>OZ025303.1:235601845-238349345 GCA_964019185.1 Maratus speculifer
TATTCTGATACATTGACGAAGATTTTTTACAGAAGGAAAAAAAGAAAGCTCTAAAGTATCGCGTTTTTTTAATCTAATCATTAACATAAGACATGTCTCATATCTATGCTTATGGAGAAATTTATGAAGAATGGTTTCGAAGCGAAACAAGCAGAAGATGAAGCAGACACACTAATTGTTAACACTATTAAAGTAGCAAAGTCTGGTGCGCTTACTGCTGTTATTGGCGATGATGTTGACTTGCTCGTATTGTTGACTGCTTTAGCACCTCCAGAGATAGAGATATTTTTTATTAAGCCTGGAAGAGAACGAATTGTAACCACCCTGTATTCATCGCACATTATTAACAATGATGCTGTTCTGAAAGATCATATATTGTTCTTCTACACTTTTTCAGGTTGTAACTCAACATCAGCAATGTTTGGGAAAGGTAAAATATCGTTTGCAAATTTTTTGAAAAAGGAAGAAGATCATAACATACAAGCTGCCAGCATTTTTAAAAGTGATCAAGTATCTTAATTTGAAGGCAGGAAAAACTATTTTTCTAGCTTTATACGGTAGTAAAGCAGAAATTTCTCTGAACAAGTACCGTTATATATGTTTCAAGAAAAAATTTGCTGTTGGTAAAAAAAAAAAAAAAAAAAAAAAAAAAAAAAAAAAAAAAAAAAAAAAAAACCTTTTATTGTTGCCGTTTACCAAAGATGCAGCTAGATTGTACAGTTTACGTATTTATCATCAAGTACAATACTGATTGAGCAATAAACTTACTTCCTGAGAACTGGGGCTGGCAAAATCCACCTAATTTGGTTCCAATTCCTGCTACCTTACCGCCCGCACCAAAAAGTAATTATTGAATCTATTTTTTTTTTTTTGCACTTGCTCCAAAGGATGTGGAAAAGCATGTGGATGTCGAAAAATTGGATTGAATTGTTCTAATATTTGCATAAATTGCTGCTGAGTTTTATTTCATAATACAAGTAAAATTGAATTTGAAGACGAGGAAAATATTGACAGTATCCTGCCCGCTGCAAAGGAGGAGGGAAGCACTGTTTCTGAATTCAGTGATGATATCGAAAGGCAAACAAAAAATACTGAAAGCAGCACAACAACGAAAGAAATAAATACAGATAATGACGAATCTGAATCGAGTGTAGAAATTGAAGCTGTGCAAAGAATTACTAAAGCAGTTAAATGACTAAAATTGGATTAAGCCAGTCACTATAACTGGAATATGCCTACAGGAGCAACCACAATAATAAAAAAAAACGCACTAAGTAATTTACCTCAAGGGTGGTGTGGAAATAAGCATAAATGTATATTAACTATTCACTTTCACAATTCAGAGGTGAGTATTATAGATCTGTTTACATAATTTTTGTTAAACTTAGCAGCAGATTTTTTGTATTTTTATAATTTTACTTTCAAATACGTTCACTTTTTTACATTTTTGACAAGGAAAGGTTAATGTGACAAACAAATGTTAATAACACTTTTTATAGGAAATTAAATTATCTACAACTTTGTAATTTAACTTTTTTCTCAAAATGCCATTGTTCGTGAGATATTCACAAAAAACTGATTTTCAAGCTCTTTAGCGCCCCCTGGTGGCGAAAGCTCACATCGGATCGATGGGGACTTTTAGTATGTTTAACTACATAACCTAACTAGCACCTATGCAAAAATCCAGCTTTGTTCTAATTTTTTCCCCTATTTTTGCTAAAATGACTGGGCTATAAATACATATAAATTAATTTAATATTTCATGTTCTGCATCAATATAAATTTTCATTCAAAGGATTGAAAAAGGTACTTGACTAAAGTAAGTTATAACACTCTGATATATTAACTAGATAGATAACTAAACAAAATTATGATCTAAGATTACCTGAGTGCTCAACATTTTATTTCCATTAGAATCCAGGTAAATTTATAAAACGACAAAAAATAGTTTAATTGCAAATGATGTATGTGAATTATTTTTGAATATGATTAAGAATGTATAATTGATATTACTGTTTAAATGTTTCATTTATCTCATTGGCAAATGTATAGTAATTACATGTTTATTATTTAAATGAGAACGTTTTTGAGGAACGAGGACGCATTCAGACTCATTAGCATTAAAATTGCTAAATATTTTGTCCGCATTACTGTGACACCATTTACCCCCGTCTTTAGTTTAGAAAAATAAATAATTCACATACCCCAATCTGCTTTTAACTATTAAAATCAAAGAATTTATTTGGTTAACAATTGTAATGTAAAAGCTAGATGCAAAACTGCAGTAAGTAATAAACTAAGATTACCTAAAAAATGCCATTAAAATGAGGAAATTAGCTTTTATTACAAGTAACAATTAAAGGGATTTTAAAATTTCTCAAACATCTCAAAAATATAATATGAATTTATATTTTGTTGCATATTTTAATGAGTATTTTATTACGTAATGATTTATGTACATTTCATATGAAAGTGCGAAATAATACTGCAAGATCCAACCACACAAAATCCTAAGACATCGAGCACAAGAAAAATTCCTGTATTTTATGGAAGAGTAGTAATAGAGGAATCTAAAAGTGCTATTACACGTGTCATGCTGCAGGCGTCAAAATGCAGGCGTCTCCACGTTATCCTATGGGACCAGGGGAGTCGCTTGGTAGCGCGCGATTCTCTTTTGCCGGAGCGTCTTTGACGCCTGGAACGAAGCGACTCGCCAGTAAGAGCCAAACAAATGCTTGGAAATCCATATAATGGTAAAGACTCTTCTCGAACAGCCAATGAAATGCTGAGAACACGAAAAAACGCAGGTGATTTTTGTCGCTTGAAATTTTTACGTGTAATAGCACTTTAATGATCCATGTCTGCCGGAAGCGAAGTGATGCATAATCCAAAAATTGGTAACACTAGTGGTAGACATAGCATTATGTTTTCCTGCACTCAATTTTCCATGTTTTCATACTTTTAACTGTACGGCAAACACAATGTTAAACGTACAAGTGAACCACTAGTGGTATCTTTTTTTTTTTTTTTACTTATGCACCATTTCGCTTCCGGAGACATGGTTGATTAGGTTCCCCTATTACGACTCTTCCATAAAATAAAGAAATTTCCGTCTGCTCGATGACTTAGGGTTTTGTGCGGTTGGCTCTTGGACTATAATAATTCTACATTTTAAAAAATTCAAACATTGATAAAATTCGCTTGTTAATCATTTTAATGCATATACTGCAAATTCACAAACATAAAAATAAACACATTTAGAAACATTTTTTGTCTCCAAATTCACAACATATTAATGCGTAGTGAAATGTATATTGTGCTGTGACTGTGTTCTTAATATGTTGCAAAAAATGTTTCTTTCTGGAAATGATGTGTTCTTAATATTTTGCTAAATCATTGCTATCCAGAAATGTGTTCAAAAAATAGTGTTGTTAATTATGTTAAAATAGTGTTGTTGAAAATATTTTCCCAAATGATCTTCTGTTGCCCAACATTTTGTCCCCAAATTTACACCACATTGTAAATATCACACAATTTAGAACACTATAAAGAGACACATATAAAACATTTTTAAAATATTTTTTTCATGGTGCTTTTAAAATTACACCATTTTAAAAATGAATGTTTTGAAATATGATTTTGAAAACACACTTTCTCCTCGTGTAATTTTTAACACCACTTTTGCACAATATTTTTATTTCGTAAATGTTTAACCCTTTCCGGCGCACTACTCTTTAAAGTTGGAATTTACAGAAATAAAAAATTAGGCAATCTATTTAGGCCTAGAGGAGTACGCAGGTATTGTTTTGTAAAGATTGCACTAACCATTTTAATTATACAGCTGTTGCCGAAGTGGTATCCTCCCATAAGTAAAGCATTGATAAGCGCAGTGAGAAGAGCATTGCTGTGAAGCGCGTATTACAGTAAAACATTTTACCTATTATTTAAAAACAGTAGAGTTTTATCTCTGTGGTGCTGCCATCTAGAACTCATAAGAAAGATTTAAAGTAGCCATTAGAGTAGTTTTTGAAATATTGACGGAGTTTTTGTGTCTCTAAACAGGGGGAACTTTAGGTGTTGCCGACCCGGCAACACTGCGCGTTAAGGGGTTAATGCATTTCGAGTGCACATTTTGCATGAAGTAAACTATGAACAACTAACTGATTGTTATATAATACAAAGAGTGAAATATTTGACAATTTACTATATTACACTAAACCTTCGTATTTTATTTAAATAAATTACTATTCCATTTATTTCAAATTATCTGTTCAGAAAAATTATTAAAGAAGTTATTTCACCACCAACTCCAAACAAATTAAGTACAAATCTGTAAGATCTCAAGTTACAGAAGTCCCAGTAGTCTATTTCCATTAAAAATCAAGAATGCAGATTAGGCTAGAAGCACTAGATGAAGTACATTTCAAGTGTGTTAAACATTTCGGAATATATGAATTTGATGAAATATTCATTTGACAGTTTACTTTTATAATCATCTCTCCTATTATATCATTATACCTTATTGACAATTTATTTTTATATTATTTACTTCGTATTTTATTTAAGTAAATTAATGTTTCCCTTATTGCAAATTATCTATTTAGAAACATTATAAAAGAAGTTATTTCACCACTAACTCTGACAAACAAATTAGGTACAAATCTGTAAGATCTCAACTTACAGCAGTTCCAGTAGTTCATTTCCATTTAAAACCAAGAATACAGTTTAGGATACAAGCTCTAGTTAAAGGACATTTTAAATGTGTTTAAGATTTCGGAATATATGAATTATGATGAAATATTCATTTGACAATTTTCTTTTATACATGAAACCTTCGTCATTTATTTAAATAAATAAATATTTCATCTTGTTATAATATCTGTTCAGAAACATTATTAAAGAAGTTATTTGACCAGTAACTTTGGAAACAAATTAGGTACAAATCTATAATACGTAAAGATCTCATGTTGCAGATGTTCCAGTAATTCATTTCCATCAGGAATACAGATTAAGCTACAAGTGCTAATTGAAGGACATTTCAAATATGTTAAACATTTCGAAATATATGAATTTCTATTTCACAGGGCAGCTTGAATGTTTAATGTGCTATATAAATGTTTGAATGCACATCACTAATAAGTGCAAAGATATTACTCGTTAATCATTTACAAGCTAACTTTTTTGAAATAAAAAATAAATGGCTTTAATTAAGTAGTTAAAGTTCTCAAATGTAACATGATATAAATGGATGATAATTATAATATAAATTTATTTTCAATAATGATTTCAAATGTAACATGAAGGAAAACAGATGATATTTTACAATTTCGATCATTAAATATATATCTGTTATATTATATTAACAATTAATGTATTTTAATTTTATACTATGCTATCAGGCATTATTTTTTATTTCAGAGAGCAACAATAGTACAGATCTTTCGCTATAAGCAGGACTCCCACTGGACCTGTTTTTAGAACCAGTAATCTTTAAAAAAAAATTTCGTAGTAGATTTCTGCAACAACTGCAAGAAGAACGCTCTTACTAGCATGTTCCTACGACATTTATAAAGACAATGCTTCTTTAAATAATAATAGTATTCTAAAAATGGACTGAATTGAAACCCTGTATATGTTATTTTTGATTGTTAAAAAGATACACAATTTATCTAATGAAGTCTTCTTTATTGGCTATATGAATTTACATTATAAACAATAAATAAAGATACACTTAGTTACTTTTAAAACACATATAGTTCTACACTTAAAAGGGGTACTACATACCAATGCTATACAACTTCTTTAGCGGTTCTTATCTTGACATTAATAATCTGCATTTCTCATAAGATCCACTTAAAGAGTTTTATAGAGTTGCTCTGTAACATGCCTTTTAAATATTAGACTATATATATTTTTTAAAAATAACTCAATTTATTTTTAATTACTGTTTAGAATGCAAATTTATACAGCACAGAAGAATTTTTTAAGAAAAATATTTTCATTTTAATAATCAAAAGAAGGGTCACTACGGATGTTGCTCGCCACAAAATTATTAATGCTTAAAAGCATGGTACATCAATTAACATACTATTATAATTCGAACATTACAAAAAGTAGATTTGACTATTAGTAAAATATCTAAAATACTACGATGGAAAATAAAGAATTTTCCATCTCCGACTAAATATGCATAAATTAATTTAACATTCCATATAACACATCAAGTATTGAATTTGTTTTTAGTAATGACATTTAGAAGTTATTTTAATGATGAAAGTTATAAGACTCTGGTGTCTAAATTACATATATAACAATGTAATGAATAATTATCTAAGTTTACTTGAATTATTAAATTTCATTTCAATAAGGAACGAGGTAATTATATTAAAACCTTAACTGTTAAATAGATTCTGACAACATAAATTAAAAAAAGGGGGCGGCTTTTTTTCCGTACTACAATATTTGTCTCACTTAACAGAAAAAAAAATGACATTTAATCTTCATAAATTTACGTTACAAATCAGTAGTATCTAAAAGATTTTAATATTGAAGTAAGGAAAATGTTCAACTCAGTTAGGAAGTTAAATAATAAAAACGATTAAGGACTTAAATATAAAAAAAAACTGTTTAAATTGAATTTCAGATGTATGCAACATCTCTAAATGTGATTATGAATTTATAATTCATATTTCCCTATAAGTTTATAGTATGGCGAACAAATATTTATACTATAGACAACTGTATAACCACTGATTGTTAATTATTGAAAGTAACAATTTTCGAAAAACAAGTACATTTTCAGAATCATTTAATTAAAATGGTTAAATGTATTTTCCACATTACTTTGACACCATTTACTGCCTTCCATATTTTGCATAAAATAAATAATTATTTCCTTAAATAATTCAAATGCCTGAATCTGTTCTTCGAAAACAGAATTAAAGAAGTTACTTGGTTAATAACTGTATTGAATAAATTATATAGAGCACTGATGTAAGTTATTATCGAAGATTAACTGCACTCTCAAAATTTTGATTTTCATTCTAATCAAGGATGACAGATCAAACTACGAGGATTAGTTTAATCCCATTTCAAATGTATTAGACATTTCATACTTTATAGTCCGTAATTATTGTATTTGTTGTTGTGCAAATATTTGGATATATATTTCACTGATAAATGATTATAAATTATTTGTAAATAACTTAAATATATACTATTTGTACAAAAAGTAAAAAAACAACAATGAATTATTTAATGCTATTTAGATTTAAAAGCAAGGGTTAATTAAGTAATTTCAACATAAATCATGACCTTATAAATCAAAGAATGAAACCTTCATTGAAAAATATACTATTATATTTTAAGCCTCGTTTTTTATTCCAATAAATCAATACAGTTGAGTCTCTCTATAACGAAACGCTATTCAGCAAATTTCTCTATTTAATGAATTTTTTGTAGTACTGAACAATTTTTTCATGATTCATTATAAATAATCTCCATATAGCGAAATATGTATCTCCATTTAACGAATTTTTTCAAAAATGTTCTTTTATATGTTCGAAAAACACTTCAAATTATTTGTAGAATATTTTTTGTTGATTTCTGGTTTATATTTCATCTCTACATTCCTTTATCTTATTCTTTATGTCCAAAAAAAGGCATTCAAATCCCCCCCCCACCAAGAGAAAAACATCCTTTTTGCATGGTTACACTTGACTTTATTTTACCAAGATGAGTATGCGTTTTTGGAAAACATTGAAAAATCTGCTTGCTAATAGAGCGATTTGCAATTATCACAAAGTATCCTAAAAGATAAAACTATTCCACTGTGTTCTTGAAAATGTTGTTTCTTTCTTGGTTTGGATAGTAAGGCTAGAATAATGGGGCAATAAAAAAATAAAGGGGCAATTCCAGAAAAAGGCTTCTTTTTCAGCAGGTTTTCATCTATCTAAACTAACTCTCATTACTTTTAGAGTTTAAAGTGGATGTTTATTGTTTGTGCCGACTCAGAGCATTTTTTGTTGGAAGAGATCATTTGAATGAAGAATTGTTACTGAATGTCATCTATGCTGGTGTTATCTTGTACTGCATCTGCATAAAACGCTTCTAGGATAAACATAACTCTCTCTGATAAAGTAATTATTTTGAAAATAATCAGTAAGGCACTGCAAAAAAAAAAAAAAAAAGGAAGTGGCGAAAATGTTTGATATTCTGGAAAAAATTCCGTTAAATGTTTAACAAACTTGATTAAGCAACCCAAAAACAATTCTGTTTCAATATGTAAACATTAAAGAAATTTTTTGCCATTCTATATTTAACGAATTATTTTATATAACGAATTTTTTGACTGAACGATCGAGTTTGTTATATAAAGAATCGACTGTATTTCATCGTGGCATAATCTACCCCTTAGAAACACAATGAAAGAAATTATTTGGCATTTAACTCTGATGAACAAGTTAGGTACAAATCTGTAATAAGTGAATATCTCATATTACAGACGTATCAGTAATTCATTCCTATTAAAAATTAGGAATACAGATAATACTCCAAGCGTTTGTTGAACGACATTTGAAGTATGTTGAATGTTTTACAATACATAAATTTATACTTAATAGAACAGCTTGAACGCATAGTGTTGTATATAAATGCTTGAATGCATATCATTATTAAGTGCAAAGATATTATTCGTTAATCATTTTCTTGCTAACAATTCGAAAGAACAAGTAATCAGGTATAATTAAGTACCTTAAAACACCTAAAGTACTCCTCCCACACACACGCACACACATGCACACACACTTTGACAGATTGGAAATTCTAATGATTTTAGAGTGGGGCAAGTAAAGGGCTATGAGGGCTATGTATAGTAAGTATAGTATATAGTATAATATATAGTATAATATGTTATAGTATATAGTACAATATATAGTAAGTGTAGCAAGTTAGAAACATAACACGAAGGTAAACATCATTCATCTTTTCAACATCCAACCATTACGCCTCCGTTATCCACGAATCCTTCAAAATTTTACTCAACAAAGATACTGTTTGCAATGACGTCATTTCATATAATATTCCCACACTCTGGTACAATATCCTTGGTAACGTCGCAAGCGATAACTATAAGATGTAACAAAGTCACATCTTATCGATTTGACTTTGTTTATACACGCGGACTGTTTTTGTTTCTGTTTTGTTTTGATGTTTTCTATTTCCAATCAATTATTTTCTTTTATGTTCCTTTTATAATGAATGCGTGGGCATTCGAAAGTTCTCAGGTAAAATAGATAAATAATATCTACGTTTTTGCAACACCTTTTAAATAGTTATTTGTATAATTTGATTTAATAACAAGGTGTAAATTTCCATCAAAGACTCTAGTATTAATACAGTGGTTTTTGGCTCATTGCAAAATGCACGGGAATTTTATAATTTAGATAATTAAAAATACATCTTTCGAATTACAATAACAATTTTTCCTCTCCGACTTAATACATATAAGATAATTTCACATTTCACCTTATATATCAAGTAACGAAATATGTTATAATGATTAACATTAGAGAAATTATTTAACTTACAGCATAATATTTAGATGAGTAAGTATAAACTAGACACATTACTGCAGTAAATAACAATCAAAGATTATCAAAATTCACAAAATTTCATTTCCTTTAAAAGTCAGGTAAGTAGTTTAAACAACAAACACTAATTTAAATGCATTTAGGATGTGTGAAACATTTATGAGTATATGTAAGAATTTAAAATTCACATTACTCTTAATTTTCAAGTACACATTTACAATCATTTAACCCGGGAGAACGCGCGCTTACCCAGGGTATGAATGGTTTTAACTTCGCCACCAATAAAATCAAATTATAACAGTCACTATATTTAGACGGAGACAATTCTTACAAATGTTGCGTTAAAATAAGTTGAAGATTACTTTAAAAAAATTAATGGTTACAATTGTAAAAATCATACGGTCTGCGGGTCTTTTAGGCCCTGCGCGCGTCCTCCTGGGTTAATTAAAACTGCTAATGTATCCACATTATCCACATTTCTTTGGCGCTGTTTACTTTCCGACTAAATATGTATGAGATAATTTAATATTTCAAGTTATACATCAAGTATCGAAATATGATCTTATGAATAGCATTAGAGAAGTTATTTTATAATGGTAGAAGACTTGGGTGTATACTTATAAGCTAGATACATAACTGCTGTAAATAATGATTTGGATTTTCTAAATTTTGAAAATTTCCTTTCCGTTAAAAGTCAGATAAGTAGTTTAAACAGCAAACACTAGTTAAATTGAATTTAAGATGTTTGAAACATTTATGAATATGATTATGAATTTATAAATCATATTTCTCTTAAATTTCTAAACCAAAAACACATTCAAACTCATTTGTTTAAAACTGCTAAATGTATTATCCATATTACTCTGACAGAGTTTTTCTTCCTACTATAGATAAAATTAATAACATAAAATTTCCACTAAAAATTCTAATTACCGAATCAGTTTTTTTTATTAAGATATCCAAACACCTTTAAAACGTAATTTTCAATAAAAATATCTATTATTCATTTCTTCAATAGTAATAAAATCGACTGTTTTATAGGTAGAATTCTTCTTATATTGTGTCTGTATCTTAATTATAAATAAAGTTACAGATTTAGAATTGTGTTTAAAAGCTATTTTTAGCTTTTTCTTAAAATGAAGTTTTTCAGATTTTTTGTAACACAAAATATTCAAAAGGAACAAAACACTGTACATGAAATGCCACGGAATTTTCTGTACTTCTTTCACAAATGTCTTTTGATGGAAGCGATTACAATCATGATAACATATTATAAAGTTTTATATTTACACTGGTATAAAGGACAAACTTGAGACAAATGTTGCGAATTTTTCATTACATTAGTACTTAAACTACCACATCATCTGAGATAGATGTGCGATTATAATGTGTGTTGTCTAAGTTCTATCGAAAATTATTCTTATTATTATGTAATTTACAAAATGCCAATACATTGTTTCACTTTTGAGTTATTATGTTTTGCAAAAATGTCAATTTTGGACATAATTTTGACTATTTTTCAATTAAAAATTATTTCTGTCTAATTGCTAAAATGTTTATGTATTTTTGAAAATTTCAAGATAAATTTCATTGTAAAAAACAAGATAACTAGAGAAATTTTCAAAAATTTCAAAAAACCACTTCCAAAATGTGTGGATGCCTTAAAAGAATAGACTAATTCTTTGGCTAATAACTTTGATGCTTAAATTAGACAGAGCTATTCAGTAAGTAATCATCTATGATTCATTGCACTCACACAATTTAACTTTCATGAGAATCCCAGGATGATAGATCAAACTACAAGCATTAGTTTAATCAAGCACATTTCAAACATGTTAAGCATATCATAATTTACTGTACATAATTAATGTACATGTTGTTATGCAAATATTTGGATATATATTTCGCAGGTAAATATTTATAAATTGTTCGTTAATCATTTGAATACAAACTATTTGCAAAAACATGTGTCAGTATGAGTGAATTTTTTTTATACTAGTGTGTTTTAAGCGGAATTTATGTGTTATTCCTTACATTACTTATATTCCAATTATAAGTAATTCCATACATAAAACATGTCCCTATAATTCAAAGAGTGAGATATTCAATACATAGAATTGCTTTTAATATATAGAATGGAATATAGAAAGAAAAATCATAGAGAAATCTACTTTCATACAATTAAATCTTAATTTTTTAAAATTTAAATAGATTAATATTTCATCGTGCCATAATCATCCCTTCAGAAACAAAATGAAAAAAATTATTTGGCTTTTAACTCTGATGAACAAGTTTATGTACAAATCGGTAATAGGGTCATTCCATGGTAACTTACGTTACATTTAGAACAATTTACTGCTGTAAGAATTCGTCTTAAAAATTTACAAGAAGAAAGAAGAGCATCACCTATCTTAATATGGATATCTCGAGGCTACAGTCTTTTTTAAATACTTTTTATTTCTTGAAAGACAGCATTTACATTTAGAACACTAACACACACACACTATTTACAAATAAAGCTTTTTTTTACATAATTCTCCTAGCGCACACCACCAAAACAAGACGTGAACTCACTGTTCACAACCAATTTTCGAATTTTCGAACATCACTAAGAATAGAATGTTTTTTTAACAGAAAAACAGTGTCGCCAATTTTTTTTTTAAGATAAGAAATATTACAATTACATTTTTAATTTAGCAGAGCTCAGGTCACGTGACGACTGGCAGTCTATTTGTTTTCTTTTTCTTTCTTTGAAATGCGCGTGTTACAGTGCAGTAATTTTATAAATATAACACTAAAAATATTCAAATGTAAAATTAACATGATTTGTCAATAAAACCTACTTAAGGGTAAAATTGAATGAAAATTGCCTAAAAATGATAATGAAAATTACATTTTATATGATAACTTATTTCCCTTTTCAATAATGTCGGTCTCATAATGAATATAACTCCAGATTTTAAGATATAACGCTAAAATTAGGTAATTTTCATCAAAATTGGGCTTTGAATAATTTAATTAGCAAACAAAGTCAAATTTTGAATTTTTTTGTGTGTGTCATATTACTAAAATTACTTTAAATAGTTGTAAATGTAAAGGAAGTTACCACAGAATGTTCCAATACGTAAGCATCTCATGTTGCAGATGTCTCAGTAATTCATTTCTATTAGAAAGCAGGAATACAGATAGGGCTACAAGCGCTGGTTGAAAGACATTTGAAATGTGTTAAACATCACGCAGGGATCCAAGCGCTGCGCCAAAAATGACCGATTTTAACCATTAAAAGCTAATAGTATTCTTTGCTTTATTAAAATTAGGAAATCTTATCATCAATAAACTTTTCTAACAAAAATTGAACCGACTTCAAAAGCTACTGCAAAGTGAAAAATATTTTTTTTTACAGAATAGTATTTAGAAATTAAATTAAGAGCGTAGTATTTATCATGCGTATTATTATATTTATGTAGATTAATTTGATTTTTTGAAGTCGGTGCCAACCAAGCCAAGTTACATGTAATTTTCCAATAGACACACATCCAAGTATCTACGAGTTTTTTTACGATTTAATATTTAGTTAAAATTTTAACTTTATTCTTTTACGATTTGCATTGGATAATTAATTTAAATTTTGAACTTGGCTCGGCTGGCACCGACTTCAAAAAATCAAATTAATCTACATAAATATAATAATACGCATGATAAATACTACGCTCTTAATTTAATTTCTAAATACTATTCTGTAAAAAAATTATTTTTCACTTTGCAGTAGCTTTTGAAGTCGGTTCAATTTTTGTTAGAAAAGTTTATTTTTCTCTTTTTAGTTAAAAGTTAACGATTTTTTTTATATCAGTTAATAAAAATTATAACACGGGAAAAATCACTGTAAACCATACACGTATGTTAGGACAAGAATTCGAACCCTAGATCTATTTCAAGAACCAGAAATCAAATCTGCTATCTTACACCGCTCACCCATCTGGCAGCACTCCACTCGGCGAGCTTAGTCATCGTCCATGTTACTTTTAGTTTGCAAGAAATCACTAATTTTATTAGTTTTTACTTAATTAGTAAAAAAGTACTGAACCAATTTCAATGAAATGGAAGCAGTACCAATGGAAGAGTAGCCTCTTTCATTTAACACAAAAAACAAATTAATCGGTTGGATAGTTTCGGAGTAATCGGTGAACGTACATAAAAAAAAATGTATGTGGCACTCAGGGTCTGCCGCGGTAAAGCTATTGCATAGCATTTTTTATCAACTTATGCAAAAATACCGCGTCAATGTCTGCCGAAGTCTACCGAAGGATACCGTGCCGAAGTCTGCCGAACTGAAGCGGCGTTAGCCGGAGTGTTAGTATTATTTCTCGTTACGGAATTTCCACATGCGGTCGCCGCGCTCAAAGCCCCAGATAAAAGCTATGCAATAGCTTAATAAATTACCAAACAATATTTGGTCGCGCTACGAAAATTAGATCGCGAGTTATAAGCATTTTAAATTTTTCGACCCTCACGGTGGGGAGGGGGGTCTCCTGTCACTAAAAATTAACAATGTCTCGTAATAAATTACCAAACAAAATTTGGCCGCGCTAAGAAAATTAGATCGCGAGTTATAAGCATTTAAAATTTTTCGACCCTCACCGTGGGGGGTCTCCTGTCACCAAAAATTAACAGTCTCATTATAAATTACCAAACAAAATTTGGCCGCGCTACGAAAATTAGATCGTGAGTTATAAGCATTTTAAATTTTTCGACCCTCACCTTGGGGGGTCTCCTGTCACTAAAAATTAACACTGTCTCATAATAAATTATCAAACAAAATTTGGCCGCGCTATGAAAATTAGATCGCGAGTTATAAGCATTTTAAATTTTTCGACCCTCACCGTGGGGGCCTCTTGTCACCAAAAATTAACAATGTCTCATAATAAATTACCAAACAAAATTTGGGCAAACTACCAAAATTAGATCGCGAGTTATAAGCATTTTAAATTTTTCGATCCTCACCGTGGGGTGTCTCTTGTCACCAAAAAATTAACAATGTCTCATAATAAATTACCAAACAAAATTTGGTCGCGCTACGAAAATTAGATCGCGAGTTATAAGCATTTTAAATTTTTCGACCCTCACCGTGGGGGGTCTCTTGTCACCAAAAATTAACACTGTCTCATAATAAATTACCAAAAAAATTTGGCTGCGCTACGAAAATTAGATCGCGAGTTATAAGCATTTTAAATTTTTCGACCCTCACCTTGGGGGGTCTCCTGTCACTAAAAATTAACACTGTCTCATAATAAATTACCAAACAAAATTTGGCCGCGTATCGAAAATTAGATCGCGAGTTATAAGCATTTTAAATTTTTCGACCCTCACCGTGGGGGGGTCTCTTGTCACCAAAAATTAACTCTGTCTCATAATAAATTACCAAAAAAATTTGGCTGCGTTACGAAAATTAGATCGCGAGTTATAAGCATTTTAAATTTTTCGACCCTCACCGTGGGGGGTCTCTTGTCACCAAAAATTAACACTGTCTCATATAAATTACCAAACAAAATTTGGCCGCGACCTGAAAATTAGATCATAAGAAACATAAGCTAGAGTCTTGATATCCTAATATCTGAAAAATACCACGTCAATGTCTGCCGAAGTCTACCGAAGGATACCGTGCCGAAGTTTGCCGAACTGAAACGACGTTAGCCGAAGTGTTAGGTTTTTTTCGTTACGGAAGTGTTAGGTTTTCTCGTTACGGAATTTCTACATTCGGTCGCTGCGCTCAAAGCCCGCGATAAAAGCTATGCAATAACTTAAAAATACATTCGCGCCGAATTGATAACATCCTCTCCTTTTTTGAAGTCACTTAAAAAAATATGTTACGCGGAAAATTTTTTTGTATACTATTCACATATGTCAGGAGTGAGGTCCGAACCGACACTCTCTTTCAAAACCAGAGATTAAATCTGGTGCCTTAGACCGCTGTCCGGACTTCATTCTCTTCACAGAACTTATTCAATGTCATGTTACTTTTCGCAAGTCTATTCTCTTTTTGAGTACGCTTTCACTGATAAAGTATTGAATTAATAAAAAATCTCTGTGGTAACGGTTAAATACAAAACATTCCTAATAGCATAATTAGTATTTAACTTGTTAAATATATATTTAAAAATTATAATACGGGAAAGATTATTGTATACACGTACGTCAGGAGTGGGGTTCGAACCCACGTTGTCTTTCGAAAACCAAACCTTAAATCAAGCGCCTTAGACCGCTCGGCCATCCTGGCATCGGTAAATTTATTCGACATCCATGATACTACTGATTTGCGAGAAATCACTAATTTTATTAGTTTTTGCCTAATTACTAAAAAAGTACTGAACATATTTCTATGAAACGAAAGTGGTACCAATTCGAGAGCAAGCTCTCTCATTTAACACCAAAATCAAGTTAATTGGTTGGATAGTTTCGGAGTAATCGGTGAACATACATAAAAAAAAAAAAATACATACGCATCGAATTGATAACCTCCTCTCCTTTTTTGGAAGTCGGTTAAAAAGGACAAGAAATATACTTTAAATATTGAGTTGTACCTGATGGATAAAGCAGAGTTATAAAACGCAGTGTTCAAGCCTGTGTTGTGACGTCAAGTATGTGGCACATTGATGAAACAGTTTAAATTAGGAATAACATATCCATTTATTCATTCGTCTCGAATGTTAAACATAAATAAAACTGGGACTTCGTTATTTAGCACATATCGTTGACAAAACTGTTTTAAAACTTCAGCAAAGAGCAAGAACTAAATCCATCGGTTCAATCATCTGTTCATTACAGCATACATGGGGATGTGTCACACTCTAGATATACCTAGTCTGTCCATAAATTGGAAATAAAATTATGCATTCAGTTTGAAGTAAAAAGAGAATGCTGTTACGACCGAAATGCAGAAAGAAAAATCAGATCGGAAAGATCACTGCCGAACAAACAGCTCGACAAATTTAGAAGAACAAGATTTTGTCCAGATTTCCAACAGTACCAATCGGTCATTTCTGACGCAATATTTGTATCCCTGATCTCGGAAATGATCTCGGAAATGAATTTATATGTGGTAGACCAGCTTCAAAGCATAGTGTGCTGTATTAACGTTTCATTTCTTTAATAAGTGTAAATGTACTGCTTATAAACCAGTTATATATAAGCTAACCTCTAGAAAAAACAAGTAAAGTGCTATAAAAAATTACAAAATCAAGCAAGTTTTAAAGTATATTTTACAAAGTCGATAATTAAAAACAAATCTTTCAAATTATATTAACAATTTTTTTCTGCAACTAAATATGTATAAAATAATTTAATATTGCATATTATATACCAGACATCGAAATACGTTTTCATAAATACTAGCATTAGAAAAGTCATTTGACTAATGTAAAGAGGATTTGATACATAAGCTAGATACATAACCACAGTAAATAATGATGAAAGATTATCTGAATTCTCAAAATTTCATTTCTTTTAGAAACCAGGTAAACAGTTTAAACAGCAAATATCAGTTAAATTACATTTGAAATATAGGAAACATTTAAGAATATGAATATTCATTTATACCTTCTGTTTAAATTTATAGTATAGTGTACAAATATTTTGTTTTTATCATCGATAATTGTATTACCATTGATTCTTAATAATTTAACTGGGAACAACATTAAAAATCAAGTACACTTTGAAGCACAATATTTCAAATATAATTTGCTTAGAAGGCCATAACCAAGAGAATGAATTTTCTACACAAAAATTTTCAAGAATTATATTTCTACATTTACGTTCAAATACATTTAATTAAAAATGCTAAATGTGTCGTCCACATTACTCTGACACCATTTACTTTCCTCCTTATGTAGTATAAAATCAATAATCATTTCCTTAAATAATTCAATTTCCCGAATCGGTTTTTTATTAGTGAAATTAAAGAAATTATTTCGCCAATAACTGTGATGTATAAAATAGACAGAGCTCTTCAGTAAGTTATGATTTAAGATTGATTGTACTCTCACAATTTCATTTTCATGAAAATCCAGAATATGGATCAAACGAGAAGCATTATTTTAAGCAAGCAAATTTCAAATGCGTTAAGTATTTCATAATTTATTGTGCGTAATTAATGAAAATGTTGTTATGCAAATATATATATATATATATTTCTACGTAAATGTTTATAAGTTGTTCGTTTATAATTTGAATTCAAACTATTTGCAAAAATAATTGAAAATTCAGAGGGAATTTTTTCATGCTGCTAAGGTTTAAATGTAACCGATGCGTTATTAAGTAATTTCATATATAAAGAATAACCCTATATTTCAAAGAGTGAAATGTACAATAAATAGAATTTCTTTCAATATACAGAGTGATTCTAAATTGTTTTTACAATGAAAGACGGGTGATAGTACATATCAAGACAAACAATATTAAGTAGGAAACCAAAGGTGCCAAGCGTTTTCCAAAGGCGGTAGCCGACATTAAAGTTTAGGGTCCAAAATTTCAAATAAGCATAAAAAACGGAAAAACTGGTCGATTGATTTGAGGTTTTCACTAAAACTACTCTTTATGTAGGTATTTTCTTGAAAATATATTATAAAAATAAATTTCGAAAAATGCCAATAGAGGGCGATTTAGACTTTGGAGTAAAAAACATCTATTTTTTGCCGTTATTTTTGCATCTGATTAAATGTTTTCGTAAGCTTAGACTTAAATTAAAATTTGAGCTCAAAATCTGAATAGTTGGGAGTGCTACTTAACCACTTCCAACTATTCAGAGTTTGAGCTCAAAGTTTAAGTTTAAGTCTAAGCTTACGAAAACATTTAATCAGATGCAAAAAATAACGGAAAAAATTAGTTGTTCGTTACTCCAATGTCTAAACCGCCCTCTATCGGCATTTTTCGAAATTTATCTTTATAATTTATTTTGAATAAAATACCGACATAAAGAATAGTTTTAGTGATAACCGCAAATTAATCGACCAGTTTTTCCGTTTTTTATAATCATTTTAAGTTTGAACCCTATGAACACAGTTCAGTTTGTGCTACTTCACCACTCCCATTTATTCAGATTTTGAGCTCAAAATTTAAGTTTAAGTCTAAGCTTACGAAAGCATTTAATCAGATGCAAAAAATAACGGCAAAAATTAGTTGTTCGTTATTCGAAAGTCTAAAGCGCCCTCAATCGGCATTTTTCTAAATTTAATTCTATAATTTATTTTCAAGAAAATACCGACATAAAAAATAGTTTCAGTGAAAACCGCAAATCAATCGACCAATTTTTCCGTTTTTAATGTTTATTTGAAATTTTGGACCCTAAACTTTAATGGCGGCTACATCCTTTGGAAAACGTTTGGGACTCTTTGTTTCCTATTTAATAGTATTTGTCTTCATGTATACTAACACCCCTCTTTTATTGTAAAAACAATTTAGAATCGCCCTGTATAGAAAGAAAAATGCATGGGACAATGCTCTTTCACAACCTTAAAACTTCGTTTAATTAAACGTTGTAATATTTCATTGTACCATAATCATCCCTTCAGAAACATAATGAAGTAACTTATTTGGGTTTTAACTCTGACGAACACGTTAACCTTTTCCGACGTGGTATTCCTAAAAAAACCTAATTTTAATTTCAGTGCCACCAAGATTACTTAAATAAAATTTTTATTTTGCAACATGCATAAAAAAAAAAGGGCAAGTTAGCATTTTCCAAAAAAATCTTTTACTAATTCTGGTATAATTTAATAATTTCAAACAGATATACTCTGCACCAGAAAGGGTTAACTTTAAAGGGGCTCAGGGGTTGAAAACTTTTCAAAAAATCGATTTTTTATGATCTAATTTGATTATTCATTTAATTCTTAACTCAATGCAAAAAACCGCATAAAAATATTTGCATTTTTAATGGAGTTATAAGCATTTATGTATCAACACTTTCATAGTCGCATCCGTATAATTCCAACTTTAAGTCGCGTTTTCTCAAAACTTGATTTTTGATGACTAACACCAAGATTAAAAAAAAACTATTTGATGGAATGGCTTACTTCTTTTTTGCATGCATATAACATCATTATCTAGATTATGAATTAATATATTATAGATAGTTTAATATTTTGAATATTTTTAATGGAAAAAAAGTTGTATTTTTTAGGGGTTTTTTTAAATTTTCAACTTTGAGAGATTTTTTAATAATGTTTTTATTAAGTGATAGTTATATCCTTAATTTATAATCTAGATAATGATGTTATATGCATGCAAAAAAGAATTAAGCCATTCCATCAAATAGTTTTTTTTTAATCTTGGTGTTAGTCATCAAAAATCAAGTTTTGAGAAAACGCGACTTAAAGTTGAAATTATATAAAAGTGACTCTGTAAATATTGATACATAAATGCTTATAACTCCGTTAAAAATGCTAATATTTTTATGAGGTTTTTTGCAATGAGTTAAGAATTAATTGAATAATCAAACTAGATCATAAAAAATCGATTTTTTAAAAGTTTTCAACCCCTGAGCCCCCTTAAATCTGTAATAAGCAAATATCTCATGTTGCAGATGTCTCAGTAATTCATTTCTATTAGAAACCAGAATACAGATTAGGCTACAAGCAGTAGTTGAAGGACATTTCAAATGTGTTAAACATTTCGGATTATGTAAATTTATATTTGATACAGTAACTGAAATGCATAGTGTATAAACGTTTGAATGAATATCATAATTAAATACAAATATATTACTCGTTAATAATTTACTTGCTAGCAACTTGAAAGAACTAGTAAAGGGCTATAATTAATTAGTATATTAACCCATTTTCAAACAAAACTTGAAGACACGGGTATGTTACAATTTTAATAATTAAAAATATATTTTTAAAATTCCACTAACCATTTTCCCTCTCCGACTAAACCTGTTTAAGATAATTTAATATTCCATGCTATATATCAAGTATCGAAATACGCTTTTATTAATAGCATTAGAGAAGTTATTTGACTAACATTATTAGTCTTTGATGTGAAAGCGAATCTTTAAAATTTCATTCCCATTTGAAATCAAGTATGTAGTTTAAATACTAGTTAAATTGCAGTTGATATGTGCGAAGTATTTCTGGATATATTACGAATTTATAATTGATATTTCTAAATAAATGCATAGTATATTGCACGAATAATTGAGTTATACCATGGACAAATGTATAACTATTGACTGTTATTCATTTAAATAAGAACAATTTTCAAAAACATGTACATATTCAGACTTGCAGATTAATTTAATTAAAACGGCTAAAAGTATCATACAGATTACTTTGACTTATATAACTTCATACTCAATTTTTATAAAATAAATAATTCAAATTCCATAATCTGCCCCTTTTGAGCAGAATTAAAGAATTTATTTAGTTAATAACTGTGATGCACAAACTCGGTAGGGAATTGTCGTAAGTAATGATCAAAGATTAACTGCAATCTAACCATTTGATTTTCATTCGAATTCAAGTTGATTAAGAATTCAGAACAAGCATTAGTGTAAGTACATTTCTAAAGTGTTAAGCATTTCATAAGTTATAGTGCGCAAATAATGTATACGTTGCTATGCAAGTATTTGGATATATATTACACTGATAAATGTCTATAAACTGTTCATTAATCATAAAAATAAGTGAACATTGTGAATGATTTATTTCACTATGTGCAACCGATGTATAACTAACTAATTTTCATATTTTTCCATATTAAAAATCTATATTTAAAATCAAAAAATAATTTCATTTATTCAGCACGTGTTACGATTTAATTTTAATTAACACATATATCGCATTATTAGCTGACATCTCCAATGTAGAGTCGTTAAAAATGCAATCTCCCCCACTTCTTTTTTTTATATTACTGCAAAGAAAATCAAAAATAGTTATTCGACGAGCAGTTATCTTCTTTAAGTCACCACAGTGGCATGATTAGTAGCGGTAGCTGCTGCCACGCAGAGAGGTCTGGGTTCGAATTCAGAGTAAGACATGGATGGTGTATTGTCCCTTTGTAGTGTAATAAGTATGTAATTGACATGAGAAAATAAAATAGTTCTGTGTTGTCGGTGTCTTTATGTGCAATGGATCATTCGATGCGAAAGCCAAAAAGCTGCTATAGGCCTCAAAGCAATATCTAATTAAACCTATTTTCTTTAACATACGTTGATAATAAAAATGTACGGCGTTGTCTTCTCAAAACATCTTCAGAGTGCAATGACACATTCATCTTGCGTTAATGTAACTAAAAGTCCACACTGTTAAAAATCTTGTTCTGGTTTGAACGAAATTTTGGTGCTCAATAGAGCCACTATAAGATGGCTAAATCATGAACCAACATTTGGAGCTCCTATTGGAAGTATAGTTCCAATAGTTGGAACGAGATTGAAATAGAAAGCTCCAAATATTGGTACAAAATTTCACCTTTTATGGTGGCAGTTAATGAGCACCAAAATTTGGTTCATGCTAGGTTAAAACTTTCAACAGTGTACGCAATTTTTTGTGTATTAACTCACACAAAAGAATCACTGTTAAATAATACCAAAACATTTTTGAAACGGAAATTTATAATTTTTAAATAAAGGTAGTCGACTGTTAGTGGAAAAGCAAAATAAATAAATAAATAAATAAATAATAAAAAAAATAAAATAAAATAAAATAAAATAAAATAAAAAACTACATAATATAAAATATATTAATGCAAAAATGGTCTTTCATTTATCTGTAATCTGGGAGATCGCTATTGTATCCCCTAGTATTTTTGATTTTTGGTTTGTCAAAGTTCTTATGCTAGATTTTAAATTATTATTTTATTCTAAAAAATTAAATTAATAATTTCATAAAAACTGCTGAAAATGTCTTAATCATCTTTTCATTAACATTTTTACATACGTTATCAGGATAATAACTCTGACACATAAGTTAGATACACAACCGTAGTAAGTAATGATCTGAGATTGCCTGAATTCTCAGTAATGTATTTCCATTAGTAGCCAGGAAGATATATTATACTAGAAACACTAACATATGTATATTTGAAACATCTGAAACATGTTGAAACATGATATGAATTTATATTTGACAGTGCATTTAATTCATATTCTCCATTTATATAAGGTACCCTGGGGTAATAACGCCAGGCGGGGTAATAACGCCAAGTGCTTATATTTTGCATAATTATGAAATAATCAGGTAAATGACACCCATGTGCTCTGCGCAGAAGGGTTTTGAGCCATATAAATCGCAAAAAACAGCTTCAAGTTAATTTGTTTCATTTTTAGGTCTTATTGTTTTTACAAACAACTAAAATTAACGCTGGATCTAAAATTTGCGAAATACGTTTTGTGATGTGAAGACTATCTTTTTATCCGAAAATACTTTGTTCATTACGTAAATTTGTAGTGCATTTCATGTACTTTTAAAATGTTGTTAAAGATTTTGGATATCTTCTCGAGATAATTTGTAATTTAAAATGTACTGCGCAATAATTATACCGGGGTAATAACGCCAATCCTTGAAATTAGTACCCCGGTTGATTCTCTACAGTGGCCGAGCTACATCCTAAATACTGATTCAAATAAACACAGTTAAAGCTGTGCAATGTTTCTCATATTTCTATTTAAGCGGTCCTTTTTAAGTAAAAAGAAGCTCACGGTCTGATATTCTTTTGCCTCATCCCCCCTCCCACACTACACCTTTATTTGTCTTACACTTTCACAAAAAATTGAACATTTTCAATAGCTTAGAATGCAATTTGTCAATTTCTAAGTTTGTAGAGTTTGTATTTTTAGAATTGGGCTATCTACATGCAATTATTCCATCTTATTTCATAGTTTTGTTTGCATGGCGTTATTACACATATAGGTGGGTAATAACGCCAAATAGCATTGGTCAAGAAAAAACGCCAGTACATTTTATGAATACATATCTGTTAAATTATTTTATTTCATATAGATAGTCAATGAGTTGCTGTATCGGATCCTATATTTGTTTGAAAAATACAATCTAAAACTAAGCCGTGAAAATTGGTAGAACCTTAACGTGGCGTTATTACCCCAGGGTACCTTAGTTGTTAAATGATATGATATCTAAAGCTTAAGAAATGACAATGATGCACATGCCTTTAATGCATATAATCCATTATATCGTTTTTAAATGATGATTTATTTGATGCTTAAAAAATGCCGAAATAATTATTTAATCGTGACTAGTCTTTTGTTTATGTATATCTAGGTGTATAATAATCAGAACTTCTGCTTTAACGTACAGTGGTGGCCAAAATTGGGGACACTTTTAGGTAGTTTTCATTCCAAAAGGTAAAAAAAAAACCTTTTGCAGCCGTCCGGAGGAAAGCACTTCGGGAAAGTTTGCTATATTTTTGTCGATCGTGACCCCTAATAACAAAACCACCCTCCGTTGAAATGTTGATTTACATATATATACTATATATAGATATATCCATATATATACATGAATATAGATACCTGAATTTTTTCGTGTTGTAACTTTCGAATTTAAAAACCGATTTGGAGAAACTCTTTATGTGCATAGTTGAAATACTATTGTCCCGACCGAGTTCGCTAGCCAGTTTCAACTGCCATCTTGTTTCAAAATGGAGGCCATTTGAATTTGTGGACACTTATGGAAATTTTTGTGTTTTTCTAAATTTTTCTTTAAACTGACCTAGGTTGTTAACTTACATTGTGTGATTCTTTAAAATGTATTTTGATGTTTCTAACATTCTGTTCAAAATGATAAATAAGAGTTTTGGCATTTTGTGAAACGTAACTTTTTCTATAAGTATACAAAGTTAAAAAAAACAAAAATTTGAAACGAATCAAATGGCCGCCATTTTGAAACAAGATCTTGGATGAAGCTGGCCAACAAACTTGGTCGAGACATTAGTACTCCTATTTTGCACTTAAAACATTTCATCCAAATTGGTTCATAAATTCGAGAGTTACAGAATGACAAAATTCAGATATATATATATCTATATATATATGGATACATCTATGTCTACAGTATATATACAGGGTGGTCATAAAAAAACGTTGCCGATATATGAAGCTCTAGCGGCCAGTCCGTTCACCCGGTCAAGGTGAAATTTCAGATATAGCTATTCAGAGGTACGAGCTCGAGATTCTGTGAACGGCAACAAAATGGCGCTCACAGTTACGATTATAGTTACAGAAACTCGAAATTTTCCAATGGCAACACCCTTTTTTTCATCGCAAAATGCTAAGCGCGTTACCCTAAGGAGCGTTAGAACCGTACGTGTCTCGGAAGAAACAGACACGTTATGCACGCACAAAAAACTGTTCTGCGAATTCCCTCCCCCACCCTATAAAAAAACACGATTGGGGCACACGGAGGATATTTGTATATGACACAGAATCAGTACACTAATCTCTGATAACACAGATCGGTGAAAAGAAAACTTTTTTTTGATTACACATTTTCCACATGGGTGCCATCACAGGCAATTACACATTGCATTGTGGTGACTGTAGACAATACAGCCGAACGTTATATCGCATGAGGAATGTTTGCAGTCTCACGTTTGATAGAATCTTTAAAATCCGGCAAAGTTGCGGATTGCACATGTACCTCTAGATTTTAGATATCCCCAGACACTGAAATCCATAGGAGTGAATTCGAGGGATCGCGGAGGCCATATTGACGTTACCAGTTAAGGTGAAATGTGCCTCGTCCGTTCATAATATGCGAAGAGGCCGATCGTTATCTCTATCACATTGAATAAGAAATTCATTAACAAAGTCTATATGTTGTTGATGGTCTCTCACTTCCAACATCTGGGCGCGCTGTTAACGGTAAGGAAACATGCGGATTACAGAGCGCGGTAAATTTAAGACCATTGATTTCAGTATATCAAAAACAGGAGATGTACCTTTTGTATTGCATGCGTCCTCTGGTCACTATGTGATGCACTTCCATAACAGTATCTTTAGGAACAGTTAGTTGGTCGTTCGGATCGCGGACTATCACAGGCGCAGCCAGTTTCTTCGAATATAATTACTAAATCACGAAAAGCTTGTGAAATGCATAGGACACGTATTTGGCGATGGTTTCGACGGTAAACGCGCCAGGTTTTTGCAGCATTCATTTCATTTTGATAATAGTTTTACCAACTCACAAGAAACGAAGTCATTTTATTGGCATCTGCGAGCTCCGACTGAAGAACTAACATTCCCACTCCACATTTTATCGGTTTTCTACGCTGACTATCTGGCAAACGACGTTCCGTGATTGGTATTTTGTCTCTGTCATATTCTTTCTTCGTGCGCCCTGATCGTGTTTTTTTTGGGACCGTTCATAGAGCTGATTTTGAGCGAGCATAACGCGTCCGTTTATTGCAATAACCAACGCTCTTTAGGTTTTCGCATGCGCTGAGCATTTTGAGATGAAAAAAAATGGGTGTTGCCATTGGAAAATTTCGAGTTTCTGTAACTATAACCGTAACTATGAGCACCTTTTTGTTGCCGTTCACATAATCTCGAGCTCATACCTCTGAATAGCTATATCTGAAATTTCACCTCGATCGGTTGGACGGACTGGCCACTAGAGCTCCATATATCGGCAAAGCGTTTTGTATGACCACCCTGTATATATGTACGTCAACATTTTATCAGAGGGTGGTTTTGGAGTCTAGGGGTCACAATCGACGAAAATATTGGAAAATTTACCAATTGGGGCCGATGGCTTTCCCTGGACGACTGCAATATGTATATATATTTTTACTTTTTATAATAAAAGCTACTTAAAAATGTACACAATTTTGGCCACCACTGTATATTGCTAGAAATGTACCATGATTAAATAATTTGTTACACCATTCATCTTTAATTGTGAAAATTATTGGGTCATTTTATAAGCATATCAAATGATGATAATATTCAATCTCATTACAAATTATTAATGCCAATTTATGTAAATGCTGACACAAAACGAGTTGACCTTAAAAATTATACATAATTTTTACACTTGAAATTATTGAACATTTAGTAAGGTATTTTTCCCATTGATAACATAAGTAAACGTAGAACCGAGAGAGTGATAACTCGATCAAATGCATTTAACAAAGAACTAGTGTAAATTCACAGAAAATCTCGCTTTTTTCTGTATTTTTACAGAAATTTTTAACAGTGAATAGAAAACAACAGCTTTTTTTGATACAATAATATGTAACAAGATTGAATAAATTATATAACATATGTATTTATTAAGGGGATATCAAAATAAAACGTTTAAAAAATTTACTAAAAACAATAAGATTCGAAGCCCTCAGAAAATAAAACTTGAAGAGGGTCTTATAAGTGGATCTTTTTCAAAAAAGGAAAATTTCACACATATGAAAGGGACTTCTTTTTGGTACTTCACGTATTTTTGACTGAGAGAGGCGCTGTTTTAGCGAATTCTCTGCGATTTTTCTCGAAAATTTCGAATTTATGGGAAGAAGTTCTGAAGCATTTTTTAAAAATATTTATATCTAATAAAATAGACAGAGGTTTGTATAAAATTATAGAAAAACCGATCTGAAAGCGGTGCTGTGATAGCAAAAGATTTCAATTTTTGGAAAAGAATACAGATAGAACAATATTCTAATGGTGTATTCGAAAAAACGCTTTTCCACCTTCAACAGCTCGAAATTTTCCGATACAATTTCAGGCACATTTTTAAAAGTAGAAACATGAAACTTGCTGAGGGGATTCTTGAAGGGAAGTATGAGGTGCCGTGTGATGTGTTTTTACGTTCAATTCATTAGAATTTGATTTACGAACAATTATCTTCTCACTATGACCCTTTTTTTCGTTCCTAAATCTCCCGCTTGGGAAAAATCGGTTCAAAATGCCGTTTTTGATTTTTTTTTGCAATATTGTCTGCATTTATCAAAGAATCGACAATCACGGCACCTTGTGTACTTTCCAAATAAGAGATTTTGAACGTTTGGTGTATTTGAGAGCAAAAATGAATGCAAAAATAAATCGGAAAATAAGCAGTTTGAATCGAAATACACCCTTAAGAGGAAGAAGCAGTAAAAAAGAAGTTAATAATACAGGGTTCGTACACATCAGGGGATTCCTGGGATTTTAGGTGGTTTTGCACCAGAAAATTTGTAATGTACAGAGTGCTATACATAAAACTAGAATTTTTCCCTTAAATAAGGCAAATATTACTTTACAAATATACTGGTAAAAGATCCTTGAAGCGTACGAACTTTGTGATATTAACGTTCTAAGCACATATATAACGACAAAATAAAGAATCATGGGACGAGCATAGATTATGAAACATTTTCCAACATATTCAGAATACTGTAACAACATTTAATTAATTAATTAATTGAAATATGTTTATTTGAACTATGACACAATTGAAAACACACACTTAACATTTTCAATCTACAGTTGGAAAAATATCCGACTTCTTGGAGCAGCCCTGTATATGATAGATAAATTTTTTTCTATAAACAATATGCATGCAAAATTTTAGTTCAATTAGGAAATACATACGACAGCATAATGCACACAATGCATCTTTATCAATTTCCGTTCATAATAAGAAAGGTATGTATTTTTTTTTTTTTTTTATTGTTCAAATGCACTTTATGCAATGTACAGAATTTATGAATAATATAGGACATACCATAATTTAAATACATTTGTAGCAATTACTACTGAAAGAGATTATTGTAACCTATTTTTTTATGTGCTTCTGTAATTGGACGATAAATGTTATGACTGCTCCATTCTATAGTAATCATCTTGTAGTGATATTGAATGATTTATATGAATTTCAATGCGTTTGAAATACAGTAATGACATTCAAATATACTGCAAACGATTTTTTATACATATGTAATGGAATTCTTTTGAATACCTCTATACTATTTGATACACTCTGAATAGTACAGATGCTATCTCTTTAATGTATATGGCTTTTTTCGTGCGAACTTGTCGTGTCTGTCACATAGCAGAAAATCGCTATGCTTGCTGACCACCGTTATTTTCGAAAATTTTGCTTCGCTTTACTTAACACTTTAAGCTGTCTAACCGTGTTATTCGGTCGCATAGATTTTGGATTCTAAAGCTTATTTAACTCAAAATTGGTAATAATGTTAATTTTTTCAGCTGCATATGCTAAATAAATATCTAAGATTGTAAAATACAAATCTCCATATCAATATTTTCCGTAGCTATTATTTTATGAATTATTAAACTTGCATGTAAAATTCTACAGAACACTTAAAGGGTTAATTGATGAGATATCTATGATAAAATAAGTTACAATTTTCCGTTTAAAAATACTGGTAACTAAAATCCGTGCGTAACATACATGACAAGTTCTGATAGAAATAGCCATATGAACTATTAAAGTTACAGATATAACCAGAAAAAACTTTTAAAAGATTCCAAAAAAATAAATGCGTTAGGTCTTTCGAAATATCTGATTTTTTTTTCATCAGGCGTAAAGAAGTCGTGCTTCTGTTTTCACAGTAGACGCACGTCTTCATTGCGCCTCATTAAGAAACACTCAGATGTATCAAGAGACCTAGTGCATTATAAAAAAAAATATGGTGTTTTTAAGAATTTTTTTCCTGTTCATATGAAGTAACACCACTTTCAATTTATTTTCTTTAAAAATAGCCATTCAAATTCAATACTAAACATGCCTTAGTAACATCACTAATATTGCTGGAAAATCCGAACTTTTTTATGCGACAGTGTGGACAGACAAACCGAAATCATAAACACGTTTCAGCTATATTGGAAAGTGTTAAAAAAGAAAAGAGTCCATTACACACTGATAGCTTAAACAAAAACTGAGATCTCACAGTTCATACAATCATAACCTCTTGGGGACGAGCGACACGTATACGGGCCGCAAAAAGCCTTAAGAATTCTTGTTTATCTCCACCAGTAAAATTTTACGGTATATTTTGCTTTATTTAATCGTAATATTTTCACGATTTAATAAGGCACGAATTTCTGTTTTTGAAAACCGGTGACAAATTAAAAATTTCGTAAAGGCTCCCATCACGAAGGGGGTTAAAGGTGTTAATTTTATGTCTATAGCCGTATGATGCCTTCTTATATTAAAAATATCCCTTAAAGAAATTTATATTTTCAACTTCTTCTTTTCAATGTTCTCTTCTAAAAGGTAGCATCTTTTTTTCTTAGTTTTCAAAATATTTAAAAAATCTATGCATAATTTTATATGAAGTGTTGAAAGTTAATTCCGGCTCGGTGTTTTTTAAAACATAAAATATTAAATTAAGCATAAATTTTAGAAATATTTTGACAACCAAGAAAAAAAGATGCATCCTTTTAGAAGAGAACACTGAAAGAAGAACTTAAAAATATTAATTCCACGAGGAGATATTTTGAATATAAAATTCCTGCAAACATCCTTAGACTTAAAATTACCGAGGGGAATTCGGCCGCTGAATGACTAGAAACCTTAAGAGAAATATCACTGAACGATATTCAAAGAAATGTTTCACAGTTTATGTCAAACAATTACAAAGAAACCCTCTTTAGAATCATTACAAAAAAGTTAAATACTAGTTAACTCTATCATTTATATACAAAATTTCTTTGAATAAAGCTTACACTCCACGTATTCGAACTTATTTTCGATGGCTTTAAAAATTTATGACCGGTATTAACTTCGTAGCTTTTAATTCATTTTTAAATTTATGTAAATTAAATTACGTAGGATGCGCAAGCCAAATGAGGCATTCCTTACTACAACATCTGAAATCAATGATTCCACCTCTTTAATATTTCCTTCTTGCAAATTTAATATATATTTGGCGTGAAAAGTTTCATTTACAATTTTGTTTTCTTTAACTTAGCATTTTACGAGTTAACTGATGTATGTATATTTTTATATTTCAGCAAGTATTCTTTTCCTATTTTACTGTTACTTTCTTACATATATAGTGGCTAAAATTGTGGACACTTTTGGAAAATTATTCTAGCTTTGCATGCTTATAGAATATCTTTATTTCACAAAATGAAAACTCGTATATATTATTTTAAAGAGAATTTAATACTGAAAGAACAGACAGTCAGAACAGAAGTTACACGGAAAGTCAAATTTAGTATCCAAATACTAGTTAACTCTGAGATTTATATTCTTTGAGCTTTAAATAAAGATTACACACCACGCATACGAAATTATTTTCGATGGGTTTAAGAATTTATAACCGCCATTAACTTCGTAGCTTTTAATTCCATTTCTAAATTTATGCAAATTAAATTACGTGGAATAACGAAGCCAAACGATGCCTTTCTTACTTCATAATCTAACATCAATGATTGTATCACCTATAATATTTCCTTCTTGCAAATTTAATATACATTTGGCGTAAGAATTTAAATTAACAAAAATTGTTTCTTTTCCATTTCAATTTTTCGAGTTAATTGATGTGTGTATGCTTTTATATTTAAAGAAGCATTCGTTTGCCGTTTTACAGTTTACATTCTTACATATATGGTGGCCAAAATTGTGGACACATTTGAAAAATCTTTATAACTTTGCATGCTTATGTACAATGTTACATTTCACAAAATAAAAATTCGTATATATTATTTTAAAGAAAAACTATTGTTGAAAAAACAGACAGTCAGAAGTTACACAGACAGACAAATTTAGTATCCAAATATTAGTTAACTCTAAGATTTATATATTTTTTTTCTTTGATCTTTAAATAAAGATTACACACAACGAATGCGAAATTATTTTCGATGGGATTAAGAATTTATAAACGGCATTAGCTTGGTAGTTTTTAATTCTATTTCTATATTTATGCAAATTAAATTAAGTGAGATGCGCAAGCTAAACGATACATGCCTTACTTCATCATCTAAAATCAATAATGTTATCTCTTTCATATTTTTTCCTTGCAAATTTATTATACATTTGATTTAAGAATTTTATTAATTTTTATATATTATTTTAAAAAGAATTTAATGCCAAAAGATCAGACAAGTCAGAACAGATGTTACATAAAAAGTCAAATTTAGTATCCAAATACCAGTTAATTCTAAGATTTATATACAAAATTTGTTTGATCTTTAAATAAAGATTACACACAACGAATGCGAATATATTTTCGATGGGTTTAAGAATTTATAAGCGACATTAGCTTCCTAAATTTTAATTCCGTTTCTAAATTTATGCAAATTAAATTATGTGGGATGCCCAAGCCAAACGAAGCATTCCTTAGTTCAATATATGAAATCAATGATTCCATCTTTTCAATATTTCCTTCATGCAAATTTAATATACATTTAGCGTAAGAATTTTAATTTACGAAAATTGTTTCTTTTTCATTTCAATTTTTTGGGTTAACTGATGTATAAATAATTATACTTTTGCCATTTTACTGTTTACTTCTTTATATATATGTTGGCCAAAATTGTGGACACTTTTGGAAAATATTTCTAACTTTGCATTATTATAATAAATATTACATTTCACAAACTGATAACGCTAATAGAAATTTTTATACTGATTTCAATTGAAAAAACAAATTTTAAATATTTGCAATACTAAATAAATAATTTAAACAAGTCAAAAATTACACATCAAGCATAGAAAATGAGGCGCGTTCGTACTATAACGATGTTTTAAAAATATTCATATCTTGGTGTAATAGTATACAGTAGTTCGGATACAGTGTAGTAGCCGAAATATTTTGTGTGTCCCTATAAATACTATGTGCTTTTTATTATACACGAAGTTACTTGTAGTAAACCTCACCAATGCATATCAATTTCATGTGGAGTAGTTAACATTATGAAAGCACATCTAAACAGTGTTTCCCCCTATGCCATAGTGTAAAGGATTACTTTTGTCCTTCCCGAAATTTAATAAAATATATTCTTTGCACCACAGATTGTGCAGAATGTACAGGGTGTATCTAAAGTACTGGGCAAAACTTTAAGGGGTGATATTACACATGAAGAAAATGATATTAAATAGGAAACTAAGGGTCCCAAACGTCTTCCGAAGGAGAAAGGCGCCATCAAAGTTTACGGTCCAAAATTTGAAATGATTATAAAAACGGAAAAATTATTCGTGATTTGTTTGCGGTTTTCACGAAAACTATTCTTTATGTCAGAGTATTGTCTTGAAAATAAATTATAAAGGTAAATTTCAAAAAGTGCCGATAGAGGGCGCATTAGACTTTGGAGTAACGAACAACTATTTTTTACCGTTATTTTTTGCATCTCATTAAATGTTTTTAAAAGTTTAGACATAAACATAAATTTTGAGCTCAAAATCTGTGGTTAAGTAGCGCAAACTGAACTTTGTTCAATGGGAGTGGGTAGGTTCAAATTTCAAATGATCATAAAAAACAGAAAAATTGGTCAATTGATTTGCGGGTTTCACTAAAATAATTCTTTATGTTAGTATTGTCTTAAAAATAAATTATACAGAAAAATTTCAAAAAATTCCGATAGAGGGCGCTTTAGACTTTGGAATAACGTACAACTATTTTTTACCGTTATTTTTTGCATCTCATGAAATTTTTTTAGAAGCTTAGACATAAACTTAAATTTGGAGCTGAAAATCTGAATCACTGAGAGTGGTTAAGTAGCGCAAACTGAACTGTGTTCAATGGGGATGGGGAGGTTCAAATTTCAAATGATTATAAAAAACGGAATAATTGGTCGATTCATTTGCGGTTTTCTCGAAAACCATTCTGTATATCAGTATTTCCTTAAAAATAAATTTTAAAGATGAATTTCAAAAAAATTCGTTAGGAGGCGTTTTAACCCCCCCCCCCCTTCCTTTACACACGGCCACGTTAATGCGGATTTCCGAGCTCATTTTAAGTATTGTAAATTTGACTACGGTAATTTCTTGGTTACAGATTTTTCTGCTATATACAATTTCAGCTTTTTATTTCAGCTTATAATGTATTCCTATCAAATGAAAATTTAAAAATATTTGTAAGCTACAATGTTGATAGTTAGAAATATACGAACACTTCATATGATTTTATATGAAGTGTTGGAAACTTTGTTAAATGTCAATAATTAAAAATCTGCGTACTTGCCAGTAGCCAATGTTAATTTTTATCTATATTTTGCACAAACATACAAATGAAAGATATAATAAAGACACATGCACATAAATTACTCCAGTTATTCAGAATTTTTTAAAAGAAAGTAACATTGAAAAATTATGCCTAACAAATGTTAAAAAATTCAGCAGTTAAAGTATTGACTTCATTAAAATCTGAGAAAAATCTAGCAATTCTTAATTTATGTATTTTTTTCCCTTAAATTAAGATTATAAATTGATACTATAATTTTTTTTTTAGTTTCCACTTAATCCGTCATTTAACTTTCACAAAGATTTTAGCTTATAAATTGATAGAAAATGTAATAAATGTAATGATTTGATAATGTGTATAGAATTTTTATAGTCTACTTATGCATATAAGTTAAATTGCACATGTAATGAAATGTAAAATAGTCTTCAATTTTTTCTTGAATTTAAAAATCAAACAAATTACCGTATCATTCATTATTAAAAGATAAATAACACTCCCATGAGGTACATTCAAAAGCAGTAAATCATCATCTACTTCTGATCCATCATCAAACTAAACTTTGACTCGAGCAAAATAAATTTTCAGTTTCTGACCCTTGATAAATTAGAAGCAATAAAGTTGGATTAATTTGTATTTTATTGCAAACATTTTTAAAAAATAACTTTCTTTAAATGTAACTTTCTTTAAATGTCTTGCTGTAATACTCTACAAAAAAAACTCTGCAGATTGCAAAATACATGTAGTGGCACACTGTCTCAGGACAAAAGATATCATGTCATCATCATAAAAGATATGCAAAGGATATCTGACAAAGATTGGATATTCAGCTAACAAGTGCATGTTTGGAAGTTGCACCAATATACAAGTTACTCCAATTACTTGGCAATATATTCTTTCACTTAAAAAAGAATTGAACATTTTCTGCACTTAAACATAAGTATATTGCAACAAATAAGCATTTAAATAAACGTAGTTTTACTTTTTATCTTTTCTCTAATATAAAAGTAAAAAATATCGATTATGAGTAAAAAATGAAAACAGAATTCAAATATACGGATTTAAAAAAGTGCTCGCTAAAGTTACGCTTAAATAATGGCATAACTCAATTTCATTCTGTTTTAATCGGAGACTGCATTTAAACTACCGATTTGTATAATGTTGGTAAAATTAAATTAACCTCATTAAAATAAATATTTAATACAAGATTTTCAATCAACAGAAAATCTTCCAGAGTTTCCATCTTAAAATTATTGTAATTTCAATAATCATGTGGTTATATTTAACTATTAAAATATACACTGAGTTTCTTTGATTAAAAAATTTAAAAAGAAGTATATTGTTCGATTTTGATAATCTTAAATGCATACATAAGTGCTAAGTTAAAGAAAAATTTTAAATGGAGGATTATATGATTTACGACAGCTTAATTAAACATAAAATTTGCTTTAATTATTTTAATACAATGTATCAAGAATACCATACAAACTTACTTGGTAGTTGTTTAAATTCTAATCCACAAACTGGGCGCTATTTTTAACTGTTTATTGGTCAGTTAAATGAAACAGACATAGTTTATTTACGTTAATAAGATTATTTTATCTTCAAATTTAAAAATTCGAGAGGCAATTTAGGGAAATTTGATAAATTTACGAAACATGGGGGTGCTATAAAATGAACGATGTCTATTTGATCGAAAATCTCTAAGAAAATGTTATCAATGCAGAAAAATGCTTAGTGTTTCGTTATAGATCGAATTCCTTATTATATTTCATTTGGGGTTTCTGCATTAAAATTTTAAGTAAAAGAACATTACCTACTTAGGCGTCACATTTAGGCACACTAACCTTACCACAAAATTAGTAATATTTTCATGTAAGTGCCTTAAAATTGTGCCTTTTCATCTTTTATATACATATATAGCTTAGAGATACTAAAGAGGAGGGGGGGAATGACAAAATTTAAACATTTCTCTACTGATATTTCTTTAATTTCATGTTATAGACTGAATATTTTGAAAAATAAAATAGTTCGCCAGAGCTTCTCCCTTTTTCCCTTCAAGCGTTGTCTTTGTTTATAATATTTTTTATGCTAGATTTATTGTTTTAGGAAACAGTCGAGCCCACTTAAGACATGATATTGATTAATACCCGAATTTACTCCAGTTCCAACATCACCAGAACATCGCTCTTACAACAAATGTAAAAATTTTCATCCCTTGGAACAAAAAGATCTCGCTTAAGACGCGAATTCATACACCTAAATATTAAGTTTTTAATGTGAACATCAAACTATTTCCAAATAGTAATAATCGCTTTATTTAATGGCAGAAAGATTACTATTCGAAAATAGTGATAGACATTGGAAAAAGAAATCCTCTAGATTGGCATAGCTGATTAAATAAGGCGATTATTACTAAACGGAAATAGCAGGTATTTGGATAAAAAGTCGCGGTACTGAAATCAAGAATTTCTTCAAACAATCGTTGATAAAAAAATTTCGCAAAACGATCGTTGGTCGAATTTGGAAAAACAGGTTTGAAAATGTACAATAAGACGGACATAAACAGTTTCATACCAAAATTAGTTGCTCTAGATCCCATATTTTTTTTTTATATGAGGTAACAAAATTACTCATACGCAAAAAGAACTTCATATGGATAATAAAGGTCAAGAAGAGTCATCAGAGTCTAAACTGGAAAAAAAGATATTCGAGATGCACAATTAAATGCGTAGTAATAGTTTCGGTAAAAATTACTGACTTTAGTTTCATACTCGATTCATAACTAAGCGATCAAAATGATACACACACAAAAAATTGATTTTTACATGCAAAATACAGCTCAGGAACTGTACAGGGCAGAGATTTGAATAAGAGCTTTGAGATGTAGAATTAGTAGGATATAAGAACCTTTGTGCTATTTTTTACAGCGCAAGATCCCGTAGTCTTCTCACAACTTATATAATAAAATGACATACAACGCAATAACGATTTTCCTGTAATTGATTTTTCTGACCAACCACAAAATAAGGAATGTTACACACAAAACATATATAAATTTGCACAGATGATCAATAACTTCTATTTTACAATAAATCTGAAATGTTACACTAAAGCTCTCAAAAATTATGCCTACTAAAACTAAGGAATGTTACACAGAAAATTTTCGGAACGTTTGGCAGTGGATCAGTAATTTCCACTTTCTCAACTATTCCAAAAAGTTACACAACATTGTGGAAGATATTACACCGGATATCTCGGTATTCTTGTATCAGAAGAAATAAACCGAGAAAACCCAGGAATGTTACACAGTAAATGTCAAGAATATTGCGCAGATTTTTTACAGTGAAGGTTTTTTTATATTAATTTTAAAACTATTAAAAATGTTTATTGAAAAAATAATATAACTTTTAAAAAAATCATATTTTCAAAAGCAAACATTTTTTCAAAAGTAAACATTTTTTCAAATTTGCCGAAACAAAACTAACGTAAAAAAATCAAAAATGACGTTTTTCAAGTTCTTTTTTCTTTTAAAAATTCTTAACATTTAGTAATTTAAAAACAAGAAATAGAGGATGAAAAATTCATTATGCAGAAAAACTAAGTGTATTGTTTAAATGTCCGTCAGTTATTTTAAAAAATGCTTTTTCTAAGATGCAGATTAAGTCTTTTTTTTTTCTTTTTAAATTTACCTCTGACAACTTCAGGCTTTTTATCGTCCTCCAGAGAATGTTAAAAAATCTGTATTCTGGGCCCAGGTAGTGCCAGGACCGAGATGTTACTTTTTTCTGAACACCCGCCGGGTCGGGCCTAGCGTACTTTTCATAAAGGAGGGGACTACTTCCTTCAACTTGGTGCACTCTGGATGAAATTTTCAAACCCGGTCTCGACAAAACCCGTATTAAAATCACTGTCTCTGACTGACTTAATACGTGCATAAAATAAATAAAATTCGGCTCAATCAAATTTTCTACGAAAAACATATAGATTTTAAAATCTTTATTTTACAAAAAAAAAAAAAAAAAAAAAAAAAAAAAAAAAAAAAAAAAAAAAAACCTTTAAAATTTATTTTTTAAAATAGATTATTCAAAGGCTAAAAAAATTAAATACAATAAAACCAATGAAAAAAATCTGCCTTTGACGGAATTCTGTCTTAAACGGAAAATATACTGATCCATGCAAAATAAATACAATAGTAACTGAAAAGAAAATAAGCTCCAATTACATCTTCTAGGGGGAGCATCTGTCTATAATGTAATTTTTCTTTCTTATGTGATTCCGACTTAAAAAGTTTTAGGGTATAATATTTTTCAAAGTCTCCAACGCATGGGATATGGATTAACGATATTAAAACATAAGTGAAACATTTACATATAAATAGCGATTCATTGATAAAATAAATATATTACAGCCTTTGGCGCTTCTTTAATAATAAAAAGTGTAAATATAAAAAACGAAAAGCTATAAAAGAATTTTTTGGTCAGAACTCCTCCAAATGAAATATTTTTTTCCCACGCCGAATTAAAAAACTATGTAGAAATGTGCGACTGAACCGGGCTATGATTTAAACTATTTTCCAGACCGGTCCGGGTTATGATGTTGACATTTTTTCAGGCCACGCCGAACTTTTTCCCCCATGGGTCGGTTTGGGACCTGACCTAGATATTTTGACCCGGGCAGATGTCTGGTATACCAATTTAGCATAAAAACTATATGCTGCTATTTTATATCCAAAGAAAAAGCGCTATCTTAAACCGATTTTTATTAAATTGCAATTTGTGAATGTTCCCTAACAAGCGTTGAAATTGAGTCAAGAAATCACAGTTTAGAGGCAGGGAAAAGTGGTGTAAGTCTAGAATTTTTGGGGATTTTGGGATTTAATATCTCTGTGGGATTTTTAGATACGGAGATAAAATTTGTTTTGTTCAATTTAGGAATGGATAAGGAATAATTTCCTAACTGGGAATTTTGCCCTACGGGGGCCGTATAAAAATTCAATTTTCGTTTTTTTTTCAAATAGACCCCGCATGGAGTTGCAACTTATCAGAAATTTCACCTTTTTTATGAATTTTTGTAATTGGAAGTATGGGTCTAGGGGCAATATTTGAGGAGATAGCCTATTGTTTTGATATTTATGACTCAGCCTGTATATTTTAAATTTCAAACGATTCGGTTGGGTGATTTTTACTCTGTCATAAGTGGACGGACAGACAGACAAACGAACTGAACGACGTCTGTAATGTGCTTTGTATTTATATAATTACGAACACACCTAATTAAAAAAAATAAAAAATAAGTGTCACTAATTATCGAGATACATTAGATACTGACGATTGCAGTGAGTTATCAGCACTTGGTAGGGTAGATTATATATTTTTTATTACAGTCTCATGCTGATGTTTCATTGAGCCGACGAGATGTTTAAGTTCTCCCTTCGTTATTACATGATGACAAGAAACAATTATAGCCTAAATTAGTTCACTTTTATTTGCCTCGCTCATAGAAGAGATTTCAAATGGTGCCACAAGTTCTCATTAGGACTGAGGTCAGGGCTGTTTCCTGGCCATGTTAACAGTTCAGTGATCTTTTGCTAAACTACTATTTCCATATTTTTGCATTGTCACAAGGAACATAATCTCGCCGAAATATAAACGAACAAGACAATTGTTAACACATTCGCTGCCGCTCACGCGAAAGCGCGTGATATGGCGCAGCGTTAAGGGGCCACTCACGCGCCAGCGCGTGATGGCCAATGGGCAGTCACGCGCTGGCGCGGGAAAAATTTTCACTGATTCTTTGTTAAATAAAGTAAAACGGCTTCTGGGAAAAATCAACTTCTACAGTGTGGCATTAACTATCATCACATCTTCATATAAGAGACAGCGAACGTATTAATAAAGAGATGGAAGATAGACATTTTGGTTTTAGAATAATGTCAATGTATTTCCTTGCCTTTGCCAATTCTGACTGCTTACATGCATGACCAAATCGTAACACTAATAGTGTGTTTTGCTACTACACTATAAAATAAAAAAAATAATGAAAAATAAAAATAAAAATAAAAATAAAACGGGGAAAATACGGAAATTGTAGTGGTAATAGCGACGCCAGTACAATTCAATACTTTTTAACGAAAAAATTTCCGTAACTACCAAAAAACGTTTCTTGAATTTAAGAGAATTTTCCATATATTGGAGCCATAGTCATTTTATTCTTCTGCCTTGAATAGATGTAGTTCAGCTTTTTAGGCCTTTTCTTACTTTGTTTTTTATTGAACTTGTCTTTTAAAATTGTAAGCAAAACTTTCGGATTCCAAGTGCAATAACTAAACCACAGAAATGCCTTGCAATTTCAACATAGGAAAAACATTCGTGTAACACAATCTTAGTTCTAATGTGTCTAGTCTATTCTTGACTTTGATATTATTGCTTATTGATTAAATGTTAAGATTATTTTAAAAAATTCTTTATACAATGTAAAAAAAAATTAACAAAAATACTTATTTTGAAATTTGATACATAAAATACATCTACTACTACTACTAAATTTCTACTGAATAAATTATAACTTATTCCAACTTCATGCATAATGTCAGTTTCTGTTGCCAGTTACATACAGAGGCGTGCGAAAAGAAAACTGCGTTCGGGGCAAAGTTTCAATTTGCCCCCCTCCCCCCACCATGACCCAATTTTTTCTTGTGACAGGCCAAAAACAATTTTGGTAGTATAAATTTCGCACACTATAAATTTCCGCGCCCGGGCCGACCGCGCCCTTTCGCACGGCCCTGGTTACATATGAATAGTACCCAGAAAAAGAACAACGATTGGCCAAGAAAGTTAAAAATTACAATCTACTTCAGTACTTTTTTTAAAATTAAAGTATTTATAATTTTTCTATAACCAATATTTATTTATTTATTTATTTATTGCTTTGAAATCAGTGTTAAATTCTCTTTAAAATGATTTGGAAGAGTTTGCATTTTGTAAGCCATAACATTTTCTATAAGCATATAAATAAAGAAAAAAAATTCCAAAGTGTCCACAATTTTCGCGACAACTGCAAATATTACTATATCATAATTACTTCTTTATGGGTACTTTTTATTACATTGCAGTTTGCCCCATGAATTCCGGGACACCCTGCATGTACTGTATTTATGTGTATTTCATTTAGCCCTCTCCTTATACTTACATATAGTATACAAATATATATACTGAACACGCCATTATATTTAACACGCCATTTTCGTACACGCATTCTATGACGAAAAGTGACGAAAAGGCGGTTAGTTTCTCTCAACCAGTCTTTAAAATTTGGTTAGTTATTTTTTCCTATCACCCTGTATATGTCACAAAAATCGTTGTCCAGGTGAAGCACTATATTTTAGATCAGTGAAATTATGAGATAATAACATTACTCTAAAAATAGATTAACTTTTTATATCCAGCAAAATCGTTGCAGAAAGAATCTATGCATATCATATAGTTTTATTACCCAAGTCTTACATAAATTAGAATAAAAAATCTATTAACATTTTTAGTGGTACTGTAAAATATTTTAATTATTAATCATTTGCAAAATATTTCGACCTTTTATTTCCCTATTTTTCTTTCCAAATATCATTACTTTCTCTTTTCGATAAGCTGCGCATGTTTCTTTTTATTTTGATATTGCGCTAACCCAGACTTCCCTCTTAAAACTCCCTTTGAAAATTCTTCCCTTTAAATTTTCCCCACGAATATTTTTCAATCTAATTCGTTCTTGACACTCTTTTGCGCGATTTCACGATAGATGTCGGTTTTTTTCATTTTCTGCTTTCGCCGAATGGGGCTCTGCTATTGACTAAAAATTTTACATTTTCGTAGGACCATGTAGCTGGTATATTAAACAGGTCATACAATCATTTCCTTCCTGGTATATATGCTTATATTAGGTGACTCACGATTTTTTTAAAGATGGGACGCATACCAATAAAGTTTGGGAACCGCTGTTCTAGATAATTTTTAAGGCGAATGCCTAAACAACGTAGGTAAAGAAAGTTTTATAATACTGGGTAAGATACATAGCAGCATTTTCTTAGAGAAAAATTACAATCGCATGATTATATAAGTCGAATTTTTCTGCATATCAATATCCAGGTATCTGAGGTGAAAGTTTAGAAATCTTTATGAATTTTTATGAACGTTCTTTTTCTTTCGTTGCAGTTTTAAGCATTTTTTGTAATTCAAGACATTTTATTTTATTTATTTATTTATTCATTTATTTTTGCATACGCACTACGTTTTTTTTTAATTGTATTTATCGTTCCGAATTTAGCTACGCCATGTCTGCATTGATATTATTGATTCTTTAATATTCTATATTGTTAGTATATTGAGTAATATTATATCTTTGGTTTGTTTAGTGACCGGAACTGTAGCAGACCTAATCATAAAAGATTCCAACAAAAAAATTCAAAAGAAAATGTCAATAAGTTTAACGCATCGTCAAGCTAATTCGGATTCTATTTAAATGTTTATTTAAAAAATAAACAGTATATTAATTGCACTTAACTGCATGAATCATTTATGACTAATCAAATCGAAATTTTATTTAATGAACATTTTGTACGTTATATTAAATGTTAGATAATATTTACCATACACCAAAATTGACACAGATTGATTTAATAATCGAAAGCCTATGAACTAAAAATTATATATTCGACATTTCCTTGACCTTTAAATATAAATGATACACCAGCCTTGCGCAATAAATTCCGATGGTTTAATATGCATCACCATCACTAACTTCCTAAACATTGAGCCCAATTTTAAATTCACTGAAATTGAATTATGTTGATTGCGGAAGCCAACCGTTAGATTATTTACTTAATCATCTAAAATCGATTATATATTTCCTTTTAAAAATTCCTCTATTGATTTTAGTTTTAAAACTTTAATTTTTGTCAATAGCTTATTACTCTTAACAAATTTTGAAAATAAAAGTAATATATTTTATACAGAGTATCTGTAAAAGATTGTAACAGTTATAAATTTTAGTAGAATCAATTGCATGCGTTATACAGTCTGATTAAAAAGAAGCGTGGACAAATTGATATGACAAATCAGGCATACGACAAGGATAAAAAATCACATAGGAACATAAAGCCGCAAACCACTTATTGAGTCACAAATACAGGGTGTTTCATCCTAACTCAATTTGAGTTAACGGTAATAAATTTCAGAAAACTGAAGTGTATTGTAATAAACCATTTAACAGACATTCTCACTTTTGTTTTAAACGTGATTACACCAAACAAAAGTGGTAGAAGGTTGCATTATGCGCACCAGCAATTTGCACTTGGCACCTCACATTTTGGACTGTGATAATTAGTTTATATGGTATCATCGATTGCTTGAGCAATATGTCTTTCCAGATCTTTTCGTAACGTATCACATTTCACACAAAATAAGGTACATATCGTTGAATTTTCATTGAAATACTTTTATTTTCCTCGAAATTATTACTTTCAAACCGGGTGTAGCTGGAATGAAACACCCTGTATTTGTGACTCAATAAGTAGTTTGCGACACCGTGTTCCTATGTGATTTTTTTATCCTTGTTGTATGCTTGATTTGTCGTATCATTTTGTCCACGTTTTTTTTAATCACCCTTTAGAATGAGGATTTAAGATCACAAATAAAAAGTAACTAAAATACTTTTAAATAAGCTCATGTGCGATAACTTGTTTGTTATTCTATTGTGGTGCATCATAAGAAAAATGGCAACTCCTACGCGTAAAGAATCATTGGTGGGATAAAGTTATAACCATTGTTAGAGCCATGCGATTTTTTTTTTTGGGGGGGGCTTAATAAAAGATCTTGTTTACCACTCACCACCATCTAATTATTTGCGAGAGTTGAGAAATAGAATTGAAGAGATTATTGTTTCCTGGATTTGTTTATCGAAGTGTGGGAAGTATTAGACTTAAGGGGTCCGAAACACAAGAACCCTCGAATAACAATAAATAAATAAATAATTGTGCATAATTTTTTATAGTAAAATAACGTTTAAATCATGTTTTTATTTTAACTGGAACAGAAAATATTAATTTTTTCGTTTTGGTTCGATTTCAGAATCAACCTTTAATGCAATGGATGTCATAATAAACGATTTCTTGGGAAAATGAGTATTCCTTCATGATGTTTTTTTTCTTCATTTCTCATCTTTAAATTGTTATAAGTCAAGAATCGTTAAATATGAATGGTTCAAACTTGGAATATGTTTTTTTCAGTTGTTTTACTCTAATTTTGATTCAAGAAATTTTAACAAAAATAATTCCTTTTGAAATTAGATTTTTTTAAAAATTAACATTTCAATATTTTTTTCTTATTTTAAATATTTTAAATTTTTTTAATTAATATTAAAAATGCTGAATTAAAATGAAAACTTAATTTTTTTTTCAAAGATAAAAAACTGAAATTTTACAAATGCTATTTCGAGGTATAAGTATCTTAAAACCAGGGACTTGAACTCTCTGGACTTTACCCAGACATAAAACTTTTTACAACACTCCAAAAAATGCAAATTGTAAATTTCACAGCATCTGCTTTAGTGGCTGAGGTTCCATCACTTTGTCGTAAAATGATTATTTTTATTACTATTTTCTTTTTACACTGCAATTATGGTTTATACAATCCAGTGAAAGCAGCACAATAACGTAACACAAGGGCTGAATTCATTTGATGGAGAGAGATTTTCAAAGAAAGCAGCAGGTGTTTGGGCCAATATTAATCGTATTCACAGTTGCATTTTTATCTTCAACCCAAACCTAAAATATTTTCTCTCAATCTTTATCTGATCTCTGCGGTTTTTGTTGATCCAATTTGAAGTTGATATACACAATTGAATTACCTGTGATATCACTTCTGATGAATCGATTTTTCAATTCAGCCAATCTTTTTCTTCATCATTAGCTCCATATATTTTTGTTGTGTTTATGCGTATGGTGAAAAATACAAAACATTTTGCTTGAATACTTTTAAAATTTTGAAATAAATATGTTTTGTCTTTTTAGCACTTTCCAACAAAGTTGAAAAGTGCTTATGCATTCGGTTTGTCTGTCCGTCTGGACAGATAGCCGTCTGGCCGTCTGGCCGCGCTCTAACTCCCGTAAATATACTCGGATTGCTATGAAATTTTTATACGTTATTGAGATTTACCCTAGCACGAATCCTATTGAAAATGAAGTATCTACCATGATTAGTTTATCTACAGAGAGAATCAAAAGTTTCCCATTACATTACGGCCTGTAGGGAAAAATCGTTAATATACTCGGATTGCCATGAAATTTTAGGACATTATTGACGTTTACCCTAGCACGAACCCTATTGAAAATGAAGTTTCTACCATGATTAGCTTATCTACAGGGCGAATCAAATGTTTTCCATTACATTACGGTCCACGGGGAAAAATCGTTAATATACTCGGATTGCCATGAAGTTTTAGGACGTTATTGACGTTTACCCTAGCACAAGTCCTATCGAAAATTAAGTTTTTACCATGATTAGTTTATCTACAGGGCGAATCAAAATTTTCACATTACATTACGGCCTATGGGGAAAAATCGTTTCAAAGGAAATTTAAAGATGTTATACCCTGTCAAACTTATTAAAATATGCATTATATAAAATATAAGGTGAAAATGTAGCTATTATTCATTTATAGAGCCACACAAAAGAATTCCATTAGGTAGTGGTAAAAGGGGGAATTGTGTGTGTCATATTTTAAATATACTAAGCTTTTTCATGTATAATAAAATTGATATACGTCACTGAAGCTTAATATAAATTATACGCTACTGTCTTGCATAATATCAAGTACATAGCTTTATAGGGCCACACAAAAGATTTCAAGTAGCATATTCTTTCCGAAGTACTGTATATGTGTCCGATGATGGCTGATGGAGGATGAAATGCATTTTAATTGTGATATGCGCGTTTATATTTCGCTAAATATATGCACATTATATGGTGTGTATAAATGTTACAGTTAATATACAGGGCTCAAAAGAACTCACCAACGTTACTGAATATGAGCGTAAATTATTTAAACTTGGTTCTTAAATAAGCTATGCATTTTTACGTTGAGCTTCACTCAATTTACAGAGAAATGTTTGCAGAATATAGATAAAAGGATATACAGGGACACGCAAAGAATTCGGTACATGGACGCTTATGCATGATGATTTATGAGAATGTGATTTCAGTTGTTTTAAAAGTGTTTTAGTTTACAGTAAATTTTAGCCTAATGCTGACGTGTAATAAAGGTACAATGTAAACTATAGGGCTGAACAAAAGTATTCAAGTATGTTTCCATCTAATAGTATGAATTGCTGAAAAAGAAATTTCAAGCTACTGGGTATTTTCTTGCTAAACTAAATTTTCCCATTATATCAACTGACATATGAAATACAGGGCTGTTCAAAAGTACTGGAATACATATTTGGGTACATTTGGCTATACACTATTATTTCCCTGAATAACAAAGTTTTGTTAAAGATTTCATTAAGTGTTGGAAAGTGCTTCGTAATCTATGCTTAACGCATAATTTTTCTTACTTGTTTCTTTTTTCTCTGTTTTCATTTAACGGTTGTCCATCAACAGAATTTATAGCATCTGAGGAATTATATCTATGCATTTTAGCGGCGTAGCATATCGTTAGCATAAAAAAATCGCATCACGTTAAATCTTGCATGTGGGGCGACGGCCTACTTCACTCCCATTTTTACAGGATTGTGTTTAAACCGACTTTATGACTGATAAAAATTTATAAAAAGAATATGTAAAATCCGAGAGGTTTCTTATATCATAGCTCTTAAATTTATCAATTAAAATGCACAATACTGGCTGACAATTGACATTAACAACTTTAACGATAATTTTAAACTGTACTCGCTATATTCTTACGTAATTGAAATGTTGTTATAAATGTAATGAATATTATGTTGCGTAATTGAAAAAGAAAGTTTATTTATTTATTTGTGTTTGTTCTTACGAATATCCGAAGATGTTTAACACAGCAGACTATATTCCATCACAATACATGTAACGTGATTTATAAACATAATAATTTTAACAACGCTTTTCGCTGAAATAAAAACCTGCGGAAGAAAAATAAATAAGACAAACAATAGAATAAATTAAACGGAAAAAATGATACATCGTAACCCGTTCATTTTTGAATAGATATAATAAATATTAAAAAAAAATTGTGAAATAAATAAATATTTTTTTTTTTTTTTTTTTTTTTTTTTTTTATCTGGAAAATACTGACTCCACAACTGAAATGACTAAAAAATACAATTTCTTGGTTTAGAAAAAATACATTGATTGCATTCTTAAGTAGCATTTATGTAGCTTAACAAATGAAAATAACTCAAGTACCCATTTTTGTTGAACATATAAATGTGATTATGTTTAAGATATCATATATATATGTATATATTAATCATAATATACGCCATTCTATGATTTATAAAATAGAAAAATTTAAAAACCTGTTTTGTTGAAGTAGGATTCGAAAGAAAATGAATGAATCAGCATTCAACAAAAGAAATAGAAGCAAAAACAATTTTAATATCGTAATTCATTCATTGAAAAAAAGAAAGAAAGAAAGAAACGTTATAAATATTGAAATAAATATGAAATGAAAAGGGGAAATTACTATTTTTGTTGCTATTGTACGTTTTGCCATGAAAAATATTTTTTAGAGAAAATAAATTAGTAAATAAATAAATAAAAAACAAATAAAAATGTATAACACATGAAACTTTTTAGAAATAAATATTATTTCAAGAAAATCTAAAAAAGAAATCACGAAAATTTTAAACAGTATTTTCAGTGCAAACTAAGAATTAAAAAAAATAATTTGAAATTTCTATTTATGAATGCATATGAAACGGCATTTTTATTATAACTTTTTTAAGACAGCGTACCAACAATTATTTTTGCAAATAATTTTTTTTTCAAATATATATTTTTCTACCCTGTCAAATAAAATCAATTATTTTTTATTAATCCTTAAAAACTTTTATTTATTTGAAAATTATTTAATAAAAATATAGTATGAAAACAGCTATGAAATATAATTTTTTTTATGCATAGGTGTGTAAATTAAATAATAAAAAAAATATAACCCGTCCACTAACACCAAAACAAATTACGAAAATTACTGGCAAAGAACTGTGAAAACTACTTTTAAATGATGCAAATAAAATTTTCTTAGACGCATATAGACAATTCCTGAGACTTCTATGTATCAAAACAAACTCAAACTTTGTTTTCTTTTCTATAGATTGACATTTTAAAAATTCTACACGCTACATTTAGCCTCAATACGAATTAATATGATATAATTTCCATGAAATTATAAGATTATCAATACACTTTATACATACATTTAATGTCTGAATTAAAAACTTTTAAAAGACTAAATAAAATAATTAAGACACACTGGAATACAGCTAAAAAATTAAATCTATAACAAATTACAAAATACTAAAAACATTTAAAAAACTATTAGGTAATGTTTCGCCAAGCTAACTGCAAGGCATCATCAGTATAAAATAGTTTGTCGCATTATTTGCGAACGCTTGTGTTTTGAAATCTCGCTGCAACAGTTATAATGGTAGATTACTCCACGTTAGCAAGTTCACTCAATTGCGATTGCCGAATTTAAATGCATCTCGTTATACCTTAGTGAATATTATTTGCATTTAAAAATTAACTAAGTTTATCTGTTCTTGATTTGCTCTGCTGTTATTGTATTCTATATTAATAAAATAACAAATCGCTCTGTGTGTGTGTGTGTGTGTGTGTGTCTGCGATAGTTAGCAAAAACTACGGTACGTACGATGTTCAAAATTTTTCTGAGAGTAGCCCAATATCTCTCCTGATGCACCTGATGCTCAGAATTTCAAAATTCTATTTATTAACTGAGTAATTAATTAAATTCCAAACCTCACTCTCATAAAAAATCGCTTTTTTTTAGCTTTTTTCCTTTTCATTCTCTTATGGTTGGTTGGTTGCATAAAATTTTCGCAGAAATAATTTTAAAAACTGAGACTGACCTTTAAAATTCATACGCTGGCAAACTGTCAGTTTAAATGAGGATTTTTTTTATGACAGCTGCGGTACGCCATGGAGGAAAAAGATAGGTGGTAGCGAAGTAAACCGAAAAAAAGAAAAGTTTGCAAGAGGAAACCATTTATCGCTCAAATTTTGATGTCTCAAAATAAGCACGAGGAAGGAATTTTGTATTAATAAAACGGATTGGAAGAAATGAATTACAGCTGAAGCATATTTTACGAAGAAATAGTAATTTTTTAAATGGTTTTTTCTATTATATTATTTATTAAAATAAATGTTTGCTTTTAAAATAATTGAAATTGGAAAATTAAAAATAATTAAATGTCAAAATAAAATTAAATAAAATATTGAAAACATATGATTTGAAGTAAAAAATTGTATTACTAAAAATTTTCTCTTTTTTTTCAGAAATTTTTAATATTTTATAACGTAGATGAAAAATGTTTGTGATTTAACAACATATTAATAATTCCATGCCAATATATAAAATATAGTGATGAAACGATTCTTTTAAAATCATGCATGAACACTTAAATAATAATATTAATCTAAAATCTAGATTTCAGAGTGCAGACGATTTTAAGACATTAACGAAAGAATGTTGATTTTTCAAGCAAAGTCTTAAATGTTTCTTCTATATTGATATTTCATAAAGTCATATGATACAAATAATCAAATAATTCTTGCCTATGACTGATCTAATTGTATCTTTCAAGCATTCTGATCGTGTATTACAGGCAATAATGGCATAAAACATTATTTTTTAAACGAAATTTTAGTCATCTATTCAATAACAGTTTAAAAGGTAAAAACAAAAACAAAGAAATACTGGTTTAAACCAGTTTGAATTGATCGGAGTTTCAAAGCACATGGTTTTGTTGGTGCATATTTGGACTTAATGTAGCGGATTTTATAGTTACATTTTTTGCGTCACCCCAAGACATTATACTGCCACTCTATTAATTTCTTTTTACTATATGGTTGTACGCATATTTTTGGCATTTTGAACATTAGAATGTATGAGTCATTAGCTGTGTTGTAGTAAAAAACATTACACAACACTTTTCTATGAGTTTATTTTTTTAATCATTGATTAAATTTAAATGTGTTCTATTCAATTTAAAATTGTAATATGGCTTTAATTTGTTTTTAAAACAAAAATAAAATAGTGTTTGGCGTATAATTGTTTGTATCCGCGAACGATTCATTCACCATAATAAATTATCAAATAGCAAAATAAATTATCTTTGATAAATAGCCATAAAAAGAATAGTAGCAAAACTGATTATAACCTTAATGTTTAGACTAATTTAAACATAACCCGATCCCAACCAGAAACAAAAAACAGATCACACTCCGATCCGTGATACACAAAATTTCCGTGAGTATGAACCCGACCCTGACCTAAAAATTCTGTTTGGAAAAAACTATGGATTTGATAACTGACCCGAACCAAATTTGAATCCCGCAAAGATGTTCAAGTGAAGCATAACCCGATTCAAACAAGAAAAAATAATTTTCGTGGGCATGAAACCTGACCCGAACCTAAATATTGTCTTAAAAAACCCGAAATATGACTCTAACGAAATCTGAAACCGATAAAAATATTCCAGAGAATTATAATCCGATCCCAGCAAGACAAAATACTTTTCATTGTCTTAAACCCGACTCAAACCTAAAAAACTCCGTTTGAAAAATCCTGAACTTTGACCCAAACCACATCTAAATCTGACCAAAATATTCGAAAGAACTATAACCGGATCCGAGTAAGACAAAATAATTTCCGTGGACATGAACCCGATACGAACCTAAAACTCCCATTCAAAAAAATACCTGAAACTTGAATAGAACCAAATCTGAATCTGACAAAACTATTTCAAAGAAACGCAACCGGATCCAAACAAGACAAAATATTTCCATGGACATGAACACAATCCGAACCCAAAAAATGTCTTTGAAAAAATCGCGAACTGAACGAAATCTAAACTTGGCAAAAATATTCCAGTGAAGCATGTCCTTATTCGAACAAGACGAAATTATTTCCGTGAACATGCAAGAAGACCCGAACTCAACAGTTACATTTGAAGAAAAAACCCGAAATCTGAATTGAACAAAATCTGGACCTGACAAAAATATTCCAAAGAACTATAACCCAATCCAAGCAAGACGCAATAATTTCTATGGACATAAACCCAAATCGAACCTAAAAAATTCTATTTGAAAAAAAACTGAAATTTGACCCAAACCACATCTAAATTCGACCAAAATATTCGAAAGAATCATAACTGGTTTCGAGTATGACAAAATAATTTCCGTGGACATGAACGAGATCCGAACCTAAAAATTTTATTTGAAAAAATACCTGAAATTTTAATCGAAACAAATCGGAACCTGATAAAAAATATTCCAAAGAATTGTAACCGGATCTGAATAAGACAAAAAATTTCCATACACATGAACCGAATCTGAACCTAAAAAATGTCTTTAAAAAAACACGAAATCTGAACTGAACCAAATCTGAAATATTTCAGTGAAGCATGTTCTTATTCGAACAAGGCAGCATAATTTCCGTGAACCGCAAGAAAACTCGAACCCGAAAATTCCATTTGAAGAAAAAGCCGAAATCTGAATTGAAACAAATTTGTTTCCGACAAAAATATTCCAAAGAACCATAACTGTATTCGACCAAGGCAAAATAATTTCCATGGACATGAATACGACCCGAACATTAAAACCCAATATCAAAAAATACCTAAAATCTGAACCGAACGAAATCTGAACCCGACAAAAATGTTCTAATGAATCATAACTAGATTCGAACAAGGCAAAATAATTTCCATGGACATGAAACCAATATATGGTTTGGTAACATTTAGGTTGCAATTACAATACGGTAAATCTTTGATTATATTTAATTTCCCGTTAGGTTACAGTTAGGTCACGGTTAACGTAAAGTTAAATTGCATTTATGTTATGGTTAGAGTAAGGATATGTTACAATAAAGTGAAGGCTAAGTTACATTTATGTTATATTTAATTTACGGTAAGGTACTGTTAAGTCAAAGTTAGGTTACAGGCAGGTTATGGTTACGGTACAAAAGTTTACGGTTGGGAATTTCTCCATAGAGTGAACATTACGCATGATTTGATTAAAAATAACATTTACTTTTGTTAAATGGCTCTGAAATCATAATACTATATACCAACATTTTAGCTACCAGCGAGTATCGATTTCATTCATAGTATAGTCGGATTTAAGAGTGATATAATTAGTTTGAAATTCAAAATATTTCACTTGGGATTTCTATGTGAAAAAAAAATTAGTTACGTAACTTAACAGTGATTTTTGATAAATATCAACACTTTAACACGAAAATCACGCAGTCGTTGGATACATATTCGCTCCCGCGTTTCTCATCGCTCATTTTGAGTATTTTTTGAGCTTAGCATTAGCTGTTTTTTAAACCGATTTTTCACACAGTCAGTGGCCATGTATTTCAGACAATTCATTTCTGCATGTTTCGAGTTAATGATAAAATCATACAAATTTCAAGTTCGTTTAATATTGTTAATACTGACCCGGGCAACGCCGGGCGGGTCAGCTAGTAATGAATATTTTGTATTGATGATGCCTTGCGTATAGTTTGGCAAAAAGTTTTCTAGTTGTACTTTAAATGTTTTTAGTATTTTTGACTTTTTTTAATAAATTTTATCTTTTAATTGTATTTAAATCTGTCTTTTTTATTTTTTTTTTCATATTATGGATTAGTTTAACAAAAATTAATAATATGAAACTGAGTACATATATGTGATGATATTTTTAGGGTTCCCGCAAAAATACAAGATCCGACGAAGCGAACAGGATGGCGCGAACAAAGTCGACGTTCGATCCTTTATCAGTAATCACATTACATCAAGTAGATTTGCAGCTAAAGTAACTTGGCATATGGAAATCGATTAAAAGTGTTGTCACCTCAAACAATGAAAATTCTACGAAAATCAGGGAATATCGTTTTATTATCATTCAATTTGTAACAGGAGGGTGGTTACGTTGATGAAATGAAGACATAATTCTAAATATAGGATAAAATCAACAGTTTATTTAAACCTGTAGGACTTGGGGAAAGTGGAGCTTCAGTTCAAGAATTTCAATAACTAATCACAATACCAAGAGATTAAATCGAAACTATACTCACAACATCGGCTCTAGACTCAGTCGGGGCACTTCAATCCAGCTTCTCGTTCAGACTTCGGCTAAACGCTAGATTAAATCTTTATAAGACAGCCCGTGGCTGCAAACACTTTTTATTATTTTAAAATTCTCAACGTGTTACACTGTTTCTTACCACCGGCACTCTTCTTGGGTAGCTCCGCTCGTGATAAACTCACTCGGTCAAGCTGTTGGCTAGCTCACTCTAAAACACCATCTAATTCACTGGAGGCTAATCTCTTCACTACTAGCTATCATATCTGCGGGCTACTGCTGCTTCACCACACTGGCTGGCTTTCGCCACTACCACCACATACCACACTGCTGGCCTTCGCCTCACCTTCTCACCACCACACTCTCTGCACTTCCCTAAAAGCTTTTATACGTTGCAAACTAAAGACGGCGCTATGAATTTGCATATTACTCCTAACCGCGACTTAACTGTAGAACCGAGGGCGACACACACGCTCTGGAAAGTTAAAGTTGAATAAAGGATAGATGTCGCTTTCATGCTACAAATGTTAAAACATTGACGTCACGATCTCACTTAAAATGCTAGAGTGCCTTTGTCACAAAGGACACTCCCTCACAAATTTCAAGGTTACTCCACCATCACCACTAGACTTCCCTACTGTCCAAGCCAATGTCACAGAGAATCACAAAAGAACTAAAAAGGGTGTTCGTTGCAAAGCCGTTTTTGCGAAATTACCACCACTACGGTAACCATTCTAACATTACGATAAGAAGCAACGTACATACTTAACATTTGAGAGGTCCGTGAATTCTAATCTCTCTCTCAGCAAAACTGGCGCTATAGAAATTCTCAGAGAAAATGACCCCACCTGCCTGCTTACGCACGGAATTAAAAACTAAATAATATTCATTCGAAGGTACTTATATAACACTAACAATAAAAATATTAAAATGTAATTTAATATTATATAAGATGCGTTTCATTATGAATACTTTAACCGAACGATATACCATCCAAATGGCTTGAAATTTCGTATTTAATCTTAGTTTGAATCGAAGATATAAAATATGTTGTCGAAATTCAAAACTGCCATTGAAAAATGAAACCTTTTGTCTGGTTTTAATTTAACCACTGAACTTTTTAGCTCACAGGCTATCATAGTCTGAGAGCTTATGTGCCCGCCCGTTCTGTATGTATGTTCGTACGTAACGCGATAACTCATGATAAAAATATCCAATCCACTTGAAATTTTGTATATAGTTATATCCTGACAAGGCGTTTGCCTGATTAGTTTTTGGAGTTCATTCGATATGTATAAGAGGGGGAACGGGGGGGACTCATGCCCCTCCCGTTAATAGAAATAAGCGGGTTTTTCATGCAGAATTAAGTTTTCGTTCAAAATTTAGATATAGGATCATTCTGATGAGGCGATTCCGTGACTGTTATTAGGTGTTCATTGAATAAGTATAAACAGGGGGAACGGGGGTTCTAATGCCCCTCCCCTTAATTTATATAAATAGGTTTTTCAAGCGGAATTGTCAGATTTGGTTCAAATCTCTGAATAGTTTTGGAAGTTTAATGGTTAAGTATAAAAGAGGGGGATAATTCCTCTTAAATTATACAAATGCTAAATGGGTTTTTATTAAGAATTATCCGATTTGCTCTGAATTTTGGATATAGATTTTTTATATGATAAAGCATGTCCTTCATAGTTTAGGAGATTCAATGTTTAAGTATAAAATAGGGGAAATGGGAGAGCTGTTTCCCCTTCTTAATTTTTTTTCGAACGAAATTAACCCTTGAAAATATAAAGCTGTAATGTACAATTAGTATGCGTAGCCTGTGAGCTCAATGTCATCAGTTTAACTGGACAGTATCATTTTTATTTTAACATGCAATAAGTTGAAAATATGGTTTAAAAACACTTTTTTATCCAAATACTCGTAGCATTTAGTCTAAACATTTCTGACCTTAAATAGTATGGAATTGTAATTAAAAAAAATTAGTGATATCAAAAAACTTTACGCGATGCATCAAAGAAATTCTTCTTACCCTGCGACATATGGGCAAATGAGTCAAATTGTTAAAGATGGTCCATAAAGTACTTTTATGTACATCATTTTAAAATAGATTTGATTTCCAATCGTTTAATACTAGTAACATTCTTCTACAATAATTTGTTACAGGCCAAGTAGGAAATATTGATTTTGCTTCCACGACTGAGCATATATATAAATATATATTTCGTTACTTTCATACTACATGTATTGCATTATTATTTTTTTTAATGCAGAGCAACAGGGTACTAATTATATATAGCGAAAGCTTTTCATAATTCACTAATAAGATATGATGATGATAAATTATATTTACTGATAGTAAACGATATTTTTCTGTAACTGTTAAACGTTAAATTCTTAATTACTTACTTGGATAACAAAGAAAATCCGAAAGAGCTCGATTGTTTAAACATCATTAATGAGAAGCTGACTGATTGCATATAAATGTAAACATAAGACTTATTCAATACATAAAATTTACTGAATCTGAAAAATATCTTAACCTTTAAAACTTAAAAGTATGTAGAAGAAAACGCAATTTAATGGCTTGATAAATAGCGAATGTACTTTGCAAATTAAAAGTAAGGTAAATTAAATTTGGAAGAATAATAACTTAGAACCAATTATTTACTATTAGATTCAGATATTGGTTTCAATTCATATTATATTTATTTTAGTAAACTTAACATTAGTGAATGGCAGCGGCTTATTTTTGTATACATGTAGATTGTTTAAAAGAGCGAGAAATTTAATGAAAAAATATAACATTCTTTTGTTGAGGGGAAACAAAAAAAACAACAAACAGGAATAAGTTGGATGCTTTACGGTAAACGGAGCAAATGAGATGCGTTCATAGTATAAGTATTTTTATAAGCATTTGGATATTGATATGCAATGACTAAAGCACTCATGCAAAAATGCATGAATATAAAATTTACTACGATTATATATATTTAATTCAGTAATATAGACATAATTAGTCTTCATCTTAAACATCACTATAACAATCTAGAATCATTACCTCTTATGACATATTGTAGAATTAATTACGTATGATTGGATTTAATAAAAGAAAAAAAACATACGTATCTTTTTAGGTGCTTTCGTAATTATGTAAATACGCAGTACCTATAGTTGTCGTTCAGTCCATCCGTCTGTCCGTCTGTCTGTCTGTCCGCATTGATATGCATCATAAAATACATATTATAATATAGATTTTGCATAATCTGTTGTGCAAAGAACATTTGTTATTGATTTACAAGGCCACACAAAAGTATTCCATGACATAATGAGCATAGAGAGAACATTGTTTGGTGCGCATTTTAATTGTAATTAACTATTTACGATTTTCTGAGATTGATATATGAGAGTGATATCTTTAAAACTTCATTATCGTACGAACGCATCTCATTTGCTACGTTTCACGTGCAATTTCCAACTTGTTAAGTTTTAGTTTCATTTTCATAAAATTTGAAATGACTCGAAAAAAATCTGAAAAAATTATCTATATCAAACCATTTCAATTATTCGGTTTGATAGTTTTTGCACTCTTACAGAAAAACAGACGAATGGACCCGACGATGACTCTAGTTGTTAAATATTTATATAATTACGGACGCAGCTAAAATTGACATTAAAATAATAAGTGTAACAATAAATAATATATTAACACCTTTTTAAAGGAATTTAATTTGGTGTTTCTAATAAATGCTGTTTGCTTCATAACAAACCATATATGACTATTTTCTTGGATTATATATGGATTAGTTAAAATATTTCTTTTTTTAAATTATTTCAACATACATATGAATAAATTTATGTTTCGCTACTTTCATATTATGTTAATTATAAAAATAGTTTGAAAAATAGAGGAATCAAAGTACAAACCGAACTATGCATGAAAAGAGAATTTTTTTTAAATTTAATAATAATATATTGCGGTAATAAATAGCAAATAGTAATAGAAAATGACATTTTTCTGTAACTCTAACACGTTAAAGACTTAATTACTTACTTGGATACAAATAAAAATCCACTAGAACTCTTTGACTTAACCTTCCTACCCTGAATGGGTCTAATCGACCCAGTCCTATAATGCTTTTCATTCGATTCGAACCAGAAAATTTTTCATAAAGTAAATTAAATAAATAACACAAAGATTTAAGCTAAATAAGTATGTTAAATGGATTTAAATAAAATTTCTGGTGTGGAATATTTTAATCAAGTTTGAGTAAAACTTCAACAGGGTAGGAAGGTCAAGCTGCATGGATGAGAACGCTGACAATGATTATATGTGAACGTAAACATAAGACTAATTCAATAATAAAACTTATTTTTTTAAGGGTGAAAAATCTTTGAACACTAAGTATAGTGATAAATAGTAAATGTACTTTGAAAATATTTTAAGGTAAGGATAACACCCAACTAATTCATGTATACTAGCTGTTTAATACAGAAAATATTCTTTTAATTAATTGGCTGATTTAATAGAGTAACATTTTCTAGTGGTGTGCAAAAAGCCGGAAACGAAGAGCACTGCATATAGTAATAGAAAATGACATTTCTCTGTAGCTCTAACACGTTAAAGAATTAATTATTTTCTTAGATACAAAAGAAAATCCGAAAGAACTGCATTGATTTAAATATCATTATTGAGACAGATAAAAATGACTACATGTAAGTGTAAATACAGTCACTACGATTTTACGACCATCGATTTAGCGACACCTCGCGATTTAACGAACATTGGATGTGGTCCTAACTATGTTTCAATGCTTACAATGTATTTTTTCGCTCGTTTTAACGACCCGCGAATAATCCGATTTTTAATTTAGCAACTTTTTCACATCCTCCATGTTAAAAAAATGTATACTAAAATTATAAAAAATGTATCAAAAATTTAAAAGAAATATTTTTGTATTAAAATGCATTTTTTTGCAAAATTTTTTCTTTCAAACAAATGTTACATGCGTTTTACACCATCAAATGTTATTCAATATTTTTTAAAAAGGTACCAAAGAAACTAGTCATTAGTATTCTAATAAATTTAGAAGTAAAGAAAATTGGCACAGATGTCATACACGAACCACATTTGCACGTGCTTTTCTCCTCCGCCAATTTGGCGAAAATTTTGTTTTTGTATATAAGTTACAAATTGCATGCAATTACAGGATGTGATTTTTTATTGCAATAAAAAATAAAATAATGTGAAAAAAATGAAAAAGATTCTAGTATTCTAAAAAAGGAAATAAAAATAAATAAATAATAGTTTAGTACAAATAATTATTGATATAGTATATAATAAAAATAATTCGAAGAATTAAAATAAAAAATAACAGTAAATATACATGAATTTAATAAAAAAAGGAAACAATAAAGAAATAGTTATAAGTAATAAACTTAATAAGTAACAAAACAGTAAATATGAGTTTCACAGTAAATCGTAAATATTAATACTTATAGCTATATTGAACGAATATAGTTGTATCATATAATAAGCACATTTCACTGAAATGTTTAACTTATCCCATTTTATTTTTCTAACAATTGTTATAAACATATTAACGGATCTTCTCCTTATCTTTGATGTGCAATGCCAAATTGGCGGGGAGGAAAAGCACGTGCAAATGTGGTGCGTATATGACATCTGTGCCAGAAAATTCATAAAACGAATTCTTATAGCAAATGATGTTCGGAAAGCGGTTTCTCAGGACACAGTTTTTCTTCCATCCCGCCATATATTTAAAAAACCAAGCTTTGGAACTTGAACATACTGCGCAAGGGGTGAAAAAGAAAAACACCGACACTGAAGATTCCAATCATCTAACATACAACCATTACGAAAACATGTTGTATGGCCGGAAAATCTCACATTTGAAGATTATGTTGACGTTGACAATATGTTCAAAATTTAGAAAACATTTTCAAAATATAATTTAATCTGCTGCCTTCTCAGTCTTGATTGGACTTTCCAAACAATTCTTTCGACAAGGAAATTGACGATCATCTACTATATATACCTCATACATAAACAAGTTCGACATTGCACGTGAAGCGTAGCAAATGAGGTGCGTTCGTACGATGACGAAGTTTAAAAATATTCAGATCTTGCTGTTATAGCAGACAGTCCTTTGGATGCAGTACAGTGGTCGAAAGCTTTTTTGTGTTCTGTAAATGTACATGTAGTAAATTGTGTTACACCTTAGCAACGTATATTATATTCATAATATGTGAAAAAGTTTAATATAATTAAAACACGCCCCAAACAATGTTTCCCCGTATAGCATTACGTAATGGAATACTTTTGTGTGGCCCTGTAATTTAATAATAAATATTCTTTGCATCACAGATTGTGAAAAATGTATATTTCAGTTTATGTATACTTCATAGATTTATGTTAATTTTATTATCTTCGAATGAGTGTAACACTATTAAAATGCATTTGAAACTTTTTTACCCTTTGACCGTAATGTAACGAAATACTTTTAATTGTCCCTGTAAATGATCTATTCATCCGATTTTCATAAAATTTGAAATGACTCGACAAAATTATATAATAATTATATATTTTAAATTTCAAACGATTAAAAAGCATTTGAAACTTTTTCCCCATTGGCCGTAATGTAACGGAATACTTTTGATTGTCCCTGTAATTGATCTATGCATCCGATTTTCATAAAATTTTAAATTACTCGACAAAATTATGTAATAATTAAATATTTTAAGTTTTAAACGATTCGGTTGGGTAGTTTTTGCGTTGTTATATGCAGACAGACAGACGGACTGACAGACAGACGGACGGGCTGAACGACAACTATAGGTGCTACGTATTTACATAGTTACGAACGCACCTAAAAAATGGAGGGTGTTATCATGCTGTATGGAACATTTACAAAAAGTTGTATGGAAGGATAGGAATTTCTAACGACCATTTTTTGAAGTTTCCAACTGCCATTTAAAAGCAAAAATTATAAAATAATTATTCAAAGAATTTTAATTAACTAGTCTAAGTCATTTTTTCATTTTGTAAAAATTTTGAATTCGTGTTAAATTATTCCATAATTTTCATTCATTTTATGAATCTAAAAATTTAGTCTAAATACCACAAATATATTTTTTGATTATATAAATTAGTAGTTTTTACTACAGTAGAATACCAGGTATTTTTGAAGTGCATTAAGATCAACGAATATTTGCAATATTTGATTTAACGACCACTCGATTTAACGTCCTATTTGCCGAAGTCCTATAAGGGTCGTTAAATCGAGAGTCTACTGTATAAGACAAATTCAATAAAGAAACTTATTGAGATTAAAAAATCTCCAAAATTTTAAACCAATATATGTGGAACGAAATCAGATTAAATGATGTGATAAATAGTGAATGTAATTTGCAAAATAAATGGATGGTAAATTTAATTCGGAAGGATGATAACTTACAACTAATTCTTGGAAATTAGTTTTCTAATACAGAAAATATTTTATTTATTTGTTCGATGTAAAAGAGTAACATTTTCTACAGGTGTGCAAAAGGTCGGAAACCTGGTAGGTCTTCAAGCAGTAATAGAAACAACATTTATCTGTAGCACTAACATGTTAAAGACTTAATTTCATTCTTGGATACAAAAGAAAATCCGAAAGAATTGCATTGACTTAAACTTCATTAATGAGACGGATAAAAATGTTTACATATAAATGTAAATTATAAGACAATTCAACAAAAAAACTATCTCAGGCTGAAAAATCTCTAAAATTTTAGAACCGAAGTATATGGAGCGAAATGAGATTAAATGACGCGATAAATAGTGAATGTAATTTCCAAAATAAATGTATGGTAAATTTAATTCGTAAAGTTAACAACTCCCAACTAATTCGTGGACACCAGTTTTCTAATACAGAAATTACTCTTTTATTTAATTGGTCGTTTTAAAAGCGGAACATTTTTTAGTGATATGCAAAAGGTCGGAAACCTGGCAGCTCTGCATATAGTTATAAAAAACGACAATTTTCTGTAGCTCTAACACGTCTAACACGTCTTAATTACTGTCTTGGATACAAAAGGAAATCCGATAGAACTGCATTGACTTAAACTTCATTAATGAGACGGATAAAAATGTTTACATATAAATGTAAATTATAAGACAATTCAACAAAAAAACTATTTGAAGCTGAAAAATCTCTAAAATTTTAGAACCGAAGTATATAAAACGAAATGAGATTAAATGACGCGATAAATAGTGAATGTAATTTGCAAAATATATGTATGGTAATTTTAATTCGTAAAGTTAACAACTCCCAACTAATTCGTGGACACCAGTTTTCTAATACAGAAAATATTTTTTGAATTAATTGGCCGGTTTAAAAGTAGGACATATTCTAGTGGCGTGAAAACGTCGGAAACATGGCAGCTCTGCATATAGTAATAGAAAGAAACATTTTTCTGTAGCTCTAACATGTTAATGACTTAATTTCTTACTTGGATACAAAAGAAAATCCGAAAGAACTGCATTGACTTAAACAACATTAAAGAGACAGAGAAAAATGATTACATGTAAGTGTAAATATAAGACAAATTCAATGAAAAAACTTATTGAGGCTCAAAAATATCTTAACCTTTAGAACCAAAGTATGTGGAAGAAAATGAGATTATATGACGTGAAATAGTGAATGTAATTTGCAAAATATATGTATGGTAATTTTAATTTAGAAGGATAATAATTCACAACTAATCATTTGATACTTTTTTTTTTAACAGAGAAAATATTATTTTATTTAATTGGCTGATTTAAAAGAACAGCATTTTCTGTAAGATAAAAGTGGTGTTCAAAAAGTTGGAGAATTGGCAGCGTTGCATATATAAATAGAAAACATTTTCTCTGTAGCTGTAACATGTTAGAGACTTAATTTCCGACTTAAATAAAAAAAAAAAAAAAAAAAAAAAAAGAATTGCATTGACTTAAGCTTTCTTAATGGGACAGCTGAGAATGATTGCACGTATATGTAAATTAAAGACAAATTCTATAAAGAAACTTATTGAAGCTGAAAAATATCTTAACTTTTTAGAAAAAAAGTGTATGGAACGAAATGGGGTTAAATGATGTGATAACTAATAAATGCAATTTGCAAAATATATGTATTGTAAATTGAATTCGAAAGGATAACAACTCCCAACTAATTGTTTGATACCAGTTTTCTAATACAGAAATTACTCTTTTATTTAATTGGTCGTTTTAAAAGCGGAGCATTTTCTAGTGATATGCAAAAGGTCGGAAACCTGGCAGCCCTTCATATAGTGCTAAAAAACGACAATTTTCTTAATTACTGTCTTGGATATAAAAAAAAATCAGACAGAACCGCATTGACTTTAACTTCATTTATGAGACAGATAAGAACGATTATACGTAAAAGTAAATACCCGTAAGGCATGGTGACGTCATTGCCACGTCGTTGTGAAGTCACATTGTGACTTTGTGACCATCGATCGTCGATGTGACGTCACGTGACGTCGATGTGAAGTCACAGTGACTAAAATGTGAAGTCGTTATGGCCGTTTTAGAGCTTGTTTGTGATCACTTTGTGGAGTCACGGTGTGACAAATTTGCGAAAAATGTGTCATTTGTGACTACTTTGAGATTAACATTGTGACGAAACTGCGACAAAAGCGACGATATTTAAATTGCCAGAAACAAACAGTTTTTTAAAGTAAATAACATGCTTTGAAGAATTTTTGTAATTTTCTAAAGATTTTTAAGAATGTCACATCTCAGTCACAATGTGAGGTCACTGAGTGGTGGCATTTTGGTCACAGATGTGATGTGACCAAAGTGACTCACAGTGACCATGCATGCTATAAGGGTATAAGACAAATTCAATAAAAAAACTTATTGAGGCTGAAAAATCGCTAAAATTTTAGCACCGAAGTATATAGAACGAAATGAGATTAAATGATGTGATAAATAGTGAATGTTATCTGCAAAATAAATGTATGGTAAATTTAATTCGGAAGGATAACAACACCCAACTAATTCTTGGGTACCAGTTTTCTAATACAGAAAATTTTCTTTTATTTAATTGGTCGATGTAAAAGAGGAACCTTTTCTTGAGGTCGGAAACCTGGCAGCTCCACAAATAGTAATAGAAAGAACATTTATCTGTAGCTCTAACACGTTAAAGACTTAATTTCTTACTTGGATACAAAAGAAAATCTGAAAGGACTGCATTGACATAAACTTCATTAATGAGACAGCTGACAATGTTTGCACGTAAATGTAACTATAAGTCAAATTCAATAAAAAAAAAAAAAAAAAAAAACTTATTGAGTCTGAAAAATCTTTAAAAGGGTATAGCCGGGTTTCTTAGTAAAATATGCCCTTGAGTTAACCACATCGAGTCTTACGTGGATCGATAGCCCACAAAAAAGAAATTCGTTTCTCCCCAGTTTTAAGTTTGTATCTCAAGACCGTGGGAGGTAATGGCCCTAAATGCCTGTTTTGGAAGTAGCGCATTGTGACGAAACTACTAAGCAGATTTGAATGAAAAAATAAAGGATGTAAAAAACCACCATACGAATGTTTGAAAGTTTTTTCAGATTTCTTTAAACAAAAAAATAAGTTTTCTAACATTTTTCCTGTTTTTAAATGTACATTTTAATTAAAAATAAACTGAAATTTCTGAGTGACCACCTTAATTTTTTTTGCATGAAATACTATGAGACATAATGCATATTCACTGTCAATTTCAACTTTCTAGGTATGGTGCATCATATTAAAAAAACGGCAAAATCAAATTTCGGGGGAAATGTGGGGCGTGTTTTGGAGAAATTTCACGCCTTCTTTTAAAAATACCGTGTGAACAATATGTGAGATTTGAAAAGAAGGCGTGAAATTTGTCCGAGACACGCCCCACATTTCCCCCGGAATATGCTTTTGCTCTTTTTTAATATGATGCACCATACGTAGAGAATTGAAATTGATAGTGGATTTGCATCTTGTATTATAGTATTTCATGCAAAAAAATTAAGATGGTCAAACAGAAATTTCAGTTTATTTTTAATTAAAATGTACATTTAAAAATAGGAAAAAAGTTAGAAAATTTGTTCTTTTGTTTAAAAAAATCTGAAAAAAATATTCAATCATACGTATGGTGGTTTATTACATCCCTTATCTTTTTTGTTGAAATCTGCTAAGTAGTTTCGTCACAATGCGCTCTTAGGATTATTATCACCCATGGTCTTGAGATACAAACCTAAAACTGGGGAGAAATGAATTTATTTTTATGGGCTATCGATCCATGTAGGACTCGATGTGGTTGACTCAAGGGCATATTTTACTATGAAACCCGGGTATACCCTTTGAGAACCGAAGAATATGGAACGAAATGAGATTAAATCACGTGATAAATAGTGAATGGGCTTTGCAAAATAAATGTATGGTAATTTTAATTTGGAAGTATAACATCTCCCAACTAATCGTTAGTTACCAGTTTTTTTAATAGAGAAAATATTGTTTTATTTAATTGGCCGATTTAAAAAAACAAAATTCTCTATAAGATAAAAGTGGTGTGCAAAAAACCGGAGAGTTGGCAGCTCTGTAGATAAAAATACAAACCGACTTTTTTCTTCTGTAGCTCTAACACGTTAAAAACTTAATTACTTATATGGATTTTTAAAAAAGCAGAAAGAATTCTATTGACTTAAGCTGTATTAATGAGACAGTTCACAATGTTTGCACGTAAATATAATAAGACAAATTCAATAAAAGAACTTATTGAGTTTAAAAAATCTCTTAAATTTTAGCCCCGAAGTATATGGAGTGAAATGAGATGAAATGATGTGATAAACAGTGAAAGTATTTTGCAAAATAAATATATGGTATATTGAATTAGGAAGGATATTAACTCACAATTAATTATTAAATACCGGTTTATAATGCAAAAAATATCCTTTTATTTATTTGGCCGATTTAAAAGAACAATGTTTTCTATAAGACACAAGTTGTGTTAAAAAAGCCGGAGATTTGGCAGCTTTGCATATAGTTATAGAAAACGAGATTTTTCTATACGTCTAACACGTTAAAGACTAAATTTCTTATTTTTATACAAGCGAAAATGCGAAAGAACTGCAATGACTTAAACTTCATTAATGAGACAGTTAACAATGATTGCACGTAAATGTAAATCTAAGACAATTCAATAAAAAAACTATTTGAGGCTGAAAAATCTCTCAAATTTTAGAACCAAAGTATATGAGGGACGTTCTCAAAAGGTGGGCACTGTACACACATTATAACTTTAAGCTTTTGAATAAATAAATTTATTCATCATTGACTTTAATTTTTATTTTCACTGAATTCTTAATTCTATTCAGATTCAAAAGTTGATAAAATTTACATTAAAAGTTTTGTATAAATATCTTAAAATTTAAATTTTTTTTATTAAAATGGCCAATTTTGGGCATTCATAACGTTAACTGTTCGAATGTACCAAGAAAAAAAAAGTTTTAACTTGTTTTCAGGAGATTTTAGTGATAAACAGCGAATGCATAAAGGGAATGGATGATTGTTTTATAATTTTGTTAACAAATGGCACTACCAATTTTTTGATTTTTGAAGTTAGAAGGACTTTTCTAGAAATACTTTTTCTGTATTTTCTTATGTCCAAAAGTAACGATAGAAACAAAGCTATTATTTTTACGCAGAACACGTTAAGTAAGTACTTTAATTTCTTTTATCTATCTTTAAAATCATTTTTGTTTGATTTTAAAGTATCTATATGCATTTTCGTAATATTTTTTTGAAAATGCACTTGCCCCAAATAAGAAATTGGAATGTCCGAATTGCGTAACGAAAGAAACGCCGATTTTTTCCGTAAATTTATTTTTAAAGATGATCTGATGTCCCGAAACGTATAATAAGATATTTATTATAATGTTTTATTATAAATAATTATGTGTCTTGGGTAAATAAAGCGTATTTAGTACCTATAATAATCTAATTTTACTTAGAAACACGCTTAACTTTCACATGTAGATTGATTAATTAAATGCTTTAATAATTAATTTTCCAGAATAATTGCTGTATTTGAATGTTTGTATATAAGTTTATAGACTTATACACTATCTACCAAAAAGTATTTGTACACTTTCAGTTTTTGACATTTTGTCAAATATTTAAAAATATACTGGTCGGATTTTTCTGGAACTTCAGAAATATAAAGATTATGTTTCACTTTATATTTATTTACATTCATTTGTTAAGCGGGTAATTAGGGGGCCGGCAAAAAAAACAAAGAATAATAGAAATATTTGGGATCGCCCTATACATGAAAATGCACGAAACGGCTTATCGCTTTAGAATACAAATATATGAATACAGTAGAATATGTACACTAATTTTTGTGAGAATAGCATGTATATTTATGGCGATATAGCGATTTTTTTAAAAAATTCAAAAAATTCTGGTATGTTTTTGTTTATATCATGCTGGGTTTTTGACCAAATTTAACGCAAATTTCAGAAAAATTGGCAAAATGCAGTAGAAAAAATGTAGCGCAATTGGAATATAAATATATTAAATATTTTATGAAATATGAGTAGTTGCATAAAATAATTTTTATCTGCGCATGCGCGAACTAGAAACACATTTTTTTTACATCATTTAATTGTCAATTCTATGGAGTGACTTATAAAAAAAATCCAATCAAATATCGTGAAAATTCAAAAAGATATCATTATTTTAGTGAGATGTTTTTACTCTGCTCTCTAAAAACGGCTGAATCTTAAGGGATTCTCCACAAATTGACATTTTTTAATAACTGACTTTAAAAAAAAACTAGTATTGAATTAATACAATATCTAATACAATATTGCTGCTAATAAGTACTTGACAATTGTGATAGAAAAGAAAAAGAGCTTTATTCGCATTCAGGGCCAAAACTCAGAGAGGGTTGGGGGAAAAGGGCATATGCCCCGGGCGCTAGGATGAAAGTGTCCCAAATGTGCATTTTGTTTGGCGATTTTTTCCATGTCTATGTTTAGCATGATATTGTCAAAATCGTCCCATTCAAAGCATTTCTCCTTACCAAAGCATAGAAGAATCTAATGATGATGGCATAAAGATCCCGCATAAAGCAGATTTTTTTTTTTCGTTTTGATTCGGTTTCACGATTTTAAGGTATCATTTTTTTTAAACAAAGCAGACTACTTTAATCAATATTACATATTTTAAGTTTTAAAATAAGTCGGCTATTAATAAATTAGAAAATTTTTCTTTGCAAATACTTTTGCAGATGCTTTGCAAAGAAGAAAAGGGAGGGGGGGGGGGAGTTCACCAAAATTCATTGAAATATAAATATATTAAATATTTTCTAAAATGTTCTATGTCATGCAATATTTTCAACCAAATATAAAGCCACATTCAGAAAAATTCGCAAAATGTAGTAGAAAGAATAAGGTGCTATTGAAATATAAATATATTAAAAGTTTTCTAAAATATGAGTATTTGTATGAAATATTTTTTAATCAGCGTATGCGTGAACGATAAAATTTATCATTTTACATAATTTAATATTCAACTCTATGGAGCTACCCATAAAAAAATCCGATCGAATTTCGTGGAAATTCAGAAAGTTATTGTGGATAGGAGTGAACTGATTTTCAATTGGTCTCTGAAAGCAGTTGAATGACGTCAGATTTTACGCAAATTGTCAAATCTCCATTTACGTTTTTTACTGGTGATTTACTTCTTTTCTTAGATAATTACCAGAACGAACCTATTTCAGGATAAAAATAATTATAAAAAATCGAAGCATTTGTGTCAAATCTACCCATTGATACATAATTGATAATGGTTCTTATGCAAATGCCGATATCTGCGATTTTGAAATACGTCAAGTTCTCCACTGTTAAATGTGGTGTCGAAAACAACACTGACATCAATCGCATGCATGATGCCAAGAAGAACAGAGCTGTCTGATTTTGAGAAAGGTGTGATCATCGGGTACCACCGAAATGGCCGATCTTTAATCGACATATCTAGCGAGTTTAATTACCCCAAAACGACTGTGGCTTATGTGATTAGAAAATGGAAGCTGAATGGTGATTGTCAGAATGTGGCCAGAGTAGGCAGACCGACGAAACTGGGAGATAGAGACCGACGGGTTCTGTCTAGAGAAATTCGGAAGAACCGCAACCAACCAATGTTACACATACGCCAAGAATTTCAACAAGCTTCAGGATGTGTTGTTTCCATGAATACCATCCGTAAGGAAGCTCATCTGCTTAAATTTTATGGCCGTGCTGCCGCCCATAAGCCTTTAATCACCAAGTCCAACCGCGCCGCTCGGTTAAGTTGGTGCTAAACACGCCAGCAATGGACTGTACAGCAATGGAAACAGGTTCTCTGGAGTGATGAATCAAGGTTCACCCTCTACCGCTCTGATGGTAGGGTCTGGGTCTGACGTCTGCCTGGAGAACGCCTCCTACCAGAATGTATTGTGCCCACAGTTAAATTTGGCGGAGGGGGAATTATGTTCTGGGGTTGTTTTTCCTAGTTCGGACTAGGACCCTTGGTCCCAATTCATGGTAAGCTCAATGCCGATGCCTACTGTAATATACTGGACAACAGTGTACTTCCTACGTTGTGGCAATACTATGGATTGGACTCATGTTATTTCCAGGATGACAACGCAAGCTGCCATGTAGCGAGGTCCAGCGTGGATTGGTATGCTGATAATGGAGTGCATCGACTCGAGTGGCCTGCCCAGAGCCAAGACCTGAACCCAATAGAGAACCTCTGGGATGAGTTGGACCGTCGAATTAAGGCGGGTGACACACGCCCAAAATCAGTAAAAGAGCTTTCCTGCCTTGTGCAAACAGAGTGGAATAAAATACCATTAAATGTAATAAAGGACTAGTTGAGAGCATGCCCAGGAGAGTCGCAGCTGTAATTGCCTCTCGAGGAGGATCTACAAATTATTAAATGTGAACAGGGCCAAAACCAGTCTTTTTTTCCAGAGGCAAACGTGGATTTTGAAGGTACCCCTTTCCCCCTCCTTCGCAAAGCATATTTACAAAGAAAATTTCTCCAATTTATTAATAGCCGACTTATTTTAAAACTTAAAATATGTAATATAAAATAGCGTATTCTGCTTTATTAAAATACTCCAATTTGATACTTTAAACCGAATCAAAAAAATTCTACTTTCAACAGGTTCTTTAAGGCCCTTGTCCCTGCCCGCGAAGACACTGCTGAGCTAATGCTATTCCTGTGGGGAGGCATTTTTCTAATAACTCTTTCGCATTTTGAAATTTTCTATTTTTTTTTTTCATTGGATAGCGGAAGTCCCTCTCAAAATCGCTCCTTGACTACCTTTTCGATTTGAGTCATAGATATTTTTTATAAAGTTAGTTTCACTTTCAGAACCGCTTTTGGAAGTGAAAGAAACATTATAAAAATATCTACGCCAAAATTGAAAAAGTAATAACGGAGCGATCTTGAAAAGGACTTCCGCTATCCAATGCAAAACATATTATTTAAAAATGTCCAAATGCAAAAGAGTTAGAAAAATGCATCCCCATAGGAATAGCATTAGCTCGTGAGCATCTTCGCGGGTAGGGGCAGGGACCTTAAGCCATCATCATTAGATTTTTTTATGCTTTAGCATAGCCCAGATATAATAATTTTAACAATATTATGCTAAACATAGCCATGAAAAAAATCGCCAAACGAAAGATACATTTGGAACACTTTCATCCTAGCGCCCGGAGCACATGCCCTTCTCCCCCCCCCCTCTCTTAGTTTTGGCCCTGAATGCGAATAAAGCTCTTTTTCTTTTCTATCACAATTGTCAAGTACTTATTAGCAGCAATATTGTATTAGATATTGTATTAATTCAATACTAGTTTTTTTTTAAAGTCGGTTACTAAAAAATGTCAATTTGTGGAGAATCCCTTAAGATTCAGCCGTTTTTAGAGAGCAGAGTAAAAACATCTCACTAAAATAATGATATCTTTTTGAATTTTCACGATATTTGATTGGATTTTTTTTATAAGTCACTCCATAGAATTGACTATTAAATGATGTAAAAAATTTTTTTTTCTAGTTCGCGCATGCGCAGATAAAAATTATTTTATGCAACTACTCATATTTCATAAAATATTTAATATATTTATATTCCAATTGCGCTACATTTTTTCTACTGCATTTTGCCAATTTTTCTGAAATTTGCGTTAAATTTGGTCAAAAACCCAGCATGATATAAACAAAAAACATACCAGAATTTTTTGAATTTTTCAAAAAAATCTCTCTATCGCCATAAATATACATGCTATGCTCACAAAAATTAGTGTACATATTCTACTGTATTCATATATTTGTATTCTAAAGCGATAAGCCGTTTCGTGCATTTTCATGTACAGGGCGATCCCAAATATTTCTATTATTCTTTGTTTTTTTGCCGGCCCCCTAATTACCCGCTTAACAAATGAATGTAAATAAATATAAAGTGAAACATAATCTTTATATTTCTGAAGTTCCAGAAGAATCCGACCAGTATATTTTTAAATATTTGACAAAATGTCAAAAACTGAAAGTGTACAAATACTTTTTGGTAGATAGTGTATACTGTAGCGTAAAAAAATGGCCTTAAATTTGAAAATTTAAAAAGTCACTAATAGTTAACGTTTAATGATCCCACGTTTTGATAATTCGCCATGAAACGAAATGAGATTAAATGACGTGATAAATAGCGAATATATTTTGCAAAATAAGTGTACAGTAAATTGAATTTGGAAGGATAATTAATCGCAAATAATTGTTAATTACCATTTTTTTTTAATAGAGAAAATCTTTCTTAGACGTTTTAAAAGAACAACATTTTCTATAAGATAAAAGTTTTGTGAAAAAAAAATGGAGAGGTGGCAGCTCTGTATATAAAAATAGAAAACGACCTTTTTCTGTATCTCTAACACATTAAAAATTTAATTACTTATTTGGATTTTTTGTTTAAGCAGAAAGAACTCTGTTAACTTAAGCTGTATTAATGAGACAGATGACAATGTTTGCATGTAAATGTAAATATAAGACAAATTCAATAAACGAACTTATTGAGGTTGAAACTACTCTAAAATTTTAGAGCCGAAGTATATGGAACGAAATGAGATTAAATGACGTGATAAATATTGAATGTACTTTGCAAAATAAATGCATGGTAATTTGAATTCGGAAGGATAATAAATCCCAACTAATTGTTTGATGCCAGTTTTTTAATGCAAAAAATATTTTTTATTAAATTGGCCGATTTAAAAGAAGAACATTTTTATAAGAAAAAAGTAGTGTGCACATTTGGCAGCTTTGCATATAGAAATTGAAAATTACATTTTTTCTACAGCTTTAGCACGTTAAAGACTTATTTACTTACATAGATTAGGAAAATAAAATCCGAAAGAATTCTGTTGAATTAAGCTGCATTAATGAGACAGGTGACAATAATTACATGTAAAAGCAAATATAAGACTAATTAAATAAAGAAATTTATTCAGGCTGAAAAATATCTGAACCTTTAGAATCAAATTATATGGGACAAGAATAGATTAAATGGCGTGATAAATAAAGAATGTACTTTGCACAATAGATGTATGGCAAATTAAGTTAGAAAATGAACTTTGTACAATAGATGTATGGCAAATTAAGTTATAAAATGAACTTTGTACAATAGATGTATGGTAAATTAAGTTCGAAAGGACAATAACTCCCAGCTGTTTGTTTTATTATTTGCTGCAAATGTTAGTTTGAATTCATATTTCCTTTATTTTAGTAAAATGTACATTAATAAATGATAGCTCCTTATTTTTATATACATATAGATAATTAAAAAGAGCATTAAACTTTGGACAAATATAATTTTCTGTTGTTGAAATTTGCACGACAAATATGCACAAACAAAAGAAACTTGGATAGTGTACGTGAATCGCTAATGAGATGCGTCCGTACTATAATTTCTTTTTATAAAAATTCAGATCTTCATATGCAATAACTCTTATGCAAAAATGTAAGAATTTAAAAATTATTGGCATTATGTATATTAAATTCAGTAATATACGAACACAATTTGACTCCAAATTAAATAGCATGTCAACACTGTCGCAACCTAGAATCTTTACTACTATTGTACTATTAATCACGCATGATAGTATGTTTAACAGATTGAAGAAAACATTTAGAAATATCTTTTTAAGGTTTGATTCGATTGATAAAATGGCTTTGTAGTCTACTGATCATAGCACCGAGCTCCGAACTGAAAGGTCTCGGCTTCCATGCTCGTGATCCCTAAAAGACCCATTGAGAGCATGTAGTGCACGCGCTCATTAAATAATGTGGTTCTGAAAATACTGTGGTCGGTTTTAGAAGTTACCATGCCTATAGGTTTTTGGAGAACCTTTCCAGCCCTTCAGAGAAGTATTGAAAATTAGGAGGGATCGTTGTTTGATGCTGTCATCTAGTGGCAGCTTTGTCGAATATCATCATCTGCAGAAAACTGACTTCCAACCCTGTGGTTCAAGCTAAATGAAAGCTTCAGCAACCTTTCTAGCCATTGGGGATCACGTCAGTAACATTCGATGGCTATGGTTTTGTTAAAATATCTATATATATTATGCTAACGTATGTGGCACAAAAGTCACGATTATATGTTAATTGTTTAATGGCAACGCCCAAACAAAACGCATCTCATTGTAAAAAAGTTCTTTGGCAATATTTAGGCCGAGGTAAATCTGTTTATTTATGTTTCGCTCTTTCGCTACAATTATGAAGCTTCAAAATATCATTAATTTTGTTTTTCTGTTCTTTTTATTTAAAAATAAATAAATAAAATAAAACGAAATTATTTTGTATCTCTAACACGTAAAAGTCTTCAATTAAGAACTTGAACACAGAGGAAAATCCGAAAGAACTGTATTGACTTAAACCGCTTCATGAGACAGCTGACAATGTAAACGTAAGTGTATAAGTCTAATTCAATAAAGAAACTTACTGAGTCTGAAAAAATCTCTGAATCTTTAGAATTTAGAAGTATATGGAAGAAAACAAGATTAAATGACGTGATATATAGTGAATGTACTTTGCAAAATAAATGTATGGTAATTTGAGTTCGGAAGAAAAATATTTTACAGCTAATTGTTTTATTACATGCTTCCAATGTTGGTTTCAATTCATATTTCATTTATTTTAGTAAACTTTACTAATAAATGAATGAGAATTGCTTAAATTTATGTAAAGGTGGATAGTTAAAATAACAAAAAAATTGAAGTAAATATAATTTCCTTATATTACAGGAACATAAAAAAAGTTCATTTTAATGCACATAGGAACAATTTCGTATTTCCTTACTTTCACATTATGTTAATTACAACAGTAATTTAAACATTAGAGAAATAAAAGTAGAAGTCTATGCACGTAGAAATATATTTTTTAATTCACGGATAACAAATTATGGTAATAGATTATACAATAGAAAACAAAAATGTTTTGCATCTCTAACATAAACAGTTTTAATCAAAGACTTAAATACGAAAAAAAAAAAAGAAAAAAACTGAAAGAATTGTATTTACTTATAATGCATTAATAAGAAAGCTGACAATGTAACCGTAAATGTAAGTATAATTCAATAAAGAAATTTATTCAGTCTGAAAAATTGCTGAACCTTTAGAACTTAGAAGAGCATGGAAGATAACGAGATTAAATGATGTGATAAATAGTGAATGTACTTTGTGAAATACATGCATGGTAATTTGACTTCAGAAGAATAATAACTTACAGCTGATTGTTTTATTGTGTGTTTCATATGTTAGTTTCAGTTTATATTTCATTTATTATAGTAAGCTTTACACTAATGGATGGCAAGAGCTTTTTTTATACATGTAGATAGTTAAAAATAACAACAAATTTAAAGCAAATATGGTTTCCTTAGATTAAGATTAAACAGCAAAACAAGAAAATAAATCCATTCAATATATATAGGAATAAATTTATATAATTTGTTACTTTCTTATTATGTTAATTACAAAAGTAATGTAAATATTAGAATAACTAAAGCAAAAGTATAATTATGCATCTATCTATCTATCTATATGTATATATATATATACGTACATATATATATATAATTAATTCACGAATAATAGATTATTGTAATAGATTATTCAAAAGAAAACAAAATTGTTTTGCATCTGGAACATGTTAAAGCTTGAATACAGAAGAAAATCCGAAAGAACTGTATTGACTTAAACTGCATGAATGAGACAGCTAATGATGTAAACGTAAGTGTATAAGTCAAATTCAATAAATAAATTTACGGAGTCTGAAAAATACAAAACTTTAACTTACAAGAGTATGAAATAAAACGAGATTAAATAACGTGATAAATAGTGATTGTACTTTGTAAAATAAATGTTGGTAATTTGAATTCGGTAGAATAATAACTTACAGCTAATTCTTTTATTATGTGTTTCATATGTCATTTTCAGTTTATATTTCATTTATTTTCGTAAACTTTACGTTAATGGATGGTAACAGCTTATTTTTATATACTGTAGATAGTTAAAAATAACGACAAACTTAAAGCAAATATCGTTTTCTTATATTAAGATGAAATAGCAAAACAAGAAAAAAAAGTTCGTTTCGATATATATAGGAATTAATTTATATTTCGTTACTTTTTTATTATGTTAATTACAAAAGTAATTTAAGAAGTAGTACAATTAAAGTACAAGTCTAATTATGCACATAGAAATATATATATATATATACATTTAATTCACGAATAATAGATTATGGTAATAGATTATTCAACAGAAAACGAAATTGTTTTATAACTGTAACATGTAAAAGTCTTTTTAAAGACTTGAATACCAAAGAAAATCCGAAAGAACTGTATTGACTTAAACTGCATTAATGAGACATGTGACAATGTAAACATAAATATAAGTCTAATTCAATAAAGAAACTTATTGAGTCTGAAAAATCGCGATTCCTTTAGAACTTAGAAGTATATGGAAGAAAACAGGATTAAATGACGTGTTAAATAGTGAATGTACTTTGTAAAATAAATGTATGGTAATTTGAGTTCGGAAGAAAAATAACTTACAGCTAATTGTTTTATTAGTGTTTCATATGTTAGTTTCAGTTCATATTTCATTTATTTTTGTAAACTGTACAGTAATGGAAGGCTACAACTTCTTTTTACATAATTAGATAATTAAAATTTATTAAATTAATTTTAGATAATTAAAAATAACAACAAACTGAAAGCAAATCTAATTTCCTTATATTAAGATGGAACAGCAAAAAGAAAAAAAAAAACAGTTCGTTTCAATGTGTATCGAAATAAATTTATACTTCGTTTCTTTCATATTGCGTTAATTACAAAAATAATTTAAAAAGTAGCGAAATCGAATTAGAACTCTAATTATGCACATAGATATATATATTTATATAAATTTACATATAATATATTATGATAATAGATTCAGTAAAAATCGAAAATATTTTTTATCTCTAACTTGTAAAACACTTCAATTAAGATTTGATTACAAAAGAAAAGTATTGACTTAAACTGCATTAATGATACAGCTGACAATGTAAACGTAAATATAATTCTAATTCAATAAAGATACTTACTGAGTCTGAAAAATCACTGAACTTTTAGAACTTAGAAGTATATGGAAGAAAACGAGATTAAATGACGTGATAAGTAGAGAATGAACTTTGCAAAATAAATATACGGTAATTAGAATTCAGAAAAATAATGACTCACAGCTAATTGTTTTATTGCGTACGTCAAATGTTGATTTCAGTTCATATTTCATTTGTTTTAGTAAATTTTACGTTAAATGAATAACAACTGCTTATTTTTATACATATGTAGATAGTTAAAAATTCACAATAAGCTTAAAGAAAATATAATTTACTTTTGTTAAGAGGGTACGTCATAAAAAAAGTTGAGAATTGTACACAAAACGTGGTAAATGAGGTGCGTTTATACTATCATTAGTTTATAAATATTCAGAACTTGGTGCACTCTTCTGCAATAATGCATGAATACAAAATTTATTGCGATTCATAAAATTCCTTTATCTTAAATATGAAATAATCACCATGACAATCTAGAACCATTACCAATGATGGAATATCATTGAATTATGTATAATAGGATATTTAGCAGATTGGCGAAAACATTTATGAATATTTTTTATGGTTTCATTCGATTGGTATGGTTTAGTTAAATATATTTTTTAAAAATTGCTTCAAATTTCATATGAATAAATTTATATTTTGATTCATATTATGTTAATTACAAAAGTAATTTTAAAAAGTAAGCGAATCAAACTAGAAACTTTATTATGCACATAGAAATATTTTTTTAAAAAATCACGGATAATTATTATCGTAATAGTTTATACAATAGAAAAAGAATTGTGTTGTATCTCTAACATGTAAAAGTCTTCAATTAAGACTTGAATGCAAAAGAAAATCCGAAAGAGCTATATTGACTTAAACTGCATTAATGATACAGCTGACAATGTGAATGTAAATATAAGCCTAATCCAATAAAGAAACTTGCTAAATCTGAAAAATCACAAAACCTTTAGAACTTAGAAGTATATATCAGAAAACGGGATTAAATGACGTGATAAATAGCGAATGTACTTTGCAAAATAAATATATGGTAATTTGAATTCGGAAGAATAATAACTCGCAGCTAATTGTTTTATTATGTGCTTCAAATGTTGATTTCCAGTCATATTTCATTTATTTCAGTTTCATTTATTTTATTAACTTACTTTACATTAATGAATGACAACTGCTTATTTTTAAGTGTGTTCGTAATTATGTAAGTACGTAGCACCTATAGTTGTCGTTTAATCCGTCCGACTGTCCGTCTGTCTACATGTAACAATGCAAAAACTATCGAACCGAATCGTTTGAAATTTTAAATGTATAGATGTATGAAAATGGGATGTATAGCTCAATTACAGGGACAATAAAAAATAATTCGTTACATTACGATCTTATTTTACATTAATGAATGACAACTGCTTATTTTTAGGTGCGTTTGTAGTTATGTAAATATGTAGCACCTATAGTTGTCGTTTAATTCGTCCGTCCACATATAACAATGCAAAAACTATCTAACCGAATCGTTTGGATTTTAGAATACATAATTCTTGAATAAATTTGCCGAGTCTTTTCAAATTTTATGAAAATGGGATGTATAGCTCAATTACAGGGACAATCAAAAATATTTCGTTACATTACGATCTTCCTTTACATTAATGAATGACAACTCCTTATTTTTAGGTGCGTTCGTAATTATGTAAATACGTAGCACCTATAGTTGTCGTTTAATCCGTCCATCAGTCCGTCTGTTCACATGTAACAATGCAAAAAATATCCAACTGAATCGTTTGAAATTTAAAATGTATAATTCTTGAACGATTTACGAGACATTTCAAATTTTATGAAAATGGGATGCATAGCACAATTACCGGGACAATCAAAACTATTTCGTTACTTTACGATCAATGGGAAAAATAACTTCAAGTGCATTTTAATGATTTATACTGTTTCGAACATAATACAATTCCTAGGAAATATAAATTAAAAAAATACATTCTGTACAATGTGAGGTGCAAAGAATATTTTTATTAATATACAGGGACACACAAAACTATTTGATTACATAATGGTATAGTGGGAAACATTGTTCAGAGAACATTTTAATTATATTAAACTGTTTCAAGTTTTGTGAAATTAATATATGTTGAAAAGGTTTACTATAAATTAATTCTTGTATAATAGAAAACATTTAGCATTTACAAGGATACACAAAAGATTTCGAATACTGTGTGTATCCGAAGTACTATACATTTAAAAAACTTCACTTTAGTATGAATGCACTTCATCTGCTACGTCTGGCGTTCATTTTCAGACTTGTTATACACATGTAGATAATTAAAAATAACAACACACTTAAAACAAATACGATTTTCTTCTGTTAAGAGGGAATGACATAAAAAAAAGTTGGGAATTGTCCGTCAAATGTGGCAAATGGGATGCGTTAATACTATAAATAGTTTTATAAGTAATAAAAAATTAATAAAAACTTATGTAATAGAATAATTTTGTGTGGCCTTGTATATTAATAAAAATATTTTCTGCACCTCAGATTGTACAGAATGTATTTTTTAATATATATTTCAAAGGTGCATATAAAATGTATTATGTTCGAAAAAGTATAACGCCATTAAAGCTTGGTGCAATAATGCAATAACTGTTGTACTCTTAAGGGAAAAATGTATGAATGAAAAATTTATTACGGTTACTTATATATTAAATTCAATATTACTTACATAAAAATAGTTTATCTTAAGTAGGAAGTAATCACCATGACAAAACAGAATCATTACCTGTAATGGAAAATCATTGAATTAATTATGTATAATGGAATATTTAGCAGAATGGCAAAAGAATTTATGAATATTATTTTAAAGTTTGATTCGATTGATATGGTTTATATAAATATAGTTTTTAAAATCGTTTCAATGTACGTATGAATAAAATTATATTTTGTTACATTCATATGATGTTAATTACAAAAGTAATTTAAAAAGTAGAAGAATCTGAGTACAAACCAAAATATACATATACAATTATTTAAAAAAAAATTCACGGCTATTTATGGTAATAGTTAATACAATAGAAAACGGAATTGTTTTGTATCTTTAACATGTAAAAGTTTTATTCAAGGACCTTGTAATGGCATTTTTGATAATGTATTGACATGAAACAGAATATAATGTATTCACATAACCTGCTTTAATCCTTTCTGGAACAGAAATATTCTTTCCATAAAATGATGATATGATTGACTGACACGAAGATTTTCACGCAAACTTCTTAGAAAATTAAAAACTTTTAATTTTGAGCTTTGATTAACAAAGCAAAATTTTATTAAAATATTCTTGGTGCCGTTTGTTTGTTTGGAATCAAAATTAAATAAAGCCGCAGTTAGATCAGTGCACCGGAGAGGGTTAATGAGGCAAGCTGATAATGTTTGTATGTAAATTTAAGTCTCGTTTAATAAAGCAGCTGTTTAACACTCTCAAGTCTTGCATATGGGTAAAACTGTAATGTTGTTTCCGATGCATTTTGTTTTAAATGACAAGGAAATATAATTCTTTCAACATTATTTAAAAAAAAAACTTAATTACAGATATAAACGTAATCCTTAAGGGTATTAAACATTCTTCGGTACTACTCTGTTATCCCATCGACCAATTTCGTCAATTACACAAATAGCCAAATTATACATATTGATATAATTTTTATTTTAAATAACGAAAAAACAAATAATTAATAGAATATAAAAAAAATATTTATAAAAAGTCGAAATAAAAATCACTTGATGGCATTTTAAACACGTGAATCGTATTTAATGTCATTGAATGTGGCATTCACGATCAACCATTATTGGCATTTAATCTTATAGTTTGGCGATAATTTTTTGGTCGACGGGATAACCTAGTAGTACGCATTCTTCAATGTATTGAAAATTCACTAACTATATACAATTATATTATCTTATATATCTCTCATATTGCAGTGAAACCAGGAGCATCGGGAACGGAATATTACGTACAAAACATTTAGAGGGTTAAGTGGAAAAACTGGAATTAGAAGTAAATTATGTATTACGATTAGAAGTAAAACATATCCATGTAAATGAAAGTAAACAACGCGTTCTTGAAAATAATGTGAGGTAAATTTAATTCCTATAAGTGATAGAAGTAAAAGGTATTTAGAATTTATATTATGTATTTCTATAGAAATTCCAAGTTTTTTAAAGACTTACAATGAACATATAAAGAAGAGAAAAATAAAAATAAAAATAGGAAAAGATAGCAATAAAATCACAGCGTAAGGTGTGCATAAAGTCATTATATAAAATAAAAAAGCATTGCGTGGAGAACAAAATTTTAAATTTTGAATGTTCAACATTTTTTCTAGAAAAAAAGAAAAATTGCTCATTAAAAGGGAGTTGTTGAAATCTGAATTATTGCATTTTTATTATTCTTGAATAGAAATTATGTGGATTTTCCACTTCGCAAATAAAAAAAAATTCTGCATTTTGTTACTTTTATATTAAATAGTTCAAGAAATCTTTAAAAATACAGTATTTGATTTTTAACAGAAATATTTCCTTCTCATTAAATATTAAGATTTTATTTTCAGATTTCAAAGAGAAAACATATTATGATAAGATTACTTGAAATTAAATGACTTCGTAAAATGTATAACTATAAAACAGAGAAAATAATTGCAATACATAACTGAAATTTTAATGCAGCATTTGACAACACTTGAATTTTACAATTTATTACATTTTATAATAATTTTTGAGCTTTCATTAACAAACCAAAATTTTATTAAAATATTCTCGATGAGCGTTTGTAAGTTTGGTATTAAAATAGGCATGAAATCATTGAATAAAACATAAAAAGTTTGAATGTTCAAAATTTCTTTCAGAAAAGAAACTGTACACTAAAGAGAAATTGTTGAAGCCTGAATTATTGTAATTTTATTGTTCTTGAAAGAAAATTATGTGAATTTTCGTCATGGTAAATGCAAAAATGTTCTGCATTTAGTTTATTTTTCTACATTTTCAAAACAATGAAGAAATTTTATTGCGAAAATATAAAACAACTCTGGCAGTCTTTAAAAATACAGTATTTGATTTTTAACAAAAATATTTTCTTCTCATTAAATATTAAGATTTTAATTTCAGATTTCAAACAAGAGAAAACATATGATAAAATCTTTTCAAATAAATAACTTTGAAAAATGTATTGCTATAAAAAGAGAAAGTAACTGCAATAAACTAAAATTTTAATGCAGCATTCGCACACATTTAAATTTTACAATTTGTTACATTTTATAGTATTTTTGAGCTTTCATTAACAAAGCAAAACTTTATTAAAATATTCTTAATGCCGTTTGTAAACTTGCTAATAAAATATATAGTCCCGCTTTAGAATCAATACGCCGTAAAGGGTTAATGGTTTGACTGTAAATTTAAGACAGGATCAATAAAGCCAGCTGCTCAAGTCGAAAACTTCTGAACCATTAGAAAGGTAAATATATCTAAGTAAATGAAATGAAATAACTCGATGTTCTTAAAAATTATGTGGGGTAAATTTGTTTCTTCTAAAGGATAGAAGTAAAAGGCATTTAGAATTTAAAAAAAAAATAAAATTTATAAAGAAATACATAATATAAAGATTTAGAACGAATATATAAGAAGAACAAAAGAAATTGTTAAAACGACAATAAAAACGCGTAAGGCGTGCATGAAATCATTATCTAAAATAAAAACAAATTGTATGGAAAACAAAAAATAAAAAATTTGAATGTTCAAAATTTCTTCCACATAAGAAATTGCACACTAAAGGGGAATTGTTGAAATTTGAATTATTGCATTTTTATTGGTCTTGAAAGAAAATGATATGGATTTTTCATTTCGCAAATACAAAAATATTTTGCATTTAGTTTCTTTTTCTATATTTTCAAATCTTTCAAGAATTTTTATAGCGAAAATATTAAGTAATTCAGGCAGTAATATAATAGATAGTCCCGCAATAGAATCAAAGTAAATTTAAGACTGGATCAATAAAGCCAGCTGTTTAAGTCGAAAAACTTCTGAACCATTAGAATTAAATATATCTATGTAAATCTAATGAAATAACGCAATGTTCTTTAAATTAATGTGTATCAATTTGTATCATCTAAATGATAGAAGTAAAAGGCATTTAGAATTTAAAAAATTAAAATTTCTAAAGATTTAAAATTAATTATAATTTAAAATAATAAATAATTTAAAATAATTAAAAATTTTAAATTTAAAATATAATTTATCATTTAGAACGAATATATAAAAAACAAAAAAGAAATTGTTAAATTAACAATAAAAAAATAGCGTAAGGCGTGCATGGAAACATTGATTAAAATAAAAACAAATTTCGTGGAGAACGAAACATAAAAAGTTTGAATGTTCAAAATTTCTTTCAGAAAAGAAACTGCATACTAAATTGGAATTGCTGAAATATGAATTATTGCATTTTTATGGTCTTGAAAGAAAATGCTGAGAATTTTCCACTTTTCAAATATAAAAATGTTCTGTATTTAGATTCTTTTTCTACATTTATAAAACACTGAAAATAAAATATTGCGAAAGTACTAAAAAACTCAGACAGTCTTTAAAACACAGCATTTATTTTTCAACAGAAATTCTTGCTTTTCATTATATATTAAGATTTGAATTTCAGATTTCAAACAAGAGAAAATGTACTATGATAAAATCTTTTTAAATAAATGACTTCGTAAAATTTCTTATAATAAAACTGAGAAAATAACTGCAAGAGATAAGCAAAATTATAATGCATCATTCGGAAACATTTTCCTTTAACAATTTATTACAGTTTATGAGATACAAAAAACAAATATTACAATTAACGGCATTTAAATAAACTACAAACAAATTTATATTTAAAGAATATTTAAAGTAGAGACATTGCTGTTTTTTCAGCGAATTATATGAAAATGAATTTATTTATTTATTTATTATATTCTGTTTAAAAAAAGGAATGCTAAAATCCTTCAATACAGTAAAAAAGATATTTCAGTTTCACAAAATTTTACAGATAAGTTGTTCAAATAATAAAAAAATAGTGCAAAAATTTTAATAATTTTTTTTAACTTGTACAAAATAATATTACAGACTTTTTAAAAATTAAGGATTTCGAATGAAAAAAAAGAGAAAAGGCATGCTGCGCTTCAGTTTTTTTTTTTAACCACTTTTTAATATATGTATTTTTTTAAAGACTTATTCTATTTAACTTTTCATCATACATGCTAAATTGCACAAAAAAGGTTATTGCCCGAATTAAAATACAATTATTATACAAATTTAATAGATTTGACTTTATTTCATTTTAACGAATTTTCTTCATATCAAACTGTTTAAGTGGAACAATGAGACTTCGCTAAATGGAAGTTTCATTGTATATGTATGCAAATAAGAATTAATAACTGTATGTTTTTGAAAATAGTATGCGGTAAATAGATTTCTTTCAGATTATAAAAAATTAGAAAACATTTAGAATTTTAAAAATTAGAATGTCTTACTCATTAGAAAGAAATAGAAACAAAATACATAATTTAAAAACTTACAACGAATCTAGAAAAAGAACAAAAATAATCAGTAAAATATTAGCATGAGATGTGCATGACATCATTGCATAAAATAAACACAAATTTCATGGATAATAAAACATAAAAGTTTGAATTTTCAAAATTTCTTTCTCAGAAACAACCACACGCTTAAGGGGAAGTCTTAAAATCTGAATTATTGCATTTTTATTGTCCTTGAATGAAAATGATGCAAAATTTCCACTTGGCAAATGCAAAAATGTTCTGTGTTTAGTTTTTCCCCTACATTTTGAAAAACTAAAGAAAAGTTATGGCGAAAATATCAAATATCTCAGACAATCTTTAAAAACGCAGCATTTGTTTTTTAACCGAAATATTTGCTTTCTTTTATATATCAAGGTTTGATTTTCAAATTTCAAACAAGAGAAAATATACCATAATAAAATCTTTTCAAATATTTGACTTCGTAAAATGTATAGTAATAAAACAGAAAAAATAACTTAAATACATAATTAAAATTATAATGCACCATTCGGAAACGTTTAAACTTTACAATTTATTACAATTCATAAAATACTAAAAATAAATTTTACAGTTTTTGGCAGTTTACAGTTAAATTTATGTTGAAAGAGTAATAGGGAACAAAGAGATAAAATTATGTAAATCATTAGTTACTTTTTTTGACCTTGAGAAGAAAAATGTATTGGATTTCTGAAAAAATTCCACTGGCTGTTTTGGCAAATTTATTCAATACTGGGAAGAACAAGATAAAAGAGGTGGTAAAAGTTACAGGATTAAAAAAATTCTTTTTTAAAAAAACTTTCTTTTCATGAAAATTTTATGTTATAAACTCCTATATTAGTACAAGAGCCGACAACTTGAAATCCTAAGGTATCAAGCACAAGAAAAACTCTTTTTTATGGAAGAATGACTGTCTTGTCGGTTTATTATTCCGTTTGTCCTATAATCACAGGTGTGAAAACATGGAGGATTGAGAGCAGGACAACACAAAGATAAACATATGAGTCAACCACTGCTAGTATTAATTTTTCTCTTATGCAACACCTCACTTCAGGCAGACATGGATCATAAGATTTCCTTTATTCCTATTCTTCTGTAAAATGACTTTTTTTCTTGCGATTCATAACTTAAGGTTTTTTTACTGTCGGCTCTTCCACTATGTATGCAACAACCAGCATATTGAACAGGATTTGGTTTATTTTATGACAGCCAATTATCCACATGCGGGATATAGGCGCGGAAGGAGAGGTGCCATCCGTGGGGGGTCTTTCAAAGGGAACCTAATCCGTATTTATGCGAGGAAATCAAGGTTAGAAGAAAACCAAGGAAAATCCGAACGATTAGGTCGACAGCCGCGATTGTGTTGGCAGTCAACCAGTTACGAGGTCAGAACCTCTCGGCTTCTGGTGGGGCTTATTTTAAACAAGGAAACAAGAGTAAAAAAGTACATTTCTATATTAAAAACAATTTAAAGTACATTAAATATGACAAATTATGTAGTGTTAAGAAAATCAGGCAATTTTGCGACTGCCAAAGTATTAATTAAAAATTTAGTTACCTGAAAAAATCAAAAGATAATGTATTAACCAAAGCTATGTTATCCCTTTCCAGCGCAGAAATATTGTTTTCGTAAAATTAGGACGTGATTGACTGACACCAGAATTTTAAAAGATCTTACAAAACTAAAACTTGTAGTTTTAAGCTTCCATTTAGAAATAAAATTCTACTAAAATATTCTTGGTGCCGTTTGTAAATTTGGAATTAAAATTCGGTGGTCCCGTAGTTTGATAACTGCACCGGAAAGAGATAATGAAACAAGCTGATAATATTTGTAAGATTTCAGATTTGTAAATTTCAGATTGGATCAATAAAGCAGCTGTTTAATCCGAAAAACTTCTGAACCATTAGAAATAAAATACAGTCGGCTCTCGTTAATTTGAAATCGGATAAATCGAATCTTCGCTTAATTCGAACTAAATGTTCAATGGTAGAATAACATTAAAATTTTTCATTTATTCGAATTCATTTTCTCTTGACTTCGAAGATTTTTCATATTTATAAATTGGACAATTGAACCATAAATTATACAAAAAATATGTACATAAATACAGGTACAATAAATACAGGTCGCTAAATGGTACACTTATAAAAACAATATATTTAAAATGCACTTAAAAATTATCAACGTTTCATTCGCTTCTGCAAACGTCGTCAGGATAAAATACAAAGATGTTAAATACGATTTAAAGTTTCAAAATATAAACACATACGTCCAAAAGTCCATGAGCATAGTTGAGTTCAGGGTGCGTAATATTGCTTTTTAATCAATTAAGGCAAATTATGCCAGATTTTATGAATGGAATATGATAAATGATCGTTACAAGCTCGTGGCCCGAGCTTAATGATCGTAATAGACGTTAAAATTTTCTTAAGACATGGATTTTTTCATGGAATTATGATTTTACCTTCATCAAAATTAATTTTGCTCCCTTCATTTGGAAAATATAATCTTGCGAGGGCTGTACTCAGTTATGACCGTGCAATATCTCTTTTTTGCTCTTTAAATCTCTTTGAAAATTTTCGCTTAGTTTCACCAATGTATAATATTCGTTATTTGCGAGGATAATTGGAATTTCATAAACTCCCGCCATTTGGTGATTATGAATTTTATCAATATTGCTACTAATAAACTGTATTAGGTATGGAGGGGGTATAGCTATTAATTTTATATTGAATTGTTGAAGAGCCTTTTTTTAAATTTTTTATACACAATGGGAATATAATGCACACTTCTATGTTAAGTATGTTAACTATTGATATTTTTCAAATTTTTCATTTTACCCTACTTTCTCACGAACTTCATCTTAAAATAATTATTTCTTTTTTTTTAAGAATTGTTCCGAACTATTATACATATAATCCCGTGCATTTGATATCTGTGTCCGTCTGTCCATTATTGACACCTTCACCCCTTCTGCCATTGTTCTTCTTCCTAACCCCATAATAAGTTTATGTTTTTATATCTATTATTTTGATATTAAGTTATATTCTGATGATAACAGCCGAAATAAATTTTGAAAATACTATAATATTATTCTTTTGTAACAGTACTTCTTTAACCAGGTTTTCCTCTCATACTTTCTGTAATTGGAACTCTGGATATTTCGAAAATTTGTGTGATCCCGACGTGTTCGAATTGATGAGAGTCGACTGTATAGCTATATAAATGAGATTAAATAACAGGATGGTTTTAAAAATAATGTGCTGTAAATTCATTTCTTATAAATGGTTGAAGAAAATGCTATAATAATTTGAAAAAAAACTAGAATTTCTAAAGAAATACATAATACAAAGACTTGAATACATAAAAAAGAACAAAAGAAATCGCTAAAATAGCAATAAAGTAACAGCACTAAGCGTGCATGAAATCATTACATAAAGTAAAAACAAATTGCGTGGAGAATAAAATAAAAAAGTTTGGGTATTCAAAATTTCTTTTAAAGAAGAAAACGCACGCTAAAGAGGAACTGGTGAAATCTGAATTATTGCATTTTTATTGTTCTTGAAAGAAAATAATGTGGATTTTCCACTTGGCAAATGTAAAAGTTTTCTGTATTTAGTTTTTTTTCTACATTTTCAAAACATTGAAGAAAATTTATTGCGAAAGTATAAAGTAACACAGACAGCCTTTAAAAACACAATATTTGAATATAACCAGAAATATTTGCTTCGCATTAATTATTAAGATTTGAATTTTAGATAATAGCTCAGTAAATTTATTACTAATAAATGATAGAAGTAAATGATAGAAGTAAAAGACTTTTAAAATGTAAAAAACTAGAATTTTTAAAGAAACACACAATATAAAAACTTGAATATATAAAAAAGAACAAGAGAAGTTGTTAAAATAACAATAAAGCAAAAGCGCACGATCGTGCATGAAATCAGTGCATAAAATAACAACAAACTGCGTGGAGAATAAAACAAAAAAAATTGAATGTTCAAAATTTCTTTCAGAGAAAATACTGCACGCTAAAAAGGAATTGTTAAAATCTGAATTATAGCTTTTTTTTTCCTTGCAGAAAATAATGTGAATTTTCCACTTGGCAAATACAAAAAGTTCTGTATTTAGTTTCTTTATTTACATTTTCAAAAGACTGAAGAAAATTTATTGCGAAAATATTAAAGAACTCAGACAATCTTTAAAAAACACACTAATTGGTTTTCAATAGAAATATTTGCTTGTCATTTTATATTAAGATTTGAAGTTCTGATTTCAAGCAAGAGAAAAAATACTATGACTTTTTTCCAAATAAATGAATTCGGAAAATATATTATATTAAAAAAAGAAAAATAACTGCAACGCATAACTAAAATTGCAATACAACATTCGAAGACATTTAAATTTTAAAATCATTTGCAATTCATAAAATACAAAAAATAATTTTACTATTGAATTTATTATTAAACCCTTGGCGACGGGAGCCTTTTACGAAATTTTTATTATTTTGTCACCGGATTTTAAAAACAGAAATTTCTGGCTTCAAGAAAATGCTCCGAGAAAAAAAAAGATAAAATCGAGAAAGTGCTCCAATTAAATATTTGGTATCCTAGTACTACTAGTACTTTCTAGCAATATTAACCTTCATACCCTGAATGGGTCTAATCGACCCATAACTATAATTTGTTCTATACGATTCAAACTAGAATTTTTTCATAAATAAAGTTACATAACAGATTCAGATATTAAAATATTTTAAATAATATTACTGGTGTGACATGTTTTTATCAAAATTGAGTAAAATTTGAAGAGGGTAAGAAGGTTAAATATGCTATTTCTTAAATGTATTGTCTTTGTAAAGAGTTGTTTTTTTATGTTGGGGCACCCCCACGGTAGCTTTTTTCGTCTTTGCCTTTATAAAACTAACGGAACATTTTTTTTAAACTGCTTTTCTTATTTCTTTTTTGTGTGTGTGTGTGTAAATTTTCCTTTTTTTCCATAATATTTTAATTATACAATATTTTTTAATTTATGTTAGCTAATTTTATTCTCAACTGCGGCTTCCAGCCACGTCTACTCTTTTTTTTATGGTTTTTTAATGTTTATGCAATACGATTTCAGACTGGCGAGTGGTCAGGGAAAACCGGGAAAAACACAGTCAAGAAAAGGGAAAACTACCAATATTTTCTTACAGAAAATACTTCAAATAATATAAAGAAATTGCATAAACTGAATTTATCTGTAACAAAATACTGGTATTTATCATCTATATTGACTGTGTTTTTATCTAACCACTCGCCACCCTGGGTTTACAATGTTACACTGGATATAAAGTTGCCTGGCTACTAGGAGGGGGGCCCATTCTACAGATCACATGTTCCTTGTTCCGATTAAATAAGCCAAATTTTACAATAAAATTTTACCGGGGGGGGGGGGGTAAACAAGAATTCTTAAGCCTTTTTGCGGCACGTATGCGCGTCGCTCGCCTCAAAGGAGTTAAAGAGTAATAAAAATTGAAGAGATAAAATTATACAAAGCATTTGTTGCTTCCATCGATTATACTACAAGAGAGATTGAAAATTCGTGAAAAAGTTCCACTTGCTGTTTCCGACGAGTTCATTCAATACATGCCAGAACGAGGTAAAAGAGGTAATAAAAACTGTAGAATTCGAAAAATACTTTTCCAGAAAAACTTTATTTGTATAAAATTTTTATGCCATAAACTCCTATACATGCAAAAATCAGTGATATATTACACAAGAAATCAAGAGTAAAAAAGTACAAACCTATTTATATATTAAAATTAATTTAAAGTAAATATTAATAGTGACAATTTATTTAGAGTTGAAAAATAATGCATTTTTGCATCTATTAAAGTTTTAATTAGACTTTATTACCGGAAAAATTAATGTATTAAGTTAAGCTGTCATAATGAGTGAAATTTTTTTCCAAGCACCTTCGTCGTTCCAAGACCAAGCTCGCACTTTGATTGGTTGTTGCTCTCGGCACTATTTTCACGTAACTTGGCGATAACCATACTTGGCGAAATATACTTCGCTCGTAAGTGAACGAGTAAACCTAAAACCTAACCTACTTATTCTTATTCTTCCTTCATTGTTATCCTCGTGGTCTTGTGCTCTTGTGTGTAAAAACTTTTAAAGAGTACAGCTTTCAGTAAGACACGTTCCATCCAATCCAATGCTCCAAGAGAAAAGTTAATTTGTACTCGGTTCGGAAGGAAATCAAACTAGACGGAAGCATCTATCGTTACGCCAAGTATGATTACCGCCAAGTTACATGAAAACAGTGCCAAGAGCAACAACCAATCACAGTGCGAGCTTGGGCTTGGAACGACGAAGGTGCTTGGAAAAAAAATTACGCTCATAATGAAGCAAGCTGTTAATGTCTGTATGTAAGTTTAAGACTAAATCAATAAAGCTGCTGTTAAAGCTGAAAAAAATTATGAGCCTTTAGAAAAAGAATATATATAAGTAAATGAGATTAAATTACTCCATGTTCTTGAAAATAATGTGCGATAAATTTATTTTGTATAAATGATTCAGGTAACAGACATTTAGAATTAGAAATATATAGAATTTTTAAAAAAAATACATAAGATAAAAATTTACAACGAATATATCTGTGGCTTTGGTAATAACCAGGTAAGGCACATTTTTAATATTTTGAGTAATTAACGTTTAAAGTTTTCAAATGTTTTTTTATCATTACTTTTATAAAAGAGAATAGAACTTAATAATTTTCACTACATTCAATTAGGATATAAGAAGCTCTTTTTTTTGCCAAAATAGCTATATAAAAATGGTTTTTATTAATTGAGAACCAATTAAAAAAAATTTCAGTTTTTAAATGTAAATTTACAATCACCCTGTGACGAGAAGTATTCGGTTTTCATTTTTCAGTACTATGACAGATGAAAGTACTCTTTTAAAGCTACATTTTCCCAAAATATCTCATTTTTTTCAAAAATATGCCTTACCTGGTTATTACCGGATGCCACAGATATAAAAAGAACAAAAGAAATCGCTAAAAGAACAATAAAATAACAGCATAAGGCGTGCATGAAATCACTGCATACAATAAAAACAAATCGTGTGGAGATGGAGAATAAAATAAAAAAGTTTGAGTGTTCAAAATTTCCTTTAAAGAAGAAACCGCACGCTAAAGGGGATTTGTTGAAATCTGAATTATTGCATTTTTATTGTTCTTGAAAGAAAATAATGCAGATTTTCCACAGAAATGTAAAAGTTTTCTGTATTTAGTTGTTTTTTTTCTACATTTTCAAAACATTGAAGAAAATTTCTTGCGAAAATATAAAATAACTCAGACAACCTTGAAAAACACAATACTTGATTTTTACCAGAAATATTTGCTACTCATTAAATATTAAGATTTTACTTTCAGATTTCAAACAAGAGAAAACTTAGTATGTTCTTTTCAAATAATTGTCTTTGGAAATTTCTTATTCTGTACTTTCAACAAGGAAAAATTGCAGTATATAACTGAAATAGCTATTCTTCATTCGAATATACTTCATTTTACAATAAAGTGCAATTCATTTAGTTTAAATAATAATTTTTACTAATAATGATATTTATAAATTTTGTTATTAAATATTAACTTTTATTATACTTTGAATGTAGGAAAGAAAATTATAAATTAATTTTTAAAAGTATACACGAACGAAAAGTCATACGTTAAGTATTTTTTATGAAACACATGTCAAAACTTTCCAAATGAGTAAACAAAACATTGCCATTTAACAAATAAAAAAAATACTTAAGTAAACATTTTAATAACGCATAACTCATATAAAAATGAGATTTTAACAACTATACGTATAGTAGGAGAAGTGCTTTAATGCTTTTCTGCATCTATTAGACGCGTAGATTTGTATGAGTTCTACATAGTGTGCTGAAATCTAGTTTAGCCAGAAAATGTAACTATTGGAAATTCACACACTGTAAAGACAGGAAAATTGTTAAATTTACGGCAAAAACTGCTGGTTGCAATGTTTTCAGCATTTTTTGCTGTTAAAACCGCAGTAAAAATAGATGTAATTTTCTTTATTACATCTAATTATACTGCAATTTTCACGGCATTAACTGCTGTCAACATTGCTACCAGCAATTTTTGCCGTAAATTTAAAAGATATTTTTTTTCTTTTATAGTGCATTTAGCAATTTCTTACAATAGATGGAGACGTACTTGAATTACTTTTTAAGACTTGTGTATTATCTAAAGATTTTTATACGCACTGCGTGCTTAATAGAAATTTATATCATGTAAAGACAGTTTATGTGATACAAACATTTCTTAGTATAATATCAACCGTATTTACTTTTAGTAAATAACTGAAGTTCAAACTCTGAAACGCATGTTCTTTGTTAGTAACGCTTGCATTTCTTTTTTTTCGTGGTGTTACATATGTTCTATAGACATTATACATACCGCGTAATGTTAAAAAATTTCGTTAAACTTAAAACGCATACCGTAACTAGAAACGCACTTTTAATGATCATCTTCAATAGACAATGCAGCATTATATAGGATACAGAAATGTATCCGAAATATTTGAGTCGGTTAATAAATGATGTACATCATTTTTCCTGCAAGAATCTGGCATTGAGCCTCAGTAATGTGTATCAATAACAATACACATTATTGAAAAATAAATTACTAAAATTAAAATATTTTTTCACCTATATTTTAAAACCCCGGGAAGCCCATGTTTACCCCCTAGTTTTTTTTTTTAAGTTGTAAATAGAATACCAAATAAGCGACTTGGACGTATATGTACGAAGAAGTAATTAAAGTGTGTGTAAAATATTATACAAATAAATAAATAAATAAATATGAAAAATAAAATTAAAATCTTTTCTATTTCTTTGTAAATTTAAATTTTCCATGATACTATTCCTTAAATAAAACGCAAATACTGAAATATTAACGGTAGCATTAATAGATTATGTTAATAGGGATTAATATAAATTAATAATTGATTAATATGAATCAATTATACAACAAATACAGTAATTGCTTGAGTGTAATAAACTAAATTTCCGATACAGTAGGTTGCATATTAAACTTTTTTTAATATAATTTTGGTCAGCATGGAAATACTGAATATCTGATCCAGTTTGAAAAAATTCTGCACTTTAGAAATAATAAATTGAATGCAAAAGTTTCACTTTCACGTGCAGAAGTTTGTGTTGGTTCATTTTATTTCTTTCTGTTTTGACACTGATGATTTTAAACTCGAGATCGTCCGACATCGAAAATTTTGTGTCACGAACATGACTAAATTAACTTTACCAGGGTGCGTAGTCTGGAAGGACCTTGTAAGCACCTTTTACCAGAATTTGTACAATGTAAAATCTGTTTTATTTGACGAAAAAGAAATCCTTTTTCAGATGTAACAACCAATAATTTAAAGAATTTCTGATGCTAAAAGAATTTAAATCCTCTGAGTTTCTTGATGGCTACGCACCCTGTTTACATGTTACTTACCCATCATGCGTAGTAGGGTAAATCATGCAATATTTTTGAAAATCGAATTTTTTTTGACGGATTTACATGTTTCAGATACTGGAGATTCTGAAAAACATATTTTTAGAAAAAAAATTGCCATGCGTCAATTTGTGTGTTTTTGTGTCTGAGTATCTGTTTGTATGTGTTTGTGTCTGTCTGTCTGCGTGCACTATTAAAAAAATTCTGAAATTCACGAAAAATTTTTTCCTGAATTTTCCCGGTACAAATCAAAAAATTCCACCATATTTCCTGAAAATAACGAAACGGATGGAAATAAAAACAAAAAACGGTGACACTCCGTTTTGTGTGTGTGTGTGTGGGGGGGGGGGGGGGGGGGGGCTCCATGATCGAGTGTCAAGGCACCACAACGCTAATCGCCTGCGATCTCAGATGATGAGTTCGGGTCCCACTGGCGCCACGGACTAATGAAAACATAAAAAATCCCTTTTAAATTATATTTTTTCTGTTTATTTTTCTATTATTTCTTATTAAAAAATCTTTTAATTTATTGGCCAAAAAATAAATAAATAAATGAATAGTGTACGACAATTTCAAAAAATTGTCTGTATTTTTTTTTTTAATTGTTAATAAAAACTTTTTATTCATTCATTCATTAAAAAAAAAAAAAAAAAAAAAAAAAAAAAAAAACAGTGGTTTTAAACAGTGATTTTTTTTAATTTAAACTATTTAAAAAAATAAAAATAAAAATTGATTTTAAAAAATAATAAGTATTATGCATCAGTCTAAAATAAAATAAAATAAAATAAACCATTTACAAATATTCTAAGGAATATATTTGAAAGGAAATCTTTAAAAAGCACAACAGATTGTTTCACTAACTCATAAAAGACATACTTTGTACAATCAAACATGAGCAGCTTTGGCTCAGTTCGTAAGGATTTGTTCCGCAATCTAAAGGTCCCGAATTCGATACTCAGGACGGCGTGAACTAAATTATACAAAATAATAATTAAGTAAAATAATATAGCAGCTTAAAATTACTCGGTAATTTCGAATTCTTTGACGATTAATCGATTCATTAATTTTAAAAATTATATTAAATTATTATTATTAAAAATCAAACTTTGTAACGGAAAGTTACTGATTCTTGAAACGGAGTTTTCCCTTCTTGTATTTCCCACAACGGAAAATCTACTAACGGAGCGGTAAAAGTTCGGCTACTTTGCTGCCGCTATTTTCACCGTGAATTCACAGATTTATTTTTAACAGTGTGTCTTTAAACGCTCTATCTCCCGAACAAATTGAGATACAGACTTGAAATTTTGTATATACTTAGTATGTAAGAATGAAAATAATCCTATTCAATATCAGTAACCTCCATTATCCGGAATTATTTTTTCGGACTCTCGAAATATTACAAAAGTTATAATAATACAAAAGTTAACGGGCCATTTTCAAATTTCGCTTACATATGCTGTCCACAAGTAAAAAGAAGAAAATTCAAAGGGAAATTAATATTTAAAGTTTGATTTGCGCTATGCATTAGCTAAAGAAGATTATATTGAACGTTTCTAATATTAAAAATTGAAAAAATCAATAAAAATGCTTGAGATATCAATCTTTAAAATTGGGATTCCATTTAAAAATGCCTGTCTCTGTCCAAGTTTTATGTAATGAGCTGTTATTATTTTTTAAATCTAATTTAACTTTTTTAAATAAAAATGTTTAATAATTTTAAATGTGAAATGTTAAGTGTTAATGATAAAATTTATTACAGAGGGTATTTTCTTTAAGAAATTGACAGAAATATTTTATCCCTCACTTTGCGTCAAGTACGTTATCTTATGATTAATTAAGTTAAAATAGGTTTCTAATTCTGCCTAAGGTTAACAACAAATATTCAGTAATATAGTAAAACTATTCACGCAACTAATACTTGCTATTTTTTATTTTCTATTGTGAAGCAATGTAATAGTGGAAATAATCAGCTTTCTTCAAAGTTGGTATTTTTTTTTTCATTGTCAAGTTTGCAGGGTTCGCACAGTTCTACCAATCTCTATAAATAAAAGGAATTCTGAGGATAATTAATTAATTGAGGCACAGGGGAAAGCAAATCTTGGCAATGCGCCAACTCGGTCCAGAGGAAGCAAATCTTGGCAATGCGCCAACTCGGTCCAGAGGAAGCAAATCTTGGCAATGCGCCAACTCGGTCCAGAGGTATAAAAGCAAGATAGAAAAAAACGCGCAGGTCTGTGCATTCAAGTACAACCACCCATATGTATATGCTGAAAGTTTGTTCTGACGCTCACCCGACGCACGTGGAGTGCCGATGGTCCGGGGAGAGTCACCGGGGGATCCGTCGCCAGCTGAGAGAGAAGCGTAGAGTCACCGGGGGATCCGTCGCCAGCTGAGAGAGAAGCGTACCATACACATAAATTATTAAATAAACTTTCAAATTAAGCCCGGCGAAGCGGGCTGCGTATGCTAGTAAATTTTAAAAATATTTTCAAAGTGTTTCACTGCCGCAAAACATCGTAAAATCTGTGAATGAAGGTGGGGATTGCGAATGTTGTGGTTTAAAAATTGAACGTAAATTTTCTTATTTTTAATAGTGGTGCCAGAGTTCTTGGAAATTCCAAGGAGTGTGCGAACCTTGAGTCTGTTACTATAAATTTTAATATTAAAATGATATTTTTTACACTTTTGTATTTAAATATTGTTTACTAAATAGTTTCAAAAGGTGTATTTATTATTATCTAAGTTATGAATTATAGAAGCTAGTTCTAATAGTTTTGTTTGAAATGTCAAGTCTGTTACCATGTGACTGGTAAACGGAATTGTCTCAAGGTAACAAACTTGATATTGTTTGGGAACTATGGTTTTAAAAAGGGTTCTTTGCATCAAGAATGGCTTTAACAGTTAAAGAAATAAAAAAGTGCAATTATTTGTAAAGATTGAATTAAAATTATGAAAAATGCAAAGAAGTGTTTAAAACACATATAAAAAAAAAAATAAATGATTATGATTTACACTGTAAAAAAAAATCTGTGAAGGTACTAAACATTTTCTAGGAAACTGGGATTCCAAGAACTTTTCATGTAACGCTAACAGGAAAAATTCATGTTATCGATTCTGAAACTTGAATTTTTGCTGTTACCGTTACAGGAAAAGTTCTTGGAATCCCAGTTTCCTAGAAAAGGTTTAGTACCTTTGCAGATTTTTTTTTTACAGTGTAGGATAATTATGATAAATGATATTCATACTAACTTATGACAAATCAATAGACAAAATAACCTAATGAATTAAATTCATATTTATTTTGTATGCAAGCTATTAAAAGTATTTTATTTTTTATAAGAAAATTCTTTGCAAAAAAATTATATCAATGATTTATTGATGAAATATCAGATATAAAACATATCGGAGTAAAATGCCAGCAGAATGTTGCTTGTGCAAGTATCAGTCTTTATTTATATAAAGAACTATGTTAATTGGAAATTTAGGAGCAACTTTAATGTGCATTAAAATTCAGTTTTAAAATATCAATACTTTCCAGCCCATACACTGTAAAAAAAAATCTGCAAAGGTACTAAACTTTTTCTAGGAAACTGGGATTCCAAGAACTTTTCCTGTAACGGTAACAGCAAAAATTCAAGTTTCAGAATCGATTACATGAATTTTTCCGGTTATCGTTACATGAAAAGTTCTTGGAATTCCAGTTTCCTAGAAAAGGTTTAGTACCTTCACAGATTTCTTTTACAGTGTAGAACTCTGACTTATTTTCATATAAATAGGTATCATATATAGGTGATTCAAAATTAGAGGAACAAATTTCAAAGAGGATGGGGTACACCTAAACGACTCGGAATCAAATAGCAATGTAGAGTTGAAAATGCAATCCTAACGAGTTAGGGAGGTCGTTGGGAACTGAAGCTTTATTATAGCAATTGACAATTAAAGACCATAAAGTTGAAATGAATCATGACTTATCTGTTCCCCGAAGTTTTTTTTCTTTGTGATTGATTCTTACTACTTACACTTTTGCACGTTTCAGGTATTAATTGATTTGAATATAAAATAAGATGATTTCTCTATATATCTGACAAAAAATTTCCATTTAAACAAAGTTTTTGCATAAAGTTGAAAATATCATTAAAAATTGTGCTGTAATACTTGGCATGATAAAAAAAGTGACAAATTCGTTACCAAATGCCAAGTCTATTGCCGCATGGTTTTTTAATGATATTTTAATATTAATATCATTTTTTCACCATTCTGCTTTTTTTTTTTTATTCAACTAAAAAACAGATATTCGATTTCCTTAAAATTAAATAATTTACATTAATATATAGAGTAATTATTAGAAAAAGTTCTTGTATAATTTTCTATGTGATCAAAATCTTGCGGCTCATACACTGTAAAAAAAATCTGTGAAGGTACTAAATATTTTCTAGGAAACTGGGATTCCAAGAACTTTTCGTGTAACGATAGCAGGAAAAATTCATGTAATCGTTTCTGAAATTTTAATTTTTGCTGTTACCGTCACAGGAAAAGTTCTTGGAATCCCAGTTTCCTAGAAAAGGTTTAGTACCTTTGCAGAATTTTTTTTACAGTGTACTGTCTCTCGTTTCAGTTTAATTAAAGTATTACTGATAAGTATCATGTTTTGAAATTTAGGGACATAAGTATTTCAAAGTAAGTTGGTTTTAGAAAATTTAATACGTACATTTAAAGCTGAGTATTTTCGGTAATTTTGTATGGTAACAGACTCTACAATTTGTCAACACTAAAATGGTATTTACATATTAAATTATAGAGCAAAGTGTACGACCAATTGCTTTTTTATGTACTTTAAACATTTATCCTAACAACTGTCTCCATTTTTAAAAGAAATTATTAAATTTGATAGATGAAAATAAAATTCTGAAATGTAAGCGAATGGTGGAAATGGCCCATATAAAATTTTTCGAAATTTTTTATTTTAAGTAGTGTATGAAAAAGACAATAAAATAACATAAATTTTGCATAAAGAACGAAGTCGATCAGATTATTAATTGCCGATTTATTTGTAATCATGTTTTCCACATTCTTCGATTTTTCAGAACACTGTATTTCATTCAAATTTCAATTCAAAGATATATTTTAATTGGAAATAAGACGCATAATCTGATGCAGTAAATTGTTAGTTAATAATATTATTTTTTGGAGTTATAAGGATATTTCTTTTACGTAATTTGGTACTACTTGAGTAATTTGGCGTTTTATATAATTTGTCGAAATTGGTTCATCTGCAATTTATCTGCAATATGTTTAAATTTTGTTTTGGAATTGCAATGCATTTTATAAATTGTTTACACATGTTTTATTTTTATATATTATATTATGCATATCCATGATGAGTAAGTAGTGTAGTGGCCCTGAACGACTAATTTTCATATAAGTTAGAATCTGAATAAATGTTAACCTAAAGTAAACAGCCAGTACATTTTATAAAAACAATACAAAAAGTATTGAGTTAAATCATTTTTCTTTTTCTAACTGGGACGTCATGTGATACCATCCCATCTGAGCCAGATGCAAACAGCTTTCGGGTAGTTTCGATCGATTACGAGCAGTCGATACGATTGACCATTTTCCCGCAAAGAAGCGAAAAAGGGCGAAATCCCGGATATCCCGGATTTTTTCCCCACCTTCTCCCCGGAGAAATCTAATGTAATAAATAATCTGGGTGGGGATTAGACTTCATTAGTAACCTTGTCGTAATATTAATAGGCATGCCCTTAGAAAAAGTTAGATGCTTTAAATGGCTTTAATATATAAGGATATTTTATTAGACTTCTTTTCTTATTTTCTGTCAACTATTTTTCAAATAAAAGATATCTATTTTAATTTGCTTACTTTCAATATTGAGTATTTTAAATATAAATATATGACTAAGCAATTTATAACATATTTTTTCTATTTATTATTAGATGATAGCATTAGTTTTGTTAAAATAAAATAAGGGTATAATTTTTAGATTTAATTCGCGACATGAATAATTTTTATACTACATATTAAATTTCTTTATAGTATAATAAATGTATAATAATAATAATATATTAATTTAAAGTATATATTTACTCTTGTGTATTGAATAAATTTAATAATCTAAGTGTTTATATATTTTAACTGTGACCGCTCATAATGAATCGTAAATACTGTATGTTAAATTTTATGATGTTTAGAGACGTTGAAAACTTTGCAGCAGAAATGCAATTTATTGCTCAAAAGCTACCAACGTAAATATGACGTCAGTATTACTTACAGAAAAGTTTTTGACTTATAATGTATATTTATAAAAATATCTATTACATTCACTAATATAAACTTTCGATACTTTGTATAAGGACAACTCTATGTAATCAATTCATGATTTTTCCTTGCATCCTTCTAAAACTGTAAAATCATATATTATTATTCTTACTGAGCTAAATTAAAACATATTTCATATGCGACTTTCTATCGAACAAGCGCAATGAATCCTATTGAACATTTTACTGCAAAGGATCCAAAAAAGGGGAATATTGAATCTCTGGCGTATTATTCTTTTTCCTCCCCCCCTTCTCATCCCTAACTTCTCCTTCGGGAAATCTTAATAAATAATCTCAGTTAGAAATACAATTCTTTATATATCGTAATATTGATACGCATACCCTCTCTTAAGTAACGCTATAAGTTGCAGAAATGTCCTATATCAAACACTAAATTTCGCATATGTAAGTTTTTTTTCGAATTTCTTTCCTGGTTAGCAATACCTTGTTCTGAATTTAAGAGTTTTAATATAAAATGTCTCATTTTTAGTATTTCATTCATCTGAATAAACCTTATTTACCTACCTCAGTTAGATCCTAAACACCTTACACATACTTATTTCAATCGATTACTAGCATATAGCCTATTCTCTCGCAAGCAGGCCGAAAAATGGACTTGGATAGCTCAGTTTTACCCTCGTTTTCTCCTCAGGGAAATCTTAACGTAATAAATAATCCAGGAGGAAAATTCTCTTTATTATTAAGGTTGTTACAATAATTATATGCGTGTGCTTAACAAAAGCCACTGGCAGCAAAAAGTTCCTTATAATCCCATATTATGCATTTTCGTTTTTCTCACTCATGAGAAATGGTTTTTAGAGAATATCTCATTTTGCATTTGTGATTTTAAATATATATTATTTAAATATATATTAAGGATAAATTTTGAATATACCTAAAAAAATATCGTATCTTGTTTTGTAGAATGGACAGGATGACACATAAATACTATTATGCAAAATATAAGCCATAATTTTTGACTGAATGCATATTTTTTTCCCTATTCGAAAGAGAAGAAAATTTTGTACCTGAAACAATCAAAATTTTTCGTAATAGAGTCATCCTGCGGCAATGCAGGACCTAGCGCATCTGGAAGATTGGCCAAGCTAGCCGAGATAGAATATTTCTGGCGTGGTTTTGGCCCATTATTTTATCTAAAGCACATGAATTTCGGTAAATTCAGGAACTTGTGCCTGATTGAATAGATTTTTTACTCCAGGATCCCTCAAGCAGCGAAGTTAGCTTGGAGGGAGTGGTTGTTGGAGGAAAGTAGGATTAAATTTTGCACAACAATTTTCCTGCCAAACAGAGAATTACTATCAACGAAAACACGAATCAAACAACCAAAAAGTATGAGAAACATTAATAAAACAATAGTTTGGCTCATAAACGCAAAAAAAGCATTCAAAGAAACTGTCTTTTTTTTATCACGTCATAGCATTTACATTTTACCCTGTGTTCAACGTTTTAAAACCTATTTAAATCTTTATATATATAAATCTTCAGTGCGTGTGTATGTCACCGAACTTCTCCTAAACGACTGGACCGATTTTAATGAAATTTTTTGTATGTGCTCCATTGAATTTGAGAATGGTTTAGATTCACATTTCATCGAAATTGATTCAGTACTTTTTTAGTAATTAGGCAAAAACTAATAAAGTTAGTGATTTTTTGCTAATTAAAAGTGTTGACTAAGTTCGCTGAATAGTGTGTGGACAGAATGTACGAGCGGTCTAAGGCGCCAAATTTAAGCTCTGGTTCCCGAAGAAAAAGATTTCGAACCCCACTCTTGACATACGTGTATGATTTGCAATATTTTTTTCTGTATTATAATTTTAATTAACCGACTTCAAAAAATCGTTAACTTTTAAGTAAAAAGAGAAAAATAAAATTTTCTATCAAAAATTGAACAAAAACTACTGCAAAGTGAAAAATAATTTCCTTAAATTATTGTAATAAGAAATTAAATTAAGGACGTAGTACTTATCATGCGTATTATGATATTTGTGTACATTTATTTGATTTTTTGGAGTCGGTGCTGGGACAACTTCTGTCGCTAGTATGCATATATATGTATATATATATATATATATACAGTCCCTGGCCAAATTATTAGACGCACTCCCTTTTCCTTGTGTCGAATCATATTACTAGCTTCATAGAAATATTACTGTGTGAATAACTGCAATTAATTATGTACATCATTTGTAGGATTATAATAAATAAAAAAATATGCCTACAACTTTAAAACTCTTTCTTTTTATAAATTAAATGAAAAATGGCTGAAATTGCAAAATTTATAACTTGATGCTAAAAAAAATGTCAATATTTTTTGGAGCTTCTTTTGGCGGCTATCAGTGCCTCTATTCTTCACGGCATGCTGTTAATACAAAATCGGAGAGTTTCTTGTATGCGTGGGTGACGATTCCAGATAATGGATAATATTTTCTATGAGCTGGGTTTTGTTTGTTATGACTTTTTAGTCAATTCTCCAGACCAATATAAAGAGGTTTTCCAAATCGGTTTATTCTAAAGCTAAAATGATGGTTTCCAAATGAAGAACCATTTGTATTTTTGCAATGTAAAGCTTTTTTGTTACATAGTACGATCCGTCAAGGTCTGCTTTCAATAAAAATATCCCTGTGTTGAACTGCTCCCGGTAATTTGTCAGACATGAATACCATTGAAAATGTTTGGGAGCTAATGAAGAAAATCTTGGACAAAGAGCTCATAACGAGCAAAACACAGCTCATAGAAAAACTTATCCTTGTCTGGAAACATCACTCACACATGCAAGAAATATTTCAATTTTGTACTAACAGCATGCCATGAAGAATAGAGGCACTGATTGACGCCAAAGGGGCCTCCAAAAAATATTGACATTTTTTTGAATTTCATGTTTTAAGTTTTACAATTTTAGCAATTGTTAATTTAATTTACAAAAATAAATAATTTTAAAGTCATTGGCATGCTTTTAATTTATTATAATCATACTGATGATGTATATAATCAATTGTAACTATTGGCATAGTAATATCTCCATGAAACTTGTAATATGATTCGACACAATAAAATATGAGTGCGTCTAATATTTTGGCCAGGGACTGTATATTAGAAAGAATAAACGTGTCCTTGTGTAATGCTTACGTCTTTTTAAAATGGCAACACTTAATGATGACATTTTGATTTTAATATTTTAGAACTACTGCATTTTTCTTTTTCTAAGTGTCACACATTCTCAATTTTTACACAGTCATATGAGGAATAAAATATACTTTTCAAACGCAGTCTTTTTAAAATAGCATCTTAAAAATATTTTCAAAACCAAAATGGCAACTATGACATAACTTTTACCATACTTTTTGTTCTGAAATGCATGAAACTAGCAGGTATTATTGTTGAGAAACTACCTGATCAAACTTCTTTTTCCGTTTCTTTTTTTTCTTTTTTCCTTTTTTTTTCTACAAAAGTAATAAATTTTTTATAGTCAAAGTGGACGTTCTGAAACGAACTTCCACGCGAAAGAAGAATAGCTATACAACGAAGAAATAAAAACATATTTGTCATGTGATCAAAATCGCTTTTAAGTCAATAAGATAGAACCCGTCAAATTTGACGAAAGAAAATGTTTAAGAAGAAGCTGTTTCATTTACTTATAATAAACCTACAATATTAGTTATAGTAAAAAAATGCATTTTATATTGGTACGTCTAACTCTTAAACAAACGATATTCATCGTCAAATTAACGAAAAATGCTATTTCTATAGAACGCAGTTGCAGAAATTGTTAAAATTAAACTTTAATCGTATATTTAAGCAGTAAAAAATAATAAAGCTATGTTAGTATGATAAAGTTATCAATTAAAGCTCTTGTGCTAGTATTCCAAAATGATAAAAAGCAAAATTTATTCAACTTTGACTCAATCATTGAATTTTTTTCCCTTGAAATCTAAACCCGGCATTATTTTCACCATATCAAAATTTACAAATGTACATTTCACATCTGTGTTCACGTTTAAAAAAAATTGGCATTTTAATTTGATAATTTTGATTCAAAACTTGAAGTCTCAATGGGTTTATTAGCTGAAATAGATATTAAACTACTGTTGATATTCTTCTACGTGTAAATCAAATTTTGTATATGAAGTCAAAATTCACCGGGTTTTATAACAGAAGATATTTAAATTTCTATTTTTTTCCCTTTTAATGAGGAAATGGCAACATAAAGATACAGCACCCAATTTTTTCCCTTTTTTTTTTTTTTTTTTGCTTTAAATAGAAATGGAGTACTGCTGTTGCCACGATTAGAAAAGAGTTATTAAAAGCTACAAATATATATATATATATATATTTCAAAAACAAATTAAGATACAGCTTTCAAACAAATTTCATTTAAAAGTACATTTTTTCCCTACACGATGGTGTAAAAATTGAAAATGTGCGACATTAAGAAGTTTAAAAGCTTTTTGTAGCAAAAATTACAATACCGAAATTCATTTAAAATTTCAAGTATTGCCATGCGCAAAATGACGTATGCGTTACGCACCAGATACGTTTGGCCTTTATAATATAGATAGGTAATTTATTTATCAAAAAATAGGAATCATAGCTCGATTGCAAAGTGCTTTTCATTCCTTACAATTTTATTTATTTTCTATTAGAAAACAAAACTGTAAATGTATCAAAATGCTTTGTGATTTTTGAGCAGAGAAGATGAGAATAGCTTTATTTGACTGAATTATTATGGTTTCTAAAATAATTTTAAGCTTGATTTTTCTTAAATCTATCTACTTCGCGTGCATGCTCCATTCCGAAATAAGTTACCTGCACTTAAAACGATGCCAATAAGTTCAGCATTTGTCTCTAGATGATTTTCATAGCATAATTAAAACTTCACCAATCTGTTATGTTGTAAAGTGTCTGTCCGTTTGTAATTTAGAGCTATTTACTTTTCAGATTAATGTTAGTTAACGTCATGCATCAGAGGATGTCAAAAATTATCTTAGAATTTTAAAATTAGAATTAATTTTTGACCCATAAATTTTTCGTAAGTTTAATGGTATTTTTGAACCATAGGCAACTAATTTATCTGTCTTTGTTGTGAAAAACGTTGAACAACAGAGATTATTAGATTTCTTTAATTTGACATCAATTTATTTGATATCAACTTTTATTTGAGTACAGAAGGAAAATAATGTTCTTATTCAAAAATAATTTTAAAGACAATCTCAAGATATGCAAACTTTATTTCACACAATCAAGCTTCAGAAATCAGTTTGTATTAGAAAGTAAACTTGTCGGATGTGACAATCCCAAAACTTTTATCTCAAGCATGTTAATACTTCAAAATTTGTTTACGCAGTGCCAAAATTAAAAAACAATCTATGCTCAATGTGAGGATTCTAAAGACGTAATATTCCGGGCATTAGTTCTTGAACTAGGACTATTGCAGGTATCGGGAAACATTCAACATTAAAGTGCCACCTATTGTGTGATTTATACCAAAAAATAAACAGCAATAATATTCATCAAGTTGTACAAAAATTTGAAGTGTGATGATAACTCGTGCATTAGTTATTAAAATATAGATTTTGAATTTATTTTATTTATTTTATAGTTTATTATTATTATTATTTTATAGATTAGAATTTATTTTATTTAATTGGAGTGACATACAAAACTGCTCTAATAGTATGCACGGTCACAGTGACGTCACTGTGAGTCACTTTGGTCACATCACATCTGTGACCAAAATGCCACCTCTCAGTGACGTCACATTGTGACTGAGATGTGACTTTCTTAAAAATCTTTAGAAATTTATAATTATCCTTCAAAACATGTTATTTACTTTAAATAAACATGTTTCTGGCAATTTAAATATCGTCGCTTTTGTCACAATTTCGTCACAATGTTAATATCAAATTAGTCACAAATGACACATTTTTCACAAATTTGTCACATTGTGACCACTTTGTGAAACGTCACAAAAGAGCTCAAAAACGGCATAATGACTTCACATTTTAGTCACTGTGACTTCACATCGACAATCGATGGTCACAAAGTCACAATGTGACTTCACAACGACGTTGCAGTGACGTCACCATGCTTTACCGGTGAATACATTTACCCTAATAGCATGCATGGTCACAGTGACGACACAGTGACGTCATTGTGAGTCACTTTGGTCACATCACATCTGTGACCAAAATGCCACCACTCAGTGACGTCACATTGTGACTGAGATTTGACTTTCTTGAAAATCTTTAGAAATTTATAAATATCCTTCAAAACATGTTATTTACTTTAAAAAACATGTTTCTGGCAATTTAAATATCGTCGCTTTTGTCACAGTTTCGTCACAATGTTAATATCAAATTAGTCACAAATGACACATTTTTCCAAATTTGTCACATTGTGACCACTTTGTGAAACGTCACAAAAGAGCTCAAAAACGGCATAATGACTTCACATTTTAGTCACTGTGACTTCACATCGACAATCGATGGTCACAAAGTCACAATGTGACTTCACAACGACGTTGCAGCGACGTCACCATGCTTTACGGGTGAATACATTTACCCTAATAGCATGCATGGTCACAGTGACGACACAGTGACGTCATTGTGAGTCACTTTGGTCACATCACATCTGTGACCAAAATGCCAGCACTCAGTGACGTCACATTGTGACTGAGATGTGACTTTCTTGAAAATCTTAAGAAATTTATAAATATCCTTCAAAACTTGTTATTTACTTTAAAAAACATGTTTCTGGCAATTTAAATATCGTCGCTTTTGTCACAGTTTCGTCACAATGTTAATGTCAAATTAGTCACAAATGACACATTTTTCACAAATTTGTTACATTCCCTTATAGCATGCATGTTCACAGTGACGTCACAATGACGTTGCTGTGAGTCACTTTGGTCACATCACATCTGTGACGAAAATGCCACCACTCAGTGACGTCACAATGTGACTAAGATGTGACTTCCTAAAAACATTTTCACAGTTCTTCACAATGTTAATGTCAAAGTAGTCACAAATGACACACTTTTAACAAATTGGTCACATTGTGACGTCACAAAGTGGTCACAATGCGACGTCACAAAAAAGCTCTAAAACGGCCATAACGACTTCACATTTTAGTCACTGTGACATCACATCGACGTCACGTGACGTCACATCGACAATCGATGGTCACAAAGTCACAATGTGACTTCACAACGATGCGACAGTGACGTCTCCATGTCTTACGGGTTGTGACCACTTTGTTAAACGTCACAAAAGAGCTCTAAAACGACCATAACGACTTCACATTTTAGTCACTGTGACTTCACATCGACGTCACATGACGTCACATCGACAATCGATGGTCACAAAGTCACAATGTGACTTCACAACGACGTTGCAGTGACGTCACCATGCTTTACGGGTTTCTCCTTCTATTTTATTTATTAGTAAATACAAGCTTCATTTCAAATATGATTTTACGGACCGTGATTACATTTGTATGGACATAAGAAGAAGAATAGAAATGTCAAACGTTGGAGGATTCTATATTTTAGAATGAAATAATTTTATAAAAAATTAGTATTATTGTGAATAGTAATTTTATTAATAATTTTGAATTTTCTTGAAACTAGATAACAGATTAAAAAAAGATAACATATTAGTATTTTGAACCAAATATATTCCAAATAAAAAAAAAGAAAATTTTGATTGAATCAAGAATGATATCGGTAACAAATAAAACCCTCTCCTTCACCCTAGAGATGCATTACCAGGGATGAGATTTCCGCTTTTTTTCACACCAGTAAAATCTTAGAGAAAATACTTTATTAATTAATCGGAACATTTTCTTGATTTAACAGAACGACATTTTCTCTAAGATTATACTGGTGTCCAAAAAAGCGGAAATCTCATCCCTGCATTACGATATCATGTGCCGGACTTCCTTCTACCTCCTCCCTCCCTCCCTAAAATGATAACGCTATATACGCACAGCCCAAAATGAAGCATACTTCTCTTATTTTTCATCAAAATATAGTACCCAATTTTAGGACTTGCTTCTCGAGCTGTATGAAATTTATCAACATAATTGTGAATATCAATTATCTTCCAACCATGATTAAACTTATTTGACCCGTAAACAAATCTAAAGTGTCTAAAGCATCAACATTTTGGGCAGTTGCCAAATCTGGCAACAGTTGCAATTTCACGCAACTGCATACAAATAAAAAGCCAAGCTCGTAAAAGAAAAAAAAGTTATGATTCATAATAGAAGCAACTAGTTACATTGGTGCTTTCTATTTTTTGCTATTTTGTATTTTATTGATCGACACTGCTGCAATTATGTATTTATCAGAAATATGGTAAACTGATAATACAATATAATTTATATCAGTGGAATAATAAATTAAGCATACTTCCCTTATTTATTCATCGAAATATAGCACCCAATTTTAGAGCTTGCTTATAGAACTATTTTAGAATTTATAACATAATTATGAAGTTCAATTTTCTTCTAACCACGAACAAAGAAATTTGGTCTTATTAAATGAGTCTAAAGGGACTAAAGCATCAAATTTTGGAAAATTGCCATATCTAGCAACAGTTGCAATTTCACGCAAATGTATATAAATGAAAAGTCAAGTTCGAAAAAAAAATGTTTCACAATGGAAGCAACAAGTTAGACTGGTGCTTTCGACTTTTTGCTATTTCATATTTTATTGATCGACACTCCTGCAATTATGTATTTATCAGCAGTATATGGAAAATGAAAATACAATATAATTTGAATAATTGGAGCAGTAAATTAAGCATACTTCCTTTATTTATTCATCGAAATATAGCACCCAATTTTAGAGCTTGCTTATAGAACTATTTTAGAATTTATAACATAATTATGAAGTTCCATTTTCTTCTAACCACGAACAAAGTAATTTCGTCCTATTAAATGAGTCTAAAGGGACTAAAGCATCAACATTTTGGAAAATTGCCAAATCTAGCAACAGTTGCAATTTCACGCACTGCATATAAATGAAAATCCAAGCTCGTAAAAAAAAGGACTCGTGATAGAAGCAACAAGTTCTACTGGTGCTTTCGATTTTTACCTATTACATATTTTATTGATCGACACTGCTGCATTTATGTATTTACACACAGTGTATGGTAAACTGGAAATATAATATAATTTGTGTCAGTGGAACAATAAATGAAGCATACTTCCCTTACTTATTCATCGAAATATAGCAGCCAATATTATGAATTGCCTATAGAGCTGTTTCGGAATTTATCAACATAATTATGATGTTCCATTTTCTTCTAACCTCGAACAAACTAATTTGGTCCTATTAAACGAGTCTAAAGGAACTGAAGCATCAACATTTTGGACACTTGCCAAATCTAGCAACAGTTGCAATTTCCCATAACTGCATATAAACGAAAATCCAAGCTCGTAAAAAAATGACTCGTGATAGAAGCAACAAGTTCTACTGCTGCTTTCGATTTTCCGCTATCTAATATTTTATCGGTTGACCCTGCTCCAAATATGTATTTATCAGCAATGTATGATAAAAAGGAAATAAAATATTTTAACTTGTCAATACTATGGCCTCTTTTATGGAGCAGAGAGCTTCGTTAAAGAATATGTTTACCACAATTGCACGCATGTTTATTTTACATCTTTTAAATGTATCTAAAAAATAAAAATTGTTATGCTATTAGATTCCATGAAAATTTAACAGTTAACTTTAAAACATAATTAACAAATCGTAAGTGTCACGTTAGGCGTAACAAATGAGATGCGTTCGCACTATAACGAGGTTTTTAAAATATACAGTACTTCGGATGCAATACAGTATCTGAAATCGAACGTATACCAAGTTTATAGCATGTGAAATAATTTAATTAAAACGCATCCTAAAAAATGTTTTTCCCTATACAATTATGTTATGGAATACTTTTGTGTGGCCTGTAAATTAATAAAAAACATTCTTTGCACCACAGACTATACAGATTGTATATTTTAGTATATACTTTAGATGCATATCAACATTATTGCGTTCGCAAATGTGTAACATCATTAAAATGCACTTGAAATTGTTTTTATCCCGTTGGCCATAATTTCTATGAAATAATTTTGATTGTCCCTGTAATTAAACAATGCATCCAATTTTCATAAAATTTGAAGTGACTTGACAAATTTATACAACAATTTTATATTTCAAATTTCAAACGATTCGGTTGGATAGTTTTTGGATTGTTATATGCAGAAATGGACGGATTGAACGATGACTATATGTGCTACGCATTTACATATTTACGAACGTACTTAAAAAGCTTGTTAGAGCAATTATCAAAATATTTACACATGTCCACTTTCATCTTAACGCAAACTATTTTGTACAATGTTAAGAGAGTTTAAACGAATTGAATAAAACTCTACAGTGCTGACCTTTTCATCAATCAATAAATATAATCAGCTGTTGTAATTTTGTACACTGCTGAATAGAAAACTAATTAAAATATATTTGAATCATAGTAAAAGCAACAGGTTATACTCACAGTATAGATTCTTGCTGATACGCGCCTTATCAATCGACGCTGCTGGAGGAAAATATGTTGCTTGTTAAAAATCCGTTAAAATAAAAGATGTGTAATTCATGCTAAAAGCAACGAGTTATACTTTTGTTAAAGATATTTGCTGATGCATACCTAATTGATCGACTCTTCTAAAGATTGCATAGATAAATAAAATATTCTATGCAATATATGCTGAAGAAATGATTGCAGAAAAGAAATGATTGCAGAAAAAAGATTGCATAGATCAATAAATTATTCTATGCAATATATGCTGAAGAAAAATATATAACTTGTTAAAAATCCGTTACAATAAAATGTGTGTGATTCATTGTAAAAGCAACGAGTTATACTTTTGTTATCGATTTTTGCTGATGCATACCTAATTGATCAACTTTTCTAAACATTACATGGATCAATAAAATATTCTAAAAATGTATCACAATGAAAAGACGTTTGTTTCGTAATAAAAGCAACAAGTTATACCAGAGCTATCGATCTTCGTTGATGTATACCTTATTGATCAATCCTGGTAAATAATATATGCGTATAGATCAATAGCAGTATTTTAAAAGATTATTACATGAAAGATACGTTTGATTCACAATAAAAGCAACAAGGTACATTTGCGCACTCGAATTTTTATGCTACATTTATACCTTATAATAGACTCTGCTGAAGAATGAATAAAATGAGAGATTTTGCGAAAACCGTTTCACAATAAAAATACATGTTATTCATTACGAAAGCAACAAGTTATACTAATACTATCTATATATGCTGATGCATACCTAATTCATCGACTTTTTTAAAGATTGTACAGATCAAAAAAACATACCAAAAATGTATCACAATGGAAACACGTTTGATGGATAACAAAAATAATAAGTTATAACCGTGTCATCTTATTTCACTGATGCTCAATTTATTGATCAACTCTGCTAATGAATGCATATGTATACATCGATAGCAATATTCTAAAAGATTATTACAAAAAATTAAAGAAAATATATTTGATTCATAATAAAAGCAGCAAGTGCATTTGTGCCACTGAATTTCTCTTATGCATACATACCTTATTGATTGATTCTGCTGTAGAATGTATAAATTAGTATATTTTGCTAAAACTGTATTACATTAAAAGCACGTTTGATTCTTCATAAAATCCACAAATCATACTTTTTTTATCGATTTTTGCTGATGCAAACCTAATTGATCGACATTTCTAAGGATTGCATAGATCAATAAAATATAAAAATGTATCGCAATAAAGACGTTTATTTCGTAGTAAAAACAACAAGTTATACCCGTATGATCGTCGTTGATGTATACTTTATTGATCAGCCCCTCTAAATAATATATACATATAGATCAATAGTAATATTTTAAAAGGTTATTACGAAAAAGTACATTTTATTGGTAATGAAAGTATTAAGGTAGATTTGTAGATTCGAATATTTCTGCTACACCCATGCCTTATTGATCGACTCTGCTGAAGAATGAATAAAGGAAGAGATTTTGAGAAAACCTTAATACAATAAAAATTCGTTTGATTCATTACGAAAGCAACAAGTTATACTCATTCTATTGATATTTGCTGATGTATACCTAATTGATTGACATTTATAAAGAGTGTACAGATCAATAAAATTTTCTAAAAATGTATAACAATGAAAACACGTTTCATGCATAACAAAAATAATAAGTTATAACCGTGTTATCTTATTTCACTGATGTTCACTTTATTGATCAACTGTGCTAAACAATGCATATGTATAGATCGATAGCAATACTCTAAAAGATTATTACAAAAAATTAAAGAAAAATACATTTGATTCATAATAAAAGCAACAAGATACATTTGTGCCACCGACTTTTTCTTATACATACATAGCTTACTGATCGATTCTGCTGAATAAAGTATAAATCAATGTATTTACTAAAACTGTATTACAAAAAAAAATAAAAAAATACTATTGTTCCGTCATAAAAGCAACAAGTCACATTTTTGTTATCGATTTTTGCTTATGTAGCTAAATGATCCACTTTTCTAAGGAATGCATAGATCAATAGAATATTCTAGAAATGCATGACAATGAAAACACGTTTCTTTCAAAATAAAAGCAACACGTTCTATCCGTGCTATCTTATTTCACTGATGCATACTTTATTGATCAACTCTGCTAAAGAATGTATATCTATAGATCAATAGCAATATTATAAAAGATTATTACGAGAAAAATACTTTGATTGATAAAATAATCAGTAAAGTACTTTTCTGCCACTGAATTTTTCTCATGCATACATACCTTATTGATCGATTCTGCTAAAGAATGTATAAATCAATAGATTTTGCTACAACTGTATAAATCTACATATTAATAGCGTATTGTTAAAATGTATTACAATAAAACTTAAAAAAAAAAAAAAACATTTGATTCATAACATAAGCAACAAGTAAGATTCGTGCTATCGATTTTTACTGACGTATATTTCTTTAATAGACTGGTAAAGAATATATAGATTAATAGCATATTCTAAAAAAGGCATTACAATGGAAAATACGATTGATTCATAATAAAAACAACAAGTTAGACTTCGTGCTATCGATTTTTACAGATTCATTCGTTATTGTTCGACTCTGCTAAACAATGTATGCAACAGCAGCGTATTGTAAAAATGTATTACAATAAAAACATATTTTATTAGGTTGAGCGAAGGGAATCATCTACTAGGCTACACAAATTATATTTTGTCGTACACTTTTCAAAATACAACTTTTCAGTATTTTGACTTGAAATTAAACATAAAAATAAATTATAATCTAAAGATTTGCTCTTCTTTTCTTTACAGAATAACCTTAATTTTTTTTATTTAAATTAATTTATTTTACATATTTTCCATTAAAGACAAAAAATAAAACACGTATATTTTCTGAAGAAAAAATAAATCATGGATTTAATAATTACGTTTAATAAAAATACGTTTGATTCATAACATAAGCAACAATTTATACTCGTGCTATCGATTTTTACTGATGCATACCTTATTGATCAACTCTACTAAACAATGTTTATGCATAGATCAATAGCAATATTCTAAAAGATTATTATTAAAAACAACCCTTTTATTGATAATAAAAGCAACAAGGTACATTTGTGCCAACAAATCTTTCTTATACATGCATGCATACCTTATTGATCGACACCGTTGAAGAATGTATAAATTAGTACATTTGTTAAAACTGCATTACAAAAAAAAAAAAAAAAAGTTTGGTTTATAATATAAGCAACAAGTTATACCAGTGCTATCCAATTTTACTGATATATACCTTATAGATCAACTCTGTTAAAGAATCTATCTCTATAGATCAATAGCAGTATTCTAAAAGATTACTGCAAGAAAAATACTTTTGATTCATAATAAAAGCAACAAGGCACATTTGTGCCATCGAATTTTTCTGATGCATACATACATGCCTTATTTATCGATTCTGCTGAAGAATGTATGAATCAAGATATTTTGCTAAAACTATATTACAATAAAATTACGTTTGATTCATAACATAAGCATCAATTTATACTCGTGTTATTGATTTTTACGGATGCATATCCTAATGATCAACTCTATTAAACAATGGTTTATGTATATATCAATAGCAATGTTTTAAAAGATTATTATTTACAGAAAAAACTTTTCATTGCTAATAAAAACATCTCTAGACGACTCATGAACGACTCTCCTGAAAAATGTATAAATCAGTAGATTTTGTAAAATCTGTACTAAAATGAAAGTACGTTTGTTTCAAAACTTAAGCAACAAGTTAGACTTGTGCTATCGATTTTTACTGATGCGCATGTTATTGATCGGCTCTGCTAAAGAATTTATAGATTAATAGCATACTAAAAAAAGTATTACAATGAAAAATATGCTTGATTCATAATAAAAACAACAAGTTAGGTTTCGTGCTATCATTTTTGGCTGTTTAATATGTTATTGTCCGACATTTCTAAAGAATGTATGCAACAACAGCATATTGTAAAAATATATTACAATAAAACAAATTATTCATAATAAAAGCAGCATGTTATATTTGCACTATCGGGTTCTGCAAATGCATACATAATTGATAGATTTGCTGAAAGATGTATAAACAACATATGCTAAAAATGATTATAATACTTTCCCTTAAAACTGTATTGCAATAAAAATTCGATTGTTTCAAAATGTACGCAACAGGTTATACTCGTGCTATTGATTTTTACTGATACATATCTTAGTGATCGACTCTGCTAAAGGATGTATAGATTTATAGCATATTCTAAAAATGTATTGCAATAAAAAATAAATTTGTGCCATAATAAAAACAGCAAGTTAGACTTCGTTCTATCAATTTTTACTGTTTCGTACGTTATTGTTCGATTCTGCTAAATAATATATGCAACAATAGCATATTGTAAAAATGTACTACAATAACATTTTATTTTACTCATAACACTGATGAACAAGGTTTCTGTTTCTAACTATGTATGCGGTGAATTTTATATTTTAGGTGGTGCTGTGAAAGAATATGTCATTAAAAGTTTTCCATCACGCACAGATTTAAAAAAAAAATCAAAATCTTGAAAATCTGAATTTTATAGTATTGATTCAACCATACACCTTATGAAATTTATCATATGGTATTTTCGTAATGCCAAACTATTAAATAAACACTTATAAAGCTTAAAATTAATATTTAAAACACTAAAAATATGCATTGTTTATAAAATTTCAGAAATATATAGAAGAATTTTTGTAAAAAGAAATGATATTAATAAGAAATTTCATATTTTATGTAGAGATAAATGTCTTATCTATGGATGCTCCCTTATACACACAATCACTAGCTTCTTTAATAAGGTTCCAACAGTAATCTCCGAGCGTATTAGGGGTCAATATGCCTTGATATCGGGTTTCTATTGCAGAAATATCCTGATGGAATCGCTCTTCAAGCTCGTCGCTCACAACTCCCATATGTTCAGGGGACAAAATTAGGTGAGATGCCAAAAAATGAATTTTCAACGATATTGAACATCCTAAATGTTTAACTTTTTAACATGTCTTTAATTAATTTTTCATGGTTAGGACTTCGATGATTTCCTAAGAAATGTGTCACAACATTTTTTAAATCTATCTATGCTGCTTTATCTAAATCACTTAATGTATCACCAAAATTTTTGTCCTTCATAAAGTGTCTAATTTGTGGACCAACAAAAATACCCTCCTTAATTTTTGCATAGCTTAGCGATGGAAATTGTTCTTGCAAATATTGAAATCTACGACCTTCTTTATTCATAGCTTTAACGAAATTCCTCGTCAATCCCAACTTTATGTGTAAAGGTGGAAGAGTAACTTTCTTTTTATCTATTAGAGAAAGTTTTTGGATATTTTTATCATCTGCAATATATTGTTTGCGCCCTGGCCACTTCTTTTTGATATAATGCTCATGTTTTGCTCTGCTATCCCACTCGCATAGGAAACAGCAATATTTTGTATAACCTTGTTCCATACCAATAAGAATGGCAATTATTTTATAAGTCCTATATGTGTTCAATTATGATGTGAGTAATCAATTTCATGAAGCAGTAACTTCATATTTTCATAAGACTCTTTCATTATGCAAGAATATGCGATTGGAACAGATAACAGGGCATTTCCATTATCAAGAAACACAGCTTTCAAGCTCGTTTTCGAACCATCGATGAACAATCGCCATTGTTCCGATTTATATTGACAATTTAAAGCAGACATTAAACCACTTATATCATTACAATAGCATAAATCACCTTTTCCTAAAAAAATTGGAATATTTCTTATGTCGATCTCGATAAATAGATATCTTTGTATTGTCTTTCAGGAGATTCCAACCTTGTAATCTTGATCCAAGCAATTCTGTGTTTTTCTTTAATAAATTTAAGTCTCTCACAAGATCATTTAATTCTTCTTGAGCAATTAGGTGTGATTCTTCATTTATACCAAGAGAATAGTTTATATCAGATGTAGAGGATGTTTCAGTTCCATCAATTTCCATTTCTACTGCTGCAGCGTCATATGTAAAATTGTCTGGAGGTTTCGGTATTGGTAAATAATCATTATGTATTATTAGTCACATTGCTGAATCTATGTTCGGGTCTTAATGTTATGTTTATTTCTACCAGAGAATCCTTTAATTTTTGTAATACGACAGTAGCAGTCAGTTATATGATTCTTCGGCTCGCACCATATCACGGGTATAGCAAAGGGTTCTCGTACTTATCTCTTTCTTGTACCTTTCATCCATGCCCGAAGGTTTGGTTCGTGTACAACATAATGAGGACCCATTTCTTATCTTGTTCACCTACTTTACACCTAAAGTATATGTGATAGGCAGTCTTTATTAGCGGCGTGGAAGCACATCGATGCTTTTTCAAAGTTAGTTCCCCCCCCCAACCATAGCAAAAAGGATAGCGTTCAATAACGCATCCTCTAGACATTTTTCACATATTTTTCGAAGAAAATAGGATAATTATAAACAAAAACAAAATTTAAGTAAAAAGTCTTACAGAACAAAGAAATAACAGTACACTCGCCCTGAAAGATAAGTTTAAACTGTCACGGATTTGCGTTAAAGCCAAATACTTTGGGGGCGGCTAGTGCTGTCTGTTCAAGGCCACTAACATAAAATTTATTAGGGGGACATTTGTTTCTACTCTCTTGCTGTATCTGTAATAAGAAAAAATAATGTTTGTATGAATCAAAAGCATGTAAGTGAATAATGTAATATAATTATAATGCCTACATGCTCCAAAACATATGAACGAAATTTCTCAAAATTGGAGGGTGATAAAAATTTTTACAAACATATTCTTTTTTCAGCAGCTAGAAATCTATAAGAAACACTCAATGTATACAGAAAAATAGAAAATTCGTTAAAGTTTGTTTATCAGTGTAATTAAAGCAACATGTTATATTTGTGCTATACAGTTTTACAAATAAGTACTCTATTAATAGATTTACTGAAGCATATGCTGAAAATGCATTATAATATATATATTTTTTGTTTCCAGTTCAGTGTTCTAGTTACTGTTCATATTTTTTATGAATAAACGAACAGTGTATCAGAGTTCTTTGTATTATTAAATTATAAAATAAGATACTTCATTTCAGAATGTTTTACTAAAAAGGCAAAAAAAAAAAAAAAATAATTTTAACAAAAAATAAAAATTAATTCAGAAGATTGTACTTATAGTTATTGTATTTGTTACGGTTAATTTGATAAATTTGTTATTTATTAATACTAACCCATTTATATTAATAATAACAACTATGTATTTTGGTAAATTTGGTTAATGTTGCATATTAATCAAAATTACCGCTTATTACTGACTAGCAGGGGAGACCGAGCTTAGCTCGGTCAAAATTAACTTTGTGTTCAACTCGATATAGTATTTTCACTGTATCATTAACTCTGTATTATTACTGTAAAACATGTTTATAGTCGTATTATTTAGAAAAACAATCAATAAGAAAACTATGTTTTTATGCCATGTTTATAAATTTTACTTTATTTTAAAATTTACAACGAAAGGACATCGATCTAAATAACTTTTTTAGCTCGACTCTGATTGGTTTAACCATGCATCTCGAATCCTCTTAAGAATGTATATAAAATTCTTTACATTCTGAAAAACAATATTTTTTGCAGATATAGCCAAATTTGGAGGCATTCTTTCATTTGGCTCCAAATACAGTTTTGGTTTTCGTAATTTTTATAGCCAATTTTTTTTAACATATGTCGCCAATATTTTGTCAAATATCACCAAGTTATTGGCTTTTGCCGTATTCTCGTGACCCTGACCCGTATTACCCAAAATAAGCCACTAATCAAATTTGATCAAGCATGTGACACAGCTCAATCGTCTTCAAGTAATCAAAAACAGTAGAATATAAAATTGAATCAAAATCGTTTAAGTAATTTTAGGTGAGTTCGTAATTATGTAAATGCGTAGCACCTATTGTTGTCGCTCAGTCCGTCCGTCTCTCTGTCTGTCTGTCTGTCTGTCCGTCTGTCTGTCCGCATATAACAACGCAAAAACTACCCAACCGAATCGTTTGAAATTTAAAATATATAATTATAACATAATTTTGTCGAGTCATTTCAAATTTTATGAAAATCGGATGGATAGATCAGTTACAGTGACAATCAAAAGGCTTCCGTTACATTACAGTCAATGGGGAAAAAAGTTTAAAATGCATTTCAATCGTTTGAAATTTAAAACATATAATTATTGCGTAATTTTGTCGCGTCCTTTCAAATGTTATGAAAATCAAATGCATAGATCAATTACAGGGACAATCAAAAGGATTCCGTTACATTACGGCCAATGGGGAAAAAAGTTTCAAACGCATTTTAATCGTTTGAAATTTAAAACATATAATTATTACGTAATTTTGTCGAGTCATTTCAAATGTTATGAAAGCCGGATACATAGATAATTTACAGGGACAATCAAAAGTTTCCATTACATTACAGTCAATGGGGAAAAAGTTTCGAATGCATTTTAATGATGTTACACTCATTCGAACATAATAGAATTGGCATGAATCTATGAAATATATGCATTCCATACAATCTGTGATTCAGAGAATATTTATTATTAAGTTACAGGGCCACACAAATGTATTCCACTAAATAATGTTATACGGGGAAACATTGTTTGGGGCGTGTCTTACTTATATTAACCTACTTCACATTTTATGAATAAGATATACGTTAATAAAGTATAATAAAAATTACTACCTGCATATTTACAGGAGCACAAAGATTTCGACCACTATACTGTATCCAAAGTACGCTCTACTATATCAGCAAGATCTGAATATTTTAAAACTTATAGTACGAACGCACCTCATTTGCTACGCTTCACGTGCAATTTCCAACTTGTTTAGATAAAATTAGCTTGGCAGCATTCAGCAATGAAGCGAAATGACCCACTAATATAATTTTGTTTAACATGCGACTCAGCCCAATAGTCTTCTTGTGACAAAAAACGTTTTGTTTCAAAATTTAGGTAAAATTGATTGAGTCGTTGTTATATATAATTAGAATGACCCTAGCTCATTAAGACCCAAAATGACCCAGTAATCGAATTTTCGCGAGCATGTGTCCAAGCCAAATGGTTTTCTCTTGCTCAAAAACGATATAATATAAAGTATAGTCAAAGTGCTGAGTACCATTTTCTATATAAAATTAGCATGACCCATCATGACCAACAAATGACCCTTATAATCGAAATCTCTCGAACGTGTGGCCTAGCTCATTAGTTTTAGCATGCCGAAAAACATTAGGTACAAAATTTAGATAAAATCGATTGAGCCGTTTTTTAGATATAGTTGGTTTGACCCTGACCCCTTATAATCCAAAATGACCCATTGATCGAATTTTCACAAAAATTTGTCCTAACCTAATGATTTTCTTGTGACCGAAAACGATAAAATACAAAATTTAATCAAAATTGCGCGAAACGTTGTCTAGATAAAATTAGAATGACCCAAAAGTGGCCCACTAATCGAAATTTCTCGAACATGTGACCTACCCCAATGATTTTCTCATGCCAAAAATATGTTGTATACAAAATTTCGTTAAAATCGACCCACCCATTCTTTAGATATAGCTTGACCTAGACCCATTAAGACCCACAAATGATCCTTATAATCGAAAGCTCTCGAATATAAGACTTAGTCCATTAGTTTTCTCGTTTCTAAAAATTGTTACATACAGAATTTTGTTAAAATTGATCCTGCCGTTCTTTAATTATATATAGCTTGACCCAGACCCTTTATGATCCAAAATGACCCATTAATCGAAATTTTTCGAACATGTAATCTAGTCCAATGATTTTATCGTGCCAAAAAAAATGTTGCATACAAAATTTCATTAAAATCGATCCACCTGTTCTTTAGATATAGCTTGACCATGACCCATGATGACCCATCATGACCCATAAATGACCCTCATAGTTAAAATCCCTCAAACATGTAATTTAGCCCATTAGTTTTCTCATGTCAAAAAACTGTTACATACAAAATTTCGTTATAATCCATCACGCCTTTCTTTAAATATAAATAGCTTGACCCAGACTGTTAATGACCCAATATGACCCATTAAATTTTTTCTCTAACATGTAACCTAGCGCAATGTTTTTCTCGTCTATGTCTCATGACGAATTTCTATGGGAATTGTAAAATCTACAGACGAAAAGAATAGCTTTTGCTTATTGCAGTAGAAATCCATAAATTTAGAACGATATTAATTTCAAGATACATAGATTTCATATTATCGAAAAACTCTTTTATGTCATTGCCAATGATACATTCCACTTCCCAATTACATTACCTTTCTGAAATATGTGCTTTCTATCTAAACCATGGTCCGCTATAGCTCTATATTGCTCTGTAGGGGGCGCTGTTAAGCTACTTTTTGTAGGATTTATACGATTTCAGCAATAGTTATATCTCACGAACTAATGCACGGAATTTCATATTTTTTAAATTCTCATGATGGGCTTTAATAGTCATTTAATTTTGGCTCTGCGATAGCGAGTTTCTAAGTATTAATATGCTTGAGATAGAGGAAAGTTTTAGGATTACCAGATCCGACTAGTTGAAGATGACAAAATGTAAAAGGTAAGTGTATTTATGTTTTTTCTATCAAGGATCCAAATAAATATATAATAATCTTAACTTGTGGATTTCTTTGAGCCTCAAATATGACTATTCTTATTTTATTATTACTAGTACTTATAATGTTATTAACCAATGTAAAGAAATAAGTATATTTTTTTAGTAGTTCATACAAAGACTAACTATAGTATATAATTCAGGGTCACCATAGAATGCAATTTTTAGTCAAAATTGCGTGAGAAAATCTCTAGATAAAAATAGCATGACCCGCAATGACCCCAAAAATGACCCACTAACCGAATTTTCTCGAACATGTTACCTAACCCAATGGTCTTCTTGTAATCCAAAACGATACAATATAAAATTTGGTCAAAATCGTTAGAACCGATTTTTAGATAAAAATGGCTTGGCCCATAATGACCCAAAAATGACCCACTAATCGAAATTTTTCGAACATGTGACCCAACCCAATAGTTTTGTTGTGCCAAAAAACGATTGGGTAGAAAATTTCCTTAAAATCGATCCAGCCGTTCTCTAGATATAAATAGCTTGATCTCACCCATTATGACCCAAAATGACCCAATAATCGAATTTTCTCGAACATATGACATAGCCCAATGGTCTTCTCGTGTCCGAAAATGGTAAAATCAAAATTTTTGCGAAAATCGTTAGAACCGTTTTTGAGATAAAATTTACACACACACACACAATTTTTGCTCGCATTATAGTATAAGATAATTACGGATGAAATTTAGTCAGTATGATTAATTAAGCTTCGTATCAAATATGTACTTTACAAAAATATGTAATATCATAATTGATTGAATCTAATAACAAAAATAATGCTCAAGACACAATGATATTCAATCAATTGATGTGTTCCATTAATAAGACGCAAAAGACTAAAGTTTTTAAATTATTATTTCTATAATTTGTGAATGAATTAGATAAAAATTTTAAACACAGAAATATTCATTGAGTAATTTAGTATAAATATTTAGAAAAACATGTGCAAAATAAAAATCTCAAGCCAAACATGGTTAATTTTTTATATTTACCAACCTTGATTGGTAATATTTAATAATGACCGGTTAAGTTGATAAATTCTCATAAATGTATCATATTAACATGTTTAATTGGATATCATTTTGCTTTTATTAATAATAATTGTTTACTATTAATAGTAACCGATTAATAAATTTACCGCAACACATTAATATTTACACTGCCCAAAACAGTTAAAGGATATTGCAGTTTTAGGTGGATTTTGTATCTGGGAAACTTTTTAGCTGATTTATACATGGTCGACAGACATAGTAGGTTATATGAGAATAAATAACACATGTTTGGCAGAAAAAATGCATTTTATTGTGCATTTGTGTACAAAAGGAAAAAACATAATTTGTGCATATGAAAAAAAAAGAATAAGAAAAGGTATTTTCTTCAAAGAAAATCATTTTCAGTAGGAGCTATGGTTTCCACGGGCGGCCAGCAACGTTGAACACCTTTGAGGCATGGACTCAATGAGGCTATTAATGACGATTTGGAGTATTCTGCCCCACTCTTCCAGAAGAGCTCTTTCCAGTTCTTGGAGAGTTTGTGGGGGTTGTTGGCGGCCAGAAACTCGTCTTCCTAGAGAGTCCCAAACGTGCTCGATTGGATTGATGTCTGGAGAACACGCTGGCCATTCCATTTGAACGATTCCTTCCTCGAAAAGGAAATCCTACACCAGGTTTGCACGATGTGGCCTGCAGTTATCGTCCATTAAAATGAAGTTATCTCCGATTGCTTCAGCGTAAGGGACTACAATAGATCTGGGGATCTCATCCCTATATCGGCGACCAGTCAGAGCTCCATCTCGAATGATGTAGAGGTCATTGCGCCCGTCAATGGAGATGCCACCATACACCTAACACTCCTCCACCGCCAAATCTGACACTTTCGTGCACGAACGCAGGATTATTCCTACTGCCACGGTCCCTCCAGATGAAAATACACCTACTATCCGGATGCACAGAAAAACGGGACTCGTCAGAAAACAGAATATTTCTCCATTCATTTCTCCTCCAGTTGACATGCTCAAATGCCCACTTCCTGCGGTCGCGACGATGCCTTGATGTTAATCTATCACATATCATCGGTCGGCGAGCATACAGACCTACAGCATGGAGCCGGTTCGGATAGTCTGAGTTGAAATCGTGGTGCCTGTAGCCGAGCGAAGGTGTTGTTGGAGAAGAGTAGCGTTCATGTTTCGGTGTCTCCGAGCTATTAACGCTAAATACCTATCTTTATTGGGCGTTGTTGCTCGTCTACGACATTGCCCTGGTCTTCGGCCAGCACATCGACTCTCCAAAAAACGGTTCCAGATCCTGGAAATGACACTTTGTGACACTCCAATGGCTTGCGCTACTTAGGCTTGAGTTTGGCCCCCTTGCAACCTACCAACAATTCTCCAAGATTCTGAATCTGTCAAATGACTTCTCTGAGACATCGTACTCATCGAAACAAAGCGATCACTGAATGCCGATCATCCTTCTCTTCATTCTCTTTTATCCAGTTGAAAGTCAAATTTCATTCGTTGCCGCTGAAGCGACGTTTTTGACGTTGAACTCAAAATTTGCATACTCCACAATTTGAAAACCAGAAAAATTTTCATTTGTTATTCTCTTCTTTTATTTTCGGCAAAAAAAATTTCGTTTATATCTTTATTTTATATAAAACTTCAAATATCCTTTAATTGTTTTAAGCAGTGTATTTATTACACGCGTTTTTTTTTTCTTGTCAGGTTTTACTGAGTGATTAAGCAAAACAAATTATTTTATTACAATCGTTTACTGTTATTCAAATTCATTTTGTACTTTGTTGTATACAAAATCGTTCCTTCTAACGCTCTATGAAAAATCATACAATTTCCTTTACATGTTTCTATAATGAATAAAAGTTATACATGACATGATTATTTAAAATAATAAAAGGCAGTAGGGGAGACAGGGGCAAATTCTCAATTATTTTTCAATTTTATTTTTGTATTTTGTATTTTTATCGATTTTGAGATCTATAGCATATCATTCGAATCCTTTGACCTTTATCTACAAACTCGCACAATTATTTTTTCAAAAAACTAAATATAGTTTTCAATAGAAAAGGTTTAAGGCTAACCATGTCACGTTGAAAAATGTGCCCCGTCTGCGGGGCTAGTTTTCCGGCTATAATTTAAATGGTAAAACACAGGTAATAAACCTTCTTGTAAATTAATAAGTATTTTTTATTGTAAACTAAATACAGAGTAACATAACAGCAAGATAAAGACAGTTTTACTGCATTTTACATTTCATGACGAAGGTCGAAAAATCTTCCAGGCTGGGATTGGATTAAGTAATTTCGAGCCTGTTTTATCTGATTCCTTCTGAAGTTTCCCTATATTTAGAGCAGGCATGTCAAACACGTGGCCTGCGGGCCACAATTGGCACGCCGACAATTTATTTGTGGCCCGCCAAGAATTTCGACATTTTCCCTATGCTTGATTTAGTTCATGATTGATGCAGAAATTACACTTTGTATAAACACACTTTCGCAAGTCGTGGCTGTAATGTTGCCAACTTGACATATTTTCAAAATCTGTACAACCAACACAGAATAGTAATATAAGTTTCATATTGTTAGCACAATCAGCATAATTTATATTTGTTTACTTGATTCTGAAAAAGTTTGAATTTAAAAAAATGCACTTACACTACAAATAATTGTACTCCTACAACGATTGGCTTTTATAAAATGAAGTAACCGCAAATTTAAAAGAAGAAAAGTAAAGATGAATGTAGTAAACTTAATATTACATTTTTTTATCATTATGTTTTTACTTATTAAGTATTATATTTAAATTTTGACGGTGAGCTGTTCAATTTTTTCCAGTTTTTCACTTTATTATTTATATATTTATTTATTTTACAAGATTGTATTTTAATTTATATTTTTAGTTTCATTCGGTGTGAAGAAAAATAAAATTCATTAACCTTTTTTTAATGTAGCCCACGTATTTGTGTACAATGCTAAATTTGGCCCTCGATGGTCAACGAGTTTGACATGACTGATTTAGAAGAATCTTTTTTCTCCGATATCGCTTGACTTTTAACAAGACAGACAGTCAGTATAGAGAACTTCTTATTTTTCTTCCAAAGCCGTGTTTTCTTCGTCAGTGCTATCTTCGCAAAAGGCTTAACTTCTTCTAATGTAATTAAAGTTTGTTTGATTGTAGATGAAACGTCTTCTTTATAAGCAAGAGAGAAGACATCTTACTCAGTATAGAAACTAGTCGTTGGGGGTCACCGTAATACTTACCCATCATGGATATGCATATGAAAATAAAACATGTGAAACTATTTATACAATGCATTGCAATTCATAAACAAAATTTAAATATCGTTAATATACATGGTAATGCTATATTAAAGAACTGCTGATGTACCAATTTCGACAAATTATATAAAACGTTAAACTACTCAAGTAGTACCGAACTGCGTAAAAGAAACATCCTTATAACTCCAAAAATAATAATTCTATTAACTAACAATTAACTGCGTCGGATTAAGCGTCTCATTTCCAATTAAAATATACTTCTGAATTGAAATTCGAATGAAATACAGGGTCATGAAAAATCGAAGAATGTGGAAAACAAGATTACAAATATCTCGGCAACTAATAATCCGATTGACTACGTTCTATGTGCAAAATGTGTGTTATTTTATTGCCTTTTACGTACATTCCTTAGAACAAAAAAGTTCGAAAATTTTTATATACCTTTCATCAGAACGAATTTTTCGAGAGTCCGAAAAAAATAGTTCCGGATAATCGAGGTTGCTGATATTAAATAGGGTTCGTCCCATTCTGACATACTAACTACATACAAAATTTCAAGTCTCTATCTCAATTTGTTCGGGAGATAGAGCGTTTACAGACAGACAGACAGACAGACAGACAGACAGACAGACACACAGACGGACGGCAAAATTTTTTTTTCTAAAAATATGTTTTTCGGAATCTCCATTATCTAAAACGTGTAAATCCGTCAAAAAATTTTTTTCGATTTTCAAAACGATTGCAAGACTTACCCTATACTACGTATGATGGGTAAGTAAAAAGTGAAAAAAAAAATAGCTTTCATTACTAAGTAACAGCAGCTACTAAATTATAAATTTTGTAGATAGTGTTTAATATGATGCCCCTTCAGCCACTTCAGCCACTGGCATCATTTATCCTTTCACTTAAAAAACTATTTGGATGTGCCAATCCCAAAACTTTCTTCTATCTCATACGTACATTTTAATATTTTTAAAAAATAGTTACTTATTTTTATGCTTTAATAATTTTAATTCAATATCATACCAAATTTTATTTTTCATCTTAAATTTCTGCTTCAGTCAATCAATAGAATAAAAAAGGAATTTCCGTCTCTGCACGAGCCGATAGACAATAGAATGATAGGCAGATTTTTTTTTCAAATTCAGGGAGATCCTACTTGCCTTACCAAAAAATAATCATATACAAAAAATTTCGTTCAGTTTTAGAACTAACTTCATACACTTTTAGGTTGTGCAATATTGGAAATAGCACAAAAATCGCGATTTCAGCGCCCCCTTCTGGCGGATTTTTTTCAAATTCAGGGAGGACCAATTAGCCAAACGATACACTTACACAAAAAAATTTGGTTTAATTCGATGCATAACTTCATATACTTTTGGTCGGTGCAATATTGAAAATGGCACAAAAATCGCGATTGCAGCGCCCCCTTCCGGCGGATTTTTTTCAAATTCCTGAAGGATCAACTAGAAATAGTCATACACTTATACAAAAATTTGGTTCAATTCGATGCATAACCTCATATACTTTTGGTCGGTAAAATATTGAAAATGGCACAAACATTGCGATTGCAGCGCCCCCTTCTGGCGGAATATTTTAAAACTGAAGTAGGACCTGCTTGCCATACACAAAAACTTTCACAAAAAATTTGGTTCAATTCTATGCATAATTTCATACACTTTTTGATGGTAGAATGGCGACATACACATAGACACACACCCAGACACACGGACAAACAGGCAGACATTTTGTAAAAACATGTTTTTTGGAATCTCTGACCCCTAAAACGTGTAAGTCCGTCGAAAACCGGAAGTCGAAAAAGATTTCGATTACAATATTTTCTTCTATTGAAGATAGAGGAAAGTAATAAAGCAAGTTGGAGATCCTACAACTAAGGAAAATGTGTCCTGATCTCCCTGCACTTAATACACTTAAGAAAAAGATGCAAATCAATAAAAATATTTTTTTTGTAAAAGCTGCACAAAACTGTTTCTAAACTGAAAGCTTACTAAAATTTTATCTGTATATTGTGAAGAAAATACATGTAAATTTCCAAACACAATTTTTGTAAAACAATAGAAATCTATATGATTACGAATACAAAAACTTTTTCAGTAACTCAGGATAATTGTATGCTTTTTTGGCCGTTTATGCATTTATTTAAAAAGTTTTATGCATCTCAGTGTCTTAGAAAATTCTTCGTAAAATTGCAGATTTTTAGGTGCGTTCGTAATTATGTAAATACGTAGCACCTATTGTTGTCGCTCAGTCCGTCCGTCTGTCTGTCCGTCTGTCTGTCCGTCCGTCTGTCCGCATATAACAACGCAAAAACTACCCAACCGAATCGTTTGAAATTTAAAATACATAATTATAACATAAATTTGTCGAGTCATTTCAAATGTTATGAAAATCGGATGCATAAATCAATTACAGGGACAATCAAAAGGATTCCGTTACATTACGGCCAATGGGGAAAAAAGTTTCAAATGCTTTTTAATCGTTTGAAATTTAAAATATATAATTATTATATAATTTTGTCGAGTCATTTCAAATTTTATGAAAATCGGATGAATAGATCATTTACAGGGACAATTAAAAGTATTTCGTTACATTACGGTCAATGGGGAAAAAGTTTCAAATGCATTTTAATGATGTTACATTCATTCGAACATAATAGAATTGGCATGAATCTATGAAATATATACTAAAATATGCAATCTGTACAATCTGTGATGCAAAGAATTTATATTATTAAATTACAGGGCCACACAAAAGTATTCCACTACATAATGCTATACGGGGAAACATTGTTTGGGACGTGTTTTAATTATATTCAACTACTTCATATTTTATGAATAAGATATACGTTGCTAAGGTGTAATGAAAATTACTTCCTGCATATTTACAGAAACGTAAAGATTTCGACTACTATACTGTATCCGGAGTACGCTCTACTATATTAGCAAGATCTGAATATTTTTAAAACTTCGTCATCGTACGAACGCACCTCATTTGCTACGTTCACGTGCAATTTTCAACTTTTTTTTTACCGTATAAACGTGAATCTATAATACGACTTTTTTTCGTTGAAGTTATATAAAAAGATCTAGACATCCTAGTTTCCTAGAAATTTCTTAGTAACGTCATATATATATATGTATATATATATCTTTTTTGCAGAGTAGAGAAAACCACAATAACATTGCATTTCAAAACAACTCAACGTATTTGTAAAAAACATTTCATTAAAAAATTATTATTATTATTGTTATTACTATTTACAATTTTGCAATTACATCATTTTTCTTAAATTTTACTAACAAAGTAATAAAACTGCTAATATTTAAGCAGCCTACATTTGAAAGATATATTTTTTAGCCTTAAACGTATTACCACCTCATAATGGTTGAAAGATATAACCATCATAAAATAAAATTTCCATAATTTTCAAAACACTTTCAGCCCATAAACTAAAATTTGCAAATCATAAAATTTTCTGAGACGCAATTTTCCTCTAAGTTAACCTATAAACAACTAAGGAAAGCCTTTATTTCTCTTTGAAGTATTATTATACTTTGTTTAATGCTCTATGAAAATGTTAGAAAAAAATATACAGTAAGTACAAATTAAGTTTAATCTCAAAATTTTACACACGTTCATAAAACTTTTAGAGACCGTTTTTTTTTTCCTTAGACACTTGTTTGCACGAAAATTTCTATCAAACCATAAATTATTCGTTGTTTGTATGATCAAGCGAACACCGTAATTAACTAAGATTTCGTGTTATAATAAAATTTTGTAGAAACAACTTTCTTTACGGAAACAGTTAATTTAATTTTTTAATTAACTTAAAAAATAAAATTTATGCTTTTAACTTTAAAGCAAATTGATGTTCTTTGCCCAGTGTTAGAAAGATAAATTCTGAATTTCTAAACTATCTAATTTTCAAAATGTCTCCAAATATTTTCTTAAATAAATAATATGTTTTGTTGAAAATTTAACTGATTGCAAGTCAGTGCTCATAAGGAGTGAATTAAAAAGTATTTATTTAAGAAGTTAGCCGTAGTTCATATACACACAGAGAATATTTTTATGATGACCTCTATAATCCAAAAGCCGACAGCACAAAAACCTAAAGTATAGAGTACAAAAAATGTATATATATATATATATATATATATATATATATATATTATGGAAGGGTAGTAATAAGGGAATCTAATGTCAACCGGAAGTGAAGTGGTGCATATAACATCAGTAGTTTATTCGTTCTTTATAATTGTGTTTGCCGTGCAACATTACGTACCTTAGATTGTACGGTAAACACAATGTTAAACTTATAAGTGAACCACTAGTGGCATTAATATTTGGCTTATGCACCTCTTAACCTTTGTCAAACATGGATCATAAGATTTCCCTATTACTACCTTATTACCCTACTCTTCCGTAAAAGAAAAATTTCTTTTTTTTTGCTCTAGATACCTTAGGTTTTTGTGCTGTTGGGTTTTGCACTATCATGGTATTTACAGAACTATTCTTCATTAAATATTTGAGTTTTCAATATTCAATTTGGTAACTACTTTCATTCTGATTTACTTTCCTAATCCATAATTTCCATGCTCATAATATCTTTTGAAGATTAGGGAGAGGAAATTTGGTCCATTCCTCATTAACATCGTGGGGACGAGAGACACGTATATGTGCAGCAAAAAGGCTTAACCATCTCACGCATACGGACCTCCTATGAGGACATATAAATATTTCCCTATAAGTTACCAAATTTTTTCAGCATTCATTGATGGAGACCTTATTTATGGACAGATAATACCTTGCATGCAATACAGCAACATACCGATGTTCGTAATTCACACGAATATTGCAATAAAATCAAAGTATTGAAGCATAGCGATATTGCGCAGACTTTCCTACAGATAGTCTAGGAAATATTCATAATATAGTCAAGGTAAATTTTTTTAATACAATTTATGATGATATAGCATGTAATGATAGAAAATTTTTACAATATTTCAATTGGGTTTTTATTTAAAGTATAAAACATATCTGTCCTCATATGAGGACAGTTTGCACTAAGGTAAACAAAACTCTTTTTTGTTTACTACTTTTATTTATTTTATTGTAGATTATTAAAAAATCAACATGAATAGGAAAAAACGATGCATAACTGAAGCAGAGATAGCTGAAATAATGACAAAGGAATCTGAGGATGATCTGGAAAATAGTGATTCTGAAATATATGATTCGAGTTATATTCCTCATGTAACTGCCCATGCAATGCCATCTTTTGATAAAGAGGAATTTACAAATAAAACCCCAGCCTCAGTTGCAAAGAGTGATTTTGATTCAAATGATGAAGGACTTGTAAATCAAGCTCCATCATCGTGTACTAATACAAAATCTTCAAGAAAAGGAAACAAACCAAAATCAAACCCCATTACTTGGTTTAGTGAAAGAGATAACTTATTGTCCAATAATTCGCCTCAATTCAGTGGAAGATTTCATGTGAATATACAAGCCGACTATCCTTTAGATATGTTTATGAATCTGTTTCCTCAAGATCTATTTTCGGATATTGTCTATCAGACAAATCTTTATGCTTATCAAAATTGCAAAGATAATTTTACACTCTGTAAAATAATTCAAAGTTTTCATAATAATTGTGATTGTTATGACATATATCAGATACCTTAGATTACGTCGTTATTCGTCCTCAGAACATGGACTTCGAATGTCACGAATTGCAGATGTCATGTCTCTAAATCGCTTTGAGAAAATAAGGAAATACTTGTATTTTATAGATAATACAACCATTCCTGATGACAATATAGATAAAGTTATAAAAATTCAACCGATTTTGACAAAATTGCATGAGACATTTCACAAAGCTGCCGTTAATAAGGAATATTAAAGTCTGGATGAGTATGATTCTATTCAAAGGAAAATCATCTATAAAACAGTACTTACCTAAGAAGCCGCACAAATGCAGATACAAAAGCTAGTGTCGTGCTGATGTATCTGAATATATTTATTGTTTTGAATTGTTACAAGGTGTAACTGGTAGCCGCGGAATCACATCTGATCGTGGTCACATCTGAGTGTGCATCTGGTGATCTCATACTTCGTTTCACCCATGATTTGCATCAGTCAAACTGCAACATATATGCAGATAATTACTTTTCCAGTATACCGCTGGTTTTAAATCTAAAAGCCTAGGAATTTGGCATCTTGGGGCTATAAGAATTAACAGGCTGATGGCTACAGAAAAGCAGCAAAAATCAATAAAACAACTGAAGAATGAAGGAAGGGGTAGTACTTCAATTGTTTCATCTTCGAATAATATAAGTATCATCCGATGGATCGATAATACACCGGTTCATATAATATCTTCATACTATGAAAGGAACCTGAAGGCCAAGAATCACGTTTCAGTAGAAAGAAAAAATAAGTGATTTATATCAAGCGTCCACATTGTACCTCTGAGTATAATAAGCATATTGGTGGGGTCGACCTTATGGACACTCTCGTAGCCCTCTATCGTAATGATGTCAAAAATAAGAGGTAGTACATGCGTATTTTTAATCACCTTATAAATGTCATCATTGCTAATGCTTGGATTATCAGGAAATCAGAAAACGCCAAAAGCATAGATTTGCTGGAGTTCTAAAGTTCAGTTGCAACATGTTTGATATATAAGAGTACAGAGTCGTTAAACAAAAATAAAAGAGGAAGACCCTCTGCAAAAGAAACAGCAATAAAACGTAGGAATACACACAGTGTACCAAAAACTTTGCGTTTAGATGGGGCAAAGCATTATTCGAAGAAAAAGGAAGCAGTGTTTGCTAATAACTGTAGAGATAAAAATTGCAAACGCAAAACACGGTATATTTGTGGAACATGCGCTATACCAGTATGTCTAGAATGTATGGAATCATTTCTTACCGAATAAATCATATAAAACGCATGCAGATATGTGAACATTGAATCATATTGTCCCCATATTTGAGGACAGTACGAATGTACCCGTTGATGCACGATGTTCTCAAATGAGGGCTTATCAATATACTAATAAATAACATATAAAATTTTCTAATAAAATTATTTTCATGATATACTGTTCTCATTTATCACAAAAAATGATTGTTTGATTCTTTTTTACTGTATAGAAAATAATTCATGCATGAGAGGGTTAAGAATCCTTGTTTATCTCCACCAGTAAAATTTTACTGTACAATTTGCCTTATTTAAAACCAGCATTTTCTTGATTTTATAAACCACAAATTTCTGTTTTTTAAAACCGGTGGCAAAACATTTAAAATTTTATAAAATGATCCCATCACGCAAGGGTTAAAGGTGTCCGGGACACATTTAGAAGTATTTTTTTATTTATTGAGTTAAAATTTTGAATTATTTTGTGATTGTTAATCATATTATGTAATAACAAAATTACATGATAAAACTTAGATTCTTTTTTTAATTAAAATTCATTAAAAAAGTGGGGTAACATAAAATCGTTATAATTCCAAATATTATTTGTAGAATTTCATTTGTTTTTCACTTAAATAAACAAAAATACATAAGTTTTAATTTTGACTCAGCAAATCCTAAAAAATTATGTACTTTTAAAAAAAATCATATTTAAAAAAATTTTTTTTTTCCAATATGCTGAATCAAAATTATGCTAAAACAATAAAAAAAAACATGTTCCAATTTTGAATTATCAAATTTAACGGTTCTTGAGATACAACAATTTACATATGAATGGTGTAAAAACTCATCATGAAGAAAAGCGCACCTTCACAAGAAGTTGTTATCACGACAACCATTGCTTGAAATCTAGATTTTGAAAACAAACTAAAACAAAAAAAAATATTTTTTGTTCCAATTATGATAGGAACAGCATTTAAAAATCTTTTTAAGGAGAAAAGAAGCACACAAAGTTTTAAGGTAATAAAATTATTTTAGAAAATTTGAAGAATTATGCGTCCCACATTCTTTTACCAATTTTCCAATTTCCATGAAGAGTTGGAATAACGCTCTTTTTAAAAATCAACAAGTAAGAAAAATCCTGCATCAAGCATAGATTATGAAACACTTTCCAACACTTCCTGTGGTCCTGTAAATTAATAGTAAATATTCTTTTAACTGCATATTTTACAGAATGCATATTTTAATGCATTTCGTAGGTGCATATAAAGTTGAATACGTTTAACACGGTGTAACATCTTTGAAATTCGTTTGAAATGATCTTTCCCCATAGGCCCTAATGTAACGGAAAACTTTTGACCCTCCCTGTAAACAAACTAATCGTGTTAGAAACTTCATTTTCAATAAGGTCCGTGCTATTATAGACGTCAATAACGTCCAAAAATTTTATGGCAATCCGAGTATGTTTACGAGAGTTAGAGGGCGGCCAGACTGCCAGACAAACCGACCCCTTTTCAACTTTGTTGGAAAGTGTTAAAGAAGTCAAAAATCCATCGGAGGTATAACAGAACCTTTAGCAAGTTTATCGCTGAATGATAGAGCCATAGTGACCGCTTTACGTTCTATTATATCCAAGAAATTAACAGTGGATTGTTTGCCTTTGTTTTTATACTGATGCAATTCAAAACTAGTCGTTGGGGGCCACCATAATACTTACCCATCATGGATATGTATATGAAAATAAAACATGTGAAAACTATTTATACAATGCATTGCAATTCATCAACAAAATTTATATATTGTTAATATACAAAGTAATGCTATATTAAAGAACTGCTGATTACCAATTTCGACAAATTATATAAAACGCCAAACTACTCAAGTAGTACCGAACTGCGTAAAAGAAACATCCTTATACTTCCAAAAAAATAATTCTATTAACTAACAACTAACTGCGTCGAATTAAGCGTCTCATTTCCAATTAAAATATACCTCGGAATTGAAATCTGAATGAAATACAGGGTCATGAAAAATCGGGGAATGTAGAAAACAGGATTACAAATATCTCGGCAACTAATAACCCGATTGACTTCGTTCTATATGCAAAATGTGTTTTATTTTCTGCCTTTTACGTCCATTTCTTAGAACAAAAAAATTCGAAAATTTTTATGTACCTTTCATCAGAACGAATATATAAACGATTATATAAAACGCCAAACTACTCAAGTAGTACCGAACTGCGTAAAAGAAACATCTTTATAATTCCAAAAAAATAATTCTATTAACTAACAATTAACTGCGTCGAATTAAGTGTCTCATTTCCAATTAAAATATACCTCTGAATTGAAATCTGAATGAAATACAGGGTCATGAAAAATCGAGGAATGTAGAAAACAGGATTAGAAATATCTCGGCAACTAATAACCCGATTGACTTCGTTTTATATGCAAAATATGTTTTATTTTATTGCCTTTTACGTCCATTTCTTAGAACAAAAAAATTCGAAAATTTTTATGTACCTTTCATCAGAACGAATGCTTTGATAGTCCGAAAAAAATAGTCCCGGATAATCGAGGTTGCTGATATTAAATAGGCTTCGTCCCATTCTTACATACTAACTACATACAAAATTTCAAGTCTCTATCTCAGTTTGTTTGGGAGATAGAGCGTTTACAGACAGACAGACAGACAGACAGACAGACAGACGGACGGCAAAAATTTTTCTAAAAATATGTTTTTCGGAATTTTCACTATCTACAAGTCGAAAATTTTTTTCGATTTTCAAAACGATTGCAAGACTTACCCTATACTACGTATGATGGGTAAGTAAAAGTAATTTCAATGGAGGAAAAAAGATAATATTTCATGTTTGAATATTAGGAGTCTTTAATCGTATGTGGATTTGATGTGAAGAATTTTCTTTTCCTCACTTTATTACTTTCTTCTACCTTTAGAAGAAGTAAGTAATGGATTTGTGAAAAATTTTGGCTTCCGGTTTTCGATGAATTTACACGTTTTAAGAGTCAGAAAACCCGAAAAACATGTTTTTACAAAATGTCTATCTGTGAGTCTATGAAACTGTCCATCTATCAGTCCGTACGTCTGTATTTGACATAAATTTGGGGGGCATTTTATCTCAAGAAATAACGAACTAAATTTAATAAAATTTTACATTCAGGTAGTTTCTGATGTAAAATGGTGCCGATTAGTTTTTGGTGTAAATCGTTGAACAAGTAGCGCTGTTATTTTGTGTACTGATAGCTGAATACCTGTTGTCACACAACAAATGATAAAATTTTGAAAAAGACTACTATTTTAATTAAAATATATTTTTAATATCATCCAGTTCATTTTATGTTTTTTTATTATTATTTTTGTTGCACTCAAGTTCAAATACATATAAAAATTATTATGTATGTAAGATAAATTAATGGATTAAATAAATCACGTGAAAAACGCACTTATTTCATTTCACGTGATTTATTCGTGTTAAAGTGTTTTGAAGGACATATTAAACGAAACCCTCTGTGCAATTTGCGATCATATTTACCCAATTGTCTTTATTCATTATCAGATATGGCAATAAAAGGGCGTACTATTTTCCTACTATTTTCCTTTTACTTTCTACAGAAATGACATAACTTATTTACCAGCAATAGAAAAATAATATTAAAAATTACAAGAAAAATTATCATCTCAATAATAAATTGCGATACAGTTTCCAAACTAATAATGATAACCATTACTTTTTTCCCTACGCGAAAATGTAATTAAATATCAAACTAGGTAATTAAGATATAATTGCAAAGTTAAATATTTCTTAGAATTCATCAACTTAATCGTAACTTGTACTGTGGAACTTTGCAAATTACTATTTTTATTAAATATGCCTAAAATACGTTCACTAGTAACTACAGTTTACATTTGTTTAACAAACTTTTTATGTGCGTTTGTAGTTATGCAAATACGTAGCATCTATAGTCATCATTCAATCTGTCCGTCTGTCTGTCAGCATATAAGAACAAAAAAGATACCCAACTGAATCCTTTGACATTTAAGATATATTATTATTATATGAAATTATTATTTAAAATTTTATGTGGGATAATTAAATGTATTCTGTTACAGTAGCTTCAATGGGAAAAATTTGTTTGCATGCAAAAAGTGCATTTTAATAATGTTACCCTATTTCGAACATAATACAATTCATATGCAACTGTGAAATATACATTAAAATATATATTCTGTACAATATGTGATGCAAAGAAAATTTTTTATTAATATATAGGACCACACAAAAGCATTCTATTATATATTGGTATAGGAGGAAAATTGTTTATAGTGCATTTTAATTATATTAAACTATTTCCATGAAATTTATAGATGTTTTTGAGGTTTACAGCAAGTTCATTCCTGTATAATAGAAATCATTTAATATTTACACGGACACACGAAACATTTCGGATACTGTGTTTTATCCGAAGTCTGTATATTTTTAAAATATCGTTATAGTACGAAAGCACCTTATTTGTTACATCTGACGTGCAACTAGATGTTCTTTTCTTGTTAAAGCGTCTTCTACTAAAAATATTTTTTTAATGTGTAAAAAAAAGAACCAAAAACCAAAAAACAACTTATATGTAAATTGACGGTTTTCTAAATTCTTAGTTTAACGACAAATATATGTTTAATGAGATAATATTTATAATTTTTTTCCATAAATTGAATAGGAAAAAAGACAGGGTATAAAAACTTTTACGATATTCTTTGCTTTGTACAAAAAAGAAAAAAGTCTCGTACGTTTTTCGGGGTAACCTTTATCTTTGTACTTTTACTCTGAGGAAAAATATCCTTTTTTATATGAGTAGTTGTTTATCCAGGATAGATAAGACAACGACATCTAGAGAAAATGTGTCTTATAAAGATAACAGCTTTTCAGGTGTTAGATGCTCAATTTTTGGTTTATCTAACTAATATTCTCAGATCTTACATATATTCTTATTTTTTATTTATCGGCCTATAGGTAAAATATTTCGCTATTTAGATAGAATTGCCCTTGATACCTGAAAATTCTTTTGTCTTTTATGTGCATTAGAAAAAATATGTTTAATCATATAGTTATGATAATTCTACTTACATTTTTTATTGCACATGTTTTCTTTTTGTTAGATGTTTGCATAATTCTAAAGGTTAACTAAACAATTTTTTTCTGATTTTATTTTGGTTTACATAGTTGTAAAGCCTTCTATTGAAAAAATTACTTGCTTAAATTACTGTTTCTTTTTTTTATAAAGGCACTCTGATTTTTGGAAAACTTTGCGTTTTATCAGTGTGTGATTTCAATGGCATTTTTTAAACAGCGAAGCATTTACCCCTATGAGGATTTTCATAGCCGCTTGAGTGAAAACAATGCACTTCAACAAAAGCGATTTCAATTTTAAGACTTAGAATACACGCTTTTATTTCACATAAAATTACGTCTTTTGTATTCGCCGAAGAATTCGAAATTTACAATCTAGTCTTAAACATGTATAGAAAAAGTGCGCATATAACATGAACATCGGGGAATAATACATAAAACCAACAAAATGCGATAAATCGCATTTTGCTGGTTTTATGTACTGTAGATGTCATACATTCGAAAAAAATTGTCTCTCATTTACTTCACATGCCTTCATTTGTTTGTACCCCACTAAAAATATCTGTAGAAACTCTCTAAGTAATTGGCCAAAAATGTGTAGAAAATCTGTAGGTATTTGACCCATTCTGCAGATGTTTTTAAGATTATCTTAAAAAATTCTGTAGATATTTCTCAGGTAAAACTAAGTCTCTAAAATTTGCTTTGATTTCAATAAAAATTTCTGAAGAAAGCAGAGATTTCTTCAAATAATTGTAAGATATCTAAAGATTATTTTCAGTGGAGTAACACAAATACGGATACATAAAATTAAATATAATTTAGAATAGGTCTATGTTTTATCAGAAAATCATTCATTTATATATTTTTTTGAAAATCACACATCTTTTAATTATAATTTCTTTTAATTCGTTTTTAGAAAATGGAAATAAAAAGCCATAATCATCTACTATTTTCTTTTTACTTTCTATAGAAATATACTATACGGAAAAAAGGGCGATTTTACTGAGATTGTAGTGGTAATGAGGACGACAGTAATATTCACTGTTTTTTAACGCATAAAAATTCCCTAAATTCTAGAAATTTTTCAGTTTCTCGACAAATTATTAATTTTGAAAGAATTCGTAATTTATTTGCACCAACACAAGAATGAGAGTATAAATTACAAGAAAAATTAGCATTGCAATAATAAATTGTGATACAGTTTTCAAATTGTAATTAAAAGTATTTTTCTACCCTACGCAAAGGCTCAATTAAAGTAGGTACAATTAAATAAGGTATAATTTAGGCATTAATTAAATAGTTAAATATTTCTTCGAATTCATCGACTTAATCGCAAATTGTACTGTGCAATTTCACAAATTAATGTTTTTATTAAGTATCATTAAAATATGCTTAGTCTAGCAACTACAGTTACAATAACAATTTGGATAATTTTTTGGATAATTTGAACAGGAAAAAAGACAAGTTATAAAAACTTCCAGGATATTCTTTGCTTTATTCACAAAAAATGTCTCGTGCCTTTTTTGTGTAACTTTTATCTGTGTACTTTTACTTTCAGGAAAAACATTCTTTTTATGAGTACTTGTTTATTCAAGATATATAAGAATTTGACATCTAAAGAAATGTGTCTTATAAAGATAACAGCTTTTCAGGTGTTAAATGCTCATTTTTTTTATTTTTATTTTATTTTTTATTTTTTTTTTGCTTATCTAACTAATGTTCTCAGATCTTACATATGTTTTTATTTTTTTCACCATCGGCTTATACATAAAAGATTTTGCTATTATAAATAGAATTACCCTAGATATCTGAAAACCCTTTTATGTTTTATGTGCAGTAGAAAAAATATGTTTAATCATACATAGTTATCATAATTCTACTTACATTTTCTTATTGGATATATATATATATATATATATATATATATTTTGTTAAATGTTTGCATAATTCAAAAGATTATCCCAAGAATATTTTTATATGATTTTGTTTTTGTTTACTGTATTATAAAGTTTTCTATAGAAAAATGTAATTATTGCTTATTAAATAGTGTCTGATTTTTTTTCACAATGCATCATATTTTTTGGATTTAAACATGAAAAATTATCTTATTTTAATTTTCAATCATTCCGAGGTTATTTTTGCTACTAAAACATATATTTCCGTTCAAAACTGGATTTTGACAAATTTTCACGAATCTAGTGTTTTTTTTCTTGTAGAGATAAAAGAAAATAAAAAGATTTTATAATTCTTCTTTAACCGTGGTAATTTTATTGTTTTCTCCTGATTTCTAAACTTTTTTCGTTATCTTCTGTTACTTGGAAGAAGTTATTGTGTATTTTCGTAACCGCTTATTACCTGAAAGAGTTAATTCTATAATTTCCTAATTGTCTGTAACTTGGAAGAAGTTTTTGTATATTTTCCGAATCGTTTGTTAGTTGAAAGAGGTTATTCTAAATTTTCGTAATTATTTGTTACTTGGAAGAGATTATATTTCCGTATTCTTACGAAAGAAATATTTCTTAGAAATTATCTTTTTTGAAAGGTCTTTCGTATATCTTACGAAATATCTTTCAAGTTTATTACTTGGAAGATGTTATTGTATAGTTTTCTAATTGTCTGTTACTTGGAAGAGGTTATTTTATATTTTCGTTTGATTTTGATTTATATATCTGTAAATTAAGAACTATTTTTCTGGTCAACCATTACGACGTTTGTTTAGTAGCATATTTACACTTTTGATTTAAATTACGTTTTGAAATATATATCAACAATGATACGTATTTTATATACATATAGTTTTTGTATTTTACCTTTTATTTTTTCGTATTTTAAATGCATCATTTTAACTTTTAATATTTCGTTTATGCTTATTCAGTATTGTGTACATTATCGATTAATTTTGCAATATTGATTTATCTTTTATAAAACACTTAAACAGTCTTTAGATTAAAGAAAAAAAAACTGTTTCTCTTCCTGTTTCAAAACCCATTAAATGACCACTTTTTCACTAGAAATTCCTTACATCAATGAAAATGGATACCTTTTCAGCAAGTTTAGCGAGAAAATATATTCTAAAATGCTGCAAATCTACCTTTTGCCTCGAATCACGCAATCTGCTTTTAAAATTCCGCTCCGGATGGATTGAATGTAAATACGTTCTATTCATCGATTCTTGTGCAATTTTTGTGATATTTTTTTTCTTTTGCTATGTATAAGTAGAATGAAATTGCATTTTTAAATATATTGGGTGGTTCAGAAAATCGTGTCCGTTTTGGAAAATCATTTCTTACCGGAAATTTCTGCCCATATATTAGCAAACAAAACAACGGAACAATGCGATCAGCTTGATGGACTACCTAGTTGCGTGGCAACTTAGCATCCAATTTAGAGATAAGTTGTGTTGCAGAGGCGTTAGGGAGCCATTAAAAGAAAAATTGTTTAAATGCGGCTGGTGGCCATAAAATTATAAATAACTATTAATAATTTTTAAAAAAGCATAAGAGAATAATAATTTTCAAACACATGTAACATACATGTAGTTTAACAAGTTGAAAAAAAAACAAAGACAAGGAAAAAAAATTCCATTAGATCCATAAGGCCATGGCCAGGTGAAAAAGCTACCGGGGATGCTCCAACTGTAAGAAAAGAGGACCTGAGACCATACATATTAATTTAACAAAATAATTGCTAATAATAGCAGATTAACTTTTTTTATTAATAACAAAACAAGACAAATACAGACAAAGAGTTTAAGCATAATAATGATGTGAGGAAGACTCAACTTTCACCATTAAGCAAAAGTGTAAATTTAGGGCGTTTTCTATTAGTGGGGTCGGATACCTCCTAGTCTGGTAATTACGCAACAGTTTGGTTGGGAAGGTTATAAATAGATTTGTAGAAATTTTTAGAGAGCTGCTTTATGCGTTTTCTTTAAAGAAACAGCATTCAGATCCCTATGGATCGTAGTGTTGCGTAAATATCTATTGCCATTTCGAATATTGCGTAGATTTTTTTTATGCGCTCCATAAAGCGCTTTCATACTGGTATTGCAAGCAAAACCCCAGATAGAAGAGGCATAGGTGAGAATAGATCTGATACAAGAGTTATAAAGAATGAGTTTATTTTTAATAGAGAGAGTATTACTTTTAAGTAGAGGAGAAAGAGATTTAGAGATTCCGGCCCCAGGTATCGTTAGTCCATAGGATGGTGGTGTTATTGATAGTGATGCGGTTAGGATAAGTTAGTTTTCTAGAAAAGTAAATAGCAGTAGTTTTTTGCTCATTAAGTTTAACCCGCCATAGGTTACACCAGCTAAGAAAATCATCAATGTGCTTTTGTAAAATTTTGTATAGTGTGAATGGATGATGTGTAGAGGCATACATTGCTGTGTCGTAATTAGCAAACATTAGAAATCGGAGACAAAATTTAATAATTAAATCATATAATTTTAAGGTATGGATTAATTTTCCCAAACGGATACCATTTTCCAAACAACCCAATAGATCAGCATAAATAATGATCCATATTCGCACTTTATTTAAATGCACTCATCCATAAATTTAATCTTAACTTTTAACTATTTTCAGTCAATATTTTTTTTCTACATTCTAAAATTCGAATAAAAATATAAAAATTGTTTAAAAATATTTTTAATAATCATTCAGTGTTAAAGTTAAAAGACATGGCTAATTTTTTTATTGCATTTAAACATTTTTGCTATAAATTTTCATTACAACACATTTACCTGTGGGCACAAAACTCGATTTTGAAAAATTGACTGTTTCTTTTTACATTGTAAAAAGGGCAAGCCAGCGAAATTATTAAAAATGTATCATTTGTTTTTCCATTCCTTTTTTAAGATTGGACAATAAAAGTGAACCTTTATCCAAAAATTCTAAATAGATTTGTCGAAATTTAATCGTAAATTAAGCAATACAAAACTATTAACTGATTAGAAGCGGAATATTCCCTAAATATTACACGCTTCATTGTTTATTTATTTTCTGTTTATTTTCTAGAAATGTTTGTTGTCTCATCGTTAAATTCTTGTTGTTGGAATACCGATGCAGCTATACCAGTTACAGAGAATAAAACTGGAACATTCTTTAATTAAATCTTTTACTATAAAACTACTCAAGAACGTTTCGATTAAATTAAGGGCAACAACGAAAACATTTTTTATCGAACTTTTTTAACTGTCAAAATTTATTATTTATTCAATAAAAAAAAAAAAAAAAACTATTTTCATAATCGTCTGTTACTTGAAGAAAGTCATTGTATATTTTCGCTCTATTTTGATTGATATTTCTGTAAATAAATAATAAAAAAAAAAAAAACATTTATCTGATTGCCCATTACGACAGCAAATTTACACGTTTTGTTTTAAATTACAGTTTGAAATATGTACCACCAAAGAAATGTTTTTTATACACATATTTCGTATATGTGATTGCACATAAATGTCATTTTTTAACTATTATTTTTTATTTTATGCCTTTTCACTACCGTATGCACTATCAATCAATTTTGTAAAATTGATTTCTCTTTTATAAAACGCATAAAACGTCTTTATTTATTTTATTTTTCTTGTTATTATGTATCTCTCCCTGCTTCACAACCCATTAAACGACCACTTTTATGTGTAAAAACTCCTTACATCAATGGAAATAAAAACCTTTTCAGCAAGTTTTGCGAGAAAGTGCATTCTGAAACGCCCCCCAAACTACCTTTTCTTTCGAATCACGCAATCTGCTAAAAAAGTCATCCCTCGATGGATTGAATGTAAGTGCATTTCACTCATCGATTGTTGTGCAATTATTGTGAAGTTTTATTTATTTATTTATTTATTTATTTATTATGTACAAACAGAATGGAATTTAATTTTGAAGTATAGATCAGCATAAATACCGACCCATATTCGAATTTTCGAAATGCGTTCATTCAAAAATTTTATCTTAACTTATAACTTGTTTCCAGTCAATGTAGTTTTTTTTTTCTATACTGTAAAATGAGTATAGAAGTATAAAGACTGTTAAAAAATTTCTTTCATAATCATTCAGCGTTATTAATGAAAGGTATGCGTAATATTTTTTTATTGCAATTCATACTTTTTGCAATGAATTTCTGTTATAACACGTTGGAACAAAATTTGATCATTGAAAAATTGATTGTTTTCGTTACTGTTGGTAGAAAGCGCAAACGCAACCGAGTAAATTTAATTTTAAAAACTGTAATTTTTAATTGCTGTTTTATTCTTTTTTTAGATCGATTAAACAAAATTAAACTTTATTCATACTTAAACATTTCTGATTTTTTTCGACCACGTTAATAAAATAATAAAAAACTACACTGCTGGCCACCCAAATTGCAACACCAAGAAAAACAAGAGATATCACAACAAAATTTATTGTGTAGATAACATGTTGACCAAGTAACAAATGATTAAATTTACAGCATTCTATGAAGCGTGGTTCCTGCCAAAATCAGTACCCAGAGTAGCCGCCGTTGTTAGAGATCACAGCTTCCACACGCCTCGGCATTGATTCAAAGAGACTTTGAATGTGTTCTTGGGGTACAGCAGACCAAGCAGCTTCCACACGTTGCCAAAGTTGATCTGGTGTGACAGCTGGGGATGAACTCTGGGTCAGTCGTTGAGCAACCATGGACCACATGTTTTGTATCGGTGAAAGATCCGGAGAGCGCGCCGGCCAGGGAAGCAATTCAATCTGGTGATTGACGAAGAACCCTTGGACAATGCGTGCCACGTGTGGCCGTGCATTATCCTGCTGAAATATGGCTGTTGGCAAGCCCTGAAGGTAAGGAAGGACAACTGGCTCCAACACCTCGGAGATGTAGCGCTGGCTGGTTAAAGTACCGGCAATGCGTACTAGAGTAGTGCGAGAGAGATATCCGATACCGCCCCATACCATAATACCCGGTGCAGGACCAGTGTGACGGTGCATAATGCAGCTGTTCAGCATCCTCTCACCACGGTGTCTCCAGACTCGAATCCGACCGTCGTGGTGTTGCATACAGAAGCGTGACTCGTCAGTAAAGGGAATTTCATTCCATTCTGTCGTCCACATCCTTCTTTCATCGCACCATTGGCGGCGGAGACGTCTGTGGTTCCGCGTCAGAGGTAGATAAAGCAACGGACGTCTTGCGGACAGACCATTCTGCTGTAAACGACGTCGAATGGTACGCGCAGACACTGGATGATGCGTTACAGACTGAATCTTCTGTGATATGGTTCGTGATGTGACTGAGCGGTCCGTCACTGCCATGCGTACAATCTGCCTGTCATCACGTGACGTGGTGCACTGAGGTCGATGCGGTCGATCACGTCTGTCCGTCGTACCCTGTTGCACCCAACGATCACATATCCGCATCACAGTTGTTTGGTTTCGTCCAACACGACGACCGATTTCCCTGAAAGATAACCCACAATCTCGGTATGCCACTATCCTTCCTCTGTCAAACTCGGATACTTGATCAAAAGATGATCGTTGTTTCCTACGAGGCATAATTTATCGTTTTTTTGAAAAAAAAGCAAGAAAAACACAATTGCTGTACTTGAAACCGTCGAAATCTTTAAGCCTTAAATAGCGCTTTGAGGTGGCGCCACAGGCGCGCTTGATATGCGTCTGCGCTGAAATTCTAATCATTTGCATATCTCACCTCAGCTAATGCATGTTGTAAATTTCATATTATTTGCATGCTTCCTTCAGGGTGTAGCATTTACGATGGCCAGCAGTGTATTAATTGATAAAAATGTAATTAAATTAATTTTTTTATTTTTTTACTTACTGTTTATTTTCCAGATATGTTTATTTTCTCATCGTTTAATTCTTTGTTGTTAGAATATACCAAGAGAGTTACAGAGAATAAAAGGAAATTTACCAGCAGTACCTGGCTAACAAAAAACGGACTTAAAATTAATGTAAAAATTTATAACAGGTAAAAATATGAAAAGGTTCAATCTTCACTATAAACATACATCTATACTACTTTTTTATAGTTCTAGTAAGTCTGGGAAGTGATCTTTTGCGAAATTCCATCTTCATATATGAAAACAGGGTTGAGTTAAATATAAGATTGCAAAAAAGCTAATATTTTCTTAATGTAACTCTTATTATTCTTATATTGTGCCAAAATGCATTATAACTTCTTGAAAATTATCAGCAATACAAAAATTTATAGAAAAAAGGTGTAAATAATTGTACAATTAGTAATCAAAGGTATGTACGACTTAAGACATTTAAAACACATTAAAAGTCCTTAAAGTGTATTTTTAAAGTTTTAATTTATATTGCACGCGCCTGTAAACAGTAGTAATGTGCTTATTTTCATCATCTTCTAAAAAATTTATTTATTAATTAAGAAGAATTTAGTACTGCAATTTAAATTTTTATTGATTCTGAAAAGTATCTGATTTAGACACCCGTACATTTTTAACATTTAAAAAAGCATTTGTGAAGCAAAACCCTTCCAAACACTGCATTTATGTTTCTATAACCCGAAGTATATTTTTTCAAATGCCATAATTTTTATCGTAAGCAATATAACCTTTCACTGGAAGAGTTTTTTTCAATTTTTATGCAAGACGTTTTTTGAAATCAGTGTATCGGTCTAAAAATGGGGAAAAATAGCAAAAAAGAAAAAGTAATAATAAATAATTTTTTAGCTAAAATTTGATGTTTTATGGCGTGCACCCTATGTACACAGGGAGAGTTTTTAAATAGTGTATTGTTATATTTTGAAATTAAATGAGCTCAAATGAAATAATTTTATCTCTTAACAGTTTGGAACTTTTTGTGTATTTAATATTTTTAAATATCCATTAAAAGTATTAAAAGTAAATTTTACCTTAATAGCTTGATAGAATTTTATTTTCCAAATAAGAATTTCTCACTTTTGCCAAATGTAGCGATCTAAGATGGACAAAAAAAGTTTTATTTCATTCTTTGAAGTGTATTTGACCAATTAGAGCGATCATATGAGCCGAATTCATGACACAGAATGAGAATTCTAATGTCATTAGGTACAGGCCAGATGTGTTACACGGTGCAGTGGAGGGTTAAAGTTCAACAGCCTTGCTAAATTAATAGCTTTAACATTATTTTTATACATGATACAGAACTAAAAGGCTGATCAGAAAAATGACAATCATTTTCAGTAGCAATCATAATTTAACTATAAAAAATGATTTTAAAAAAATGTTACATTCCTAGTATATAAGTTTTATAAGGTATAAATATTAATTAGAAATTTAAAAAAAAGGATATTTATACAGTATAGCAGAACGTCGTTTACTTTGCATACATCTCTGTGTGGCATGCCAGGAAAATGACAATCTGACATTTTAACTCTTCTAATTGCTTTATTTATGTTATTAGAAATGCAATTTCCTTGAAATACTTCTAAGGATATTATTTATTAGAATGTATCAAAACAAATTGCATTATATAACATTTAATAAAAATTTTACTGTGCGGACTGCAATTACCGTATTTTTTTTATATTTACTCATAAATTCTGTTATACATTTGAAAATGGGTTCTGGAGATTTCACAGCATCCGAAAAAAAAGATTGTCTCGATTGAAAAAAGTAATCAAGTACTTTAAACTGTCAAAAATTACAAGCAGGAAAACGAATATTTGATTAAGAAATACTTCTTCAATTTCGTATATTTTTTGGTTTCTGGCTGTTCTAAAGATAAAAGAACGATTTTAGATACCACGGATAGCCTCGGAAAAGGTTACATTTTACAGGGTGTTCATAAAAGGATAACCCATTTCCAGTGGTACATTATAACAGTTCAATTTAGACTATTTAAAACAAATCATACATCAAATTGAATGTAAACTAACCTTGTTTTCCTTATAAATATTCAACAGATGCACCTTTCGTTAAGCAGCACACATCGAACCCAAAGTCCGATTCAACACTTCGATTAATATGTCTGAGGTAATGAAAGCGATGGCTTCTTCAATGCTGTATCTCAACTCTGTTAAATCATTAGGTAGCGGTAAAACGGAAACACAATTAAAATTAATTGGATATTGCTCATGAAGCATAGCAAATGAAGTGCGTTCATATTACAACAAAGTTTTAACAAAGTTTTCTTGCTGTTATAGTATACAATACTTCGGATACAGTGTGGTAGCCCAAATCTTTTGTGTGGTCCTGTAAATACTAAAATACTACTTTCTAGTATATACTACTTTCTACTTTCTGTATAAAATACTACTTTCTAGTATACAGAAAAAAACTTGTAGTAATCTTCAACAATATATATCCATTTCATAAAATGTTAAGTGGTTTAATACAATTAAAACACGCATCAAACAATGTTCTCGCTATATCCTTATGTAATGGAATAGTTTTGTGTGGACGTGTAAAACAATAACAAATATTGTTTGCACCACATATGTCACAAATGTATATTACAATACATACTTCTTAGATGCATATCAAATTTATTCTGTTCGAAAGTGTGTAATACTATTAAAATGCACATGAAACATTTTTTGCATTGATTATAATGTAACGGAATACTTTTGACTCTCCCTGTAATTGAACTATGTATCCGATTTTCATAAAATTTGAAATGAGTCGACAAAATTATGTAATCATAATGTAATTTGAATTTCAAACGATTTGCTTGGGTAGTTTTTGCGTGGTTATATGCGGACAGACAGATGGACTGAACGATTACATTAGGCACTATATATTTACAAAAACACGAACGCCCCAAAAAAATCGCTTGACTCCAACGGCTGTTAATCCTTTAGCTCAGCAATAGCAGTTTACGGTCAGGAGTTACAATTTGGTGTATGTGGCACTGCAAGAAAATATCTATCAAAGCAGTACTCGCGCATGCGCTTATCTGAAACTATTTCGGTTACTTTTTGTTTGTGACTTCGAAAAAACAACTGACAATGCTTATATTTTATATGATTAAAATTTATAACTGAGACTTTTTTTGAATACCCTGTAATTCTGGAAACCTTAAGAAAGACAAAAGCTATATTAAGAAACAAATATTCAATACATAAAAAGAGTTACTAATATATGTAGTATTCCAACAAATTTGCCAAAGAAATCTGTTTAAAATTTCAAAATTTACTGTTTATTTACAATCACGCAATGTGTCACATAACCACGCCCCTGACAGATCGAAAGTAAATGCTTTTTGTTCATCAATCATTTGAAATTTGTTTTCCTAGTGTTTCTTTATTACGGAGTAAGAACGAAATTGCATTTTGAAATACGCATTAATATAGAACTGCTTTTAATGTACACATTTTTTGCAGATAAAAGGCTGAGTATAACATTCAAAGAAAAACTTTCTTGCATAATTTTAATTTTTGAAAATTTGACATAAAATTGGCAAGAGTTTTAAAATACAAAAATAAACCAATTTAAAATAAATAATTATACATTAATCATATTTTAAATTTATTATAAATAAATGCAAAACATAATGATGGTAAAGTATTATCACAAAGAAATAATATTTTGAAGAATAACTTAAGAGAAAGTTTTAATCAAATTCAATATTATTAAAATATTGCTTATTATTATAAGTATTAAAATTATTAAATTATAGTATAATATTATGAGAAATTTTTTTGGATATTATTATTACGAATCTTGATCTTATTCGAACTTGTTAAGAAATAAAAAGCCCTGAATTGTTAATGATTTTTTTATTTGATTTTATAATAACAAATTAACAATTTATATTTTTTTCTTTTTAACATTTTCCAGCAAAGTTGAAAAGTGTTTATGCTTTCGGTTTATCTGGCCGTTTGTCTGTCTGACCATCTAGCCATCTGTCCATTCTCTTAATAACGTAAACATAATCGGATCTTCATGAAATTGATAAAGCTTATTTAGAGTCACCAAAGAATGTTCGGTATTTCATATGAAGTATGCACGATTAATCGTTCATTTACAGGGACACCCAATGGAATTCGATTAGATTATGGAATACGGGAGTGAAATGTTTGTAGAGTATTTTAATGATATTACGCTATTTCAAATGTATTCAAACTAACTTCCACGTTAAAACAGTGCATTTATAGCATATTTTATTAATTTACAGAGACACACAAAAGAAATCCGTTACAATACCACCTTTGAGTAATAACTGCTGCATGGTGCGTTGCACATTTAAATTTAATTAGCATTTGTATAATACTCTTTATACATAAATCCGATACCTCATATGCAGGACTGCACAAAAGTATTCATACTCCATTCTCCTTAATTAGAGGAAATTGTTGAAGGGGAATTTTGAATTGAAATATTTGTATCTTTTAAATATTTTAAATTTTGTAATGCATGTTGTTAGTAAATACAAATCTCTGTATATACAGGGCTGCTAAAATAATTCGTATTATATAAGATTGTAGAAAGGGTCAGCTAAAGTTCGATTTTGAAACGCGTTATACATTTAGATATGGTGAAGTGAGATGGAATATTTAATTTTTTTAAACGGTGCACTTTTGTTACATTATTCTGAATGTCCCTCATAATCTATCCTTAAAGCATGGTTTTTTCTTTCTTTCCTTTTTTTCTTTCAATTTTGGTATTTTAAACCACATTATTTTATCTTATACTCCCTGCATTTTAAATCTGCAAAACTAACTATCGGATTATACATAATAAAATGATTAGATCAGAAAGAGATAAAGTAGCAATTGGATTTGCTTGGAATCAAGCTACGAAAATCGTATATGGGTGATTCTCAAAATAGGGGACAATTTCAAAAGTGAAATCTTAAAAAAATTACTGTTAGCAAAATTTCTGAAAAAAATAGGTGTTGTTAATATAGTATTAGGTATACTTTACACGTAGTGAGCAGAGCTAAATATTTATAAATTAACTTTAAAAAAATAATTAGTATTTTTTGAGCCATGCTAATGACAAAACAAATTGCATGGAATAAATATATTAAGAAATTTTTATTTTCTTCCTGTTTAAATATTTTTTTCTATATTTATTAGCCTTCCTTTTCAGCAAATGGTTTCCATTTTTACATATATACGTATAAGGAGAATAAAAACATTACCAAAGAGCAAACATTGTTTACATGAGCAACATTCTGACACTAACAATGTAAGAAGCTGTCTTAGTGATTTTCCGACAGATTTAATGCATATTTTAGGGATAATAAATGTAATACCTAAATTTATATGTAAAATTAAACTTTATAAGAGATACAATGTAAGCAATGGTTACATTTATGCACATAGGAGTCTTTAGCATGGACAGAAAATCCATGCTAATGACACTGATATTCGTCCATGCTAATGACAAATTTTAATTTAAATAAGATTATGAGCCATAATATAATCAGAATGCAATAGTCCTTTCTGGGGCTTTTTAAAATACAAAAGTCCTATGCAAATAAGTAAAATAAAAATTTTAGTTATAAAATAAACATGAAAATTATTATCCATTCTAATGACATACAATTGATGTACGCCCCTAATATTCAACTTCTATTCTTAAAATACAATATATGCTTCTATTTTCAGGCTGGGATAAAATGGCTACTTGTTGCCATGGAGAAACTTTATATTTTCAAACTATTGCCATATGTGAAAATGAAATTTTGATTAATAACCAGCTGTTATAATATGACCTTGTTTTGAAAATAGAATATGGAGGACAAACTTTAATTCTTTTTTTATATACTATAATTTTATTTTTAAGAAGAAATCTATTGGATAAATCCTCTCCTTGATTAATTTAAAGAAAGAATAACATTTGTTTTATTTTATAAACATGATATTAACTCTTGAAAAAGCTAGTATATACAAGGCGCAGCTGCTGTGGACATCCATGCTAATGACATTTTGAACATTTATTATGTTATTTTAAGGTGTTTTTAACTAAAAAGTGAGTAATTCTTGAGTGCAAATAATGAATAATATTAAGACAAACGTATCTAAATATAAAAACATGACAGAAAACCTCTCAATTTTTTTTGTATGCCGAAAGACATAAATTGTCCCCTATTTTGAGAATCACCCATATATTTAAGTTTGGATACATTCTTTTAAACAAACAAACTAATTCAAATATGCAAAAAATGTATTATTTTTTATCATGCGGAAAATCAAAAGGTACATTTAAAAATAATCACGTATTTGGCTCATTGAAGATTCTTGAGTACACACAGGACATTAAAACATATTAATGATCTTACAGATTTAATCTATAAAAAGACCAAGAAAGGAAAAAAATCATGCATAAAGCATAACTTGAAACATTTCTTAAATCACTGAGAATTTTTTTTAAAAATTGGTCTGTTTAATAAGTTAAAATATCATGTCGAATTCAACGATATGGAAATGCACAACACATGTGATAACCCAATTTCAGCTATTTCTGTCTACAATAGGAAAGTTATTCTAATTCTTTGTACACCGGGAGGTGGTAGCACAGACAATCACCTCATTGAATACGCGGATGGAAATCTACGATTAGTAAAATCTTGATTCGCATATTAAAACACAATCGGTCTGTCAAGTCAGATCTTGGAGGAAAAAATCTAAAACACTGTTTTAGCGGTTGAATGATAGATTTACCATTATGTTTTACTCCTTTCCATCCAACATGTTTTTCTACTTTTGGGTGTAGGAAAACACAGTGATAAGTCTACGAGTCAACCGCTGGAATTGGGTTTCTAGGTGTTTTTCGCCAGTATATGACTTGAAAGACCGATTGCGTTTTAATATGCGAATCAAGATTTTACTAATCCTAGATTTTCCTCCGAGAACTCAATGAGCCGATTCTCTGTGCAGCCGACTCCCAGTTTATTAAACAGCCCAATATATGATACACGCATATTATCTACACGCATGCCAAAATTTAGTTCACTCAAGAAATACACATCCCTCTGTTGAAAATATTCCATATTTCTACTAATAAGGAGATTGTTACTTTAATTCTTTTGTGCAGACCTGTATACAAAGAATAAAATTCATATACAATGAGTAATATGCAAAAAAGTGTTTAAGTTTTAAAGAGCATACCGAATTATAATATGCACTTCCATCAATTATTACTCAAATACAGTACTGTAACTGATTTCTTTTGTGTGTCCTTGTAAATGAACGATAAATGCTCTGAATGCTGTAGTCATATTTTAGTGAAATTATGTGATTTATATCAGTTTCATTACATTTGAAGTAGGTAATATCATTAAAATATTCTGCACACGACTTTTTCCAAAATACCATAATGTAATCGAATTATTTGGGGTGTTCTTGTAAATGAACTATAATCGCATATAAACATGTTTTAGGCATTCTAAATAACGTTTATTAATTGAATGATAATCTGAGTAAATTTATTAGAGTTAGAGCGTGGACAGACGGACGCACAAATTCAAATGCATAAACGCTTTTCAATTTTGTTGGATGATTTGAGGTATAAAAGAAACACCAATCAGCTATTAATTTGTACCATGAAATATAAAATCATGTGAAAAATCATTATTTTAACATCCATATTTTTGAACGTATAGAAAGCACATAAATTCCGTTTCAGTATTCTTGCAGTTTCATTTTAAAATCAAAATTTCATTAGTAATTTTTCATCTAAAAATTTTTAGTTAATAAGTATATTTTTTATAAAATTATAGCATTACTACGCCGGCCAACTCCCTCCAGACTAGAAAAACATGGTAATGCATCATATTCATTAAATAGTTTTAGGTTATGGAAGATTGAATGAACTTATCACAAATTACGACTATTTTCAGTTATCGGGTTGCCATCCTTCTCCCTTGGAATTGGAATTTTTCGATTACCATGGCCTCATCCGCCTCTGTCATGACAGCTGACGGTTGCTGTTGGAAATGATAAATAAAATCAGTTGCGCATTTGAAAATCTGCTTCTATAAAATTATTAGGTTAAAAATTTCACCTCTTCTGTAGTTTCATAACGATATTATGAACAATATTCTTCCATTGGGTTCGCAAATTCAATAAAAAAAGCCTCCATTTATTTAGTAATAATATTCAGAACATTGGAAATGCACTGAGTTTTAATTTTTTTTCTCTTTAATATTTCATGTTATGTCAACTGTAATCGAACACAATCGTGACCGCTCATTTCTCATACACATTTATAGGCATTTTGAAACAAAAACGATTGATAAAACATCCACGCCCTGAATTTCATTTCCTATATATTTCTGAAAAGTGTAATATGCATTTATATTACAAGTTTTATACAGAACTTCATTTTTTAATGTTACTTTTGTCAATAATTTAGCGCTTTAGTGCATTTACAAAGTTTAATAAACTGCTTCCATCGAGACGTATGTTTTAAGAAAACACTCATTCAATTAATTTCTACTCTTTGTATTTCCGGAAAAATAGCAATACGATGAAAATATACTTAGAATACAAGTATGTGTATGAATTCGATTTGTTTGAAGCAACTATTATTGTTTATATTGATTAATGCTTTACTGCGTTTGAAACCTCCAAAATACTGCTTCTGGTAATGCAAATCTGGTTTATTTGGCTCTTTATTTACTGACTTCCTTATCTTATTATCAAAACTGTGCATCATTTATTTCCTGATGCTTCATAACTAAATCGTAAATAATTAACTTATTTAAATAACTGCAGAATAATCTAAAAAAAAAAAAAAAAAAAAACAAGGAATTTGAACCAACTAATTTGGTAAATACATGTATTTTGTCTCAAAAGTTCTTCACTATAAAATAATCATATACAAAAAGAAAACTCGTTTTCTGATAGCTGTTACAGGGGTATTGTTTGGAATGTTTTCTCCGCACACAGTGGAATTGATTAAGGTAGGAAATAAAATACATGTCTCTTATTTCTCAGACACATTTACATGAATAATTGTTCAAAAAGATTGTTATAGTTTTAAAAAATAACTGTAGTATTTGTTTTTAATGCGAACTATTTGCGTACAGCATCTTTTTTTAAATTGTTACATTATTCAAAAAAGAAAAAAATCTTCTATCTATTTAGTAATAATTTTCAGAACATTGGAAATGCGCTGAAGTTTTGACTTTTTTTTTCTTATATTTTATATTTTGATCAACTGTAGTCGACAACAATCGTGATCACTAATTTCTCATACTCTTTTATAGGCAACAATATTTTCAAACAAACACGATTAATAAAACATCCATACCTTTAATATCTTTCTATCAAATTTTTGAAAAGTGTAATATCATGAAAACGTAATATACATTTATTTTACAAGTTATGTACAGAATTTCCTTTTTAATGTTATTTTAATTATTATTTGACGATTCGTGCATTTGAAAGCTTTAATGAATTGCTACCATCGAAACATACGATTTAAAAAATACTCACACTCGTATTGACCAACGCGGGTTAACTCTTGAGTCCCTGTTAAATGTTAAGCATGAAGGACTTCTCAGGCAATAACCTTTCGCAGAAAAAAACCGTTCCCTGAAATAAATTTGAAATAGGTGGCGCCTATGTAGAACGGTTCTTTAGTTCTATAATAGTTAATTATAATAAACTAGTTGAATTTAGTAATATTTGTTAAATGTTTAGTAATAACTAAAGTTATAACGAAAAGTATTTATAACTTTTTTATTTCCGAAATATTCTCCACATTACGATAGTAACCGTTTCCAGTTTGTTTATAGGTGGAGCTACTTTAAAACGGTTGACCTACACCTGTTGCCATTTTGTCATTTAGTTCTAAAATCATGACTCGGTATTAATACATTGCGTGAGAAGTCCTTCTCTGTCTCTAAGTTCATGTCCAGCATTTAACATGGACTCAAGAGTAACCCGCGTTGGTGAATACGGATGTAATTCAATTAATTTCTACTCTTTGTAATTCCAGAAATATAGTAATACGATTAATATATATTAACAATGTAAGTGTCTGTCAGAATTTCATTTGTTTTAAGTAAACGTTATTATTTATATTAATTAATGCTTCAGTGCATTTGAAGCTTTCAAAATATCACTTCTATCAATGCAAATTCGGTTTATTTTTCTCTTTATTTACTGATTGCCTTATCTTAATATCAAAACTGTGCATCATTTATTTATAGGAATTCCTGGTGCTTCATAACTAAATCGTGAATAATTAACTTATTAAAATAACTGCAGAATAAACTTTAATAAAACAAGGAATTGGAAGCATCTAATCTCGTAAAATCACGTATTTTGTCTCAAAAGTACTTCACGATGTAAGATTCATCACAAAAACAAAATTCGTTTTCTTGATAGTTGTCACAGGCGTATTGTTTGGAATGTTTTCTCAGTACACAGTGGAATTGATTCAGATAGGAAATAAAATACATATCTTTTATTTCTCAGACACTTTTACATGAATAATTATTCGAAAAGATGGCTATAGTATTAAAAAATAACTGAAGCTATTTGTTTTCGGTGCAAACTATCTGTGTATAGCATCTTCCTTTAAAATCGTTACATTATACAAAAAAAAAAAAAAAAAAAAAAAAAAAAAAGGAAAAAAAGAAAGAAAGAAAAAGAAAAAGAAAAAAAAAGAAAAAGAAAAAAAAAGCTTCTATTTACTTAGTGATAATATTCAGAACATTGAAAATGCGCTGAATTTTTATTTTTTTTTCTTGTATTCTATATTTTGATCAACTGTAGTCGACAACAATCGTGATCACTAATTTCTCATACACATTTACAGGCAAGAAAATTTTCAAATAAACACGATTAATAAAACATCCATACCTTTTATTTCTTTCCAATGAATTTCTGAAAGGTGTAATATTATGAAAAGAGTAATATACATTTATATTACAAGTTATGTACAGAATTTCATTTTTTAATGTTATTTTAATTATTATTTAACACTTTCGAGCATTTATACTGTTTGTAATTAAGGAGATATCGTAATACGATTAAAATGTATTTAGAATTTAAGTTCTCGACACAATTTGATTTATTTGAAATAATCGTTATTGTTTAGATTAATTAATGTTTTAGTGCATTTGAGGTCAATTGCCTTATCTTATTATCAAAACTGTGCATCATTTATTTATAAGATTTCCTTGTGCTTCATATTATACATTGTGACATGTATATACGTTGTGAATAACGAACTCATTACAATGACTGCAGATTAAACTTTAATAAAACAATGAATTTGAAGCAACAAATCTCGTAGAGTCACGTATTTTGTCTTAAAAGTACTTCACGATGGAAGAATCATACACAAAAGGAAAACTCATTTTCTGATAGCTGCCACAGAGGTATTGTTTCAAATGTTTTATCAGTACACAGTGGAATTGATTCAGGTAGGAAATAAAATACATGTCTCTTATTTCTCAGACACTTTTACATGCATAACTATTCGAAAAGATGGTTATATTATTAAATATTAACCGTAGGTACTTCTTCGAAAATATATTCGAAAAGATGGTTATAGTATTAAAAATTAACGGTAGGTACTTGTTTTCAATGCAAACTATTTGTGTACAGCATCTTCCTTTAAAATCGTTACATTATTCAAAATAATAATAATAATAATAATAATAACGAAAGAAAGCTTCCATCTATTTAGTAATAATTTTCAGAACATTGGAAATGCACTGAGTTTTGAATTTTTTTTCTTATATTTTGATAAACTGTAGTCGACAACAATCGCGGCCACTAATTTCTCATACACATTTATAGGCACGAAAATTTTCAAACAAACACGATTAATAAAACATTCAAACATTTAATTTCTTTCCAATGAATTTCTGAAAAGTGTAATATTATGAGAACTTAATATACATTTATATTAAAAAATATGTAAAGAATTTCCTTTTTTTAGTATTATTTTAATTATTATTTAAAGCTTTAGTGCATTTGAGAGCTTTAATGAACTGCTTCCATCTCCAAACGTACGATTTAAAAAACACTCATTCAATTAATTTCTACTCTTTGTCATTTCGGAAAAATAGCAATATGATTAAAATATATTTAGAACATAAGTCTCAGTCATAATTTGATTTGTTTGAAATAATTGTTATTGTTTAAATTGATTAATGCTTCAGTGCATTTGAGGCTTGCAAAATACCGCTTCTGTCAATGCATATCCCTTTTATTTGGCTCTTTATTTACCAACTGCCTTATCTTATTATCAAAACTGTGCATCATTTGTTTATATGAATTACTAATGCTTTAAAACTAAATCGTAAATAATTAACTTATTTAAATAACTGCAGATTAAACTTTAATAAAACAAGTAGTTTGAAGCAACTAATCACTTAGAGTCACGTATTTTATCTCAAAAGTACTTCACGACGGAAGAATCATCCACAAAAAGAAAACTCGTTTTCTGATAGATGCCAAAGCGGTATTGCTTGGAATGTTTTCCCAGTACACAGTGGAATTGAAACAGGTATAAAATAAAATACATGACTCTTATTTCATAGACAGTTTTACATAAATAATTATTCGAAAATATGGTTATGGTATTAAAAAATAACTGTAGGTATTTCTTTTAAATGCGAACTATCTGTACACAGCATCTTTCTTTAAAATCGTTACATTATTTTTAAAAAAAAAAGAAGAAGAAGAAGAAGAAAAAGAAAAAGAAAAAAGCTTCCATCTACTTAGTAATAATTTTCAGAACATTGGAAATGCGCTGAAGTTTTGACTTCTTTTTTCATATATTTTATATTTTGATCAACTGTAGTCCACAACAATCGTAACCACTAATTCCTCATATACATTTATGGTCAAGAAAAATTTCATACAAACACGATTAATAAAACATCCATACCTTTAATTTCTTTGTAATGAATTTCTGACAAGTGTAATATTATGAAAACGTAATATACATTTACATTACAAGTTATGTACAGAATTTCATTTTTTAATGTTATTTTAATTATTATTTAACTCTTTCGTGCACTAGAAAGATTTAATGAATCGCTTCCATCGAAACGTACGATTTAAAAAACACTCATTCAATATATTTCTACTCTTTGTTATTCCAGAAAATTAGTAATACGATTAAAATATATTTAGAATATAGGTTTTTGTAAGAATTTCATTTTTTTAAGTAACCGTTATTGGTTATATTAATAAATGCTTAAGTGTATTTGAAACTTTTAAAATATCGCTTCTATCAATGCAAGTTCAGTTTATTTTTTTATTTTTTTTACTGATTGCCTTATCTTATTATCAAAACTGTGCATAATTTATTTATAGGAATTCCTTGTGCATCATAACTAAATTGTAAATAATTAACTTATTAAAATGACTGCAGAATAAACTTTTATAAAACATGGAATTTGAAGCGAATAATTTCGTAGAGTCACGTATTTTGTCTCAAAATATTTTACGATGGAAAAATCAAACACGAAAAGAAAACTCGTTATCTGATAGTTGCCACAGCGGTATTGTTTGGAACGTTTTCTCACAGTGAAATAGAATGAGGTACGAAATAAATTACATCTCTCTTATTTCTCAGACACTTTTACATGAATAATTGTTTATAAAGATGGTTATAGAATTAAAAAAGTTCTGTAGATATTTGATTTCAGTGTAAAATATTTGTAAAAGAGTTATCTTAAAAATCGTAACATTATTCCATAAAATATAAATTCGAATTCTTCACTATGTAATTTCAGAAAAATGCAATCATATTTTCAAAATCATATATATATTTTAATACAAACTTTTAAGGCTTAAATTCTTTGAACAATGTTTAAACTACATTGGTGTACAAAAATAAAGGAGGGGTTGATTTTAGATGCGTTTGTAATTATATAAATGCGTAGAACCTGTAGTCATCGTTCAATCTGTCCATCTGTCCTCATATAACAACGCAAAAATTACTCACCAGTTTTTCAAATTGTTTTGAATCATTTTTCCGGTATCACAGATATTATTTATAGGAAGTGAACTTTAAAAGTCAGACATATGATTTAAGAACTGCTTTGGATGACATTGCGTATTCAATAAAATTTATTTAATAGGAACTAGCTGAAAGTATGCTGCAATATTGGCACTATAATTAAGTCTCTTTTCTAATTACGTAATTTTTGAAAAGCAGGTTAAGAGAATCTTAACTAAGCCGTGAAAATTGATAGAACTTTAACGTGGCATTTTTAATCCAAACAACCTTTTGAAATTACCATACATGAAGAATCATGCTATGCGACACAAAACTTTTGATTCACGAAGAAATCAAAAGTAAATATAAAATTTGTTTTCCCATCAACCATAGAAAATTGGCTTGGAAAGCTAATTAGATTTTTCTATATTTCTAGTTGCGTTTCCGGTTTCTCCGATATTCTTATTATGAAGTGAATTTAACCTTTTCAGGGGCGGTGTTTGCAACCTGCAAACACCTGATATTACTGTTCCAATTTCAAACTGGCACCAGTAAAATTTTAGTACAATTTTGATTTTATAATATGCGCGAAAAACAGCTCATGATTCTTTTCAAATAAGTCTGTTCTTATATTGTGGTGTGAATCAATTATTTGAACATTTTCGGAGCAGAAATACCTTGCCCCTGAAAGGGTTAAAGAAGGCATGCGATTTAAAAAACTGTTTTCTGCGAGATTTTTTTTTTTTAATTTAACAAAATGAATAAGAATTATTTAAAATTATGCTACAATTTTGTCATAAAAACATAGTTTATGTACTAACTGCGTAACTACAGTCGAGTCTCTATATAACGAAATCCATCGTTCAAGAAAAAATTCGTTATATAGAGAAATTCGATGTATAGAGAATGATGTTAAAAATTGTATTAAATGTGTAAATTTTGAACAAATATTATTTTTTATCTTTTTAATTAAGAATTTGAAAATGTTTAAATACTAACCTAACATTTTATTTCTTAATTATTTAAGCTGTTTCAAAAAAAGGAACAGACATTTATTTAAAAGCTTAATGAAAATCAAATAAGGAACTTGCATTAATTTCAGACGAAGATATCTGTAATTATTTGTTGTTTTGATTTTAAAATTGTTATACTCCCCCCCCCCCCCAAAAAAAAAAAAAAAAAAAAAAAAAAAAACTCACATTTTAACAAGAAATGAAAAATTATAGTCTACATTTTCCTCCATTTGAAGGCCTCTCTTATATGTGTAACAATCCAATTGACTCTGTTTTGAGAAGGATGTAGAAAGGTGTGTCGGAGGTAGGATGAATTCGTTGGATTTAAAAAACAAGGAGAAAAGTAATATAAGAAAAAAAAATTCAGCACTGAACGATAAATCAAAAATAAGTGGTGGAAAATTGATTCCATATGATTTCGAAGCTTTTTTAAAATTGAATAAATTAAGACCAATTTATGAAAAAATTCGTTATATGATCGCTATATTTCACTATTTAGAGACTGTTTTTAATGTAATCATGCGAAAAAGGGACCGTTCCTACTAAAAATTCGTTATATAGAGAAATTCGATGTATGGAGTTTCGTTATAGAGAGACTCGACTGTATGTTCAAAATTCTTAATTATAAGCATTATTTTATAAAGAATTTAAACTTCATCGAGATACGTGACACTTTATTCTCAAGCCAAAAAAGAAACTACAACTTTTTGCAGTTATACGTTCTTGGAGAATCACGTTACCTGTCACAAATATATTTCTTTATGGAGAGATGGAGAGTAAATATATAATTCTGCGTTCATTAATCATAGATAAAAGGCTAATGATGTGAATTAGATTTTCCTATGCTTCAAAATATGCTTTCCGGTTTCTCGGGTACTCTTTATATGAAGTAAACTTTAAAAGACAGATAAGGTAGTTTGGTACCGTAGTACCGTAAAATTACATTTTTCTTATAGTATGGAGTTTTCTAATTAACAACAAATGAATGTATTGTAAATTTGGTCAAAAAAGGGTTCTAACACAAAGGTGGTCTAGTGTAATAACGCCAGGCGGGGTAATAACGCCAAGTGCTAATATTATGCATAATTATGAAATAATCCAGTAAATGACACCCATATGCTCTGAGAAGATGGGTTTTGAGTCATATAAATCACAAAAAACAGCTTAAAGTTAATTTGTTTCATTTTTAGGTCTTATTGTTTTTACAAGCAACTAAAATTAACGCTTGATCTAAAATTTGCGAGGTACGTTTTGTGATGTGAAGACTATTTTTTTTTATCCGGAAATACTTTGGTAATTACATAAATTTATAGTACATTTCATGGACTTTCAAAATGTTGTTAAAGATTTTCGATATCTTCTCGAGATAATTTGTAATTTAAAATGTACAGCGCAATAACTATAACGGGGTAATAACGCCAATCCTTGGCATAAATACCCCGGTTGATTCCCTACAGTGGCCGAGCTACATCCTAAATACTGATTCAAATAAACACAGTTAAAACTGTTCAGTGTTTCTAATAATTCTATTTAAGCGTTCCTTTTTAAGCAAAAAGAAGCTCACGGTCTGATATTCCTTTGCCTCATCCCCCCCCCCCAACCCACACCTCTATTTTTCTTACACTTTCACAAAAAATTTAACATTTTTAATAGCTTAGAATGCAATTTATTAATTTCTAAATTTGTAGAGTTTGTATTTTTAGAATTGGGCAATCTACATGCCATTATTCCATCTTATTTCATAGTTTTATTTGCATGGCGTTATTACCCATATAGGTGGGTAATAACGCCAAATAGCATTGGTCAAGAAATCACGCCATTACATTTTATGAATGCATTAAAATTAAAATTAAGTTAAATTAGGTTAAAAATAAAAATATAACCTAAGCCGTGAAATATGATAGAACTTTAACGTGGCGTTATTATCCCAAGACATCGAACAACTTATTGGACTTACATACTCTTAAAATCATGTTATGCGTCACAAAACTTTTGATTTACGGAGAAATCAAAAGTAAACACAAAGTTTGTTTTCCCATCAAACATAGAAAAATGACTTGGGAAGCGAATTTGATTTTCCTGTACTTCGAATTATGGTTTCGGTTAATCAGATACTGTTTATTTGAAGTTAACTTTAAAAGACAGATACATAATTTAAAGAACAGTTTTCTGTGAGGTTGGGTTTGTTAATTAAAAAAAAAATTAGAGATATTTAAAAGTATTATGCAATATTGGCAATAATTTTAAGTTTTTTTTACTAATTACTTAAAAGTCCAAAATCCTTAATTATCCGCATGATTTTATAAAAAGATTAAACTTTATCGAGAACACGTGACACCTTATTCTCAAGTGAAAACAGAAATTTCAACTTTTTGGAGTTATTATTCTTGGAGAATTACGTTATCTGTCAAAAAATATTTCTTTATGAAACAGTTTTCTGCGAGATTTTAATTTTTAATTAAAAATATAATAATAATTATTTTAAATTTTGCTGTAATATTGGCATTAAAATAAGTTTATTTACTAACTACAGTAACTGCCCAAAATCCTTAATTATCAGTATGATTTCATAAATAATCTAAACTTCATCTAGAATACGTGATACTTAATCCTCAATTCAAAAAAGAACAACAAATTTTTGAAGTTATTATACTTGGAGAATTACGTTATCTGTCACAAAATTATTTCTTTATGGAGATATCGAAAATAAATATAAAATCAGGTGTTCCAACAATCATAGAGAAAAGGCTTAGGGTGTGAATTAGATTTTCGAATGCTTCAAAATCTGTTTCCTATTCCTGAAGTACTCTTTATATAAAGTAAATTTTATAAGACAGACATATGATTCAAATAAGAGTCTGGTGTGAAAGTGTATTTTTCAATGAAAAAATGTTCAACAACAGTTGTTTGAAATTATGCTGCAGAATAAGGATAAAATAAATTTTATTTTTGTAATTATATAATTCATAAAAATGCAGTTTAAGCCTTACCAAGCACATTTTTATTCAAAGGCATGCACAGGATTTCAGATGACCAATAATAGGAAAAAATGCAGAATAAATATAAAATGTGACTATTAATTAAGTTTTTATTGTATTTTCAAACTGTAATATAGATTTTTTGCTTCAGTAAATAGCTTAATTTTTTATTCGTTCGTAACTATACAAAAAAATTATACATTTATTCATAGCTTGCTCCGTCCGTTTGTCTGTCAGCCCTTCATATAACAGAGCACAAACCGCCCAATTGAATATTTAAAATTAAATAAATATTATGGTTGTAGAATTTTGTTGAGAGTTTCAAATTTTATGAAAATACAATCAAAACCTAAAGTGATATAAATAAAGTTTTCTCCACTCCATTAGATCCTATTAATTCAAAAGGCAATTAATTCAATAATATAACATAATAGATTGTCATAGTAATTATTTATTTAAATCCTATCATACGCAATAAATTCAATTATATCACATGTTGGGCAATGATTCTAGATTGCCATGGCGATTACGTCTTATTAATGATTGAGTCATATTGTTTTCGTACTATCGAATTTAATATACATAATCGTACGAAATTTTCTATTCATGCATTTTGCATAAGAAAGTAACGGCAACAACAATTGCACAAACATCTGAATATTTATAAAAAAAAAACTTGTTAAGAGTACCAAGACACCTCGTTTGCCCCCTTTGACGTATAATTTCAGACTTAATGAATATTTAAATGCATTTGAGAACGCTAATGCGTATCTTGCATCAATAAATTCTAACGTGTATGAGTCACTCTATGACCCTATTTCGGTTCGTCAATTATTAGTTTGATTTCATAAAGAATCTAAAGTTCACTGAAAAAACACTTCATTTTAAGTGAGAAATTTCCAGTTTATGAAGTTACCACACTCAGGGAATTACGTTATCTATCACAAAAATATTCATCTGTCTGCTTTTATTATCTGCTTTCTATTATGCAAGAAATAATTTTTAGTTGACCTACATATCAATTTTACAAAATGTGAAATAGTTTAATGTAATTAAAACGAGGCTCAAACAATGTTTCTTACTATACCATTATGTAATGGAATACTTTCGTGCAGCCCTATATATTAATAAAACATATTGTTTGTACCACATATTGTACAGAATGCATATTTTAGTACATAATTCATAGATGCATATCAATTTTATTATGTTCGAAAGAACTTAACACTATTAAATTGCACTTGAAACTATTTTTTCCATTGGCCGTAATATAACGGAATACTTTTGATTGAGCAGACAGAAGGACAGGCGGACGGATGGACGTACGGGCTGAACGACTACAGGTGCTATGTATTTATATAATTATGAACGCACTAAAAAGGATTTATTTAGAGCACTTTAATTTAAATATAGTTTTTGAGCTTTGTTTCTTTATAGATTTTATGACATTTTCATAAGGATCCTGTATTTTACAGAACATAACAACGATGTGGTATTAAGACGGATAGAAAGTTTCTCAACTAATAGCAAAAAATAAAAGGAGGAGTAAAATTTAAGTTAATTCTGGGAAAATGAGATCATGTGACTAGGAAAAATTAATACTTGGTACGAAAGCATAGAAAAGATTCCTGTGATACGAAGGAATTTGATTGAGAACCAGGGATTTTTGTCCTACATCTCTCGATCCTGAACAGGTTTAATTATTTAACAGGTAGTGATTTCATAATCAGTAGTAAGTATTTTCTGCCAACACAGAGTTCTTAATTAGCAAAATTTTTTTAAATATATTTTTCTTTTTTATTTGATTAAAAAAAAAAAAATCCCACAAGGGTGACAAATATGTTCTAATATATATCAAGCTTTTCCGTACTTTTGAGAATTATTCTGTGTCTAAATTTATTAGATTATCGTAGAGTTACATGATTTCATAAAGCACTGAACTTAATTTAAAAATAGTTATCATGTCTGTTTGACTACAAGAGACACAATTAAAAATAAAAAATTTTGAAGCTCTGCTACCAATCTATATGTCACAAAAATATTTCTTGTTCGATAGATCGAAAGTAAATATAAAACTCGTTTTTGTCATACATCATAGAGATGTGGTTTTTCCCTTTTGACATAAATGAATGACATTAGATTTTCAAGAAAACAAGTGTTTTGTTTGTCATACACTTTTTTAGTAAATATAAATTTGAAAGGTAGGCATGACTAAAACATATACTTATAGTTTTTTTCTTTTAAACATGAAATTTGATTTATTATAATTATATTAAATATGTTGTAATAGTGACCATAATTTATAATTACTGCATCTTTTACCCAGTTAGTACTTAAATGTCCCTCCCGATTTTTTTCCTAAGATTATGCATTTGTTATTTCTATTTTTTTTAACTGCAACTCTTTGAATTAAAAAAAAAAAAAAAAAAAAAAAATAGCAGAGCACAAAAAAAAAAAATGACCAGGCTGGGAATAGAGCCCAGATACATGGCTTACATAGTCGATGCTTTACCCTTTGTGGTAACTCAGCCGGACGCAAGCGAGCATTTTTTATATCAAGAACCGTATTCATAACAACATCTGGTCTGTCATTTAGACAGCTCAACAGAATAAACCGCAAATAAAGGAACTCTATATAAACGTTGGATACGTAGATAAACTGTTACTTCCACGCAATCAAACTGATTGGTGAAGTTATCGTACGAAATCAGTTGCCAATCATTTTGATTTTGTTAAATTAACAACTCTTTAAAAATGTAATAATAAAAATGTAAAAATACAAAAGGTTTGTAATTTTTGGTGATGTTTAATTTTAAGAAATTTCAATAAAGTGAGATTAGCTTGTGTTATCCCAAGAGAAATGAAAATTGGTTCAACTTTTCTATGTAGATAAGCCCGAAATATACTTTATGTATTGAGATTAATAGTAACTTTATCAGTGGTTTCTTTGTATTGATATATGTTTGTGCAGTTTATTAGTCTAGTGTTATTAACTTCAAAAATCCGGTATCATTAGTATTAAGATTACACTTTTATAAAATTCTCTGCGAAATTACAGAGAATCTACGGCTAAACTATTCCCTTTAGTCTTATGTAAAATTAGAGAAATTAGAAAAACTGAGATTTTGTTAAATAACAGAGAAATTATTCGTAAATTTAGAATAGACGCTGTAAATCCCATCGTTAAAAATACACAAGAATCTGTAAATTTATTTTTAATGATATAATTTAATTTTTAAAATTAGAGAATCATCCAATCTCTAGTGAGCTTCAAAGAACTTGAATTTTCCCAGTAATTTTCAACCGTTGCATTATTAAATTTTTAACACAATTTCTTTTCTATCGTCCTGCAGTTTGAACCTCAGACCTTCTGACAGTGGAAGAAAACCTTACTGACTGAACTATAGAAGATATTGCTAATGAGTTCAAGGTATGTCTGTTATGAATCAGCAGGAAGAAATCCCCACTAAATCTGAGCTGATTTTCCTCTATCTAATTTATTCTTAGTTTAAAAAAATAATAACCAATCTTTAAACTAAATTTTGTTCTTTAATTAAATTGCAAAAGAATTTTAAAAATGTGTACTTTTAATTACAAAATTCAGCAAAGAAAAAAATATCTTTAAATAAAAAGATGAAAATCCCTACAGAGAATAGGATATAAGATGAGAGAAATGCATGTAAAATGATGACCGAGAAACTGAATCAAACGTATTTAACAAGAAATGGTGTAAATAGAGAAAGAATCTATTTTTTTCTGTGTTTTTACACACAAATTTTAATAGTGTATGCCGAATTTTTGAAGATTGCGGGTTTTTGAAGGAATATAAAAATTAATAACTAAAAATATTAAAAGTTGTTTCATATTCTTTAAGGGCCTTTCGCCACGATTTAATTCATTATTAAGTAATAACTATGTAAGAAAAAATAAATAAATATTAGCAAAAACTTACTATAAATAATATTTACTATACCACAGAAAAAAATCTAATAAAGAGTCAAATTATTTCTCCGCTTGTAGTTTCGCAAACAGTATCGTCAACTTTGCTTGCTTCTTTTTTTTTCTTTTTTGGTTGTTCTTTAAAATTTTCTTTTTTGTATTTTATACGATTGAAGAATGTCTATACCGGAATTACAGTATTGTTTCTCCAAAGCAAATATTAATTATGTAAAATTTATGCATTTTTCTAGTGACACCTTTTCTTCTGCCGGTTATTATTCCTCGTCTTCTGACCTGCTAGTAGCATTATCGGTGGATTCATTTAGCACAACATCAGCGATCTCGCTGTCCGTTAAATTATTCGATGTTGATGCATTTTTGTCAATGCTTAGCCAATCATCTATTCCGTTTTCTCTACACTTAATGCATTTTAAGATTTCGCTGAAATCAGATCAGAAATTGCTGCCTTTTTACGGGAAATGTGAAAATCTGAAAATTCATCCGCATCACTGATGTCTCATTTGCCTAAAGTTTGTTCGGGTGAAATATTTCTTATGCATTCCATAAAGTTGTACCCAATGTCGTTCTGGTTGCTAAGAAACGGCACACTTCTCGAAAAATTTGTTCAGAAAATAATCGCACTGACAAATGGGAAAAAATAGTTAAACATTTTTTTATTTTATTTTATTAATTAATTTATTTATTTTTGAATTTTGATTTTTGATTTTTTATTTTGAATTTCTTAATTAAAAAAGAATGGTTATTTTTATTCTCCCATAATTTGAAAATGTAAAAGGAAAAGGAAGGGAAAATATAGTTTTCATTCCGTAGATATGAATGTCTGATTTTTGAAGCCACACTGCGCTACAATAATATACAGCAAATTTAGTAGGGGTTGATCACTTCTTTTTATCCAGAAAGGTATTCCTTGCGTAAATCTAAAAAAGTTATATGCCTAGGGATTTGCTGTTCTATTTATCTTTTCAACGATCTCTGGATCTCCAATTATTTATAGATGACATACAGCATCGTAAGTTCATCAAAAATGCATAACATTTCAACCAACTGTCCAAGAAACATAAATAAACTTTTTGAAGCTTCCATTCTCGTGGAATCTGGATATCTATCACAAATATATTTCTTTCAGAATAGATCGAAAGTAAATATAAAGCTCCTTTTTCTCATCACTCATGCCGATATGATTTGATATGTTTTTCTCCCGAGACACAATGGAATCAAATTATATTTTGAAGGATAAAACTCCACATTCTAAGAAACCCTTTGTATGAATACAAATGTAAAATGCAGACATATAACTTGAAAAAAAGGGGCATTTTTCGATGTCAACTATTAAAGAAAAAGCGTATTCTTGAAAACTAATTTACAGCATATTTGATTTGGCACTAAATAAACTAACCAGGGCTGTCCAACGCGGCGCCCGCGGGCGCCATGGCGCCCTTTGCAGACTTTTTTGGCGCCCTTTTGAAGGTTTCCTGTTATTATACTTTTTAGCCGTAAAATTTCATTATAAAGAATTTTTTCTTAAAAATCTTTCTTATTTTCATGAGAGATATTTTCAAAATCTGCGAAAACATACTAAAAGTCAGAAACATACTTTGAAAATTTAATCATGCATATTTTGATGATTTCTGTTAATGTTTATAAAGTGTAATTAACATGGTTAAATTTGATAATAATCTGAAATAGCTATTTTTAATATTTAAGAAGTGAGATAAAAATAAACCTTTTTCCCTCTCCCCGCTCGCCCGTCCCTTTGAAGACGAATTTGCATATGCATCAAATTTCAGCATTTTTTTTTATCTTTCTGCTGTCACAGTGGGTTTGCTGTTTTATAGCAGGGATAAAAAAGCTCTATTTTTCCTACCTGATTTTTGAAATTTTAGGCTTTTACTTTTCAGTTTACTTAGAAAAATTAATAAAACATTGCAAAATGATTTCCATCTATAAAAGCACTTCCAGACTATCTCCCTGGAACCAGCTATATGGGACGCTATGATACTTGTTTTTCTTTTCGCACTTTTTGTAAAACACGCTTTCAAAATGAGTCAAAACGTATTTTAGTATCCTAAAAGAAACCTTTATTTTTATTTTTTGTTATTGTCTTTTTATAGGCATGTTTGAAGTGTTTGGTACTTTACGCTAAAAACATTTTTACCTTACGTAGAAAAGTGTATAGTTTGAAATTTAATACATGCAATTTAAAAACCATGGGTGCCTTTTGTCTACTACCATAAGATTCATTTCCACATCATTAAAATGTGCATGTATACTAGTAAAACTGTGCAATAATACTGCCGCACGGGTTTTTTTTATGTAAAATGGCGCCCTTCATTGAATACTAAAAGCTGAGTTGCGCCCTGTTTACGAAAAGGTTGGACAGCCCTGAACTAATTATAGCACCTGAAAAAACTAATTATAACCGATATTCAATGTAATCTGACTAGAAGAGCTAAATAGAATTGATTTTTTTTAATTTGTATAAAAATTCATAACAAATTCTCTTTTATAACTCGAAAAAAATCTTAGAAAAAGCAAATATTGTACGTACTTTAATGTATCGATGTGATTCAAGGGATTCCAATAAAGTTTGAATAGCTCGTGCTATGACAAGAGAAATGAAAGTACAATTTTTAATGTTTAGGCAGGTTCCAGAAAAAAATTTTATGCCGAGAAATTAATAGTGTTTTTATCAGTAACCTTTTTGTATTTCTGTTTGCTTATATTATAATAATTTGCAGAGAATTTAGTATGGGTGAATCACTTTTTTTTTTTCATCCTGGATTGTATTCCTAGCGTTAAGCTAAATACAATTGTTCGTCTAGGGATTTACTATTCGATTTATCTTTTGAAAAGATCTGCCTATCTTCAATTACTTATAGATGTCATAAAGTATAGTAAGTTCGTCAAAAATACATAACATTTCAACTCGATTGTCGAAGAAACATAAATAAACTTTTTGAAGCTTCTGTTCTCGTCGAATCATATTACCTGTTGCAAAAATATTTCTCTGATAATATATCGAAAGTAAATATAAAGCTTGTTTTCTTTTCATCCATCATGTCGATATGATTTGATATGTTTTTTCTCCTTAGATACGATGTAAACGAATTGAAGGAAAAAAGCTACATTCTAAGATGACCGTTGTATGAATGCCAATTCAAAAGACAGACATATGTTTCAAAATTATGCACATAGATGCAAACTGCTTAGGAAAAAAGTGATTATTTTTATGTCTGCTATTAATCTATTTAAATCTGTTTATGTTATAATTATTTGCAGTGAATTTAGTAACAGTTTATCACTTCTTTTTATCCAGAATTGTTTCCTTGCGTAATTCTAAACATTTTTGTACACCTAGGGATTTAATGTGCTATTTATCTTTTCAACCGATCTCTTTATCTTCAATTACTTATGGACATCATACAGCATCGTAAGGATACCAAAAATACATGACATTTCATCTCAACTGTCGAATAAACATTAAAAAAACTTTTTGAAGCTTCCATTCTCGTGAAATCACGATATCTGTCACAAAAATATTTCTTTGAGATAGATCGAAAGTTCATTTTTCTCATCACTCAAGTCGATATGATTTGCTATATTTTTCTCCCCAGACACAATGAAAACAAATTATATTTTGAAGGATAAATTTCCACATTCTAAGGTTTCCCTTGCAGGAATACAAATATTACAGAGAGACGTGTTTCAAAATCATGCATATTTTTCGATGCAAACTAAGAAAAAAAAATTTTTATAATATGCAATACTGCTTGTTAAATTTAGCACTATATAAATCTAGAAAAACATGTTATAATCGATATTAAATAAAATTTGAATAGAATAATTAAATAGGATTTAAATTTTTTTAAATCTATTTTTATAGTCATAAGTTAATCTTTTGATCCATTTCAAAATTTTAATTTAACTCTTGCGTCAATAAAAATTCGATATTACTGCTTAGATTCAATAGCAGCACCCAAGTTTGACACCATAAATAGAGTCTACACTCTTCATTTAGACTAAATCAAAATTTTCTTGAAATGCATATAATTAACCCCCGAGAAATTATTAACTGTTTGGAAAAATTGTTGTTGTCCTCGTTAGAGAATTAGGAAATCTGAAGTATATCTCTATCATTTTATTCGTTGAATTCCGCAACTTTTTATATTTCATTCTTTTTCTGATTGGTCCATGTTTAACGTCCAAAAAAGGAATACGTCTGTTTTTTATTTTATTCGTTTTCTGATTGGTCTATGTTTAATGTCCAAAAATGGAATACTTCTGTTGACACACTTCTGTTCACACAATGACAAAAAGTAATAAAAACATTAAAAATTAATAATAATCTGAAAACAATCGCTAATTAAGATTTCAAAGAAATTTTATTTAAGAGTGCATTTTTTTCTCTACACAACGGTGTAAAAATTTAAAATGTGCGCTATTTAAAAGCTTAAAAATTTGAAATTTTCGAATATTGTAAAACTGAAATTTTATTTAAAATTTGTTTTGTGATGGGCGCAGGAATGGGAATGTTTAACCCATGTCGTACGAAATATGAGTCGTTCAGAAGTCAGTCTGATTAACTCATTCCAATAAAAATGCACATTTTAAACGGTAAAAGTTGTATATCTATAAGCTACTGTTTTTTCTTTTTTTTTTTTAATCATTTGTCTAATAATACTAATGTTTAATGCATAGCGTACGTAATATATTTGACTCGTTATGATCATCCTAAAAATGATGTTTATTATTATGAATTTAAACATAGAATTTATTTATAATATATTATTTATTTAAAGTTTTGGTCTTTGAAAATATCATTTTCCAAAGAGTCGGGGTAATTTGTGAAATTACAATTTTAATTTATTTATTATTATTATTTTTTTTTAATGAGCCTATTTTAGGGGTGGATCAAAATTGATCGAAATTCCGCTCTAAATGATTGAAGTTTAGCAGTCGATTGTTGAAATGCTTCAGAATGACTGTGTCACTTCTGTTACTGTAGTACTTCTTGCCAATATGAATGTTTCATTCATATTGGCTATGTCTCGACCATTAATGTGTCTCAATTATTACATGTCCAAATTTTTGGATGATTGGTTGTTCTTATGACGGCCAATTATATGCACGAGAGATATGGGCCCCAGGGAGAGTGCCTTCCGTTAGTGAAATACTTCCTGCCAATATGAACGTTTTATTCGTTTAATATATCTCGCCTATTGCGTGCCCAAATAGTTGGATGGTTGGTTGTGTTTATAACAGCCAATTATCTGCTCGACGGATATGAGCTCTAAAAGGAAAAAACTGTTTTGTTGAAACAACCAAATTTTGGTTGATGTAGCCCCAACCAAATATTTAGGTTGGAATGACCAAAATGTGGTTAAACTATCCAAAAAATTTTGTTAATTCAATAAAATGTTGGTTAAAATTTGGTCATTCCAACCAAATATTTGGTTGGGGCTATATCAACCAAAATTTGGTAGTTTCAAGAAAACAGTTTTTTCCGTGTCCAAAATGGTTGCCCAATTGCGTTACCAAATGGTTGATTGGTTGGTTGTATTTATGACGGCAATTTATCTGCATGAAAGATATGGGCCCTCCATGGGATCTTTCTAAGTGAACATAACCGCAAGGAAGTCCGATGTTCAAAGAAAACCACAGAAAACTCTAAACAATTACTTAGGCTAATGGGCACGATTGGGTTCGAATCCAGCACCTCCCATCTACAAGTTTCGATGGCAGAATCTCTCGGCCGCTGGTGGGGCGCGTGCGCCCAAATGTTTCAATAAAATGAATAAAATATACTTTTTTCAATTTATACTTTTCTGGACATCATGGATTTTTTTTTTTTTATTGCTTTAATCTAAATACTTTCTGCGTCTAATGATTTACTGTTCTATTTATCTTTTCCGCTCATCTGTGGACTAACAAGGAAGGTCTACATACTGGGCATACTCAGATATATATTTTTAAGAAAATAGTAATTAAACTACTCATGTATTTAATAAAGGATTAGTGAAAATTAGCGGCGGAATTGCAGTAGAAACCATGTAAAAAATAAAATACTTTCGAATATTTGGCATGAAAAGAGAAAAGTGTCACCCGATTTGGCGAGAAGCACTTTTCTTCGCGAAAAGCAAACGATTGTAGTGCAACTGAAAATTTTTGGATTTTTAGCATTCGCGTAAATGGTGTTTGATGAATTTAAACATAAACAATGAGAGAGTTTAATATATTTCACACACATATATATATTAAATTGCATATATATATTATTTGTTGTTGTAGTTATTTAATTTACCTCTAGAAAAAATATTTTCATATATAAAAAATTCTTATTCAGTAAAATTATTTTCATACATTTAAGCATACTCAAAAATAAAAGTCAGATGTTTCCATAGCAACAAAGTCGAATTGAGAATGAATGCTCACCTGGACTTTGAACTTGAAAGAATTTTAATTAATTTAGATTTGAATTTCGTTTCAAATCTCGAATTTTGATGGTCAAACTTGAATATAAATACATGTATCAATATAACAAAATTATACTTAAAAAAAACTAAAAATGACAAAACGAAAGATATTTAATTTATTTAAACACGTTGAACATGAAACTTTTTCCCTTTAAAATGCATTTGACATTTAAAAAAATTTGAAGTTCCTTTTCATCGCCAACCAATGATAAATCGCTAAATAATGAAATTTTCATTTTTTTTACGGACAGGGTACGGAAGTTTTGCCGATTTTTTTTTATAAACGTGTATATCCTCATAAGAAGAGCAATTTTTCGGAGTATGCCCATATGGAGACCTTCCTTGTAAGAAATGTCGTAAGGCATCGACAATGCATGACATTTCAACTCGACTATCTAAAAAACACAAATAAACTTTTTGAAGCTTCCATTCACGTGAAATCACAACACCTGTCACAAAAATATTTCCTTGAGAATAGATCAAAAGTAAATATAAAGTTAGTTGTTCCTCATTACTCATTACTCATGTCGATATGATTTGATGTGTTTTTCTCCCCAGACACAACAGAAGGAAATTATATTTTGAAGGATAAAATTCCACATTCTAAGAAACCGCTGCATGAATACCAATGCAAAAGACAGACATATGATAACTATGACTAAATTAAAATTTATCTAAGATTTGCCTTAAAATACTCTCCATTATTTCTCATAAAAATACATTTTGATTTGTAGCTATAAGATTTAGAAAGTTAGAATTGGAAACTAATTATTTTAATAGGTATGGATTGTTAAATATTTCTCCCTTGATCCATTGAAAAACAGTTATTAAAAGATGAACTTTCGACTTAATAAAAATATGATTTATTATTTTCAATAGAACTCTATTTTACTAATAGACAGTGAGGCGGCACACAGACAATCACCTCATCGAATTCACTAATGAAATTCAAGAATAGTTTAAATCTTGATTCGCATATTTAAAACGCAATCACTCATCCCAGTCATATCTTGGTAGAAAACTCATAAAAATCCGAATTTAACGATTAATTCATAGGTTTACCATTGTGGTTTCCTGCACCGAAAAGTATGAGAATATAAAAGGAGCTGGAAAACATAATGGTAAATCTATGAATCAGCCACATAAGCGCGTTTTTAAGTATTTTTCCAGACCTATTGCATATTAATATGCAAATCGAGTTTTAACTAATCCTAAGTTTCCATCCATGAACTCGATGAGGTGTTAGTCTGTGTGACTGCATCCCGGTGTATAAGATTTATCTTTAAAGACTATGCATTAAAATAATACACGTTATTAGTTTCCCCATAAAATAAAAAGAAACGATACAAGATGTTCATATTTTACCTTGTGCCCTTACTGACACGTGTCTGTTTGAGCCGATGACGAAATGCATTGTTTTAGTTCGAAACGCATCTTGTATTGTTTTTTTTTGTGTGTGTGAATTTAACAAAGTGTATTATTTTATTTATTACTTATCACCAGTTTTACGCGGCTCACCGTTATTTCTCATAAAAATAGATTTCGATTCGTAGAAAGAAAGTAAGTAAGAAAGTAAGAATCATAAGCATATTATTCTAATCATTTGTAGAGGTATGGATTGCTAAGTTTTTCTCTATTGACGAAGGGGAACATAATTCGATTTTAAAAGAAAACAATGATTTTTTTAAAAAATAAGTGTTACATTAATATATTATATCGTAAAAGAGAGACTTTGGATTGAATAAAACAGTAGCTAATTATTTTTTATACAAGCTATATTTTCCTAAAATTTATCTTAAAAGACTTTTTATTATTACCTATAAAAATACATTTCGATTAGTAACTATATAATTAAAAAAAAATAGAATTGTAATCATATTATTCTTATCGATCATAGAGATAGTATTGCTGAATTTTTCTCCCTTGACTCAGTAAAATACAGTTCGATTTTCAGAGAAAAAAAATTGGTCAAAAACAGAAAAAAACTTTTTACATCAGTAAATAAGGTACCCTGGGGTAATAACGCCGAGCGGGGTAATAACGCCAAGTGCTTATATTTTGCATAATTATGAAATAATCAGGTAAATGACACCCATGTGCTCTGCGCAGAAGGGTTTTAAGTCATATAAATCGCAAAAAACAGCTTCAAGTTAATTTGTTTCATTTTTAGGTCTTATTGTTTTTACAAGCAATTAAAATTAACGCTTGATCTAAAATTTGCGAGATAAGGTTTTTGATGTGAAGACTATATTTTTTATCCGGAAATACTTTGTTTATTACATAAATTTGTAGTGTATTTCATGTACTTTCAAAATGTTGTTAAAGATTTTCGATATCTTCTCGTGATAATTTGTAATTTAAAATGTACAGCGCAATAACTATAACGGGGTAATAACGCCAATCCTTGGTATTAATACCCCGGTTGATTCCCTACAGTGGCCGAGCTACATCCTAAATACTGATTTAAATAAACACAGTTAAAACTGTACAATGTTTCTAATAATTCTATTTAAGCGGTCCTTTTTAAGCAAAAAGAAGCTCACGGTCTGATATTCTTTTGCCTCATCCTCCTCCCTCACACCACACCTTTATTTTTCTTACACTTTCACAAAAATTGAACATTTTCAATAGCTTAGAATGCAATTTGTCAATTTCTAAGTTTGTAGAGTTTGTATTTTTAGAATTGGGAAATCTGCATGTCATTATTCCATCTTATTTTATAGTTTTGTTTGCATGGCGTTATTACCCATATAGGTGGGTATTAACGCCAAATAGCATTGGTCAAGAAAAAACGCCATTACATTTTATGAATGCATATCTGTAAAATTATTTTATTTTATATAGATAGTCAATGAGTTGCTGTATCAAATCCTATATTTGTTTGAAAAATACAATCTAAAACTAAGCCGTGAAAATTGGTAGAACCTTAACGTGGCGTTATTACCCCAGGGTACCTTATCTTAAGAGATGAACTTTTTCTTAAATTAAACCGTAACTAATCATTGTCCGTACAAACCCTTTTTTTTCTTTACTTAACCTTTTGTATCATCGCCTTGCTGATGTACAACATATCAAAAAATTAATAGTTCTTACGCAATAAGCTTTAAAAAATGATTTTATTTGTTGTTTCTATAGTCTATGTTATCTGTTGTTTCTATTTCCCAACAGACCATTTCAAATACATTGATCATTGGAATTCTCAATAAACGATGATATAGAGTTAATTTCTCATACCAAAGTTTTATTTATCATTTCAAAAGTATCAGGTCGATATTGCAAAAATTAACTTAGTAAATTTTGTCAAATTAAAAAAGCTGGAAGAAGTCCGAAAATAGATTTTTTAAAGGGTAATTTGTGTACTTAAAACTTTGTATTAGAAAATATACAATATTTATTAGAAATATGTCAATTTCTGTTTATTGCAAATGAGAAAAAATATCTTTCATTCAATAATTATCTTCGTTTCACTTTCAAAATTTATATATTTTTATAGGTTTTTAATAATGTATTTAACATCTAAACTAATATTTATCAAATCGGAGTTCTTGAGTCATAAAGGGTTACTCTTATTACTTTATCAGTCCCAGAAAAGTTTTCAAGCGTAAATATAAAATTTCATTCATTTATCATTTCTGATCTATCGTAATAGAATAGTTTGATAAGTTTTAGTTTTGTTGCAGAATATAATCAGATGAGATTGGTAAATCATGTTTCTTAATCCTTAATTATATTTATATGAAAATAAATTTAAAAAGTTCAACTTATGCAATTTTCTATATTACTACAAATAATATTTCTGTGTAATAAATTACATCTGACCAATATGAGCCAAACATCAGAAAAAATATAAGAACTGAACTTTTTTTTGTTGGTGAAGTACTTTTATCACGAAAGAAAAATGTTTGGTAGTGAATTCTTCATGACTAAATATAAATTTTCATTTATTCATCAATTCCCGTCAGTAATAACAGAAAATGGTGTCAGTTTTTCTTCCGCTGTAGAATAGAATCGGATAATATTTTATTGAGAAAAAACATGCTTTCTATTTTTAATTATGTTTACATGAAAATAAATTTAAAAAGAGGAAATTATATTTTTCAGAGTACAATTACAGACAATTGTTTAAAAACATTTCGAATAACTTTCATCGTATTAATTTTAAACAAAGTCAGAAAAAAATTAGAGATATTTTTTATTGTTGTTGTAAATAAAGTAATCAAAACCTATTAAAAACATGAATGTGAAAGAATGCAAAGTTTGTTAAAGGTTTTGCTAATAAAAGAAGTGAGATCTAACTGCAAACCAAGTTCTTTCGAAGCTCCTTAAATCGTAGCTCCTGCCATGCATAATATTCTTCAATTGCTTAAAATAATTTGTTATGTTACTTGTTATTCAATAGAGCGACTTAGAAAGTTTTCTCTTATTCAAAGTTCTCTATTTAGTTGATCAAAACTTAAAGTTGATCACTTCCTTAACTTATCAATACCTTAACTTTAATAAACGTAATCGAATTCTCGATTGACTAGATCTTTGCCAATCAGATTCAAGATTAAATTATACTCCGACTCAAAGATTAAAATTGATGGCTCAAAACTTGCCATGTCGCTCTATTGAATAGCAAGTAACATACAAATCATTTTAAGCAATTGAAGAATATTATGTATGGCAGGAGCTATGATTTAAGGAGCTTCGAAAGAACTTGGTTTGCAGTTAGATCTCACTTCTTTTATTTGTGAAACCTTTAACAAACTTGGCGTTCTTTCATATTCAAGTTTTTGATACGATATCATTATTTTTTGTCAAAGCACTTCTTTTATTACCGAAACCTTTAGCGAACTTGGCATTTTCTCACATTCATGTTTTCATATGATATCATTATTCTTTGTCAAATAAGTAGGTATTTATTTCCTTTTTGAAATAAATAGGCTTAATATTAAATTAACTTTATTTGATATTAATTAATGCTTTTATTAATTCTTGGTGATATATCGCTAAATTGACGACAAAAAATACACGCCAAAAGTGATACTAACTTGGCGTTATTTCTGTTATTTCGCCAAATTCCCATAGACTTCTATTGTAATCTGGTAATTTATCCAATACTTTTGTTAGAGCAAGGACTGTCGCCATCATTTTGACATCTCTTTTTTTCTTTAAACGGTTCGCTAAATTTCCAAGATTGCTTAAATTTTGCTATTTAGAAAGTTTTTTAGAACGCTTTTCGCACATTTTTACCCCTTTTAAATTTTGTATTTGTTAACAAATGTTCTTAGTGATCATTTATATCTTATAAGTAATGAACATGCCAAATTTTATGTTTCTAGGCCCTTAAGATACAGACATCGCATTTTTAGAATGTTTTTGCTCTTTTACGCCCTTTGGAATAGTGGCATCGACATAAGATATAGCCCATGTTGTAGCAAGGACTGTCACCATCATTTTCATATCATTACTTTTAAGATCGGTTTGTTGTTTTCTGAGATTGCTTAAAAATTCCAATTTAGAGCATTTTTAGCACGTTTTTCGCGCATTTTCTCATCTTTTGAATTCCGTATTTTTTAGCAAATGCCCTGAGAGATCATTTATATGTTATAAAACGCCAAATTTTATATTTCTAGGTCCTTCAGTAACACAAAAGTTGCATTTTTAGAATGTTTTTTTGCTTCTTCACTCTTTTTTGGTTAATGTAATACACATAAAATATAGCCTATGTTTGAACCGGGGCGAATACCATCATTTTGGTACCATTAATTTCATTCGGTACCATTAATTAAATCGGTTCGGTAGTTTCAGAGATTAGCCCCGATACTTGCCAAAAATGACGTCAACTAGGCACATTTCTGATATTTCGCGAAATTCGAATAAACTCTAATATGCCAAACTTTGTTTCCAGTCCCTTAACAAACAGACATAGCATTTTTAGAATGTTTTTCACTCTTTTACGCCTTTGGGTTAGTGGCATCGACATAACATGTAGCCTATGCTGGAGCAAGGACTGTCATCATCATTTTGATATCATTACTTTTAAGATCGGTTTGTTATTTGCTGAGATTATTTTAAAATAGCTATTTAGAATATTTTTAGAACGCTCTTCGCGGATTTCCACTCCTTTTAAATTTGGTATCTTTTAGCAAATCTCTTTAGTGATCATTTATATCTTATAAATAATTAACATGCTGAATTTTGTTCTTCTAGGCCCTTCAGTAAAGAAAAAAAAATTAGAATGTTTTTTGCTTCTGAACCCTTTTTTGGTTAGTGGCACAGGCATGAGATATAGTCTATGTGTGAACTAGGCAAATACCATTATTTTGGTACCATTACTTTTGAAATCGGTTAGGTAGTTTCAGAGATTAGCCCCGATATTCCCCAAAAGTGACGTCAATTTGGCACTATTTCTGGTATCTTGTGAAATTCTCATAAACGCCCATTGTAATCCAATAATTTATCTTCTAACCAACCATTAATGTTTAATTAATGGTGATTTCTGATTTTTTCCTATTTATAGATCCAATAACCTACCTCCACTCTAAATTTCAACTTCCTAAGTCACCTGGAAGTAGTCAAACATTTTGATGAGTGAGTCAGTGAGTCAGTTGTAAAAATAGTAGTTTTCAGACATGAATTTCTTGTGAACGGCAAAAGATTTTTTTTTAGAAAAGTTATAAGATTCGGAAAATAGAAGACGGTCTTACACGACACGAGAAATTGCAAGTGTGTGGGTAAAATAGAATTTAAGTTATTGAGGGGTCAAAAATGGCCCAAAATGGTTCGTGGAATATAACCCACGGCCGGTGTTTCGCTTTTTACTTTGTGAACTTGTCTGACACACTGCCGTATGTCTAGATCGATTAACTTAATCTATCATAAAAAATATATTTATTATATATTGTTTTAAACATTATATTATTTTAAATGTATTATATTTTATATATATAAAATTTTATACATAAAATTTTTTAGATAAAATTTTTAATGTATAAAATTTTATATTATTTTAAATATATAATTTTTTTTTTTATTTTGAGGGTGGGGGGGAAGATTGTTCAGGAGTAAATATAGAACTTCATTCATTCGTCACTTAGCGTCAATCGTCGCAGAATGTTTTGGTATGAATTTTCTCCCGTGATAAAAAGAAAATAATAGAAATTTACAGAAAAAACAACTTCATGTTTAAAACATGTATCTTAGACATCTTTATATTAAAATGAATTAAAAAAGGCATTTATCTGATTTAACAAATAACTTTAAGTAGCTTTTTCAAAGAATTTCCATCTAATAATTTTCATATTACCAATCTGAGAAAAACATCAGAAAAATGTCATCTTTTTTTTTTTTTTTTTTTTTTTGCTTAAATAATCTATTCATATAAATTTATTTGTCACAAAAACATTTCTATCTAATAACTTTCGTATTATCAGACTCAGGCAAAAGCCAGAAAAACATCATTTTTCTTCGTGTAAATAATGTACTTTTATGACTTAAAATGTTACAAGAACATTTCTTGGGGAACGTTCATGAGTAAAAAATTATCAATCATTCGTTAGTTCCAATCAATCACAGTAGATATATATCACAGGTGATATTTTTTTCTGTCGCTGTAGAATAGAATCAGACAAGATTTTACAAAAGAAAACGTGTTATTTATTTTTTATTCATCTTTATATTAAAAAAAGTCTAAAAAAGTGTATTAACATGACTTTAAAAGACAAATGTAGAAAATTTTTTCAAAGAGTTTCTATTTAAAAACTTTCATATTACCAATCTGAGGCAAATGCGAGAAAAACCTGAAAAGCTCTATTTTTATGCTTAAATAAAGTATTCCCATCACTTTATCACTCAGAAAAACATTTTTTGGGTGTCCAGCAAATAACACCCTGATTTCAAATTTAAATTTCTCAAAAACAAATATCGATAGAATTATGCGGTAATCGGTTTGATTATTAGGAAAGCTGTAAAAATGTTATACAGAAGTTTCGAAGGGTGGATATTTTGAAAAGATTATGTTCTGATTGCAAAGAATGCTTGACTTAACATTTTTCTTGCTTTAAATTGCTTAACATTTTTGCTGCTGGTTTAATTGGCTGACTTAACATTTTTCTTGCTGGTTTAAATGAGATTTTGGGCGGACAACCCATATTTTAAGGTTTTTTGGAACAAAAGTTTTGGAATTTCAGAAATTTCAAAAGTTTAGTTCTAAAAATATGGTTATGTACCCCGAAAAACTCATTCTCTACAAGCAATCTAAAGCAAGAAAAACGTCAAGTCGAGCATGCTTTGCAATCAGAACATAATCTTTTCAAAATATTCACCGTTCGAAACTTTAGTATAACATTTTTACAGCTTAACTAATAAAGAAACCGTTTACCGCATAGTTTTATCGATTTTTGTTTTTGAGAAATTTAAATTTGAAATCAGGGTGTTATTTGCTGGACACTCTGTATTTCCTATTTTTTAATTATCTGCACATGAAAACATATTTAAAAAGTTGAATTAATATTTTTCGAAATACAACTAAAGTCAATTGTTTTAAAGCATTTCGATCTAATACTTTTTATCTTACCAAATTTAGGTAAATTTCAGAAAAAAAATCAAAAGCTCATTTTTTGTCGTCGTTATTAATAAAGTACATTTATCACATTATATGTCACAAAATATTTCTTGAGGGATTGTTCATAAGTAAATATAGAACTTCATTCATTCATCATTTAATGTCAATGAAAACAGAATGTTTTGATATGGTTTTCTCCCATGGCAGAATAGAATCGAATAGAATTTTACTGGAAAAACACATTCCCTTCTTCGGTGACAAATTTATTCTTTAAAAATTCGAGGCACAAAATAGTTAGGCCTGAATTCTTTTTCCCATAAAAATTAAATTCTGCTATTTTCTTCTACATTATGACTCCAATTCTATAAGATATAATGTTTTTTGCTCCAAAACAAAATAATAAATGCCAACATCAATAATAAGATTCGTTATTTAAAAAAAAGTCATTTTTGCCTATATTTCCAATGTGTGGCTAAAAAAGTAAGTAATCCTCATAATTATTAAATTTAAGTATAGTAATCCCTTAACATTAGCGAGGTTTAGTTTCCTGAAAACATCCGCGAATGTCAAAATCACGTAAGTTGAGACTATCTTTTCGTATATATAAGGGTGTTAGGTTCTGATTTTAATGTAAGAGGACAATCGAAATCCCAAAAAATATATTTATTAATCATTAAATTTTATACAGGTTTTAAATAAATTTGAGTAATTATAAGCATATTGTACACTATTATTTTAACTTAATCAAACTGATTGGTAAAGTTATCATACGAATAAAACAATTCCAACTGAGCTTAAAATTGCCCATCACGGGAATCGAATCCAGATACTTGGCTTACAGGGCCAATACTTTACCGTTTAAGCTAACTGGGCACGACAACAGGTGAGCATTTCTCTTACAGATAAACATGTAGGTCTTAACATCTGGTCTGTCATTAAGATCTCTCATTAAGGTCTGTCATTAAGGTCTGCTCAACAGAATAAATCAAAGGTAAAGGAACTCCATAGAACGATGGATGTGTAGATAAACTATTATTTTAACACAATCAAACTGATTGGTAAAGTTATCTGAGCGAAAAATGCTCACCGGTTTTCGTGCCCAGTTAGCTTAAACGGTAAAGTATTGGCCCTGTAAACCAAGCATCTGGGTTCGATTCCCCTCCTGGTCAATTTTTCGCTCAGTCATAAAGATTTAATTCAGATGTAGTCTCTCAGCAATCTCTTCAATAGTAATTCATTTATTATTATTCACTAAATGACAAAATAAGTTATTATCAATGTCAGAAAATATCCCAGAGCGAATTTTATAGTTTATATTGAATTTTTAAATCATCATTTCGGAATCTACAAAATCACTTTTTAACTGTTGTTAGAATGAAAATATAATTCAAATAAACGTCTTTATTTTTTTCACATAACAAAATCAAACTGTAAAACAGCAAATAAAGCCTTTGTGCACAAATGTTTAAAGATAGAAAACCAACGATTATAAATGCACATATAAAGTATGATAAAGTAGCAAAAACTGAGTCTCAGTTTTGCTATTTTTTAGCTCGCTGAATTTTGCACTGATGAAGTATCTCGATAGTACATTCGAAATAGCTATTTGCTACCTTATCATACTTTATATGTGCATTTACAATCGTTGGTTTTCTATCTTTAAACACAATCAAACTGATTGATAAAGTTATCTGAAACAGAAATGCTCACCGGTTGTCGTGCCCAGTTAGCCTAAACGGTAAAGTATTGGCCGTGTAAGCCAAGTATCTGGGTTCGATTCCCGTCCTGGTCAATTTTTCTCTCAGTTCGAAATATTTAATTCGCATATTGTACGCTATTTATTTTCTAGTGTGTGCTGGAAAAAATTTAGTGATGTGCGATTGTTTGACAGAACTTATCTTAAGTTTATGAATTTCCATGTAAGAAAAAGTTGCATCCTCGATTTCTATTTTAAATTTAAGACTCCTCAACATTTAAGAATCGCATTCTATTGCTTTTGCAAGAAGTGGTGGTTGATAAGTTATAAAATTTGAAATGTTAGAAAATTGAAAAAATTAAAAAAAATCTACATAAAAAATAAAGAAAAATACTTAGGCCATAGAGTAATAGAGTAGGTTATACAATACATAAGAGTCCAAAGTCACATAGTTAATAGAAATGCTAATACAAAGTGAGTACTTTGTAAAAAAAAATATTCTTTATAAAACAAATGCGAATTATTAAGTTCAGTTTTCCCAAATGTTGACATGTTCCAAACTTTTTATTTCGCGAATAATCAAAACTGGCGAATGTTAATGGATCACATTATCTGTCACAAAAACATTTTTTGAGGGATTGTTCCTAAATATAAAAATTCATCCATTCGTCCTTTCCTGTCAATAAAAGCAGAATGTTTTGATATGTTTTTCTCCACGGCAGAATAGAATTGGATAAAATTTTACAAGAAAAACACGTTTCCAATTTCTGCGATATATTTATTCTCTAAAAATCCCAGGCACAAAAATGTGGACCTCAATTCGTTTTCTCATAAAAACTAAAATTGTACTATTTTTCTCTACATTATGACTTCAGTTCTATAAGATATAATGTTTTTTGCCTTAAAATAAAGCCAATCATATGAAAATCATAATCATAAAGCCATATTAATGATGAGGTTCGTTATAAAATAAATGTTATTTTCGTCTATATTTGCAACTTGTGGCTAAGAAAGTACACTGTTAAAATATTCTGTAATAATAATAATAATAATAATAATAATAATAATAATAATAATAATAATAAAACAGAAAAAAAGCGAGATTTTCTGTAAATTTGCACTAGTTCTTGGTTAAATACATTAAATTGAGCATTTCGCTCGCCATTTTACAAACAGACATTATATCTAATTCACCGTAGATAATTAATTCGTCCTAATTTTAAGGCATTTTTTATGTTTGTTGAAACTCATAATTCAAAATAAAATCTTACAAAATTATTTTGCCATTTTATTAGAAGTATTAAAAAAGAAAATTTATTAACCATTTGAAAAATGGTTGTTGTTTTCGGGAGAATGGACCCGATGATGTTACCACTTTTGAATGATGTTACCACTTTTGAATGATGTTACCACTTTTGAATTTAAATTAAATTCTTTATTTTTAGAAGAATTTTTATTTGAATTTAAATTAAATTCTTTACTTTTAGAAGAATTTTTATTTGAATAGTAAATTAAAATGGTTAAAATCATTGTAATAAAGGAGAAAACTAACAAATTTAAAAATGGGTAGACGGAAATTAACAGATACGGAAAAAGCCAAAGCCAAAGAAATGAATGAACGTGAATATCGCATTCAATGATATTAAACACAATACGCGTACTTAAACAATCATAAAGTGATTTTTATTTCTTCTTTTGCTATTTAAAATAAAAATTTAGTCAACATGTATAAGTTGCTTATTAGTTTGGCGATTCGTATCATTTGGCGAAATTGGTCGACGGGATAACTGAGTAATACTGTATTTGGTTTGGCGCAAAAACGTCTTTCAATGCAGAAAATGATAAAATCAAAAGATTATTGAGCCGCTGAAAACCAATTACGTGTTGAAAGGCGATCACGAAAAAGGAAGCAATTTAATGCCGAACCGATTAATTGTAAAACATCATGTCGCCAGGGCGACCAATCCACTAGCCATGGCGTTTTACTATCGGTCGGTTCTAACCAGGAAAATAACAGTATATGCCAAAGCTGTATTTTAATAATGATTACTTTTGCACCAACAATGTTAAATAGTTTGAAATGTTTCTTTCGTCGCCAACTTTTATGCTTGGCGACAATAGAGTGATATAACTTAAACGAACCGTACCTTCAAATTGCAGCATGTATAAAGTCATTTATAGCAGTGGCACGGATAATACACAATAAAACAACTGGTATTTAGCTTAAAATGATAGATGAATGTATCGAGTGAAACATTTTTTTGTTTTTATTTATTATTTTTAAGTAAGAATAATATAGAAAGGAAAAGTCATCTCCTTGGTATTAGTGGGGATTTTTATCGGGTTTTTTTCGCTGAGTCATAAAAGACATATTTTGAAAAAAATAACAAAAGCTCAATCAGTAGGGTGCTCCTCCACTGTCAAGTGGTCTCAGATTCAAATCTCAGAAAGGCTATAAACAAACTGAGTAAAAAAACAAACAATGTAACAGTTTAAAAGATCGCGAAAAAATTAAATATTTTTAGACTCCCAAAAGTTTGAGTGATTACTAATTCTGAAAAACTAAATTAAATTATTATCATAAAAAATAAATTTACAGAGTCTTTTGTATTATTATCGATGTTAATTCATAGAGACTCTTGTAAATTTACCGAAAAATTTCCCTGTTGTTTAACAGAATCTCTGTTTTTCAAATCTTTGTAATTTTACATAAGACTGAAGATAATGGAGTGCCCGTAGATCCTCTGCAATTTCAGAGAAAAACTTTTAACAGTGCAAGTAATTCTCGCAATTATTTAATTTAAATATTTAAATGTGTATTTTAAAAATAAATAATATCATACGATCAAATTCAATATTCCAACTTGATTCAATCACGAATGCACAACATGAACTTCAAAAAACTCACATTTTATTTAAAATTGCAACAATAATAACAATAATAATATTCTTACAACTTAAAAACATACATTTTATTTAAATTTCTTAATGCATTCGGCTTGCAATACCGAGGTCAATGTCAGAGATTAATTTTATTAATAGCTGCTGTTCCATTCAATACGAATGATGTGATTTATTTGAAAGCTTGATGTTTCTCCATTGTTTGCGAAAATTTGATTAAAAAGGTCTCAAAATAGGAAGTCAAGTCTTTTTAGATCCTAATAAAATCAGTATGCAGCCATGACGAAAATGAACGTTTTCCAGATGAAAATAAAAATAATAATTGTATCACACTACACACATCAATGTACAAATATATACACATATATATGCACATATGTACATATGTATATATGCGGGATTTACTCATGATTTAAGCAAAACTAATATTCTTGAAAATATAAAAAGGTTTAATAGACATAAAATATATACGCAACATTCAACTATAATACTAAAACTGAATATTATTCAGCATAAACAAGCTTCCTGAGCTTTGCATTAAAAATCCACCAAACTCGCCATCGCTGAAAAATCTATAAAACACCTCGTTCTTTTTACGCATCATCCCATGAGTCTCACTTGGGATATCACGTTCATTAATTCATTGAGTTTATTATATGTTATTGCTGAATACTTCATCCTTTATTCCCACATTCTCGGTCATCCTGACGTTTCTGACGACCTCGGCAGCTGCTTATAAAAATTTATACACAGTTTCATACAAATAAAACAGGTAAATATAAAGCAACAACATCTCACGTTATGCAGATGCGTTACCTCACGGCTTGATGTATTTTGCGATAGTAGATATCTTGCTGTCCACCATGGTCTCCAATTCTCTTTGCATCATAATAATCATGTGATTTTACTATAACGTTTTTATTCGGTCCATGGAATGTTCCCTTTTTCAGTCCATCCCGTACTGTGTTTCGTGGATTACCACAAGATCATTTAATTCATATCTGTTAGATACTTAAATTGTTTTCTATAATTACCGTTACTCCAAAAATATAGAATTCTACGCGGACCATTAAAATTTGCTTTAATGCTTCTTTTGTCTTTGTATTTAATACTATCCCTTTCACACGGTTCAGCTCTTTCTTTTTCAAAAATTTCATGTTTTCTTTCAGTTTTCTGTACCTCTAAATCTTTCTGTTTGCTGTTTCTCCAATTATTATATGTGTGACGTTTTCCATCAAAATTATTTCTCGAATACACACTCAGAAATGAATACTCAAATTTCACGAAATTCTCCTCGCTTTTGACGAAACCGTTTCCTGGGAAATGCTCCGAACAAATATTTCGTCAAATTGATGAAATCACTTCCCTCACTCTTTTAACGATACCAAATCGTCAAAAAATTTCGTCAAAAAGGGACTAGTGCTGCCATCTATCGAATTTTTTAGAAGCTCCTGTATCCAATGACAGAAGCAAAAAAGACATGTCACACGCGTGGTTCGAACTCATAACGTACAGTGTGGCAGTCCGACGCCCTAAGATCACGCCACAGATTACTCCGACAGGTATGATTATAAAGGCATAAAGTGGATTATAGTGTGTGTTTGAATTTTTATAATTGTGATAGTACTTTTATCGATTCTGTTATAAATCTTGCAAGTTTTAAATAATAAGACGAATTTATTATTTTGATTTTCTAATGGATAATGAATAATTATAATATGGCTTAATTAAATAACATCTAGGGGAAATTTATTTACTTAAGGAATGATTAAAATATGAGCTGGTTAGTTTGATGTTCAGAAATAACGAATTATGAAGTACTTATTGGGAGAGATTTTACTACTTTAAGCGAGACTTTAAGTAGGTGGATAAGATTTTAACAATTTACTGTTTATAGAGGGGAGAGAGAAAAAATCTGTATATATTTTTAATTTGAGTGAAAAAAGTAGATATTGGATATAAAATAGATCTTAGAATTTTGAAATTTTATTGATCAAATTTACTTTTTGAACGGTTTTGTAGAACGAAGTAATTTTTTTTCGAATGAAATCAAAACGAAATACAACTTACAAATAAATTAATAAAAATAGTAATAAACATTCCCCCCCCCCTAAAAAAAATAATAATAATGTAGCAAGAGTAATTGCTTACATTTCATTATTTTCTGAAAAACGCTAAAAAGTACTGTTTTAAACAAGCAAATATATCCTTGCTAAAATCGCAAGATTTGGGGAGGTACAATATCGGGTCCTTCTATAAATGGCTACCGCGACAGTTTCCTTAAAATTCATCAAGTCTGGCCATGATTAAGGAAGCACTTTCGTCAAATATTTGAGAGTTCACGTTTCGTTAAAAGTCATGTGACTCTTATACGAAATGATCGTCAAAAACGACGAAATAAGGCTCAAGGATTTCTGAATCGTCAAAAATGAGAGTTTTATTTCTGAGAGTGTAATACTTTCTTTTTTCATTTCTGTCATTGTAATCACGTTTCTTGTAATTTCTGATAAATATCTGTTTATTTGCGTTTTTTCTTCAATATCTCTTTTTTCCCTCGTGTTTTTCTGTTTATAATATTTTTCAACTTTCATCATTTTATTTTTATTTTCATTGGCGCATGCACAGAATTTGCGTTTTTCTTTTAGGTCATTCATTCGTACTATTTGTGATGCCTCGTTTCTTTCATTCAATTTTTTCTTACTAATTAAATGTTCTTCTTTCTCATTTCTTTTCTTATTTTCAAATTTCTCACGTGATTCAAATCAATTTCATTATCCTCCATGACTCTCGCGAAATTAATCAAGAAATTACCTCCTGTATTATTTTCATTTGCAACTATAATATTTTCATCACGTGAATTATCTAACATAGACATATTCATTTTATTATTATTTCTGGCTGCATGATTCAATTTTATATTTAAATTCTTCTGAACTTCAATGTAACCTATTTGAATATTGTTGCGTTTGCCAATGATCTTAATTCCGTTCTCGTCTATCGCCAATTTAATTTGCTAATCACATCATATCCCAATAAAATATCATATACAAGAGATTCTATCACGTACAAATTTGTTCTGATTAGAAAACCATCAGTATTAAATTCATATCGAAAGTATCCTTTAGGATAAACAACTATTTTATTTATGCCTGACAAAGAGATATTATTTGAAAATAATCTTGGCGAGCCTATTTTCGTATAATATTCATAACTCACCAAACTGATATTACTTCCAGTGTCAAAAAAGATCCGTGTATTTTTACCGTTAATATGAATATTTTTCAAGCAATCAGGTTTGGCGCTATTTGTTTGTGTGATTACTGTAGAATTCACTTCTTTGTGATTGGATAATCGCGGGTTTTGGCTCCGATTTTTGGTGTCATTTTTTATTTGTTTATTATTACAATTATTACACTGCGATATTGCGTGGCCAAGACGGTTACTTTTGAAACACATAATTTGTGTCCTGTTCTTTTCATTTAAATTAGAAGATTCATTTACATTATCTGTATTATCTTTAAATTGTTGTTTTCTTAAAGCATTATAACGTTGATATGGTAACCATGGTTTTGTGTTGTAGTTTTCGCGCATTTTTGGTTCCCTTTCTTCAAAATGGTGCGAATTTCCATTCAGGGTTTTAATATTACGCCTTGCTGTTTCGTAATCATCTAGTTTACAAACTAATGTATCAACACTTTTAATTTTGGGAAAATCATCGATAAAATGTTCCTTTATTTCTATCGGTAATCTTCTTTTGATTTGATCTACTAATATTAATTCTTTTAAATCTTCAAAATTGGATACATCAAGACCAGTAATCCATTCTTCTAAATAATTTCTTAACTCAAATGCTAGATCACGCCAAGTGGTTGAGTTTTCTTTCTTATGTGACATTAATTTTTGCCTAAACTCTTTTGGCGTCAATTTCAATCTTTTGAGCAGCAAGTTTTTTACGTAATCGTAGTTATTTGTTAATGTTTCTGGTTCTCTAGTTATAACATTGGCAATTTCTAGCGGTATTAAACTTAATAAGTGCACTACCCAATTTTCTTTTATAATATTCATCCTAGAAATTTGTCTCTCGAATAAAACTAAATAAATACTAATATCACCCTTCCCGTCAAAGTGTGACATTAATTTAGACAAATCTGGTTGCTTACCTGAACCAGTTACAGTCGACCCGTCACTTATATTTGTCATATTCCCTTGAAGCTCGATTTTTCGTAATTCGTACTCTAGCTCTAATCTCTTTTCCTCTATTCTTCTTTCTGCTTCTAGCCGTATTTCTTCTTTTTCTGCCTCTAGCCTTCTTTCTTCTTTGTCTGCCTCCAGCCTTCTTTCTTCTTTTTCTGCTTCAAGCCTTCTTTCTTCCTTTTCCTTTTCTGCTTCTAGCCTTCTTTCGTCTTTTTCGGCTTCTAGTGTTCTTTTTTCTTTTTCTGCTTCAAGCCTTCTTTCTTCTTTTTCCTTTTCTGCTTCTAGCCTTCTTTCTTCTTTTTCGGCTTCTAGCCTTCTTTCTTCTTTTTCTATTCTCTCTGCAGCAATGACTTCAAGTCGAACTTTTACAAAATTTTCTTCATAATCCTTTGATTCAGTCACCAGCTTTATCAAATCAATGATTCTTGGAGTCTGAGGCACAACTATACCCAGGTCATCACACAATGTTAACAAGTCCGCCTTTCTAGCTTTATTCAGAATGGACATTATAATTTTTGTTTATACTTCAACAAAACAATGTATTGCACTATCTTGCAGGCTTGATTATGGATAATTTCTAATCATTACACATATAACAAACAGTTCCTTTTTTATATTATACGTTTTAGTTTAAAAACAAAACATTTTTCTCAGACTTATCTCTTCTTAGTACGAAATAACTTCTATCGTGAAATTCAAATTCAAATAAACGAAATCGTTCAAATCTCGGCAACGAACCCCCAAAACTTGTGGGATTTTAAGTGATTAACTTATGATTTAAGCAAAACTAATATTCTTGAAAATATAAAAAGGTTTAATAGACATAAAATATATACGTAACATTCAACTATAATAGTAGAACTGAATATTATTCAGCATAAACAAGCTTCCCTGAGCTTGCATTAAAAATCGACCAAACTCGCCATCGCTGAAAAATCTATAGAACACACCTCGTTCTTTTTACGCATCATCCCATGAGTCTCACTTGGGATATCACGTTCATTAATTCATTGAGTTTATTATATGTTATTGCTGAATACTTCACCCTTTATTCCCACACATATATATAAATTAATTTCAGCAGTTAATTTATAATAGCGGAACTTATATTTCCACAATATTTTATACTGTCTGAATTTACCCCACACTATAAAAAAATTGTAATTTTTTCAGAAAAAAACTGTATAAAAAAAAGCAGTTTTTTCTGATAAAAACAGTGGATGCCGTATTTTTTACAGAAATAGTCAAATTTTTAACAACAATAAAAAAAAACTGCTTTGATAAATAAATAGAGTGTTTTATGTAAGTAAAATGCACTGTTAAAAAAAAATCTGTGAATTCACGGTGAAACTACCGGAAGTAAAGTAGCTGAGCTTTTACCGTTCCGTTAGTAAATTTTCCGTTGTGGGAAATACAAAAAGGGAAAACTCCGTTTTAAAAATCAGAAACTTTCCCTTACAGAGTTTGGTTTTAAATAATAATAATTTAATATAATTTTTAAAATTAATGCATCGATTAATCGTCAAATAATTCGGAATTACCGAGTGTTTTTAAGCTGCTATGTTATTTTATTTAATTATTATTTTGTATAATTTAGTTCACGCCGTCCTGAGGATCGAACTCGGGGCTTGTAGACGGCGGAACAAATCGTTACGAACTGAGCCAAAGCTGCTGATGCTGGATTGTACAAAGTCTTTTATGAGTTAGTGGGAAAAACTGTTGTTTTTCCCACTAACTTTTTAAAGTCTTTTTAACTTCCCACTAATTTTTTAAAGATTTCCTTTCAACTATATTCCTTAGAATATAGACTATTAAACTATTAAAGTATTATAATTATAAATAAACTATTATATTTATAAATAATAGTTATTAAACTATATTAAAAACTAAAATCAATTTTAGTTTTTAAAATAGTTTAATTAAAAAAAAAAATCACTGTCTAAAACCACTGTTTTCTTTCTTGTTTTTTTCTCTCTTTTCTTGTCTTTTTTTTTTTTTTTTTTTGAATGAATGAATGAATGAAAAAGTTTTTATTAAAAAAATTTTTTACAAAAAAAAAAAAAAAATATATATATATATATATATATATATAAAAACAGAAATAAGAGAAAAATAAACAGAAAAATGTAATTTAAAAGGGATTTTTTGTTTTCATTATAACGTGGCGCCAGTGGTAATCAGCGATTGCAGGCGATTAGCGGTGTGGTGCCTTGACCACTCGGCCACGGAGCCCCCTACACAACGGAGTGTCTCCGTTTTTTGTTTTTATTTCCATCCGTTTCGTTATTTTCAGGAAATATGGCGGAATTTTGTGATTTATAACGGAAAATGCCCTTTTGTTGTAAAAAGGGAACTTTTCTGTGAAATTCAGGAAAAAAATGTTAGTGAATTTCAGATTTTTTTTAACAGTGCTGTTTTTTACTGGCGAGAAAAATAACAGTTTTTCCTGAAAATTAAATAGATTTTTTTTTTGTTTTTTGTTTTTTGTTTTTACAATGCAGAAACCATTTGCATTGATAATCTCGTTTCAAATTTTAATTTCTTAAAAGTCTTATAGCCAATAGATTGGAAAAGTGTTTAATTTTGAAATTGAACTAGAGTCATTTCTGTACGAACGAGTGCTGTGCAATAATCTAGGATTAGTGCAGTTAATGACCTTGTTTTGTGTTAGTGTTATTAGCGTAAAAGTAATTTTTTTTTAATTGCAATTAAATAATAATAAAACAAAAACATTATAACTTTATACTGCGAAAGAAGATAAACTCTACTCTGAAATAAAATATTAATTGTGTTTCCCATTAATATGAATTTAAATTTTACAATTATTATTTTACAATTTTGTCTAAAAAATATTAAATATTTAAATTTTTATTAACATTTCAGAAACATTCAACTCACGTAAAGAAATAACAATACATCGGAATACACTCATTTCACAAACCTGAAAGAATTTTTGTTAGGAAAATATCCGAAACTTCAAACTCACAGTTTCTCGTATATTAATTTTGTTTTCCACATTTCATAAAAATGTTAAAGAATAAAGTTAAGTTACCGCATTTTGATAGATGAAAGTAACATAATATAAAGCATGAATGGCGGTGAATAATTATTATGGGGATATTATAATAAAGGAAAAAAATAATTTAAGATTACGAGCCCAAAACTAATTTATATTCATGAATAATAAATTCTTCATGAATCATAAATTGCTGAAATATTCGAATAAATTATGTCAGAAAGGAAAATTCTTATTTCTGATATTAAACTGTCAAAGAATTTATATGCATAAAAATACGAAATAAGAAATTTGTAATATATATTAAGTCTTATTGTAATACAATATTTTCTAAACATCTCCAAAAATTCTTTCTTAGCCTATTGCTTGTCAATATTAATTGAATAATACGCAAAACTCAATATTCGCTGTGTTTCAGATAATGAAATATTCGTTAAACTTTATTTAATCCATTTGGATACTTTGTATTAATGTTATTAACGTAAAACACTTTTTTTTTTCTAAAAATTAAAAGTAAAATCTGACCCATAATGCTTTACAAAAAGTATAAAAATTACAAACAAAACATTAAAATTTTCCACTCCGAAAGAATATAAAAAATACCTTGAATTAATACATTATTTGTGTTTTTATTGAAATAAATTAAAAAAATTCTAATTATATTATTTAATTTTATCTGAGAAATGTTAAATATTTCTATTCTTATTAATGTTTCAGAAACATTCAAATTACGGAAACGAAGTACAATATTTCGAAATACTCACATATTACAAATCTTAAAGAATTGTTTATGAAAATATCCGAAATTTCTAACGCATACTTTATCGTAAATTAATTTTGTTTCCCAAATTTCATAAAAATGTTAAAGAATAAAGTTAAGTTACCGCATTTTGATAGATGAAAGTAACATAATACAAAGCATGAAAGACAGTGAATAATTATTATGGGGATATTATAATAAAGAAAAAAATAATTTAAGATTACGAGCCCAAAACTAATTTATATTCATGAATAACAAATTCTTCATGAATCAAAAATTTCTGAAATATTCAAATAAATTATGCCAGAGAGAAAAATTCTTATTTCTCATATTAAACTCTCGAAGAATTTGTATGCATAAAAATACAAGATCAGAAAGCTGTAATATAAGTTAAATCTTATTGTAATACAATATTTTCTAAATATCTCCAAAAATTCTTCCATAGCCAATACACATATACAATTAATATCATGTGAATATTAATTGTATAATACGCAAAACAACATTCATCGTTATTTTTCAGAAAATGAAATAGTCGTTAAATGCAATTTAATCTATTTGGATAGCTAGTGTTAATGTTATTAACGTAAAAGTAGTTTTTTTCTAAAAATTAAAAAAATTAAATCTGATCCAGAAGGGTTAACGAAAAGTAAAAAATTAAACACAAAACATTAAAATTTTACACTTCGAAAGAAGATAAACTATATCCTGAATTAATACATTAATTGTATTTCTATTAAAATAAATTTAAATTTTTCTAATATTATTTTTAATTTTCAATTAAATTTTATCGTAATACAATATTTTTTAAACATCTCCAAAATTTATTTCTTACCATTTTGCTTGTCAATATTAATTGAATAATACGCAAAACAACAATATTCGTTATCTTTTAGATAATGAAATATTCGTTATTCTTATTAATATTTCAGAAACATTCAAATTACGGAAGCAAAATACAATATTTCGAAATACACACATATTACAAATCTTAGAGAATTGTTGTTTATGAAAATATCCGAAATTTCAAACGCACACTTTCTCGTAAATAAATTTTGTTTCCCATATTTCCAAAAAATGTTAAAGAATAAAGTTAAGTTAACGCATTTTGATGGATGAAAGTAACATAATACAATGCATGAATGACGGGAAATAATTATTATGGGGATATTATAATAAAGGAAAAAAATAATTTAAGTTTACGAGCCGAAAACTAATTTATATTCATGAATCATAAATTCTTCATGAATCATAAATTGCTCAAGTATTCAATTAAATTACGTCAGAAAGGAAAATTCATATTTCTCATATTAAACTCTCAAAGAATTTGTATGCATAAAAATGCGAGAAACTATCACAATAAAAATTCAATAGTACACATTAAGATATTAAATAATTAATTAGATTTTTGTTTCAATAACTTTAGCAAGAAATAATAGAAAGGGCGTTTTTTTATGAAATTTTATCTTTATTTTGTATACATATAAAAACAAATTGTAAGTGAATACATAAAAATAATTTGTTAAGATATTGTAAAATTCATAATTCTGTAACTATGTTTTTTTTTTAACCATTTAACCGATCAGATTTTTCAAAAAAAAAAAAACTTTCAAATAATGTCTATTTCTTTTTTTTATGTCTTTTTATAGATTTTTTTAAAAAAAATTTATAGCCGGTTTTCCAAAATGGAAATTTTTGCTTAAATGAATCAGAAATATGCTCGGATTAAATAACGTAAAAATTTTCAATAAAAAATTTACCGGTGAGAATAATAAATCATGATTGAATTATGGATTTCCCGTACGTGGCACGGACAAATCATGTTTTGCACAAACACGTTGGCCGTATGACATTATAAGATCCCGTATAACATAAGGCCGTATGACATAATTTCATAATTTGAAAATTTTTCATGTGTAGAAATGCTTTGCTTTTGAAAATTAAACAATTGGAATCTCATACTCATAAAGCAAGAAGATTTACAATAATTGTTCGTTTTTATTGAAGAGCAATAAGCTTTAGTGTAAAATAATATTTGTTTGCGAGCTCTATTAGCTAATATAAAGTGCATTTTTCATTGTAATAAATATTGTAGATTAGGTATAAAATAGTTCATTCAAAAGTTTTTTCTTAAACTTTTTCCTTAGTCAAAATTCGACAGATTCCACCTCTTAATTATAAATTTTTTTTCGGTGAACTGGATTATGAGCAAGCAGAAGTGATGCATTACTGCATGCATTTGTTTTTTACTTTTTAAATGTGTTGAAATTCGGAAATTGCGAAAAACTTCTCAGATTTTTTTTTTTAACCATCTGTAAAATAGCCGTTGCGGTTGCGTCTCAGACATACCTGAAACCTTATGATGTCTGGACTTTATTCTTTTTTTGATTTATCAATATTTAATGTCCAGAAACGGAATACTTTTGTTGCCACGATGACAGAAAACATTAATAACTAAAAAAGCGATTGCAATATAACTTTCAAACAATTTGAATTTAAAGGAATATGTTTTCACTACACTGTTAAAAAAATTCTGAAATTCGCGAATATTTTCACAGAAAAAGTCTCTTTTCACAACAAAAGTGCATTTACCGTTAAAAATCAGAAAATTTCACCATATTTCCTGAAAATAACGAAATAGATAGAAATAGAAACAAAAAATGGAGACACTCCGATGCGTTTGGTGCTCCATGGCCGAGTGGTCAAGGCACCACACCGCTAATCGCTTGCAAGCGCAGATTGTGGGTTCGGATCCCACTGGCACCATGAACTAATAAAAAATCCCTTTTAAATTACATTTTTTCCTGTTTATTTTTCTCTTATTTCTTATTAAAAAATATTTTAATTAATTAGACAAAAATTAAATAAATAAATAGTGTACGACAATTTCAAAAAATTGTCTATGACATTATTTTTGTAAAAAATGAATAAAAAGGGTTTTTCATTCATTCATTCATTCATTCATTTAAAAAAAACAGGGATTTTAAACAGTGTTTTTTTAATTAAACTATTTAAAAAATTAAAATTTATTTTAAAAAATAATAAGTACTATGCATCAGTCTAAAATAAAATAAAATAAACCGTTTACAAATATTCTTAGGAATATATTTGAAAGGAAATCTTTAAAAAAGCACAACAGATTTTCCCCTAACTCATAAAAGACATACTTTGTACAATCCGGCATCAGCATCTTTGCTCAGTTAGTAAGGATTTGTTACACTATCAGAAGGTCCCGTGTTCGATCCACTGGACGGCGTGAAGCAAATTATACAAAATAATAATAATAATTAAGTAAAATAATATAGCAGCTTAAAATTGCTCGGTATTGCGAACTCTTTGACGATTAATCGATTCATTAATTTAAAAAATCATATTAAATTATTATCACTAAAAATCAAACTTTGTAACAGAAAGTTACTGCTTCTTCAAACATAGTTTTCCTTTCTTGTATTTCCCACAACGGAAAATCGACTAACGGAACGGTAAAAGTTCGCTACTTTGCTGCCAGTAGTTTCACCGTGAATTCACAGATTTATTTTTAACAGTGTATACGAAGGTTTAATATTGAAAATGTGCGATGCTTAGAAGATTAAAAAATTGTAGTATTGCAAGTATTTTTAGTTTCCAGGAATATTAATAGTTAATCCATGACGTACGTAATATACGGCTCTTTTATTACGTAAGCTAGGTTTTGATTATCATAAAAATGATGTTTATTATTTTAAACATAGAATTTATATATAGGTTTAAAATCTCAGTCTTTGAAAATACCATTTTTGACGTGATCGTTGCAATTTGTTAAATTAATTTTATTATTATTATTATTATTATTATTATTATTATTATTATTATTAAATAAGATGACCTACCAGCCAGTAAAATTCAACTTTGAAGAACAATGCATAATCGATAATAAAATAACTACTACACGTGCTCATACACTACTACATTTGCGCAGTTTTAATGTCTTTATTTCATTGGTACATTTTACTGATATATGTACAGTCTTCGTTCTAATCATGAATGCTTCATTGTCCGATACATGTATAATGAATTGTAAGACTAGACTTTTATGCTATATACTTGACAGACAATAATTTGTAAGAACATTATAATATGAACACCCATATCAATAACATTTGTGCGTGACGCTGTCATAGTATCAAGGGGATAATCATATATATTATTTCTTATGTCAATATTTCTATTTTTATGTGCATATAACAGAAAGAGCAACGAATGGGGTATCATACATAAAGATAAGGAATTTGAGTTACAGCATTCATATTACACTAAAATAAATTTTGGTTTTAAATATACAGATATATATATAAAAAATCTAATAGCGTATTAATAATAATCACAAAGTTTGTAGAAAGACACGTGAGTACATTGGTAATAGCAGATGTAAATTTTCCAAGTGGGTGAAAAAAGTCCGCATCAGGATTCGAACCAAGGATGTATTGGCTGAATACTGTTAAAACTAAAGGTTGCATATGGCACTCCTAGGGTGAAACGCTTGTTCCGTCAGCGACACCCCTAAGGAAGCCAGAATTGCACCCCTAGAGGTGCCCTAGGGCACTCCATGGCATCTTATAGGGTGCCATATGGGTGCCTTGAGGTGACATGTGGTGTCAAGGGATGCCTTAGGGCACCTCTAGAGTTGCAATTCTGGCTCCCTTAGGGGTATCACTGACGGGACAAGCATTTCACTTCTAGGAGTGCCATATGCAACCTTTAGTTTTAACAGTGAAGCTGCCAATGCTCCTCTAACTGAGTCATCCAGGACACGAACACTGCAGGACTTCTTCACCCAAATGACCTCAACGATCACAGAATCTGGTCTGATACTATAGATCAGCTGAACAGACTAAATTGAAGGCCAATATATTCTGTTGAGTTGATCCTGTTTGTTGATTTATTCTGTTGAGTTGATCCATAGTATCAGAACAGATTCTGTGATCGCTGTGGTCATTTGGGGGAAGAATTCCTCCAGTGTTCGTCCGGGATAGATCAGTTGGAAGAGCATTGGCGGTTTCAGCAAATACATCCCTGGTCCGAATCCTGGTCCGGACTTTTTTCACTCACTTGGAAAATTTACATCTGTGATAATTCATTTACTGATTGAATAATCGTGTTTAAAATGAATCTGATACATTAGTAATAGTCCAAGAGCCTAAAGCACAAAACCTTTAAGTGTCGAGCACAAAAAAAAACCTTCATCCTATGGAAGAGTTATAACAGGGGAATTTAATGATCCATTGAATTGGTGCATACGGTAAAAATTAATACCATTAGTGGTTTACGCGTAAGTTTATCATTGTGTTTGTCCTACAATCATTTCATACCTTTGATTGTAGGACAATTACAATGATGAACCACTAGTGGTATTAATTTTTGGTTCACGCACTACTTCACTTCCGGGAGACATGGATCATTAGATTCCTCTATTACTACTCTTCCATAAAAAAAAAAAAAGTTTTGGTTCTTGTGCTCGATATATTAGTTTTTTGTGCTGTAGACTCTTGGACGATAAGACAATGTCTACATTATTAAATAAAAACATATGTGTTTTTTTTTTCCTTGCAAATGACTCTGGTATAATCGAAGCACGTAAGTAGGTTAAAATAAACTTATTTTTGCTGATTATAAAGTGTTTATTTACACCTTTTTTGTAACTGAAATTAATGTAATACTACAATATATTAATTTGCTCTAGATTTAGTTAAAATGTAATAACATTTGTGGTGACGCAATCATAGTAAAAATAGAATTTATAATACAATATATCATAGCATAACATAAATCATATATGATTTCTGATGTCAAAATTCTTATTTTTATGTGCATATAACAGAAACAACGATAAATGTGGTATTATACTTAAGGAAAAAACTATTCAGATAGAACATTAAGATGTCGACATGTTGTTTGGTTTTTAAAATCGCAGTTAAATAAAAACATTTCCTAAAAAGATGTTAATATCTAAAAGATGATCTAAAAGATATCTAAATAAATACATGGATATACTGGTAAGACAATGTCTGTATTATTAAAAAAACATAAATGTGAGTAATATTAACATATTGACTATGACTAATCTTAATCAATAAATTTTCTCCTTAAATCGAATTTGTTTTAATTTCTAAGCATCGCACAAATGTAAGTTTTCACTGTCCATAAAAAAATGAGTTTTTCAAAATGTATTTTTTTATATCAGTATCTGAATTAATGATTTTTTTATGGATATAAGACAATTTTTAAGCTTGACCTTTTACTTTTTTTTTAATTACTTAAATCCCGTGTATTACGAAAGATTCAACACTTTGAACTTAAATATACAAGCAGTTCCGAGTTGGGGTTTTTTTTGGCTATTTTTCCAAAAGAAATTAAAACTTCATTAATAGATAATTAAAATGATATAAGTGAAGCACAAACTGTACAGACACATGATCTAACTGTAAGTTTAAACCCTTGAAATTACCAGGCTGGGAAACAAAGAAAAAACAAAACAAATTCATTACCAATCACACCGATTATTGGAAGTTTCTGGAAGGTTTGATGATTTCCATCGACCCTTGTATTTTCTTGCTTAAATACGGTTTGAGTTTCTTTAGAAACGCCTCCACGGAGGTTATCCTCCCTTAGGGCCTACGTCCCTGGTGCTAAAATTTGATTGCCACAAATATAACCAAATAATCTAGAAAGTTCAAATTCAGTCGAAGAAGAATGGAAAATATGGAAAACCTTATTTATTTTTTTACAATCTATGTTAATTTGGCATTCCAAAGGAGAACATATTACAAAAAAAAATTAGGAATTTTTATTTAAAAATGTTAAATAGCATAAAACGCATTTAAATTCTTTTATGGAAAAATTCAACAATATTAAAATGAATATTTTCACAGTCTTCATTTTAATATATTTGTCATAAAATTAAAAAAAAGTAAATTTGAACTATTTAAATAAAAGATTTGATTTTATGACAGTGCAAGACATTTTACAAGATGTTTTATGCAAATACATCGGTGAATTATTAATTAAGATCTTTAAAATTAATCCTTTACACCGAATTTAATTTAAATTAAAACTTATTAGTTAATTATCTATATATATATTTTTTTCAGAAATAATATTTTATATTAATTAATCTAGATAATCCTCAGTTATAAGACATTCCAAAAGAAATAAAATAATAGTTATATAAAGAAGTAAATTAGCAGAATTAAATAAAAGCCATAATGCTTTTAATGGGTTTCAAGAGTTTAAGAAGGATCTTTTTAAATGTACATGATAAGTTTAGATAGTATAAAAAATAATAATGAGCCCGAAAAATTAATCCTTTCTGTATTAAAAGTACTTTTAAGTAAGTTTAAAAATTAAATTAAAATTTATTTGTTTTTAATAAAATAGGATTTAACATATCATGTAAAATAATTTTCTCGACCAGGTTTAAAAAAATTAAAGTTGAATATAATGTTAAAATGGATAATCATTTGACTCATTTAATTTTTGTACAGGGTGACACATAAGTATGTGACGCAAATAAAATTCCATATAATTTTTAACCAGTGGTATAGTCGTAAAGACAACACAAGGTATATGGTTTAAGCAGAGGATGTACGCTCAAGCCAGAGGGTATACTCTACAGTTATATGTACTATAGCTTTCTTAAGAAACAGAGGGTATACGATGTTCCTTAAAAAATGCAGAGGGTATACGACGTATACCCCCGTATACCCTCCTCTGCATCCCTGCTTTCAAGTAAAGAATCAAAACAATCCATTTTATTCACCATTTGGAAGAAAAAAAAACTACTGTACAAGAAATAGCCACGATCATATGTCATGGCTTCCTCCTGCTACGATGCAGGGGAGCTAGCCATTTCTGGAAATTCTTCAACATGGCCGTGACTGATTATTTTTGCCGAGTGATTTCGGCCGAGGTTTTTTCCAGAACGTGCTTCAGGGAATCTAGTGACATGTGATTGGTTGCACTGGATTTTTGCTGAAGGATACCCCAAACGGCAAAGTTTGTTTGGGAGGAGGGGTTGTTGGAGGAATGAAGAATTAATCGTTGTACATTCTGTTTTTCTAAAAAACAGTGAATTATAATATCAATGGAAATAGTAAATAGATTTACAAAAAAGGACTAAGAACATGTATAAAACCAAAATATAGCCACAAAATCGCGAAAAAATACATTAAACTAAGTTAATATTAATCATCACATCACAGTACTTATGTGTCACCCTGTAAGATTTTTTCTTTCTCAACCACATCAATTGTACGTCGATGTGGCTAACGATGTGCTTTCGAACTATAAATAATTTCATAAATATTCAGATCTTGGTGCATGAACTGTTGTGCACGTATGCCTAAATGCATGAATACAAAATTTATTACGATTATATAGATTGAATTCAGTCCTATGAATATAATACGGTTCCCACTTAAAAAAAAAAAACATCATTACCATGGCAGTCTAGAATCATTATCTATCATGGGGTATCATGGACTTTAGTACGTATGGTAGGACTTATTAACGTAAAGAAAACTTTTAGCAATATCTTTTTAAGTACATTCATAATTATATAAATACGTAGCATTTATAGTCGTCGTACAATCATTCTATCTGTCCGTCCTTCCGCATTAACAATGCAAATATTACCGCCCGAATGGTTTGAAATTTAAATTACAATTGTTGCTGAATTTCGTCGAATCATTTCAAATTTTATGAAAATTGGATGTCTAGTTCAATCACAGGGACAATTAAATGCATTTATATATACATATAGGGTGAGTCATAAATATCGAAACAATAAGCTATCTTCTTAAACATTGCCTCTAGACACATAATTCCAGTTGCAAAAATTCATAAAAAAAAGGTGAAATTTCTGATAAAATAAGTTTCAACTCCGTGGAGGGTCTATCTGAAAAAATATGAAAATTAAATTTTTATACGGCCTCCGTAAGGCAAAATTCCCAAATAGGAAATTATTCCTTATACATTCCCAAATTGAACAACAAAAATTTCATCTCCGTATCTGAAAACCCGACGGAGATCTTAAAATCCAAAATTCTCCAAAATTCGTGACTTACACCACCTTACCATGCCTGCAAATGAACTCCGTTTCAAAGGAAATGAGGGATCGTCCACAAACTGTTCGTATTAAATGTCGATTTAAGACCCTGCCTCTTATTGGGATATAATAAAGCAGCGTATTGATTTAAATCAAAACTTGTTTTCAAAATAAATTGATCGTTAGCACTGGGGGTCTGCATTTAACGAAATATCTAGGTCCGGTCCCAAACCGACCCATAGGGGAAGAAATGCTGCCCGACATGGAAAAAATGTTAAAATCATAATCCGGACCAGCCCGTAAAGAAGTTTAAATCACAGTCCGGTTTAGCCGTGAATTTCTACATAGTTTTTCATTTCAGTGTAGTTAAAAATTGTTTCGCGGGGAGGAGTTCTGACCAAAAATACTTATTATAGCTTTTCGTTTTTTATATTTATACTTTTTATAATTAAAGAAGCGCCAAAAGTTGTGATATATTTATTTTACCACTGAATCTTTGTTTATATCTAAATGTTTCACTTATATTTTAATATCTCTAATCCATATCCCGTGCGTTTTAGACTTTGAAATTGTTAAAATTAAAATTCATTAAAATCTTTTAAGACGGAATCACACAGGAAAGAAAAAATACGTAATAGACAAATGCTCTTCCTTGGAGGGTTAAATGGAGTTTATTTTTTATCAGGTATTATTGTATTCATTTTGCATGGATCAACAGATTGTCTGTTTAAGACAGAATAATTCCGTCAGAGACAGATTTTTTTTCTGGTTTTATTGTGTTTAATTTTTTAGTATTTAAACATACTATTCTTAATTTTTTTTTTTTTTTTGAAAATAAAAGCAATTTTAAAATCTATGTGGTTTTTGTAAAATTTTTGATTGAACCAAATTTTACTTATTTCATGAACGTATTAGGTCAGTCAAAGAAAGGTCAATTTTTAATACGGATTGCTCGAGACGGAATTGAAAATTTTGTCCAATGCAGACCTTATTAAAAGTTAAGAATTGTTAAAGGAAACAAGTACAAACTTGAAACAAGTCGTTTTTAATTATTTTACATTAGTTTTGTTTCGGGCAAAATTTATTTTTTATTTTTTATTTATTTTTTATTTATTTTTTTTTTTTACTTTTGAAAATATGATTTTTTTAAAAGTTATATTATTTTTTCAATAAATATTTTTAATAAGTCTAAAATTAATATTGAAAAACAAAAACCCCGAAACAAAACTAAAATCTGATTTTCATCTTTAATTAAATGGAAAGAAATTGAAATCCGATAAATAATGTTTGGAGTTATAATTATTTTTAATTATCTTATTTAAACCAGTACTAATCATACGAAATTTTTATAAATTTTAAGATAAATTTTTGGATGTGATTTTCTTAGCAAATTATATGGCTAACCATCACAAAAAAAAAGGGAAAAAATCAAAATTCTAAGTGAAAAGACACGTTTTTTACACGTTTCCTTGAACTGTTAAAGTAACAATGTCTTTTGAATTGCACATATTTCAATTTGTGTCTAATCCTTTAAAACCTGGTGAATTATTCAAACGGCTATAACTCTGCGACTTTTGAAGATGCAACTTTTTGTGTATCATTCAGGACTGGACAAGGAAAGTTTTCCTAATTGGAATTTTTATCTTACGGGGGCCATATAAAAAGTTAATTTTCGTATTTTTTCAAATAGACCCCTCATGGAGTTGTAACTTATCTTAGCAAAAAAATTACCTTTTTTATGAATTTTTGCAATTGGAAGTATGGGTCTAGGGGCAATATTTAAGGAGATAGCCTATTGTTTCGATATTTATGACTCACCCTGTATGTTATATATATATATATATATATATATATATATATATACTAGATGGAACCCGTCAAAACTTGACGGCAACAATATAAAAGCAACAAAGAGAAAAAAAAAAAACCTTTTTCAGCTACAAAATAATTTTTTAAAAGTTAATTTTTATTAAAAATTTCAATAAATGAAAAAAAAGCATGCATTTTATATCCAGGAAAAATACATTCACAACGCACTCATAGAATTTCTGTCATCTGACGCTTTTCCATTTACCGACAAAACACCAATATCACGTGATACCGGGCGCAGAATCGGCGCACTGGTGCGACGCTCATCACAAACACTTGAGAACGTCTGCAGACTATTTTTCACCCGTTAAAGTTTTTAAAAAATGCTAGAAATCATTTACCATGTTCCATTGTAATATTATCCGGATCACATACGATTGACGAAGCTCCGATTCACGTTAAATCGTAAATTTTGACAAATAGTCTCAAAAAATAAATCACCAGTTTCGCCAACAATATGGAAGCACCAAAGAAAAAAAATATTTTTTCAGCTATAAAAGATTTTTTTAAAGATTTATTCTTATTAAAAATTTCAATAAATGAAAAAAACCCTGCATTTTATATCCAGGCAAATTACATTCACAGTTGCACTCATAGAATTTCTCTCTTCTAACGTTTTTCCATTTTGAAATAGTAAGTTATTTGTTATTTATCATTTTTTATTTTATTTTGCTGTGTACATTTCGATCTCTATTATTTTGCATAGAACTATCTATTATTTTGCTATTTTTCATAGCGACTCCTAAGCTAATTTAGTTATGGACCTAGCATATCTTCACGAAATGTTGCATCTTTCCCCCCTGCAATAAATGAATGTTACAAAATTTGAGATGAGAACGTCTGCAGACTATTTTTCAACCGTTAAAGTTGTTAAAAAATGCTAAAAATCTTTTACCATGTTCCATTATAATATTATCCGGATCACATACGATTGACGAAGCTCCGATTCATGTTAAATTATAAATCAAGAACGATTCTGTTTTGAATTTTCCGAAAAATTTAGGCAATCATTTATAAATTTAGAAAAAACCGTCATAAATCTGAAAATTCCGTAGTAAATTTTGACAAATATCAAAAAGGAAAAAAAAAAACAATTTTGTCAATTGTACGAAGAAAAAGCACCAATTTCGCACATACATCTCGGGAAAACATGATATAAACTATAAATTGATATGAACATGATTATGATATAAACATGATAAAAACTATAAATCAAGGACGAATATGTTTTGAATTTTCCGAAAAATTTAGGCAATCATTTGTAACTTAAGTAATCTAACTAAAGTAATCGTAAATTTTGACAAATAGTCTCAAAAAAAAAAAGAAAAAAAGAAAAAAAAAATCACCAGTTTTGCCATTTATCTGAGAAAAAAATGATATAAACTATAAATTGATATAAACATGATAATATAACCATGATCATGATAACACGATCATTAAATATGATATAAACATGATAAAAACTATAAACCAAGGACGATTCTGTTTTCTATTTGTTGAAAAATTCAGGCAATCATTTCTAAACTTAAAAACACAAACTTAAAAACATTAATTTTGGCAAATAATCACAAAAATAGCAAATTTCGTCAAAAAATTGAAAAAATAAATAGCAAATTTCATCAAAATTCCCTCCCCTCCTCCCAAAAAAACGAAAATTTTGTAAATAGATGACAAAAAACAGCAACTTTCGTCAAAACATCACAAAAAATAACAAATTTCTTCAAAAGATTGCTAAAAAAATTGTAAAATTTGTTGAAAAACCGAAAAAAACGCCAATTTTGTCCAGGTATCCCTAATAAAACACAAATTTCGTCAAAGCATTGCAAAAAATTAAAATTTTTTCAAAACGTCTCAAAAAACGGCAAATTTCATGAATTTTTTTTGAAAAAACAGGAAATTTCGACAAAAAGTTGTGTAAAAAAATAGCAAAATTTGTAAACAGATCGTGAAAAAAACTACAAAAATTGTGAGAAAACAAAAAATTTTCTCAACCGCAATTTTTAACAAACGATTGTGGAAAAAAAAAGGTGCTGGAATGGATTTTCTCCCTGTTTCGGCACTGCAGGATGGTGTTAAAAATTCTGAGGTTAAAAGTAGTTCAATTTTAAAAGTACTTTCTTTTTATGTCAATCACAAATACTTGTAACATAATGCAAGGGATTGAAAAGAGGACATTAGTCTTTATGTTCTGCAGATTGTTTTCAAATTTCTACTTGTGTTGCAGACTGCAGAAAAAATTCAGCTGCTGTGGACATGATATGGATAAATTATAAATTACAGACATTATTCATTACTAATTTCATATAAAATGCATTCATATACACTATGATGACAAAATCACCATCGTAATTCATTCTTTACTGTTGATATTTGTGCATATATTTAAATGACAACGTTATGACGACTGTTGTTATTACCGCCTTCGTTATTACCGCTTTGTACTTTGTTATTAACGATAATATTAACTCAATTCAAAGGTTTAAATAGATCGAAGCGTTTTAAAAGATTCAATGTTTTGTCTACAATAAAGTAATAACAATATGCTGTGCTGTGCTAACTTAAAAGTACCAAATTTAAGGGGTTTTGTCAAACATTTCCAACGCTACATTTTATTTTCTAAAAGATTAGATTTTATAAAAAAAAAAAAAAAAAAAAAAAAAAAAAATACTAATATTTATATACGACTGTTGTTATTACCGCCTTCGTTATTACCGCTTTGTACTTTGTTATTAACGATAATATTAACTCAATTCAAAGGTTTAAATAGATCGAAGCGTTTTAAAAGATTCAATGTTTTGTCTACAATAAAGTAATAACAATATGCTGTGCTGTGCTAACTTAAAAGTACCAAATTTAAGGGGTTTTGTCAAACATTTCCAACGCTACATTTTATTTTCTAAAAGATTAGATTTTATAAAAAAAAAAAAAAAAAAAAAAAAAAAAATACTAATATTTAAGCATGCCAACCAAAAAAAAAAAAAAAAAAAAAAAAAAAAATTAAAATGCTGAAAAAGGTGGTTTTCCCCATCAGATGCCAAGAAATCCAAAATTTGAATACCATTATATTTCAGAAAATTAATATTTGTCTTAATTTTACATTTAAATGTTTAAATATATAAAGAAAATGTAATTGAACTGAAATAGTGGTATTCAAAACACATAAATCCTTGGTATCGATAATTGAAAAGTAAGTACTCAAAAAAAAAAAAAAAAAAAAATACACAATACATATACTCTGGTCGGTCATCCGCGTATCATGAGATTTTCATGATCGATCATGTAGAAAAACTAGTTGGATGTGTCAATCCCAAAACTTTCTTCTATCTCATAAGTACATTTTAATATTTAAAAAAAAAATGTGGTGACCCCAAAGTTACCCACTATCGAATTTCCTCGAACATTTGACCTAGCCTAATGAGATTCTGGTATTCGAAAAGCCTAAAACGCAAAATTTTATTAATATTCTGAGAAAATGAGCTTAGTAGTGTCTCATGTTGGGTAATTTATACTAAAACCTAATAAGCATCTATTTATGTCAAAACCTAACAAAATCTGAAATTTGATGGAATTTCGTCCATTAGTTCTTGAGATATAATTATAACAAAAAATTTGCAAAACGTAGCACAGCAACACCATATCTTGGACAATTTATGCCAAAACGTAAAAAAGCGTCTGATTATGTTATGGTGTAAAAGAATTTGAAGTTTGATGAAATTCTGTGCTTTAGTTCTTGAGATATAGCTAGTTAAAAAAAAAAAACGTGTAAAATATAGCACAACAGCACCATTAGTTGAAGGATTTATAACAAAACGTAATCATGGTGTAATTATGTTATATGTCATTTTGTAACAAAATCTGAAGTTGAATGAAATTCTGTGCGTTGGTTGTTGAGATATAGCTATCGGAAAAATCGTGCAAAATGCAGCATAGCTGCACCACCTGTTGCAAGGTTAATACCAAAATTTAATCAACGTCTAATTATGTTATATATTCTAGTGTAACAGAATCTAAAATTTGATGAAGTTCTCTGCATTAGTTCTTGAGATATAGCTATCGCAAAAATCGTGCAAAATGTACCATAGCAGCGCCACCTATAGGTCAGTTCACACCAAAACCTTATCAGTGGCTATGTATCTCAAGGTATCGCAGAATCTGAAGTTTGGTGAAATTCTGTGCAATAGTTCTTGAGATATAGCTATCATGAAAATCATGAAAAACGTGGCACAGCAGCGCCACCTGCTGGCCAAGTTACACCAAAACGTTATCAGCGTCTATTTATATCAAGGGGTCACAGAATCTGAAGTTTGGTGAAATTCTGTGCTTTAGTTCTTGAGATATAGCAATCTTGAGAATCATGAAAAACGTAGTATAGCAGCGCCACCTGCAGGCCAATTTTCACCAAAAACCAATAGGCACTAATTCATATCAAGGTCTAACAGAATATAAAATTTTATTAAATTTCGAGAATTAGTTCTTGAGATAGAGCGCCCACAAACTTTTTGTCACATACAGACAGACAGACATACAGACAGACAGACAGACAGACAGACGGACAGACTCACAGAGAGACATTTTCTAAAAATAGTCAAAACGTGTTCAGGACCTTCTAAAACGTATAAATCCGTCGAAAACCGGAAGTCGAAAATTTTCATGAATCCAATACTTTCTTCTTGTAAAGATAGAAGAAAGTAAAAAAAAAAAGTATCAGAAGGAAAATTCTGCAACATTCATTTATCGCTGGGGGAAAAAATGTAACATTTCGCGAAGATATGCTAGATCCATAACTAAATAAACTTAGGACTCGCTACGAAAAATAGCAAAATAATAGATAGTTCTATGCAAAATAATAGAGATCGAAATGGACACAGCAAAATAAAATAAATAATGATAAATAACAAATAGCTTACTATTACAAAATGGAAAAGCGTCAGAAGAGTGAGATTGATGGTTGCCGTCAAGTTTCAAGTTGCGAATCAATCACTACAGCATGGGAGTATTTATCTGTATTTAGTCACCCAATGTCATCTGCACACACTGAACTCTCATTCGAGCACAGCGTAGCGCACATGCGCTCTGACGATGATACATGGAGTAAAAGTTGATACTCCGTGCGATGATGTGATTGTGTTTCTCTCTCTTTACGCTGAATCGTTCTCGTCAATGAATTATCTGGACATCCCGGAAGACTTGCTGGCGCATATGTAGAGACCAGTTTTAGCTATGCTGAAAACCAAATCCTTATCGTTTTAATATATTGATATATATATATATATATATATATATATATATATATATACACTACATGGCCAAAGATGACCGTCCACTTGCAATTTTAAGCATTTCGTTAAATATCTAGAAAAATACATGAGAAATTATCTTGAAACTTTAAGTGTATAAATATAATAGTACGAGTCATACATTATCGTGAAGATTTTTTCCCAAAACTCTATAGGGATCCGTCAACAAATTAAAAAAAATGAATATCTTTTAGATAACTCTGTCAAAACTAATGAAGCAAAATCGCTCAAACTCTAGATTATGATTAAGTGGCTTATTGTAATAAGCTGTGTTCATTTTAATGTTTATAGCATGTACACTTGTAGAAAAATTAAAGCTTTTATAAAAATAGTCCCAAATTTTTCCAAGATTTTTGCTTATAATTTACACAGTTCTTAATATAAATAATATTCTTTTCTGAAAATATGACAAATAACATTGCTAACAATATTTTGCAATCAGAATTAAAAAATAATAAAAATTGTATGAAAAATGAAAATGATAAGTAAAACGTAAGTGTATGAAAAGAAATGATAAATAATTTTTCACTGCGCGTTCCTCAACGATATCAAAATCTGATTTGCATATTTTGTTAGCTAAATGTATAGAGCAACTCTTGTGAAAGTCATAGCTTGAAAATTCTGAAAATAATCGTCAATAGAATAAGTTGAAAATCCGTTATTCCTAGAATGAAGCAAAAACAAGAGGGATTCTATTCATATATTCATTGATTAGTGTCAATATAGAATACACAATATGGGACGTACTACTATATTTGGATAAAACTCCTCATTTTTTTTCTTCATTTTGTGAGCAACGGATTTTGTGCTTATTCTATAGACGATCACTTTCAGAATTGCTATGATTTTGAGACTTTTACAAAAGTTCCTCCATACATTTAGCTAACATAATATGAAAATGAAATTTTGATATCATTGACACATGCGCAGTGAAAAATTATTTAATAAACCTACTCATTTTTCATACAATTTTTATTTATTTATTTATTTTAATTTATTTTTATTACAGTATATTGTGTGCAATGTGAACTGTCATATTTTCAGAAAAGAATATTATTTTTTATTAAGAACTCTGCAAATTATAAGGAAAAATTTTGGGACTGTTTTTATTAAAACCTTAATTTTTTTACGAGTATACATGCTATCAGCATAAAAATGAACATAGTTTATTACAATAAGCCACTTCGTTATAATCTACAGTTTGAGAACTTTTGATTCATTAGTTTTGACAGGGTTACCCAAAAGATATTCCTTATTTTTTGATTTGTTGACGGTTCCTTATGGAGTTTACGGAAATGTATGACTTGTATTATTATATTTATACATTTAGAGTTTCAGGATAATTCCTCGTGTATTTTTCTAGATATTTTTAAAAATGTCAAAATCAGACGTGGGCGGTCATCTTTTTCCATGTACTGTATATATATATATATATATATATATATATATATATATATATATATATATATATATATTAAATACACTTAAAAAGCCATGCTTAGTCTTGCTTAATGCACATTTCAAAATTTAAAAAACAAGTGGGTCAGTGTGATCGCAGGTCACACAGAGGGTTTGTTTAATATAGTTTCAAAACGATTTACCCTTTTATTAATAAATTTAAATTATTCATTCATAGTTATTAAATTCTTACATAGATGGTAGCACCAATAGATTTAATTTAAAATTAAATATAAAAGGGAGTTTTTTATTTTAAACACATTAAGAACGTTCAAATCAAATCATTTAAAAAAATTCCAAAATTCAAATTTTTTGAAAATTCGAAAAAAAAATTAGCGGTGATATGTATAAGATTTTAAATTTCAAAAAGCGAAAAATATATTACAAAGTATAGTGTTACTATGCAGTGTAATTTTTTGCATTTTTTCTCCATAATTTTTACTCAATAATATTTTCGTAAAAAAAATAAATATTTTTGGATGTCCTGTATATTACAACATTCCACTCAGGATGAAAATTGCACAACATAAGAATAGTTTTCTATAAATTTATTCATATTGTTGGTAACTAAAATGGTAATTATTTAATAACGGTTCTTTGGAAAACGTTACATAACGTATTTACCAATTGAAAATTTGCCACCTGCTAACACTTGTTGAATACATTCATATAGTAACTGGATAGAATTGTATTACTTCTATTACTCAACATAAAAAAAATTGAAAAACAAATAACAATTCATATTTTTTCTCAGGTAATTTATTGTAAAATTCAAATGTATTTTCATATTTTTATTCATTGTGTGTTACAAAAACAGTGAAAAATCAGTATGACTTATCGCACTAAAATTATGTAAATATTACGAAAATACAAATAACTGAAAAATTTTCCAATGTTTTGAGTATATATATTTTTCTGGTACAATAATGACTATAAAATAAGTAAATTATCTATAAAAGGATAATTTTTGAATTATTAAAAAAGGTATTTATCTGCTTCCATATACTTAAATGTATGATATTCTCTATCATTGTATTTATAAGCTAATGTTAGATTTCTTTTATTTTTAAATTTAGGTCACAATACTCGTATGACAAGAATCATTAAAAAAAAATCTTTTTTTTTAATTACTCAAAATACTTTTACGCGTTACATTTTTCTTAATATTTTTACTGTTAAATTTAATTTGAAATTATTACAAAATGTTCAATTAGTTATTTATAGCTTTAAATATACAGTTTTAGAAGAAATAAAGAGAATTTTACAGTAATTAAATGAATTTAGGTATATTACAGTTTTAGAAGAAATAAAGCAGGATTAAGAAATTCTTCAAAAAATATAATGCATTTGTACATATCAATAATAATGTAATAACAACAACAGAAACATTATTAATAATATTAATGATTCCTTAACAAGGTGAATAATGCATGTTACATCTATTTATTTCGGCTTAAATAAATTTGTTCATTTTCTGTTAAAAATAGAGCTTCCCAAAATGCTCAGTCTAAAATAATGTTACAGAGTTATCAAAATCACATAATTTTAAAATAACCAAGATAAGATTTATAAAATTTTATTTAAACTAATGATTTTAATAGCTCTCTTTTCTATTTGTTATTCATTAAAAAACATTATAAAGAAAAGTGAATACATTTACTTGGCTTGCAAAATGTCAACTCAAAATTTCAACGCTTTTTTATGTAAAAATATTGCAAATTAAAATTTATGCAAATTAAAATTTAAGCAATTAAAAAATTATTTCATAAAAAATATAGTAAAAAATTCTATATAAAACACTTTTAAACGTTTAGATTTTTAATTGATAACTTTTAGAAAGCTGCTATAGACATAAAATGTAAATTCACAAATGAGGAACCCCAGAAAACAAGAAGTATTAGGGACAAATTTTAAAAAATGAAGTAAGTGCATAAACAACCAGAAAATATGTTAAAAAAAATATTGATATATAAGGAATTATCTAATTTTGCGCTGCATTCTAGAGATCAACCACTTTTGCCGAATAATTATCAATATTGATTAATTTTAGATGTAAAGAAAACTGTACTCTACTTTTTTTTCACATTTATTGAAATAAAAGTACAAAATCCACAATGAAACAAGCGGAAATTTTCAATTTCAGTTCATTCAATTAATATTGATGTTCAAATTTAACGTCAAATATCTTTGCACTCAATTTACTCAAAATCGAATTGTTGTCACTTGTACCCCTTTGGTTCATTGGTTCTCACCAAGGGTGTAGTCTTAAAAATAACAGGGAACACTCGCTCTAAGCAGAGGGTATACGCTCAAAACAGAGAGTATACCCTAGAATGTGTATACTAAAGCTTTCTTGAGAAACAGGAGGTATACGGCGTTCCTTTAAAAAAATCCAGAAGGTATACGACTTATACCCCCCCCCCCCCACTACGTCCCTGGTCCTCACATAAATATTAATGTATCACGTTCCAAAACGTAAGTAATGTAAAAAGAATGTATTGATTAAATTATTTTTTACTATACAGGCTCAATTTATTTGCTGTTTTAATATTTCCTATGACTATTATTTATGTAATACATCTTTCAGATACATAAAATGTGTCCTCAAAACAAAATCACGTGTAATCAATTTAGCTATCTTTATGCAACATATAAGCCATAAATAAAGATAAATTGTCGCCACACGAAATTAATTGTATAATTTTTATCTAAAAACAGCGGTTAAACAAATGCTTTTTTTAAATGCATTAACGTTTTTATATGTACAATTACGTTTCTTCATAGGGTTTCAAAAGTCCTATTTAATATCTTCTTTAAAAAATTAAATTTTTAAATAATTTAAATATACAATGCAACAAAATTATTTCGGTATTTATCCAAAAATAAGAAGAACTGGAGATCAATCTCAGATTAGTGAAATATTACTTTTTGTGTGATTGCTTTTTTAAGAATTTGACATTTAAAAAAATCTTTGATTTCATTTATAATATTTAAAAGAAAAACAATACATAAATATGTATTACGTGAATTTACTTTCCATTTCAATAACAACTATTCTTAAATATGAAGTGTTAAATATATAATAAAATTATACCAAAGTCTCAGATTATTTCTATACTTTTATACAATGAACCTTATTTTAAGATTTACGTAAAGTATTTTAACAATACAAATGCAAAGTGTTTAACTTTTTTTTAACAACTTTTGTAATAAAAGTACAAGATTCATACTATAAATTATAATATAAGCTATAAAATTAAAACTTCTGTTATAGTAAAGCTTAAATCTGAAGGAATTTGTACCTATGATATGAGAAGAACAGTATTTTTCTGCAATAACTATTTAAAAGATTTTTAAAAAGCATGATATATTGAATAATACAACAGAACAGTACAGTATCAAGTACTAGTTTTTTTTTTAAATTTTAATTCCTGAAATTACCCAATGAAAAATACAAATATCATCAAAAAAGAATTAAAAAGAAAGCCGATTTTTTGCAGAAATATTTTATCCATACAAGCATACATCTATACTAACAGCACTGAAAAATTAAAAAAGTAGCATATTCAGCATTTTAGATTTAAAATATTATTTTTAACTTTCCTGTTGCTTGGTAAAATGAACATTAAAAACTCATTATTTTTTTTTGTAAATAAAATTCTTTACTTATATACATCTAAGGCACTGAATATTTTTTCAGAAAATTATTTTTCTCATAATATATTTTGCTAAAAGTCATTTTGAATGATTTTATTTTTCAAAATATTTAATAAAAGCAATCTTCATGTTAGAAAAAGCAAATCAATTACGATATTAATATATTTACTTTGGAAAAAATATGTCTATATATTTAAAAAAAAAATGATTAGATATTTCTTCATCTGTTAAAAATCACAGAACATTTTGCTGAGAACAGAAGGTCCGTTTTATAATTCGTTGCAAATAAAATTCTGTACTTATATACATCTAAGGCACTCGATCTTTTCTTTTTTTTCAGATACTTTTTTTTCACATTCTATTTTGATAAAAATAATTGTGATTGATTCCATTTTTTAAAATATAAAATAAAAAGAAACATTCTTCATGTTTGAACAAAAATAAAAAATAATCAACTAACATATTAATCTATATCAACATGGAAAAAAATGTATCTCTCTCTATATATATTTAAAAAAATCAATGATTGGGTGTTTCTTGAGCTATTAAAATTCACACAACACTTTGCACAGAGCAAAATGTCCCATTTCGTTTTATTATTCATTGCAAATAAAATTCTGTACTTTTATGCACCTGAGGCACTGGAATTTTTTCCATTAAACAATTTTTCTTACAATATATTTATTTATAAAAAATGTGAATGATTCCCTTTTTCAATATATCTATATCTATATCTATATCTATATCTATATCTATCTATCTATCTATCTATATCTATATATATATATATATATATATATATACACTATATGGCCATTGATTATTGGACACTTGCGATTTTAGACATTTTACTAAATATCTAGAAAAATACATGAGGAATCATCTCGAAACTCTTAGTGTATAAATATAATAGTATACGTCATACATCTCCGTGAAGATTTTTTACCGAAACTCCATAGGGGACCGTCGACAAATTAAAAAAGAATGAATATCTTTTGAATAACCCTGTCAAAACTAATGTAGCAAAAGCGTTCAAACTCTAGATTATGATTGAATGCCTTATTGTAATACACTGTGTTCATTTTTATGCAAATAGCATGTATACTCGCAGAGTAATTAAGGTTTTTATAAAAATGGTTCCAAATTTTTAATGAAATGAAAACGTGAATCGGAGCTTCGTCAATCGTATGTGATCCGGATAATATTACAATGGAACATGGTAAATGATTTCTAGCATTTTTTAAAAACTTTAACGGGTGAAAAATAGTCTGCAGACGTTCTCAAGTGTTTGTGACGAGCGTCGCACCAGTGCGCCTATTCTGCGCCCGGTATCATGTGATATTGGGGTTTTGTCGGTAAATGGAAAAGCGTCAAATGACAGAAATTCTATGAGTGCGTTTGTGAATGTATTTTTCCTGGATATTTTCCCTTATAATTTTCAGAGTTCTTAATATAAAATAAATTTTTTTCAGAAAATATCACAAACAACATTGCACATTACAGTGCCCTGTAATCAGAATTAAAAAATAATAAAAATTGTATGAAAAATGAGTAGGTTTACTAAATAATTTTTTACTGCGCACGCGTCAAAGATATCAAAATTTCATTGGCATATTATGTTAGCTAAATGTATAGAGCAACTTTTGTAAAAGTCTCAAAATCATAGCTTGAAAATTCTGAAAGTAATCGTCTATAGAAAAAGGACAAAATCCGTTGTTTCCAAAATGAAGCAAAAAAAATGAGGGATTTTATCCAAATGTAGTAGTATATCCCGTATTGTGTATTCTATATTAACACTAATCAATGAATATATGGATACAACCCCTCTTGTTTTTGCTTCATTTTGAGAATAACGGATCTTCAACTTATTCACTTATTCAATTGATGATTATTTTCAGAATTTTCAAGTTATGATTTTGTGACTTTCACAAAAGTTGCTCTATACATTTAGCTAACATAATATGCAATGAAATTTTGATATCGTTAACGCATGCGCAGTAAAAAATTATTTAGTAAACCAACTCATTTTGTATACAATTTTCATTACTTTTTAATTCTGATTACAGGGTACTGTGTGCAATGTTATTTGTCATATTTTCTGAAAAAAATATTATTTTATATTATGAACTCTGAAAATTATAAGGAATAAACTTGGAAAAATTTGGGACCATTTTTATAAAAATCTTAATTACTCTGCTAGTATGCATGCTATTTGCATAAACATGAACAAGGATTATTACAATAAGGCATTCAATCATAATCTAGAGTTTGAGCGCTTTTGCTACATTAGTTTTGACAGGGTTATTCAAAAGATATTCATTCTTTTTTAATTTGCTGACGGTCCCCTATGGAGTTTCGGTAAAACATCTTCACGGAGATGTATGACGTATATTATTATATTTATACACTAAGAGTTTCGAGATGATTCCTCATGTATTTTTCTAGATATTTAACAAAATGTCTAAAATCGCAAGTGTCCAATAATCAATGGCCATACAGTGTATATATATATATATATATATAAACATTTACCATGTTTGGACAAAATTTTAAAAAAACCAACTAATATATTAATCTGTATCCATTGGAAAAAATATATCATAAAAAAAAAAAACACTGATTAGATGTTTCTTTACCTATTTTAACTCACACAACACTTTGTTCAAAACATAATGTCCAGTTTCGTTTTATTATTCTTTGCAAATGTAATTCTGTATTTTTATGTACATCGAAGGCACTGAATCTTTTTTTAGAAAACTATTTTCCTCACAACGTATTTTGAAAAAGAAATCATTGTAAATGATTACATTTTCAAAATATAAAATAAAAATGAAACATTCTCCATGTTTGAATAAAATTTGAAAAATCAACTAATATATTAATCTACATTCCTTCGAAAAAAATATATCTATTTTAAAAAAAAATCATGATTAGATGCTACTTAACGTGTGATAATTCACATAAGACTTTGTGAATGTTTCTAGACTTTGTGTGCAAAATATCTCATTTCGTTTTATTAGTCGGTGCAAATAAAATTTTGTATTTATATACATCTAAGGTTCTGGGTATTTTTCCAGAAAACAATTTTCCTTACAATATATATTGAAAAAAATCATTGTGAATGATTCCATTTTTCAAAATATTAAATAATAATAATAATAATAAAATATTCTTCATGTTTGAAAAAAAAAATCTATTAACATAATAATCTATATCCACTGAAAAAAAAATATATCTAAATAAAATAAAATAAAATCAATGATTCGATATTTCTTTACTTGTTATAACTCACACAACACTTTGTTCAGAGCGAAATTTCATTTTATTATTCGTTTCAAATAAAATTCTTTACATTTATACATCTAAGGCACTGGATTTTTTTAAGGAGAATATTTTTCTAACTGATGTATTTTGATAAAAATCATTATGAATAAATCCATTTTTCAAAACATTAAAAAAACCTTTTTCATGTTTGAACAAATTTAAAAAAAAAATCAACTAACATATTAGTCTGTACCCTTGGAAAAATATCTATATGTATATCTATCTATCTGTCTATCTATCTATCTATCTATCTATCTATCTATCTATCTATCTATCTATATATATATATATATATATATATATATATATATATATATATATATATACATATATCATGATTAGATGTTAATCTATTATAACTCACAAAACACTTTGTTCAGGACAAGAGGTCCCATTTCGTTTTATTATTCGTTGCAAATAAAATTTTTTACTTAAGTACATTTAAAGCTCTGATCTTATTTTTCAGAGAATGTATTTCGGTAAAAATTATTGTGGATGATTCCATTTTTCAAAATAAAAAATATATATTTTCTTTACGTTTAAACAAAATAAAAAAATCAACTAACATATTAGTCTATTGGAGTTATACTAGACCCTTGGAAAAAATAAATCTCTATAAAAAAATCAATGATGCGATCTTTCTTTACCTGTTATAACTCATACAACACTTTGCTCAGAGTAAAAGGTGTCATTTCTTTTTATAAATTTGTTGCAAATAAAATTCTGTACTTAAGTACATCTAAGGCACTGGATGTTATTTTTCTCACACTTTATTTTAATAAAAATCATTTTGAATAATTTCATTTTTCAAAATAAAAAAATATCTATATTCTTTATGTTTAAAAAAAAATCAGCTAACATAGTAGTCTATTGGAGTTATTCTAGCCCCTTGAAAAAATATACCTACATAAAAAAAAAAAAAAAAAAAAAAAAATCAATGATTAGATATTTTTTTACCTGTTATAACTCACGCAACATTTGCTCAGAGCAAAAGGTGTCATTTCTTTTTATTATTCGTTGCAAATAAAATTATGTACTTAAGTATATCTAAGGCACTGGATCTTATTTTTCTCACAGTTTATTTTAATAAAAATCATTGTGAATGATTCCATTTTTCAAAATAAAAAATTAATATGCATTCTTTATGTTTAAAAAAAAATTATATATTAATCTATATTCCTTGGAAAAAATCTATCTATATAAAAAAAATCAATGATTAGAAGTTTCTTTACCTGTTATAATTCATACAACACTTTACTCAGAGTAAAAGATCCCATTTCGTTTTATTATTCGTTACAAATAAAATTTTGAACTTATATACACCTAAAGCACCAGATCTTTTTTAAGGAAACAATTTTTCTCACAATATATTTTAATAAAAATCATTGTAAATAATTCCTTTTTCAAAATGCAAAATAGGTTTTAAAAAAAATTCTTCATGTTTGAACCAAAAAAAAAAAAATCATCTAACACATTAATCTACAACCCTTGGGAAAAAATATATCTATATAAAAAAATCAATGATTAGATATTTCTTTACCTGTTATAACTCACACAACACTTTGCCCAGAGCAAAAGGTCCCATTTCCGGTAAAACACCTCGCTGTTTCATTATCACACATATTTTTTCCCACCTATGTACCGGCAACAAACACAGCACTACTAATTCGAATGCAGTTTCATTTTAATTGCCTTTTATCAGGCTGTAAACAAAATACTTCCCACAAAAAAATACTTCACTCTCAAAGCGCACCGAGATCCTCGAATGGTCTGGGATGTTGTTCAAGAGAGCACTGCTAGGTTGCTAAGGGATGGTGAGTGGACTACTTGCGCACTGTTGCTTCTCCTGGGCGGAGGGAGACGGGACCGGAGCGCAGACGCGGAGGGACACACCCTGATCAATTGTGATTCGATGATATAGCAGGAAACTCAACAGACGGTTATCGAATACTCAATAAAATATATTCTATAAAATGTTTTCTAAATGTGTGACAGAAATGATAGTAAACTTTTGAATGCATTCTGATTTGTTAAAAATATGCAACCTAATATATTATTTAGAAATGCTTTTTTATAAATGAAGACGTCTCTAATTTAGTTTTAGTGTTTTTCCCCCTATATAATATTAATTATAAATAAGAATAAATGTAATTTAACAAATTATAACGACTATTTGGAAAATGATATTTTCAAAGACTAAAATTTTAGACATAAATAAATTCCACATTTTAAAATAATAATAATACTAAACATTATTTATATGATAACCAAAACATGGCTTACGTAATAACATATTAATATATTACGCACGTTCATGGATTAAACACTGATATTGGACTAATCATAAACAGATTTTAACACGTTCGCTGCCGCTTACATAAAGATGTGATGATAGTTAATTATTATTATTTTATTTTACTGGCAATGTCACAAGAAGTTCTTTTTACTCATGCACGCATCTGCTGTTTTACGGCAGTGAATGCTAATTAAGAAGTTTGAGTAAAACGGTACAAAAAAAAAAAAAAAAAAACTAAAAAATAAAGAATTTAAAAATTTAGTTTCTTTTAATCATTTTACAGTGCAGCCACTAAAGTAAACATAATTTCAGTTAAAATAATGTGCAAAACTTAGGTGTTCATAAGATATTTATTTAATTTACACTTACAAACCTGAAGATTCAATTCCGAAGCCAATGTGTATAATGTAAACTAAGTATTAATGAAAAGAAAATGAATCTAAATTATACTCACATATATCTTTTTTTTAAGTGCGTTTATAATTATGTAATTTCGTATCTCTTATATTCGTCGTTCAGTCCGTCGGTCCGTCCGTCTGTTTGTCCGCATATAACAATGCAAAAACTACCCAACCGAATCGTTTGAAGTTTAGTAACTATAATTGATGCATAATTTTGTGGAATCATTTCAAATTTTATGAAAATTGGATGTATAGTTAAATCAGTACAAAAAACCCTGAAGGGGTTAATAGCTTGTGACGCAGCACTTTATCTTATATCTCTAAGAATTTTAAATTTGAGACTTAAAATTAATGATATCAAAATTTATGTGACGCTATACTATTAATTAATATATACATATATTACAATTTATTCATTAAGGTTTTACCAATTACATCTTTCATAAATTCAAAATATGAATCTTAAAAGATATGATATCAAAATTTAAGTGACGCCTTGACGAGGCTTTAAACAATGATTTAAAATTCCATTTATTTATTTATTGTATAAATACATTTTCATATCTAAACAATACTTTTCATTTTCCAATACACTGTTAAATACATCACTTTCACTGAATATATATAATGCACTGAAATGTATTTATTTGAATAAATAGATTTATCTTTTGGGCTACGCTATCCAAAATCAAAAATTACATTTAAATAAATAGTTATTGCGTCATTGTATCTATTTGCATCTATTTAACTTACTTTGGATATAATGACGCAAAAAATATTTATTCAAATGAATTCAGGTAATATTAAGTACAAATGTTTGATAAATATATTGTAACAGATTGCTTAGAAAAAATATTTTGAAAACTATTAATTTAAAGTCTGTCAAAATCATTCCTTCAATATATTTTTATAGTAACAAAAACTATACATATGAATTGAATTATTCTCTCTCAGCGATATATTTCAAAATCTTATGGTATACAAAATGTATAAAAATATAATCTATAAAATTTTAAGAATACATAGGTAATACCAATAGATTTTATTCCCAAGGAAAAAAATATTAAAAGGACGTTTTAAATCACTTCGCGAAAAACGTCACTTGTAATGAAAATATATGTTAAAATATGGCAGCTTGAAATTGCTCTTCAACCTGATATAATAGATTTTCATTACTTAAGCCCTGTAGCCTTGCATATCTTATTGAAGTGAATTCATTGCAGTTTTTTTTCAATATTACAGATAGGTTAATAACAATAAAATTGATTTTAATGCTTCATGTTTCTCTCCGTTGTAAAAAAAAGGAACTAACTCTGTCACTGCTACCTTAATTTATTTTATGTGTACTGAGTTCTTTCTTCGATAATATGAAGAAAACTATTGAAAATAAAAACATGAAAATTGGTAGTATTATATAGAAATGTTTTATAAACACACTGAAGCAGAACGCTTCAAAAAAAATATTTTAAAGACTATTAGTTATTGAAATCGGGCAAAATATTTCCATCTAAGTAATTTTATAGCAACAAAATTTATACATTTGAATTGAATTATTCTTTCTTAACAATATACTTCATAAATGTGATGTGTACAAAGTGTCTAAAAATATGATGTATAAAATACTAAAAAAAGAAGATTTTCTTTCCAAGAAAAAAAAAATAATAAAAGAACGCTTTAAATAATTTACTTAAAGCGTCACTTGTGATGAAAATTATGTTAAAATATAAAACAACGTGAACTTATTCTTCAGCTTGATGTTATACATCTTCAGCATTTGGACCCTGCAGCGTGTATTGGGTATTTTATTTTGAGCTTTTTTTCGAACGTTTTATTAACGTGAATTGATTGCAGTTATGTTTCTTTTCGACATTTCGAATGAGTTTACAAAGACGAAATTTATTTTACTATTTTATGTTTCACTCTATTGTAAAAAATAGTAACTAACGCTGTCATCACTACCGTAAATATATTTTTTGTGACCTGATATCTTTCTTCGATAATAGTGTGAAAACTACTTGTTAAAATCGATTAAAACAGTTCCATGAAAATACATTTATAGTAACAAAAACTACACATATGAATTGAATTATTCTTTCTTAACAGTGCACTGCAAAAAACTCATGGTGTACAAAATGTATCAAAATATGATGTATAATATATCAGAGAATACATAAGTAAAATATCAATAGATTTTTTTTTCCAGGAAAGAAAAAATGTAGTAGAAGAACGCTTTAAATCACTTACGAAAAGTGTCACTTGTTAAAAAAAAATTTTTAAATATAAAACAACTTCTTGAGCTAATTCTTCAACCTGATGTAATACATCTCCATCATTTAGATCCTGCAGCGTGTATTTGGCTTTTTTTTTTTTTTTTTTTTTTTTTTTTTTTTTTTTTTTTTTTTTAGGTTTTTTTTCGAGCATTTCATTCAGGTGAATTGATTGTAGTTTTGTTTCGTTACGATAATTTGGATGAACTGAGAAAAATGAAATATATTTTAATATTTTGTTTCACTCTATTCTAAAAAAGTAACAAACGCTGCCACAGCTACCATAAATGATTTTTAGTGACCTGAGGTCTTTCTTCGATAATATTATTAAAACTACTGCATACAAAAACATGAAAATTGGTAATATTATATAGAAATGTTTGATAAACATATTGAAATAGACTGTTTAGAAAAAATATTTTAAATGCTATTAATTTTTAAAGTCGGTCAAAATCGTTTCGTCATTATATTTTTATAGTAATCAAAACTATACACATAAATTGTATCTCAACGATATATTTCATAAACTTATGATATACAAAAGGAATAAAAATATGATTTATAAAATATTTAAGAATACATAAGTAAAATATCAATAGATTTTCTTCCCAAGAAAAGGAAAAATAAACGAACGCTTTAAATCACTTCCGATAAGCGTCACTTGTCATGAAAAAATATGTTAAAATATAAAACAGCTTGAAATTATTCTTCAACCTGATGTAATACGCCTTCATCATTTAGATAAAGTCGATCAAAATCATTGTATCAAAATAAGTTAATAGTAACAAGAACTACATATATGAATTGAATTGTTCTTTCTCATCGATGTATTTACACTAAAAACTAATGGTGTACAAAATGTATTAAAATATGATGCATAAAATATTTTATAATGCATTGGCAAAATATCAATAGACTTTCTTCCCAAGAAAGAAGAAGATATAATAAAAGAAGGCTTCAAATCACTTATGAAAAGCGTCACTTGTCATGAAAAAATATGTTAAAATATAAAACAGCTTGAACTTATTCTTAAACCTGATGTAATACATTTTCATCACTTAGATCCTACTACGTGAATTTGGCATTTTATTTTCCGCATTTTTTAGCACATTTTATTCAGATGAATTGATTGCAATTTTGTTTCTTTTCTATTTTTAAGATGAGCTGATAAAAATGAAATATATTTTAATTCTTTATGACCCCCCCCCCCTTAAATAAAAGTAACTAACGCTGTCACTACTACCACGAATGAATTTTTTGTGACCAGAGATGTTTCTTTGATAATACAGTCGAGCCTCTATATAACGAAATCCATCGTTCCAGTAAAAAATTCGTTATATAGAGAAATTCGATGTATAGAGTATGATGTTAAAAATAGTATTTAATGTGTAAATTTTGAACAAATATTATTTTTGATCTTTTTAATAAAAAATTTGAAATGTTTAAAAGTATATATTAACCTAACATTTTATTTCTTACTTATTTAAGCAGTTTCAAAAAAGAGAAAAGACATTTATTTGAAAGCTTAATGAAAATCAAATAAGGAACATATAAGGAAATAACTTACATTAATTTCAGAGGAAGAAATCTGTAATTTTTTGTTGTTTTGATTTTAAAATTACAATTGTTACGCTCTCAAAAAAAATTCTCAAATTTTAGCAAGGAATGAAAAATTGTAGTTGATATTTTCCTCCATTTGAAGGTCTCTCTTATGTGCTCTCATTGATTCCTCTCTTATATGTGTAACAATTCAATTGACTGTGTTTTGAGAAGTATGTTGAAAGGTGTATGGGAGGTGGGATGAACTTGTTAGATTTAAAGAATAAGGAGAGAAGTAATATTTATTAAAAAAAAAAACCTCTCCACTGAACGATAAATCAAAAATAAGTGATGGAAAATTGATTCCATATGATTTCGAAGCTTTTTTAAAACTGAATAAATTAAGATCAATTTATGAAAAAATCGTTATATGGAGATAGATATTTCGCTATATATAGTCTGTTTTTAATGTAATCATGCGAAAAGGGGACCGTTCTTACTAAAAATTCGTTATATGGAGGAATTCGATGTATGGAGTTTCGTTATGTAGAGGTTCGACTGTATTTTGTAAACTAATGCATACAAAAATATGAAAATTGGTAGTATTATATAGAAATATTTGATAAATACACTGAAGAAAAACTGTTTAGAAATTTTTTACAGGCTATTAATTGTTAAATTCGATCAAAGTTATTCCATCAAAATAGTTTAATAGTAGCAAAAACTGCATATATAAATTGAATTATTCTTTCTCAGCGATATATTTATACCATAAACTTGTGGTGTACAAAATGTATAAAATATGATGCATAAAATGTTATATAATTTATTGGTAAAATATCAATGGAATTTTTCCCATGAAAGAAAAAAAAATAATAAAAGAACGCTTTAAATCACTTACGAAAAGCGTCACTTGTCATGAAAAAAATATGTTAAAATATATAACAGCTTGAACTTATTCTTCAACATGATGTAATACATCTTCATCACTTAGATCCTGAAGCGTATATTTGGCATTTTATTTTGAACTTTTTTTCGCACACTTTATTTAGAATTTATTACGATTTTTTTCCTTTTCAATATTTCAGATGTGCTGACAAATATGAAATTTACTTTAATGTTTTATGTTTCAATTTCTTGTTTAAAAAAAGAAATGAAAAAGAAAAGTTACTATTATCAAAAATGATTTATTTGTCACCAGAGATCTTTCTTCGATAACATTATCAAAAGTACTGCATACAAAAACATGAAAATTGGTACTATTATACGGAAATGTTTAAACACACTGTAGCAGGCCATTTTAAAATATTATTTTAAGAGCTATTAATTTTTAAAGTCGCTCAAAATCGTTCCATTAAAAATATTTTATGCTAACAAAAACGACGCATGGGAACTGACTTTATCCTACGATGTGTATCTTAAGTTTGTAACGTACAGAATACACTTTAATTAAAATTTGACTATTTTTTTACATTACTTTTTTTTAAATTTTATATTTAAATTTTCATGATTATAAGCGCTATTTTTCATATTTAGCCAAAGTTTTTTAGGGCTACGTACGTAAAACGTAAAATCGGAACCATTATGAGATCGTCCCAGTTTCTCTGGCACAGCCATTTGACTAATTATTGGGACGTAGTTTGTTCATATTGATTGAAGTATTAAAGGCTACTGAACCACATATTTACAGATTACTAACTACCCACAAATCTATTTAGGGGGCTAATTGAGTTACTTGAAAAAGATAATGTTCTCTATTTATATCATGTGGGGTATAGCGTGAAAGCTTTCGTAACACTGAACTTGTAAATGCATTTCTTTTAATTTTACGTATTACATTTTAACCGATATCGTAAATTGTTTATTTCATATACTGTTTATTTCATTCTGAGGCCAATTTGTGAAACAACGCAAAAAATTACATTTCCTTTTAAATAAAAGAAAAAATATTTACACGTGACTATTAAAACAGAGTTGAAAGTTTGAAATAAAAATTAAACGATTATGTGTTAAAATGGAAAATAAGGACAAATTCGTCATAAAGTTGTATTTACAAGTGAACATTAAAAAAGTAAAACATCTTAAAATAATTAAATTATTCCACGCGAAACGCATTTTATGGTGGCATTTATGTCACTTGTAAAATATCAAAGTAAGGTACCCTGGTGTAATAACGCCACGTTAAGGTTCTACCAATTTTCACGGCTCAGTTTTAGCTTGTATTTTTCAAACAAATATATGATTTGATACAGCAACTCATTGACTATCTATATAAAAAATAATTTAACAGATATGTATTCATAAAATGTAAATGCGTGATTTCTTGACCAATGCTATTTGGCGTTATTACCCACATATATGGATAATAACGCCATGCAAACAAAACTATGAAATAAGATGGAATAATTGCATGTAGATTGCCCAATTCTAAAAATATAAACTCTACAAACTTAGAAATTGACAAATTGCATTCTAAGCTATTGAAAATGTTCAATTTTTTGTGAAAGTGTAAGAAAAATAAAGGTGTGTGTGGGGGGGGGGGAGGATGAGGCAAAAGAATATAAGACCGTGAGCTTCCTTTTGCTTAAAAAGGACCGCTTAAATAGAATTATTAGAAACATTGCGCAGTTTTAACTGTGTTTATTTGAATCAGTATTTAGGATGTAGCTTGGCCACTGTAGAGAATCAACCGGGGTATTAATGCCAAGGATTGGCGTTATTACCCCGTTATAGTTATTGCGCTGTATATTTTAAATTACAATTTAACTCGAGAAGATATCCAAAATCTTCAACAACATTTTAAAAGTCCATGAAATGTACTACAAATTTATGTAATTACCAACGTATTTCCGGATAAAAAAAATAGTCTTCACATCACAAAACGTATCTCGCAAATTTTAGATCAAGCGTTAATTTTATTTGCTTGTAAAAACAAAAAAGGTTTAAAAATGAAACAAATTAACTTGAAGCTGTTTTTTGCGATTTATATGACTCAAAACCTTTCTGCGCAGAGAACATGGGTGTCATTTACCAGATTATTTCATAATTATGCATAATATTAGCACTTGGCGTTATTACCCCGCCTGGCGTTATTACACCAGACCATCTTATTAAGTATCGTCGTCTGAAATAATTAAAGTATTACACGAGAAAAACTTTAAATAGTGAAAGTTAGTTCATATTCAAAGATTTCAAATAGCAATATCCTCATTCACACATCAATCTTAACAGATCAAATATACTCTTCAGTAATAAAAAAAATTTAACTAAAACAAATTTAATGATGAAAATTACGTCATATATTTAAAAATTGTTTTAAAAATGTTTTCTTATGACAATATTTATGTGACATTACATGGGAGTCATATGTGTAAAAATGTGTAAAAATGTGTAAAAATAATTGACCAACAAATTCGTTCATATATATACAGGATCGGATTCCTAAGTAATGAGTCTCACTTTATTTTGACGCTAGCGTAGATCGGCTCGCACCTGTTGCTAGGGGCGATGATGGGAAGCGTTGACATATATTGATAGATAAAGTCTGAAAAAAAAGTGTCGCACGCAAACAATGGGATAATAAGGATGTCTGGAAGATTCTCCACGATAACGTGCCGAGCCATAATTCCTTCATCGTGAGCTCTTACTTGGTTCGACTGAATGTTCCAATTGTCCCATATTCTTCCTATAGTCCGGACTTATCTCCCCCTGACTTCTTCTTGTTTCCATGCTCAAAATCAGCGCTGAAATGTAATCGCTTCGACTCCATCGAGGACATCCAAGAAAATGTCAAGACAGCCCTTGAAGCTATCCAGGGACAGGCCTACGTGAACGCCTTCGAGTCATGATAATGCCGCCTACAAAAGTACATTGATGCAGTAGGTACCTATTTTGAAGAATACTAGGCAATTGTATCAATTTGTTCAATAAATCTGTCGCTTTGAACAAAGACTCATTACTTATGAATCCGGCCATACATATATATATATATATATATATATGTATCACAACATAAATATAGGTAAATGCATGAGAAAAATAGATTACACTTGTGTTTATTAAAAATTGTTTTGATTGTTTTAATAAAAAAATTAATTTCTCCCCAATTATACGTGCTATCCTTATAAAAATTATCATAGTTTATTACAAAAAGCCTTTTAGTCATGTGCTACAGTTTCAACATTTTTGCGACATTGATTTTTGAGGGCAATCCCAAAAAATCGTTTATCTTCAACTTGTTTACGATACCCTAATTTCTTCCAGGAACATTCCGCAAAAAATGTTTGCGGAAATACAAGGTGCCTTAAGATTAATGGATAAAACCTTAAAGGGAGGAAAAGGACATCACAAGGACTCAGACTTGCATAGCAATCCAAGTCCGGAAATTTTTTCCAGCACGGTAGTGACAACAGAAAACGCAAGAATAACAGGACACGAATATAGGAGAAAACTTATTTATTATCCTTAGAACAGGAAAAATCTTCGGAATGAAAATAAACAACGATCATATACAAAGTAAATGTTCGATATTATCACCACGGGCCGTGATGCGGGCATATCTCCGGCTCATGGAAGATCTGATGCTTTTGCAAATACTTGGAGTGACCAGGACTCCTCCAACAACTGCCACGATGCGTGCAACAAGTTGTTAGCACTTTCGAGTGTTGTCTTGGCATTTTTACAGCACAAAAAATAATAAAAATGTTTTCTACTCCTGTTTCTATGCTTTATTTCTGTGTTTTGTGTCATCATTATCACGCCAGGAAAACATTTCCGTCCATAAGTTGCAATGCAAATTCCTTATTATGTATCTTACTTTCCCTTAAAAATTGTCCCAATAATCCTAAAACAGTCTGCATATGACTTTACTACGATGTTTTCATGTCTGAAGTTTTAGGATTATTCCTTTGGTAGTTTTCTAGGTATTTCACAAAACTTCAAAAATTGCAAATGAGCTGCCATCATTGGCCTTATAGTATGTATCCATACGCTATAATGTTAAAATCCTAAATAAAACCTGTCAAACCCTATTGTTACCCAATTGTTAAACAAACCCTATTGTTACTCAAATTTCATCCGCGTCGAAGAATAAAATTATAAATATCATAGCATTACACAGGTCTGCACAAAGCATTTTTTTTGTTTCATTATGTGTTTTTATTTATGTATTTATTTATTTATTTATTTATTTATTTTGAGTGGTGAAATCGAAAATGACCTGCATTTTCATCCATCATGTACAGTACTCTTGTAAAACATGGAGAGTTTGCATTAGAAAACCACAACTGCGATGAAAAATTTCAGTATTTTATTACAAGTAACTATGATAAAGATTATACTAAAATTCCGTATTATTTTTCCCTCATTACTTACATTTTGCTGTTCAGTCGTTGTTCTGTGAAACTTTGTAGAAGCTTATGCCTGTATGTAACTACTCTTGGTCGTTTCTCAAATGCTTCATATAGCCCAAGAGCCTAACCTAAAATAAACATCCTAACCTTAAAAAAAACCCAAGTCATCGAGAGCAAAAATCCTTTATTTTATGGAAGCGTAGTAATAGAGGAATTTAATCATCCGTGTCTGCCGGAAGTGAAACGGTGCATAAGCCATTGGCATTGCACCATTGTGGGTTTAGCATTGTGTGTGCCGTACAATCAAATGTATGAAAACATGGAAAACTGGGTGCAAAAAAATACAATGCTAAGTCTGCGAGTCAACCACCAGTGGTATTCATTTTTGGCTTATGCACCATTTCGCTTTCGGCAGACATGAATCAAGATTCCTCTATTACTACTCTTCCATAAAATAAAGGACTTTTTCTTGTGCTCGATGTCTTAGAGTTTTCTGCGGTCGACTCTTAGACTAATATTTCCTATTTGTATTTCTCTTGAAAGTTTTCCTTAGATACATGAAATTGAATTGTAGATTCATTCCTGAATCTCTTTTTTTTTTTTAAATCGAGAATAGAATATCAGATTTTAGAATGAAAGATAAAAGTTTAGAAAATATACCTAAACCAATGAAATTCTTTAAATGTTTTTTCCGGTAAAACTTATAAAAAAAACAGTCTATAAACCTTATTCACATTCAGTTTTTCAGTTACAGACCTGTAGTATTAAGAGTCAAACAATACATTTTATTGAATATTGTATAAACATCTTATTAATAATATACCTTTTTTCGTTGATTTTGAATAAAATAAAATTTATAAAATTTAAATATATTATAAGTAATCCAATCTATGTTTTATTATTTATAATTACCTGCTCAAAAAAAGTATATATATTAAACACTTTATTTTCTTAATTTAAAATGCATTATGAGCTGTTAAATAGATAATGCTTAGCTATTATAAACTTTACATTATTAGAAAATTCTTAGCATTTTGTCGATACTATATTTCAGCAAGTTAAAATAATAGTAATGTATTGATCTCAAGCCTTTCATGTCTTTTCAAAAGAGATAGGCGACTGATAATCCAAAATCATCTCTTCAAATTTTGCAAAATCTCTTATCCAATATCGTTCTTCGCTCGGTTGTTTATTGCCAATTAATACAGAGTTGTTGTTTTCATGCACTTATTACTTTCAATTAAATTGATAAACTTTATTTCACGGTCTGTTTTTCATGTTCGTTTTCACTTCTAATCATTTTAATCGAAATATAATGCTCACTTTGATAAAGACTTACATTACGAATATTTCCACTTGAAATTATCATCTGCATAAATATTGTGTCTGTTACTATGTTTAGAGATATTGCAGGAAATTAAGTTAATTATATATTTGTCCAATACAATTGTAATTTGTATCATTGATTTTGATAAAGTAAAATTTAATTGATTTTGTTTAATCAAGTTTTTAAATAAAAATGTTTAGTAAGAATGATTTTTAACGACAGAGGAAAATTGAAATTTTAATGAGGGTTTTTTTTATATCATGAATCAGTATCATTATTTTTAACCAATGTTAATGTGCGTGCATTTAAACAGAAAAATCGGGGGGAAATTCAAAATATATTTAAAAAACGTAGAATAATAATCGCACGTATGCAGGGTGAGTCAAAAATATCGAAACAATAGGCTATCTCCTCAAGTATTGCCCTAAACCCATACTTCCAATTGCAAAAATTCATAAAAAAAAGGTGAAATTTCTGATAAGATAAATTGCAACTCCATGGGGGGTCTATTTGAAAAAATACGAAAATTAAATTTTTATACGGCCCCCGTAGGTCAAAATTCCCAATTAGGAAATTATTCCTTATCCATTCCTATATTGAACAAAACAAATTTCATTCCCGTATCTAAAAATCCCACAGAGATATTAAATCCCAAAACCCTCAAAAATTCCTGACTTACACCACTTTTCCCTGCGTCTAAACTGTAATTTCTTCTCTGTGATTCAACGCTTGTTAGGGAACCTTCACAAATTGCAAATTTATAAAAATCGGTTTAAGATAGCGCTTTTTCTTTGGACATAAAATAGCAGCGTATAGTTTTTACGCTAAATTGGTAAACCAGACGTCTGCCCGGGTCAAAATATCTAGGTCAAGTCTCAAACCGACCCATAGGGGAAAAAGTTCGGCGTGGCCTGAAAAAATGTCAACATCATAACCCGGACCGGTCTGGAAAATAGTTTAAATCATAGCCCGGTTCAGTCGCAAATTTCTACATAGTTTTTTAATTCGGCGTGGGAAAAAAATGTTTCATATGGAGGAGTTCTGACCAAAAAATTCTTTTATAGCTTTTCGTTTTTTATATTTATACTTTTTTATTATTAAAGAAGTGCCAAAGGCTGTAATATATTTATTTTATCAATGAATCTCTATTTATATGTAAATGTTTCACTTATATTTTACTATCGTTAATCCATATCCCATGCGTTGGAGACTCTGAAAAATGTTATACACTAAAACTTTTTAAGACGGAATCACATAGGAAAGAAAAAATACGTTATAGACATGCTCTCCCTAGAAGATGTAATTGGAGCTTATTTTCTTTTCAGGTACTATTGCATTTATTTTGCATGGATCAACATATTTTCTGTTTAAGACAGAATTCCGTCATAGGCAGATTTTTTTTCACTGGTTTTATTGTATTTAATTTTTTTAGCCTTTAAATAATCTATTTAAAAAAATAAATTTTAATTTTTTTTTTTTTTTTTTTTTTTTTTTTGTAGAATAAAAGTTTTAAAATCTATATGTTTTTTGTAAAAAAATACGATTGAGCCGAATTTTATTTATTTTATGTACGTATTAAGTCAGTCAGAGACAGTGATTTTAATACGGGTTTTGTCGAGACCGGTTTTGAAAATTTCATCCAGAGTGCACCTAAGTTGAAGGAAGTAGTCCCCTCCTTTATGAAAAGTACGCTAGGCCCGGCCTGGCGGGTCTTCCAAAAAAAGTAACATCTCGGTCCTGGCCCTACCTGGGCCCAGAATACAGATTTTTTAACATCCTCTGGAGGACGACAAAAAGCCTGAAATTGTCAGAGGTAAATTTAAAAAGAAGAAAAAAAGACTTAATCAGAATCTTAGAAAAAGCATTTTTTAAAATAACTAACGGACATTTAAACAATACACTTCGTTTTTCTGCATAATGAATTTTTTAACCTCTATATCTTGTCTTTAAATTATTAAATGTTAAGAATTTTTAAAAGAAAAAAGAACTTGAAACACGTCATTTTTTATTTTTTACATTAGTTTTGTTTCGGCAAATTTGAAAAAATGTTTACTTTTGAAAAAAGGTTTGCGTTTGAAAATATGATTTTTTAAAGTTATATTATTTTTCAATAAACATTTTTAATAGTTTTAAAATTAATATTAAAAAACCTTATAACAAAACTAAAATCAGATTTTCATCTTTAATTAAATAGAAAGAAATTGAAATCCGATAAATAATGTTACGAGTTATAACGATTTTTGATTGCCCCATTTAAACCAGTACTAACCACATGAAACTTTTATAAATTGTATAAGAAATTTTAGGATGTGATTTTCTTAGTAAATTATAATGCTAACCCTCACAAAAAAAAAAAAAAAAAAAAAAAAAAAAAAAAAAAATGAAAGTTCTAACTCAAGAAATATATTTTTTACACGTTTTCTAGAACTGTTAAAGTAACATTGTTTTTTCAATTGCGCGCTTTTCAATTTGTGTCTAATCCCTTAAAACCTGATGAATTTTTTAATCGGCTATAACTTTGCGAATTTTGGAGATATGAAGATGCAACTTTTTGTGTCTTATTCAGGACTGAATAAGGAAAGTTTTCCTAATTGGAATTTTTGTCCTACGGGGGCTGTATAAAAATTTAATTTTCGTAACTTTTCAACTAGACCCCCCATGGAGTCGCAATTTATCTTATCAAAAATTTCACATTTTTTTATGAATTTTTGCAATTGGAAGTATGGGTCTAAGGGCAATATTTAAGGAGATAGCCTATTGTTTCGATATTTATGACTCACCCTGTATACACAGGTATATTACATTCATATCAAAAGTGCATTGTTCTTACAATGCATGGTACTGAAATTTAAAATGTATTCGATATATAAATGTATAAAACATAATAATGTTTGGATATAAAAAATTATATTCGAAATATCTATGTATTCAATACATTTTTACTTGAAAGTATGACCAGAGTAAACATTACGTTCTAAATTACATTCCGAATTGATGTAGGCAGTTATAGATTTTGTTTCAGGCACTCGTAAATTATTGCTTCGTCTAGAATAAAATTATATTCGTTTAGATCGGCGCTTCCCAAACTTTTTTCTTTCAAGTATCCCTTTTTTAGGCTTTTTTTTTCGAAGTACCCCGATCTCTCACAAATACGCCCATCTCAACTAAATAACTCAAACTTTTTTTTATAATAAACTTCCGATCAACAACCATATAACAAATTGATACAAATTATATTTAAGCTTCTAATATTTTATTTCTTTAATCTTGCATTTTTTAATAATTGTTTTTATAATATTATCCAACCATTAATAAAAATCAATGTAGCATTAAAAGAACAAAAATCACTGTAATCTATACTAATAAAAGAACAAATCGATCTCTCTCTGTGTGTGCGATGTCTATTGAAATCTATGGTACGTACGAGGCTAATTTTTTTTGTGAAGTTAGTCTAAGGTCTCCCTTGATGCCCCTGATGTCCCTGATGCCCTAGAATCTCAGAATTTTAATTTCTTTATTAGTTTCCAAGATATTAATTACGAAGAACAACTCACTCGCATCAAAAAGGCAATTCTTTGATGCTCGGGGAAGGAAAAAGCTTGCACACGCTCACAACCACATTTACGCACCGAAACGAGGAAAGGAACTTTTTCCTGGGTTTATTTGTATTTTTGGATCATCTTGTTTAAATCCAAGACAACCAAACCACTTGGCACAGTTAAACTTGAAAGAGATATTTCGAAAGATCGTACTTTTAGGTCTCAAAGGCTGTAATGATTTTGTGAAAATGTTGCAGTTAATCATTAGAAAGTAATATTAAATAAGCCTCGTTTATCCGAAAAAAGTTTTTATCCCTTATGTCAACACCTCTCCAGGGCGCAATTTTTGAGGTATAACCAAATCAGAAATATGCACTTAGATTTAAAACATGGATTTTAAAGATCAGGAAGTCATTTTTTCGACTCACCTTACAGGACATTATTTCTACGCTAACAGTATTTAAACGCACATATTTCAACACTATTTTTCAAAAGAATCTCAATGGAACAGATTTACGCCCCATATAAAAATTTCGAAACGTTCGGACGGTAAGAAACATTTTTTACAAAATAAAATGTTCAACAAATATGACGAAACCAATAAAATCCAGATTGTTTCATTACAGTTTTATCCCTCCAGACCTTAATTTTATAGGTAACGATAAACCAAAAGTATATTCTTAAAGCTAAAACTTTTTTATAATCTACACCGTAAAAAAAAAAATCTGTAAAGGTACTAAACATTTTTTAGGAAACTGGGATTCCAAGAACTTTTCATGTAACGATAACAGGAAAAATTCATGTAACCGATTCTGAAACTTGAATTTTTGTTGTTAGCGTTACAGGAAAAGTTCTTGGAATCCCAGTTTCCTAGAAAATGTTTAGTACCTTTACAGATTTTTTTTACAGTGTAAGGTGCAATCAGTTTTTAAAAAATACGAGGTTTAATTTTTTCACATACACCGGAGAACGTTAATCACTGCAATTTTAAATTTGAATCATTAGTTTAATTAAGTTAATTGTATTCTACTTTTATCAAAACCAACAGTTCCCCAACCTGGGGTACGCGTAAACTTGGGGATACATGAAAATAATAACGGTAATGGCGGATATCACAAAAGGTTTAAGTAAAAGCACATAAAAAAATGAACGTTTAGATTACAAAGTTAATCTTACGTGTAAATCCAATATGTTCAAATCAAAGAAAAATACCAACTGTATTAATAATTCACTGATAATGCTATATCAGTTTGTTTTGCAAATTTGATGGAGCCTATATTTTTTCAACATTAAAAGTGATTAAACATTAAAAGTAATTAAATGTCTGTATTGTAACGCAATCTTTTGAGAGCATTTCAATAAACCAAATTTACATCACTGGCAAAAATTTTGATACGTTAGGATAAATAAAAATATTGTTTACAAAATAAAATATGTGAAAATTCCTACGAATCTAATATTATTTTAAAAGCCTAAACTGGGTTTGTTATCGAACGACAACAATGGTATTTAAGGATTAATTATCTTTGCACCGTCGACAATTCCTTTATTTTACACATATATTTCACTCTTTAAAAATAAACATACGTTAATTTTGAGCCAGAAGCATGTGTAATCAAAAATAAATAAATAAAAATAAGTTTTTATATCTGTTGAACCCTTTTGTAATGCGATATATTCCAAACATCTCCAAAAAATTTCCTTAACTTCTTATAACAATATGACTCGGAAAGTACATAAAATAAGTACATTCGTCTTATTTCTGTCAATGAGATAATTTTTAAAAATAAGTAAATCAATTTGGATAGCAACGATTAATAATATTGAAGTAAAAGTATTTTTTTTTCTCAAAATGGAAAAAAAAAAAAAAAAAAAAAAAAAAAAAAAATTCATACCCCAAAGCGTTCAAATATTTTATAAATAACACAATTTGTTTTGTTGTTTCGAATTAAAAAACTAGTCGTTGGGGGCCACCGTAATACTTACCCATCATGGATATGTATATGAAAATAAAACATGTGAAACTTTTTATACAATGCATTGCAATTCATAAACAAAATTTAAATATTGTTAATATACATAGTAATGCTATATTAAAGAACTGCTGATGTACCAATTTTGACAAATTATATAAAACGCCAAACTACTCAAGTAGTACCGAACTGCGTAAAAGAAACATCTTTATAACTCCAAAAATAACAATCCTATTAACTGACAATTAACTGCGTCGGATTAAGCGTCTCATTTCCAATTAAAATATACTTCTGAATTGAAATTTGAATGAAATACAGGGTCATAAAAAATCGAAGAATGTGGAAAACAAGATTACAAATATCTCGGCAACTAATAATTCGATCGACTTCGTTTTATATGCAAAATGTGTGTTATTTTATTGCCTTTTACGTTCATTCCTTAGAACAAAAAAATTCGAAAATTTTTATGTACCTTTCATCAGAACGAATTTTTCGAGACTCCGAAAAAAATAGTTCCGGATAATCGAGGTTACTGATATTAAATAGGGTTCGTCCCATTCTTATATACTAACTACATACAAAATTTCAAGTCTCTATCTCAATTTGTTCGGGAGATAGAGCGTTTACAGACAGACAGACAGACAGACAGACGGACGGCAAAAAATTTTTTCTAAAAATATGTTTTTCGGAATCTCCACTATCTAAAATGTGTAAATCCGTCAAAAAAAATTTTTCGATTTTCAAAACGATTGCAAGACTTACCCTATACTACGTATGATGGGTAAGTAATTATTATACAAATAATAAAAAAAGAAATCTCAATATTATTGTTTTTATTTCAATCTAAAAAATAAATTCATAAGAATACAAATTTATGTAAACATCTTATTTTCGTAAAAAAGGCGTTTGGAACGGTTAAATGTATAAGACATTTTAATAATAAATTTTAGTTCAACAAAAAACATTTTTGTTGATACTATCTTACAGCAGTTTTAACGAAAAATAATGTGTTGATCCCAACCTTCTTCCGTATTTTCTAAAGAGATGGGAATCTAATTATCTACGATCAGTTCTCTAAAGATTTTGCAGAATCTTCCCCACTAAAAAAAAAATTGTAGAAAATCTACAGCTTTTTGGCCCAAAATCTGTGGGAAATTCGAAGGTATTTGGCCCATTATGCAGATATTTTTTAGAATATCTTTACAAATTCTGCAGATATTTTAAAGATAAAACTAAGTCTGCAAATTTTCTTCAAATTTCTGTAGAATTTCTGTAGAAAGTGACGATTTCTTCAGATAATCTTAAGATTAATTTTAGTGGGGTTTTTCCCAGTATCATTGTTCGAAAATATTACTTTCAATTAAATTTGAAAAAAAAAATCTGATTAAACACCTTGTTTTCTTAATTTAAAAATGCGTTCTAAACGGTTAAATATACAATACATATATTAGATAAATTTTCGTTAATTCTAAATTAAAGATATTATCCAAATAATAAAAAGCGATAGGAAGCTGATAATCTATAATCAGCCCCTAAAGATTTTGCAAAATCTTTTTCCCAATATCGTTGATCGCTCGGTTTAAAGTTAGTAATTTCCATCAATATTTAAAAAATTAATCCATGATTATTCACTTTTTATATAAAACCGTTCATTTCATTCACTTATTATTTTCAATAAAATTTTCGAAAATAAAAATTAAGATTAACCACCTTATTTTCTTAATATAAAAATGCGTTTTGAACGGTTTAACTTATAATACATATCATTCATAAATTTTTTATTGTTTGTAAGTTAAAAATATTAACCAAACAATAAAAAATGTAATCGCAGCCCGTAAAGCATGGTGACCTCACTGCAACGTCGTTGTGAAGTCACATTGTGACTTTGTGACCATCGATTGTCGATGTGACTTCACGTGACGTCGATGTGAAGTCACAGTGACTAAAATGTGAAGTCGTTATGGCCGTTTTAGAGCTCTTTTGTGACGTTTCCCAAAGTGGTCACAATGTGACAAATTTATGAGAAATGTGTCATTTGTGACTAATTTGACATTAACAATGGTACGAAACTGTGACAAAAGCGACGATATTTAAATTGCCAGAAACATGTTTTTTTTTTTTTTTTTTTTTTTTTTTTTTTTTTTTTTTTTTTTAAGCAAATAACATGTTTTTAAGGTTATTTATAAATTTCTAAATATTTTTAAGAAAGTCACATCTCAGTCACAATGTGACGTCACTGAGTGGTGGCATTTTGGTCACAGATGTGATGCGACCAAAGTGATTCACAGCGACGTCACTTTGACGTCACTGTGACCATGCATGCTATTAGGGAGTATTATTATTTTTATTTACATTTAAATATAAATTTATCAAAATAAAATATTACATTAAACACCTTATTTTCTTATTTAAAAAATCAGTACAGTATGATTAAATATTTAACGAATATTATTAATAAATTTTACTTTAATAAAAAAAAGAAAATAATTACATTTTTGTCGATAATATCTTACAGAAAGTTAAAAGAGAATTAATATATTCATCCAAAGCCCCTCATATATTTTTTTAAAGAGATAGAAAACGGATAACCTATAATCGGTTCTCTAAAGATTTTGTAAAATATTTTCCCCAGTATCGTTGTTCGCTCGGCTTAAACTTAATAATTTCCATCGCTATTTTGAGAAATAAATCCATTCATTATGAATATTGCCTTTAAATATTAAAACCGTTTCATTTCATAAACTTATTACTTTCTATTAAATTTTGAAAAATAAAAATTAATATTTAACACCTGATTTTCTTCCTTTAAAAATTCATTAAAAATTAATTATTTAATTCATTGAATAAAAATTAGGAATTAACATCTATTAGGAATTAACATCTTGTTTTCTTAATTAAAAACTGCGTTCTGAACGATTAATTGTATAATACATTTCATTCATAGATTTCCGTTGTTCCAAAATTAAAAATATTATCCAAATAATAAAAAAATTAATCTTAATCTTACTATTTTTATATACGATTAAATATACATTCATCAAAATAAAATATTACATTAAACATTTTATTTTCTTATTTAAAAAATGTGCACTGTATGATTAAAGGTATAATGCATATCAATAATAAATTATAGTTTTAAAAAATTAACATTTTTGCCGATAGTATCTTATAGAAAGTTGAACGAGAAATAATGTATTGATCCCAAGCTTCTCTCATGTATTCTCAAAAGCGATAGGAAGCTTATAATCTATTATCAGTTCTCTAAAGATTTTGTAAATTCTTATCCCCATTATCGTTTTTCGCTCGGTTTAAACTTAATAATTTTCTTCACTATTTTGAGTAATTAATCTGTTCGTTATTATTATTGCTCTTTAATATAAATTCTTTCATTACCTGCATATATTACTTTCAATTATATTTGTCAGAATAAAAATTTAAATTAATCACATTATTTTCTTAGATAAAAAATTACGTTTCGAACGTTTTTATGTATAATACATATCATTCATAAATTTTCGTTACCTCTAAATTAAAAATATTATACAAATAATGAAAAAGATGTATTCTCAATATAACTGTTTCTATATAAATTTTTATATAATTTCATCAGAGTAAATTACATAAAACACCTTATTTTTATTTTAAAAATTCGTTCTGTATGATTAAATGCATAACGCATATCAATAACAAATTTTAGTTTAATATTGAAAAAAAAGAAAATAATAAGTATCTTACAGAAAATTGGAAGAAAAATAATGTATTGACACCAAGCTCCTCGTGTATTTTCTAAGGACATAGAAAGCTGATAATCTACAATCAGCCCTCTAAAGATTTTCCAAAATCTTTTTTCCCAGTATCGTTGATCGCTCTGTTTAATCATAATCATTCCCATCGCTATTTTGAGAAACTAACCCATTCGTTATGACTATTTCCCTCTGATACAAAACCGTTCATGAGATGACCTTATTACTTTCAATCAAATGTTCAAAAATAAAAATTAAGATTAAATCCCTTATTTTCTTAATTTAAAAATGCGTTTTGATCTGTTTAATGCATAAAACATATTAATTATAAATTTTCGTTGTTTCTAAATTGAAAATATTATCCAAATAATAAAAAAATTTCAATATTCTATTTTTATTTATGATTAAATATAAATTCATCAGAATAAAATATTAAATTAAACATTTTATATTTTCATTTAAAAATTGCGTTCTGTATGATTAAATGTATAAGGCATATCAATAATAAATTATGGTAAAAAAAAAACATTTTTACCGATAGTATCTTACAGAAATTTGACAGAGAAATAATGCATTGGTCCTAGGCTTCTCATGTATTTTCTAAAGAGATAGGAATAGGATAATCTACAATCAGCCCGCTAAACATTTTGCAAAATCTTTTTCCCAATATAGTTATTCGCTTGGTTTAAACTCAATAATTTCCATCGCTATTTTGAGCAATTCTTCCATTCGTTATGAAATCCGTTCGTCCTTTAACATAAAGCCGTTCATTTCATGCACTTATTACATTCATTTAGATATGGAAGAAAAAAAATAATATTAAACGTCTTATTTTCTTCATTTAAAAATGCATTCTGATAATTGATATAATTTATATTCATAGATTTTCGTTAATTCTAGTTTTACACACCTTATTTTCAAAATATTATCTAAATTATGAAAAATGTAATCTCAATATTATCATCTTTATTTATGATTAAAAATAAATTTGTCAAAATAAAATTTTACATTAAGCATTTTATTTACTTATTTGAAAAATACTGTGCGTGTGATTAAATGTATAATGCATATCAATCATACATTTTAGTTTGTAAAAAAATATTAATATTTTTGTCGATAGTATCTCACAGAAAGTTGGAAAAGAAATAATATATTGATCATAAGCTTCTCGAATATTTTCTAAAGAGAGAAAGCTTCCTAAATATTTTCAAATATTTTCTAAAGAGATAGGAAGCTGATAATCTACAAACAGCCCTCTAAAGATTTTGTAAAATCTTTTTCCCAGTATCGTTTTTCGCTTGGTTTAAACTCAATAATTTCCATTGCTATTTTTAGAAATTAATCCATTCGTAATGAGTATTGTCCTTTGATATAAAGCTGTTCATTTCATGCGCTTATTACTTTCAATTAAATTTGCAAAATAATAATAATAATAATAATAATAATAATTAACATCTTATTTTCTTCGTTTAAAAATGCATTCTGAACAGTTAAAGTTGAAATTTCTATTTATAAATTTTCGTTGATTCTAGTTTTAAAATATTATCCAACTAAATAATTAAAACAAATGTAATCTCAATATTACTATTTTTATTTGAGATTTAAAATAAATTTGTCTGAATAAAATATTACATTAAACATTTTATTTTCTTATTTGAAAAATGTTCTGTATGATTAAATGTACAAAGCATATCAATAAAAAATTTCAGTTTAATAAAAAAAAAAAAAAAAATTTAACATTTTTGTCGATAATATCTTACAGCAAATTTAAAGAGAAATAATGTATTGATCCTAAGTTTTTCATGTATTTTCCAGAGAGATTGGAAGCTGATAATCTATAATCAGCCCTCTAAAGATTTTGTAATTTTCTTCCCAGTATCGTTATTCGCTTGGTTTAAATTCAATAATTTTCATCGCTATTTTGATAAATTAATCCATGATTATTGTCCTTTAATATAAAGTCATCCATTTCACGCACTTATTACTTTCAATTAAATTTCCTTTCACGGTCTGTTTATTCTGTTCAATTTCATCTCTAATCGTTTTAATCGAAATGTAATATTGATAAAGGTTTATATTTGATACATTTTTATTCAAAAGTATAACCAGAGTAAATATTATATTCTATACTATATTCTAGATGGTAAAGGAATTTATAATAATTAATTTTTTCTTGAAATTTTTCTAAAGTATGATTTCGTGCAGATAAAAGTAGAATGCAATTAGTTATATTAAATTTAAAATTTCAATGACTTCATTATAAGATAGGATGAAAGATATTGTAACTGAAATGAGAGTATAATATAATACTTGATCCTATGAAAGAATTCAGTTTTTTTTTTTTTCAAACAATAATTATCCAGAACAATGAAAAGTGATTTGATTCCCCTTTGGAGTACATGTAAATATTTCACGCTGTTATAATGTGCTGTTTGCAATTGCTAAAGGTGTGATTTGTTGTAAAATGTGTCCTCCCATACTTTAGATTTGCGATAAGTTAAATTTTGATTCTTGGAAATTACATAATATCGAATAAAATTTCGCCAAATTTAAAATAAATGAAACTCATATATATTACCCTGTTATGCCAAACGAGACTCTTTTTCTGCCAAACGAAAATAATGTCTCCAGCTGTAATAATAACATTCAAAATAATTCCAAGAATTCTGTAACTGAGTCTTAGATACCGCAAAAAATTAAAATTGCAAACTTCAATTAATATTAATTCATTTGCAAATATCAATTAATATTAATTAATGTTAATTAATATTGAAAACTTCATAACTAGTAAGTGTTGGATGATATATTTAGAACAACGCATCCCATATATGGAGCGAATAGTTAGATAACTACATAGTAAAGACATGGACAATGACGAACATATACAGTGCGTTATATTTAACTTGAATTCAATAATTATTTATTCCAGTTTTTCACGTTCAGTGAGTTTGAATTTTCAATTCACTTTCTGAAGATGACTCACTGAAAATGAGTTGAAACATGTCCATTTTTAATATACAGTCGAGTCTCTCTACAACGAAACTCCATACATCGAATTTCTCTATATAACGAATTTTTAGTAGGAACGGTCCCCTTTTCGCATGATTATATTGAAAACAGTCTCTATATAGCAAAATATCTATCTCCATATAACGAATTTTTTCATAAATTGGTCTTAACTTATTCAGTTTTAAAAAAAGCTTCGAAATCATATGGAATCAATTTTCCATCACTTATTCTTGATTTATCATCAGTGCTGAGTTTTTTTTTATATTACTTATCTCGTTATTCTTTAAATCCAACGAATTCATCCCACCTCCCGCACACCTTTCCACATCCTTCTCAAAAGAGTGTCAATTGGATTGTTACACACGTAAGAGAGGGATCAATGAGATTCCTTCAAATGTAGGAAAATATTAACCACAATTTTTCACTCCTTGCTAAAATTTGAGCATTTTTTTTGAGAGCGTAACAATTTTAAAATCAAAGCAACAAAAAATCACAGATTTCTTCGTCTGAAATTAATGCAAGTCTTCCTTATTTGATTTCCATTACCTTTCAAATAAATGTCTGTTCTCTTTTTTGAAAAAACTAAAATAATTAAGAAATAAAATGTTAGGTTAATATTTACTTTTAAACACTTCAAATTCTTAATTCAAAAGATCAAAAATAATACTAGTTCAAATTTCACACATTAAATACGATTTTTAGCATCATTCTCTGTACATCGAATTTCTCTATATAACGAATTTTTTACTGGAACGGTGGATTTCGTTATATAGAGACTCGACTGCATTTTAAATTTTTTGCTGTTAAAGTGACGTTTTTATCAGCAAAATAATTCTTTATAATATAAGTTCTTACACTTTCATTGTAGAGTATGTATTATTATAATTATTATAAAGGTATTCAAATTTTCAACCAAACGAGCTTTCATCTATTACGTAGCAAATCTCTCCATACTTCATAGATATGGTTTAATAGTGAATCGTTACAGACTATATCTATCTTAGCAATTATTATTAGTATTATTAGTGCTATTATTGTACATTTTTTATGGATTTAACAAATTGAGATTTTATATATATGCATATGAAAGTAATTTTTGTTCATTTATTAGTGCATTTTATATGAATTTCAATTATTACGCATTAAACGGTTTGATTCAAAATGCAAGTGGATCTTAAATATTCACTTCTCAGTAGAAATAACTAATATTTTATCAATACTTTTTCAAAGAGTACACGAAAAAAATGGGTTCTCAAAATTAAATAATAAGTAATTAATTTTAAGTTTTTCACATACTGTAAATAGCTCTGATCCATATGTACTCAAAACTAAGAAACACATGATTCCATGGTTGTATTCAAATGTAAATCGCTATGAACTGCCTCCTGAACTTATAAATTAAAGTTAAAATATACTGGCATTTATTTCTTGCTCAAAATTATTAACAATAAAAGTTTTATTGATTGTTTATTAAGAAAAATAGCAAAAATTATTGGCAAAATACCCAAATCGAATATTTTTATGACAAGAGTACTATTTGCAAGCACTTTTAAATTCTTCCAAAATACTGTGAATAATTTAATATTTACATTAATAAGCATATTTTATGCCACCATGAATAAAATAAACCATTACAGGGTACAGAATTATCGTTGGTTTGAATTTGATAACATGTGATGTTTCAAAATTGAGAAAGTAGACGGCAGGTGCGGGGTTCGAACCCAATCGCGGTTGTCGGCCTAACCGTTCGGAGTTTCCGTGGTTTTCTTCGAACCTTGCGTAAATACGGGCTAGGTTCCCTTAGAAAGACCCCCACGAAGGGCACTCCCCCCTGGTCCTATATCCCTAGTGTAGATAATCGTACGACAAAAATAAACCAAACCAAAATTGAGAAAGGAATGTGATCATTTTTAACCAGCCATATTCAGCTCAGTATGAGCACATCGATGTACTCATTTTTGAATGCCTCATTTTTAGGTGCGTTCGTAATTATATAATACGTAGCACCTATAGTGGTCGTTCAGTTCGTCCGTCTGTCCGTCCGTCTGTCTGTCCGTCTGTCTGTCCGCATGTAACAACGCAAAAACTACCCAACCGAATCGTTTGAAATTTAAAATACATAATTATTACATAATTTTGTCGAGTCATTTCAAATTTTATGAAAATCGGATGCATAGATCAATTACAGGGGCAATCAAAAATATTCAATTCCATTACGGCCAATGGGGAAAAAACTTTCAAATGCATTTTAATCGTTTGAAATTTAAAATACGCAATTATTACATAATTCTGTCGAGTTATTTCAAATTTTTTGATAATCGTGTGCATAGATCAATTACATGGGGCAATCAAAAGTATTCATTTACATTATGGTCAATGGGGGAAAAGTTTCAAATATATTCTATACGTTTGAAATTTAAAATACATAATTATTACATAATTTTTTCGAGTTATTTCAAATTTTATGAAAATCGGATGCATAGATCAATTACAGGGACAATCGAAAGTATTCCATTACATTACGGTCAATGGGAAAAAATGTTTCAAATGCATTTTAATCATGTTACACTCATGCGAACTTAATAAAATTTATATGCAACTATAAAGTACATATTATAATATACATCTTACATAATTTGTGGTACAAAGAACATTTGTTATTGATTTCCAAGGCCACACAAAAGTATTCCATTACATAATGGTATAGGGAGAACATTGTTTGATGAGCGTTTTAATTGTAATTCACTATTTACAATTTTATGAGATTGATATATGAAAGTAATATTTTTAAAACTTCGTTATCGTACGAACGCACCTAATTTGCTACGCTTCACGTGCAATTTCCAACTTGTTTTTTCTGTGTAGAATATGGATATCAAACTTGCAATGTCATTTTCTAACCCTATGTGTACAGACAAATCAGAATCTGCAAGCATCCCTCAAATATTGAGTATAATTCCTTTTCCATTTTTGTTGCTCGCTTGATTTCGCGTACCTGTTTTGAGAAATTAATCCATTTTTCTTGATTACTGCACACTAAAATTATTAATTTTATACAGTTATATCAATCTTTAATTAAACTATTTAAATTAATTTCATTTCAAATTTTATTCATGCAAATAATTTGATATGATAATTTTATATGTATGCATATGAAAGTAATTTTTGTGCATTTATTTGTGTTTTTTTATGAATTTTAATTATTGCGCTTTAAATTCAAAAGACAAGTGTATCATAAATATTCAGTATTCAGCAGAAATAACTAATATTTTATCAATACTTTTTTAAAGATTAGAATTTTGATATCAAACTTCCAATGTCATTTTCTAACCCTACAGACAAATCAAAATCTGCAAGCATCCCACAAAAGATTAAGTATAATTTCTTTTCTAGTTTTGTTGATGGCTTACTTTAACCCTTTGTCTACCGCATTATGAATTCGTGAAAATTGTACATTCTAAAGCATTTTACGCAGATTGTTTAAACTATATTAAAAGATTTACACAATCATTTAATACATTTTTGAAGAATTTTATAAGGATTGAAGGATTTAGAAGGCTTTTTTTGCAATATTTATAACCTCACTCAAATGTTTTATTTTAATTTTTTTCTTAGTATTTTGTAGAATTATTAAATGAAATATTGTTCTTACAATATAAATATAGAAATATTCACGGATTGAAAAATCCCCACCCCCCTCCCTCAGTGCCAAGAAAACTGAAAAGATAGCAAGGCAAAAGAAATCATCCTTTAAAAAATATTTTTGTTTTGTGTAACCATTAACGCTTCTGGAACAAAATAAGGTAATGTATATGTAACTCATTCTAAACAGTATTACAACTAACTGACGTATCAAAAGAATTTTATAATAAGAAGTTTTTATGGAACTTATAAATACTGTCAGTAAATAAAGGGTTAACTCGTATCTATTTTGAGAAATTAATCCATTTTTCTTGATTATTGCTCTCTAAAATCATTAATTTTATGCAGTTATATCAATCTTTATTTAGACTATTTAAGTTATTTTCATTTTTAGTTCTATTCATTAATCAATTTATTGTCAAATGATTTAAATTTAAATGCAATGTTCACTTTCAGAAAGCCATGTATTCGGATCTTTTTCACTTGGAAATTTTACCAATGTAAATATTTTGTTGACTACTACATTTAGAAAAGATGAAGTAAATTATAGTAATTATAGATCTTGACTGGAAACATTGTAAAGTATGATTTTTTCTTAGATAAATGTAGGATGTAATTATTTTAGGTAAATGTATAATTCAAGCTGAAATAATGTATAACGTTCAATCATATATATAGTTTTGTTTTAAGCTTTCTTTAAAGTAAAATCATACAGAAAAAATAATCTTCTATTTCAAGAACATGGTGATAATTCCTGTACTTGCGATGTAAAGTTTGTCATGTCTAAGCGCTTAAATCTTTTAAAAGTTCTTTGATGCTTTGGTTTTGAAAAAAGTCAAGTTTTGTCTGTCGTGAAATTTGCATAATATTTAATAAAAATCGACTAATTCTCAATCTATGGAGGCTTAATTGTACTACCTATTCGTACTTTCCATGCCAAACATAAATAATATTTGTCGCCAGTTGTAAAATATAACCTCGTAAATAATATATCTTATATACTTAGTCAAGTTTCTCCTACACAAGAGCATAAAATTTCTTACTGAACATATTTTAAATTTTTGAAAAAATTTAACTTTTTTTTGTTGTTTTCGTATAAAATTGTTAACCCAGACCTTATATAATTTGGTCTCGGTATTACCACTTTATTTCATTGACTCGAAAATATATTAATAAGATTTAAAATAAATGAAAAATTTTATTTTGCTAATTAAACTAATCTTTGGGGCCACCGTAATACTTACCCATCATAGGTATGCATAATATATGAAAATCTCAATTCCAATTAAAATATATCTTTGAATTGAAATTTGAATGAACTACAGGGTCGTGAAAAATCAAAAATCGTGGAAAACAGGATTGCAAATATCTCGGCATCTAATAATCCGATCAACCTTCTTTTTTTTTAATGCAAAACTTGTGTTATTTCATTGTGTTTTACATCCACTCCTTAACTAAAAAAAAAATCGAAAATTTTTATATACCTTTCATTAGAACGAAATATTCGAGAGTCGGAAAAAATTAATTTCGGATAATCGAGGTTACTGATATTAAATAGGCTTTGTTTCATTCTTACATACTAAGGACATACAAAATTTTAAGTCTCTATCTCAATTTGTTTGGGAGGTAGAGCGTTTACAGACACACAGACAGACGGACAGTCAAACAAACGGACATAAAGACGACAGACGGTATTTTTTTTTTCTAAAAATATGCTTTGTGGAATCTCCAGTATCTGAATCATGTAAATCCTTCATATTTTTTTTCGATTTTCAAAACGATTGCAAGATTTACCCTATACACGTACGATGGGTAAGTAAAAATGCATTATGGACGATTAAAAATACAAAGATATCTATCGAAAATTTTAAGAGAGTAAAAATATGAATATCACAAATTATTTGTGTATGACCATTCTTTGTATCTAAATATGTTGAAAATAACTTAAAAGTTAACCGGATATGGCAATGTTGAAACTTTCTTTTATATCAGACATGTGAATGCTTCCCGGAAAATGAAACACAGCAGCGTCAACGGTTAAGTGATTTACACCAAAATTCAATCAGCAACAGCCTATGTGAAGTTCTAACTAAATCTGAAGTTTGATGATAAGTCGTGCATTAGTTCTTGTAATAGTGCTATTGTAGAAATCGGGAAAATTCAGAACAGCAGCGCTATCTATTGAGCAATTTACATCAAAGATTAGAAAGTCTTAATTCATAACAAAGTCTAAGTGAATTTAAAGTTTAATAGAAATCTGTGCATTGGTCTTTCGATTGAGCCTTTTGAGCCTTTGCGGAAATCGTAAAAAATGCAGCATAGCAGTGCCATCTGAAAAGCGATTTACATCAAAATGTAGAAAACGTCAACTCATGACAAGGTCTAACAGAATCTGAAGTTTAATGAACATACGTTAATTGGTTCTGGAAATTGGACTATTGCGGAAATCGTAAAAAAATGCTATACAGTAGCGCCACCTGTTGAACGATTTACATCCAAAGCTAATCTGTACTATTTAAATCAGGGATTAACTACATAGAAACATTGGAAAAAATTCGTGCATTAGTTCCTGAGATACAGCTATTATGACGATTTTGAATAATGCTACATAGCAGCGCACTTGCCGAGCAATTTACACCAAAAGGTAAACAGCACCATATTATTCCAAAGACGAAAGAATATGAAGTTTCAAGAATCGAAAAAATTCAGAATAGCAACGCTACCTGTTAGGCTATTGACGCTAAAATATAAACATAACTAGCGGACCCGACAGACGTTGTCCTGTCACCGACAGACGTTGTCCTTCCTGGCACCGACACCAGAAAATCAAAAAAATGTACTTAAATATAGTGATACGCACGATAAACACTACGCTCTTAATTTAATTTCTTATTACAATTATGTAAGGAAATTATTTTTCACTCTTCAGTATTTTTTGAAGTCGGTTCAATTTTTGATAAAAAAGTTTATTTTTCTCTTTTTTGTTAAAAGTTAACGATTTTCTGAAGTCAGTTAATCAAAATTATAATACAGGCTATATTACTGTAAAGCACACACTTGTGACAGGAGCGGGGTTCGAACACGCGATCTCTTTCTTCGAGAAGTTGAGCTTAAATCTGGCGCCTTTGACCGCTCGGACATTCCGTCCGTACGCTATTTATCGAAATTATTCAACACTTTTAATTAACAAAAAAATCACTAACTATTAGGTTTTGCCTAATTACTAAAAAAGTACTGAATCAATTTCGACGAAATGTGAATCTAAACCATTCTCGAATCTACCAGAACGCACACACAAAATTTCATCAAAATCGGTCCAGTCGTTTAGGAGGAGTTCAATTACATACACACGCACAGAAGATTTTTATATATAAAGATGAGCATTGAAAATTTCAGGTTTTTGCGCCGAAGACATCGCCAAATTAGGAAAATGTGAATTATCTCACGAACTACTGGACTTAAACAAATTTGCTTAGTACCGTTCGATTCAGCATGAACAAATACACTAAAATATGCTATCAGATGAAAAATAACTACAAAAGCCGATTTTTAAGGAATTTTTTAAAAGTTCGTTCTTTTATATACTCATCGTAGGGGTGCAATTTTCGAAAACCCATTTTTAGCGGCACTCGATGTTATAAGAAGTATTTTTACCCCAATTTTCAAGATTATAGGTTCGGTAGATTTTTTTGTGCTGTGATTAATACGAAATCCAAACTTTCTTTTTATATATATAGATAAGGATTGAAAATTTCAGGTTTTTTGCACCGAAGACGCCGCCAAATCAGGAAAATGTGAAGTATCTCGCGAACTACTGAACTTAAAAGAATTTGCTTGGTACCATTCGATTCAGCATGAAAAAATACACTAAAATATGCTATCAGATGAAAAATAACTACAGAAGCCGATTTTTAAGGAATTTTTTAAAAGTTTGTTCTTTTTTCTACTCATCGTAGGGGTGGAATTTTCGAAAATCCATTTTTAGCGGCACTCGATGTTATAAGAAGTATTTTTACCCCAATTTTCAAGATTTTTGGTATGGTAGATTTTTTTGTGCTATGATTAATACGAAATCCTGACTTTCATTAATATATATAGCACTTTTAATTAGCGAAAAATCACTAACTAGTAGTTTTTGCCTAATTACTAAAAAAGTACTGAATCAATTTCGACGAAATGTGAATCTAAACCATTCTCGAATCTACCGGAACGCACACACAAAATTTCATCAAAATCGGCCCAGTCGTTTAGGAGGAGTTCAATTACATACACACGCACAGAAGATTTTTATATAAACATAATTAGTTCATATCACGGATTTATTGAATCTGAAGTTTTATGAAAATCTGTTTATTAGTTCTTGAGATATAGCTATTGTGAAAATCGTGAAAAAGGCAATACAGCAGCGTCATCTATTGGTCGATATACACCAAAACTAATCAGCTCCAGTTTATATCAAGACGTAACTGAATATAAAATTTTGTAAAATTCCCTGTAATAATTTTTGAAATAGAGTGTACCCAAAAGTTAAATAACATACAGTGTGACAAAGTGAGAGACATTTTGCAAAATCATGCTTATTGGGGGACAGGATTCTGACCACTAAAATCCGTCGATAATCGGAATTTGAAAAATTTCACGAATCCAATACTTTGTTCTTGTAAAGATAGAAGAATGTAATAACATATTGTTGCTGTTTTAGAATAAGCTTTTTTAAGCTAACTATAAATATTCGAGTCTCAATTTTGCTATTTTCATTTACCGGCTCTTAATCAATTTATGAAGAAAAATCAATATTAAATCCTTTATTGTTTTTTTTTAATTGTTAAAAATCCGCTATAAACGGTTTAATGCTTTATGCATATCTATCATAAATAGCTGGTAATCAGCAGAATTAACTAAGATTTTATCGATACTTTCTTATCGAAATTCAAAGAGAAATCACTGATATCGAACTCCTGATTTATTCTCTAAAGCTTTCAGAAGATTTTATATACAAGTAATTCCTTATGCAATATCGTTATGCGCTTGACTTAACCTTTCTCTCTTTTGAGATATTAATCCAATTTTATTGATTATTGCGCTTTAACATTTTCCATTTCATGCAGTTATATCAATTAAATTAAACTATTTAAATTATTATATTAACCATTTATTTAATTAAACTAGTTAAATTAATTTTATTTCACGGTTTATTTCTAGCGTTCGATTTTTTCTCTTATTACTTAAATTGAAACATAACATACACTTTCATAAAGGATTATAGTCGAAACTTTTTCACTCTGAAAGTTTAACAGCGCAAATGTTTTGTTTAGTATTTATTTAAAAAGGATAAAGAAATTAAATTAGTAGCAATATATTTAATATAGAACTACTTAAATTTATTATTTTGTTAAGATGAAAAGTAAAATATAGTTAATTTTAATTTAAATAGATAGTGAAAATCGAAAATTCGCTTTATGTTAACAAATATGCAAAACTAGTCGAATGTAGCAATCCAAAACTTTCTTCTATTTCATAAATATTAATATTTTGAAATTTGCAATCACAGTGCAAAATCAAATGGCAATCTATGCCCACCATGAGTAATTTTAAGATAACAAATTCCATACATTAGTTCTTGAGATATGGCTATCGCTAAAATCGTATAAATCCTACAAAATTCAGCATAGCATCTTCACCAGAATAATGATAGACACAAAAAGGTAAACGGCAACAATTCATGTCAAGGATTTACTGAATCTGAAGTTTGATGGCAATCCGTACATTAGTTCTTGAGATAGAGCTGTAACAAAAATCGTAACAAATGATGCATAGCAGCTCCATTTATAAGTTTTTTTACAACAAAATACAAACAGCATCAATTCATGTCAAGGACTAATCGAATCTGAAGTTTGAAGAAAATCCATGATTTGTTCTTGAGATGGAGGTGTTGCGGAAATCTTTAAAAATGCAGCATAGAAGCATTACCTATTGAGCAATTTACACCAAAACGTAAAGGACGTCAATTTATGCCGAGGACTAACTGAATCTGATAGTTGTGAAAATTCTGTGCATTAATTCTGGAGATAGAGTTATTGCAAAAATCACAGAAAATGCAGCATAACAGTGCCACCTGTTGAGCGATTTACACCAAAATATAAAAAACGTCATTTATGGAATTAGAGAGATTGCGAATATCTTAAACAATGCTTCCAATGAAAGCTAATGAGCTATCAGGTTCTGTATGTACCTATGTTTGTACGTAACGCAACTTTTGAATTTTGATGGGAATACAGTAAACTTTCTGTAAAGCGGATTCTGTGTGAGACGAAACTTTGTTTAACTCGGGAAGATTTTGACGTCTCTGCGAATTCATAGACATGCGATAAAATTTGTCTTGGATGGAATATTTTCTGCAACTGATTTTTTTTTCATTCCCAATCGATTCCGTCTTAGACAGTGTTTACTGTATTCGATTAACATCAAATGGGGTAAGTAAGTTCATTATGGTGAGGGGCTTTCCCTATTGGTTTTGACGTTTTATTGTTTATGTTCAAAGGAGATATCGGAGAGTCTAATTATCTCCTTAATTTAGGTAAATGGGTTTTTCAGGTAGAATTGTTTGATATGCTTCAAATTTTGTATACCATTTTACCCAGGTAACTTGATTTTCTGATTGCATTTGGAAGTTCACTGGTTAAGTTTAAAGTGGAAATGTGAGAGAGAATACACCCCCAATTTATCTATTTTTTAATCGATTTCTTCGCTTTTCGATTGGCATTATTATTTTTTTTAAATAAGAGTATAACATACAATTAGTGAGAATATTCTATCAGCTCAATGCCTTATATTTAACAGAGGACTTTTCTTTACATTAGTTCATATATTTTCAACGCCTCAGAGCTAAAATGTCTGAAGGTTCTGTATGTACCGTCGTGAAAAAAGTAAATACCCCTACCAACTCCCCAAGAAATTATCGTAGAAGAAATTTATTGGTACCGAAAGACTGGAAATAAATTCTGCTTTTAAATGATGTACAAAATTTACTTATAAGAAAATTTACATATTAAAACGAACTCAAACTTTATTTTTTTTTCAATGGCAATACAGAATTTTAATAAGATATTACAAATCCTCGGTTCAAGCTTATGCCTAGGCGGCAAATTTCAAATCATTTGAATAAGTTTTGGAAATATTAAAAACCAATGTTTAGTGCTGCTAATGTTAAATTGCGTTTCATTTTTTAATTAATATCTTCTGAAATTATACTCGTAATTTGCTAGTTTTTTTATGTAGCAATAATACTACAATACCCAAACATAAATACCTTGAATTTACAATTTTTATAATTTTATTATTAATTGTAAAATTAATGTTCGAAAAAATTATGAATTGCAACCTGCAATTTTTAATGGATATAGATTTATAAAATTTTGCTTTATCAAAATCTAAAATTTCAAATTTTTCTCCCAAGTAATTTTCAAAAAAATTGTAAAATGATGGTTTGAGGGGCCGTCTAAGATAGAAGTGACTAGGTATTTTGAAACTTCTAATGCCCCCTACAATCTAGCAGTCTTGAATGACTGATTGAATAGCGCCTATGATGCTTTGATAAAGAAGGATGCTCTCTCGGTCAACAATCGAATACCGAACTTCAATTTGGATACAGTCCCTAAAATATGCTCGTTTTAAAACAATTAATTTCTCATAAACTTATCGTACGAATTGCATAAAAATTTGGTTTTAGACTAATTGAAGGGTGTAGACCCCATTTAAACTGTCAGAATTGGATACTACTATTTTTAAAAAAAAGTTTTTTTTAAATATGTAGATGGCTCCCTAAGCAAATTTTATATACGTCCTTTAAAAGTAGATTTTATTTTAAGTCATTGGTACCAGTAACATTCTTCTACGATAAATTTTGCAGAGTTAGTAAGAAGTGTCTACTATTTTTTTAACCTGTACATACGTACGTACGTAACGCGATAACTCTCAATAGAAAGATTTGACTAGTTTCATAAATTGGTATATAAGTACATTCATGTGCTTCTGAGGTTTGTTTTGTCGATTCGCTAATTAATTATAAAGTGCGATTAACGGGGGACTAATCCTTCTTTAATTTAGATTAATGAGTTAGTTTTCCATGCAGAATTATCCTATTTGCTTTTAAATTAGATAAGGTGCTTTTCTGATTAGATTTGGGAGTTCATTGATTCACTATAAAGGACATGTGTCCTTTAAACTGAATAAAGAAAGTATAAAGAAAATTGCAAAAAATTATAAAAAAAGGATGGAAAGTTAATCTCTCCTTTAAAATAACTATTTTTTTCGGGGGAAATTAATTTTTTGTTATTTTGAGAAGCATTATTTTTTAAACAAGAGTGTAATATACAATTAATGAAAATAGCCTGTGAGCTAGCTCCATGCCATCAGTTTAACTGGACACATTTCTTTTTATTACTTAGTTATGTTTCAGTTTAGAAAATAATTGTATCGATGACCACTTATAACAATTTTGAAGCAAAATGTGAAAAAGAGCATTGATCTGTAATTTCCTCTTCGTATTCTGAGAAGATAAAGCACTCCTAGGCACGCAAACAGACTGCAAACAGGCTTTTTTTTTACCATTTCGAAAATGGTTATTTCTTTCGGTCTAGAGAAATATGAACAAAATATTAAACTTTGTGATGTCCAGTTTTTATTCGTCATCTGATTGGTCCTTTTTTAATGTCCAAAAATGTGTTGCCACGATGAGAAACAAAAGTATTAAAAACTAGAAAAATTATTAACTGAAAAAAAAGTTAGATATAGTTTTCAAAGAAATTGCATTTAAAAATGCATTTTTTTCTCTATACAACGATGTGGAAATTGAAAATGTGCGATGTTCAAAAGTTTAAAAATTTGCAGTACCGAAAATTTAAGAAAAAATGTTTAGTCCATGGTGTAAGTAATATGTGATTCTGTTATTACATAAGCCACCTTTTGATCATCATAAAAAATACGTTTATTATTATTAATATATATTTTTAAATATACAATATACAGTCGAGTCTCTCTATAACGAAACTCCATACATCGAATTTCTCTATATAACGAATTTTTTGTTGGAACGGTCCCCTTTTCGCATGATTACATTAAAGACAGTCTCTATATAGCGAAATATCTATCTCCATATAACGAATTTTTTCATAAATTGGCTTTAATTTATTCAGTTTTAAAAAAGCTTCGAAATCATATGGAATCAATTTTCCATCACTTATTTTTAATTTATCGTTTAGTGCTGAGATTTTTTTTAATTACTTCTCTCCTTGTTCTTTAAATCCAACGAATTCATCCCACCTTCCACACACCTTTCAATATCCTTCTCAAAACAGAGTCAATTAGATTGTTACACATATAAGAGAGGATTCAATGAGAGGCACATATGAGAGGCTTTTAAATGGAGGAAAATGTTAACTACAATTTTTCATTCCTTGCTAAAATTTGAGCTTTTTTTTTTTTTTTTTTTTTTTTTTTTTTTTTTTTTTTTTTTGAGAGCGTAACAATTTTAAAATCAAAACAACAAAAAAATTACAGATTTTTTTCTTCTGAAATTAATGCAAGTCTTCCTTATTTGATTTTCATTAAGCTTCTAAATATATGTGTGTTATCTTTTTTGAAACTGCTTAAATAATTAAGAAATAAAATGTTAGGTTAATATTTACTTTTAAACATTTCAAATTCTTAATTAGAAATATCAAAAATAATATTTGTTCAAAATTTACACATTAAATACGATTTTTAACATCATTTTCTATACATCGTATTTCTCTATATAACGATTTTTTTTTTTTACTGGAACGATGGATTTCGTTGTATAGAGACTCGACTGTATTTATAAATCTGACATTTTAGTCTTTGAAAATATCATTTTCCAAATGGATGTTGTAGTTTGTTAATTTACATTTTTTTTCCTTTTTTTTCTTTTATCATATCATAGTTCGCTCTCTTTAACTTTCTCCATTTTTATCTCCAATTTGTAGAATCATTTATTTGCATTTCTTTTGCTCTTTAGCATATAAACCTTCCTTTTCGTAGAGATATGATTCTTCAATTAACTTTGTTCACGGTCTATCTATCCTGTTCAATTTCATTTCTAATCAATTTAATTGGAATGTAAAAATCTGTTTGATAAAATTCTACATTCGAAATGTACCTACTTAAAATTATAATCTAAATAAAAATTCCAAAGATACGGGAAATTAAATGAGTTATAGGTTATGGCTGAAATAATTGTAAGTTATGGAGTTTGTTTAGATAAAATTAGAATGCAGCTCATTTATTTTAATTAATATTTAAAAATGAAAATTGAAAATTAGTATAATTTTAAAAATCTGAAGTAAAATGTTTTAAACTTAAATAATATATAGTATATGAGCATGTTTAATGCATTCTTTTAATTTTTTTTTAAAGATGATGGAAGGAAATACTAGATTTATAAAAAGAAGTAAAGTAAATTTTATCGAAAAAAAAGGTTGCACCTATTATTTGTGATGCGAATTTGTGAATTTAGAATAAATTTTATGGCCTGTACTAATTACAGTGTGACCGTTAATTACAAGCCAGTTGCTAGAAGTTAATTATAGGGGAAGGGGTGAAAAAATGTAGGGAGTGGGTGTAATATTTTCTCTCTCTCTCTCTCTCTCTCTCTGACGCAGAAAGATAAATTAGTGCATATTCATAATGTGTTTTTTATTATTTCTTCTTGTTTTAATAACTTCATTTTATGCTAAGAAAAGAATAGAATGATGAAAAATTTGAGTGTATAATTAGTGCAATATTAAACATCATGTTAGCTTCATACGTGCAAATACAATGAGCGAGTGTTGAAACACATATTTTAGCTAAAATTTAGTATTTCTGCAAAACTGTAAAAGGACCTTCAAACTAAATTAATTTTTTTTAACAGTTTCATTTTGATTTTTGGTACATAATTGATTTAGAAATTGTTTTTACAGGAGAGACTCAAAATAATTTAAAGGGCTGAGCCACTTCCTCTCCTAGCAATTTTACAAATTTTCATGCACAGCGTGATTGGAGACGATGTCAGGTATGGTGCAGTGTTGCCAGTGCGCTACTTTTTTAATTCAGATTTCTTGATTGGCACCACTTTATTGAAGCTGTAAAATTCTCTTTATTTTCGTCTTGCTTTATATGGCATTAAATAAGGTGCATTTTACCATTTCAAAAAGGTGGTGCCAATCTGAATTTTAAAAAAGTAGCCCATCTGGTAATACTGGTATGGTGCTTGGTTCATCGACCAAGACAGTGCAGGAGGAGTTTAATTCGCTTAAGGCATTCGAACACTTTTAAAATGTAATTATCAATCAAAATATCGATGTTTCGTTTACGGTGAAGCACTAATCCACTCATAAACACATATATTGTTTTACTAAAACAATTATTACAAATAATATAATACATCGCTGAGACTTTAACATTCAAAGAATAGTTTTTACAGATGAGCAGTTAGTACAACTTAGATAAAAAAACTTGTTCCAGCAAATCTCGCGGAGCTTGAGTGGAGTGGAGAGGTTCCTGAGTAACGTGATAAAAATTATAAAACGGTTGCAAAAGTTAGTTATGGTCAAGGCGCTACAGTACTCCCCCCCCCCAGTGTCTTCAGACACGGAATCTGATTGGCAAACGGACTTTTCTACCGGACTTGGTTATTTTCTCTGGTTCATTCTTTTGTTGGTCTATCGTGTTTGGCTGTTGAAGAGTTTCTTTGGCTGTTGAAGGTTTTCTCTGGCTATTGACGGGTTCCTTTGGCGGAACTTCTTCAGGCACACTGAGCAAAAATGCTGGTTTTAGTCGGTCAAGACAAACTGTTGTCTTTTTACCTTTAACGTCAAGTGTAAACCATTTGTCTGTACGGGAAAGGACTTTAAATGGTCCGTCGTAAGTAGGTTGGAGTGGTTTTCTGATTGCGTCATGTCTGATAAAAACGTGGGAACAATTTTTCAACTCCTGATAGATGAATGGTGTATGACGTCCATGGTTTGCAGGAGGTACTGGTTGCAATTTTCTCATTGCCTCTCTCAGGTTATCCACGAAAGGTTTAGGATCAGGGTCCGAAGTTGGTCGCAGCCCTAAGAATTCACCTGGAAGTCTCAAGGTAGTTCCATAAACCAATTCTGAAACTGTTGCACCAATGTCTTCTTTCAGGGAAGAACGAAGGCCGAGCAGAACAAGTGGCAATGTATCAACCCATCGTTCTGTCATGTGGCATTTGATGGCAGTTTTCAATGGCCTATGCAAACGTTCTACAATGCCATTAGCCTTCGGGTTAAATGAAGTCGTTCGAAGCTTCGTTATTCCGAAATGTCGAGCTAGAGCCTTTAATAATTCTGATTCAAACTGACGACCTTGATCGGTTGTTATGTATGTAGGCACTCCGAAACGAGAAATCCAGGCAGAAAGAAATGTCCGTGCAACCGTTTCTGCTGTGATATCAGCTATGGGAATGACTTCGGGCCAGCGCGTGAATCGGTCTATGATCGTCAAGGCGTAACAGTATCCTTGAGATGGTGGCAAAGGTCCAATTATGTCCATGTGGACATGTTCAAATCTTTCATTTGGGGTCTTAAAGGATCCCAGAGGACTGGAGACATGACGTTGCACTTTAGATCTTTGGCATGCAATACAAGCACGGGACCAGTTTCTACAATCTTTGTTCACTTCCGGCCACACAAATCTACTGGTAATGAGTCTTGTTGTAGCCTTTATTCCTGGATGGGACAGATTATGAAGAGATTTAAATACTTCAAAACGTAGACTTTTTGGAACGTAAGGCCTGATGGTAGTTGTTGAATAGTCGCAATAAATCTCTCCGTCTGGTAGAACAACTTTACGCAGTCTCAAAGAAGTGCTTTCATTTAATAAGTCTTGTAATTCAGGATCATTCGCCTGTGCATTGGCCAGATTTGTATAATCAATTGGCGAAGGCATTTCTATGGCTGCAATTCGAGAGAGAGTGTCTGCTATGATATTATCTGAACCTTTTACATAACGCAAATCTGTTGTGAATTGTGATATATAATCTAGTTGTCTGTTTTGTCGTGGGGATGCTTTATCTGATTTCTGATGAAAAGCGAAAGTTAAAGGTTTGTGATCGGTATAGATGCAAAATGTTCTACCTTCAAGCATGTATTGGAAGTGTCGAATAGCCGAATAGGCTGCTAATAATTCTCTATCGTACGCGCTATAACGTTTTTCAGTGGGAGACAGTTTCCGGGAGAAAAAACCCAAAGGTTGCAATTGGTTATTTGTAATTTGATTGAGTGCAGCCCCGATAGCAAAATCTGAAGCATCAGTACACAAAACCAAACCCGACGTTTCTGAAGGGTGAGCAAGTAAAGCTGCATTTGCAAGTTGTTGTTTACAGTCATCGAAAGCTTGTTTATCTTCCACAGTCAACTCGATATGGTTGTTATCTTTTTTGTTTCCTTTAAGATACTCGTTTAAGATGGCCTGTTTGTCCGCAGCATGTGGCAAGAATCGACGGTAAAAATTGATTAAGCCTAAAAACATGCGTAAATCCCTTACAGTTTTCGGTTCCTTAAAATCTAATACCGCTTGAACCTTTTCTGGCAAGGGTTTGGTCCCATCTTTTGAAATCAAATGTCCTAAAAATGAAAGTTCAGAGACCCCGAACACACATTTAGATGTATTTAGTTGTATCCCGTAGTCGCTGAGTCTTTGGAATAATTGCTGTAAATGCTCTGCATGCTGCTCTTCATTATCAGAGAAAACTAAAATGTCATCCAAATATGCAAAGCAAAATGCCAAATCCCTTAAAACTTCATTGATAAATCGCTGAAAAGTTTGGGCAGCGTTGCAGAGACCAAAATTTAAAAAGGGGAATTCGAACAGGCCGAAGGGTGTTATTATTGCAGTTTTCGGGATATCCTCTTCATTTACCGGAATCGCATGGTAAGCCCGAAAAATATCTAATTTTGAAAAAATAGTTTTGCCATGGAGAGCAGAGGAGAAATCTTGTAAGTGAGGAATGGGATAACGATCTGGAATTGTTTTTGCGTTTAAGCGCCTATAATCGCCAACAGGACGTATCCCACCTGTGGATTTAGTCACAACATGAAGGGGTGAAGACCAGGGGCTCTTGGATGGTCGACAAATACCCTTCTCAATCATAAATTCAAATTCCTTTTTAACGGCATCGAGGGTTTTTGGATTTAATCTTCTAGGGCGACTATGGACTGGCGGCCCAACTGTCTCAATATGATGCACAGTGGAATGTTTGGCCTTCCCAAATTTGGGATCTGGGGTTATAATATCTGGATAAGATCTTAACAAGGCGTGATAACGGGAATTTTCTATAATGACTTTAACTGCCCCTTGTTGCACATTATCCAAACTGCCCGAGGTGCCTATATTTGTCATTCCATCGATAAGTCTTTTATTCCTAATATCGACAAGTAGATTAAAATGTCTCAAAAAGTCTGCTCCAATAATGGGTGTCGAGACCTCAGCAACTATAAAATTCCATTTAAAAACCCGGCGTAAACCTAAATTCAATTGTAATAATTTTGTACCGAAGGTTTTTATTTTTGACTGATTTGCGGCGTATAATTCAAAGGAGTCAGGAGAGCGTTGGTAACCGTGTTGGTTTCTTTTTATTGGTATGCACGAAACATCACTACCGGTATCAATTAAATATTTCAGATTTGTAGCACTGTCATAAACGCAAAGGCGGTTATTAGTTTTAGCTACCGAAACATCGCTACCACCCACGGCACTTGTTTGAGTGGTAGCGTCTACTCGTTTCCCGACTGGGTGAACGAGCAAGGCTGCCTACACTGCCTAGCAAAACGACCAAACCGATTATGGTAATAGCAATAATTTTGATTGTTTTCATAAGCCGGATTTCGGCTTACATTCCTAGATTGGCCTCGGAATGTGAATCTTCGGCCCCTTGAATTATATTGACTTTTTTCTTCGGAAAGTTTCTCGACAAGCAATGTCAACTTCTCAATTTGTTTTTGCATGTCTAAAATAGATGGCTGGCCTATTGCCGCAATTGGTTCTGATTTTGCAACAGAATATACCTGCGTGTTATCTGCTGTAGTTTCGTATATCTTGTCGGCTAAAACCGCAAGTTCAGGTAAATTTTCGTTCGATACCAATAAGATGGTTTGAATATTTGGTGGTAATCTCTGTAACCATAAGCTCTGCAAAAAGTTATCGTTGAGTTGGCCTGCAGCCAAATCGCGCATTTGGCGGAGTAATGTAGACGGTTTACTGTCTCCCAACTGCAATTCACTCAGAAGTTTTTTTAAGCGTTTTCCATCAGAGTCCGCGAACTCTGCAATAAGCCTGCGCTTTAATGTGTCATATTTATTCTGCTGTGGGGGACTGTATATAAGGTCACTAACATAATTTAAACTTTCAGAGTCGATTGATGAAATTAGACTAGCATATTTGGTGTCATCGTTTGTAATTCCAGATAACTGAAACGCGGCTTCTACTTGTGAAAACCATAATTGAATATTTTGTTTCCAAAACGGCGGCACGCGAAGTGCAATTCTATTAATTTCATTGCCTTGCATATCCAGCTATCTATAAATTTATGCTATCTATGCTCAGTTATAATATCAATGTGTTTTATGTGCAATAACCTTAATAATAATATGAATTAAGCATGATAAAAAGTTTAAAAAAAAAAATCTCTCTCGAATTTACAGAAAACAGAACTGACCTGATATCCAATCTCTCCTCAATCAAAAGCGAACTCTTTGATGTACTATCACTTAATTAATTTTGCACTGGTTGTTTGAAAGTTGCGTGCTTGTGCGGGTCTCCACTGAAGCACTAATCCACTCATAAACACATATATTGTTTTACTAAAACAATTATTACAAATAATATAATACATCGCTGAGACTTTAACATTCAAAGAATAGTTTTTACAGATGAGCAGTTAGTACAACTTAGATAAAAAACTTGTTCCAGCAAATCTCGCGGAGCTTGAGTGGAGTGGAGAGGTTCCTGAGTAACGTGATAAAAATTATAAAACGGTTGCAAAAGTTAGTTATGGTCAAGGCGCTACAACGGAATGATATGAAAACTGATTTTTTTATCCATCGAATTATGCTTAAATTGTTCCTGCATCTTAATTATAACCAAAGCTACAGGCGTTTAAAATTATAGCTTTTATTGGCTTTGATTTGTGTTTAAAAGCTATTTTCAGCTTTTTTCCCTCGAAATAAAGTTTTTCAGATTTTTACTGTACGCAAAACATCCTGAAGCAAAAAAATATGCATGAAATGTCACGAAATTTTCTGTACCTATTTTATAAATGTTTTTTGAGGGATAGCAACCCACATGATAGCATATTAAATAGTTTTATATTTACACTGGTATAAACGACAAACTTGAAACAAATTTCGGGAGTTTTTCATTACATTAATATGATAACTGCCATATCATATGAGATAGAGATGCAATTATAATGTGTGCATTCTAAGTCCTATAAAAAATTATTCTGATTATTATGCAATTCACAAAGTCAATACATTGTTTAACTTTTGAGTCATCACGTTTTGCAGAAATTTCAATTTTGATATAAATATGATTTTTTTTCCCTTAAAAAGTTATTTTTGTAAAATTGTTATAATTTTTATAATTTTTTCAAAGTTTTAAGATAAATATGATTATTAAACAGATAACAAGAGAATATGTCAAAAATTAAAAAAAAAAAAAACACTTCTGAAGGTGAGCAAATACCTATAATGGAACATTTTTCAGTTCTGATTCTTTTTCTGAACGCTGTCGTATTTTCCTTTACGAAAACAATGAAAGCAAAATGTACAAAGACATGAATAAATTTGTGGCATAAAACACCTGAAATTTTTAACATAATAGAAAAACTTTTTCACAGTTGAAACTTCAAATGAAAATGTGTACAAAATGCTTAGATCAACTATATCTAATGATGAGGGGACTCATGAGTTTATAAATGTAATTAAATTATACAGTAAATCAGATTGGTTTATGTACAGAAATCTAAAATATCCCCAAAAGTTTGTGTGAAGTCTGCATACTTTTTAATGTTTGAAAAGCAATTTAAAACATGACAGGCTCCAATAAACAAGTAGAAAAAATCTTTTCAAACTTATTACAGTATGACATACAGCGCGTGAAAAAACAATAAGGACAGCAAAAAATATTAATTTTTTTTATAAATTTCAAAACAAATGAAACTTTTTTCCTTTTAATATGTATCATTAAGCAGAAAAGCTACTAAAAAAGTCAACAAAATTCCACTGTGAGTATTTTATTATAAAAATATACTAAATGTACAAACAACACTGTTTTTGCCTGTGTGAAAACTTTAAGAACAGTAAAATAAATTCAATAAAGAAACCGAAAAAACAAATATTTAGTGTTTTATGCTACCACCTATGAGTTTAATGATTGCAAATATCCCATTATTTCTTGACATCATTAATATTTAGCGCAGTTCAGGTTTGTTTTTGTACAATCTATCCTTCAGTTGTAATTCTGAGCTCTGATACTGAAGAAAATGCCTTTCATTTTTATAAACTCGTCTTCTAGATCTCCACATAAGTTATGGATAGGATTAAAATCAGTAATTCTGACAGGTTATTGCACAAATTCAATATTTTTCTTATAGAATTAAAGTTTTACTATATGAATTGTGTGGATAGGTGCATTATCTCGTTGTTATATCCGGGTTTTTTCTGTTAGAAGTTTTCCAACAAATGAAAGATGATCTACAATAACTTGTATATGTGGCTTTGAATGATATTATCCTGAAAGATATATAAGTCACACCGCGTCGTTGGACGAAAAGCAGTCCTATGTTGCAATGAATCTGCCACCTAACTACTGTTTTAATAAAATCTCTGTATCTTTTTTAAATCAGTTAAATTAATTTTCTCCGATGAAAAAAAAAATGAAACTTAAATTGTCCTGATGACTTGAAATAGTATTGGGGTGTTGTAAGAAAAGAAAAAAGATATTTTATTAAGGCATCAGTTAGGTGGCAGATATTTTGAACATGGGGCTGTTTTGAAAATTTAATTCAAAGACACATACACAAACCCTTTCTGACTACCTTTCATTTGTTGCAATACTTCTGGCAAAAAAACCCCGATATAACAGCGAGATAATGCGCCTATCCACACAAGTTGTGGGAAAAAATTTTAGTTGTATAAGAAAAATATTAAAGCTTGCATTTCTTGACCGTTCGTAAATCCTTTTTATTCCTATCGATAACTTATTATGATATCTGGCAAGGTGATTTTATAAAATTCAGATCTGCAATTAAAGATGAATAGTAAAAAAAATAATTCCGAATTGCGATAAAAATTAACGATGTCGAGAAATGATGGAATGTTTGCAACCATTAAACTCGTAGGTGAGTGCATAATACATTAAATATATGTGTATTTGGTTATTATATTAAATTTATTTTGGTGTTTTTAAAGTTTTTACACGGGAAAAAAATAGTTCTTTTTGTATAATTACTTTATTTTTATAATAAACTACTCACAGTTGGATTTTGTTGACTTTTTCATTAGCATTTCAGCTCAGCTTGATGATACATATTACATATTATAAGAAAAAAAGTTTCATTGTTTTAAAATTAATAATAAAATAATAATAATATTTTTTACTGTCCTTATAGTTTTTACATGTGCTGTAACTTTTAATATTTCATTTTCTTTTATATTTTCTGAACCGTTAATAACAATAGAAAACCATGAATATTATCAATTAAGGTCAAACATTAATGAATGAAACACCCTTAATCTCTGTCCTCTCTCGGTTTGTCGGTCTTAGAATACGTTTACAAACACTATATAAGTGCCGACCAAACTCTTTCATAGTAATTTCAAAGGAAAATAAACTATTGATCTCGCATTTCCAATCCATATTTCAAAGAGATGAAAAGCTGATAATATGCAAACAACCCTGAATGAATTTCATCCTGATATCCAAGTTCTCTGATCTAACACTCGTCATTTTCATCTCGGTTTTGGGAAATCAATCAACTTGTATTGGGTTATTACTCTTTAGCCCGCAGATTTTCGTCTAATACAGTAATTTGATTCTTTAACTGAATTAAATTTACTTTTCGTCCCTTTACTATGCTAGATTTTTAACCAATGTCTTTTAATTGAAGTAAAACGCTCAATTTATGAAGGTTTTATATTCAAAATATTTTCATTTAAACATATGCTACAACTGCATATTCCGTTAGATACCATCTTTTGAAGTAATATATGGAATTAAATTAAATATTGAAGGTCGTATGGATTTAATCTAATTAATTTTTAAACGTCTAGTAGACACTAATTCTTTAAATAAAAATACAAATAGTATCACCAATATTAGAGGGAAATAATACATCAACGGTAAATATTCTTATGTAAGTTATATTTGCATTACAAAGCCAAAAATTTGTATTGCCTCAATTTTTGCATAAATAGGTTTGTATTTAGATTCCGCCAAACTCTTTCACAATAATTTCAAAGGGAAGTAATTTATTGATTTCTCGTTTCCAATCCATATTTCAAGCAGATGAAAAGCTGATGATATGCAAACAACCCTGAATGAATTTTATCCTGCTTTTCGTAAATACCCTTCCTGGTATCCTGGTTCTCTCATCTAGCACTCATAATTTCATCTCTATAATGGTAAATCAATCAGCTTGGATTGATTATTGCTCTTTAGCATACATACTTTCGTCATATGTACTTCTTTGATTCTTTAATTGAATTGACTTTATATATCGTTCTTTTACCATGCTCAATTTCAATACAATGGCTTTAAATTGAAATAAAACGCTCAATTTATAAAAGATTTATATTCAAAATATTTTCATTTAAACGTATACTGCAACTGCATATTCCGTAGGATACCATCTTTGAAGAAATATGTGGAATTAAATTAATTTTAGGTATTGTTTTTATGAAAGTTGAAAGCTTTTCTATAATATTATATTTTTTTATAATACTTTAAAAAAAAAAGATTTTTAAGGACTGTTAGTACTATCTGCTTTCTATTAAACAGGAAGTAATTTCTAGTAAACCTTATTAATGTACATCAATTTCATAAAATATAAAATAATTTAATATAATTAAAACGCGTCCGAATTTTTTTCCCTATATCATTATGTATTGCAATACTTTTGTGTAGCTCTGTAAATTAATGACAAATATTCTTTGCGAAACAGATTATAAAGAATGTATATTTTAGTTAATTCGATATAGACTCATATCAGTTTTATTATGTTCTAAAGAGTGTTACATAATTAAAAGGAATTTAAAACTATTTTTTCCCACTGACGATAATGTAATCTGTTAACTTTGATTGCCCCTGTAATTGTACTATGCATTCGATTTTTATAAAATTTAAAATGATTTGAAAAAATTATATAGCAATTATATATTTTGAATATCAAGCGATTCGATTGGGTAATTTTTGTTTTTTTATACTCAATCAGACAGATTGAGTGAATGAATTGACTATAGGTGCTACGGATTTGCGATTTTTTTTCGAGCACCTTCGTCGTTTCAAGCCCAAGCTCGCACTCTGATTGGTTGTTGCTCTCGGCACTGTTATCACGTAACTTGGCGATAACCATACTTCGCGAAAAATACTTCGCTCGTAAGTGAACGAGTAAACCTAAAACCTAACATACCCAGTCTTATTCTTCCTTCATTCTTATCCTCGTGGTCTTGTGCCCTTGTGTATTATTATCTTGTGTTATTTTATAAAAAGGCTTATGCTTTACTTATTAATAAACGGGAAAAGTTACTTTGTACTCGGTTTCGGAAGGAAATCAAACTCCTCGACGGAAGCATCTGTCGCTACGCCAAGTATGATTATCGCCAAGTTACATGAAAACAGTGCCGAGAACAACAACCAATTAGAGTGCGAGCTTGGGCTTGGAACGACGAAGGTGCTCGGAAAAAAAATTACGCGACGGATTTACATAATAACGAACGCATCTAAAAACCAGACCGAGTTGGATAACAGAGTTCTTAAAAAATTACTTAGCGTGACTCAGTATACTAGGTATTAATCCTTGAAATGAAAAAAAAAGAAATAATATCACAAATATCAACGGGGAATAAAGCATCAACGGTAGCTATTTTTATATAAGTTATATTTAAACTGCAAAGCTAAGATTTCATATTGCCTAAATTTTTACATGAATAGGTGTGTATTTCGATTCCGTCCAAACTCTTTCAGAGTAATTTCAAAGGGAAATTATTTATTAATTCCGCTCTTCCAATCCATATTTCAAAGAGATGAAAAGCTGATAATATGCAAACAATCCTGAACGAATTTTATCCTGCTTTAAAAAAATATCTTTCCTAGTATCCTAGTACTCGCATCTAAAACTCGTCATTTTCATCTCTATTTTGGGGGATCAATCAACTTGCGTTGATTATTGCTCTTTAGCACGCAGATTTTTATCTAATGCAGTTATTTGATTCTTTAATTGAATACTCTTAATTTTCGTCGCTTTACCATGCTCGATTTGTATCCAATACTTGTTAGTTGAAAAAAAAACGCTCATTTTATAAAGAGTTTATATTCAAAATATTTTCATTTAAACGTATGCTACAACTGCATATTCCGTCTAATACTATGTTTTGAAGTAGTATATGGAATTAAATCAATTATCGGAGATCTTATAGATTTAATCTAATTAATTATTAAAGATGTAATAGGCATTAATCCTTTAAATGAAGAAAGAAATAATATCACCGATATCAATAAGCAATAATATATCAACAATATATATTCTTATATATTTTACATTTGTTTTACAAAACTGTGTAAAATTCGTATTGCCTCCGTTTTTGAATGAATAGATTTGTATTTAGATTCTGCCGAAACTATTTCACTGTAATTTCAAAGGGAAATAATTTATTGATTTCACGCTTCCGGTTCACATTTGAAAGAGAGGAAAAGCTGATAATACGCAAACAAACCTGAAAGAATATTATCCTGCTTTAAAAAAAAATATATATGTATATATATTTTTTTGTATCCTAGTTCTCTCATCGAACACTCCACATTTTCATCTCTATTTTGGGAAATCAATCAGCCTGCATTGATAAATTGCTCTTTAACGCACAGATTTTCGTCTAATGCAGGAATTTGATTCATTACCTTATTTCTCGTTCGTTTACCATGCTCGTTTTGTATCCAGATCCTTTTAATTGAAATGAAACGCTCAATTTGTGATGAATTTATATTCAAAATGTTTTCATTTAAATGTATGCTGCAATTAAATTTTCCGTTAGATAAAATCTTTTGAAGTAATAGGTGGAATTAAATTAACTATAGCAGGTCTTATGGATTTAATCTAATTAATTATTAAAGGTCTAGTAGATACTAAACTTTAAAATAAAAAAATGAAATAGTACAACCAATTTCAATAGAGAATAATGCATCAACGATAGCTATTCTTATACAGCAGATGTAAATGTTCCAATTTTTATTTTTGGGTGAAAAAAGTCCGGGCCAGGATTCGAACCAGGGATGTATTGGCCGAAGACGCCAATGCTCTTCCAACTGAGCGATCCCGGACACGAGTACTGGAGGACTATCTCACCCAATTAACCTCAACGATCACACAATTAATCTATTGTATTATTATATAATTCACATTTGCATTACAAAGCTAAAAATTCGTATTACCTCAACTTCTACATGAATATGTTTGTATTTATATTCCGCCACAACTCTGTCACAGTAATTTCAAAGGGAAATAAATTACTGATTTCAAGCTTCCAATCAATATTTCAAAGATATGACAAGCTGATAATATGCAAACGACCCTGAATGAATTTTATCCTGCTTTGCAAAATATTTTCCTTGGTATTCTAGTTCCCTTACCTAACACTCGTCATTTTAATCTCCGTTTTGGGAAATCTATCAGCTTGCACTGACTATTGCTTTTTAGTACACAGATTTTCGTCTAATGCTGTTATTTGATTCTTTAATTCAAATTGCTTTATTTAGCGTTCCTTTATAATGTTCGATATCTGCCCAGTGCCCTTTAATTGAAATAGAACACTCAATTTCTGAAGTGTTTACATCCAAAATTTTTTTCATTTAAATTGCAACTGCATTTCCGTTGGACACCATCTATTGAAGTAACATATCGAATTAATTATGAAGGTCTTATGGATTTAATCTATTTAATTATTAAAGGTCTAGCAGGTACTAATCCTTTAAATGAAAAAAGAAATTATATCCCCAAAATCAATTGGGTATAATACATCAATGATAGTTATTGTTATGTAATATTCATTTGCATTCGCTGAAAATTCGTATTACCCCAATTTTTGCATGAATAGGTTTGTATTTAGATCCCACCCAAACACTATCACAATAATTTCAAAGGGAAATAAATTATTGATCTCACGCTTCCGATCCATATTTCAAAGAGGTGAAAAGCTGGTAGCATGCAAATTGTCCTGAATGAATTCTATCCTGATTTACAAAATATCTTTCCTGAATCGTAGTTCTCTCATCTAACACTCGTCATTATCATCTCTGTTTTGCAAAAATAAAATCAGTTTGCATTGATTATTCCTCTTCAGCACGCAGATTTTCGTCTAATATAGTTTTTTGATTCTTCACTTTATTTCTCGTCCGTTTACTATGCTCGATTTCTATCCAATGCCTTTTAATTGAAATAAAATGCTTAATTTATGAATGGTTCATATTCAAAATATTTACACTTACACGTATGATGCAACTGCATATTCCGTTAGATAACATCTTTTGATGTAATGTATGGAATTAAATAATTCGTAGATTTTATTTTGGTAAAAGCAGAAAACAATTCTCTAATATTTTAATTTTTTAACATATTTTTTTTAAAATCATGTTATAAAAAATATACAGTCACCGCCAAAAAAATCTTGACACTTTCGATTTTTGATGTTTTGTTAAATATCTAGAAATATACACAAGGAATTATTCTGAAACTCCTGGTGTGTAAACAAAATAGTACACGTCATATATTTTGACAAAGATTTTTCCCCGAAATCTAACAGGGGACCGTCAATAAATTGAAAAAGAACGAAGATCTTTTGGATCACCCTGTCAAAACTAATGAAGCAAAACAGTTTAAACTGCAGATAATGATTAAGTGGCTTATTGTGATAAGTTGTGTCGATTTTTATGAATATAGCTTGAAAACTCGTAGAGTAATTAAAGTTTTTATAAAAACGGTCCAACATTCTTCCAAGTTTTTTGCTTATAATTTTCAGAGCTCTTCATAAAACACAATAATCTTTTCAGAAAATATGACAAACAACATTGCACATAACACCCTGTAATCAGAATTTAAAAATAATAAAAAATGTATGAAAAATGAACGGGTTTACTAAATAATTTTTTACTGCGCATGCGTCAACGCTATTAAAATTTCATTTGCATATTATGTTAGATAAATGTATAGAGCAACTTTTGTGAAAGTCTCAAAAACATAGCTTGAAAACTCTGAAAATTATCTTAAATAGAATATTGTTAAAATCCATTATTCCCAAAATGAAGCAAAAAGATCAGGGGCTGTATCCATATTCCATTGATTAGTATTGATCACAGTATTGCACGTACCTATATTTGGATACAACTCCTTATCTTTTTGCTTTATTTTGGAAATAACGGATTTTGACCATATTCTATTGACGATAATTTTTAGAATTTTTAAGCTATGTTTTTGAGACTTTCACAAAAGTTGCTCTATGCATCTAACTAACATAATATGCAAATGAAATTTTAATAGCTTTGACGCATGCGCAGTAAAAAATTATTTAGTAAACCCGTTCATTTTTCATATATTTTTTATTATTTTTTAATTCTGATTACAGGGTGTTATGTGCAATGTTGTTTGTCATATTTTCTGAAAAGATTATTGTGTTTTATGAAGAGCTCTGAAAATTATAAGCAAAAAACTTGGAAAAAGTTTGGACCGTTTTTATAAAAACTTTAATTTTTCTACGAGTTTTCAAGCTATATTCATAACAATCGACACAACTTATCACAATAAGCCACTTAACCATTATCTGCAGTTTGAACTGTTTTGCTTCATTAGTTTTGACAGGGTGATCCAAAAGATCTTCGTTCTTTTTCAATTTATTGACGGTCCCCTGTTAGATTTCGGGGAAAAATCTTTGTCAAAATATATGACGTGTACCATTTTGTTTACACACCAGTAGTTTCAGAATTATTTCTTGTGTATATTTCTAGATATTTAACAAAACATCAAAAATCGAAAGTGTCAAGATTTTTTTGGCGGTGACTGTACTTTAAATAATGATGATTTTATTTTAAAGAAAGAATTTAAACTTGACCAAGTACCTTCTATAATAATTAAAAAAATTTAACATACATATAAAACTTATCAACTACATTTTTTACTGCATTTATTATATGTTCTCTCCAAAAGAATTCCTTCTAAAAAACACACAAAAAGCAAACAGCAAGTTGCCAAACAATCCCTGTGCATGGTAAAGATTTTTCCGTTTATCTGCGAATTTTCTTTCTTCAGAAAGAAGAATTTCAGAAATATCTGAACTGTGCGCCGCCCGTTTTGGGATTGAGCATCTGTATATATAACGTTATTATTTTAGGGGAGAGGAGGGGTCTGACACATGATATCGTAGATATCTCTAGCCCCCTGACCGCCAAGCAAAAGGGCAAAATTGTTAAGTTTTTTTCTCTGCAATTTATTTTAAATGTTAATAAAAGAAGAATTTTCTATCATGGTATAATTTTTTGTTACGTATATGCTTATAAGCCTTGAAAGTATCAATCAGAGCTTAATTTCTTAAAACTAGATTATATTTGTAGAATTATATTAATTTAAATAAAGTTTCAACTGCAGTGAAACCTGCAGCCTAGTGAACGGCAATGAAGTGGAAATGAAAAAGCTAGAGAAGTGATTTTTTTTTTTTTTAAATATCGTTATACCATTTTATCCAACCAACATTTTCTCATTTTATTTGCAATTTTTCTTTATATCAAGTTGATATGTTATCTTTATTATTATGTTATGATTATAAAACTATTTATTTCCAAAATATGGAATATCCCAACATTTGACATTCTTATTCTTTATCCTACGCGTATACATCTATAATACACTGTTCGACAAACCATAGGCGAAATATGTTTGAAATACTTGTTTTGACTAATAAATAAAATAGAAAGAATGCTATCCACCTGTTTACTACCCTCTATCCTAGTTCTTTGGTTGATACAAAGTTCTGTCTACTTTCCCCCCATCATGCGAGGAAAAGTGCAAGAAAACATTACTGTCGAATGTAGTATGTGAATGCATTATGTTACAAAATGGTATTAAGTGCTTTTTAAAAGATAATTATTTCTTTTGAGTGGTCCTTGATACACTGTTTTTCATATATAAATTGGTACTTTATTATATAAATAAAGAAAAATAACATAATCTAAAGCACCAAAACACTTTATTTCTTATTGCAAATCAGTTTCGGTAGCCATAGGCTACCGTCATCAGTGCAAATTATGATTATTATTTTGAAAATTATTAATATCATAATTATAATTTCGGTAGCTATATGTGCATTATGACGTTAAAATGTCTGCCTATTGTGTCTCTGCCGCCTGTCGGTCCTTGCTCTAACACGCGTAAATATACCGAGGTTTCCATGCAACTGGCATACACTGTAATGCAGCCGTCTCCTGATGTTTTTCAGTCGAGTCCTTGAATTGAATAGATGACGAGGAGTCAGGCCATGAAGAGTGTCTTTCCGAACCGGGCACATAAATGTAAAAGCAGTGTCTCTGACGGAAGACAAGTACTCTTGTACAAGTTTTCTTGATCTTCGTTGGAGGGTTGGAAACCAGGCTGTTGAAAAATGTTCGAGACATTGCTAACTTTTCTAGAGATGAGGGGTGATAAGCTCCTAGTCCTTGATATCCTAAGGCGCGCCAACACACAAGAGAGACATGCTTCAAAAATCGTACGACAAGAGGCAAATTCTGCTTGTCAAATCAGTTTTTCTTTGTTATCAGGGTGAAATTATCATCACCATTCATTTTTTTGTTCATTGATCACTGGTGTGTATCGCACCTAAGCGTTTGAAAATACAAAAGGTCAAATAAGTAGAAAACAGAAGTCAAGGAAAACAAATAGTTGACAATATGGTAAAATCTGAAAAAAGGGTGATGTGAGTGTTCGATATTTGATTAGATGGAGCCTATCCTTTAGTCACTAAAAGACAAATCTGGCCGATGTCGGCTGCAGATTGTATGGGTGTTCATTCCTGGGTCCATCGACTTACAGAAGCTGTGTATTGAATGGCACCATTCACTCTCTTTCGGAGAATGATTTGTCTGGATGTGCTCTTGAGCAAATATGATTTACAGGTGGTCGATGTTGACGCTGGCTGGGATAGAATAATAACTGCAAAGCCTCCTCTACTAGCAAGTGTGTCACCCTGTACAAAGCCAATCTTCCAAGCTCAACCCTGTTTTATTGTACGAGGGTAATTCGGAAAGTAACCTCCGTTTATGAATTTTAAAAAAATCTAATGAAAAGAAACATGTTTTATTACTCACGTATGAAAAACACGTTCTTCAGCTACTTCTCAACATAATTGCCATATTACTTAAAACATTTATCATAAAGGTAAATCAGCTTTGAAATTCCATCGTCTCCTGCCGCCGGCCTATTCAACTGCGATTATTTTTAAATTCAACTCGCTCCACTCTTTCAATCCAAAGAATTTTAACATATTCGTTTATTCATACTGACAAATTCCGAATTGCTCTCGTAATATTTTACTTGACCCGCTATTTTTTAAAACATTTTTGGTAATGCATTTATCAGAAAATTATATAGAAAAATATGTTAAAATTCTTTGGATTGAAAGAGTGGTGCGAATTGAATTTAAAAATAATCGCAGTTGAACAGGCCGGCGGCAGAAGTCTGTGACAATGGAAATTCAAAGCTGATTTACCGTTATGATAATAGTTTTAATTAATACGGCAATTATGTTGAGAAGTAGCTGAAGAACGTGTCTTTCATACGTAAGTAATAAAACATGTTTCCTTTCATTAGTTTTTTTTTAAATTCATAAACGGAGGTTACTTTCCGAATTACCCTCGTATTTTGTATGGGCTATGTTGCTTGGGAGCCTGGTGGCCTGAAGCACATATCTTGGGAGAAAGCCAATCCGGAGTGTCTATGCATATGCGGGGGTTATTGCGTCCGCCGGCCGGTCTGATTTTTTTTCTCTTGCTTGAAGAACTTAGTGCCTATGTGAAGGCATGTTTTGCTGATTTTACTGTCTCCGTTATGACACCTTTGATATCGATTTTGCACATATGGTTGAAAGCGAGAGCTGCAGTCTTTCATGGTTTGATCTTGGCTAGTGTTCTTGAGGAGCGACATTTTGCTCGTTCCACTCTTGTAGTCGCCAAGGCAAAGTGCCGAACTTGTTTGGTACCTAAGAGAATACTAGGTGACGCTCTTGGAAAAGTCAAAAGTTCGTAAAGTCGGAAAAAGTCGTACAGGAAAAGTCAAAAGTACTCAGATATATTGTGGTGCATGAAAAAAAAAAACATTTTTCAGCGGATTTAAATGTTGTTATGCTATTACGAACGCAATAAAAATGGCATGAATTTCTGTGGTGTACTAAAATATGCTTTCTATAGAATATGGAGCGAAAAGTATTTACGGGGTAACACATAACAACTGGGTTATATAATTGCTGACTAGAAAAAACAGTTCACAGCGTTATTTAATGATGTTTTACTAGTTAAAACATGATTATAATTATAGTTCATATACATTACAAGGATTTACGACAAGGTAATTACTGAGATCTATTTACATTTGAATATGATTTGCATTGCATTTATCATTTATTTACAGGGACAAATAAAAGGTTTTGGATAAAATATACTTTATCCAAAGTATTTTCTTTTAAAGGCCATTGCTAAAAATAGGTTTTCCGTTATGATGTGTGTTTTAAGGTTAACTATTTTTTTAAATACTCTATGGTGTGTTTACATTATGAATACCTTGTACAATTCTACGCAAAATAATGTGCAAGCCTTTCTGTAAATGAAAGTCAATTTCTTAAAGGAGTCATGTATTTTCAAGCTCAGCTACATTTAACACACTAAAATAAATTTGTAGCATTTAAATGAAATTTAACATAAGTTTATGCAAAATTCTGGATTGTTTATGCATAATAATCAATGCATGTGTGATTTCTGTACTTTTAAGTGGGTTTTTACTTAAATTAAATCTTACCTCAATACTTTGGACGTGTAATAGTCTGTAAATAATATACAAGGACGTAAAAATAAGTTCAAGTACTTTTTTTACCTATTCATAGAAATTTCTGAAATTGGGTATTAAACTGTGTTACGCTTTTTTTTATGCAAAGTAAATTTAGCATAATATGTAGAATGTTACACAAACATATAGATCATATACAAATCTAAACAAAAGAATTGGAGAACATCTCATTTTATCTGAAGTAATTTTTGCAATCTGGTATTAAAATGAGATATATGTTTTTTAAATTTGTTAACTTTTTCTCCTTTAAACTATTAAACCTCGACGTTTGCTGGCATATTCTGAAAGTGTCGGTAAGTGTTCAATAATTGATGCTTCGCGTCTAATTTTTGTTTCTTCTTATTTTTAATTATTAATTTCGCATTATTTTGGGAAGGAATTTATTGTACTGGGTCATGTTTAAATATATATATATATATATATATATATATATATATATATATATATATATATATATATATATATATATATTAGTTTTCTTTAAATTTAGATTTAAAAATTTTTAAAGGGCAAATAATTATTTTCAATAGAGGTTGATCAACAAAAAATAAGTCAATAAAAAAAGATTACTAGATATTATGCAATAAATATATAGCTCTGAGATATATATTCGCATGTGAATGTATTCACATTATATAATGTTGTATTATCACTTTTGCCTAATATTTTTTTTACGTGTTATACTATTAAAGTAAAATTAAATAATATATACTCAAATGAATAAAGCATATTATCTTATATTCTGTATCAATAGATTCGAAATTGGAATTCGCCGAAATGGTTTTACATGAATTAGTCTTCCATTTCCGATACTTATTTAGAGGAGATACTTATTCGACAAAGTTACATCAAAAGATTTTGCAATCTTTTGCAAAATCTCTTAACCACGAATGTAATTCTCTATGTTTAACCCAACTACCTTCATCTCTAGATTGATATATGAATCTTTCCATGGATTATTGCCTTTTAGCATACAAAACTATCCTTTAATATATTTCTAAGATTCCTAAATTAAATCAACTTTATTTCACGGTCCATTTATCCTATTTAATTTCATCTCTAATTATTTAAGTTAAATGTAATGTTCACTTGATAATGCTTTATATTCGAAACATTTTCATTTGAAATTATCAGGAATAAATGTGTTGTCCGATACTATATTCAAAAACGATACAGGAAATTAATTACATATTTATCAGATACAATTGTAATTTAGGGTTTTGATTTTGATAAAAGTAGAATTTTATTAATTTTGTTTAGTGAGGTTTTCAAGTAGATAATTATAATAATCACGATTCTATCAATAATTACTATCTCCATGAATTATTTTTTTCTTCAGAAAATATACGTGTTTCATTTTTATTTGCAAAAAATGAGTCCGTAATGGTAAAACATGTAAAATAAATAAAGTAAAATAATATTTTTTAAGATTATTTGTTCTCTAAAAAATAATACTGTGCAAATCTACAGATCATAATTTATTTATATGTCTAATTTCAAGTAAAAATACTGAATAGCTTTTTTTTTTTTTTTTTTGTAAAGTCTACAACAAAATGTAATTTGTATAATCTAGTGGAAGATTTGCTTCGCTCATCCTAATAATATTGTATTATCATTTTTGTCTGATATTTCTCTATGCGTTATATTAAATTAAAATTAAATTATACATAAATAGATGAATAAAGCATACCTTAAATTCTGCATCAATAGATTCGAAATTAGGATCTGCCAACATGGTTTTACAAATATTTCAAAGCGAAATACATTATTAGTCTGGCGTTTCCGATGTCTATTCTGATGAGATAAAGAGTTCATTATCACAAAGTTACATCAAAAGATTTTGTAATCTTTATAAAAATCTCTTAACCACGAATTTAACTCGCTGTATTTAACCCAACTATTTTCATCTCTAGATTAGGATATGAGTATCTGCATTGATTATTGCCTTTTACCATGTAAAACTATCCTTTAATACATTTCTAAGATACTTTAATTAAATTAACTTTAGTTCACGCTCCATTTAACCTATTTGATTTCATCTCTAATTATTTGAATTGAAATATAATGCTCACTTTGACAACGCTTTATATTCGAAACATTTTTCTTTCAAATTATCAGGAGTAAATATACTGATCGATACTATGTTCAAGAATGATGCAAAAAATTAATTATATATATAACAGATACAATTGTAAATTGTGGTATTGATTTTGATCAAAGTAGAATTTTATTATTTTAGTTTAAGGAGGTTTTCAAATTGATAATTTGAATAAATATGTATTTTAAACCGACAAATAAATGTTATACATTTAATAGGATTTTTTTATGTAATGAAGCATTTACATGTTCATTACCATCTTAATATGGTAATGTTAAAACATAAAAATCGGAAAAATACCGTAATCGTTAATCCTTTATAGATATGTAGAATAAAAGTCTCATATGACTTATTTCATGAGATCTAATTTCACTTTTACACACGCACACATATACCGAATACGGCTGTGGAACGAAAATTTGAAAATTACGATGTTAAAAGAAAACAAAATGATTTATGAACATTACAAAATATTTATGAATAATATTTTATATCATAAATCAAAATAATTGCATAGCTGAAAATACTATATAAAATTGAACTAAATGTTTTATAAAGCCATTATAAATTTTGCTTCAATGGAAAATTTTTAATTAAATTCATGCACTCTTGCATGTCTATCTTTGTTTTTGTTGGTGTCTTGTCCATGTAGTGCAAGAATCAAATAGCACCGAAGGTGTCCAAAACAGCTTTGGCAATGTCAAAGACCTTTGGCGAATACAACAGATGACAATCAGTAGGGTTTAGGTCTATTGAGTAAAGCTTAGCCAGTATGGAGGGACAGTTAGAAACATGAATCAGAACTAGTTGGGTATCAGGGCAATGAGGACAAGTATTGTAATTTCTTTGACCGTCTGGAGATATTTTCATTCCTTTATAGTGTCTTGTGCGTAGTCAACTTGTGCGTAATAAACTTTACGATTGTAGTTTAGCTCCGGAGTGGAATTTTTCTTAGCCTAGTTTGGTGGTAAGTTTACTTTTGGCTATTGCACCAGCGTCGATAAGGGTTATGCTGTTGGAAAGTTGGCAGGAATTGCGGGCTTCTTTGGCTAGAATATCCGCTTGCTCATTGCCGAAGATGTCCACGTGAGCCGGTATCCACGTGTCTATCTTTAAAGCGTTGTAATTAATTGATCATGTGTTTTTTTTTATCCATATCCAAAAGCGATAAAGAAGACATTATCCACAAGTGCCCTCAAAACTTTTTGTAATCTTTTGAAATATATCTTTATTATGAACATAATTCGCTAACCTTAACTCTCCATATTTATCTTTGGCATGAAATATCAATCTTTGCATTGATTTGTTGACCTTTAGCATACTAAAACTTTCTTTTCATGCATTTCTAAGATTCTTAAATTAAATTAACCTTACTTCACAGTCTATTTATTCTAGATGATTCTATCTCTAATCATTTAAATTAAAATGAACGCTCACTTTAAAGCTTTATATTCGAAACATTCTCACTTGAAATTATCATCCGACTAAATATTCTGTTCAAAACGATGTTCAGAATGACACAGGAAATTAAGTTAATTATAGATTTGTCAGATACAATTGCAAATTGTGGTATTGATTTTTATAAAAGTGGAATTCAGTTAATTTATTTAATGAGTTTTTCAGATTGAAAATTTATTTAAATATGCTTTTTAAAACGACAAAGAAAAATTATAATTTTAAGGGGCTATATTTATATTATGAAGTAATATGAATTCTATTACAATGTTAATGTGAATGTTAATGTTAAAATAGAAAAATCGGAAAAATGCAATTTATAAAGATTTATTAAAAACTGAGTACTCAATTTTAAGTACTTCACATACTCAAGATAACTCCGATCCAAATGTTACTCAAAACTGAGAAACACTTGTACTCATTTCAGATTACATGGTTGTATTCTAACGTGAAACAATATGCACTATCTTTCTGAACCAGCAAATTAAAGTAAAACTGTATTGACATTTTTTTTCGTTCAAAATTTTTTCGTTCTCACAAAAAACATTTAACTGATTATTTATTAAGAAATTTAGTAAAATTATTATCAAAATACTCAAATTGAATATTTATATGCAAAAAAGCAATGTGTTCCTTTTTTATTCAAACATTATCAATTCGATATGAGAACGTCGAATTACTCATTTTTGAGTACTTCATGTTTTTCAGTGTAGTCACTTGTTTTTAGACTTATAAGCATACGAACACATACCAAATTCTTGACAAAAAGAACATTATTCGTAACAAACCTGTAGCAAAAGTTAAAAAAATGTACAATATCAAAATAAAACCAAAAGTTTTGTGTGGCAATAAAAATATAAATACAATTTAATGTGTCAAATCAAAAATTTAGGAGGAAAGAGTAAATGAAATTTGATTTTTAAATTAACTATTTTGTATAAAGCCATTGTAAATTTTCTTTCATTTGAAAAATTATAATCATATTAATTATTCATTGCATGCAATTAAAACGAAACAATTTATTAATCACAAGCGTTCTATTATTATTTTAAAGAAATAAAAAATTCATAATCAACAAAATGTCCTCAAAAAGTTTTGTTATCTTTTGCAAAATTTCTTTACCATGGTGAAATTGGCTTGTTTAACACTTGCCATTTTCATCACTAGTTATAAATATCAATTTTTTCATTGAATATTGCCCTTGATTTGCATTGATTAATGCTCCTCAAAACTTTCCTTTGATATATCTCTGAAATACTTAAATTAAATTGACTTTCTTTCACTTTGTTTAATATTGTTTAACTTAAATTAAAATATAACGCTTACTCGCTATAAAGCCTTACTTCGCTATAAAGTCGCTTACTTGCTATAAAGCCTTATATTCGGAATATTCGCACTTGAAATTATGAACCGAGTTTGAACCGGTTATGAACCAGTTATGAACCGAACTCTGTCCGATATTATGTTCAGAAATGGAAAAAAAAAATGTAAGTTAATTATTGATTTGTCAGATCCAATAATAAATTTTGGTATTGATTTTGATAAATATAGAATTTAGTTAGTTTAGTTAGTTTAGTTGATAGACATTTTAAAATCTAAAATTTAGATAACTATATTTTTGAAACCACTGTAAAAATTGTAATTTTAATGGGATTTGTTTACATATTATGAAGCATTCTTATATTTATTACAATGTTAATTTGTTTAATTTAAAACAGAAATATGTGCAAAATGTATTAATTTGTAATGATTTATATTTACGTAGAATATTTGTCGCAGGTATTGACACGTATACACACAGACAGAGGCCAAAATCATGAAACAAGAGGAAATACTTTTCAAAACGTGGCGGAAATTTTTTTTTAATTTATCATGTCAAAATAATACCAAAAGTTTTGTGAGACAATAAATAAATTTTTGATGTCAAAATAGTACAAAAAGTTTTGTGAGACAATAAAAATAAATTTTTGATGTCAAAATAATACCAAAAGTTTTGTGAGACAATAAAAATAATTATTAATAAAAATTAATATTCTAAGTCAAAATAATTTGGAGTGTTAATTCATCCCAGTCTAATACAGCCACTTTAGATTTTGCTTTAGTTGAAAATCTGCAAAAATATAAATGTACTTTTTACATTTCTTTAAGGCCCCACACTAGGTATAGAGAAAGACCCGGTTGATAATGTAAAGTCTATAGGGGCGTTCTTTTCAAATATCTCTCTCAAATTAAAATATTTCTACCTGATTTTTTCCCCCATAGAATAGTTGAGGACGATCTACAACTGGCCAAGTTTTTACTTTTTCGATTTTGCTTATATATTTTTTATATTATGATAGTTTCAATTAAAGAACCGGTTTAAACCGGTTTTGAAATTTAAAGTAATTTAAAAAAAACTCTGAAACCAAAATTGAAAAAGTAAAAACTAGGCCAGTTTTGGAACGTCCTCAGCTATCCTATGCAAAAAAAACAGGTAAAAATATTAAAATTTGAGCGGATTTATTGAAAACAAAAGCCTCTATAGACTTTACATTATCATCCGGGTCTTTTCTGTGCCTAGTGTGGGGTCTTAAGGCGAAGTACTTCATTGATCGTAAGCGCTCTACCTATATTCTAATAAAGTAAACATTTTATAAACACAAAATGTACTTAAAAGATTTTGTAACAAATTGTAATATCTCTGTTCTAAGAGTGCATTATTAGCGACGTCGAACCCTCGACATTTCATCTATTTTGCTATTTAAATTTTTACATTGTTTATTACCTTATAGCATACAAAACTTTCCCTTAATACACATATACAGGGTGATAAAAAAAGTGGATAAAATGTTATGACAAATCAAGCATACAGCAAGGATAAAAAATCACAAAGGAACATAGGGTCTCAAACTACTTATTGAGTCACAAATACAGGGTGTTTCATTTTAGCTACGCCCGGGTTGAAGGTAATAAATTCGAGGAAAATAAAAATATTGTAATGAAAATATAACGATATGTACCTTATTTTGTGCGAAGTGTGATAACGTTACGAAAAGACTGCAAAAACATATTGCTCAAGCAATCGATGATACCGTATTAACTGATTATCACAGTCCAAAATGTGAAGTGCCAAATGCATATTGCTGGTGCTAATACTGCAGACTTCTACCACATTTGTTTGGTGTTATCACATTTAAAACGAAGGTGAGAATGGCTGTTAAATGTTTTATCATAATTGAAATTTATTACCGTCAACCTAAATTGAGTTAGAATGAAAACCCTGTATTTGTGACTCAATAAGTAGTTTGCTGCCCTATGTTCCTATGGGAGTTTTTTATCCTTGTCATATGCCTGTTTTGTCATATCAATTTGTTCACTTTTTTTTTATCACTTTGTCTGATCTTAAAATTAGTTGAACTTTATTTCATGCGATATTTATCCTGTTTTGATTTCATCTCTAAACTTTTAAATAAAAATGTAACGCTCACCTATAAAACTCTGTATTCGAAACATTTCCACTTCAAATGATGACCAAAGTAAATATTATGTTACATACTATGTTTAGAAAAGACACAAGAATGTAAGTTAACTATAGATTTGTCATATACAATTGTAAATTGTGCTACTGATTTTGATAAAGGTAGAATTCAGTTAATTTATTTAAACATGTTTTTCAAATAGAAAATTTAAATATGCATGCTTTTTAAAAATAAAAATAAAAAATACAATTTTAATGGGATTTTTTTTATATATTATTGAGCAATACCATTTTTGCTGTTGTACAATTTACAACGCGCGCCAGCTCATGTGATGAAAAATTGCGCATCCGGCGAAAGGTTAAATATATTTGTAAATAAAATTTAACATGGCAAATCAAACTATTTACATAAGAGTGAATAATATAATATTTGGATTTTAATGAAACGTTTTCTGTAAAGCCTTTATAGATTTGGCTTTGATAAATAATGTGTAATTATATTAATATATTCTTGCTTATTTTCAAAAAGAAATCATCTAGAGATCACAAAAATTCTATTCATACTCTAAAGACATTCAATTTTCTAATCGTTTGCAAAATCTCTTTAACATGAATGTGATTAGCGTTGTTCAACACTTGCCATTTCGTCTCTAGTTTGAATTATCATCAATCTTTGCATTAACTATTGTTTTTTTACATACAAAACTTTCCTTTAATACATTTCTAAGATTCTTAAATTGAATTAACAGTCCGTCACGGTCTGTTTATCCTGTTTGGCTTCATCTCTAATCATTTAAATTAAAATGCAACGCTCTGATTCATAAAGCATTATATTCCAAGCATACCCACTTAGAGTTATCACTCGACTAAATAATCCGTATTCAGAAATGACACAGGAAATTGAGTTAATTAAACATTTGTCATATACAATTGTAAACTGTGGCATTGATTTTGAGAAAAGTATAATTTAATTAATTTAGTTTAATGAGTTTTTCAAATGTAAAATTTAAATAAATACTAGAGTTTTTTTTAAACGATAAAGGAAAATTGTAATTTTGATGTGATTTTTTTATATCATGAAACGATATCATGCTCATTACCATGTTGATGTGTTCATAGTTATACAGAAAAATTGGAAAAATGGCATAAACTCAAATGATTTATAGCTACGTAGAACATTAGTCGCATAATTTACCTTTATACAGGGAAACAAATATCAAATCCAAGCTTAAAATGGCATAAATTTTAAGAAACGTGGCACCAAAATTTCAAAATTACGATGTGAAAATAAAACCGAAGGGTTTATGAGACAATAAAAATATTTATAAATAAACTTTAATATGCGAAACCAAAATAATTATATAGGAGAAAATACTACATAATATTAGGATTTTCAATTAACTGTTTACTATAATTCCATTATAGATTTTTCTTTAATTGAAGTTCTGAAATAATATTTTACATTCTTGGGTATCTTCAAAAGGAAACAATTTATTGCTGACAACGTTCTATCGATATTATAAAGAGATAAAGGGTTTATAAAACACCAAGTAGCTTCGAAAGATTTTATAATCTTTCGCAAAATCTCTTTTCCATGAATGTAATCACCTCACCATTTCAATCTCTATCTGAGACATCAATCTTTACATGGATTACATTTATTACTCTTTAGCATACAGAATTTTTCTTTAATACATTTTAAGATTCTTAAATTAAATTAACTTTATTTCACAGTGTATTTATCTGTTTGGTTTCATCTCTTATCATTTAAATTAAAATGTAATGCTAAGATTGATAAAGGTTTATATTCCAAGCATTACCACTTGAAATTATCACTCGTCTAAATAACCTGTGTTCAAAGATGACACATGAAATTGAGTTAATTATACATTTGTCATACACACTTGTAAAATGTGGTATTGATTTTAGGAAAAGTAGAATTTAGTTAATTTAATTTAATGTGTTTTTCAAATTAAAAATTTAAATAAGTAGGTTTTCTAAAACGACAAAAGGAAATTATAATTTCGATGCGATTTTTTATATCATGAAGTGATATCATTTATATTACCATGTTAATGTGTTTATAATGATAAAGAAAAATTTGGAAAATAGCATAAACTCAAATGATTTATAGGTACGCAGAATATTAGTCGTGCATATTTAGTATTATACAGGCAAACAAATACTAAAAACAAGCGTAAAGTGGCAAAAATTTTGAAAAACGTGGCACCAAATTTTAAAATTACGATGTGAAAATAAAGTATACAGTGAAAATAGTAAAATTTTTAGCGAAAATAGAGTTTAAGGGCAAAAAAATATATATATTTATAAATAAAAATTAATATGACAAACCAAAATAATTATATAGGAGAAAATACTACATAAAATTAGGATGGATTTTTAATTAAATGTATTCTATAATTCCATTATAGATTTTGCTTTAAATGAAGTTCTGAAATAATATTTTACATTCTTACGTATCTTCAAAAGGAAACAATTTATTGCTGACAACGTTCTATCGATATTATAAAGAGATAAAGAGTCCATAAACCACAAAGTGTCTTCGAAAGATTTTATAATCTTTTGCAAAATCTCTTTTCCATGAATGTAATTACCTCACCGTTTTAATCTCTATCTGAGATATCAATCTTTACATGGATTACATTGATGACACTTTAGTATACAGAATTTTTCTTTAAAACATTTTAAGATTCTTAAATTGAATTATCTTTATTTCGCAGTATATTTATCCTGTTTGGTTTTATCTCAGATCATTTAAACAAAATATAATGCTCAGATTGATAAAGCTGCTTTATATTTCACACATTACCACTTTAAATTATCATCCGACTAAATTATCTGTAATAAAAAAATTGCACAAGAATCTGAGTTAATTATACATTTGTTATTATTTACAATTGTAAATTGTGGTATTGATTTTGAAAAAAAAAATGAATTTAGTTAATTTAGTTTAAAGAGTTTTTCAAATTGAAAATTTAAATAAGTAGGTTTTTTAAAATGACAAAAAAAATTGTATTTTTGATGTGATTTTTTTATATTAAAGAAAGGCTTTAAGAAAGGCTTTTACATGTACTTTGACAACTTGTGCGCACCACAAAATTTAATTAAAAAATATATTGTTGTGAGTAGAACAACTTTGGTTTCCGAGTCGTGTCTTTCCTTGAATTTTTATAGTTATTTCTAATGGTCAGAAAAAAAAGACTAAGCACACAAATGGATTCAAGATGATTCACAGAATTTTTTAATCTCATCATAATCATAATCATAAACAAAAAAATAAATTAGGAAAATGTACTCAAGTCTCCCCTTCATACAATTATATGATTTCACAATTCGAGTCGTATTAACTTTAAATGCGACGAAAATTAACAAAAACATTCAAATTTTGAATAAGTGTAACTTTAAAGTCTTCTGATGTATAAATATGAAATTTTCACTATTGAACAAATAGATTGATAAATTTAATATGCTGTTAATAGAATGTGACTAGGCTTTTACTGTGCTTTTGCATTACTGAAATCAAAATAACCTATTTTTTTTATTACATAACTCGAATATTTCATGGCGCTTATGATATCTTGAGAACATATGTACAGTTTGTTATGAAATTTTATATAGATAATAAGCATATTGTGTCTAAAATGGTTTTTATTTCAGATATTTACAATAAGGTTTATAGTTATACTGTTTCAATAAAAATTGTAAAATATTGATTTTAATTTGTTTCCCAAAATGTTTTTTACGTGACTATGGAACAGTATTGACTTAAAAGTAAATCAGAAATACACATGTGCTTATTTTTAACCTTTTATAAGTGGGTGGGAAGCATACATCTCATGTAATTTTCTTACCAAATGCCTCGAAGGCATCATGAATTTTAAAGAATTTCTTTTTGATCACAATGTACTTAATGGAAAAGGGCCTTTACTTATTTTGAAACAAAATGGTTCGTAAAACCAGCTGTAATTCAGTCATTTCAAAATTTTAGCTGCTAAAATAATTTGTCTTTGAAAAGGATTAACCCTTTATCTACCGACGGTACTTATTAATACCATTAACATTACTTATTATAATATTCTTTTAACTCGTCGATTAGTTTTAATGCTGTTTAGAATGTGTTACAGACACATCACTTTATTTTGTTCCAAAAGCATTATTGGTTACACAAAACAAAAATATTTTTAAAACATTATTATTTTTTCCTTTGTATCTTTTCACCTTTCTTCGTGCTGATGGAGAGGGATGAGGATTTTTTAATTCGGAAATATTTATATATTTACATTGTAAGAACATTATATTTATACATTTTCTATTTCTACAAAATACTCAGAAAACAATTTAAAATAAAAGATTTAAGTGGGGTTATAAATGTTGCACAAAATCCCTGTAAATTCAAATTTAATTACTCCTTCTAATTCCTCCAATCCTTCTAAAATTCTTCAAAAATTTATTAAATGATTATGTAAATCTTTTAATTAAGTTTAAACAATTTATGCATAATATTTTAGAATATAAAAGTTTCATGAATTCATATTTCGGTAGATAAAGGGTTAAATCAGTTTTCAAAACTATTCACACATGCCTTCTTAAGGTATGCTTGCAATGGCTTATGGAGTAAAAAAAAATATATATATTTCATTGTTGTTAAAGTAAATTTTATTTTAAAGTTACGTAATGTTGACATTACGTAAATTTTGAAAAGATCAGTTTCTAGTGATAGTGTATATAAAATTAACGGTCAAATGCGAATATTACACGCGCTCAGACAGCTCCATACAATTAATACCTGAATTATTAACTGCATTATATTACTGAAAGAAATGTTTGCTAAAACAGTAAGACTTTGTAAAAAATCATATAACGTAAGGTTGAGTATAGTTGTATGTACCGCAAAAGTATGAATCAGAGTACGATAAAAGTTCGAAGAGATATGGAACTTTAATTATATCAAATATTGCTATTCTGCATAGCTCTTTTCTTTATTTTTATCCAAAACTGTTTATGATGAACTTAATTCGATACTAACAATAAAAGTAATGCATATTTAAACTTCATTTGTCATTTGAAGAAAATATATTTAACATAGTAAAAATCTTTTCTTTTTACACTGTAGTTATAACAAAACCATTTTTAGGTGCGTTCGTAATTATGTAAAAACGTAGAACCTATAGTTATCGTTGAGTCCGTCTGTCCATCCGTCCGTCTGTCTGTCCGTCTATCCTTCCGCATATAACAACGCAAAAACTACTAATCGAATCATTTGAAATTTAAAATACATAATTATTACATAAATTTGTCGAGTTATTTCAATTTTTATGAAAATCGGATGCATAGATCAATTACAGGGACAGTCAAAAGTATTCCGTTACATTACGGTCAATGGGAAAAAATGTTTCAAATGCATTTTAATGGTGTTACACTCATTCGAACATAATAAAATTGATATGCATCTATAAAGTACATATTATAATATATATTTTGCATAATCTGTGATGCAAAGAATATTTCTTATTGATTTAGACGGCCACACAAAAGTATTTCATTACATAATGGTATAGGAAGAACATCGTTTGGTGCGCATTTTAATTCTAATTAACTATTTACAATTTTATGAGATTGATATATGAGAGTGACATTTTTAAAACTTCGTTAACGTACGAACGCACCTCATTTGCTAGGCTTCACGTGCAATTCCCAACATGTTCAAAATTTAAACTTGAGACTGTGCATATGCAGCGCAATTATTTTAGGGAAAACGGATGTTGCACATGATATCGATACATATATATATATATCTAGGGGGGATAGGGGATTGTAACGAAAGCAGAGCTTTTCTCTAAACATTGTGCCTAGGGTAATTGCTTTAGTTTTCATGCAAGGTTTAAATTAATATTGTTATATGTCTACTACCAATATATGTCTACTACCTTTAATTTTTTCAAAATTTTAGTTTCAGTATATAAAGGAAGTAGATGGGAAGACTTATTTTTGCACTGCATTTTTGACGAGAACTCTGAAAATACAATATTTAAAATTAAAATAAATGTGTTTTTCAGTTCATCATAACAAAAGCTTTCTCACGATACACAATGAAAACATTTTTTTCTTGAAATAACTTAATTAGACCCACAACATATTTATGAATATATTTGTAAATGTTTAATAATCTGTAAATATGTGAGTCTATAGTCTTTATTGTTTCTCTCAATTTGAATTTTCCATGTTTCGCAGTTTATGTGTAAAATGACTTTGACAGACAAACACAGCGGTGATCTTATTATGGTTCTATTTTTGCTTTTTAAATACGGGATTCTAAAAATTACACAATATGTTAAATCAATAGTCAAAATTTGTTATTTATGACAATTATGTGTTTGAAAATACACTAATTCAAGTTTTGAATATCTTTGTTAATTTTCGGCGAGTTTAACAGGTACAAGACCACTCAAGTTAGATGTATGCAGTCAATTTACACTGTTGAATTTAATCCTGAACAATTAATTTAAGATGTTATGCTCACTTTGATAAATACTACATTCGTTACATTCTTATTTTAAATTAAAACCAGACTAAATATTCTGATAGATACTATGTTTTGAAATGTTATTGTAAAATTAAATTAATTAACCATTTCGCATGTTATTATTATAAATTACAAAACTCATTTAGATAAAAAAAAGCATGAAATCAATTTAGTTAAAAGAATATTTCAAATTTGAAATTTAAATCTATTTGCTTATAAAATAAATAAATAATAATAATAATAAATAAAATTGGAAATTACATATTTTACTTGATAATGTTTCAATTACTTTCATGCATTTTTTTTATTTATAAAAAGAAACAACAAAATAGAATTTCAAGCAAGGAAAATGACAGATGATATAAGAATACTGATATAGGAAATGAAATTATTTATAGATTTTATCTCAGATGTTTGTAATTTAGTTAGTTTACAGTGAAGCAGATTGAAGACGATTTTGTTTAGTGAATATTTCAAATTGAAAATGCCAGTTATTCCACTTCTAATGAAGATTAAGTGAATTTATAATTGAAATGCGATTAATATGGTGAAATAATATTATTACTAAGTTTTGTTTAAAGTGTCCAGTTAATCTTTCTGCAAATTAAAGTTATTAAAATTATTAAAGTTGAAATGTGGCTGCCTCCGAATCAAAAAACAGTGATGTTCTACTTACTTTTGTATAGGATTTGTTATTTCTGACTGTGCCAATAAGTTGCGTTTAAAGTTACTGAAGAATTTCCTGTTCACGTTTCTGAAGAAGTTACTGTTCAATAAGTTACTTTTCAAGAAATAATTGTTCTGAATGTACTAAGCAGGGCTCTCGCTATCGCTTGCCATTGCGCCAAATAGTGACTAAATTCTTCATATGGCGAGCAAACAAGCGATTAGATTCGCCAAATTGATAGTGCCCAATGTTTTCTTTTTCTTTCTTTTCTTTTCCGTTTTTCATACACGTGCATACATGCATATTTTTAATGTATTTGTAACGGATAGTGGAATTAGATTAATAACAATCGTTGTCGCAGTTATAAAAACTTAGGTTATTTTAGAACATATTGAAAAAAAGGGTTACATTAAAATATTAAAGGTAATTTTTTAGTACTACACGGCGAATCTATTTTGTAAATACTTTTTTTATTTGGCTAATGTTTTTTTTTTCAACTAGCCAAATTACTAACGTTAGTCAAATATCAGCGAGAACACTAGTACTAAGTACTAACTGTTCTAAGAAGTGATCAAAATCCTGCAGCCTTGAAGAGGATTAATCCATACCTTTTAAAAATTACATGCTAGTTAATAACTACCAAAAACCGGAGCTACTTATTCCCACTTTTTCCATTTCTCTAAAATTTTCGTTATTGAAAAGTGATTGTACATGTTTTTTCAAAGTCTAAATTGAGTTGTGAACAATTAACATGAAAAATGAAGCAAACTGTATGGTTTTACTGAGGCATCTATTTATTTATTTAAAGTAGTTTTTGAAGAAAATAGACCCTTCTGGAGGCTTTTTATTCCATTCAGTTAGTTTCATATAAAATGAATACATTTCATATTTTGGAACATTGAAAACCCCTTGCAAGAGAATCTGCTGATGAGTTAACACTGCAAACGTGATAAATAATTGTTTTTAACACATTTAACCCAATAAACCAATTGTTAAGGTTAAAGATACGAGAAACAATTTCTTTATGTTATCCTCAGCAGTTGGAACAAAAACAATGTAGAATTTTGCTACAGTTACATTTTTTTAAAAATGTCACGTAAAACATTTTTAGTGATTTTGTTTTCAAGCATTTCTAAGTAAGTAAAAGGGCTGTTTTCTGTTCAAAAAAGGCTTGGCCTCCAAAAAATAGTTTTCATCTTAGTTTTCTGAAAACGTAAACATTTTCTGTCAAAATTAAAAGTTAAAGGAAAAGCAATGATCATATATGGATTATAGATTATTGGAAGTAAAATTTTCACGCTTACCTTATTTGCAGCTGCTATGCAGATTGTTTCACTACAGAAGGTTTAGAGAGTTAAAATCTACAAACAAACAAAATTGTTTATAAACATATCCAGTGTTGCTACTAAGATTTTAAATTATCACAAACTATTGAAATACCCTACAGTAGGGTATAGAATATATTTCAAGATCAAAAACTACAAATTTATTGTAATGCTTCTTCAGTACACATAATAAAAACTTTTTTTATGGGATGGACCAAAGTAAGCCCGAGGCTATTTAAAGCCCGAGGCTTTAAATAGCCTCGATTGACGGCATTGATGGATTCTAGTTTACCGAGACTCAACTGTACTGTATTCTTTACTCCAAATATCATAGCAAAATGATTTCGCAAGCGTGAAAATAAAATAAAATTTATTGCATAGCCTTAAATAAAAATCCACTAATGACGGATATCATAATGAATATTTATTATAAATAATTAGTCAATAAAGAAATGGTATTACTATCACTAATCATTTTCAGCGGTTCAAAATGAAACAATTTATTGATCTCTTCTTTCTGCTATCTATTCTGATAAGATAAATACTCAAAATAATCATAAGTTGCAAACAAATCTCAAAAGATTTCGTAATCTTTTGCAAACTATGTTTACCAATATCGTGGTTAGCTCCGTTTAGAACTCGCAATTTATATCTTTATTTTGTGATATTAATCTCTTTTCGTCGGAGTATTACCTTTTAACGCACCAATCCTTCCTCTAATACTGTTCTAATATTCTAAAGTAAAATTAATTTATTTCACGGTCTATTTATTCTATTCTATTTCACTTCTAAACATTTTAACAGAAATATTCCAACAGTTTCGATAACATTTTGTATTCCAAATATTTTCCCTTGAAATCATGATCGGAATATTTTAGATATGAAAATTTCTCTTAATTATAAACGTTTATATTAGACATAGAATTGAAAGTTCCAATTTACAAAAATTGCTAAAAATATATGTGAGAGCATTATTTTTTTTAAATTTTGCAATTTTATAAATCATTTAGAAAATTTATGTGCACTCATTGTGTTATTTTAAATGCAGTCTGACTGTTGCAAATGCATACTTAACACTTTTTTAATGATAAAAATCCTTTCAAGGAAACGTTTCCTACCTTTTTCACAAATATTTTCTTACCCTTATTACACCAAGTAGCATATTTTAATGTTTTAGGATTGACGCAACAAAAACTGTTTATTATTTTCCACATTAAATTTAAATCTCAATGTGTACGACACTAACAAAAAACTCAAATAATCGAATTGTAAAGTCAATTTTTATGAATTGATTAAACAAAACGGTTGACGAAGAATTTTGTGAAACAATGCTTTTTCAAAAGGCACCACTGTTGTCATACATGCACTGTTACTTTCCCGCAATCTTTTATACCCCGTCTTGTTTGATCATCCAACAAAATTTGACTATTACTTCCCAATTAGTTTACAAAACAGAATACATTGAACTAACAGTTTAAACATATTTATCGTGAGGCAAGCATCTTTAAAAGGCTACATTTCCAAGTGCTTCTATATCTCTGTGGGAAATATTAAAATAATTATTCCCATTTGAAAAAATAAGTATATTAGAATAATCATTTGTCTAGTTCAAAATATTAGAGTAATATATTGTAAATAATACGTGTTTTAAACAAAGAAAAATAGCTATTCTTTAACATTCTGTATCATTCATCTTTGCATTTTATAACAGCACAAACTCGCTTTGTCACTTTAGCTACAAGTGCTTCAGAATGATTTCTGCCCACACATGACCATGTCGACTTTATTCTGGAAAGAAGCGCACCTTTATTTCTAGCACAATATATTTAGCAGTCTTTTCTTCATTATTCCCCACAAATTCGCTATTGGATTTTATCCAGTGAATTAGCCGGCCAGAAATGTATGTTAATTTGGCGTTGACTTAATCAGTTCTTGGTAGAGAGTGAGTTGTTTGAAGATACTAAACCATGGTTGAAAATAAAATCATAACCACACAGATCTGCCGACGATAATTCAGAAATGGTTAAAGATTTTTTTAATATATCTCAAAATTAATCATTTCGTTTACGATAGATGTGATTATTTATATTATGTTTATGTTCATTCCCTAGTAGCAAACCAATATTGGTCCAACGTGGCGCCAATATTTCATTAATTGGAAATATTGCCACTAAAACGTCAATATTGCTCCAATATTGGTATGTTTACAGTTTGCCCTTATTTTTAACCAATTTAACCCTTATTTTTAACCCAAGATTTAACCAATATTTGCAGCCAATATTATGCCAATATTTTGGTTTCATTGGAAATATTGCCAACAAAACGCCAATACTGTACAAATGTTGGCGTTACATTGGAAATATTTCCAATGAAATTCCAATATTTAACCAATATAGTATGGTATGGTATGTATGTATGTCGGCCGATTATCTGCGCTATGGGATATAGGCCCTATGGGGTGGGATGCCCTCCGTGGGGGTCTTTCTAAGGGAACCTAACCCGTATTTACGCAAGGCTCGAAGAAAACCACGGAAAACTTCGAACGGTTAGGCCGACGGTCGTGATTGGGTTCGAACCCAGCACCTACCGTCTACCAGTTTGAGGTCAGAACCTCTCGGCCACTGGTGGGGCCCAATATTTAACCAATATTGGCGTTTTATTGGGAATATTTCCAATAAAACCCCAATATTGGTATAATATTGGTCGCAAATATTAGCTAAATAAGGGCAAAATGTAAACACCCCAATATTGGAGCAATATTTCATGCCAATATTGCGCCAATGTGCCAATATTGCTCCAAGATGTAGCCAATATTGGTCCAATATTGTTTGGCTACTGGGGTTGCCTTCATAGCCTTCCACGATCATCTGAAGTCATACGAAATCATACCATTTCACTGTCTTCAAATTTCACTGCTTGTTATATACAGTCCTTGTCATATGCTTCATACTTCATTCGCGTTACAGGAACATTTTAGATCACCATACATTACGTAAAATACTCTCTTATCATTAAACAAAATTTTTAATCATCATCCAAATGCGACAAAAGCCTTTTTATTGCACGCTTTCACTCTCTCCCTCCTCTGTTTAACCCTTTATCTACCGAATTATTTATCGAGAAATTGATACACCTCAATAATTATGTTCTTTAATATTCGAAGGTGTACTGCAATTTTTTGATAATACTAATGTAGAATTTAGATATGTTTTTTCATTAAAAGTAATTAAATATATCGGTAGATATAATTTTTTGTGAAATATTTACAAAAATAATCAGATTAATTAACCAAAATTACTCTTTTGAAAATATCACAATTTTTTAAAAAGCAATGTGTCTAAATGGATTATGATCCTCTCTGTAAATGGAAACGCTTTTACAGTTGAATATGTTTCATATAATTGTATTTAAAGAAAGGAAAGAAATAGCTATAAAAAGTGAACAATAAAACTGCCACTTTTTTAAAGTAATTAGATTCGACGTAGAACATATCAATAAAGTTAAATAATAAAGAATATTAATAAAAAATATTATTTACGACTTCAAAGAAAGTTCTATTTTATTTTATTTTATTTTATTTTATTAACTATTTGGAGAATTGTGTTTTTGGTCGAGAATAGATATACCTGAGGCACATCTGAATACTTCTTGTTTCTATAGCTTAAACTATTTTTTATTGGTTCAGGAAAATAAATGTTTAATCCACAGTGTACGCAATATATGATTCTAGATATGTCACGTTTTAATCATCATATAAATAATGATTTTAAAAAAAAGTACAGTAATCTATTCTTTCCCGCTTACTTTCGACAGAAATGCAATACTTCTGTTGCCACTATAAAAAAAGTATTAAAAACTACATAAAAAATTAATCACTCAAAAACAAATGTACAGCTTTTTAATGAATTGCATTTGAAAATAACTTTTTCCTTTTAGTAAAAATTGAAAAATTGCTATCTTTAGAAGCTTAAGAATTTGCAGTACCGAAAATTGAAAACTGAAGTTTCATTTAAAATTTGAAAGTACTGCCATTCGCAGAAAAACATTTGCAGTATGAACAGATATGTTTGTCCTTTATAACAAAGTTAGATATTGTGGATAATGAGAAAAGAAATTGAAATAATTTAGAAAGGAAGAAACCTCTTTATTTTCTTTTTTAAAAATTAATTAATCCTTTAGGAAGAAAATGACTGTATAAATGGCAATCTCTTCTAGATGCTTTACCTTTATTTAACTTTAATTGTGAGTAAGATATATATATGTACCGGGTGTCCCAAAAATGACTGATGGATTTTAAAATTCAATAACTTGCAAACGGTGACAGCTATTAAAAATATTTTTGCAGGAGGGTTATGTATAATGTCAGGAATTTTTTTTGTTTTGTTTACCGTAATTTTTTATTTTAGTTCGCATCTCAAATAACAGGTGGCGCTAACAGCGATTGAAGGCCAGGTCGACGCTTTACTCAGCACTGATCACCCGGCCTTCAATCGCCGTCATCGCCACCTATTGTTTGAGATGCGAACTAAAATAAAAAGTTACGGTAAAAAAAACTCCTGACATTATACATAACCCTCCTGGAATTTTTTTTTCAAATAGCTGTCACCGTTTGCAAGTTATTGAATTTTAAAATCCATCAGTCATTTTTGGGACACCCCCGGTATATATATATATATATATCTTACTCACAATTAAAGTTAAATAAAGGTAAAGCATCTAGAAGAGATTGCCATTTATACAGTATATATATATATATATATAAATTGGATGACGAAAGCACGAGACAGGAATCATTGGAAAAATCTGGGGGAGACCTACATCTAGCAGTGGATTGAAAACTGTTGATGATGATGATGATGAGGATGATGATGATATACATATATACATATTAATGTAGAACTTATTTATAAGTTTTTAATTTTAATCTTTGAAAAATCATTTTAGAAATGGTTGTTGTAATTCGTTAAATTATTTTTTTAATTAATATTATTATTTCATTTCGTGTGCATCATTGTTGCTAAATCTTTTTAAACGCTACTTGTACTAGGCATTTAAATCCAAACAGTCTTTTTATGCTATATAGTGATGTAGAAAGAAATGACATTTGTGACACGAAAAGAAAAAAAGAAACAAAAAGAGACTAGGAAAATAGATTTCAAAAATTTATTTCAGACATCAAACGAAAACTTGAAGTTTCATTCTTTTCTTCTATTTTCAGTTCTTCTGGTTGTTTAAAGAAATGATATTTTCAAACTTTTGTGTGAAAGTTTCCAAAATTCTAAAAGTGTTTGAAGAAGTATAACACCTCAAACAAATTTATAAAGAGTTCCACTTTTATTAATTTGTTCACATATTTTGTCTCAAAAAAAGAAAAATAATAAACTGCTATTGAGAGAATTTTCCGGTTGATTATATTTCGTTATAAAATGAAAACTTAATATTTATTTTACATATTACGATTAATTTATATATTATATATTTATTTACATATATTTATTTACTTAATATTTATTTACATATTTACGATTTATTTTACATATTTCTTTCATAAAATTAGAAAATTCCTCAATCTAACTTAAACATTATCTGAAATCTAAACCTTCATTTTCGTCAATTAATAAAGATGTTCCCCAGACTGTGCTGCTTATTAATTTATCACATCAAAAGCGAAACTTTTATGTTCTTTTGTTACCCCCTCCCTTTTTAAGACTTTATATGACTTTAAAAAAACTACCTTCTTAAATTTTTCCCTCTTGCATTAGTATGATACATTAGAAGATATATCTAATAAAAATAAAAGATCTATTTATTCTGTATTAATTACGATTAATTGGTTTAATGGTACTTCAATGTACTGTTGTTGAGTCATAACATTTTGAAAAAAATCGAGACTTAAAAAAAAATCTTATTATTTTAACACATTCGCTGCCGATCATGTGCCAGCGTGTGATATGGCGCCAACGTTATAGGGCAACTCACGCGCCAGCGCGTGATGTGGGTTGATGTCCAATAGCTAGTCACGCGCTGGCACAGGAAAATCTTTCACTGATTCTTTGTTATAAAAAAGTAAATCGGCTTCTGGGAAAACCCCACTTCTACAGTGCGGCTATTAACTATCGTCACATCTTCACGTAAGCGGCAGCGAACGTGTTAAGGTGACTTATTACATATATATATCTATATATATCAGTTTTTTTTCTTTCATTATTCATTAATGTCGTATGTAAATTATGATATATCTCCCTCTATTTTGTTTCAAAATCCATATGTTTTTAATCATTACATCCCTAATAAATACACATGTTTTTATGCGTCATATATATTCAAATGACAAAAATGTAAATAAAAATCCTGTTCAACGAAATCCCAAAGGTACTTAAAAGTATCACTTTGAAAAGTGCTCTTAAATTACACGAATAGAAAATGTGTTTTTATTTAATATAACCTGTTGTCAAACAATCATTTTTAACATTTAATCATTAACATTTTAATCATTTTGTTTTTGGACGATTTTTCGAATTTTGGAAACATCTGAGATTTTAAAGGTAATCTTATACCTTTTTTTCGGGAGGAGGCTTAAATAGATTGTTTGACAACATGTTATGTGAAATAAAAATACATTTTCTATTTGTGTAATTTAAGAGTACTTTTTAAAGTGATACTTTTAAATACATTCGGAATTTTTGAACAGGATTTTTATTTACATTTTTGACACTTGTATTATAATGACGCATAAAAACATGTGCATTTATTAGGGATGTAATGGTTAAAGACTATGGACTTTGAAATAAAATTTAGATATATAATAAAAGTCCGCGCTGCCGCATCGCGGTCTAGGAAGATTTTCGAAACACAATCGCGTCAAAATAGTTTCGTCAATAAATTTCAGCTACCAGTAGCTGCTATTGGTGTTTAGTGAAAGTCAAGAAAGTATTTGCTATTATTTCCGAAAAGTGACATTGAAGATGCATGCAATGTGCGTGTTCCAATTGTGATAGAAAACGGTTATACTTTCAATTACTGCCGGGGCATAAAGAGTTAAAGTGACATAAGCTCAAAATCTTCTGAATTCTTCATTCAAAAGGGGGAAATTTCTTCAAATAACAAATAAATGTCTTTTAAAACGTTTACATTAGACCGAGAGGCGGCAGTACAGACAATCACGAGTTCACGGGTGAAATTCTATAGTTAGTTAAATCTCGAGTTAATCGATTCTCGATTCAATCTGGATCAACTGGTCTACCAACTCTTATCTTGTTGGAAAACACCTGAATATTCGATTTTAAGGGTTGACTCGTAGGTTTACCATTGTGTTTTTCTGCAAGCCAAAAGTATGATAACATGGTCGAATGGTATTAGGAAAACAGAATGTTAAACCTACGAGTTTACTATTAAAATCGAGTTTTTTAGATGATATCCACCATGATATGAGTTTGTAGACCAGTTGCATTTTAATATGCGAATCGAGATTTAACTAATCCTAGAATTTTACACGCGAACTTGATGAGGTGTCTGTGCTGCATCTCTCGTTCTATGGCTAATGTCCCACATTTGGATTTGGGGCACTTCGAAGTTTAATTATTGTGCATATTTTTTTCCTTTATACCATAAAATTTATAGGAAATAATTATCCATAAATATCTCTGTCTGCTTCCTATAAATAACAGCATAAGATGGACATTTTTTTGCTTAAACGAAGTCTACTTTCGGTGTTTATAGATTTTTCATTTTTCAAGAGAGCGAAATGTCAAAAAATAGCTCTTTTTTATTTTTTCTGTGACGTATCTAAATGAATAATTCATAATCTCAACCTGTAAACTTCTTTGAAATACGTATTATCTTAAATTTTGAAATTATATATTCAAGCCATTTTTTATGCATGTTTGTAGTGTACGCAACATATGGCGCAATCACAAATGGGTAAATATTTTTTACTAGCCATTTACGAATAATTATTTAAGAAAAGAAAAGTTTTGTAAAGTTCTTTTCAAGATGATTATGAAATAAGTTGTTTCATAGGCCCAAATATGATTATTGTTTAGTTTATTATTGATGAAATTTGTAATGTTATTTGTCTTTGTAGTGAAATATATGTATGTTTTAGTAGTTCAGAAAAAATATCAATGATAGTGTATCATATACAATTTATAATCTACTTTATACAAATTTAGACAAAAAATATAATAACACATATAACTGTTATAAATATTATGAATACTCCCATATTTAGTACGCTTACATTTTATCAAATGAATATTAAATGAATATTAAAACAACAATATTATAAAGTTATTGTGAAGGAGGGGGGGGGGGGTTAAGACCGTTTGAAAGGTATCAGCTTAAGCCTTTGATATTCCCCCCCCCCCAAACATATAAGGGGGGATATTGAAATTTTAATAAGAAGAAATTTAGAAGAAAATTGAGAATAGGATTATATGTTACCTGACACTTAATCACACCCGAATGTATTACCAAACACTCTTAACCTGTGACTCATAGCAGGTAAGTAAAGAATAAATGATAATAATAATAATAATAACCATTAGTAATCAACGTAAAAACACACAATACACGGCGATAATTAATAATTAAGATAATAGACTTTGTAAAAATCACCATAAAATAAAAAACAAAGCACGACGCGTTTCGAGCTGAAACAATATAGCTTGTCATCAGCTGAAGCAGATACGTGTCCTTAAAGGCACTTTTTATAAAAACTCTGGCAGTATTGTCAAATATTTCTCATTATCTCTCTTCTTTTCTCCTGCGTGGAAATTACTTTTGTAATTCTTTTCTCTCTCCTCTTGTCTATTTTCATTGAATAAAAAACGTTTTATTAATGTATTTATTTTTATTTTTATTTTTTGTTTTATTTTGTTTTACTTTGCATAATAATAATAATAATAATAATAATAATAATAATTATTATTATTATTATTATTATTATTATTATTATTATTATTATTATTATTATTATTATTATTATTATTATTATTATTATTATTATTTATTTTTATTTTTTCTTTATTTTTTTATTTTTTAATCTTCTATATTTATTTTGTTTCATTTATTATTATTACTATTTTCCACTTATTTTTTTCCATTTATTTTATTTCCACTTTTTTCTCTTCTGTTGTTTTGGCACCACATTCGTCTGAGTTCGTATTATTATTATTATTATTATTATTATTATTATTATTATTATTATTATTATTATTATTATTATTGATTTTATTTTATTTTATTTTTTAATCTTCTTTATTTATTATGTTTTATTTATTATTATTGTTATTTTTATTCCATTTGTTTCATTTCCATCTTTTTCTCTTGTTATTTTGGCGCCACATTCGTCTGCGTTCGTATTATTATTATTTAATTTATTTTTATTTTTTCCTTATTTTATTATATTTTTTAATCTTCCTTATTTATTGTGTTTCATTTATTATTATTATTATTTTCCACTTATTTTTTTCTTTATTCTATTTCTACTTTTTCTCTTCTGTTATTTTGGCACTACATTCATCTTTCGCATTTACTCTTTCAACTAGAGCCATCTGTCGCACTCTTTGCGATCTCTACCATCTTTGTTTCAGTTCATCTTTGATCTTGTGCCCTTACGGACACGTGTCTGCTTCAGCTGATCACGAGCTCTATTGTTGTAACACGTACTACTTTGTTTTTTATTTTATGATGATTGTTACAAAACCTATTATTTTAATCGTTAGTGATCGTTCTGATCCTAGCTAGTGATCAGATATAATATTTAACTTAATTATCCTAAAATAAGAAGGAAAACCTAGCCTAAACCACCCCAATGCATTGTGTTATTTCGAGGAAAGACTGGCGTCTGGGCCACACAACAATGCACGCATTGTTATTCACAAAGTGTCCGCCCCCAAAATAATATCTAAATAATATTAGTAACAAGATAAAATTCCAATTCATTAAATTAATATTTGAGCTGAAATGTAAACATTAATATAAAATAAGTTGAGACTCATGATGTGAAAAACGGACTAATAAGACATATTACTAAACATATATTTACACAATCCTATCTTATCCAACTTATCCCAACATGTTAATTACGACAAATAAGTTAATCCCTCGGTACCTATGCTAATTCTGTAGCCGTTGCTCATCTATTTTCGATTCCACATTATCTTTGTGCTCTCAGATTTGAGAACTGTTATATCCGTGGTTCAAGCTCTTTATTTTAAGTGCTAAGGCCTTTCTTCATCACCTCTTATGTCTTTGCTGCTTGCGGCCCCATCAGTGGCCGAGAGGTTTTGACCTCAAACTGGTAAACGGTAGGTGCTAGGTTCGAACGCAATCGCGACCGTCGGCCTAACCGTTCGGAGTTTTCTGTGGTTTTCTTCGAACCTTGCGTAAATACGGGTTAGATTCCCTTAGAAAGACCCCCACGGAGGGCATCCCACCCCTTAGGGCCTATATCCCATAGTGTAGATAATTGGCCAATATACATACATACATACATACATACTTTACTGCTTGCGTGCTAGGACACATCATTTGCTTTTACTCTTTTTTTTAATTTATTTGAACACGCAGTTTCCGTGTCCATTGTCTAGATATTGATTTAGCTGATGCTGACAAGGGTTTTTTCCTCCGTGGTGATTACACCTATGCCATACTTTAGTTGGTGCCTCTGATGCGTGATCGTGTCTTTACTGGGAGGTTTAAGATGGGTCTCGATTTATGGCCCTCCATAAATCGGGCCATAAATTCCAGCTGATATACAATGTCCATTCCATTGCAGCTTGCTTGCCATCAAAACTCAACATATGGGGTAATAAAATTTCCTGGAATTAGATACAATCTAAACCAGACTACGAATCGTTGTATCCGTGGTTCCCTGTTGCACTTCCTCGGTACTTACCTATTAACACCATCGCAGCAGAAGTTGCTCTAATGCGCCAATAATGAGCAATCTTGTTGTTCGCACGCGCACGTAGTTATGGTTTGGATTCCTTGTTGCCTTGTAGTTTGCTAATTTTGAAGCCATTTTTTTAGAACCCTTTTTTTCTTTTCTTTTTTCTTTTTTTTTCTTTTTTTGACAATGTTTTATGTGCGAGTGCGAACAACAAGATTGCGCTTCTGCTGCGGTGGCATTAACACATAATTACCACTTCCTCTTATGCGGGGCTAAGACACTTCTTCATAACCCCTAGTGTCCTAGATAGAATGACTAATTCTGCCCTCCATAAATCTCGTCATAAATTCTGACTAACGAACAATGGTCGTACTATTGAGGCTTGCTCGCCATCAAAATTCCACATAGGAGGTAATAAAGTTTTCTAGAATTAGACACTATCTAAGCCAGACCGCCCTATTTGAAATTTGTGAAACCAATAAATTAGGCACTAATGGTTTAATAACAATGTTGTTATAACAATTTCTTAAGTGCATTACAATTCTTGTCGATTTTTTTTAAATCTAGAATCTCATTATGTTAAAACTATAAACAACTTCTCGTCATTTTTTACACTGCTTTTTTTAAAGCTAGAATACAATATACATAATCACTGATATTGCTTAATGTTAATGGATGTAACATAATAAAGATTTTTCCTGTGAAAATTTATTTGTATTATTAGGAAATCCCCTTTCAGTAAAAGCAAGAAATCGATGAAAAATATAGCATGAAAAAATAAACGCTTAATCTCCGTATACTCGAAAAAAATAACAAAACAAACAAACAAAAAAAAACTTTAAAAGTTATGAAATGTTAAAAGGCCAAAGCAGAAAAGATTTATAACAGTCTTAAGTACTTAGGTAAAAACAAATGTATGCAACTAAAATAAAACTAAAACGGAAACAAAAAAAGAAAAAATGTAAGTAAATTCTACTTCAAGAAAAAGAAAGAATAGCTAAATAGATATTAATCATCTGTCTAACTGCGAAACAAACTGCTTTTTTACACAGTAAGACAATGCGTTTTCTAGATTTTTTATGTATAAAAATAATCACAATTCCAGTGATTAAAGAAACCTTTTAAAATGCATTTTAATGGATTTTGTTTAACTTTATAAAGTGATTTTTTAAATAAATCGCAATGCATTTGTATTTCGTAATTTGTATCATGATGATATATTTCGTATTTTCTATTATGGAAAAAAACTTATCGCATGATATTTATACATGCGAATTAAAACTGGGCAAATTTTTTTAAAGTAAAATATAAACTATGATACAAATGGTTTAAGTGAGCTGTCACCTATTTACATTATAGGGATATATTTTTTATAAGATAGCAATATATTTTAATGCTAAATTTTATTTGTTTAAAAAGATATGTAAATAGCTAAGAAAATTTAAAAATCGTCAACAGATATATGGGATTCTGTTTAGTCTGTGTGTGATCTATACAGGGTAATTCAAAACTGTGTATTAAACATTTAAAAGCAATTAGAGGAAACCTAAACAAGCAGATTTCTTATAGGAAAGTGGATGCAGAAATGCATGTTTGAGGCAGTAATCACTCAAAAAAACCCGGATTATAATGCTAAGTCTATGGGGGTGTTATTTTCTAATATCACCTTCAAATTTGAATATTTTTATATGCCTTTTTTGTATAGGATAGCCTAGGACGATCTACAACCGGGCTATTTTTTACCTTTTCGATTTTTGTTATATATATATTTTTATATTATAGTAGTTTCAAGTTCCAATCGGTTCCGAAATTTAAAGTATTTCTTAAGAAAAATCTGAAATTAAAATCGAAAAAAATAAATAAAAACTAGACCAGTTGTAGCTCGTCTTTAGCTAACCTACGCAAAATAACCATGTAAAAATATTAAATTTTGAGCGAGTTATTTAAAAATAAACCCCCCCCCCATAGACTTAAAACTATCATCCGGGTCTGTTTTAGTGACTAGTGTAGGCTCTTAAATGCGGTGGATGAAAGTGCTTCGCTGTCTTGAATCACCATTACCACAGTAATTTCGAGCAACATGCATCTTTACATCAATCTGGAGCTTGTTTACATGCATTTCATGTATAGGACTGTACAAGTAAATGGGTCGCACCCAACCCATTTCTAATAGCTTTTGAGTTTGTCAAAGGGGTACCCTCTACTTTGCTAAAAATTGCTTTTTCAAAATACAGTCGACTCTCGTTAATTCGAAATCGGATAATTTGAATCTTTGCTTAATTCGAACTTAACATAAAGTCCCGAAATTTTCAATGGCAGAATAAGGATAAAAATTTTCATTAATTCAAACTCATTTTCTCTCGACTTCGTTTAATTCGAACTAACGAGAATTCCGATTTTTATTTTTTTTTTCTTTCTCACGGATTTTAGATCCTTTCTTTGATTTTGTGAAAATTGTTCGGAACAAGTATACATATAATCCAATGCATTTGATATCCACTTTCTTAGTGTCACGTCTGCCCATCAGTGACTCTAAGATTTTCTTCCATTGTGCTTATTTCTAATCTTTTAATTAGTTATGTATTTATACATCTATTTTAATATTAAGTCATATTCTAATGATAACAAACGAAATAAATTAAAAGAACACTATAACATTAATTCCTTTGTAATAGTATTATATTAAGCATGTTTTCATTTCATATTTTCCAAAATTCGAACTTCGGATAATTCGAACATTTCTTGTGGTCCCGACGAGTTCAAATTAACGAGAGCCGACTGTATATATAATGAACTTTAAAACGTTCGGTTTTACTTAAAAGGTGATCAAAAAGTTAAAAAGATAGAGAGATGTTAATAGTTAATTTTATTTAAAATATGTTACTACTTTCAAGCTTTAACCAGGCTATTCATCAGAGATTATTTTTATAACTAATTTTTGTTTATTTATGGAAAGACATGATTTCGTTTCGGAAATGAGCCTGCCAGTAATTATTACAGTTGAAAGAACTTCTTGAATTAAACTAAATGAGAGAAGATATAATGTAAATGCACCAGTAATAGGTCACTTAAGGTCATTTATCTAATTATTATTAAAATATTAATGAATTAAAAATATATATATATATATTAGCCTAGTTTCGGTTTTTCACACTGAATCTATTGTGTTAACATTTATTTTCATTTGGCTAATGTTTTTCATTCCTTATTAATCGTTATTTTTGGTCCTTATTAATCGTTAATTTTTGTCAAAAGCCAGCAAAAACCCTGCTTATATATGAAGTACAAGTAGGTACAAATTCGTGAAATAGAAATTAACTAAAATTCACGAAATTTTATATAATAAAATACGCATTTATAAAATGAAAAATAGACATAAAGTTGAAATATTAGAAAAATGCATTTCAATTCGAGCTGTAACTATTTTTATGCAATGCAGATATATGAGGAAAATTTAATTAGAATAGTATGCATTAATAATAATAATAACAAATAAAAAACATACACAATTTGAAGCATAGTACTTTCTCTCACTTTTAAATATTTAAGCCACCTTTTCATTAATATAAGGTATTTCAAAAACTACTGTTAGTACCTGGTGCGCTGCAGTATCAAACTGCGTATTCAATATTTTTTTCAATTAGGGTAAGTGTACCAGTACTGGGCCACGTACCAATAGTGGGCCACCAGTTTTCAAAGTTGAAAAACAAGTTTTTTAATCACCCCTGTCAGATAACAAACTAATTGCTGATTGGCTGGAACTCTTATCTGTTATCAGGCAATTTCGGAGCGCCCCCTAGTGACCATTTCAGTTTTTTTTTTTATCTTTAGTCGCATTAAATTAGTGCTGATTTATATCCTACTAGATTTCTAGCAATTTTAACATTAATTCAGTAATATTTATGGCACTTAAAGCTCATTTTTATCTTTCTAGTTATTTTCTTTAACTTTTTCACTTTTTTTCCAAATTAAACTACCGTCGTCATATTGATTTCATTCGTCTGGGATAGTCATGAGAAAGTTGTCCCACCTAACCATTTTTGTTTCGGAGCGCCCCCTAGTGACCATTTCAGGTTTTTTTTTTTTTTTTTTTTTTTTTTTTTAAATCTTTAGTCGCTTTAAATTAGTGCTAATTTATATCCTACTGGATTTCTAGCAATTTTAACATTAATTCAGTAAATTCGATGGCACATAAAGCTCATTTTTACCTTTCTAGTTATTTTCTCTAACTTTTTTACTTTTCTTCCAAATTAAACTATCGTCGTCATATTGATTTCATTAGACTGAGATAGTCATAGGAAAGTTGTCCCACCTTACCATTATTGTTTCGGAGCGCCCCCTAGTGACCATTTCAGATTTTTATCTTTATTCACATTAAAATAGTGCTAATTTATATCCTACTGGATTTCCAGCAAATTTTAACATTAATTCAGTGACATTTGTGGCTCTTAAAGCTCATTTTTATCTTTTAGTTACTTTCTTTAACTTTTTAATTTTTTTTTCTCTCAAATTAAACTACCGTCGTTACCTTTTTATTATATTTGTGCTATTGGAGAAATGACATTAGTAAAATATAATATTTCTGTTGTCAATTGAAAATACCAATTTTTATACATGTACATAGATTTGTCTCGTGAAGAACATAATCTATTTTGTTAATCTTATCAGTAGCATATATTTATTATTTGCTACTTATTATTTATTTTTTTTTCTTTCTTTTATTATGATATATGAACGTCACTATGGGTACAGGAATGCTTTCTGTTAGCCCCCCTATCCTGCTTCGGCTTAAATCTATCTCTCTTTTTTTTATTTATTTATTTATTTATTTATTTATTTATTTATTTATTTTATTATTATTCAAATTTTGTCCCCTTAATATTATTGTATTTTATCTTAGCCATTTACAATAGCTTTCCTATTGATTTTTGCTTTTTACTTTTCTATCTTTCCCTTTTCCTTCAAAGATATGTGATGGATGTTGGGTGATACCCCATTTCCGTTTTAATGAGAATAATATAAATTTTGTGTAGTTAAAATTAAACAGTTCTATTTATAAGACTGTAATTACTTAGCTGGAAAAATCAGTGTGTGATAAAACTACTTGCCACGATGGCAAAGAGTAAAATTCTTCCCCCACAAGAACTTGAATTATGGGACTATCAATTAGTTAGAAAATATGATATCAGCATCCATTTACTCTTCGACCAGATGTATCGCCATTATAAGAGCCATGCTGAAGAAAATAATGATGAAGGCGATCAATATCGAGATGCACTTATACACAAAGTCAAATTATTAATGATTGAACTCAAAAGTCTAAAACAAAAAGTGATTAAAAGTGTCCCATCTGATCAAGAGAACTCATCAAGCGAAATGTTAGATTTAGAAAGCGATGAAGCTAGACTATGTTCACAATTATATAGTCTGCAAACAAGCTTAAAGAAACGTAGTAAAACGGTGTCTGAAGATACCGAGAGACTTAAAAATAAAATCCAGGATTATTTAAAAACATTGGAATTTAATCTGGAATACTATATGATTCTTAGTAAACTTGGATATGATGAAGAAATTAGAAATAAAGGAGATCCCCTTTTTACTGATCATATAACTCCTAGTCCAACAGAAAATATATCTAGTCTCCGTCGTACAACTCGGCGCTTACAAGGATCTGGTAAAACTGAATTTAAAGGAAAAACACAATTTCATTCCAACAGAAAACAAGTAAAGATTGATATTCAAGAGGACGAATTAGAAAACTTGAGACAAAAATGTATCAATCTACAAAGTTCACTCAAAAAATCAGAAGATGATAATGTTTTGCTCAAAAAAGAAATTGAGGACATGCAAAAAACTTTTGAAGATGTAAATACGGAATTAGCTCAATTGAGAAATACGATTACAGAGAAGACAGAGAATAATACGATCATGTATGAAATTACACAAAATTCTCATGATTCAGACTCAATAAACAAAAGCACAGAAGAATCAGACTCAGGTGATTTAACAGCGCCATTACAGCCTAATGAGCGAAAAAATATCTTCAGTACGTTAAAAAATCTAAATAAGCAAACGCATTATAAATCAGAAGATAAACAACAATACATCACTGGATATAAATTGCTAAAAAGAGATTTCATGAATTTTGGCAGAAAAACATGGAATAATAAAACGGTGGAAAATTTTATTAGATTATTGAGTCAGAAGAAATGTGAACTAACAAATACAACAATGCAAACAGATATAGCGAATAATTTAGATGATAAAATAAAATTATTATGTTCATTTCAACATATGCAACAAGATATTGAAGGACTGAAAAACACATTTGGAAAATTATGCACTGATTTAACAACAGAGGTAGAAAACCTTAAAAGCTGCAAAATGCGTTATATGCCTCTCCAAACAATAATAAATGAACACCATGACATTATACAACAGAAGTTAGAAGAAATGGAAATTATATCAAAAAATTTGTATGAAGACCTGAAATCTCCCTTATATTTCAATCCAGAACAGCTAACACATCAGCTAACAGAAAATATAAAAGATATGCTATCAAAGTATCTAAATCAAGCAAAATCTACGGAAGAGCAGCCTTCAATGAAAAATCAAGACGATGAAATGCTCCAAATTAGAAAGCCTTTAAAAAAGCTAATTATTATCCCAAATGATGCCAATCAATCTTCTGAAGTTCAGAAATTTGTTAGAACGGAAATAAAAAAACCAGAAATTCGGTCAAAAATTAGATCTATAAGAAAAACCCTAAACAGTAATATAGAAATTAAAACTTCAGAGACTGAAATAGACGCCTTGAAAAACGCTTTATACTCATCTGAAGACATCCAGTCGAACTCTACTATACTGGAACCGGAACAGAAAAAATCAAGAATTCTTCTACTTAGACTCCCAGACGACATTACCCAAGAAGATCTCCATGCTGAATTAACTCAGAAAAATTACTTCAAAGGCACAGAGTTTGAAATTCTCAAACATTTTTCTACTAAACAAGGACACTACAAAAACTGGATAATCCAGGCTAACATAAACGTCTGTCGCCAGTTAACAAGCAAAGACAAAATAAACATTTTTACAGAAACAACAAGAGTAGTTCACCATCTTAAAGTATTGCGTTGCACAAACTGTCAAGCATTAAATGATCACACATCAACTAATTGTAAATGGAGCTCAGAATGTGCCAACTGCGCGAAAAATCATCATACTTTAGACTGTACAGAATCAAAAATAAAATGCATTAATTGCGTCCGAGAAGGACTCGAATCACATGAACATAAAGCATCGTCTTTTGACTGCCCGACATACTTAAGCTACAAAGAAAGCAAATTGAAAGATTATTATACAAATTTTAACTACTCATATAAAGGCTTAGATAGTGAAAATAAACCATACACTAGCCGCTCAGCAACAAATACAAGTAAATTTTCAAGTATGGAAGACTCATATGATTATAACTATCCTCCAATTCAAAAGAAGAGAAGTGAAATTCGCACTGCCAGAATTATTAAAAATTCTTCTAAAAAAAATCTTGAAAGAAAATCATCTTCAAGAAGAGATTGGGAGGCTCTGCCTCCCCGCTTTCGATAGAGGCGACAATGTCAAAAAATCCTCTTCAAGCTCAGAAAAAGGCAACTCACTTCTAGATAAAAACGAAATAAAAATCGCTCAAATAAATCTACAAAAAATTCGTCCAGCGACATCTTCTCTCATCGCATATCTTTTGCAAAATAATTATACTGCTGCTTGCTTACAAGACTGTGCAATTACCAATAAGAGACCGCATGGACTTCCTGCTTCAATACCATGTTATTCTTCATTATCTAAAAACTGTTTTATAATTATATTAAATTCGAATACTCAACACATACAGGTGCAACAGCATACTCATTCAGTATTTGTGAATATACTGACAAATGAAGGTTATATCACATTAGGAAGCCAATATACATCTCCTTCCCAAGATATTCAGGTAGACTTGCAAGACTGGTTCAATATGAAAGGAATGACAAATAAACTATTACTCCTAGGAGACTTAAATGCCCATAGCCAACTCTGGGGGTATGCAACTGATGATGATAGAGGTCATCATGTAATCAGCCACATGAGTTCACTAAGACTCATTGTGGTAAATGATCCGTATAGTGCACCAACCTTCGAATCAAAACATTTGAAAGGCTGGCCGGATATTACACTGTCTTCATTTCAATTATTTCAACATATAAAAAAATGGGAAGTAAGTAATAACTTAGATTACGGAGATCACAGATTGATTACAACAACTCTAAAATTAGAAATTCCACCCTTACCAAAAAGAAGATACAGAACTAAAGAAATACCTTTTAGAAAATTTAATGAATCCTTAACACACCAAATAGAGGAAAGAAAAATAGACTTTTCATTTATACTTACATCAGAAGACTTTGAAACGGAATATAAAAATTTTTTATCGCTACTCAAGGAAATATGTGACACAACTTTGAAGAAGAGAAGAAGCTCTTATAAACCTTCAGTGTGTTGGTGGAACGAAAACCTAAGAAAACAGAGAAACTACGTACGAGCACTAAGACGAAAATCCAAGCTTCCTGAAGCGAATCCAGAAGTATATATAAAATATAAAAGTGAAAAAGCACGATATAGACAAAATATAAATAAAGCTAAATCAGATGCCTGGAAAAACTTTTGTAAAAATACTAAAGACCCTTATGGCAAAATTAAAACAGTGGCATTCCAAGATTATCATAGACAGGAAACTTATGCACTATCATCGTCAACACAATCAATTCAAACCAAGAACACATTCTATGAAGAAATCACAGAAGAAATTTTTGGTTCATCTGAGATAATAGAACCTTTTTATTATATTCCTGATACATCAGCACCGCCAATAACTTATCAAGAGCTAAAACAAGCTATTTATTCATTTAATCAAAATAAAGCTCCAGGACCAGATGAAATCGATCATATTATACTTCGCAATATTTATAAATCTAATCCATCTATTCTTCATAGTATGTACAACTCATTATTAAAATTAAACTATTTCCCCGAGGACTGGAAAGTTGGAGAAGCGGTATATTTTTTAAAACCAGGTAAGTCTCCTCTTGAGGCCTCTTCATACCGTCCAATTTCTCTTCTCTCAGTATTTGGAAAAGTGTTCGAAAAAATACTGCTTAAAAGAATAAATTTTCATTTAAATGAACAAAATAAAACATTTCCATCTCAATATGGTTTCCAAGAAAACATGTCAACAGAAACAGCAGTTCAAGATCTGCTTTCCCAAATAGAATTATTAAAGCAAGAAGATGTCTACATCTCATTAGTATCAGTTGATATAAAACAAGCTTTTGATAGATTACCCTGGAAAATAACCCTGAATTTACTAGAAGACTTAAATATAGAAACAGCATACTTAAATACAATTAAATCCTATCTGTCAAAAAGAGGAATTTATCCGAATTGGTTGCTAAATAATATTCATTGGCAAAGCAGAGGCTGCCCACAGGGTTCTTGCCTTGGACCTTTTTTATGGCGTGTATTCATACAAAAACTTTTAAATGAATTGAGAAGAAGAGGATTTAAAGTAGTAGCATTTGCAGATGACATAAGGTACCCTGGGGTAATAACGCCACGTTAAAGTTCTACCAATTTTCACGGCTCAGTTTTAGATTGTATTTTTCAAACAAATATAGGATCTGATACAGCAACTCCTTGACTATCTATATAAAATAAAATATTTTAACAGATATGTATTCATAAAATGTAATGGCGTTTTTTCTTGACCCGTGCTATTTGGCGTTATTACCCACCTATATGGGTAATAACGCCATGCAAACAAAACTATGAAATAAGATGGAATAATTGCATGTAGATAGCCCAATTCTAAAAATATAAACTCTACAAACTTAGAAATTGACAAATTGCATTCTAAGATATTGAAAATGTTCAATTTTTGTGAAAGTGTAAGAAATATAAAGGTGTGGTGTGGGAGGGGGGGGGTGGGATGAGGCAAACGAATATCAGACAGTGAGTTTCTTTTTGCTTAAAAAGGACAGTTTAAATAGAAATATGAGAAACATTGCACAGTTTTAACTGTGTTTATTTGAATCAGTATTTAGGATGTAGCTCGGCCACTGTAGGCAATCAACCGGGGTATTAATGTCAAGGATTGGCGTTATTACCCCGGTATAGTTATTGCGCAGTACATTTTAAATTACAAATTATCTCGAGAAGATATCCAAAATCTTCAACAACATTTTAAAAGTACATGAAATGCACTACAAGTTTATGTAATTAACAAAGTATTTCCGGATAAAAAGATAGTCTTCACATATACAAAACGTATCTCGCAAATTTTAGATCAAGCGTTAATTTTAGTTGTTTGTAAAAACAATAAGACCTAAAAATGAAACAAATAAACTTGAAGCTGTTTTTTGCGATTTATATGACTCAAAACCCTTCTGCGCAGAGCACATGGGTGTCATTTACATGATTATTTCATAATTATGCAAAATATAAGCACTTGGCGTTATTACCCCGCCTGGCGCTATTACCCCAGGGTACCTTATTATTAATTCTGTACGGTAGAACAAGAAAGCTCTTAGAAGAAACAGCACGAGAAGCTTTACAGATTATTAGTAATTGGGCATTCACAAATCAAATGATCATTTCATACGAAAAATGTCAATCATTGCATCTTAAGAAGCCAAAATTTTTAAAAAGACCACCAACCTTTAAAATAGATAATAACTCGATAAAATCTGGAAAAACCCTGCCATACCTTGGAATTATATTGGACCAAACATTGTCTTTTCTTCCTCATTTAAAGAATAAAAAATTAGAATTAAATTTCCTCATTCAAAACTTACTCAAATTTACATCCAAAAAAGGAGGACTCTCAAAAAGTATTTTAAAGATCTGGTACAATGCCATACTAGAAAAGAAAATTACCTATGGAGCAGCAGTTTGGTTTAATCTACTTCAAAAATCTCATGGACTAAGATTAATTTCCTCAATACAAGCTCAATGCCTTTTGTTAATCTCTGGTGCTTACAAAAAAACTGCAATTTTGGCATTATGCACATTGACAGGAATTCCACCGTTGTCATTAAAACTATCACAGATTTCTACATCAGGAAAAATCCTCAGATTGGGAATACCAATAGATGAATTCAAACCAGAAATGTATCAAACGAAATCTAAGTCGGCCTCTGTTTGTCCGTATAAACCTTATCTTAAGTGGGACAAAGAAAACGCCAAAGAAACTGAGATAAACATATTTACAGACGGGTCCAAAAATGATGAGGGAACAGGACTTGCTTTTTGTTGTTACCAAAATAAATCTCTAATACATACTTCCCAACTCAAGTTAAGACAAGAGAATTCTATATTTCAAGCGGAATTAACGGCAATATTTAAAGCACTAAACTGGTTCCTTCAAACTGATTATAATACTGCAAAAATACATACTGACAGCCTCTCTAGTCTTTATGCCTTAGAAGATATAACATCAAAATTGGCAATAGCTCAAGAAATCATTAAGCTACTTCAAAACACTACAAAAATAGTTTATTTCTCCTGGTTAAAAGGTCATTCTGGCAATTATGGAAACGAAACAGCAGATGAACTTGCGAAAGCAGCAATATCAGATTTAGACACAAAACAAGAATTTATTCCCTTTCCACCATCATATTTAAAGCGCCAATTAAAATTAAAACTTATACGTGACTGGCAAGATATATGGAACACAGATAACAGAGGCAGATTCACTTTTCAATTAATACCAACAATTTCTGAAAATCTGTTGTTATCACATAGAAATTTATATTTATTAGCGTCAAACCATGGACCTTTCCCGCAGTACCTTTTTAAAATCGGAAAGGCATACTCCCCAAGATGTACCTGTGGAAAAATAGGTTCCTCTTTGCATTATATAACTGAATGCTCTTTAACTTCAACTTATCATATTAGACGATTTCAAAATATATCCCTTTCATCATGGTTCCAACTGATATTAAAACAACCTGCACTAGTTCAAAAAATTATAGACTGTATAACATTATTGGAAAGAAATCAAGGGCTTTTTCAAATGCCACCATTGGTTTTAATAGATGATGAAGACATTTAGAATATCACAAGAAACATTTTTTAATAGAACTTTAACCTACTAAATTATCATTAACAAAATTAACAAGTTTTACATTATCATCTTTTTGTTCTTAATTTATTACTCTTACTTATATTATTCTGTTTATTTTATTTATTCCATTCAACTATCTCTAAATTGTCTTAACCTATTGCTATTTTTTTTTTTTTTTTTTTTTTATGAGAGCTAAGAAAATTTATCATCATTAAGTATTATTTAAGTTAGAAATATGATTATTGCAACTTCTGGTTATGAATATGCTCATAGGTTTATCTTAATTATTTATATTGTACATATAATTTTGTATTTATCACTGTGAAGAATTCTTCAATTATGTTTACTTCTTGAGCACGCACTGAATAGCTAGGGCTACGCGTTGTCATTGTGTTTAAATTATATTCTTTCATTTGTTTTCTAATATATGTTTGACGGCGGTCTGGGGCCATTCAATAGTGTCCCTGGTCTCTCCTGAGACCGTATACTACGGAGATTCTCCTTTCCTTTTGGCTTTTCTGTCTTAGTCCATGTTGGACTTTTAGCATAGTTATTTCACCCTGCTAGGTGGGGCTTGTTGAGCTTAAGCCATTTGGTAGGCCTCCCCACCTAGCTGAAACTGAAACTGAAACTGTTATCAGGCAAAGGGACAACTTCAGTATTCTCATAGTTTTTGAGCTGGAATAGTGTTTTTACAGACTGTACGAAAAAACTAAAGAGAAGCTAAAATTATTTTACGCAGTCATCAAAATTTCTAAATATGATTTCATTATTGTGTATGTTTAAATGTAGACATGTAAAAAAAAAAATATATATATATATAACTTCTGTACAGTATATATTAAACTCAAGAATGGAGTGGCCCACTTCTAGGGGGTTCTACTAGAGCATTAGAAAATTACTATGCCCACTACTGGAACATAAAGAAAGGTAATATTTTTTATTTTTCATTTTTTCTAGAAAATATATTTAAAAAATGAAGGTTTATTCTTATACATAAAGGTAAGGACTAGTCTAAAATATATATATTTCTTTAAAATTCGCTAATACTTTAATAATAATTAGATAAATGTCCTTAAGTGGCCCACTACTAGTGCATTTACCTTATATAAAAATAAAGTAAACATATCAGTAAAAATACAGTAATAAGCATTTCCCCCCTCTGTATCAGTAGAAACAATCCAATGGCTACCGCATTGTTAAAAATTTGCAGCATTCCGTCCAGTGATTCGACCGTTTTCTGAGAAAAAGGGAAACATAACCGTAATTTAACTATATTCTGACCATGAAATGAGCAAAAATATGGTCATAATACTGTTAATTTACGGTTGCGTAGCAGTTTTCGGTAAAAACGGTCAAATAACTGGACAGAATGCTGCAAAATTTTTTACAGTGCACTTTGAAAAAAAAACGCGATTAAAACTATTTAAAATTAAAAATAATATACAGAATTTGGAATAATTTAAAAAATAGCTAATACGAGAACATCTACAGAAGAACAGCTTTCAACTAAAAATAAATCAAAATTACTATAACTTGTTCAAAAGAAAGGGTGAAATAGGGATTTTATTTTAAATATATAGATATTCAATACTACGTTAAGATATATTGATTATCATTGAAGGTATGAACGAAATTGATTTTCATTTGAAATTGTGACACTGACTTCCTTATTCTCAAAATTTCTTTATTTTATAGATAATATAAAAGGTCTAAGCTTCAGTTCAGATACAGATTTTGATTAAAAATATCCAATTATTTTTTTAAAAATATGTACAAAAGTAGAAATAGTAATCAATAACAGCTAGTACGAGTTCACCTACAAATGGACGTCTTTCAGTACAAATTATATATACAGTCGAACCTCTATATAACAAAACTCCATACATCGAATTTCTCCATATAACGAATTTTTAGTAAGAACGGTCCCTTTTTCGCATGATTACATTAAAAACAGACTCTATATAGCGAAATATCTATCTCCATATAAAGAATTTTTTCATAAATTGATCTTAATTTATTCAGTTTTAAAAAAGCTTCGAAATCATATGGAATCAATTTTCCATCACTTATTTTTGATTTATCGTTCAGTGGAGAGGTTTTTTTTAATATAAATATTACTTCTCTCCTTATTCTTTAAATCTAACAAGTTCATCCCACCTCCCACACACCTTTCAACATCCTTCTCAAAACACAGTCAATTGAATTGTTACACATATAAGAGAGGAATCAATGAAAGCACATAAGAGAGACCTTCAAATGGTGGAAAATATCAACTACAATTTTTCATTCCTTGCTAAAATTTGAGAATTTTTTTTGAGAGCGTAACAATTGTAATTTTAAAATCAAAACAACAAAAAATTACAGATTTCTTCCTCTGAAATTTATGTAAGTCTTCCTTATTTGATTTTCATTAAGCTTTCAAATAAATGTCTTTTCCCTTTTTTGAAACTGCTTAAATAAGTAAGAAATAAAATGTTAGGTTAATATATACTTTTAAACATTTCAAATTCTTAATTAAAAAGATCAAAAATAATATTTGTTCAAAATTTACACATTAAATACTATTTTTAACATCATACTCTATACATCGAATTTCTCTATATAACGAATTTTTTACTGGAACGATGGATTTCGTTATATAGAGGCTCGACTGTATTTAATAATAATTTAATTTAATATATTTGATTATGTATAATTTATACATAATCAGTGTATTTAAACTGATTTTGAAAAAAGCCGAAGTTAGATGCAAAAAATAAGATTTGTGTTTTAAATATATCTTACATATTAAAATCAAACTAAAATACTTGATTATCGTTAAATAAATGAACACGGCTTTCTGAGAAACTGACACTAGCTTCCTTCTTATTAAATTTTCTTAAATCCTTCGTGAAAATTGTCTTATAGGGATATTTTAATCTTTTATCACCGGTTTTTAAAAACAGAAAATTTTGCCTAATTGAATGATTTAAAATGCGATGATTAAATAAGACAAAATTTACAATAAAATTTTACTGGTGCGAGTAATCGGGAATTCTGAGCGCAGTATATGGCACGTATGCCTGTCAATCTTTCCGAAAGGGTAAGGTCAGACAAGAATGAATGCAATCCTATGGGAAGTATGCGAGATTTAAGACCCATTTCTTCAGAAAATATCCCTAGTAGCAAACCAGCATTGGTACAACGTTGCGCCAATGTTTCATTTATTGGAAATATTGCCAATAAAATGCCAATATCGGTTAAATATTAACTTTTCATTGGAAATATTTCCAATGAATTCCCAATACTGTATAAATATTGGCATCACATTGGAAATATTTCCAATGAATCCCCAATATTGTAAAATTATTGGCGTTATATTGGAAACATTTCCAATGAAACCCCAATATTGTACAAATGTTGGCGCTACTTCGGCATAATAATGGCTGCAAATATTGGCTAAATAAGGGCGAAATATAAACACCCCAATATTGGAGCGATATAGCATGCCAATGTTGCTCCAATGTGCCATTATTTCTCCAAGATGTAGCCAGTATTGACCCAATATTGTCTGGCTACTGGGGATCCAACCGATTTTGATACAATTTGGAATCTCTATTCAAAGGGTTATTCCCAAAACTTATAAAGAGCTTTTTTTTTTTTTTTTTTTTTTTTTTTTTTTTTTAGAGGATTGGCAATATTCCAGAAGTTTTCTTTTGAGATTTTTTGTAACTAATTATTTTTTAACCGTTTGCTACATATGATCTTATATTTATACTCTTTAACCCCTTGAGGACGAGCAACACGTATACGTGCCGCAAAAAGGCTTAAGAATCCTTGTTATTCCCCACCAGTAAAAATGTACTGTAAAATTTGCCTTATTTAATCACAGCATTTTGTCGATTTAACAAGACACAAATTTCTGTTTCTAAAAACCGGTGACAATACATTAAAAATTTCGTAAAAGGCTCCCGTCGCGAAGGGGTTAACCAAAAAAAGAAAAAAAAAAACAAAATCGCGTGGCGTCCCATTCGTGTCTAAACTTAATTTGACACATAATCTAAAAATTCAGGTCTGTTGAGATACAGATTTTCAAGAAATTTAATTAAAAGCTTCGTTTTAAAAGCATCGACCATAGGATTATATATATTTTAATATAAAGGTAAATTTACACATATATATTCAAAATTTTTGAAAATTTCAGTATTTTTGCTGCATATTTCTGCAATTACTTATCTTTAACTTTACCAAACCTATTTTTTAACTATGCGTATATATTTTAAGATAAAAAACCATGAACAATTTTATTTGTATATGTAAACAAAACTGGAATAAAATGAATTGACAATTTTATTTGATATGAAGAGGCATTATTTTGAAAAGTTCCTCATAATGTTTTAAATATTCAATATTTTTTTCTCCATTATTATTTTTAATTTCTTATGTGGTAAATATATGGCATAATTAATATAGTGTGCTTCTGAATAGTGTGTTTTAAAAACGTGGTACATAGAGTACACCATCCCTCTAATTATTTATGTCCAAATCGCCCATTCTTTAGGGATTAATATCTCGCCTAATTTACGACGTTTTTTTTTCTTTTATTGTAAATTATTACCAAAAATGCTTTTACATTTTTGCAAAGATAGACCTCTAGCGCTCCTCAACATCTTTGCTGAAAGCCTGTAAATTGAAATTTGTGCTTAACGAAAAAATGCTCTTTTCTTTAACACTGTGTGACCTAGGATAATAACTGTACTTTTCCTGCAAGGTTTAACTTAATATCTAATATGTCTGTTTTTTATTTATTTCTTTATTTATTTTATTATTATTTTAGTTTTAGTAGATTCAGAAGTAGATGGAAGAGGGACATATTTTTACTCCACGTTTTCGACGACATATTAAAAATTAAAATACCTTAAGTTAAAATAAATGTATTTTTGAGTTCAGAGTTACAAAAGTTTTCATGCAATACCCCACAAGGTATCAAAAGAAAAGATTTTTTTTTAAAGTAACTTAATTAACCCCTCTACATTTTCTCTAAAACATATTTGAGAAAGTTTAACAAGTTGTAAATTGCAAGTGAAGCACAGCAAATGAGGTGTGTTTGTACAATAACGAAGTTTTAAAAATATCACTCTCATATATCACTCTCATAAAATTGTAAATAGTTAATATAATTAAAGTTAAAATACACACCAAGCAGTGTTACCAAACCTATGCCATTATGTGATGGAATTTTTGTGTGGCCATGTAAATCAATAAGAAATGTTCTTTGCACTACAGATTATGCAAAATGTATATTACAATATGTACTTTATCGATTCATATCAAGTTTATTATGTTCAAATGAGTGTAACGCTACTAAAATGCATTTGAGACATTTTTCCCTATTGACCGTAATGTAACAGAATACTTTTGATTGTCCCCATAATTGATCTATGCATCCGGTTTCCATAAAATTTGAAATGACTGAACAAAATTATGTAATAATTACGTATTTTAAATTTCAAACGGTTCGGTTTGGTAAATTTTGCGTTATTATATGCGGACGGACGAACAGACGGACAAACGGATGGACGGACTGAACGACAATTATAAGTGCTACGTATTTACATAATTACCAACGCACCTAAAAATCGATAAATGTGCGAGTCAATAGTCTTTATAATTTTACCCAATTTGAACGTTCCATATTTTGCGAATAAAACAGCTTTGCAGATGAGCTATCTTACAATGGTTCCGTTTTAGATTTTCATGAACGGAACCCTATAAAGTGCTGAAAAAATGTCAACTATAATAATTTCTAGATTAAATAACAAAAACATTGTAAATACTGATGATAAATTAGAAATGTAACAAGTCTGTAAAAAGGCTCAGTCCATCTTTTTTTATTTTTCATTTTAATTTTCTTGTTTTAAAATTTTTTTGCGACATAAAGACTTTTGTTTTAAATATTAGAAGTAAAAAAAGATTAAAAAAATAAGTTAAAAAAAGAAACTTTAATATTTTCCAGAATTAATTCTTTTGTCACAATGTTTCTACCAATAAAAACTAATTGTTACTTATTTTTTTCTAGAAATTTTACTAAGAATAATAAAAAAATACGTTTTAAAGTATAAAATAATGATTAAACACTTATAGGCTCACAAAAACCATTTGCATAAAATTTATCTTGTGACCCACAAGAGATCAAATAAAATTTGAGGAAAGAAACATTTAGTAGAATCAGTAATTTCGATATCTGAGATAGCCACATGGTTTAATTATATCTATTTAAAAAGAAGTTACAAGCTGAAAAATAAACAGAAATATAAGAATACATTTATTACTTCTTACTACTGTGCAGTACTTAGATTTTTCTTCTTATTATTTTTAAATATTTATAATTTCTTCATTGTGTAACACACTACTGCTCAGTTTAAAATATCATATTATAGTTAAACAAAAAATAATTTAATTATGAGTCAGAAGACAATTTCTTAATTTTGTTACTACTGTCCCTGTTACATTAGAATCTTTTCACTGAAATTACATCATCTTACTACTATGTTGAAATTTTATTCAACCTTCGTTTAAAAACCTATACACCAGAACTTTTATTTAAAACTTTTCAGAATATTTGTTGAACCTAGTTCCATGTAGCTTTTATTTAAAAATCATTATGAGGAAATTTCTGGTTTCATTTAAATGCAATAAATTTAAGAAAAATGTCGATCAGATGTAAGTTGGTTAATAATACTGTTTAGTGATTATGCCGTAATGTTTTATATTACTCACTATCGAATGGCATATCTATTTTTTTAATGTTTCAAAGTTATCTATTCGCGTTTGTAATGACCGAAAGGTGGCGTTGTATAGACCTGATAATCGTTTGTTTACGTAGTGCTGTTTGTTCCATGCTGTAGCATAGCGAAACCCGTTTAAGGAGCTATTTAAAGTGCAGATTTTATCTTTTTTATTTAATTATGGGAGATAAATTTTAAATATCGACAATTTTAGAATTTCTAGATGCTGGAAAATCTAGTAATTGCTTTAGAGAAGCTGAAGCAATTATTGATTCAAAGAGATTAGTAATGTGCGGCATTAAAGAATGCAAAGAAGAAGAAATAGAGATTGTAGGCTCGTGCTTACAAACAAGCCAAACAAAAGGAAATCCCCATATTATTTCAGGTTTGCTAGTAAAGGAAAACAAAAATTTGAAAATAAAAAAAATTTTCTTGCTCTATCAAAGCTGGAGCAAGCGAATCATGCAAGCATTGTGTTGCTGTCATGTTATTTTGCCATGAGTAAGTCAAATGTACTTTTCTTATATTATAGATGTGTATAAAATTTTGATTTTAGATAATTTTAATACAAAGAACCCAACGTTGCATGCGTTGTAGAACTGTTTATTTATTTATTTATTATAGAACTGTTTATTTATTTATCGGCCTTTTAAACACTGATTTCAACGGAAGATATCAGTTCTATTTCGTTTCAGACTTTGTCCGCGAGAGGGCGTCTATTTCATTTCAAACACGAATTATTTTTCCTTAAATCAGAGAATTAAATTACTCAATTGAGGGAAAATAGCCACATATGTACTATATGTATGTATACGTCGGACTCTCCATGTAGGAGAGTCCGACTGGGAGCGGAGTCTTAAGGTTAAAACAGACTATTTCATTTCGCGCAACGTTTGATGTGGTAATGGGGTAGTACAGATATCATGCTTAATTTAACACATGAATAAATCGTCAAATATCACAATTTAGAAACAGCCTTTTTATTTTTGCTAATTTCATTCATTTAAGTACGAGTGAAATAATGCTAAATCCGATATTTGAACCCATATCTTTTGACTTTTAAAAAATGTAAAAGTCAGCGATATAAAGTAAGATTCACCTGAAAAAAATATAACTGAAAAGTTCTCTGTTTGAACCAGTGTTGCCAGTGGGCTACTTTTTTAAAATTCAGATTTCCCGATTGGCACCACTTTTTTAAGACGGTAAATTATCTTTTGTTTTCCCCTTAATTATCATGACATTGAATAAGACATATTTTATCATTTGTAAAAAGTGGTGATAATCAAGAATCTGAATTTTAAAAAAAGTAGCCCATCCGACAACACTGGTTTGAACCTCGGCTTGGCATTGTTTGCCTAGTTGGAAAAATTCAATTAATATGATATCTTTATAAATCAGTAAGAATGCGTTTTAAAAAATGTATTTCTTAGTAGTTGAATAAAATACGGAAATTCCAATTTAGAATTATTCTATACATCTACTATAAATGTTCTTCTTAGTTTAAATATTTAATCCATTTATCTAAAGATTAATTACTCAGGCAGCTAATTTTTGTGTATTTTAATTTTTTTTTAAATCGAATTGATTTTAGAAAGCACCTTTTATTAACAACTATATTTTCCAAGTATTACCAGAGACAAATCGCAATAGATATTATAATAGAAAAATCTATATAAACTTTACATAATGTATGCTGTATAAAACATTTATATAAAGAGCAATCTGAGGCAAATTGTTAAATAAACGAAAATGTGTGCTAAATTTCTTATATTTTGGTGGCGTATAGTTTTAAAATTCTTGCGATATCTCTGGAGAAAATATTGAGAAATACTAGGTTAAACTTTTAAAATTGTTGAATACTTTTAGAAGACAAACTCTACAATAAAAGTATTTTTAGGAGACTTTTAGAAGGGAAAATGTAGCTTGGGGGTATTTTTTCCCCTATAAATACGCTCATATCGTTTCTGAGAGTGCCTATCAGAATATTTTTGGAAACAGTGAATATCGTAAGATGGTGAGTTTTTCTTTAAAGCGTCTTGAAAATTTTACAGAATAATAAATAAATGCGTATGATTTCCAAGAAAAACAATCTTTGTGTGTTTTTCGTTTTTGTGAGTTTCTGAATATTAGATTTTTTAAATATTGTGTCTTTTCTTTTAAAATGTCTTATTATTCAGAATTTAAAAGTTACATTTGATTATTTTACTACATATTTCAAGTATTCTTGCTGGAGTGTTCTTTCTAATTGGTGTTATATAGAGGAGAATTTTGTTACATTCTGCTTTCTAAATGTTTACATTCTGATATTACACGCACACACACATATGTATGTGTAAGCCTACAAAACAAGCTGTTGTAAAAGCTTCGGAAATCTATATGTTTGCTTAAATTTTATCTCTACACTATAAAGAAAAATTATGCAAATCTACAAAACTAATGTATTGAAGTTATTGAAATTTGTATTATTTATAAAATTTTATTGATAACCGGTATAATCACATAACTTTTTTCTGTTATTACAGTTACATAATACAAAGCATCCCTTTACTAAAAAAATCATAGTAAGCTTACAGATTTTTTCTTTTACAATACAAAAGGTCATCTGTTAAATAAAGTTAATTCTGTTAATTCTTTTATCTCGTTTACAAAAAAAGTCTAGGCATTCCAGTTTCTTAAAATATTCATCGTAACATTATAGATTTTTTTTTTTTTTACATTGCCATATATTTGGTTCTATCAAAAACCAATTAATAAAGTTAAAAAATACACTTTCCCATCTAAAATATATAAATATTACTTTGGGACAATGTGTTGGAAATATCTAAAAAACAATTAACAAATATTTATTAAATTATGATTGTTTAAATGTTTATTAACATTATATTTAATAACGTTTTATGAAATACAAATTATAAAACAAATGTGGATAAAATATTGAGAAATATTCGGTTAAACTTTTAAAACTGTTGAATTCTTTCAGAAGACAGTCTCTAAATAAAAATATTTTTAGCAACGTTTTTCGAGAATTTAGATGAGAAAATGTAGCTTGGGGTATATTTTCACTATAAATACTCTCATTTCGTTTCTGTGAGTGCCAATCAGAATATTTTTGGAAACAGTGAATAGCGTAAAATAGTGAGTATTTCTTTTAAGTCAAAGTAAAACAATCTTTGTGTGTTTTCCATTTTTATGGGTTTTTGAACCATCATCTTTTTAAATTTTTGTCTCTTTTTCTTTTAAAATATTGTATTATTCAGGATTTAAAGGTTATATATTATTATTTTTCTAATATTATTTTATTATTCATGTATGAACCGTTGAGTGTACTTGAAATGTAATAATATTTATAATGTAATAATTTCTGAACATCAGCTTTTAAATCTTGTTTCTTTTTCTTTTAAAATATCGCATTATTCAGGATTTAAAAGTTGCAATTTATTATTTATCTATTATTATTTTATTATTTATGTATGAACTGTTGAGTTTATTTTATAATGTAATAATAGAGTCTATTTTATAATGTAAATAATAAGTATAATGTGCTAATTTCTGAACATCAGCTTTTTTAAAGCTTTTTTAATTCAGGATTTAAAAGTTATATTTCCTTATTTTACTACATACTAATATAAATCGTTGAGTGTATTGTATAGTGTAATAATGGTGTAAAATATCTATTTTATGCAACTAATATTATTGTTCAAATATGTGTTTACAAAATTTTTTAAATAATTTCTATAATGATAATTAGGAAATACATTTAACGAATTGCGCACAGATTTATGTACACTGTAATACATACGTACATACATACACACACATATATATATATACAGGGTGTTTCAAAATAACGTGGACAAATTGATATGACAAATCAGGCATACCACAAGCATAAAAAATCAGATAGGAACATAGGGCCGCAAACCGCTGGTTGAGTCACAAATACAGGGTGTTTCATCTTAACTCAATTTGGGTTGATAGTAATAAATTTCAAAAAAATGAAGTAAATTATCATAAAATATTTAATAGATATTCTCACCTTCGTTTTAAATGTGATAACACCAATTAAAAGTGGTAGAAGTTTATATTATGCGCACCAACAATACGCACTTGGCACCTCACATTTTGGACTGAGATAATCAGTTTATACGGTATCAGCGATTGCTTGAACAATATGTTTTTCCAGATCTTTTCGCAACGTTATCACATTTCACACAAAATTATATACATATCGTTCCATTTTCATTATGATGTTATTATTTTCCTGGAAATTACTACTTTCAAACCGGATGTAGCTAGAATGAAACACCCTGTATTTGTGATTCTATAAGTAGTTTGCGACCCTATGTTCCTATGTGATTTTTTGTCCTTGTCGTATGCCTGATTTGTCATATGAATTTGTCCACGTTATTTTGAAACACCCTGTATATATAAGTAATAATAATGTTTTTTTCGCTTAAATTCTAAATTAATTATTTCAAAATTCTTATAATATGTAACTTTCCCCCTTTCTTTTTATAATATTTAACGTATTATTTATATTCCATATCTTTAATCAACGCTTTCCTTGTTTTATTTTATTCTAAAAGACAATCTGTTGAAGCAATTATTTCCTTGTAATCCAATTACTTAATTTTATTGTTTTCCCTTCAACATCATAATTTTTTTATTTACCTTCTATAAAATCCTTCGATATGAAAATTGTTTTTAAAAAGCATCTGGTGTTAATAACTACATTTTTCAAGCGTTATCAGAGATAAACTGCAAAAAATATTCTAATAGAAAAGTTTATATAAACTTTTTATAAATGTATAATATATAAACGTTCATATAAGAAACAATTTAAGACGAATTGTTAAATGAACAAAATTGGGTACTAAATTTTAATTATTTTGGTGGTCAATAGTTTTTAAAAAATCTTATGATATCTGTGAAGAAAATATTGAGAAATATTCGTTTAAACTTTTAAAATTGCTGAATTTTTCTAGCACACAATCTCTACAATAAAAGTATTTTTAGCAAATTTTTTCGAAAATATGGAAGAGAAAAAGTAGCTTGGGGTATTTTTTTTCCCTATAAATACGCTCATTCCGTTTCTGAGAGTGTTTATCAGAATATTTTTGGAAACAATGAATATCGTAAAAGGGTGAGTTTTTCTTTTAAGGTGTCTTGAAAATTTTACAGAATAATGAATAAATACGTGTTATTTCAAAGAAAAGCAATCTTTGTATGTTTCTAATTTTTCCGAGTTCCTGAACATCAGCTTTCTAAAATTTCGTTTCTTTTTCTTTTAAAATATCGCATTTTTCGGGATTTAAAAGTTATATTTCATTATTACATACTACAAGTGTTCTTGTTGGAATTTTACTTGCTAACTGGTGTTATTTGGAGGAGAATTTTTGATTTTATCGAGAATATTCTAAATATTTACATTCAAAGATTACGCACACACATGTATTTTCTAAATAAGACAACTTTACAGTTTTATGCATTAGAGAGAAAAAGAAAATCTGAAAATAAGCAATTTGAATCTAAATACACCCTTAACATGTTCACGCATGAGTACGTTGCTGCTAGGTCGCACTTAATATTTCATCTGGCGATGTGCAGCACCGGTGGGTGACAATCGATTGCTCTATTAGATGGCTTACGTTACCAGAGGAGTACACGAAAATGTTCTAGATGCCACTAATTCCTTATAGTTTATTGAGCAATGTCTAATCGCAAATCATTCTGTCATTAATTAAGATGAAGAAAATTAGGTTAAAATAATGGTGTTTAGAGTATTTGGCGTCCCGATAGCTCTTATTATAATATTTACAGCTTTCTAGCAATTCGCAAGTTCAGTCTCTTAGCAACCATTTTTAAAAAGGGAAAAAAGGAGAAGAAATGTGCTCACGCTGCTATTTTCGGTAAAATTGCTTCTTTTGTTTTCTTGGAATAACTCTGCACGATATTTTTGAAAACAATAAGTATCGTACGAAGGGAATATTTTTTTACAGTAAAATGTCGAGAAAAATAAATAAAGTATGTGTTCAACTCCCCAAATATATATACCGGGTGATTCAAAAATCAAGACGAACTTTAGAAATGAATAATTCGCAAATGAATCAAGATCCAAAGATATTTTTTGCAGGAAATGGATGGAAAAGAAACCGGGTTTGTGTGGCAACGAAAAAAAAAATAGTTCTGTTAGCCGCCGATATGGACTGAACAGTAGGGTGGAGCGAAAAAAATTTTTTTTTGAAAATCAAAAACGGGTAGGTGCCAAAAGTTGCCTTTATACTAGTACATCAACTGCGTGAAATTTTACCGCTGAAAAAAAATGGCTTGAGTCTGCGCTTTTGCTCCAAAAATCGAAATTTTGGGTAAAATTTGTCATTTTTGACATTTTTTCAAAAAAATTAAAAAATTTCTACAGAGCTGGTTAGCATTTAAAAGTGTTGCTTAGACCTTTATATTTATCTGCTTAACATATTTAAACTATAAAACAATATGCTTATTTCCTATAGCTGGAGCAAAACAGACAACTTTTAGTAAGAAAACAGCACTACCACTCTATTGAGTCATATAACAAATTGTTGTTTTTAACCGTTTAGACGCCAATGTTCCCATTTGGGAACATCAATTTAGAAAAATCTCAAAAAAATTAATTTTAAAGATATCTTTATGAGATTTTTATTTCATAAGCTTAGAAGTGTGATTGATTTTTTGAAATGCGTTTATATTGGACAATTTAATTTTTTAATATCGAAAAAAAATTATAAAAATTTCAAATTTTGACATATTCCATATTGGGAAATTGCAACGTTAATAAAAAATATAAAAATATAAAATAATTTTAAATTCATATGAGTTATGAAATAATAAGCTTAAAACAATATGTAGAATACAATTAAATCATGAAAAAAGATATAATTGAGTAAATATGCAGAAAGATATTTCGATGTTCCCATTTGGGAACATTGGCGTTTGACATGAACTTTTTTTATATGTTTGAACACAATGTAATTAACTAATTTGAAATGATATTTTAAAATATTTTCTACATTAAAGCAAGGTATAATTGAGTGCAAAGATATTTTATTTAATATAAGATTCAAGTTTATCCAAAACCGCTCCCCCTCCCCCCCCCCGGCAAAAAATACAAATTTCATGTCTCGTTATTTCATTTTCTCTGTTTCTTTCTACCTGCACTGATGACAGTTCTTGCTAATGATATCTATTTCTGCTGAGTACAACTGAAAAATATAAACAAGTGAATCACAGCTGTAGATTTTCAGGACCTAGAGTGGGGGGAGAATTTTGTTTACACGTGTCGGAAGGTCAATATCCTTTCCCCAAGTGTTTCGATAGGAAGGGAGATAATCTTTCTCTCAGAAAGGAATAAGTTGTTCTGTGTTTCTGTTGTGTGATTATTTTGTTCATAATGGATCACGCTAAACGTTTTAAAACTGTGGAAGAAGCTCTCGATTATTTTGAAACGCTAAATTCAGATGACTCTGATAATTCGGAAGTTGATATATGCATTCTTCCGCCAAATGAAAGTGGTGATATAACAGAAAATGAAGACATCAATGATGAAGATTTCGGTGAAATAATTCCGACGGATGTAACTGGAGAATTGGATATTTTGCGTAAAGATGGGGTTTGTGATGCGCCATCAACATCACACATAAGAACAGAAACAGAGAGCATGGGTAAAGGTGATGATGATTTGTCTACACGAAAAAAAATTAAAGTGTATGAAACAAGATGGAGTAAAAGAAAAGAATTTAATCACGCATTTCTTGATGAGGAACCAAATGATTTAAAAATTGATTTTCCAGAATTAGAAGATTTGAATCCTATTCAAATTTTTTATAAAATTTTGCCTAAGGAGTATATCGGAACATTAGCAAACATGACAATGTTATACGCTTGTCAAAAAGGAGAGAGAATTGCCATTGACGATACAGATATTACCCAGTTTCTAGGGTTGCTCCTCTTGAGTGGTTACCACTGGGTGCCAAAAGAAGATTATTATTGGAGCAGTGCTGAAGATTTGAAAGTTGATATTGTTCCAACAGTCATGTCAAGAAGCCATTTCCGTACAATCAAAAAGTTTTTTCACTTAAATGATAACTCTAAATTGAAATCAGATGATAAACGTGGGAAAATAGCTCCAATTTATGAAGAATTGGGGAAAAATTTGCGTCAATTTGGAACTTTCCACAAAAAATTGAGCATTGACGAGTCTATGGTGCCTTATTATGGACACCACACTTGTAAAATGTTTATCAAAGGTAAACCCATAAGATTCGGTTTTAAAATTTGGATGTTATGTTCCTCGTCTGGATATCCATATGCGATGGAAATTTATTCTGGTAGGAAGAGTGAATCATCAGGAATCCCTCTGGGTGAGGATGTTGTGACGCAGCTAGTCTCTACCATTACAGATCCGAGAAAGCACGAAATCTATTTTGATAACTTTTTTACATCGTATGAGTTATTAAGAAAATTGGCAGATTCTGGAATTAAAGCTACAGGTACAATCCGAAGTAATCGCATCAGGCAATGTCCTTTACTAGACAATAAAAATTTGGCTAAAAAGACCAGAGGAGCGATGGATTACCGTAATGATGGAACTGTATTCATTTGCAGATGGAATGACAATGCAGTTGTAACAGTTGCGTCTAATCATCAAACGCATGAGCCTATTTCAAACACAAAGCGATATTCCAAATCGGCAAAAAAGAAAATTGACGTTCCACAACCTGCTCTTATAAAATATTACAATGAAGGTATGGGTGGAGTTGATGTCCTTGATAAACTTCTTTCATCGTACAGACCGCAGCTACGAAATAAGAAATGGTACTTGAACTTGTTTGCAAACGCTCTGAATATTGCTGCAACTGCATCTTGGATACTTTATAGAGACATTCATGGAAAGAATTCAATGCCACATTTAGAATTTCGCCGAGATATTACAATGAACTTACTGCGTTCCAAACCAAAACTTATATCTCAACCTGGACCAAAAATACATGTTCAAAAAGAACTTAGAAAAACTGATAACCATTATCTGATTTCTGCCTCACAAGGACGCTGAGCTGTTTGTCAAAAAAACTGCCGCAATATGTGTGTTGAAAGTAACAAGAAGTTGCATAAAGGCTGTTTTCCCTTATATCATTGCAAATAAATTGGATAAAAGCTGTAAACAAAAAAAAAAGGTAAACAAATTTAATGTAAATAACATTTAAATTTCAAATATTTTCATAATCTTTTACTTCTATGTCTTTTTTTCATTTGATTTTCGTAAAAATAAAAATCTTTAAAATCTATAAGAAAAGTACTCATTAAACGCCAATGTTCCCATTTGGGAACATCTAAAAAATCTATATAAAAAATTTTTTTCTTTAAATTTTTTTGTTGATTACTTATAATGGGTCTATAAGTATACTTAATTAAGCAAACTTGAGTACCAGCTCGATCTGCATCATAATTCGGCGTCTAAACGGTTAATACAGCTCTTGTTTTCAAAACTACCTTGGACATGCGACGTGGAGGTGCCTATATTTCCTATACCATCCAGCCCAACTATTCGATCATCTTAGTACAGTGTTTTATTTATACATTGATTTGTGATTTTCTTTATAAAAATTTGGCATGTTTTAGATGTTTCCACCTTGTTTATCAGTTCTTTGCATCCACATGCTGCTGTAACTATCTTCATGTATATTTTTACAGTTTATACAAAAAAAAATGACAAGCAGAGTAATGCACGGGAATATTATTAAAGGGATCTATTCGGCCATCTATTATATTTATCAAACTTACATTCAGTTGATGAATAATGATTGGAAGTTCTGTTACCACAACATTTTTTCAGTCAATTGCATTTTTTTACGTAATGATTTGCTTCAAAGATGATTTCAGATATTTCAACTATAAGTATGCCATCATTTATTCTACTTTTGCATTTTTTATATATTGAGAAGCGAGCTGTTTAATGTGATGGTGATCGTCAGCGAGAATTGCAATGAAAATTTGTTCTCCATGTGTAAAGCAACCGCTGTTGTAAATAACTTTTTTTTCATTAGTTTTATGCCGTTTTCTAAGTGTTTTCGTATCTAGTTAATTTCCTATTAACTTTTAGATCCCCTTTTTATGAGTGGACAACATTTGATGGTGAAATGTCCTGGGCATAAACTTATAATGCATTGTGTTTTGTGAGGGAATGGACGGATATAGACTATAAGTGCTCATTTAAAATTAGGAGAATTTTATTTGTCACTGTGAACCATTTTGCATGGGGTAAGCTTAGAATTGTCTATATGATATTGAATCATTCGCTACTTCAACTCCAGTGAATTTCCTCTGCGCCAATTATTAGAGAAGTCGATATAAAACGTTCTAAGCTACATGGATTCACTGGATCAATAAGGAAAATCTTTGTCTACGTAATATTCACTTCCTATTGCAATTTTTTTTTTTGTAAAATAGAGAAATTATTTTCTCAAATTGAGAAAAAGATGCTCAGAACAGACTAGAAATTTCTGTCGGAGATTGCAAAGCTAATTCATAAGGAAAGCTATTTCTCAAAGAATGGGGAATAGAAATTTAGAAAACATCTCACAGAAAAGACAGCTCATAAAGTTAATAAAATTTTCCGCTTTATATAAGCACAGATTGGCAATCAGCGTCTATATGTTCACTCAACAAATCTATAATCCAAGTTTATACCGCGGGATGTTTTATACCAAATGTACTACACACCTAAATAATAGATCTAAAATCTTATTAGAAATTACTAGACTACGGAACAATATAGGAAACGACATAAAGCATACTAAAACTTCTTTAGAAATATTGTTGTTTTACACGCAAATTTTGTTTGCAATCCTCTGTGACGATCGTCATAATATTAAACAGCTAACTTCTCAGCATATATTCAATGTAATAGGTTCAATAAATGATGGCATACTAGAAACTGAACTCATACAATCAATTTTTAGGCAAATCATTGCATATCAAATGTAATTGATTGAAAGAATGCTGTGATAACAGAACTTCCAATCATAATGTACTAATTGCATGAAATTTTAATGAAGGTAATAGACTGCTGACTAGGTTCAATTAAGAACATACCCAATACATTACTCAGCTTCTCTTCTGTTATACATGGTAGAAAAATATACGTGCAGCAGGTCACACCAGCATGATCCAAATCATCCAAAGTCTGTGAATACAAAGAAGAGATAAATAACTTTGATACATAGAAAACCTATACTCGTCTTCGGGAAAAAAATAACAATTCAATACGTAAATAAAACACTGGGCCTAGATTATTGGGTGGTTGAGACGGGTAGGATAATGCAACCACCTCTATGAGTTATATACATAGTAGTTTTGAAAGCAGCTAGTTAAGAAATGCATTCAAAAGAACATTTCGTTGTATGCTCCAATAGAGAGGTTAACGCTGATTTTTCACAAAAAGTTGTCAGATTTGCTCCAATTATACAGACTACAGATATTGTTTTATAGTTTAAATATGTTAAGCAGATAAATATAAAGGTCTAAGCAACACTTTTAAATACTAACCAGCTCTGCAGGAATTTTTGAATTTTTTTGAAAACATGTCAAAAAATGATAAATTTGATCCAAAATTTCGATTTTTGGAGCAAAAGCGCAGACTCAAGCCATTTTTTTTTTAGCGGTAAAATTTCACGCAGTTGATGTACTAGTATAAAGGCAACTTTTGGCACCTACCCGTTTTTGATTTTCAAAAAAAAATTTTTTTCGCTCCACCCTACTGAACAGTCTGCTTCACTGTCTTGGCAACAGCACCAGCTGTTGAAGAATGTCCACTTCTTTAACGTGACGCCAAAGAACCTGTAGCTTTAAATTTCTCCTTCATTTTGTTCAATGCAGAAGATGTTTTTGGTCCTTTACTATCTCCTATCCCTTCATGTGGCGATATAAAAAGTGATATGCTTGCGATATGCAATTGTTACTTTGCATAATCCTACATCAGGAATCTGAGAACGCCATCTATTGGTCTCCAACAGAACTAATTTTTCGTTGCCACGCAAACTCGGTTTCTTTTCCATTCGTTTGGTGCAAACCGTATCTTTGTACCTTGGATCGTTTCCGAATTATTCATTTTTAAAGTTCGTCCTGACTTTTGGGTCACCCGGTATCTACAGATATATTTTTTGTTTTAATCTAAAGATATAAAGCAGGCATTCAAAAGAAATAGAAATCTTTCTGTCCTTTTTAAATACATAAGCACAAACATTAAAAATTTTAGAGAGTAAACGTTTAAAATGTATTGTTTAGATACTTATTATCACATATTATAGTATATATCCCTTTCAAACAATGAGCAAGTTCGAGATTTTACGTCTCCTAGCAACCCTTTTCACAAAGAGAAAAAAGGAGAAAAAATGTGCTCACGCTGGTATTTTCGGCAATATTACTTGTTCCATTTCCTTTGAATAACTCTGCATGCTATTTTTGGAAACAATAAGTATCGTATGAAGGGAATGTTTTTAACAGAGAAATATCGAAAAAAAATTAAGAATATATAGAACTTTTCAAATATATATACACACACACACATATATATATATATATATTTCATTTAAATCTAAAGATATAAAACAACCATTCAGGAAAAGAATCAATGCAATTAGAATAAAATAATATAAACACACATGTACATCCCTATATGTACATATATATATAGTTACAGTCGAACCTCTATATAACGAAACTCCATACATCGAATTTCTCCATATAACGAATTTTTAGTAAGAACGGTCCCCTTTTCGCATGATTACATTAAAAACAGACTCTATATAGCGAAATATCTATCTCCATATAACGAATTTTTTCATAAATTGATCTTAATTTATTCAGTTTTAAAAAAGCTTCGAAATCATATGGAATCAATTTTCCATCACTTATTTTTGATTTATTGTTCAGTGGAGAGGTTTTTTTTTTTATAAATATTACTTCTCTCCTTATTCTTTAAATCTAACAAGTTCATCCCACCTCCCACACACCTTTCAACATCCTTCTCAAAACACAGTCAATTGAATTGTTACACATATAAGAGAGGAATCAATGAGAGCACATAAGAGAGACCTTCAAATGGAGGAAAATATCAACTACAATTTTTCATTCCTTGCTAAAATTTGAGAATTTTTTTGAGAGAGTAACAATTGTAATTTAAAAATCAAAACAACAAAAAATTACAGATTTCTTCCTCTGAAATTTATGTAAGTCTTCCTCATTTGATTTTCATTAAGCTTTCAAATAAATGTTTTTTCTCTTTTTTGAAACTGCTTAAATAAGTAAGAAATAAAATGTTAGGTTAATATATACTTTTAAACATTTCAAATTCTTAATTAAAAAGATCAAAAATAATATTTGTTCAAAATTTACACATTAAATACTATTTTTAACATCATACTCTATACATCGAATTTCTCTATATAACGATTTTTTTACTGGAACGATGGATTTCGTTATATAGAGGCTCGACTGTATATATATATATATATATATTACAAATTTTTCGCCAAAATTAACCTTAATGTTTTCATATTACTGAAATGAAAATATATAATTGTATGGAATTTTGTATTTATGCATTTTTGCATAACAGTTAACAGTTAGTTCATCAGTCTCAGAATATTTATAAAATTATGGTACCTCATTCGCCACGTTTGTCGAGCAATTTCCAACTTGTTGTATATGTAATATATATTTTTCCGAATAACAGAAATTGAAATCTAATTAAGAGTTAGATTAAAATAACTTTCCTCCGTGTTTGATCTAAGTGTCTCTAATTATACGAAGAAATTGGCCTCTAATTCTGCTTTAAATTTGTGTCATACAATTTCTCATAATACTAGAAACAGCTAACATTACGTGAAATTATTACGCACATTTATAGAAACTATCTTCGATTAATAGTGTTCGCTCACCGAATAACCATCCGATATAACATGTTCAATAAGCGTGTGTCACGCCAGATTGTATAGTCATATAGATCGACAATTAGATATTGCCTGTATCATTATAAAATCAACTAGTAAATCTGTAGATCAGGAACCTCAACACGAGCTCGTCAAATAAATGCTTTTTACTGCACTTTGTGTAACATTGAGCATTATGCAAGCAGCAATTGAAAGTTTTCAAATAACACAAATAAATATAAAAATAATCAAGTCGGAAATGGCACTTCAAACCTATCAAATGAGGTGCGTTCTTACTATCATGAAAATTATAAAATATTCAGATATTGGTGTAATAGCAGCTGCACTCTTATGGAAAAATGTATGAATAGAAAATTTATAACGATCGTACATAATAAACCCAGTAATACTAAATATTATTATTACCTCTTAAATGGAGCACTATCACCTTTTAAATCTAGAATCAATACCTATCATCGCATATGACTGAATTATTTGCGAATGATAAGGTTTGATTTGATTAGAGAACACTTTTATTAAGCAGTGAATATATTCTAATCAAATTTGAAATGATTTGCAAAGATTTTGTATATTTAAATTCAAATCATGCAGTTTGTAGTTTTTGCGCTATTATATGGAGGCAGACGGACAAACAGATGAATGGACCAAGCGACGACTATAGGTGCTACATAATTGTATAATTATGATATTTTCCCATGATCCATAATGTAATATAATTCTTTTGAGTATCTCTGCAATTGAACTATAAGCTTTACGCACTTTTTTTTCTGTACCGAACATGGCATAGTGAATCTCAATAACACGTAACAATTTCTGATCAATCCAATTATATTAATACAAGTTCGCGTTCAGAAAAACAGACAGACAACCAGATGGACAGACAAACGTAATTCATAAACACAATATAACATTCTTGCAAATATTTAAAAACGAATAACAAATTTTAATTTATACCAACAAATGAAATTATACTTGAATAGTCTTTTTTCCTGTATATCAACCTGTATATTCTGTATTTCAACCCTATATATCACGTATCATTTTTATTTACACGTTATTATTTAACTGTTACTTAATTATTAGCTGTAATTTAATTAAGACTTACACACGCTTAAATCTACTGAAATCATTCTTCCAGAGATTATCACCCATAGAAAGTCTTATATCCAATTATATGCGTGGCCTTTTATTTATTTTTTCTTATATTGTACAAAGACGTTTATATGCGCTCAATATAGTCCAGCGTAAAAATGCATAATTTAAAGGAAAAAAACTTTAAAGCTATTTCCGTTCATATTCAGCATCCCTTAGAAATTCTTTATTATAACCCTGTATATGATTTTTAATATTTATACATGTAACGTAATATGAAAAAAATAGGTTTAAAGCACATATCAAAATTAAAAATGATCTTCAAGCCATCACCGCTTATGTACATTACTTCGGATAACGTATTCGCATCTGAAATCCTTTGTGTGTACATGTAAAAGTTATGTGCTTTTTGTTATGTAGGAAATAATTTGTAGTAGCCCTCAGAAACGTATATCAATTTAATAAAATGTTAAATAATTTAATATAATTAAAATACACGCTAAACACTGTTTTCCCCTATACCATTATGTAATGGAATACTTTTGAATGGACCTGTAAATTAGGCAAAAATATTCTTTGCACCGCATACTGTACAGAATATATATTTTAATGTACTTCATGGATGTATATCATTTTCATTGTGTACAAAAAGTATAATATCATTAAAATGCACTTAAAGGTGTCCTCCCCATTGGAGTAATGTAACGGAATACGTTTGACCGTCGCTGCAATTAAACTACTACATATCCGATGTTCATAAAATTAGGAAAGACACGACAAAATTATGCAGCAATTATATATTTTAAATTCCAAACATGTTGGTTGGGTACTATTTTATAATTATGTGTGGTAAACGAAGAGACGGATATATAGACAGAAGAACAGACCAGACGACGGCTATAAGTGCTACGTATTTATATAATTACGAACGTACTTAAAAATACGTTGAAGGTGTCGTAGAAATAGAATACGTAGAAATTTGATGCGTTAAATTGATACATTTTCTATGCAATAATATTCTAAGACTTTTATGAACTGCCTATTGTGATATTTTTTTAGATAATAAAGCACATTTCTTCAAAAGAGCAGGGCTCTCCCCCCCCCCCCTCCTAGACTCATTAAATTCACATTCGTAATTTTCTATTGATTGTAAAAATGGCTATATTAAACTTTAAATTTCATTTTATACTGAGATTTTTAAAGGTAAGCAACAGTTTGGACAAAAATGTACTATTATTTTGTTTTGTTTTTTTTATTCCGAAATTCTAAACACACTAATGTGTTGTAAAACTTTTTTGTGTTGTGATTTTGTTCATAATAATTTTCAAAAGTGTTTCTTTCTAGAAACGTGTTCTAAACATTCTAGTAAATTATTGCTATCTAGAAATGAGTTCTAAAAATAATGTTGATAATTGTGTTGAATTGTATTGAGGAAAATAGATTCTTAAAAAAGTGTTGTGGTGCACAACCCGTTGTACCAAAATCAACAACAAATTGTAAACACCGCACAATTTAGAACACTATAAACAACACTTTCAAAATATTTTCTACATTTCAAAATATGGTGCCTATAAAATTTTACAATTATAAAAATGAATACTTTGAAATATGAAAAATATTATGAAAAATATACCTTCCGGAGGGCGCGGCGTTGTAAAAAGTACAACATTCGCTTTCTTTTTTCTACAAAGCAAAATTCACGCCTGCTATAATATGTTATAACAAAATAAATTTAAGTGTATTGCGGAATACTTTCATAAATTGTGAGCAGAGAAAACTTATTTGATATTTGTATGTTAAATTATTTGTAAAATTAAAACAAAACAGCAATATTTGAATGTTTTCCTCCTGTTGTACAATTTGCGCCTGCTCATGTGATGAAAATTTGCGCTCCCGGCAAAATGTTAAAAACGCATTTTGTACTCTTATAATTTTACCATTATGCTTTCCCGCACCAAAAAGTATGGACACAAAAAGGATTGAGAGCAGAAATACATAACGGTAACCTATGAATAAACCACTAAAATCGAGGTTTTTATCTGTTTTCCATCAAGATATCACTTGGCAGACAGAAAGCATTTGAATATGCGAATCGAGATTTAACTAATCCTAGATTTTTATCCGTGAACTCGATGAGGTGATGGTTTCTACTGCTACCTTCCGGTCTATAATATTTTACCAGGAAAATAACGGTATCTGTTAGATTGGTAACAATCTAATGTAACTATTTCCATTTATATTTCGCTTAAAATAAAATCATCTTGTTTATAAAAAAGTTTTAAAAGAAAACATAAATCAATATTTATAAATAACTTAAATGAGTATAAATAATAGTATAGAAATATTTGCTTAGTTCAATCAATCTTCAAATAACCGAAGATTCTGTTTACACTTCACATTGCAAATATAAGAATACTCTATAGTATACCAGAAAAGCATTTTGTTTCAATAATTAATAACATTCGAGCAATTTCTTTTAAAAATAATGTCATTCTTTAACAGTTATTTTCCCAAATGGGCAGGTGAAAACAATTTCCTTTACTTTCTCTATCAAAACAACGAGAAATAAATATCGAGAAAATTTTTCGAAAAAACAAATATTGTATAAGACAATGGTCCTTGGATATCTGGAGGATATAAGGAATAAAAAACGACAGCAGAACAACTTTATAGACAGATTTTCCCCTCTATTATTCTATAGTTTTAAGACAAGAAGTTTTCGAAAGATATGCTTCTGTTTTTAAGGTAAACGAAGTAAGAAAAAAATCATGCGTCAAGCATAGATTATGAACCACTTTCCAACATCCAACATAATCAGAATAATGTAACAAAACTGCACCTTTAAAAAAATTCAAATATTATGTTTCATTTCACCTTATGGAAATATAAAACGCATTTCAGCTGTTCGCATGCACAATCAGAAAAATATCCGAAATTTTGAGCAGCCCTGTATATGATATAGAGATTTGTATCTATTAACAACATGCATTCCAAAATTTAGTTCATTTAAGCGATACATATCTTTTAGTAGAAAATTCTCTTTCAGCAATTCTTTCTAAAACGAAGAATGGTATGTGAATACTTTTGTGTAGCCCTGTATATGAGATATAGAATTTATATATAAAGAACATTATGCAAAAAACTAATTAAATTTAAAAACGCATCCGAATTTTAAAATGTGCTTTCCAGCTATATTACGCAAAGTACTGTAACCGATTTATTTTGTGTCTTTGTAAATTAATAAAAAATACTATGAATGTTCTTTTTTCACGTGATCGTAGTGAAATTCAGTGATTTATATCAGTTTCAATTCTTTTGAAGTAGTGTAATGTCATTAAAATATTCTCCAAACGATTTTCTCTGTATATACATTAATGTAATCGAATTCTTTTGAGTATCTTTGTAATTGAACCATTAATCGTACTTATTTCATATGCAATATTAAACATGCTTTGGTGACCTTATATAAGCTTTATCAATTGCATGAAAATTCGAGTATATTTACGGAAGTTAGAGCGTAAACAGACGGATAGATAAAAACCGGATGCATAAGCACTTTTCAACTTTGTTGGAAAGTGCTAGAAAAGTGTGTATTTACTTTAATGTAGACTTAAAATACTTTAATGTAAGAATTTAAGGGTTTAACCTTTAAATGCCTTGAGTTTTCTTTTAGCAACCTACCCAATTTAGTCTTTTAAAAGATTATTAGAATAATATTGAGTCTCTAATAACTAGTTCTGTCAATAAAATACATAATGAAAATATTATTAAATGAAATTTTAGTATGTCGATGTAAGCAATAGTGCTGTTTAAGAATAAAGATAAATTTATTTCTTCAACTGTTGCTACATGTGCATTTTGTTTTGTTTAGAAACAAAGCAAAAGCTTATTGTGCTTGTGAAATATATTTTATTTTTGTTCAGAAGTGATGAAATAAAATTCATTACATGGAAAAGTAAGGTATGTAGCACCTATTTTTTTTTTTTAGTTTATTAACAGTAAAAATATTTGTTGTTCATAGATTTTAACTCACAGGCTATCAAAGCCTGGGAGCTTATGTGCCCGCCCGTTCTGCATGTGCGTAACGCGATAACTCATGATAAAAATATCTGATTTACTTGAAATTTTGTATGTATGTATATTCTGATAAGGCGCTTCCCTTGATAGTTTTTGGAGTTCATTCGATATGTATAACAGGAGGAACGAGGGCTAATGCCCTTCCCCTCAGCTTATATATATGTTTTTTTATGCAGAATTATCAGTTTTCGTTCAAAATTTAGATATAAGATCATTCTGATGAGGCACTTTGGTGATTAGTATTATGTGTTCATTGGATAAAAAAATACCGGTGAAACGGGGGCTCATGCCCCTTCCCTTAATTGATATAAATGGTTTTTTCATGCAGAATTATCAGTTTTTGTTCAAAATTTAGATGAGACGTTTCCGTGATTAGTATTATTCAAACAGGTTTTTTATATGATAAATCATATCCCTGATTACTTTAAGGTGTTCAGTGATTAAGTATAAAAATGGAAAATGGAGGGAGCTGATCTCTCCCCCTTAATTTGTTTTTCCAATGGAATTAACCCTTGAAAATATAAGGCTGTAATATACAATTAGAATGCGTAGCCTGTGAGCTCAATGCCATCAGTTTATTTACGTGTGTTGCCAATTGTCAACAACAAGCATTAAGTTACACTAAACTCACAGAATTTAGTGTAACTTAATTTAAGTGTAAACTTTAGTGTAACTTAACCATTTTGTTATATCGATATTTATATGTATTTATATTCAAATTTACTCATCAAAATTAGAGATTTAAAACGAAATTCATAATTTAATTTAATTAAATTTGTTTCCTGCTCAAAGTCCATTTGAGAATTGTCGATTAGATTTTGTTGCTATGGAAACATTTGCTTTAATTTTTGAATACGCTTAAATGTATGAAGATAATTTTTTTCAGTATGATTTTTTTTTTATCTATGAAAACATTTTTTTTCCAGTGATTAATTAAATAGCTACTTCAACAAGTAATATATATATGAAATACAATATGTCTATATATGTATATAATATATTAAAGTCTCTCATTGTATATGTTTAAATTCATTAAATACGATTTACACGCATTCTAAATATCTAACAGTTTTGATTTGCATAATAATCGTTTGCTTTTGGCGAGGAAAAGAGCTGCCCGCCAATCGAGTGACTCTTTTGTCTTCTCACGCCAAATATTCGAAAATATTTTATTTTTTTACATAATTTCTAATATGATTCCGCCGCTAATTTTGACTGATCCTTTATTACATACATAAGTACTTAGTTAGTATTTTTTTCATAAAATCCTGAGTATGCCCAATATGGAGACCTTCCTTGTTAAAATAGCCTTTGAAAACTAAACATTGTCTAATGGAAATGATCTTAAGCGAACTCAAAAATACAAGGATTAATAAATGAAACAGGGAACAACTCATGGAAGACCTTTTTAACCGACTTCCAAAAAAGGAGAGGAGGTTATCAATTCAACGCGTATGTATTTTTTTTTTAATGTATATTCACCGATTACTCCGAAACTATCCAACCGATTAATTTGGTTTTGGTGTTAAATAAAAGAGTTTGCTCTGGAATTGGTACCACTTACGTTTCATAGAAATTGGTTCAGTACCTTTTAGTAATTAGGCAAAAACTAATATAATTAGTGATTTTTTGCTATCAAAATTGTTGAATAAGTTCGCTGAATGGAGTGCCGCCAAAATGGCCGAGCGGTCTAAGGCTCCTGGTTTAAACTCTGGTTCTCGAAAGAGAGAGAGTGGGTTCGAACCCCACTCCTGACATGCATGTTCCGGTATTCTAATTTTTACATATATATTTTACAAATTAAATACTAATTATGCTATTAAGAATATTTTGTATTTAACCGTTAGCACAGAGTATCACAGATCTTTTAACGGTTCAATACTTTATCAGTGAAAGAGTACTAAAATAATGGACTTTAGCGAAAAGTAACATGACCTTGAATAAGCTAGCCGAATAGATTGCAGTCAGGATAGCCTAGCGGTCTAAGGAGGCTGTTTTAAGCCTTGGTTCTCGAAAGAGAGCGTGGGTTAGAACCCCACTCCTGACATACGTGTATAATATACAGTGTTTATTTTTTTTTCGGATAATAATTTTTTTAACCGACTTAAAAAAAAAAAGGAGAGGAGGTTATCAATTCGATGTGTAAGATTTTTTTTTTTTTAATGCATGTTTACCGATTACACTGAAACTATCTAACCGATTAAACTAGTATTTGTATTAAATGAAAGAGGTTACTCTCGAATTGATATCACTTCCATTTCATCGAAATTGGTTAAGTACTTTTTTAGTAATTAGGCAAAAACAAATAAAATTAGTAATTTTTCGCAAATTAAAAGCAACATGCACTTTGAATAAATTGGCAGATCGGAATACAGTCAGGATGGCCGAACGGTGTAAGGCACCTGATTTAAACTCTGGTTCTCGATTGAAAGCGTGAGTTTGAACCCCACTCCTGGCATACGTGTGTACAATAATCTTTCCCGTGTTATAATTTTTAACCGAAGTCCAAAAAAGGAGGAGGAAATTATCAATTCGACGCCTTTGTATTTTTTTTCTATACATGTTTACCGATTATTCGGAAAATATCCAAATGAATAATTTGGTTTTTGTGTTAAATGAAAGACGTTACTCTCTAATTGGTCCCACTTCCATCTCGTCGAAATTGGTTCAATACTTTTTTAGTAATTTGGTAAAAACTAATAAAATTAATGATTTCTTGCAAATTAAAAGTAACATGCATGTTGAATAAGCTCGCAGAATGGAGCTCAGTCAGATGGCCGAGCGGTTTACTGCGTTCGATGTAAGCTCTGGTTGTCGAAAGAGAGCGTGCGTTCAAGCCGCATTCCTGACATAGGTGTATAATTTGCAATATTTTTTTCCGTATTATATCTTTTCATTAAACGAATTCAAAAAAGGGGGAGGAGGTTATCAATTCGACTCGTATGTATTTCTTTTCTATGTATTTTTACCGATTACTGCGAAACTATCCAACCGATTAATTTAGTTTTTATGTTAAATAAAAGAAGTTACTCTCAAATTGATACCACTTTCATTTCATCGAAATTGGTTCAGTACTTTTTCAGTAATTAGGCAAAAACTAATAAAATTAGTGATTTCTCGCAAATTAAATGTAATACGGGCATTGAAAAATCTCGCCGAATGGAGTGCAGTCTGGAAGGCCAAGCGGTTTAAGATGCCAGATTTAAGCTTTGGATGTCAAAAGGGGGCGTGGGTTCGAACCCCACTCCTGACATAATTTACATCCATGTACAATTTATAATAAATTTTTCCGTATTATAATTTTAATTAACGAACTTAAAAAAAAGGAGGAGGTTACCAATTCGACGCGTATGTATATATTGTTTTATGTATGTTCACTGATTACTCCGAAACTATCCAACCGATTAATTTGGGTTTTGTGTTAAATTAAACTGGTTACTGGAATTGGTACCACTTCCATTTCATCGAAATTGGTTCAGTATTTAGTTCTAGTAATCAGGCAAACACCAACAAAATTAGGAATTTCTAGCAAATTAAAAGTAACATAGACTTTGAATAAGCTCGCCGAGTAGAGGGCAGTCAGGATGGTGTAAGCGCAGTCAGATGGCCGTGCGTTCTAAGGCGCGAGATTTAAGCTCTGGTTCTCGAAAGAAAGCGTGTGTGCGAACCCCCTCCCAGTTCAAGCCAATTTCAAAGTTAAAATTTAGTATCCAATGTAAATTGCAAAAGAGTAAGTTTAATCTTTTTAACTAAATATTAAATAGTAAAAAAAAAAAAAAAAAAAAAAAAAAAAAAAAAAAAAAAAATCGTAGATATTTGGATGTGTGGCTATTGAAAATTACATAAAATTTGGCTTGGCTGGCACCGACTCCAAAAAATCAAATTAATGTACATAAATATAATAATACGAATGGTAAATACCACGCTCTTAATTTAATTTCTTCTTCCTATTATCTAAAAAAAATATTTTTCAGTTTGCAATAGTTCTTGAAGTCGGTTCAATTTTTGGTAGAAAAGTTTATTGTATACATTTTTCTATTGTTTGAAGGTGAAATGTATTCAAGATATAGATTGTTATATAAGACTTCTATATTTAAATATGTGTACAAATACATTATCTTTATACAATGTACATTTACAGTTATATTATTTATTATTTAAAAATACATTTTCTGTTTAATTTTGTAAAGTATATATTTAGTAAAATAACGTGCTTTTTGCGATTTTTAAAAAATATTTATAATTATTCAATGGGTTTTTTTAAATAATGTTTATATGGTTACAAATAAATTTTCATATATTAAAAAATGTCATGTTCGTGATTTATTCGCTCTCAAAGGGTTCCGTACAGTACATATATAAATTATTAACTGTATTATATTATTAAAAAATCGTTTTAATAGTATAATCTTTTTTCTTTTTAATCTTCTCAATCTTAATTTAATCTGTTTTCTGTTTTTATTTTATTTTTTTATCTATTTATTTTGGAAGATTTAACTCGGTACTGACAGTGAAACAATTCACGAAAGATCTTTTTATATATTTTTCTATTTTTTGGAGATAAGGTGTGTTCAAGAAATAGATTGTTATACAAGACTTAAATATTTAAATATGTGAGCAATTATTTATGTATAATATATTTTTTTACAGTTATATTATTTAATATGCCAAAAATATTTTTCTAATTAATTTTTGTAAAATAGACAGATAATTAAATATTGTGCTTCCTGCGTTTTTTTTTTTTTTTTTTTTTTTTTTTTTTTTTTTTTTTTTTTTTTTTTTAATTATTGAATAGATTTTTTAAATTATGTTTGCATGTTGGAAAGGAATTTTCTTACGATTAAAAAAAATCATGTAACAGTTTTATTTGCGCTCAGAGGATTCTGTACAAGAAATATACGAATCCTTAATTGTTATATTGTATAACAGAATGATAAGACTTTGAAAAAAGTATACAACGAAGAGTTGGGTATGGCTGTATATACTAGAAAATATGAAAATCTGTATAATACAAATTCAAAGTGATATGAAGCTTAAATAACATCAAACATTGCTATTCTGCATAACTGTTTCTTAATCCTTTTTTTTTTTTACTTAATTCGATGGAAAGAATAAAAATTGTGCATATTTAAACATCATTTAGCATTTCATACAACTAAATTCAACATAATAATAATCCTTTGTTTTTACAATGTAGCTATGCTCTATTCCACATCAACCTGGCAGCACTGTGAAAGGTAGATTTTTTTATTCCAAGTTCTGTTTATTACAGATTTTCTAATCGGATAGAACGGTTATTGAATCTTATCCCACCATAATGACCAATGAAAATCTCGAGGATTTCTCGGGAATTTTTATTCTTTCAATATTTAATCGCATTCATACTATTTCTTGAAATATTAAAAAAAAAATAAAAAAAAAAATAAAAAAAAACTGATACAACTACTTGAGCGCATGATTTCAAACAAAATATCCAATGTAATACAAACCATCAACTGTAATAACATATTACAATACTTTTTCTTTAATCTGAATCTAAATTTGTTCAAATTTAGGATAAAAATATAGTTTTTTAAGTAAGTTTAAAATAACAATTATTTTTTTCATAAAATCTGAATTATGGCCTGCATGAAAATGGGGGAGGGGGGAGATGCAAAAATTTAGGTTCAGTTTGAAGGATCTGATATGTTACACAATCTGTGAAAATTTCAAGAAAAAATATTAAATAGTTTCAAAGATATCCTGCGCGTAATATGAAAAAAAAAACACATTTTGAGATAAATGGTATTAAAGTTAAATTATTAAATAATTCACCATAGTTTTGTATCATATCTTTGGAAATAATTAGCATATTTTCATTATTTTTTTTAATGCGCAGAAATGTTCAGACTTTCACGTATGTTTTTTGTGAAAAATCGATTTTTTGAAGCTTAAGGGTTGTTAGTCTTAAATATTTAAATGTGTGTACAAATATATTATCTATAAAGAATGTACTTTTTTTATTATTTCAATATTTAATAGCATTGATACTGTTTCTTGATATATTTATCTTACATAAGTATATTTAAAACTGATATTTCTTTCAAAAGATAACAGGTAAAAAATACTCTAATTTTATCGTTTCATTCCATATGACCATCATCTCCTTCTGAGAGTATCCTTCAAGAAATAAATATTGTACAAAGGAAATAATCTTAAGCGAGCTGAAAGATGCAAGGAATAATGTATGAAGTCAAAGAACATTTCATGAAAGAGCTTTTAGTACATATTTTTTCTATTGTTTAGAGGTAAGATGTATTCAAAGAATAGATTGTTACATAAGACTTAAATACTTAATTATGTGTACAAAGACACAATTTTTTCTAGTTATATTATTTAACATTAAAAAATATAGATATGTTTTGTATTTAATTTTTGTAAAGTATTAATTCTATTTCAAAATTATTTTAGAAAAATTTAGCAACAAATATTTCAATAATTAAAAAATATATTTTAAGTTTTACAATACTTCCGAATTTATAAATATATTGATTAAAGATATAAGTCAATTAATACACATATTAATTAATTTATAGATATAAACTTTAAATTTAAATTAATCTCTTTTTTTTCTGTTATTTACTTAACAAACTTTTTTTTTGTGCATTCATGAAACAATAATAAATTTGGTCGGATTCTGTTTTGTGATATTTTTCTCTGTTTAACTTTTAAATATTCTTAAATTGTTATTTGACTGTTATTAAATAATATATCTCACTCAAAATGTTTTATGGATCATACAGATTAAATTAAAATCTATATTTCTAAAACTGCCATAAATGTCTATTAAATGAGGCATATTTAAGTAGTTTGAAACAATAGAAAATTTAAACTGTCGTAAAGTAAACATTGCTTAACTAAATAAATATTTGCATAACCAAAATAAACATGTTTTTTAAAAAAAGTCATCAATGATTTTGAAATGTTTCAGTTAGTGCATTTTTTTTCAGTTCGAACCCTATTTAATACAGATGATATAATAAGATAGAAAGTGTATTGATACTTATCCCATTATAATAACTGACAAAAATCCCTGGGATTTTTGTTGTTTCAATATTTAATAGCATTTATACTGCTTCTTGAAATAATATCTTACATAACTATCCTTTTAAATTGATATTTCTTTCAAAAGATAACAGATGAAAAATACTCCAATGTTATAGTTTCATTCCATATAATCATCATCGGCTTCTAAGAATAGCCTTCGAAAAAATAAATATTGTATAATGGAAATAATCGTAAGCGAGCTGAAATATTCAAGGCATAATAAATGAATTCAGGGAAAAATTCATGAAAGAACTTTATGCATGTGCTTTTCTATTGTTTGGAAGTAAGATTTATTCAATAAATAGATGGTTATAAAAGACTTAAATACAAAGACATAATTTATATATAAAAATATTATTTTCTAAATATATTACTTATTATTAAAAGAAAATATTTTGTATTTAATTTTCGTAAATTATTAATCGTATTAAAAATATAGCTTAAGTTAGTATAAGTACAAAATATTCAATATTTAATATAAACATTTATGTAATTTACTGGGCATACAATAGTTTAAGCATTAATGAAAAACATAGAAAATTTGGTCAGATTCCGTTTTCTCATATTTTTATTTGATTAACTTTAAAAAATTTAAATTGATAGTCGACGGTTATTAAATAATAGAAAAAATAAACATTGTGCAATGGAAATGATCGTATAGCGATAGTAGTATCGTATAATGATAATAAGCGAGCTGAAAGATTCAAGGCATAATATATGAATTCAGGGAACAATTTACGAAAGTGCTTTTTGCATGTATTTTTCTATAGTTTAGAAGTAAGATATATTCATGAAATAGATTGTTAGAAAAGACTTAAATACTTAATTAAACACAAAGACATAATTTATGTATAAAAATATTTTTTTTTTTCTAATTATATTATAAAACATTCAAAAAATGTTTTGTGTTTAATTTTGGTAAAGTATTAATTCTATTGCAAAAAATATTTTAGAAAAATTTCGCAATAAATATTTAAATAATTTCAAAATATATTTTAAGTATTACAATAATTTCCAAATGTATAAACATATTGATTAAAGATATAAGTCAGTTAATACAAATATTAATTGATATATACATATTAATTTTACATTTACCGTTTAAATTAACCTTTTTTGGCATTTATGAAATAACAAAAAATTTGGTCAAATGCTTAATTTATGGGATTTTTCACTGTTTAACTTTTAAATATTCTTAAATTGTTATTTGAACGTTTTAAAAAAAATGTGCCTCACTCGAGATATTTTATGTATCATATGGATTAAAATAAAATCTATATTTCTAAAAGTGCCATAAAAGTCTATTAAATGATGCATATGTAAATAGTTTCAAACAATAGAAAATGTAAACCGTGGTAAAGTAACAATTGCTTAACTAAGTAAATATTTGCAAAACTAAAATAAGCATGTTCGTAAAAAAGATCAACAATGATTTTCAAATGTTTCGGTTAGTGTATTTTATTTTTCGATTCGAGACCTATTCAATACAGATGATACAATCAGATAGAAAGTGTATTGAATCCTATCCCATCATAATATAACTAACGAAATAACTAACAAAAATCTCTGGGATTTTTTTTTTTTTTTTTTTTTTTTTTTTTTTTTTTTTTTTGTTACAATACTTAATAGCTTTGGTACTGTTTCTTGAAATAAAATCTTACATAAGTATCATTTTAAATTGATATTTCTTCCAAAAGATAACGAATGAAACTATTCCAATTTTTCTGCTTCACACCATATAAACATCATCCTCGAGTATCCTTCGAAAAAATAAATATTGTGTACTAGAAATGACCTTAAGCGATCTGAAAGATTCAAGGAATAATAAAGGAAGTAAGACAACAATACATGAAAGAGCATTTTGCATATATTTTTTTTATTGTTTGAAAGTAAGACGTATTGTTACGAATTTTGTAAATAGTTAGTGCTTGTACTGTAAAATAATATAAATAATCTTATTAAGCTCCATTTCTTTACTAATATTAGTTTTTGTTACATTGCCTCTGTTATCAAGCAAACTTGTCTATTATTTTCAGTGAATGTCTATGGCAGCTTTGCGAAATATTAGAGATATCGCCAAGTTGGCGTCACTTTTGGCGACTAATTTTGGTCGCCAAATTTGGCGATATATCGCCAAGTTGGCGACAAACTTGGCGATTGTTGGCGATGGTAACCCTTCCCTACTCTATGGTAACCCCCTATTGATATACTGATACATTGAATGTTGTTCCGTGGATTTTTCGAGAGGGTTCTAGAAATTTCCAGCACCTGCTGCGAGCCTATATAAGGAGAGCGATACGAGCTGCTGTTTTTATTATTTACCAGTCAGTCATTGAGTGAACAAGGCTTTTGTTAGCAAGTTTGCTTGAGTTTCATTTATGTTGTTTTGAATGTTATTAAGTGTTGAGACGTTGTATAAAAAGTCTCTGGGATCTAAAGCTATTCTTGTACGATAGATTTGAGCAGTTATTTTTGAATATCTAGCAATATTTGTGAGTTTCGTAGACTCTGTTGTTCTGAAGATCTGTAAATAAATTATTTTCTACTTTTCTAAGAGACAAGAGTTTTGAAGTTCTCTAACCATAAGATCAAAAGAACCCCATATACGCTGCAACAGTATTAAAGAAATGGATTGTTATACTTACTTAAATGTTTAAAATTATGATTTATATAGAACATATTTTTTCCCAGTTATATTATTTAATATTCAAAAAATATATTTTGTACTTAATTTTCGTAATGTATTTATCCTGTTTAAAATATTGCATCAGTTTGTATGTGTATTAAAATATTCAATATTTAAAATAAACATTTGTGTATGTTACTGGACAGACTATATTTTAAGCATTTATGAAAATCACAGAAAATTTTATGAGAATCTGTTTTCTCATATTTTCCCATGATTAATTTTAAAAATTTGTTAAAAATGTTATTCGACTGTTATTAAAAATCTAGTTAACAAAAATTCTTTTAAGTTTTATTCTGGTGAAATAAAATATTTTCATTTCTAAAATTGCCATAAAAGTCTATGAAATAATGATATATAAATAGTCTAAAAGATAGAAAATGTAAACTGAAGTAAAGTAACAGTTGCTTAATTAAGCAAATCTTTCCATAACTGAAATAAATGTGTTCTTTAAAAAAATGTCAACTTTGATTTTTATTTTTCAAAAGATAACAGATGAAAAATACTCCAATTTTATCGTTTCATTCCATATAACCATCATCCTCTTCTAAGAATATCCTTCGAAAAAATAAATACTGTGTAATGGAAAGGATTTTAAGCGAGCTGAAAAATGGAAGAAACAATAAATGAAGTCAGAGAACAATCCACGAAAGATCTTTTTTGCACATATTTTTCTATTGTTTGAAGGTAGGAGGTATTCAAGAAATATATTTTTATATAAAGCTTTAATTATAAATATTGTGTAATGGAAATGATCTTAAGCGAGCTGAAAAATGGAAGAAACAATAAATGAAGTCAGAGAACAATCCACGAAAGATCTTTTTTGCACATATTTTTCTATTGTTTGAAGGTAGGAGGTATTCAAGAAATATATTTTTATATAAGGCTTTAATTATAAATATTGTGTAATGGAAATGATCTTAAGCGAGCTGAAAAATGGAAGAAACAATAAATGAAGTCAGAGAACAATCCACGAAAGATCTTTTTTGCACATATTTTTCTATTGTTTGAAGGTAGGAGGTATTCAAGAAATATATTTTTATATAAGGCTTTAATTATAAATATTGTGTAATGGAAATGATCTTAAGCGAGCTGAAAAATGGAAGAAACAATAAATGAAGTCAGTGAACAATCCACGAAAGATCTTTTTGCACATATTTTTCTATTGTTTGAAGGTAGGAGGTATTCAAGAAATATATTTTTATATAAGGCTTTAATTATAAATATTGTGTAATGGAAATGATCTTAAGCGAGCTGAAAAATGGAAGAAACAATAAATGAAGTCAGAGAACAATCCACGAAAGATCTTTTTTGCACATATTTTTCTATTGTTTGAAGGTAGGAGGTATTCAAGAAATATATTTTTATATAAGGCTTTAATTATAAATATTGTGTAATGGAAATGATCTTAAGCGAGCTGAAAAATGGAAGAAACAATAAATGAAGTCAGAGAACAATCCACGAAAGATCTTTTTTGCACATATTTTTCTATTGTTTGAAGGTAGGAGGTATTCAAGAAATATATTTTTATATAAGGCTTTAATTATAAATATTGTGTAATGGAAATGATCTTAAGCGAGCTGAAAAATGGAAGAAACAATAAATGAAATCAGAGAACAATCCACGAAAGATCTTTTTTGCACATATTTTTCTATTGTTTGAAGGTAGGAGGTATTCAAGAAATATATTTTTATATAAGGCTTTAATTATAAATATTGTGTAATGGAAATGATCTTAAGCGAGCTGAAAAATGGAAGAAACAATAAATGAAGTCAGAGAACAATCCACGAAAGATCTTTTTTGCACATATTTTTCTATTGTTTGAAGGTAGGAGGTATTCAAGAAATATATTTTTATATAAGGCTTTAATTATAAATATTGTGTAATGGAAATGATCTTAAGCGAGCTGAAAAATGGAAGAAACAATAAATGAAGTCAGTGAACAATCCACGAAAGATCTTTTTGCACATATTTTTCTATTGTTTGAAGGTAGGAGGTATTCAAGAAATATATTTTTATATAAGGCTTTAATTATAAATATTGTGTAATGGAAATGATCTTAAGCGAGCTGAAAAATGCAAGAAATGATAAACGACGCGACGTCACAAAACAAGTCATGAAAGGACATCTTGCATATATTTTTCTATTCTTTGAAGGTAAGACGTATTAAAGAAATGGATTGTTATATGACTTAGATATTTAAAGATATGATTTTTATAGAATATATTTTTTCCAGTTATATTATTTAATATTCAAAAAAAAAAATTGTACTACTTTGTATTCCATCGACCAATTTCACCAAATTATACAAATCGCTAAACTAATAGCCAAATTATACATAGTGACATGATTTTTATTTTAAATAACGAAAATATAAATAATTAGCATAATATTAATAAAAATACAGATAAAAAGTCGAAATAAAAATCACTTAATGATATTCTAAACACGCGAATCGTATTTAATGTCATTGAATGTGACATTCACGATCATCCATTATTGGCATTTAATCTTATAGTTTGGCGATAATTTTTTGGTCGACGGGGTAACCTAGTAGTACCAAAAATTGCATTTAATTTTCGTAAAATGTTAATCGTATTTAAAATAGGGCATCAGTTAGTACAAGTACAAAATATTCAATATTTAATATAAACATTTGTGTAATTTACTGGACATACAATGGTTTAAGCATTAATGAAAAACATAGAAAATTTAGTCAGATTCCGTTTTCTCATATTTTTATCTGATTAACTTTTAAATTTTTTTATATTGATGTTTGACGGTTATTGAATAAAAGATCTAACTAAAAGTGCTTTAAGTATCATTCACATTAAAATAAAATATTTTTATTTCGATAACTGCCATAGAAATCTATGAAATAATGCAAATAGTTTCAAATGACGGAAAATGTAAATTGATGTAAAGTAACAATTGCTTAACTAAGCAAATCTTTCCATAACTGAAATATATGTGTTCTTTAAAAAATTTCCACATTGATTTTGATTTTTCAAAAGATAGCGGAAGAAAACTACTCCAGTTTTATCGTTTCAATTCGTATAACCATTATCCACTTCTTAGAATAGCCTTTGAAAAATAAACATTGTGTAATGGAAATGATCCTAAGCGAGCTGAAGAGTACAAGGAATAACTAGTTGGATGTGCCAATCCCAAAACTTTCTTCTATCTGATACGTACATTTTAATAAGGTGGTGTGGGGTAATAACGCCAATTGCTAATATTTTGCATAATTATGAAATAATCTGGTAAATGACACCCTGCGCAGAATGGTTTTGAGTCATATAAATCGCAAAAAACAGCTTCAAGATAATTTGTTTCATTTTTAGGTCTTATTGTTTTTACAAGCAACTGAAATTAGCGCTTGATCTAAAATTTTCGAGATACGTTTTATGATGTGAAGGCTATTTTTTTTTATCCGGAAATAATTTGTTAATTACATAAATTTGTAGTACATTTCATGGACTTTCAAAATATTGTTGAAGATTTTGGATATCTTCTCGAGATAATTTGTAATTTAAAATGTACAGCGCAATAACTATAACGGGGTAATAACGCCAATCCTTGGCATTAATATCCCGGTTGACTCCCTACAGTGGCCGAGTTACATCCTAAATACTAATTCAAATAAACACAGTTAAAACTGTGCAATGTTTCTAATAATTCTATTTAAGCGGTCCTTTTTAAGCAAAAAGAAGCTCACAGTCTAATATTCTTTTGCCTCATCCTCCCCCCCCCCCCACACCACACCTTTATTTTTCTTATACTTTCACAAAAAATTGAACATTTTCAATAGCTTAGAATGCAATTTGTCAATTTCTAAGTTTGTAGAGTTTGTATTTTTAGAATTGGGCAATCTACATGCAATTATTCCATCTTATTTCATAGTTTTGTTTGCATGGCGTTATTACCCATATAGGTGGGTAATAACGCCAAATAGCATTGGTCAAGAAATCACGCATTACGTTTTATGAATGCATATCTGTTAAATTATTTTTTTATATATATAGTCAATGAGTTGCTGTATCGAATCATATATTTGTTTGAAAAATACAAACTAAAACTGAGCCGTGAAAATTGGTCGAACCTTAACGTGGCGTTATTACCCCAGGGTACCTTATTTTAAAAAGTAGTTACTGATGTTACTGCTTTAATATTTTAATTCAATACTATACCAACTTTATGTTATGTTTAAAATTATGTTAATCCTTTATAGCTATATAAGTCAATTAAACAAAATTACGAGAGAGAGTTATGTCTACTGCACACCAATTTAAATTTTGCAAAAACAACAAATTTTGTTGGAATTACAAACTGAAAATACAAGATTTTACTAAGACTCAAATAAAACTGGTGAAATTTTGTTACAATTTTATAAAAGTGTTAACTTTTTTTTGTCTCAGCAACAAAACTGACTTTTTACTTCAACTAAAAAATTCGCTTAAATCAACCAAAATGTATTCAACAAAACATTTTTTGCAGTTTTAATCAATTGCATTTTTGGGGGTGTAATTTTCAACATTTTCTTGGTTTTAATAGGTAACAATAATTTTATTTTAATTTGAAAGTTTTTTCTATTTATAATAGTCACGTGTCAATATATATATTTTTTTAATTTAAAGGAATCTTTATTCTATGCTCTGTTATAATAGTTAGCAACAATTTAAAATAATTTTATTTTCTAAAATATGTAAAAAGTACCCCTCAAAATGTTGAAAATTTCAATTTAAAATGGAAAAATAAATAAATAAATAAAAAATCAGTCTGCACATCGGGAACTTCCAATGTATAAAATGATATAAAAATAATTAAATACCTATTCATAGTTTTGCTCCTATTAAATTTTTTTAATGTTACAATTATTTCCAACTTAATGATTAGATTTAAAATCTGGCTACACCGGCGTGTTTATCAAACACGTCTTTACAATCTCCATATTTTTGTGTGCAACAGCTCCTAAAAAGTAATGAAGAACGATCTCCAGTCAAAAAAAAAAATTGTCAGCGGCGGTGACAGCGTTAGTTATTTTTATTTAGAATGGTGTGATATATTTTCCCTCTGCAACTATAATTGGTAATTGCTGAAATTTTCTTTTAAAATGTGTTATGCATTTTCCAAAATTTTTTGATTAGATAGCATCTTTTTTTCTGTTTAAACCTCGACGCTTTGTTAAGCATACTAAATAGGTTTCAAAGTGTTTCGTAATCAATGGTTTGTGCGTAATATTCTGTCTTGATTTAAATGTTTCTTAATAAATTATAAATAATCTTTCTTCATAGCAATGAATTCTGTTCAATAAAAATATTGATGGCACATGTATTTGTGTGATTGCACACATTTGTGTGTAATCATATATACCGTGTCATTTAGAAAATATTAACTTCTTCAACTTTGTCTACACCAGCAAAATATTTTGTGTCCAAGTTTAAGAACAATGTAACTCTTCTTTAAATAATCTCTAAGTTATATTTATTTCTTTTGCAGGTACATATTTTTTTTTTACAAAATATAACCGGTGAAAACTAATTTACAATTTTGTTTCTTTTTCTTTCAGAATGCAACATAACTAATCTCGAAGAATGGTTTTTAAAAAATAAATTTTGAATAATGATATTGTTCTTAAATGAACACGATAATATGTAGAATAATTAATGGTTAAGGGAACCATTAATTTAAAGGAACGATTCATTCTAGCGCTAAGTTTAATTTTTTCTTATATTTCTAAACAGTTAATAGTATAAAAAATTATAAAAAAAAAACTTTAGTTTGAATGCGTAATATATTTAAAATGTGTATATATTTGAATATTTAAAAAAAAAGATTTGGTCAAGATGTTAACAGATCTGTTCAAAATTGCTACTAAAAATGATAGTGTATTTTCATCATTTTCCTCTGTTTGAAAGCAATTAATACTATAAAAAAAATCTTTGTCAGAAACTGTTAGCTTCAATCCTTAACATATTTGAATGCTTTAAAAAAAGATTTGATCAAGCTGTTAAAAGATCTGTTCAAAATTGCTATTAAAAATTATAATGTATTTTCTTCTTCTTTTTTATTTGTAAAGAATTAATACTATAAAAAATCTTTGTCAGAAAATTTTAGCTTGAATCCTTGACAGATTTGAATGTTTTAAAAAAAGATTTGATGAATCTGTTAAAAGATCTGTTTAAAATTGCTATTAAAAATTATAATGTATTTTTTTCTTTTTTTTCTTTTTGTAAAGAATTAATAGTATAAAAAATCTTTGTCAGAAAATTTTAGCTTCAATTCTTGACGTATTTGAATGTTTGGGAAAAAGTTTTAATCAAGCTGTTAAAAATCTGTTCAATTTTGTTTTTGATTGTTACAGGGGTTTATGAAATTTCTTATATTACAGAAAAGGGTGACTTAAAATATTACTTAGGCAAAACTGGGAGAAAACTTAGAATTAGAAAACGTGAACATGAATCTGATATTAAATTTGGTCGTACTAACACTGCTTTATCTAGATTATATTTAAATGAGGAGATAAAAATTGTGTTTAATGAAAGCAAATTATGTTTCATATCACATTGTTGTCGTAAATCCATTATAAGGGAGTCTATTGGAATTTATATACGTAAAAATTTTGTTTGCAATGATAATTTTTATTTCAATGTTCCTAATTTATGGATAGAGTTTGAAAGTAAATAGTAATAAAACACCTTAATAACTAGCGATAAATTATTAAATAAGCTAAAAAACTTTGTAAAATCACCATAAAAAGAAAAGTTAAACAGGACGCGTTTCGAGTTACAACAATAACAGCTCGTCATCAGCTAATCCAACACGTGTCCCAAGGGCACAGAGTCGAAATAATGACGACTCTGTGCCCCTGAGAAGAAATAATGACATTATTTCGACTCTGTGCCCTTGAGACACGTGTTGGATTAGCTGGTGACGAGCTGTTATTATTGTAGCTCGAAACGCGTCCTGTTTAACTTTTCTTTGTATGGTGATTTTACAAAGTTTTTTAGCTTATTTATTTGTAATTTATTTGTTGTGGAATTTATTGTAAGTAAATTCCTCGTGAAAGCTTGAATAGGAAGAACCAAGTTGATAATTAATTTTGATCATGGTCTATTTATTATTTTTACAATAGTGCGAATGGTTTTTAATTTACATCTCATTGTCGCGTGCCGTTTGCATTGACCGTGAAACAATTCGTATTTTTATTTTTATTTTTTTATGATTATGGTCCTTATAAGATGGAATAGAAAAATGTCAATAATATTTGTTTTTAATTTTTTGTTACACTTATCTCGAGTAAAATAAAATTGTTTATTTAATTATTTATATATAAAAGGTGTATTTCTTAAATCTTGTGATTTAAAAATCTAAAAGATTTAATAAATTTAAAATATTATGTCACGTCCTATTTTTTTCTGTTTCGAAACAATTAATCCTATGAAAAAACCCTCTGTGAAATATGTAGCTTGAAATATTAAAATATCAGACAAAATAATTTTGTATTTTTCAATTACAAAAATAATCATTACACAGTTCAAATATCTGTTAAAAGTTTTTTTTTTTTTTTTAATTTACAAAGTATATTTATGATTTGCAAACTATTAATAAGATTATTTTACGATTCTGTTTTTGGATATGCGTTTAAAGCTTCCAATTTTGTAAAACATTAATTTCATTAAACAAAACAAATTGAAAATTGCACGTGAAGCGTCGCAAATGAGGTGCGTTCGTTCGTTAACGAAGTTTTAAAAATATCACTCTCATATATCAATCTCATAAAATTGTAAATAGTTAATTAGAATTAGAATTCGCACCAAACAGTATTCCCCCTATACCATTAGAAATGAATACTTTTGTGTGGCCTTGTAAATCAGTAAAAAATGTTCTTTGCACCTCAGATTATGCAAAATGTATATTATAATATGTACGTTATAGATGCATATCAATTTTAACACCATTAAAATGCATTTGAAACATTTTTCCCCATTGACCGTAATGTAACGGAATAATTTTGATTATCCTTTTAATTGAACTATGCATCCGATTTAGATGAAATTTGAAATAACTCAACAAAATTATGTAATAAGTATGTATTTTAAATTTCAAACGATTAAGATGCATCTGAAACTTTTTCCCCATTGACTGTAATGTAATGGAATACTTTTGATTGTCCCTGTGATTGTCCCTATGCTCAAGATTTTCATAAAATTTGAAATGATTTGACAAAATTATGTAATAATTATATATTTCATATTTTAAACGATTCGGTTCTGTAGTTTTTGGGTTGTTATATGCAGACGAACGGACAGATGGATAGACGTAATTATTTATATAATTACGAACGCACCTAAAAAGTATATATAATATTAGTTCGAAGTAACACAAATGGTTTAAATAGTATCGAAATAACTTTTACTGGAACATTTATATAGTGAGTTATCATATTTTTCACCTTGTTGCTTTTACGCTTAGTTAGAAATGTGATAACTCTCTTATTAAATGTTCAATAATTTCAAGCTTAATTTCACTGCTAAAAATTAATTGAAAAATTAGTTAAAATTAAGTAACTTTTACATATTTTAATAAATTAACTGAGGATTCTATTTACATCTTGCAATATTTACACAGAATGCAAATATTTGCATTCTGTATAATATATCAGCAAATAATTTTGCTTTTCAAGACATAATAAAATATGGACATTTTCTTACAATAATTTCCAAAAAAGTGCATCCTCTTTAGCATATAGTACAGTGGCGGTCAAAAGTTTCCGGCCAGCAAAAAGTTTTCAGTTTATTTGTAAGTATACCCATATGAAGAGGAATCTCAAAGTGATACTTACACATTTTATTGACATAATAGTTAAGAACTTATTTATAGAAGAACGTGTAAATATCAATAAATTTAATTGAAAAAATTAATTATAAAGGAAAACGGATGTTCTCAAAAGTTTCCGGCCACTTTCACAAGTTTGTAAAAAAGTGGTATTGTAATAAAAAATTACAGTGATCTACAACATTTACAATTAGTATTTTATCGTATTACTATTTTATTACCTTTAATAACAAGTACTGCGGCGCAGCAACGTGACATTAATACAATCAACGGTTAAAGATCGTCTGGTACGTTTTTTCTACATTTCTTGCAATTTTGGCGAAATTTCGGCTGAATTGGAATATTTATATTTCCGCAGACTTTTGTCAACTTCTTTCCAAAGATTTTCTATTGGATAAATGTTGGGCGTTTGGGCTGACCATTTCAAAAACGAAATTTTTTGTGTGGAAACCATTGCTTATCGAGGCTTGCATACATTGTTTATGTCGTTATCACGTTAAGAAAAAAAGTTGCGATCAATTTTTTTTCTCTAATTAAGCAGAAAATGGTCTTGGAAGATATCCTTATATATTGTATCATTCACTTGGCTGTGGATTTCAAATAACGGACCGACACTTTTGGAAGAAAATACTCCCCACGGGATAACGTGTCCTCCGCCATGCTTCATTGTAGGAATAACATAGGTCGAGTGATATCTTTTGTTGTTAAGTCATCGGACGTTGTGTCTGCCATCACTTCCAAAACTGTTTTGAATTCGATTAACGGAAAAATAGAATTTTTGCCCAGTTTTCACTTGACCAGACTTTGTGTTCCTTGGAAAATGAAAGTAAGGTATGTGGGTATTTTTTTAACCTCTGAAAAATTTTTAATACCGACTCTTCCATAAAGTTCTGTATCATGTCAGCATCATAACACAGTAGACAAACTTATTCCAGCAATATTTTCATTCCGTAAATCGCAGTATATTGCAACGGAATTTTCATGCAGATTATCAATTGTTTTTCTCCTGATAATTCTGTCCACAGGAATAGTAATTTTCCGGGGTCTCTCGGACCTCTGAAAGTTCTGAAAGCCATGGCCATCTTTATATAATTTTTAAATATCGTTTACAGTCGATTTTACCGATCGATATCTTAGCTGTAATATCTCGTAAAGATTGGCCTTTTAGCGACAAACTAATCACTCATTTATGAACAATAATTGTTGAACTTTTCAAATTTGAATTCACACTATGCTATACACGTTGATTCATTTATAAACACAACCAAAAAACACTTTACGGATAGAAAAAACTAAAGAATGATAAGTAGCCGGAAACTTTTGAGAACATGCGTTTTCTTTTATACTTAATTTTGACAATTAAATTTATTGATATTTACACGTTCTTCTACAAGTAAGTTCCTAACTAATATGTCAATAAAATGTATAAGTATCGCTTTGAGATTCCTCTTCATATGGGTATATTTACAAATTAACTGAAAAAATTTTACTGGCCGGAAACTTTTGACCTCCACTGTATTTATACAAAATGTAATAGGTGAATATTAGTTCAATTTTATTTTCCCAGTGTATCCATTAAAACCAATTAAGAATAGTTTTATTAATAAATAAGTATTAAAAAAGACGACTGTTTAATGTTTTCTTGCAAGTGTAGTAAACAGCAATTATAAACTGGAAATATTTTACAGAAGTATTTTTCCCATGTATGTTTTTGTAGTTTGAAGGTAAAAAGTAGTAAAGGGACAGTGGACCATTATTTGAGCAAAATCGTCGCAAAAAAAGATCTATTTCTATGGTATAATAATACCAAAACAGTTTTTTCTCATTAAAATATCATTTATGAATGTTTTAAGTAGTAAATAATAAAAGTAACTGTATTTATATACTTAAAATCTGTTCTCTCAAAACTAATTTTTCAGCGTTCTTGCGACGTAATTTTTGATCAATATTTATGAAATTGATTAGGAAGTATCTTGATATTGTTTAGAAAAAAATTGTGTAAACTTTTTAAAATTCGTTAAGATAGTCAAATTTGATTTTTTAACTTATTAAAATGCAAATTTTTGATAAAAATCGAAATGGAATTTAAAAAAAAATCTGTAAAATATTAACTATTCAAGAGATTTTTAAAACTTTTACACAAATTTGTTTATAATAGTGTTTTAAGTGATACAAATGCAAAAGCAAGGAAATATCTCAAATATTAAGACACCAGGCACATTTTAAAATGTCGTTTAAAAATTTTAAATTTGTTAAAAAATTAAAAAAAATTAATAAGATCTGAAATTTTTTTGAATGTGTTCTATATGCTTTTGGTGAAATGTATATATGCACAAAATTTCATATTGCTATGGTGGAAAAAAAAAAAGAAAAGAAAAATTAACGTTCACATTCCCCTTAACAAGTCTAAAACTGTACATCAATCGTGGCAAATAATTTGCACTCATTCTATAATTAGTTTTTGTTTTATTGTTATTTATATCTTGATGCAAAAGTTGTTGCACTTTTATGCAAAAACGAATGAATACAAAATTTATTACGATTATCTTATTCGAACTGGATGGTGTATGCAGAGAATAATAAATAAATAGGGAGAGCTTTTTTAAAACATTATCAGAGCTGCCAACTTCTACGCCTATTTAAATCACATAAACATGTTTAGAGCCACAAAAAAGTTTTAGTAAATTGTATTGGAAAAATATTCAATTTCATGTATTACATTACATATTGTTAATTATTTACTAAAAATTTCTGCTTCTAATATATGTGTTTGACTTTAAATAGGTGTAGTAGTTGGCAGCAATGCATTCAATATCAAGCATCATATACAGGGTGAGTCATAAATATCGAAACAATAGGCTATCTCCTTAAATATTGCCTCTAGACCCATACTTCCAATTGCAAAAACTCATAAAAAAAGTTGAAATTTCTGATAATATAAGTTGCAACTCCATGGGGGGTCTAGTTGAAAAAATACGAAAATTAAATTTTTATACGGCCCCCGTAGAGCAAAATTCCCAATTAGGAAATTATTCCTTATCCATTCCTAAATTGAACAAAAAAAATTTCATCTCCCTATCTGAAAACCTGACAGAGATATCAAAATCTAAAATTCTCAAAAATTCGTGACTTACACCACTTTACCATGCCTGTAAATGAAGTGGTTTTCATCAATTTTCAAAGCAAATAAAGGATCGTCCACAAATTGTAGCGTTGTTATATATCGGTTTAAGACCGTGCCTCTTATTTGGCCATAATAAAGCAGCGTATTGATTTAAAATTGAAACTTGTTTCTAAAACATGTTGATCGTTAGCACTGGAAGTCTGAATAAATCGTAATATTTAGGTCCGGTCCTAGACCGACCCATAGGGAAAGAAGTTCAGCCCGGTATGAAAAAATGTTAAAATCATAATCCGGACCAGCCAGGAAAAAAGCTTAAACCATAGCCGGCTCAGTCGTGAATTTCTACATAGTTTTTTACTTCAGTATAGTTAAAAATTGTTTTGCGTGGAGGAGTTCTGACCAAAAATACTTAATATAGAATTTCGTTTTTTTTTATATTTATACTTTTTATTATTAAAGAGGCGCCAAAGCCTGTGATATATTTATTTTATCAATGAATCTATGATTATATTCACTTATATTTTATTATCGCTAATCCATATCCCGTGCGTTGAAGAATTTGAAAAATGTTATACAGTAAAACCTTTTAAGACGGAATCACATAGGAAAGAAAAAATACGTAATAGACAAATTCATTTCCTATGAAGGTTAAATGGAGTTTATTTTATTCTCAGGTATTATTGTATTTATTTTGCATGGATCAACACATTTTCTGTTTAAGACAGAATTCCGTCATAGGCAGTTTTTTACTCTGGTTTTATTTTGTTTAATTTTTTAGCATTTAAATATACTATTCTTAAAAAAATTGTTTTGTAAAATAAAAGCGGTTTTAAAATTTATGTGGTTTTCTTAAAAATATTGATTAAACCAAATTTTACTTATTTTATGTATGTATTAGTTCTGTGATTTAATTATGGATTCTTCGAGACCGTGATTAAAAATTTCGTCCAGTGCAAGTCTGGGAAAAAGGAAGCAGTCCCCTCCGGTATGAAAAATACATTAGACCCGGATAGGCGAGTCTTCAGAAAAAAGTAACGTCTCGGTCCTGATCTGACCTGAGCCCAGAATACAGGTTTTTTAACAGCCTCTACCGGACGATAAAAAGCTTGAAGTTGAGAGAGCTAATTTTTTAAAAAGGACTTAATCTGCATCTCAGTAAAGCATTCTTTTAAATAACTAATGGGCAGTAAAACAGTACATTTCGTTTTTCTGTATAATGAATTTTTTTTCCGACTACTTCTTGTCTTTAAATTATTAAAAGTTAAGAATTGTTAAAGAAAAAAAGTACAAACTTGAAACATGTCATTTTAAATTATTTTACCTTACTTTTGTTTAAAAAAATGAAAAATTATTTATTTTTGAAAATATGATTTTTTAAAAGTTTTTTTTTAAATAAATATTTTTAATAGCTCTAAAATAAATATTGAAAAACAAAAACCTCGAAACAAAACTAAAATCAGATTTTTATTTTTAGTTAAATAGAAAGAAATTGAAGTCCGATAAATAATGTTTGGAGTTATAACGATTTTTAACTATCCCATTGAAACCAGTACTAACAATATGAAATTTTTTAAATTTTATGATTAATTTTAGCATTTGATTTTCTTAGCAAATTATATGGCTAACCATCACAAAAAAGGAAAAAAAATCAAAATTCTAACTCAAAAGATAGATTTTTTACGCGTTCGTTACAACTATTAAAGTAACATTGTCTTTTGAATTGCGCGCATTTCAATTTGTGTCTAATCCCTTAAAACCTGATGAATTATTCAAACGGTTATAACTCCGCGAATTTTTAAGATATGACGATGCAACTTTTTGTGTATTATTCAGGACTGGATAAGGAAAGTTTCCCTAATTGGAAATTTTATCCTACGGGGGCCGTATAAAAAGTTAATTTTCGTACTTTTTCAAATAGACCTCCCATGGTGTTGCAATTTATCTTATCAAAAATTTCACCCTTTTTTATGAATTTTTGCAATTGGAAGTATGGGTCTAGGGGCAATATTTAAGAAGATAGCCTATTGTTTCGATATTTATGACTCACCCTGTATATCGGCAGCAATACCAATCAGTAGAATACATCGGGAAAGTATTTTGTTTTAACCCTTTCGGGTACGAATTTTTTTCCATATCGAGAACAAATTTACTTTTATTTTAATAATGTTTATCATAGTTATTCAAATCAATTTACTGAAGTTTAAAGATATTTTGTTGTCTGAAATCAAACGAATTGGTTTACTTTTCTGTACCATTCAATTCCTATTTATGTGGCCCCACCAGTGGCCGCGAGGTTCTGACCTCTGTACTGGTAGACGGTAGGTGCTGGGTTTCGATCCCAATCGCGACCGTCGGCCTAACCGTTCGGAGTTTTCCGTGGTTTTCTTCGAACCTTGCGTAAATACGGGTTAGGTTCCCTTAGAAAGACCCTCACGGAGGGCATCCCACCCCATTGCGCCTATATCCCATACTGTAGATAATCGGCCGACATAAATACAAACAAACCTATTTATGTGTTTATAGGCTAAGGAAGAGTTTTTAATATGTTTGGAAATATACGAATTGATTATTTCCAACTGAGCGAAAAATTGCCCAGGCAGGGAATCGAACCCGGATACTTGGCTTACAAGGCCAATGCTTTTATTATTTAAGCTAACCGGGCGATAACCGGCTGGAATTTTTCGTTCAGGTAATCTTATCGGCCGTAACATCTGGTCTGTCATTTAGACAGCTCGGCAGAATAAGCCTCAGGTAAAGGAACTTCATAGAACGATGGATACGTAGATATACTATATTTTTAACACAATCAAACTGATTGGTAAAATTATCATACGAATTGATTATTTTCAAATTAATTGGAAATCGCCCGGTTATCTTAACAGGTAAAGCATTGGCCTTGTAAGCCAAGTATCCGGATTCGATTCCCGGCCTGGACAATTTTTCGTTCAGTTGGAAATAATCAATTCGTATTTTTCAATCAGTTTGATTGTGTTAAAAATAACAGTATAAGTTTGGAAATAACGTAATACAATACGATTGGGGAGGATATTATAACTTTCCACTGCTTTTTGAGTTTTATCACACATAAATGATTCTTAAAAATAATTGATATTTTAAATTAAAAAATTGAAATACATGTAAATAAAAACATAAAATAAATATAAACATAAAATAAAAGAATCGCCAACGGTACAAAAAGAATTAAGTATACCTTTATTATTATTATTATTATTATTATTATTATTACTTAATGTCAAAACATAAAAGAAGTCATATTAAGAAAGTCATAGACACATATTATCATTCTTATATATTGAAAGTAGCTATTTAATTGTTCAGACAAAATAATATCCGATAAAAAGACATGTACTATTAATAGTATATCAGACCCGAAAGGGTTAAAATATTTTTTTAATGCATGTTTCCTTCAAATAATCTCTGTGATAATTATGTTTATCAAAGAGATTTTCTATTATCTAAAGAGTGAACACTAATTCAATTTATATTTTTCCTCAGAAAATACATCGATGCACCATAAGAATATGTTTTCGAATAAACAAATACCTTGAAATGGAAACAATCTTATGCGAACTGGATAGTGTATGCAGAGAAAAATAAATTAAATAAGGAAACATTTCAGGTGAGATATTTTTGCGTACATTATTTTCTGATTTTTAATCTCCAAACACTATTTCTTGAAATTTAAGAAGGAAATTTTTTGTTTCAAAATACGAACAAATTGTGACAATTTCTTCAAAAAATCTCTGTGATAAATATTTTTATGTACATCGTTTTCTAATTTTTAAACTCCAAATACTATTCCTTAAAATTTAAGGGGGAAATATTTTGTTTCAATATACGAATAAATTGTGACTATTGCTTCAAAAAATCTGTGTGATAAATATTTTACGTATGTTATTTTCTGATTTTTAAACTCCAAATACTATTCCATAAAATTTAAGGGGGAAATATTTTGTTTTATAATACGAACAAATTGCGACAATTTTTTCATAATAATCTCTGTGATAAATATTATATTTTGAATATAAATAAATATTCAAAATTATTTTTCTAATAAATAAATATCCTGCAATGGAAACTATCTTATGCGAACTCAATTCTGTTTGTAGAGAAAATGGGAATAAATAAAATAAAAGGGGATATATTTTCCTACATCTTATATTATGTTGTTCAACTTTCAAATACCATTTCTTTGGCTAAATATTTTATTGCAAATTTTAAAAACATTTCGACATTTCTGAAAATGATATGTATAGGCGTATTTATTAAGTAGAAATTTTCCATACTCTAAAAAGTGTAAGGGACTTAAATTTTTACTTTACTTTCAGAAAATCCATGTATTTATTCTAAGAATTGGTTTTAAATATTAATAACAACAAATTTGTAATTTAACAAATTACAACGACTATTTGTAAAATGATATTTTCAAAGGCTAAAATTTTAAAAACTTGGAAATAAATTCTAATTTAAATTAATAAAAATAATAAACATCATTTTTAGGATGATTATAACGAGTCGTATAATACGTACTCCGTGCATTAAACATTAATATTCTTAGACCAATGATAAAATAAACAGTATTTTAAAGATAAACAACTTTAAATGGTTAAAATGCGCATTTTTATAGGATGGAGTTATTCGGACTGACTTCCGAACGCGTCCTATTACGTACGACATAGATTTAACATTAATATTTCAAGACCCATCACAAACGAATTTTTAATGAAATTTTAGTTTAACAATTTTCGGAACTGCAAATTTTTAAACTTCTAAACATCACACAGTTTTAATTTTGATGGCATGGCGTGCAGAAAAAAATGCACTTCTTAATGAAATTTATTTGAAATCTCTATCACAATTTGTTTTTGAATTATTATATTTTTTAGAAGTTTTTGTTACTCTTTTTGTCATTGTGGCAACAGAAGTATTCCATTTTTGGACTTTGAACATGGACCAATCGGAGGGCGAATAAAATGATATAAGTTGCGGAATTAAACCAATAAAAAGATTCAGTTATACTTCAGATTTCCAAATTCTCTACCGAGAACATTAACCGTTTACACGCCGAATTAATATCGCAATGTAATAATAATTTTGTTTTTCCTATACTACAGCTTCAAATGTTTTAATTCATGCATACAAGTTTAGAAAATAACAAAAAAAGTATTTCTGTAGTTTTTGGCTGTTTTAAATTCAGTGTTCGCAGTTTGGAACATGATTATTGATTGACAACATATGCAAATAATAACAAATTATTTTCCGCTATATGCTATTGTATATTATTCGTGAATATTTTCTCGAATTCCAAAAACATTTAGATTTCTAGCGGTCAAATGTAAGAACTATAGAGAAAATGATAAAAGCAAATAATATATGTTTTATGCAAATTAATAAATTTACATATTCCTTATATCTGTGATAAATGCTTAAACATAAATATTTTTCTTTTAAAAAGTTTAAATCAACCTTATATTTTATAGAAAAATAAGGACATCATTATTATGTTGGAAAATATATGTTTTGTGTTACAAATAATGCAATGTTCCCATTTGGGAACATTGGCGTTTAAACGGTTAACTATTTTCCAAATAGTTAATAAATATTCTGTAATGAAAAGAATCTTATTGGAACTGGATGGTGTATACAGAGAATATTCAGGGAATAGGAAGAGCTTTTTTCGTACATTATTTTTTACTGTTTAAATTTTCAAACACCAATCCCAAAAACACACCGGAAAATTATTTTGTTTTAAAATATAAAACATTGTGATATTTTCTTCATATATCTCTGTGATAATTTTCTATACTTGAGATATTTAGCTTTATCAAAAGAGCAAATGCAGCTTCAGTTTTTATTTTACCATCAGAAAATACATCGAGTAAATAATTTTCGAGTAAATAATTATCCTGTTCTGGAAACAATCTTACGTAAACTGGGTTGTGTATGTAGAGAATAATAAATGAAATTAGGAAACATTTCAGAGGAGTTATTTTTGGATATGTTATCTTCTGACTTTTAAACTCCAAATAATATTCCTTAGAATTTATGAGGGAAATATTGTGTTTGAAATTACGACCACATTGTAACAATTCTATTTTTAAAAAATCTCTGAGATAAATATTTTTATTCAGTGGAGATATTCCATTATCTAATTAAGATCAAAGCTCCTTCATTTTTTTTTTTTTTTTTTTTACTTTCAGAATATACATCGATGCTGTCATGCAATCATCCTCCATCCAACCCCCTTAAAAAAAAAAAAAAAAAAAAAAAAAAAAAAAAAAAAAAAGAGAGAGAGAGAGAGAGAGAGATAAACAAAATTAAGTGAAGAGACCCTCTCCCCAACGAGAATTGAAGAGAAGTGAAGGGGTGAGCACAGGGCAGTAATTGTGGTGTTCGGATGTTTGTAGAGTGCGTAGAAAACCCGAGTAAAGTTTTCCTTTCGAAAGTTCGAAGTAATTTGTTATTGTTTACTTAATGTTATTTATGTATATAGCCATCACTTGTGTACATATTTTAAATAATTCTGCTTATTAAATTCAGTAAGTAGAATAACCAGCGTAATTAGCTCAGCCATCAGTCACCTAGACATCACAGATGCATTCTGAGAATACTTTCGAATTAATAAATATTCTATAGTGTAAACTAGCCTAAGAGAGCTGGATGGTATATATGGATAATAATAAATGAAGAGAAGAGATTTTGCAAACATTATTTACAATTGTTTAATCTTCGAAAGCCATTCCCAAGAAATAATCGGCAAAACATTTTGATGCAGAATATTAAAACATTGTGACATTTTCATTAACCCTTTATCTACCGACGGTACTTATAAGTACCATTAAAATTACTTATTAAAAAATACTTTTAATACGTCCATTTGCTGTAATACTGTTTAGAATGAGTTACTGATATATTACTTTATTTTGTCCCCAAAGAAATTTTCGTTATACAAAACAAAAATATTTTTAAAAGGGTGATTTCTTTTGCCTTTGTATCTATTCAGCATTCTTGGTTCCGAGGGAGGATAATGGGGATTTTTCAATTCGGAAATATTTCGATATTTCCATTGTCAGAACATCATATTTATACATTTTATAATTCTACAAAATACAAAGAAAACAATTAAAAATAAAAGATTTGAGTGGGATTATCTATATTACCCAAAATCCCTGTAAATTCAAATTTAATTAATACTTCTAAATCCTTCAATCCTTCTAAAATCCTTCCAAAATTTATTAAATGATTATGTAAAACTTTTAATTTAGTTTAAACAGTTTACGTAAAATGCTTTGAAATATAAAATTTTCATGAATCCATATTTCGGTTGATAAATGATTAAAATAATGTTTGCGATAATTGTCTTTCAATAACAGATTTTCTTGATTTTAAAAAGTGTAACCTACTACATATTTTATTTTACCTTCAGATAATCCATCTATATGGAACTGGATACTGCATGTAGAGAATAATAAATTAATAGGGAGAGCTTTCTGCATACATTAATTTATACTGTTTAACTTCAAATATCAATCCATGGAACACATCAAGAAATTATTTTGTTTTAAAATATAAAAATATTATAATACTTTCTTCAAATATCTCTGTCATAATTATCTTTATATAAGAGATTTTAAATAAATAACTATAAAAATGTAATGCGGAGTGAGATTTTCGCCTTGCTTTTAACACAAAATATATAAAAAGAACATTAAAATGTTCAGGTTTACTGAAAAGGTGATTAAACTAATCAACTATAGATGTTAATAGTTAATTTTATTTAAAAACATCTTAGTACTTTCAAGCCTTTAGTCAGGCTCTTCCACAGAGAATATTTTTTTTATTTATACAAATACATAATCTCATTTTGAAAATGAACGAGATTTGTGGCTTAAAGATTGAATTAGTAGTATTTTAGTTGAACGGTAAAAAGAAATATTTAATTGTTGTGCAATAAATTTTATTACGCCATTTTCTCAAATTGTCAGGATTTATTTTCAGGATGTTAAACCATAAACACGGTATATTTTTTTTCAGGATGTTAAACCATAAATTCGGTACATTTAACATAATATTTATTATTAATAATATAATATATTACGTATATAATATGTTATTAATAACATATACAACTACGGACAAAATGTGAAAAATTGCTAAATTTAATTAAGGTAATTTCAAATACTTCTTGGGGAGCAGATCGCGCATCTCTCCTGAAAATTTATCGAGCTTTTATTCGCTCTAAAATTGACTATGCCTGCCAGATCTATGGTTCTGCACGTAATTCTGTTCTTAAAAAACTTGACACTGTGCACCATAGCGCACTTCGTGTTTGCTCTGGTGCATATCGTACATCTCCGATTTTAAGCTTGTATGTGGAGTGCTGTGAACCTTCATTACATCATACTCGTGAAAAACTCTCTTTGAACTTATATTATCGCCTTCTCTCTCATCCTGGTCATCCACTTCATTCCTACATTTCAAATACAGACAATGGCACTCTATACCAGCATCGTCCATCCTGCATCCCATCCTTTGGTCTCAGAATCAGAAACTTAATTGACAATACTCCTCTGAGTAGTATTGAGGTGAGTCCATGTCCACTGAATATACTCCCTCCCTGGAAACCGCATAGTATTACCTCTCTCGACCTGTTCAAAGGATATGATAAAAATAATTTGGTTCCTACTGTTTTCCAAACTCTTTTTGCTTCTCATCGAGCAGAGTTCAGTACCTACACTGACATTTATACTGATGGCTCAAAAAGTGGAGATCTTATTGGTTGTGGGGTTTTTTGTGAAAACATTTCTCTTAGTTATCGTCTGCACTCGTCTATCTCTGTATTTACGGCTGAATTGATTGCAATTGACAGAGCAATGTTGTACATCTCTCACCATCATGACACTTCCTTCATTGTTTATACCGACTCAAACAGCTCTATTGACGCCATTAAATCATTTAAAAAACATCCAACTGTCTCATCAATTCTAGAAACTTATTATAATTTGACACAACGTGGTTACAGTATTTTGTTTTGCTGGGTACCTGGACACATGGGTATTCCTGGGAACGAGAAAGCTGATGCGGCAGCAAAACAGGCTATTAATCCATTACAGCATAAAATTCCTCTTTCTGACGTTAAATTACTTATCAATCTTTTTATTAAAAATAATTGGCAAAACAGTTGGGACTTAGAATACAACAGTAAGCTGCATCATGTTAAACCTACAATCACGGCCTGGCCTCCGAATTATCCCAGGAAATCTGATGTTATTCTGACCCGCTTACGAATTGGGCATTCCAGAATTACTCATAGACATTTGTTACTTCGAGAAGATGCACCCATGTGTCCACACTGTCACTTTCATCAACTGACCATTCTGCATGTTTTAACTGACTGTCCGGGCCTCCGGCACTTGTATAGAACCTATTTCCATTCTTCTTGACCTATCTTGACAAACCTCATTGGGGAAACACCTCATGGGGCGCTCTTTACTTTCATAAAACATGCAGGACTATATTATGATATATAATGTACTTTTACATTTTAAATTGATGTACTGCTATTGGCTAAGTTTGTAACTTTTTCTATTGTCTGACTAAATCTGGATGGGGTCCCCCATCCAGATGGCTTACTTCTTTGATCATTATCATTGTTTGCTATTTTTAGTAACTTTTTTGGCGCAGCATGTCCCCTACGGGATTTTGTGCCATAAAACCCCATACAACCAACCAACTATTAATAACACAACATTGTAAAGTTTATATTACATAAGAGATTTTAAAATATCTAAAGAGTAAACTCTACTTCAAATTTTATTTGGCCCTCAGAAAATAAATCGATACACTCTAAGAAATGTTTTTGAATAAATAAATATCCTGTTCTGGAAACAATCTTGTGTAAACTGGAAGGCGTTTGTAGAGAATAATAAATGAAATAAGAAAGCTTTCCAGGGGGGATATTTTTGCATTTGTTATTTTCCGATTTTTAAACTCCATGTACTGTTCCTTAAAATTTATTGGGTAAACATTTTTGTTACAAAATACGAACACATTGTGCCTATTTTTTCGCAAATTCTCTGTCATAGTGTTTTTATGCAACAGAGATTTTCCATTATGCAAATAAGGTCAAAGTTATTTCGATATTTATTTTTCATAGATTGTTTTTGAGAATTGTTTTCGAAATAATATAAGAGAATTTTATAATGAAAATTAAAAAGCGAACTAGATGCTGTATATAGATAATAATAAATGAAGGGGCGAATTTTTTTCATACATTATTTACTAGTGTTTAAACTCCAAAAGCCATCCCCTAGCAACTTACGAGACGCTGGCACTTAAAACGCCCGGCTTTTCCATCTGAAGGGTCGTTCCATAATATACTTACACGCAGTCTCGTACTAAACAAAACACACCTACAACCACTTATTTCAAATTTCAATTCTAACAAAGTAGCCTGGGTAAGCAACAGCTTCTGCTGCTCCTTCTCAGCGCTAATTTTGACGCACATGTATCCGCCCATCGTCATTTAGGCGGACAGTTTCCTATTTTGTTATTTCTATTGTTTTTTATTCATGTTTGTCCCTTTTTTTCTAATCTGTCATCTGCCGCGTTAGCTTCTTTTGCACCTGGCAGGTGCGGCCCTGTTACGAGTTTGTATTAATACCGACCACTGTCGTAATTCTGGCGGTCTCACCTTTGGCTGAATTCTGTATTTTAAGACCTTAATTAAGGCGTACGGGAGGGACACCATGCTCTACAGACCTGGTTTTCGCTGTCCCTCTTAGGCAAACAAAACATTTGGCAAGATATTTTGTTTCAAAATGTTAAGCATTGTGTCATTTTCTCCAAAATATCATCTGTGATAATTATCTTCCTTTAACCGCTTCCCTGATTTGTCCGTACGTCATACGGGTAAAGTGTTTTTCCCAGACATGATTTTTCCGTACCATTTACTGGCGTAGTGGAAGATTGAGCCACTTTTTAAATTTAAATTTTTTTTAATTTTTTATAATTTTTTAGAATAAAATAAAATATTGAAATTGAAAATTTAGTATTTTTTCTTGAACTGGAAACCACTTTCAATTAATTTTGAACTATTTTTCTATGTCTAATATTTTTTTACTTTTTGTTTTACACCGTGGATCAAGTATCCCCATGAGAGGGATACTTGAGCCATGTTGAAGGGATACTTGAGCCAGTACGAAAAAAACCCCTACAAAAGTAGTTTTTTTCGCTTAATTTCTGTACAAATATTTTACAGAATGATAAATTAGGATACATAAAGTCCTTCAAAGGCAATTGAGAAACACGATAATTTTTTGTCAATGTAACTGGTGATCGAAGGATCATTGCAACATCTTTTTACTTTTAGCTACATGGTAACTCAGTAGTGCCCTCTGTTGGGGACAATAGTCATTTCTTTGAATAAAAAAACTTACAATAACAGAAGAGATTACAATTTCAATATAAAGTGTTAATACATATTAATATATTATATTAAAAAATAAATATTTTCATATGTTGGACCTGATTAATTGATGTATTAGAAATTATGATATGTAAAACAGTTTTAAAAATTTATTTTAATGTAAGAAAAGTTAAATTGAAAATTATGTTTACATTTATCTAAACAGGCTATTTTGTTAGTCAAAAGGAAAAAATAAATGGATATTTTCATTAAAAAATATACATTTTAAAACAATTTTTTTTTCTAAGTCATTATTGTTTAAAGAAAAAAAAAGAATTAATCTCCCTTTTCTGCAGAAAAAAATCAATTTCCTATTGGGGATGGTTGAGCCATGGTTCAAGTATCCCCAATCTCACAGATTCAAGTATCCCCATTATCACCATTTTTGTTTATCAGAGTTTTACTAAGTAAAGCATGCAGCTATTTGAACTAGTTTAGATTCAAAATACAATAAAAAATTATACTTATTAAAATTATATATATGATTGCAACTTTAAACAAAACTTTTAATAAAAAAAATGAAAAAAAAAACATGCACCTAAATATTTACTTCAGATGGGGAAAAAACAACTATTAATCACCATACTTTCAAAATGGTATCCAGGTATGTGATTTCTTTTTTATATGTTCAGAACTATAAATATGTTACCAAATTGCCAGTTTTAGAAAGAAAATTTAACCTACTGTTGAGGTAATAAGGGTGGCTCAAGTATCCCCACTTTCCTTTACATATTTAAGCATGATTTATTATTCTCCCCAATAGAGTTTTATTGTAAATTTCCGATTACTTAATTCCCGCAATTTTCTGCGTCATCTTGTCAAAATTTACTGTTTTAAAAAACTGGTGTAGATTAAAAATTCTGTAAAAGACATAAGGAAAAAAGGCTTTATTTGAAATTTTTTTTAATATGTATATAAAATATTGATCAGTTAAATGTTTCAACATATCTTCTTTATTTTCAAAACTGTAATTTACTTCATATTTTATTTTACCGTCAGAAAAATCTATCAATACGCTCTAGGAATTCTTTTCAAATAATATATATTCAGTAATGGAAACAATCTTATACGAAGTGGATGGTGTGAGAATAATAGATAAATAGGTAGAGCATTTTGTATATCTTATTTTTTACTGTTTAAACTCCAAATACCATTCCCTTGAACTCATCGGGGAACATATTTTTTTAAATATGAAGATGTGATATTTTATATGAATAATTTTTGTGACAAATATCAATCTTTAGGAGATATTTCATTATCTATAGAGTGAAAGTTAATTCAGTTTTAATTTCTCCTTCACATTATCAATAAATACACAATAAGAATAGTTTTCGAATAAATAAATATGCTGTAATGAAAACAATTTTATGTGAACTGGATGGTGTAAGTTGATAAAAAATAAATGGTGGGGAAAGTTTTTTAGCACATATCATTTGCTATTTGTTCAATGCTATTTCCTAGAAACCACCAACAAAATATTTTTTTAAAAATACTAACACATTGTAACATTTTCTTCAAATAATTTCTGTGTTATTTTTTTAAGAAGTTATCTATAATCTAAAAAGTGTAAGCTGCTAATTTTTTTTTTCAAAATATCCTTCGATACACTCTAAGAATTGTTTTCGGATCAATAACTAACCTGTAATTTAAACACTCTTATACGAACTCGATTTTTTGCGTAGAGAATAATAAATGAAAGGAGAAGTATTTTCTCTATATTAAGTTATTTAGCATAAATATCAAATAGCATTCTTTAAAGTAATTAATAAAGTATTTTGATTCAAAATACACAATACATTGCGACAATCTCTGTTAAAAGTGATATGTTTTAGCAGAGATTTCCCATATTCTAAAATGTGCAAGCTACTTCAATATTTATTTTACGTTCAAAATAGAGCTCCCGATTATACGTTTATACAAGTATACGTATAATACGTATTATACGAAATACGTATTTGCTATACGTATAATTCGGCATCGGCAGTTATACGTATTACAGGAAACAGCATATACGATACATCGTATATACGGATTTTACCCAAGCGGTTAAACGTATAAACGTTTAAACGTTTTTCATTCAATGTATGAAGTTTGATGTTTCAATATTTTTCTGCGGATTAGAGACATTGAGAAATATCCAGTAGAGTATTCCCATCGTGATTCTTTGTTCAAAGAACTACGATGTGTTTACTTAACTACTACTTGTTATGCAGGTACTTAAAAAAATCTGAATACTTCCTCAGTTTAGATTTTTTTTTTCCAAAAAACTAAGTTATTTATTATAAAATGTCTTACATTAGTTGTGGGTAGAATCAAACTAATCTTTGGAAAATCTGCGACGCAGTACTTAGTTCTTTATATTTTCTTGTATCTTTAGAAGAATAAAGCATTGGATTCGGGAATACTTTCGACGGGTTTACACGTTTTAAGGGTAAGAGAGTCCAAAAAACATGTTTTTACAGTATATCTGCCTGTCAGTTTATGAGTCTGTGACTTTTTCTGTCTATAATGTGACATGGATTTTGTGGGTTCTCTATCTCAAGACCTAATACACAGAATTAAGTAACATATATGGGGGAGACTGGGGCACATGCGAAATTGGGGCATATGATAACATTGCCATTTTTCACTAGTTATGTTTTTTTATTTCAAAAAATTACCAAAGATGGGAACACCTATAGACATATGGGAAAAATTTTTGAAACTCTTCGATATTTTGATTGTCTCCAGGAGCCAAAATACTGCTTACTGTACTCAAAAGTAAAATCTCCAGCTTGATAAAAGAATAATTTTATTTATTTATTCTGTTTTTCTTTATTTAACATATACTATGGATACTAATAAATATGTATGATATTTTTTATTTTTAAAATTTGAGAAATGCTAATGATTTGTCATTTTAACTCTTATGGGAATGTGGGACACTTATGAAGAGTCTAGATGGGGCAGATCTGGATACGTCATTAAATTGCCCAGTAATCATTCAGTGATTCTATTCCTTTTAGTTAACTTTGTGAAAATAATACCAGCTCCATTATCTATATTTTTATAGAAATAGAAGACATTTCTATCATATAAAGTTGATTTTGTGTAATAGAAACTTCTACAAACACAACTGTCAGCAAATAAATAAAAAGCAACAAGCTCTTTACGTTCAATTGGTAATTTAAATAAATTTCATGTTTTCTAAATTGCAATAAATGCTATACATTATTTTATTTAACAGTTTTCAATACTATTTTTTATGCATCATTAATAGAAAAAATATTACGTTTAACAACTTTGCAAATTTTTCTGTTTCATTTGTTGCAAACTTGTAGTATTAGTTTACTTCCATTTTTAAAACAGCTATTTTATTTGGTTTTTTGAAAAAAGATATATATATTAAGAAAATAAAATTTTTAAACTTATAACTACCTTGAAATCTCCATTATTGACACCCCCCCCTTTCTTTTAAAAGCAAAATAAATTAAATTTGGAGGAAGCTTATAAATGTAAAACAATTTTATCCTTAATTTACAGGCAAATAAGGCAAATATAGGAATGAGAATCTTTCGCCTTTTGGTAGTTTTCCTATAAATATTATCCAAATGCCTCCTCCTTAAAATCTCCCTCAAACAAAAAGCCCTAAGTAAAATTTAAATTCTTTAATTATTTTCTCAAGTTTACTTCTTTATTTATTTATTTATTTTTATATATATTGTAACAATATTTTATCAATTATCTAAGCCCCCACCCAAATCTACTTATTTTTATTTTATAATATTTTGCTTAAACATATCACTCAAAAACTAAATAAATATACATATGTTTTTTTTTTTTTTTTTTTTTATGGTGAATTTAATACATAGTACAACTAATGATTAAGGTAACATATGAAAAAGATAATAAAAACATGTCAAAAAATTTTTTTTCCGCGTGTACACATGTTTCCCTCATGTATTTACAACTGCTTTTTCGTTGGAGCACATATGAACATTTTTTAAATTTAATAAATTATTAAGAAAAGTAAGAAGAACTGTAAAGTTAATTTTTAAAAAATACTATGCATAAAAAAAAATATGTTCACTATATAGAGTAGTTTTGCTTATAGAAATTAACCCAGTTATGACAAAAAGCTATTTTTATGTGAACTGTTCACATGCATCCCAGTCTCCCCTATATATTCAGGTAGTTCCTGGTAGAAATTGTTATTGACTAGTTTTGTATGTAAATCGTTCAACAGGTGGCTCTACTTTGCTGCATTTTATTTACGATCTCTGCAATAGCTCTATCTCTAGAATTAATGCACGGAGTTTCATCAAACTACAGATTCAGTTAATGCTTAATATGAAGTGATTCTATGTATGTTTTGGTGAGAATATCAATATTAAAAAAATGAAATTTCATTATACATTAACAGAGTTATAAAATATTAGCTCCATGGAAAGAATAGCATTTACGCTCGGGTGCAATCTTGAGTGTAAAACAATAAGTGAATAAAGAATTTAAATAATATTTAAATAATTCTTTTTAAATAATTAAAAAGAAAAAACTAAATTTAACAAGAATTCACAATAAATCTGAAACATTTATACTCTCATTCTTTCCTTAAAAAGTGTTTAATTTTGCTGGTAATTTACAATGGATACAATTTGTATACATTACCTACACAAAATGTAAAATTACGGGGTATCTGAGCTCATTACCATGAGATGAACAAAAAAATCTAAATAAATTCAAAGTACAATGTTGCAAAATACTTTTGCAAATCACAGTAATAACTCGCTATTTTGAAAATAGATATTTCACTGTTAGTGAAACGAGATTGGCCAATCAGGAGTCTGATATTTTGTGAAATTTTTGCAAACTGTTTTAAAAAATATGCGCTTTTCATTGCTTGATCTTGTATATATAAGGCATACTATACGGATTCCTGTCGTAACGCCACCGATTTCCAAATTATTCTTCATTCAGTGACATAAGACTGATGAAGTCCAATATTTAAATTAGATACGATACGTGGAATATACGTATATATTAGATATACGTATTGTCCGATTACTTATAGCTTTACTTTACTTTATTTTGTTTATTTACATTAGAAAGTTCCGCAGGCTCTAGAGTCGGATATTTTAGAAGGCATAAGAGTCTAAACATAAAGATAATAACGACACTTTATTTATAGTTAAAGCATGATAATTACACTGTTATTCTTCCAATACATTTATTGGAATTCTGATAAATAAATAACATAGGATTTTAAGGATGCCTAACTTTAAAGATATATAAATTAATTCGCATAGAAAAGATTGCTCAAAAGTATTCAAAAGATAACCCGCTCACCTCTTAGATTAACTAGAAAGTCCCCGTCGGACATCAGGCACATCCCCACCGGTGCTCATATCCAGAACACCAACTCCTTCTCTCATCCCAGGGAGAGCACAAAATAACCACAGTCATGAAAGACTATTCTAATCTATCCTTCATTTTCGCTATTTCTCTCGACATCCCATTTTACTAACTTCTCCCTGCCTGAAAATCCCTCCTAAAAATCTTATCCTCCTATAAAATTTCTCTCTCTTGCATATCATTATAATTTTTTAAGTAACGCGCAACTTCATATGCAGGTGGTCTGAAAACAAATCCTAGTAAACAGCTAAACCCCTTTTACGATGTAATGTGAGAATCGTGTTACCGAATGCGACATTTTTTCAGCTAACATGTTAATCCCACTACTAAATTTGCAGACATTCAAATACCACAGTGGACATATTTATTTCTTTGAACTCCCATATGCGCGAAGATTCTTACTCTTGTTTACAGGAAATTCAATCTTTTCCAGTCTAACTTATAAACAATCTTGACAAATTTATTGGCTAACTGACTGTTCAGCCAGAATTCACTAACTCCTTACCAAACATCCCGGTTACCCAAGTGTCGTTAAATCGTGGAAATTCTATCCTTTTGACGACTTCCCGCATGCACGTGAATCTCAAACACTCTGGTGGGTCGAGATCCTGCATTCCTATATAATATGTCTTTTATTTTTTTACTGTACTGCATTACTCCAGCGAGCCGCGAAAATGTGTCGGGTTTATCCCGACAGTATTCTAAAATATACGTTTAACTGATACGCCTTATACGTATCCGGATACGTTTAAACGTATATTTTAAAGTATTCGTATAGCAGAAAAATGTATTATACGGAAATACGTATATCGTTTAAACGTATAGCTGCTATACGTATCCTATCGCGAGCACTAGTTCAAAATATCCATCAATACACTTTAAGAATTGTTTTCGAATTAAAAAAAAATCCTGCAATACAGGCACTCATATTTGAACTGGATGGCGTAGGAAGAGAATAATAAATGAATGGTGTGGGATTTTTGCATATATTACTTTTTACTGTTTAAACTCCAAATACTCTTCCTAGAACTCCCGGGAAAATATTTTGTTGAAAAATATAAAAACATTGAGACATTTCAATCAAATAATCTGTGTAATAATTAGCCTTTTTAAGCGATGTTACATTATCTGAGTAGTGAAAGCTACTTCAACTTTTAAAAACTTTTTAAAGTTGAAAAGAGTTTATGCACAACGTTTGGATGTCTGCCCACGTTCTATCTTTCGTAAATACACTTGGATTTTCATGCAATTGGTAAACCTTTTTTAGGGCCCCTTAGGCATGTTTTGTATCATATATGAAATATATGAGATTAATAGTTCGTTTACAGGGTCACCCAAAAGAATTACATTACATTATGGTTGATTGGGGAAAATCGTTTATAGAGTTATTTAATGACATTACGCTATTGGAAATATATTGAAACTGATAAAAATCACTAAATTTCACTATAATTACATTAGAACAGGACATTCACAGCATTTTAAATCTATTTACAGGGGCACTAGATTGGATTCAAAGGACAGAGTTTTAAAGGACAAGACATTTCAAGCAAGATACTTTTTCATACATTATTTTCGATTGTTTAAACTCCAAATACCATTATCTTGAAATCACTTCAAAATTATTATGACATTGTTTAATATAATAAATAAATAAATTGCAAATTTTCCGCTATATAATTGTATAGAGGGGGGGGGGTACATGCGGCGTCTATAAATTATGTTAAACTATTTCACATATAATAAAATCGATATACATTGCTTAGGATTATCACAAGTTACTTCCTGTGTAATAGTAAATAACTTTCCATATTGTTGAATTAGATATAATATTTTTAAGTATTAAACGTTGCCGCTTATTGTATTATTCGGAATGATTGGAAAGTGCTTCATAATCTATGGTTGGTGTATGATTCTTTCTATCTTGTTATTCTTTCTTCAGAATATTCCTGAATGCACTTTAAGAATCATTTTCGAATAAATAAATATTTTGTAATGGAAACAATCTTATGTGAAGCAGATGGCGTTTGTAGATAATAATAAATAAAGTTTTTTTTCAGACATTGTTTACTATTGTTTAAACGCTCAATCCACTCATCAGAAATTATCGGCAAAATATTGTTTTTCAAAATACTAAACGTTGTGACATTTTCTTCAAATAATCTTTATAATATTTATATTTCTTTAAGGTTTTCTATATTCTAAAAATGTGTAAGCTACATCAATTTTTATTTAACTTCAGAATATCTATCGATGCACTCTAAGAATTGTTTTTAAAGAACAAATATCTTGTAATGGAAACAATCGCACACGAGCTAGGTCGTGCATGTAGAGAACAATAAATGAAATAAGGAAACATTTCAGGTTTTTTTTTTTTTTTTTTTTTTTTTTTTTTTTTTTTTTTTCATGAATCATTTTTCTATTGTTTGAAATGCAAATACCATTCCTTTGGATTTACCGGGAAAATGTTTTTATTCAGATTACAATAAAATTGTGACAATATCTTCAAAAAATCTCTGTGATAAGTATTCTTATCCAGCAGAGATTTTCCATTATGTAAAAATATCAAAGCTACTGAAATTTTTATTTTACCTTCAGAATGTCTTCCGATAAAAAGTGTGAATTGTTTTCGAATAAATAAATATCCTGTAATAGTAGCAATATTATGCGAACTGGATGGTGTAAGTAGAGAATAATAAATGAAAGTGGAAATCTTTTTTGCATGCATTTTTTATTCTACTGTTAAAACTTCAAATAACATTCCCTAGGATTCATCGGGAAAATATTTTGTTTCACAATACTAAAACATTTTGGCATTTTCTTTAAAGTCTACCCTGTGATAATTAACTTTCTTTAAGAATTTTTTCTACATTCTAAAAAGTGTGAGCTACTTTACTTTATTTTTATCTTCAAAATAACCATTGATACACTCTAAGATTTGTTTCGGAAGAAATAAATATCTCAAAAAAAGTAATTTCTGTGAACTGATTGTTGCACGAAGAGAATAATAAATAAACCCTCTGACAGTCTGGCAAAATGGCAAAATGGCAAATTTCTAATGTTGTTTTCTCTGAATTTTATTTTAAATGCTAAAAAAATGCAATTCTTTCAAAGCTATATAAAAAACTCAAAAGCGAATATCAAAGTTATCCTTGAAAGATTTAATTACTGTTCAATGTACTAAAAATCTATTAAATGAATACTATTAAGTTATTTTAAATATTGCATGTACTGCAGTGAAATCTGGAGCTTAGTGAAATTGTTAACACGGGCTTGTCAGTGAGAGAGTTTTAAAGGACAAGACATTTCAAGAAAGATATTTTTTCATACATTATTTTCCATTGTTTAAACTCCAAATACCATTATCTAGAAATCACTTCAAAATTATTATGACTGAAAATAATAAAACACTGTTACATTTTATTTAAAGAAGCTCTGTGATAATTAGATTTCTTTAAGTGAAAACATAAATATCCTGTAATGGAAGCTATCTTATGCGAAGTCAGTGGTGTATGTAGATGATAATAACTAAATGAGATTTTCTTTTGCACACATTATTTACAATTTTTAAAACTCTAAAACCTATTCATCAGAAATCACCGACAATATATATATATTTTTTTTTTCAAAATACTAAACGTTGTGACACTTTCTTCAAAAAACCTCTGTAATTATTATATTTCTTCTTTATATTCTAAAAATTATAAGCTACTTCAATTTCTATTTTACCTTCACAATACCTCTCGATACACTCTAAGAATTGTTTTCGAATAAACAAATACTCTGTAATGGAAGCAATCTTTCGTGAATTAGATTTTGTATGTAGAGACTAATAAGTGAAATAAGGGATTAATTATGTATCGTTTTTCTATTGTTTTAATTAGAAATACCATTCTTTGAATTTATCGGGAAATATTTTGTTTCAGAATACGATAAAATTGTGAGAATTTCTTCAAAACATCTCTGCGATATATGTTTTTATCCGTCAGAGATTTTCCATTATCTAAAAAATCAAAGCTAATGAAATTTGTATTTTACTTTCAGAATATCCTTTCAAAAGAAACACGAATTATTTTCGTATAAATAAATATCCTGTAATAGAAGCAATCTTATACGAATTGGATGGTGTTTGTAGAGAATAATAAATGAAAAGAGATATCTTTTTGCTTGTATTTTTTATTCTGATGTTAAAACTTCAAATGGCATTTCCTGGGATTCATCGGGAAAATATTTAGTTTTAAAAACTAAAATATTATGGCATTTTTTTCAAATAACCTCTGTGATTATTATCTTTTTTTAAGAGTTTCTCTACATTCTAAAAGGTACAAGCTACTTCAATTTTTATTTTACCTTCATAATGCCTACGCACGAATTGCTTTCGAATAAACAAATACTCTTTATTGTAAGCAATGTTTTGCGAACTAGATCGTGCATGTAGAGAATAATAAATTCAATAAGGAACAATTCAAGGCGGATTTTTTCTTTGTTGCATTGTATTTCTATTTTCAATTAGAAATACCATTCCTTTGAATTTATCAGGAAAATATTTTGTTTCAGAATACGATAAAATTTCTTCAAAAAATCTCTGTGATAAGCAGAAAATTTCCATAAACCTTTAAAGTACTTCAGTTTTTATTTTACCTTCTGAATATCCATTTTTAAACTCAAAGAATAGTTTTCGAATAAACATATACGTTGTACTGAAAGCAATCGTATGCGAACTAGATTGTGTATGTAGAGAATAATGAATGAAACATAGGAAAATTTAGGGTGATTTTTTGCATGCATCATTCTTCTATTGTTTAAACTACAAATGTCATTTCTTTGAATTTATTGAGAAAATATTTTGTTTAAGAATACTATAAAATTGTGACAACTTCGTGAAAAAATCCCTGTGTTTTATCCAGCAGATATTTTTCATTATCTCAAAACGTCAAAGGTACTACGATTTTTATATTTCCATTAGAATATCTATCTGTAAGAATTGTTTTTGAATGAACAAATACCTTGCAATGGAGCAATTCCCCATGAACACGATAGAGTGTATAGAGAATAATAAATGAAAGGGGAATTTCATTTTTTTTTTTAACTCAAATACCATTCGCCAGAATTTATCAGGAAAATATTTTGTTTTAAAATTCTAAAGCATATCGGCATTTTTTTTTTCAAAATATATTCTGTGATAATTACCTTTCCATTTAATGAACAGAACAAGGAAACATTTTACAGGAAATTTTTTCTCATGAATCATGTTTCTCTTGTTAAACTACAAAAACCATTCCTTTGACTTTGTCGAAAAAATATTTTGCTTCTAAATACGAGTTAATTGTGAAACATCCTTCAAAAAAAAAAAAAAAAAAAAAAAATCTATGTGATAAGTGATTCTATTCAATAGAGATTTTTCTTATCTGAAAACATAAAAGCTTCTTCAATTTTTATTTTGCCTTCAGAAAATCCTTCGATAAACTCTAAGAATTGTTTTCGAATAAACAGATATTCTGCAATGAAAGCAATCTTATGAGAACTGAATGGTGTATGTCGAGAACAATAAATGAAAGGGGATACTTTTTTGTATGTAGTAATTTCTATTCTTAAACCCTCAATAAACATTCCAAAAAAATTACCGGGAAAATATTTTGTTTAAAAAAAATATTAAACTTAAAAATTTCTTCAAAGTAATCTCTGTGATAAGTTTTTTAAATCCAGCAGAAATTTTCCATTATCTAAAAACTTCAAAAACCTCTTTTATTTTTACTTTTATTTGTTTCCTTCAGAATAGCCGTCAATAAACTCTAAAATTTGTTTTCGAATTAACACATTTCCTGCAATGAAAGCAATCTGATGTTAACTGGATGATGTACGTAAAGAACAATAAATGATTTTCCACTTATTATTTTCTGTTTTTAAAGCTTCAATAATCATTCAGAAGAATTTATTGGGAAAATATTCTGTTTAAAAAAAACTAAAACTTTATAGCAATGCGTTCAAAATATACTCTGTGATAATTATTTTTCTTTAAGAATTTTCCTATGTTCTAGAAAGTGTAAGCTACCTTAAATTTTTATTTTACTTTCAGAATATCCAGCGATACACTCTAAGAACAGTTTTCGAATAAATAAATATCCTGTAATGCCGTTAATCTTATACGAACTGGTTGGTGTATGTAGAGAATAATAAATAAAACAAGGAAATATTTAAGGAGAAGTTTTTTTTCGATGCATAATTTTTGTATTAATTATTTAACTATACACTCTAAGAATTGTCTTCAAATAAACAAATACCTTGAAATGGAAACAATTTTATGCAAACTAGATCGTTTATATAAAGAGTAATAAAAGTTAAAGATAAAGAGTAGGTAGAGAGGTTAGATAAAGAGTAATAAAAGAAACACGGAAACATTTTAGGGGGAAAATTTTGTGTGTATCACTGTTCTATCGTTTGAACTGCAAAACCTTTCCTTTGAATTTATCGGGAAAATATTTTGCTTCAGAATACGCTAAAAGTGTGAAAACCTCTTCAAAAAATCTTTCAGGTAAGTGTTTTTATTCAGAAGAGATTTTTCACAACGTCAAAAATACTGCAATTGTTATTTTTCCTTCAGAATATCCTTCAATAAACTCTAAGAATTGTTTTCGAACAAACAAATATCCTGCAATGAAAGCAATCTTATGTAAACTGGATGGAGTATGTTGAGAATAATAGATGAAAGGTGTTACACTTTTGCATATAGTAATTTCTATTCGTATACATTCAAAAACCATTCCGAAGAATTTATCGGGAAAATATTTTTTTTTTTTTTCAAAATACTAAAACATTATAGAAATTTCTTCAAAATATATACTGTGTGATAATTATTTTTCGTTAAGAATTTGTCTATTTTCTAAAATGTGCAGGCTACTTCAATTTTTATTTTGCCTTCCGACTATTTATCGATACACACAAAGAATTGTTTTCGAATATACCAATACCGTATAATAAAAACAATTTCATAAGAACTAGATCGTGTATGTACAGAATTATTAATGATACAAGGAAGCATTTCGGTGGAAATTTATTTGAAGGATTCATTTTTCCCCTGTTTGACCTACAAAAGCCATTCCTTTGAATTTATCAAGAAAATATTTTGTTTCAGAATGCGATACAGTTGTGACAATTTCTCCAAAAATCTCTGTGATAAGTGTTTTTGTCCAGCAGAGATTCTGCATTATCTAAAAACGTCAAAGCTGCTTCGATTTTTATTTTACCTTCAAAATATCCATCGACAAACTCAAAGAATTGTTTTCGAATAAGTAAATACCCAGCAAATGAAGCAATCTTATGCAAACTGGATGGCATATGTATACAATAATAAGTGAAAGGGAAGACCTTTCTGCATACATTATTTTCGTTTCCCATTCCCTACAATTCATCGGGAAAATACTCTGTTTCAAAATACTAAAACATTGTGACATTTTTTTCTCAAAACATACTCTGTGATAATTATTTTCTTTTAAGATTTTTTTTTTTTTTTTACATTCGAAAAATTTTAACTACTTCAAATTTTATTAGGTGCGTTCTTAAATGTATAAATATGTAGCACCTACACTCGGCGTTTATTAATTCCATTTTCCGTCTGACTGCATGTAACAGAGCAAAAACTACCCCACCAAATCGTTTTAAATGTAAAATATATAATCGATGCATAATTTTTACGAGTCATTTCAAAATTTATAAAAATCGGATGTATAATGTAAATACTGGGACAATAAAATATATTCCATTACATAATGGTCAATGGACGAAAATAGTTTCAAGTACATTTGATGAACTTATACTCTTTCGAACTTAATAGAATTGAATAAATCTACTAAAATATACATTCAGCACAATCTTTGATGCTAAGAAATTTTTTTATTAATTTACAGGGCCACACAAAAGTATTCCAATGGTATACGGAGAAACATTGTTTGAGGCGCATATTAATTATATTAAAAAAAACTCCGTTATAGTACTAACGCACCACATTTGCTACGCTTGTCATACAATTTCCACTTGTCTTGTCTTTAGATTATCAATCATCGATACGCTTTAAGAATTGTTTTCGAATAAATAAACATCGTGTAATGGAATTAATCTTACACGAGCTGGTCGATGTATGTAGAGAATAATAAATGAAAGAACAGAAAATTTTTGAAGAGCTTTTTGCATATATTATTTACCATTGTTTAAACTCCAAGTATCATTATCTAGAAATCACTGAGAAAATATTATAATTGAAAATATAAAAATGTTATGATATTTTCTTCAAATAATTTCCTGCGATATGCATGTTTGTTTATCAGATTTTTCCGATAATCTCAAAAATTAAATCTACTACTATTATTGTTGCGTCAGATTTTTTTTTATTTGAATTTTCATTTTATTTTCGGAATTTTATCGATAAAATCTAAGAATTGTTTTCGAAAAAATAAATGTTCTGTAATGAAAACTATCTTAATTGTGGTAGATTATGTAGAGAATAATAATTGAATAAAGAAATATTTTAAAAGACAGTTTTATGTGTACTACCTCTGACAATAAATTTCGGTGAATAGTCCTGTAACATTAATGTAGATGAAATATTAACGAAAGTTACAATACCATCTTTCAATATAGTCACTTCCCATAACTATGCACCGCTGAGATTTGCTATATATGTCCTGTGAAATTTGCAAGAAGTCTTCTTTTGGGATGGAGTTCAAAAGCTTCGTCACGTTTCGTTGGATATCAGCAATATGGTAAAATACCTTTTAAAGAGAGTTTGAGTCGTGAAAATAGGAAGAAGTCTGGAGGATTGAGATCTGGCGAGTATGGTGGATGTTCAATTTGCACCACCCTTCATGAATTTCTTTCGTTGTCTTGCAAAGCTTAAAACCAAACTTTAAACTGATCTTTTGTTCGTTCATTTTCCTGTTCTCCGTTAAGAACCATCACTCTGAACAATCACTTAGTAAAGCACGTCTTACACAGAACATAACCCACGCTCAATTGAATAACAACGGGGGAAGATGGTCAACACTTGCCTCTATGCAGGTGCTGCATTTTATTTCCCCAGTGTTGACAGATCGGTCATTCTGAATTCATTCACCGAACTTTATTGTCAGAGGTAGTATATATATATATATATATATATTAAATTGTTTAAATTCCAAATACCATTCTTTAAAAATTACTGGCAAAAGATTTTATTTTAAAATATAAAAACATTGTGACATTTTCGTCGTATAATCTCTATGATAAGTATGTTTCTTTTCACGATTTTTCATAATGATAATTTGAAACTGCATTTGCAGAACATTATTCGATCCATTTTAAGAACTGTTTTTGAAAAAAAAAATTTTCTCTAAGCGTACTGTCATAAATATAGTGGATTTTGCAGTGAAAATTATTTGAAGGAAAAAAACATTTTAGAAGACCAGTTTTTTTGTATACATATATTTTATATTATTGAAATTCCAAATATCATTTTTTATAATATTTCGGCAAAATATTTAGTTTAAAACATAAAAACATTAAGACATTTTAGTCTTATAATCCCTGTGATAAGTATGATTCTTTAGACATTTTTTAAAAATCTTAATCTGAAGATGCATTTGCAGAATATTAATCGATACATTATAAGAACTGTTTTTTTTTAAATTCTGTAATGAGTACTGTCATAAGTGTCGTGCATTTTGCGGTGAAAATTAATTGAATTAAGGAGACATTTTAGAAGACAGTTTTTGTATACATTTTTTTTATATTGTTTAAATTTCAAATACCATTTATTAAAATTTATCGACAAAGTATATTTTTTCAAAATATAAAACAGTGACATATTTTCTTGTAATATCTGTTATAAATATGATTCTTTGCACGATTTTTCATAATGATAATTTGGAGATAAATTTCCAGAATATTAATCGATACACTCTAAGAATTGTTTTTGAAAAAAGAAATTATCTATAATGAGTACTGTTATAAATGTAGTGCATTTTGAAGAGAATAACATTTGAAGGAATGTTACACTGTAGAAGAAAATTTTTTGTGTATGTTTTTTATATATTGTATTCCAAATACCATTCTTTGAAATTTTTTTGCGAAATATTTTGTTTCAAAATGTAAAAACAATGTGACATTTTTATCAAATAACCTGTGTGATAATAATGATTCTTTACATGATTTTTCATAATGATAATTTGAACATGTATTTGAAGGGTATTAATCGATACACTTAAAGAATTGTATTTGAGGAAAAAAAATGTTCTGTAATGAATACTGTCATAAATGTAGTAGATTTTGCGGAGAATAATTGAAGAAGGGAAACATTTTAAAAGACAGTTTTTTGTATATATTTTTTTATACTATTTAAATTACAAATACAATTCTTTAAAATTTATGGGCAAAATATTTTGTTTCTATCATAAATATAAAAAGATTGTAACATTTTCGTCAAATAACTTCAGTGATAAGTTTGATTCTTTTCACATTTTTTGATGATGATAAATTGAAAATGCATTTACAGAATATTAATAGATACTCTCTAAGAAATGTTTTTGAAAAAAATAAAGATAATAAATACTCTCTAATGAAAACTATGTTAAATGTATTGGATTTGGTAAAGAATAATAATTGAAAGAATAATACATTTTATAATGCAGTATTTTGTATATATTTTTTCTACCTTGTTTAAATTCCAAATGCCATTTTAAAAAAATTATTGGTAAAACATTTTCTTTCAATATATAAAAACATTGTAACATTTGAGTACAATAACCTTTGTAATAAATGTTATTCGTTACTCGTTTTTAGGTAGATTTCGTAAGAAATACTACCTATTGCAATCGCACCAGTTTATATATCTATCTATCTATCTATATATATATATATATCACTTTTTTATGGACACGATAACTTCTATAATTTTTCACCAATCTCCACCAAACTTGTACATAAAATCAAAGGGGATAAAATCTTGGCTAAGTTCGTTAATGGGCAAAATCGGACCAAGGGGGTCGGAATAGGAGGCGTTTTTGTGAAAACCGAAAAAACGCCATAACTTCTTAATTAAAGTAGATATCGAATCGGTTTAAAGTTTATATTACTTCTTAAAAATGGGCCAAAAGTATATGCAAGACAGATTTTTGATAAATTTAGAAGTGGGCTCAAGGGGCGAAAAAAACAGGTATTTTGAGAGAAAAAAATTCATAACTTCGTCAATTTTCAAGATATCAAGTCCAACTAAATTTTTTGTAAATGTTCTTAAAATTATCTAAAACTTTTGTATTTACAAGTTTTTGATAGGACCAACTTTTACCGACGAAAAAAATTAAAAACGAAAAGAAAAAGGGCGCTGAAAAAAGAGAAAAATCCATAACTCCGTCAATTTTTAAGATATCAAATCTGATTAAATTTATTTTACATCTTCTCAAAAATATCTACAACTTTTATATTGACAAGTTTTTCATAGGATCAATTCGTATAGCAAAAAGAAATTAAACAAAAATAGGAATTGGAGAAAAAACCTCAAATCCAAACTGCTTATATTCTGACTCATTTTTAAATTCATTTTTGATTCTAAACGCATCCAAATGGTAGATCTTCTTATTTAGAAACTGTATAAAGTGATGCATTGGTCAATTTTCTGATAAAGACAGAATATATTTCAAAAAAGGCTACCAAAAAGGGTATTTTGAACAGAATTTCCGAAAGTCATCCGGACTGAAAATTGAAGGATGTGTTCAAATAAGAAATTGCGTTTTTTTCTGACTCGTTTTTAAATCCATTTTTGCTCTCAAATGCATCCAATTTACAGATCCTCTTATTTAGGAACTATATAATGTGATGCATTGATCGGTTTTTTGATAAAGACAGAATATATTTTTAAAAAGGCTACCAAGAAGGGTATTTTGAACAGAATTTCCCGAAGTCTTTGTGATTTGAAAATTTAAGGAAGTTTTCACATAGCAAATTGCTTTTTTATGACTCGTTTTAAAATCCATTTTCGCTCTCAAACGCATCCAATTTACAGATCCTCTTATTTAGGAAATATATACTGAGACGCATTGGCCAGTTTTTTGATAAAGATAGAATATATTTTTTTAAATGCTGTCAAAGTGAGTATTTCGCACAAAATTTTCCGAGCAATCATGAATAAAGAATTAAGTATGTATTCAAACAACAAATAGGTTATTTTATGACTCATTTTTAAATTCAATTTTTTTCTCAAATGCATTCAAATGACAGTTTTTTGTTATTTAGGAGCTGTATAATGTACTGTTTTGGTCGATTTTTTTAATAAATTGAGAATCTATTTCAAAATATGTTGTCAAAACGGGCATTTGAGCTGAATTTTTCTTAAGATGATTCTGATAAAACCAGTTTTTGAAGAAAAATGAAATTAAAAATTTTTCATAAACGGCCAAATGAAGTTATTAAACTGGGTTTATCTCTAATCATATATATATATATTTTTTTTGTTGAATTGAGCACTCTTCGAAATCTACCTCCGCCTATAGGCCCAGCCGACAGGGATTTTTTTCATAATGTAAAAGTGTAAGCTACTTCAATTTTTATTTTACTTCCAGAATATTCATTGATACACTGCATGCTCTATTTTCGAATAAATAACTATTCTTTAAAGGAAACTATCTTAAGCGAACTGGATGCTGTAGAAAATAATAAATGAAAGAAGTGAACATTTTTTCAGAGAGATTTTTACATACATTATTTCATATCGTTTAAACTCAAAATATCATGCCCTAGAAATCATCGGAAAAATATTTTTTTTTTCGAAATATAATAATATGTTGTGAAATTTTCTTCAAATGCTATCTGCAAGAAGCATGTTTGTTTTACAGATATTTCCGATGATCTGAAAAATTAAATCAACTGCATTTATTGTTTTTAACAGTTTTATTATTATTTTAACTTTCATAATGTTAATCTATACACTTCAAGATCTGTTTTTGGAAAAGTAAATGTTGTATAATGTAAAGTATCTTTAACGAATAGATTTTGTAGAGAATAATAAACGAAAAAATTGGAAATTTTAGGGGGGATCCAAAAATTAGTAAAAATCTCTAGAAATCATTGATAATTTTTTTTTTCAAAATATATTAAAATTGTGATATTTCCTTCAAATAATCACTGCAATAAAAATGTTTTTTTAGCACAGATTTTTTATAATCTAAACATAAAAGCTGCCCTTCATTTTTATTTTCAAAATATCCATCGACGCATTTTTAGGAAAACTTTTGAAAAAATAATTATCTTTTAATGTTAAATATTATAAATGATCTTGATGTTGTAAAAAAAGAAACTAAATTTTGAAATATCAGGAAAAAAACTTCTTCAATATGTTGATCCCAGAAGGCAAGGGGTATATAAGTGACAAAATTGAACTCAGTGCACAGACGACCTAAAAACATGCTTTTTTTTTAAGGTGATGAAATATAATTTATTTTCTAATTATGTGCTGCGTTCTAGTGATCAAACACTTTTAACGAATAATAATCAAGATTGATTAATTGTAAATTTAAAGAAAATTGTACTCTAATTTTTTCACAGTTATTGTAATAAGCGTTCAAAAACCAAAATGAAACAAGTGGCAGTTTCCTATATTAATTCAGCGAATTATTATTGATTTTCAAATTTAACGTCAATTATCTTTAAACTCTATTTACTCCAAAAAGAATTTTTGTCACTTGTATTCCTAGGCTTCTGAGATCCTCATATTCTAATTTTTTATTTCTTAAAAAAGTAAATGTCTAACATACATACATGATCATGAAAAAATAAAGCATTTTATTGATTGCTTAAAAATCTGAAAGAAAAAACATGAAAACAATGAAAATGTTTATCAGAAATAAATCCCCTATGTGATTTGTCTTCATCAAGGACTTTATGAAGATAAATGAAAATATTCTACAGTTGAACGACTTATTGTAGAATGATTTGTAACGCCATTGTTCACGGTTTTTACCGTATTCTCTCAATTAATTTTTTCATTTTATTTTATTTTTACTTTGATCTTTTTTTCCCTATTGATAACCATCGAAAAACTCAACATTTAGTTTAAAAGGTGGTGTATTGTAATGATTTGAATTATATTTCTACATTATAATTCAATTATATTTCCTGGTTATCATTCAATACATTTTAGCAATTATCAAAATATATGCGAAGTCTTTAAAAAGTTAAATTCTCATTCGACACAAACACGTAGATATTTAGCTGTATTATACTTGTTACATGTGTTTTAAAATGTTTTAATAAAAACAAAATAAAAATTCTATAATAAAAGAATTTTAATACAAAATTTATTTTTTAATATTTAAAGAAAAATAATCCCAACACTTTACTGATATTATTTTGCACTGACAAAGTTTAATTAGCCCAATGCCTTGCTTTTTTAAGCAACTCATTAAATACATTTTTAATTCAGTACTTTTCATTAAACATTTAAACTTTCGAGAAAGGATATATCATATATTTACTGAAAATTATGCAAATCCTCATTTAAAAAATACGCCAACATTGTTTATTTAGCTTTGTTAATTCTAGCAAACAACACTGCTAAAATCTAAATTCATATAGTATTTCCCTTCAAATATTTAATGTTTCAAAATATGTATTCACTTTATTATACGTTAGATAAATTCTTTGTTGTGGTTATTGGTTTAGAATTCTATTCAGTTTGCTTGTTTAACCATGGTTTTGTTACATTTTATCTTTTTAAGCTTAAAATATTTTTTCACACGTTATTTCACACAGTGCTTTTGTTGATATAAATATTTAGAAAAAAATTATGGCTTAAAATACTAAATAAGCAATCCTTTGATATCAGATAGACAAAACATCGGTTATGAAATATTTTCATTTTGTATATTTAGACTTATTTTTTACTCATATATATATATATATATATATATATATATATATATATATATATATATATATATATATATATATATATATATATATATAATTCACATTATGCAATGAAAGTTCAAAATTTTCAAGGAAAGAGTGTATGTCAAAAAAGTAAACAATGAACTATGAATTAAAAAATTAAAAAACAAACAAATACAGGCAAGAAAAAACAGTCTGTTCTTCTTCAGAGGGAGGACAGACGAAACCTAGCCCCACCCCCCTACTTCAAAACAATGAAATGTTTTAGGTTTCTGAACGCCCACCAAACCTGCAATCAAAATAACAACAGAAAAATATATACCGAATTTCCAAAAACAAAACCAGTGATATGAAATATATGAAAAAATCTTTACTATATAAAAAATCAGTGTAGTAGCTTATAAAGTATTTCAAAATGAATGGAGAGTTTGGCAAGCGTCCCCCCTGACCTAAAACAAAACGTTGAAATAAAGAACAATCATACCTGCTTCAAATTCTTGCCTGTAAAAACAACAAAATAACTAGAATGCTCTCTCCATATCCAAATTGCATAAAACTTCAAAAGCCAGGTCTGCATTACTTTCCTGAAACTCGAAACATCCAGTCATACTCGTTCTAAAAATATAGACTTTAGAATAAAACTTTCAAAAAGAATGTCAGGGAAGCATGCTATCAAATTACAAGCTACGCCAACAGTCCGCAGTGTTGCCAATTATTTTTTACAATAGTTTTTACATAATATCTGAACAGACTGTTTTTTCTTGCCTGTATTTGTTTGTTTTTTAATTTTTTAATTCATAGTTCATTGTTTACTTTTTTGACATACACTCTTTCCTTGAAAATTTTGAACTTTCATTGCATAATGTGAATTATATATGAGCTGCTTAAAGCGCCAATGGTGCTGCAATGTTTTCATGGTGAATTGACACTATATATATATATATATATACTGCTCAAAACAATTAAAAGATATTGCAGTTTTAGGTGGATTTTGTATCTGGGAAACCTTTTAGCTGATTGATACATGGTCGACAGACATAGTAGGTTATATGAGAATAAATTACACATGTTTGGCAGAAAAAAAATGCATTTTATTGAGCGTTTGTGTACAAAAGGAAAAAAAAACAATTTGTGCATATGAGAAAAAAAGAATAAGAAAAGGTGTTTTCTTCAAAGAAAATCATTTTCAGTAGGAGGTATGGTTTCCACGGGCGGCCAGCAACGTTGAACACCTTTGAGGTATGGACTCAATGAGGCTATTAATGACGAGTTGGGGTATTCTGCCCCACTCTTCCAGAAGAGCTCTTTCCAGTTCTTGGAGAGTTTGTGGGGGTTGTTGGCGGCCAGAAACTCGTCTTCCTAGAGCGTCCCAAACATGCTCGATTGGATTCATGTCTGGAGAACACGCTGGCCATCCCATTCAAACGATTCCTTCCTCGAAAAGGAAATCCTCCACCAGGTTTGCACGATGTGGCCTGCAGTTATCGTCCATTAAAATGAAGTTATCTCTGATTGCTGCAGCGTAAAGGACTACAATAGAACTGAGGATCTCATCCCTATATCGGCGACCAGTCAGAGCTCCATCTCGAATGATGTAGCGGTCAGTGCGCCCGTCAATGGAGAGGCAATCATACACCAACACTCCTCCACCGCCAAATCTGACACTTTCGTGCACGAACGCAGGATTATTCCTACTGCCACGGTCCCTCCAGATGAAAATACGCGTATTATTCGGATGCACAGAAAAACGGGACTCGTCAGAAAACAGAATATTGCTCCATTCATTTCTCCTCCAGTTGACATGCTCGGTTGCCCACTCCATGCGGTCACGACGATTCCTTGATGTTAATCTAACACATACCATCGGTCGGCGAGCATACAGACCTGCAGCATGGAGCCGGTTTCGGACAGCCTGAGTTGAAATCATGGTGCCTGTAGCCGAGCGAAGGTGTTGTTGGAGAAGAGTATCGTTCATGTTTCGGTGTCTCCGAGCTGTTAACGCTAAATACCGATCTTCATTCGGCGTTGTTGGAAGTCTACGACTTGCCCTGGTCTTCGGCCTGCACATCCACTATCCAAAAAACGGTTCCAGATCCTGGAAATGACACTTTGTGACACTCCAATGGCTTGCGCTATTTCGGCTTGAGTTTGGCCCCCTTCTAACTTACCAACAATTCTCCAAGCTTCTGAATCTGTCAAATGACTTCGCTGAGACATCGTACTCATCAAAGCAATTACTGAATGCCGATCATCGTTGTCTTCATTCTATTTTATCCAGTTGAAAGTCAAATTTCATTCGCTGCCGCTGAAGCGACGTTTTTGACTTCGAACTCAAAATTTGCATACTCCACAGTTTGAAAACCAGAAAAATTTGCATTTGTGATTCTCTTCTTCTATTTTCGGCAAAAAAAATTTCGTTTATATCTTTATTTTATATAAAACTTCAAACATCCTTTAATTGTTTTGAGCAGTATATATATATATATTCAATTATATATATATATATATATATTTGTATTACCTTTGTGAAAAATCATATTTCATTTGTTATTCATATTACAGAAAAATTTCTAGAAAATTATCCGTTTAATAAAAATATTTTTTTTATTCTTTATTAACCGCGTTGTTGTTTTGAAAATATTTCAATCATATTTCAATCGTATTAGTTTTTGATTATTTTTTCTATTGTTTATTTTCTATGTATTATATTTAAAATACTTTTTGAAAAATCTAAGATTATAAAAAATATGTCGGAAATTGTACGCTAAACTTAACAAATGAGAGGCATTCGTACATAACTAATTTTATAAATATTCAGAAATCGGCGAAATATCTTTTACAGTCGTATAGAATAATGCATGAACACAAAATTTATTGAGATTATGTTTAATACATTCAATGATTTTGAAACCGTATGACCCCATTAAATGTGACATACTCACAATGGCAAATTATTCTATCAGAAGATTTGACTAATTTTGTAGTTATACTTTTTCATGCTGGTTGTCAAGCAAATAAAACCAAAATTTCAAAATGTTTCAGTGTCTCTAAAACAAAGACCGATAGAATTAAGCGATAAACGGTTTATTTATTAGGTAAGCTGTAAAACTCTTATACAGAAGTTTCGAAAGGTGAATATTTCGAAAAGATTGTGTTCTGATTACAAAAATTATTTGACTTGACTTTTTTCTTGTTTTAGATTGCTTTCATAGAACGAATTTTTATTAGACAATATTAGACAACATTTTTGGAGATATATTTTTGAAATTTTGACTACGAAATTGATTCTAGCATTTACATAACTTTTCAAAAACAATTTTTCAAACATTTAACATTTAAATCGACTTGTATAGCTTAAAATTACACTATATGATTATTAGATATTATTAGATATACACCAGAAATTTCATCTGGCGTATATCTATATCTCTGGCGTATTCCTCTTAAAACAGACAATATTTATCTCGAATACATAGGAATTACTTCATATTTATATTATAAAGACTAAACGTATCTGTGCGTAACGCATACGTCATTTTGCGAATGGCAACATTTTGAAATTTGAAATACAATTTTGGTTTTGCAATTTTTGCTACTGCAATTTTTTAAGTTTTTAACCACCGCATATTTTAAATTTTTATACCGTCGTATAGGGAAAAATGTACTTTTAAATGCAATTTATTTGAAAACTATATCTTAATTTATTTTTGAAATATTAATTTTTTTGTAGTTTTAATACCGTTTTTATAAGCGTGGCAACAGAAGTTCTCCATATCTATTAAAAGAAAAGGGAAAAAAGGCCGAAAAAAGCTGATTACTGTATATCTTTATGTTGCCATTTTCTTATTAAAAGTTAAAAAGAAACTTTAAAGTACATGCTGTATCTAGAGCCTGTTATAAAACCAAGTGAATTTTGGTTCATTTACAAAATTTCATTTATACTTAAAAGAATATAAATAGTTTAGTATCTGTTTCAATTAATAGCATCGAGACTTCAAGTTTTGAATAAAAATGATCAAATTAAAATACTGATTTTTTAAAAACGATGAATACAAATATGAAAGGTGCATATTTAAATTTTAATACGAAGAAAAATAGTTTAGATTTCACGAGAAAAAAATTCTATTATTGAGTCAAAGTGGAAATATTTCTGCTTTTTTTTTTTCATTTTGGAATACTAGCATAAGAACTTTAATTGATAACTTTATCATAATAACAGATGTTTGTTATTATTACTTTTACTGCTTAGCTTGCATGTATGATTAAAGTTTAATTTTAACAATTTCTACAACTGAGTTTTATAGAAATAGTATTTTATTAACTTTAGGTTAAATATCATTTTTTAAGGAGTTAGACTTACAAATATAAGATGCATTTTTATTGTAATTAATTTTGTAGGTTTATTAAAATCAATAAAGCAGTTCTTTCTTAAACATTTTCTTTCGTCAAATTTCAACGGGTTCCGCCTCGTAATCTTAAAGATCGTATCAAAGAACATTTAAGAGATTTGAAGTACAATAGTCCAACTACAGCCCTCTCAAAGTTCAACCAGAAGCAAAATATTGAAGTTAATTTTGAAGATGTTAAAATTATATGTCCCTTGAAGAATTATCGTGAATTAATCATACGCGAATCGATATAAATTATAACTAAAAGAAATATTGTTTTTAACGACGTTTTGTCCTACCACATACCGAGAATTTGGATCGGTTTACTTAAAGAAACATAATGCAAATAATATTCCATGTTCCTAAATATCTACATTTTATTTTCCGGATCTTAAAACTGACTTTCACTTTCACTCCAATTACGTGACATTTGAAAATTAAGATGTTAATATTTGTGTTTTAATTTTATTTTATATTCTCGGTCGATGGCAGTGTTTACAGTTGAAAGTACTGAGGATTAAAAGTAACTGAACACCTTTTAAAATATATTTTTTCACATTTAACTAATTTACACATAGTGAAATTTTAAGTTTACTTTTTTAAAAGATGAATAAAACATTCTACTTATTTATTTTCGAATGGTATAGCATTGTATTTCTTCTTCAATAAAAATTCTGAAAATTATTATCAATAGAATAAGCTCCGTTGTTCCCAAAAGGAAGCAAAACTGTGAGAGGCTGTATCCAGATATACCCGACACGTGCTATATTATGTATGCTATATTGACACGAAACAATGTATATATGGATACAGCCCCTCATCTTTTTTGCTTCATATTAGAAATAATGACATTTGAGTTTTTTCTATCTATGATAATTTTCAGGCTTAGTTTTGAGATTTGTACATAAGTTGTTCTATACATTTGCATAACACATTCTGGAAATTATATTTTTATTTCATTCGCTCATGAGTAGAGAAACATTATTTAGTAAACCTGCTCATTTTTCATAAAATATTTATTATTTTTTAATCCTGGGTACAGGGTATTATGTAAAATGTTGTTTGTCATATTTTGTGAAAAGAGCATCTTTTTACATTAAGAACTATGAAAATTATCAGCAAAACACTTGGCCAAATTTGAGACTGTTTTTAGAAAAGCTTTAATTTCTCTGCGAGTATACCTGCTATCCTCATAAAAATACAGAATTTACCACAAAAAGGCACTTAATCATAATCTGCTATTTTAATGCTTTTTGCTACTTTATTTTTGACATATACAAACGATTTTAATTATATTTCAATGTTTTGACAGTATTTATGAGATTTCGAAAAAAATCGTCTCGGGATTATGTGATTTTTTCTATTCTTTTTGCACACCCGCATGTATTCCTGATTTATTTTTCATGATATTTAATAAAAGTCTAAATTCGCAAATGTCCAGTCACCTTAGGCTATATGGTGTATTTGAAAAATACCAAATGTAAATATTATTTTTCTGAGTGTTCTGAAAATTACAATGACGTGAAAAGATTTTACACTTCACATATTAATTACCTTTTCTTTAAATTAACATAACATAAAACATTTTTTAATGTCACTTAAAATTTATAAACCCATTTAATTAAAAGTAAAATGTACATTCGGTTTTAATGTTCAATATTTTAAATCTTCGGGATATTGTATAATTAAAATGTATATACATATATATATATATATATATATATATTATTGCAGACAGTTCTTTCTTTGGGTACATTAAGTCTTAAACGCTATTGAAATAAAAAAAATTTCTCTTGAAATTTCTTTCTACAGCATTACACATAGTTTAAATTAAATTAAAAGTTTTAATTAAATTTCTGTAGTTGAAATGTAAAATAGAAGTATGGATTTTAACTCGAGAACCATTTATGTGTATATTTTTTTTATTTTATATTAAATGAAGCATATTGAAAGAAACAAAATTAATTAAATCCTGTAAAAGCTGTTGAAGTGTTAGCTAAATATTTTAAAAAGTATATTTGACATATAAATATTTTTGAAACAGATGATATAAAGGATAAATAAAAGGTTATAGGATTTTCATTAAATTAATACCTTAAAATTTTACTTTTTTTCTATTTTTAGAAGAAAGTATTGGAATCATGAAAATCTCAAATTCCAGTTTTCGACGGACTTATATGTTTGAGAGGACTTAGATAGAAAAAAACGTGTTTTTGAAAATGTCTGTATGTGACACAAATTGTGTGAACAAACACTCTCAAACTCAATAAAAATTTAGATTAAATTAGCCTCTGATATAAATTTGTGATTACTAAGAATATATTTGTTCAAAACTTATAACCTTGCTCACTGATACACAAAAGTAAGAACTTTAATGTGAACTTGTATAAAAAAAATAAAATAAAATAGAAAATAAACGTTTCGAATCATCTTTTGCAGCCGTCTTCAGGAAAATATGATAGTGAAAGTTGATTTTCGCAATCACCTTCTCATAACTGATTTAAGCTTTAAAAAATGTAAAAAAAAAAAAGTTTGTCATACTTCCTGAACAGTTAAATTAAAAAGGAAAGACATTATAAAGTAGTTTTTTTCATATATATAATAACTATGGTCAGGTGGGGTAATTGTGACCAGGGAGATAACTGTGATCACCTCCATATTGGAGAAAACAGTTTACGGTAAAATTTTGTTTCATTCTTAGATATTTAATTTATAATTTATCTTTCATTTTGGATATTCTTTATCAGTAGTCTGAAGCATTTATGATATCCCAACGGCAGTTTGAAACTTTATGCAAAATCTTTCTTAAATGGATCAGTTTCGACTTTGTAGTTCTAATTGTCTCAATTACGCTGAACAAACGTGTACAAACAGAAACTATGATGGCAATAATTCACCCACAAGTGGTCTTACCCCAAACTTTTTTGATTGCGAGATTTCGATGGGGGAAATCATAAGCTCCTTTTAACTTAAAAAACAAAGCTAAGAGAATTTAAACTTTGATGAACTGTTCCTAAAGGGTCAAAGTTATTTCATATGTATTAAAAATATCACTTTTAAAAAAAGAAAAAAGAAAAAATGGCGATGGTAAAAATTTACAAAGTGGTCATAATTCTTAATATATAGCGGTAATTTTTATTCTTTTGAAAAAAATATTTGCTACATCTAAAAGCAACCCAAGTACGCACCACATTAATTTATAAATGGCTTTAAAAAGTTATTTATAAAAGCATAGAAGCATGGTAACGGAATATCGGGAAATTGTTTCACTGTGTACGACAATGTGTATATTTTAAGCGTTACTGTTGCTAAAGTAAACTTAAAACTAGATCACTCTACCAGGGATCCATCCAGGAAATGGTAAAGGCATGAACCCCTGGAAGAAATCCCTTTTCGCCATCCATAGACGCAACCACAAGCAAGCAGTGACAGAATAGCAATGACAATAATTTAAAAAAAAATTAAATTAAAATAAAATAATTAAATAAATAAATAAAAAAAATAAAAATAAAATAAAATAAAATAAAATAAAGATTACAAAGACACCCTATTATCCAAAACAGAGAAAAAGGCAAAGAAAGTCATAAATAATAAAATATAACAGAATTATACGTCAATAGAACAAATGTCGAGATTGTTAACAGACTTTTTACGTCATTTTAGGTTACAAATGACGAGGAAAAATAAATGCTAAAGCAACTATAAAAATAAATAAATAAATAAATAAATAAATAAATAATAATAATAATAATAATAATAATAATAAATAAATAAATAAATAAAAATAAATATATATATATACATATAGGTAGAGTCGTCGATTGAGAATATTTATAGATAGAATAGAATATTTATTGTCATCTTTAAGTAATTTACACATAGTGTAGTTTTCAGTTTACCTTTTTAAAAGATGAATATAGCATTCTGCTTGTTTAATTATTCTTGTTAAGATCATCACTGCGCCAATTTGAGATGTTGTTTGTTATTTCTAATTATATCACTGTGTACTTTCGTAACTAAAATTATGACATATCTGTTTAATCAAACACTTCGTTTTAAAAAGTTTGTGTCGTTTTATGAAAATAGTCTAATGTTAAATATAGTTAGATTTTGTTAAATAATCATACGTAGTAATGAAGGAAATGAATATAAAAATATACTTTTCTATAACTTTAACCATTACAAAATAAAAAATTATTTACTAATTTGTCGGATAAATAACTGTATGTGTTGAAACCACATACACGTGTTTTATACACTGTAAAACAAATCCGTTAATATACGCAAATATTTTCGTAGAATTTAACCAAATATTTTCATTTTTCTAAGCAAACATTAAAATTTCCGCAATTGACATTATTGGATTATAAATCCGTTTAAATACAAGAAAATTTCCTTAAATTTTACGAAATATTTTTCTTATTGCTTTCAGAACAGAACTTATTCAGTAAGTGATATATATATATTTATATATATATAAGTGATATATATACAGGGTGTCCCAAAAGGTCATGTCCAAACGGCACACATGGTTGTGTCAGGTCATTAGGAAACAGAATTACATAGGAAAGGGGGGTCGGAAACGCGATTGTAATCCGCTAGAGGGCGATAAGCGATGTCAGACGAAAGCGCGGGCAGTCGGATCATTCGAAGCGCGGACGTTGCAGAGAAAGGATGAACCAGTTGATGAGCACTTGGATGAGCACTTACTATGAGTTGTAGCATTTTTCTTTTTTATTTGGTACTGTTTTGTTGTAAAATAAAGATATTTTACACCGTTTGTTATCTTTTCTTTGCGTGACGGTTACGATGCAATTTCACTGTTTAGATCGCGTTTCCGACCCCCCTTTCCTATGTAATTCTGTTTCCTCATGACCTGACACAACCATGTGTTCCGTTTGGACATGACCTTTTGGGACACCCTGTATATTTATATATATATAAGTGATATATATATATTTATATATATATCTATTTTTTGTCATGCGATAACTATGGTATTTATGAACCGATTTGAATGAAACTTGGTATGTACATGGTACATACAAATGTCTCGACCGAGTTTGTTAGCCAGCATCATCCGCTATCTTGTTTCAAAATGGTGGCCATTTAAAAATTTAAAAAAAAATTAAAATTTAAAATTAAATGCGAAAAAATTAAAAGTTGAAAAATATTTTTCTTTTATGTGTTAGAACTTAAAACAACGATTACAGAACACTTTTTATTTTATCTATATCTTAAAAAATGATTGAGTTATAGTACTTTGAATTTTTCTTATGGTTGACATTTTGAAACGATCTGATATTTGTCATGTGATAACACGTATTTTTGAATCGATTTGAGTGAAACTTGGTATGTAGATAGTACATACAAATGTCTCGACCGCGTTTGTTAGCCAGCATCATCCGCCATCTTGTTTCAAAACGGCGGCCATTTAATTTTTTTAATTTAAAATTTAAAATTAAATGCGAAATAATTAAAAGTTGAAAAATATTTTTCTTTTATGTGTTAGAACTTAAAACAACAATTTCAGAACACTTTTTATTTTATCTATATCTTAAAAAATGATTGAGTTATAGCACTTTGAACTTTTCTTATGGTTGACATTTTGAAACGATCTGATTTTTGTCACGCGAAAACAAGCGTATTTATGAGTCGATTTGCATGTAACTTGGTGTGTACATAGTAAATTATGAGGCCTTGACCGAGTTCGTTAGCCAGTTCCATCCGCCATCCTGTTTCAAAATGGCGGCCATTTAATTTTTTTTTTAAAATTTAAAATTTAAAATTAGGCACAAAAAAGTGAGAAATTGAAAAATATATTTCTTTTATTCATTTGACCTTGATACAAAGATTCCAACGCATTTTTTGTTTCGTCTGTATCTTAAAAAATGGCTGAGTTACAGCACTTTTTTAATTTCTAGTATTGCTCACATTTTTAAATTATCTGATTTTCGTCACGTGATAACACGCGTATTTATAAACCGATTTCGATGAAACTTGGTGCGTACATAGTACATATAGATGTCTAGACTGAGTTCGTTGGCCAGTTCCATCCGCCATCTTGTTTCAAAATGACGGAATATTTTTTTTTAATTAAATTTAAAATTAAGTGCAAAAAATATGAAATTTAAAAAGATTTTCTTTTGTGTGTTTGACCTTCATACAAAAATTCCAGAGCATTTTTTGTTTCATGTATATCTTAAAAAAATGGCTGAGTTATAGCACTTTAAATTTTCAGTGTGGTTAATATTTAGAAACGGTCTAAAATTTGTCACGTGATAATACGCATATTTATAAGCTTATTTGGATATAACTCCGTGTGTACATAGTACATATCAATGTCTTGACCGAGTTCACTGTTAAACTTCATCCGCCATCTTGTTTCAAAATGGCGGCCATTTAAGTTTGTTAAAAATCTTTTAAATGTATAATGATGTACAAACAAAAAAATTTTAATTGAAAAAAAGGTTCTTTTTAAAGTATTTACCTTAATAATGCATTCCGGAGTATTTTTTGCTTTGTCTTTATCTTAAAAAACGCCTGATATACAGCAGTTTGAATTTCTATTGTGGGTGACATTAAAAAAAACAATTTGCCCGCGACAGCACTCGTATTTATGAATCGGTTTCGATATGAGTGGCATGTGCACATGAATTAAGAGTTAGACCAAGCTCACTGGTTTGTTTTATCCATCATGTTCCTTTGAAATGGAATACACTTCATGATATCGTGGAATTTGGCGACTCTCTAAATCGTTGAAAATGAAACCAGGTTGAATAAAATATGACTAATTTCTAAATATTCCTATTAATACTCAGTTTTGACAAAAACTAGTAATCAATATTATAAAATCGTGTTCCACTAATTTAAGCTTCGTATGTTTGAATAATATAACTTAATTTAAAATAAATAAATAAATAAATAAGTATATGAAAGCTACCTCTTCCTCCTGGCATTGCCGGAAGGACTTTTGTTAATGATCCGTCACAAGCGATCGGATTACAAAAAAGTCCTTAAATTTATTTATTTATTTATAACCTAATTCTAAAAATATTAAATGTTGCATCGTCATCGGAAATGAACTTATGAACTTCTTTATAAATCTAAGTTATCAAGAAATTAGCAAAAAAATTTTCGTGAAAAGGATAAGCAAAGTTAAATAAAAGAGTTAGCCGGGACGCGATTGGCATATTCACAATGCCACTGATTTCAGATACCGTTCTGATTTGCTAGCTAGATTCAGACCATACCGATTTTTGATGTCTTGGAAGTGGCGATTGATTTCATCATGAAAACTGGGTTTTTTATTCACGCAGTTTAATTATAGCATAATTTAAAGGTGCTAAGGAATAATTAGAAAAAAAAGAGAAAAATAATGAAAATTTAAATTTTTCATTTCTTTTCATTCAAACTGTTTTTAACACTTTTCAACAAAATTGAAAAAAGTTTGATTTCGGTTTGTCTGTCCATATGTCCGTCGGTAGCGCTACAACTTCCGTGAATATACTCGGATTGCCTTAAAATTTTTAAACGTTATTGACGTTTACCCTATCACGAATTCTATTTCAAATGAAGTTTCTAGCTTAATTAGTATTTTTACAGGGACAGTCAAAAGTTTATGATACATTACGACTTCTGGGAAAAAATAGTTTCAAACGAATTTTAAAGATGTTATACCCTGTCGAACATATTAAAATTTATATGTATTTACAAAAGGCACTAAAATATGCATTCTGTAAAATATGTGGTGAAAAAATAGCTATTACTCATTTACAGGGTCACATAAAAGAATTACATAATGATAAAGGGGAAATTGTGTGCGTATTTAAATTATATTAAACTATTTTATGAATAATAAAACTGATATACGTTGCTGAGATTTAATAGATTATATAGTAAAATAATTATATGATATAGTCATGCAAAATGCAATGTCCATAGCATTTACAGGGACACACAAAAGATTTCAAATTTTACAATCTTTCCAAAGTACTGTATATGTATCCGATGATGGCTGGTGGATGGATGAAATGCATTTTAGTTATGATATGCGCTTTTAAGCTTCTCTTAATCTATGCATATTAGATGGTGTGTATAAATACTATAGTTGGCATGCAGAGATATACCAAAGAGCTTGCAAACTTGACTAGATATGAGCGTAAATTACTTATAGGTGATTTTTAAATAAGTTATGCATTTTTCATGCTGAATTGTATTCAATTTACTAAACAAAGTTTGTATAATATAAATAAAATGATATACAGGGCTACGTAAAGAATTGGGTATATGGATTCCGACGAATGGTAATTTCTGATAATGTGTTTTCATTAGTTTTAAGAATGTTTAGTTTAAAATAAATTTTAGCTAAATACTGGCGTGTAATGAAGGCACTAGGTAACTTACAGACTGAACAAAAATATTCAATATGTTTCTATCTATTAGTATAAATTGCTGAAAGAGAAATTTTAAGCTACTAGGCATTTTCTTGCCAAACTAAAATTTCGTATTATATAGCTTATATACCAAACGACAGATGAAATACAGGGTTGTTCAAAACTATTGGAATACATATTTGGCTGTAGACAGTAACCGTATTTCCCTCAATATTGAAGTTTTGCTAAAGATTTCAGGAAATGTTTTAAAGGGTTTCAAAATCGTTGCTTAACGCACGATTTTTTTACTTGTTTACAGCTGGAATAAACATAAAAAAACCATTTTTTGGAACATTATGTTGCTTGGATTTCAGCTGGAGGTTCTATGATATTGGAGTCAAGGAATTTGCTTACTATAAAGCAAAGTCACTCCGAAGTAGCCCAGAAGAAAATTTTAATTCAGCGACTACCACTTCGAAGACATTCAAAATTAATATGGTATAGATATCTAAATCTAGAAAGCCAATCAGATATGTTCGGGATCTATGCCGAAAAGGTATTGTGAATATGCAGGCAACTGCACAAAGTATCACCTCGTCGAATTCATGAATGAAATACCAGAATTAGTTAAAGTATAATTTGCATTTTGAAATGCAACTCTACAAATCATATCTTGATGGAAGATATCTGCAGACCCCAATTAAGCAGTTGACTGGTAGGTTTATCGTTGTGTCTTTTTTCATAAAAGAAAATGTAAAAAGAAGGAATAGAGAGAAAGTATAGTGGTTGATCGTGACGCCAAAAAGTTAACGCAAAAACCCGCATCATTAAACCCAAACAAAACCAAGTGCATTCACAAAAAATAAGAAAACGTTTAGCAATGCAGTTTTTAATTTATAAGTGAATGAAATACTACTTTAGAATGCTTAACCCTTTCCGGTACACTGTGCTCAGTCCGGGATACTTAATTTTAATTCTAAACTTACAAACGGCAGCAATAATATTTTAATAAAATTTTGCTTTTACAGTGAAAGCTTAAATTAGGGGATTCTTAATTTCTAAAAATGTTGTTTGTAAATTCCGGTGGCAATCGATAATTTCTCATTTCACTTACAGAATTTGACCTTGCCAGAAAGGGTTAAATATAAAAAACTCATTTTCATTTAGAGAAAAAATGCACGGTAGATGCCAAAGAATTCGGTCGCTGATCCACATGCTTCTTTAGTTTGGGCCTAATGTGGGCATGAACATTTGAGAGATAAATGGTTTCATATTGCAAACCTGTATTGAGGTATACTGCATCTCCGTCTATCTTCTTCCTCCATGATTTTCCCTCTGACAATCTTCCATGTTTTCATATCTTTGGGTGCAGGAAAACACAAGAATACACCTACCGATCAACCACCAAGATCAGGTTTGCAGTTTGTTTCCATCAAGATATGACTAAAAGGTCTATTGCGTTTTAAAATGCTTAGTCTAAGTATAAATTAAATGTTCAGTCTAATGTTGAAATTTCAGCCATCAACTCTATGCAACCATCCTAACACTCATAAATCCATCATTGTCCGCTTAAAACACTTAAAAATACATTTAAATTTTAAAAAATCCCTGTCGGCTTGGCCTATAGGCGGTGGTAGATTTCGAAGAGTGCTCATTTCAACAACAAAATATAAATTTGATTACAGATAAATCCAGTTTAACAACTTTATTTGCACTCTTTTGAAAAATTTTTAATTTCATTTTTCTGTGAGAACTGGTTTTATCAGAATCGTCTTAAGCTCAATTCGGATCAAATGCCCATTTTGACAACATATTTTGAAATAATTCTGACATTATTAAAAAATAGACTAATACAGCACATTATATAGTTCCTAAATATCAAAAGATTGTCAATTTAATGCGTTTGAGAGCAAAATGGAATTTAAAAATGAGTTATAAAATAACCAATTTTGAATACAACCTCAATTCCTAATCATGATAGCTTCGGGAAATTTTGCGCGAAGTGCTTTGAGAGCATTTTAAAAAATATATTCAGCCTTTATCAAAAAACTGACCAATACGGAACATTATACAGCTCCTATATAAGAGAACATGTCAAATGGATGCGTTTGAGAGTAAAACTAAATTTAAAAATGAGTCAGAAAAAACGCAATTTGTTATTTCAATGGTTCTTCAAATTTTCAATTACGATAACTTCTCGAAATTCTGTTCAAAATACCCTTTTTGGCAGCCTTTTTTTAAATATATTCTGTCTTTACCAAAAAAATGACCAATGCGTCACATTACATAACTCATAAATAAGAGGACTTGTAAATTGGATGCGTTTGACAGTAAAAATGGATTTAAATATGAGTCAGAAAAAACGCAATTTGTTATTTGAATACTTCCTCAAGTTTCATATTACGGTCACTTTGGGAAATTCTGTTCAAAATACCCTTTTTGGCAGCCTTTTTTGAAATATATTCTGTCTTTATCAAAAAACTGGCCAATGTCTCACATTATATAGTTCCTAAATAACAGGATCTGCCATTTAGATGCGTTTAAAATAAAAAAAGAATTTAAAAAAGATTCAGAAAGTAAGCAGTTTGGATTCGAGGTTTTTTTTCTCCAACTCCAATTTTTATTTAATTTATTTTTGCTATACGAATTGGTCCTATGAAAAACTTGTCAATATAAAAGTTGTAGGTATTGATGAGGAGATGTAAAATAAATTTAATTGTATTTTATAGTTTAAGAATTGACAAAGTTATGGATTTTTGCTTTTTTCCAAACCCCTTTTTATTTTCGTTTTTAATTTATTTTACCGGTAAGTGTTAGTCCTATCAAAAACTTGCAAATACAAAAGTTTTAGATAATTTTGAGAATATTTATAAAAAATTTAAATGGATTTTATACCTGGAAAATTGACAAAGTTATGATTTTTTTTCTCCCAAAAACCCTATTTTTTTCGCCCCTTGAGCCCATTTTTAACTTTATCAAAAATCTGTCATGCATAAACTTTTGGCCCATTATTTAGAAGTAATATAAACTTTAAACTGATTAGATATCTATTTTCATTAAGAAGTTATGGGTTTTTTTCTGTTTTCACAAAAACACCCCCTATTTCGACCCCCTTGGTCCGATTTTGTCCATTAACGAACTTAGCCGAGATTTTATTCCCTTTGATTTTATGTAAAAATTTGGTGGAGATTGGTGAAGAATTATAGAAGTTATCGTGTCCATAAAAAAGTGAGATATGTATATATATATATACAGGGTGTCCCCTCTCAACAGTGGCCAATGACTAATTTCTAAACCGTTGGTCATAGACATATAGTTCCAATTGCAAAAATGCTTTGAAAAAGGCAAAGAATTGTTTTTTAAGCGATTTTGGTCAAAAAAATATTTTACTAAAAAATTACGAAAATTAAATTTTTATACGGTCCCCCGGTCCTATAAGTGATATTTAGTAAAATTTTTTCAACACTCTAGCAAGTAATACAGAAAAGGTCCCATTCATGTAACATTAAAATTGACCGAGTTATGAAACTTTAAATTTCATGACTTAAACCACTTTTCTATAGCTGGAAACGGATGAGTTCGTCTGAGCTTTAAGGGAACGTACACTAAGTGCTTAAAGTATTATAAAGGGAGTCGATTTCCAAAGCTGTTCAAAGGCTACTTCCTAAACTATTTGTCACAGACATATAGTTCCAATTACAAAATGTTATAAATGAGCGATTTAACTGAAGGCGCTGTCACCGTATAAGTTTTACGGTAGTGTTAATTAAAATTAATTAACTTCTAGATTTGTTATTAAAATAACTGAAAACATGAATTTCAAAATTCTCTTTATCGAAAAATCAAATTTTGGGAAATAGCGAAAAAACTTTAAATGCACCTATTGGTTTTCTATATAAATTTTGAGATTGCATTGTTACAATAGTGGAGGTTTGTATAGACTGATAGAGAAATCAAAAAGCGATAAGTCGAGTTTTGAAATTCATATCCTGAATTGTATTTTTACGTACGTGTTATTTTGTAAGCAAATGAAGCTGATTCTTTTCGTGATTTTATTTTATAAGGTATGTTATTTTGATAAGCTTTTATTTTATTCATAGTTTTCGTATGTAAATTTTCCTAGTTCAAAACTTATATTCAAATTTTAACTCACTTCCAAATATCTGATTGAAGTTCAATTCCCATACTTATTTAAACTCGATGACAATGTAATATTAATACGATTTTAGGTGCGTTTCATTTATTTATTTTATAGGACTACATCAAATTCTATTAGGTTGAGTAATCTAATAGAGATTTAAATATGTATCATTTTGTAACGATTTGTGACTGTTGCTTTTCATAGCTTAATTTAACAAAATTTCTGTTATTTTTTTACTTATATTTTTAGCACAAATTGCATACTTTACTTTAACATGTAAATATCAACATAAATTCAGAAACAACATTGTAATTTTTTTTTTACTCTCAATGTTTAAAGTTAAATTTTCTATCTGATGTTTATTTTTATTTTCAGTAAATTTGTGACTGACCCCTATTTTGCAGCAAAAAATATGCTTCAACTTTGAACAGCTATAACTCGGTCAATTTTGATCGCAGAGGAATGGGACTTTTTTTGTCTTACTTGTTAGAGTAGTGGTAAAAATTTTCTAAATATCATTTATAGGACCGGGGGACCGTATAAAAATTTAATTTTCGTAACTTTTTAGTAAAACATTTTTTTGACCTAAATCGCTTAAAAAATAATTCTTTACCTTTTTTAAAGCATTTTTGCAATTGGAACTATATGTCTATGACCAACGGTTTAGAAATTAGCCATTGGCCACCGTTGAGAGGGGACACCCTGTATAGATACATATATATATAAACTGGTGCGAATGCAATAGGTAGTATTTCATACGAAATCTACCTAAAAATCGTATATTTTGTGAAAAACTAATTATAATGTTATACTTCAAGAGTAATCACCTAGATATTAAACAAAAAAAAATTTAATTGCAATTTATGTTTTTATAAGTACATAAAAATGAATAAACAGTTTTCCTTGTTTTTTATCCTCGCATACCTGATGATTGAATGGAGTTTTTTGTTATTTGTTTCACATTCTCCCATTTATCAATTGCGGAATTTATGTAGATTCGTCATATACCTAGTCATGCATCATATATAACACATATTAACGGGATATCTTCGATTGTTAATAAACTATTCACATGGGAATGTGCGTCAGATATGCCAAGTTAATTAATTATCCTCCCAGACAATGCAGTTATTCATATACATAATAAAATGATTTGACTATTAAAATCGAAAGCACGTCCTATTGCAGAAACGATTTGAGAAAAATTTCGAAGTATATTTATTGAATCTTTAAACAAATACAGTGAACTTTCCTAAATGCGGACTTCCAAGAAATGGAGTTATGAATAAAAAGCTTGTGACATACAGCGTAAAATTTAGCAGTTGCGACAAAAATAAATGACAGGGCTGTGAATTCCGTGGAAAAAATGGCCAACTCCGACTGCAGGCTGGCCAATATATTAGAGTTGCTGTTGGTTAAATCTATGAGGGAACGAAAAAAAATAAGTCGATAATTTCACTATTTCGGTATTCATCTCTTAGATAGACGGGGAAGTAGCCGCACAGATAATCTTCTCATCGAGTTCACGGGTGAAAATATAGGATTAGTTAAATCTCGATTCGCATATTAAATCTAGTGCTCTCGATTATACGTTTATACGAGTATGCGTACACTATCTACCAATAAGTGTTTGAAAAATTTCGCATGCGCAGATAAAAATTATTTCATAAAACTACTCATATTTCATAAAATATTTAATATATTTGTATTCCAATTGCGCTACATTTTTTCTAATAGATTTTGCCAATATTTCTGAAATTTGCGTTAAATTTGGTCAAAAACCCTGCATGATATAAAAAAAACATACCAGAATTTTTGAATTTTTTAAAAAAAAAAATCACTCTTTTTCCATGAATATACATGCTCTTCTTACAAAAATCAGTGTACATGTTGTGCAGTATCCACATATTTGTATTCTGCAGCGATAAATCGTTTCGTGCATTTTCATGTACAGGGTGATCCCAAATATTTCTGTTATTCTTTAATTTTTTGTCGGCCCCCTAATTGCCCTGCTTATCAAATGGATGTTAATAAATATGAGGTCAGACATAATCTTCATAATCCTGAAGTTTCAGAAGAATCCGACAAGTATATTTTTAAATATTTGAGAAAATGTCAAAAATCAAAATTTTTCAAACACTTATTGGTAGGTAGTGTATAATACGTATTATACGAAATACGGACCTGCTATACATATAATACGGCATCGGCGTTTATACGTATTACGCAAAACAGCATATACGGTACATCGTATTTACGGATCTTATCCAAGCGGTTAAACGTATAAACGTTAAAACGTTTTTCGTTCAAGGTATGAAATTTGATGTTTCAATGTTTTTCTGCGGATTAGAAACATTGAGAAATATCCCGTAGAGTATCCACATCGCGATTCTTTGTTCAAAGAACTACGATGTGTTTACTTAACTACTACTTGTTTTGCAGGTACACTTAAAAAAATCTGAATACGTTCCTAAGTTTAGATTTTGTTTTTTCCCCCCCTAAAAAAGTTATTTATAATAAAATGTCTTACATTAGTTGTGGTAGAATCAAACTAATCTTTGGAAGATCTGTGGCGCAGTACTTAGTTTTTTATATTTTCTTGTATCTTTACAAGAAGAAAGTAAATGGATTTGGGAAAACTTTCGACGGATTTACACGTTTTAAGGGTAAGAAAGTCCGAAAAACATGTTTTTACAAAATATCTGCCTGTGAGTTTGTGAGTCTGTGACTTTGTCTATATGTGACATGAATTTTGTAGGCGCTCTGTCTTAAAACCTAATACGCAGAATTAAGAAACATATATGGAGGAGACTGGGGCACATGTGAAAATGGGGCTTATGAGAACATTACCATTTTTCACTAGTTATATGTTTTTTAATTTAAAAAAAATTACTAAAGTTGGTAGCACCTATAGACATATGAAAAAATTGTTGAAGCTCTTCGATATTTTGTTTGTCCCCAGCAGCCAAAATACTATTTACTGAACTCAAAAGTAATATCTCCAACTTTCTAAGAGAATATTTTTATTTATTTATTTATTTATTTATTTATTGATGCTTTAACATATACAATGGATACTAATGAATACTTATGATACTTTTTTTTCTAAAACTGAGAAATGTTAATAATCATTTTAACTCTTGTGGGAGTCTAGGGCACTTATGAAGAGTTTAGTTGGGGTAGATCTGAACACGTCATTAAATTCTCCAGTAATCTTTCAGTGATTCTTTCAGTTAACTTCGTGAAAATAATGCGAGATCCATTATCTATAATTTTATAGGAATAGAAGACATTTCTGTCATATAAAGTTGATTTTATATAGAAACTTCTACAAACACATCTGTCAGCAAATACAAAACAAGTAAGAAAAATCATGCGTTAAGCAAGGATTATGAAACTCTTTCCAACGCTTCCTGAAATCTTTATCAAAGCGTGTTAGTTATGGAAATAATATAGCATTCCATAATATATGGAAATAATCCATAGCCAAATTTGTATTCTAATACTTTTAGAAAAGCCATTTATTTGATCGCTCGGTTGATCTATATACCATTTAATGGAAAATTTAGTTTAGCAGGAAAATGCCTAATTATGAAATGCCTGAAATTTCTCTTTCTGCACTTTATTCTAATAAATGGAAACATACATGAATACTTATCTACAGAATGTAGTTTACCTAGTATCTTTATTACATTTTGTTAAAATTTAGTTCAAACAAAAACACTCTTAAAACTACTTAAATTACATTTCCAAAAATTATCGTCCTTGGGAGATAATGTAGATGATTCTTTGCGTGACCCTGTATATCATTTTATCTATATTCTACAAATATTTGTTATTAAACTAAAACCAGTTCCACGTAAAAATGCATACCTTATTTAAAAACCACCTTTAAGTAAATTACCTTCAAATTCAGTAACCTTTAAGAGCTTTTATGTGAAACCATATGTATCAATTATAGCATTTATACACACCAAACAATATGCAGACATTTGGTAAAACTTAAAAACGCATGTCATTATTGAAAATAAAATTTTTAAACATATAACTACTTTGAAATCTCCGTTATTGATCCCTCCCATTTTTTAAAGCAAAAGAAATTAAATTTGGAGGAAGCTTATAAACGGAAAACAATTTTTTATCCTTAAGTTACAGGCAAATATAGGAATGAGAACCTTTCGCCTTGCGGTAGATTTCCGATAAACACTATCCAAACGCTCCCTCAAAGAAAAAGCCCTATGCAAAATTTAAACTCTAATTATTTTCTCAAATTTACTTCTTTATTTTTTTATTTTATTGCAACAATTATCTAACCCCCCCCCCTAATATTCTTATTTTTAATTTATAATATTTTAGTTAAACATATCAGTCAGAAACCATATAAATATACATATATTTTACTTTATGGTGAATTTAACAGATAGTACAACTAATGATTATGGTAACATATGAAGAAGATAATAAAAAGCATGTCAAAAAATAATTTTTCCTTCTGTGTTTACAATTGCCGCTTCGTTCGGACACATATAAACATTTTTTTGAATTCATAAAACTATTAAGAAAAGTAAGAAGAACTATAAAGGAATTTAAAAAAAATTACCATGCGAAAAAAAGTTTTGTTTACTATATAGAGTAGCTTTGCTTATAGAAATTAACCCAGTTATGAGAAAAAGCTATGTTTATGTGAACTGTTCACATGTGTCCCAGTGTCCCGTATATATTCAGGTAATCACTGATAGATATTGGTGATGATTAGCTTTGTGTGTAAATCGATCAACAGTTGACGCTACAAACCTGTCTTTTTTACGATTTCTGTAATAGTTCTTTCTAAAGAATTAATGCACAGATTTCCATCAAACTACAGAAAAAAAGGATAAAGAAAATAACAAGAGGATAAATAAAATATAATAATATAGTGGATTTATAAAGGAAAATAACAACATCTTGGTTGGAATACAAATAGATTTTTCACTGTTTGTGAAACGAGATTGGCTAATCAGGAGTCTGATCTTTAGTGAAATTTTTGCAAACTGTTTTTAAAAATATCCTACTATGTGGATTCCTGTCGTAACGCCACCGATTTCTAAATTATTCTCCATGCAATGACATAAGACTGACGAAGTCCGCTATTTAAATTAGATACGATACGTGGAATATACGTATACAATGAATATACGTATTCTTAAATATACGTTTAAACGATACGATCTTATACGTATCCGGATACATTTAAACGTATATATTAAAGTATCCGTATAGCAGAAAAACGTATTATACGGATATACGTATATCGTTTAAACGTATAGTAATTTTAAATTAGATACGATACGTGGAATATACGTATACAATGAATATACGTATTCTTAAATATACGTTTAAACGATACGATCTTATACGTATCCGGATACATTTAAACGTATATATTAAAGTATCCGTATAGCAGAAAAACGTATTATACGGATATACGTATATCGTTTAAACGTATAGCTGCTATACGTATCCCATCGCGAGCACTAATTAAATCGTAATAGGTCTACGATGTCATACCTTCGTGGAAAACAAATAAAAAGCTGATTTTAAAAGTCGACTCAGAAGTTTACCATTATGTTTTCTTGCTTTCAATCCTCCATTTTTTCATGCTTTTGGGTGCAGGAAAACACAATGGCAAACCTACGAGTCAACCATTAAAATCGTATTTTAGGTAGCTTTCTTTACAAAAAGTAAAAAGCTACCTATTGCAGCCGTCCGGAGGAAAGCACTTCCGGAAAATTTTGGCACATTTTCACCCTTTATGACCCCCAGACCCCAAACCCCCCCTCCGTTGAAATGTTGACATATATATATATATATATATTTTTTCCTTCATATATATATACCCCCAGACCCCAAAACCCCCCTCCGTTGAAATGTTGACATATATATATATATATATATATATATATATATATACGAAGGCAATTCGGAAACATGATTCGTTCGCTTCGCGCTTCATCGCATCTGCAGTACTTGCTTCTCAGTCTAGCATACTTTGTTTTGACGATTGCTTAACGTTATATCCTGTTGTATGTATTGCAAACGGCTACTCAATTTGGTCTCGTAATTTAGAACCTTAATCAGATGACGAGACCTTCACCTGGCAAGGCACCTCCAGAGGTATAATTCACAGGTAACTTGGAAAACTTTGCACCCACGACGGATTTTACATGCACCAGGCGCCATTAACGTACATGACGTTTTGTCTATATCTTAAAAAAATGACCAAGTTATAGCACTTTGAATTCCTAGTATGGCTGACATTTTGAAACGATCTGATTTTTGTCATGCGATATCTGTCGTATTTATGAACCGATTTGAATGAAACTTGGTATTACATAGTACATACAAATGTCTCGACTGAGTTCGTTGGCCAGCATCATACGCGATCTTGTTTCAAAATGGCAGCCATTTAAATTTAAAAAAATAATAATAAAATTTAAAATTAAATGCGAAAAAATTACAAGTTGAAAACATTTTTCGTTTAAGTGTTAGAACTTAAAATAACGATTCCAGAACACTTTTTGTTTTGTCTATATCTTAAAAAATGACTAAGTTATAGCACTTTCAATATCTAGTATGGCTGACATTTTGAAACGATCTGATATTTGTCATTCAATAACTATCGTAGTTATGAACCGATATGAATGAAACTTGGTATGTACGTAGAACATACAAATGTCTTGACCGAGTTCGTTGGCCAGCATTATCCGCCATCTATTTTTAAAATGACGGCTATTTAATTTTTTTTAATTTAAAATTTAAAATTAAATGCAAATTAAATGCGAAAAGCTTACAAGTTGAAAAATATTTTTCTTTTATGTGTAGAACTTAAAACAATGATTCCAGAACACTTATAGCCTTTCAAAACTTTGAATTTTTAGCATGGCTCATTTTGAAACGATCTGATTTTTGTCACGTGATAACATGCGGATTTATGAATTGATTTGGATGTAACTTTGTGTGTACATAGTACATAATAAGGCCTGGGCCAAGTTCGTTAGCCAGTTCCATACGCCATCTTGTTTCAAAATGGCAGCCATTTAAATTAAAAAAAATAAAATTTAAAATTAGGTGTTAAAAGGGAGAAATTGTAAAAGAGTTTTTCTTTACGTGTTTGATCGTGATACAAAGATTCCAGAGTGTTTTTTGTTTCATCTATATCTTAAAAAATGGATGAGTTATAGCACTTTAAATTTGCAGTGTGGTTGACATTTTGAAACGATCTGAAATTTGTCACGTGACAATACGCATATTTATAAACTGATTTGGATATAACTCCTTGTGTACATAGTACATACCAATGTCTTGACCGAATACACAGGCCAACTTTTTCCGCCATATTGTTTCAAAATGGTGTCCATTTAAATTTTTCAAAAATCTTTTAAATGTATAATGATGTACAAACAAAAAATTAGAAATTGAAAAAATGGTTCTTTCTAAAGTGTTTGATGTTAATAATGAATTCCAGAATATTTTTTGCTTTGTCTTTTCCTTAAAAAAATGCCTGAGATATAACAGTTAAAAATTCTAATATGGGTGACATTTTTTTAAAAATCAATTTGCCCGCGACAGCACTCGTATATATTAATCGATTTCAAAATGAGTGTGCATGTGCTTATGAATTAAGATTTCGACCAAGCTCATTGGTTTGTTTTATCCATCATATTGCTTTAAAATGACATACACTTCATGATATCGCGCAATTTGGCGACTCTCTAAATCGCTTAAAATAAAACCAGGTTGAATATAAGATGACTAATTTCTAAAAATTCCTATGAATATTCAGTATTGACAAAAACTAGTATTCAATCTTATATAATCGGGTTCCACTAAGTTTCGTATGTTCGAATAATATAACTTAATTTAAAATAAATAAATAAATAAGTATATGAAAGCTACCTCTTCCTCCCGGCATTGCTAGAAGGACTTTTTTGATGTTCATCACCAACATTTTAACATGCTAATCAAGTTTTTACTAAACCTAGATTTTCATCCGTGTACTCGATAAGGTGATTATCTATGCTGCCGCCTTCGGTCGAAGAGATTTGGAAGAAAAAGGGGAAAACATATTTTATGTTTTATTAATTTTTCAATTTCGCGTCCAACAAACCCAAAAAATCCAACTATCGAAATCTAAACGAGAAAACAAAACCGATATTTTACTATTTCTGATCGGCAGACTTGAAAGGGGAAAATCTTTAAAATTTTGATGTTAAATTGTGTCCTCTAGAGCAGAAAAATTTTAATGGATAAAAAAATGGTTTTACTATTTCGGAAGTAGTTCGGGATTACTAGATTTTTTTAATTAAAAATGGTTTTCACCTGCTGTGGACGATAATCAGTATATTGGAAATCTTTAACTTGAGTGGCATAAAAGCCCTATCTCAAGAACTAATGCCCGGAGTTTCATGAGACTTCAGTTTCAGTTAGATGTTGACTAAATTTGCTGCAAATCAGGTTTCGGTGTGAATCATCCAACAAGTGGCACTGCTATGCTGCTTTTTTACGATTTTCGTCGTAGTTCTATTTCAAGAAATAATGCAGGGATTTTCATCAAACTTTAAATTCAGTGTTGATATATGTTGTTGCAAATTAGGTTTCGATGTAAATCACACAACAAATGGCACTTTTATGCTGCTTTAGTACATAATTTATGTTATTTTAGCGTAAATCATATCTCATAAACTAATGCACTAAATTTCATATCATTAGAATTCCCAAGAACTAATGCCCGGAACTAATGCTCAAGAACTAATGCCCGGAGTTTCATCAAACTTCAGTTTCAGTTAGATGTTGACTAAATTTGCTGCAAATCAGGTTTCGGTGTGAATCATCCAACAAGTGGCACTGCTATGCTGCTTTTTTTACGATTTTCGTCGTAGTTCTATTTCAAGAAGTAATGCAGGGATTTTCATCAAACTTTAAATTCAGTGAGATGTTGATATATGTTGTTGCAAATTAGGTTTTGATGTAAATCACACAACAAATAGCACTTTTATGCTGCTTTAGTACATAATTTATGTTATTTTAGCGTAAATCATATCTCATAAACTAATGCACTAAATTTCATATCATTAGAATTCCCGTAATGGGCATAGACTGCCATTTAATTTTGGCACTGTGATATAGAATTTTGAAACATTAACAGGGATGCGTTTGAAGAAAGTTTTCGGATTGCCACAACCGACTAGTTATAATTAACTTTGACTTTAATAGTTATCTAGAAACTATATTTGACACTTTTTATTATTAAATAACTAAAAATGAGCATAAAAGGAAAAAAAGAATACTTTGTTTCCTTATTTTTTTTTATTTGTATTTGTTTTGTATTTGAGCTACGGATTTTCATTTTCAGTGGTCAATTTAATTTATAATACTTAACCTATCAATAACAAAATACATATGAAACCACAATATCTAATCACCAAGTTTATTTTACTGAGCTCTTTTGTATTGAAAACATTATCATATATAGAAGTTAATTAATTTTTCGCCGAAACAATACAGTTACTCGAAAAGCTAATTATCCGACGTGTATATCAGAATTGGAAAACTTTTAGAAGGTTTTACGTATAAAGCGTTAAATTATGTTTAAGCAGTTAACCGATCAATATTTAAAAAAAAAAAATCTTTTAAATAATGTCTATATTTTTCATGTCTTTTACAGAATAATTAATTTTTAATCACCAGTTTTTCAAAACAGAAATTTTTGCCTTATTTATCAAAAAAATACACGGATTAAGCGATAAAAATATTACATTAAAATTTTACTGGTGATAATAATAAATTATGATTGGAGTATGTACATATTTCTACGTACGTGGTACGTACAAATCATGATTGGCAAGAACATGTTGACCGTTTGACGTACGGGCAAACAGGGAAGCGGTTAAATAAGTAATATAAAATTATCCATCGAGTTATAAGCTATTTCGATCTCGAGATCACCCGTTTTTCTTTGGCTTTTCGTCCGGTTTTTCTACTTTCGTCGGGAAATGGGCTCAAAAACGTCATTTTTGAAGGCTTGTTATGAAAAATCTATTGCGTTTTTTAAAAACAGAAAAATGAGTGCAATTAGACAGTTTCTGAATAACAACACCCGCTAATTTCATGCATTTCTGAGCAAATTCACTTCATATTATACTCAAAGTAACTTATTGTAACCTTATAAATTTATTTTCAATTCAATATATTGGAAGCAGTTCATATATATATATTAAAAAAATAGTGTTGTTGAAGAGTTAGGCTGCTATCACTTTACCTTTTTTTCCTCCAATGTGTTAAAGTTATTTAAAATGTTTAAAAGTTAAATTATTGCAAGTTGATTTTTGGAATTTTTCCCGGTAGATTTGCAAAATCGCACACTGCGCAGCGTATCTAAACATGATCACATACATATTTATTTAAAGCCCGGTGTCGTTTTGATCAGAGCATCTGACTGCGCCACCGCAGGTTTTGAATTCGACTCCTGACCCCCACTAAAAATAATCTTAAGGTTATCTGAAGAAATCGCCACTTTCTACAGAAATTCTACAGAAATTTGAAAAAAATTTGCAGACTTAGTTTTATCTTTAAAATATCTGCAGAATTTGTAAAGATATTCTTAAAAATATCTGCATAATGGGCCAAATACCTTCGAATTTCCCACAGATTTTGGGCCAAAAAGCTGTAGATTTTCTACAATTTTTTTTAGTAGGGTGGGAATGGTTCATTTAGCCTTTCATCTCTTCGGGATATATACAATGAGTTCCAAGCTTGCTTGAAAAATAAACACGGAAAGTCTCACGTTAGGTTGACACCTGGCAGGGACGCATACTGCATAGCACCTCAGGGCACAGGGATTTGTACACAGGGATGAGCACTATCAATACTGATCCTTCATGGATTGTAATGCAACAGAGTGGTAGTTTTAGTTTAGGTATATATTTATTTAAATTTCAAGAGTAAATCTCATGGAAAGCAATGCGATTAACAATATTAATATATTTATTGATAATAATTCAATCCACTACACTTAAAAATTTCCAGCGTTCTATCCAGTCATTTGACCGTTTTTAACGAAAACAATTATACAACCGTCATTTTACACTATTCTGATCATATTATTGCCTATTTTATGATAAGAATATAGTTAAATTATGGTTATGTAACCATTTTTTCGGAAAAGGGTCAAATGACTGGACAGAATTCTGCAAAAATTTTAACAGTGTAGCCCGTTTCGTATCTATAATGCCAAAACCATACTAAATATATCTTAGGTGGAGATGTTTAATTTTTTTTCCTGCTCAGGAATAAATTTAAAATTTGAATAAATTCTTTTTTTTCTTATAAAAAATTTTGAAACAATTAAAGAAAAAAGTTTCAACTTCAAGAGTTTATATTTTAACCAAAGATTCGCTTGTGGTTTGCGCATGAGTTGGTTAATGTTATAGATAATAGTTTGGCACCAGGTTTTAAGAATATTTAGGTACACATTTACTTTAAACAAAAATTATTCTTGAATTCTGTCTGTTTGATACTTTCTGTCGATCACACATTTAATTTTTTTATGAATATCTCTTAAAGAAAAAAAAAAAAGATTTATACGCAGATGCGGTACGATAACTGTTCTTTTGTACGTTCGTAATTATATGAATACTTAGCACCTATAGTCGATATAATCGATATTTAACAAATGTTTCTTAGAAATACAGTTCGAAATAGCATTAAAAATCGTAAAATAAATAAATAAATAAATTAAAAAAAAACAGAATTTGATTATGTATCAAACATTTTAAAGTATTTTAAAGCCCTTTTATTTAGGATATGAGATTGTGCAATTCATTTCTCAATGTATTTCAGTGTAAAAATATATAACTAATTAAAAAGTCATCTTTAAACTTTCAAGATCAAAACAAGTTGCTAAAATGTTATAGTAATTGAATTACAGCGGATTTATGAACAAATTTATATGGATGTGATTTTAAACTTTTCTTCGCATATAATATACAAAGCAAAATTTAATTTATAAATTCTAGTGTCTATGTGGTATTTGGGAAAAAATAAGCAGTATATATAATTTACTGGTACTATTCAAAGGGTTCAAACAACTTACGCTGCAATCAGTAACCTTTTTGTGTTCTCTGTATATGATCATTTATACAAATACCACATATTATACAAAAATTTAATCAAAATTAAAAGCACATATCATAACTAAAAATGCACTTCCATCGTTTACCGCTAATAACAGTATTTCCGGTACAGTATATTTTCTAAAATTATTTGTGTGTGCGCGCGCGCACGCGCGCGTCCTTATACATACAATTCACTTCATATTATACTCAAAGTAACTTATTGTAACCTTATAATTTTTTTTTTCAATTCAATAGATTTGAATCAGTTCATACATATATTAAAAAAAACGCCGCAAACAATTTTCCCCCTATACCTGTAGCAGAGTTTTTTTTTTTTTTATGTGGCTTTGTAAATAAATAATAACTATTCTATGGATAGCATATTCTATAGAATACACATTTTTCTGCCTTTAATAAATACATTTTAATTTCATTATTTCTGAAAGAATTTAACATCTTTAAAATACAATTGAAACTATTTTTTCTCATTATCGTAATGTAACGGAATACTTTTGATTGTCTATGTAAATGAACTGTACATGATATAAACTTTCAAGCTATAAACGTAAATAACACACAAAATGTTTAGCACAATCCGTATATAATAATAGATTTGTAGCGCGAACAGACTGACATACACACCGAAGTTAGATATATTTTTCAATGATGTTGGAAAATGTTTAAAATGGAAATATCATCGAAAAACTTATTTCCTAATAATCACATGTCCAAAAATAGGAATGCATAGAGTTTTGCATAGTTCTGTTTTGCACGATAATTTATTTTCGATATCTCCACTTTCCTTATCATATCTCATTGTTGAATAATGTGGAAAAATTTTCCTTCATTTTAACTACGTGATTCTTCCAATAATACATTTTTCTAGCGTTGTGTAAGGGTTAAATGCATAATTTAGAATAGGGGTATCGATAGAGGCAAACATGTTTGGTAACTAAATTGATAATAAGATTTAACATAATTTTGTTCTTTATGGTTATGTCCCTTCTAATACTAATTATGTGTATTTTGTTGCGTTCATAATATATTATCAATAATTATTCTGATGGTTATATAATCAGAAAATATTGAGTTTTAGTCAAGTTTTCGTTAAAGTATGTACTATAACGAAAAGAAATTTGTGATGACTAATTTTATTATAACATTATTAGACATGTTAAACAAGTAGTTTGGCACAAGTATGTTAAATTATGCAAACAAATCCCGAAATATGAAAAGCTTTACACGTCACAAAATTTTCACTTTTATGCCTTTTATATTTCTATTGTTGATAATGTACCATAAATGAAGTCCATAAAATTAAATTATTTAGAATTACCATGAAAAATGCTTTAGCGATATGTAAATAGAAATATCGCGAATTTATTTTGACTGATTTTATCACTGATGTTAACAACAACAAAACAAAAATTTTATGATAAAATATTACTAAATGATTTAGGGAATAGAATAGAAGTTTTGATAAAAAATTTTATATTACTTGAAAGAGGCGTTACAAAAATTAAAAAGAAATAACAATGACATGTTTTGGATCCGTCAAATATGTAAAAAAAAAAATAAATGTTTATATAAAAGGTGAAGTACTTAAAATCTTGTGATTTAAAAAATTTGATGGATTTATTTTTTTTTAAATCCTAGAATAGAGGTATCGATAGAGGCAAACCTGTCTGATAACTAAATTGATAATGTTTAACATAAATTGTTCTGTTCCTTCAAGCTTTGTTGCGTTCAAAATAGAATATCACTAACTATTCTGATGGTTCTATAAATAAGAAAATATTGAGTTTTTTACAAGTCGTATCCGTCTAATAAGATCCATAATCATAATAAAAAAATAAATAAAATTCAAATCGCGTGTCATTTGTATTGACCGTGAAACGACTTGAATTTTATTTTTATTTTGATTATGATTATGGATCTTATTAGACGGATCCGAAACACGTCAAAGTTATTTCTTTTTAATTTTTGTAACACTTCTCTCAAGTAATATAAAAAAAATGCATTAAAAATTTTATATAAAAAGTGAAGTACTTAAAATCTTGTGATTTAAAAAATTAATGGATTTAATAAACTTTTTATCATACAATAGAGATATACATAGTGACAAACCTATCTGATAACTAAATTGATAACGTTTAACATAATTCTGTTCTTTATGGTTGAGTTCCTTCAAGTTTTGTTGCGTTCAAAATAGATTATCGCTAACTATTCTGATGGTTCTATAATAAGAAAATATTGAGTTTTAGTCAAGTTTTCGTTAGAGTATGTGCTAGAACGAAAGGAAGTTTCTGATCACTAATTTTATCGTAATTTTAGACAAGTTAAACAAGCAGTTTGGCACAAATATATTAAATTATGCAAACAAACCCCTAAATATGAAAAGCACATAATTTTCACTTTTATGCCTTTTATTTTTGGATTGTTAAGACTTCTCCATAACTAAAGTTCCTAAAATGAAATTGCTTAAAATTATTCTAAATATCTAAATTGCATCACTGATGTTAACAATAAAAAAAAAAGGTCGGATGTGGCAATCCTAAAATTTTCTTCTATCTCATACATGTTAAAACTTCCGGATAAATACACCATATCAGCGCCACTTGTTAAGTGGTTCAGATCTAAATCTAGTCAGAAATAACTTATATCAATTTACAACTGAATCTTGAAGTTTGATGAAAATCTGTATATTAGTTTTTGAGATAGCACTATTGTAAATCTTTAAAAAAAACTACATAACAATGCCACATACTGGACAATGTGCTCCAAAAACTAATCAAAATCAGTTTCGTATGAGGTACTAACTGAATTGGAAGTTTGATAAAAATCCGTGCATTAGTTCTCAAGACGCATTTATTGCAAAATCGTGATAAATGCAACATAGCAGTGTCGTCTGTAGGACGATTTATACCAAAAACAAAAAGTCACTAATCTATATCAGAAACTAACAGAATCTGAAGTTTTAGAAAATTTCGGGCATTAGTTCTTGAGATAGAGCTATTGCGATAATCGCGAATAATGCACAATGGCAGCGCCACCTGTTGAGCGATTTGCACCAAAGTGTTATCAGCACCATGTTATATCAAGTACTAACTAAGTGTAAAGTTTAATGAAAATCCATGCAATGGCTCTTGAGATATTGCTATTGTGAAAATTCAAAATAATGCAGCATAGAAGCGCCATCTGTTGTATGATACACAGCAAAAACTCAAATATTGATTATATAAAAGTCTCACAGAATCTAAGTTTTGTAAAATTACGTGCATTAGTTCTTAAAAAAACTATTCCAGTAATCATGAACAATGCACCATGGAAGCGCCACCTATTGAATGATTTGCATCCAAGCGTTATCAACACCATGATATATCAAGTACTAACTGAATGTAAAATTTATTAAAAATCCATGCACTAGTTCTTGAGACATGGCAATTGTAGAAATTATGAATAATGCAGTCTAGCAAAGCCATCTGTTGAGTAATATACACCAAAATCTAATGAAATCTTGTTCATATCAACGTATAGCAGAATCTAAAGTTTTTGGAGTCCCGTGAATTAGTTCTTCAGATAGACGCCCACAAAAATTTTGTTACATATAGAATGATAGACTCATATACAGACATTTTGTAAAAATATGTTTTTTGGGTTTTGTGACCCCTAAAAAGTGTACATCCGCCGAAAACTGGATTTCGAATATTTTCACGAATTCAATACTTTTTTCTTATTATGATGGAAAAAAGTAATAAGGTAAGAATGAAAGACATGTTTTATTAATAGGACACCAGGATCAAACGAGTTAAAGTAATGTAATTTTTTAAAACAAGGATAACATTTTCGAAAACTTCTAGAATTCTTTACATGAAAAGTAATTAGATCTACTCAGCTAAAAGCAAATGGAAATGTTCGTGCCCTTGATCCAAGGAAATGCTAAAGATATACTTTTGTGTAAACATCATACATCACATGATGGATTACACAGTTCCTAAAATATATAATAAAACGCATTTCATTCAAATTTCTTTCTTTAGACATAATGTAGAATGAACATTTCTTTACCTAGAACGCATTAACAAAAACAAAAAAAAATGATAATATTATATGGATATGGAATAGGTGGTTTTTATTGCATAACTACAGAATCAACAGAACGTTAATTATCACTATTTTACGAATACATAGCTTAACAACAAATGCAAAAAAAATTACTTTGTAGCAGCACTGAATGCAATCACTTAAAAAGTGTTATATTAAAAAGTGCCTATTTAGTTTTTGCTTGATTGCTTATTGTTATGTTATTACATGAACACTGTTTTTCTTGGAGAAAGAATACACATCTCGAGAAAAAAAGATTTGTAAATTACAGCTTTGGTTATAGTTCTTGCAGACTATATACTTTGACCAAAAATACGTACAACGGCATCAAAAAATATGGACACTTAAGACAATATCTCAAGCGTTTTAATTTTGCTTTTTCCAGTCTTAATAAATGTGCGGGTGAGATTTTCACCACGCGTTGGTTACGTGGAGTGGCGACCCTTGAGATGAACATGATTTAGAGTTCTCGATTATTTATTTATTTTTTTTTTGTTCTGGTAGTGATTTGAATAGAGGGATTGTTTGATTTTTTTTTCTCTACAAAAACAAACAGTTCTGGTACGCATAATCTACGCAAAAAGTTTAAAATTATTAAAGGACCTCATTCTTTGACTTAGAAAATATGTTCCTAACCGATAGTAAAGACTTAAAGATTTTCAAGCGCCAAGGCAAACTATCTATGTCCTAAAAAAGGCAAGGCCGATTTACAACATGACCGTACTCTGAAACGACAAATCGGTTCAAGAAGACCGAAAAAGATTTCAGCCAGGTATGATGTTTTTTTATAACGTGACGTACCGTTCAAACCAACTATAACAACTGCAGAAATCAAAAAAGAAACATTATTAATGAAAGTAAGCTGTTAAAAATTTTGCTCTTGTTTTAATCAAATTTTAGTGTTCAGTAGCTGTCACCATAAGCTAGTGAAATCTCGAACCAGCATATATAGCTGCACCATCTTTCAATGGCAGCTACCAGTAGCGGCTCGTCAGGGGGTGCTGCATCAATTTATTCACACCACTAAAATTGTATGGTAATTTCAGTTTTATTTAATCAACAAAATTCGTCAAATGAATAATATGAAAGATCCTGTTAAATTTTAGTGGTATGAAAAATCTGATGCAGCACTCCCTGACGAGCCGCTACTGGTAGCTATTGAGCACCAAAATTTGTTTCAAATTAGGCCAAGATTTTTAACTGTGTACCAGTAAGGACCATCTGTCACAAATGCCACATGTTACTATGAGTGAACAAGAAATACATACAGGTCGAAATCATAACCTCCTCCTTGAAGTCGGTTGAAAAATGCATTTTCATCTCATGGACAGTGATGTACTTCATAAAAAATGTTATATGACAAATTGCTTTTTACGTAAAAGTTTTTAGATTTACCCACAATAAATGTCTAAGGAAACTTCTTAATATCGGACAATAAAGTTTAATCTAAACAACATCCTAACCAAAACCTTCAATCTTCCTTATAACAATGGTTCACAATTTATTTAACCACTGTGATAGAAAAATATAAAAAAAAAACTTTCTATTTAAGTATTAATAGGAAATCTTTATTTTTTTGCAAACATGAGATGTTACATGATAAATGACACGCTTCTAAAATGCATACTAAAAAGCAGTTCTGTTAAAACTTCTTTTCTATAGCATAATGTGTAATTTTAAATAGAAGAGCATCAATCAAAAACAAAATGTTTTATGCATTGTGTTGATGAAATCAAAAGTTTTTATTACATAGTTACTTAACTTTCTGAATTTTTTTATGAATAGTGATATTTCTTAAATTTAAACTTTAATGTCAGTGATATTGAATAAAGAATGTATATTTGTACTGAAAAATTAGAACGGCTTATAACTGCACTGTAAGAAAAAAAAAAGACAAATGCATCTTAATTTATCACGAGTTGGAAATTGCACGTGAAGCGCAGCAAATGAGGTGCGTTCGTACGATAGAAAAGTTTTAAAAATATCACTCTCCTATATCAATCTCATAAAATTGTAAATAGTTAATTAAAATTGAAATGCGCAACGAACCATGTTCTGCCCATACCATTATGTAATGAAATACTTTTGTATAGCCTTGTAAATCAATAACAAATGTCCTTTGCACCACAGATTATGCAAAATGTATATTGTAATATGTACTTTTTAGATGCATATCAATTTTATTACATTCGAATGAGTGTAACACCATTAAAATGCATTTTAAGCATTTTTCCCATTGACCGTAATGTAATGGAATATTTCGATTGTCCCTGTAATTGAATTATGCATCCGATTTTGATAAAATTTGAAATGACAAGACAAAATTATGTAATAATTGAGTACATTAAATTTCAAACGATTAAAATGCATATGAAACTTTTCCCCCATTGATCGTAATGTAATGGGATACTTTTGATTGTCCCTTAATTGGTCTATGCATCTGATTTTCATAAAATTTGAAATGACTCGACAAAATTATGTAATAATTATATATGTTAAATTTCAAACAATTCGGTTAGGTAGTCTTTGTGCTGTTATATGCGGACAGACGGACGGACTGAACGGCAACTATAGGTGCTACGTATTTACATAATTACGAACGCATCTAAAAATGCACTACAATCGAAAATAAAAATATATTAAAACCTGTCTATAAGAGCCATTGAAAACTTGAAGTTATGAGAGGTGACAATTAAGCAGGGGTGACAAATAAGTAAAATACGAAAATAAAAACCTATGTAGGTTAAAAAAAAGTGTTTATTAACATTTTCATAGTCTACATATGTTTGAAATAATTTTCTATTCAAAATTGCTTACTTTTTATAATTTTCCCTTTTATTTCTGATGATTTTTTTTTTACTTTACGGAAGAATGACTTAATTTTCATCATTTTATAATGCGTTAGAATGAGATATTAGTTTATTTATTTCTATTAGCGTTTCTTGGCAGGTCATAGTCACAGCTGCAAACTCATCTGACTCATTGTTATTATCTGAATCAAATTGAACGCCTGAAATAAAAAATAATAATAATAATTAAAAAAAAACCTTTTTGTCCCGCTATTTTTAAAATCTACATATTCTTTAAGTAAGTTCTCTTTATTTTTAAAAATATTCTTTATTTGATTCTTTCGACAGTTACATTGTGAAGTCAATTTTCTTGTAGTTGTTTCTTGCTCATGACAATTAAAAACTTTCGTTTTGATTTCCAAATCTAAATATTTACTTTGGTTTGGTTTTGGTGTCATAATTTCAATTTTTACATAAACCCGAGCAAATAATTCCTAGTGTAAAAGTTGTCCTTGAATATGCATTCACAGTTTTAGTAAATGTGGAATCATCTGGCTCATTGTTATTATCTGAATCAAATTGAACGCCTGAAATAAAAAAAAATAATAATAATTAAAAAAAACCTTTTTGTCCCGCTATTTTTAAAATCTACATATTCTTTAAGTAAGTTCTCTTTATTTTTAAAAATATTCTTTATTTGATTCTTTCGACAATTACACTGTGAAGTCAATTTTCTTGTAGTTGTTTCTTGCTCATGACAATTAAAAACTTTCGTTTTGATTTCCAAATCTAAATATTTACTTTGGTTTGGTTTTGGTGTCATAATTTCAATTTTTACATAAACCCGAGCAAATAATTCCTAGTGTAAAAGTTGTCCTTGAATATGCATTCACAGTTTTAGTAAATGTGGAATCAGTTTTTCCTACATCAAAAGATAACACAGATCAAAAAAACCTATTATTCATTGTGTGTCCAAAACAAAGAGCCAAGTTTCCTCTCCAACCCAACCTCTGCAGGTTGAAAGAGCAAACAATGTATGAGAAACTGCTATTAGTCGCACTTGTCAAAAATTTTTTGGTCTTTAGTCGTGTTATAAGGAAAGGGCAGCTGACGTCACTGTGGGCAAAATTACTTTGGATCCACAGCTTAGATTAGGAATGACTAGATAACGGATCCCTTTGTTCTCTTCGGGAATTCTTCAAGAATGGACCTCCGAGATTTTGCGAGATTTTCTCTTAAAAAAAGGTGTCTTTTTTGGCGATGACCTCTTCTTGACAATTTTCTGCTGTCATTCACGTAATGAAAAAAGTAACGCAGTCGAAAAAGGTCTTGGTGACTGGTGTGATCGGTGGGAGGAACCGGTTTGGCGTGCATTTTCTTGGCCTGCCCCACCATCACTTGATAATGGGGAGGGTGATGAATGCTACAAGAAAAGGTTACTATTTCTGAGTCAAGTTATATCAGAAGTCTATGATCCACAGTAATTTCTTGCCCCTCTTTAAGACACCTACTCTACGCAAGAAGTCAAGACGATCTGATTGGTCTATGATTGGTCTGATTTGCCTGCGATTAAAAGTGCTGTTGTGCGATTGGTCAACGTCACCATGATGATTTCTGTAATGATTGCTAAAGCAAAAATGTAATTCGTAGATTGGTTGAAGGAAGCGTTTGTTTGTAAACATGCCCTTTCCTTATTAAATCCTCCCATTTACCCTGGCCTTCTTTCTTGCATTTACAGTTGTGATCTAAACTCTTATCTTTTGGTTCAAGAATTCAATACACATCTTTAGAATTCCTGATAAATGGTTCCGAAAGAATCGGGGATCCGGTTCGAGGCTCGTTCGATTCAAAATTGGGTTTTTATGAGTTTTGCAGTACGAATTTCAGGTTCATTCAAAAAAATTATTACCGGCTCGGGCAATGCCGAGCGGCTCAACTAGTTTGTAGCTAAAACTGAGAATCGCAGCATAAAATCTCCTGACATCTTACGTAACACTTTTGCGATTTTTTAGGTAGATTTCGTATGAAATACTACCTATTGCAATAGCACCAGTTTATCTATCTATCTATCTATCTATCTATATATATATATATATATATCTCACTTTTTTATGGACACGATAACTTCTATAATTCTTCATCAATCTCCACCAAACTGGTACATAAAATCAAAGGGGTTAAAATCTCGACTAAGTTCGTTAATGGGCAAAATCGGACCAAGGGGGTCAGAATAGGGGGCGTTTTTGTGAAAACAGAAAAAACGCCATAACTTCTTAATTAAAGTAGATATCGAATCGGTTTAAAGTTTATGTTACTTCTTAAAAATGGGCCAAAAGTTTATGCATGACAGATTTTTGATAAATTTAGAAGTGGGATCAAGGGGTGAAAAAAGCAGGGGTTTTGAGAGAAAAAAATTCACAACTTCGTCAATTTTCAAAATATCAAGTCCAACTAAATTTTTTGTAAATGTTCTTAAAATTATCCTATTGTTATCTTATTGTTCTTATTATTTGTATTTACAAGTTTTTGATAGGACCAACATTTACCGATGAAAAAAAAATTAAAAACGAAAAGAAAAAGGGCGGTGAAAAAAGAGAATAATCCATAACTCCGTCAATTTTTAAGATATCAAATCTGATTAAATTTATTTTACATCTTCTCAAAAATATCTACAACTTTTATATTGACAAGTTTTTCATAGGACCAATTCGTATACCAAAAATAAATTAAACAAAAATAGGAGTTGGAGAAAAAACCTCAAATCCAAACTGCCTATATTCTGACTCAATTTTAAATTCATTTTTGATTTTAAACGCATCCAAATGGTAGATCCTCTTATTTAGAAACTGTATAAAGTGACGCATTGGTCAATTTTCTGATAAAGACAGAATATATTTCAAAAAAGGCTACCAAAAAGGGTATTTTGAACAGAATTTCCCAAAGTCATCGGGACTGAAAATTTAAGAAAGTATTCAAATAAGAAATTGCGTTTTTTTCTGACTCGTTTTTAAATCTATTTTTGTACTCAAACTCATCCAATTTACAGATCCTTTTATTTATGAACTATATAATGTGATGCATTGGTCAGTTTTTTTTATAAAGACGGAATATATTTCAAAAAAGGCTACCAAAAAGGGTAATTTGGACAGAATTTTCCAAAATCATCGTGACTGAAAATTTAAAGAAGTGTTCAAATAAGAAATTGCGCTTTTTTCTGACTCGTTTTTAAATCCATTTTTGTTCTCAAACGCGTCCAATTTACAGATCCTCTTATTTAGGATCTATATAATGTGATGCATTGATCGATGTTTTGATTAAGACAGAATATATTTTGAAAAAGTCCTTCCGGCAATGCCGGGAGGAAGAGGTAGCTTTCATACACTTACATATTTATTTATTTATTTTAAAGTAAGTTACATTGTTCAAAATACTAAGCTCAAATTAGTGGAAATAATCTTATAAAATTAGTGATTTTATAAGATTGAATACTACTTTTTGTCAAGACTGAATATTAATAGGAATTTTTAGAAATTAGTCATCTTTTATTCAACCTGGTTTTATTTTAAGCGATTTAGAGAATCACCAAATTCTACGATATCATAATGTGTCTGCCATTTTAAAGCAATATGATAGATCGTTCAATTCAGAAAAATTTCAAAATGTCAGCCATAAGCAAAATTCAAAATGCTATAACTCAATCATTTTTTAAGATATAGACAAAATAAAAAGTGTTCTGGAATTGTTGTTTTAAGTTTTAACACGTAAAAGAAAGAAAAAATTCAACTTTAATTTTTTCGCATTTAATTTTAAATTTAAAAATTTTTTAAAAATTTAAATGGCCACCATTTTGAAACAAAATGGCGGATGATGCTGGCCAACGAACTCGGTCGAGACATTTGTATGTACTATGTACATACCAAGTTTCATTCAAATCGGTTCATAAATACGCGTGTTATCACGTGACAAAAATCAGATCGTTTCAAAATGTCAGCTATAAGAAAAATTCAAAGTGCTATAACTCAATCATTTTGTAAGATATAGACAAAATAAAAAGTGTTCTGGAATCGTTGTTTTAAGTTCTAACACGCAAAAGAAAAATATTTTACAAATTTTGATTTTTTTGCATTTAATTTTAAATTTTTAAATTTTAAAAAAATTTAAAATGGCCACCATTTTGAAACGAAATGGCGGATGATGCTGGCCAACGAACTCGGTCGAGACATTTGTATGTACTATGTACATACCAAGTTTCATTGAAATCGGTTCATAAATACGCGTATTATCACGTGAAAAAAATCAGATCGTTTCAAAATGTCAGCCATAAGAAAAATTCAAAGTGTTATAACTCAATCATTTTTTAAGATATAGACAAAATAAAAAGTGTTCTGGAATCTTTGTTTTAAGTTCTAACATGTTAAAGAAAAATATTTTTCAATTTTTAATTTTTTCGCATTAAATTTTAAATTTTAAATTTTTTAAAAAATTTAAAATGGCCGCCATTTTGAAACAAAATGGCGGATGATGCTGACCAACGAACTCGGTCGAGACATTTGTATGTACTATGTACATACCAAGTTTCATTCAAATCGGTTCATAAATACGTTAGTTATCGCATGACAAAAATCAGATATATATATATATATATATATATATATATATATATATATATATGGTTATATATATATATATATATATATATATATCAACATTTGAACGGAGGGTGGTTTGGGGGTCTGGGGGTCATGATCGGTGAAAATATACCAAAATTTTCCGGAAGTGCTTTCCTCCGGACGGCTGCAATAGGTAGCTTTTTACTTTTTGTAATGAAAGCTACTTAAAAGGCTACCAAAAAGGGTATTTTGAACAGAATTTCCCGAAGTCTTCGCGATTTGAAAATTTAAGGAAGTTTTTACATAGCAAATTGCGTTCTTTATGACTCGTTTTAAAATCCATTTTCGCTCTCAAACGCATCCAAATTACAGATCCTCGTATTTAGGAACTATACAGGGTGTATCTAAACTACTGGGCAAAACTTTAAGGGGTAATAGTACACATCAAGACGAATAATATTAAATGGGAAACTAAGGGTGTCAAACGTCTTCCGAGGGAGATAGGCGCCATCAAAGTTTAGGGTCCAAAATTTGAAGTGATTACAAAAAACGGAAAAATTGGTCGATTCGTTTGCGGTTTTCATGAAAAATATTCTTTATGTCAGTATTGTCTTGAAAATAAATTTTAAAGATAAATTTCAAAAAATATCGATAGAGGGCGCTTTAGACTTTGGAATAACAAATAACTATTTTTTTACCGTTATTTTTTGCATCTCATTAAATTTTTTTTTAAGTTTAGACGTAAACTTAAATTTTGAGCTCAAAATCTGTGGTTAAGTAGCGAAAACTGAACTGTGTTTAATGGGAGTGGGTAGGTTCAAATTTCAAATGATTATACAAAACAGAAAAATTGGTTAATTGATTCGCGGTTATCACTAAAATTATTGTTTATGTTAGTATTGTCTTGAAAATAAATTATACAGATATTTTTCAAAAAATGTCGATAGAGGGCGCTTTAGACTTTGGAATAACAAATAACTATTTTTTTTACCGTTATTTTTTGCATCTCATTAATTTTTTTAGAAGCTTAAACATAAACTTAAATGTTGTGCTGGAAATTTGAATCGTTGAGAGTGGTTAAGTAGCGCTAACTGAACTGTGTTCAATAGGGGTGGGAAGGTTCAAATTTCAAATGATTATACAAAACGGAAAAATTGATCGATTCGTTTGCGGTTTTCTCTAAAACCATTCTTTATGTTAGTATTTCCTTGAAAATAAATTTTAAAGTTAAATTTCAAAAAGTTCTGTTAGAGGGCGTTTTAAAATTTAGAGTAACTAACTGTTATAACTGTTAATATTTAACTGTTATTTTTTTTGTATCTAATTAAATGATTGCAAAAGCTTAGACTTAAATGTTGAGCTCAAATTCTGAATCGTTTGGAGGGGGATAAGAAGCGCAAACTGAACTGTGTTCAGGAATTGAAACGTTACCCTGCCCACCCTACGAACACAGTTCAATTTTTCGCTACTTATTACTCACAAGGATTCAGATTTTGAGCACAAAATTTAAGTCTATGCTTTAAAACATTTATTTAGATTTAAAAAAATAATGGTTAAAAATAGTAGTTGGTTACTCTAAAGTTTAAGGCGCCCTCTAGCGGAATTTTTTGAAATTTATCTTTAAAAATTTTTTAAAGGAAATACTGACATAAAGAATGGTTTTAGAGAAAACCGCAAACGAATCGACCAATTTTTCCGTTTTTTATAATCATTTGAAATTTGAACCTCCCCACCCCCATTGAACACAGTTCAGTTTGCGCTACTTAACCACTCTCAACGATTCAGATTTTCAGCTCAAAATTTAAGTTTATGTCTAAGCTTCTAAAAAAATTAATGAGATGCAAAAAATAATGGTAAAAAATAGTTGTACGTTACTCCAAAGTCTAAAGCGCCCTCTATCGACATTTATTGAAAATTATCTGTATAATTTATTTTCTAGACAATACTGTCATAAACAATAATTTTAGTGAAAACCGCGAATCAATTGACCAATTTTTCTGTTTTTTTATAATCATTTGAAATTTGAACCTACCCTCTCCCATTGAACACAGTTCAGTTTGCGCTATTTAACCAAACCGCTATTTATTTAGCTCAAAATTTAAGTTTACGTCTAAACTTTAAAAAAAAATTTATGAGATGCAAAAAATAACGGTAAAAAAATAGTTATTTGTTATTCCAAAGTCTAAAGCGCCCTCTATCGACATTTTTTGAAATTTATCTTTAAAATTTATTTTCAAGACAATACTGACATAAAGAATATTTTTCATGAAAACCGCAAACGAATCGACCAATTTTTCCGTTTTTAGAAATCACTTCAAATTTTGGACCCTAAACTTTGATGGCGCCTATCTCCCTCGGAAGACGTTTGGGACCCTTAGTTTCCCATTTAATATTATTCGTCTTGATGTGTACTATCACCCCTTAAAGTTTTGCCCAGTAGTTTAGATACACCCTGTATACTGTGACTCATTGGTCAGTTTTTTGATAAAGATAGAATATATTTTTTAAAATGCTGTCAAAGTGAGTATTTCGCACAAAATTTTCCGAAGCAATCATGATTAAAGAATTAAGAATGTATTAAAACAACAAATCGGTTATTTTAGGACTCATTTTTAAATTCAATTTTTTTCTCAAATGCATTCAACTGACAGTTTTTTGTGATTTAGGAACTGTATAATGTACAGTTTTAGTCGATTTTTTAATAAATTCAGAATTTATTTCAAAATATGTTGTCAAAATGGGCATTTGAGCTGAATGTTTCTTAAGATGATTCTGATAAAACCAGTTTTTGGAGAAAAATGAAATTCAAAATTTTTCATAAACGGCCAAATTAAGTTATTAAATTGGGTTTATCTCTAATCATATGTATATATATATATATATATATATATATATATATATATATATATATATATATATATATATATATATATATATGTATATATATATATATATATATATATATGTATATATATATATATATATTGTTGAAATGAGCAGTCTTCGAAATCTACCTCCGCCTATAGGCCCAGCCGACAGGCCCAGGCCCTGGGTCACCATTTGCAAGATACTGAATTTTAAAATCCATTAGTCATTTTTGGGACATCCGGTAAATATATATACGTTATAGATGTATGTTTGTATAACACTGGCGATCGGCTAATCGAAAAGTACCTAACGTAATTTTCCACGAATACGCCGAGGTTCAGATAAAGCTCCATTCAAACTGCAATACTTTCAGTTCAACTAAGGCGGCGCGTTTGATGTTAATGAGTTTTGTGGTGCAACTTCAATCCAAGTGTAGGACGGGAATCTTTCCCTTCCTAAGGGAAGGCGTGGTCGGTAATATAGGAATAGGAAAATAGGAATTAAGGCGTGGTCGGTAGCGGCAGCTGCTGCCACACCGTGGGTTCCTGGTTCGAATCCGGTTACGGGCATGGATGGTGTGTTGTACCTTTGAAGTGTAATAAAAATATATGTAATGGATATGTGTAATAAAGTGTTCTGTATTGTCTCTGTTTCTGTGTATGATGGATCAATCGAGGCAACAGCCATAGCAGCTGTAGGCCTCAAAGCGCTTTCAAATGTAAAAAAAAATGTCCCTTAATTAGGGTTAATATAGTGATTTCCTCTGACCATTGTATCTCCCTCGTTTTCTATTGTCAGTAAACCACAAGTGGGGAGTAAAGAAAAGGGAGTTCCAAGAATTCAGTTCAACTTCAGAGTGGTCGGGTCTGTTTTGGGCTTTAGTCTTTATCCAACTGGAAAATTCAAATTTGAGAAATCCAGTTATGTGAGGCGCAGCATATACGTGCTAAATTGCGGTACATTTCTTTCGTATGAGAAACTGGTTAGGAATTACAGTTTTTGTAATTCTCTGTTTCTTATCTTGTAAACGATATATTTTGTCGATGTACATTATTATTTTATTAACAGTTACATTAATGTAATTTTACGTTCTTCCAGAGATTCATAATATAGAAAAGGGCTTTAGAAAATTTAAAACAATATTGAATTTTCTGTTTGAAACTATGTTTAGTTTATTGTCAGATATTTTTGGAACATGATAATAGTACTTCTAATAATTTAATTATGATGTAACAACGGTTGATTTTAAAAAAAATCACACTCTTTCAATATTATGTCAAAAATGTCAAAACTAATTTCGATGGTATATTATATATAAAAGTGATATACGGTATCTTTATAAATATTTTAGTCGATACACCATCAAATGTCAAGTGCTTTCTTATAAAGTCACCATATGTCAATAATTCTGTCTGAAATCAAACTCAGATTTAATTTAGCAAAATACACGCAGTGTTTTTAAATAATTTATTAAAAAATCCTTTGTGTCTCTAACGAGATTTAAATATTTTCTAAAGAATTTAGGCATTTTTCAGCAGTCCAAAGGATAATATCGATTTGTTGTATTTAAAGTTTTTGGAGAATTCATTATTTATCCGCATAACTATTTTTTGTTTTAAAATATCAGTACTGTGAATATAGTTATAATGTTTTATTGGGCTTTGTTTAGCTTATAAATTCCGTATTATTATATGATTATGTCTAAACAACATTACAAAACTATTTTCTCCTTTACTTTAAAGTTATCATTATAATTTTGCAGTTCAAATAATTCAAAATATAGCATCTACGAAATATCAGATTTATTTTTCATAATGTTAATAAGACTAGAGTGATGAAAATAGATTAAACAACAGTTTATCGATTCCTTTGTAAATATAAAAATGAAACATAAATTTCAGCTAATCCATATGTCAAAATAATTTTTATACGTTAATCTGTACCACAATTAAAAGTATTTATACTGACATATTTTTCGCATAAAATATCAGTCAGAGTTTTAAAGTCGATAATAAACTTTTTTTTCTTTAATTATTTCCTATAAATTTTATGCTTCTAACAAGATCTAAAAATTTCAAAAATAATTAAGTATAATTTTGAAAACATTTAAAGACAATATTGAATACTTACTTTTGGAAATATTCATTTTTCAAAATATGATTTTTTCGACTTAATTATAAGTATTTTTTGTGTATGTGTGAACGGCAAGAATTTTAGTCGATTGAGTCTTTATGTTCATTGAAATGTCTACATTTTCTCTCTCCATTCTATTTTCACTTTTTTTTTTTTTTTTTTTTTTTTTTTTTTTTTTTTTTTTTTTTGAGAAATTTTAAATACAATATCGAATTTTACTTTAAAAAAGAGACGGGCTTTATTTAACGAATTCGATAAACAATAATGTTACTGTGCTGGAACTTAATAATGCATTAATATGTTACCGAAAAGTTCCTGTTAATTAAATAACATTTGCTTTTAAAAGGCAGTGTATTTATTCAAGTGTTTTAATCAATAATTTAATTTCGCGCCTCTAAAATTAAAAATATTCACTAAAAAACGTCCTCAGTTGTTTCTTTCGAGACTACGCCTCTATTTAGTCCCTATCTTCATTCCCTAGTAATAACAAACTCGTTTACGAGTCTACAGTGTTAAAAGTTTTTGTAAAAGTATCAGAAAAAAAGTAAAAGTCTCTGTAAATTTACACTAGTTTTCGGTTAATTGCATTTGATTGAGTTTCTCGGTCAACATTTTATATCATCATATATCCGCAAGCTCTGATTACTGAATAGGCACGAGAAGCATGTGCTTCCCTTAAGATATATCTGAAGGGGACCTAAATTGAACAAATAGGTGGCGCTAAATTTCATATTGAATTTATTGATATGTAATTTTAATGTTAGGTTGATGTATATTTTAGATATTGAATTTGGCTTTATGCATAATGGGGAAAAAAAGATGCCTAAACTCATTGGCGTTCGATCTCCATGGCAACGGCTAATCGCATTGACAAGTGTGATTTTATTTTCGTTTGCCGAGCAAAGTTTTATATTCGAGAAATGTTTTTTTGGCAACAGAAGGGTCCGTGGTTCTGTTGACGAAATCATTCTATTCTAGTCGGCTTGAAGAACTGATTCTATTCCTCTCAGACTAAACCCAAAGTTTATTCGTTATATAACACTCATTCTATTCTACGGAGTGGCAGTCTGTAGACTAATTTATTCGTTATTCTAATATTCTTTATATTCTTTATAAACTATATTCTTTATTCGAAGAAAATGAAGTATTCTCGTGTGTATGATGATAGTAAGGAATAAATATGTTTTGTTTTATAATATCAAGCCTTATCTCCTTCCAGTTTGTCCTGTCTTTTTGGGAGATGGGTAAGTAACGTTAAGTTCATTTTGTTAACTTTCTATTGTTACGAATTTTGTAAATAGTTAGTGTTTGTACTGTAAAATAATGTAAATAATCTTATTAAGTTCCATTCCTTTACTAATATTAATTTTTGTTACATTGTATCTGTTATCAAGCAAACTTGTCTATTATTTTCAGTGTATGTCTACGGCAGATTAGCGAAATAATAAAGATATCGCCAAGTTGGCGTCACTTTTGGCGACTAATTTTGGTCGCCAAATTTGGCGATATATCGCCAAGTTGGCGACAAACTTGGCGATTGTTGGCGATGGTAACCCTTCCCTCTCAATGGTAACCCACCTTTAGATATACTGATACATTGTTTGTTGTTCCGTGGATTTTTCGAGTAGGTTCTAGAAATTTCCAGCACATGCTACGAGCCTATATAAGAAGAGAAGCGATGCGAGCTGTTGTTATTATTTACTAGTCAGTCATTGAGTGAACAACGCGTTTGTTAAGCAAGTTTGCTTGAGTCTTATTTACGTTATTTTGAATGTGATTTAGTGTAGAGACGTTGTACAAAGAGTCTCTGGAACCTATATCTGTACTTATACGATAGATTTGAACAATTATTTTTGAATATCTAGAAATATTTGTGAGTTTCGAGGACTCTGTTGTTCTGAAGTTCTGTAAATAAATTATTTTCTACTTTTCTAAGAGCAAAGAGTTTTAAGTTGTCTAAGCATAAGATCGAAAGAACCCCTTATACGCTGGAACACTATTCATCTCATTCGATTTAATTTAAATTCTGTCTTTGTTTTTAAATTCGAAATTCGAAACTCTAAAATTTTTAGTCTTATTCACAATTTTATAACCGATTCAAGATTCTTTTAATCCACATAATATAAAGTATTAATAATCCAAGCTCTTACAAACATTGAGAGAAATATTTCAGAATATTGATATTTTATTATATGCATACATGTTGAATTAAGCTTTTTTTTTAATCAAACTAACATATTTAGTATTAAATCATTTTTACATATTTTCTTGATCGTATCCAATTTTTGCATAAGAAGAACTTAAAAAGTCATTTAATGAAATATAGGAGAACTTAACTGAGCAACACTTTGAAGTGATATTTGTAGCACTGGTAAGTTTTCGGATATGTCGAATTTAGAAAACTCTTCCCGATTAAAAGGTGTCCCCAAAATGACACTGTGCTTCCCATAGATTCAGAGGTTAATCGGGCCCTGTATATCTGTTCCCGGTATGCCTTTATTTAACCATATTTATATCTTTGTTAAATTTTGTTATTCAAAATACAAACTTTTAAAATTCGTATGCAATCTTATTAAAAAATTTTATGACGAAAATTTAATTAAAACATTTTTTTTACCTTAAAACTAGCAAAAGCCATGCTTTGTTTGGATTCGCGAAGCATTTTTTTATAAAGCATATATTTGAAAGTAACAATATTTTTTAATATTATTTTTGCATCTTTATTAAACAAAAACGTTATTTTATGTTTTGGCGCATTTTAATTTTACAAATGTAAGTTCAGCCAAATAACTATCAATTTCCTAGAAATTTTCTATTTATGATGTAAGACTGGCATAAAAAAATATTTTCGAAGCAAACTTTTACAAAATATTTTTAAATTTTCAACTAAAAATTCTTTTAAAGATTTTTTTTACAATTTCTAGTAGCCACTGGTGTTTTTTAAAGTTGTTTGAAATATGCATGTTTCCAATCTTTGTAATTAACATCAAATAATCTTTGATAGCTATTTTAGAATAATATGTTTGAAGAAAGCTTGAAGAAAATTACTTCTTCAAAATCCTATTTTCTGGAAAAACATTTGAAATCTGCTCTCGTCGATACTATGAATTTTTAACTGTAAAACTTTTTAGTCTAATTTCTTCGTTTTTATACATGTTAGTGCATGAGAATTTTTGATATTAAAGAATTTTTCGCAAGGAAGATTTCTATTGAATGCTTAATTTTGAAGGATTTTCACTCTTGACAACGTTACGTACGTTTTTAAGCCAACTGGTGCCTATATATCCTCAATATCTACAACTGCTTCATCTAATGTTAAACTTTGGGATTTATGAATTGTAACAGCAAAAGCTAACTGCAGAAGAAATTCTTTCCTTGAGCAATTTATGCTTCCATATTTCCAGAATTCAATTATGTATTGGGGGAATTGGTACGCACCAATTCTTTTAAGTTAAATTATTGTAGTATTCAAATTTATCCATGATTATTCGCGGTATCTAGTCTGGTGGCTTGTGATTTTCTTTAATACGTGCAACAAAGTCTAAAGTCCCGTTCACTAAACCTTTTTCGGTCCACAAATAAGAACGTAACATTACTTTCGATACAAATGATAAAGTAAGAAATGGTTGAAGTCCACTTGTCATTTCTGAATCGGCCAACTTTTCCTTTAGTACATTTATAAAGAGCTTGAATCGAGGCAACAAGTTCACGCAATTCTTTTAATTTTTCATTTATATAAGAAATTTAACAATTCATTTTATTTGTTTACAATTCTTTTGTTGCCACTTTACAAAAAAAAAAAAAAAAAAAAAAATCCATAATACAATTTTTTTTAAATGTTTAAGTGTCATTTGTTCAAACGATTTTACTGAATAATGAAAACATATTTTATTTATTAAACTAATCGTGATTCTATCTATAATCACTTACTCCATGATTTATATATTTTTTTCTGAAAATATACGCGTTTCATTTTTTATTTATTTGCTAAAATGCGTCCGTATTAAAAATGCATGCAAAATAAATTAATTAAAATAATATTTTTTTAACGTTTTACTGTAAAAAAAATTATATTCTGCAAATCTACAGATCATATTTTATTTTTGTGTTTAATTTGAAGTCAAAATATTGAATAGTTTTTTTGTAAAGTGTACGACAAATTGTAATTTGAGTGGCCTAGTAGAGGATTCGCTTCGCTCATCCTAATAATTAAGAACGAGAAAAATCATCTCATACATCAGTTTAAAAATTCCAGTTCTTTGAAGTTCACTGAAGATTGAACGATTCATTAATTTTAAATACTAAATCAAGTTATTATCATTAAATGTAAATTTGAAGTGCCTTGTGTATTTTTAACGATGTTAATTTACAGAGTCTATCCCAATTTTACCAAATAACATCTCTGTTATTTAACCCTTTGCGGCGCAGGGCAAATTCATTGCTTAAGTGTTGAAATTAATGACTGATACTGGAATTTCAAATGAATTTTATTTGTAAATAAGTAAAAGTTATATAACACGCATTCAATAAACCGTAATTTTTTTTACCAAATTCCGGTGCCAATTTGGCGAAATTAAAATTAAGTGGTTTCATAGATATACCACCATGCCGCAAAGGGTTAAGAGAATCTCGGTTTTTCTTATCTATGTAATTATACATAGTACTTAAGATAATGGATTTAACGTAGGCTCTCAGTAATCTCTGTGTTTTTGAATAAAATATTAAAAGAAAGTTTCTTAAAGAAAAATTTAAAAGCAACAAATTTTGACATCAATGTTTCCGAAATTACAAAAAGGAAAAATAATTTAATCGTTTGTTCTTTTTTTCTATAAAATTTCTGTAAAAATCGTCAATTAACTTAAGTTTTTGTTATATTTAATTTCCTCTTTTTTTTACTCAATTATCCTTTAATAATAAAATAAACTATGGCTAAAGAAACCATTAAAATATTGTACTACGTATGATATTCGTCGTTTCTTTTTTAACACGCTTTTATTAGCTTCACCTGTATGTTTGTGAGTTTGTGAGTTTATAACTCTCCTTATTTTATGTATGTTCACCGATTACTCCGAAACCATGCAACCGATTAACTTGGTTTTGGTGTTAAATGAAAGACGATGCTCTCGATTTGGTACCACTTCACTTTCATCGCAATTGGTTCAGTACTTTTTTAGTAATTAGGCTAAAACTAATAAAATTAGTGATTTTTCGCTAATTAAAAGTGTTGAATATGTTCACTGAATGGCGTGTAGACAGCATGGCCGAGCGGTCTAAGGCGCCGGATTGAAGCTCTGTTTTTCGAAAGAGATTGTGAGTTCGAACCCCACGCCTGACATTATTTACATCTATGTAAAATAAAAAAAAAAAAAAAAAAAAAATCCGTATTACAATTTTTATTTTTAACTGGCTTCAGAAAAGGAAGAGGAAATTATCAATTCGACGCGTATGTATTTTTTTCTATGTATGTTCACCAATTACTCTGCAACTATCCAACCGATTAATTTGGTTTTTGTATTAAATATAAATATAGTTTAAAAAAACTAAAAACCACGCTTTTAAAGTAATCAAACTAAAAAGTGAAAAATAAATATAGTTTAAAAAAACTAAAAAACACACTTTTTAAGTATATCAAACTAAAAAGTGAAAAATAATTCGTACTATAAGCTGAAAACGAAAATAGATGAAAAATGCTATATTACTATAAAATCATTGTTATTATAGAAATCAATTAATAAGAAATAAATAAAATTATCGTGGAAAAAAAGCGTGGGGTGCTTCTTAAGAACTGATAGATGGAGCATGGTAGATAGAGCACCCCGAGCTTTTTTTCCACGATAATATTATTTATTGCTTATTAATTGATTTCTATAATAACAATCATTTTATAGTAATATTGTATTTTTCATCTATTTTCGTTTTCAGCTTATAGTACGAATTATTTTTCACTTTTTAGTTTGATATACTTAAAAAACGTGTTTTTTAGTTTTTTAACTATATTTATTTATATATTTATTCAAAAGTCCAGGATATTTTTAAAAAAAACGGCATTGTCTCGGACCCGGATTTTTGTCTATATATTATATTGTTTTCATTTAGCATTTCCATAGAAAAAAAATCCAATTTAACTTGTAAAGCGCAGCATAATTTTTTCTATTTTTTTTATCTGAGCTTATTTATCGAGCTTTTTGTTGTGTTTTCTTCTAATATTCAACAAGTAACTTTAAAAACTTGTATCAATTCTGTGCATTAATTTAGAATTACAGCATCAAAATTTGAGTAACACATAATTGAATAATGATCTAAAAATAATCATATTGTGTTAGGACATCCAAAAACGTGTATTAAAACAAATCCATTCAAAATTTAAAATTTGAAATTTTCATAAACCATTTTTTTTTTTTTTTTTTTTTTTTTTTTTTTTTTTGGCAAAAATACGAATAAGAAATATGTACGGAAGAAATTCCATATATTTATAAAAATATTGTCTGGAAAATACTGTATAGTGTCAAAAAAATATTATGTAGAAATATTTAATGGTACAAGCAACGTTATTCTTATTTAACCTTTCACTGGGCGCGCAAATTTTCATCACACGAGCGGGCGCGCTTTGTAAATTGTACAACAGGCGAAAAAGAATAAATTATTGCTATTTTATTTTATTTTGCAAATATTTTGACTTACAAATATCTTATAAGTTATCTCTGATCACAATTTATGAAAGTATTTCGCAATACACTTATTTTGTTATAACATACTCAAGCAGAAGTTTAGATATATAAAAAGCTTCTTACTACTACAATCACAAAAAATAAAAACTAAAAATGACTTACTTAAAAAGAATTAGTCATTTCGGATTTACAGAATTATTTCTGTATTTCATCTATATTAGTCGTTTCATATATCAAGCATAAGATTTGCTTATTTGAAGGTTGTTTGCAGATAAGCCATGCGCATTTCATGCACTGTTAATCTATTAAAATGATAGGTGCAACTAATTGCGCAATCTGAAATACAAATAACATTCAGAAACTGGGTAATGATCAATAAAGGAATACAAATGGTTATTAACACTCTCTGCTGCTTGAATTTTGTTTTAAAGAAAAAAGAAAGTGAGTGTTGTACCTTTTACATATTTAAAAAAAAATATTTTTACTTTATATTTCACTTATATTACAAATTCATTTAAAATTAATAGTTTTTTCCTTTTTTGAAATGTTTAAAAACGGTATGATCAAGAATATATAATTGTTGAATTTGCAGTATATTTGTTATGTATGTTGCCTAAGTGAGAAAAAAAATGCTTTCTAAATCTACCCCCAACCCAAAGAAAATGCGATAAAACTTTAATTTTCAAACTTCAGAATTATTAAAAGTATATTTTTTCAAAATTTAAGTAAAGTACGTTTATTATATTCTTAAACATTTTAATTCTCGTTTTTGGATAAAAAATATATTTAAAAAATAACAAAATGTTATTTTGCTGTATTCGAATAAATTACGTGACGTTATATTTTTTAATTGATTAGCCCATTTAAAACGTGTTTATTGAACTTCAGACTGATTTCAAATGAAAGTTACAATTGAAAAACAACCACAGATAATTATATAATATTCCTTAATTCATTCTACACGCTATCAGTAAAGGTATCAGTAAACTTAACATGCAAAATATTCATTTTATCATTTGGTAAGCTTTGAATAAGTTTAGATAATAGAACATCTTTGCAATTATTTACTTGTAAAAGTTTTCAGCGATCAATTTATAGTTTGACTTTATTTTTAAACATTTTGGTACAACAACGTTTTAAAATGTATAACACAGTAAAAAATTCCTTTATACCAATATATCAAAATGTACTTTAGATGTTTTGTGTAACTCAAAGTGATGTGAAACAATTTATGAACGCTAAGAAATATTTACAAAAAAATAAAAATACTATAAAAATACGTAACCACAGAAAACATACTGCTTCCAGCAATTATTATTCATAGAAACTACTGTACCAGAATTATATTGGGTATCCCTGTATATCAATCAAGAAATGCTTCTTTATAATATTTTATAGTAAATATCTTTCAGTATACAGTTAATATATAAGTATATCACTTTCAATATGTTTGAAAAAGTGCAACATGATTAAACTATATTACAAATGACTTTTCCTCAAGACAGTAATGTAATACAATTATTTTATGTCTCCCGTAAATAATCGGCGAATGCTATCCATACCATAACGTGTAGTAGGCCTCTTGTAGTTTATTTCAGAGATATTTGTAAATTTCAACGAGTTTCAATCTTGAAATATTATTAAAATTACCACAATCATTTTTTTTCTCTTATTGACTAATTTAATGGAATTATCTTGAATAACCATGTAAAGGCACTGTAACTGATATAAGATTCATATTCAGTACCGAATATGCCATACTAAACACCGATTAAATATATAGATTTTATGGCGATCCGACTGTTTTTATGGGAGTTAGATCAGGGACAGACAGCAAACAACAAATAGACAAACCGAAATAATTATTAATTTCCAACTATGTTCATAGTGTTCAAAACGAAACATATGTATATAACTAAATTATAATACTTATTTATATGCATATAAGATTTCGAATTACAAAGGGCTGGAAACTACGACTATGTTTCTGTATTTTCACAAATAAAACAAATATGTATACCGTCTGCTCTCGTTAATTCGAAATCGTCGGGACCACAAGAAATGTTCGAACTATCTAGCGTTCGAATTATGGAAATTATGACAGGAAAGCATGTTTAAAGCTGTAGAAGTACTAAGAAATTAATGTTATAGTAATTTTTAAATGTACCGGGTGGTCCAAAAGTCAGAAAGGACTTTAAAAATGAATAATTCGAAAACGAATCAAGATACAAAAATACGGTTTGCACCAAACGGATAGAAAAGAAATCGGGTTTTGTGTGGCAACGAAAAAATATAGTTCTTTTGGTGTCCAACGGCATCACTAGTAGCACTGAAAGATGCCATCCACTAAAATGTGTCTGTCATAACGCAATAAATGCTACTAAAAGCTGTGAATGGTGTGTCTCACAGCTGCACTTCTGACTTGTAAGTTATGATTTTTTTTTCATTTATAAATCATCTTTTGGTGCAATAAAACATTATAGCACCATTTGTTGGTCGCTAACAAAAGTATTTTTTTTTTCGTTGTTACACAAAACCCGGTTTCTTCTCCATCCGTTCGATGCAAACCGTATCTTTGTATCTTGATTCGTTTTCGAATTATTCATTTTTAAAGTTCGTCCTGACTTTTGGATCACCCGGTATTTTAGCTGTTATCATTTGAATATGACTTAATATTAAATTAAAAGATATAAATATATAAAATAATTAAGGGATTGGAAACAAGCACGAAGGTGGAGTGGGTGTCAGTGATGACAGACGGGGCACTAAAAAAGCGGATATCAAATGCATGGGATTAAATGAACATTTGTTTAGAACAATTCTGACAAAAATGAAAGAAGGAAAGTTATTTCGATGATCTGAAGTCCCGCAGAAAGTAAAGAAAAATGAAAAACAGGAATCACGTTTTGTTCGAGTTAAACGAAGTAAAGAGAAAATGAGTTTGAATAAAAGAAAATTTTCAGCACTATTCTTCTGTTGGGAATTCTGGGACTTCCTGTTTAGTTTTAATTAAGCGAATATTCAATTTACCCGAATTCGAATTAGCGAGAGCCGACTGTATATACACTGGCGGAAAAAAAAAATCCCAACACCAAGAAAAACTTATTGTAGAGTAATGAAATTTGGACAGTGCATTTGTGTAGTTAAAATGTTTAATTGATTAGATTTTCGAGATCATAGGTTAATTTAAGGTCAATAAAGTGCATTTCAAATGTGAAATGCTGTTACATTAAAAGTCGCTATTAGCTCCATAATTTTGAATGCATGCTTGCACACGTGCATGCATTGTGTTATACAGGTGCCGAATGTCACTTTGTCGTATGGAGTTCCATGCTTGTTGTACTTGCTGTGTGAATACTGTGATGGTCAGTGCTGGCTGGGGATGACACCGGAGTTCTCATCCAAAGATAGCCCATACGTGCTCAGTGGAAGACAGATCTGGTGTTCTCGCTGGTCAAGGTAACAGGTCGACACTCTGTAGAGCACGTTGCGTTACAGTAGCGGCATGAGGGCTCGCGTTATCCTGTTGAAAGACGCCCCTTGAATGCTTTTCTTGAATAGCAGCACTACAGGTTGAATTACCGAACTGACTTACAAATTTGCAGTCAATGTGCTTGGGATATGCCCGAAAGTACTTCTGGTGTCATAGAAAATTGCTTCTTAGACCATGACTCCAGACTGTAGATCCAGTGTTTTTAAGCCGCAGACAGTTTGGTTGCAGGCGTTCTCCTGGCCTCCTTCTGACCAGCACACGGCCATCACTGGCAAAAAGGCAGAACATGCTTTCATCAGAAAACACAACAGATCTCCACTCCATCCTCCAGTGAGCTCTGGCTTGACATCATTGGCGTCGCAAACGGCAATGGCTTAGAGTCAGTGGAATGCGTGCCTTGCACCGAGCTGTCCTTGAAGTAACCGATTTTTAACAGTTCGTTGTGTCATTGTGGTACCAACTGCGGCTCAAATTTCTGTCGCAGGCACAATACGATGAGCCACAGGCGTACGCCGAATACGACGATCTTCCCTCTCAGTAGTGCCACGTGTTCACCCGAAACTTGGTCTTCTTGAGGCAACACTATCTCTTGACTATTGCTCCCTACAATCATGCACAGTGGATGCATTCTGTCCAAGTCTTTCTGCAAAATCGCGGAAAGAAAATCCACTTTCTCGTAGCTCTAATTTACGACCTCTTTCCAATTCGGGGAGCTGATGATAATAGCTTCTTCGTCTTCTTAAAGGCATTCATGATCAACCTCAACTCAATTCGTCAAATTTTGAAGAGAAAAAATGTTCACGAACTTTACAGCACTCGTTTAAAGCAAACCTGACTTTAAAGTTGTGAGTGGCGATACTAGCGCCGCACTTATGCGCGAAGCCTGAAATTTGAATCAATGTCATCTTTCAGATGTATAAACACGCCTACAAAATTTCGTTTGGCTAACACAAGTCTTTCTTGGTGTTGGGATTTTTTTTCCGTCAGTGTATATATGTGTGTGTGTGTATGTAGCTAAAATATATAATATCGAAGATTCTTAATTGAAAATAAAGCATTCGCGAACATTAAATTAAACTTTCACTACAGGACCAAATAGAATATATTAAAGAGATAACGTCATTGATTTTATCTGATGAATTAAGCAATGCAGGCTCTACTCCAAAGTCTCACGTAATTTATTTTACATTAATTTAAATCTGGGGTTAACATTTGCGAAGGTAAAACTGTTAATGAATATTTAACCATCGGAAATTACTTTACATCGATGGTCTGTGATTTTCATTAACAAAATTTCGGATATAAATTTCTCAGTTTTCTGATTTTCGTATATTTAGTTAAACTGTGTCCGTAAAGCGGGAGTTATTTCTAAAATAATAATAAATCACATTATATACACAGTATACCGGGTGTCCCAAAAATGACTGAAGGATTTTAAAATTCAATTACTTGCAAACGGTGACAGCTATTTAAAAAATTTTTGCAGTTAACCTTTTAAAAATTTTGCAGCTTTTACAACTAAGTCAACCACCTCACATGCGCCTAATACATATTCCACTCTTTTGGAATGTCGCCCATAGACTAGAACTAATACTGTGTGCAAAATAGAACTTACGGGCAACATTCTGCTCATTTTGCGTCCTTCTTCCAACTTTCTAATTATACTACCACGAGTAATGTTATCTTAATGATGCCTCAAAGATATGTTGAAAATTTTAATGTTCAACCTTCTTTCCATCTCCTTCAATTTTTACATCTAATGACATCTCACAGCACCTGCCGATTGTCTAATCTCTTTCCTGCTGTCAAGTGATCTATAAAAGCAGAAGCACAAAATTTGCATAAGTTTCACAAACAGAATATATCGCGAATTCATGCAAACTTAAACGTGCTGCTGCGGATGTATTTCTAATCGTCATCGTTGAAAATAACAGTGGTTCTTAAGTTTTGTCAACCAGTGGTATTTATTCATATTTGAAGTTCTAATATGTCTCCATCAAAATTATGCCTCCAGCTGCGCATTGGCAGATTGGAATTGCAATGTAACTAATATAAGTTATTGACATTTACCTCAGCATGAGCGGTATTAGAAATAAAGTGTGCATTATTTATTTTTCATCTACAGAGAGACTCAAAAGTATTCCGCGACACTATCTATCGTCTATGGGAGAAAAATATCTGCGGTGTATTGTATATATTTTACTAATTTAAACATATATAATTAAATATAAGAATAAATGGCATTGAAAATGTAAACATATGGTAGCGCGCAGCTAAATACAGCAATTATAAATGCCTTAAAATCCCCCTTGGGCTTAGTTTAAAAGCCATTACGTTATTTCCTTTTCTGTTTTATAAGAAAAAGAAAATGATGGGCCATCTAAAATTCAAAAATCGTTGCTTACTCCTTCGTGCTCTTCTAACGGGAGCAACGAGCGTGCAAGCTTCATTAATCATCGGATATGACGTTAAGACTTTCTCAGATGCTATCACGACTATTTTTAATGATTTAATCACCAGGATTTTAGCTTAAAAATAGAAAACTACAAAAGAGATAAAGGAGGCCAAGCATTTTACTGCTGAAAACTATTTCGCTTGTCGCATTTAAGTAATCTGTTTTAAAATTCGCAAAGTGAGTTTCAGAATTTAATTGTTCATAAACAAGTATTAACCCATTCGTGCCCAGCATCTTTTGCGTAAATTTTATTTGGTTGGCACCACTATATTTAGAAGATTTAAGTTTAGTTGATTAATCACGAAAATGCATCATTTAAATAAAATAATTATTGCTTTTCTTTTTTACCGGTGTCAAAAACAGTGCTGAATGCACCTTTTGAAACGTCCCTAAAAAGGGACGCTAGGCACTAATGGGTTAAATTAAGTACGCAGAAAGGTAATATTGATGCAACTTTTTTAACAGCAAGCGCACGAGACAAGGAGACCTGTTTTTAATACTTTCGATCTTAGCTTTAAAATAATTATGAATTTGGTTTGTCCATGCGTCTGTTTGTCTGTCAATCTGTCTAGAGGTCTCTCCGTACTTTACTTCACGTAATTATACTAGAATTTTAATGTAACTGATTTACGTTATTGATTTTCATCACGCAATATGCGGTATTGGAAATGAAATGCGTACTATTTACTGTTCATTTACAGGAGACTCAAAAGTATTCCGGATACTAATTAATTATATTAATTGACATTTCTAACTATTTATAAAATAATAAGATGTATGAGATGGAAGAAATATTTGGGATTGCAGGGCTCGCACCGTTAATAAAATTTTCACCCGTTGCTACCAGTATTTTAAATCAAAAATTTTCTTGGAAGATCCGTTAAACGTTTACAATAGAATTATACAATAAATATTACCGTTTAAAAAAATGTGGTAAAAAAGTACGAAAATTTTAGGAATAGTGCGAATCCTGGGATTGACACCTCCAACAAGACTTAGAAGCGAGTGAATTTTCTATTATTAATTTTCCCCATCGTATAAAAGTACCCATTAATGTTACATAAAAAAATGTAAATACAAATATAAATAGCATTAAACATGCAAACTTAAGGTATCGTGCAGCTAAATACAGCAATCATAAATATCTTGAAATCTCCCACAGGGCTTAGTCTAAAAACTATATAGTAATATCCTCTCCTGTTTTATAAGAGAAAGAAAATGGTGAGCCATCATAAAACTCAAGATTGTTGCTTACTATTTCGTGCTCTTCTAAAATGAACAACGGGGGTTTAAGCTTCATTAATCATTGGATATGATGTTAACTCTTTCTCAGATGCTACCGCGATTATGTTTAGTAATTTAATTACCAGGATTTTAGTTTAAAAAAAGAAAACTACAGAAGAGATAAAGGACGATAGACATTTTACTGCTGAAAACTATTCCACGGGATGCATTTAAGAAATTTGTTTAAAATTTGGAAAGTTAGTTTCAGAATTTTTTGTTCATAAATCAACAAGTGCTAAATTATGTCTGCCTGAACTATTCAGAAAGATAAAATTAATGCAGCGTTACCAGAATTTTTAAATCAAGTTATTTGACTGTCATCACTATTTAAATAGCATAATACGCCTTATATTTTTTAGAATTATTAGTCTATTTTTAAATAGGCCGAAGATTTCTATTTCAAAAAAGTGGTGTCAATCAAACAATAGTAATAAAAACGTACCCCAATCTGGCAACACAGACTTAATGCGACTTTTTTAACATCAAGCTCACGAACAAGGAGACCTGTTTTTAATAATTTCGAGCTTAGTTTAAATGTAACTAAGAATTGGGTTTGTCCATGCGTCTGTCTGTTTGTCAATCTGTCCAGAGATCTCTACGTACTCTAATTCACATAATTATATTAGAATTGCAATGTAAGTGATACAAGTTATTGACATTTATCTCAGCATGAGCAGTACTAGAAATAAAATGTGTACTATTTATTTTCATCTACAGGGAGACTCAAAAATACTCCGCGACACTATCGTCTATGAGAGAAAAACATTTGCGGTGTATTGTACAGCTCATATTCAAAATATTAGAATAATTACCTTTTTTTTAGAAATTGAAAATATCGTTTGGTAATTTAATGTATTTTAATGAAAATATGCAAACGATATTTTTATTAAGAACTTATTGTTGATTAAACTTACTTGTTATCTTAAATTTAATATCATTTTTGAAAAGATTAATTGCAAAAAAAATTATTTTGAAAAGTCAAAATATTAGAATATTTATTCAAGTGGTTCAAAATATTAGAATATTTCACATTAATTCTCCTATAATTATTACCAATTCTTAACTGGTGGCATCATTGATTAAATTCAGACTATTTTATTTAAAATCAGTATTCTTTTTTGCAGTTTGTTTCTTTTTCGTCTTAAAATGGGCCGTGTGAGTGATATTCCTGAATCTACTAAACTTCGTAGGGTTGATTTGTATTGGCACGGTAAAAATCAATGTTTTATAGCGAATTATTTACATTGTTCGCAATCGAGCGTTAGTAAAATACTAACACAATATTCAAAAATTGGAAAATTTCAAAATAATCGCCGAAATGGTGGCCGAAAACCAAAAACATCTGCTAGAGATGACAGGAAACTGAAGCGTATAGTTAAGAAAAACCGTTTTAAAAGTGTGCGATTCTTGCACCGAAAATGGAAAGAAGAAGGAGTTGAAGTTTCTACATCGACAACATTAAGACGTCTCCATAAATTTAAATTTGAATCTCGTGTACCGAAAACAAAACCTCTCATGACTGCAAGACAAAAGCGTATAAGATTGAATTGGTGTAAATCAAGACGTTTATGGAGCAATGAAGATTGGAAAAATATATTATTTAGTGATGAAAGTATGTTTTGTATTTCGTATGGTAATCAAGGTATTCAAGTTTGGAGAATGAAGCAAGAAGCATTTGATAAAGAATGCCTTAAACGTTCCGTAAAATTTGCTGCTAGTGTCATGGTTTGGGGTTGTATGAGTGCAGAAGGACCTGGAAAGTTATGCATCGTCTACGAAAAGGTTAACTCTCTGATATATCAAGAAATTTTAGAATATTACATGATTCCATCATCAGAAGATTTATTTGAAGATGATTTCATCTTTCAACAAGATTTAGCGTCCCCGCATACCTCGGTGTCAACTAAGAATTGGTTCCGCCAACGCAACATTAAGGTACTTCCTTGGCCATCAAATTCACCAGATCTTAATCCCATCGAAAACTTATGGTGTATAATGAAGAAAAAACTTCAAGAAAATCCTCCTTCAAGTAAAACTGAGTTAGTGGCACGTACAAAGTCTATTTGGGCTAATATTGATAGAAATGTTTGTAAACACCTTGTATATAGTATGCAAGATCGATTGTACGCTGCTGTGAAAGCTAAAGGGGATGCTACAAAATATTAACTACCATTTACTTCATATTCATAAGGTAATATTGTTGCGTAAAATAAAATATTCTTATATTTTGAACCAATCTAAATTTTATTCTAATATTCTGGTGTGTTTAAGGAAGCTGTGTACCTAATTTATTGTGCTGTATTTTATATTTTATAAATGTTAAAATCTTATCTAAACATTCCAGATTTAATTTATAAGAAATTTAATTGCATTTACTTAGTATAAAAAATAAATAAATGACAAATAATTTTTTCTTATTACTTTTTCTCAATTATTCTAATATTTTGAATATGAGCTGTATATATTTTACTACTTTCAACATATATAATTAAACAAAAATAAATGGCATTAAAAATTTAAACATATGGTAGCGTGCAGCTAAATGCAACAATCATAAATACCTTAAAATCCTACCTGAAATTAGTTAAAAAGCCATTACGTTATTTCCTCTTTTGTTTTTTAAGAGAAAGAAAATGATAAGCTATCGAAAAATCCAAGATCGTTGTTTGACCTTTCGCGCTCTTCAAACATGAAGAATGGGGGTTTAAGCTTCATTAATTATTGGATATGACCTTAAGACTTTCTCAGATGCTACAACGATTATGTTTAATAATTTAATCACAGGATTTTAGTTTAAAGATAGAAAACTACAAAAGAGATAAATGCGACTAGAAATTTTACTGTTGAAAACAAATTCGTGTGCCGCATTTAAGTAATTTCTTGTAGTTTCAGAATTTATTTGTTCCAAAATAAACAAGCGTTAAATTAAGTCTGCCCTATTCAGAAAGATAATACAGTCGGACCTCAAGGGGAATCAAATGTTGTTCATGTTATAAGTATCAATCTTTTGTATTCGTTTTAATAGGAGAGACTGTGAATTCAATTCATGTTAAAAGTAATTCACGTTAAGCATGTTCATGTTAACGACGTTTAGCTGTATTAATGCAGTGTTACGAGAATCAGGAATTTTTAAATCAGATTATTTGGCTGTCACCAATATTTAAATAGCATGATTAGCCTCATTTTTCAGAATTTTTAATCTATTTTTAACATTTTCCAACGAAATTGAAAAGTGCTTATGCATTCGGTTTGTCTGGCCGTCTGGTCGTCTGTCCGCCCTCTAACTCCCGTAAATATACTCGGACTGCCCTGAAGCTTTTAGACGTTATTGACATTTACCCGAGCACAAACCCTATTGAAAATGAAGTTTCCACCATGATTAGTTTATTTACAGGGAGAGTCAAAAGTTTTCCATTACATCACGGCCTATGGGGATAATCGTTTCAAAGGAATTTTAAAGATGTTACACCCTGTCAAACATGTTAAAATTTATATGCATTTTCACAAGATGGACTAAAATATGCGGTGAAAATATAGCTATTATTCATTTACAGGGATACACAAAAGAATTCCATTAGATAATGGTAAAGAGGGGGAAATGTGTGAGACATATTTTAAATATATTAAACTGTTTCATGTATAATAAAATTGATATGTATCACTGAGGCTTAATATAAATTATACGATACTGTCTAACATAAAATGAAGTACATCGCATTTACAGAGACACTCAAAAGATTTCAAATAGTATATTCTTTCCGAAGTACTGTTTATGTATCCGATGACGGCTGATGGATGAATAAAATGCATTTTTATTATGACATGTGCATTTAAGTTTCACTAAATCTATGCACATTACATGGTGTATATAAATGCTATAGTTGATATATAGGGCTACCCAAAAGAGTTCACCAACCTTAGTGAATATCAACATAAATTACTTAAAGGTGGTTCTTAAATAAGTTATTCGTTTTTACACTGAACTGCATACAATTTACTAAGAAATGTTTGCAGAATACAGATAAAATGATATACAGGGCCACGCAAAGAATTGGGTGCATGAACACCTATGAATGATAATTTCAGAAAATATGATTTCAGTTGTTTTAAGAGTGTTTCAGTTTAAAATAGATTTTAGCTTAATACTAACGTGTAATAATGGTACAAGGTTAACTACAGGGCTGAACAAAAGTATTCACGTACGTTTCCATCTGTTAGTATAAATTGCTGAAAAAGAAATTTCAAGCTATTAGGCACTTTCTTGCTAAACTAAATTTTCCCATTATATAGTATATATATCAACTGACAGATCCAATACACGGCTGTTCAAAAGTATTGGAGTACATATTTGGCTATAAACCCTCATTTCCCTGGATAACGAAATTTTGTTAAAGATTTCATGAAGTATTGGGAAGTGCTCCATAATCTATGCTTAACGCATGATTTTTCTTACTTGTTTAAATAGGCCAAAGATTTCTATTTCAAAAAAGTGGTGTCAATCAAACAATCGGAATAAAAACATACCCCAATCTGACATTACTAATTTAATGCGACTTTTTTAACATCAAGAGCACGGACAAGGAGACCTGTTTATAATATTTTCGAGCTTAGTTTAAACGTGATTATGAATTGGGTTTGTCCATGTGTCTGTCTGTTAGTCTGTCAATCTGTCTAGAGATCTCACAGTACTCTAATTCACATAATTATATTCGAATTGCAATGTAACTGATATAAGTTATTGACATTTATTTCGGCATGAGCGGTATTAGTAATAAAGTGTGTACTATTTATTGTTCATTTACAGGAAGACTCAAATGTATTCTGCGACACTTTCGTCTATGAGAGAAAAACACTTGCGGTGTATTGTATATATTTTACTAATTTAAACATATATAATTAAACAAAAATAAATGGCATTAAAAATGTAAACATATGGTAGCATGCAGCTAAATACAACAATCATAAATACCTTAAAATCCCGCCCCCCCCCCCCTAGGCTTAGTTTAAAAACCATATAGTAATATCCTCTCCTGTTTTATAAGACAAAGAAAATGGTGAGCCATCTTAAAACTCAAGATTATTGCTTACTATTTCGTGCTCTTCTACCATGAACAATGGGGTTTAAGCTTCATTTATCTTTGGATATGACGTTAAGACTTTCTCAGATGCTACCGTGATTATGTTTAATAATTTAATCAACAGGTTTTTAGTTTAAAAATAGAAACAAAAGAGATAAAGGAGGCTAGACATTTTAGAGCTGAAAACTATTTCGTTTGTCGCCTTTAAATAATTTGTTTGAAATTCGGGAAGTTAGCTTCATAATTTATTTGTTCATAAATAAACAAGTGTTAAATTAAGTCTGCCTGAACTATTCAGAAATATAATATCAAGCAGTGTTACGAGGTTCAGGAATTTTTAAATCAAATTATTTGACTGTCACCAATATTTAAATAGCATGATTAGCTTCATTTTTGAGAATTTTTAATCCATTTTTAAATAGGCTGAAGATTTCTATTTCAAAAAAATGGTGCCGATCAAACAATCGTGATTAAAAACATACCCAAATCTGTCAAGACTGTATTAATGCGACTTTTTTAACATCAAGCGCACGGACAAGGAAACCTGTTTTTAGTAATTTTCAGCTTAGTTTAAATGTAACTGTGAATTGGGTTTGTCCATGCGTCTGTCTGTCAATCTGTCTAGAGGTCTCGCCATACTCTAATTCACATAATTGTATTAGAATTGCAGTGCAACTGATATAAGATATTGACATTTACCTCGGCATGAGCGATATTAGAAATAAAGTCTGGACTATTTATTGTTCATTTACAGGAAGACTCAAAAGTATTCCATTACACTGTCTTCTATGAGAGAAAAACATTTGCGGTGTATTGTATATATTTTACTAATTTAACCGCCTAACCGCCGAGCAAAAGGGAAAAATTGTAATGTTTTTTTCTCTGCAATTTATTTTATGTGTTAAAAAAAGAAGGACTTTCTATCATGATATAATTTTTTTGTTACGTGTATGCTTATAAGCCTTGAAAGTATCAATCATAACTTAATTTCGTAAAACTGGATTAAATTTGTAGAATTATATTGATTTAAATAAAGCTTCAACTGCATTGAAACCTCCAGCCTAGTGAAAGGATATATCCGATCGCGGCAGTGGAAAGGTTAAACATGTATAAATTAACAAAAATAAATGGCATTAAAAATGTAAACACATGGTAGCATGCAGCTAAATACCGTAATTATAAATACCTTAAAATCCCCCCTGGGCTTAGAAGCCATTACCTTATTTCCACTTCTGTTTTATAAGAGAAAGAAAATGATGGTCCATCTAAAATTCCAAAATCGTTACTTACTCCTTCGTGCTCTTCTAACAGGAACAAAGGGCGTATAAACTTCATTAATCATCGGATATGACTTTAAGACTTTCTTAGATGCTATCGCGACTATGTTTAATAATTTAATCACCAGGATTTTAGTTTAAAAATAGAAAACTACAAAAGAGATAAATGAGGCTAGACATTTTACAGCTGAAAACCATTTCGCGTGTCGTATTTAAGTAATTGGTTTGAAATTTAGAAATGAGTTTCATAATTTATTTGTTCATAAACACGTGTTAATTTAAGTATGCAGAAAGATAATGCTAATGCGCACGAGTCAAGGAGACCTGTTTTTAATATTTTCGAACTTAGTTTAAAAGTAATTATGAATTGGGCTTGTTAATCCGTCTGTTTCTCTGTCAATCAGTCTAGAGATCTCGCCGTACTCTAATTCATGCAGTAATACTAGAATTCCAATGCAATTAATATGCGTTATTGACATTCATCATGGCAGGTGTGGTATTAAAAATGAAGTGTGTACTATTCTTTGCCACACATGCCATGATGAATGTCAATTGGGCATTCATCATGAAATAAAGTGTGTACTATTCATTATTCATTTACAAGAAGAATCATAACTATTCCGTTACATTATGGTCTATGGGGAAAAATCACTTGCAGTGTATTGTCGATGTATAACTAATTTAAACATATTAAAATATACATACAGTTTGTTCTAAAAATAGCGATTCATTTCTGTGAAGACTCTAATCTGTTGATTTTGTGCACAAGGTTTTAAAGATATGCTCTTCTTAGAAGAAAAAAAATGCCATCGTTTTCTGGAAACTGGTTGATAAAACATTTGAGGAATATTTATACTAGTTTTACTGCATTGGTTGCAGTTTGTACGTTGCTTTTCTACAATTTGTAAAATACATTTCCATATATTTTGCGAAGTCTAATACGTTGTTTATTTTTAAACACCCTTTATATACAGGGTGCCCAGCAAATGAGATCCCGATTTCAAAATTAAATTTCTCAAAAACCAAGATCTGTAAAATTATGCAGTAAACGGTTTGTTTATTAGGTAATCTGTAAAAATCTTCTACGGAAATTTCTAACACTGAATATTTTGAAAAGATTGTGTTCTGATTGCAAAGAACGCTTGAATTGACATTTTTCTTGTTTTAGATTGCTTGCAGGGAATGCGTTTTTCGGCTCAAAGTGCCATATTTTAATGATTTTACGAACTAATTTTTTGAAATTCCGAAATTTCAGAAATTTAATTCCAAAAAAATTTTAAAATATGCCATTTTAAGCCAAAAAACTCATTCTCTGCTTGCAATCTCAAACAAGAAAAATGTCAAATCAAGCATTCTTTGCAGTCAGAAGAAATTGATTTCAAAATACTCACCGATTGAAACATCTGTATAAGATTTTTACAGCTTACCTAGAAAAAAACTTACATACTTCTAATAATAAACATACTTCTATCGATCTTTGTTTTTCAGAAATTTATATTTGAAATCAGGATTCTATTGGTGGACACCCTGTATGTAGGAGAAGGAATCCGAAAATAACATACTTAGATAAAATGAATGTATATGTTTTTTAACTTTGTCGATAGAGACCAGTACTTAAAAATACGCAGTTACGTACATTGTGGGTAATCACATTTATATACTGACATACATTCAAAAATATTCAAACTGTAAAAAATATACGTTAAAAAATTGTTTTTCTGTTTTTAAAGAAAGATAAAAAGGAAGGTTATCGTCTTCCAGAGCTGCCTACTACTACGCCTGTTTAAATCATATAAACATGTTTGGTACCGCTATTTTATTTTAGTAAAATGTCAAATATATTTATTCATTGCTATGTATTACATTACATACTGTCAACAATTTATTAAAATTTCTGTTTCTAATATATTTATTTGACTTTAAATACGCGTAGTAGTTGGTAGCCATGGTCTTCGATGCATTGCACAGTTTAGTACTTATTATAGTACTTTAGATAGTAATTGTAATTAGTTATTACTTTTTATATTAGAAAAAATAAACTTAATGCAAATTTTCTAAACGAAATCATTAGAAATCATTTTTAAAATTCAGTTTCTATAGGATACATTATTAATAAGATTTAATGAAAAAAAAACCATAAACTAACAGTAACAAAAAATTACAATATTCACAAGAGGGCTGCCACAAGGCGATAATTTTTATATTCTGTTCGTCCCATTATTTTTAAATAATACATCTTGTAATATATTTCTCTTGAAAATGTTGTCGGGACGAATGTTGAAGATTTTTGTTCGTAAAAAGTGGTGATGAACAGAATTAATAAACAATAGACTAAATGTATCCCTGCTCTACAACACTTATAAGTATCTATATATTTCTATCATAACTGCTTTAATCGCAGTTTGCACTCCGGAAAATATATTTTCAGATATTCTGCAAAGTCCATTAGGTCGATGTCGTTGTTAATAATTTTATTTATTAAATCATCTCAATATTATTTCCGACAGCAATAGTATTTTAAAGGCGACAGTGAAAATTCAGATCACGAAATTTGACAAAGAAAAATAGATTTTTTATTTTTCGAGAATTATAAAGCTATATGCTCAAATCTATCTTATGAAAAAACAATTTTTCAATTCTCCAACTTCTTTGTAGATTTAAAAGATTTTATATTTGTAAATATTGCATATATTTTTGCAGTTTGTTTTACTTAAAATGCTGTTTTCTCAAAATTGAAAATTTGTCCCATTTCTGATCTTTGAAACGTTCCATGCGCATTCCCAATTTTCTTATTGTTTCAAAATTTATACTTCATTTCCTCAATACAATAATAAATAAAAGTAAGCATAAAAAGTTGCATTTAAAGAATATTTTAACATTGAAATTTATGTGAATATTAAAATATATAGCTCTTTTTTTAAAAAAACGGAAGCATAATTATCAAAAAAAAAATTTCGACATATGTATACAGTGAACTTTTACCATTCATGCCAAATTATATTTTAATATCTAAAAAGTATCTCATTAATAGATAATGTCGTATATTATGCAAAAGAAATGCGCTTAGGACATTTTAAAATATGACAATTTCTCGTTATTTTAAAAATTGAATAACTTAAATATTTTGTATTATTTTATCACCAAATTTTGAATTTAGCTGTTTGGGCTTGCAGAAGAAGTTGTTTGCGCTTGCACTTTATTTAGAAATGAATCCTTTGAAAATACAGGCATTTGGTTTTTAATGTCCAGTGTCCTCTTAAATTGACATAGAATACTTAATAAATATAAATTCCCATACATCCTTTTTTAGTTCAAAAATTTTTAACTGTATCTTTCTATATAAATCCGATTGTTTTAGTTTCTCTGTAATTGTAATGTTGTATAAAACATACATCCCATGAAATAAACTACCGTAATTTCGGGTGTATAAGTCGCGGATCAAACAATTCTTTTTCGGCCCAGAATTTTTAAAGAAATAAATGTAACTACTTAGATCGCCGTAAATATTTGCCTTCAATCACTAAATAAAATTTCTGGTTCCAAAAAGAATTTTTTGATCCGCGGCTTATACACCCGAAATTACGATAAATATAAGACTTTTGTAACATTTATCGTAGATTTCCATGTATAAGCCGATCCATATACAGGGTGTTTCACTACCAGAATGCCAAACTTGCAGGATGTGTAAGGGGCACAGAGACTATTCGAAATCATAAGGCAAAGCAGGGTCCAACTTACCGTAGTTATGAGTTGTGACGGAAAGCAATGTTGCCTGTGAACTACTTTTTCAAATTCAGATTTCTTGATTGGTTTTGGTTTGGTTTTATTTTTGTCGTCCGATTATCTGCGCTAGGGATATAGGACCAGGGGGGGGAGTGCCCTTCGTGGGGGGTCTTTCTAAGGGAACCTAACCCGTATTTACGCAGGGTTCGAAGAAAACCACGAAAACACCGAACGGTTAGGCCGACGGCCGCGATTGGGTTCGAACCCAGCACCTGCCGTCTACCAGTTGAGAGGTCCGTACCTCTCGGCCACTGGTGGGGCGATTTCTTGATTGGCATGACTTTTTGTAAATAATAAAATGCCGCTTATTAAATAACATATTAATCAAGGCACCGGAAAATTAGAGGTAGTTTACAATTTCAAAAGACTTGTGCCAATCAAGAAATCTGAATTTTTAAAAATGTAGCCGCTAGCAACACTTATACAAAGAAGATGAAAATAAAGAACAGAAAAGTAACAGTTTAATATGGAGATCGCCCACCTTGGGGACCTGCTTTTAGCGGATGGTCAGGTCAAGCCTCAAACCCAAGGCAGATGTGGACAGACAACAGATTAATAGGACAGAAAACATTTTATTGAAAGGTTGAAACAGAAAAGGGGTCAAAATTGCATCAGAAGTCGTCAGGCAGTCTTGACAGTGGCGCCGCATAAAATTCCTTTCGTTCTGGATGATTCCTGACTTGTCGCGTATCATCCTGGCAATTACTAACATTCGAGAGACGAGATATTTAACTGAAGGAACAACGGGTCGGTGTCAAGCCTGTTTGACAACTGTTGGTCGTACAGGGGTTGGACAAAAATATGGAAACACCTTAAAAAAACATGTTTCCTTGCCTAGTATTGTGTATGGTACCCGTTGTTATTCAAAACAGCTTGCAGTCTTCTTGGAATGGATAAATACAGTTTCTGTATGTTTGCCAAGGGAATATTGTACCATTATTCCTGCAAAACGGTGGCAAGTTCAGATAACGATGTTGGCGGTGGATAGCGAGAACGCACTTTCCGCTCCAATGTAGACCACAAAGGTTCGATAATATTCAAGTCTGTTGACTTTGGTGGCCTGGGGAGATGCGAAAATTCATCCTCGTGCTCAGAAAACCAGTCCTGGATAATGTGAGCTGTGTGAACGGGGACGTTGTCGTCTTTTAAGATACCATCATCATTGGGGAACAACGCTTGTACCATTGGATGGACTTGATCGGCCAAAATGTTCACATAAGTCTGAGCAGTAATACGCCCTTACAGAGTTATCATGGGGCCAGAAGAGAACCACGATATGGCTGCCCAAACCATCTCCGACCCCCCGCCATGTTTCACTCTTGGCAACAAACAGTCTGTATTATAGGCTTGCGATGGCGTTCTCCAGACGTAAACTCGGCCAGAAGTGGAGAACAATGTGAAAGAAGACTCATCAGACCATATTACGCTCTTCCACTGCTCTATAGTCCAGACTTTATGACTTAAACACCACTTTTTCCTGTTAAAGGCATTAGCATTACTGATGGATGGCTTTTCAATTGCAACACGGCCAGCAATTCCCTATTTATGAAGCTCCCTTCTAATTATTTTGGTACTCACAGGATTTGGTAACACGACATTCATTTCAGCAGTAACTTTTGCAGCTGTGGTCTGCTTATTTTTCGCGATAATCCTCCTTAATGATCGTCTGTCACGATCTCAGCACACACTTTCGTCTGCGCTGTGATTTAGCGGATGATGTTTTTTCCGCATTTCAAATATGCGGAATAAATCTTCGACACAGTACCTCTTGAAACACTAAAAACCTCGGCTACCTTGCTTACGAAAGCACCCACCATACGCGCACCAACAATTTGTCCACATTCGAAGTCTGTTAACTCTGACATAATGCAATGATAATCTCACATAACAGTGCTCCAACAACGACTGAAAAGTGCAGCGATTTTACGAAGTTGTATAGGTATCGTCAGTAGGCGAAAACTCCAGTGCCATCAACATAGTTCATTATAATCAATCTTTCTTTTCAAACATGCATTTCAAAAGGTGTTTCTATATTTTTGTCCAACCCCTGTAAGTTCGACCACCCTCTGTAGTACAACCTTTTCAATAAAATGCTTTCTCTTCTGCTAACCACTGAATTTATCAATATATTTGAAAAAAAATTCAAATAATTTCTATTTTTTTCAATGTTTTTTACAGAATTTTAATTTTTATCACCGGTTTTCAAAACAGAAATTTTTATCTAATTGAATAAAAAAAAGTACTTAGATGAAATAAGACAAAAGTTACAGTAAAAATTTACTGGTGAAACCAATACATTATGATTGGAGTTTGGATGAGCGTGGTACGGGCAAATCAGGACTAGAAAAAACACGTTGTCCGTATGACGTACGGCCTAAACAAGGAAGCAGTTAAGTAGTTTCAATCCTGGTTGTTTCTCTTTACTTCTTTGTACCAGTGTTGCCAGTGGGTTATATTTTTATTCAGATTCCTTGATTGGCACCAGTTATTTGCAATTACAAAATTCCCCTTATTTTCGCCTTAATTAATACGTTATTTTATAAGAGAAATTTTACCATATTCAAAAAGGATGCCAATCAAGGAATCTGAATTTTAAAAAGTCGCATCCTGGTTACATTGCTTTGTACCATAACTTACAACTACGGATGTTGAAGCTTGCACTGTTATGTTATTCCGAATCGACTCTTGTGCCTACTACATTTGTTGGTCTATTAGTGAAGCACCCTGTATAAACCAGGTATATGAATTTTAAGTGAAAAATCGTCCAAAATCTGAAATTCGTTTATAAGCCGATGTTAAAAAACGGGGTTGAAAAAATTAGCGAGCGAAAATTTAGCACTCCTTTGAATATAGGTAACAGAAAAAAATGTAATATCCGAAATTAATCCTCTATTCTACGAGGGTAATTCGGAAAGTAACCTCCGTTTATGAATTAAAAAAAAAACTAATGAAAGGAAACATGTTTTATTACTTACGTATGAAAGATTCGTTCTTCAGCTACTTCTCAACATAATTGCCATATTAATTAAAACAATTATCATAACGGTAAATCAGCTTTGAAATTCCATCGTCACAGACTTCTTCCGCCGGCCTATTCAACTGCGATTATTTTTAAATTCAACTCGCACCACTCTTTCAATCCAAAAAATTTTAACATATTCTTTTATTCATATTGACAAATTCCGAATTGCTCTCGTAACATTTTACTTGACCCACTATTTTTTAAAACATTTTTGGTAGTACATTTATCAGCAAATTATACAGAAAAATATGTTAAAATTCTTTGGGTAGAAAGTGTGGTGCGAGTTGAATTTAAAAATAATCGCAATTGAATAGGCCTGTGGCAGAAGTCTGTGACGATGGAATTTCAAAGCTGATTTATCGTTATAATAATTGTTTTAATTAATACGGCAATTATGTTGAGAAGTAGCTGAAGAACGTGTCTTTCATACGTAACTAATAAAACATGTTTCCTTTCATTAGTTTTTTTTTTTTTTTATTCATAAACGGAGGTTACTTTCCGAATTACCCTCGTATTTGGGCGTGCTGCCCAAATCTGTTCAAATGGGTCCGCTCATTCTATTATAACATGTTCGTTCATAAAAAATCTTATTTTCGGATTGAATTATCACAAAAAATGAACGTTTTATCATTCAAAAAATGTCACATCAATAATGCGATTGATGAAACTTGAGATGCTGCTTTTTTTCTGAGAATGATGACCGACGATTGTGGTGATGGTGAATTAGACAGCAGTCGATATTCATATTGAAGTATAAATGAAAGAAAGATATTTTAATGAGTTGTTTTTTAATTCGATAATTATTTGGATAATAAATGAGGATTGTTGCATTTTTTCATTGTAAAAGAGTAGAGTTTAAGGTATTTATAGAAATTTGTGTGCATTGTTAAAGATTTTTATATTTACCATCCTTTCTTTCTCATTTTAGAATATCAGTTTTGGCAATTTTCTTGTACTCGTATATAAATCGACTTCTTCATCTTCGAGTAAAAAAAAAAAAAACTCTACAAAATTCTTGGCTTATACACAAAGTATACGGTGGAACAGAAAGTTGTTTTGCTCAAGACGCACATTTATATATATAAAAAAAAATCTTGACCATATATTACAACCAAACCATCACAGAGCTATAACAAGTCGGAAATTTCACGTCACACGTATCCAATGAAGTAGGTGCGTTCGTACCATAACGAAATTTTAAAAATACTAAATATTGGTGTAATAGTATTCGGATTCAGTACAGTAGCCGAAATCTTTTGTGTGTCCCTGTAAATATTATCTGCTTTATTATATCGAAAGTAACTTGTAGTAAACCTCAGCAACGTATATCTAGTTCAAAAAATGTGAAATAGTTTAATATAATTAAAACGTCCCCCCACCAAATAATGTTTCTCTTGTGTACCATTATGTATTGGAATACTTTGATGCGGACCCTGTAAAATAATAATAAACATTACATGCACCACAGATTGGTCAGAATGTATATTTTAGTATATAGTTCATAGATTCATATCAGTTTTATTATGTTCCGAAAAGTGAGTTATCATTAAAATTCACTTCATTGAAATACTTTTTCCCTTTGGGCGTAACATAACGGAAAAATTTTCCCTGTAATTAAACTATGCATCCGATTTTCATATATTTTGAAATCACTCGATAAAATTATGCAGCAATTATATATTTTAAATTTCAATTAAATTAAATAAATTTCAATCTTAATTTTTTTTTAATTTTATTTTCACATATTCTTAAGGTCTGATAAAGTATTTAAATATACAAACATTCAGTAATATTAAAAAATAAATCATAACGACAAAAATGGCGTTCGAAGAATATTGAATTAACTCCTTTGTGAGGGGAACCTTTTACGGTATCTTTAATGTTTTGTCACCAGCTTTTAACAACAGAAATTTGTGCCTTATTAAATAGAGAATAAATTCTCCGATTACATAAGGCAAACTTTGCTGTTGGGGATAAACAAAACTTCTTAAGCCATTTTGAGGCGTATACGTGTCGTTCGTCCCCCAGGACTTAAAATATGTATTTGGCGCACACGATTTTACAAATTCTACTGTAGATTTCAAACTCATATTTTGCTATTTATAGTACTATAATTTTCACTGAACCTAAATTTGAAAATACATTTGATTTCTTCACATAGTTAACGATTTTTCTATACATATCCATTAAATTTCCCCAAAAAATGTATGTTTATTTTTTCAATCCAAAATTTTCTGTAACAAGAAACAGACTAAATTGAAGTTCAGAATAAGCCAACATATGTAAACTATGAGTACACATAATTTCAACATTCTCTGATAATTAGTCATTAAAGGACAGAGCACGATTTTTCTAAAAAATCAATTTTTAGAAAAACGACCTCATGGTTGACTGTAACATTAGAGCAAATGCTTTTATGCGAGAAATTTTTGGCCATAACTTCTGTTCTAATTCGCATGTTTTTTTTTTTTTTTTTTTTTTTTTTTTTTTGGTAGTGGATTTGTAACTTTTGGAAGTTTATATTTTGTAATTTGTGAAAAATCACTTTTTTAGCCGTCAACATGATCTGCCCCTTAAGGCTTTTTTAGATTTAAAAATGTATTTCCACACTGTAATAAACAAGTTGGAAACCGCACGTGAAACGTAGCAAATGCGGTGCGTTTGTACGATAACGAAGTTTTTAAAATATTCAGATCTTGCTGTTATAGTAGACAATACTTTGAATACAGTATAGTGGTAGAAATATTTGTGTTCCTGTAAATAAAAAAGGAAGTAATTTTTATTACACCTCAGCAACGTATATCATATTCATTACCAGTAAAATTTTCATAATTTTTTTTTTTTTTTTTTTTTTTTTTTTTTTTTTTTTTCACAGGGCAACTATGATTTCTACTAAAAAAGTCATATATGCAACTACGAATTATGTATTTTTTGTAAGCATAATGAGTGTCCTCTAATTAAAGGCTGTATGATTTTGTGACTGTTTATTGTGATGAATTTTTTTAATTCATAATAATTTATGTTTTCTACATTCTAAAACTGATTTTTAAAAGTTTTTTGGATTTACGAAATTGAAATTATACATTTACTTCCGTGGGACAAGAGAATTCATGCATAAACTTCTGCGGAAGACATGTACTTTCGTGTCAGATTTGTGTACATGAATATACCGCCATGATATAGTTGAATGCATACATGTACTTTGGAGACACGCCTTAAATATTTTATAAAAATTTTGCAGAAAATATTATAAAAAACTGTAGATAAACTACTTACAACTTAACATACTTTGCTGCTTAAATTGACTGAATTAAAAAATTTAATTCTTTTTTGTAAATCATAAATTTAATGAATATAAAAATAATCTCAATTGCACAAAAATGACAGAAATATAAGGTACCGAGTGTTCAGGGGGAAAACAGAATCAAACAAGTTGGAAATTGCACGTGAAGCATAGCAAATGAGGTACGTTCGTACGATAACGATGTTTTAAAATATTCAGATCTAGCTGATATAGTAGAGCGTACTCCGGATACAGTATAGTGGTCGAAATCTTTGTGTTCTTGTACAATATGCAGGGAGTAATTTTTATTATACTTCAGTAACGTATATCTTATTCATAAAATGTAGTTTAATATAATTAAAACACCCCCCAAACAATGTTTCCCCGTATAACATTATTTAGTGGAATACATTTGTGTGGCCCTGTAATTTAATAATATATATTCTTTGCATCACAGATTGTACAGAATGTATTTTTAGTACATATTTCATAGATTCATGTCGATTCTGTTATGTTCAAATGAGTGTAACACCATTAAAGTGTATTTGGAACTTTTTTCCCCATTGATCGTAATGTAACGGAATACTTTTGATTGTCCCTGTAATTGATCTATCCATCCGATTTTCATAACATTTGAAATAACTCTACAAAATTATGTAATAAATGTGCATTTTAAATTTCAAACGATTAAAATGCATTTGAAACTTTTTTCCCCATTGACCGTAATGTGACGGAATCTTTTTGATTCTCCCTGTAATTGATCTATCCATTCGATTTTCATAAAATTTGAAATACCTCGACAAAATTATGTAATAATTATGTATTTTAAATTTTAAACGATTCGGTTGGGTAGTTTTTGCGTTGTTATATGCGGACGGACAGACAGACGGACAGACGGACGGACTGAGCGACAACAATAGGTGCTACGTATTTACATAATTACGAACGCACCTAAAAAGTGTTAAATATCAGTATTTTGCTGAAGAGAAAATTGTCTTCTTTAATCCCTATATATTATTTAAAACATTTTCTGTAAAAAAAAAAAAAATGCTCGAAGATACCCCTTTTTTTTTTGGACTGTGTTTTTCTTTGACCACTCGCCACCCTGTTATATTATTCAAATCAATGAACCCCTTTATAAAAGTGAAATTCTCATATTTCATAAACGCACAGATAATTAAGTTTATTTAGAGTCTATAGTCAGAAAATTCAAATCTTTCTGAAATAATTCAAATCTTTCAAATTTTCCTAAAACTGGTTTCTAATTTTTATTAAATAACGTCAATGTTCTTTTATTTCTAACTTCATAACTTTTCATACATTAGAGTATGTGAAACAATGCACCAAGAGAGATTTTAAATATCTCAAAGAGTTGTTTTATGTGTAATGAAGATAATTATGTGAATGCTAATAAGACTTTGACGTCTTTGTTTCAAAGAAATTGAAATTTAAATCCGTATATCTGCTCTATATATTGAAATTAAAATTAAAAAGAAAAACTAGTCGTTGGAGGCCACCGTAATACTTACCCATCATAAATGTGCATAACATAATATATGAAAATATAACATATGTAAACAATTTATAAAATGCATTACAATTCCAAAATAAAATATAAACGTATATTTAAGTATTTTTAACACATCATCATGCTCTATTAATGAATTTCTGATGAACCAATTTCGATAAATTGGATGAAACGCCAAACTATTCAAGTAGCACTGAATTGCATAAAAGAAACATCCTTATAACTCTAAAAATAATTATCATATTCACTAACGGTTTCTTGCATCAAATTAAGTGTCTCATTTTTAATTAAAAGATATCTTTGAATTGAAATTTGAATGAAATACAGGGTCATGAAAAATCAAAGAATGTGAAAAACAGGATTAGAAATATCTCGACAACTAGTAATCCGATCGGCTTCGTTTTTTATGCAAAATTTGTGTTAATTTATTGCCTTTTACATCTACTCCTTAAAATAAAAAAAATCGAAAATTTTTACGTACCTTTCATCAGAACGAATTTTTCGAGAGTCCGAAAAAAATAGTTTCGTATAATCGAGGTTACTGATATTAAATAGGCTTCGTCCTATTTTTACATACTAAGCAATTACAAAATTTCAAGTCTCTATCTCAATTTGTTCGAGAGATAGAACGGTTACAGACAGACAGACAGACGGACGGCAATTTTTTTTTCTAAAAATATGTTTTTCGGAATCTTCAGTGTCCGAAACGTGTAAATCTGTCAAAAAAAATTTTCGATTTTCAAAACGATTGCAAGACTATACTACGTATGATGGGTAAGTAATAATTGTATACATTACATAAACATTTTTCTACAGATTAAAAATATATATGTGTAGGGGAAGATGGGGATACTTGAGCCATTTTTTGAATTTTAATTTTTTTAAATTTTTTATATTTTTTTAGAATAAAATAAAATATTGAAAATGAAAATTTGATATTTTTTCTTCAACTAAAAACCCCTTTCAATTAATTTTGAACTATTTTTCTATGTATAATAAATGTTTATTTTTTGTTTTACATCGTGGCTCAAGTATCCTCATGGCGGGGATACTTGAGCCATGCTGAAGGGATACTTGAGCCACTAAGGAAAAATACCTACAAAAGTAATTTTTTTCGCTTTATTTTTGCACAAACCTTTTACAGAATGATAAATTATGAAACGTAAAGTCCTTCAAACCAATTGAGAAAACAAAGCTAGTATACGATCATTTTTTGTCGTTAAAACTGGTTGTCGGAGGATAATTTCAACTTGAGTTATAACGACGGTAGAAACATCCACAGTTCAGAGCCATTTAAATTTGGAATCTGCAATTTTTCGTGCAAATTTCATTTTCAAAATATTAAGCACTTATCCAACAAATATTTTTACAGTTTTCCTTCTGGCATATTTTATTAGTAGCCAACCATCAATAGAAGGTTTTCTTTTCACATCATCACCATCATTGACAGAATTTTCCTCTAATGATATTGTCGAACTCATGCTTTCAATTTAGTAGCTGTCGGAATTTAAGCCAGATGTATCATTCTACTATTTCAAACACTTTTTTGATTTCACAGGAAAAGATTTTGTCTTCCTCTTTGGCTCCATGCAGGTAAGTTTGAACTGGGATTTTTGTTGCTTTTCTTGTTTTTTGTGCGCTCTTTTTACCAATTTTTCTTCAATTTTTCTTAGTTTTAAAAAAAGTTACAGCAACAGAGGTTACGATTTCAATATAAAATATTAATCTTAATACGTTATATTAAAAAATAAATATTTTAATATGTTGGACCTAACTAATTAAAGTATTAGAGATTATAGCCTGTAAAACCGTTTTAAAAAGTTATTTTAATTTAATGAAAGTTAAATTGAAAACTATGTTTACATTTATCTAGACAGGCTATTTTGTTAGTCAAAATGAAAAATAAAATAGATATTTTCATTTAAAAAATATACATTTTTAAACATTTTTAGGTCGTTATTTTTTTAAGAAATAACGACCTAAAAATGTTAAAATAAAATGAAAAATTATTCTCCCTTTTATCCAGAAAAATATCTATTAGTGAATATAAGGATGGAATTTTATTTTTTGTTTGTTTCACCCATGTTTAATTTCTAGTAGGGATGGTTGAGGCATGGCTCAAGTATCCCCACTCTCATTGGCTCAAGTATCCCCACTATCACTATTTTTGTTTCCCAGAGTTTTACTAAATAAAGCATGCAGCTATTAGAACTATTTTAGACTCAAAATACAATTGAAATTATGCTTATTGAATGTATGTATATAGTTGCAACTTTGAACAAAACTTTGATTACAAAAAAACAAAAAAGCCATGCACCCAAATATTTACTTCAGACAGGGAAAAGACAACTATTAATCACTATATTTTCAAAATGGTACCAAGATGTGTGATTTCTTTTTTACATGTTCAGAACTATAAATATGTTATCATATTGGCAGTTTTAGAAAGAAAAATTAACCAACTGTAGAGATAATAGGGGTGGCTCAAGTATCCCCTATGCTCAAGTATCCCCACTCTCCCCTACATTTTACAGGGAGATTCTAAATTCACGGTACAAACTTTATGGGTTCGTAAAGGACAGTGAAAAAATCATTTACGTATACGAAAGTAAAGGACATAAGGCGTGCCGAGGTATAAACAACATGGGTTAATTTGATCCTTTTTTTATTTCAAAATTTCTCATTCATAACAGAAAACTTTTATACAATTATTTTCTTTATTTAAGATGGACAATTCCTGATTATGTAACGAAAAAATTCTTCTTTGAAAATTTCCGGGATGAAATTGAAAATTTTTAATTAAAAAACCCCGCAAAACTGGCAAATCCGTCAAACACAGGAAATACATGAATTTGTTTTTTTTTTAATTCAACAATTCCGATTTCGCACCAGAAATTTTCAAAGAAGATTTTTTTTCTTTATGTTATCATGATATGGCAGTCATAAGTAAAGAAAAACATAATATAGGAATTTTATAGTGTTGGATGAGAAATTTAACAAATAAAAAACGTCCTTGCTCTTTGCACCTTAATGCGTCACTTGCGCCCATACATTCCGATACAATAAATTATTGTTACAGTGTTCTGTACAGTGTCCCGTACAGTTTATATCACGAATTTAGAATCACAATGATTAAAAAGAAATACAAAGGGCAATGTACAGGGTGTTTCTCAAAGGTCCCCTAACTTTAAAAATTTATAATTCGGAAACGATGATAGATAGGAACATGAAACCAGTGGTGTGTTTATTAAAAAACTCGTAAGAATCTTATACATAAATCTGAAAATTTAGTTAAAAATAGCGGTCATAGATGGTGCTGAGAGCGTAAAGACCTTCTCAAGAGAGTTAAGAAGCATTGAACGACCAGCCGTCGAAATCCCACTCAATATGCCTCATTCTCCTTCAAGCCTCGGTGGCCGAGTGGTCAAAGCCCCAAGCCGCTTATCGCCTTCGAGTGTAGGAGGTTGGGGGTTCGAATACCACTGGCTCTATTGCACGCACTCTCTCTTTGTGCGGAGCTACCGGTTGTTTATGTCTTGTGTTGTAAAATTTCCTTGTGCTATCTCGTCTCTGTAATATTGACGATGATTTATAAGCAGGCATAAAGAAGACGCAAAGATATAGAGCTTGTTCTGGGACGATGATCGCGTCTCCGAGATTTGAAGGAGATTGAGGCATGTGGAGTGGGATTTCGACGGCTGGTCGTTCAATGCTTCTGAATTCTCTTTAAAAGATCTTTACGCTGTCAGCGCCATCTATGAGCGCTATTTTTAACTAAATTTTCTGGTTTATGTATAAGATTCTTAAGATTTTTTTGAATAAACACACCACTGGTTTCCTCTTTCTATCTATCACCGTTTCCGAGCTATACATTTTTAAAGTTAGGGGTCCTTTGGGAAACACCTTGTATATTAGCTTCTGTATAAAAATGCATTGACTGAAAATCATTAAACAACAGTTTGAGAAACCTGAGTATGTATGGTCAAGCAAAATGAACAAACATAAACAAACTAAATTTCACAAAACTTCTACTTGTCGCAAAAATAAAATAAAATAAGCATGCATAAAGTAAATTATGCATCAAAGGTATAAACACTTATTATTGCTGATCGATTTCACAATATACGTCGTTGCGTATCATTCAGTATAACTTTAGTAACAATGTTAAAATACATAAAATATGTCAATTTCAAACAGTTTTCCATATATTTAATATTTTTCCATATATTTATTTCCATATCAACATATATTTACGTACATATTAAGTTTGCATTACATTTAATGTGATTCAAAACAACACCTGCAAAAAATATTTGGTACACACAAGGTTTTAAATTTCTAGTGGTTTATAAAAAATTAACTTATTTTATTGAAGTCTGTACTCCGGAAAATATATTTTTAGATATTCTGCAAAGTTCATAGGTTATCGTAAGAGTTAATGTTTTTATTCATTTAAACTTCTAAATATTATTACCGATGGCATTTTAAATGTTTATGAAATTCTTATGAAATATTTAAAAAAAAAAGAAGATTTAATTTTAGTGTAAAGACAGCAATAACGAACTGAATTTACGATCGATAGTATTTTAATAACTATAGAAACATTCCATATATTAAAGAACATAATTTTCCTTTTTATCTTTCTTAACCCTTTCCAGCACGGACAAATTTTGATAGTAAAAAAAGAAATTATCGTCTGATACCGGATTTTACATACGACTTTTTTAGAAATTAAGATCTCCTTAATTTAAGCTTTTATTGTGAAAGCAAAATTTTGTTAAAATGTTATTTGTCGCCCTTACATGTTTGAAATTAAAATCAGCACCGTGCCGGAAATAGTTAAAGAATACTACCATGTAATTGCAAGGAGAAAGAAATGTGTTACATATCATTTTTTTATTTCAAATATTTTCAACGCACCTTCGTATATAAATCCATTATAATTGTTTATGTTTATTTGCAACTGTAATGTTGAATAAAATATAAATCCGATAAAATAAAATAAATACAGTAGGACTCCGGTTATCCGAGTCCTGGTTATCTGAAAATCGGTTTAACCGAAACACCTTAAATTTTCTTAAAGTTCTTTTTAAATGAGAAAAATTTTATTGTCAACACCGATGTCAAATGACATCTTTCAACATATTTTGATTTATGATTTCTATTTTATTTGTAAGTTTTAGATCAAAACGATTCCGAATTATTTTCAATACATTGAACTTTCTTTTCATACTAATTATCTTTAACAATCATAATAAAAAAAAGTGCAAATCAGAATTTCGAAAGGTGTTATTGGGCGCAGGTAGATATAGTGTTAAAAAAGCATGTTCTTTATAAAATAAATAAATAGAGTTAATTTACTTATTTGGTTCATTGCGTAATTTTAAGCAATTTATTATATAGATACGTACGATATTTCATTGTTTTATAAAATATCCTGTGATTTTCTTTTGATTTTCAAATTTGCATCGTTTAGATGCTGCTTTATCACGCCATCTTTTAAAGAAATTCTGATTCTGTTGCATCTATTTGTACTTCAATATATCAAAGTGTCGTATCTAAGATCTTAGTACTAACATCACTGAGTGTAATCCTATGCCACATCTATCTTAATCTGCAATACGTTACCAGAACATTTTTATTACAACGATGCTCTAAATTACTATAAAAAAATTTCACCTAAGTTTCCACCATAAGATTTCCCGGTTATTCGAAAAATTTTATGGAACCAGATTAATAAAAATATCCTAAGGAACCTCGGTTATTAGAAAATACTTTGGTCCCATGCTTTTCGGATGTTAGTTTTTTTTTTTTTTTTTTTTTTTTTTTTGTATATGACTTTTATAACAAATTGAATCAAAAATTGTTTTATTAAGTATAATCTATACTAATGTTATAAAAAGGAAAGATTTGATTGTTTGTTTGAATTGAATAGGCTCCGAAACTACGTGACGGATTTGAAAAATTCTTTCACCGTTGGAAAGCTACACTATTTCCGGTGAACATAGGCTATAGTAGCCATTAAAAGGATCAAAATAAAACGCCGGTTAAACGGACCAAAAGCAATTTGAGAAATTAAAAGTTACCTGACACCCTAGACACATGACAATCACTGAAACACATATAAAAATCGTAACTATGCAACTAAAAAAAATTTAAATTTTTTAGTCCAACCTGATATAAAAGCGTGTGGTTTAATTTTTAAAACTATTTAGCAATTATTAAAAAAGGAAAAGAAATGCTCCAACGTGAATTAATTTTAAAAAATCACAAAACGATTTTTTTGGAGTTTTCAAAAAAATTATAACATATAGTAAATATTTTAAAGAGTAGTGAGCATCAAATATGGGGCGGAGGGATTTTTTTTTAGGGGAAGCGGTCAAATATTTAAAATTGTAACGTTTTTTACCATTTCAAATGCGGACTTTTCACTTAGCCCAGGGATAAATATTACTTATTTAATTTAAAACTTTCAGATAGATTATAACACTAATATATATTTTAAAGAGTAAGGGACGTCTAATTATGCGTAGGGGAGGCAATAATTATTTTTGGAAGAAATTGATCAAATATTTAAAACCGTACCATTTTAGATGCGGATTTTTCAGAGCCCAGAAACAAATACTTATTTAATATAAAACTTTAAAAATACTTACCCCTATTTTCGAATAATAATTTCATTAAATATCTTTCTTAAGTCCAGAAACAGTTTTGTTGAGTTCGCCCCCTGGTGGTGAAATGTGAAAATAAAAAATTCCAGAATCCCCCAACCTTTTTTTTCTTGACGTGCGTGCACAGCACTTCTGCTAAACGGTACCGTATGCAGCGGGGATTCGCTATGAGATTGGGTCTTTTTATGACATTTTGCAATACAAATTTCAGGTTTGTTTTAGAATATAATTACGGACCAGGGCAACGCCGGGCGGCTTATCTAGTGGTGATATAAAAACAACACAATCCAAAAACATATACTACGACCAAATCGTCACAGAAGGATGAAAGAGGTGAATAATAATGTTTATTAAGATCACTATGTGCAAACTATCATACAATTCCATCTACTAATGAAACAATTACACCACCCTTCATCCTTCAAATAGTAAAAATAAGTTTTTATTCTGTTTTAGTTTCTTGTAAGAAATATGCGCTGCAATTTGCTCGCCGAAAAATATTTTTTCAGATAATCTGCAAAGTCTATCAAGCTCAGTGTTACCAGATTGTCGGAAGCGAATTTCCCCAAAATTTCTAAAATTTTCCCCAAACCAGGGCTTTTTTTTAGAAAAAGTCCCCAACACAATTTCTACTCAAAAAAGAAAATTCTCAATTTTCAATTTTCCGTTATAAATTTTTTCCCCAAATCAAGCATTCTTTTGAAAAAAATCCCCATTTGCAAAAAAATTGAACTTAACAGACTTTTGAATGTATATTCACGGCTAATCGACAAGAATAAGCGTTGCCAATTGATGATGATGACCTACCATTACATTAGCTCCTTCTACACTTTTTATATGAATAACTTTTTCAAAGTTTAGACAATCTCTAATAAGTTGGGGTTAGAATGAATCTGAGATGGTGTCTTCATTATCTGCTTCTACCTGACTTAAGCTATAAGACATTATTATCAGTTTTCGTCACCCCTATTGAAGACCTATCTAATGCAACACTCACTGTGATTTCGTCAATAAGAAAACAAACATAGCTGCTTTTAAAATCTTTAATTAAATCAATTGAAAAACGCAGCAAATGAACGTTCCATGTAAAGGTCTTAGTCATTTAAAACAGCAGAGTTTTCATTCAAGTTTCTTATAAAAAGAACTAGGAGGACTGCTGCATTCATTGAGCAATTTTCAATCTTAAACGTAACAATGTAATTGTAGAATGCAATTGTAGGTCTGGCAATTGCAAATATGTCTACTGACATTCCATGAAACACAAATTAACCATCATTAAACAACAAAAAGAATTATAAATTGTTTTAATTTTTGTTGTGTAAATCTACACTATTAAATGATGTGTATTTCTGTGCTTGTGTGTCTGTGTGCAATGACAGGAAAATATGTCTCACTTACTCATCTGAAAATTCAGGTGGGGGATAGTCCAAAGCAAGTCATGTTGAATCTGAGTACATGCAAATGGTGAGCATGACGACAAAAATAATCATTTCTATCTATCATTTCTGTATTTTATTATCATTTTCCAAAGGAAAATCGAATTCGAAACACATTTCGTATTGGCAAATGTCTGAAAGTAAAAAATGAAATTGAGAAACAATTCCCCAAGTTTTACCCCAAAAATGTTCACAGTCCCCAAACATGTCCCCAAGAATTTGTTGTCCCCCAAAAATTCCCCTAGAGGTTCAAAATTCCCCAAAATGGGGACAAAATCCCCAATCTGGCAACACTGATCAAGCTGTGGACAGCATTGGATGTTTTTATTTATTGAAACATCTCAATAACATTTCCGATAGCATTTACATTTTTTAATTATTTCTTATGGGACATTTAAAAAGTAAATGTTCTCACATGTAATTTTTTTGCTTTAATTATTTTAATGTATCTTCGTATATCTCGACTATTTATGTTTATTGTAGATTGCAGTATTATATAAACTAAACATCCAATAAAAGAAACTAAATATAAGACTTTTGTAACGATTAGAAAAGAAAATTGTTTTACTAAAGTATAGGCATGAAAAGAACACATTATTTTAATTTATACATTATCACCACAGAGATATGTTTTTTGTCCTACGCGATGAATAGCAATGTCCATTAACTACTCTCTTAAAAAGTCAGCCACAAAATAATTCAAGTTGAGCTGAAATCCTCTCATCTCACGTTTGTAAAGGCAGCTTTTCGAAAAGAGTTGAATTAACTCGACTGAACGAGTTGTTTTTAACCAATTTAAATGAAGTTGAGCCATTTAAATAATCAATTTAAATCAAGAAGATTCAATCGTTTGATAAACAACTATTTTATGATCGAAAAAATTACAGCTCTTCCTTGGGAAGCCAAATCAGCTCTTTCGTTTTAAGAGTGTATTATAATGCACTTAATTCGGAGCCATCCACATATAAAAGAATTTTACCACACTCTTCGTCATTCAATTGGTAACACTCACTTTTAAACTCGTTTTGGGCATCTTGGATGAAAGACACGTAAAAAAAACTACACAGCAGGGTTTTTTTTTTTAAATTTTACATTAACTTATAAAAAGATCAACGTTTGAAGAAAATATTGTTGAATATACATTCAGATATATTTTAATAATATCGTTGAACTGTTTCGTTTTTATTGTGTATAATAAAAATAAGCATACATGTTTATTTTTTTTTTATTTAGAAAAGGATTTAACCGTTTCCCTCATTTACCCGTACGTTATACGAGCAACGTGTTTTTGCCAATTATGATTTGCCTGCACCATGTACAGTAACGCGGAGCGTAAAAACTTTTTTCCGAAATTCTTTTCTCCCTAGGGCGGAAAAGTTGTCTAGTGGTATCAGTAATATACTCACAAAATTTTAAAACAAGCAATAAATATCTTCCGGTTCCACTTTTGGGTCGAAATATGCAATTTTAGCCAAAAATGTTGTAATTTTTCACATTTCAGTAATTTTTTAAATTTTCAATTTTTTCTCCACCTTAGTGCGGGAAAACTGAAAGAGTACATATAGAACACAAGTCCAAAATATATAGTGAATTAAAAAATACCTTCTGGTTCCACTTTGGGTTCTAAATATGGGAAATTTGTCGAAAAATATACAAATTTTCACATTTTAGTCATTTTTTTATTTTTCAATTTTCTATTCCCGCTGGCATGGAAATGTTCGAAGAATATGCCAGAAACATAAGTAAAAACTTTAGAATAATAAATAAATAACTTCCTTCTTCCTTTTCGAGGTCTAGAAATATCAAAATAACCAAAAAGTATGTAATTTTTCACATTTCAGAGATTTTTTTTTTCTTATCAATTTTCTCTTCTCGCTCGCGCGGAAAATTCGGAAAATCATATAACAAAGATAAGTGTAAAAATTTAAAATAATTAATAAATATCTTCTTATTTAATTTTTATTACTTAAACTGGCAAATTCATGGCATTAATGTACTCAAAAATCATAGAACGATCGAATTAAAAGCGATCTGAGGGAAATTCCTCTAATAAGTTCAGCTTTCTGTTCGTTTACTGTAGTGTTGCTGTTGGTTTAGTGCTCCGCTCGTGATAGGTTCTTAATGAGATATTCAATTTTAGCTTCTGTATGTTATTGAAAAATAATACATCTGAAAGTGTTTACAAAATTTTTATTTTTAATATTGTGTTGAACTCATAGTGTGCATAGAAAATATTACAATATCACAAATAAGGCGCAGTATACACGGGATTTTTCTCATCCCATTTTTAAGGATCCTACTGAATTAAGAACTGGCGTTCTACCAACTTATGAACATATAATGTATTTTTACTTACCCATCATACGTAGTATAGGGTAAGTCTTGCAATCGTTTTGAAAATCGAAAATTTTTTTTTGACGGATTTACACGTTTTAGATAGTGGAGATTCCGAAAAACATATTTTTAGAAAAAAAATTTTGCCGTCCGTCTGTCTGTCTGTCTGTCTGTAAACGCTCTATCTCCCGAACAAATTGAGATAGAGACTTGAAATTTTGTATGTAGTTAGTATGTAAGAATGGGACGAACCCTATTTAATATCAGCAACCTCGATTATCCGGAACTATTTTTTTCGGACTCTCGAAAAATTCGTTCTGATAAAAGGTATATAAAAATTTTCGAATTTTTTTGTTTTAAGGAATGGACATAAAAGGCAATAAAATAACACACATTTTGCATATAGAACGAAGTCGATCGGATTATTAGTTGCCGAGATATTTGTAATCTTGTTTTCCACATTCTTCGATTTTTCATGACCCTGTATTTCATTCAAATTTCAATTCAGAGGTATATTTTAATTGGAAATGAGACGCTTAATCCGACGCAATTAATTGTTAGTTAATAGAATTATTATTTTTGGAGTTATAAGGATGTTTCCTTTACGCAGTTCGGTACTACTTGAGTGGTTTGGCGTTTTATGTAATTTGTCGAAATTGGTACATCAGCAGTTCTTTAATATAGCATTACTATGTATATTAACAATATTTAAATTTTGTTTATGAATTGCAATGCATTGTATAAATAGTTTCACATGTTTTATTTTCATATACATATCCATGATGGGTAAGTATTACGGTGGCCCCCAACGACTAGTTTTGTTGGTAAGAAATGAATCGAAATGTAATTAAAAATTGGACCCACCTTTGTAGTGATAGCGGATTATGGGTTGAAATGGTTGAAGCAATTTAGAAGGCTCCTCAGTTCCAACGATTTCTAGGCCAATAATAGTCCAAATGATTGGTTCATATAATGATAAATACAAGAGTATAAAAAAGTTTGACGCTAAAGAACAGACGAAGTCAAAATTGAAAATTTTCTTATTGGAGGGGGAAAAAACACCTGTTACAAATTTTTTCTTACAAGAGTATATCTCTAGAACGATGTAAATGCCCACGTGATATAAAAATTCCAGAATTGGAAGACAGTTTTTTAAGGATCAAAGAACGTCAAGGAAATTGTTGATAGATCCAAATGATACATTCGGAAACACAGTCCACAACACAGAAACTTAGTAAATGAATGAGCAGGCTCGAAAAAGAATAAGAAAGTTTCAGAAAATGATATAAAATGGAAAAAACAATCACTACTGCTTCATCGAAGACTTAGAGTTATTTAAATCTTTTAGTCTTGTTGATGAACAACTGTGTCACGATCTTGGTGATAAACCTTTAGTTTCATTGCATTCGAATAGAAATAATATAAGTATATCACGAACAACCCGTCGTCCTGCCCTAGCTAGAACTTGAGACACAATAGGAGTGTCCGACCGAGTTGCAGTATCAGTAACTGGCGCATTTCTTGAAGACTTGCGAGTTGTGACACGTGACGACATGTCCAAAGTTATAGACAGGCATAACACAAGCAGAAAAAGAAATAAATATCGCATGAAATGCCAAGTCCAAGATTTTCATACCCACCAATATCTTGAAAAGATTGTATTTTGACCGTCGAAAAGATCCAAGTTTAATTCAGAGGAATATTGGGAGAACGCTCCATGAACAAAGAGTGCTTGAAGAATACTGGACACTTATAGAAGAACCTGGCTGCTATTATATAGGGCAAGTGTCACCAATAACCTCTTCTGCTATGTTTCTCATACGATTTTCCATACTTTCAGCTACAGCAAGAAGAGAAAATTGATAAGAAAAAAAAAATCTCTGAAATGTGAAAAGTTACATACTTTTTGGCTACTTTGATATTTTTAGACCCCGAAAAGGAAGACGGAAGATTTATTTATTATTATAAAGTTTTTTACTTAAGTTTCTTGCATATTTTTCTAAAATTTTCATGGCAGCGGGAATAGAAAATCGAAAAATAAAAAAAATGACTAAAATGTGAAAATTTGTATAATTTTCGACAAATTTCACATATTTAGATCCCAAAGTGAAACCAGAAGATATTTTTAATTACCCTAATATTTTGGACTTGTGTTCCTTATGTACTCTTTCAGTTTTTCCGCACTAGGGCGAAGAAAAAATTGAAAATTTAAAATATTACTGAAATGTGAAAAATTGCAACATTTTTGGCTAAAATTGCATATTTCGACACAAAAGTGGAACCGGAAGATATTAATTGATTGTTTTGAAATTTTGTGAGTATGTTATTGATACCACTAGACAACTTTTCCGCGCTAGGGAGAAAATAATTTCGAAAAAAAGTTTTTTACGCTCCGCCCTAATGTACAGGCTTCCACATTCCAATTACTATTTAATATTCTCATCAGTGAATTTTTATTATGAATTTTGCGTTTTTTAATCCGAGCATTTTTCTGATTCATTAAGGTACAAATGTCTGTTATGAAAAACTGGTCAAAAAAATTAAAAATTCTGTAAACAACATGACAAATGTTGATATTATTTGAAAATATTGATTAGCTAACCTTTATTTACCGAATTATTTATCAAAAAATTGTTTCACCTGAATTATTATGTTCTTTAATGTCTGAACATATACTGGATTTTTCAGATTATAATAATGTAAAATTTTGACATATTTTTAATTTAAAACTGATTAAATATATGGATAGTTTTTTGTAAAATATTTACAAAAATAATCTTGTTAATTAAGCAAAAATATTCTTATGGAAATATCCCAAATCTTAAAAAAGCAATGTATTTAAATGTATTATGATCATCAGTGTAAATTGAAAGGATTATGTAGTTTAAGATTCTCCGCGTAACTTTTTTCTTACAATGAAAAGTTATACCTATGAAAATGATTAAGAATATGACCACTTTTTCAAAGTATTTAGCTTCGACTGTTCTGTTTGCTGTGGGGCTTTGTGGGGGAGTTTATTGTGGGACAAGAGCATTAAACTTTCACAATAGACTAAATAAATAAATTTTATATTAAATTTTCTTCATTGGTAATTAAAAGTACAGTGCATAAAGGGTTAAGTAGTTAAAAGTGCGATTCCACACAAATAAATGTATGTATCTACTGCGAATAATGATCTTCTTTTATGTAACAATAAGAGTATCCTCTTAAAAAATGTCTGTGACTTTACGGCTGTTTCCTGCAGTAATGTTCATAATTTATATTTTCTATTACCTAAAACTAAGTTTATCAAATTTATTTTGATGTTACGAGACATTTGAATTTGTAAATATACTTTCATTGCATAAATGAGTATATATGCTATGGTTAATTTGAAAAATTTGGTAATTATTAATAATAACCATGTCTTTTGTTAAATTTGATAAATGTTGCAAATATTTTGTGGACACTCTATCTGAAGAACTAATGCACCGAACTTCACAAAACCTTTGATTCTATTAGACTTTAACATAAACTAGATTTGATTAGTTTTGGATGCATATCGTTCAACAGGTGGAGCTATTATGCTGCATTATTTGCGTCTTATTAATAGAACACATCTTTTGATTGAATATTATTATCTCTTAATAATTATTTTTGTTATTAGATTCAAACAGTTATCGTAGTATATATTTTTGCAAAGTATACATTCATTACTCAGTTTAATTAATCATATTGATTGAACTTCATCGGTAATTATAAATAAATCTGTAAATTTGATTAATTTACAGATTTAAACTGAGTAACGAAATATACTTTGCAAAAATATATACTACGATAACTTTTGAATCGAATAATAAAAATAATTGTTAAAAGACAATAATATTCAATCAAAAGAAATGTTCTATTAATAAGACGCAAATAATGCAGCATAGTAGCGCCACCTGTTGAACAATATGCATCCAAAACTTATCAAATCTAGTCTATGTCAAAGTCTAATAGAATCAAAAGTTTTGTGAAGTTCTGTGCATTAGTTCTTGAGATAGAGTGTCCACAAAATTTTTGTCAGATATAGATACACAAGCAGACTGACTGAATGACTGACAGACAGACATTTTGTAAAAACATGCTTTTCGGGTTCCCTGGCACTTAAAACGTGTAAATCAGTTAAAAATCTGATTTCAATACTTTTTTCATATAACGATAGAAGAAATTGAAACATTAATCAAAATAGATAAATATAAAAAATATAAATAAATAGTAGAAAATAAACTGTACATGAAACACTTGAAACCATAATTTATTTGTTTATTACATAAAAACATAAAAGTAATTGCCTTCGAAAGAAACGCTTTTAAATGAATAAATATCTACACTATTAAAATCCCACCGTATGTATGTATGCATGCATATATGTAACGCTATCGCCGCCAATCCCGGAAACGGAGAAACGTCGCGTTTGTTTTAATTGAAAGAAAAAAATCCCGGGATCCCGAGTAGCCCATTTGTCTGTCTGTCCGTCCGTCTGCTCGCATATAACAACTCAAAAACTACTCAAACGAATTATTTGACATTTAAAATATATAATTACTGTATAATTTTGCCGAGTCGCTTCAAATTTTATGAAAATCTGATGCATAGTTCAATTACCGGGACAATCAAAAGGATTCCGATGCATTACGGTCAATGATGAAAAAAGTTTCAAGTGCATTTTAATGGGCTTAGACTCTTTCGAACATAAGAAAGTTGGTATGCATCTATGAAGTATATACTATACTATACATTCTGTATAATCTGTGGTGCAAATAATATTTCTTATGGATTTACAGGGCCACACAAAAGTATTCCATTGCATACTTATATTTTGAGACATTGTATGGTATGCGTTTTAATACTATTAAACTATTTAATACTAACAACTAAACTATTTAATGCAAGTAATTAATAAACTATTAAACTAATTAATGCCCGTCTGAACCGACTAGCGTAGCGGGCGAAGGCCGCTAGTATATTTTTAAAAATCAACATGTTTTCGACCAATAACAATGAAAGCATTTAGACATTTTTCTACTAATAAAATGTAGAAAAACAAAAATCTAATGCGAGGTATTAATAAAATTTTTCTTAGATAGTTATTAATAAAAATTACACAAATAAATTGAAAGATTAAGACAAATGTTTACTCAGGCAATATTTAACGCAAACACAGCGGATCAAATGGTGATAAAGAATTAAGATTAAGAATTAAAATTAGTTAGGGTTTGAAAGAATAAATATAAATGTTTGTCTAAAACAGTAGAGTACATATCGAATAAAAGGTTTCGAAAAAATATTTTTCGTTGATATTCTAAATTAATTTAACAACTTTATGTTTCTTTTTTAAGTTAAATTTTAAAAATACAGAAATTTGCAAAAATTCTTACTTAAAAATACAGAAGTTTCAAAGAAAGTAATCTGAATTTTTTAGTCGTATAAAGCACATTTTTACTGATTTTATTTTAAAAAAATGAAAGACATGTAATGTTAAGGGGATCGAGAACACATTTTAAAATATTTTTAATTATTTGAGTTAAATTTGTAAAAATTTTTTGCTATTAATGATATTAATTGCTAAATGGGGCAGATTTCAAACAAATTATAATAAAAAGCATTTTTTTCGCGATTCAAAGGCGTAAAAATTCAAAATGTGCGATTCTTGGAAGTTAAGAAATTTCAGCAGAGGTAATCAGTATTTGACTGTACAATGGTACATCTTCTGCGATTTCCGGCTGGCTTATGTAAGCAATGAGTGTTATTTATTTATTCATATTCTCTTTTAACAGAAGTATATGAAGTTGTCAAATTAATATAATCAATAAATATATACCGGACAATTGCACCATAAAATTTAACTACTAAGATTGTATTTATTAAAAATACAACACATTGCTCAATGGTGCACAAAACAATAATTTTAATATCAACTTGTACAATTTAAATAAAATAAAAATATCAAAGTATAAAAAGATTAACGATTAGAAATATTATCTCTCGATCAGGAAGCAAACTTAGTCCTTTCATTATCATATTTTCCTGAAGACGGCCGAAGAAGACGGTGCGAAACGTTGATATTTTTATTTTATTTTAATTGTACAAGTTCATATTAAAATTCTTGTTTTGTGCACCATTGAGCAATGTGTTGTATTTTTAATAAATACATTCTTAGTAGTTAATATAATCAAGCTGGAACTAGATCATCAAAAGTAACAAATGATGTTAAACATAGCGTTCGTACTGTAACAAAGTTTAAAAAAATCGAATCTTTCTGTAATAGTATACAGTACATCGGATACAGTATAATGGCCAAAATCTCTTGTGTGTCACTGTAAATACCATCTACTTTCTATTATAAAGGAAGTGACTTGCAGTAAACCTCAGCGATGCATATCAATTTCATAAAATGTGAATTAGTTTAATAGCATTAAATGCGCCTCAAATAATTATTCCGCTATACCATTGTGTAATGGAATACTTTTGTATGGCGCTGTGAATTAATAACAAATATTATTTGCACCACACATTGTGCAAAATGTATTTTTTACTATACCCTTCATAAATGCATATGAATTCTATTATGTTTGGTGAGGCCCCACCAGTGGCCGAGAGGTTGGGACCTCTCAACTGGTAGACGGCAGGTGCTGGGTTCGAACCCAATCGCGGCTGTCGGCCTAACCGTTCGGAGTTTTCGTGGTTTTCTTCGAACCTTGCGTAAATACGGGTTAGGTTCCCTTTGAAAGACCCCCACGAAGGGCACTCCCTCCCCTGGTCCTATATCCCTAGCGCAGATAATCGGACGTCAAAAATCAACCAACCAACCATCTATTATGTTTGAAAGTGCATGACATCATTAAAATGCACTTGAAATTACTTTTTCCCATTGACCGTATTGTAACGGAATGTTTTGATTGATCCTGTAATTAAACTATACATCCGATTTTCATAAAATTTCAAATGTCTCGACAAAATAAATGCGATAACTATATAATTTAAATTTCAAATATTTTGGTTCGGTATTTTTTGCTCAGTTATATGTAGACAGACGGACAGACAAACGGTCGGACAGACTGAACGACCTCTATAGATGCTACGTATTTATATAATTATGAACGCACTTAAAAAGTATACATAATAAATAAATAAATAATGTAAATAAATAACAGAATATTAAATATTCATGAAGCATTTGAAACCACAATTTATTTGTTTATTACATAAAAACATAAAATTAATTGCCTTCGAAAAAAAAAAAACCGCTTTCAAATGGATAAATATATTTTTTTTTAATCAAAATATTTACGGCTAATAACAATAAAGGCATTTCAATATTTTTAAACTATTAAAATGTAGAAAAACATCGATCCAATGTTAGCTACTAATAAAATTTTTCTTATGTAATTATTAATAAAAGTTACACAAAGAAATTGAAAGATTAAGACAAATGTTTACTTAGGCAATATTTAACGCAAACACAGCGGATCAAATGGTGATAAAGAATTAAGATTGAGAATTAAAACTAGTTAAGCTTTAAAAGAATAAATGTAAATGTTTGATTCAAGCAGCAGAATACACATCGAATAAAAGGTTTAGAAAAATTTTTTTGATTATTATTATAAATTAATACAATATTTTTATGTTTCATTTTTTAAGTTAAAAATTTTTAATAATAAAAAAGTTTCAAAGAAAATAAACTGGATTTTTTAATTGTATGATGCACAGTTTTAATAGTTATGTTTAAAAAATGAAAGAAATATAATGTTAAAGAAGTCCAAGACATATTTTAAAAAAATTAAAAATTTTTTGAGTTAAAATTTAAAGTTTTTTCTTGTTATGATTATAATATCAGTTGTAAACAAAATCATATGATGAAATTTTCCATATTTTTTAATTAAAAATTAAAAAATTTATTAAAAAATGGGGTAATTTAAAATCATACTAACTCGAAATAATATTTGTATAATTTTATTTTTTCTTTCATTTAAATAAACAGCAATACATAAATTTTAATTTTGATTCAATATTTTTAAAAATAATAATTTAAATAAAAATTAAAATATTTAAAGAAATAATGCATAATCTAAATAAAAATCATACTCTCAAAAGTAATTGTGTTTTTATTTTTTTAAGTTTTCTGAATAAATAAAAACAAGTAGAACAATTGAAAATACATGCTCCAATTTAAAATAATTTATCTTTAACAGTTTCTGACTTATAGCTATTTAAATACGAGAAATGGTGAAAGAACGCATCATGAAGAAAAACGCATTTTCACAAGAAGTCGTTTTCCTTACAAACATTACTTGAAAGATTTTGAAAACAAACCAAAACGACTAAACTATGATGTATTTCTAGTTTCATTTAATATAGAAATATGATTTAACATCATGTTAACCAGACACAAAACAGAGAAATTTTTAATTCAATAAAATTTTATTGAGAAAATTTGAAGATGTTTGTGTTCAGAAAACCTTTAAATAAGTAATTTTTACATTCATATATCGGTATTGTTTGGAATAGCTGAACTTTGCTCTTTCTTTAACAAAGATAGCACTGAATCTACTAACCCTTGGCACGCTGTTGTCTCCGCTGCGGAGACATCATTTTTCCTTCCAAAATTTGTTTTTGGTACCAGTAATAAAGGAAAATAAAATTTTCCTTTTTTATTCAGAATTTTTTTTGAAATTGTCTACTTCAAGGAAAATTCTTTTAAAAAAGTCGTGCTAATAAAAAAAAAATTGTGCAAGAAATATTGTAGTCTGAAGGTTTAAAGTACGAGGGCAATTCGGAAAGTAATCTCCGTTTATGAAATTAAAAAAAAACTAATGAAAGAAACATGTTTTATTACTTACGTATGAAAGACACGTTCTTCAGCTACTTCTCAACATAATTGTCGTATTAATTAAAACAATTATTATAACGATAAATCAGCTTTGAAATTCCATCGTCACAGACTTCTGCCGCCGGTCTATTTAACTGCGATTATTTTTAAATTCAACTCGCACCACTCTTTCAATCCAAAGAATTTTAACATATCATTTTATTCATATTAACGAATTCCGAATTGCTCTCGTAATATTTTACTTGACCCACTATTTTTTAAATCATTTTTGATAGTACATTTATCAGTAAATTATACAGAAAAATATGATAAATTTCTTTGGATTGAAAGAGTGGTGCTTGTTGAATTTAAAAATAATCGCAGTTGAATAGGGCGGCGGCAGAAGTCTGTGACGATGGAATTTCAAAGCTGATTTACCGTTATGATAATTGTTTTAATTAATACTGCAATTATGTTGAGAAGTAGCTGAAGAACGTGTTTTTCATACGTAAGTAATAAAACATATTTCCTTTCATTAGTTTTTTTTAAATTCATAAACGGAGGTTACCTTCCGAATTGCCCTCATATCTCTTATAGTCGGGCAGGCGGCACCTCATCGTGTTCACAGCTAGAATTCCCGAATTTTAGTTACAACTCGTTTGCATTTTAAAATGCAATCGGTCTGCTAAGTTATATCTTGGTAGAAAACGCTTGAAAAAGCAAACTTAAGAAATAACTTATAAGGTTAACATTGTGTTTTCCTTCTCCCAGCCCTCTAAGGTTTTTTTTATGCAGGAAAACACAATGGTAAACCTATGAGACAACTGATAAAATCGGGTTTTCAGATGTTCTCCACCAAGATATGGCTTGGCAGACTGAATTCATTTTAATATGCGATTCAAGTAGTTTTAACCAATTCGGGAATTTCAACCGTGAACTCGATTATGATGATTTTTAAGTAAACTAACTGCATTTGCGTAAAATAAGAACACGTTTTTGCTTGTAATTTTTTAATAGGCATGATGCAGCGGCTCCCAAACTTTCTTGATACGCGACCTACCTTTCAGTGAAAAAAAAAAAATATTCGCAACCCACCTTTCAGTGAAAAAAAATTTCACAACCCACCTTTCAGTGAAAAAAAAATTCGCGACCCACCTTTAAGTAAAAAAAAAAAAAAAAAAAAAAAAAAAAAAAAAAAAGAGAGAGAGAGAGAGAGAGAGAAAATTCACGATCTACCGAAAATAAAATTGTGTATCAGTGTGGCAATTTTTGTACGATCTCTATTCGTTTAGCTATCCTATCCTGCAAAAAACGCAAATTTTCGGACGATGCATTATCAACAAAAACAAGAATCGATAATCTCAATGTGTGTAAGTGAATAGTAATTAAAACAATGCACAAACTAGAAATATAGTTAAAAATACGTTTCATTATTATGAAAACATAACTTTATAATCAATGAGATTTCTGGTACTGGTGTTACCCGTTTACAAGTGTGGGAACATATATTAACACACAGTCTGTCTCACTACTTGTCTTTCAAAAATAGCAAAGTAAAAAATGCGTGTTCTCATAAGCACGAAATGCTGAATTTCATCAAGGACCTGAAATGTGATTTAAATATTTCTAGATATTCTGTCCGTATATTAATCTAGAAGGAAATTAAGGATTTTCCCTTGAAATATTATTTTCTGTTAAAATTGTCATATCTTTTTAAACAGATGAAATAAAAGATATATTTTGATGACAAATCTCGATTGTTCCACGACCCACCAAAGCAACAGCCGGGGACAACCAGTGGTTCGCGACCCATAGATTGGGAACCACTGGTATAATGCATTCTATTTGTTTAATGAATAATTTTCAGAAAACTAATACAATTTTGGTTAAGAAGAAATACAACGAAATACATGCTTAAAAAGATTTTCATTAGAAACAAGTGAATCGTCTTTAGGTTTTTATTAATTCATATTTTACATATTTCACATATTGAGCAAAATGTAACATAAAATAAATATATATCTCTTCTCACATCTAATGACTTTTCATTACAAAATAGATTTTTTATGCAAACGTTAATTTGCACAGAAGCATGTTTCAGTTGATTTGCAAGAGTTATTTTTCATGGCTTTATTACTCACTATTACAAAATCCCTTTACATAACAAAAGACAAAATTGCTTGATCGTAATAATAACATTATTTTCTAAAACTTTTTTTTTTTATAAAACTTTTCTTTTTCTCTCATTTTTGAAAAAATGAGAAACTTCATGTTTCATTTACGGCCAACAAGAGCCTGATATAACATACATTATTCAGGAAATATGCTCAAAGACCTTATTTGTGCTATCATTTTACTTCCTCTTGGAAAATGAATGGGAGCCGCCATTATATACATACTGATATCTTCTATGGTATACATTTGAATAAAATAAATTTAGTTCTTTTTCAAGGGTACATGTTCAATATATTTTATGTTTTTATAATATCAATATAAGTACGTAGTGATTATGAAGATTTTCAAGTATATTAGCTGTAGTTGTGTAAAATAAGGAAATATTTTACTTTTAATTTTTTATTGCAGTTTATTAAACCCTTTCATGGGCAAGGTACTTTGTATTCATAAAATGATGAAATAATTGATTGACATTAGTACTTATACTAAAATTTAAACAAATAAAAGAGTATTTTCGCGAATTTAATGAAGATGAAACCTTTTTTAACCCCCTAGGGACGAGTGATGCGTTTACGTGCGGCAAAGATGCCTATCCTTGTTTGCCCTCCCCCTAGTAAAATTTCACTGTAAGTTTTGCCTTATTTAGTCCAAGCATTTTCTAGAATTAATAAGACAAAAATTTATGTTTTAAAAAACCGGTGAAATTTTGTAAAAGGTTCCCGTTGAGAAAGTTAAAAAAAAAAAAATTGGTTGCCGATGTGACAAATAGTGATTAAATTATCTGATGCTATGGCGGCATCACCGCCCATCAAGGGGTTAATGTGCAATTTCGTGGAAATTATTTAAATGTTTATGCTGGAAAAAATTAATAAAACAAAACGTACGCGTTAAAAAAAATCACTGGAAACAAATGATTATTTTACATTTTCTTATTTTCAAATACATACATTACGTATTATACAACGTGTTATATAAAATAAATATTTCGTCTCACATACAATTCACTTTAATAAAATAATTAATTTCTGATGCAAACCTTAATTTATTTGGTACAGAAAAAGATTCAGTTGATTCTCAAGAGTTATTTTTCTTGTTTTTATTAAACACCTTAGCAAAATCATTTTGCACATAAAAGACAAAATTGCTGGATCATAACAACAAATTTATTTTGTAAAATGCTAATTTTTCAAAAACTGTCTAACTTAATCGTAGTAAATCGTACATTTTCCGCAATAAATTTACAACAATGAAAAACCCCACGTTTCTTTTAGTAGCAATAAGTGTCTGATATAATATATATTCTTCAAAAAGTAAGATCAAAGACCTTATTTGTGCAATCATTTCAGAGATTTCTTCTTGAAAAGTGTACGGGAGGCGTCATTATACAAATGGTGATATCTTTTATGGTATAAATTTGAATAAAATAAAATTAGGTCCTTTTTAAGAGTATATGTACAAAATACTTTATATTTTTGCAATATAAGTGCTTTCGTATTATGAGACAGTAAATGATAGAAAAGAAAAATTAATTTTTTACGTAAAATAGCACCCTTTTTACTTGTATTTCTTTAATCAGCTTATTCCATTTTTTTTTATTTAATATGCAATTTTAAGAAAATAATTAAACTTTGCAAAGAAAAATCTTAATACAACACAATATATGCTTGATTAAGATTCATTTTAAACAAATATATCATTTTCTAGCCTAATATATATATATATATATACTAGCGGCCTTCGCCCGCTACGCTGGTCGGTTTATCTAAAGAAATCTTGAAGAAGTAGTTAGATAAGGTTCAGACATACATTAAAAAAAAAAAAAAGCAAGTCGATCATTCAAAAAACGTTGGGAAATATCAAATATTTACTGTAATTTTTTAAGAAAAACAAAGTTTCGAAAAAAAAAATTAAATCGAAAAAAAAATTACACTGACATATTAATGCAAGGAAATTTTCCCAGAGAGAAAATTCGCCTTGAATACAATATTTCAAATTCTTTTAATTGCTTATAGGCGTTAATGCCAACATAGTGAAAAAAAATTCCATGCTGGGAATCGAACCCGGGCCATCAGTATGGCGCACTGACGTTCTACCGACTAAACCACATGGAACGACAGCCAGCTTGAAACTTTCTCATACTTAAGTAGACTGGCGAAAACATAACGATAGCGCGTTTTAAAATCGCACAGTGACATCTATTGGATTTTATATGTACTAAAAAACGTTATGTACTAAAAAACGTGAGCAGCGCACCTAATAGTTTCTTTTGTTTCTTTTTGTTACTTTTTTGTCTGTTGTCCGATTTTGATGAAACAAAGCCTATACACTGCCCGGGAGTGTGCATTCTTCATTAGTGAAAACCGCATAAAAATCCATTCAGTAGTTACGAAGATAACCTCGAACAAACAGACAGACAGACAGACAGACAGACAGACAGACAAAAAAATTTTTTTTGTGTTTCATTGGTTTTCTTTTATCGCCCTGACTCCATTTTTGTCAATTATCTTCAATGTACAGACACACCGGGTCCTACTGTTTTATTATATGTATAGATATACAGGGTGATTCTAAATTTTTTTTACAATAAAAGAGGGGTGATACTACACATAAAGGCAAACAATAATAAATAGGAGACCAAGGGTCCAAAACGTTTTCCAAAGGAGATAGCCGCCATTAAAGTTTAGGGACCAAAATTTCAAATAAACATAAAAAACGGTAAAATCGGTCGATTGATTTGCGGTTTTCACTAAAATTATTCTTTATGTCAGCATTTTCTTGAATATAAATAATAAAGATAAATTTCAAAAAATGCCGATAGAGGGCGCTTTAGACTTTAGAGTAACGAAAAACTATTTTTTACCGGTACTTTTTGCATCTCATTAAATGTTTTCGTCAGCTTAGAGTCAAACTTAAATTTTGAGCTCAAAATCTGAAAACGGGAGTGGTTAAGTAGCACAAACTGAACTGTGTCCAGAGGGATCAAATTTCAAATGATTAAAAAAAACCCGGAAAAATATGTTGATTGATTTGCAGTTTTCACTAAAACTATTCTTTATGTCGGTATTTTCTTAAAAATAAATTATAAAGATAATTTTCAAAAAATGCCGATAGAGGTCGCTTTAGACTTTGGAGTAACGAACAACTCTCTTTTGGTGTTATTTTTTGTATTTTATTAAATGCTTTCGTAAGCTTAGACTTAAACTTAAATTTTGAGCTCAAAATCTGAATAGTTGGGAGTGGTTAAGTAGACAAACTGAACTGTGTTCAGAGCGTTCAAATTTCAAATGATTATAAAAAACGGAAAAATTAGTCGATTCGTTTGCGGTTTTTGCTAAAACTGCTCTTTAAATCGGTGTTTTCTTGAAAATAAATTTTAAAGATAAATTTCACAAAATGCCGATACAGGGCGCCTTAGACTTTGGAGTAGCGTACAACTATTTTTAACTGTTATTTTTTAATCTCATTAAATGCTTTCAAATGCATAAAATTAAATTTTAGGCTCAAATTCTGAATCGTTGGAAGTGTTTAAGTAGCGAAAAATTGAATTGTGTTCGTGGAGGGGGGAGGGTTAAATTTCAACTCCTGAAGACACTTCAATTTGTGCTACTTAATTACTCCTAATTATTCAGATTTTGAGCTCAAAATTTAAGTTTAAATCTAAGCTTCCGAAAACATGTAATAATTTTTTGCAAGCATTTAATTAGAACAAAAAATAATGCTTAAAATTAATTATTGGTTACTCTGAAGTTTAAGGCGCCCTCTAATGGAATTTTTTTTAGTTTATCTTTAAAATTTATTTTCAAGAAGATACTGACTTAAAGAATAGTTTTATTTTAAACCGCAAACAAATCGACAAATTTTTCCATTTTCTATAATTAATTTAAATTTGAACACCCCCCCCCCTTCAACACAGTTCATTTTGTGCTACTTAACTACTCCCTACTATTCAGATTTTGGGCTCAAAATTTAAGTTTAAGTCTAAGCTTCCGAAAACGATTAATGAGATGCAAAAAATAACGGCAAAAAATAGTTGTTCGTTACTCCAAAGTCTAAAGCGCCCCCTATCGACATTTTTTGAAATTTATCTTTATAATTTATTTTTAAGAAAATACCGACATAAAGAATAGTTTTAGTAAAAACCGCAAATCAATGAACCAATTTTTACGTTTTTTTATAATCATTTGAAATTTGAACCCTCTGAACACAGTTCAATTTGTGCTACTTAACAACTCCCACTTTCAGATTTTGAGCTCAAAATTTAAGTTTCACTCTAAGCTTACGAAAACATTTAATGAGGTGCACAAAATACCGGCAAAAAATAGTTGTTCGTTACTCCAAAGTCTAAAGCGACCTCTATCGGTATTTTTTGAAATTTATCTTTATAATTTAATTTCAAGAAAATGCCGACATAAAGGTTAATTTTAGTGAAAACCGCAAATCAATCGAACGATTTTTCCATTTTTTATGTTTATTTGAAATTTTGGTCCCTAAATTTTAATGACGGCTATCTCCTTTGGAAAACGTTTTGGACCCTTGGTCTCCTATTTAATATTGTTTGTCTTGATGTGTACTATCACCCCTCTTTTATTGTAAAAAAAAATTTGGAATCACCCTGTATATATATATATATATATATATATATATATATATATACATATATTTATATATATATATAGGGATAACTTTAGTTTAGAATTTAATCAGTTGTTTAACTGGATTTCAAATATTCCTAATCGAGTTTACATAAATATAATCATTGGTCAAATTTTCCGTTACTACAAACTCTGTTCAAATAAAAATTTATTTTTAAAGGAACTTCATAATTTAAATAATATTTTACACTATAAAAATAATTTACCTCTGCAATTTATTAATAAATATACAAGTTTTACAGACAGTCTGCATTTTTAAGTAATTGCCATGTGGTTGGCAGTTAATGATTTTGTATAACTTAAAGCCTTTTTGGACGGTTTTACAAGGATGTCTGCAATCGTGTGGCAACGACATGGAATGAACATGGATTGATTTTGGAATGGTGGATTGGCTTGGGTAATATAACTTTATTGCTGTTTTAATATATATTACACATATTCAATTTGACTGTACATTTTTTGAATAAGTTATGTGCTGTTTACTATGGCATCGGGTCCGGTGGGGGAGTGCTATGATATCACAAGTTTTTGCACATTTGATTTTTTACATTGTGACACTCTAATCGAAACCCACTGCCACTACATATAACAGTTTTTTTTTTTTTTTTTTTTTTTTTTTTTTTTTGCAAATTCATTCAGATGTATTGCTGGGTTTTGAACCGTCCCACCGCTGATGAAATTCGCAACTTCTTTATTTTGTTTTTCTTGTTCGAAATTTATCTTCTTTAATGTTTATTTGTTTGACTTCAGTTTTATTATGGCATGGGACTCTGGATCTGCCGATACACTTTAATCATTAAGTGCTATATATATACTTTACGTACCGTATAATATGTTATATAAAATAAATATTTCGTCTTATATACAGTGCACTTTAATAATAAAATACATTTTTAATGTAGACCTTGAATTGTTTCGTACAGGAAAATGATTGAGTTAATTCTCGTGTTATTTTTCATGTCATTTACTAGGTCATTGCAAATGCACTTCGTAGTATAAAGGACAAAACTGCTGGATCATAAAGATAACATTATTTTCTAAAAAGCTAATTTTTCAAATGCTGCCCAACATAATCGTCCATTTTCCGCAATAAATTTAAAAAAATGAGAAACTCCATATTTGTTTAACGAGCAATAAGCGTCTGTTGTAACATATATTTTTCAGAAAATATGTTCAAAGGCCTTATTTTCAGGCCAATCATTTCATAGCTTCCTCTTAGAAAATATATCAGAGTCTATATTATATAAATATTGATATATTTTATGGTATAAATAAGAATAAAATAAAGTTAGCTCCTTTTTAAGAGTATACGTGCAAGATATTATATACTTTTAAAATATTAACGTTGTTGCATTGACATTATTATTCTGTAAATTACAAAAAAGTAAATTACTTTTTTTGTTTGTTTGTTTTACATAAAAAAGCGCAGTTTTTACTTGTATTTTTTTAATCCTTTTATTTTATTTTGTTTATTTCATGCGCAATTAAAAAAAATTAATTTAAATTAATCCAACACAGAAAAAAAACTTAATCCAACACAATATATGATTGAAAAAATTCATTAAAAATAAATGAATTACACTGTAAAAAATTATATAACGTTACTCCATAAATTTGTTTGAAGTTGCTGTTTCCAATTTTATAATTTACTTCACTTAAATAATGGCGTAATTTAAACGTATATTACTGGTGCAAATATGTAACGTTACACGTGTTATATCGGTAAAAGAACTTCAAAAAATTGGAGCCTGCAAGGCTGCGACCAATTCCATGGATAACGTTACAAAAATGTTTCACAGTGCATTTATCAATCCTTATTTTTAAATATATACTTTAAGTACTATACATAATGGTGCATAAAGTAAATATTTCTTATAATATGAACGATTGAGTTTATTTTCAAGGATTATTTTTCACGTCTACATTGTACATCATTGCAAAATCGCATTGAACCACAAAAGACAAAATTGCTGGATCATAACAATAGCATCGTTTTCTAAAAAGCTATTTTTTCAAAAACTACTTAACCTAATCGTACTAAATATTAGATTTGTCGCAATATATTTAAAACAATGAAAAATTACACGCTTCTTTGACGAGGAATAAGCGTCTGATATAACATAAATTCTTCAGAAAATATGTTCAAAGACCTTATTTGTGCAATCATTATTGACACTTCCTTTTGGAAAATGTACGGAAGCCGCCATTTTACACATACTGATATCTTGTATGATATAAATTTGAATAAAATAAATTTAGTTCCTTTTCAAGACTATATGTTCAAAATATTTTATATTTTTGGCACTTTCCAACAAAGTCGAAAAGTGCTTTTGCATTCGGTTTGTCTTGACATCTATCCATCTGTCCGCGCTCTAACTCCTGTAAATACACTCGGATTGCCATGAAATTTTAGGACGTTATTGAAGTTTACTCTAGCACGAACTCTACTGAAAATGAAGTTTCTACCATGATTAGTTTAGTTACAGGGAAAGTCAAAATTTTTCCATTACATTACGGCCTATAAGGAAAAATCGTTTCAAAGGAATTCTAAAAAATGCAAACACTGTCAAACATATTCAAATTTATATGCATTTATGAGGCGCACTAAAATATACATTCTATTAAATATATGGTGAAAATATAGCTATTATTCATGTACAGAGCCACACAAAAGAATTCCATTAGATAATGATAAAGGTGGGAATTGTGTGCGACATATTTTAACCTCCTCAGTTCTGATGGCGCCTGGAGGTGTCACTAAAAAAATCCCTTAAATTAATTTAAGTGCTTATAGAATTTTTTTAAGTAAATCTAAACTTTTTAAACATATGTGTGCGTATTAAAAGCATCGATGTACAGAATGATGCATCTTTTTAGATGTTTTATAATGATTTTAATCAGGCTTTTGTAGTGCAACGTAAAATTTTTCTCAGGACTGAGGAGGTTAAATATATTTAATTGTTTCATGTATAATAAGATCGATATATGTCTCTGAAGCTTAATATAAATTATACGCTACTGTCTTGCATAATATGAATTACATAGCATTTACAGGGACACACAGAAGATTTCAAATAGTATATTCTTTCCGAAGTACTGTATATATATCCGATGATGTCTCATGGATGAATGAAATGTATTTTAATTATAATAAGCACGTTTAAGTTTCACTAAACTTATGCATATTATATGGTGTATGTAAAGAATAAAATTGATATACAGGGCTACCCAAAAGAGTTCGCCAACGTTACTGAGTATGAGCATAAGTTACTTAAAGGTGGTTCTTAAATAAGTTATGCATTTTTACGGTGAACTGCATTCAATTTATTAAGAAATGTTTGCAGAATATAGATAAAATGATATACAGGGTCACGTAAAGAATTGGGTACTTGGACGCCCATGAATAAATATTTATGAGAATGTGATTTCAGTTGTTTTAAGAGTGTTTATTTTAAAATAAATTTTAGCTTATTACTGACGTGTAATAAAGATACAAGGTAAACTATTTTAAACAAGGTAAACAAGGTAATTAAAGAAGGTAAACATTTTATACAAAACCACATAAATAAAATAAGTAAGAAAAACCATGCATTGTACTTTCTCTAATATATGTTTTAGATATTGTACAAAATGTTACGTAAATTAATTATATTGTCTTATATGCAATGCACTTTAATAATAAAGTAAATGTGTGGCGCAAATGTTAATATGTTTCTTACAGAAAAGCGATTGAGTTGTTTCTCAATGGTTATTTTTCATGTCTTTATTACACATTAACTACAAAATCGTTTTGTCCTACAAAAAACAAATCTACTGCATCATAAAAATAACATTATTTTCTAAACAGCTAAGTAGTAGTATAATTTCAAAACTACCTTACTTTGTTGTTCGAAATCGTACATTTGTTGCAATAAATTTAAAAGTATGAGAAACTCCATGCTTCTTTTAAGAGCAATAAGTCACTGGTATAATGTATATTCTTCAGAAAATATGTTCAAAGACCTAATTTGTTCCATCATTTTGGAAACTTCCTTTTGGAATATGTATCTGAGCCGCCATTATACAAATACTTAAGCCTTTTAGGGTATAAATTTGAATAAAATAAATTTAGTTTCTTTTGAAGAGTACAAGTTCAAGATATTTTAACTTTTTATATTATTAATATAGTTGCATGTGATTATGAAGATTTTTAAGTAAATTAAAAGTATTTGCATAAAATAAACTCGTTTTTTGCTTGTAATATTTTTAATCAGTTTATTGCGTGTTATTTATTTAATGTGTAATTTTGTGGAAATTATTTAAATGTTTATGCTGAAAAATGTATAAAACAAGATATACGCGTCAAATAAAAAAAAACATTGTAAACAAATTATCATCTTACATTTTCTTTTTTTCAAATACATATTTCTTATACAGTACAAAATGCTATATAAAACAAATATGTCGTCTCACATGCAATGCACTTTAACAATAAAATAAATTTACGATGCAAAGCTTCATTTATTGCATACAAAAAAAGACTAAATTAATTCTCAAGGGATATTTTGCATGTCTTTATAAAACACCATTGCAAAATCGCTTTGTACCACAAAAGATAAAATTGTTGGATCATTATTTTCAAAAAAGCTAGTTTTTTTTATAAACGGCCTAAGTTAATCGAACTAAATCGTCCATTTTCCACAATAAATTTAAAGCAATGAGAAAGCGCTTGCTTCTTTTACGAACAATAAGCGTCTGATATAATATATATTCTTCAGAAAATAAGATCATAGACCTTATTTGGCAAATCATTTTAGTGACTTCCTCTTGGAAAATCTATGGAATCTGCCATTATACAAATACTGATAGTTTTTACGGCAAAACATTTTAATAAAATAAGGTTTGTACCTTTTTAAGTTTATATGTATAAAATATTGTATATTTTTGCACTATTAATGCAAATGCATTGACTTTATGATACAGTAAACGATGAAAAAGTAGATAAATTTTTTTGCGTAAAAAAAGCACATTTTTTTACTTGTATATTTTTAATCAGTTTTTTCTATTTTGTTTATTTAATAAGCGATTTTTAGAAAATAACTTTGCATAGAAATAAAACTTAATCAAGCACAATATTTGCTTGAGAAAGATTCATTAAAAAACAAATGAATCCTTTCCCAGTCTTTTTTAAAAAATATATATAGTTTACATATTTTGCAAAAAGTTGCATAAAATAAATTTTTCTTCTTATAAGCAATGCTCTCTAATAATAAACAGCTAATAATAATCAATTTGTTTCTACCGAAAAATGATTGAGTTTATTCTGAAAGGTTTTTTTTCACGTCTTTGTTATAAACTATTGCTTTGAACCATAAAAGACGAAATTGGTGGATCAAAATAATAACATTATTTTCTTAAAAGCTATTTTTCCAAAAGTAACTTAACTTAATCGCACTAATTCGTAAATTTGGTGCAGTAAATTTAAAACAACGAAAAACTTCGCAATAAATTTAAAACAATGAGAAATTGCTTGTTCGTTTAAGAGCAGTAAGCGTCTGATATAATATATATTCTTCAAAAAATATGTTCAAAGACCTTTTTTCTGCAATTACTTAGAGACCTGCTCTAGGAAAATGTATTGGATCAGCTATTATACAAATACTGATAACTTTTATTTTATGAATAAAATAAAGTTTATTCCCTTTTAAGGGTATAGTTGAAAATATTATAAATTGTTAAATATTAATGTAGGTGCAGTGACATCATGATACCGTAAATGATAAAAAAGTAAGTTATTTGTTTCGCCTAAATCAAGCAAACAAACAAAAAAAACAATGAGATACTCCAAGATATTATATATTTTTACAATATTAATGTAGGTGCACTGACATTATAATGCAGTAAATGATAAAAAAGCATTTTTTTGTGTTAAAAAGGACATTTTTTGCTTGCATTATTTTTTAATCACTTTATTTCACTTTGCTTTTTTCGGAATGCATTTTTCGGAAAATAATTTAACTTTGCATAGAAAAAAAGAATTAATCTAACACATTATATGTTTAAAAAAGATTCGTTAAAAATAAATGGATCATTTCCCAGTCTTTTTTCAAAATATGTATTATACGTGTGCTGCACACGTGTGCATGTATTAAATACTCCATAAAATAAATATTTCTTCACACATGCATATTTCACACATCACAATATTTTAATAATAAACAAAATTTATGATGCGAACGTTAATTTGTTTATTACAGAAAAATGATTGAGTTTATTCTCAGGGGTTATTTTTCACATCATTTTAACATAATATTGCAAAAATCGCTTGAACCACAAAAGATAAAATTTCTGGATCATAACAATAGCATTTATTTCTAAAAAGCTAATTCTTCAAAAAGCGCCTAACTTAATCGTCCATTTTCCGCAACAAATGTGAAACAATGAGATACTCCGTATTTCTCTTACGAGCAATAAGCGTCTGATATAACATATATTCTTCAAAAAATATGTTCAAAGACCTTATTTGTGAAATCGTTTTAGAGACTTTTTCTTGGAATATGTATGGGATCTGCCATTATACAAATACTTAGAGCTTTTATGGCAAAACATTTTAATAAAATAAGGTTAGTTCCTTTTTAAGATAATATGTATAAAATGTTACGTATTTTTACACTATTAATGTAAGTGCATCGACTTTATCATGCAGCAAATGATAAAAAAGTAAATTAAAATTTTTTGCGTAAAAAGCATATTTTTTACTTGTATATCTTTTAATCAGTTTATTCGATTTTGTTTATTTAATAAGCGATTTTTAGAAAATAACTTTGCATTGAAAGAAAACTTAATCCAACACAATATGCACTATTAAAACTACAGGTAACACATTGCACCTTTTAGGGGTGAAAGGCTTGTCTCACTGGTGACACCCCTACGGGAGCCAGAATGGCACCCTTAATTAGGGTGAAAAGAAGCCACCCCTAATCGTCAGTCTAAATAATAAAAAGAAATTATAAAACTACTTTTGGTCCGCGAAGTATTGGAACACACATTGCAAGCTCAACGCTCTAACCGTTCGGCCATCGAGCTCACCTTCAAAGTCTCCTTGAAATGTTCAAATGTCCTCAAATTCAAAGGTTGCTTTATACAAAAAGCTCACCAAAAGTTAGCCATCCGAAGTTCTAAACAAAACTGGAATAGCGCACACGCGGTGATAGTCTTCGTAGGGAAAAATTGCTGTTTTGATCCACCAGTGACGGCGAATTGAAGTTGAAGGACACACTTCACAGAGATCCGCAAATGACTAAGGTGTGAAAATCTTCCAACGTTATGCATTGCGCGCCACCCTAATTAGCATGAATCACCCTGTGAGGGATGGAATGGCACCCCAAACACATTTTCAAGCCTGCGCGTGTCAAATGGTAACACTTTTTCACGCCTGGGCGCGAAATGCAACTGGTCTGTCACCTTTATTTTTAACAATGTATGCTTGAAAAAATTTCATTAAAACAAACGGATCATTTCCCAGTCTTTTTATATATACATATATAGTTTACGTATTGTACAAAATGTTGCATAAACTAAATATTTCTTCTAACATGCAATGCTCTTAAATAATAAACAGCAAACATTAATTTGTTTCTACAGAAAATTGATTGAGTTTATTCTGAAAGGTTATTTTTCGCATCTTTGTCACCTATCGTTTCTTTGAACCATAAAAGACAAAATTGTTGGATCAAAACAGTAAAATTGTTTTCTAAAAAGTTAATTTTTCAAAAACAATTTAACTTAATCGTACTAAATCGTAAATTTGTTGCAGTAAATTTAAAACAACGAGAAACTTCGCAATAAATTTAAAATAATGAGAAACTGTTTGCTTCGTTTATGAGAAATAAGCATCTGATATAATATGTATTCTTCAGAATAAGTGTTCAAAGACCTTATTTGTGCAATTATTTTAGAGGCCCCCTTCTTGGAAATTTATGGGACGTTATATTATACAAATACATTAGACAATAAATACTAATATATTTTATGGTATAAATTTGAATAAAATAAATTTCCATTTCAAGAGTACATGTTTATGGTACTTTATATTTTTATACTTTTAATATATTGTGAAGATTGTTAAGAAAATTTACTGTATTTGCGTAAAATAACCACATTTTCTGCTAGTAACTTTTTAATTAGCTTATTAAAAATTATTTATTTAATATTACATTTTAAGAAAAGAATATACATTTTTATGCTGAATAGCTTAATTCAACACAGCATAATCATAAAAACAAGTAAGAAAAACTAAGCGTTAAGCATAGATTATGAAGCACTTTTCAACACTTCCTGGAATCTTTAATAAAGGTTCGTTATTTAGGGAAATAACGTGTTACTATCCATAGTCAAATATGTAACCCAGTACTTTTGAAAAATCATGTATTTAATTTGTAGGTTGATATATACATACTACATGATGAAATCGCTAATGAAATCACATTTTTTGCATCACCCTGTATATCATTTTATCTATATTCTGCAAAAATTTCTTAATAAATTGAATGCAGTTCAGCTTGTAACTCATTAAAAAACTCATTTAAAAAGCACCTTTAAGTAATTTAGGCTCATACTCAGTAACCTTTACGAACCGTTTTGTGTAGTCCTGTATTCAACTATGGCATTTATGCATACTATATAATATGCATAAATAAAATGAAATCAAGTAAAATGTATGTTTTGTGTGCCCTGTAATTAATATGCATTTCCTTGTTATACATAACTTATATTAAGCCCCAAAGGCGTATATCAACTTTATTATACATGATATAGTTTAATGAAATTTAAATCCGAAAACAATTCCCTCTATACCGTTATATAATGAAAAATTTTATGTGTCCATATAAACTAATAATAAGTATTCTTTGCACCGTATGTTCTTTAAATTGCATATTTTAGTACACTTTGTAAGTGCATATCAAATTTATCATGTTTGACAGGATGTAACAACTATAAAAATCATTTGAGCGATTTTTTTCCCGTTGGTCGTAACATAAGGGAATATTTTAAATTGTCTCTGTATATAAACTAAAGAAACTAGAACATTAAATTAAGTAAAGTTCGTGGTAAGGTAACCTGAATAACCTCCAAAATTTCCAGGGCAATCCGAGTATATTTACAAAAATTAGAACTCGGAAAGATGGACAGATAAACTGAAGTCATAACTAATTTTCAGCTTTGTTGGAAAGTATTAAAAAGATTAATCGGAAACATGCAGATGATCTTAATTTTTTTCTATAAAATGCATGTTAGATATTTCTTCTACAAAATATTACATAAAATAAATATTTTTTTTCCGGTGCATTGCATTTTACTAATAAACACATTTATTGTGGAAACGTTTATTTAATTTTTACAGAAAATCGAGAAAATTTAATTTCAAGTGTTTTTTTTTTACTTCATACAAAACAATATATGCTTTATAGAAATGATCCATTGGAAATAATGGAACATCATATTTTCTCAAATATATGCTTCAGATATTGTACAAAATATTATGCAAATTAAGTGTATCTTAATTTGTGTTACGTGCAATATACTTAAAAAAAGGTAAATGTAAGATGCAAATTTTAATATATTTCTTATAGAACACAAATAAGAAATCTTTTTCTTAAAAAAAGAGAGAGAGAGAGAGAGAAACTGCTGGATTATAAAGATAATATTATTTTCTGAAAAGCTTTTCAAGACTTTTTCAAAACTATCTAATCTTTCAAAATCGTACATTTGTTGCAATAAATTTAAAAGAATAAGAAACTTCATGTTTTTTTACGAGCAGTAAGCGACTGGTATAATGAATTTTTTTTAGAAATATGTTCAAAGATCTAATTTGTGCAAATATTTTAGAAACACCCTGTAGGAAAAAAATATGGGAGCTGCCATTATATGAAAACTGTGAGCTTTTTATGGTGTAAATTTGAATAAAATAAAGTTAGTTTTTTTTTTCTAGAGTTCAATATATTTTATATATCTACAATATTAATGTAGGGGCTTTGACTTTTTGATTATTTTTAAATAAATTAACTCTATTTGTGTAAAAAAAAAAATGTTAATATCTCTATTGTACTGATATACACTGTAAAAAAAGTGTCGATCTACTAAAAAAACTTAGTGATCCTTGTAATTACTAAAAAATTTTTAGTAATCTTAGTCGGTTACAAGAAAATCTGTAAGAATTACTAGAAAAAAGTTAGCAACGAATAGAGTTAATAATTTTATATTTTTAATAACTATTATTTAGACTCACTTAGTGTGGCCTTGATAGCATAGTGGTTAAAGTACCGGACTCCAGGCTAAAAGGTCGCGGGTTCGATACTGGCCATTGCCAAATACGTCCCGAATGTATGCAGTGTAAGTACTCGTTAATAAAGGGATTATGAATATCCTGACGGAGTAGTAGCAATGTTTCGTGATGCCATCTATTGCGGTTTTGCCGAAAATCTTCCGCTCCAGAAGTCTGGATGCAGCTCGAAGGAAGCTCCTGCCCTTCGAGCCCACGTAATGGTTATTAAAAATAATTTTGGAGCTATTACTAAAATTTGCTTGGTGGCTCATACTAAAAATTTTTAAGTTAGTTATACAAAAAATTCGTTTGTTCAGTTTACAAAAGAAATGCTTGTTTCGATTGCAAAAAAAAGTTTGTAACGGTTGCTATAAAATTCTCTGGAATACAAATTTTCTAAAAATTTTTTAGTAACCTCTTGAATTTTTTTTTACAGTGTGTATATATATATGTATATATATATATATGTATATATATATATATATATATAATACCATTAAAAGTAGACAAAATTCACCAATAGATTTTATCAATAAAACAATAAACCAAAACGAAGGATTTGAATAGAATTGAATTAAAAAAAAAAAAAAAAAAATAGTGAAACGAGAATATCTGAATAAATAAATAAATAAAATAAAATGAATACAAAGGAAATTTGTAGTCCACAGAACAGAATCGTCAGGCCCCAAACGCTCTGGAACTACAAATGAAGTGTGCGGTTTCATCCACGTATTAGCCATGAAATAGCAAAATAATACGTAATTGGGGCTACCAGCACACAAAAACCATATTATTAAACAAGGAACATAGAAATAAATAGTTGAAAAAATGAAAATATACATATATTGAAACAATAGCGTGCAGCAAATAGTGTCAGTAACAAGAGTACAAATTAACCCTATTTATGCTCGTGGAAATGATAAACATTACTTGCATATATAATTTCGATAAAAAGTATGAAAACAAGATATTGAGAGGAAAAAAAAAACTTATCTGGTTATCACCATGAATGTAGAGGACAGCGCAATAGAATTATTAATAAATTATAAAAGCAAGAAGCAATACTTTACTATACGATTTAAAACAGTATCACGTAGAAAAACCAGTTTGTTAGAAATTCAAGCATCGGATCGTAGCAGGAAAAGCAGGGTTTCTCTTTTTTTAATAGAATGTCATGCGCGCCAAATGGCGAAAAAATAAATTGAAAAAGAAGAAAAAAAAATTTGCTATGATTTATCCATAACGAACAAAAAAGATAAAGCTGAATGGAAATATAATTGAACCGGAGAAAATAATTAATGAACGATATTTACATAAAATTAAATTAATAAAATAATTAAATTAGAATTAGGTTATAACATTCATATTAACTTATAACTTAAAATACCATTTTGTTACTATAATCAGTAACATTTATTGTGACTTTACATAGTATAAACTCATTATCTTAATATAGGATAATAAAAATTAAAAAAATAATAAAATAAAATAAAAATAAAAAATAAATAAATTAATTAATTAATAAAAATTAAAAAAATTAAAAAAAAATATATAAAAAAATAAAATATAAAAAATAAATAATTATTAATGAAATAAAAATAAATAAATAAATAAATAAAAATAATAGTAATAATATTAATAATAATAATACCAAAAATTATATCAATAACATTAAAATTAATTTGATAATTAAAATATAACTATTTAACTATAATTAAAATAGACAAATATCCATATATTGGTGTCATTGAAACTATTTAAAATTATGTTAAAATAATGTAAAAATAATGTAAAAATAAATAACCCACTCTCTCTCTCTCTTTTTTTTTTTTTTTAATTAACCTTTGCGTTTTTATCTAGACAACACCACCCTCCTCCTTACTCTAACATCTACCCGCCCAACCGACCTATTTATATATTTTTTATTACTTTTATAACATTTTTAATTTTTTATATTATTTTTATGTTTTATAATTTTTTATACATTTTTTACGCAAAGAATTAATTATAAGATCATGTAATAGCTAATTATAAGATCATGTAATCAGTAATTATAAATTAAAGAATATATGAATTTTTTAGGATAACCATTATTTATAGCATCATAAACAAGCTTTTTAATATTAGTATTGATTAAATGGGAAGAACATAGACATTTTATTCTATATAAATGGTTAAGTATTATATTACGATATACAGAATTATGAAGACAAGATTTAAAATTAGTAAAGGTATTGACTTTAAAATTAAATTCTTTCCTTTTGTCATAAATATCAGTGATAAACTTGTGCTCTTTTAATATAATTTTAATATCTAAGAAATTGATTGTATTATTAAAAACTAGGTTTTTGAAAGTTCTAGATTAGAAGGATAATCAACGGGGAATTGAGAAATACAGGTGTTATCAGTATCAATTAATATTACATCATCTATATATCTATATAAATGTATTTTATTATTTAAATAGTGACGTTCATAGTAATATAAGTCGGATAATACACTAGATGTACTACCACCTTGTGGTATACCAACATTTTGAATATATATATTGTTATCATGCATAATAAAATTATTATAGATAATGAAATTGGTTAAAGTATGAAAATAATCAGAATCGATATTATGTGATATATCCAACTCGTGTTGATATTTTTTAAAAAGCTCATTAATGATATTATGTAAATCCGATAAATCGATATTATTAAATAAATCTTTAAAATCATAAGTAGAGATATTTTTTATACATTTAAGATGTTTCATAATATGGACCAGTTCATAACTATTTTTTATGCAATGTGTATTATCACTTTTTTTTGTAATGTTATATATTTGATTAAGAATTACTAATAGAAGTTTGTTAGCAGCATTATTATATGTATTGCAACCAATTGTAACAGTTCTGAATTTAACAGGATGCTTATGAAATTTGGGTATAAGGACTAGATAAGGATATTTAAAGTTTGTAGGGTTAATGTCTAATAATTTATAGAATCCTTTAATTTTACGATTATTGGCAAGTAAGTTATCGTTAATTTTTTGGAATATGTTATTATTAGATATACTGGATGCAAGCAGTTGATGATAATAAGATTTACAAATAATTGCATAAATATTAGGAGATTTATCAACATAAGTTATTACAAAGTGTTGTTGTAATTTATTGATTTGCTTAAACAGATGCTGTGTATTTACATATTCTAGGTGTGAAATATTATATTTTAAGGACCAGGTTAATTTATCGATAACTAATATTTTCCATTGATTGAAATATTCAATGGGTTTATTATAATAAATTGCAATTTTATAAATAAATATATCTATATCATAGGTAAATTGTTTTATGATAGATTTAATGTTTAATTTGGAAGGAATTCTGTAGTTGGTCCCATAACCCATAATTCTTCTAAGTTGTAAATCATCTACTAGATTAAGATTACCAGTAATAATATGTCCATTATCCTTATTAATATATTGTTGTAGAGAGGGGTCATTGCATTTACAGGGTAATGTACTAGCATCAAAAGAAGATTTAGAGAAAGAATTATAGTTAAAAATCGTTCGACCGATAGATATGGGATACTTAAAGGTTTTAGAAATATGAATATTATTAATAAGAAATTGACAGTTTTTATCATTTAATATGGAATTAATATTGATTTTATTAAATATTGGATTAGAAAAAGTAATTACCATTTGAGATGTGGTTTGTAGATTTTTAGGTTTTTTTAGTAAATTTATATTGTAAAGGTTGACACGAGTAATAAGGAGATCATAAAAAACATCTGAAAAATGTTTAGAGTAAGATTTACTGAGAAAAATATTTAAATATTGTACTATATGTTTCTTTTTTATTCCAAAAATATATTTACGTATTAGAAACCAATTGTAATTTTTTAAATAATTACGATGCAGATTATTAATTTGTTGAATTATAATGTTTTTAGGAGTAATACTAGAAGATGAACCTTTTCCTCTTTTGTTACGTGTAGTTTTAGGATTTATAAGATGATTTAAACTATGATAAATGGGAGAATAATCTGTAGTATCATTTATAGATGAAAAAACTTTAACAGATCTTTTAAAAACTTCACTGTTAAGACCATAAGGATAAATTGTATTATAATATTTCATATATGAAGACTCTAAATATAGACGCTCAGATTTATTTTTCTAAATTTGTATTATTTCAATAGTAGTATTTTTAAATTTGTGTTTATGAAAATGCTGTATTTCAGCGGTAGACTGAATATTTTTTGCTAAATTTTTATCAGAATCGGACCGATGTTGATTCATGCGTATATGAAGAGGACCAGAAGTTTCACCAATATATTTCAAATTGCAAATGTTACACTTTATACTATAAATAACATTAAAAGCCTTACAAAAAATAGAAATATGAGGATCTGATACGATTTGTGACTGAGAAGCAGATGGACAAGTTTTACATCGGATATCAGAACATTTCTGAAAATATAATTGAGGAGGAGGAGAATGTATATGGAAACTGGATGACGATCCAGGAGCAACCCTATTATTGCTCCTGTACCGGGCACTACACTGCAAAGAAGCATTGTGTATCTTGCCAGGATCGAGATTTTTACTAAGTACTGCCATAATATAAGAGATATTAGAGATATAATAAAAAGATAAAAATAGGAAAATTACAATTAACTAATCTAGTATCTTGGCTAATATAATTTAATAAAGAAAAGGATCTAGAATAATACAACTATAAAATGAAAATAGATACAATATGTACAAAGCTTTAAAGCAGTACTCAAACCTCCAAAAATAAACAATACACGACCATAATAATACCATAATAATACCATCCCACACCACATATAATAAGAATCATAGTACTCACAGTGCAATAAATGCAATATCACAAAATCGACACATTCAAAAGTGAAATAATCACCGTACAACATAAACCACTAACTTATCCAATTGACATCTCAGCACTATCCTCTCATTGTTACTACATTTTACGTAGGCTTAAATAATCATAATTTATTTATTAAATATTAAAAAATAATAAATAATGTAATTGCAATGTATTACTTTAATATTAAAAAATAATAAATATTGAATATTTATTTTGACTTTTAATATACCATATATCAAGACAATGAATTAAACATAATAGCCATATAGAAAGAAATATCATAAATATAATATATAATATATATATATACTAGCTAACCCGCCCGGCGTTGCCCGGGTCCGTAATAATAATGTTAAACGAACTTCAAATTTATATGATTTTATCTTTAACTCGAAATATGTGTAAATACACTGTTAAAAATTTGACTCTTTTGCTGCATCGTCACTCCACCGCTTTTATAGAAAATGATTACTTCAGCCTATTATGGAGCATTCTCATAGGTCAAAAGAGAGATATTCTATAAAAGCGGGGTAGTGATGATGCAGCAAAAGGGTCAATTTTTTTACAGTGTACATAATATTAAATACGTGCCCCCTGACTGTGTCAAAAATCGGTTTTTAAAAAAAAAATATTTAGCTGCAAAAATACCCAAAATAACTGCAATGGGAAACGCAGGAGGGAATATGTGTCCAACGATTGCTTGATTTTCGTGTTAAAGTGTTGATATTTATCCTTAAAATTACTGTTAAGTGACTTAACTAAATACTTTTTTCACATACATATCCCAAGTGAAATATTTTGAATTTCAAACTAATTATATCACTCTTAAATCCGATTATACCGTGAATGAAATCGATTCTCGGTGATTAGCTAAAAGGTTAGTATATAGTATTATATTTCCTAACCGTAACCAAGTTCTAATTTAAAACCAAGTTCTAACTATAAACGAAATATCTTAACCATCTCGCGCTAAGTACTTAGTTTCACTTTCGACCGCTACGGAGCGCATTATGTTTTGTAGAACATCCTAATTTTAGGTTCGGATTGGATTCATGTCCATGGAAATTATTTTGTCTTCTTCGGATACGATTATGGTTTTTTGGAATACTTTGTTCAGTTTAGATTCGGTTCAATTCAGATTCCGTGCTTTTTTTTCCTTCAAATGGGATTTTTAGGTTCGGGTCGGGTTGTACTTTTATGGAAATTATTTTACCTAGTTCTAATGAGGTTATACTTCACTGAAATATTTTTGTTAGGTTTAGATTAAGTTTAGTTCAAATTTCGGGATTTTCTTTTTTCTTTTTTTTTTTTTTTTTTTTTTTTTTTTTTTTACAAATTTTTTGATTAGGATTGGGTTTATGTCCATGGAAATTATATTGTCTTGTTCGTATCTGGTTATAGTTATTTGGAATATTTTCGTCGGATTCAGATTTGGTTCGATTCAGATTTCAGATATTTTTTCAAATTGATTTTTAAGGTTCTGGTCGGATTCATGTCCAGGGAAATTATTTTGTCTTGCTCGGATCCGGTTTTGGGTTTTTGGAATATTTTTTTCGGGTTCAGATGTCGTTCAATTCAGATTTCGGTTTTTTAATGGAATTTTTAGGTTCAGGTTGGGTTGCGTATCAACGGAAATTATTCTGCATTTTTCGAATAAGGATATGCTTCTTTGGAATATTTTTGTCAGATTCAGATTTAGTTCAGTTTTTTTAGGTTCGGATCGGGTTCATGTTCATGGAAATTTTTTGTTTTGTTCGGATCCGGGTATGGTTCTGTGGAATATTTTTGTCAGGTTCATATTTGGTTCGATTCAAATTTCAGGTATTTTTTTCAAATGGAATTGTAAGTTCGGATCGGGTTCATGTCCACGGAAATTATTTTGTCTTATTCGAATCTGGTTATGGTTCTTTCGAATATTTTGATCGGATTCATATGTAACTTGCATAAAATTTCAGTTTTTTTTTTTTTTTTTTTTTTTCAAATGGAATTTTTTAGGTTTGAGTCAGGTTTATGTTCACGGAAATTATTTTGTCTTGCTCTTATCGTTTTTTTTTTTTTTTTTGTCTTAGATTGCCTACAGAGAAATAATTTTTCAGCTTACAGTGTAATATTTTAAAGATTTTTCGAAGTAAATTTTTAGAATTTCGAAATTTCAAAAATTTAATTTAAAAAACTATGAAATGTGGCACTTTAAGCAGAAAAACACATTCTCTGGTAGCAATCTAAAGCAAGAAAAATGTCAAATCGAAGCATTCTTTGCAATCAGAACACAACCTTTTCGAAATATTTACCGTTCAAAACTTTTGTATAAGATTTTTTACAGCTTACCTGATAAACAAATCGTTTACTGCATAATTCTATTTGATCTTTGTTTTTGATTAATTTAATTTTGAAATCAGGGTGTTATTTGCTGCACACCCTGTACATTCTAATGTACGAAGTACGAACGATCCGACGTAACAGCTGTGTTCAAAAATCTTAAGTTAAACTGACATTTTGCCAGTCTATGAATTTTAAAGATCTTTGGGAAAAAAACAGTCACTTTTGAAATGTCAAAATCTCAAATTGGTTTCTTTCATAAAGTAAAAAGAAATTAATAGAGTGGAAGTATTATCTCTGGAGGTGATGCTGAAAATTTAACCCTACATTAAGTCCAATTAAGTACCGACAAAAGCACGTGCTTTGACACGCCTATCAATTGAAACAGATTTAAACCCATATTTTTTTTGCTCTTGTTTCTTAAAAAGAACTAACCTATCGCTTCACCGGTAAAAAATTATTAATTATTTTATCATATGTGTTTTAAATATCAATATAGAAAATTATTTTACCGTTTTGCTTGAAAATATAACATTCTTTTGTTAAAACATTAAAATCGTCTGCAGTCAGAAATCTATATTTTAGATTAATATTTATTACTTAAATTTTCATACATGATTTTAAAAGAACGTTTTCCTCAATATATTTTAAATATTTATTTATATGCAATTATTAAGTCATAAACATTTTTCATCTACGTTATAAAGTATTTAAAATTACATTAAATTAGGAAACTTTTAGTAATTGAATTTTTAGTTCGCATCAAATGTTTTCAATATCTTATTTAATTTCAATTTGACATTTAATTATTGCTAATTTTCCAGTTTCTTTTATTTTAAAAGCGAATATTTATTTTAATAAATAATAATAGAACAAAGACCATTTTAAAAATTTGCTATTTCTTCTTAAAATATGCTTCAGTTGTAATTCATTTCTTTCAATTCGTATTATAATACAAAATCCCTTCCACGTCCTTTTGTTTGGAACATTAAAATTTGAGCGATAAATGGATTCATATTGCAAACCTTTTTTGAGGCTTACTTCACCTCCACTTATCTCATTTCTCCATGGGTTTCTTTAATTCTCTCTCAGCTTTCTTATTACTTCTGCGAAAATTTTTACACAACCATCCAACCGTAAAAATATGAAAGAGAAAAAAAATGGTAAAAGATGATTTTTTATGAGAGTGACCTCTCGATTTTAATTAATTACTCAGTTAATAATTGGAATTTCGAAATTCTGAGCGTCAGGTGCATCAGGAGAGATATTGGGCTACTCTCAGAAAAAATTTGAGCTTCGTACGTACCGTAGTTTTCGCTAACTATCGCAGACACACACACACACACACACACAGAGCGATTTGTTATTTTATTAATATAGATATGTGCATATGTATGTGTGTAATTTGAGGAAAATTATTTACATTTTAATAATAAAAAAATAATATAATACAATATTTCCTTTAAAAAATTCATAGAAAGAAATGGATCATCTTAGAATATTTTTAGAAAATATCTTACATGTTACATACATACTTACATACAAAATGTTACATAAAATAAATATTTGTAACTACATGCAATGTGCATTAATAATAACTAGCATACGCAGCCCGCTTCGCCGGGCTTAATTTGAAAGTTTATTTAATAATTTATGTGTATGGTACGCTTCTCTCTCAGCTGGCGACGGATCCCCCGGTGACTCTACGCTTCTCTCTCAGCTGGCGACGGATCCCCCGGTGACTCTCCCCGGACCATCGGCACTCCACGTGCGTCGGGTGAGCGTCAGAACAAACTTTCAGCATATACATATGGGTGGTTGTACTTGAATGCACAGACCTGCGCGTTTTTTTCTATCTTGCTTTTATACCTCTGGACCGAGTTGGCGCATTGCCAAGATTTGCTTCCTCTGGACCGAGTTGGCGCATTGCCAAGATTTGCTTCCTCTGGACCGAGTTGGCGCATTGCCAAGATTTGCTTTCCCCTGTGCCTCAATTAATTAATTATCCTCAGAATTCCTTTTATTTATAGAGATTTAAATTTATGATGCAAACGTTAATTTGTTTTGCATAGTAACGATTGTGTTGATTCTCAAGGGTTATTTTTTTAAGTGTTTATTATACACTAAAACAAAATTTCTTTATACCACAAAAACAACATTGCTGCATCATAACAACAAATTTATATTCTAAAAAGCTAATTTTCAAAAACTACTTCAGCTAGTCGTATTAAAACGTCTATTTTCCGTCGTAAATTCATAACAATGAGAAACTTCATGTCTCTTTTACGAGCAATAAGCGTCTGGTGCAATATATTTCTTCAAAAATATGTTCAAGGTCCTAATTTCTGCAGATTTTGAAACTCCCTCTTATAAAATGTAAGGGATCTGCTATTATATAAATACTGTGAGCTTTTATTTCATACTTTTGAATAAAATTTTAGTTCCTTTTTAAGGGTCTATGTATAAGATATTATATATTTTTGTAATATTAATGTAAGCGCATTCACATTATGATCCAATAAATGATTAATATATATATATATATATATATATATATATATATATGCGCACATTTTTTACTTGTTTTTTTATTAGTTTATTCCATTTTGTTTATTTAATATTAAAATTTTGGACAATAATATAGCTTTTGCTTTAAATAAACTTAATCCAATACATTATATGTTTAAAAAGGATTCTTTAAAAACAAAAGAATCATTTCCCAGTCTTTTTTTCTTTTAAATATAGTTTACGTGTTGTACAAAATGTTGTATAAAATAAATATTTCTTCTTACATGCAATACACTTTACTAATTAACTAAATTTATGAAGCAAAACGTTAATATCTTTCTTACAGAAAAACGATTGCGTTAATTCTCTAGAATTGCTTCTCGTTTTAAACACCATTGCAAAATCACTTTGTACAACAAAAGACAAAATTGCCGGATCATAACAGTAACATTATTTTCTAAAGAGCTAATTTTTCAAAATCTGTCTAGCTTAATCATACTAAATCGTCAAGTTTTCGGAATAAATTTAGAACAATGAGATACTCCATGTTTATTTTACGAGCAATGAGCGGCAGATATACCATATTGTTCCTTAGAAAATAAGTTCAAAGACCTTATTTGCACAATCGTTTTATAGGGTTTTTCTTAGTAAATGTATGGAGGCCGTCATTATATAAATACTCACATCTTGAATAAAATTAAGTTATCTACTTTTTAAGAGTATATGTACAAGATAGATAATTTTACAGTATTAATATAGGTGAATCCACATTATGATGCAGTAAATGATGAAACAGTAAATTATTTATTATTATTATTATTGTTGTTGTTTTGCGTAAAAAAGTAAACTTTTTACTTGCATTTTATTCAATTAGTTTATTCCATTTCCTTTATTTATTACGCAATTTTAGGAGAATAATTTAGCTTTGCATAGGAAAAAATAAATTCTAAACAAATTATGTTTGAAAAAATTCATTAAAAATAAATGTATCATTTTCCAGTCATTTTTTCGTGTATAATTTACGTAATGTAAGGAATGTTGCATAAAACAAACATTTTATCTCACAAAGAATGAATGCCACTTATTAATGAATAATAAACTAAATTTATGAGGCAAACGTTAATATGTTACTTACAGATTAATGACTCAAGGGTAATTTTTTCACGTATATGGTACACACCATTGCAAAATGCCTTTGAACCACAAGAGACAAAATTGTTGGATAATAACAATAACATTATTTTCTGAAAAGCTAATTTTTCAAAACCTACTTTATTTAATCGTACTACATCGAACATTTGTTGCAATAAACTTAAAACAATGCGAAACAACGCAATAAATTTAAAACAATGAGAAACTGCATGCTTCTTTTACGTGGAATAAGCGTCTGATATAATATATTATTTTCCAGTCTTTTTTAATATATAATTTATTGGTTCTACTTGGTTATCCCGTCAACCAATTTCGCCATAATGTAGAAATCGCCAAACTAATAACCAGATTACTCATATTGACGTAATTTTTATTTTAAATAATGAAAAAAAAAATAATTTGTAGAATAATAATAAAAATACAAATAAAAAGTCGAAATAAAAATTCTTTAATGTTGTTGTTTTAAACACGTTTATCGCATTTAATCTTACTGGATGTGACACTCACGATCATCCATTATTGGCATTTAATCTTATAGTTTGGCGATAAATTTTTGTCGAAGTATTACCAATTTATTTATTGTACAAAATGTTGCTTAAAATATTTCTTCTCACATGTAAGGTACTTTAATAATAAACTAAAACTATGACGCAAACGTTAATTTGTTTCTTACAGAAAAATGGTTGAGTTTATTCTCAAGGGTTATTTTTCACGTCTTTACTACATACCACTGCAAAATCGCTTTGAACCACAAAAAACAAAATTGATCGATCATAGAGATAACATTATTTTTTCAAACGTCTAATTTTTTCAAAATTATTTAACTTTAACTGCTCTAAATCGCACATTTGTGTCAATAAATTTACAACAAGTGAAATTTAGTAATAAATATAAAACAATGAGAAACGGCATCCGTTTATGGGCAACAAGCATCTGATATAACACATATTCTTCCGAAAATATGTTCAAAAACCTTATTCGTCCAATCATTTTAGAGACTTCCTCTTGGAAAAGCGGCCATTATGTAAAATAGCAGATCGAACCCGGGATTGCCGGGTAAGATTGTAAAGATAAAAACTACCTTTTTAAATTTAAAATCGGAAACGCTAATATATTTTTCTACATGCATTTTATAAAACTTTTATGTTGTATTTTACAAATCTTCTGAATTTCATGTCTGTGTATAAAAATACGATGGATCATAAGAATGAGTTGTGGTGGAAGGAATTGTTTTATTGCTTTCTTCTATCTTCAATATAAGAAAGTATTGTAATCGAATTTTTTTACTTCCGGTTTTCGACGGATTTACACGTAGATTCCATAAGGTATGTTTTTACAAAATGTCGGTGTGTTCGTATGTCGCCATTGTACCTTCGAAAATTGTATGAAGATATGCCCAGAATTGAATGAAACTTTTTGTGTATTTTTTCGCTGTGGCAATTAGGTCCCGCCGAAACGGCGTAGTAAGAGCGATTTCTGTATCATTTTCAATATTGTTCTATCTAAAAGTGTAAAAAGTTATGCAGAATTGAACCAAATTTTTTGCGTAAGTGTTTGGCTATGGCTAGTAGGTCCTCCCTGAGTTTGAAAAAAATCGGAAGGTGGCGCTGCAATAGTGATTTTCGTGCCATTTTAAATATTGAACCACCGAAAAGTGTATCAAGTTATGCATAGAATTCAACCAAATTTTTTGTATAAGTGCGTTTGGTTATGTCAAGTAAGTCCTCCCTGATTTGAAGAAAATTTGTCGGAAGGGGGCGCTGTTTCAATACTTTACTTATTTTCAATACTTTATCAAAAAAGAGAGTATGAATTTATGCAAAAAACTGAATGATTTTTTTTCTGTAAGTGTTTTACTAAGGCTAGTAGGTCCTGCCTGAGTAGGTCCTGCCTGAGCAAAAAAAGAATAAGCTGGAAAGGTGCAATTTTCAATATTGTATCATTTAAAAGTGTATAAATTTATGTACAGAATTGAACCAAAATTTTCGTGTATGTTTTTGGCTATAACCAGACAATCTTCCTTGAGTTTGAAAATATTCAGTGGGAAAGGAGCATTGTGGTAGCGTTTCTTATATCATTTTCTCGACGTTCGTCATTCTATTGTCCATCGACTCGTGCAGACACAGGAAATTGCATAGTGCTAAGCCGACTATTTTCAAACAGCTGATAAAAACAGAATAAGGGAAAAATATTGATTTAATAAGTATCCTGACCCACATTGTCTCGGTTTTACTCTGATTAATTGACTGAAGCAGAAATTTAAGATGAAAATTAAAGTTGGTATAGTCTCTGAATTAATAATATAAAAGTATTAACATGTGTACCTACTGTTTGAAATATTAAGATATATGTATGAAATAGAAGAAAGTTTAGGGATTGGTACATCCAACAAGTTTTCTCTTTAAATGATTATTATATAATAATTCAAGATATGTATTTTTAATGCCTTTTTTTGGTGTTATCATTTATCGCAATCGAAGATTTATGTAAACATAATCCTACGTCTTCCTAACGCAATCTAGAAATTATTAAGGCTAAAAACAATAAGCTGTTGAAAAGTTTGTGACATAGCAATTTATCTCATGCTTGTTCTAAGAATTTTAATTAGAGGTATTAAAAACAAATATATGAAAATTTGGATAAATGTTAATTAAAAATGTATGCTTTTGATTGTTAATACACATTTTTTTGCATCTATATACAAACATATATCAGTTACAACGAAATCAGCTAAAAAAATAAATTCAATTATTTCAAATTATTTTTCTGGTTTTAAATATATTTTATAAAACTTGCGTAATTTTTTTCCGGCTTTCTAGTGTTAAAAGATATTATATTGCAATTCAACTGACTGTGACGGGATTCTAGATGATATTCTTTAAAATTGCATTACAATTCGTTTTATTTTGTCTAAAAAAGTATACTTAAACACAACATTTTTTCTAATGATTTGCAATTTTTTTGCGATATACTCATATAAACCAGAAAATATTGAAACATCCATTTTTAGGTGTGTTCGTAATTATCTAAATACGTAGCACCTATCATCGTCGTTTGGACCCTTTGTCCATCTGTCTGTCTGTTCGCATATGATAGAGCAAAAACTACTGAGCTGAACCGTTTGAAATTTAAAATATATAATTATTGCATAATGTAAAAATTAAATTCATCTTTCCGAAGTATGACTAATTTTAAATTTGGGAGAAGAAGACATCAAAGTTTATTTCCACATTACCAAGATAGAGATAAGATTAATCTACAGAACTATTAATGAAACTTTTAGGTGTTACACTCTCGACACGAGAAAATTAACATAATTAAAATTTAAAGTGCGTAGCAGAAAATTTTATGGCTAATGATTACATTAATTACACTGCGACACTTTATAGTTAAAATTTATTGTAAGATTTTAGTCCAGATTAGGAACAAAACATGAGTTTGTTACGGAGAAAAGGTTTTAAAATGTGTGTAATTACTTTTAAGAGATTGACAATCAGAAAACTTTTGGTACATATTAGGAATGAATTAGAAATTTATAGCAAAATAAAAAAAATGTGAACTGATATCAAAATTCCGTTCTTCAAGCAAATATCTAGATATTTCATACCTTTAGATACTATGTTTTAAATTACAGCTAGGTAGACACGGAAAGTATCCCATTTGCTCTGAAGAATTTTTTTTCGGACGTTTGGGATCAAGAAGAAGGATAAGTCTAATTCTAAACTACATTTTGATAAAATTTCAAAAATTTAAATATTCTGATCTCACTACTTATTATTATAAAAACAAAAACTTATGTACAAGGTAAAGATAATTAGTAAAAATTATAATCTAAAAATTATGGTGAAATCATTATAAAAATGACGTAATTGAATTCTCAACTGTTTAGAAATTCAAAAAATTTATGGTAAAACAGAAAATCGTTGGTCAATAGCAGGTCAGTGTTTGTTCTGGACAGTTTATACTTCATAAAAAAATGAGATTTAGAAAAAATGAGAACGGGAATTTCAAAACTCACCTTATAGACCGGGGGTGGGGGACAGCACAGAAAAATCCCCTCATCGAGTTGACAGATGAAATTGTAGAATTAGTTAACCTTTACGTAGGGGCTCGCTCAGTGTCTACCTGAGAATACATGTAATCCCGGACAGATGCTGTCACAGCCCCTCCGTAAAGGTTAAAACTAGATATGCATATTAAAACGCAATTGGCCTGTCATGACATATCTTGCCGGAAAACATCTGTAAAGTCGATTTTGGAGGTTGACTCTAAGGTTTATCATACTGCTTTCCTGCACCCAAAGGTATGAATACATGGAGAACTGAGAACAGGAAAACTCTATGGTAAACTTATGAGTCAACCACTAAAATCAGGTGTTTTCTTCCAAGATATGACTATTGACAGACGAATTGACTTTAAATACGCGTATCGAGTTTTAACTAATTATAGAATTTAATCCGTTATCTCGAAGGGGTAATTGTCAGTGTTGTCGGCCTTCCGGTCAGAGCAATCAAATTTCGGAAGATCGCGAAAAATGTCTGCGTCCATTGGTTTTCTTTGTAAACCTGTGATTGTGAGGGAGTGTCCCTTTGTGATAAAGGCACTCTAGTATTTTTAGTGAGATCGTGAGGTCAATGTTCTAACATGTGTGGCGCAAAAGCGACATTTATTCTTTATTCAACTTTAACTTTCTGGAGTGTGTGTAGTGTCCTCGAGTCTACAGTTAGCTGCGGATAGGAGTATTATGCAAATTTACAGCTCCGTCTTCAGTTTGCAATGTATAAAAGCGGTGAGTTGGAGTGTTGTGAGATGTTGTGAAGTGGCAGGAGCGCGCAAAGTGAGATAGATTGTGTTGTGAAGCGGCAGTAGCCCGCAAAGTGAGATAGATTGTGTTTTGAGCGAAGCAATGTGTTCTGAAGCGAGATAGCCAGTATTGTGAGCCGATTTAGCTTGTGTTGTGAGCTGAGTTACCTAAGAGGAAAGCCAGCGGGTAAAAGTTATTTAATACGTTGAGTATTTTGGAAAATAAAGATTGTTTGTAGCCACGGGCTGTTTTGTTATAGCTTTAACGTAGCAATTAGCTACAACCTGAAAGTAGAGCCGGTGTGAGTGCCCCGAGCTGAGCTTAAGCCGAGGACGTGAGTATAGTTTACCATTTAATCTCTTAGTATTGTGTTTGATGACTGGAAATCTTGACTCTAGCTCCACTTCCCATTCCCAGAGGTTTAAATAAAGTGTTTGATTTTAACTTTTACTTAAGATTATGTCTTCATTTAACCAACATATCACCGGCCACGTCACAAACCAACATTTTATACAGTCAGAAATTCATGACAAAACTATTTCTTTTTCTTTTTGGATTGTGTTGTATTTTCGATAAATGCTCATCAATAGAAAAGACCGATAGAAATTGTCTGTGCTGTCGCCTTCCGGTTCCGATTTTTTAATTTTGGATAGCACATTTTGAAACTTACGTCTTCATATTCACGGTCAATTTAATTAGCTGTAAATATGTGACTTTTTTGATATGATCAGAAGAGTAGATTTATTTAGAAAATTTTTATGTTTTTAATTTATGTAAGTTTTTTTCGATATGAATCGCTTATAAACACTAATAGTATAAAATATGAAATAAAACATATGTAAACTTTTTATACAATGCACTGGGATTCCAACATAAAATATAAATGTATATTTAAAAATTTTTAATGCATAGTAATCCTCTGGTATTCAACTGCTGATACTACTTGAATTGGAATTTGGATGCAATACAAGATCATGAAAAATCGAAGAGTGTGAAAAATATTATTACAAATATTTCAGAAACAAATAATCCCATCGGTTTCATTCTTTATGCATAATGTTTATTTTTTTATTGTCTTTTAGAGCAACTCTATAAAATGAAAAAAGTTATATTTATAAAGTTATATATATTTATATATAAAAAGTTATATATATATATATATATTTATTTTTTCAGATTTACTCGTTACACTATTTTTTTATTTTATTATAATTCAATTCAATTCTAATTCTTCGTTTTGGTTTATTGTTTTATTGATAAAATCCATTGGTGAATCTTGTCTACTTTTAATGGTATTATATATATATATATATATATATATATACTTTTTCAGAAAAGTTAGCAGTCTAAAGTATATATTTCATTTAATCTATACTAATATTACAAAGAGGAAAGATTTGTTTGTTTGTTTTAATTGAATAGGCTCCGAAACTACTTGACGGATCTGAAAAATTCTTTCACCGTTGGAAAGCTACACTACTTCCGGTGAACATAGGCTATATTATATATACATAAAAAAAAATCAGGGATCCTTACTAAACTGTCAATAATATAACCCAAGGTGTAGAAGAATGGCCTAAAAAAATCCTTACATCATGTGCCCTGCGAATGCTTTTGATTATAATCTATATACATAAAATAATTCGGGTTCTTTACACCATTTATAACTCAAGAACGGATGGATCGATTTTTATGAAATTTTGTATGAAGGTATTTGATATCTTAGATTACCATATAGGCTGCTTTTTACCCGACTACATAAAAGGAGGGTAATGTTTTTAGTAGTTGAATTTAATGGAATGAAGTGGTAGCAACAATTTGCGGTGTCAGTAGTGGCACGGGACAGGGCGACTACCCGAAGCAAAGCGAGGGCGGGCTGCTAGTATAAAATATTCAGTAGAGTCCTCACTTAGTTATATTCACATTTGTCTAGACTACCGTACACTAAATCCGGAATACCGTATATTGCTCGTTTACTTAATATGTAACCTCGGAAATCCAGATTAATTTCACTAATTAATTAGGTCTGAAACACAAAAATCTTTAAATTTTCTAAAACAATTGCATTATTATTTTTTATGCTTAAAATGACGTTTAATTCATGCTTCTATTAAAATTAAAACACAAAATATTTTTTTTTCGTTTTGGATAGTTTTCAAAATCTAGCTTTCAAGCCATTATTAGGATGGAAATGACTTTTAATGAAAATGGGTTTTTACTTCGTGATAGCGTTTTTTCACCATTTCTCCTATTTAAATTGTTGTAAGACAAAAATCGTTAAAGATAAATGGTTTGAACTTGGAACACGTTTTTTTCAATTGTTTTCCTTTGATTTTGATTCAGCAAATTAAAAAAAAAAAAAAAAAAAAAAAAAAAAAAAAAAAAAAAAAAAAAACATATTTATTTTTGAAAGTGACTTTTTTTAATATAAAGTAGATGTTTTAATACCTTTTTTATGCATACAAAATTTAAACTAATATTTAAAAAAATTCTTAATCAAAATTAAAGCATATATATTTCTATTTATTTTAATAAAAAAAGATGAATTTCTACAAATAATATTTTGAGTTATAACGATTTTTAATTAGCCTATTTTTTTAATAAATTTTAAATTATAAATTTTTTAAAACAAAATCATGAAATGTTTCATCATGAGATTTAGATTACGAATAATGTGATTAACTACCAGAAGAAATTTCAAAATTTTAACTAAGTGTCCCGAACCCCTTTTATTAATATTCTAAAGATGAGTACCAGCAAAGAAAATAAGTTGGAACTAAAGTGAATTAATATGAAGAGGTAAAAACTTCTTAAACGTACCATAAAAACTTGAATTTACTAGGCATTTCGAAAGAAATGAGATAATTAGATGTATATATATGTATGTATATGTCCTTGTATAACTATATGTATGTTTTTATAATTTATTTTTTATTATTATTTTAAATTGAGCCATCATATGTGTGTTCGTATTTCAGGGAAAGTGCGGACAAAAACAGGTTTACACACCGGGGGTGTGAGGACACACACGGAACCGAGGACGTCCTCGGATAGAAAAAAGTCATTTTCTTCACTTTTAAGCAGTTTTTATGCTTTCTACAAATTCTTATTGTTTTCTAAAATTTGTCCTCTGTTGGAGGTTTTTGCTGTTTTCGTGTTTGTGTATCGATTTTTAAGTGTGTATCAGGTAGAGAAAGTGGTCCTCTGTACCATGGCAATAAAAATCAGGTGTGTGTCCTCGGATTACCTTAAAAATAAGCGTTAGTGTGAGTCCTCTGAATCCGTTAAAAATAAGTGTTCTGTGTATGAGTCCTCGGATTACCTTAAAGTTACGTGTTAGTGTAAGTCCTCGGATTACCTTAAAGTTAGGTGTTAGTGTAAGTCCTCGGATTACCTTAAAGTTAGGTGTTAGTGTAAGTCCTCGGATTACCTTAAAGTTAGGTGTTAGTGTAAGTCCTCGAAATCAGTTAAAAATATGTGTATGTGTGTGAGTCCTCAGAATACCTTAAAATTAAGTGTTGTGTGTATAGGTCCTCAGAACACCTTATTTTAAAGTATTCTGTGTATGAGTCCTCTGATTCCTTTAAAATTAAGTGTTGTGTGTATAGGTCCTCAGAATACCTTATTTTAAAGTATTCTGTGTACGAGTCCTCTGAATCCTTAAAAATAAGTGTTGTGTGTATAGGTCCTCAGAATACCTTATTTTAAAGTATTATGTGTATGAGTCCTCTGAATCCTTCAAAATTAAGTGTTGTGTGAATAGGTCCTCAGATTATCTTATTTTAAAGTATTATGTGTATGAGTCTTCAGAATACCATCTTTTAAAGTATTATGTCTAAAAGACCTCAGATTACTTTGTTTTAAAACATTCTGTATATTAATCCTCAGAATACATTAAAAAAAGTTTTATTTGTATGAGTTCTCAAAATACACTAAAATTAAGCATTTTGTGTGTGAGTACTCAGAATACATTAAAATTAAGCATTTTGTGTATTAGTCTTCTTACTTCTTTATAATAATTAGTTCTGCGTTTTTCTCCTCTAAATAGTTTAAAATAAAGGGTCATACATTTAGATTGTTAGTTCTAGCTAAAAAAAGGACAATTTGTAAATATTTCTCTATTTTTTAGCGAAACTTGTGTCCAGCAGTAAAAAGGGTGTTATTTTTAGTTATTAAAAGTCGTAAACCCATAAACATTTTTAAATTTATGCAAAAAAAAGAATAAGTAAATAAATAAAATAAATAAATAAATTTGGAATTGTACAATTGTTTGAAATTCATTTTAAATAATTTCACTTTAACGAAAATTGAGCAACGTTTAATTGAGAGGCACAATATGTCGGGATGCGTAAGAGTCCCACCGGACAAAAACCACTCCTTGCGGTAGAATTGCTTGATTTCGAACAACACTCTTTTACAGAAAGAAATTTGAAACATTTAAAAAAACCTATTTCACTAATACGACTTTTACAAAAGAATTCTTCATCTCTCCCCCCCTCCCCCCGCTGTCAAGTCTAGAGTAGAAGTTTTGAGTAGTGTGATACATATTTTCTATTTCAATTCTACAAGTATTAACCCTCTCATTGATTATCCCGCGACGTTGCATTTTTCATATTAATTAATCTCCCATGATTATTTTCACCATTTATTTTTTTTATGTAAATTTCGCTTTCTTAAAGCAAAGCATTTTCCCGAATAAATTAAACAAAAAGTACTGTTTTGAAAATCTGGTGTTAAAAAATAAAAAATTCTGTAAATGCACAATTTTTGATCAAAACATTTAATCAGTGAGGCACAAAAAATTGCACGGGTTTTTAATTTTAAAAAATTGATGTTTTTGTTTGTTTGTTTTTTTTTTACTTTTCATATCTATATTCCCTGTTCATCCCTCAATCTTTAAAGAGAGTATATACATTATCACGATACAGTGTAATATAATTTTAGAGCAGTCAGATTTTCAATAAATACACCAGATAAGAATTATTTTTTAAATTTATTTTGACATTCTTGCTCTTCTGCTGGGAGAGATAGGGGGCGTAGTTCAAAATTTGTCATGATAAAATTTTATTATTCAAATTAATAGAATATAACAGTACTCCAGATAAGAATATTTTTTATTCTAAACTCAGTCGACTCTATCACTCTGGCCGATTGCAAGTATGTATCATAGAAAATAAAATTTTACTTCAACTATGCTAAAAAGTGTTAAAGTGACAAGTCGATTGGGTATTTTGATTAACGTTATTTAAGGCCCCTAACTGGTCACCGAAAAAGACATTGGACCGGATGATAATATAAAGTGTATGAGGACGCTCTTTTCAAATATCTGACTCAAATTTTAATATTTTTACATGATTTTTTTTGCATAGAATAGCTAAGGGTGATCTACAACCGGGCTAGCTTTTACTTTACAATTTTGGTTTCTGATTAAAAATAAAAGTACTTTAACTTTCAAAACCGGTTAGAACCGGTTCTGAAATTTTAAACTTTCCATAATATTAAAAAATATGTAACCAAAATCGAAAAAGTAAACATTAGCCCGGTTGTAAATAATCCATTTCAATATTTTTAGATCGATTTCAGTTTTCGATTTTTTTCATTAGGCAGTTGAAGTCGATCTCTGCTAATGCCGCTTCCTACTTTTGCAAATTTAGTGCCATACTTTTTTTTTTAACCCGAAAGCAGTTTTATAGATTAGAACATCTTCATAAAATCCAGCAATCAAAAAAAAAAAAAAAAAAAAAAAACAGGAAACGGTTTTTGTAGAGACCTATCTCAGTTATCCAATGCATTTAATAAATAAAAAATAAAATTAGAAATACTAAAATGCAAATGAAATATCTTTTAAAAAATCTTCATATAGGATTAACATTCGCAATCGGATGATTTTGCGTGAATAAGGTAGCTTCTTACAAGCACATGCAATAACATAAATAGTCTTTCCGATTTACACAGTGAAACGCTAAATGATGAGGATGGTTTTACGCCACACATTACCTCCCATCCCCGGCACACAGAATAGAAAAGACTATTACTTTTCTCATTTTAAACAAATATTCATTATAACTCAAAACCTACGAATTTTACTGCTCATGAAAATGTCACCACAAAATTATCAAGTTATTAGAAATTCCTATAGGTTGAGTTACAATAAAAACAATGAATCTGAATGAATGAAAATGTGTGAAAATATCTATGTGTATATTTTAAAATACAAATAAAGTAAAAATTCTATCCTAAAGATTCATAATAGGCAATAATGTATACAAAGGTATTACATATTTTAAAATTAATATTATTACTATTATATAATTTGCAAAGGAAAATCACGTTGACAAAATGATTTTAAATCCTGAGAATTCAATTGCTAAATTTTGAAATCATCAAATTATAGGGGATCTAATATGCTTTTTTAAAATAAAATTAAGGTTTTTTTTTTACATAAAAATTTTTTATAAGTTACACAAAATTCTTCAATTAGACTAATTTTATTTTTATTAAAACATTTATCACTAAAGTTATGTTTTCTAAGAAAGTATTACAACTCTAAATGGATTTTATCCGTGAGAATTTCGTCCTGGACCATTTTAAAACAATTCAACCGAAATCGAAAAAGTAGAAACGCACAAAGATTATGTATCGACCTCAAGTGTTATATGGAATCTATATGTACATATTGATTCAAGCTATAATTCTGAAACGAATGCTGTCGTGGGTTAAATATTAGCTTAAGCGTATTTTCGCAGGAGTCAATACAAAGACCGCAACGCTAATTAAGAAACACTTCTAAAATTTCTCTATTTGTCGCTTACATTTTACTAGATTTAGTATTTTATACACTGACGGTACTTTTAAGTATCACTGAAGAAATTTCAATTAAAAAAAAAAAAAACTTATGTAATCAATCTATGATTTTATTATTATTATTATTAACACACAATATATTCTGCTCGATCTAGTTTAAGTAGAATGGACGATTAGTCGAAGGTAAATAATTTTAAAGTGTGGTAATTTTCTTAATCATTTTCATTAGGTATATCTTTTGTTTCTTTAAAAAATGTTATATGAAACATTTTCTTCTGAAAAAGTCTATATATTTTACGGGTCATATGCCCCGCTCTCAAAAATATTTTCCTACTCTCACCAGCTTGAAATTTTCTGATACATTTTCAGACTCATTTTTATAAGTAAAAACATGAAACTTGCTGAGAGGATTTTTGAAGAGTGTATAAGATATTGTGTGATTTCATTTTTTCTCTCAATTAATTAGAATTTGATTTATAAACAATTATTTTCTGATTATGACCTTTTTTTTTTTTTGTTTTTAGATCCCTCGCTTCGGAAAATTCTGTTCAAAACGCCCAATTTGACATCTTTGTTTAGCAAAAATTTTTGCATTTATGAAAAAATCGATATGCACGACACATTGTGTAGTTTCTAAATAAAAAAAATTGGCAGCTTGATACGTTTGAGAGCAGAAATGAATTTAAAAATGAATCAGAAAATAAGCAGTTTGGATTGGAATACACCCTTAAGGGTATTCTCAATTGCTCCATTCAACAAGCGCAAAACGTTTTGACACATTTACAAATTCATGTTTTAGCAGAAAAATATAAAATTGGAATGCCTGACTATGGAAGCGATTTCGAATCGAACTTATTTTTGCATTTTATTATACTTAAATTACTTATCAAATTCTAAGCTATTTCGATCGCGTGATCACCCGTTTTTATCCTGCTTTTCGACCGGTTTTTCTGCTATCGTCGGAAAATGTACTCAAAAACGTCAACTTTATAGGCTTTTTATAAAAGATCTATTGTGTTCCGGGGCCTCGCAAAGGGGGGGGGGGGGGTAGATAAGGGGAACCCTCAAATCTTTAATAAAAAACTATAATACTCTTTCTATTTCTGATAGATTTGATGAAAGTTACCAATATAATTAGAAATATTATTAAGCTTTTTACAAAAAAAAAAAAAAACTATTTTACATTTTTAATTGTGATAACTTGGTAAAATTATAAAACTAGTTGGCAAACATCGAGAACTATTTATGTTTGCTTTTCATTCAGTTGGCAAATACTGAATTTTGACTTGGCAATTTTAAGTTCTCTCCCCCACCAATAAAATGTTTTCGCGAAGGACCTGATTATGTTTTTGAAAAACTGAAAATCGAGTGCAATTAAACATTTTCTGAATAACAACACCTGCTAGTTTCATGTATTTCCGATTAAAAATAAATTAAAACCCTAAGGGTAAACACCCTTAAGGGTGTTCTATCATCAAAAAGGGCAAATTTGTGACGCATGCTTAAATTTATTTTTGATCTTAAATACATGAAATTAGTAAATGTTGTTGTTCAGAAACTACCTAATCTCACTCATAATTTTTTTTTTTTTTCAAATTCAATAGATATATCAGAACAAGCTGTCAAAATGGACGCTTTAAAGGGCATTTCCCAATGAAAGCAAAAAAACCAATCTTACAAAGGGAGAAAAGGACGTGATGACGTAATCGAAATCGCTTATAACTCGATGGGTAATTTAATTATCATAAAGTTGAAAACAAAGTGCGATTCAAAATTGCTTCCATAGTCTAGCTTAGAGATGGGAATGCTCGGGAAAAAAAACGGAAAAATTGGGAAAAAAACGGTTTTTTTCAGTTTTTTTCCGAAGGCTTATTTTTCAATTTTTCCGAACTGAAAAAATTTAAATTTCATTTATGAAATAATATAGTGAAAATTTTGTAATAGCTACATTCTCATACTTTTTATTTTATTTATTTTTATGTTGAGTGTCCCACATGAAAACTTTAATATGGGTAATCTGATCTCTGAGCAGAAATCTGTTTGAGAAAGACTTGAAAAGATCCTTCACATTTTTTTCTTGTTTGAAATACAAGACCCTTCGCAAAACTTTTCTTGAAAATAGACATTTCAGAAAAAAGTTTATTCTACAAATTGAATCTTTCGCAAATGCAGTGATTGAAGGAAAAAAAATATCATGTCACATAGCAGCTGAATCTTATCAAGTTGTATATATGCATAAATAACCTAATTAAAAATGTCTAAATAGGAACCTGAATATAGTAATAATTTCTTATTCACAAATTCTGAATATATTTTGTACAAGAAGTTCACAATTTCCCAAAAACAGGATTACATGAAAAAAATCCAGATATATAATTAAATGCAACTTCTCTTTTTAAAAGTTAATTCATGTGCACAATTATTTCAATAATATGCTTATTAATGGAAATGGTAAAATTAAAAATTTAATATAAAATTTGAAGCATGCATTTATTACTTTTTTCTATCTTTTCAAAAAGTAAGTATTGAATTCGTGTTAAATTTGACTTGCAGTTTTTGGTGTATTTAAACGTTTTAGAAGGTCCTGAACACAATTTGATGGTTTTTGGAAAATTTCTGTAACTCTGTGAGTCTGTATGTGACAAAAAGTTTCTGGGTATTCCATCTCAAGAACTGATGCACATAATTTCACAAAACTTTAGATTGAGTTACACCTTGATATAAACTCGAGATGTTTAGTTATTAGTGTATATCGCCCAACCGATGGCGCTGCTATGCTGCATTATTTATAATTTCCACAATGGTTCTATCTCAAGAATTATTGTATGTATTATCATAAAACTTCAGAGTAAGTTAATCTTTGATATAACTTTGTGCTCATTACTTTTTGGTGTAAGTCGCTCAACAGATGACTCTGCTATGCTGCATTATTCATGATTATCGCAAAAGCTCTATCTCAAGTAAAGGATGATTTTTTATCAAACTACAACTTCAGACAGTTCCTGATATATAATAATGTTGTTTAGTTTTTGGGTGTAAATTGCCCTATAGGTGGCACAACTATGCTGCATTTTTCAAGATTTCATTATAGTTGATTAATTGAATGTTTTTTTCTAAAATTGACCTCCATATTACCTCCATAATGTACAGTAATGTTGCAAAAAACATGGACAGTTTGCATTAGAAAAGTACAAATGCGATGAGAAAAAAAAAAAAAAAAAAAAAAAAAAAAAAAAAAAAAAAAAAAACATATTTTATTGCAAGTAACTATGTTCCAAATTATACTTTCCCTCTTGATTAAACTTTGAATTTTTGTAGTTTTCTAAAGCACAGTAGAAGTTTATCTCTGTATGTAACTGCTTTTAATTCCTCAAATAGGGAGCATTTTCTATTTGTAGTGTTCTGTTATAACTTTTAAGTTCCATTCTTAGAAATATGAAATTACCATATGGAAACATTATTGAATATGGTTTTTTACTCAAGAATAGAATACCAGATTTCAGGATAAAAAGAAAAAAATTACGTTTAATTAAACTTTAAAAAATATATTTTTCTGGTTTTAGTGAGTAAAAATCTAACAGTCAATAAATCCTATGCTATTTTTTAGTTGCAGACCTTAGTAAGCCAAACTAAAACTTAGTTTTGTTTGAATTTAGATTATAAAACTAAATCAAAACTTTGAATTGAGATTGGAAAGCTATACCAAAACTAAACATATTTTTTAAAGGAAATAAAATTATAATCGTAAGAAAAAAATGTAACAATGTAAAAATATACATTTTTTAGGTAGATTTCGTATGAAATACTACCTATTGCGATCGCTCTTATGTTGGAATTTCTGAAAAATTTTTGCAGATCTACACCGATCACGACCCCTAGACCCCAAAACTACCATTAGTAAAAAAGTTTATCTATCTATCTATCTATCTATCGGTGTATATCACTTTCTTCTGGACACGATAACTTCCATAATTATGCTCAGATCTTCTTCAAACTTTTACATAAAATCAAGGGGCATAAAATCTCGGTAAGTTCGTTAATGGGCAAAATCGGACCAAGCGGGTGGAAGATAGGAGGTTTTTTGTGAAAACAGGAAAAACGCGATAACGTCTGTATTAAAATAGATACCGAATCAGTTTAAAGTTTATATTACTTCTAAAGAATGGGCCAAAAGTTTATGCATGACAGATTTTTGATAAAGTTAAAAATGGGGTCAAGGGGCGAAAAAAACAGAGTTTTGGGGAGAAAAAAAATCATAACTTCGTCAATTTATTATATATCAAATCCAACTAATTTTTTTTATAAATGTTCTCAAAATTATCTAAAACTTTTGTACTTACAAGTTTTTGATAGGAACAACTTTTACCGATGAAAAAAATTAAAAACGAAAAGAAAAAAAAGGGGGGGGAGTGGAAAATGAAAAAAATCCATAACTTACTCAATTCTTAACCAATCAAATCTAATTAAATTTATTTTACATCTTCTCAATAATATCTACGACTTTTATATTAACAAGTTTTTCATAGGACCAATTCTTATAGCAAAAATAAATTAAACAAAAATAGGAGTTGGAGAAAAAAAACTCAAATCCAAACTGCTTATATTCTGAATAATTTTTAAATTCACTTTTGATTTTAAATGCATCAAAATGGCAGATCCTCCTATTTAGGAACTATATAACGTGACGTATTAGCCAGTTTTTTGATAAAATCAGAATATTTTTCAAAAAAGACTGTCAAAAACGGTATTTTGAACAGAATTTCTCAAAGTGATGGTGATTGAAAAAATTGAAGTATAACAAATTGCATTTTTTCTGACTCATTATTAAATCCATTTTTGTTCCCAAACGCATCCAATTTACAAGTCATCTTATATAGGAACTATATAATGTGATGGATTTGTCAGTTTTTTGATAAAGGCAGAATATATTTCCAAAAAGGTTTCCAAAATGGGCACTCGCACAAAATTTCCCAAAGCTATCATGATTAAAGAATTGAGGATGTATTCAAATAAAAAATTGGTTATTTTACGACTCTTTTTTAAATTCAATTTTGCTCTCAAACGCATTCAATTGACAGCTTATTATTATTTAGGAACTATATAATGTGAGAATTCGTCAAATTTTTGAAAAAGGCTAAATATATATATATTTTTTTAAACTGTCTAAGTAGGCATTTCGCACAAAATTTCCCAAAGCGATCATGATTTAAGAATTGAGGATGTATTAAAATAACAAATTGGTTATTTTATAACTGATTTTTAAATTCAATTTTGCTTTCAAACGCATTCCATTGACAGTTATTTGTTATTTAGGAACTGTGTAATATGCCGTATTGGTTAGTTTTTTGATAAAGCGATCATGATTTAAGAGTTGAGGATGTATTCAAATAACAAATGGGTTATTTTATGACCCATTTTTAAATACAATTTTGCTCTCAAAAGCATTGAATTGACAGTTTTTTGTTATTTAGGAACTATATAATTTGCGTATTGGTCGATGTTTTAATAATAAAGTCAGAATATATTTCAAAATATGTTGTCAAAATGGACATTTGAGCCGAATTTCGCTTAGGATGATTTTGATAAAAACGAGTTCTTACATAAAATTAAATTGTTAAACTGGATTTATCTCTAATCATATTTTTTGTTGCTGAAATGAGCACTCTTCGAAATCTACCTCCGCCTATAGGCCAAATCGACAGGGATTTTTTAACAAACAATGGAACTTTTGAATACTGATATTGATAATAATGACAAAACTGCAACAATTTCTTTAAACTAGCATTATTTAATTAAAAACTACACTTATGTAAATGGAATGCATAATTTATTTTTTCCAAAATGCAGACATATTGGCTCAAGTCATGCAGACACATTAGGTCAGTTGGTAGCTAAACATGTAACTGAAAAAAACATTTCAACAGAGATGTGATATAACAAACAATAGCGTTTAATAAAAATTCTTAGGCTGTGGGAAAAAAAAAGGACTAAATTTTTAAAAGCAGGCTTTGCTACTTCATTTTTATTTTGTAATATAAAGTGGAAAAAATTTTCATTTAATACAAATAAATGGGGAAAAATGTTTATTATTTAATATTCTCTAGGAAAATATAATTTATTTGGGAGAAACAGTCATAAAAAATAAATTTTTCCAACTTTTACGTTTTTTCCGAAAAAAACCGGTAAAAAACCAGTTTTTTTCTGCCACTTATATTTTTCCGGAAAATTTATATCTCTAGTCTAGCTTTCAAATTTTGTATAGTTGTGTTAAAAAATGAATTAGTAAATGTGACAAAACGTTTTGCGCTTGTTGAGCAAAGCATTTGAGAACAACCTCAAGAAAAATGAAAAAAGTTCACTATCTTATCCGAAGACAAACATACAAAGGCTTTTATCCACGTATTTTGCGGTGCGATGGTGCAATCAGGTCCTTTTGTTGTGTTTCGGGGAAATTCTTAGTGCGAGAGGGGGACAGTTGGCTGGGGAGTTACCCCATAGCCGAGATACTGAACGGTCGACTGACCAAAAAATGCTTAGAAAATAGGTTTCGTTTGTCAAGTCAACAACTAAGAAATTTTTTTTTTTTTTTTTTTACAACGGTAAATACAATACACATAAATGGGAAAAATACAACATACTTCTCTCTTTAAAAAACAACAACAAACAAACAAACAAATAACGCTCATAATAGTTTTATAAGCAAAACTTAAAATAAATAATGTCTATAATTTTTTAATAATATTAAAGTAATTTTTCATTTTTTCATTCAAGTAACAACTTTACAATTTTTGTTGGTGGGTTTAAATTTCTTTCCACCACTATACTTTCAATAAAGGTAATTGTTCACTTCAGTAGTTTTTAAATAGAGATTATTCACTTTATAAAATTATATTACAGATCAAGGGGATGTTTAAATTGTCTATCGCCATAATTGCTTGAGTTTGATCTATAATGTAATAAAACATATTGAATATTTGTAATAACATAACGTAATAATATAACTTTAATACACACACAGAAATATACTTATACAAGTAATAATGTAATAAATTTAAGTAGTTTTATTAAGTTTTAAAAGTTGACCTAGCATTATGTTATAGAACATTTGAGAATGCAAATTTATATTAATGTATTTTAATATTTTAAGTAAATAAAAAGAAATTATTTTTTAAATAAATCTTTTTCTGTAATTAATACCTGAATATTTATTATTGAAGAACTTTAATAAATTTGGAAACCTGTAAAAGTTGAAATACAAATAAGTATTACTAAAAAGTAAAAAGTCATTAAAATAGGAAACATATATTTTTGATTTTATTGATATATTATTATTTATTATTATTTATTATTAATTATTGAAAGGAAAAATATATTATGGTATTTTATGAAATAAGAAATGGTTTATTAATTATTAACTTTAAGTGTTAACTCAGTTTACAATATTAATAATTTTAAGTATTTATCATAAACTATGTGCAATACATGAATTTTCGTTTCTGTTCTCATGCATACAACTATTAACAAATATACATACAACTATACATACAAATATTAAAAATACATATTTGTATGAAATCTCATTTTACATATAACTGAAAATGGTCATCTCAAAAGGGGATTCCCCCCCCCCCCCCTTAAATAGACGTTCTACAGAAGATTATTTTTAAATGCTATTTCCATACGGTAAACGGAAAAAAGTGACCGGAAAAAAAGTTATCGGAAAAAAGTGACATAAACTACAAAAGCGGAAAAAAAGTGACACGGAAAAAAAGTGACAAGGAAAAAAAGTGACAAGAATTGATTTTTGGGATTTATTATTGATTTTGGGGATTCATTGGTTAAGTATGAAAGGGGGATCGGGGGGGGGGGCTCATAGTTTAGGTAAATGGGTTTTTCATGCTGAATTAACTGTTTTGGTTCAATTTTTGGATATATGTTCATCCTGAAAAGACGCTTGCCTGATTAGTTTTGGGAAGGTACGATTACTCTCCCCCCCCCCCATCCGTCCTCAATTAGATGAATGGGTTTTTATGCAGAATTGTCCAACGTGTGTCAAATTTGCATATAGGTTATTTTCGATAAGGCTTATGTATAGTATAAAATGCCTGAAGAGATTCTAGGAATTTAAGGGTTAAGTATAGAGGGGGAATGGGGATAATCTTTCTTAAATTAAATTAATGGCTTTTTACGCATAATTATCCGATTTGCTTAAAATTTTGGACATAAGTTCATTATGATAAGACGTATCTTAGATTAGTTATGGGTTCTTCTGCTTATTATAAAGGGGGGGAACGAGCAATTCTCCCCCTCAAACTAAGTAAATATGTTTTTATGCAGAATTATCCCATGTATTTCAATTTTAATTATAGGTTCTTTCTGGTAAGGTGAATTCCGGAATAGTTTTAAGGATTTAATGGCTAAGTATAAAGGGGAGATGGAGGAAACCCCTCTTAAATTAAATAAATGGCTTTTTATGCAGAATTATCCGATTTGCTTCAAATTTTGGACATGGGTTCATTATGATAAGACGTATTTCTGATTAGTTATGGGGTTCTATTGGTAATTAAAAAGGAGGGCGGGTGATTACTATACCCACCTTAAATTAGAATAAAAAAAATTATGCACACTTATCCGATGTATTTCAAATTTTGGATATAGGATCTTTCTCATAAAGTGAATTCTTGAATAGTTTTATGGGTTTAATGGCTATGTATAGAAGGAGAACGGGGGATAAACCCCCTTAAATTAAATAAATGGCTTTTTTACGCAGAATCATCCGATTTGCTTCAAATTTTGGATTTATATTCATTATAAGAAGGCGAATCTCTGATTAATTATGGGGTTCTTTTGATAATTAAATAGGAGAAGCGGGCGATTAATCCTCCACTCTTTAATTAAAATAAATTGTTTTTTTTTTCTTTCACAATTATTCAACAAATTCAAATCTATATCCAAATTCAAACCTATATCCAAAATTTTCAAATTTTGGATATAGGTTCTTCCTGATAAAGTGAATCCCTGAATAGTTTTAAGGGTTTAATGGCTAAGTATAGAGCGATGAAGGGGGGATAACCCACAATTAATCGGGACTTCGCCTTATCATAATGAACGCCCAATCAAAATTTGAATCAAATCAGATAATTCTGCGTAAAAAGCCATTTATTAATTTAAGGGGGAGGGGGGGTATCAACCGTTCCCCCAGTGTTTACTTAACCATTAAACCTTTAAAATTATTCCTTTATGAGAATATATATTATATCCTTTATGAAAAAGAACATATATCCAAAATATGAAATATATCGGTTAAGTGAGCATAAAAAACAAGTTATCTAATTTAAGGGGGGGGGGGAATAATCACTCGCCCCAATTTTTAATTGGCAAAATAACCCCATATGTAATCAAGGATACGCCTTATCATAATGGTTCTATAATCCAAAATTTGAAGCAAATCTGATAATTCTGCGTAACAAGTAATTTAATTTAAGTTGGGTTATATTCTATTCCCCTTCTTTACTTAGATATTAAATCCTTAAAACTATTCAGAGATCCACCTTATCAGAAAGAACCTATATTTAAAATTTGAAATACATGGGATAATTCTGCATAAAAACCTATTTTTCTAGTTTAAGGGGAATATATTTGCTCGCCCCCCTTTATAATAAGTAGAAGAACCCCATAACTAATCAGAGATACGTCTTATCATAATGAACCTATGTCCAAAATTCTAAACAAATCGGATAATTATGCGTAAAAAGTTATTAGTTTAATTTTAGAAAGGTTATCCCCCGTTCCCTGTCTATACTTAACCATTAGAACTCCTATATCTCTTCAGGCATTATATACTATACATAAGCCTTATCGAAAATAACCTATATGCAAATTTGACACACGTTGGACAATTCTGCATAAAAACCCATTCATCTAATTGAGGACGGATGGGGGGGAGAGTAATCGTACCTTACCAAAACTAATCAGGCAAGCGTCTTTTCAGGATGAACATATATCCAAAAATTGAACCAAAACAGTTAATTCAGCATGAAAAACCCATTTACCTAAACTATGAGCCCCCTCCCCGATCCCCCTTTCATACTTAAGCAATGAATCCCCAAAATCAATAATAAATCCCCAAAATCAATTCTTTGTCACTTTTTTTCCGGTAACTTTTTTTCCTTGTCACTTTTTTTCCGCGTCACTTTTTTTCCGTGTCACTTTTTTCCCGCTTTTGTAGTTTATGTCACTTTTTTTCCGATAACTTTTTTTCCGGTCACTTTTTTTCCTAGATTCTTCCATACGTATTGTACATATTGTAAAGTATTAATCATTTGGAATAAAATTAGGGATTTACCTCCAGTAAAATTTGCATCAAACTAACCAATATATAAAAGAAGCATTTTCACTGAAAACGCATATGTATTTTTTTTTAATTCATCCGTATAGCAATAATTTTTGATTTAATAATGAAATTATCATTATAAATGAAAAAATATGGAATGAAAAAATCAATACAAGATAGACATTTTTTCAAGAAAATTGAAATGCATTTCTGATGTATTTTTATACTAGTTTTAGGAAAAAATAAATTAGAACATCGATACAAATATAAAATTTTTAATTGAATTGTATATTAAAAATTCCCATTAAAATTTCTGTAAAGAAAGAAAGTATGGAAGAAAGGGTGCTGGTTTGAAAAAAATTTCAACAACCGCACTTGCATTTTTGCAGTCATATTCTACAGTATTATAATGGACTTTCAATATATATACCAATTATTCGTGTGTAAATATTCAATTTAACAAATGTAACAATTTATTGTTAAGTACTGGATTTGTCCGTTAAAATTAATAGATGAGATTCCAGAATTTGAAATGGTACCTCATGATCTTTATTTGCAGTTTCAATATACTATAGTCCAGTACTGAGGTTATAAATAAGAAAAATTTTAAGGCAATTCATGCATTTTTCTAACACTTTATAGAATATTTTGGTTTTAATTATCTGGTATTCCAAAAGTACCTGAAAAATACGTAACGCGACTCATATACTTTACTGCTTTTAAATACTTCAATTACAGAGCTAATCCTCCGTAATCAGATTTACAGTCAAATTTTGTCTCATGCATGACCAATCAATGACGCCAATCTAGAAGAGCTAGTGAGGCACGAGAGAGCACTCAATAATCTGATCGCCGTGCCTACTTAATTTTCATTGACATATTTCGTTTTTTATTTTTTATTTAATCGCAGAAATAAAATTTGATTTTATTGACATTCTCAAAATAATTTTGTTCGGAAAATAGTAAAAACCTCAATTAAAACTTACAGGAGAACTGAAAACTTTTTTCGCAGATGTATAATTAAATTTCTTTCAAAGATAGATTTCCTGCATATTTTGCATCAGATCTGCATTGTACTTTAATTTCATTTTATATTATATTTAATAGCCTTTCATTTAAGATTTTCAAGTTGTGGTTATTTATTTAAAAATTAACAATTTTTATGCTACTTATAATAAATATTAATGTATTTATAAATAAGAACTTATGTTAATATAATTTAAATAAATTGTAATAACTTTATATTTTACTTTGAAAAACAATAACTTGACTTCGAATTATCGTTTTTGTTCATTCGCTTCTCTCCCACTCTTCTCTACATACACTCCTAGTAACGATGAAATACTCTATTTTATTCTACTGAAAACATTTTTAAGCCCACCCTATATTTTACAAAAGTTGGAGCAACTGTGAGCAATCCTAGTAACGTTTAGTTTCAAATATATGAGAATTACAATCCTTATTCACCAAAAATGAGCGATTTTTACATATTTTGAGAAAAAGTTTTTCATTTTATTTTTAATGCATGTATTTTTTCTTTCTTTAATAAAACTAAAATTCATGAATTTAATTAATTATTGTAACGAAATTTACGTTTTTTCTTTAAACAATAATTCTTAAGTGTAAAATGAAATGAGACACTCTGAAAGACAATGCTTTATTGATGGGCGTATGCATAAAAAGGAGTGCAAAGGAGGTTCACACTTGTGAATTGTTGGGAATAATGATATATAGTAAGTGAATACACCAGTTACCATAATCCACTGGAATATACCAGTCAATGACCTAAGATATTAGAAAGTCAATGATACCAATTAACTAATTGTTCCGCTACCACCAAATGAAATTCTAAAATGTCGTAAATTACAAGTTTTTAATTAAATAATGCATATAATTAAAAGAAAAAAAATTACTTTCCTTTTCCCAGAAGAGAGAGAGAGGGGGGGGGGAGGGGGGAGGAGCGGTCTTTGTAAGTTATCTCGAAACCTGTTAGGAAGGACGTTTTCTAAGTATAAAAATGACAATGCCTGACAAAGAATTGATAAATATTGAACTTTTCCATAAATCGATGATAGAAACTAAAATGGTAACAAATGGTTGATTTGTATCATTCTCTTAGGGTACGGTTACCAACCAGGGGTACGCGTAACCTTGGGGATATATAGTGAATCTGCTGGGGATACATGACAATAATGCCAGTAATAACGGATAATAAAATATTATCATTTTAAAACTAAATTCTTATTAATAAATATCATTTTTAACATTTCATTTTATTTATTTATGCATTTATTTTTATTATTTTCCTATCACTTAAAAAAAAATTATAATTCTTTAAATAAATTTGTGTAAATGAGTATAATTTTCAATATTTAATTTTATTTATTTATACATTTCTTTTTGATTCTATATTTATTTTACATTTACATGTCATTATTATTATATATTTTTATTATATTATAATAATTAAGTATGTGTTATATTATATGTTAAATGTATTATAATATATAAATAATTATGTATAATAAAAATTATAAATAATATTAGAAGATAAATATAACTAATATAATATAATACATAAGATTTTGCTACATATATAAATATATATGCATAAATGTATTATATGATATATATAATTATATTATTATTAATAATAATAGTGTAATAATAAAATTATTTATTAATAATAGACACACACATTTATTTTACACATTTTTATTATACATTATATATATATATAATTTATTTAAATAAGAGTTTAATTTTTCGTTTTCATTATGCATGCTACAAGACAGTTTATATATTGTTCTCAATGAATTTTAAATTTTGGTAAATATCTATATTGAACTGGATTTATTTATAAAAAGTATATATATATATATATATATATATATATATATAGCATGCATAATGAAAACCAAAAATTAAACTCTTATTTAAAATAAAGTAAATAAATCATCATTTGAATTATAAAGTTCTGTGGAATGAATATAAACAGAATTATGAAAATATCTATTTAATATGTAAGTTAATATGCAATTTAATAATAATATATAGTCTTGTTCTTTTGTAAAATATAATAAACATAACATGTATAAATATGAGGTGGGTCTTCTAGTAAATATATTAGTATTATACTATGTAAATATATTTATATAATACATTAATTACTATATATAATTATATTTATAATAATTATTATTATAATTGGTATTATTATTATCATTATTATACAATTGTTATATATTGTATTAATATATTGTTTAATTATATTATTTTATATAGTTAATATATAATATATGAATGAATTATATTATTTTATTATTTATTTAATTTATATTTAAATTTACACTTAATTTATTTATGTTTACATTTATTTTTATTAATTTACTTTCAAGTTAATAAAGTATATTTTAATTTATTTTTAAATCAATTCTTCCAAATGAAACGAAATTTAATATTTAATATCCCCTAAGATTTATATTTTTATAATTAAAATGAAATGTATATTTTAATGCAATAATAATATCAATAACAACATTTTAGTTTTTGTCATTTTCATAAATTATTCTATTAATAGCTGAAGATAATAATGCCAATATTCAGAACACATAAAATATAGTTTTTGTTACCACTTTCATTTTTAACACTTATTTTTCGCCAAGTTCAATATTTTTTAATTATTACATGTCACATTTTTCCGGTCCTTTTTTCCTTGTCACTTTTTTCCAGTCATTTTCTTTCCCGTTTACCAATTTCTAAAGAAATACTACGAATTACATTCTTCTCTATGTTGGAATTTTCTGAAAATGTCCTTAAAACCTTTAGAAAAGATGAAGTTATAAATTATTATTGACTAATTTGATTTTTTTTTTTTAAGAACTGACGAATTCTCAAAATATCAAATCTACTTAAATTTATCATAAATATCTTTCAATAAAAAGGAAGTTATTTTTATTTATTTATTTATTTTACTTACAACTATATTGATAATTTTTTGATAAAATCAGCTCTTACAGAAAATAAATAAATAAATAAATGATAAAAAGTGAAAAAAATAGGAAAGGGGGAGAAGTTGAAGGAAACAAACATAACTTCGTAAATTTACAAGTTATCAAATCTCTTAGATTTATTGTAAATTATTTTAATGTTATGTATACATTCATATTAGAAATTTATTAATGGGACCAACAGTTACAGCAAAAAACAAATACGACTTCAAATATTATTATTGCACTTACATGATTCTGATAAAACCAGCTCTTTCAGGAAGATGAAATTAAAAACTCGTCAAAAGCGGTCATATAAAACTGTTAAACTGGGTTTTCTTTATTTTTGATTTAGTTTTTGTTGGAGAAAGAGTTTTTAACTTCGAAGTACACCTCTGGCTGTAGACCGAATCAGTAGGAATACATCTCGACATTTTTATTTATTTATTCATTTTATTATTTTTTTTGATTGGACAAGCATTTTTTATAAAATTACTCTGGCTTTCGTAACCGGTTCCGAAAATGGAAGTGACATTCTAAAAAATATCTGCAACAAAAATCTAAAAACTGAAAAAGCAACGATGTTGAGATATACCTGAACTATCCAATTATCCTAACTATGTTTTTAAATGCCTCAATTATAATAATTTGTCATGCTGCAACTATAGTAAAAGCTATAATCTGTCATTGATTGAATTATTACGTTCTTCTTGCACTTTTCGTGAGATCATCGAGTATCACACACCGCGACAAAATGTGTTTTGTGGAAATTTTTTAAAAATATTTTCATGATTGTTATATTTAAGAACAAAACTAGGATTATGTTTATAGCGAACCTGGTTTCACATATAAATATCTATAATATTATTTGCTATCTATCTAAAATAAAAATTTTTAACGATATTGTTAAGGACATAATGTGTAGTTTATAAGTTTATTATTAAAAAATGATGTCGTGCGTATTTTGATATCAGAAAAAAAAAGTTACTTGCATGAGTAAAATGTATCCTTAAATTTTTCCTTTTTATTTTTTTCGTAAGTTAAATTGATTCCTGAAAATATTTGAATACTTTTGTACACTTAAGGGGTTGTGCATATGTAACGTTTTTAACTGTTTGGCAATTTGGACTCCCTGCCCCCTTCCATTATCCCATGAACCTACCCCCCACCCCTCATGATATCGTTATCAATATCTAAAACATTTTTGATTTTTAGAATTTATTTCTTTTATATGGAGTGACATACAAAACTGGTTAAATTTACTTTTCGCATACTTTATTGATTCAAATGAAGAGAAGTCATTAAAATATCATTTTATAAATGAAATAACTTTATATCAAATAAAACTTAAAATAATTTTATAATAACTTTTTGTTTCACATTACATAATGTCTTATAGCACTTGCCCCGCACGAAGGAGGGCGAATGGGACAGATAGTAGTAATTCTTATCAACAAAACTAGGTAACAATATTTTTATCTTTAATTTATTAGGAAACACAAGTTTCATTTCAAAATATACTTCGCATTGGTTTTTTCGAACAGCGATTATAATAGCATACGATACATGAAGAAGACTAGGAATGTAAAACGTTGGGGTATTCCGTGTTTTAAAATTAAATAATTTTATATTAATTTAGTGATTCTAATAATAATTTTGTAAAACAAAGATAGCATGCAATTTTGAATCAAAGACGATGTTAAAGATAAAAAGAGAAAATTTTGGTTGGATCAAAAGTGATATCGATATCAAACGAGCCCCCTCTCCCTAGAGATATCTTACGATATCATTTGCCAGACCTGCCTCCCCCCCCCTCCCTAAAATGAAACGTTACATATTCACAGCCACTAAATATCCATTTACAATTAGAATTAACTACTCAGTTAAACTTTAAAAGCAATACACCCGACACCATTTAATGAAGCATACGATGTAATGAAATGAAAAAATAATAAATAGTATAAATAGTTAAAAGATATGTTTTGAAATAATATCTTGAGAAAATAGAAACGTTATTTCAATTGTTTAGGATTAGTTTATCTATATTAGTTTATGTAATACTTATTCGTGCTGCAGTTTTTATTAACCTGTAAATTTTCAAAAAAAAAAAGAAAAAAAATCTTTTAAAAAGGAAGTTATTTTTATAGATAGTTGCAAATTTCAGCATTCACCTTGTTCCTATTTAAGACTCCTGTTTCTAAAAGCTAAGACATGTACCAGCTAATGCTAATCCTATGGGGCTATTATTTTCTAATGTCTCGCTTGTATTTTGACATTTGTATTTGATTATTATTATTATTATTATGCATTGGATAACTGAGATCCATCTCTACATCGCTTCTTTTTTTACATTTTTAATTTCGATTACAGATATTTTTTAGAAAGGCAGTTTCATTTTCGGAACCGATTTTGAAAGCGTAAGTAGTTTTATAAAAAATAACAGCAACCGAAATTGGAAAAGTAAAAAAGGAACAATGTAGAGAGGGACCTCAGCTAAAATATAATGTAGTGTTTCCGAAGCAAATATTAATTTTCCAGTTAAATTTATGCGTTTATTAAGTGGCAACTTTCATGTTTTCACTATTTTCTGCCGGCTCATCTGATCTGAAACTAATGTTATCGGCTTCTCTGTCTATTAACAACACTTGCGAACTTGAATTTTTTAATTCGTAAAGAATTGCTCTTTTTTTTTTTTTTCATCCTGTAAGTGCAAAAGAACGGAGGAAATAAATAAATCTTTGCCAAATTTTTGGAAATGCTTGAATTTCGAATGCGCATTTTTGAGGTCATACTGTACATCGGATTTCATTTAAAGACACTAAAGAAATTGAAATTTTTCAATGAATGCGAGCTCAATAATTTTTAAAAGCAGATTCTTTTTAAATTGTTATCAAATTTAATGTTTATAAGATTATAAAATGTCTACTAAAATAGAAGGATCTTTAAATGAAGAAAATCAAATAAATAAAATAACTTTAATTTTAAAAGACGGTGCATTTTTTTTAAAAATGAGTTTGCATTGAAATTAATAAAATTTATTTATTTATTTTAGGTTCATACTTTACAAAATATTTAATAACTTTTAAAGGTAAATAAAATTATGGATGCTTGAAAGAGCAACATTAAATAGTGATATTTTATTATAAACATATGTATTTATTAATTATTGATATGTATTATTTTTGTTATTGATATATATTAATTTATTATTAGTATATATATATATATATATATATATATATATATATATATATATATATATATATATATATATATATATATATATATATATATATATATAATTGATATATATTTATTATTAATATTATTATTTTTTTACAAATTTACTTCAATAGGTTATTGGGGAAAAACTAAGCACTTGGTTGAGGAAAAACTCGAATAAAATATTTTTAAATAAGTAAATGGTTTATTTTGTCCCATAATCTTTGAACTACATTTTATTCAGATTTTAACATATTCCCTTAAGGGTGTATTCCGATCCAAACTGCCTTTTTTCAGATTTATTTTAGATTCATTTTTGCTTCCAAATGCACCAAACTTTCGAATTCTCTTATTTAGAAACTATACAAGGTGTCGTGATTATCAATTCCTTGATAAATGCAGAAAATGTTGCAAAAAGTGCTGTCAAACCAAAATGCTGTGTGGCGTTTTGGACCAAATTTTCCGAAGCGGGAGGTCTGCGAACGAAAAAAAGGGTCACGCTGAGAAAATAATTGCTTATAAATCAAATTCTAATTAAATCAACGAAAAATTACATCACACGGCACCTTGTACGTCACTTCAAAAATCCCCTCAGCAAGTTTAATGCTTCTACTTTTAAAAATGTGCCCAAAATTGTATCTGAAAATTTCAAGCTGTTGAAGGTGGAAAATCATTTTTTCGAATACACCTTTTAAACTGGTGACTTGGTTAGCAGCTTAGAATTGTCAAGGACAAGTAATAATCATCAACATGCTTTCTCCCCTCGTTGTTGGGAGTATTTTAACGGAAGTGCCGGTATTATACTGACAGACCGGACCATTGTAATTATTGTTCATCATTTCTGGGGATAAGTTGGGACAGGTTTGTAAAACAAGACGCAAAGAATTTCGAAGGGACCTCCTTACAATGTACATAAGAAAAAAAAAAAAAACTCTTTTTCGTAATATTGCGTTTCAAGAATATATGACCTTAATTTATAAATTTATCCTAAAAAGTATGTAAAACAAGCGTGAACAAATTGAAAAAGTATTTCTGTTTAATCAAGAAATTCTTTCAAAACATATTTTTTAAACTATTTATATTCAGGGGCCTCGCTAAAGAGGGGGGGGGGGAGCCTCACCCCCCCCCCCGAAATTTTTCACTTGCTGTTACAGTTGGCAAATTTACAAACTGAACTTTGATAATAAAAACTATAATGCACTTTCTATTTCTCATAGGTTTAACAAAAGTTACCAATGTAATTATAAATATTATTAAGCTTTTTACAAATAAAAACTCTATTGCATTTTCTAATTGTGATAACTTGGTAAAATTATAAAACTAATTAGCAAACACCGAGAATTATTTATGTTTGCGTTTCACTGAGTTGGCAAATACTGAATCTCCCCCTCCCCCTCTTATTCTTAAGGGTGTCAAAGAAAATTTTATTTCACATACATTTGTATTACTTCTGAAATGTGTCAGATAAGTACATATTTAAATATCTTTTCTAGTGAAGATGCGCTTTTTTCCGGTTGCGCTTTTTTCCGTGTACGCTTTTTTCCGGTGCGCTTTTTTCCGTGATTCTAATTTAGAATATAGTTGTAATAAAAGTGTTGTTATACCACATTCAAATTACCCTGAACTTAAAAAAAAGGGAAAATCATAATATATTATATAAAAAAAAATAATAATAAATAAATAAATAATAAATAAATAAATAAATAAATAAATAGGAGTTGTTTGCGTAAATCTAATAAAGTGTTCGAAATTAGGCAATGGATAAAATAATGATATAGACTTTGCTTATTTCATAAAAACCATTATTTTTTAATGCTATTTCTACCAATGTGCAATAATTTCTCTGAAAATTTTCATTTTTACTTTGCTTCTAATTTTTAGAGCTAATATGTATTAAAACAACTCTTCAATCTATTAAAAATAATTCAGAATTGTTTTGATCTAAATTTACAAATAAAATAGCAATCTAGAATGAAAATATGTTGAAAGGTGTCATTTGACGTCGGTAAATATAGTATTGGCAATAAATTTTTTCACATTTAAAATTGAATAAGAAATTATACGGTCTTTCGGTAAAGCCGATTTTCGGATAACCGGGAATCGGATAAACGGGGTTCTACTGTATTTAATATACATGTAATTTTAATTAATATTTATTTATTGAATTACTAAGGAAAAAAGTATTTTACTTAATTTTTGTTTTTATTTTCATTTTTGGCCGAAAATAACAAGATTCGGTCGATCCCTTTTACGGTCAATACTTAATAAGGAGCCGATAACTGTTTTACACACAAAGCATAATGCAATACGCATATTTATAAACAAAATGTAATCTATTAAATTTTACGAATGCTAGTATGCAAATAACAAATAGTTCCCCACTGAATTCTACACAAAACATCTAAAAATATTATGTAAGGTGGGGTGCTTTATTAATTGTCAAACCGTAATCAGTGTAGTACCCGACATCTCAAATAATTTTTATGGCGACGAATGTTTAATGGTGTTGAAAATTTTGAATTGTAGTTTTCAAATTAATTAATAATTTGTTTAATATATATATATGCTGTCGGAGATAATTCATGTAAATAATAATAATAATAACGTCATTTAAGAAGTAAGAGTCAACGGCATTTATTTAAAATCGTGTATGCATGGAATACAAATTCGAATTTATTTTTATGTACGAATAGTGTGGTATCGTTGAGTTAAAAACTAATGTTACTAGCATTAATAAAATCATGCTATATTTATGCATAAACATCCGCAATAAACATTATTATTCTGGAGGTAAAAAGCATTACTATTTCCTAAAATGTTATAAATCGTAATTGACAATGTTTTCCTTTTTGAAACAATAATATTAATTGGATTATCAAGGTTCAATCCAAGTAAATTTTAGAGGTATTGCTTCACAAAATTGCATTCTATAAAACCACACTTTTTATTAATTATTTTTATTTTGTTCGGTCCCTTCCCTCCCCCCACCATTAAAAAAAAAAAAAAAAAAAAAAAAAAAAAAAAAAAAATCCTGTGAAATGGAAACATTTTATTAGAAGGTAATGGTTGCTTTTATCGAATTTGACATTTGCGTAACTTGAATTCATCCTGCATTACAAATTTTATTTTTTACAAAAATGTATTATTTTTCATTTTTTTTTTTTCTTCACAATACTGATGGAAAAAAAATACAGTGACTTAAGCATATATAATTTAAAAATTGTTATAAAAAATCAAAAAATTATAATACATAATTTCAGATTTGTTGAAAAAATATTTTTATCTAGATAATGCATAATTTTCATTAAATACTATGACAATTTTAAATTAAACAAAGAAACTCATTTAATGGAAAATTAAACTTACGCGTATCTAGAACTTCATAAAAAAAACCTCTTTTATTAATAAATTGATATCGTGCTTTACATAAAAACATATATAAACTACATTAACGCATACAGATTTCTTTTTATCTATTAAATGCATAAATTTTATAAAGTTCGTCCAATAAAGAAAACAGTGAATATTTAATACATTATAATGCTTTACATGGGCGTGCCCAAAGGGGAGGGGGAACTGCGGGTGCTACTGCCCTCCCCCGAAATTTTCCAAAGTGATATGAAAAAAAAAAAAAAAAATACTGATTCTTTCTCTTCCTTTGGGGTGGGGGTGATTTTAATTTTTTTTCTAGCATACAGCAGCGGTGACATTCTCATTAGTTCCAAATTAGTCTACATTGGCTCAGAGAATCTGCTCTCGAAAATGGTAGACGACAGGTCTTGGGTTCGAACCCAATCGCGTCCGTCCTCCTAATTGTTCGGAATTTTCCATGGTTTTCATCAAATCTTGGATTTCCTTGTGTAAATATGGGTTAGGTTCTTTAGAAAACCCCCCACGGGGGGCACTCCCCCTCTTTGGGGGACATTAACCCATTACATAATAATAAATTGGGGAATTGTTTGCGACATATTTTAATAATGTTAAACTATTTCAAGTATAAAATTGAAATACGCCTCTTTTTCAAAACTAGAATCTTTTACACACGCTTTGAGAAAATTTGCAAGAGAAATGTACTACAAAATGTATTTTTTTTTAAAATGGTCTGAATAAAACATAAAAATATTCGCCTATATAAGTGAAACTTTCCGATACCCCCGATGTATATATGACTTGCAAGGAAAGCAAATTTAATCTATACTATATTTTCTTGTGACACATGCATTAATTTATTTTTGTTCGAAATGCATGAAAATAGCAGGTGTTGTTATTCAGAAACTGCGTAATTGCACTCATTCTTTTGTTTTTTAAAAAACACAATAGATTTTTCATAACAAGCCTTCAAAGTTGACACTTTTGAGCATATTTCCCGAGGAAAGCAGAAAAACCGGTCGAAAAGGAGGAGAAAAACGAGTGATTGCGTCATCGAAATAGCTTATAACTCGATAAGAAATTTAATTATCATAAAATGGAAAAATAAATTGAATTCGAAATCGCTTTCATAGTCAGGCATTAAAATTTTATAACTTTCTGTTAAAAAATGAATTTGTAAATGTGTCAAAACGTTTTTCGCTTGTTGAGCGGATCAGTTTCTAAATTTAGGACATCCAAACTATGCGGGCTGAGAACCGATGCCTTATTTGCCAATATATAGAAATCGCATCACCTTTTCAAAAATTTTAGAAAATAATAATAATAATAATTAAAAGAAAGAAGAAGAAAAGCACATTTCACATTACTGAAATAATTTTAATCGCAAACACTTTAAAACGACAAAATTTTCTATTGAAAAGCTGTAAAATACATTTTTCTTCTTTTTTCTTTCTTTATTTTTTTTTTTTTTTTTATGTTGCCAATGTTGAGCTTTTGCCAATTTCAGTTTGTTAAAGCCCGCTAAATTTCGTTATCGGCAAACGATCGTTTATTATAACTGAAAGTCTAATTCATGTGTCGAAACGTACATAAAGAAATGCATATACATATATATAAATGTAACAAAATAATGTATATGAGCTAAAATGTGTCAGAAAGATTCTAATTGGTAGATAAACACCTTTTTAGGTGCGTTCGTAATTATGTAAATACGTAGCACCTATTGTTGTCGCTTAGTCTGGCTGTCTGTCGGTCTGTCTGTCTGTCCGTCTGCCCGCATATAACAACGCAAAAACTACCCAACCGAATCGTTTGAAATTTAAAATACATAATTATAACATAATTTTGTCGAGTCATTTCAAATTTTATGAAAATCGGATGGATAGATCAATTACAGGGACAGAGGGACAATCAAAAGGATTCCGTTACATTACGGTCAATAGGCAAAAAAAGTTTTAAATGCATTTTAATCGTTTGAAATTTAAAACATATAATTATTGCGTAATTTTGTCGAGTCATTTCAAATGTTATGAAAATCGGGTGTATAGTCAATTATACAGGGACAATCAAAAGGATTCCGTTACATTACGGTCAATGGGGAAAAAAGATTCAAGTGCATTTTAATCGTTTGAAATTTAAAAATATAATTATTACGTAATTTTGTCGAGTCATTCCAAATGTTATGAAAGTCGGATGCATAGATCATTTACAGGGACAAACAAAAGTATTCCATTACATTACGGTCAATGGGGAAAAAGTTTCAAATGCGTTTTAATGATGTTATACTCATTCGAACATAATAGAATTGGCATGAATCTATGAAATATATACTAAAATATGCATTCTGTAAAATCTGTGATGCAAATAATTTTTATTATTAAATTACAGGGCCACACAAAAGTATTTCACTACATAATGCTATACGGGGAAACATTGTTCGGGACGTGTTTTAATTATATTCAACTATTTCACATTTTATGAATAAGATATACGTTGCTGAGGTGCAATAAAAATTACTTCCTGCATATTTACAGAAACGTAAAGATTTCGACTACTATACTGTATCCGGAGTACGCTCTACTATATCAGCAAGATCTGAATATTTTTAAAACTTCGTTATCGTACGAACGCACCTCATTTGCTACGTTCACGTGCAATTTCCAACTTGGTTTTTCGTTTTTTTTTTTTTTTTTTTTTTTTTTTAATCGATACCATTGAATAAATTATTATCCTAAATTTTATGACAAACCATTTTTTTTCGTAGACTAAAAAAAAAAAAAAAAAAAAAAAAAAAAAAATCCTCTATGTTATAGTTTTTGAATAAATGTAAATTTTTATTTTATTTTCTGTACAAAAATATTATTTCCAGTTTTTAAAAGTTATAGCAGCGAAAGTTGCCTATTCAGTTTTTGCCTTCTTTTGTACACATATTTTATTCTTATCCTATTTCCACATGTTTTTACATGTTATGATCAATGAAGTAAAATATTATTTTTAAAAATAGTTTCGTTATAATTACTAAGTACTAGTAATTGTTATAACTACTATTATTATTTTTACGGTGCTTTTTCTTTTAAGGTGCGTTCGTAATTATGTAAATACGTAGCACCTATTGTTGTCGTTCAGTCCGTCCGTCTGTCCGTCCGTCTGTCTGTCCGTCTGTCTGTCCGTCCATCTATCTGTCTGTCCGTCCGCATATAACAACGCAAAAACTACCCAACCAAATCGTTTGAAATTTAACATATATAATTATTACATAAGTTTGTCGAGTCATTTTAAATTTTATGAAGATCGGATGCATAGATCAATTACAGGGACAATCAAAAGAATTCCGTTACATTACGGTCAATGGGGGAAAAAAGTTTTAAATGAATTTTAATCGTTTGAAATTTTAAATACACAATTATTACATAATTTTGTCGAGTCATTTCAAATTTTATCAAAATCGGATGCATAGTTCAATTACAGGGACAATCAAAAGTATTCCGTTACATTACGGTTAATGGGGAAAAATGTTTCAAATGCATTTTAATGGTGTTACATTTATTCGAACGTAATAAAATTGATATGCATCTAGAAAGTACATACTATAATATACATTTTGCATAATCTGTGGTGCAAAGAATATTTGTTATTGACTTACAAGACCACACAAAAGTATTCCATTGCATAATGGTATAGGGAGAACATTGTTTGGTGCACATTTTAATTGTAATTATTTACAATTTTATGAGATTGATATATGAGATTGATATTTTTAAAACTTCGTTATCGTACGAATGCACCTCATTTGCTACGCTTCACGTGCAATTTCTAACTTGTTTCTTTTGTCATTGATCTTTTTCCCCGCGCACCTCGGTGAACGCAATATGTTATATTTTTTGCCATAATATTTATCAAAAACGCTACTCTGTCGTAAATCTTATCAAAATTATTCTTTTAATTTTTATTATTTCACACAGGTAAATTATTTTATGACTTTATGAGAGGGAGATTTTTTAAAGTGTAGGTTTAAAATAAATTTTAAATACAGTGAAAAGATTCCGTGACCCGGCCATTCTGTTACACAAATGCACTGTACATGTTTTGTGTCACTCAAAGGCATTTGAGTACATGTTATAAAGAAGAAACAATTTCAAGAAACAAAAATATTGTCTTCTTTTTAAAATTTCTACAAAAGTCCAAATTTGTTTATAACTATCGAGTAAGTAACTTATGTTTCAAGTACCAAAATATCCCTGAAATTGGCATAAAGTGTAACACGAATTCTAGTGCAAAGTAAAAGACTGGTTTGACAGTGACGTGGATAAAGAGTTTCGTACAGCTGTCTTTGAAAAGGGCTTGAAAAAAGTCACAAATGGATTGTCCCACCCAATGACCAAAGGTCAATGGTCCCACCTTTTGTCATTATCTTAGGAGAAAAAGCGGAATCAGAAACACACAAGCCATAAAAGAAGTTTAGTTGCTCTAACCGTAAACAGCATTGTAAAAATAGTGCAAGGTATCAATAGGCATTTGTAAACTACTCCATCAATTGTTTTTTCCAGATGTGTTAAAAAAAAAAAAAAAAAAAAAAAAAAAAACTATATATGTAGGGATATTTTACAGGCTTAATTACGTGTTTAAGTTAGTTTTGTGATTATTTGACAAGAAAAGAAAAAGAACAAACAGAATAAATTGAGGAACAATTCTAAACTTATTTGTAAACTTTTTTGACTTAATATTTTATCAATTCGACAGAAGGCTCAATTCTATTTTTTTTTTTTTTTTTTTTTATCTTTTATTAAATTTGCTACTTTTTTTTATTACTTTCTATAACCACATAGCTGCGGCTTCATGCTTCATGAAGTGTATCATAAAAATATTTCAATTTTGCTTTAGATATATACAGTTGTGAGACAATAAGATACCTGAACAAATTAATTACTTAGTTCACCCCCACCCCATTTTCTTAGATAATTCATTGATACAACAAGGGAAAATATTAAAAGATTAAAACCTTCTCGTGAAAAGTAGATCAATGTAATGTCAAATACTCTTGTGTTACAATGAAATTAGAACCCATCTAAAATGTTTGAATTCCGATAGTTTATTTTTGTAAGAATTTTGATAGTTTATTTGTTTAGAAAACTTGATATGTAGTCAATGTAATGAAAAGAATAAACAATACGCGAGAAAAAAAAAATTATTAAACATTTACATCTGCTAAGAAGGAAAGGTATTTTTTTCTTTTCAATGTCTTAGAAGATTTTACTTTTACCATATACCATTTTTTAGATTTTTTTTTGTTAAATAATACTAATGATAACTGAAACATTTACATAGAACAAACAAAGATTCGTTAAAAGCGTAAATATCGCAGCCTATGGCACTTCTGCATAAATAGAGATTATAAACATGAAAGAAAGAAAAAAAAAAAAGACTAAGTTTTTTTTTTGTGTCACACTTTCGTTAGAGTAAAGATCAAACTGTTCTGTAGAAATCCACCCGAGCCGGGCCGGGTTCGGGCCGAATTTTTAACTTTTTTCCGGGCCAAGCCGAGCTCGGGCCGAAATTTTAACTTTCGGGCCGGGTCGGGTCGGGTCAATACTTCTTTCTTTCGGGCCGGGCCGTGCTTGGGCCAAAATTTTAACTTTCGGGCCGGGCTCAAGCCTGGAAATTTCGGCCCGTGCAGACCTCTAGTGCGCGTTGTACACGAGATTTTAAGAAATCGCCATTTTTACCTGTAAAGTAGGGGGTGCATCTTATACACGCGTGCGCCTTATGCACGAGTAAATACGGTATTTAAAAGTTTTTTTTTAAGATTCTTTTACATAATGCATTCAACAGTAGTAAAATTTTAGGAGGAGACATGGGGGATAGATAGAAATTCTTATCAACAAAGCAAATAAAAATCATTCTTCCTTTTTTTTTTATTATTAGTGAACACAAGCTTTATTTGAAATACACTTCAAATAATAGTTCCTCGAACATGATTATACATGCACACATATGAAGAAGAAAAACAATGTCAACCAATGGGGTATTTTATATTTTAGAATTAAGTAACTTTATCATAATTTAGTGATTTTTAATAATAATTTTGTAATTTAACAAAAAAAAAAAAAATAAAATAAAATAAAATAAAATAAAATAAAATAAAATAAAAAAGAAAACCGACTAAAGAAAAAAGAAGCAAAGACCATTTCACAAATAAAAAAAGAAAATTTTGATTGGATCAAAAATGATATCGGTATCAAAAGACACCCCCCCCCCCCACTCCCTAGAGATATCTTCCAATATTACGTGTCAGACACCTTATTCCCCCTAAAATGATAACGTTATATTTCCAAAGCCCTCATCATCGTATAGAGAAAAAAAATGTACTTTTAACCCTTTCTGGCACACTGTGCCCGGTCTGGGATACCTAATTTTTATTCCAAACTTGCAAATGGCACCAATAATATTTTAGTAAAATTTTGCTTTTACAATAAAAGCGTAAATTAGGGGTTTCAAAATATCTAAAAATTTCGTTTGTGAATTCCGGTGTCAGTCGATAATTTCTCATTTTACTACAGATTTTACCCGTGCCGGAAAGGGTTACATGCAATTTGTTTGAAATCTGTATCTCAATTTTTTGAGATTATTATTTTTTTGAATAGTTTTTAATATTTTTCAGTTATCGGGGCTACAGCAGTATTAAAAAAAAATGTAGACATCACAAAGATTCAGGCATGTCTCAGATATCTCTATTTTTGACCGAGAACAACAACCCAAATGGTTAAAAAAAACTGTAACAAATCTGCAAGCCATTTCAAACCATTCCAAAACTTGCATACGGACAAAGTGACCAGCTGCAATCAAGATGAACTCCATATACAGTATGATAAGTTATGTACGAACGAAATTACTTTTCAGAAGCAAGTTCAGAACTTTTCACAAACGCGGAGTCGTTAGCCCCAGTAGATTCACGTTGACCACCGTCCTTTAACCTTTTCTGACTCTGAGCTATTCTGTTTCTAAAATTATGAAACGATTCACTGAACCAAAATTTACAAACTAATTTATTAGAAAATAAATACATGCTTATTTTCATGTGCTTTATAAAAGTTAAAGTTTTGTTAATTTTTTTGAGTGGCTGGTGAACTTATTGTAAGCTCCAGCAGCAATATGTGTATCAATATTGTAAAAATATTGTTAGATTCGTTGGTGTTACGAAAGTGGTAAAACCTAAATTTTAAACTTGAATTTTCCGCCAATATGTATGCGCATGTCCATTAGAGCATGTAAATTTGCATGCCCGGTCACGGCTTGATCTCTAGAAAAATATTCGGCCCGGCCTGACCAATATAATTTCTAAAGTTTCCGCTCAAACCCGGCCCAGGTCAAAAAAATGTTAAAATTTAGGCCCGCGCTCGGCCCGAATGAATTTTTACAAAACATTGATTCTTAAGGAGGAAGAGTTTTGATCCCCCCCTGTCAGGTTCCTAGAAGACATCTGCCCTGTATTAGAAAGGAATGACATTTCCTCATCTGAATATTTTTATGTATTGTTAGTTGTGTATCCGTGAAGCTTTCGAAATACCTTTCTTTCTTTTCTTATAATGACAAATGACAGGTGGTTATCCAGGCGCAGGTGTGCGGATGACGCACTCTTTGCTGAATGAAAGTGATGACCACGGGGCATGGCTCAGCGGTCATTTAGTATTTAAGTGATGTGTAAACAGTAGATGTCATGACGCAAGGTTGGTATGCGGAATTGAACCAATGGAGGAACTCTAAGAGGCCCTGCTGGGGGAAGGAAGATCTCTGACAAGGTCAACTCTCGACTGAGATGTTTTAGTTAGTTCTCGCTTGGTGTTGAGACCGATAGGTCGCTCAGGATTTGTGGTCCTGTTGGATAGTGTATATTTTGAGCGTGGGACAAGGCGTCCCGGTGGATAGTGTTATAGGCCGAGAAGTGAGGCCTAGTACCCTTGTGTATTGAGATTCTGCAGTAATCTCTGATAAAGCGTATCTAACGTGCGTTGAGTGTGAGGAAGAAAGTATAAGTTGAACGGTACACAACCAACGTTTATTGTAGTTAATTTAATGTTGAACCGGATCATCTATATCCGAGTTGTAATTGTAGATAGTTGTAAATATTGTTTCTTGTGTACATATCTATATCTTAAATAAACTGTTAGTTCAGTTCATTAACAGCGTCAGTGTTATTTTACACAATCCTCACAGCAGGTGACCGATATCACCCATTAATATCGGTGGTGGCAGCTAAAACTACCTAGGACATTCTTCAAAGTTTTGTGGACTGAGAGGAGCGTCCGACACCGCCCCCCCCCAAAAAAAAAATCTTAGTCTTTATATATATTCATATATACACATCTATATAAATCTTCATTTACATAGAAGTGCCACAGGCTGCAATAGTTATGTTTTTATGAAACTCTGTTTATTGCATGTCTATGTTTCGAATATCATTAATAATATTCATACATATTCTCTGTAATGAAGACATGAAAATCTAAAAAAGGTACATAGTAAAATCTTTTAAAATGGAATCGTACAGTATAAAAAAAAATCGTAAACACAAGTTTTTTTCTTAACATTTGTAAATGTATTACGTATTTCTCACATATTGCTGAACTCATTTTGCATGGATTGCACCTTTTTCAGTTTAAATCAAGAATCCGTATTAGGCATGTTCTTTTTCATATGTTTAACTATATTTTAAATTAGTTATTTTTAAGAAGCCTAGAAATCTACGATTTTTTTAAAAAGAATAAATTTAATGTTTAATTGTAGAATAATAGCGATTTAAAAATATAAGTATTTTTTACATAACTAGGGGGGCTCAGCCCTACTGCTCGCTACGCGCGCAACCCCCCCCCCCCCGCGTAATCGCTTCGCGATTCCAAGTTATAAGCTACCCCTGCTTGCTGCGCTCGCCAATACCCCATGGTATGAATAAGCAATTGCAGACCTTTCAATTGATGTGCCACATGACTGGTGTTGTGAAGAAATTAAAAATTTTCACCCCTCTGGGAGGCAGAGTGAGGAGTTGACACACAAGACATCCATAATATAAATAAGCAGTTGCAGTCCTTTCAAATGATGCGTCACACAAATGGTGTTGTAAAGAAAATAAAAATGTGCCCCCCCCCCCCCTGGGAGGGCAGAGTGGGTGGGGGTGACACACAAAACATCCATAATATGAATAAGCAGTTGCAGACCTTTCAAATGATGTGTCACACGACTGGTGTTGTAAAGAAATTACAAATGTGCCCCCTCCTGGGGGGCAGAGTGGGGGCTGACACACTAGACATCCATAATATGAATAAGCAGTTGCAGACCTCTCAAATGATATGTCACACGACTGGTGTTGTAAAGAAATTAAAAATGTGCCCCCCGGCGGGCAGAACGGAGGATGACACACAAGACATCCATAATATGAATAAGCAGTGGCAGACCTTTCGAATGATGTGTCACACGACTGGTGTTGTAAAGAAATAAAAATGTGATCCCCCTGGGAAGCAGAGGGGGGGGACACTCAAGACATCCTTAATATGAATAAGCAGTTGCAGATCTTTCAAATGATGTGTCACACGACTGGTGTTGTAAAGAAATTAAAAATTTGTCCCCCCCCCTGGGGGGCAGAGCGGTGGGGGACACACAAGACATCCATAATAGGAAAAGACTGTTTCAGACACTAAAGATATGCAACACCAGTGCTGTGGATAAAAATTTTAAAAGTTCCTTTTGGGGAGGGGGTCAAAGTGGAGTGCGGCGCCCCAAACATGAATAATTGATATGAGCAGTTACAGTTCTTTTAAAATATCGGAAGGCTCCGCCCCCCTGTTCGCTACGCTCGCCAAACCCCCGCGTAATCGCTTCGCTATTCCAAGTTGTAGGCTACCTCTGCTTGCTGCGCTCGCCAATACCCCATGGCTTCGCGATTCCGTTCGGTATTGCTTTGTAATCCCGGTTGGAATCGCTTCGCAATGCATAGACGGAGCCCTTTCCTGATTGGTCTATTCGACTCATGGAAGGACTGGCCCACCCGGACGCGTTATATCCGGAAACCTTACACATCAGCACCATTCCAGGAGTCATTCCTTTTAACCCTTTGCGGCGCAGTGGTTTCGTAGATAAACCACTTAATTTTAATTCCCAAACGCCACATTCGCAACGGAATTTTGTTTTAAAAAATTACGATTTATTGAATGCGTGAAATACAGCGTTTTTGTTTTTACAAATAAAGTTGTTTTCAAATTCCGGTGTCAGCCATTAATTTCAAAACTTAAGGAATGAATTTGCCCTGCGCCGCAAAAAGTTAAAGCTAGTTTTTTTTTTTTTTTTTTTTTTTTGGACCAGGCGAGATTTTACCCATCTTTGAACTCACATGGTCAAGCCGAGAACATGATTTTTATACGGACTGGCTTAATGCCAGGACTGGATATTTTAATCCTTGAAGTCTAGAAAGAATGAAATCAGTTCTGGCTTGGTACCAAAAAAAAAGTTAGGCGCGGTCTGACACGGCCGATCCTTCAGGAAGAAAGCAAGCCCCGAGTCCAGCCCGGCTCGGAAAGAGTAGTGTCCGACCCGTTCCGAACCTTAAGAAAAAATAGGCCGGGAATAATTTGGCCGGGGTAATTTTGCGCGTACCGAGCATCATAAATGGGAATAGGCCCGAATATGGTCAGCGGGCTCAGCTCTGGCTCACGCTGGGGCTTCGGGCAGAGGTCCGGCCCGTACAGATCTCTAATGTCCATTGTCCTCAAAGTATGTCCTCGGATAGATGTATGTAGAGGCATGTCCGCGGATAGATGTATGTAGAGGCATGTCCGCGGATACATGTATGTATGCTTATGTCCTCGGATACATGTATGTATGCAATGTCCACGGATAGATGTATGTATGTATATGTCCACGGATAGATGTATGTATTGGTATGTCCACGGATAGATGTATGTATGGATATGTCCTCGGATAGATGTATGTATGGATGTGTCCTCGGTTCGATGTATGTATGGGTATGTCCTCGGTTCGATGTATGTATGGATATGTCCTCGGTTCGATGCATGTATGGTATGTCCTCGGTTCGATGTATGTATGGGTATGTCCTCGGTTCGATGCATGTATGATATGTCCTCGGTTCGATGTATGTATGGGTATGTCCTCGGTTTGATGAATGTATGGGTATGTCCTCGGATACATTGCAAAAAAACTATATTTAAAAAATTAAAATTTTAAAATTTCAAAATCATATACGTACTGTTAAACATATACTTATTTGAAAAATAAAAAAATTCTAGCTAAATACACATTTTCTGTGATGTCCTCAGTGAACCGGATTTTGACCTAGTCCGCACTCACCATGTTACACGAGACTGTGTGTGTGTGTGTGTGTATTTTCATTTTATTATAACCCATTTTTAATTTCCCTTTTTTTTCTTACCGTTTTGCTTCTTCCTTTCCCTTTTTCATTGTGTCCGTTGTACGTTATGATTATACTTCTCAGTGATTGGCTGTTGCGTTCTGTTTTCCTATTGGCTGTTTCTTCAGCTTGATCCCTTTCTCGCCTTTTCATTTCAGTCTTGCCACTGCTTTCATAGTAGACGCACGTCTTCTTTGCGAATGACAAAGAAAGCTCTTTCGAAAGTCCTAGCAAATTCGTGTTTTGCAAGGTGTGTTTAAAAATTTTTTATCTCTTCATATGATTAACAGCTTCGAATTCTTTTCAAAATATTTATAAAATAAGTAAATTTGCCTAGGTGTATTTTCATGTGCGCTTAAAACAATCTTGCTTAATTAAATTTTTATAATCAACATGTATATAACCGAATATCAGAAATTTCTTATAATATAAAATTTGGACTAGTATCTTTATATCCATGATGTTTTACTTTAAAAACGCTGCTAAAAATCCGAGTATTCATAAGCGGTAAATGGTTTAATAAACACATAAATTATTTCCTATGTCAATTTTTAAATATTCATATTGAAATTTCTAATTTTAATATGCACAGATATGGAGTAGAAAATATTATAAAATAGTAAATACAGATGCTTTATTTTCTGTATCCTAAATTAAAGCCTTTTTAAATAATATAAAGTCAAAAACAATAATTCTAGAAACGCGTATAATTAAATCCTATTTATTTAAAAACATACAATACATAAATTCTTTAAAATAATTTTGGTTAATTAAAATTCTTCGAAGATGTTTCTCAAATAGCGTGTTTAATTTCTTTCTTTTCAATAAAAACTGATTAAAAACCCACAGTGCCTAAAGATAGAACATTCTTTTAAAACTCCATTGATTAAAGAGAAAATATTTCAGAAGCCATTTTATCTTATTAAATATACTTATTTTGGTATTGTCAAAAGAGAGATATTAAATGAAAAAAAAATTTGAAAAATCATGCCTTAATAAAGCATGATGCGTAAGCATAGATTGTAAAAGACTTTCCAACACTTCATGACATCTGCATAAAAACTGTTTTATTTAGGGAAATGGGATTACTGTCTATAGCCAAACATGTATTACAATACATTTAACGGTCCTGTATTTGATCTAGCGGTTAATATATGTACTATATAATGAAGAATATATAGAGATATAACTGGTAAGAAAATACCTAGCAAGTTGGAATTTCTCTTTCAGCAATTTATACACTGAAAAAAAAAACATAAAAAAGGATCATTTTAAAGAAATTGCATTGGTAATCGAGATGTCAGTACTATTCACTGCTTTTTAGCCGAAAAATTCCCTTAAATTTCAGAAAATATTCCAAAAAAAAACGAAATATTTTCGGCAATTTTTTCCGTTAAAAAGCAGTGAACTGTACTGGCGTTCCAACGACCAGTACAAGTTTTGGAAAATCATTTTTTTACAGTGCAGAGCACGTGTTTTTACAGAGTCATACTTAATACTTTTGTTCCGATCTCTAGTTAACCTAGTACTTTTATTACACGCCAGTGTTTAACTACCTTTTTTAACTAAAACACTCTTAAAAATACAGTAATCACATTCTCAAAAATTACACTCATAATCATCCATGCATCCAATTTTTTGCATGTCTCTGGTTATCATTTTATATGTATTTTAAAAACATTCCTTAATAAACTCAATGCAGTTCTGCGTAAAAAATGCATAACTTATTTAAAAACCACCTTTATGTAATTTACACTTACATTCAGCAACGTTTGCGAGCTCTTTTGAGTAGTCCTGTACATCAATTACAAAATTTATACACACCATATAATATGCATAGATTTAGAGAAACTAAAAGCGCATATCATAATTAAAATGCATTTCATCCATCGACCAGCAATAATCGAATACATATACAATACTTCGAAAGTAATATACCATTTGAAATTTTTTGTGTCTCCCTGTAAATGCCATGCACTTCGTATTATGCATGACTATATCGTGTAACATACATTAGGACTCAATTACTTATATCAATTTTGTTATTCATAAAATAGTTTAATATACTTAAAATATATCGTACACAATACCACCTTTTATGTAGTGGGTACTACTACTATATAGTAGTAGTACCCACTACATAAAAGGGGGCTAAAAAAATATCCCACTACTATTATGTAGTGGGATACTTTTTTGTAGCTCTGTAAAAATATAATAACTATTTTTTCCCAACTATTTGACAGAATTAATATTTTTGTGCACTTCATAAATGCATGTAAATTTTAATATGTTTTACCGGATTTAACATCTTTAAAATTCATTTGAAACGATTTTTCACCATTGGCTGTAATGTAACGGTAAAATTTTGACTGTCTATGTAAATAAACTAATCATGCTAGAAATTTCATTTAAAATAGGGTTCGTGCTAGGGTAGACGTGAATAACATGCAAAATGTTCACAGCAATTTGAGTATAATTACGGGGATCAGAAAGTGGACAGACCGACAGACAAACCGAAATCATAGACACTTTTAAACTTTATTGAAAAGTATTCAAAATATTAATGAAGAGGATAAAATTTAAATGATTTTAATAACATAATATGTTACTTATAAATTTATTACAAAAGAAGTTTATTTTCAAGACTTTTAAATAAAATTTCTTTTATACGGAAATCAATAATAATAACAATAAAAGCGAAATAGCTATAAAAGAAGTTGTAAATTTGGAAGATTAAAGAAACGAAAAACGATTTCACATCGAAAAAAATTGTATATACACATGTCGTATTTTCTGTATCCTAAATTAAAGTTTTAAAAAATATGTAACAGAAAACAATAATCTTAGAAATGCATATGATTTAATCCCATTTATTCAAAAACATTCATTACATAATTTTTTAACCCTTTATCTACTGACGGTACTTATAAGTATAATAAAAATTACTTATTATAAAATTCTTTTAATACGTCAATTAGTTGTCATACTGTTTAGAATGAGTTACAGCTACATTACTTTATCTTGTTCCAAAAGCCTTATTGGTTATACAAAACAAAAATATTTTTAAAAGGATGATTTCTTTTGTCTTTGTATCTTTTCAGCTTATTTCGCACTGAGGGAGGGGGATGGGATTTTTCAATTGGGAAATATATCTATATTTATATTGTAAGAACATCATATTTGTACATTTCCTATTTCTACAAAATACTAAGAAAACAATTTAAAATAAAAGATTTTAGCAGGGTTATAAATATTGCACAAAATCCCTGTAAATTCAAATTTATCTAATCCTTCGAAATCTTTCAATCCTTCTCAAATCTTTCAAAAAATTATTAAATGATTATGCAGATATATTAATTTAGTTTAAAAAAATTACGTAAAATGCTTTAGAATATAAAATTTTCATGAATTCATAATTCGGTAGATAAAGGGTTAAAATAACTTCGGATAATTAAAAAGACTTCGAAGATGTTACTCAAATAACGTGTTTAATTACTTTCTTTTCAATAAAACAAATAAAAAATGAACAGTTCCTAAAAATAGAATATTCCTTTAAAATTTGTATAATTTTAATATGCACAGATAAAGTGTTCAAATATTGTAAAATAGTGAATACATGGTGTATTTTCTGTATCCTAAATTAGTTCAAAAAACAATAATCCTAAGATTGCATGAGATTTAATCCCATTTATTTAAAAACATTCATTATATAAATGCTGACTTCGAAGATGCTTTTCAAATAACGTGTTTAATTACTTTTTTTTCAATAAAAACAGAAAAAACCCCACAGTTCCTAAAAGTAGAATATTCTTTAAAATGTGTCTAATTTTAATATGCTCAGATAATGAGTTTAAATATTATGAAATAATAAAAACACGTGGTGTATTTTCTCTGTATCCTAAATTAAAGTCTTTTATAAATATATGCGTAAAAATAATAATCTTAGAAATGCGCATGATTTAATTCCATTTATTTAAAAACATTCATTACATAAATTCTTTAAAATAATTTCGTATAGTTATAAAAGTTTTCCAAGTTACTTCTCAAATAACATGTTTAATTACCTTCTTTTCAATAAAAACAGATAAAAAACCCACAGTTCCTAAAAATAGAATACTCCTTTAAAATGTGTCTAATTTTAATATGCTCAGATAATGAGTTCAAATATTGTAAAATTATAAATATAGGGGAGAGTGGAGACACTTGAGCATAGGGGATACTTGAACCACCCCTATTATTTCTACAGTTAATTAATTTTTCTTTCTAAAACTGGCAATATGGTAGCATATTTATAGTTCTGAACATGTAAAAAAGAAATCACATACCTCGGTACCATTTTGAAAGTATGGTGATTAATAGTTGTTTTTTTCCCTATCTGAAGTAAATATTTATGTGCATGTTTTTTTTTATTTTTTTGTAACGAAAGTTTTGTTTAAAGTTGCAACAATACAAATAAATTTAATAAGTATAATTTTACTTGTATTTTGAATCTAAAATAGTTTAAATAGATGCATGCTTTACTTAGTAAAACTCTGATAAACAAAAATAGAGGTAATGAGGATAATTGAGCCAGTGAGAATGAGGATACTTGAGCCATGGCTCAACCATCCCTACTAGGAAATTAGACATGGGTGAAACAGACAGAAAATAAAAGTACGTCCTTATTTTCACTAATAATTTTTTTCTAGATAAAACTGTGACTATTTTTTTTATTTTTTTTCTTTAAAAAATAATGATTTAGAAATAAAAATGTTTAAAAATGTATATTTTTTAACGAAAATATCCATTTTATTTTTCATTTTCACTAACAAAATAGCCTGTCTAGATAAATGTAAACATAGTTTACAATTTAACTTTTATTACATTAAAATAACTTTTTAAAACTGTTTTACAGGTCATAATTTCTAATACTGTAATTAGTTAGGTCTAACACATTAAAATATTTATTTTTTAATATATAATATATTAAGATTAATATTTAATATTGAAATTGTAATCTCTGTTACTGCAACTTTTTTTTAATGAATGAAATTACTTCTATTGTCCCCAACAGGGGTCTGCCAGGCGGAGAGGCCTACCTAATGGTTTAAGCACTTACAAGTTCCGCCCGCTATTGTCCCCAACAGAGGACACTACTGAGTTACCATGTAGGTAAAAGTAAAAAGATATGTGGTGTCACAACCATTCTGAATTTGTCCTTCATACATGGTGCCAAAGAGCTGAAACTGTGAAATCAAAAAAGTGTTTGAAAGAGTCGAATGATACATCCGACAGCTACTCAATTAGAAACATGAGTTCAACAATATCATTAGATTAAAATTCTGTCAATGATGGTGATGATATAAACAGAAAACATTCTATTGATCATTGGTTGCTAGTAAAATATGCCGGAAAGAAAACTATAAAAATATTTGTTGGACATGTGCTGAACATTTCAGAAGATGAATTGAAAATTAAATTTGCTCGAAGAATTGCAGAGTCCAAATTTAAATGGCCCCCAACTGAGGATGTTCCTATTATCAATGTAACTCAAGTTGAAATGATCCTTCGACCATCAGTTATAATGATAAAAATTAACGTATTACTAGCTTTGTTTTCTCAATTGGTTTTGTAAGACTTTATGTATCATAATTTATCATTCTGTAAAATATTTGAACAAAAATAAAGAGAAAAAAATACTTTTGTAGGTATTTTTCCGTACTGGCTCAAGTATCCCTTCACCATGGCTCAAGTATCCCCCTCATGGGGATACTTGAGCCGCGATGTAAATAAAAAATAAAAATTTACTGCACATTGAAAAACAGTTCAAAATTAATTGAAAGTGGTTTTCATTTGAAAAAAAAAATCAAATTTCCATTTTCAATATTTTATTTTGTTCTACGAAATTATAAAAAGAAATAAAAATTTTAAATTTAAAAAGTAGCTCAAGTATCCCCATCTTCCCCTAGATGGTGTATTTTCTGTATCCTAAATTAAAGTCTATTTACAAAAAATTATGTATAAAAAAACAATAACCCTAAGAAGCATATGATTTAATTCCATTTATTTAAAAACATTCATTACACAAATTCTTAAAAATAATTTCACATCAGTAAAAATACTTATGCTTCTCAAATAACGTGTTTATTTACTTTATTTTCAATGAAAACAGATTAAAAACCCACAGTTTCTATAAATAGGATATTCATTTAAAATTTGTCTAATTTTAATATGCACAGATAAAGAGCATAAATATAATAAAATAGTAAATACACATGGTGTATTTTCTGTATCCTAAGTAAGGGACTTTTTTTAAAATATGTATAAAAACAATAATATTAAGAATAAGTCTGATTTAATCCCAAATTATTTAAAATCATTCATTATACAAATTCTTTTAAACAATTTCGGATAATTAAAAACACTTCGAAGATGCTTCTCAAATAACGTGTTTAATTACTTTCTTTTCAGTGAAAACATATAAAAACCCCACAATACCTAAATATAGAATATTCCTTTAAAATGTGTTTAATTTTAATATGCACAGATAATGAGTTCAAATATTATAAAATAGAAAATACAAGTGGTGCATTTTCTGTATCACAAATTAAAATCTTTTATAAATATATGCATAAAAAATCATAATCTTAGAATTGTGTATGATTTAATACCATTTATTTAAAAACATTCATTATATAAATTCTTTCAAATAACTTCGGGTAATTAAAAAGACTTCGAAGATGCTTCTCAAATAACGTGTTTAATTTCTTTCTTTTCAATAAAAACAGATAAAAAACCTACAGTGCCTAAAAATAGAATATTCCTTTAAAACTCCACTGATTATAGAGAAAATATTTTAAAAGTCATTTAATCTTATTAGGCATACTTATTTTTATATTGACAAAAAAAAAAAAAAAAAAAAAAAAAAAAAAAAAAAAGAAAAAAAAAGAGATATTGACTGAAAAAAATAATAGAAGGAAAAATAATTAATGATGAGGATAAAATTTTAATAATTTTAATAACGTAACCGTCATTTATAAATTTAATATAGAAGACGTTTATTTTCTAGACTTTTTTTATGCTGATTACCTTTTGGAGTAAATCTCTCTGCAGATGGCGCTGCTATGTAGCCTTATTCATGTTTATCAGCATAGCTCTATATTATAAAGAACTAATGCGCAAATTTTCATCAATCTTCAGATTCAGTTATTGTGTGATATAAATTATTGTTTATTGGTTGTAATACAAATCGCTCAATAGGTGACGTTGCTATGCAGCATTTTTTATGATTTCCGCAATAGCTTGAATCGTTCTGAATATAAATATCTAGTATCAAATAATGGTTGCTCATTAAATTTCAGATTCAATTAGACCTTCTCATGACTTGACATTTTGTAAATTTTGATGTAAATTGCTTCATATATGGCGCTGCTATGCTGCACTTTTTTATTTTTTATTTATATATTTATTTATTTTTTAGTATTTTTGCAATAGGCCAGTTTCAAGAACTAATGCACGTATCTTCATGAAATTTCAGATTCAGTTATATCTGAATCAGTTATCTGAATTTCAGTTGAAATAACTAGTTGATGTTTAAATTTCGTTTTTAATGACCTAACTGGTACAATGCTATGCTTCATTTTTTCTGGAAACATTAGCAGGTATGCGATAGAAGAAAGTTTTGGGATTGCCACATCGGATTAGTTTTAATAGCTTTTAATATTTACGTTTGGATACACGTGTACACAAGCTCATTTTATAGCTTTCTTTCCTTTCAAAAATTTAAAAAAATTTATGCATATCAAAGCAATGTAAATAAAAATATCATCCTAAATATATATACACCAGAAGACAAACCAATAAATAAATAAATAAAAGTTTAATATATCTAAAAAATAAATTCAACGTATATATTATTCAATTCTTTTTTAATTATTTTGAAATGCGGAAAATTATTCATACATCTAACCTTATTTTTAAGAAGAAAAAATAGGAATTAGTTTTGGATTTATCTATGATAAAGCTAGGAAATGTGGGTAAATCTTTTCATTACGTCGGCAAATCTTATTTCAATCTTCAAAGAATCACACAAAAGTTTTACGACAAGACTATTCCTCGGGAAAGTAGCAAAGCAAAAGTTGAATGCATTATCTTTCAGGAAAAAAAACAGAAGGATGTAACCGAAATCTTAGTTTCAGATCTTTTGATCTCATAAGAAAAATAAAATGTTTGAATGCGATTGCGTATTAAAAATTTAGTTTACTTTATCACATAAACAAAAAAGCATCTCGAGAAATGTAAATGATTTTCATCATGAAATTAATATCATTTACATGTACTCATTTACAAAATATTCTAAACATGCATCTGAAATATCAGAAAAATCTAGTGATCTTGTGCAGTAATGGCAGAACAATTATATTAACAAGAATTATTTAGTCTCGATTTTAATAGACGACATAATATTTTTGCTGCTTTATATGTTTTCTTTTTTAAATTGTTAATATGTATCTTTTTATGACAAAATAAAATTTCTTAAAAGTATTCTATTAGTTCTGAAAGTGTTTAAAAATGAATGCTTTGTACATGATTTCTCGTTTTTTAATAGCTTTTATTTTTTTTACTTTTGCAGACACATGTTCACACGCTCATCGTATACATTTCTTTCCTTAGAAAAATTAAAAAATAGATACATATCAAATCAAAGTAAATGATAGTATCATTCTAGATATACATACAACGAAAGAAAAATCAATAAATAAATATAAGAATAAAATATTTACACATCTAAAAAAAGTTTCAGTGTATATATTATACATTTTTTTTAATTACTTCGAAATCTGGAAGATTATTCATGTATCTAACTTTACTTTTAAAAAGTGAAAAGTACGAATTAGTTTTGGATTTATCTATGATAAAGCTAGGAAATGCGGGTAAATCTCTTCATTAGTCGGGAAATCCACACGGAAATCTTATTTCAGTTATCGAAAATTCACACAAAAGTTTTAAAACTGGACAAATCCTCGGGAAAGTAGGAAAGCAAAATTTGAATGCATTATCTTTCAGAGAAAAAAAAACACAAGTAAGTAATCGAAATCTTAGTTCCAGATCTTTTAATATCTTAAGAAAAATAAATATTTGAATACGACTGCGTATTAAAAATTTAGTTTGCTTTAACGTGTAAACATGAAAACATCTCGAGAAATTTAAATGATTTTAACCGATAAAAATAAATATCATTTGGACCTATTTACTAACAAAATATTCTAAAACATTCTTCTGAAATATCAGTAAAATCTAGTGATCTTGTAGCAGTTAATAGCAGAACAATTATATTAGAGAGGATTATTTAGTCTCGATTTTAATAGACAACATTATATTTTTGCTGCTTTATATGTTTTCTCTTTAAAATTCTTAATATGTATCTGTTTTATGACAAAATAAAATTTCTTTAAACAAATTCTATTAGTTCTGAAAGTGTTTCCTAATGAATGTTTTTTACTTGATTTCTCACTTTTTTAAATAAGTTCTATTTTATGTTTCTTACTTTTGGAGACACGTGTATACACACTCATTTTCTGGGTTTCTTTCCTTACAAAAATTAAAAGATAAATATATCAAATCAAAATAAATAAAAACATGAAAACATCTCGAGAAATATAAATGATGTTCATCGAGTAAAATAAATATCATTTAGACGTATTTATTTAAAATATATACTAAAACATGCATCTGAAATATCAGAAAAATCTAGTGATCTTGCAACAGTTAATGGCGGAACAATTATATTAGAGAGAATTATTTAGTCTCGATTTTAATAGACACCATAACATTTTTGCAGCTGTGTATGTTTTCTTTTTTAAATTGCTAATATGTATCTTTTTTTTATTTACAACAAAATAAAAATTCTTAAACATATTCTATTAGTTCGGAAAGTGTTTATAACCAATGCTTTGTACATGATACAGCTCATATTCAAAATATTAGAATAATTACCTTTTTTTTAGAAATTGAAAATATCGTTTGGTAATTTAATGTCTTTTAATGAAAATATGCAAACGATATTTTTATTAAGAACTTATTGTTGATTAAACTTACTTGTTATCTTAAATTAATATCATTTTTGAAAAGATTAATTGCAAAAAAAATTATTTTGAAAAGTCAAAATATTAGAATATTTATTCAAGTGGTTCAAAATGTTAGAATATTTCACATTAATTCTCCTTTAATTATTACCAATTCTTAACTGGTGGCATCATTGATTAAATTCAGACTATTTTATTTAAAATCAGTATTCTTTTTTTGCAGTTTGTTTCTTTTTCGTCTTAAAATGGGCCGTGTGAGTGATATTCCTGATTCTACTAAACTTCGTATGGTTGATTTGTATCGGCACGGTAAAAATCAATGTTTTATAGCGAATTATTTACATTGTTCGCAATCGAGCGTTAGTAAAATATTAACACAATATTCAAAAATTGGAAAATTTCAAAATAATCGCCGAAATGGTGGCCGAAAACCAAAAACATCTGCTAGAGATGACAGGAAACTGAAGCGTATAGTTAAGAAAAACCGTTTTAAAAGTGTGCGATTCTTGCACCGAAAATGGAAAGAAGAAGGAGTTTAAGTTTTTACATCGACAACATTAAGACGTCTCCATAAATTTAAATTTGAATCTCGTGTACCGAAAACAAAACCTCTCATGACTGCAAGACAAAAGCGTATAAGATTGAATTGGTGTAAATCAAGACGTTTATGGAGCAATGAAGATTGGAAAAATATATTATTTAGTGATGAAAGTATGTTTTGTGTTTCATATGGTAATCAAGGTATTCGAGTTTGGAGAATGAAGCAAGAAGCATTTGATAAAGAATGCCTTAAACGTTCCGTAAAATTTGCTGCTAGTGTCATGGTTTGGGGTTGTATGAGTGCAGAAGGACCTGGAAAGTTATGCATCGTCTACGAAAAGGTTAACTCTCTGATATATCAAGAAATTTTAGAATATTACATGATTCCATCATCAGAAGATTTATTTGAAGATGATTTCATCTTTCAACAAGATTTAGCGTCCCCGCATACCTCGGTGTCAACTAAGAATTGGTTCCGCCAACGCAACATTAAGGTACTTCCTTGGCCACCAAATTCACCAGATCTTAATCCCATCGAAAACTTATGGTGTATAATGAAGAAAAAACTTCAAGAAAATCCTCTTTCAAGTAAAACTGAGTTAGTGGCACGTATAAAGTCTATTTGGGCTAATATTGATAGAAATGTTTGTAAACACCTTGTATATAGTATGCAAGATCGATTGTACGCTGTTATGAAAGCTAAAGGGGATACTACAAAATATTAACTACCATTTACTTCATATTCATAAGGTAATATTGTTGCGTAAAATAAAATATTCTAATATTTTGAACCAATCTAAATTTTATTCTAATATTCTGGCGTGTTTAAGGAAGCTGTATACCTAATTTATTGTGCTGTATTTTATATTTTATAAATGTTAAAATCTTATCTAAACATTCCAGAATTAATTTATAAGAAATTTAATTGCATTTACTTAGTATAAAAAATAAATAAATGACAAATAATTTTTTCTTACTACTTTTTCTCAATTATTCTAATATTTTGAATATGAGCTGTATCTCATTTTACTTACCCATCATACGTAGTATAGGGTAAGTCTTGCAATCGTTTTGAAAATCGAAAAAAAATTTTTGACGGATTTACACGTTTTAGATAGTGGAGATTCCGAAAAACATATTTTTAGAAAAAAAAATTTTGCCGTCCGTCTGTCTGTCTGTCTGTCTGTCTGTAAATGCTCTATCTCTCGAACAAATTGAGATAGAGACTTGAAATTTTGTATGTAGTTAGTATGTAAGAATGGGACGAACCCTATTTAATATCAGCAACCTCGATTATCCGGAACTATTTTTTTCGGACTCTCGAAAAATTCGTTCTGATGAAAGGTATTTAAAATTTTTCGAATTTTTTTGTTCTAAGGAATGAACGTAAAAGGCAATAAAATAACACACATTTTGCATATAGAACGAAGTCGATCGGATTATTAGTTGCCGAGATATTTGTAATCTTGTTTTCCACATTCTTCGATTTTTCATGACCCTGTATTTCATTCAAATTTCAATTCAGAAGTATATTGTAATTGGAAATGAGACGCTTAATCCGACGCAGTTAATTGTTAGTTAATAGAATTATTATTTTTGGAGTTATAAGGATGTTTCTTTTACGCAGTTCGGTACTACTTGAGTAGTTTGGCGTTTTATATAATTTGTCGAAATTGGTACATCAGCAGTTCTTTAATATAGCATTACTATGTATATTAACAATATTTAAATTTTGTTTATGAATTGCAATGCATTGTATAAATAGTTTCACATGTTTTATTTTCATATACATATCCATGATGGGTAAGTATTACGGTGGCCCCCAACGACTAGTTTTAATAGCATTTATTTTTTCACTTTTGGAGACAGGTGTTCACACGCTCATCTTATACATTTCTTTCCTATCAAAAATTAAAAAATAGATACATATCAAATCAAAGTAAATAATAGTATCATATAAATTTGCATAGAACAGAAGGCAAATTAATAAATAAATAAAGATTTTCTATATCTAAAAAATTTTTCAAATTATATGTTATTCATTTTTTTTAAATAACTTCGAAAACTGGAAGATTATTCATGTATCTAACCTTACTTTTAAGAAGTAAAAAGTTGAATTAGGTTTGGATTTATTTATGATAAAGCTAGGAAATGCGGGTAAATCTCTTCAATTAGTCGGGAAATCCACACGGAAATCTGGTTTCGGTTATCAAAGAATCACACGAAAGTTTTACGACAAGACTAATCCTCTGGAAAGTAGAATCGCAAAAGCTCAATGCATTATCTCTCACAGAAAAAAAAAATAGTAGTAAGTAACAGAAATCTCTCTCCCTCTCTCTTATTTTCAGATCTTTTAAAAGAAAAATAAAATTTTGAATACGACTGGGGATTAAAAATTTAGTTTTCTTTGTCAAGTAAGCAGAAAACATCTCATGAAAATTAATTGTTTTCCATTGAGAAAAATAAATATCATTTAGATCTATTTATTTATAAAATATTCTGAAACATGCACCTGAAATGTCTCAAAACTTTTATGATCTTGCAGTAATTAACGGCTAAACAATTATATTAACAAGAATTATTCAGTCTCGACTTTAATATATAACAAATATTTTTGCTGCCATATATGCGTGCTTTCTTTTTTAACCTATTAGTATATATCATTTTTAATTAAAAATTAAATGACAAAATAAAAATTTTTAGAAATATTCCTTTAGTTATGAAAGTGTTTCATAATCAATGCTTTGTACATGATTTCTCATTTTTTAATAGCTTTTATATTTTTACTTTTGGAGACACATGTGCACACGCTCATCTATAGCTTATACATTTCTTTCCTTACAAAAACTAAAAGTTGATACACATCAAATCAAAGTAAGTAATCGTATCGTATAAATTTGCATACAACAAAAGACAAAACAATAAATAAATAAAGATTTTATGAATCCCAATTATTTTTTCAAAGTATATGTTATTCAATTTTGGAAGAAATTTGTAAGATTATGCTGCATCTAACCTCTCTTTTAAGAAGTGAAAAGTAGAAATTAGTTTCAGATTTATCTATGATAAAGCTATGGAATGCGGGTAAATCTCTTCATTACGTCGACAAATCCACACGGAAATCTTATTTCAGTTATCAAAGAATCACACGAAACTTTTACGACAAGACTAATCCTCGGGAAATTAGAATAACAAAAGCTGAATGCATTATGTCTCACAGGAAAAAAATCAGAAGGATGTAACCGAAATCTTAGTTTCAGATCTTTTAATATCGTAAGAAAAATAAATGTTTGAATACGACTGCGTATTAAAAATTTGGTGTACTTTATCACGTAAACATGAAAGCATCTCGAGAAATGTTAATGATTTTCATCATAAAATTAATATCATTTATTTACAAAATAGTCTAAACGTGCATCTGAAATAGCAGAAAAATTAGTGATCTTGTAGCAATTAATGACAGAACAATTATATTAACAAGAATTATTTAGTCTCGATTTTAATATCGCAACATAATATTTTTGGTGATTTATATGTTTTAATTTTTTAAAATTGTTAATATGAATCTTTTTTCTTTTTTTAATGAGAAAATAAAATTTCGTTAAATTTTTCCTATTAGTTCTGAAAGTGTTTCATTGTGAATGCTTCGTACTTGATTCCTTGTTTTTTTTTTATATATAGCATTTATTTTTTTTACTTTTGGAGACAAGTGTACATACACTCACCTTATATTTTTTTTTCCTTATAAAAATAGATTCATACCAAATCCAAGAAAATAAAAGTATAATTCTAAATATACATACAACGGAAGAAAAACTAATAAATAAAACCTTTATATATCTAAAAGATAAATTTCAAAATGTATGCTCTTAAATTTTTTTTAGTCGAAAACTCGAAGATTATATATACATCTAACCTCACTTTCAAGAAGTAAAAAGTAGGGATTAGTTTTAGATTTATCTATGATAAAGCTAGGAATTTTGGGTAAATCTCTTCATTACGTCGGCAAATCCACACGGAAATCTTATTTCAGTTATCAAATAACCACACAAAAGTTTTACGAAAAGACTAATCCTCGGGAAAGCAGGAAAGCAAAAGTTGAATGCATTATCTTTCATAGAAAAATAACAGAAGGAAGTAACCGAAATCTCTTAGTTTCAGATCTTTTAATATCCTAAGAAAAATAAATGTTTGAATATGACTGCGTATTAAAAATATAGTTTACTTTATCACGTAACATGAAAACATCTCGAGAAATTTAAATGATTTCCTTCGAGAAAAATAAACATTAATCACACCTATTTACTAAAAATAAAACTAACTTACTTAAAAGGTATAATATGTTTTCATTAAAGTTATCCTGTTACAAGATTTACTGGTCTTTAAAACATAAAAACCAAAAGACATTAAAAATTCTTTGTAAAACCAGGCTCTTTGAATCGTTACCATCATCATTTTCAAAGAATGTATTTTAACCATATCCTTCATGGTTTAGCTAAACCATACCCTTTGAAAATTATCGCGGTAGTGATTGAAAGATCTCAGGAACCTTTTTCTGTTTTTACAAATGATTTTTATCAACTTTTGAATTTTATGTCAACAATTCATACAAATTTTATTTTTTTTTATTTCGTTGCAAAGTATATTGTTTGTCATATTTTCTAAAAAAATATATTTTTAATTACAAACTCAGCATATTAAAAGCAAAAAACTCTGCAAAAATTGGGATTCTTTTTATAAAAACTTTAATTTGTCTACGAATATTCATGCTACCCTCATAAAAATGAGCACAGTTCATTACGATAAGCAACTTAATCATATTCTGCAGTTTAAATGATTTTTCTACATTAGCTTCCACAGGGTTATCGAAAAAGGAATTTTTCTTTTTTCAATTTGTTGACGGTCCCCTATGAGTTTTTTGGAAAAATCTTCGTGGAAATATATAACCTGTACTATCTTGTCACACACATGAACAGCATACACATGGAGTTAGAATAATTCCTCATATATTTTTCTAGATGTTTAACAAAACGTCTGAAATCGCAAGTGACTGGACACCATTGGCATCAGTGTATGTTTAGTATGCAAAAACAATAGCTGAGCAATTGGACAAAATTGCACCCTGCTATTAAACGAAAAACAAATACTAGAAAGATTTTATGTATGACAGAATTTTCCTATTAGTAAAAAGTTTTCAGAAGATTTCGTTTAAAATAAAATTTAAAACTTCTAGGACTAGAGTTAAATCAGTGTATTTCATATTGCTTGAAATTCGATTAAAATAAGTTTTTTTTCACATCCTGTAAAAGAATGAGTAAAATAATTACATCCAATAGCATGTTACAAAAGAATTGAGTATGTTTAAAAAAATAAAAAAAAGGTAATTTATTAGTAAGCAGTATATTATATGTATATAGCCACGAGCAAATTATATACATATCAGTATCTTTCAGTGGAATCGAGATATAAGCTTATTATGCAAAAATAATATCTGAGCAATTGAACCAGAATTCATCCTTTTATTAAAGGAAAAAACATACCCCAAAACAAATTTATATATATATATAATAAAAAGATTCTATAAATAAAAAGTTTCCAGAGTATTTCTTTTCGAATAAATTATTAAAACTTCTTGGAATAAGGTTAAATTTATTGATCTCGTATTGTTTGACTTTCTTATAAAGGAAGAGTTTTTTTTTCCTTATCATTTAAAAGACAGAGTAAAAGAATTACATCCAAAAGCAGCTTCAAAATTATTGAATATGTTTAAAAATAAAGAAAATTTATCAGTGTTCTGTATATATATATATATATATGTATAATGCCATTAGCAGCTTGTATAAATATCAGTAAAATACAGTGAAAATTAGACATATCTTTAATAAACAAGAACATATGTCTGAAACATTGAACTAAATTGTACACTGGTGCTAAATGGAAAACGTGTGTTTAAAACGAATTTTTATGTGACTATGATTTCCTATAAATAAAAAAGTGTCCAGAAGATTGTTTTTGAATAATTTATTAAAGCTTCTCGGAATAAGGTTAATTGGTTGATTTTGTGTTGTTTGACTTTATAATAAAATTTGTTTTTTTTTTTCTTTTCTTTTCCACATCATTTAAAAGACTGAATAAAAGAATTAAATCCAATTGCAACAATAAAAGAATTGGATATGTTTAAAAAGTAAAAACAAGGAAATTTATTAGTACGCATTATATCATATGTATACACCTACGAGCAGCTTATATGAATACTAACAATTTTTAATGAAATATAGACATACGCCGCCTTTGGCGACCAGTTTGTTCTCCCTTGAATGTATACTAAGCATTAAATTATATTGTTTTTATTCATAATTTATTTTAATGACTCAATTTTTTTGACAAATTAGAAGATTCTGCTAGAGAAATAGACACAGATATCATACGTGCACAACATTGGCGCGGTTGCAACAAAATAGCAATTATATGTACCTCACAATCATAACTCGGCTATTGTTATTTATTTATTAATCAACTGTTTGTTTACTTTTAATTTCTTTTTAAAATTATATAATTGTTTTATTCTATAACTATTAACTAAACATTTTTTAAATTATTATTTCATTTTTAAAATAATAGAAATTTGTTAAAAAATATGTATGTAACGGGTATTTGAAAACGAAGTTTTCGCCAAACTGGGTCAGAAAAATAACGCGCCAATGTGATGCATATATGACATCTGGGCTGAAAAATCAAGAACTCACTGTTTTTATGATAGCCCAGCTCAGATAATAAATCGCCAAATATTGTACCCATGGCATTTTTTCGTATTTCATTAATTATTTAAAAAATAATAATATAATCTTTTCACTCATTTCATTTATAATACATAACTTTAATTTGAAACTAAAAAGTTTAAAATTCATTATTTTTCTTTCTTTCTTTATTTATTATCACTATTTTTGAGTAAAAAGAATAGAAAACATAATAATTATATTTTGAAGCTCCATATTTGCAGCGAAGGAACAAAACATAAATAAAACCAATTTACCACAACCTAAATCTTACCGGAGGACTTTTCCACAGTAACCCATAAGATGTGTTTCATTTAGATGTTGCCATTAAACAATTAACAAAAAATCGTGATTTTTGTGCCACATACGTTAGCGTAATATACATATAGATGTTTAATACGAGAAAAATGGCGGAGAGATTGAACTAAATTGCATCCTGGTGTAAAACGAAAAACAAATGTTGAAACGAATTTATATTTGACTAAGATTTCCTATAAGTAAAAAGGTTAGAAAAAATTTCGTTTCTAAAGGAATTGCATCGAAAAGTAGCCACAAAAGAATTGGGTAGGTTTAAAAAATAAAGAAAAGGAAATTTGTTAGAACAGAGCGCATCATATATATATATATATATACAGCCAAGCAGCTTATATACATACCAATAACTTCCATTCAAATCTAGAGATATGTTTAATATGAAGAACTATGCCTGAGAGACATAACTAAATTGCATCCTGCTGCGGAACAAAAAAAGAATTTATATTTGACGAAGATTTCCTATAAATAAAAAGTTTGGGGAAGATTTTGTATTGAGTAGATTTTTTAAAATTCAAGAAATAAGATTAAATTGATAGATTTCGTATTGTTTATATTTTTGATGAAAGAAGGGATTTTTCCAGGACATTATTTAAGAGACTGACTAAGAGCAACTACAAAGAAGTTTGGTATGTTTAAAAAATAAAGCAAAGCAATTTTATTAGTACGCATTATATCATATGTGTATAGTCCTGAGCAGCTTATGTACATATCAGTAACTTTAAGTTAAATCTAGATATATGTTTATTACGGAAAAGCAATGCCTAAGCGATCGAACCAAATTGCAATCTGTTATTAAAGGAAACACAAATGCTTAAAAAGATTTTATGCATGACCAAGATTTACTATAAATAAAATATTTCCAGAAGATTTCCTTTTCAGTAACTTATTACCGTTTCTCGGAATAAGGTTAAATCGGCCGATTTCGTATTATTTGACTCTCTAATAAAATTAAGGATTTTTTAACATCATTTATAAGACTGAGTAAAAGAATTAGATCCAAAAGCAGATTCAAAAGAATTGGTTATTTTAAAAAAAAAAAGACAAGAAAATTAATTAGCATACAGTATATAATATATATATATATATATATATATACTGTATACCACGAATCGTTTATATTCAAACTTAGCTGTCAATAACATACGCTCTTTTGTACCATAAAAATGTAACAGTAAATTTTACTTTTATTTATTTATTTATTTTACTTTTTAAAATAATCGTAAACTGCCGATTAAACAAGGCAAAATTTTCTATTAAATTTCTGTGGTACAAAAAAGTGGAAGAATTGACAACTATGATATCAGTAACTTTCAGTGATATTTCGATATATAATTGGTATGCAAAAACAATATCTGAGCGATTAGATCAAGTTACATTTATCTATTAACGTCCTCAGTCCTGAAACCAATATTACATTGGACTACAAAAATCACTTTAAAATTACCATAAAGCCTCTCCAAACCTCCTCAGTCCATGTATCGATGTTTATGAAGGTCACACACTTATTAAAAAGTTTTAGAACTAAATTTAACATTTCTGGAAAAAATTAAATTAATTTAACCCTTTGAGGGGCAAGCAATTGCGTTCGTGTAAATCTGAACTCCCTCCGGAAATTTGTAAAAAAGTTACATCAAAAAGAGGATAAGCATTTTCACGACTGTTTTCCACCAAAGTTAGAAAAGGGAAATTTAATGACATTTTTCTGGTGTAAATCTTCATCAATCGTAGGTGGTATATAATATATGCCGCCGCCCCTCAAGGAGTTAACACATTCACTCCCAGTGAGTCCAAATGGCATTATTTATTCTTTTACTATATTTAATTCGCATATTCCAAATTCATACCAGAAAATTAAAATAGAAATAATTGTTTTATTTAATAACAGACGTTCCACTTTTAAATATCGCGAAATTTATCATTGAAATTTTTTAGTGTGAATACAGATTCTCTGAACTATGAAATTTCTAAAACGTATTCTACCGCAGGAATGAATGGGTCGAAAAGCGTTCCTTAGTATCTCCAACAGGCGGCATCAGGATTCTGGAGGTTAAATGGAAAAAAATAGTAAAAAGATATATATATATATGAATCAGAATTCTTATAAATAAAATAATTCCAAAAGATTTTCTTTCGAATAAATTTTTAAAACTTCAAGGAATAAGATTGAACTGATCGATTTCGAATTGTTTGACTTTTTAATAAAATAAGGGATTTTTCACATAATATAAGAATCTCAGTGTAAATAATAGTACATCCAGAAGCAGCTATAAAAGAATTGGGTATGTTTAAAAAGCAAAGACAAGAAAGGAAATTTATTAGTACGCAGTGTATCATATGAATATGGTCACGAGGAGCTTATGTACATGTCAGTAACTTTCAGTGAAATCTACATGCATGTTTAGTATGCAAAAATGATAATTGAGTGATTGGGCCGAATTGAAGCTTGATAATAAACTAAAAACAAATTCAACAAAGAATATATCAATGAATCAAAATTCCTATAAATAAAATGTTTCCAGAAAATTTTCTTTCCAATAAATTTTTAAAACTTCAAGGAATAAGATTGAACTGATCGATTTCATATTGTTTGATTTTTCAATATAATAACGGTTTTTTTTCCCATAATATAAGAATCCGAGTGAAAGTAGTAATAAATCCAAAAGCAGCTATAAAAGAATTGAGTATGTTTAAAAACAAAGACTAGGAAAATTATTAGAACGCAGTGCGTCAAATGTATATGTTCAAAATGAAGCTTATTTAGATGTCAGTAGCTTTCAGTAATATCTAAAAAGTAGTTTAGTATGCAAAAACAATGTTTCATCGATTGGAACAAATTGCATGCTGCTAATTAACGAAAAACAAATCATGCAAAGAATTTATAAAATAATCAAAATTCCTATAAATAAAATGATTCCAGAAGATTTTCTTTCCAATAAATTTTTAAAACTTCAAGGAGTAAGATTAAATTGATCGATTTCGTATTGTTTGACTTTCTAATAAAATAAGGGTTTTTTCACATAAAATAAAAATCTGAGTGTAAATAATAGTACATCCAAAAGCATCTATAAAAGAATTAGGTATGTTTAAAAAGCAAAGACAAGGAAGGAAACTTATTAGAACGCTGCATATCATATGTATATGGTCACGAGGAGCTTATGTACATGTCAGTAACTTTCAATGAAATCTAGATGTATGTTTAGTATGCAAAAATGGTGTTTGAGTGATTGAAACGAATTGAATCTTACTAATAAGCGAAAAGCAAATGCTACATAGAATTTATAAATGAATAAGAATTCCTATAAATAAAGTGATTCCAGAAGTTTTTTTTTCGAATAAATTTTTAAAACTTCAAGGAATAAGATTAAGTGGTCGATTTCGTATTGTTTCACTTTTTAATAAAATAAGGTTTTTTTTTCACATAGTATAAGAATCTGAATGAAAGTAGTAGTAAATCCAAAAGCAGCTATAAAAGAATGGTATATGTTTAAAAAGCAAAGACAAGGTAATTTATTAGAACTCAGTGTATCATACGTATATGATCGCGACGAGATTATGTACATAACAGTAACTTTCAGTGAAATCTAGATGTATGTTTAGTATGCAAAAATGATGTTTGAGCGATTGGACCGAATTGAATCTTGCTAATAAACGAAAACAAATGCTACAAAGAATTTATAAATGAATAAGAATTCCTATAAATAAACTGTTTCCAGAAGACTTTCTTTCGAATAATTTTTTAAAACTTCAAAGAATAAAATAAAATTAATCGATTTCGTATTGTTTTACTTTCTAATAAAATACGGGTTCATATAATATAAGAATCTGAGAAAAAGTAGTAGTACATCCAAAAGCAGTTACAAAATAATTGGGTATGTTTAAAAAGCAAAGACAAGGAAATTTATAAGAAGGCAATATGTATATGATCGCGAGGAGCTTATGTACATAATAGTAATTTTCAGTGAAATCTAGATATATGTTTAGTATGCAAAAAAGATGTTTGAGCAATTGGATCTAATTGAATCTCGCTAGTAAATGAAAACAAATGCTACAAAAAATTTATAATATTTTTTTTAAACTTCAAAGAATAAAATAAAATTAATCGATTTGATATTGTTTTACTTTCTAATAAAATAACAGTTTTTTTTTTCACATAATATAAGAATCTGAGAAAAAGTATTACATCCAAAAGTATGTTTAAAAAATAAAGATAATTGAATTTATTCATACGCATACGTATAGAACCTCGAGAAGCTTATATACATGCCTGTAACATTCACTGAAATTTAGAATGTATGTTTAGTATGCAAAAACAATTCCAAAGCGATATTAAAAGAAAAACAAATGAAAAAAAAATATTTAGATATGACTAAAATTTATTACAAGTAAAAAGAATACAGAGGATTTCGATTCGAATGAATTTTTAAAGTTTATAAGTATAAAGTTAAATTAATCGGTTTCGTATTATTTGGCTTTTTAATAAAACAAGGGTTTTTTCACTAAATTTAAAAGACTGAATAAAAGTATTACATCCAAAAACAGCTACAAAAGAATTTGGTATGTTAAAAAAATAAAGAAAATGAAATTTAATTTTTATATGTTACGAGTATATCATATGTATATAGCCATGAGCAGCTTATATTACATGTCAGAAACTTTTAGTAAAATCAAGATGCATGTTAAGTATGTAAAAACAATACCTGAGCGATTGTTTGAAATTGTGTCCGGCTATTAACCAAAGAACAAACCTTAAAAAGAAATTTTGTATGACAAAAATCACCTATATGTAAAAAAATTCCAGAAAATTTTCTTTCTAATAAATTTTTAAAAATTCTAAGAATAAGGTTAAATTGATCGATTTCGTATTGTTTGACTTTCTGATAAAAGAAGAGTTTTTTCTTTGACATCAATTAAAAGACTAAGTAAAAGAATTACATTCATTAGCTGTTATAAAAGAAATGAGTATTGACTATGTTAAAGAAATAAAGTCTTGAAAATTTGTCAGTACCCAGTATATCATATGTTTATATCAACGAGCAGCTTATATATGTTGTAGGAGAATTTATAAATCAGTAACTTTCAGTAAATCTAGATATATGTTAAGAATACGAAAATGATACATGGGTGAGAATGATATACCAGAGCGAGATGAAGAGACAGAGTATTTGTTTAAATTTTATTATTTTATTTTAATTATATACAATTACATTTTATTGTTTTATATTATTTTAATTTATGTTTCCAAAAGATTTCGTTTCGAATAAATTTGTAAAACTTTTAGAAATAAGATTAAATTGATGGGTTTCGTATTAATTGGATTTCTGATTAAATAAGAATTTTATCCACATTCTTTAAGAGACTAACTAAAGACTTACTTCCAAAAGCAGCTACAAAAGAGTTTGTATGTTAAAATAATAAATACAAGGGTACTATTAGGGGTTATTAGTACGCAGTATATCAAATGAGTATAATCACCAGCAACTTATACATATCAGTACTTTTTAGTGACGTCTAGGTGTTTGTTTGGTATGCAAAAATATTGAAAAATAAATAAAATAAATAAAATAATAAATAAAATTTTCGAGAACATTTACTTTCGAATAAATTTTTGAAGATTCTAGGAATAAGATTTTATTAATCAACTGAATTTTATAATAAAAAAGCGCCTTTTTTACATTATTTAAACGACCGAGTTTAAGATCAACATTCAAAAGCCGCTAAAAAGGAATTGGTTACGTTTAAATAATATATACAAAGAAATTTTTTAGTTTGCAATGTATGACATGTACATAGTTATGGTCGCTTATATGCACATCAGTAACTTTGAGAGAACACTAGCTATATGTTTAGTCCACAAAAATAATGTTTAAGCGGTGACATGAAATTGGAGCATTTTATTAAACAAAAAAGAAATACTGAAAAATCTATATATGGCTAAGATTTCTTTTAAATAAAATGCTTTTAGAAAATTTTCTTTCGAACAAATTTTTAAAGATTCTAGAAATAAGGTTAACTTGATCGTTTTCGTATTTTTTGACTTTCTAATAAATAAAGGGTTTTTTTCACATTATTTAAAAAACTGAGTAAAAGTATTACACCCAAAAAACATCTATAAAAGAATTGGACATGTTTAAAAAATAAAGACAAAAAAATTGATTAGTATTTCATATGTATACATCCACGCGCAACTTATACGCATATCGGTAACTTTCAGTGAAATCATAGATATGTGTTTAGTATGCATTGTAAAAATATGCCCTGAATTTTAGAGGTGTTACTCTGTGAATTTTTCTTGATTTAGCTGAACATTTCCGTTTTAGAAAAAACTTGGAACTTTTCCTTTAAATACCGGAAATTATTATTCCTGGACAATCGTCTAATTTAAAATTTCCGTTTAAAAAAAATATCTGCAACTATTCCTGGAATTACCGGAATTGTTTATTCTAGGGCAGTCGACTAACTGAACGTTTCCATTTAGGGGAGTAGAACGGAAAACTTTCAGCTCGGTTTTTTCTTCAACGCCTTAGGTCGAAGATAAAATCAGTCCGAGTTCCCGAGTACATTAACAAATTTGCTTGAAAACTGTAAACACAAACTCAACACGTGCATTACTTATAATATTTACTTTGAAGACCGAATTTGTTATACAGAGGATTTATATAAAAGAGGTTAGTTATTCAATTATAACTTTTTATAATGAATAAGTATTTTAAATAAACGTTGGTTTGAATAAAAATTCTTAAATGCGGTTATTACGCGTTAGGTCTATTGAAATTTTGAAATATATACTAGATATACTACATAATCAAAACGATTATTGTAAAATAGGATTAAGATGACTAATTCTAAGATTCAGAAGTTAAAACTGATTTCCTGTTGATTTGTAGACAGAAATGCCCAAATGCAAAATATATAATTAATTTAATGTTTTAGTGACTTGTAAAGGTATTTTAACAAAAATTTTGAAAATATTTTTCGGAGACATTCATGAAAAAATATCAAAATTTATATTTAGGAGTCCCTTTCCGAGTGATTTAAGATATATTGATGTTGAATTCAGGGGGTGTCCGGGGGGCATTCCCTCGAGGAACAATAAGATGTGTCTCTTGGAAGATTTGAGATTTTGTGATTTTAATGCCAAATGTGCTATCCCCAGGAACTCTATAATACCCCTCCTTCCGAATCCGATAAAATCCCTCCCGGAGAAAACTGTCTGAATTCCCCACAGGAGTATATTTATTTTTCCTTTATATGTATTAACTGCAAATTCTCTGCTAAACTGAAAGAACTGGAGAGTGGAGTATCTTTGGCAGAGAGAGGCAGATACTTTGACAGTAGCAGTGTTGAATTCTGACACTTTTCTCCGGGAGGGACTTTTGTGTCTTCGGGGGGGGGGGGGATTTGTCCTTTTGGACCATTGAAAACCCAAAATCTCAATTTTTCCGGGGGGAGGAATTTCACTGTTCTGGGGGGGGGATGTTCCCCTTGGGCTATTCCCTTCAATTTAACACTAAACATTAGGATTTTCTTTTTATTTTGTCATTCTAAGCATTTCTTCAATCACACACAAGATGAAACAATGGTAGCCGAATCTTCAAATGAAAAAACATTGGTATGTATAAGCTTGCAATTGTCTAAAAGAAAAGAATATTTCAAGAAACAAAAATAAATTTGCTTCATATACTTTTTATACATTTTGTATATAATGACTTTTTTTTGCATAGATGTATTCGTTTTCCTATTTATGAAACATCATACTGTAAATTATCCATTTTTTAAAATAACTCTAAAACCAACATTTTTGTTTATACAAAAAGTGTAACATATAGCATGGAAGTGGTGAGGAATAGGACATGTCAAATTCCTTTTTTTTCTTTTTTAATAAGATGAATTTTCATTCCAGTCATGAAGATACTGGAATTTTACATTATGGTACATACTACATAATTAACCTGCAATCTTTGTTTGATTGTGTATTTAGCCGACAATGTACTATTTGTGCCTTATAGCATTCTTCTACTCCTATACCATACCTTCCTGAAAGTGGGGAGGAATGGGACACATTTTGAAACGTGCACTTTCTTTTATTATAAAATAGCTTATGCTTGCTATGTTTCTATATTGTTCAGGGATTTTAAAAAGTGTTTTACCTTGCACTCTATAAATAGAAATTTTTGTTTTTGTACCAAACAAAGTTTATTATCTTACTTTATAAAAAGTGTCCCATACCAACCCACTCTTCCCTATATTATTAACTAAACATGCTAAAATATATTTATTTCTGACAATTGCTCAAGTCTTTCTAATAAAAATTTAACCCATAACTAATGTTAGCGGTCTGAACGCAGAGTTTTAAAAGTTTCACAGTTTAACTCGTAATTTTTAGTTTAATTATCGATACTGGTCGAATTTTGTTTTGTTTGGAGCCTTATTACTATTTCTAGAGACTTTTAAATAGCTGAATTTTATTTATAATAGTCAGATACATAAAGTTTAACACCTAAATAGTATTCTGATAATTAATGTAACATTTCATTCATTTTTAAATTAAGCGGTCTGACAGACCGCTCACAGTAGCTATGTGACAAATATTATCACAGCAGTTAACAGTTAATATTTTTGAAGTAAAATTTTTTAAGTTGTATTTTCTCAAATGTTTGCATGAATATTTCGAATCAAAATTAAATTTTCGTATTGCTATTTCTTGAAAGTAAAATTTATAAATTTTTGTTATCGTTATTTTAAATGAATTGGAACTAAAAATTGAATTTTCTATTTAATTTTCCGAAAACGGTTAGATTTATTTATTTATTTTCCCTAGTGGCTTTTTAATTATTGTTGAATAAACTTAAAATTAAATATTTTTAAATAGTTTCTAAATATATTTATATATATATATATTTATTTATAACACTGATTATATTTTTGTTTAGCGAACTGTTTTTTCTAGTCACCATATGGCTTTAATGTTCTGAGATCTATAAAAATGTTTATTGCAGAAGTATTAAAACCCTGCTACTCTATAAAATCACTGTTTTAGAGGATCCATAACTTTCAATGGCTTCCAATGATGTTTGGGACACAGGAAGAGTAACACGTAGTTGATGGTGCTCTTCCTTGGCCATCAATAAATGTCATGGAGAATCAGACTGGTTTACGTTGATGCTGGGTAACACGTTGAGAATTAGGGTTTTTCAGAGCTTATACTTCAAGACGACTTGCTGCACGGCATGCAAATTTTGTAGTGCTTATCCAGTTACATATTATTTTATTACAAACTTTCTTTATTTTAATTTTTCAGAATATTTGCTGACATAAATCGAGATACAGGAGGCAAAATATCCAGGGTAAATAGAAAAATAATGGTACAGTTGCAAACTGCCAATAAATCTAGTTAATATACATAGTTTATGAAATGTATTTTAATTTGTGATGTTTTAGCAATAAAGTATTTTTGATATTACATTTAGTTTTGCTTTTTTATTCATGCTTTTTTTATATTGTCTACAAAAATTCTATTGTCTCTAAAATATGGAATTTGGATTTACTTAAATAATCATGATTGCAAATTGATATCAATAGTTTGATCACAATTGCGATTGTTAATCAGTAAAAGAGGGAGGGAGGGATTTATGACGACATTGACATGAATTACTGTCAGGATTTTTTTCTAGCTGAATATATTGAAATAGTTGCATTTTTAATTAAATCCTATTTTATTTTGGGGGGAATTCACAATATGCTCACGCCACCTCCCTCCCCCCCCCAAAAAAAATGCATAGGAGGGGGTGGAGTGAGCATATCGTGAATTCTTTTTCAGAATTTTGAAGATCTGGGAAAAATTTTATTAAATGGTTGATATCTTCTTGATTTTCAGCAAAATGTTTGGCATTTACTGGGATATTTTGAAAACAGGTCAATTAATTAAAAATCTGAGAACATCCCTTAGTAACAGATTAATTGTTGCCATGCTTAATACGATTGATATTTCATTGTGTAAATGGTGGGTGTAAAACTGCAATTTTCGATGAACATAGATTTTTTTCAGCGATATTTTTTGTTTTGAAATATACATGTAAATAAAATGCTTTATTTTATATATTTACTTAGATTGGTAATAACAATTACTAATAAGTTTTACAGTGTGCAAAGGTAGAATTATTAATCGTGAATAATTAGGAAAAATGTTAAACTTCTGAATTTCCTGTAAAGAAAAATACTCCTAATTTTAGAGGTTTTGTCAAAAAAGAGTAGTAAGCGTTAAATGTTGTATAGTACTAAATGTTATTTTCAAGGTATTATGTAGTTGCTAATCTTTTTGTCCTTTTTCAAGTTACCTAGCTATAATGAAAGCTATAATGAAAGTGGAAGTGAGTTAAATGAAATGTTTCTAATTTGTATATTATTATTCACATTAAAAAAAAAACTATTTTCATCTAATTTTTAAAAAATAAAAAGATTGGCAGCTAGATATTTTATGTGAAGTTTGAAATTACATTGATACAAAGGGCATGTCCAAAATATCATTATGGCGCATACTAAAATTTATTTAAACGGATTATGACATCGCAACGATAAATATTCTTCCCTCCAAGATTAAATAAAAGGATAAAAAACAATAGCCTACATATAAATATATACAAAAAGTCTTTATTATCATCAAGTTTGTAAAAGTTGAAAAACTCTGATGTTTTAAGCTTATATACACAAATTCTATAGACATTTAAGAAGTACAACTTTTACAACATAAATAGAATGATTCATTATTAAATTAAAGACTTGAAAATTTAAAGATTTGTGCATAAAAAGGTAAATTTATAGTCAGAAGTGATGATTTATTTATTTTCAGAGTTATTAGGGGTATTAAATGTCTTACTTTCTACCTGGCAATGCAACTTAGCAATAATGCAACATTTATTTTTTTCTCGATCTTTATAAAAAATAAATGCATACATTTTTTAATACAGACAACCTAATTTCTTTTCGATGTAAAATCATTTTTTTAACATTCCATACTGAAATTTTATTTTTTTATGTTTAAATTTGATTAAAGTAAATGTAAAATTGTTTTTTCAGTTTCATTCAAGGTGCGTAAGACGGTAGCATAACTATTTGTTCACGAGCCACCAAAAACATTGATAATGATGTAAAAGTAATGTAGTTTGAACATACATTTTATTTGTAAGCTATTTCTTTATCTATTGAAAGTTTAAATTTAAACTATAAAAAAATTTAAAATTTCATTTTTTATTGAAAAATGACAAATTTTAAATAAAGATATAATAAATTGCTTACAAATGAAGTATACATTCAAGATACATTAGTTAAACATTATTATCCGTATTTTTTTTCGGGAGGGAAGGGGGGGAGGTTGAACCAATAGTTTTGCTACAGTCTTGCTCGCAGTGGATGCAAGTCAAAAACCAATTTTCAAATTTTTACCTTAAGGGGTTAAGGAGGGCACGGCACTTTTGAAAATGGAAAAAAAACTGATATCCATGTATCTTTTTTTTTCTTGAAAATTATTGAAGCAATTTAATATATATCATTTTATTATATTGGCAGCAATTATAAACATAAATATTTGTTTATTTAATTAGCATTATTAAAATTTCAGTAGATAAGAAAGATCTAAATTTGGAAAATATAATAACACAAAAAATATTACCAGTAACAAGTGATAAACCAGTATCAAGTGGAATGCAAATCACATCTCTAATTCCCTCATCAATGTTAAACATATGTGTGTGCAGTACTTATCTCCATAGGTAATGCATATTTTACAGTGTGCAAAATTAGTTCTTCAAGCATCAATTTTTTGTGTGAAAATATTTGTTAAATATATATTTAATTTTATTTTTTACTTTGCTTTGCGAAGTACCAACACTTAAATTATATTAAGTATATATTTTAGAGCTATTTTGATATTTTGATAACTAAAAAACAAATCATATAACAGTACACAGAAGAAAAAAATAATTAAAAATAATAGTTTGCTATTTTTAAAAATATATGTAGGCATTAAACCTCTCCCCTCCTCATACGTATAACATCAGAGTTTGAGATCTCACTATCTCAGTGTGAGACAAATTTTGAAGGGATAATTGAATATGGCTGAAAATAACCGGGATAAAGCTGAAGATACCAGTTTGCAAAATGAAAAAAACCTAGGTTTAAACCTGAAAGCAACAGTTTCTAAAATGGAACATTTCAGTTTCTAAAACGAAACATTTCAATTTTCAAAACAGAACAATTTGGTTTTCAAAACGGTATATTTCAGTTTCCAAAACGGAACATTTCAGTTTCTATAACGTAGCATTTCAATTTCCAAAATAGAACATTTCAGTTTTCAAAACGAAACACTTCATTTTCCAAAAACGGAACATTTCAGTTTCGAAAACGGAAAAGACATAAAAGTAAATTTTACGTGAAAAAATGGAGCAGATACGGCAACTTTGCTGCCAGGACGTTTTCCGTTTTTTCAAGGAAATTTTTTTTTACAGTGCAGAAGATTTACTTTCGAATAAATTTTTGAAGCTTCAAACAAGATTTTTTTAATCAACTTAGTATTGTTTGAATTTTTAATAAAAAGTGGGTTTTCTTTAAATTATTTAAACGACCGAATTTAAGATTGACATCTAAAAGCCGCTAAAAAAATTGTTCGTGTTTAAAAAATAAATACAAAAAAATCTGTAAGTATTAAATATATGATATGTACACAGCCACGATCACTTATATGCATAACGGTTACTTTGAATGAAATCTAGCTATATGTTTAGTCCGCAAAAATAATATTTAAGCGGTTACATGAAATTGAAGCCTGCTATTAAAAGAAAAAGAAATACTGAAAAATCTGTATATGAATAAGATTTTTTTATAAATAAAATGCTTTTCAAAGATTTTCTTTCGAACAAGTTTTTAAATATTCTGGGAAGGAAGCTATTAAGGTTAACTTGTTCGTTTTCGTATTTTTTGATTTTCTAATAAATAATGATTTTTTTTTTACATTATTGAAAAAAAACTGAGTAAAAGTATTGCATCCAAAAACAGCTATAAAAGAACTGGGCATGTTTAAAAAATAAAGACAAGAAAATTGATTAGTATATCATATGTATACACCCACTTGCAACTTATACGCATATCGGTAACTTTCAGTGAAATCATAGATATGTGTTTAGTATGCAAAAACAAAGCTTGAGCAATTGGACCAAATTAAACAAAAAAAAAAAAAAAAAAAAAAAAAAAACCAAATGCTTAATATAATTTATATGACAAATATTCCCTGTAAATGAAAAGTTTCTAAAATATTTACTTTCGAATAAATTTTTTAAACTTCTAGGAATAAGGTTAAATTGTTCGAATTAGTAATGTTTAACTTTCTAATAAAAAAGGTATTCTTTTTACGATATTTAAAAGACTGAGTAAAAGAATTAAACTTATAGCAGCTACAAAAGAATGGGAAATAGTTTGAAAATCAAAAATAGGATGTTTATTAGTATATACTGGTTAGAATTTAACTTTTACATTTTTTTCCTCTACAACTACTTATAAACAGAATAATTTTTATTCTTATATCCAAAAATTAGGATTAAACGTTATAATTATTCTTATCCTATTTTCACCAGCTTCGTAAATGCTAACATTGTTTAAATGCTACCTACTATATGGCCGGGCTTTGATTTCCGAAAACTCTGTGGTCAGTATTTCACTTTAAATATATTTAAGGGGACAAGGGACCTTTAAAATAATTTTTTAGATTGCATTTAAATATTATTCAAGAGCGCATTGCATGCATTATAGCATACATTTTTCATAAAAAAGTGTTAAAAATTTTTGGGGAAAAAATATGGGAATTTTTGTAATATTTTAGATTTGACGAGAACTTTTCAAAATGCTCCATACGCATTATTTTTTTTCTGGATGCCTTGAAATTTTTTATAGTTATTGGTTATAATATATGTCACAAAACTGTGCATAGTGTTTTGAAAATCAATATAATTGTAAAAGTTAAAGGTAGTTAATTTCAAAAATACGCTCAAAATAAAAAATAAAAAAAATTAGATAAAATATTTTTTTACCTATATATTCATATATATAAAATTCAAAGCACAGTTTTATTTATACACTGCTCAAAACAATTAAAGGATATTGCAGTTTTAGATGGATTTTGTATCTGGGAAACTTTTTAGCTGATTGATACATGGTCGACAGACATAGTAGGTTATATGAGAATAAATTACACATGTTTGCCAGAAAAAAATGCATTTTATTGCGCATTTGTGCACAAAAGGAAAAAAAACACAATTTGTGCATATGAGAAAAAAAGAATAAGAAAAGGTGTTTTCTTCAAAGAAAATCATTTTCAGTAGGGGGTATGGTTTCCACGGGCGGCCAGCAAAGTTAAACACCTTTGAGGCATGGACTCAATGAGGATATTAATGACGAGTTGGAGTATTCTGCCCCAATCTTCCAGAAGAGCTCTTTCCAATTCTTGGAGAGTTTGTGGGGGTTGTTGGCGGCCAGAAACTCGTCTTCCTAGAGCGTCCCAAACGTGCTCGATTAGATTCATGTCTGAAGAACACGCTGGCCATTCCATTCGAACGATTCCTTCCTCGAAAAGGAAATCCTCCACCAGGTTTGCACGATGTGGCCTGCAGTTATCGTCCATTAAAATGAAGTTATCTTCGATTGCTGCAGCGTAAGGGACTACAATAGGTCTGAGGATCTCATCCTTATATCGGCGACCAGTCAGAGCTCCATCTCGAATGATGTAGAAGTCAGTGCGCCCGTCAATGGAGATGCCACCATACACCAACACTCCTCCGCCGCCATATCTGACACTTTCGTGCACGAACGCAGGATTATTCCTACTGCCACGGTCCCTCCAGATGAAAATACGCCTATTATCCGGATGCACAGAAAAACGGGACTCGTCAGAAAACAGAATATTGCTCCATTCATTTCTCCTCCAGTTGACATGCTCGGTTGCCCATTCCCTGCGGTCGCGACGATGCCTTGATGTTAATCTAACACATACCATCGGTCGGCGAGCAAACAGACCTACAGCATAGAGCCGGTTTCGGGCAGTCTGAGTTGAAATCGTGGTGCCTGTAGCCGAGCGTAGGTGTTGTTGGAGAAGAGTATCGTTCATGTTTCGGTGTCTCCGAGCTGTTAACGCTAAATACCGATCTTCATTGGGCGTTGTTGCCCGTCTACGACCTTGCCCTGGTCTTCGGCCTGCACATCCACTCTCCAAAAAACGGTTCCAGATCCTGGAAATGACACTTTGTGACACTCCAATGGCTTACGCTATTTTGGCTTGAGTTTGGCCCCCTTCTAACCTACCAGCAATTCTCCAAGCTTCTGAATCTGTCAAATGACTTCGCTGAGACATCGTACTCATCGAAACAAAGCAATCACTGAATGCCGATCATCGTTGTCTTCGTTGTCTTTTATCCAGTTGAAAGTCAAATTTCATTCGCTGCCGCTGAAGCGACGTTTTTGACGTCGAACTCAAAATTTGCATAATCCACAGTTTGAAAAACAGAAAAATTTGCATTTGTTCTTCTTCTATTTTCTATTGCATCTTCTTCTATTTTCGGCAAAAAAATTTTGTTTATATCTTTATTTTATATAAAACTTCAAATATCCTTTAATTGTTTTGAGCAGTGTATATATATAAATGAAACTTGTATAAATAATATTGGAGATTCTCATTGATATGGAATGCTCACGGAGCATTTTGAAAAGTTCTCGTTAAATCTAAAATGTTACAAAAGTGCAATTTTAAAAATTAAAAAAATGACTTTAAAGGTCCTTTTTACCCTTAATATAATAAAAACAAATTTTGATGATACTGTTTCTGCAGTCATAATGCACCAAAGTGTTTTACCAATATTTTATATATTTTTTTAATTTATAAAATGCACTTTTATATTGAACATAATTTTTTTTTAACATTAACGAAGATTTCAAAATTATTGTTTCTAAAAATCATAACAAATATTTTTTACAGCCATATAGTTGAATTTCGTTTATACTGAAATTTCGTTTCAATTAATACTAATGTTTTCACAGTGCATAATGAGCCAAATATGTAAAATACTCAAATATACAGTTAGAACATAGAAATAACTAGGAATTAAAAAAAAAACTGTTGGCAAAAACGCTAATTATATATAGAATTATAATGTACCTGCATAAAATAATTACGAAGCACTGAAAAATACATTTATTTTTTTTTAATAACGTTTATTTAATTCAGTAACATAAATACCAGAAAAATAGTCATTTCGTCATTTATTTAAAGTTATTTTAAAAATTTACTTCGCAAGCGATTAGAAAAGTTTAAAACTCGCAATTACATTGATCGATTTTTTAAGAATATAAATACTTTAAAAATAAATATGCTAGTAAAAATTATGTTTAAAACAATTTAATTAAAAAAGAACCTTTGGGCAATGCATAAAAAAATAACTACAATTTTCGAAAATTATTATTTAAAAAAATACTATTATAATGATATGTAGAAATCTTCGAGTTGTTAAATATTTTTTGCATAAACGTTTTTGATAAAACGAATAAAGAAAATAAAATGATCTCGATACAAAATTTTTCGTAGTACAAGCTTTTTTGCATGTTGAGAATATGATAAAAATGTCAAGTTAGAAATAATTAACATAACTGACTGTTGGCAAAAACGCTAATTATATATAGAATTATAATGTACCTGCATAAAATAATTACGAAGCACGGAAAAATACATTTTTTTTTTTTATAACGTTCATTTACTTCAGTAACATAAATACCAGAAAAATAGTCATTTCGTCATTTATTTAAAGTTATTTTAAAAATTTGCTTCGCAAGCGATTAGAAAAGTTTAAAACTCGCTATTACATTGATCGATTTTTTAAGAATAAAAATACTTTAAAAATAAATATGCTAGTAAAAATTATGTTTAAAACAATTTAATTAAAAAAGAACCTTTGGGCAATGCATAAAAAAATAACTACAATTTTCGAAAATTATTATTTAAAAAAAAATACTATTATAATGATATGTAGAAATCTTCGAGTTGTTAAATATTTTTTGCATAAACGTTTTTGATAAAACGAATAAAGAAAATAAAATGATCTCGATACAAAATTTTTCGTAGTACAAGCTTTTTTGCATGTTGAGAATATGATAAAAATGTCAAGTTAGAAATAATTAACATAACTGATGCTTCCTAATCTTCAGAGGTGAAAATAAAATGCTTTAAAAAGAATTAACTTGAAAACAATGCTTCGGGCAATTCATTAATTGGAAAATTAATTACATATTTAATTGTGTTCTAACTTGTTCTTTCGTATTTTTTATATAAGTGTTATAATGACATGTTGATACATTTGAATAGGTTTTTTTTTCATCATTACATCACTGAATAATTTAGAAGCATACTCATGAAATACCAATTTGTGTGTTAGATATACATCTTATTTATCAAGTAAAATTTAAGTACTTTACAATGATGCTTGATTCTATTAGAAAGTGACTAATAAATACTTTAAATTAAAAATGATTTATAATTTTTTTTTAAATCATGCTTTAAAGGATGTACACTATATAGCAAAAGGTGATTAGCCACATGCTGTTTTAGACGTTTTGTCAAATATCTAGATAAATATACGAGGAATTATTCTGAAACTCCAGAAATGTCAACAGAACAGTACAGGCCATATTTTTACGTGAATATTTTCCCTGAAATCTCAAAAGAGACTGTCAACAAATTGAAATAAAACGAATATCATTTGGATAATCCTGTCAAAAATAATTTAGCAAAAGCGTTCAAACTATAGATTATGATTAAGTGGCTTAATATAATAAACTGCGTTCATGTTTATAGGGATAGCATATTTAATTATAGGGAAATTAAAGTTTTCAGAAAAATAGTTTTTAAAAACCTTAATAAAATAGATTTTTGCTTATAATTTGTAGAATTCTTAAAGTAAGCTAATGTTCTTTTCAGAAAATATCACAAACAACATTGTACAGAACACTCTGTAAGCAGAATTAAAGAATAATGAAACTTGTATTAAAAATGAACAGATTTACTAAATAATTTTTCACTGCACCTCCATGAACGCTATCAGAATTTCATTTGCATTTTGTATTAGTGTTTAGTAAAACTTTTGTAAAAGTCTCAAAAATGTAGCTTGAAATTTCTGAAAATTATCGTTGGTAGAATAAACTCAAAATCTGTTGTTCCCAAAATGAAGTAAAAAAAATGAGAGTTTGTATCCAATTGTAGTAGTAAGAGCAGTATTGTGTATTCTATATTGACACTAATCAATGGACAATTTTTCTATATTTTTCTATTGACAGTTTGTAAGGGAAGAAAAATAGCGGTAAATTTTGATGGAGAATCGTTGAAAAGGACGAATTCTAAGCATACATGGAGAAAGTTATTTTTTTATTTTCAAATAATTTTTTTTCGTAATTTCTGATTATTCAAGCATTTTATCATTACAAAAGCTAAATCATTTGCCTCTCAAAGACTAACATTGTAGAATTAGTAGAAACCAATAGTTACATTTGTGTATATCTTTTTTGCAACAGAAATTTTATGAAGTCCTTGTTGAAATATGTACAAACAGATTATTTTTCAGAGAATAAAGCAAATATTACGTTAGAAAAGTTATGGCAAAGGTGCTTGGAAATCCTTGAAATGTACAAATCCTGAATGTACGTGGAGAAAGTTTCTTGTTAATTTTCAAATCAATTTGTTCGTAATTTCTGGTATTCAAGCATTTTATCATTATAAAAGCAGAATCATTTTACCTCTCGAAAGATTACAAAAAAAAAAATTTGTAGAAACGGATTGCTATATCTGTATATTATATCTTTTTTGTACCAGAAATTTTATAAAGTCCAGGTCACTGTATCTACAGGTACATTTTATCCCCACAAAATAAGGAAAATATTAAGCTAAAAAAAAAAAGTTAAAATGTGTTTGGAAATTCTTGAAACGCACGAATCCTGAACCTACATAGAAAAAGTTATTTGTTTATTTTCAAATCAATCTGTTCGTAATTTCTGGTATTCAAGAATTTTATCATTATAAAAACAGAATTACTTTGCCTCTTAAAGGGTTACTTATCAGAATTTATAGAAAGAAATAACTATATCTATGTATTATATCTTTTTGTCATTATTATATTCTTCAAGATATTTTTTCTTTTATAAGCCAAAGATAATATTTTGAAATTACTCATGTGTAAGAGATACTTCGTAAATAATCTGTGTAATAAATATTATTATTTCTCCAAATAAGAATGTCTCTTAAAACCGTTGATCCTTCATGTAAGTTTTTTAAAATTATTATTTAGTAAGACAAAGCATGAGTTAATTGCAAAATTTAAAAAATAAATATTTCTTGAATTTGTATATTTATTGTAGCTACTTTAATTATTTTCATTGCTACAGTTCAACTAATTACTTCAGAAAATCTGTGTTTTAAATTAACTTTCACTTAAATAAAGATATTCAATCTTAATTAAGCTGTTAAAATAGCCGAAAAAAGAATTATTTACGTCGTAAAATTAAAAACTTGATTAAGTTGGGGGAAAAAAAGGTAAATGATTTTATTTAGCTAAAAATACATTTAGCAAAGAAGTTAATTAAAATGAAACACTAATGGCAAAGACGGTGTAAGTCTTTTATAAAGTTCTATTATATCGTTTTAATAAAACATAATAATATTTCTTCTTAGAAAAAAAATAGGTATAATTTCAAATCAATGAAGATATAATTTTATAAAAAAATTCAATACAATAAAGTTTGTTTAATTAACTATTTTTCCTCGAAAGTCGTGACCAAATATTTAGAAATCACAAGAGATTATTAAATTGATAGCAAATTGCTTCGTTTCATCTGAATGTAAAAGCCAACAAAAATTAAACTACACATTTTTAAAAAGCCTATGGCAGAAACTATTCGTTATAAACATGTGATATTTTGGAAATGTATAAAATAAATGTTATATAATTTGTGAGTTTAAAAATGGCACATGAAAAACTTATAATATCTTTATCTAGAATACATCACTGTAAAAAAATCAGTTTAATTTACGGCGAAAACTGCTGGCAGCAATGTTGCCATTAAAGTTCCAGTAAAATTAGATGTAAATTTATATATTACATCTAATTTTACATCATTTTTTACGGCAAAAACTGGTCGGTTACTAGAAAATCTGTAAGAATTACTAGAAAAAGGTTAGCAACGAATAGAGTTAATAGTTTTATATTTTTAATAGCTATTACTAAAACTCACTTGGCGTGGCTTCGATAGCATAGTGGTTATAGTAACGGACTCCAGGCTAAAAGGTCCCGGGTTCAATTCTGGACAGCACCAAGTACACCCCGAATGTATGTAGTGTAAGTACTCTCTCATAAAGGGGTATTGAATTTCCTATTGGAGCTGGTTGCAATGTTTGGTGCTGCCATCTATTGCGTTTTTGCCGAAAATCTATCGCTTCAGAAGTCTGGATGCAGCTCGAAGGAAGCTCCTGCCCTTCGGACGCACGTAATTGTTATTAAAAATAATTTTTGAGCTATTACTAAAATTTGCTTGGTGGCTCATACTAAAAAATTTTAAGTTAGTTATACAAAATATTCTTTTGTTCAGTTTACAAAAGAAATGCTTGTTTCACTTGCAAAAAAAAAGTTTGTAATGGTTACTAAAAAATTCTGTGGAATACAAATTTACTAAAAAATTTTTAGTAACCTCTTGAATTTTTTTTAGAGTGTACATATACTGTTTGTAGAGAATGTTTTTGAGAAGTGTTTTCTTTTTTAGGTACGTTCGTAATTATGTAAATACCAAACATAGGAGGCGTTCTCATCGTTTGTCCGTCTGTCTCTCCGCATATAAGACAGCAAAAACGATCCAACCGAATCGCTTGAAATGTAAAATATACAATTTTTGCCTAATTTTATAGAGGTATTTCAAATTTTATGAAAATCGGAGTTATAGATCAATTAAGGGGACAATGAAATGTATTTTGCTGCATTGCGGCCAATAAGAAAAAAAAGTTTCAAGTACATTTTAATGATGTTACGCTCTTTAGAACGTAATAAAATTGATATGCATCTATGAAGTATTTACTAAAATATACATTCTGTACAATGTGTGGCACAAATAATATTTGTTACTAATTTACAAGGTCACACAAAAGTATCCCATTGCATAATGGTATAGACAGTAATATTGTTTGGTGGACGTTTTAATTATATTAAGCTATTTAAAATTTTGCGAAATTGATATACATTGGTGAAGTCTACTACAAGTTACTTTTTTTACAATAAAAAGCAGATAGTATTTGCAAGAACGCACATAAGTTTTCGACTACTGTACTGCAATCGTACATACTACATACTATTACACCAAGATCAGAATAGTTTTAAAATTGTGTTTTAGTTCGAACGCACCTCATTTTCTACACTTGACATGTAATTTCCGGCTTGTTTTTTTCCCTCAAGAAATAAGTGTAACATTTTACGACAAACATGACAAAAAAAGTTTGTTTTTACTATAACTACATTTATAGATATTCAGATCTTTTTGTAATAGCTGTAATAATCTTATGAAAAAATGCATGAATACAAAAGCTATTACGATTCTATATGTTAAATTCAATAATATGAAAATATTACGGCTCAATCCGAAATATTATGTCATATCATGGTAACCTAAAATCATTGTATATCATGGAGTATCATAGAATTTATTAAGCATAATAATATTTAATATAATGAAGAAAATGTGTATTAATATATTTTTAAGTTTTGATTTTATTTACAAAAAACTTGTAACGACTCAAAAATATTCTGCAACGATTGTATACATTAAATTTCAATTTATTCGGTTGAGTAGTTTTCACGCTGTTATATGCGGAGAGACTGACAAACAGACGGACGGACCAGACGACGCTATAGGTGCTATGTATATTTATACAATTATAAACGCAACTAAATATATCATTATCTCCTTACTGTGAACCCCAGACATCTCAACTTTCTATTAAACATCTTCTGCTTTGGCTCTTTCAAAAATATGTAGTTGAATTTCATAATTTTTATACCAAATAATCATAAATGTTTACAGACGCGGTTTTCACATTACTATTACGGTTAATAGTCAATTTTATTCAATTTAGACATTTTCTTAAATATCTGGAAAAACACATGAGGAATTATCCTAAAACTCCGTATGTGTAAAAAGAATAGTACAGGTCATATATTGCCGTGAAGATTTTTTTCCCGAAACTTCATAAGGGACCGTCAACAATCTGAAATTGAACGAATATCTCTTGGATAAATCTTAAAAACTAATGTAGCTAAAGCATTCATGCTTTAGATTTTGATTAAGTGGCTTATTGTAATATTGTAATAAGTGGTTTATTGTAATTGTGTTTTGTGTTCATTTATATGCGGATAGCATGTATATTCGTAGAGAAATTAACATTTTTATAAAAACAGTCTCAAATTTTACCAAATTTTTTGCTTATAATATGCTGAGTTCTTAATATAAAATAATGTTCCTTTACGAAAATGTGAGAAACAGCATTGAACTTAATACGCTATAATCAAAATTTTAAAAAATAATAATTACATGAAAAATGAGCAGGTTTACTAAATAATATTTATTTGCGCATGCGTAAAAGCGAGCAAAATTTCATTTACATATTGTATTAGATATATGAAGCAGCTTTTGTAAAAGTTTCAAAAACATAGCTTGAAAATTCTGAAAGTGATTGCCAACAGAATGAGCTTTAAAGCCGTTGTTCCCAAAATGACGCAAAACAATAATGGGTTGTATCCAAATGTAGCAGTTTGTGCCATATTATGTATTTTATATTGACACTATTCAATGGATAAATGGATAGCCCCTTATCTTTCTGCTTCATTTTGGGAATAACAAATTTTTAGCTTATTCTACTGACGATCACTTTCAACATTTTCAAGTTATATTTTTGGAGCTTTCACAAAAGTTGCTCTATATATCAAGCTAACATAATATGCAAATTAAATTTTGCTAGCGTTTACGCATGCGCAATGAAACAATATTTAGAATATTTGCTCATTTTTCAAACAATTTTTATTATTTTTTAGTTGTGATTACAGAGTATTGTGTACAATGTTGTTTGTTATATTTTAGGAAAAGAACATTATTTTATATCTAGAAGTCAGCAAATTATAAGCAAAAAAAACTTGGGGAAATTTGAAACTGTTTTTATAAAAATCTAATTTTCTCTATAAGTATACATACTATCCGTATACAAAAGAACACAAATTATTATAATAAGCCACTTAATCATAAACGAAATTTTGAACGCTTTAGCTGCATTAGTTTTTCAAGGGTTATCGAAAACATATTCATTCTTTTTCAAATTGTAGGCAGTCTCTTATGAAGTTTTGAGAAAAAATTTTCACGGAAATGTACGACCAGTACTATTATGTTTACACACTCAGAGTTTCAGAATAATTCTTCATTTATTTTTCTAGCTATTTAACAAAAGGTCTAAAATCGCAAGTGGACAGTCACCTTTGGCCATACAGTGTATAAATTACATAACTGTTTAAAATAAAATGTTCCAAGAAAGGTTTAATATTTTTCGAATAAACACACAGCAATATGTAAAGAACCCTCTAAATAGTAATTTTCTTCGTCAAAAAAAAGTTACTTTTGCATATTAAAATTCTATTATTTTACGTTCAAATGAGATACCGCGAACGTGTGAGCTAGTTAACGGATTTGCTTGCGAGAAAATGAAATTATTGATCATCAAGGAAACAGAAAAATAATTAAAACAAATACAGAAATCAAAACCTTTTTTTTCCCTTACTATTAAAAAATTATATCGCCGTTGTTATTTGGCTGATTTCATTAAAATTTAAAAAATAAAATATTCTGAGAAAGTGTTGAATTTTTTTAAAATCAAACAGTAATAAGTAAATAATCCTCTAAATAATCACTTATTTTTCTTATAGTATTAAAGAGGAATTTTATTTATAGTGAAAAATTTATTTCGAATTTAGTTTTTGAATAATATACTGTACATTCAAATGACTACACAAGAGCAATCGAATCGATTTAGAATTAATGCATCAAACTGGAAATCATTTTTGCTTAGTAAATTAGAAACTCTCTCGAGAATTTTATTTACTTATTTATTTATTTATTTGAAAATTTAAATCAGATGCGGTTTACAGACAGATGCATTTCAAATATTTAATATCAATCTCATCTCAAAAATACGTTTTATTGGTGAAATAAATTAATTTACACTTATTTCATGCTCTTTAAAATTAAATTAATCGTTATTTCTTTCTGAAAATTTATGAAGTTCTTTGTTTCTAGTGAATTATTTTCATAAACTTAAGCCTAGCTGTATTCGAGGTAAAGGATAATGCAAACTCTGTATAATGTCAATTCTAAAATAACAAGATTTAAATGTAGAAATTTTAATCTTTTGTGTAACAAATTTTAAGCAACCACGAAACGCATTTAAATATCTTTTGTCTTTGTAATATATTTAGATTATTTTAAGTAAATCTTTTGTGCTCAATTCAAATATACAATTCGACATTAATTTTAGGTTAAGCTTTTACATATTATTATATTTTTACTTCAACATGACAACGATGAATTACACATGAACTAATTTAAAACAAATAAAAGCCAGTGCATCAAAGTAAAATTTCCTTTTCACTTAAAAAATCTTCAGGGATTTTTTTTTATGACTAAAAGATTTTTTTTTTCAAAATTTGAAAACATTTCTGTAAAGATGCGCAAAGCTTTAATATCCCACTCAATCTAATTAGAACTTTTAATGAAATAATTTGATAACTATAATCGGATTAATTTCCGTTCAATTCATGCTCTTTAGTTTAAATGAGGTGTTGCTTTTACGAGGTAAATTAGATATAATTTTATTTTTAGTGCAATATATTTATAAAATCGAATATCCCTGGATGCTGAAAGGGATTATGGGAACTTTAAGTAAGATATTTTCCCAATATTTGACGGTGAAAAATCGAAATTGTGTGAATTTTTGTAGTATTTATAAAAGAAATGTTTTACTCGGTCTGCATATACGTCTGTTTGTTTGCAATGGCTAGCAAAATCTACCGCTCATAGAGGTCTGAAAATTTACCTAAGGATCACGCAGGCATTTCCTGATGCAACTGAGATTGAAACATTTTTATTTTTGGATATTTGGCCGAGATAATGATAAAAAAAAACTTATGATATATTGTAATATCATTTTCTATTATTTTAAAAAGGAAATAATAATAAATAAACAATAGTTTGGTTAATAACTATAGAACCAAACAATTTATATAATTTAAAAAAAGAAAATATAGTAAATATACAATTTATTAAATTGGGTTACCATGTCAAATAAAAAACGCCTTTTTGGCAAGAATTAGTATATTAGGAAACCGGTGCACATATGACATCATTGTCCTAATTTATTATAAAATTCAAACTGTTGTTTCCATCAAGGAGTTTATAATTTATCGCGTTGATCATAAATGGCCAAATGTATTGAGGTAAGTATTTTATGGTATTGTATTATTTAAGATTAAATATATAAAAATGCTTAAACCTATCAAAAAAATGTCGAGTTTTATATGGATTTTTTCTTGTACTGAAATAAAGCTTATTTCATAAAAAAATCAAAGGAAATATTTTCTGTTTCTAGCTTGATTTTTAGACACTATTTTGTTTTTAAAATATCTGATGATACAGGCCCTTCGTGTTATTAAATAGTACATAACATTGTTAAAATGATAAATAATATAAAATTGAAATAAAAAGTAAATAATCTATAACAAATATACTCTAATTTATAATTAATATGTAAACTATGAACAATAATATGTTAATAATCTATAATAAACAAACTACATATTTGTCAAAAAGATATGAGTTAATGTAATTAATATTATTGGCGTAGTTTTTGGTGAAGTTCTATCTGATATGGCCCGAATAATAAGTAAATGCCATTTTAACCCTACAAAACGAATTTACCTGAATTAGCGACGTAGACTATTTGATTTCTTGTATTTGAATTGGTATGGGTCAATCCATTTCAAGTGGTCCAGAAAATATTTTTTTGGTCGCTCGACCATTTTTTAAAAATCTGAAATTTTTTGTACAACAACCCTAACATGACGGAAGTTCAAAATGACCATTCTTTTAATTTTACTATTTTTTGTTTGTGCATAGCGGCCATCTTTGTTTCATCGTGTGCAGCGATTTTCTCAGATACTAGGATACACAAAATTGTAAATAACTCGTCTTCTATTTTCCCAATTGAAATGGGATTTGCAGCATTTTGTTCAGAATAAAACAGGCTAAATATACAATGGAAGAAAAATTTTGAAAAATAAATTTTTACAGGTAAAATTTTAGCACAAAATTTACGATTTTTTCCAAAATCTATCCGTTTGCAAGAGGAAAATTTTCATGCAAGGGAAACTGTCAACCTTACACAATTTTTTCTACACATAGGTCAAAAGTATGAGTACTCATACACCAAATCCCAGATCTGGGAGTTAATTTCTCTTTGCGAAAAAAATTCCGAAATTCGTCAAAAATTTCAAAAATCGCACTATTTAGGCTTTGGTATCTCTGGTGGGGCACGAGATAAAAATCTGAAATTTTGGCTTATGATAGTATTGTGTAGTAGCGTTATGTACAAAAAATTTCAAGAAGGAGATTTGACCACAAGCTGAGATATGACATGGAAAATATGTGAAAACAATACTGTCAAACTATTGTAAACCTACTATGTAATTGTTCAACAAGACTGTCAACCTTGCACAATTTTTTCTACAAGAAGGTCAGAAGTGTGTGTACTCATACACCAAGTCCCATATCTGGGAAATGATTTCTCTTTCCGAAAAAAATTCCGAAATTCGTCGAAAATTTCAAAAATCGCACTTTTTAGGCTTTAATATCTCTGGTGGAGTACTAGATAAAAATCTGAAATTCTGGCCTTTGATAGTATTGTGTAGTAGTGTTATGTAAAAGAAATTTCAAGAAGGAGATTTGACTACAAGCTGAGATACGGTGATTAAAAAAATTTTAAGAAATGCTATTACGAGTACATTAGGAGAAATGAGATTAGTCTCTTTTATTACAATATTTACACAGAAAATATCGTTTGTTGAAAACAGTTAAATAATAAACATTTAATTTACAAAATACTATATATGATCAATAAAGAGCGTAACAATATTTAGGAGATGTTATGAGTTCGACCAGTGACTGTTCTTTCTAAAAATTTTATTTGAAGCCCCTCAAGTCTTGTCATCCCTTGTTAACTTGAATGAAATTCTCTAGGTTTAATAATTGAAGCCATGTCAACTCGATCAGTTGTAATCCATTGTCTGTAATTTACTTTTCCTGAAATATATTCCGAGTAAAATTGTTGCAATAGCATTTCTAGTAAATTTGTTCATCTGATCAAATAGTGTATTAGCTTAGCATACATTCTGAATTGTTTAAATCACACAGAAGCATTTGAAAAAGATATTTGTAATTAACATTTAACTTTATACCATAAATAATTAATTTAAAATTTTGGAGGTATGAACAATTACATAATAGATTACAATAGCTTGGCAGTATTGTTTTCACATATTGTCCATGTCATATCTCAGCTTGTAGTCAAATCTCCTTCTTGAAATTTTTTGTATATAACACTACTACACAATACTATCAAAGGCCCGAATTTCAGATTTTTATCTCGTGCTCCACCAGAGATATCAAAGCCTAAAAAGTGCGATTTTTGAAATTTTCGACGAATTTTGGAATTTTTTTCGCAAAGAGAAATCATTTCTCAGATCTGGGACTTGGTGTATTAGTACATGCACTTTTGGCCTATTTGTAGAAAAAATTGTGCAAGGTTGACAGTCTTGTTGAAGAATTACATAGTAGGTTTACAATAGTTTGGCAGTATTGTTTTCACATATTTTCCATGTCATATCTCAGCTTGTATTCAAATCTCCTTCTTGAAATTTTTTGTGCTTAATGCTACTACACGATACTATCATAGGCCAAAATTTCAGATATTTATCTTGTGGCCCACCAGAGATATTAAAGCCTAAAGAGTGCGATTTTTGAAATTTTTGACGAATTTCGGAATTTTGTTCGCAAAGAGAAATTAACTCCCAGATCTGGGACTTGGTGTATGAGTACACGCACTTTTGACTTATTTGTTGAAAAAATTGTGTAAGGTTGACAGTTTCTTTTGCATGAAAATTTTCCTCTTGCAAACGGATAGATTTTGGAAAAAACCGTAAATTTTGTGCTAAAATTTCACCTGTAAAAATTTTTTTTTCAAAATTTTTCTTCCACTGTATATTTAGCCTATATAATTCTGAACAAAATGCTGCAAACCCCATTTCAATTGGGCAAATAGAAGACGAGTTATTTACAATTTTGTGTATTCTAGTATCTGAGAAAATCGCTGCACACGATGAAACAAAGATGGCCGCTATGCACAAACAAAAAATAGTAGAATTAAAATAACGGTCATTTTGAACTTCCATCATGTTAAGGTTGTTGTACAAAAAATTTCAGATTTTTTAAAAATAGTCGAGCGACCAGTGCTGGACCACCTGAAATGGATTGATCCGTATAGAAACCAAGTTTAATAAAAATCGTTGGAGCCGCTTTCGAGATATATCACCATTTTCAGAGCTGAGTTTGTTTTAATCAGTGAAAACGAATTTTCTCGAATTCGAAACCTAGCTAGACAAATTCCTCGTGTCCTAATTAATCTAGAAAACTTTTTTAAGGGAAATCGCATGAAAAGTTTTTGGTCTATAGCAAGCAGACTTTTCAGCACAGTGTTTGATTTACCCTGTAAACGCAAAATTTCTTGGATTCCCGACCTAGCCAAATCTTTCCCGCGTTCTTGATTTAACATAAGAGGCCAGTTTTGTGCAAATAACCCCAGTAGTTTAAGATAACATTCATAATCGTGAAAATGATTGCTCGCTTAATATACATGATAAGGGTACAACATTTCAGAAATTTCTTGAAAAATCTAAACTCAAAATGTTTTAGACTGCAATATCAGTATAAAATAAATTGAGCTTCGAATCATAATGTTGTATATTTACATATGATAACTCCAAACAATTGAAATAATATCATTTTATTTTACATAACTAAATAGAAAATGTGGGAAAATGTGAATTAGCATTTTAACTAATTGATTAAAATTACAGTGTAGAAGTTCTCATGTAATTAAGTAAATGTAAGTTAATTATTACAACTACATTTCTTAAAATTCAGAACAATCAGCGAAATTATTTATAATATAAAACAAGCATTTTTGTTAATCATCTTTTAAGTGAATCAAAAGGACATATAGAGATTTAAGAAGAAGCAAGTTTACAGCAGGAAATTCCAAAGGACATAAATACTGATGTTACATTAACAACTTGATTAAAATTTCATTGTAGAATTTCTTGGGCAATTAAATAAAGGTAAACGAATTAATGCAGCAACATTTCTTAAAATTTTCTACAATCTGCGAAATTATTTATAATTTTAGACAAGTAATTTTGAGAAATATATTTTAAGTGAATCAAAATGCTATAGAAATTTAAGGAGAAGCACGTTTACCGCAGGAAATTCCAATTGGCATTAATACTGGCGTTTTATTAAGGTTATGCGGGATCGCTCTCTAAGCATCCTGAAAAAGAGTGAAAATATGGTTATAATTTTTAAAACAAGTTAGGTAAGTGTATTTAAACTAGTGGACCTAAACAACTGAAGTATCGTTTTATTTTACATAACTAAAGAGAAAATGTGGAAAAATGCAAATTAGCATTTTAACAAATCGATTAGAATTACATTGTATGTCTTCTTATGCAATTAAATAAAGGAAAAGGAATTAATGCATCCACATTTCTTAAAATTCTGGACAATCCGCGAAATTATTTATAATTTTAAATAAGTAATTTCGAGAAATATATTTTAAGTTAAACAAAAGGATATAGAAATTTAAGGAGGGTCATGTTTACCGCAGGAAATTTCAAAGGGCATGAATACTGATATTTTATTAAGTAATGCAGAACCGCTTCCCAAGCATCCTAAAAAAGGGAGAAAATATGGTTATACTTTCTAAACAATGTAAGTACGTGTATTTAAACAGTAATATATATTTTTATCTTCATTTCTCTCTATACAGTGTTTGGATTTTTTGACTCCTATGAAAAGGCAATAGCTGCTGTACTCTTGTGTAATGAGGGAATAAAAAATTATTATGATTATGTGTACTTTTTTAAATGGCAAAATTCACATAGTTTTCACGTTTCAAATTAAGGTAAAATAATGGGGATTTCACACTTTTAAAAAAGTGGGGGTTTGAAATAACATTATAAAACAGAACTTTCTGGTTAACCTAACATTAATTCAGTAATACAGAAATAATAGGATTCCATTTAAATTGGGCCTAATCACCATGGTAACCTAGAGTCTGAACATATCATGGGATATCATTTATTGAAACACAAATGGTAAGATTTACTAGAATGAACTTTTATTACTTTTTACACAGCTTTTATTACAACTACTTTATGTTTGAATTTGATTTTCATAAAGTTTGAAATGACTTTAAAAAATTCTGCTAAAGTTATATAAAGTAAATTTCATACCATTCGGTTTGGTAGTTTTAAAGCTGATATATGCGGACAAACGGACAGAACAAAATGCTAATATAGGTATTAATTACTTACATAATTACAAAGGCACCTATCACGAAAAATGCAGAATTCGACTTAATATAGTAAAAAGTCCTATAAAGCATCTATTAAAAAAGTAATAAAAAGATTATTTTTTATCTGTTTTAACACGACATTAACCAACATTTGAATATTTGGCCAAAACTGAATGACAATATTTCGGTTCAAACCAGATTTTTTAAAAATAAAAAATATAAATATAAATATAAGTAATGCAAAAAATGAGTTACCAAAATATTTCAATCGTTTTTAATAAATATTTTGAGAAATATTTTAGCAAAACTTGAGAAAAATTCACGGAATTCTTAATATTATGATCTTACACCAATCACAGTAATACTTCAACACTAATTTAAACCTGCGGAAAATGCCTTTGTAGATTTTTTCTTTCTTGTATTGGTACAATCTTGATTACAATATGTTTATATAAGTTACAATATTTTTTCGCTTTCGGTACTAGTTCCAATCAATTCCGAAACGGAAAATGTCCGCATACATATATAAAAAGGGAAAAAAAGGAAAAAAACTGAAATTCCAAAAGTACAAAAACACAAGGACAAATATTAATCTCAACTATCCATACAAGAAATTCACTTATAAATATCAAAATATAGAGGAAACATTTGTAAAAATGCGTTCAGTCCATCCGTCTGTTCGTCCGTCCGCATGTTACAACGCAAAAACTACTCAACCGAATCGTTTGAAATTTAAAATATACAATTATTATATAATTTTGTCGAATCATTTCAAATTTCATGAAAATCAGATGCATAGATCAATTACAGGGACAATCAAAAATATTCCGTTACATTACGGTCAATTGGGAAAAAAATGTTTGAAATGCATTTTAATGGTGTTACACTCATTCGACCATAATAAAACTGGTATGAAAATATAAAGTACTCTTTATAATATACATTTTGCATAATCTGTGGGGCGAAGAACATTTGTTATTGATTTACAAGACCACACAAAAGCATTCCATTACATAGTAATGTAGGAAGAACATTGTTTGATGCGTATTTTAATTGTAATTAACTATTTACAGTATCATGAGATTGATATATTAGAGTTATATTTTTAAAACTTCGTTATGGTACGAACGCTGCTACGCTTCACGTGCAATTTCCAACTTGTTATTAATATCTTCAAATTTAAAACTGCACTATGCGTGTAAATTACTTATATATGACAAAAAATATTATAAAAGGTGTAATCTTATATAAATATTTCTATAAAAGGTGTAAGTAATTTACACATAGAGTAGTTTTAAATTTAACTTTTTGAAAGATGAATATATAGCATTCTACTTATTTATTTGTTCATATCTTTAGTTTGTATACAAAGCAAATATTTTCAAAATGTTTATTTGAAATATACACTCGTGACCGCATTTTAAAACAAGCTTATTCTTGAATTTTCAGCAGAAAGGTTACTGTAGAAATAGTTTTAGCCTTCTAGTCACGTTTGAATGAAACAGCTTTCAAAAATACACCTTTTTACAGTGGAAGATAAAACTTTTTATAAAATGGTTTATTTTCTTTAAGACAGGGTTCCATTTCATTGTAAATATAGTTAATACAATGTAATTATTTTGTAAAATGTTTTAATATTTTAATAAAATGTATAATGATTTCTCATTTTAGTGATTTCATTTTGATAAAGATCTATTTTCTTAAAGCAAAATACTTTCTTATAATTTCAAAATATGGAAATTAAGTGCCTTACATTTGTTATTGTTTTACAACATTCCTATTTTACATTTTTACGCATACAGTCATTTTCAATGATATTAATAACCGTATTTTACGGAAAAGAATGTACAGTAAAACCCCGGATATCCGAAAAACATGGGACCAAAACATTTTCGTTTAACCGGGGTTACATAGGAATTTTCGGATAACCGTGATTCCACAGAATTTTTTGAATAACCAAAAAGCTTAAGGTGAAATCTTGTTTGATGAAAAGCTGCGATCGCAATTTAGAACGGAGTTGTAATAAAAAAAAATGTTGCGGTACCGTATTCAAAGCACCCTGAAGTTGAAACCAAAAGAAAATCACAACGTATTTTGCAATAATAATAATAATAATAATAATAAATCATTGTATATGTAAATCGAATAAAGTACCCGAAATTACGTAATGGGCCAAATACGTAAGTTGACTTTTGTTTATTTCATAAAAAAAATAATTTTTAACACTATTTCTATCAGTGTGCAATAATATCTTTCAAAGTTTTCATTTTTACTTATCTTGCTTCTAATTTTTGAAGCTAATATACATTGTGTCCACTCTCAAAAGTAGCCAATGGCTAATTTCCAAACCGTTAGTCATAGACATATAGTTCCAATTGCAAAAATGCTTTAAAAAAGTTAAAGAATTGTTTTTTAAGCGATTTAGATTTTAAAAATGTTTTGTTAAGAAATTACGAAAATTAAACTTTCATACGGTCCCCCGGTCCTATAAGTGATATTTAGTAAATTTTTTTACCACTTCTCTAACTAGTAATACAAAAAAGTCTCATTCCCCTGCGATTAAAAATGACCGAGTAATAGCTGTTTAAAGTTGAAGCATCTTTTTTGCTGCAAATGAGGGATCAGTCACAAATTTACTGAAAATAAAAATAAACGCAAGATATAAAATTTAACACTAAATATTGAGAGTAAAATAATTTTACAATATTATTTTTAAATTTATGTTGATGATTATATATTAAAGCAAAATTTGCACTAAAAATATAAGTAAAAAAATAACAGAAAGTTTGTTAATTTAATTTATGAAAAGCAACAGTCACAATTCGTTACAAAATGACATACATTTAAAATTCTATTAGATTACTTAACCTAAAAGAATTTGGTGTAGTCCTATAAAATAAATAAATAATACGCACCTAAAATTGTATTAATATTACATTGTCACTGGATATAAATAAGTATGCAAATTGAACCTCGATCGGATATTCGGAAGTGAGTTAAAATTTGAATAGAAATTTTGAACTAGGGAAACAAACGTACGAACATTTTAAGCAAAATAAATGTTTATCAAAATAGCACACCTTTTTAAAATAAAATCGCGATTTTCCAAAACTGGATTTTCTCAATAAAGACCATTTTATTAACACTACCGTAAGTCTTATACGGTGGTAGCACCTTCAGTTAAAATGCTTTAAAAATATTTTTTTTATCTCATTTAAAACATTTTTGTAATTGGAACTGTATGCCTGTGGCGAATGGTTTAGGAATTAGCTATTAGACAGCGTTGGAAATGGACGCCCTTTATAATAATTTAAGCACTTAGTATACGTTCCCTGAAAACTTAATTCAACTCATTCGTTTCCAGCTACAGAAAAGGGGTTTAAGTCATGAATTTTAAAGTTTCATAACTCGGTCAATTTTAATGTTAGAAGAATGGGACCTTTTTTTTATATTGCTTGATAGGGGTATAGAAAATTTTTACTAAATATCACTAATAGGACCGAGGGACCGTATAAAAAGTTAATTTTCGTAATTTTTTAATAAAAAATCTTTTTGACCTATATCGCTTGAAAAACAATTCTTTACCTTTTTTAAAGCATTTTTGCAATTGGAACCATATATCTATGACTAACGGTTTAGAAATTAGCCATTGGCTACCGTTGAGAGTGGACACCCTGTATATTAAAAGAACTCTCCAATGTATTAAAAATGATTGAGAATTATTTTGATTTAAATTTACAAGTAAAATAGTAATATTGAATAAAATATATTGAAAAACGTCATTCGACATCGTAAAAATAGTGTTGAAATATAATTTTTCACATTTGAAATGGACTTTAAGAATTATAAGGTCTTTCGGTTAAGAAGATTTTCGGATAACTCGAGTTCTACTCTATTTTAAAAAGACACTTTTTATTTACTTTTTTCTTTTTAAAAAGAAAATAATTATATTTTATTTGCCTGGTTTAACAACATACGAATGGCAAACAAAATATGTGTATGTTTAAAAAAAATTATAATTTTTGTGAACATTTTTTGAGAATGGCAAAAAAAGAATTTGGATTTACTAAAAATTTAATTCATATGAAAATAACGTTTCCTTAAAACTATTTTTCCATTTTTGTAACCTTAAAGAGCTGAGATAATAAGATAATGTGGTTACATTAAAACATTGTATTTCTATTTTTAAATTATTACATATGAGTATATTGAATGTTCGTGAATATAAGTGGGAAAAAGTAAAAATTTTTAAACAGCAACAGCTGGCACAAATTTAACAAAGTGTTTTAAAATTTACATACCTAACTTATTTTAATCCTTATTTTCTGTCTGTCTTTAAAATAAATATTTTTTTCTTTTAAATCAGGATAATTTTTTGAAATGTATATTTTAACTATAAGCTAAAATAAGTACATTATTAAAATTTTCAGGAGAAATATTTCTAAAGATGCTATTTTTACTATCTTGTCATATATTAAGCAAACGTACAGTCTTTTAAGAATGCATCATTTTTTATTTGGGGTAAAGCATACTTAAAGGTTTTTTTTCTTTTGAAGAAATTTAGTATAAGTTATTAAAGAGGTTATGAGGAAGCTAGGTATTATTTTTTGCCCTCTTTTTTTCTTTTTTTTTAACAGCAGTTTGTTTAATTTTTTGTGATTTAATTAGTTAATTTCATTTTAAAATGCCTATTAATTACAAAGTTACAGCGAGTTGGAGATAATATAGCTCAAAATGAATTAGATATCTCGAACTTATAGAAAACATGTTAAACACATTTAATTTTGGTTAGTTAAAATAAGGTTTCTTGGACGGTCTTATTTAAATTGATTTTTGACAAATGTAAGTGATTTGGTACAAATTCTACTTGCAAATGGAGATATGTTTGAATGATACAAGGGAAAATTTTGAAATTGAAAAAATTTGAAGTCTTTGAAAGCAATATAGCCAGCAAATGAAACTTCTAACATAGATCATTTTAGCTAAAAATTATACCATAAGTATTATACAGTAAATGGGTATATTTTATTCTAAAACTACAGCTATAGCATTAATTTAATATTTAAGTTCATCACAATTCTCCTTTAAGTAATTAATTCATTTATTTCAATTCAGTTTAAATGTTCCATGAAAATTTATTATTTTAACTTAATTTTTCACATGTAAACCTTAATATGTAATTTATGTAGTATACCTACAACTTTTCTTTTTCCAAATAGCTCTTAAGAACAAGAGATACTTCATTTCAATAGATTGGGTGCTAAATTGCTTCCAATTAGGAAATCCCGCAAAGCTGCTCTACTGTTCAGCACTGTACTGTTCTGGCTTTATTCTAATGCCTTAACACTATCTCATAACTAATCAAGTAACACCAGTTTGCTTTTAAGACTGGTTATTTTAATGTATACAATAGACACTCAACTCGATAGATAGATCAGTACAGAATTTGGTCTGCATACACTAACATCTTAGTCTTCATGTGCTTACCTCTCCTACTCGTATTGCTAGAATTCGTAATATTAGCCCTTCAATCATTGACTTGGCTATCTAAAAAAAAAAAAAAACTTATCTCTCATATTACTACACCTATTATTAATGCACTCAGTTCTGATTCCTTACCTGCTGCTTTTAAATTTAATCATATCAATCGCATCATTCCTCCACCCTTTGTTGCAATTGAACGAAAAAAAATTCCTCAATAATGAAGAGCTCACCTATCCAAACATTGACAATAATACTAACATCAAGATGCTGTCATGCTTAAAAATATTATCAATAATTTCCCAAAGCATATGCCACACATTCTAAGTAAATAAATAAATAAATATATATATATATATATATATATATATATATATATATAAATGAAACTTTAATATTTTTTAATTATATTTACAATGTTTGCAAACAACATAATAGATCATATGGCGGCAGCAGAGATGATCATCTCATCAAGTTCACGGATGAATATCTAGGATTGCTTAAATCTCTTTTTGCATATTAGAATGCATTGATCTGACAAATAATATCTTGGTGGAAAACATGAAAAACCCGATTTTAGTTGTTGACTCTTAGGTATACCATTATGTTTTACTGCTCCCAATCCTTCATGTTTTCATACTTTTCGGTGCAGAAAAGTACAATGGTAAACCTATGGGTCAACTGCTGAAATCGGGATTTTAGGTGAATTCCACCAAAATGCTATTTGGCAGACCGATTGCATTTTAATATGTGAATAGAGTTTTAAGTGATTCAAGAGTTTCATCCATGAATTCGATGAAGCTGTGCTTCCACCTCCCAGTGTATAGCAACATTCGGTTTCTTTTTATTCCACCAGAGTACCGGTCTTCAAAACTGCTGTTAATCATCTTAATGATTAGATGAAAAATCTTATTAAAAAAGAAATAAAAAAAACTGACACAATTTTTGCGAAAACTTATCTAGAGAGGATAATGCTTTCTGGTGTATTGAAAAGAAATTAAATAATAACCATACCTTCTCTTACTTCTAATAATATTACTACATATTCTCATAAGAATAAAGCTGAATATTTGGCTAACTCTTCTGAAAATTAGTTTTCCCCTCCTCCATTCTCGATACTCAAATTCATTACAATACTGTTGTGATACTGTCCATAATTTTGTCTCACCACAAGTCCCTCCCTCCATTTCTTGTCTCTTGTAATTTATTATAATGTATTATAATTTATGTATATTCAGTCTTTTGTATGGTATTATTTTATAAAAGTATGCACTTAACAATTTGAAATTATAAGTTTTATACAAAAAATTTTCTAGAGAGGACAATTCTCTCTGGCGTATTAAAGAGAAAATAAATAATTACGATACCTTATCTCTTTTCTTATTTTAGTAATATTATTCTTTATCATGATATGAATAAAGCCAACACTTATAAAAATCAATTCTCACCTAAATCTTTCTTCGCTAGTCAAAGCCATTACAATACTGTCGTCATACTGCCTATCATTTTCTCTCCGCACATAAGGCTGTCCCACGTATTCAGTCTCTTACAATTTATTGCAATATATCGTAATTTTGCCTATTCAGCCTCTTGTATGATATTATTTTATAAAATTAAATGCTTACAAATTTGAAAATATATATGTTATACACAGAACAGTTTGGTTGATTTAAAAAAATGAAACTGTACATTTTCTTCTGTTATGTGTCAGTGTCACATAAAAAAAGAAAAGAAACAAACAAACAAACAAAAAGGGAATAATTAGAGGGTTCCATTTAATAATTTAAAGAAGTTGCGTGTGTATTTTTTTAAACAAAGTAAAGTCAAAGTATTTCCTTTCAATATAAAAAATTGTATTTAATAAGTGAATCAGTTGTCGTTAAAAAGAATAATTTCTACTTAGCGTTGAACTGGAATTATACTTTTAGCTATATGAATGCATAATTATAGCAATTTGCTATATAGTATGATATTTTTAACATTCAAAATTTCAGTTTTATTTGTTTTTAAATTGAACAACTTTGTCAGATTTTTTTCTATTACTCCATTTATGCTTAACTTCCCATATTTTGGACACTTCGAATTTCAATACTTTTCTTGTATACTTTTTTTGTATACTTTCTTTTTGTATGCTTTTCTTGTTCTTTGTAACAAGAAAATTTTATGAGATAATTACCAGTAAGTGTCCTTATTTGTTACCGAAAGATGACTTCACACGATGGATAGTTACTTGTTTAAAATGAGGTATTTTTTTTTATAGATTTTTCGTTTTTCAAAATGGCGAAATGCAATAAGTAAATTCATTTCTGCTTTCTTTTTACCAATTGCCCAAATACATAAGTCATAATTGTAGCTTGCAGACTTCTTTGAAATATATATATATATTAATTAGGAGAAAGTATGCTCACACCAATTTTTTATGCATTTTTTGTCACATACAAAATATAGGGCACTAGGCACGAATGGGTTGATATTTTTATTAGCCATTTAGGGGGAAGTCATTTATGTAAATTATTTTTCAAGATGATTATACTGTTTTTAAGCCTCAATTACGATTACATCCTTGGTCTCTTTTAATTGATTTTATTATATATACTATTCGTGTTTTTATTTAATTGCATTGTTTATATTAGCATATTTTTTTCTTATTTCGACTTCGTCTTAGCAGCATGTTCCGAAAGCACCATAAAACTCAATACAACCAACCAGCCAACCAAAACCAAATACGATTATTCTTATAATACTAATCATACTTATAATATTATTGTCTCTGTTATTTTTGTAAATTAAAAAAAATATATTAAATAAATTAAAAATTTATACTGTTATTCTTGTAAATGTAAATAAATATTATCTATTTTTAGTAATTCATAAAAATGTTACTTATAGTATATAATATTCAATTTAAGAGCTCTTTTTATATAAATTTAGATAAGACATGTAATTATTCATATTAAGTTATTACAGATATTATGCATATTCCCATATTTAGTACATTTACGATTTCTCAAATAAATACAATATTAATTATTTTAAATTAATTAATTATTATTAAATTAATTATTAAATTAATTATTTTAGCGTAATTAATTGTAGTATTTTTTTCAGTTCATTTTCGAATATTTTTAAGTGTTTTTACCAACAAAATATAGAAAACATAAAATCAGGCACAAATACTTAAAAAAAAGTAATGTGAACTAAAACTAAATAAATAGCCTTTTACATGTATCTCACGTACACAAATAAAGAAATATATTTGAAAACGTGAATTTCAAAATTCGCTTTATCCAAAATTTAAAAACTACGGGTTTTTTCTATCAACCATTTTCTTTTAGTAAACATTCAACGAATAAGCACAGGAGCCAGAAAAAAGAAAGAAAAAAGCTTTATCCAATATTTCTGCCATTGTAAAACGTTGGCTAACAATGAAAAACAATAGATGTAGTAAGAAGTCTTTCGCGATTTCCCAAAATTTCATTATCTGGTTAATTCATGTTGTGAAACTCACGTTTTCATTTGTTCAATGCATTCAAATTTTACTTCTACATTTACACGCGTAGTATTTTTAAAACTGAGAGTTCATTTTGTTAAATAAAATAAAAACAAAAATATTTTAGCGTAATTTTTTTAGTATTATTCCAGTTCATTTTGGAACATTTTAAAGTGATTTTTCCAACAAATTTGAAAAAAAAATAAAAAATCAGACACAAGTGAGTTGAAAACGAAATAGGAAGGGAAATTAAATAAATAACTGTATCTCACGTACACATAGTCCAAGTGCCGACTCACAAAACCCTAAGTCATCGATCACAAGAAAAATTCCTAGTAAGAGTAGTAATAAAAGAATCTAATGATCCATGTTTGCCGGAATCGAAGTGGTGCTTAAGCTAAAAATTATTACCACTAGTGGTTGACAATTAGACTTAGCATCGTGTTTGCCTGCACCAAGTTTTCCTTGTTTTCATACTTTTGGTTGTACGGCAAACACAATGCTAAGCCTACGAGTCAACCACTAGCGGTATCAATTTTTGGCTTATGCACCACCGCTTCCGGCAGACATGAATCATTAGATTACTCTAGTAACTATTCTTCCCTTAAATAAAGGAATTTTTCTTATGCTCAGTGACTTAGGGTTTTGTGCCGTCGGTTCTTACACTGTCACATAAAGAAATATATTTAGGGACGCGAGTTTCAAAATTTGCCTTGTCCAAAATTTAAAAACTACGTCTTTTCCCTATAAACCTATTCTATTAGTAAGCATTCGCGGAATAAGCACAGCAGTCAGGAAAAAGAAAGAAAAAATGTTTTATCCAATATTTCTGCCATTGTAAATCGTTGGTTTACAATGAAAATCAATAGACGTGGTAAAATAGTTTTTCGCGATTTCCCAAAATTTTTTTATCTGGATAATTCGTGTTGTGAAACTCATGTGTTCATTTGTTAAATACATTCAAATTTTACTTCTTACTTATGCTTAGTATTTTTAAAACTGCGAGTTCATTTTGTGAAATAATATTAAAAAATATATATTTCAGCGTAATTAGTAACTTTCCAGTTCATTTTGGAACATTTTAAAGTGATTTTTCCAACAAATTTGAAAAAATAAAAAAAATCAGACACAAATGTGTTGAAAACGAAATATGAAGTAAAACTAAATAAATAGCCTTTTAAATCTATCTCACGTACACACATAAAGAATTTGAGGACGTGAGTTTCAAAATTTGCCTTATCCAAAATATAAAAGCTATGTGTTTTCTCTATCAACCTATTCTATTAGTAAACATTCACCGAATAAGTATAGGAGCTAGAAAAAAGAAAGCAAAAAGTTTTATTTAATATTTCTGCAATTGTAAAACGTTGGTTTACAATGAAAACCAATAGACATAATAAAAAGGTTTTTCGCGATTTCCCAAAATTTTATTATCTGGATAATTCGTGATGTGAAACTCACGTTATCATTTGTCCAGTACATTCAAATTTTACTTCTATATTTACATGCTTTGTATTTTTAACCACTTAATCATCGCACCCGGGACATTCACGGGCTGCAAGCTTCAGAGCTTTTATTCAGAATTGTTTGATTCCCACCAGTTTTATAAAATGGTGTAATTGGTTTTATTCTGGTATCATTTTAATTGTCATTAAATAAGATAAATATTTTTTTTCAAAAAAATGGTGCAATAGTGAATTTGATTTTTTAAACCGTAATTTAATGCGACCATTAAGTGGTTAAAACTGCGGATTCATTTTGTGAAATAAAATATAAAAAAAATTTAGCATAAATTTTAAAAATATTTTTCCAGTTCATTTTGGAACATTTAATAGTGATATATCAAATAAATTTGGAAAAATAAAAATTCAGACACAAATAGGTTGAAAACGAAATATGAAGTAAAACTAAATAAATAACCTTTGAAATGTATCTCACGTACACACATAAAGAAATATATTTGAGGACATGATTCAAAATTCGCCTTATCCAAAATTTAAAAACTACGTGTTTTCCCTATCAACCTATTCTATTAGTAAACATTCACCGAATATGTACAGGAGCCAGAAAAGTGTTTTATCCAATATTTCTGCCATTGTAAAACGTTTATTTACAATGAAAACCAATAGACGTGGTCAAAAGGTGTTTCGCGATTTCCCAAAATTTTATTATCTGGATAATTCGTGCTGTGAAACTCGCGTGTTTATTTGTTCAATACATTCAAATTTTACTTCTACATTTACATGCTTAGTATATTTAAAACTGCGAGTTCATTTTGTTAAATAAAATAAAAACAAAAATATTTTAACGTATTTTTTTTAGTATTATTCCAGTTCATTTTGGAACATTTTAAAGTGATTTTTCCAACAAATTTGAAAAAATAAAAAAATCAGACACAAATGTGCTGAAAACGAAATATGAAGTAAAAACTAAATAAATAGCCTTTTAAATATATATCACGTACACACATAAAGAAATATGTTTGAGGACGTGAGTTTAAAAATTCTCCTTATCCAAAATTTAAAAACTACATGTTTTCCCTATCAACCTATTCTATTACTAAACATTCGCCGAATAAGCACAGCAACCAGAAAAAAGTTTTTTTTTCAATATTTCTACCATTGTAAAACGTTGGTTTACAATAGGTTGGTTTTTAATAGATGTTGTAAGAAGTATTTCGCAATTTCCCGAAATTTTATTTTCTGGATATAAGGCGTGTTGTGAAACTCACGTGAAAAATTCAAATTTTATTTCTACATTTATAGGCTTAATACTTTTAAAAATGCGAGTTCATTTTGTTAAATAAAATAAATACTAATAAACAAAATAAATGTAATTTAACAAGTTACAAAGGCCATTTGGATAATATTTCCATAGACTAAAATTTTAGGCTTATAAGTAAATTCTATATTTAAAATAATAATAATGATAAACATTATTTTGATGATGATCAAAACATGACTTACGTAATAAAGGAATTATATAATTCATATGCAGGGTCTTATTTTTATGCAATGTCTCATCTTCAAAAGTACTTGATCCCTTAAATATCACTATTTTTATTGTCAGTACCAAATTATGTTCATAAAAAAACAATTTCGGGGCTATCCATAAATGTTGTCATGCTTGGAAGGAGGGGGGAGGAAATTGTGACAGTTTGTGTTAAGGGGGAGGGATAGGGTAAAAAGAAATGTAACATCATACATTTTGGTTAATATAAAAGCATTAAAAATCAGCAAAATAAATTTTGAAGTTATTTTGGAATTAAAGTATTTTTGTGTTCATAAAATAAGTAAAAATTTAAAGCGAAATGCACTATAAAATTCCATTTCAAATTTCAAAACACTACTGTTTTTAATTGTTCTTTTATATGAATATTGTATTATTATTGTATATTAATTATAATTTTTGTTGCAAACCTAAATCTTATTTCATACAAAATAAGTACACAAATCATTTTTATTGTTATTCTCATAAAAGTCATTAAAACACACAGTTAAAATTTAAAAATAGAATTTGTAATATGATCTATGACGTAGCACTATGGCATTAGCGTGACATGTGAGAAGGGGGGGGGGGGTATGGCAAAGTGTGACACTTTGTGACAAAGGGGGGGGAGGGGGGTAAAACATCTTGAAAAAATGTGTGACATCATTTATAGACAACCCCTTAAAAAGATTAAATAAATTTATATAGAACAGCAATATTTGACATATTTATGCTTCATATCTTTAGAACTTTTATGGTGCACCTTTTTTTACTTCTTTAGTATACGCACAAAATAAAGGACTCTAATTTGTTTATACACTACTTTATGTTGCATAGTTTTTTACAATGTCGTATTATTTTTAGCAACGATTTTTTAGCACTTTCCAACAAAATTGAAAGGTACTTGTGCATTCAGTTTGTCTGTCCGTCTTCAAAAGTATTCGCATACCATTCTCTTTATTAGTGAAAATTGCTGAAGGGGAATTTTCAACTGAAATATATGTATATCTTAAATGAACTAAATTTTCAAATGCATGCACTGTTAAAACTAATGGTTACAAACCAGTTGCATTTGGCGCGCAGGGGTGAAAAGGGGTTTCCATTTGACACCCGTGGGCTTGAAAATGTATTTGAGGTGCCGTTTGATCTCTCACTTGGTGATTGGGGCTAATTAGGGTGCCGCGCAATGCATACTATTGGAAGATTTTCTCCCCTTAGTCATTTGCGCATGCTCTGTGACTTGTATCCTTCCCCTTCAACTACAGCAATTTCTCCCTACGTTGACTATCACCGCTATGCACTAGCCCAATTTCGTTTAGAACTTCGGAATGCTAACTAGGCGAGCTTTTTTATATAAGGCAACCTTTGAGTTTCAGGACATTTGAACATTTCAGAGAGACTTTGAAGGCGAACTTGATGGCCTAGCGTTTAGAGCTTATAATCAGACGTTGTGGGTCCGAATCCTTCGAGGGCCAAAAGTCGGGTTCTATATTTTTTATTATTTTTATTATTGGGTACTCTGGATTAAGTGTGCCATCTTTTTACCCTAATTAAATGTGCCATTCTGGCTCCTTTAGGGGTGTCACCAGTGAGACAAGCCTTTCTCCCCTAAAAGGTGCAATGTGTCATCATTAGTTTTAACAGTGTGTTGTTAATAGATACAAATCTCTATATCAAATACACGGCTACTAGAAAATTCAGATAATTTTCCGATTGTAGGTGGGAACAGCTGAAATTCGGTTTTGAAATGCGTTATACATTTCCATATGATGAAATGAGACGTAGTGTTTTAATATATATATATATTAATATATAACATTTTTTTAAAAAGGTGCAGGTTTGTTACATTATTCTGAATGTATTAGGAGTTGTTTCATAATTTATGCTTAGCACATGATTTTTTTCTTACTCGTTTAATAATACAGTTAACAATTCATATATACATTGCACAAAACCTTCTGAGTTCGAGTAATATTCGTACTTGATAGTTTATTTAAAATATTTTCTTTTTAATTCTTTAGCAGTAATTTCTAATTCTATAGCAGTAATTAATATTCAGTAATTCGTAAATAATTCTAAATACATATATTTTTTTCCTTATGCTTTTTTATAAGAAAACTTTTTGTAAGAAGCTTTTTTATAACACTTAATAATTTGAAAACACAATTCGAACAAATAATTATCAAGATTATTTTTTAAATTTGAAACAATTCGAGTGGATTTTCTGCCTAATAACATATGACGTAAAGATAAACTATCATAAAAAACTAATTTATAATAAAAAATTAACATGAATTAATCGAAAATAAACTTTTTTGTAATTACGATATAATTTCAGCTTAATCAATTATAATTTTGTTTTGCACCCTTTATTCAACTGCGATGAAAAATTATCACAAAAAGAGGAAAAAGAAAAGATAAAAAAAGGCTTATTTACTCAAGATTTCTTTAAAAATTTAATAAAACTCAAGACATTTAATTGGTTTGTTAGGTAGACTTAAAATACATATATATTTCTCAAAGAAAATACTAGATTTACGATAAATAAAAAAATGATCGAGAATGTAAATTTATATTTGAATTAATTTTTCTGAAAAATAATCAAGCTGATTTTAACGATTGAATAATTCAAAGTGAGCAAACTTTTATTTGTTTCATAGCAATTTATGTTTTCAATATAAAAACGCATTAACAAAGAATAAAAGTATTTACGAAAGAAAAATAACTGATTTGTATAAAAAATCACATATTTTGATTGCTATAAAAATTATGTTTCTGCTGATTTTTATTAAAATTTGAAACATTTTGATTTTGACAATGGATACTTGCATTTTTTTTTTTCGAAATTCTTTAAATTTAGAAGAATTATTATTTTAATAGGATATCGAAAAGTCGTTGCTAATGAAGAAGAATGTGAAAAAGTTGCAAAATGTGTAGACGCAACTTATCAGATATGGTAAAAACCGAATCCAAAGAAAGATGTCGTATGAAATATAGTCTTTTAAAGCAACAAAACGAGGTTTATTTATTTAGTCCACCGATTATGAAATCTGTGATGATCACGAAAAAGGAACAATCTAATGTTGAGCCGATGATTTTAAAAGACTATTTTAAAATATATGTATAGAATTTATTTATGAACTTAAAAATTAAGTGTTAGTGTTTAAAAAAATCTTCAATTTTAGTCTTTGAAAAAATCATTTTTTAAATTGTTCTTGTAATTTGTTACATAACTTTTTTTTGTAAGATATGATTCTATGATATATTGAACACAATTTTGCATTTTTTAAATATTACACCGTTTCTGATAGGAGTAAATTAACTTCGCAAATTTACTGTAGTATGGCGAAGTCTCCTACCGTATCGCATAGCCTCTTTAGCAGGTCTACACTCTAAAAAATAAAAATGTAAATTTACACACAAAAATGTGTAAATCGATGATACAAAAACGATTTGTTTATATGTGTAAATTTGTGTGTAAATTGCCAAAATACACGCCTATTGTGTAAATTTCAAAATACACATTTCAGTATGTAATTTGATGATAACACTAAGTGTGTAAAAGTTATTGTGATCACTCATGAAATACCCACATTAATGTGTAAATTGCGCAAGAATACACATATATCTGCGTTATATTCTTACTCATTGATCTGTGTAATCTTCTGTGATTACACTGATAAATATGTATTACGCAAAAAACACATATTATTGTGTTATTGTAATTTACACAGTTCTTTGCGTAATATGCAAAATATGCATATTCGATGGAGGTTCAATAACTATTGTGTCTAGTGTATATGAAATATCTGTACTGAAACGGGTTGATGAAGAATATCGATATATTTATGCTTAGTTTCAAAACCGTAGCTGCAATATTCATATAGTTTTGTAGGGAGGAGTAAAATGGGGGGGGGGGGGTAGTTGAAAGTCTGATTTTTAGCTTATGGGGCTAGTTTTGTGATAGTGGATGCGATAAAATAGTGTTGTTTGGACTCGGGATCATAGTGATGTACACACTTCTCATCCACTATCACAAGTGTAGCATCATAAGCTCCAAATCAGCCTATCACACTCACTCCCCTCCTCTTAAAAACTCCCTATAAATAGGTTTTTAGAACTTTACCCCTCCCTTTAAAACTATGCTACTATAGCAGCTACGGATCTAAAATTCAGCATATAGCCATTTAAGACATTAGTTTTTGATATTCCTCATCAACCATCATAGTACAAATATTACTTCTCTGTTAGTGGGGAAGTATGGGACACATTATGACATTTTCAATTTCTTTAATTATAAAATTGATTCTTCAAATTATGTTTCTATATTGCTCAAGGACATTAGAAAGTGTTTCATTTTGTATTCTATAAATCAAAGTTTTTGTATTTGTGTCAAGTAAAGTTATTTTATTCTTTTTGTGAAAAGAGTCCCATTCCTCCCCACTCTCCTCTAAATATGCACATAAAAACTGCTATTTTATTTTCTCTATTCTTCCTTGCTTTTTAATTTTATACTTTCCCCTCATTTATATATTATTCAGAACATGCAATTAAAAATTAAGATAAAGAAAAATAAATAATTAATTAATGATAGATTTTAGACTAATCAGATGGAATAATCATAGTTGGTAAACTTGCAATTTCCACACTTTTTATTTTCAGAGTTCAGACTCAATTTTTCATTTTTTATTTTTCAGACTCAAGATACAAAGTCAGTTATATTGAAGGTACTGTGTTACATACAGTTATAAAAGTAAAATTTAAAATACTATAAAAAATAGAAAAAATTTATGTAAACTTCATCTCTCCCTCACACACACACATATTACCTGCAAATATTTTAGCTGATTTGTTTATATATACATAAATCACCAATATTACATGTTGAATTGTTTTCTTTTCATAAATATTCATCATTACAAAGAATTTGCCATATAAAATATTATCAGGACTATCAAGAAAGCTGTTGAATCATTAAAGTAACATCTTTTGCATTGAATTTATATTTAGAAATTTGTGTCTTAAAAAAAAGAAAAAAAATACAAATATATTTTAACATTAATGAAATTAATCCTATCTTCATAAATGAAAATTTCAGATATCCTAATTAAAATTTTAAGTATGAAACTAATGTGTATTTTTATTTATCAGCTATAGTAAAAAATAAAACGAGAATTACTGTGTCTCTATCCAAATATCAATTGACTCTTATAAATTTTCGAAATTAATGCTCGTAGAATTTATTTGATAATTACATTTGTGTCTTAAGTGTATAAAACTCACCCGGCGGGGGATATTTATGTAGAGGGGAGGGGAGAGAATAAGTTCGATTTTGAATATTCATTATGACACAACTGTTATAATTTTTTATATACATACAATCATATGTTTTATGTCATATAAGTTCTATAATAATATGCAAAATTAGAATGGAAAAATGCATTGAAAAAAATTGAAAAAAAAAAGCCATTACTTTAATATAAATTTTCTTCAGAATTTTTGATCTGGAGTTATTTTAAATCAACGTATTTGCGCCCTTTTGCAATTTACTTCTGTGTATTTTTATTAATTCTATAATTAACAAGAAAAAATTATGTGTTCTTTACTATGACTATTTTAGTGGAAAATAGTTCTTCCGATGTAATATTTTCAAATTAAAACACAGCTGAAAATTTAATGTAATTAAGAAAAAAAAAATTAAAAAATTAATCTCTCAAAATCAGGAAATGTAACGTAGAAACTCAAAAGTAACGCTATAGTTTTAATCGATGATAAACTTAGTTAACATTATAAGTTTCATAATTAAAAAAAAATTCAATAAATAATTAAAACTCAGATGAATTGTTTAACTTATAAATCAGAATATATAATTTATAGATATAGTATACATTTGTATAATAGTTTATAAATAAACTATAATATCTTTAACACAACCGAACCAAAATTTAACACCTCACCCCCCCCCCCCCAAAAAAAAAATGATATTAAATGTTTATTTTGCTACTGTTAACATACATTCATAAATTCTTTTTAAGATGAAAATTTTTCAAGAAATAAATGACTTTAGATACAACAGTTGTTATTTTAATAGACATTTATCAGGAGTTATGTAATGTTGACATTTTTTAAGGCAAGTAAATTATACGTGTAAAAAATTCTTATACGTAAAAAACAATCCAACATGTATCATGTACATTTATACATAAATAGAAACAAACCAGATAAAAAAAATTGGAGGTAATACGGACGTATGACATTACATACCTTATATTTTACAAGAGAATAACTTATTATATACTATATTTTTCTGAACGAGAGCGCCTGCAATCAGCTGGACACACCATTAGTTTTCAACTTAAACATGATGAAGCCAAGTCAGCGAAGATAACGATTTTAGTTTTGTATGCTAGATTCGCTTCTAACTCGGGGTTGAAGTAGTTCCTGAATACAACCATCAATTGCATTGCAAACTGAAGTTAAACTAAAATTACAAGTTAAACCTTGAAATGGATATTAAACATTAACATATTAAATGAATTCGAAATAGTTTTTAGATTTTACTGAAGATTAAACTACTATCCTTTTAATTAAGGGGGGGGGGGGCAACAAAAAAAATACCAACAGTACAAAAAATATAATTTAATTTTATGAATAAGCATAAAGTGGGATTATATCTCTATTATAATGCCTCGTTATGAAGTCTTCTTAATGTCGCTTTAAGAATGAAATCTAGCACTATTACTGAAAATTACAAGTAAAATTGTGAAAAAGAACAGTATGTGCGATGGCTGAAAGAAATTACGATTTAATCAAAACCTATAATTATACAATCAAGCATTCTTATATTTGATGTACAAATTTTAAAAGGGAATTCGGAAAACGAAATTAAAATTTACTAATTAAATGAATAAAATTTTACGTTACATGTAACAAAATATTTGTTACATTTGTTACATGGGTCGAGATTAAATTTTTTTAACTTCTTTTAAATGTTCACGTGCTGCTGAAACGGAGAGAGTGAGAGAGGTGGTCAGAGTATCTTATAAAAATATATTAATATATTAATTTATTACTTAAAAATACTGTTACAGCAAAGCAATGACACCATGTCATTTATGGAATGGGTTTACTAAAATAAAAAGTGTAGCTCTGAACAATATGTAAGCCTCCTATCCGTTTCGTAACGTCTACTTTAAAATTCACACATTTATAATTTTTTCAACACAATAATTAGTGTAATTTCAGGAGTAATCTACATTTACACATTTTTATGAGTTTATGCACTGATAACAAACTTACAAACTTAATGCCACAAACTAAACACACATTAAAATAGGCATTTTTTATGACAAGTGGGTGACTTTAGAAATTTACACTCTTACCTATGTGTAAATTACATGGTAAGTGTACACGGTACATGGTAAATTTACACGTAATGCATGGGTACATTATGTGTAAATTACAATAACGTACCAATTTGTGTAAATTCAGACATTTTTCAGCATTTACACATTTATTTATGTTTTTCAAGTGATAACAAAATACACACTTAGTTTGTTAAGCGAAAATGCACATAAAAACAGGTAAAACTTTGCAAAAAGTGGGTAATTTTCATGTCAGGTGTGTAATTTTAGGAATTTACACACATATATATGTAAATTTGTCTAATTTTCACTTTTATTTTTTAGAGTGTAAGTATGAAATTCATGATTTTATGCCCGATTCTATATCATGATTCAATCTAACATGCAGCCCTAGTAGCAAACCAATATTGGTCCAACGTTGAACCAATATTTCATATATTAGAAATATTGCCAATAAAACGCCTATATTGGTTAAATATTGGCATTTCAATGGAAATATTTCCAATTAATTCCCGATATTTTACAAATTTTGGCATTACATTGGAAATATTGCCAATGAATTCCTAATATTGTACAAATGTAGGCGTAACATTGGAAATATTCCCAATATTTAAAAATATTGGCGTTTTACTGACAATATTTCCAATGAAACCCCAATGAAATATTGGCTGCAAATATTGACCAAATAAGGGCAAAATGTAAACATCCCAAATTGGGAGCAATATTTCATGCCAGTATTGCGCCAATGTGCCAATATTGCTCCAAGATGTAGCCAATGATGACCCAACATTGTTTGGCTACTGGGGAGTAGGCACATTATATCTGTTTTATTAAAACACACATAAATATTATACCCTGTGTGTTCTGTTGCATATAAAACAAGAAAAAAAAACTTTTATCAATCTTAGATTAGAAACAACCTCCAACATATTCCAAATGCCGTATTGAAACTTTCCCGTTTAACATGTTGAAAAATCTCATCTAGCGCAAGAATTTGGTAAACGCATAGCCATATAAAATTCAACTTCAGCCGTTACCATCTATAAGCCTAAACGTATTCAAACTAATTTATGAAGCTCTTATGTGTGATCTCTGATATAGATCTAAAGATATTATGATTACAGTATACTAAAATTTAGTTAGGATAGGAAACATTTACCACAGGAAAAATCCTTTTCATCATTTCCCTATAATAAACAGAAATGTATTCGAATTCGCTCATGCAGCCCTGTATACGAAATATACAGGGCGTACGTTATTATACGCCAAATAATGCATAAACAAGTCGGTAAGTGTAATCGCTAAACAACTTATCGTTTAACTAATAAATACAAATTGTTGATTTATAATTATTAAATTTTAAATAGAGGGTAGCACCAATAAATTTAATTAAAAAGTAATTATTATAAAACGAAGTGACTTATTTCAATCAAATTCAAAATTTTCAAATCAAGTAATTCAAATAAAATCCAAAATTTCCAAATTTTCCAAATCCATTTTTTTTAAATACAAAAAAATTATCGGCGGTATAAATAAAATTTTAAATTTCAAAAAGCTTTCAAAATTCTGAATCATTAATAAATCGCAATATTTTTTTTTTTTTTTTTTTTTTTTTTTTTTTTTTTTTTTAATAGAAAAAAATTGAACTCCACAAAATATTATCAATGTCTGTTGAATATGGTTGAACGAAATTCGAATAATATAAACCCTTAAATTGGCAAATTATATGAAATTTCTTCTAATCTAATTAAATCCATCTTAATAATAAAATTTCAAATTGCAGCATCGGGACTCGAACTGAGAAATTTCTTTTTACATGGAAGTTGCTTTACCTCCAAGCTGTGATGTCTATACGAAAAACATTGAAATTAAGATTAATTTTTAAAATTTAAATCGCAAAATAATACGGATGACATTGGAAAAATTAATTTAATTAAAATAGCAAACTTTTTAAATTTTTTATGATTTGTCGTGTAACACGAGGTATTCAGCTGTAAGTACACAAAATTTCAAAACTCTGACTTATACAGCTTTTGTGTATGGACTCTGTGACGGACAGACAGACAGAGGAAAGAGACGAATGGAATTTCATCTGATAGACGAATATCTAAAAACTGTTAAATTAATAAGCATGCATTCCATATGGAAACACACTTGTACAATTAGCGTTCATTGCAGCACTGCAGCAAATTATTTGCGTAGGTTCGCGTGAAGGAACAATAAATTGTAAGCATACCATATTCTATTATAAATAGTACACCTCAATAATATACACAATTTAATTGATAGCAATCAGAGTGTTTTGTAACGCGATCCAATAGTGAAAATGACTCCAAATATAGTGAAAAGATTAAACGAGATGGAAACAGAAGGTTTCTGGGAAAATTAGTTCGAAAAGTTACAACTTGGGGAATATGTGGCACTGTGTGATAGAAAAGAGAATTTTAAAAAATGGAGAATGAATAGTGAAATAGAAATACTTGTTAGAACATTCAAATCACATTCAATACGGCCGCTGTTTTTGTGGGTCACATTTTACATTCTGTACACAGCATATGCATCCTCGAATAGTAAGATGTCTGCAGGAATCTTCAGCACACTCCGTGTTATGTAATCCTTCAACATGGCTAACTCTTGGACAACCCCGTGACAGACCTTATACTTTAGGCAACCCCATAGCCAGAAGTCACGTGGAATAAGATCAGGGGACCGAGGTGGCCGAGCAGCGGCTACTGACTCTTTCTGTTGTGAATTTCTGTCATAGCATGTGCTGTATCCCCAAAATGATGTGTCTAGGGGCTCCGTCTTGCTTGAAAATGATTGTATCCAGACATTGTCTTTACTGAAATGCTAGAATGATGAAATTTCATAACATTTGGAGATATTTCTTTTTGGTAACACATCAGGTTACCGGTATTACCGGTACTGTTGGGGCAATGTTCTCATAAAATAATGGACCCATGATCACTTCCGATGTGAAATCACACCAAACAGCTTTTTAGCGCATAGGCTATCACAGCCTGAGAGCTTATGTGCCCGCCCGTTCTGTATGTATGTATGTTCGTTGTGCGTGTGTGCGTAACGCGATAACTCATAATAAAAATATCCAATCAACTTGAAGTTTTGCATATAGATATATCCTGATAAGGCGCTTCTCTGATTAGGTTTTGGAGTTCATTCGATATGTATAAGAGGGGGAACGGGAGGCTCAAGCCCCTTCCCTTAATTAATATAAATGTGTTTTTCATGCAGAATTAACAGTTTTTGTTCGAAATTTAGATATAGGATCATTCTGATGAGGCGATTCCGTGACTGTTATTAGATGTTCATTGAATAAGTATAAATAGGGGAAACGGGGGCTCTAATCCCCCCCCCTTAATTTATATAAATGGGTTTTTAAGCAGAATTGTCAGATTTCGCTCAAATCTCTGAATAGTTTTGGAAATTTAATGGTTAAGCAAAAAAGAGGGGGATAACTTCTCTTAAATTATATTAATGCTAAATGGGTTTTTATTAAGAATTATCCGATTTGCTCTGAATTTTGCATATAGATTTTTTTATATGATAAAGCATGTCCTTGATAGTTTAGGAAGTTCAATGATTAAATATAAAAAAGGGGAAAGGGGAGAGCTGTTTCCCCTTCTTAATTTTTTTTCGAACGGAATGCGTAGCTCAATGCCATCAGTGTAATTGGGAAATATTCTTTTTATTACTATATATGAATGCAAGAGAATTTCTTTGAATGCATTTGATGATTTGTCATCCGAAATTTGGCAAATCAGGGAAGTTATACTTTCATTCAAGAATTGTTAAGAAAGTGTTAAAAAGAAAATTGACAAAAATTTAAAATAAAGGAACCTCTAGAAAATGCATAAAAATAATGTTACAAAAGCAACATCAATGAAAATTAATGCAGTTTTTTTTTTATTCCATTCTTAAAAGCATATATTCTTTTTTGAAATATAATATTTTTTCTTTAGTTTTTAGAATACTTTTAAAAATATTTGGGCGATCATATTTTCTTAAAGTACAGCATTTGTTTCTCAAGACTTTTTTTTTTGCGAATACACATTGTTTAAATTTAGTAGTTTTTAAGATCATTTCAAAAAAAAAAATGTTTTTTCTAGTTTTCTATGCTACTAAAATGTCTGAAAGAAAGCAAAAGAAATGACACTGGAAACATAATTCTCCATATGCGAGGACAAATATGAGACTTTAACTTTTGAAACACAATCCGTGAATGATAAAGAAGGATCATAATGAGATTTGTAAAATGCAGAAAAGAAAAACTTTCAGTTTCAGAATAGCAATAAAAAATATATGTATATATATATTTTCATATATATATAAAATATTTTTTTTTTCGACTTTTTTTGTTTGAAGACATTTTATTTTAAAAATTTTAGCCATTTTTACGATTTACTTTTTTTTTTTTTTTAAATATAAATTATGAATAACATACAATGCAATCAATAAAGATTTTAAATTTTCAATATCCAATTAAAATTAAAAATTTTAATTCAATTTAAGCAAGAAAGTAAAAATCGTGGATTAAAATAAAGATTAAATAAAAGAAAATTTTCACATTTAAATTACGAAAATATCTATGTTTGAAAATATTATGTTTAAATATATAAAATTATTTTTTAATAATATTTTTTGAAAATGCGTAACACATTTGAGAATAAGAATTCAACAATTATGGCCCAAACCGGTGCAACCGGTACGAGGTGATTTGAAAAGTTCGCGAAATGAATTGTATAAGGCAGCATCAGATGAAACAGATAGCACCAATTTTTTTCTGCATAAAGGTTAAATAGAATATTATTTCGGTAAGCAATATTCACTTTGGCATTCCGATGAATAAAGTTAGTTTTGGGAATGTTACAAAAATGGATAAAATTGAAATACGCGCTGTTATAGATTATTTTATGAAAAAGATTGGAAGGCTTTGGAAAGTGATAAAGATCTGAAGTATTCTTTAGCAGATTGTGTTATAATTGAGCACAAGTGGATGTCGAAATGTAAACGTAATTTTAAGACCGTAGAGATGATAATCAAACACGGCCACAAAGCCTGAAATCATCGAAAAAGTCTACGACATGCTGGTTAAACAGAAACATCGATTAAAAACTTTCGAAATTCCAAGGGTATTGGAATATCGGATGAAGCAGTGATGAAAAAGCATTTTGCAAGATGTGTGCCTCGCACTTTGACAATGACTTAAAAGTGTCAGAGAATGAGAATTTGTCAAGAGTCTCAAGACTGTTTTAACGAAAATAAAACCGATTTTACTACAACAGATGAACGATTAGTGTACTATTATAAGCCTGAGACTAAGAAACAATAAAAACAATGGAGACATTGTGGTTCTTTAGCACTGTCTGCAAAATCAGGTGAATAATTCACAGCATCAGTCTTGTGAGATGCTAAGTTAATATTACTAATTGCACATCTTCCTAAGTGCCAAACAAGAAATAATGAAATACTAGCGAGCTTCGCCCGCTAGCGGCCCATTTCTGAAAATAAATAATCTCTCTAAGGCCCGGTGCACACTTGCGTTTTCTAACCGCTGACCACAAACCATCAATCATCCTGTGGCTGTCTTGATTCCTTGTCTCGTAAATATTCCTCCCGTACGTCAAAGTGCATTAAGAAAAATACTTTCTTATTAATTTTCATAATTGTTTTTTCATTACTTAAAATTGTCCTTTTATGTGGATATAAAAAAAACCCATTGATTTTTTCATATCGGCGTAGCCTGGCTAAGTGCACGCATGCGCAATGCGAAAAACATTGTTTCTGTTTATGCAAAAGATGAAGATTTAATATTTATAAAAATATGTTTGTTGTTCTGCAAATGGTTACACCTATTATTTTATTTAAAAGATAGTTCTGATAGCAATATTTTTCCAAAAATTTCATACCTCATTAAAAATGGATTACCAAGAATGGTATTAGCCGATTTTAAGGAAATATTGAAATTAAGTAAAAGTTGTTCCTAAAAAAAAAAAAAAAAAAAAAGTAGTTCTTTCTTTCCCCGTAATTTCGCGGTTTATATTTATTTAAAAATACTTCTAACTGTTGTATCGTTTCAAAATAGTGATGCAACTTGTACCACGGTATTCTCTAACTGCTTTTATGAAGATTTTAAAGAAATGTCAAATTTTAATATCTATTTATTTGCAATAATGTTCTCTAACGATATTTTAAAAATATACGGATTACCGAGTGTCGGATTAGTGAGGTCGCAATGTATTACTATTACACACTTTGAAAAAAACCTCGCGTATAATTTTCGTGTAAAAATATGCATATTTTGTAAAAAAAAAAATTTTTTTAGTTTTTTCCTTTTCCACATTTAATAATTTAAATTAAAAAAATCGCCTATTATATTATTTAAAATACAGTTACGGCCTCCCGATTTTTTCAAAAATTTTATGCAAGGTGTAAAACCAGTACCCCAAATACACATATAAAGATCATTGAAGAATACAGGATTTAAGGGCTACTTTTACCTAAAAATATGGCAGAAAAAGAAAAAAAAATCGCCCGTTTTACGCCGTAATTTCGCGGTTTTTACAGATTTAAAAATACTTCTAACGGTTGTATCTTTTTGAAATTTTGACACAACTCAAAACGATGTATTCACTAAGAGGTGTATAAAGATGGAAAAGAAATACTGAAAATTAGGGATTTTATTCATATAAATATGATCGGAAAAAGTGTCGAAAAAGCAAACAAAATTGTACGATCGGAGACTCTTTTTCTCGATATTTTTTCAAAGGGTTAATATTAGAATATTTCAAAAATAAACACACCGTTGGAAATTAGACAGAAGCGTCTTTGAGGGGGTATTTTTTTTTCTTTGTCGTGCCTCCAAAATTAAAAAGGATGGAATCGATTTAAAATTCGATAGTTTTCGGTCGAAAATTCTGCGGAGAAAAATGGAAAATGAAAGCTTTAGGGAAAACGTTTTTTTCAAAAGGTTAATGTTCGTATTTCTTGAAACCGAATAGACCGTCAGAAAGGTCTTTTAATTTCCTTCAAGAATATGTAATTTGTTTTAAAATCCGTGAATCTGCAGGGCGGATGCGACGTTATATAAAACTCCTTAATTTTGGTCTTTTCGACACCTTCGTGGTTCTTCATCCGCGGAAAGCTAGTTTCGACCGGAGAGCTCCGTCAGAGAACCGTCTCGGAACTTGGATTTTTAGTCACGTTTCCCGGGTAGTTTTTAATTAATATCTCGGGTAATTACCGGGCGATTTTCTCGAAATTCATTATCACAAAAGTCCGAATCGTCCCGAGTCGATAGACACCCAGAGCGCCACTCCACTCGGCCGTTGAGAAAAGTGTTTAGCGGAACAGACAGACAGACAGACAGACGTTTACTGCGGTTAATAATATAGATTACGTTAAACAGCTTGAGCGAGTAGATGAAAAAATCATGAATAAAAAAGACCTGATTTGCTTAAAAAGAAGTTCTATCAGACTAATGCACATCCCTTTAAATGTGTGGTTGCAATGAAAAACATGAACGAATTGAAGTGTAAATTGCAACGTACCACTTAGTTGCCTGATTTGGCTCTTTCCAACTTCTAATTACCGCTACTACTAAAAATATTCTTCCGGAAAAAAGATTTTCCACTGAAGAAGAAGTGAAAGCAGCATCCGACGACAATTTTGGAGGACTCCGTAATGGTAAAATGGCTTTGAACATCCTTGGATGAAGTGCATTGTTTTTCCTCTGTCATAATTTCTTTATCACGATGTAAATAAAGAAAAATCTCACATAACATTAAAAAGAGAACCACTTTGTGTTTCTCCCATCTAACATCGAAACCTCGTACATTTTATAGCCCTATACAAAAAGTTAAAGAACCGTAAAAATCCTCAGTTAAAATCTTACTTTATCTATTTCTTTAAACTTTAAATTCTTTATTATTGTATTTTAATTTGCTTATTTCATGCCAAATGTGAGTTGAATCGCCAAATATACCTCTATGAATTCTTCAATTGCGTTATTTTAAGGATATCACATTCGGCTAAGGTGTCACTCTACTTTTCAAAATATGCGAACTTTTTCCTCACCAAAAACGTGAATATAATGTCGTATTTTTTCAAATTCAAATTTATAGGCTATTGAAGCAATTTTTAATCTTATTTCAATGTTTTACATTTATTGTTAACTAATTTATATTTTTAAATGGTTTTCTTAAAAAAATTAATATTCAATTAAATATTAATTTATAAGTAGCCTTTAAAATCGCATTTTCAGAAAGTTATGCTGCTGCAGAATCAAAAAATATCATTTTAATGAAAAATTGTTCCGATTCTCAAACTTTCTAATATAGGACTTTAAAATGTACCAAGTTTCAATGCTAGGAGCTAGCAACATCAAAAGTGATGTACAGGGCATGAGAAGAGAAAACTGCGCCCGGGGTAAAGTCTCAATTTGACACCCCCCCCTTCCAAATTTTTTCTTTTATCAAACTAAAAATGTCGTTTGTACTATAAATTTGGCGCCCCCTACATTTTTCGTGACCGGGGCGACCGCCCCCTACGTCCCCCGTTTCGCACGACGCTGGTGATGTATATAAGTCTCTTATAAGTGAAAAAATCTCATAGTATCGCCTCCTAAGTGGCGATGATTTTAGATAAACGTAGCGTTATTTAGATAGTCATGTTAAAATATATTTTTCATTTCATAACAGAAATGGATACGACATATTTATGGATAGATTAGAATCTAAATTTATGTAGTTTTTTATGAGCATTAATAATAAAGCAGAGTAAAAATAAGTGATTAAAAAAATTAATAACTTTTGTCTTAGTTACGTTTTAATTCAAGTTTATACACGTCCATACAGGAAAGTTATAACATGCAGATATACACCACGATGAATAAAAAGTTCCTGTAATCATTTATTTAAAGTGCTAAAATTTGAAAAAAAGAACTTAGCATGAGGCATTATTATAAGTTATGATTTAAAATTTTGATATATTTTATAGAATAATAAGTTGGAAATTGTAGGTGAAGCGTAACAAATAAGGTGCGTTCGTAAGATAATAAAGTTTTTAAAATATTCAGATAATGGCTGGTGTAGCAGACAGTACTTCGGATACTGTGTAGTGGTCGAAATTTTTGTGTTCCTGTAAATATACAGGAAGTAATTTTTATTACACCTCAGCAACGTATATCATATTCATAAAATGTGAAATAGTTTAATATAATTATAATACGCCCCAAAGCAACGTATGTTAATTTCCTAAAATATGAAATAATTTAATACAGTTAAAACACGCCCCAAACAATGTTTCCCTATATAGCATTATTTAGTCGAATACTTTTGTGTGGCCCTGTAATTTAATAATAAATATTCTTTGCATCACAGACTGTACAGAATGTATATTTTAGTATACATATACTTCATAAGTTCATGTCAATTTCATTATGTTCGAATGAGTGTAATACCATTAAAATGAATTTGAAACTTTTTTTCCCCATTGACCGTAATGTAAAGGAATACTTTTGATTGTCCCTGTAATTAATCTATGTATCTGATTTTCATAAAATTTTAAATGACACGACAAAATTATGTAATGATTATATGTTTTAAATTTCAAACGATTAAAATGCATTTGAAACTTTTTACCCCCATTGAGCGTAATGTAACGAAATCCTTTTGATTGTCTCTGTAATTGATCTATGCATCCGATTTTCATAAAATTGGAAATGACTCGACAAAATTATGTAATAATTATGCATTTTAATTTTCAAACGATTCGGATGGATAGTTTTTGCGTTGTTATATGAGGACAGGCAGACGAAAGGACAAAACGACAACTATACATACGTATTTACATAATTACGAACGCACCTAAAAATGAGGATATTCACTGAGCATCAATTTTTGCAGGAAAAAGTGATAATATTTCATGTAATCGTGATGTTAAACTAAAGATATAATCTCATCGTGACAACATAATCATTTCTATATAATAAAACATAAAAACTGTTCAGAGAATTTTTTTTTTAATTTCTTATTAAAAAACAAAATCTTTGGAATTATATTTCAATAACAGAATGTTTTTGACATTTCGTTTTTTTATTTAAAAGATACAGTTCAATATGTTCTTCTTCTTATTTTCAACCATTTTTTTCTAAATTAAAAAGAAAAAAATCAGAGCCATTATAAAAGTCGAAACAAGAAGAATATTTTTTAACGTATTTGTCTTGATTTGGGGCAGGTGGATGATAAATGTGCATTTGAAACAATAGTAATAAATGACAAAGGAGGAAAACAATGACATTTTTACTTCTATTGAAGAAAACCAAAGTCTCTAGAATGAAACGGTAATATGTTTCTTTTCAATTTTGTACTGCGTCTGAAATGTACATAATTACACATTTATTTAGCTCAACTTTGTTTTTGTATGTAAAGATGCAATCTTTTAACCGATTTACCACTCTCTTTCAGATATGCTACGATTATAAAATTATATAGACAAATGAATTTTGAATGGTAATAATGAAGAAATGGTAGTTGGGGGGGGGGGGGGCTTTTTATATAATCTAATATATTGACGTTCTTAAGACTCGAAACAGGTAATATAGCTATTTTATAGTTTACAATCTTATTAATTGTTAAAGCCTCTAAACAAATTGAAAAGTTAAATACGTAAAATTTTTATTTATTTAAAGAGTATAATGAAAAACATTGTCCCCCTGTGACCTGCACGAGTACATATGGACAGTGTAAAATTGGTATTGGGGGGAAATTGGGATATCACATTACTTTGAAATCTCAGAAAAATATTAATGCCAATTTATGTACAGTAATTTTTAATAACAATAAAAATAAGTTACAGAAGCTTTAGCATTATTATCAGACATCAATATTTTCTACATTAAACACTTGAGAGAAAAGCAATAATGTCTCTGTAATTTTGAATTCTCACCGATATGGTAAAAAAACTCCTGACATTAGACATAACCCTCCTGCAAAAATTTTTTAAATAGCTGTCACCGTTTCCAAGTTATTGAATTTTAAAATCCATCAGTCATTTTTTGGGACACCCTGTATACATATGCATGATGGTATGTAATTAATACAGAGGCCCCCCAACGACTAGTTTTCATATCTTCTGCTGGTTTTCAACACTTTTCCCCTTTTATTCTGATTTTTCTCTGGAATAAAAGTTAGACAATGAGATTTTCCAGGTTTTTCACCCAATTGTTACATTTCTCAATGTTTACAAGTAGAAGAAATTATTGGATTCATCAAAATTTAAAATTTCAATTTTTTTTAAATGTCTGTCTGCGAGTCTGTGATTATGTGCCTGCATGTGGTAAAAATTTTGTGAGCTCTCTATCTCAAGAATTACTGGGTGAAATTTAATAAAAAATCATATTCGGGTAGTCTCTCATATAAATTGATGTTTGTTAGTTTTTCGTGTGAACTGATTAACGATGGCGCTGTTGTGCTGCATTTTTTACAATTTCTGTAACAGCTCTATCTGAAGAACTAATGCACAGATTTTAATCGAATTTCAGGTTATGTTAGTTATTGAAATGAATAATTGTTGTTTATGTTTTGGTGTAAATCGCTCAACAGATGTCGCTGCTGTGCTGCATTTTTTATTATTTTTGCAATAGCTCTATCTCAAGAAATAATACACGGAATTTAATATAAATTTATATTCATGTTGCCCATGATATTCATTGATGTTGATTAGTTTAAATAAAAATCGCTCAACATGGAGTGCTGCTATGTTTCATTTTTTGCAATTTATCCAACAGCTCTATCTCAATAACTAATGCACGGATTTTCATCAAACTTCAAATTTAGGTATGCCTTCAAAATATTATATTACATCGACGTATGACGAAATGGGCGACTCTTACGGATTCTAATGGCAGTACTGGATTAAAATTTCATGAATGTGCTGAGTCCCTGGAATTGTATAAAAAAATAAAATCTAAATCGGACTAGATAAAGTGCATCAACTGCAATCGGTGGTTGCTTGGAACATGCTCATTTTTCTCTATCAACGGTAAGTGTGATGTTTGTGGGTGAATGGATATACTAAATCAAAGAATAAGAAGAAATAACAAAAAAAAAGGTTAGGGCCAAATTAGAATAGAACCAATACTTATATTAATACTTACATTATAAGAGCAAATTGCAATATTCGACTGAATTTAAATAAGTGATTTAAATCTTTTTTCGTAATTATGTTGCCTATTGTTCCCAGTAATTATGCTATCCATTCTTGTAAATTCAATTTTTTTTAATTTCATTCTTGTCTTACATTTAATTTTTTGAATTTTTGTTAAACTTTTCGCAATTTAGTGATATCCTTATCATTTCTTGAAAGTTTACTAACAGTTATTTTTATTTTAAGTAGTTTGAGAAAAAAAAGATGTAATTTGCTTTTTTTAAAAAAATCTGACACTGCACATGAAATATGATGTTAAGAAAAGGCGTTTGGGAAAATAATCATTCCTACTTTATTAAAAAGGTTTAACCTTGTTTAACACAAAAATTTGATTCTAAAGAGTTTGATTAAGGATTTTTGGACTTTGTTGTTTTTTGAAACATTTTACATTTTACACGAAAAAAAAAGTAAAACTTCGGTACCTATGTCTCCATTTTACCCTAATCAAAAATTGTAAAATTTGTTGTTTTATACAACAAAATGGAAATACGAGCACAATTTTCTTGAAACAAATGGTGCGTAGTACCACATTTTCTGTGAAGATACTCAAAGGAAAAAGATTAAATCTATCTCACAGTAAAAAGCAAAATACTTTCTGAAGGTTTTTTTAAATATTTAAAATTTATTCTGAAAAAAATGAAAGAATTTATAAATATCATAAAAGCAAGATCTTAAACATTTTCTTTGACCAATGTAAAAAATCTATTTTGTATTTTTATTTAGCATAAACTTCTTATTTTACGGGGGAAAAAAAATCATTCTGCCATTACTATAAAAGCAAAAAGCGGTAAAGAATCTTTTCAGGTGTTAAATTTTGTTTCAATACATCCATAATGAATATATGTTTCAAACAAAAGTCGCAAATGACAGAGGAAAAAAAAATAAAGTTTGTACTTTTCACAAAAAAAGTCTTTCTCCAAGATAAAAAGAAAAGAACTTTTTTTGTTTGTTTATTTTTATACGTATGGCTGAGTTCTTTAATTTTATTTTTTAAAAACAAGTGCAAGAAAACTTTTTTTTCGAAACCTGAAAAAATTTCTATAGCTTTAATAATGTAAATACATATATAATTGTAGTATTGTATAATGGTTATATATATATTTATATATATATATAGTCGACTCTCGTTAATTCGAATTTTCACTTAATTCAAACTAAACATGAAGTCCCGAAATTTTCAATGGCTGAATAACGTTAAAAATTTTCATTAATTCGAACTCTTGACTTCGTTTAATTCGAATTAACGAGAATTCTGATTTTTCATTTTTGTTTTATTTCTCACGGATTGTAGATCATTTAAAAAACTTTCTTTCTTTTTTATTTTTGTTAAAATAGTTCCGAACGAGTATATATATATTCTCATGCATTTGATATCCATTTTCTTAGTGCCCCGTCTGTCCATCAGTGACGCTTAAAATTTTTCTTCCATTGTGCTAGTTTCTAATCTTTTAATTAGCTTATGTATTTATGCATTCTAATTAAATATTAAGTCATATTCTAATGATAACAGACGAAATAAATTTAAAAAACATTATAACATTTATTTCTTTGTAATAGTTCCATATTAAGCATGTGTGCATTTCATACTTTCCATAATTCGAACTTCGGATAATTCGAACATTTCTTGTGGTTCCGACAAGTTCGAATTAACGAGAGCGGATTGTTTATATAAACTGAATTACGTAAAAACAAACGCATTACTATTATCTCACTGTGCATTCGTTTAAGTAAAAGGTAAGCACTCCCTATTGACTCTGTAACAAATTATTCTAGAAGCAAATTACTGGTACGAAACGATTGGAAGTAATGTCTATTTTTAAATTATATATATGAAATTTTATTTGGAAGACGCCTACAAAATAAAACAAGCCCTAACTTTGTTTTTAGACAAGCAATACGAAAGTTTGACACCTTAAATAAATCCTACAAATAACCTAAAAGCAATTATTCACGAAATTCGTACGATTAGTATAAAGACATTAATTACTTTTAACCAGCCTATTTCAGGGGCTGTATCATAATTGAATTTCGGTACTCTATAGATGGTATGCTACAAAATGACAGTGTCACATCTTTCAATATGTTAATTCTTCCCAATAAGACCCTTTTTTACTCACGTAATATGTTTCGAATATTAACAGCCCAGATATTTCAATAAAATGAATAAAATTTGTGTTTTTTTTCTCCTTAAATCAATGTGTTTTTCGTTTAATTAATTTTTAAGTTTGACAGATCATTTTCATGCTTGACAGTTTAGAACAAAGCTTGAAAATATAAACAGCAATGACATATGCTAAATGGATAAAGATGAATAATTTTTAAATGACTGGCTCAAAATGTTTTTATCTGTCACATATTTTATTAAATGTATGATTTTACTTTAACATTTCATATTTATGTGTATTACAAATATATTTTTTAAATACAAAGCTTTATTTTTATATAGATTTTACATTAAAAAAAATGAATAAATAAATAAATTAAAAAAAGTATAAATAGATTTTTCTAGTTTTTATGTAATTTTTAATTAATATTTATACCTTATAAAACAAATATATGACGAATGTAACAAATTCTGTATATTACAAATAATTTATCATAATTAAATTATGACTGTCACTGAAAATGAATGTTCTTTTCGTGGCCCGCATTTTTTTTACTTCTTTATCTTGTACAAATATGGCTCAGCAATGTAATTCTTCTTGGTTCTGACATACTTTAGGTAAGAAGTTGCAAAATCGTAGCTACCAGCAATATCTTTTAGATATTTCTTTCAAAATTACAGTCGAGTCTCTATATAATGAAATCCATCGTTCCAGCAAAAAAATCGTTACATAGAGAAATTCGATGTATAGAGAATGATGTTAAAAATCGTATTTAATGTGCAAATTTTGAACAAAGATTATTTTTCATCTTTTTAAGAATTTAAAATGTTTAAAAGTAAATATTAACCTAACATTTTAAATCAAATAAGGGAGACTTGCATTAATTTCGGACGAAGATATCTGTAATTTTTTGTTGTTTTGATTTCAAAATTGTCATGCTCTCAAAAAAAAAAAAAAAAAAAAAAAAAAAAAAAAAAAAAAAGGCTCAAATTTTAGTAAGGAATGAAAAATTGTAGTTAACATTTTTCTCCATTTGAAGGTCTCTCTTATGTGCCTCTCATTGATTCCTCTCTTATAAGTGTAACAATCCAATTGACTCTGTTTTTAGAAGGATGTGGAAAGGTGAAATGAATTCGTTGGATTTAAAGAACAAAGAGGGAAGTAATATAAAAAAAAACTCAGCACTGACCGATAAATCAAAAATAAGTGATGGAAAATTGATTCCATATGATTTCGAACCTCTTTTAAACTGAATAAATTAAGACCAATTTATGAAAAAAATCGTTATATGGAGATAGTTATTTCGCTATATAGAGACTGTTTTTAAAGTAATCATGCGAAAAAGGGACCATTCCTACTAAAAATTCGTTATCTAGAGAAATTCGATGCATGGAGTTTCCTTATGGAGAGACTCGAATGTATGTGATTAAAGCCTTTGTAAAAATTGAGTAGACATTTATTTTGTCATTTTTCTGGCTTCCATAAATTAAAAAAGAAAATTGAATATTACATGGGATTTGAGATACTATATTGAAAACAAGTTCCTTTAAATAAAATTAAAATGTTAGACCTAAAAAAAAACAAGGTGTAAATCGCATGTAAAGCGGCGCAAATGTTCGTACGATAACGAAGTTTTAAAACTATCACTCTCATATATCAATCTTATAGAATCGTATATAGTTAATTACAATTAAAATGCACACCAAACAATGCTCTCTCAATATGCCATTATGCAACAGAATACTTTTGTGCGGCTTTTTAAATTAATAACAAATGTTCTTTGCACCACAGATTATACAAAATGTATATTATAATATGTACTTTATAGATGCATATCAATTTTATTATGTTCGAATGAGTGTAACACCATTAAAATGCATTTGAAACATTTTCCCCATTGACCGTAATTTAACAGAATACTTTTGATTTTCCATGTAATTGAACCACGCATCTGATTTTCGTAAAATTTGAAAAGACTCGACAAATTTATGTAAAAATTGAATATTTTAAATTTCAAAAGAACCGATTGGGCAGTTTTTGCGTTATTATATGCGGACTGGCGGACGGATTGAACGACAACTATAGGTGCTACGTATTTACATAATTACGAACGCACCTAAAAAAGATGCAATTAAAAATAGCACACGTAATGAAAATAGTCGTCAAAGCTCAATAAATCAAAGTGATTTATTGAATTTTGACTAAAGCAAATTTCATCCTTAGTGCTTGTCAAACTAACAACGAAAACAGAATTATTAATGATTTAACTGAAACCAATTTATTACGATTATGTCATTTAAAAATGTTATTCTTAACAAATCTTTTTATCACTGTAAACTCACAAAGATTTATCCACGCAGAAAATCTATTCATTACCTTAATGGTTTCATTTTTCCGGACTGCATCAATTTGCAAGGAAATAAATCATGTTTGCATACGTACTAACGCCTCCACATTTCCTTAAAGTAGTGCCTTGAGCTTTCGTTTAATTAATTTTTAAGTCTGACAGATCATTTTCATGGTTGACAGTTTAGAACAAAGCTTGAAAATATAAAAAGCAGTAATCTATGCTAAATGCGATAAAGGTGAATAAGTTTTAAATGACTATCTCAAAATGTTTATCCCTTTTGCATAGCTTGTTAAATATATGAATTTACTTAAGATTTTATATTTGTGTATATCGCAAAAATATTTATCTAAATAGAACGCCTTATTAATTACCTATCATACATAGTATAGGATAAGTCTTGCTATCGTCTCGAAAATTGAAAAAAACTTTTTAACGGATTTACACTTTTCAGACACTGAATATTCGAAAAACCTATTTTTAGAAAAATTGCCTTCCGTCTGTTTGTGTGTCTGTGAACACTCTATCACCCAAAGATTTAAAGATAGAGACTTGAAATTTGGTATGTATTTCGTAAGTAAGAAAGAGAAGAAGCCTATCTAATATCAGTAACCACAATTATCCGGATATTTTTTTTTTTTTTTTTTTTTTTTTTTTGGACTCTCAAAATATTCGTTCTGATGAAAAGTGTGTAACATTTTTTTTTCTCTTTTAAGGTGTGTTTGTAAAATACAATAAAAAAACATAAATTTTGCATAAAGAATGAAGGCGTTCGGATAATTCGTTGCCGAAATATTTGTAATTATATTTTCCACATTCTTCGATTCTTCATGACCCTGTATTTCTTTCAAGCTTCAATTCAAAGATACATTTCAATTGAAAATGAGATGCTTCATCCGATGCAGTAAATTGTTTGTTAATATAATTATAATTTTTGGAGTTATAGCTTCTTTTACGCAATTCGGTATTACTTAATTATCCCGTCGATCAAACCATTATCGCCAAACTGTAAGATTAAATGCGAATAATGGCTTATCGTAAATGCCTCATTCACTTGACATTAAACCCATTAAATGTGTTTATCATCCATCATCAGGTGATTTTATTATGTTGATTTTATTATCATCCATCATCAGGTGACGTTTTATTTCTAAATTTCAAAACTTCAGCTAAAATCTGTATTCTATGGTGTCTACTCTACATACACAACTGGTACTTTTAAACATTGTATTGCTATGTTTTGAAAATTTAATGGGCTTAAATTAATAAATTTTATCTGCATAACACTCTGTAACTTTCTTTATATTAAATTTTTCAAGTATTCAATAAAAATAATAAAAGCAAATTTTGCCTTAATAATGTGATCGAAAATGTTTGCGTTTTTGAAGAACAAATTCAATTGTTTTCTAAAATGCAACCATATAACATGTACAAAATAATTATTGTTTCTTTCTATGGACTGTTCTTAATCAATTGCAGCGATCATGTTGGCCATATTCATAGAAAACAATGATATTTACAGTGTTTTATGTACCGGGTGTCCCAAAAATGACTGATGGATTTTAAAATTCAATAACTTGCAAACGGTGACAGCTATTTAAAATTTTTTTACAGGAGGGTTATTCATAATGTCAGAAGTTTTTTTACCGCAATTTTTTGTTTTAGTTCGAACTGATCACCTGGCATTCAATCTCCGTCAGCGCCACCTATTGTTTGAAATTCGAACTAAAATAAAAAATTACGGTAAAAAAAAAACTCCTGACATTATACATAACCTTCCCGCAATTTTTTTTTTAAATAGCTGTCACCGTTTACAAGTTATTGAATTTTAAAATCCATCAGTCACATTTGGGACACCCGGTATATGACAGATGTGATATACAGTGCAATGAAGGTTTAAATATTTTGAAGACGTTTGTTTTATCCCTTTGTACACATGTACTACTATTTTATTTTTATTTAGAACACTTTCTGACATAAATTATCGGAAAGTAGTGTTTAACATAATTTATTTGTTATTTTTATTGTCAAATTATCAAATATGCCGTTTAAAGAACTCGTTTTTGGATATATATTGCTATACAAAAATCTATGAGTTTATTAAACATTTATGATTTGAAATAATTTATATTTTGATAATTTATTAATGAGGAATTTAAAAGAAGTGGTTAAGTAAATCGCATGCTAAAAATTGAGAAACGAATAATGGAAATAAAAATGTTAATTTACTTGGAACTAATTTATCAAAATTAAGTCATTTCTAAATGTCATGTAAATATTTTTTTTCGACATGAGATAGTCGCATAATAATTTTCCACTGAGACAACCTTATTCATTACTTTAATTGCTCCATTTTTCTAAACAAAGTCAACTTTCAGGAAATAAGTCATGTTCGATGACTTACTAACGACCTCGAATTTCCCTGAATTGGTGCTTTGAGATTTTTTATGATTAATTTTCCTGTTTGACAGTTTAAAACACATGGAGATGTGAGTTAGAGATATATGCATTGAATAGAATATCATAAAGTCATTTTAAAAGAGCGTCTGAGACTGTTTAATCCAGGTTTTAATGTATATATATCGTGTAATAAAATGATAGAATGGATATACACTATATGGCAATGGTGACCAGCCACTTGTGATTTTAGACATTTCGTTAAATTTCTAGCAAAAATTAATGAGGAATTATCCTAAAACTCTAAGCGTGTAAACATAGTAATAGAGGCCATACATTTCCGTGAAGATTTTTTTCGCGAAAATCTATAGGGGACCATCAACAAATTGAAAAAGAACAAATATCTTTTGGATAACCCTGTCAAAAATAACGTAGCAAAAACATTCAAACGATAGATTATGATTAAGTGATTCATTGTAATAAACTGAGTTCGTTTTTATGAGGATAGCATATATACTCGTACAGAAATTAAGGTTTTTATAACAGTTCCAAGTTTTTCCAAGTTTTATGCTTATAATTTGCAGATTTCTTTATATGAAATAAAGTTATTTTTCCGAAAAAATGACAAACAACATTGTACATAATATCCTGTTATTAGAATAAAAAAATAATAAAAATTGTATGAAAAATGAGCAGGTTAACTAAATAATTTTTCATTGTGCATGCGTGAAAGTTATGAAAATTTCATTTGCATATTGTGTTAGCTAAATGTATAGAACAATACTAGTGAAAGTCTCACAATCATAACTTGGAAATTCTGAAAATAATCATCCACAGAATAAGCTCAAAATCCGTTATTTCCAAAATGAAGCAAAAAAATGACGGGTCCATTTATCCATGGGTCAATATAGAATACACAATATTGTACGTAGTACTATTATACTTGGATACATCCCCTCATATTTTTCTTTGTCTTTAAGAATAACGAATTTTGAGCTTATTCTATAGACGATCACTTTGAGAAATTTCAAGTTATGATTTTGAGACTTTGACAAAAGTTTCTGTATACTTTTAGTTAACATAATATGCAAATGAAATTTTGATAGCCTACACGCATGCGCAATGAAAATTACTTAGTAAATTTGCTCATTTTTCATAAAATTTTTATTATTTTTTTAATTTTGATTACAGAATATTCTGTACAATATTGTTTGTCACATTTTCGGGAAAGAACACTATTTTATAAGGAGAACACTGCAAATTATAAGCAAAAAACTTTCAAAAAATTGGGTGTGTTTTTATTAAAACCTTAATATCTCTACAAGTATACACGCCATCCGCATAAAAATGAACACAGTTTAAAACAACAAGACACTTAATCATAATCTACAATTTCAACGCTTTTGCTACAATAGTTCTGACAGGGTGATCTAAAAGATATTCGTTCTTTTTCAAAATTTTCACGGATTCTTATGAAGTTTCAGGAAAAAATTTTTATGGAAATGTTTGACCTGGGCTAATATGTTTATGCACTCTGAGTTGCAGGATAATTCCTTGTGTATTTTTCTAGATATTTAACAAAATGTCTAAAATCGCAATTGGCCGGTTACCTTTGGCCATATAGTGTATAAAACAATTGATATATATCATGATAGACATCTAATATTTACTTTTTAAAATATTATGATTTTAGATATCCAATTAATTCTCAAAATATGAAAGTGTTGGATAAATCATAATATATATAAGAACTTTAAAATACTCAGTTTTACTTAAAATATAATTAAAATAATTAAACAGAGATGTCGATATTTAATTTTATTTAAAATATCTTAATACTTTCAAGCCTTAATGAGAATCTTCCTCAGAGAATATTTTTAAAACTAATTTTTGTTTATTTATACAAATACATTATACTTTGTTTATTTACAACATTTTGTTTATTTATACAAATAAATGTATTTGTATAAGTAAACAAAAAGTAGTTATAAAAATTTTCTTTCAGGAAGATTCTCATTAAGGCTTGAAAGTATTAAGATATTTTAAATAAAATTAAATATCGACATCTCTGTTTAATTATTTTAATCACTTTTTAAGTAAAACTGAACATTTTAAAGTTCATATTATATATTTTATGGTTAAAACAAAGTGAAAACTGTGTTACATCATATGTTTTTATTTAGGTGTTGGCTACTTTCGGTATTTTTACATAATTAACATTTATTTTCAAAAAATATCAAGATGTTTGTTATTTTCTATATTTGTTATTTATTTTCAATATATCACTGTGCAAAATATATTTGATATTGTATAAGTTTAAAAAAATTTCAACTGTTATTGACTTTGTTATAATGTAGATACAGAACTTTTGTCTCTCGGAGTGAATTTTTTAGCCAAACAAGAAAACAAATATTTTTTACAAGCTTTAGATTTATGATTTTATTTTTAAAGGTAGAACTAATATGTGGAGTATAATTAATTTAGAACAGCCAATAAAATATAAATTGTATAATTTAAATAATGAGTTTTATGCAGTTTTATTCGAAAATAATGTTTTTTGGTTCTAATTCAGCTGAATTTAAATTGTACGATATATTTTAGGAATACAAAATAAGAAAAGCTTTCTTTTATGCAATTTCTTTTAATCAAAGAAATTGTTTTGTATTTAAAATTTTATTTTATAAATTTCTGATTTGTTTTCATATCTTAAACTGAATACATAGTATAGTTTTATGTATATATAAGTGTATAAAGCAAATTCTTTCTGTTTTCAATTAGGTGATTTTCAATTTTGTTCTACGAAAAAAGAAGAAAAAAAGAAAGGGCCAAAAAAAAATGAATTTTTAGAATAATGTTTGATTAAGTTTTCATGTTAAGTGCAATATATTTTAGTTTCTAATTTATATTATGCTTGAAAATATTTGTTATCAACTACAACTTGGCTATTTCAAAATATCGGATATATTTCAATAACATCAGATATGTATCAAAATATCGGATATTTTTGATATTTTCTAAAATATTATGACATTTTGAAACTGTGATTTAATCTAATTCATACAGCTCAAATAATATAAGAGTTTATTTAATAATTTTTGCATGCGTATTCGAATAAGTGATATTCGAATTTTTAAATAATACTCTCCCAGAAAAAAAAAACTCTTACATAAACTATAATTTATTAATTTTTAATAAGTGTTTTAGTGAAAACTTTTTGTACTGTGAGAATGTTGTTTCCATTAGTTTCCTAACAATCATTTCTACTGTTTCGCCTTCTGCTACTGACTTCTTTATTACTGTTAATATTTCAGCTACGATTTCCTTTTCTATTTTTGCTATGAATTTTAGTCTGGTTACCACTAAACTGCATTTTCTTAATATTGCAATTATTATTACTTTTATTGGTATTGATTTTTATTTGTAATTAACCTTTATTATTATTATAGCAGTGCTAATTCGTTGCATAAAACATTTTTCATCTTTTTACTTACTCAACCGTTCGTTAAGTTACCGAGCCGTTAGATAATCGTTTCGAAAAACGAAAAAAAAAAATAAAAAACATTTTTCGACTGATTTTCCAGTTTTAGCCACTGGAGATTCCGTAAAAGATATTTTTAGGGGGTAAAATGCTTTCCGTCTGTGTGTGTCTGTCTGCGTGTCTGTAAACGCTCTACCTCTCGAACTAATTGAGATAGAGACTTGAAATTTGGTGTTTATTTAGTAAGTAGTAATGGAAAGAAGCCTATTAAATAGCAGTAACCTTGATAATACGGAACAATTTTTTTCGGACTCTCGAATTATTCATTCTTATGAAAGGTAGATAAATTTTTTTGAAATTGTTTATTTTAAGGAGTGAATATAAAAAAGGTATAAAAAGGCATAAATTTTGCATAAATAATGAAGTCAAACGGATAATTAGTTGTCGAGTTATTTGTAATCATATTTCCACACTCTTCAATACCTGCATTTCATTCAAATTTCAATTCAATGACATATTTTTACGAAAAAAAGACGTTTAATCTGAAGCATTAAACTGTTAGTTAATATGATTGTCATTTTTGAAGTTATAAGAATGTTTCTTTTAAGAAATTCGGTACTACTTGATAATCCGTATCTATCTATCATTAAAACTATCTAACACTGACAAACTACCACCAAACTATAACATTAAATTTCAATAATGGCTTTCACACCAATGTCATTATTGACATTAAACATGTTACACGTGTTTGTTATCTCATCAACTAACTTGTAATTCTTCGTTATATTTTTATTTTTATTAATCTTTTACTAATTTAGCACTTTCGTTATTTAAAATTAAAAAAATATGTAAATTTATATAGTTTACAAGTAGTTTGGCGATTTACATAATTTGTCGAAAATGGTCGATAGGATAATCAAGTACTATCCGCAGTTCGGTAATAGAGGAGTACAATGTATTAAAAATATCTAATTATATGCTTATAATTTATTTTGGAACTGCAATGTATTTTATAAATAGTTTACACATATTTTATTTTCATATTTTATAATCTACCTCCCATCAACCAGTTTTTTTTTTTTGATTTAAATTAATTTGTTGATAAAAATATTTCATTTAATTGGTAAAAGTAATAATAAATTTAATGCATCGACTTATGTTTAGAATGTGAAAAAATAGCTGTAAAAATTAAATTATCTTTCCACCATATTTGTTCGAAATATACGAAAAGAAAATTATTAAATGAAACTAATTTACAACAAAATTTCACCTTTGTTATGTGTATAACATATCTAAATCAGTGTTGTTAATTTAACACAAACCAATTAACAAAAGAATCCTACATACATTAACAAAGTCTTATTCTTACACAATATTAATAAAAACTTAATAAAATGTTATCTACTCATTGCCTTAATAGTTTCGTTTTTCCATTACAATATCAGATTGCTAAAAACAAAGTTCAATAACACCTAACCACTTCACTTTATACCGGAAAAAAGTACCTTGAGCTTTCGTTTACCTTTTTTTCCTTTATGGAATTGGCAGATTAAACTACAAAACTTGGAGATATAAAAATCGAGTTATGAATAAAAAGGAGGAAACATATACTCTATTGCCTGTTTTTCACGAGTGAAGTAATTGAGTTGGTTGTCATAAAATGATAGCTGTTTCATTTAATCAGATTTACAGTTTCTGATTACCACTTGTGAAATCTCCCACCAGTAAACTTAACTAGAACACTTCGTCTTATTTTAGAGCCTTACTGTCTAAACATTTTGGTAAAAAAATGTTGTAAAAAAATTCAATTTCTTTTAACTGGTGTCAGTTTGGCGAGGTGTTTTAATCTTTTTACTGACACAATTTTGGTTGTCACAATGTGGCGGATTTATTACCACGGAAGTAAACTCTTACCCGTAAAAGTGAACATCAGTTTTTGGAATTCTCTTTTATTGAAGATTTCTATTAATAAGCCGTTTAAATAAAGAGAAGTTATATATATATTTAAGATATTAATCAATTTCTTGATTAACTTTCCGCAGTGAAATTACGCCTGATATTTTTTAAATACGTATTTAAAAAATATCAGGCGTAATTTCACTGCGGAAAATTAATCAAGAAATTGATTAATATCTTAAATATATATGTGAATTACCGATACCCTATCTATACCTATACCTACCGATACCTTTTACCCTAGTATCTCATGTTACGCCACAGAATTGTGTGCTCATGAAGACGGATCTTGTGCTGCGATTTGCAGCATATTTCCAATATATGAAGTGAAAAAAGCTCAGCTGGATATCGTCGTCGTAGCTTAAATGGTAGAGCACTTGGAGCGCTATTCCAAGGGTTCCGGGTTCGATTCCCGGCTTGGACATTTTTCACTGAGTTGGTCTTACGCTTAGTAGAAGTATGAATATTCACGTATTTAAAGAGAAGTTTTCTGCGTAATTTTATTCGTTAAAATTTGATGCAGTAGTAATGAATCCAGAGAAATGGGTTACAGTTGAAGCTTCACTATTTTAAGGATATGTCAGCTCCTCTCCCTTAATAGTTGCATGGATATAAATAGTAATATATACCCTAAAGCGAATAAATAATTTTTTTTAAGAATAACTCAAAGTATTTTTTAACATAAAATAAAAGTACAATTTTACTTATGACTCAGATATGGTGAAGGATGACTTAGATATGGTTACATTAAGAATTGCAGCAACCGAATTTATTGATCTCCTACAATATATGTCCCTCTTATAAATGATTGTTTGAATGTAAAAATAACAAACTAAAATACATAAAGGCAAATGTATCTTTGCATTTAGATAAAAATAAAATTTAATGAATCGATGGAAACCTTTTAATCTAATGCATTTTAATCCGAAATTCACAAGTATATTTATTTTTAAATTCATGTTTATTTATTTATTTATTTTGCTCCAGTTCATTAATTTGATCGTGTACGTTGTTTAAATCATTGTTCAACAATTAAACAAAAATTTTCAATAAAATTAATCAGCTTATATAAATTTCTTTTCAAAACAAGGATATAAATTTAAAAAAAAATCAATGAATCTAATGGTATTTAAACAGTTTTTAAATGTTCATGTTTTATAAATTTAACGAAGGATATGGAAATGCTTATTAATTGTCCTCTTTTCACTGCATGAGATTCTGAAGTTATCAGTGAGATCCTTACTATATGCTTAAGGAGTCTGTTATCTTTTTAAATCTTTTTCGCGAGTATAAAAGTGGTATATTTTCGAGTTTTTATAACATAGTAAATACTTATAGAAGTTTAAACGTTAATTTTAACCAATACATTTAAACCATACATAAAGGTTAATAAAATATAAAACTAAGTCCTTATAGTATAATATAATAAAATATACAGTTTAGTTGATATTGCAAAAACTTTTCACATGATATGCCACAATCCTCACGATAACTTGAACTAGAATAATATATCAACATATAATTTACGTTAAAATGAACTTTGAACTACAATTTATAGAATGGATTAATGATAAATAAATTGTCTGGCTGAAATTATTTTAAAAATTCAATTGAATTTCAAAAATGAAACAAAAAACCATACTAATTAATAATTAAAAAAATAATGAAACTATTTATTGGACTGAATAATATTAATTCATTTTTTAAAATATAGGTTAGAGCTCATTTTAAAATAGTAATTTTTACATTTCTCTACCTATTCTAAGTTAAGTTATCCTGCAAATTGTGACATACTATGAGTAAAAATTTTGAAATATTAACCGAACTGAATCTTTTATTATTCTAAACTAAAAGTGTTAATTTTTAAATTTCATAAAGCAGTAAATAGGACTCACACATACATTACCATAATTTATGTAATTTCAATAAATATTTATAAAGCTATCATAACTTAAAATTATATCACTTTTGCACCAGTGACGGGCAGTTTAAAAGGTAAGAGACCTATTAAACCATATCCCTTTATTTGCAAATATGATATAGAATGATGAATCGAAATTTTACCAACCCTACTAACTGTAACTACTTGCAACTATATATAATATGACCCAAGAGAAACATTTGAATCCTAAATATTTCGAAATTTTACATTTAAACTCACATAAACTTTGATGAATGAAGACACATACTCAGAATTGTAACTTAAATGAGGCTAATAAAATAAAGTGCAGTGTATAAAATGCGTATTTACAAAAGTTATGTTTATTGCAAATTGATTTACTTCATCATTAAAAGACTTTCGTTAATAAAAAATTAAACAGAATTTGTAATAAAAACCTTTTTGTAAGCTATAAACTGAATAACTTTTAAAACAAATTGAATGCTTAAATTTTAAGATTTCTAGGAACAGTTTTGGAATATTTATGGAAATTTTCTTTTAGCATCAGATAATTTAAAATGTCGTAGAAAATTGGTCTTCAGATTAGGTATGTCATGTAGACATTAAGAAATACAGATTTTTTTGTCTATTTAATGGACATGAATCACACATGGTAAATAGATGATTTATTTTAATTGCGAAATTTAGCAATTGTAATTCCCTTGTACGTATAATATGACTCCAGGGTCATTCCATGTCAATTCAACCAGACCTTGTAACCCGACTCACAGGGATTTTGATGATACTTTGTGTACACACTAATTCTATCATGAAAGAATTCCATTAGAAATTTTTCCTTCCTAGTCCTCATAGTTTGTGAGATATGGGGGGTCCAATTCTTGGGGTTTTCTCAAATCGCTCATTTGTGAGTGTATTTTGAGATTGCAGTTCCATCTTCAAAAAATTGTTTCTCTGGATCTAAAACATGAATAATCTTAAAAATATCACTGTAAGAATATAAAAAGATGCAGATTTTAATAAAAAAATATTTAAAAAATTTACTTGTAATATTTAGGATAAAAAAAGTCAGCCAAAGTTGAGAGTTATGGTTATTTTTCCAAATTTTTGTGACTTCACGAAAAAGGCTGCAAACAAAAAGGCAAATTAAATTTTCAATTTATTTTTGTTTTAAATAAAAGTTTACACTTTGGGCTTTCTATCTATGAAATAAAAATGATGTGTTTCGCATGGCTTATGCAAAAATTTTGGGTACTTCCCAATTAGCCGGATGCATGTTTTATTTTTACATTTTACATATGCACACAAAAACACAAATGAAATTTCCAATTTCTTTTTGTTTTAAATAAAAGTTTACACTTTGGACTTTCTATCTATGAAATAAAAATGATGTCTTTTGCATAGCTTATGCAAAAATTTTGGGTACTTTCCAATTAGCCGGATGCGTGTTTTATTTTTACATATGTACATATGTATAGATCTATATAAATACAGATGTATTATACATGTACATATGTATGTATATATACAGTATTTTGATATATATATACATAACACTGGTGCCCGTCTAACCGAGTAGTACTAGTAAGTGTAAAGTCATGAGTGAATCCAGTAAGTGAATCTGCACCAATTAAGAGGAACTAAGTTTACCTGTGGTACCTAAATAATTACTGGAATTTCTATGAGTTATTGAATTTAATGTTATTTGATACATGTTTTTTTATTTGCAAAGTAAAGTTTAGGCTTTGTTTTTACTGATTAAAAAAAATCTGACTGTAATATGTTTCCCCATTAAATTTAGGGAATGGTCCATATATTTCATTTCGTTATTTAATAATGGGCATTTTTTGCTAATTTAAAGAATCTCTTCAATTTTATTTTCAATAATTAAACCCAAAACAGATTTTTTTTTGTACAGTATAAAATAAATAATTTTTTCTCCCCACATTTCCATTCTTTCTATTGAATGCTTATATATTAATTATTTGTGTTTAAAAAATGATCAAAACCTTGCATTTCCTTTCCTTGGGTAATTTTAATTAGTTTAAATATTTATATTGGCAGGTTTAAATATACAAATGTTTAACAGAACTTAAATTTGTTACTATAGTCTGAAAGATTTAATTGCGCCTGCCTTGTATAAACACCATCTGATAAAGACAGGATAATGTTTGTTTGTGAAAACAGATGTTTTGAAATCAATTTAATCAAATTATTGTCATTCTGTTGTTCTTATCATAGAAGAATGATCTAACTTTTACTGTGCTACTAAAAATATATTCTGATTTTTACATATTTTATAGTTTGTGATATGTATAAATATTTTTTTTTTTGCTTTATTGTTTTAATATGGAGCCTGATATTAAACCTTCTACTAGTCTTCAGACTTGAAGTATTGTAATATTAACTGGTTTAGAATGTCACAAAACTAGCTATACAAATAACAGAGAAATAGACTACATTGATAATCTCCGTGATTCAGAAAAATAACTTTTATTACTTAGGACTATTGCATTTATAAAACAAAATTTAAGTGAAAACCGTTTGATTAATATATGTGAGCATCACAGAATTTGGCTCTTAATGAAATATGAATTTTATCAATATAAATGTAGAGATCCATTTAAGCGGCATAAAAAGCAAGTGAGAAAAGCAATTAGGGCAGTTAAGAGATTTATATACGGCCGTAAAAGTAAACCAAAGTTGAATGTTATGGTTATTTTTCCAAAATTCTGTGACATTATGAAAAAGTCTCTACACAAAAAGGCAAATGAAATTTCCAATTTGTTTTTGTATCAAATAACATTAAATTCAATAACTCACCCAACTCCAGTAATTATTTAAGTACCACAGCTAAACTTAGTCAGATTTTTTTCCCCTTAAAAGGTGCAGATTTTCAAAACAAGGCAAAATTTGGTACTTTCTCGGTTAGACGGGCACCGGTGTTATTCATAGATATATCAATATACTGTATATATACATACATATGTACATGTATAATACATCTGTATTTATATATATCTATACATATGTACATATGTAAAAATAAAACACGCATCCGGCTAATTGGAAAGTACCCAAAATTTTTGCATAAGCCATACGAAAGACATCATTTTTATTTCATAGATAGAAAGCGCAAAGCTTAAACTTTTATTTAAAACAAAAAGAAATCGGAAATTTCATTTGCCTGTTTGTGTGCATATGTAATATGCAAAAATAAAACACTTATCCGGCTAATTGGAAAGCACCCAAAATTTTTGATTAAGCCATGCGAGAGACATCATTTTTATTTCGCAGATAGAGAGCCCAAAGTGTAAACTTTTATTTAAAACAAAAAAAAATTGGAAATTTCATTTGCCTTTTTGTGTGCATATGTAATATGTAAAAATAAAACATGCATCCGGCTATTTGGAAAGTATCTAAAATTTTTGCATAAGCCATGCGAAACACATCATTTTTATTTCATAGATAGAAAGCCCAAAGTGTAAACTTTTATTTAAAACAAAAAGAAATTGGAAATTTAATTTGCCTTTTTGTGTACAGCCTTTTTCGTGAAGTCACAAAAATTTGGAAAAATAACCATAACTCTCAACTTTGGCTGACTTTTTTTATCCTAAATATTACAAGTAAATTTTTTAAATATTTTTTTATTAAAATCTGCATCTTTTTATATTCTTACAGTGATATTTTTAAGATGATTCATGTTTTAGATCCAGAGAAACAATTTTTTGAAGATGGAACTGCAATCTCAAAATACAGACTCAGAAATGTGCGATTTGAGAAAAACCCAAGAATTGGACCCCCCCATATCTCACAAACTATGAGGTCTGGGAAAGAAAAATTTCTGATGGAATCATTTCATGATAGAATTAGTGTGCACACAAAGTTTCATCCAAATCCCTGGGGGTCGGGTTACAAATGGGGGAAAAATTGGTTGAATTGACATGGAATGACCCTCCAGAGAAACTGGTAAATCTTAAAATTGCGAAATTAAAACCCTAAAATATAAAAATGTTCATTTTTCTCACTTAAAGAGAGTTTTTGTTTTTTTTTCATTAAAAAAATCGATTTTTTTTTCTTTTCATTTGCCAAATAATTTATTAGTTATTTAATGCTTGAACATAACTCGTCCGTCATTTCCCCTCTCACACACACACGTGCACATAACGATCATTTTGGTGCAACTATGCGCACAAAAATGTTTACATTTCTACTACGACCCATGTATCAAATTTTATACTGATGTTATGCTGGTAGCGCTACTGGTACAACGCTTTTTTTTTTCAAAACTATTATACATATGACATAAAACTATAAATACGTTTTACGCAAAACAATTTTTTTCGAACTTAGCAAGACCAAATTGCAAAATCTATGTATTTATGCATTTTCGACATTTTTTTTTTTTTTTTTTACATTAAAGTGGAAATAATTTATTGTATCTTGAAGAATTTTAAGGCATTTTTATGAAAATAAATAGTTTTTAGAAGCATGCCAAAGTATAAAAAGAAGGGGGGGGGGTGAAAAGTAGAACCTGATTTTTTTTTTTTTTTTTTTTTTTTTTTTTTTTTTTGAGCTGCGCACGCGCTGTAAAAAAAGAAAAACAAGTAAAAGAATAAGAATTTATTTATGACTTTGAATTTTTTATGTTTTCGCTATATTGTCTATATCCGACATGCTCCCCCAACAAGCATTAAAGTAAGCAATGATGAAATGAGGGGGTGGCCTGGGAGAGGGACATACCTCCCCTTCCGGGGAGCCACAGAAGTCTCTCAGGAGAAAAATGTCTAAATTCAACACTGCATATAACACTACTACATACTTGTCACCGTACATATTTATACATTTTAACGTAATACCATATCTGGAGCAAACATGAAAACCATGCTTTCTCCTTTAGATACAAATTTTCATAAAACACAATATAACTTGTATTTAATACTAATTTTTATTTGTGTATTTTTATTTCTGTTATTCGACAGAATTCCAAGCATACGTAAAAAAATATTAAACTTAAAACTAATTAATACAATATATTTAAAAATTGGATAAATCACGTTTTGACCGAATTCAGAGGTGGAAACATTTTTTGATTGTTTGACAATAGGATAAAATGCTTTTTGAATTAAATAAGTTCTAACTAACAAATATTACAAAAGCATTATATTATTTGAGAAAATGCTGAACTTCAGTAGATTATAGATAAAATAAAATGACAAATTATGGTACATAGTAATATTCATTAAACATTTACTAAACAAATATTTGTTTGCCAAAAAGCCACTTCAAATTTTAAAACCAATACATTCATCTAGACAGTCGACACACTTCCACATCTTCTTTATTACAGGCTGGTAAATAATGGATAATGTGGTTGTAACATTTTAAGACATCATCAGTTTGATTTTGTCACTGATCACCATACATTATTTTCAAAAGTTTTTCAACATCTTTTTTCTTTTCAACTGATATGACGTGGATAAGAGGAAGAGATTTTAAAACAACCCCTTGAACACGATCAACAGTAATTACCTTTTTCAAAAGATTTACATCAGATTCATCACTTAGATGTTGAAATCTATAATTCTGGAAGCCTTTCACCTTAACAATTCTCTTATTTTTCTCTAAAACAATCCGTTTCAATTGTGAAATGTTTGGTAAATTACGAAAGTACACATTTTGTGATTTAGTATTCAAAACTTTCCAATCAGTCCCCAAAATTATCACATCACAAACGATTTTGTACATATCATAAGATTCTTCCTTAGATATGATTGTAACATTTTTTCTTGGAGATCTTCTCAACACTATGAAACACAAAATCTGCGGGATAAAACTGTGTTTTATGATTTGAAAGTATAACAGTATTTTATCAATGCTTAAATTCGATGCGTACGAAAAATGCAAAAGCATGTGAACATTTACGTTATCTTTATTTTGGACAATACACCCATCACTGAAGAACCTTAAAGTATTTTTACTTTCAAAATCCATTTTACTTAAGTGATAGGGTCCCGTGACCATTCAGGTTAACTGTGATTGGCAGACTGAAGAAATCACTGTTTGAATGAATTCAGGCTTTGGAGGAAACACTCTTTGGTTGTAACGTCAAATTTTAAAACTAGTTTAAATTAGGAAAAAAATTGTTAAAAATGCTGTTTATTTCTATGCAATTCAATAGAGTTCATAAACTTAACAATAACTCTTTATTTTTTGTGATTAAACACGGTTTGAATGTTTGCTCCACATATTATCATGAGTGTAGTCTATTCCCTCAAAAGAAATTTGTAAAAATATATATATATACATATATATATAGAGAGAGAGAATTTCGTGGCATTTCATGCATATTTTTTTATTTAAGAAAAGTTTTGTATCTAGTAAAAATCTGCAAAAAAAAAAAAAAAAAAACTTCATTTGAGAAAAAAGGCTAAATATTACTTTTACACATGATTCAATAGCTATAATAGCCGTATTTTTAAAAGGCTGTAACTTTGATTATAACTGAGATACAGACATAATTTAAGCAGAATTCGACAGATGAAAAAGTCGATTTTAATGTTATTCCATAAGTAAAAATTGATATTTTGATCGAAATTTACGTTTTAAAAGTGTTCGGATACCATAATAACAGCCATACAGTTGAATATTAATAGTACAAATATGACATGTAGCAAAAAATTGTCAATCTGGCGGGGAAAAATAGTAAGAGGAAAAAAAAATAAATACATTATAAACTTTTCAACAAATTTTATTACATAAAAACATGATAAAGTATTTTTTAAGGAAAAACCTTATGTAACAACTAAACATAAAAATAAAACATTCTATTAAATAAATGTATTTTTAATACACATAAATATAAAACTTTAAAGTAAAATTGTACATTTAGGAAATTATGCGAAAGAGAAAAGCACTTTGTGTCAGTCATTTAAAAATGATTCATCTTTATCGCATTTAGAGTAGATTACTGCTATTTATATCTTCAAGGTTTGTTCTAAACTGTCAACCATGAAAATGATCTGTCAAAAATAAAAATTAATTAAACTAAAACTCAAGGCACTACTTTAAGGAAATGTGGGGGCGTTAGTACTTCTGCAAACATGATTTATTTCTTTGCAAATTGATGCAATCCGGAAAAATGAAACCATTAAGGTAATGAATAGATTTTCTCCGTGGATAAATCTTTGTGAGTTTACAGTGATAAAAATATTTGTTAAGAATAAAATTTTTAAATGACGTAATCGTAATAAATTTGTTTGAGTTGAATAATTATCAATTCTGTTTTCGTTGTTATTTTCACAAGCACCAAGCATGAAATTTACTTGAATCAAGATTCGGTAAATCACTTTTATTTTTACGATGATTTTCATTACGTGTGTTGACGTGCACTGCATCTTTTTTTTTTTTTTTTTTTTTTTTTTTTTTTTTTTTTTTTTTTTTTACTTTGAGCATATTTGACATGGAGTCTTGCCGAGATAGTGCCAAAAGACAATACAGATACTTATAAATATCTCAAGATACAGATGTAAAAAAATGAAAAATTAATGTTCTTTTAATTCTATTCAATTTACCAATTTTAGATTATTACTTTATTAATCAGTATTTTAAAAAATTGTTTTAAAGTGTTTTCATTTGAGATAATGTATAGATATTAAGGTGGAAAATTTTTATGAATGTGATGCTCTTCTTCGACAGGTACACTTTACCGACATACAGTCGAGTCTCTCTATAACGAAATTCCATACATCGAATTTCTCTATATAACGAATTTTTAGTAGGAACGGTTCCCTTTTCGCATGATTACATTAAAAACAGTCTCTATATAGCGAAATATCTATCTCCATATAACGAATTTTTTCATAAATTGATCTTAATTTATTCAGTTTTAAAAAAGATTCGAAATCATATGGAATCAATTTTCCATCACTTTTTTTTTTATTCGTCGTTCATTGCTGGTTTTTTTTTTTTTTTTTTTTTTTTTTTTTTTATAAATATTACTTCTCTCTTGTTCTTTAAATCCAACGAGTTAATCCCACTTCTCGCACACCTTTCAACATCCTTCTCAAAACAGAGTCAATTGGATTGTTACACATGTAAGAGAGGAATCAATGAGAGGCACATAAGAGAAGCATTCAAATGGAGGAAAATGTTAACAACAATTTTTCAATCCTTGCTAAAATTTGAGTTTTTTTTTTTTTTTTTTTTTTTTTTTTTGAGAGCGTAACAATTTTAAAATCAAAACAACAAAAAATTACAGATATCTTCCTCTGAAATTAATGCAAGTTTTCCTTATTTTATTTTCATTAAGCTTTCAAATAAATGTCTGTTCTCTTTTTTGAAACTGCTTAAATAATTAAGAAATAAAGTGTTGGGTTAATATATACGTTTAAACATTTCAAATTCTTAATTAAAAAAATCAAAAATAATATTTGTTCAAAATTTACACATTAAATACGATTTTTAACATCATTCTCTGTACATCGAATTTCTCTATACATAACGAATTTTTTACTGGAACGATGGATTTTGTTATATAGAGACTCGACTGTATACACTTTGTCGATGTAATTTTTTTTCTTTATATTGAATGTAATTTACATTTCGTCGATTATTTGATTTGTGAACACATTCATTTTTTTTTTCTAATTATTAGAAAACAAAAATTTAAACTTCGTTCATATATTACCCCCCCCCCCCCCAAAAAAAAAAAAAAAAAAAAAAAAAAAAAAACATGATACAGCAAAAAGTGGAGTATGAGCAAGTACATCACTGAATTTTTATTCTTTAAAATACATTACAAAATAAATAAATAAATACATAAATTACATTGCGAAAAAAATATATAAATTGACATGCATTAAAATTGATGTAAAAATAAATTTATAATGAAATAATAATATGCATTTTTTTTTATAGAAAATGTAAATTAGACAGGTCTGTCCAATTTTCCTAGACATTTTGAATTGGGGGCTTAAAATGCTGAAATGTAATATAAACTCTCAATTATAATGATACATATATTTTTGAATTTCAATAACATTTATTCGATATCGAATTAAAATGCGTGGAAAATTTACTTACAAAATCATGTGCAAGAAATTCAAAATCATTAAAAGTAGTTTTTGTTTCAATATTCAATTAAATATATAACTAGCCGCCCTTGGCGACTAATTTGGTCTCACTTAAATGTACAGTCACAGCAAAAAAAAAAAAAAAAAAAAAAAAAAAAAAATCTTGACATTTGCGATTTCCAACGTTTTGTTTAATATCTAGAAATATACATAAAGAATGACTCTGAAACTCCAGATGTATAAACAAAATAGTACAGGAAATATATTTTCGAAAAGATTTTTTTCCAAAATCTGATAGGGGATCATAAACAAATTAAAAAAGAATGAATATCTTTTAAATAACCCTGTCAAAACTAATGAAGCAAAATCGTTTAAACTGCAGATTATGACTAAATGGCTTATGATAATAAATTGTGTTCATTTTTAAGCGGCTATCATACTTGTAGAGAAATTAAAGTTTTTATAAAAACGGTCCCAAATATTTCCAAGTTTTTTGCTTATAATTTGCAGAGTTCTTAATAAAAAAACAATGTTCTTTTCCGAAAATATGAGAGACGATATTGTACATAATACCCTGTTATCAAAATTAAAAAATATTAATAATTGTATGAAAAATAAGCAGATTTACTAGATAAATTTTCACTGCTCATGCGTCAACTCTTCAAAAAAAAAAAATTCATTTGCATTTTGTGTTAGTTAAGTGTATAGAGCAACTTTTGTTAACGTATCAAAATCTGATCTTGAAAATTCTGAAAAATTATCGTCGAAAGTATAAGATCAAAATCCGATATTCCCAAAATGAAATAAAAAAATGAGGGGCTGTATCCATATTCCATTGATTAGTGTCTACACACTACTGCATGTTCTACCATATTTGGATACAGCTTCTCATCGTTTTGCTGAATCACTAAAACACAATCGATCTGTTAAGTCATATCTAGGTGGAAAAACCTAAAAACCCGATTTTAACGGTTGAATCATAGGTTTACCATCAAGTTTTTCTGTTCCCAATCTTCTTGTTTTCATATTTCTGGGTGCAGGAAAGCACAATGGTAAACCTACGAGTCAACCTTTAACCTCTTCAGACCTGAGGTACACAAATGTGTACGTCCATTTTTTTTCCTCATAAAAACTGAACTGTTCAAATTTTTTGCATTTTTACTTTACATCTATACAGCTGAATGTTTTTTGCTTTAAAACAACAGCAATAAATGTCAGCACTGATGAATGTTACTTCATAAAATAAATATTATTTTCATCCGAGTTTCGAAAATACTTTCAAGATATTGTGGCCAAGAAAGTAAGAAATATTTGTGATTATTTAACTTAAATGCTTTACAATAAAAGATTTTGAGGTTTTGCTGATCATTTACTTGTTTAAAGATTTTAATTATGTTATTGCGTAAATTTGTTTTACTGGTAGTTAAACTGATGTTTTAAGGGGATTAGTACTTTTAAATCCATATTTGTAAATCTACATTAACAGTCTCCTAAAGTACTGATATCATAAAAATGACTATTTCTGTCATCTATGGTGTTATTTCAATTATGCAAAAGCAATAAGTATATATTTGTGGAGTTATTTTATGCTCAGGTCTGAAGAGGTTATAATCGGGTTGTCAGCTGTTTTCCCCCAAGATATGACTTGGCAGATCGATCGCATTTTAATATACGAATCGAGATTTAACTAATGCTAGATTTCCATCCATGAACTCGATGAGGCGATTTTCTGTGTTGTCACCCCCCGATTTATTAGATTAGCATCAAAATTCAATATCGATGAACAAACTACTTTTCCTGTCTTTTATATGCTTTACATTTTTGAATTTTTTTAAGGAAAATCTATTGCCAATTTTGGCATTTGTTTTTTTCTCATTATTTTAGCAATATAATATTAGTTCAATATAATATTGAAATAGATAAGACACATGCTAAAAATTATTTAAAAGTCATGTGGAGAGAATAAACTGAGATACAAGTTTTAAAAAGTTACATCAAAATCCTTGTCTCATACTTTTAGCAAAGAGTCAGGAAATATTTATCAAATGTTTGCTTTTGCCCTGGAGGAATTTGGAAATTAGTTTACACTTCGGATTATTATACTACTCTTAGTAATTCTTTTCCGTTATTTAAAGTTATGAATTAGAAATGGGGAAATAGCTACCTTAATTACCAAACTTAGAAACAGTAATACCAGGTTTGCTATAATATGACTCTAGAGGATCGGTAAATCTTAAATGGAACGAAATAAAGGCTTAAAACACGAGAATATCTTCAAAGTTATACTTTTAAACTCAAATAAAATTTGATGAATGGGAACAGAAATAGAGAAAGTCCGGTTATTGCAAATCATAAAATAAATCACAGCGTATAAAATATTTCAAAATTTATGTTTACTACTAATATTTTTTCCGCATAATTAGCTTAACTTCGCTGATAAAGGAAATAGTAATTTTGAAGAAACGAATTTTTTTAAAAGGAGAGATGTTAAGTAAATTTTCTTTAATATACAATTTTTAAATCGATATGTTTTTTTTTTTTTTTTTTTTTTTTTGATAAGTTTTTGTTATAGAATGCACTGTAAATTTACTATCTAAAAATGTTTTAGAAGATATCAAAATAAATCGAAACATTTAAAAAATATTGTTGAAAAAATATTTTAAATACCATAAAAAATGGATAAACTGAGATATAGATTTAAAACGAAGGGCATTGGAAAAAACATCGTTTTTCTTAACTCTGTACAACATTGAAATTTGATAATTAGTCGTTAAATTAATATTTTTAGTAGCCCTGTATATGTGACCAATATATTTGTATTCCCTACACAAGACAGGTGTAAAACGTAAAACGCATTTGACAATTTATCTTCAGGATTGATTGACAACTTAGGGCAGCCATGTTATACTTTAGTTGATTTGCATACAAATATACGGGAATAATGTCATTTAGAAAATTACTACAATGGCATTCTCATAATTAATAGTAACACATTCACCAATTCAATTTCACTTTTTTTACTTTCTTCTATCTTCAATGGAAGAAAGTATTGTAATCGAAATTTTTTTCGACTTCTAGTTTTCGACGGATTTACACGTTTAGGGGTGAGAGATTACAAAAAAAGTCTGTCTGTGTGTGCATCTGTGTGTCCATATGTCGCCATTCTACCACCAAAAAGTTATGAATATATGCATAGAATTAAAACAATTTTTTGTGAATGTTTTTGGTTGTGGCAAGCAGATTCTCCTTCATTTGATAAATATTTCGTCGGAAGAGGGCGCTGCAATAGCGATTTTTGTGTCATTTTTAATATTGTACCGACTAAAAGTGTATGAAGTTATGCATTGAATTGAATGAATTTTTTTGTACAAGTGTTTGACTATGGTCAGCAGACCCTCCCTGATTTTGTAAAAAATCCGCCGGAAGGAGGCGCTATAATTGCGATGTCTGTGCCATTTTTTTATTTTAACTTTAAAAAGTTTTTGATTTTATGAATAGAACAGAACTAATTTTTTGTGTATCATTTTTTGGAGCATTGCGAATAGATTCTTCGTGAATTTGAAAAAAAAATGTGACTATAATTCTACTGTTCATCGGCTCGTGCATATACGGAAACTCGTTTTTATTCCGATTAATTGACAGAAGCAAACATTTAAGAATCAAATCTTAGTTGGTATAGCATTGAATTAATAATATTAACGCCTTAACATGTGTAATTAAATTTTGAAATATTAAAATGTACGTACGAGATAGAAGTAGGTTTATGGATTGGCACATCCAACTAGTTTTTGTTTTGTCTAGGAAACACATTAGATTCAAAGAATGACATATTTTTTATTTTCAAAGAGCATTTTTTCACTTTTTTATCGATAATTTATGTCATTAAATAAGGCGAATATGCCTGTCTCATAAAACAAAGCTCTCATCTATAATATGTGGTCGTAACGCATTATTTAGAACACTGTAAAAAAAATTCCCGTTAAATAACGGAAATAGTACTGGTAATCTAGACGCCAGTACTATTTCCGTTTTTTAATGGAAAAAAATTTTCGTTTTTTATTTACAAAATATTTTCTTTTTTTTATATTTTTTTACATAAAAATTTTTACTTGAAAGCCAAAAAAGAATTTCCAAGAACAAACTGGCACCTTTATGAGTTTTATTCTTTAACCCTGCTGTTCTGTTCGCATTTACTATACGTATGTAATGTTCGGGTCAATGTGACCCGATTTAGAATATTACCTTTTCTAGCAGTAAATGAAAATAACTATTTTAGAAATAATTAAAAAAAATAGTAAAATAAGCTTAAATGTACATCAAATAATACAAAACACAAGTAAATTAACTTAAAACATTTGAATACTTACTTTTATTTACAATTTGGACAAAAATAGCTTACGTGAAATTTGCAAGTGTGTTTTTTGCAATTGTAACATAATATATTAGTTTTGTTGTCGTTGGTTGATGGGCAGAACTTGCATTTTGCACGTTTAGTAGACAATGAAGTGTACTCATCTGATTCCGAGGGTACGTTTGCACTTTTACTACGCATTCTCTTCACAATTTTGACTGAATCTTCGCTTCTGGGAAAATGCTGTCTTACTTCAATGTGTGGAAAAATTAGAGATTTCCCCAATTCTTCTAAAAAGAGCCTTCGTTTGGTTAATTTATTTTCCTTCCATTTGCTGTTTATTGAAATCCACAGAATAAATGCATTGTAAGCAGATGCATCAAGCATATTATAGAATACTATCATAGGCCAGCGATTTGTTTTTCTCTTACAAGTGTATGTACTCAAAAGTTGATCAAGACTATCCACCGCCCCTTTAGTTGCATTATAATCTAATATCATTTGTGGTTTTTTGTCAGGTCTGTTGCTAAATTCATTTTCATGATGGAACGTGCTCATAAGAATAACATTTTTGTTCTTTTTAGGGATGTAGTTTACAACTGTTGTATCTTCTGTAAAATAAAATGATGAGCTGTGCACTTTTTTGTTTAGCATTTTCTCAGGAAGTTCGGGCTTATTTTTTCTAATGGTGGCAAGCATAGTCATTTTCCATTTTAGAAGAAGTTTTCCCAAGTTATAGGATGTGGAAAAGTTATCGCATGTAACATTGTGCCCCGAATACCCATAAGTAAGGTCACTCACTGCATGCATACCCTGACTTTTCTCTGGCTTTGATCCTTGATTTTTTTCCAGTTTTAATTTGTGCATTCAGTACATACGAAGTTTTGCTATCACATAAAGTCCATATTTTTATCCCATACTTGGAGGGTTTACTGTATATATTGTTTGAAAGGGCATCGTCCACGAAATCCTACTTGTTGTTCATGTACAGTAACATTTTCACTTGGATTATACAATTTAGGTTGAATTTCTATCCACTTTTCCCAAATATCTCGAACAACAGCTAATTTATCTATAGACCTTCTTTCTTGCCGGGTAGATTTATTGTCAAAACGAATAACTCTCGATATCATATGAAAGGTTTCGAGGGACATTGTAGCACGAAATATATTTCTTCCTGTTTCTTGATTCCACAAACTTTTTGTTGATTCTCCATATGATTTGTACACACCAGCTAATAATAATAATCCGATGTATGCTTGAAAAGTTTCAGTACTAATATCTTTCTACTCTTTTTCATACACTTTTCTTCCTTCTATATTAGTCATTTTTATGATTTCGTTCTCGATTGTAGAATTGAATACCGTCGCAAATGCGCTTTTTATGTCAGTTATCTTTTTCGTTGCATATCTTGTGACACCTGGAGTTGTTTTATAATATTAGCAGACGTTAATTGACCAGAATGAAGAAGGGGATTCAATTTCCATACTATTTCACGATTATTAGACTGAAAACTCTGTATATTGTGCGTCTTTTGAATATCAATATCAAAATCGTTGTCAGGTTTTCACTTTCAATTTCCTCACTTGTATGATTTTCATACTCAGACGCATTTTCCTCTTTGCTGTCAGAGGCTTCCAATAATTTAGCAATATCAGCGTCGCTCAAATTTCTACGATTCACCATTTTTTCACTAATACTCAGAGATACAACTGTTCTTCAGATTATTAAAATTTGAAATACAGCAAGAAAAAAGAAACGCTACTAACAGGTGCATTTTTTTTCCTTTCGCCAATGATATTAACATTTGACTTTGCTCTCCTGTCACGTGATCTAACATCTGTGCCAATGAAACAGATTTCGAAATAGATACGTTGCAGTAATTATTTTTATTGAATGATTCCAAACAAAATTAAAAGTGCATGATAAAATCATTTTTTAACTCGGGTCAATATGACCCGAACAGTACATTGGGACTAAGTTAAAAAATATCTCTTTGAAATATAAATAAACGTAAATACTTCTAGGAATATATAGTTATATTACTAATGAACAAAGTCAAAAATTTTCATGGAAATATCTCTGCGCTAATTTTTTTTATAAGTGAACAATAAAATTTTCGGGTCAAATAGACCCGAACAGAACAGCAGGGTTAAACAAAGACATACCAGGTCACATACATTTAATTTAAACAAGAGGGGAGAATTGCCACTTACCCTCGATGGGGATCGAACCAGGCACCTGTCCTATGGCAGCTTGCAGTAGTAATACCATTACGCCACAGTTATACATGTAGAGCTCTCAAATATCTTTACTTATTTCGAATGATTTTATAAAGCAAAGGCTTTATGTTGAACTCGGCATTAATTTTTGTAGAGAATTGTTTTCTATTGAGTGTACAGTTCTAAATGTTTAACGGATTTTATTTCCATAATTTCGAATACTTAGTTTTTAATTTCAGTTCTATAAAAAAATAAATTTTAGACTTTAAAAGATTACATGTATTAAGAGTTGAATGCATTAAAAAGTTTTCTTTCCTTCATTTTAAGGAGATTTTTAAAAGTTTATTGTAATATTATTCATATTTATTTACTTATTTGTTTTTGAAAGGATACTAACATACTTTTTTTTAAAATCATCTATTTTAACAAAGTATTTGTATGACGATCAATTTTAAACTCCATAAAAATAGTTATTACGTGTTATTAAAATAAATTTCTTTAATTGTTTTTTTTAATTAGATAATCGTCAACATTATAATAATTTCTTTAATATAATTCAGATGTTTTATATTTTATGTGCGAATTTCTTAAAGTGGATAGATTAAAAATATATATTAAAATTAAAAGTAGAATGTAGCCATTATAAAATATCCTACGCGCTTTTTAAAAAATATGCTATAAATGAGTTAGTTTATTTACATTATGATTTTTAAATAATGTTTAACTGAAAATTAACTAACTAATCACAAACTTCAAAAGAATTAATAACATTTTATAATTTTTATTATTTTTTTAAATTGTAAAAATATGTTAGCTTCATATTATTAAAACAGAAAGAAATAAAGAAAATTATTATAGAAAGTTGTTCATAAAACAACTCTATAATGTTTTTCTATCCGAGATATAGATGGCGACACTAGAGTTATTTATGGAATATATGCTGTTTTAATACGGAACTTCTCTGTCTCCAGAAAATTTACGGAAAACTTACTGTAATTATAATTTCAAAATGTCAATAACGGAAGTTCTACTGTTTTTTTTTTCGGAAAAAATAAAACTATTCCGTAGTGTTTCACAGAAAAATTTGTGTATATTAACAGATATTTTTTACAGTGAAGAATAGAAATAAATTTCTCCTTGATCTTAACTTTTTCTTGGAAAATGAATAAATACGCATAAGTTATTTCAATAGATCCATTACAGGGACAATCAAAAGTATTCCGTTACATTACGGTCAATGGGAAAAAATGTTTCAAATGCATTTTAATGGTGTTACACTCATTCGAGCATAATAAAATTGATATGCATCTATAAAGTACGTTTTATAATATATATTTTTCATAATCTGTAGTGCAAAGAATATTTGTTATTGATTTACAAGGCCACACAAAAGTATTCCATTACATAATGGTATAGGGAGAAAATTGTTTGGTGCGCACTTTAATTGTAATTAACTATTTACAATTTTGTGGGATTGATATATGAGAGTGATGTTTTTAAAACTTCGTTATCGTAGGAACGTTCCTCATTTGCTACGCTTCACGTGCAATTTCCAACTTGTTTTTATCGAGAATTTATGTCTTTAAATAAGGCGAATATGCCTCTCTCATAAAGCACAGATATTTGCGATCTATAAGCTTTGGTAGTAATGCATTACGTAGGAAAATATATTTTTTTTTTCTCTTTGATCTTAACTTTTTCTAGGAAATTGAATAAATTCGTATAAGTTATTTAAATATGTCTTCAGAATAGATATTTGCTATATAATATGTTTTATGTATTTAGTTCATTTCATAGATTTTCCCAAAGAGATGTTTAAATAAATGTTTACTAGATTAAGCGTAGAAAGATAATTTCTTTTTAAAACTTTATTTGATATGGAATTAATTGCATTTTTTGAGATACAAAATTAAAGTTTTACGTAGGTTTGTTTATTATTGTCTTATATTTTCTTACAAGAGTAAGTTGCTGAGAAATAATTTACTAAATAGATTAAAAAGTATAATTTAATTGATTTGCAAAGAAATATGCGAGAATGACGTCATTTAGAAAAACTACTACATTCGCAGTCTCATAATTAAGGAAACACATTCAGCAATTCCATTTTCATTTAATGTTAAAATTTATTTTTTATATTTTTGTCTAGGCAGCATATTACATTCAAAGAATGATATATTTTTTATTTTCAAAGAGCATTTTTTGTCTCTTTTTTTTTTTTTTTTCACGAGGATTTATGTCATTAAATAAAGCGAATATGCCTCTCTCATAAAACACAGATATTTAAAATCTATAAGCTTTGGTCGTAATGCATTACGTAGAAGGATATAATTTTTTTTCTCTTTTATCTTAACTTTTTTCTTGGAAAATGAATAAATACGTATAAGTTACAGGAATGAGATTTCCGCTTTTTTGCACACCAGTAAAATCTTAGAGAAAATGCTATATTTTAATATCGGAAAATTTTTGTGATTTAAAATAAAAACATTTTCTCTAAGATTTTACTGGTGTCCAAAAAAGCGGAAATCTCATCTCTAAAGTTATTTCAATATGACTTAGGAATAGATATTTTCTATATAATATGTTTTATGTATTTAGTTCATTTCATAGCTTTTCCCAAAGAGAATTTTAAATCAATGCTCACTAGAATAAGTGTAGAAAGATAATTTCTTTATTTGATATGTAATTGAGTGCATTTTTTGAAATACAAAATTCAATTTTTGCGTAGGTTTTCTTATTATTGTCTTTTATTTTCTTACGTGAGTAAGTTTTTTAAATCCCGTGGTACTGCAAACATTTTATTACATATTTTGCTTGAATTTAAATGATAAAGCATAGTGTTCCAATATTTTGATAAATAATAAAAAATAAAACTCGTTTACTATATATAAATAGTAAGATATCAGATTTTTTTTATAGAGTCTTTGTATATCCTAGGCGTAGGCGTAAAAATATACACTAGCATATTCAGCAGGTCCATTTTAATTTAATTTTATCATTATTATTATTATTATTTTGATTTTTGTCTATGCAGCACATTAGATTCAAAGACTGACATACCTTCTATTTCCAATTAGCGTTTTTTTTTTTTTTTTAATCGAGTATTTATGTCAGTAAATATAGCGAATATGTCTATCTCATAAGCACAGGTATTTAAAATCTATAAGTTTGGTAATAATACATTACGTAGGAGGATATAAATTTTTTTCCTCTTTGATCTTAACTTATTCTGGGAAAGGGAATAAATACGTATAAGTTATTTCAATATGTATTCAGAATAAATATTTTCTATATATTATGTTTTATGTATTTAGTTTATTTCATAGCCTTTCCTTAAGAGAATTTTAAATCAATGTTTTCTAGAGTAAGCATAGAAAGATAATTTCTTTAAAAAACTTTATTTGATATGTAATTAAGTGCATTTTTTGAGATACAAAGTTAAAGCTTTGCTTAGGTTTGTTTATTATTGTCTTATATTTTCTTACATGAAGTTTTAAAATCCCGTGGTACTGCAAACGTTTTATTATATATTTTGTTTAATTTAAACGATAAAATATAGTATTTCAATGTTTTGCTGAATAATAAAGGATAAAATTCGTTTAAGAGCCCTTATTTTGAAAATCAGACAAAGTGTGATAGTTGTATTTTTTGATTTGCTTGATTTTTTTATATGTTGAAGTAGATCTTATTTATTGCATAGTGTGCAATTTTGAAGCCCTGAAAAAATTTCCTCTTTCCTATAGAAAATATCAAAGTTCGAGGCTGTGAATGCCATTTTTATGAAAAATGAAATCCCAATTATGTTTGGAGTGGTATATCTCTGGTAAGCAACAACATCCCAAAAATCTTTTAACATTAACTTGTAGTATCACATTACATGCTTAATAAAATTTATTTGTTTCCATGGGGTACTGTTATTTTACATTGTTATGTTGCCCCAAAATACAGTCAAAATGACGTTTTTGTCCATTTTCCGCTCTTAATATCTTACTTAAGCTATAATAAACCAAAGTTTTTCTTATAGAATATGAAAGTGCACTACTATTACAAGCTAAATAATATAGTACTGCACGGAGATATTGTCTGTTAGTAGCTATAACCTGTTAAATATTCAAAATTTCTAAAATCTGCAATATTTAAAGTATCATTTAATTTAATCATTATTATCCGGGCTTTTATTACCCACATGGAAAATTTACGTCTGTTATGAGTGATTTACCGATTGAAAAATCGTGTTATAAATTAATGTAATATCAGATTTTAGTCGAATAAATACACTGAATGTAGAATAAAGACATGAAACACCGAAAAATCTATCTTTACCTCTTTATTTTATCAGTTTTTTTCCAATAACATGAATAACCTAATTTTTGTAATTGCTTATAAAATAGAAATTCGACCATCTGTGAAAACACTTTTTTAAAATAAGTACATTCTATGAGCCAAATCACTGTGTTAATACCAATGACTTGATGGAATCTTACACCTTGTTATCAAACTTAAAATTTACAAAAAAATACTTAAAAGGTGTTGCAAAAATAAATATTATTTATTCATTATCTACCTTAGATCTTTCGGATGCCCTCGCATCCAATTCAAAGGAATTTAAAAGAAGATAATTGATTAAAAATAAAAAACGTAAAAAAAAAAAATTTTTTTTTTATTTCTAATCAATTATTTTCTTTTATATTCCTTTGAAAATGGATGCGAAGGAATCCGAAAGAGCTAAGGTAAATAATGAATAAATAATATCTATTTTCGCAACGCCTTTTAAGTATTTATTTGTATACTTTAAGTATGTACTAAATGTGTAAATGTTTCAAGCATTCTTTTAGCAGCCTAAATAAAAATTTAAAAACAGCAGTCTTTGACTTATCATTGTGAAAATATGCACTAAAAATTGCTATGAGATTTTGACTCTAAGTAGATTGTAAAAAAAATTGACTGGACAATGATACTTTGCAGGAAACTAATGTATTGTATCGTAAATGGCCAGTTTCAACGCCTCATTCTAGCAAATATTTTTTCTACTTGGCACTTGATGCGTGTAATTTTGTTTGTATTTTTACCGGCTCGACTATGGCGCATAGATATTGATTAACTGACTTTAGAGAAATACCTATAGCTTAACCCTTTCTGTGTCTTAAGCTGTTGATAAACTAAACTGAGTATGAGTCAGTATCTGTATAATTAGAGCTATGTAAATGGCACAACGTGATTGAACATGTAAAGTGACATCAATCAATAAATAAAATGAATGAAAATCTCGACTGTATTGACACACCACACGCATACAACCACACGCAAAAACAGCAGGTATTGAGCATTCGTAATTTGGCGAATTTCATTGTTCATTTACTCGCCAAATGAAGCATTTTGTCGCAATTTGGCGCAATGGCAGCTTTTTTGTTCTTAAAAGCAGGGAGAACCCTGCTTTTAAGAACAAAAAAGATTTTTAACAATATAAATATTTTTTAATTCTCTAATGGATATACTTATTTTAATGCACAGACTTATTATGTTCATTGGAGGAGTAGGCGGTCAGTTATATATTTTTTTAATTCGATAGTTATGAATATATTTCTTGAATTAAATAGCGCTCCTTGAATTTTGAAATGAAACTGACTAAGTTTTCTTTTTGAGGAATTTTGAAAATGACAGTATATTTTAATGAGTTAGAATATTTAAAAAAAGAATAAGTAAAAGAAAAAAAAAAAAATATTTACCACTTGCAAAATGTCGATCGTTTTATTAAACATAGAAAAAACAATTTTCTAATTCCGGTTTCTAAAAAAGGTATAATCAAATAAATGTAATATGTAATAAGATAAATTACTGTATTGCTTGCGACATTTCTTGAATTGACAGTAAGAAAAGCATTTCCTTGTGGAAGCATAAAAAATGCATAATGACTGTTTAGTTTACTCTCTTTTACATTTGAATTTACATAAACAGTAATAGCTGGAAATTTTAATTTAACATTTCCAATGACTACTGTGAAATTAAGCGTGTCTTTTAAAGATGGCTAATTAAGAAGCTTTTGAAGATCACTGAAATTTAGAAATTCAAATTAGTAAATCTTTTTAACTTATTTTGTTGATTTCAGTTCTTTGTCACTGACTTTTGATATTAAATAAAAGGCATTCTTTCAAGATAAAAAAAATATTCGGAATCGTATTCTTTAAAAGACGATATTTTAATCTTAGATATTTCATTAAAAATAACCAAAAATGTATTTTGAATAAAAAGGGGTTTTATTTCATTATCTTGATATTATCCTTTTTTGTGAGTTGGCATTTGCTATCTACAAAATCATTATCGACATCTACCTGCAAAGAACATGTTATAAGTGTAAAAAAATAATTTTAAAAAGTTCATTTTAGACTTAAAAATGCAAATTATTACCCATATTCTGAGCAACTATACTTTTCTTATTTGATCGCAATTAACATTTTTATTTTGCAGCTTCCTTTTCTAATAAAGATTCCTATAATCATGAGCACAAGCCTGATGTTAGACACAATAATAAACATAATAGTCTTCTATTTTATATATATATTGAAAAAACCATCAGTAACAACTCAATTTAATATCAACAGTGCTACATTTCGCAACTGAAATTACACTAAACAAAAGGGTTATATATTTTAACGAATGTGTTAATGAAATTTCCGGTTAAGAATACTACTTTGTAAAATAAAATTAATTGTCATGGTGAAAAAATGCTACTCAATTGTAGTTCTGTTTAAATAATTCTTGATGTTTAAATTATTCTTCAAGAGAGTACTTTCAAGAACAATAAAGATTTTTGGCAAAATAATTTTATTTTTCCATTGTCTAATGCCTAGACTTATTTTTCGAAATGGTGAAAAGCATTATCTCAGTCACAAAATGTCAATCGTTTTAATAAACATACAAAAAAAAAAATATTAAGGTTTCTGAAAAATGTATGATCAAATAACTGTAATAAATAATAAGTTGATTTAAACTATTGAATAACTGAATACCAAATTTCTTGAATTGAAAGTATGAAGAGCATGTCTTTATGACAGCATAAAATGCAAAACGATTGTTTTATTAATTCTCTTTTATGTTCTTCAGGAAAGACAATACTTTCAAGAACAAAAACGATTTTTAACAAAATATTCTTTTTCCATCTTCTAATGACAAGACTTATTTTTCCAAACAATGAAAAAAAAATTTCTTAGTCACAAAATGTCGATCATTTTATAAAACATACAAAAAACAATTTAGATCAGGTTTCTAAAAAAGTTTTAATCAAATAGTTGTAATGCATAATAATTTGACTTAAATGTATTAATTTTTTTTTTTACGACATATCTTGTATTGTCAGTATGTTGAGCATTTCTTTGTGGAAACACAAAAAATGCATACACTTACATTTGAATTTACATAAACAACAATAGCTGCAAACTTTAATTGAACATTACCAATGGCCACTGTTATGTCACTGAAATTAGGTGTGTCTCTTCGAGATAGCTAATTAAGATGCTTTTCAAGTTCATTGCTATTTATAAATTTAAACCAATAGATCTTTTTAAGTCATTTTGTTGATTTCAGTTCTTTGTAACTAACCTTTGATTGTTTAAATAAAAGGCGTTTTTTTTTTCAATATTTAAAAAAAATTTATTGGTATAAAAATATAGGTATTGTTTTAAAAAAATTGTTAAGGTATATTAAACTTAGATATTTCTTTGAAAGTAACCAAACACGTAATTTTGATTTTAAAAAGGGGAAAGTGTTTTTTAAATATCTTGATGTTTTCCTTTTTCGTGAGTTAGCATTTATTATCTACAAAATCACTAGTCACAGAACATTTCACTTCAAAAAACATATTATAAGTGTAAAAAAAGGTTCATTTTAGGCTTAAAAATTTAAATTATTTTCCATGTTTCGAACAAATATACTTATCATTTTTGAACGCAATTAACATGGTTTTATAGACAACCTTTTATGCTAAAGTTTCCTATAAGCATGTGTACAAGCCCAATGTTAGACACAATGATAAACATAATAATCTTCTCTTTTATATATTAATTGAAAAAAGCATGAGCAACAACTCATATATCAATATCAACATATCAACTATATATCAACTCATATATCAATATAACTCAATATCAACAGTGCTCAATATCAACATATCAACGATATATCAACTCATATATCAATATAACTATATATCATCAGTGCTACTAAAATTGCACTAAACAAAAGAGTTTATATTTTAAATAATGTTAATGAAATTTCCAGTAAAGAACATTGCTTTCTAAAATTAAATTAATTGTTCTGTTGAAAAAATGCTACTCAACTGTAGTTCTGTTTAAATAATTCTTGATGTTTAAATAATTCTTCAAGAAAGTACTTTCATCAACAATAACAATTTTTAACAAAATAATTTTATTTTCCATCGTTTAATGCATAGACTTATTTTTCCATATGATAAAAAACATTTTCTCAGTTACAAGATGTCGATCACTTTATAAAACATAGAAAAAGCAATTTTTTAATTCAGGTTTCTAAAATAGTTATAATCAAATAAATGTAATACATAATAAGTTGATTTACCGTATTGAATAATTGCTTACCAAATTTCTTGTATTGACAGTGTGAAGAGCATTTCTTTGTGCAAACATGAAAAATGCATGACGACTGTTTTATTTATTTTCATTTACATTTGTATCTACATAAACAACAATAGTTATAAAATTTAATTTAACCTAACCAATGCCCGTTATTATGCCACTGAAATTAGGTGTGTCTTTTAGAGATGGATAATTAATATTTCTTTCAAGATTACTGCTATTTAGAAATTAGACAACAATTTTATAACTGAATTTTGATTATTTAAGTAAAAGACATTTGTTCCGATTTTTTCAAGATTAAATAAATCAAAATCGTATTGTTAATAAACGGTGATTTTCACTTTTTTTTCATTGAAACTAACTAAAAATGTAATTTTGATAAAAGCAAGTTGGAAATTGCACTTAAAGCTTGGCAAATGAGTTGTGTTCATACTATAAGGATTTTTTTTTATATCCTGATCTTGGTGAAATAGCATACAGTACTTCGGATACAGTACAGTATCCGACATCTTTTGTGTATTGCTGCAAATATTATCTGCTTCTATTATACAGGAAATAACTTGTAGTAAACCACAGCAACGTATATCAATTTCAAAAAATGTGAAATAGTATAATATAATTAAAAACGCACCTCAAATAATGCTTTCCCCTAAACCATTATGTAATGGAGTAATTTTGTGTTGTCTTGTAAATTAATAACAAATATTCTTTTCACTACAGATTGTACAGAATGTATATTTGAATATTTACTTCATTAAAGCGTTTTAATTTTATTATTTTCGAAAGAGTGTAACAGTAATGAAATGCAGTTGAAACTATTTTTCCCACTGGCCGTAATGTAACGGAATACTTCTGTTTGTCCCTATAATTAAACTCTGCATCCGATTTTCATAAAATTTAAAATGACTCGACAAAATTATGAAATAATTATATGTTTTAAATTTCAAATCATTCGGTTGGGCAGATTTGCTCTGTTATGTGCAGACTGACGGAGGATAGACGTACAGGCGAACGGACTCAATGACGACTATAGATATTTATATAATGAAAATTTATACAAAACAACGTATTTATATAATTACGAACGCGCTTAAAAAGGGGGTGGGTTACTTAAATATTTTGATGTTTTCTTTTTTTTTATGAATTGGCATTTACTACCTATAAAATCACTATCGACAGCTATCTTCAAAAGACATGTTATAAGTATAGACGAATAATTTTAAACGTTCATTGTAGGCTTAAAATTTTAAATTACTAACCATTTTTCTAGAAAATGTTTTTATCATTTTTGAACTCAACTAATATTTTTTACAGGCTTCCTTTTCTACTAAAGATCCGTCTAATCATGAGCACAAGCCCAATCTTAGACACAATGATAAACATAATAATGTTCTCTTTTAGATGTTAATTAAAAGGAGCATCAATAACAACACAATTTAATATCAACAGTGTTACATTACGTAACTTAAATTACACTAAGAATTATATAATTTAAAATATGTTAATGGAATTCCCTGTGAAGAACATTACTTTGTAAACTTAAATTAACTGATCTGTTGAAAAAATGCTAGTCAACTGTAATTCTGTCTAAATAATTCTTCATGTTTTAAGAAAAGCTATTTACTCAGAATTGAATAATCAGAGAAAGCTTGTTTAATAACATTTTAACCCATTTTAGGCCAAGCACAGAAATTTTATAAAATGTAGCATTATTTTTATTGAAATATGCTTAAATTACATACATTAAGACACAAAAAAAGATTCGTGCATGAAAAATAATATTTTATATAAGAAATAATATTTTATATAATAATATAAAATATTATTTCTTATAATGAATAATATGAATATGAATAATATTTTTATGACTTTTGTTTTATTCTTATTTCATATACAGAATTTGCAACTTTAATCTATTTTGAAAACATATAATTCATTTCAATTGGAATAATAATATATTTTTAAAAAGTCGAATTTGTCAAAGGCGTTTCAAATTAAAACTCTAGCGTATTTTGAAAATTTTTTAAGAGAAAGTGTTTACTCCAATTGAATTACTAATATTTTATGGATGTCTTCAAAAGCCTTAAAAAATAGAAGAAAAATAAAATTCTTGAAAAAAATGTGTCAGAGTGTTAAAAAAAATATTTATCGAAATGTTTCGTATACGAACCTTTGGCCGAAAATGGGTTAAATTGAAATTTTAGGTGAAATTTTTATCCACTGGTAATTCATCATAGTCATAAAGCAGATTCAATTATTAAACAACATATAAATATTTTGCAAAATGTTAATAATAATAATAATAATAATAATAATAATAATAATAATAATAATAATAATAATAATAATAATAATAATAATAATAATAACAATAATAATAATAATAATATTAATAATAATAATAATAATAATAATAATAATAATAATAATAATAATAATAATAATAATAATAATAATAATAATAATAATAATAATAATAATAATAAATTTTAATACCTAATATCTTCAAAGAATTCATTACTTAATGTTATTTTACGATTCAAGTTGGAAAACATTGTGTTTTATTTTTAAGCACAACAAATTCTATATAACTTTGGCATACTTTTATTAAGGTTTCGTTTATCTGACAAACCCTATTCATCTGAGTAGTCCGTCTGTCTGTCTGTCCATCATAGAGTCCGTATACAAAAACTGCATAAATCAGAGACTTGAAATTTTGTGTAATTACAGCTGTTCTTATCTCGTGTCACACGACAAATAATAAAATGTTGAAAAAGTCCATTATTTTAATTAAATCAATTTTATTAGTTTCATCCGTTCATTTTGGCGATTTAAATTTAAAAACATAACCTTGATTTCAACTGTTAAACCGTGTAGACATCATAAATTGGAGGTAAAGCATCTCGCTATTAAAGAAAAGATTATTAGTTCGAATCCCGATGCCGGAACTTAAAATTTTCATACCAAAATGGATTTAATTAAAAGAAATTTCGCATTTATTGCCAGTTTGAAGGTTTATATTATTTTTTTTCATGACTGACATTCATATTTTTTTTTCTTGCTGTTGTTTCTACACTGCTCAAAACAATTAAAGGATATTTGAAGTTTTATATAAAATAAAGATATAAACGAAATTTTTTTTGCTGAAAATAGAAGAAGAGAATCAAAAATGCAAATTTTTCTGGTTTTCAAACTGTGGAGTATGCAAATTTTGAGTTCGACGTCAAAAACGTCGCTTCAGCGGCACCGAATGAAATTTGATTTTCAACTGGATAAAAGAGAATGAAGACAAGGATGATCAGCATTCAGTGATTGCTTTGTTTCGATGAGTACGATGTCTCAGCGAAGTCATTTGACAGATTCAGAAGCTTGGAGAATTGTTGGTAGGTTAGAAGGGGGCCAAACTCAAGCCGAACTAGCGCAAGCCATTGGAGTGTCACAAAGTGTCATTTACAGGATCTGGAACCGTTTTTTGGAGAGTGGATGTGCAGGCCGATGACCAGGGCAAGGTCGTAGACGGGCAACAACGCCCAATGAAGATCGGTATTTAGCGTTAACAGCTCGGAGACACCGAAACAGGAACACTACTCTTCTCCAACAACACCTTCGCTCGGCTACAGGCATCACGATTTCAACTCAGACTGTCCGAAACCGGCTCCATGCTGTAGGTATGTATGCTCGCCGACCAATGGTATGTGTTAGATTAACATCAAGGCATCGTCGCGAACGCAGGGAGTGGGCAACCGAGCATGTCAACTGGAGGAGAAATGAATGGAGCAATATTCTGTTTTCTGACGAGTCCCGTTTTTCTGTGCGTCCGGATAATAGGCGTATTTTCATCTGGAGGGACCGTGGCAGTAGGAATAATCCTGCGTTCGTGCACGAAAGTGTCAGATTTGGCGGTGGAGGAGTGTTGGTGTATGGTGGCATCTCCATTGACGGGCGCACTGATCTCTACTTCATTCGAGATGGAGCTCTGGCTGGTCGCCGATATAGGGATGAGATCCTCAGACCTATTGTAGTCCCTTACGCTGCAGCAATCGGAGATAACTTCATTTTAATGGACGATAACTGCAGGCCACATCGTGCAAACCTGGTAGAGGATTTCCTTTTCGAGGAAGGAATCGTTCGAATGGAATGGCCAGCGTGTTCTCCAGACATGAATCCAACTGAGCACGTTTGGGACGCTCTAGGAAGACGAGTTTCTGGCCGCCAACAACCCCCACAAACTCTCCAAGAACTGGAAAGAGCTCTTCTGGAAGAGTGGGGCAGAATACCCCAACTCGTCATTAATAGCCTCATTGAGTCCATGCCTCAAAGGTGTTCAACGTTGCTGGCCGCCCGTGGAAACCATACCCCCTACTGAAAATGATTTTCTTTGAAGAAAACACCTTTTCTTATTCTTTTTTTCTCATATGCACAAATTGTGTTTTTTCCTTTTGTACACAAATGCGCAATAAAATGCATTTTTTTCTGCCAAACATGTGTAATTTATTCTCATATAACCTACTATGTCTGTCGACCATGTATCAATCAGCTAAAAAGTTTCCCAAATACAAAGTTCACCTAAAACTGCAATGTCCTTTAATTGTTTTGAGCAGTGTATTTCAAAAACTATTGTGATTTATTAATGATTCGGCATTTTAAACGTTTTTGTTTTTAGAAATTTAAAATTTATTTATATTTCCGCTAATTTTTCTAATTTCGGATTTTCAGAAAATTTGCAATATTGAATTTTATTTGAAAAAATTTATATGGACAGTTTTAGTTTGAATATAATGAATAATTTCTTTTTATAATTATTTTAAAATTAAATTTATTGGTGCTATCATCATGAAAAAAATTTATAATTTTAAATCAACAATTTGGATTTATTAGATTCAGATAAATTGTTTTGTTATAAATATATTAAATAAAAATCTCTGAGCGATCTACGATCACACTTACCCACATTTTTCTAAAGCACTCTGTACTGTTCTTATTATATAATACTCACAAATATATTGCTGGAAACAATAATAATTGAAATACGGATTTCTCTTTTATTTGAATTTCAGAAAACAACATTGACTGCATAATTTACTTTAAATTAATAAAATCACTTCTATTCCAGTTAAATTAAATTTAAAACAGCAGACGTGTGTTTTAAAGGAATCTAATTAAACTCTTTCCGAGTGAAGTGATTGTTGAATCTTAAATTATCAGATCTTATAAAACTTTCTTATCAACTGTGGTTATTTGTGTAAATGACAATATATTTTTTAAGTAAGAAGTCTTTCCTTTTGATTTAAACAAGCTTTTTTTATATGTACAATGATGTTTAAATTTAGATTTTTAATTAAAAAAATAAACAACTTATTATTGTAATTAAAACAGCTTGATCGCAATCGTTTGTCTCGAAGCCTTTTGATCATTTTAGAAAATTGTATTTTCTCTTTATTAAAATGTCAGAAAAAGCAACAACTGAACTAAAGCAACAACTATTGTTGAACATATCAAGATGTATTTTTTAGGCACATTTTTAAACTGAAACAAAGAAAACACAGCATTATAATAAAAGCATGTCGATTTACATTTCATTTTTATAAATTGATAACCTTAAAAATTATAAAATACAAACGCATGATTTCATTTTAATTTTAAAAGCAGGCAACAAAATGCTTTTTACAGAATGAAAATTTAAATTGTAATTAGAGATGTGCATCAACATATATTATTTTATACTTAAGAGTTATTGTCTGAAATATTTTTCTGCTGCCAAAGCACAATGGATACTTAACAATGTATGGCATGCAGTAATGTGAAAATAAATACAAATGTTTGATCTAAAATAGGAGACATATAATTTTTTGGCGTGTGGAATATATAAGCATATGTTAGCTATACAGAACAAATCAAACACTGCTCTTAAACAGGGACGTCCACGAGAACTGGAGCTTTTTTATGTTCTGTACAGGTGACCGCATAAACAATATACAATGAATGACAACATTCATTTAAACCCATTGCAAGCCGCAATAATAACTTTTACATTCTACAAGCCGCCACAACGGACTTCAGGTAATGATCAAAACTGAGTGTTGGGAAAATTTGACGCTGCATAAACAATGGCTGCCTTGAGAACTGCAACATTGTTGTGTTGTTGACTTTCGGAATCTCTCTCAACTGCGCCACATACGTAAAAGACCATTTGTTTTATATCTGGGTACTGAGCAAGCTGAGGAATAGATAGTCATGTATGCTCTGATCATTCATTTTTGGTTTGTATAGGCTGTATTGGATACTGCGGAGTTTTAGCGTTTTAACATCACGGTATAAGCAATGGCGTTGACTCTGGCACTGTCATAAAAACAGTGTGGAGTAAAAACAGTGTGTCCACAAACATGCTGAGGTTGAGCACTTTCAACCTCAATAGCCGAGATTGAAAAGCAACCTCAAGTGTGAGGGTTGCTTTACAACCCTCACACCCAGAACTATAAATAAGCTTAAAAAAATTGTGCATATTTCTGTAAGTACCTCTTAGGTGATTTTAGAACATCACTGATTTTTTATGTTTGATTATCTTGAACCTGGTAGTAATTTGTATTTGAAAAAAAAAAAGAGTATTTCTGAATCCTTTTCATTTTTAAGCTTGTTGGGGGGAATGTACCCTCAGAACACAGAAAAAGATGAAAATCTGGATTTCGAAAACAATTACTTAAAGTGCAAAAGGCAAAAAATTCATTAATTTTTTGCACTAACCATCTCAGTTTTGTTAACACTACAATGTTTCCTCCATGCAATGTAATTTATAATTTGCATTAAATACTGCATAATTATTTAATAATTAAGTCTTAATGTATAATTTTTAAAAATTAATGATCCTGTATATAACTTGCGAGCATGGCTCAAAACAGTCTATACCCTCTAGGAGTTTGAAACTTTTGATATAAGTTTAAGAATATTGCAAAAATAAAATGAAGTAAAATCTAATGAATCAACAAAAAATTTCTAAAGTTTTTTGATTCTCAAAAAAGAAATATGAAAAGTTCAAAGTTGCAAAAAAAAAAAAGTTTAAATAACATATAAACATAATAAACATATTAAAATTTAAGAGAAATTTTTGAATATTTTAAATCATATGTGTTCTCTGAAGGAGGCGATTGTCTAGATCAGCTACTTATCCCCGGGCAAGAAATGTACTTCCTCATCAAATATGACCTCTAATGAATGTCCTCATGAATCACACATCAGACTGTGGTCCTATCAACCTGCAACTCCCTCACGAGAGCTCTCATCGACTTCTGAGATTTTTATTGACTTGAATGGCGAATTCTGGTATCTCGATGTTTTTTTATTGCTGACAATGTCGTTTCCTACATGAAACATTTACTACATGAAATCTGAAAGACTTCAGTTCTCTCCTGACGTTAAACATGAATGACCGGACGGGATTCAAGAGTGTGGCAGTCTCTAAATTGATGTATTCTTTAGCCAAAGAGTTAGTGACAGCAAATTTCTTCTTTATCTATTAGTCTAGATTTTGACGTGATTACATGTAGCATAAAAAAAATTATAAGTACGATAACACATTGTGATATTTTGCGTATAACATGTGTTCTCAAATACCTGACAACCCTATATATAATGTATGTTCTTCAATTTATTTTTTATCCTAACTTATCCGGATCTTTGTAAATATTTCACACAAACTAGACAAACGTTGGGTACACTAATCAATAAATTACTGTTCTTTGTTCCATGATTTTAACTAAACTAAATTACGTGAATAATTTCATTTCAAATTAAGAGTATCATAAACATGCCGCTAAAATTAAAATTAGCAAATGATATGTATGTTTTATTAAATCCAAATAAAGTTCACTTGTAAAAAGACTGATTTTTCAATAATTTAATCGAGCTTTTTTAAAAATTTGTTAGTTAATTTAAGTTTTTAATCTAAATGACTTCCGATACAGAAAGCGTATTCTATATAGACATATCAGAAAATTTTTTTTACTGATAATCGAAAATGATATTATTAGTTGAGTTATTTAAATATATATAAAACATGTTACTGCAATAAAAATTGGTTATTTATTGTTTTAAATTTGCGAGTCTACACCATAAATATAAACAAGCACTTTTCATAAATTTGAAAAAAAAAATACCTACTTATAAATTTTATTTAAAAAAAGTCATTTATGACAATTTATACAGTTACTAAGTAATAAAAGAAAAAAAATGTATGACCCTGAAAAGATGCCTTTTTTTACACTGTACCATACCATCTGGCACATTATTTGCTTGCCCGGTCAATACCACCTTTGTCCGATAGTTTTTAATTAACTTTGCTCAATTTTCTTAAAACATTTTTTTTACTTCTCTTTTACCATTTTAATATTTTACCTCTTCTCTTCATATTATCATACTTGATTTTTTAAAAATTAATTTTAATCCCACCTTTTTTTAAAGTATTTTTTATTTAAATATTTTAATAAATCTAGTTACATAGTTTTTATACTACAGTAAAACTATTCCTCTCAATGGCTCATTAACTGTAAGACGAAAATAATATACTAATAATTAGTTATACATAGTTATAAATAGACTCGATGTAAAGTTAATGCCAACTCGGAAACCCCTCAAAGTGACTGCACTGTTAAGCACCGTTAAGGTTATATTTTTATGTATATACTAGCTGACCCGCCCGGCGTTGCCCGGGTCCTTTATAAAATTGTTAAACGAACTTGAAATTTTTATGATTTTATCTTTAACTCGAAATATGTGTAAATACACTGTTAAAAATTTGACCCTTTTGCTGCATCGTCACTCCACCGCTTTTATAGAAAATGATTACTTCAGCCTATTTTGGAGCATTCTCATAGGTCAAAAGAGATATATTCTATAAAAGCGGGGGAGTGATGATACAGCAAAAGGGTCAAATTTTTTACAGTGTACATTATATATTAAATACGTGCCCCCTGACTGTGTCAAAAATTGGTTTAAAAAAAAACTAATATTTAGCTGCAAAAATACTCAAAATGACTGCAATGGGAAACGCAGGAGGGAAGATGTGTCCAACGATTTCGTGTTGATATTTATCCTTAAAATTACTGTTAAGTGACTTAACTAAATACTTTTTTCACATAGATATCCCAAGTGAAATATTTTGAATTTCAAACTAATTATATATCACTCTTAAATCCGACTATACCGTGAATGAAATCGATTCTCGATGATTAGCTAAAAGGTTAGTATATAATATTATAATTTCAGAGCCATTTTACAAAAATAGGTGTATATTTTTTATCAAACATGCGTAATGTTCATTCTATGAACAAAATCCTAACCGTAACCTAATTGTATTGGAATCATAACTTGTCTGTAACCTAGCTGTATCTTAACAGTAACCTAACTGTAACTTAAATATACTATAAATGTAACTTGGCCGTCACCTAATCATAACCTACCCATAATCTAACGACAACCTAACCGCAACTTAACCTTAACCTAACTGTAACTTAACCATGACCTAACTGTAACATAACCGGTAAATAAATATAACAAAAGGGTCACCGGCACGTAATTGCAACCTAACTGTTACCTAACCGTAACCAAGTTCTAATTTAACGCTAACTATAAACGAAATATTTTAACCATCTCGCGCTAAGTACTTAGTTTCACTTTCCACCGCTACGGAGCGCATTATGTTTTGTAGAATATCCGAATTTTAGGTTAGGATTGGATTCATGTTCATGGAAATTATTTTGTCTTCTTCGGATACGGTTATGGTTGTTTGGAATATTTTTGTTCAGTTTAGATCCGGTTCAATTCAGATTTCGTGGGGGTTTTTTTCCCTTCAAATGGGATTTTTAAGTTCGGGTCGAGTTGTACTTCCATGGAAATTATTTTACCTTGTTCCAATGAGGTTATACTTCACTGAAATATTTTTGTCAGGTTCAGATTAGGTTTGGTTCAAATTTCGGGATTTTTTTTACAATTTTTTTGGTTCGGATTGGGTTTATGTCCATGGAAATTATATTGTCTTATTCGTATCTGGTTATAGTTATTTGGAATATTTTCGTTGGATTCAGATTTGGTTCGATTCAGATTTCAGATATTTTTTCAAATTGATTTTTAAGATTTTGGTCTGATTCATGTCCAGGGAAATTATTTTGTCTTGCTCGGTTCCGGTTTTGTGTCTTTGGAATATTTTTTTCGGGTTCAGATGTCGTTCAATTCAGATTTCGGCTTTTTAATGGAATTTTTAGGTTCAGGTTGAGTTGCGCATCAACGGAAATTATTCTGCATTGTTCGAATAAGGATATGCTTCTCTGGAATATTTTTGTCAGATTCAGATTTAGTTCATTTTTTTAGGTTCTGATTGGGTTCATGTTCATGGAAATTTTTTTGTCTTGTTCAGATCCGGGTATGGTTCTGTGGAATATTTTTGTCAGGTTCACATTTGGTTCGATTCAAATTTCAGGTATTTTTTTCAAATGGAATTTTAGGTTCGGATCGGTTTCATGTCCATGGAAATTATTTTCTCTTATTCGAATCCGGTTATGGTTCTTTCGAATATTTTGATCGGATTCAAATGTAGTTTGCATAAAACGTCAGGCTTTTTTTCAAATGGAACTTTTTAGGTTCTAGTCAGCTTTATGTTCACGGAGGTTTTTTTGTCTTGCTCTTATCGGGTTATAGTTCTTTGGAATATTTTTATCGATTTCAGGTTTCGTTCTGGTCATTTTTTGGGTTTTTTTCAAAGAAAAATTTTAGGTTCGGAACGGGTTGCATATACACGAACATTATTTTTCCTTGATCGGATTGGGGTATGCTTCATTTGAATATTTTTGTGTGATTCAGATTTGATTCGGGTCAAATATCAAATCCATAGTTTATTTTCAAATGGAATTTTTAGGTTCGGGTCGGGTTTATGCTCATGAAATTTTTGTCTTGCTTGGATCGGAGTATGGTCTGTTTTTTTCTGGTTGGGATCGGGTTATGTGTTAATACGCCTAAACATTATGTTTTGCTACTATTCTTTTAGTGATTATTTTTTATATATAATTTATTTTGCTATTTGATAATTTATTACTGTGTATGAATCGTCTGCCTATTCGAACAATTGTACGTCAAAGAGCCATTTCATTTTTGTTTTAAAAACAAATTAAAGTCTTAATAAAATTTTAACTTAAATAAATACATTCAAATTTAATCAATGATTTAAAAAAAAACTGCTAAAAAAGCCTCATATATACATATACATGTATTAACTGCAACATAGCCGACCACAAATACATTCTAATGTACGAAGTACCAACGATCTGACGCAACAGCTATGTTCAAAAATCTTAAGTTAAACTGACATTTTGCCAGTCTATGAATTTTAAAGGTCTTTGGAAAAAAAAAACAGTCATTTTTGAAATGTCAAAATCTCAAATTGGTTTCTTTTATAGAGTAAAAAGAAATTAATAGAGTGGAGGTATTATCTCTGGAGATGATGCTTAAGATGTAACCCTACATTAAGTCCAATTAACTACAAACAAAAGCACTTGCTTTGACACGCCTATCAATTGAAACAGGTTTAAACCCGTACTTTTTTTTTCTCTCGTTTTTTAAAAAAGAACTAATTTATCGCTTCACCGGTAAAAATTTATTAATTATTTACCATATGTGTTTTAAATATCAATATAGAAAATTATTTTAACGTTTTGCTTGAAAATATAACATTATTTTGTTAGTACATTAAAATCGTCTGCAATCAGAAATTTATATTTTAGATTAATATTTATTACTTAAGTTTTCATACATGTTTTTAAAAGAATGTTTTCATCATTATATTTTAAATATTTATTTACATGCAATTATTAAGTCATAAACATTTTTCATCTACGTTATAATGTATTTAAAATTACATTAATGAAGGAAACTTTTAGTTATACAATTTTTAGTTCGTATCAAATGTTTTCAATATCTTATTTAATTTTATTTTGATATTTAATTATTGCTAATTTTCCAATTTCCTTCATTTTAAAAGCGAATATTTATTCTAATAAATAATAATAGAACGAAGACCATTTTAAAAATTTGCTGTTTCCTCTTGAAATATGCTTCAAACTGTAATTCATTTCTTTCAATTCGTCTTATAATACAAAATCTCTTCCACGTCTTTTTGTTTGCCACATTAAATTTGAGCGATAAATGGTTTCATATCGCAAACCTTTTTTTGAGGCTTACTTCACCTCCACTTATCTTATTCCTCCATGGGTTTCTTTAATTCTGTTTCAGCTTTCTTATTACTTCTGCGAAAATTTTTACACAACCAACCAACCTTAAACAAACGAAAGAGAAAAAAATTGGGAAAAAGATGATTTTTTATGAGAGTGACCTCTTGATTTTAATTAATTACTCAGTTAATAATTGGAATTTTGAAATTCTGAAGCTCAGGTGCATCAGGAGAGATATTGGGCTACTCTCAAAAACATTTTGAGCTTTGTACGTGCTGTAGATTTTGCTAGCCATCGCAGACACACAGACACACACACACACAGACAGAGCGTTTTGTTCTTTTATTAGTATAGATAATTTACAAATGAAATTAGATAGTACAACGGTTGTTTAGATATGATTTTAAATACTTAGCAACTGTGTAGTGCAACTGTAATTAGTTTAAACAAAAGAGACGACTTTTTCGAGATAGAAGAATTAAGTTCTATTTTTATGCAACTGATATTTAAGAAACATAAAGTAAAAGATTATTTGAAGCTTAATTAATTAAATAAAATTTTTATCTAAATACCTTTTGATTGTTTTTGCAACAAGCATTTTCTATTATACAGAACATTGCACATTTTTGTAACGAGTGGAAGTGATACTTTAATTCCGTCTTTTAAATTAATGATTCCAAATGTATATACCATAAAAAAAACAGGGTTTTATAAACCAAAATTTGAGTGTTAATGGACAAAAGCTTCCAAGTTTTTTTTTTTTTTTTTTTTTTTTTTTTTCCTTGAAATATTGAAACTGTATAGCGCTGGTATTATTCCTTCTATTTATGATTTGGACTTGCATAAATAACAATAGAAGTATTATTTAATTTTAAAATATATTTATCTCTATTATGACACATAATTAAATTAAAAAAAGAGGTATTCGCATTAAAAATGGGTAAGTTCTCTCTACAGAGCATTGATCTCATGCTAGTCAATCTTTTCAAAACCTGTTACTTTATTGTAATCCTTTAATTTAATCACATTTAGTTGTTAAAAAATATGTGTTCCGTCATTAAACTGCTACACTGTAAAAAAATAAATTCATGAGGTTACTAAAAAATTTTTTAGCAAATTTGTATTCCACAGAACTTTTTAGTAACCATTACTCACAGTACAAATAGTAACCATTCCAGACTTTTTTTTACAAGTGAAACAAACATTTCTTTTGTAAACTGAACGAAAGAATTTTTTGTATAACTAACTTAAAACTTTTTCGTATGAGGCACCAAGCAAATTTTAGTAACAGCTCCAAAATTATTTTTAGTAAACATTACTCATAGATTCTTAGTAACTATACCAAATGCAATTTTAGCAAGTGAAACAAACATTTATTTTGTAAACTGTATAAATGAATTTTTCATATAACTAACATAAAACTTTTCAGCGAGAACCACCAAATGAGTTTTGTTGTTGACGTGTGTCCGAAGGGCAGGAGCTTCCCTTAACCTGCATCCAGTTGGTAAGAAGACAGACTTCTGCAGCGGAAGATTTTCGGAAAAGCCTCAATAGATGGCAGCACTAAACATTGACACTTGCCCAATTTTGATATGATTCTGAAGGGGAGGGAAAGTCCAGAGATCATTACCCTGGTAACTGTTACGACAGGAATTTCATAAACCTATTTTTTTAACGAGTACTTACACTCGGTGCGTCTTTGTTGGTGTCGAGCATCGAACCCAGGACCTTTCAGCCGGGAGTTCGGTGCTATGATCACTAGGCTATCACGGCTACACCAACTGAGTTTTAATAATAGCTATTAAAAATATAAAACTATTAACTCTATTCGTTGCTAGTTTTTCTCAAGTAATTCTTACAGATTTTCTTGTAACTGAGTAAGATTACAAAAAAAAAATTAGTAATTGCAAGGATCACTGAGAGAAACAAAAGTTTTCTTAGTAGATCGACCCTTTTTTTACAGTGTAGAGCAATTTTATACTTGAACATATGTAAACTAATTTCGATCTTTAATGGGACTAATTTTGATATTTAATGGTCTTAAATAATTAAGACGTTTCATGGAAAAATAGCAAAATTTTAATGAACATTTAAGTAAGAAAATTGTATTATAAAGTTCATAGTAGTGCATTTCCAGCAGGTTTATTAACATTAATGATACATATGTATTTTATTGTGTTTGAAAGAATTAAGAAAAAAAAAAACCCTTTTTGGACCACCGTTTTCTTTCTAAATTTAAAGTAGTGTTTTTCGTTTGTTTGTTTCTTTGTTTTTCTTTGTGTGTGTATGTATATGTCTGTGTTTGGGAGGGGGGAGTCTTTATTGCGACCATTTGAAGAATTTTCTTTCATAACATTATACATCTAGAAATTACTTGAAATATGCCTATGATACAATTAAGACCATGATTTATAGTTTATAGTGAGATAATTTACCTTAATTGGGGAGGGGAGGGCAGTTATTGAAAATTTCATTTCATCTGTCTCCGACAGACACCGCAGTTGTTTATCAGTTGTTTTTGAACAGTTTACAAAATAATTAAATTAAATTTCATGTAGTAAACACGATAAAAATTTAAGCTGTTCTAAATTATTTGCTATACTTGTGTGTTACAGGTTTATACATGTCAGTTATTAGATATGTATATTATTAATAATTTAAACATTAAAAAAGGGCATATGCATTTGGAGTATGATATCATATGTATGAATAAGGTTTAATTATTTGGTATTTGTAATAAAATATTTTTAAAGCATCAGTACTTTAAAGTATAAAACAACAGCATTTAAAAATATACACAAATGAATTGTCAGGCACTGGTCATTTTTGTACAAATTATTGATTTTTTAAAAAAGGATCTCTTCATGAGTCTCTCATTTTATGTTCTTTAAATAGTGAAAAGTAAAACAAAAGTAGTATCTTTAAATTTGTGATTGCTTCATTTTTGTGATTGTGAATCGTTTTTGTGTAAATTATTGATTTATATTAAAGAGTCCTTCACAAGTGTCTCATTTTATGTTCTTTAAATAATGAAAAGTAAAAAAAAAAAGTAGTGTCTTTATTAGCCTCCGAGGCTATTTCTTTCAGACAAGCTAAAAAATGTCGTGTCATCAACCCTGAATTTTCTACTCAACCGATTTTGATAATTATTTTTTTTTATTAAAACTGTAGTAAAGCTATAATTTGTAGTTGTGCCCATTTTAGTTATTTTTTAATTTATTTCCATTTTTATATTTTATTTTATTTTTTAAATGCTTTTTACGATATTTATTCAAAATGGTGGCAACTCAGTTTAGCTTTTCTCTCGATAATAAAAATTTATTTTCCAAAATGATTGCGTATAATTATGCACTAACTGAGTTAAAAAAAATATATATATGTATGTATATATATATATCTATATATATATATATATTTACTGAGAAATAATATTAATAATGTAAATAAAATAACAGAAAATAATTTATAATAAAAATTAATGTCTTAAAAAAAAAAAAAATTCAAATGAGGAAAATGATGTCATTCAGGAACCAGATAAATGGGAATTACAATATTATTACGGGTGCCTTTTTCATATTACTAATAACAATAACTTTTAAAAAACATTTGAAGAGAAAATGACGTCACTATTTAAAACATCGCATTTTTACTCATAACGATATTAGGTACTAACTACTCTGTTATCCCGTCGACCAATTTCCCCAAATTATACAAATCGCCAAACTAATAGCCAAATTATACATATTGACATAATTTTTATTTTAAATAACGAAAAAACAAATAATTAGTAGAATATTAATAAAAATATTAATAAAGTCGAAATAAAAATCACTTAATGACATTTTAAACACATGAATCGTATTTAATGTCATTGAATGTGACATTCACGATCATCCATTATTGGCGTTTAATCTTATAGTTTGGCGATAATTTTTTGGTTGACGGGTTAACCTAGTAGTGCCCCATATTACATTTCAATTTTTCTTTTCATTATGGACAATGAGATTGAGATTTTACTTTCAGATGACTTCAGTTAGTGAAAATAATGTCACAGTAAAAATGAAATTAGTTTTTTTTTATAAAACTATTTTTCTGTGAAGGCATATAAAGTAAAATTTCTGGATTTCGCCGGCACTCAGATTACAATTTTAACTGAAGACGTGCGAATATTTGCATGCAAAATTGTAACTGGCAAACTTGAAATTTAGTTTGTAAATATATTTATTATATATTGATTCAATAATGTGATTACTTTTGCTTTTTTAAAACCAAATCGATCGGATCATTTAAACATTTCATTCGTCGAATTCGACGGGATTCCACTCGTTTTAGTGTTAAATTGCATTTCCTTTTACTTAGAGCAGCGGTTCCCAAACTTTCGGGCTCGCGGAGCCCTTTTTGGTAAAAAATTTTAAGGCGGAGCACCTGAACCCTACTAAACTCTGGTTTACAAATTAATGTTTTTTATGCCTATGGAGCAAATATGGAGCAAGCTTATGTTGAATAAAAATTCGAGTCAGTAATTTTTAACATTGGACCAAAGTTCTCAATTTTGCTTTTTGCTGATACAGAAATTCTGAATTCAGTATGAATTTCCAGTATGAACACGGAATTAAAGATTGAAATGGTAACCATGTTTAGATTATATATTACATTGGGGCTTACGTAAAACTATTACTCCCTCTGTCCCAAATTAGTTGCAATATTTAGGTTGAAAATTTTGTCCCAAATTAGTTGCTACATTTCAAGTAGGTAGAGTCATAAATAACTTCTGATGCAGTTTAGTGGATCTAGTAAAATTATACTAGAATTATTATAACTATTTATGCTAGGTCTCAGAAGCAATGTTAACTCGAATATAAAGTAAAAGGAAAAGAAACAATTATTTAGAAAATTCTCTGAAGAAAGAAATCAATAATATTGAGCGCAACACTGTACTGGAATGTTTGAAACGATATTTGAAAAATTTTAAATTAAGCTCTAATGTTATAAATGCTGCAGCTATTAAATTCAATGTGCATCATAATGTTTATCATCCTATTCCGCTTGCAGAAGCAGGCAAAGACATCAAAAATAAAAGATGAGGAAATTTACGATGTAAGTTTACAGCAAAGTGTAAATGCGGACGAAAAAAATGCCTCTGAGCAAAATCAAAGATGTCCCAATAAAACGAAGACAATCACTGCGAGGATTATCATATGCTGTTATAATTCGTAAATAAAGTTATACAGGATTCTCAAGGCGGAAAAAATTTGGAGCGTATTTTATGCTTAACCAAGCAAAGTATAATAGAAAAAAATAAGCTCGACAGAATTCTATTTTGTTTGCAGCTTGTTCATGCTAAAAAATACTTTTTAGAAATGTTGGCATAAAATTTTCGTAAATGAATGATTGATTAGCATGAAGATAATTTTAAGTGATTATTGTTTAACACTAAAACTGCCGGGTATTTTACTCAAGTTTTATAAAAAAGTGTTTCTCACCAGAATTTTAATTTCAAACTATTTAACTTACTTAATTAGGCTATTTTTCTGCTGCGTACATTTAACATATTTTATGAAGAAAATCCTGGTTCGAATTGATTATTTTCAATCTGACAGGGGTCATTTTGACCCCTAATGGCTGTTCTAGTGTTAAAAAGTCTTTAAAATTTGGGGCGTGGCTTAATAGTGTATGAACCGAGATTTTTTTAAACTAATTAATTCCTTATTAAGGAATGATGGAGGGAATTTTAGGTACGTAAATATTGTTGATTGATAGTATAGCTTTCTAAAAAACAAAATCATGAAGTCATAAATATCAAACATGAGTACAAAAGTATTCAAATGTCGCATCTAATTTGTGACAGAGGGAGTATTATTTATGGCGAAAACCACACAAGCACAGAAAAAAAAATAAGTTGTACCATGTTCATAGCAGAGAGGTACTTCTATATAATTCTCATAGGCTACTCGCAAAGAAAAAAAATGCCTAGTTTCAATTATTTATGAGTAATTATGTAACACGTTTTCGCTAGTCCCGCCTACCCGTAATAGAATCAAGCGATTATGGAATAATTATTTCGTTCATCTTTAAGTTTCTAGTACTTCTAAACATGCAACGAAAATAAATCGTCTCTCATATTCTTTTTTTTTTTTTTTTTTTTTTTGAGCAAATTTTAAAAATGCATTTAGAATTAAGTCATCGTTTAAGTGTTTAAGAAGACGGGGAAAACTCTATAAGCTGTATTGTTTGGTGCAGCATTGTTCACTTTTTTGGACATTTTATTTAAAGTTTTTGGCTATTAATTACAGCTTTAAAAGGAACTTTCTTTCGTAATTGTTTTTTCCTCAAAACAGACATTAGTTAAAAATTACACATGTTAACCTATTGAAGGGCAAGCAATAATGTCTCTGTCATAGTGTATTCTCACCGGAAATATTGTAACATCTTCAAGTTAAAAATATAACATTTCGTTAAAAGTTTCTGGTGAGATCTCGTTTAAATTAGGTAGGATAAAATGTATCCTACCACCCTTCAAGGCGTTTAACGAACTGCAACTAGTAGGGAAATGTTTCTAATACACATGGTGTTACATGGGTGAGATTGAATTTGTGTCAGAGCGGGTACTCATTGACAAAAAGTCTAAGCACTGGTTGGAGCTGAGCAAAATTTTAAATTCGTAATGTGATGACAAATGTAAAGAACCAACATATATATTTTAAATTGCTACAGACTTATTTCTGATCGGAAATGTGGCAGAGACCAATTAAAAGAAAATTTTAAAGAAGAGTTGTAAAAAGATACAAGATGCTAAAAAAAAAAAAAAAAATCCCGTTTCAGCAATATACATTGCTTTTAAAATTAAGTACAATTATGAAAAACAGCATAGAAAATTTAAATAACTAAAAAATTATGCAAATATAATAAACAGATTAAAGCAACTAAAGTTACGAAAAGAAAAGAGCTATATGCACAAAGTACATAAATATTAAATAAATCTAATGAGAGGTTTCTTAAATAATACAAAATATTACATGAAAGGGACGTTTTAATCGACAAACATTGTTGTACAGAGAAAAACGTTTAGAAAATTTAAATATACACATAGCATAAATATTAGAGATTAAATAATTTAAAGGTTAATAATATTAATTAATAAAATAATGTATAAATAATATTAATTAATAAAATAATGTATAAATAATATTAATAAAGAATAATTTAACTTTATATATAAAAAGAAATACATATATACAATGTACACAAATGTAATATGGATCTAATAAAGGTCTTTAAATGATAGAAGATGCAATAAAAATATATTTTCAGCGACAAACATTATTTTATTATAAAAAAACAGTATAAAAAATTAAATAACTAAAAATTAATGCAAGTAACATAAACAGATTTTTAAAAAATTATACTTATAAAAAGAAAAAGCAATATATGCACACATTATACACAAATGAATCTAGAGAGGGATTTTAAATTATACAAGATCTTTTTTAAAAAGACTTTTTAAGCGACAGATATTGTTTTAAAAATTAAATACGATTTTGAAAACTTGGATAGAATATTTAAATAAATAAAAATTAATAATAATAATAAATATTTAAGGAAATTAAAATTCCAAAAATAAAAATAATACAATATGCAACATATACAAATATTAAATGCCTGTAGTTTTTTAAAACTATTATTCTGCATAAGTTTGACGAACAATAATATATAAAAGTTTAGCGTGATAAATGTGCTTAAATTATTTTGGACAGTTATTTTATTATCTGGTGCAATTTTCGACAATAGTAAGTGAATGTCTGGTTCTGCATTTAACAGATTCCTGTTTTTTGTTTTGATACTTGTGTAAGTGGAGATTCCTACTTCACACAGATATGTCTTTGAAAATGGGAGTAAAATTAATTTTGCTCTGTCTAAAAAGATTTTGTCTTCATCTGTCAAATGACACCAAAATTCTGTGATACACTTGCTTTGAAAAGAAATTTCTAGATCGTTTTGAGATGTTAAATCAATGAGAGTTTCGTATTCCTCAGAGCTTAAGCTGTGTGATTTTGTTTTTGCACTGAATGGATTTAGTATCCATTTAAAATCGTCCAACATATTATTTTGAGCAGCTGGAAAGTCATGCATAAATGAATTTATCAGAGTTTCTGGATGATCTTGAATACTTTCAGATATACATATTTTTTCAAACTTAATGTTATGGTCATTTAAAAACATTTTAGTAAGAGTTCGGTATTTAATAAGAATTAAGAATAAACGTATAAATATGCGGGACTCCAAAGAACTAAACTCTTCTCACTTTTGTTCGGCAAGCAGAGTTAACAGGACTGGCGGGACTTTTCCGTTTCAATTCACGTTGTGCATTCAATTCAGAATGCTATTTCTTGTAGTCTTATTTTAAATCGAATTTTTAAAACACATTTAGAGCAGAAATATAAAATAAAGCAATTCAGACCAGAAATATTATACAGAAAGTAGGTACATTTTAAATGCCAATGTTTAACTGCTTAGAAGTGTATCATTGCATTTTTTAACCCACTCATAGATACACTTATTTTTGACACACACACACACAAATTTCTACATACTTTTGAAAACCTTTTAATTACAACATGCTAATTCTTTTCATGTTTTGTTTATTTTCCTGAAACACTGCGGAGCCCCTGGTAAGTTCAGGCGGAGCCCCAAGGGCTCCCCGGAGCACACTCTGGGAACCTCTGACTTAGAGTTAGAGGTCTGCACGGGCCGGATTTTCCAGGTCCAGGCCCGGCCCGTTTAAATTTTTATATTTTAGGCCCGGCCCGGCCAGTATAAAAATCATCTAAAACAGGCCCGGCCCAACCCGGCCCGTTTTGGCCCGTTACAATTTCTGCGATTTCTAAAAAATTCAGATTTTTATCATATAACTAAGATTCCTTTAAAGAATACTGCATACATTTCTATGGAATGATTTTACAGTATATTTTACAGCAAATACACATTAACAACATTAATGATTACTTAGATTTTTAGGCTTTCAACATTCGAATAAAGATACATTACAAAAATTTATATGGCTTAGAATAAAAGAAACAAAGCTAAAAACATCATTAATTTTGAAGCTGTTTAATAAAAAAAGATTTATAAATATATTTCTATATCATTTTATTATAGATTTTAAATCCAAATTCTTTCTTAAATTCAAAGAAGCTCCTTTCTGATACATTTCTAAATTCGTTTTTTTTTTCTCAGAAACGCATAAGATTAGCAGATATCTTTATTCAGAAACTATATAATCGAATGGCGTTATCCATTTTTTGATACAAGCAATTTAAGAATACTGCAAACAAATAAAATACTGTCATAATTAGCGTTTTGAATAGAATTTCCGGAAGGAATAGCAAGGGAAGGGAGAAAAACCTGCAATCATGTGAGAAACTATTATATCTCAACAAGGTTATACAAGTATTTTATTTACCAAAAATGAAAAACGCTATTCGATTCCAAATCCTTTCAATAGTTACGCTTATCACTTTATACTTTTACAATTTAAAATTAATCGGAAAATGTGTCAAATTTTCGCATTATTGAGAAATTAATTAAAAAATCATCAAGAAGTATATATCCGAAGACTAAGCTAACATAAGTTCTCTATCGCTGTTAATAATTTTAGAAATCATGTTTTCTGCCAATAATTAAGTCTAGTAACGGTCCGGCCAGTCTATATGCAGAAAAATAATGCAAGCGTGATCTCGGACCGGCATGAGTCAGCTAAAAAAATATTAAAACGGGCTACACATAATGTAATTCTCCGATGCCGATACACTGCATTTTTATATTGATGCTGTCAAACTAGAATGGCCACATTTATATTTATTCTTGTTAAAACCATTCTCGTTGAAAATAGCTCATATTTTATCGTTTGTGCTTAAATCTTCAGAACGGGCCGGCAAGCCCGAAAATTTTTTTTATCAACCCGGACCGGCCCGTCTGGCCCGTTCAATTTTTTTGCCGGCCCGGCCCGTTGAAAAAACTATTCTAAATCTGCCGGCCCGGCCCCGCCCCGCCCGTTAGAAAATTCGAAACGATTCCGCCGGGCCGGGTACGGGCCACGGGCCAAGCCCGGGCCCGTGCAGACCTCTACTTAGAGTCTATAAAAAAGCGTTTAAACTAAAGAAAAAATCCGTTTTTGATGAATCTAGTCAATAAAGAAGTAGCACGTCAAATTGTATCTCTTTATTATTCTGCAATTCCAATGTCTCAGAGAGGAATTGCTATTCAATTGGGCATTTCACGCCGTTCTGTTTGCAATTATATTGATAAACACAAGAAAAATGAAATTAGTTCATTGCAATCGAAACGGAGTCGCCCATCTAAAAAACCTGTATAGAATTTTTTTTTTTTTTTTTTCCCTAATCGGACGCGAAACTGAATTCTGCAATGGCAGAATCTACATCCAACTTGTATTTGTGATTTTTTTCAGTTTTTTTGATTGTGAATCATTTTTGGGCAAATTACTGATTTTTAAAGAAGGGCACTTAACGAGTCTCTCATTTTACGTTCTTTAAATAGTAAAAAGTAAAAAAAAAAGTAAAGTCTTTATATTTATAATTGCTTCAGTTTTGTGATTGTGAATAATTTTTGTGCAAATTATTGATTTATATAAAAGAGTCCTTCACAAATCCCTCATTTTACGTTCTTTAAATAGTAAAAAGTAAAAAAAAAGTAAAGTCTTTATATTTATGATTGCTTCAGTTTTGTGATTGTGAATAATTTTTCTGCAAATTATTGATTTATATAAAAGAGTCCTTCACAAGTCCCTCATTTTACGTTCTTTAAATAGTGAAAAGTAAAAAAAAAGTAATGTATTTATATTTATGATTGCTTCAGTTTTGTGATTGTGAATAATTTTTGTGCAAATTATTGATTTTTATAAAAGAGTCCTTAACGAGTCCCTCATTTTATGTTCTTTAAATAGTGAAAAGTAAAAAAAAAAAAAGTAGTGACTTTAAATTTGTGATTGCTAATTTTTTTAAAATTGTATTTATATCTGCTTGATCAAGATAATGGAATGTTTTTGAATAGTGAATTCGAAAGCATCGGTACCAAAATAACTGAAAATTACAAAACATCACTGAACAAATTGCTATTACACAGAACGCATGTTTAAATTCCATCTTTGAATAAGGATAGCTTATTCACAGTGATGGACAAAATTGTAAATTTGCTATTAGTAAAATGCATTTTAAGAAAGTTAAAATTTACTGTGTTACGCATGTTCTGGATTTACACCGACGTGCTTATGTCTTTCTCATAAATGTATAGCTAAAATTCTCCATATGATGCTTGAAGAGCTCAATTTCTATGACCAAATACTTTAATGAAGCTTGTGGAAAAAACTCCTTTATTTTTTCTTAGAATGTACATTCGTAGGACAAACAAGTTAGAAATTACATGTAAAGCGTAGCAAATGAGGTGCGTTCGTACGATAACGAAGTTTTAAAAATATTCAGATCTTGCTATTATAGTAGACAGTGCTTCAGATATAGTATAATGGTCGAAATCTTGTTTGTGTTCCTGTAAATATACCAGAATAAACTTTTATTACACCTCAGAAATGTACATCATATTCATAAAATGTGAAATAATTTAATATAATTAAAACGCGCACCAAACAATGTTCTCCCTATACCATTTTGCAATGGAATACTATTGTATGGCCTTGTAAATCAATAACAAATGCTCTTTGCACCACAGTTTGGGCAAAATGTATATTATAGTATTTAGTTCATAGATTCATATTGATTTTATTATGTTCGAATGAGTGTAACACCATTAAAATACTTTTGAAACTTCTTCCCCTTTGATCGTAATGTAACGGAATACTTTTAATTGTCCCTGTAATTGATCTATGCATCCAATTTTCATAAAATTTGAAATGACTCGACAAAATTATGTAATAATTACACATTTTAAATTTCAAACGATTAAAATGCATTTGAAATTTTTTTCTCCATTGACCGTAATGTGACTGAATACTTTTGATTGTCCCTGTAATTGATCTGTGCATCCGATTTTGATAAAATTTGAAATGACAAGACAAAATTATGTAGTAATTATATATTTTAAATTTCAAACGATTCGGTTGGGTAGTTTTTGCGTTGTTATATGCGGACGAACGGACAGACGGATAGACGAACTGAACGACAACTATAGGTGCTGCGTATTTACATATTTACAAACGCACCTAAAAAGTTAACACCCCCTACTAGCTCCTCAACAAATTATGCTGGTTAAAAGTTACTGATACCGAATGATCGGAAATAAAGTCTACTTTTAAACGATGTAGTATAAAAATTTACTTAGAGAGCCATCTACATATTTAAACGAATCCAAACTACATTTTTTCCATAGAAATACGCAATTATTTTATTCATATCTCCTGAAATTGTATCCCTAATGTACTAGTTTTCATGTAGTGATAATAATAAAATACCCAAACACGAATACGTTGAATTTGCAATTATGATTTTATGATATGAATTATAACTTATAAAATTAATGTTCGAAAAAATAATGAGTTGAAACACATAATTTTTTTATGCATTTAGATTTATTAAGTCCTGGTTTATGCAAATCATAAATTTCTAATTTTCCTCAAGTAATTTTCTAATTATGATTAAAAAACGGCAAAATGATGGTTTAAGGGGCCGTCTATGGTTTGAAGTGACTAGATGTTTTGAAACTTTTTATGTATCCTTTAGATTAGCAGTCTTCAAAGACTGCTTGCATGGCGCCTAAGAAGCCTTGATCAAGAAGAGAGTTCTCTCTATCAGCAATGAAGTACCAAACTTCAATTTGGACACAGACTCGAAAATATGCTCTTTTTAAAACAATTAATTTCGCGGAAACTTATCATACAAATTTCATGAAAATTTGTTTTTAGGTTAATTAGAAAGTTTGTCAGAATTGGATACTGCTATTGAAAAAAAAGCTAACTTTCGTTTTAATATGTAAATGGCCCCCTAAGCAAAGTCTATGAGGGCGTTCTTTTGAAATATCTCGCTCAAATTTTAATATTTTGACGTGATTTTTTTGCATAGCATAGTTGAGGACGGTCTACAACCGGGCTAGTTTTATTTTTTTCAATTTTGGTTTTAGATTTTTTTTAATTACTTTAACTTTCGAAACCGGTTTGATCCTGTTCTGAAATTGAAACTATTATAATATTAAAAATATATAGCGAAAATCGAAAAAGTATTAACTATCCCGGTTGTAGATCATCCTCAGCTATCCTATGCAAAAAAATCATGAAAAAATATTAAAATTCAAGAGAAATATTTGAAAAAAAAAAAGCCCTATAGACTAACATTATCATCCGGGTCTTTTTCACTCAGTAGTATCGGCTCTTAAAAGTATACCTTATTTCCAATCGTTTCGTATCAGTAACGTTTTTCTACAACAATTTTTTTGCAGAGCTTGTAGGCTGTGTTTACTTTTTTTCCCTTGACTGTACAGTTGTTTTCTTTCAAGAAACAATAAACGATATAGTCGCAACCATAGTAGACCAAATATATTTTGAAAAACAAATGAAACATTCCATTTAGAAGGCGCATAAAACTTGTTTCATCCACTCAGATTGTAAGCCAAATCTGTAAACAGATGACACATATGAGAAAGTATGTGAAAACAGACCTGGCTCACTGTGGGAATAAATAAAACAAATTTTATACACCCTGTAAATGGACTACCCATTTTTTAATGGACTTGGACTACTATGAACCTCTTAAATAATGAAATTAAATAGAACAGAAAAGTATATTTTACTTCTTTTAATTAAAATATTTTTATTCAAATTAGCGCCAAAGAAATACAGCAGAATATGGAAATAACAATATATATCTCAGTGTTACAGTAATGCGATTAAGGCCTCACAATAGTCACTGAAAAAGACCCGTATGATAATGTAAAGTCTATGGTAGCGTTCTTTTCCAAATATCACGCTCAAATTTTAATATTTTTACATAATTTTTTTGCATAGGATAGCTGAGGACAATCCACAACCGGCCTAGTTTTTACTTTTTCAATTTTGGTTTCAGCTTTTTTTTTTAATTACTTTGAATTTCAAAACTGGTTTAAACCGGTTCTGAAATTGAAACTATCATAATATAAAAAATATGTAAGCAAAATCAAAAAAGTAAAAACTAGGTCGGTTATGGATTGTCCTTAGCTATCCTATGCAAAAAAAAAAAAAAAAAAAAAAAAAAAAAAAAAATACAAAAAAAAAAAAAAAAAAAAACAGGTAAAAATATAAAAATTTGAGCGAGATATTTGAAATGAACGCTCCCATAGACTTTGCATTATCATCCGAGTCTTTTTCAGTGACTATTGTGGGGCCTTAATACACTGGTAACGTAATCAAGTTGTCTAACTCTCCATTTGTTGGAGTTAGAGTTACAAGAATTGTGGAGAAAAAACTGCCGTTTTGTTGTTAGTCAGGGACCATTATCTATCTAATGTGGGGATTGCTATATTTATTTATCGTAAGATTAAAAAAGACATTTCCTCATACATACATTAAAATGCTCTCGCGTATTCGTTGTAATGGATTTAGGCAGCATTATTCGATTTACAAAATTAAATAATTTTTTTTTTCAAGAACTAAGAGACTTTGTCTCTTACGAGGTGCGCTCGTCAAGAGTAAAAATAAGTTAATTTGATCGGCTTTTAAAAAAAATTACGGAAGATTAAATTATAATTAAACAAAAGAAGAAAAAAAGGTGGCGATTGCCTTACAAACGGATATTTATTCTATTCCGTTTTACGGAGGGGGTTGAGCTGCTCTTAATGGCTGTTTTTGCGTTTATTACACTATTAAAAACCTTGTACTAATTAGAACCAAATTTTGGTACTCAATAGCTACCACGGTAAGATGGTGAAATCTTGAACCAATATTTGGAGCTCCTGTTGAAGCATAGTTCCAATAGTTGGAACGAGGTTGAAATAGGAAGCTCAAAATATTGGTACGAGTTTTCACCATCTTATGGTAGCAGCTAATGAGCACCAAAATTTAGTTCAAACTAGAGCAAAACTTTTAACAGTTTAAATAAGATTATTTAAACATTACAGAATCAGCAATACAAAGCAGCAGTTATTTAATTTTAATATTGTAAAAATAATTATATATATATAAAATATTTTCATGCTGAAAAATATATTTTCATATATTTAAGCGTAATCTAAAACAAAGGCTAGATGAAGAATGCTGATGTAATACATTTCAATATTGGATAAGGTTTTGTTTCTATAGCAACGAAACTGAATTGACAATCTCAATAGGACTTAATTTTGAGATTGAAAAAAATTCAATTAATTTAATTTTTGTTTTAATTTATGAAATTTCATAGCTAATTTTCATTATAAATATATGCATGACAAAAACTATAATTGTAACAAACTAAAGCCGAAAAAATAAAGTTATATAAATATTTTGAGAAATAATTAACATGAAACAGTTTTACCTTAAAAAGTATTTCACAAAAAAAATATTTTTTGAAATTTTTTTTCGTCGCCAACCGGTGATAAATTGCCAAATAAACAAAACGTTCATAATTTTTTATTACGAACGTTCTATCGGGGTTCCGCCGAATTTTTTTTATAAGCATACATATCCACATAAGAAGAATATTCTGTAATTTTATCAGAATTTTCTGAGTAAGCCCGTATGGAGACCTTCCTTGTTAATTAACAGAACCAGTTTAGCTCCTATAGTCTAACCTCTTAGCTTCCCGTTATTTTTTAACAATGCTATAAGATTATGCTTTTAAAAAGGGATTCTTAAATGCAATGATAATGCTGTATGTCGAGGATTTCGATTCAGCGGGACATTAAAAACAAAAATAATGTTCTAACACTAGCTAAAGGTAAAAATTTAATATGTTTTCATTACATTTCGACGTTAGGCAGAAAAATTGAAAAAAAGTCTATTGAAATTGTATTGATTTTTCTTCGGCTAATATTGGTAAATATTTTAATTCGAATCTTACTTTAAGTACTTTTTCCCAATAATGTAGTAAGTCATACTGTTTTCGCTTTGTCTCCCATAAGGCGTATTATTATTTATATATTCAATATTTAAAAGAAGAGGCAATAAAATTCTTCAAAGTGTAGAAATAAAAATAAATTATAATAGAAAATATATTTTTTACTAAATAAAAAATATCGTACATGGGAATTATGTTCCTTTGTTTGAAAAAAAAAACTATTTTCTTTCAATGCTTCTTTTTCAAAAAGAAAATCTCAAAAGGCTTGCATAAGTAATCAAAATTTACCTTAAAAAAGCGAGTGCTTGAAACGTAAAATAAAGATTAAATTAATGTTTTTCTCTCGAAATAAAGGATAATTGTGTACAGTGAAAATTAAATTAATGTTACATAGCTTATTTGAAAAAGAATAATTTAAATAGTAAATAATAGAGAAATAAATGGCGGTTTTAAATAGCTACTTTTCAAAAATATTTTTAAGCTCCAATGTTTAATGTTTGCATGAAGATTTAAATATTTTTTATATAGCATATTCTTTTAGATTTCTCACAAGCAAAACTAAAAAACATTTTATATGTAAAACAGCAATTATAAATTCAAAACAAAAAAGAAAAAAAATCATGCGTCAAGCATAGATTATGAAGCCCTTTCCAAATCATTCAGAATAATATAACAAAACTGCACTGTTTAAAAAATTAATATATTGCGTCTAATTTCAATATATGAAAATGTATAACGCATGTCAAAATCGAATTTCAGCTGTTCCCATCTACAATAGTAAAATTATATGAAAAATTTAGCAGAGCTGTATATAATATAGAAATTTGTATCTATTAACAAAATGAATTCCAAAATTTAGTTCATTTAAGAGATACCTATATTTCAGTAGAAAATTCACTTTCAGCAATTTCGTCTAATAAGGAGAGTGATATCCGAATACTTTTGTGTAGCCCTGTATATGAGATATATAATGTATGCATAAAGAGTAAGGTGCAAAAAACAAATTAAGTTTAAAAGAGCACACCGAATTTTAAAACGTTCTCTCCAGCAATTATTACACAAAATCGATTTCTGTTGTGTGTCCTTGTAAATTATTTAAAAATGTGATGAATCATCTGTTTTACGTGATCGTAGTGAAATTAAGTAGTTTATATCAGCTATGATACAGTTGAAATAGCATAACGTAATTAAAATACTCTCCAAACTATTTTTTCTCATATATCATAATGTAAACAAATTTTGTTGAGTGTCCTTGTAAATGAATCATTAATCGTACATACTTCATATGCAATACTAAACATACTTTGGTGACCCTAAATAAGTTTTATCAATTGCATGAAAATCTGAGTATGTTTATTGGATTTGGAGGTGGGAAGACGGAGAGTCAGACAGAAGGCATAAGCATTAAAAGTGCAAAAAATTTTTGGGATCTATTAAAAGCAATACTTTGATATTGACCGCTTACTCGGAGTTAATAACCGAAGTACAGTCACCGCAAAAAAAAAATCTTGACATTTGTGATTTTAAAGGTTTTGTTAAATATCTAGAAATATGCATAAGGAATTATTCTGAAACTCCAGGTATGTAAGCAAACTAGTACAAGTCATCCATTTTCGCGAAGAGTTTTGTCCAAAATCCAATAGGGAAGCACAAGAAATTGAAAAAGAACAAATATCTTTTGAATCATCCTGTCAAAACTAATGAAACAAACACGTTCAAACTTCAGATTTTGATTAAGTGTTTTATGTTAATAAACTGTGTTCATTTATATGCGGATAGCATGTGTACTCGTAGAGAAATTAAGGTTATTATAAAAACGGACTTAAATTTTGAAAAGTATTTTGCTTATAATTTGCAGAGTTCTTAATATAAAACAATGTTCTTTTCAGAAAATATGAGAAACAACATTGTACATAATACCCTGTAATCAACATTAAAAAATATTAATAATTTTACTGAAATTGAGTAAGTTTACTAAATAAATTCTCACTGCGCATGCGTCAACGCTATAAAAAAATTTCATTTGCATATTGGGTTAGCTAAGTGTATAGAGCAACTTCACAAATCATAACTTGAAAATTCTGAAAATTATGGTCGAAAGAATAAGATCAAAATCCGATATTCCCGAAATGAAAAAAAAAAAACATGAGGGGCTGTATCCATATACCATTGATTAGTGTCTACACAATATTGCAAGTACTACTAAATATTTGGATACAGCTCCTTGTCTTTTTGCTTCCTTTTGGGAATAACGGATTTTCATCTAATTCTTTCGACGATAATTTTCAGAATTTTCAATCTATGATTTTGGAATTTTAACAAAAGTTGCTCAATACACTTAGCTAACATAATATGCAAATGAAATTTCTATAGAGTTGACGCATGCGCTGTGAAAATTAATTTAGTAAATCTGCTCATTTTTCATACACTTATTAATATTTTATAATTTTGATTACAGGGTATTATGTACAATGTTGTTTCTCATATTTTCTAAAAAGAACATTGTTTTATATTAAGAACTCTGCAAATTATAAGCAAAAAAACTTTTCAAAATTTAGGACCGTTTTTATAAAAACCTTAATTTTTCTACGAATATACATGCTATCCGCATATAAATGAACACAGTTTATTACCATAAGGCATTTAATCAAAATCTAAAGTTTGAACGTTTTTGCTATATTAGTTTTGACAAGATGATTCAAAAGGCATTCGTTCTTTTTCAATTTGTTGACGGTCCTCTATTGGACTTCGGACAAAAATCTTCGCGAAAATATATGACTTGTACTATTTTGTTTACACACCTGGAGTTTCAGAATTTTTGCTTATGTATATTTCGAGATATTTAAAAAAAACGTTTAAAATTGCAAGTGTCAAGAGGTGACTGTAGTCTCTATCTTGTGGTGACTGTTTTTTAGGTGACTGTAGTCTCTATCTACAACCATTTAGACTGTGATCACTTTAGTGCTTCAATACGAGTGTGGTTCAACACTGTTTAAAAAAAAAAAAAATCTGTGAATTTACGGTGAAACTACTGGCAGCGAAGTAGCTAGATAAATGTCTAGCTACTTTGCTGCCAGTAGTTTCACCATAAATTCACAGATTTTTTTTTTTTTTTTTTTTTTTTTTTTTACCGTTCCGTTAGCAGATTTTCTGTTTTGGAAAATTAAAGAAAGGAAAACTTCGTTTAAAGAAGCGGTACCTTTCCGTTACTGAACCCAACAATCGTCAAAGAATTCTAACTTTCCGAGTAATTTCGAGCTGCTATATTATTCAATTTAGTTTAACTTATTTTTTTGCATAATTTATTTCAAGCCGTCCTGCGGATTGAACGTGAGACTTTTTGGCAGCGGAATAGGGCCTTACTGACTGACCCAAAGCTGCTGATGTCAGCTTGCACAAAGTATGTCTTTTATGAGTTAGTGGGAAAAACTGTTGTGCTTTTCAAATATTTCCTTTCAATACATTCGTTAGAATATTCGTAAGCGGTTTATTTTATTTCTTTTAAAATCGATGCTTAATACTTTTCGATCGATTTTTTTACTAGTTTAAATTAAAAAAATCATCGTTTAAAATCGCTTTTTTTTAATTGAATGTATGAAATAAGAATATATATATATTCATTTTTTACAAAAGGAGAGTTAAACACAATTTTTGGAAATTGTCGCACACTATTTATTTATTTATTTATTTATTTATTTTTTTGGAAGGGCTAATTAGTTAAAATATTTTTTAAGAAGAAATAAGAGAAAAATAAACAAATTATAATTAAAAGGGACACTTTATGCTTTCGTGGCACTACTGGGATTCGAACCCACAATGTAAGGTAGTAGGGATTTAATGGTGTTGTGCTTTGACCACTCGGCCACGGTTTGGTTTGGTTTATTTGATGTCGTCCGATTATCTACACTAGGGATATAGGACTTGGGGGGAGTGCCCTTCGTGGGGGTCTTTCTAAGGGAACCTAACCCGTATTTACGCAAGGTCCGAAGAAAACCACGAAAACTCCGAACGGTTAGGCCGACGGCCGCGATTGGGTTCGAACCCAGCACCTGCCGTCTACCAGTTGAGAGGTCTAAGCCTCTCGGCCACTGGTGGGGCCTCGGCCACGGAGATCCCGAAAATTGCGTGTCTTCGTTTTTTCTTACTAATTTGATACGTTTCCTTATTTTCAGAAATATGGTGGAATTTTCAGATTTTTAACGTAAAATGTCCTTTTGTTGTGAAAAAGGAATTTTTCTGTGAAATGTAGGAAAAATGTATCCATGAATTTCAGATTTATTTTAACAGTGAATAACAAGTCTCAAATTTGTGTTTTATTTATGTTTACTAATTTAATGATCAGTTAAGTTTTAATTTTTTTATGGAATAAAAGCAATAAATAAAGGATGAAATATTCATATTAGAGCTGCAAGAGGATTTATCTTTCTTAAGCATAGGCACGCGATAGAAAAGAATATTTTAAATCATGCTTGACAAAAAAAAAAAAAAAAAAAAAAAAAAAAACTGTGCGATATTTTAGAAGTTTAAAAATAAGCACTAAAAGCAATATTAAATCGTCCAATGTTGTCAAAATTAAGATAGCGTCAGCGTTATGCACTGACACGTTTATTAGGTAGATTTCTGTGTGTTGAGAATTTGCAGTGCAAGAAATGGGACTTGAAAGAAAAAATTTCGGGCTCTAAATGAACGATGAATGCTATGGGAATCTACTCTATACTAACATTTTGTAATACGGTAGACTCGCGACTTACCGACCTTCACGGGACCTCGGCAAACTGGACGTTAAATTAAAAATTGCTAATTTGAAAGAATACAATTCAATTAGAAAATACCTAATATTTTTAATGAATGAAAACTACTCATTTATGAATTAGAAAATATTTGTGGTGAACTGTCTAGAATTTTTCTTAACTGCTCTTTGTAGATTAATTCATTGTAAAATTTCGGGAAATTTGGAGCTATCCATCTGCAATTGTCTGTTTAGTTTTAAATCGTTTGCATAATTTTATTCCAGTGCTTTTCCCTCTGCGTAGAGATAATATCTGTTTTTCCCTTTGCGCAGGGATAATATTGCTCTCTTATGTTTACTTTTATGAGTTAAGTCTTTGAATCTCGATGATATTGTGTTGTGTTCCCTCAGCGGATTTTATTTGTGAAATGTGTAATTAAATAGTGGTAAAAGCTAAAAATACAGTCTACTGCTTTCTTCAAAATATATCGACAGAACATGTCCATCTGACGACTCTGTTAAGTTCGAAGTATTTTTTTAAGTTGTTCTTAGATTCATTGTCCTTTACAGAGTGTATACTTAAAAATGGGGCAAAGGGATAGACCCAGTTTGACTTCAGACACTTTTCTCCGGGAAAAAATTCCGTAGTTCCGCTTTCGAGCTTTTTGACCATTGAAAACACAAAATCTCAAATTTTCCGAGGGGATACTTCATTTCTCCGTGGGGCTCCCTTCCCCCCGGGCCAGTCCCTGAAATCAACACTTAATAGAGCTGACGGAACTCTGAAATAGTCAGAAAAAGTGTCAAGTTATATTAGATGATTTTCTATAAACATCTCGAAAAGTTTAAATACATTGCGCAGTTTTTTTTTATATTCTCTAGAAGGTCGTTAAATCAACATTCAATTTAGTCGCGGGTTGCTAACACGAGCTATGAAAAACACTGTAAATATTGGATAATGGTTGGGACCTCATACAAGGTTTGCTAAATCGGGAGGAGTCGCTAAATCGAGGGTTGTAAAATCGCAAGTCTAACTGTATACCTTAGTGACTCATATTAATTGCAATATGTTTGAAACAGTGTAACACAAGTAAAGTACAACCACAAACCATTTCCTCGATAATCCGTAATGAAATGGATTTTTCTTTAATTAAATTGTAAAAGAACAATAAATTATACATACTTAATTTTCAACACTAAACATTCCATATAAATAAATAAATAAACAACGTTAAAGAGAACAAATATTATAAAATAATAGATGCTAAAAAGCATGCAGCTGTTTCGGGACTTCTAAAGTCCCATCATCAGTGCTAAAAAAGTGTAAAATGTAAAAGACAAGTCACATCGTTAAATAAAAATAAAAATAAAATAAAAATAAAAATAAAATTTTTAAAATAATCGTCTACTACATTTTACACTTTTTTAGCACTGATGATAGGACTTTAGAAGTCCCAAAACAGCTGTATGCTTTTTAACATCTATTATTTTATAATATTTGTTCTCTTTAACGTTGTTTATTTATTTATTTATATATAAGCTCAAAGTACAATCCTACCCCCTTCTTAAACATTCCATAGTAAATTGTAATGCGGTATAATAATTACATGGAACTCCGAGTAGCATCAATAAGACACGGGCCAACGACAGAGAGACAAACATTTAGCAAAGTGAAGTCTTAAACAATTTTTAACTGCGTTGGAAAATGTTAAAAAAGCAAAAAAGCGGCGTTTGTGATTTACTAAGGGTTTTTTTTTTATATTAATGAAAATCTTAACTTTTAAATTCCTATGAAAACCTGATATTAAAATATGCACTTATTTCAAAATTATTTCTATAGTTGTTTTAAAGAAATCTATAAGAAAATAAAGATAGGATAAATACGTATGTGTATGAACTTAGAAAATGTCACTTTATCAATTTTGCTATTCTTTTTTTCATTCTTGAAACTTGAGTTTTTACCCGATTTCCCATCAGCGACAAACTTTTTATATTATCCCGGAAAATACTTTGATGCTTTTTACAATTTTCCTTCATACAGGCGTAACGAAATCTGACACATTTTTCAAAATCTGTGATAGTATACGAGTACTTTGAAATCTTGATAAAGATTTCCGTTTCTTATTAAAGTAGCGTTCAAAATTGAAAACTATAACAAGATAGGTAAAGCGAAATATTAAACTTTTTACAAGGGAAAATCTTTAGAAAGCATTTTCATTTTAAATTTCAAATACAAGTTATTTGAACTTTTGTGATTTTGACAAGGAAGGTCTACATAATCGGCATAGTCAGAATATTTTGAAAAAAACATATTAATGTACTCTTTGAAGGGCGGTGATGGCTATATGGCATTACATACTTTTAATTTCTAATTGTCATATTCCCCCCCCCCCCAATTTTTTATGAATATTTTGCTTTAATTAAGCATGCAAAAATATACTTTTACACATTTACAGATAATTTTTCTTATACATACCGGTGTCATTAAATTATTTCGACATTTTACGAATACAAATACTTTTCCCGTGATGGGGTTAAAGTACTTGTGTATTTAATGAAAGACTGTTACACACAAATTCTTTGTGCAGATTTCTTATAAAAATACATTGTTGATAAAAATGTCAGCACTTTTTGGGTGCGTCCGTAATTATGTAAATACGTAGAACATATAGTCGTAATTCAGGCCGTTCGTCTGTCCGTCTGTCTGGATATAACAGAACAAAAACTACCCAACCGAACCGTTTGAAATTTTAAATATGCAAATTTTTCATATTTTTGTCGAGTCATTTCATATTTTGTGAAAATAGGATATATAGTTTAATTACGGGGACAATTAAAAGTACTCCATTGCATAACGGTCAATAGGAAAAAATAATTTCAAGTGCATTTTAATGATGTTAACTCTTTAGATCATAATGAAATTGATATGCTTCTGTGAAACTAAAGTATGCGTTCTGTACAACCTGTGGTACAAAGAATATTTGTTATTAATTTACAGGGCTATACAAAAGTATTCCATTACATAATGGTATGGGGGGATTGTTCAGGGCGTGTTTTAATTATATTAAACTATTTCACATTTTATGAAACAGATATACGTTGCTGAGGTTTACGACAAGTTATTTCCTGTATAATAGAAATCAGATGGTATTTACAGGGATACACAAAAGGTTTCATTTACTCTAACATATCCGAAGTACTGTCTACTACTACACCACTACTACACGAACGCACCTCATTTGCTACATTTGACATGCCATTTTCGACTTGTTTGAATATCTCAAGAATTTATCTGTAACATTTTCGTAAAAATGGAATGCACTTCTTATTGTATCGAAAGTTTTTAGCATTTCTTCTTTTGAATGGAAATGATTATATGAATAAATAATTTCATTTTCATAAAAACCACTGAAATAATTACATGCGTTCATCGCAATAGCAATTCCCCCCTTTCAATTTTATAATGAAATGAAATTCCTTATATAGATTATATTTTTCGTGATATGGAGATTATTTTGCACGTTAAAGGTTCTCAAAATCAAGCTTTAACAGAAAATTTCGTTAAGTAGAAAACTTCATTAAAGTGAAGTTCTTCTATATATTTAGATTATATTTAATAAGATTTTTTACATATATATTTGCAAGTTCTCAAACACAACAATACTACATTGCACATTATTACATTCTTCCTTGCTCAGTCCATATAACTTTGAAGTAAGTTTTTCTGTTTCAGCATGCTGTCACCACCGATAAAACTAAGGGAATCGGGCACTTAGTGAGAAAGATTGTCAACAAGAATTCTAACTCATTCAATAAATAATAAATAACAATGTATTTACATATGACTTACATATAACAAAACAATATTTGCAATTAAAAACTCGGATATAGAGAATTTGTTCCGACAATAAGGTAAATACAGCAAATACCTTCTGCATACTGGATTACTCATTTAAATATCTATATCCCTCTTACACTAGGTTTTTAAAGATTGATCGGAGATCCCGCTGTGGATATCTCGTTACACTGGCTATTTCCGCCATAGCCTACAATGTTTCTACTCAACTCTACGCAGGGCTCATGTACCAATACCTAAGTCTCCACCCACAACTCTCTCTCTTTCCCATCGATTTCCACGAGAGAAACCCCCCCCCCCAAAAAAAAGGGGGTTACCTCACTGACCGAGAGGGCTATTATCTCTTCATCGGCACAAACTGTGGTTGCATGTCACTCCGGCTCCTGGATACGCCCATTTAGTTATGATGAATAGGACTCATCTTAAAGATTGACAAGTAAAGGTAGATAAGGATTTCTCTTACCTCTTTTGTGTAAAGGATTAAAAAAAGGGGGGAAATGTATAAGTTATCCAAGGAAAAATCCTAACTACATTTTGCTACTTTATCTTACTATTTGGCGACTTTTTCTTTAAAGAGGTGTGAAGAATCATCTCAACAAAAATCATTCGAAGAAATTAATATATTTTGTAAACATCTAAATATTAAAAGTTTTACATGCAATTAAACAGAAAAAATTTTCTTTTTTTTTCTTTGTGAAAACTAAAACTTTAAACTTAAATATATTTCATCAATGCATAAAAACGAAATTGTAAAAAGACTATTATGCATGAGAAAACGAATTTATTGCAAACAAACAAATAATAATAAAAATTATTGCTATTATGATATTGGAATAGGTGTCACGATGCTAAAAAAATCCACTTTTTTTAAGCAGTTTATTCTTTACAAAATGGAGCGCGATTCGTATCTCTTCAAACAATGAAATTTTTAAAAATAATTGCTATAAACCAGTTCTAACTCAATCTGAGTATAAATTTAGAAATGCACATTTAACATCACTCATTAAGCTTTAAGAGGATTTAAATAATTTTCGTACAATCCAATATCTTATTGTTTAAAACAAAATTGTACTTGTCAAGTACTTTTATTTTAGAAAAATTTTCCCCCATGAAAAAAGAATATATATATTATATTAACTTTAAAAAGTACCAGTTAAATAAAGATGATAAACTACATTTAGTCTAGGATTTCTACATAATTTTTAATGGAATGAAATTACCCTCAATGTTAACGATAAAATTGGCAGGATCAAGAGTAAAATTAAAAGAAATGGTGTATAAATTATAGTTTTTTCTTTTATTTTAGAACTTCTGAAAATTTCCATCATATTATACTTTTAAATACAAAATTACAAATAAAGATAAATTATTTTGTTGTAAATCACAGATATCTGTATAGATTATAAAGAAATCTGAAAATTTTAATGTCTCAGAGAAAATCTCTGTGTATGTTTTGTGGAATATGTTATTTACAGGAAAAAAAAAATTTAGAATTTTAACTCTAATATATGTTTGAAAAGTTTTAAAAATAAAAGGTTTAAATCATAACAAAATACTAAAATCTTTTTAATATTAAAGTGATTTTTTCTTATTTGATCTAAAAACAAGATCAACAAAATAAGTAAATATTGCATCCCCACATTATTATTGATTTTACATTTAAGAATTCAGCTTCAGAAGTAAAAAGTAACTTTTTTTGTTGGTTGGTTGGGGGGGGGGGGTAAAAACCATTTCCGTAGCAAAAGCTTTTTATCTACAGAATGACACAATTAATAATGATTTGAAAAAAATTACATTTGTTTTGATTAAAAATATAAAAAGTATTAGACAGAATATTTTGAATATAAATTATATCAAAAATATTAAACTTCATGATATTTTGAAAATAAAAGTTGGATATACATCATGAAATATATTATGGTATGTATATATATGTGTATATATACCGAACCCTGCTAGAAGATAAACTGTCTAATTCTGGATAGTCTAGCCTGAGGAGGCCATTGCGCCCTCTGAAATTTTTTTGGCACCCATTTGAAGGTTTTCTATTACTAACACTACTACTAACACCCACGAAAGTAGTATAGTAATGACAGTTCCAGCTCACCGGGCGTCGGGCGTTGACCTCTAAGAGGGGTTGAAGGTCATCGGGCGTTCGAGCTGTAAGAGGGGGGTGGGGTGAAGGTCATCGTGCAAGGTTAAGATGACGTCATCTTATAGGACGAGTGTGTTTTAGATAAGAATTTTTTTTTTAATTTTAAGCGGGAATTTTAGGGAGTTAGAATTTTTTTCGGCGTACTATAGTATGAGGGTGTTATTTAAATTTTAATGTGGGGACTTTAAAATTTGCGGTGCACTTTCGTTTTAGATAAGAATTTTTTTTTAATTTTAAGCGGGAATTTTAGGGAGTTAGAATTTTTTTCCATACTATAGTACGAGGGTGTTTTTTAATTTTAATGCGGGGACTTTAAATTTTTTTTAGTGCTGCCATCTGGTGGTGATTTTTAAAAATGCCTAATTTATTTTCGAAAAATTTAGCCGGGGTTTGATCTTATAAAATGAAGTCGTGGTTGAATAATAGATTTTTCACTTACCGATTCAGCCACGACTTCATGCCTTTGAAAGACTATTTTCAGAAGTGTTCGGTGGATTTTTTCGTAACCAATCATGTTCGCTTATTTTTTTTTAACCAATCACGAATGATTTCGTTATCACGTGCGCAGTAATTTTTTGATATATATATATATATGTTTGAAATAATTTTTTCGTTAGTCGAAGTTTTGCTGTTGCACAGTAAAGATATCTGTTTAATAAATAAATATGAGTCAAGTTTCCGCTGTCGAGGTAAAACAAGAAATGGAACCTGTTTCGCATATGAAGCCCTCTTCATCAGAACTTTTAATAAAAGAAGAGAAACCAGATTTCGTTTGTGAAACCTGCAACAAAACCTTTCTTCGGAAGTTTATGTATGTTAGACATATGAAGTTTCACCTGAACGAGAAAACTTTCAAATGTGAGACTTGTGATAAAAGTTTCATTCAAAAAAGTGATTTACGTCGACATGTGAAGATCCATTCGAAAACGTGTGAGGTGTGTCACGAAATTTTCTCAAGAAAAGCAGAATTTTTAAAACTTCAAAAAATTCATAAGTCTACGCTTCGCAGAAAAACTGTTAGACGGAATCAACAAAAAGATTATCAGCGAAGTGTGTTAATTAACCGCTTGTGTAATTTACTGCAGCGGGTGTGTGCTTCCTATGACTAATCCATGACGTCATCGTTTTTCAAGAATGTGATTGGACTTGTTAATTATCAGACTCCTTTTTTGAGTGAATGTTCTTCGCAATTTATTCAGTTTTCTGCTGACGCTTGATGTTAGAAGGTTTTGTAGATAATGCTGTCCCCCTCCGAGTGTCAACCTTTAATGGATGAGTCAAGATTCAATTTGGAAAATGTTACGCTGTATCCTGCTTCTGACGATGTGGAACCTATTAATTCCCTTGATGAAGAAACATCATTTCCTGATTCCTGCTGTGAAGCTACTCAAGATTTGATGAATGAATTTTTCATTGACTTCAACTTTCAGAAATCTACTCCTGATCAAAAGTTAACAGAGGAACCTTTCATCGTTGTGTCTGATCAACAAAATATCATTCAAACCCCACTTGTGAAAGTTGAAAATTATATTTTTCGAAAAGAACTTGGAAACCATATATTTTTAGGACTGCAATTACAGAATGCTCAATACTCTGTTCAAATTAGAGAATTTTCAAGTGAAGGAATTCCAACTCAGAATGGAATCGAACTAGACATTCGCACTTGGTATGAATTTCAGTATAAAATATTTGCGTTTAATTTGAAATATACGAGTCATCGTTTATCGCCAATAATAAACTTTTAGTTTTGAATGAGGATCAGTCTGTTATGTGTTTGAAAATGTTAAAAAATGAATCTCTCATCCATTTAAACAATGCTCAACTTGAACAGTTGAAAGAAAAAGCCTATTCATTGAATCAGAAATTGATTCGTCATATGTATGAAAAACATTTACCTGCTTTATTAAAGCAAAATTGTGAACGAGGTTCTCAAGAAAATGAATATGTTTTGTGGTCTAAATTGATTTATTGTATCGAGAATTCTATTGTGAATATATTTAATCAAATTTTTGAATGTACTGGTTGTGTTTTTAGACATCCTAGTGTGAGTTTGCATTCCTGTTTTATGTTAAACAATCGAGAAAAATTTCAACAGTTAGGGGACATGATTTTAATGCTTGTAAATTTCGACGATGTCCTATTCATGTTTTTAAAGAATGTAGATTCTGTTAGTGACAACTTTTTAGATCATTTGAATGTAGAAACTTTTAAAAGTGTATTGTTTAAATCGTTTTAATAAATAGATTTCGTTTTATTTATGTGTCTTTATTTCTTCAAATGTGTGTGTGTGTTTTACTTTAAATGGGAGGTTTATTAAGATTTATGAAAAAAATAATAGGAATAAAATATACAATTCAATTAAGAAATGAAATGAAAAAAAAAATGAATTAAGACATACTTACCTGAAACACTTGCTTCCTTCACAGTGACTTGACTAGAAATGGAAAAAAAAAATCATCTAAGTTCTTATCACTAGGGTTTCCCCCTTTCGTCATGAGTGTTATCAAATCATGTGATTGAGGTTGCCTTATGTCATTCAGGATATCTTGATTCAACGTCATCAGTGATATCATACCACGTGATTTTATCCTACCATGTGACCTCATCTTATCAGCTGATAAGATTAAGCGATAATTTCAAGTATAAAGCCCTGAGCAGCTCATTAGTGTTCATTCTTTTCGTTGGAGTTAAGCTGTTCTAGTTGGATACGTTCTGTTGCTGCTGCTGCTGTCTTCAAAATGCCTTCCATTCATTTTACGGATAATGGATTAAATGTGGAGTACATCAGTGATTTCATCGAGAAACCTCATGCGGATCGTTATTTGTCTGAGTTGCGGACATTACCCTTCTTCAGACCTACTTTTCGTCTGTTTGGAAAAGGTGTTAAGCCTAAACGTCTGATCTTAGCCTATGGAGATGCCAATACCAGCTATGCCTTCAGCGGAACCAGTGTGCCCGGTATTCCATGGACTCCCCTGATGATAGAATTGCGTGACAAAGTGGAAAAAGAAACTGCCTGCACGTTCAACTATGTGTTACTTAATTTCTACCAAGATGGATCGACTGGCATTAGTCACCACAAAGATGTTGAATCCTGCTTGAATGCTGTCTTCCCTGTTTCAGTACTGAGTTTTGGTGCACAGAGAACTATCGAATTCAAAAGACCGAATGTGCCTTCTACCTTTATAAAATTAGAACATGGCTCTCTCTATAATATGAATCCACCCAGCAATGAACTGTTCACACATGGGATTGGAGCAGAATCTCACATAAAAGGTGTTCGAATTAGTCTTACCTTTCGACATTTAGTGTCACACCCCCTGGATTTGAAAAAACCAAGACTAGATTTTGCTTCTTTCTCGAAGGATCCTGCATTAAATTTAGACTTGTTTTCTATCTCTGATGATGATGATGATGAATCTATTCACTGCTCGCCGATGAACAGACCTGAACTTGATGATTCGCATAAAGACGAGTGGTTTACCCGAACTTTCAAAGAAAGTTATTATTCAACTTCCTGGAATTTAGAATGGTGTACTTTAGCACAAATTGAAATGGATAAAAACTGTAACTTGAAATTGCATATTCGAAATTTCAAAGAAGGTGCTTTCGGTAAACTCTACCCAACAAAAAATGGGGTTGTAATGACCTCAACGACGTTCGATCATTTCCAACAACATGTGACAAAGTTCCACTTTTATTCTGTGAAAGAGTCTTCGGTTTGTAATAATCAACTCATTCTAGCCTTTGTCGATGAAGACTTTTGTCTTCTTCAACAGATATTCAAAACAGATGATAAGAATTTTCATTTTAAACCCAATGGAATTCGATTATCACGAGATCAATTTTTAAAACTCACTGAATTTTGTTCTGAAATTACAGACTGTTTCATCGATATGCTTCTTACACGAGTGATACCTGTTTCAATCCTGTGAAAATCGGAAAAATGTATCCATTCCCATATAGATTCTGATTGTGCCAAGAAAAACTTTTTATCCTGCTTAAACTCTGAAATTGAACGATCATTGGATCGTGTCTTTGAGTGTTATGGCTGTCGACTAGGACAAAATTCACAATTGGATCACTCATGTTTAACAATTGGTTTAAGAGAAAAATATCTCTTGTATAAAGACAGTGCCCTTTTGAACTTTAATGTCTACCAATTTGTAAAAAATGTAACATCAGAATGTACATGTCATTTCACACATGCATTTTTCGCTGCTTTAAAATCAGACTTTTATAAAAATTACTTAGAAACAATCTTTGTAAATAAGCAAGAAACATTATGTACTATCAAATAGATTTAATAAAATGTTTGTTATTTTTCCTTAAACCTGTCTCTGTTTTATTTTAATTTTCCCTTTCAGCTTATACTAATTTTTGAAACATAAGAGAAGTAATAATAATTTTATGAGAAAGTATAACAAATAACGTTAAATGAAAGATTTGAAAAAAAAAAAAATTAATCACTAGTGTGAAAAAAAAAAAAAAAAGAATTCTCAGTTTGCATAATTTAAGTGCAAAGTAATTAAAATTTTCTCATGAATAGTTTTATATTCATTAAGTGAATTATTGTTAATCAGCTATTAAAACCCTTTTTATAATCAAAGAATTAATTATTATTAATCATGTATGACTTTATTAACCCATGAATACTTTGTTTTTTATAATCAACTAATTAATTAATGATTATGATTTTAATTACTTATGAAGATTTTACACGTAGTCCGAGTGCTACGCGACAAAAATAAGGTGAAAACTGCAAATCGTGATAAGAATATACCACTTGGTGAGTATGTACTTTATGATAATACAATAGATATTAGAGGGGGAGGCATCTGGTAAAGTCGTCGGAATTCAAGATGGCGGCCGTTATTCAAAATGGCGTCTTTTTCTGAATTCTGTTAATACGCGTAATATAAATGTGCATTTCACGTCGATTTCGATATTTTTAAAGTCTAATTTTCGTTTTTAACTCTTTTCCAACATTATATAAAAGAGTGTAAGAATTTGATTTATCTGTCCGTTTGTCCGCCTGTCCTTCCATGCTCTAGCTCACTTAAATGTAATCAGATAGTCAGGCAAATTTCATATGTTGCATAAAGTTTGTAATAACATATTCGGAGTAAAATATAAAGTGTATAGCTTTTATAGTCCATTTACAGGGTGCTAAAAAAATGACATTACAATATTGTGTATGCGACGAAATCGTTTGCAATGTGTTTTAATGATGTTATACTCTTTAAAACTCATTCAAATCGATCTTCATTACAATGTTAATACTGCAATGAACTACCAAATACTTACTAAATAATAAGGTGTGCAAATTTATCGTTTATTAAAAGTGACACACTAAAACAAGAAAATATGCGTTTGTAATTTGTATGTAAATTTTATAAAGATCACGATTTAATTCAAGTATCATTAGTGGAGGTGCTAGGAGGGACAAAACTTCATTTTGTGATAAGGATATCTCGAATAGTGAATATCTATCGTATATTAAAAAATACATATAAAAATTTGAGGCATCGTATAAATTTATAGAAATTCAAAATGACGACTATTATCTAAAATCTTTCGCAGTTTTATTCCTCGGCATCTTACAAGCCTATTTCTGATGTTTAATTTCCACTTTTTATAACTCAAAAAATTATCTTTATAATAATAGAAATGTACCTAAAATGAAAATTGGACAATTATTAAAATATTTTTTGTCATTTACAGTAGAAAAATTAAAGGAATATATAAATAATAAAAATACTATTTTATCAACAAATTACTTATACAATATATTAAAAAATTAATGTTACATATAAAGCTGTAGAATATAGAAACTTCACTTGGTATAATCATATTTTTCACATTCGTTTTTGGAATTGCACAATAATGTGCAAGAAAGTCAAACTTTTCTACAGACACATTCATTTTTACATATTTTACATTTACATTTTATTAATTCTTCATAAGAGTCTGAAATCTCTGGCAACTCCAACCATTATTTTTTCAATGATAAATTATCCAACCACCATTCCCATTTGTTTGGAGAGGGTAGACGTATTTCACGCTGATCTGCTTGTCCCCAAATGTGTCCAAGTTGGAAAGCACTGCGTAAAATATGTTGTTGAATTGCACCCTTGGTTGGCGGATGATGTTCAAAAGAACAATTTTTTGCCATAAACTATTCTTATCTTGCATTATCGACACTTATGCTATTGCTTGTTGAACAGTACAACAATACTACGAAATTTTCTAAAAGATTTAAAAGATTTTCAGGAATGGAAGTTTGTGGTTTTGATAGGTATGAAAATGCTGCAGTAGTTTCTTTAAATGGAATCCATGTTTTCCAATTTGACTTTTTTGTCTTTCCTGTGAAACCCGGATTACTGTCGCATTCCATGAAATCATGCAATTCTACTAAAGCCTTTTCTCGTCCAATTGCTGCAGCTATGGTATGAGCAGGAATAAATTTGTATTTTTTCCCTGTTACAAATGCAACTCAAATATTTTCTAGGAATTTATCTGAAATGATAAAAAAATATGCAATCGCTAAAACTAATACATCAGTGTATATAGAGCGTATGACAATATTTTTCAATCCTTTTTCAACCATGTCTTTAAAATGCAGTATTATTCTTGAATCAGCTTCTTCGTGACCACGGCAAGTCATTCCAATTAAGGAATTTACAGCAGTAAACCTCTTCGAGATTTAACTTCTTCTCCTGAAGTGGTTATATTAAAGCTTGTGTATTTTTATGGTATTTATTGCTGGCGTCCCAAGTTGATTAAAAAGCTCGTCTTTGTTATTTGCAAACTTTTAAGAAATCTACCATGTGGTTGCACTTGTCATCTGGTCCCTGCACCCCTCTTCTGTCTTGTTTCTCTTTTAAAACTTGGTGTAATATATCTATCCCAAATCTATTCTTTGACATATAAAACTCTCAATGTCGTTACGTAAGAGAGGATAAAATGTGTTAATGTAGTAATCATTAAATGTGTTTGAAGTTTGTTGAGGCTTTAAAATGTTAGTAAGAACTGGCTCAACATATATTAAAGCATCACATGTTCCTGGAAAAACTTTGCCATTTTCCAAACAGTTTCCTCTAAAATATGTGGTAAATCACTCTTATGGCTAGGTCTAAATTCCCTGTTACTAGAAAATGCAAATAGAAAGGGTTGATTTTCATATTTGAAAAAAAATTGCAAGTCTAACTGACGATTCTGTATAACATTTTAAAGCCTGGAAAACAACTGGACGTCTGTTTTTAAAACCTTCAAGACTGTATTTTTATTTTAATGTTAAAACTGTTGTTAGCTTTCGTTTTTTCAAAAACTAAAACAAAATCACTTCACCTTTTTTTCATTCACGTATAAAAACATTTCATATTTATTTACTTAGAAGGTGTCACAAATAAAAATTAAATTAAATTAAAGAGTTGACATGTTTCGGTTCATTAATAAGAACCGTATTCATAACATATAAAATCAGTAGAAAATTAAATGACACTGGATATAAATCCAGTGTCATTTAATTTTCTACTGATTTTATATGTTATGAATACGGTTCTTATTAATGAACCGAAACATGTCAACTCTTTAATTTAATTTTTATTTGTGACACCTTCTAAGTAAATAAATATGAAATGTTTTTATACGTGTATTTTTATTGTTTATGTTTTTCGCCGGAGTACTAAACACTGGAATTTTTTTTTAAAAGGTTGAAATATTGATGAAAATTGATTTACTAGGCGTTCCTTAATGAATCTGTGGAATTGATCAATACCAGTTGACTCAGCTGAATAAATTGATTCATTAATATCCTTATGAACAATAACTCTGCTTTCGATTACAAGCAAGTCTTCACTATCTTCTAAAAATGGGTTCCCTAATTCCTTTAGTACACTATAGAGTGCTTGAACCTTAGCACTCTATAGAAAAATTTAATTTGAAAAAAGTGATATTGTTCATGATGGTATCGATTTCTGTCTTGGGGTTTGCTTGAATGTTAGACTCAAACTCTTGTATGGAATTACAGATTTCTGATCCAGATACCATACAACGTATAAATGTCGATGGATCCTGCAATACTGCACCTCTTTCTCCTCTGAGAACAGCATTTTTTTGTTCATGCGCTTGATATATGCCCAGCCCATAGCTAAGAAGAGTTTGTTTGATTTTCTTATCACAAAATGTCCCGATAAAAATGCACTAAGTACGTCTGGTAAATTAATATCTGCATCAAGCAGATCTTTTAGATGGATTGGTAGTTAACGTACATAATTAGGGTGATCAGAAAGAAATGAGTCTGCGAGAAGAGTTAGGAATCGAAACAAAAATAAAGGAAAATAAATTCAAATTGAAATTTTGGATCACTTTTGATTCATCTCATTTTGGTTGGTGATTAATCATCCTAATTACAATGTGCATTTATAAGCTGCATTTCAAACAAAAAAATAATCATATGACATTTTGCAATTCGTTCCTACTTGGCAAAGTTTAAAAAAGCATATTATAAATTGAAAAGCACATACACAACATTATGGTTATAGACAGCACTGTAAACGTATTTTTTTTTTTTAAACTTGTAAATGAACTATAAATTCTACGCTCACCATACTGTACAGCAAGTATCTCGTACTGCACTTCAGAGATATCTTTTAATTTCAATATGTTTCAAGCAGTTTAACATCATTAAAACACTGTAAAAAGTATTTTCGCCAATAGACCAATATGTAAGAGAATTATTTTGAGTGTGCCTGTAAACAAACTATAAATTCTACACTCTTATTTTCGATGTAGAACATTTTGCAGTATACCACTTCTTTAAATTACATATAGAGATAGCACATATATAAATTACACGGAAATCCGAGTAAATTTAAGCAAAAAAAGAGTAGGGCCAGACTGATGGCTAGACAATTCATAAATACTTTGAGTGCCCTGTAAATGGACCATAAAAGCTATACGCTTTGTTTTTTAACTCTGAACATGTTATTATAAACTTCATATAACATATAAAATTTTCATGGCAATCTGAGTATATTTAAGCGAGCTAGAGCATGGAAGGACAGGCGGACAGACAGACAGATAAACCGAATTCATACACTTTTAAATAATGTTGGAAGGTGTCAAAAACGAAAATTTGACTTTAAAAACATCGAAATCGACTTGAAATGCACATTTATATTACGCATATTAAGAAAATTAAAAAAATGACGCAATTTTGAATAACGGCGCCATATAAAGTATATACTCACCAAGCGGTATATTCTTATCACGATTTGCAGTTTTCTGATGCGTAGCACCCGGACTAACGCTTTTACTTATTTAAAGCAATCAATAAAAGAAAGTTTTCAAAATGAACATTTTATGCATAACACTTAATTGGAAAAAAAAAAAAAAAAAAAAAAAAAAGAAAGAAAGAAAGGTAATTTTATTTTTAAGCTTCGTAATTACAATTAAAAATTCCATTCATTAAGATTAATTTGTAATTAAGTCCCTTTGAAAATTAGTTTTCTTATTGTTGATGAGAAATCGAGTCATATCATCTTATCAAGTGATTCACTCTTTGGAAAAACCCCTTATCAGATAAGATGAATCAGCTCTTGTGATAAAAAGGGACAGCAAGAAGAGATCGACTTCAGTTGATATTTTTTTCGCTCTTGTGATATACCGAATTCCACAGGCTTAGTTTTAGTTGAAAATAGTATTTCTTCATGGATTATAGTCAAGCGATGTCTTCAAACACCTTTTCAGATGATGATGAAGTAAGTTTTTTTTTTATTATTATTTGAATAGTTTAATTAAATGTGAAAATTTATTTAAATGAGTTAGTATATTATTTATATATTCAAATATATACTTTTTTTTTCGTTAGAGAAAACAGTTAAGATTTAATATGTTTGAAAAGAGAGTCATATTATTGCTTTTACATGTTTTTAAAACTAAATATTTAAAACAGTTTTTATTTATTGATTGTGAAATTTATTTAAAGGATTAGTATATTATTTATATATCCAAATATATACTTTTTTTTTTTCGTTAGAGAAAACAGTTAAGATTTAATATGTTTGAAAAGAGATTCATATTATTGCTTTTACATGTATTACAGTTCATTTTAATAAGGAATTTCACTTAAAAAATTATGATTCATTTATATTTTTAAAAGAATATATCTAAATGAAACTGTTCAAATACCTAAACATCTTTAAAGTTATATTGAGAAACTTATTTTTTTTTCATAAAGCGGAAGAAAAATGTTTTATTTGTAAAGAATCTAAAATAATAATATTGCTTCAGAGTTTATAAACACGTTAGAAAACTTTCCTTAAAATTCAGCAAAATTAGTTAATACTTTTTTCTATTTATTCAATATGACACTCAAATGAATCCATTTTATCCAAAAAGAATATTTGTTATGGTTTTTCTATTATTTTTTATGAATGTTAAACTTAATAAGAGATCTAATTTATTAACAGTTTAATTAAGAATGTTGTACTCGTCACGGGAAAAACCCATGACTCATTGATAACGGGAATTCCCGTTACGTCATGGGTTTGATAAGATCGCCTTATCAGATAAATCAGATAAGCGTTAGATGTGAATTTATTCTCGTGTTAGAAATTAACAAGTTAGGACGGTTTTATTTTTTACTCGCGCTTTTCTACTTTCAAACGAATACTTTAAAAATGAATTCTTCATCGTCAGATTTCCAAAGTCAAGTAAGATTATTTTGTAATGTCTACTATTGTATATTTTAACATGGTTGTTTTTGTTAATGATTTACGAATGTTTTAATGTTTTGTAAATATTTATTCAAGTTTTTATTTGATTTTAAGTTGAACTCATTTTCTTGATAAACTGTTAATTGAAAAAAAAAAAAAATTCTTTTGTAAATATTTATTCAAGTTTTTATTTGATTTTAAGTTGAACTCATTTTCTTGATAAACTGTTAATAGAAAAAAAAAAATTCTTTTGGAATATTATTTTTCTGTTCAGATCTTAATAGCAACATTATTTTATTTTAAATGCATTCGTGAGAAAAAAAAAAAAAAAAAAAAAAAAAAAAAAAGTAGGATATATATATATATATTTTTTTTTTTCATTAAAGGGAATTAAATTTTACAACAGAAATTATTTAACTTAATTTAAAGAAGAAATAATCTAACACGTCCTCATTCTTAAATATGATTATATGTGATATTTTTTCCTATTAAAGTTAAGTTATCCTTAACATGTCTTTATTCAAAATACTTGCACCTCGTTTGATTTTGAATGACTTAATTTTTTTTTAAGTGTTGAAAATGTTACGTAAAAGATTCATTTCAACTAACTTGTCATGTATAACCTATTATGATAATTCATTTTGAATGAAAAGAAAGTAAATGTTATTTAAAAGCTTCAGAAAAATATTTTAAATTGAATAATTTGATTGAATTTTCGTTTATAAAAGTTTATTTTAAATGGTGAAGGGATGTTTTAACAAAAAGATGAGTCATTCTTATGAATAGTCGTTGAAAATGTTAAACTGTTTATTTATTTTTTATTTATTTATTTATTTTTTTCACATAGTGGGAAGTGGACTTCCCTTTTTCCCCTGAAAAACTGAAGGTGATTGAGGCAACCTTTCAAAACGAAGAGAAACGAAAAAGCAACATGAAGGAATCATTGAAGGTATTTTTTTAATATATATTTGTAAAAATGAATTTATTATTATTATGTTTTAATAGTTAACGGTTAACATATTTAAATTGAAGAATATAATAGTTTGGTTTAAAACTTTATTTTTTAAGTAATTATTTTCATAAATATATGCTACTTCAATAAAAATTTTATAATCTCAGGATTGGTTTTAAACTAACACAACTAAACTTCATTATTCATTTAACATTTTTTTCTTAAGAACTAACTTTAACTAAACTATTTTAAACTACTTTAACTAACTTTAACTAAAAGAAAGTCAACAAATTTCTTATATGATCACTTAAGTGTTACTTTAAAAAAAAAAAAAAATAGAATATGTTGTAAAAACTTTTTTTTGTTTGTTTGTTTTAGCGATTATCAGAGATAACTGATAGCCAGCTTATCAGAACATTGGAAGTTGCTGAAAACCGACATTATGCATCCACATCTGCTCAACCCCCACTTGAATTTTACAAGGTGTGTATTAAGTCTTTGTTTTAATGAATCGTTTTAAACTAGATTATTTTAAATGGTTAACTTAAAGGTGTTTTAACTTAGATTATTTTTAATGTTAATTCAAATGGTTAACTTAAAGTTTAATGGTTTAAAATTTCTTTGAATATAAATTTGCTTTGATTGTTTTGAAGCTAAAATTTAGCAAGAAACTCATGTGATGTTATTAATATTATTATTTTTTTTTTTTCAGCCAAATGAGTGTTCTCCTTCTTATGATGATATGGGGGAAAACTTACCTGCTGATTTTTTCACCAGTGAGCCAATGTGGGACACCCCTGAATTTTCTCCACAAAAGGAGCGTTCATCAATATTGCAACAGCTTTTGACCGTCCAGGGACCTTCCACATCACGGGAAGCCATGGGACTTTTGGCTTCATCAAGCACACTTGATAATCCAGGAGGATTATCGAAGTCATCCAAGATGAGATTTTATTGTTTAATTTTTTTTTATTTTAGAATGTTTGAAAAAAGTTTAGTATATAAGAATTTAAAAATTCTGTAAGATTTAAGCCTATTCATGAATTTGTTATGTGATGATTTCAAATAATAGAGATTTTTTTTTTTTTTTTTTTTTTTTTTCAAGCAAGCATTTCATTTTTTAAAGTTAAGTCTGTTTCTTTTTTTTTTTTTTTTCAAACTTAATGTAATGAAAATTAATTCTTTGAAGATTTCAATTGGCATACTAAACTTTTTCAACTGCATGAAAATTAGTTTTATAAAAATTATTTTGGAAAGGTTAGATTGATTTTTTTTTAAATTTTGATTCATGAGTGGGAAAAAAAAATCTTTGTAATGTTAAAATAAATAAGTGATTTTCCTATTTTTAAGAGTCTATTAAGAAAGTGTTTAAAGAGAAGGGGTTTTTTAAATGTAACTAATGATTTTATTAGTTTCAAAATAGTTTGTTTAAATTTTAAGGGGGATTTTTTTTAAAAGGGTTTAAAAATAGTTAATTTTTTATTATTATTCAGCAAACTAAAGTATGGCTTTTTTATCTTTTACAGATTTGCCCAACATGTCAAAAGACATTCACGAGAGCTTATGATTTAAAAAGGCATATGAAAATTCACACTGGCGAAAAACCATATGTGTGTGAGACTTGTGGCAAAAGTTTTTTTCGTAATGATAAATTCCTTGAACATCAAAGAACACATAAAAAAGCTCCCATCAATCATCCATGTGATACATGTGCCGAAAGCTTCACTAACAAAAAAAATTTAATATCACATAAACGCACCGTGCATCAGCATGCACAAAAACGAAAAAGCACCTCATCAAATGCACCCCCTGCTAAAAGATCTCGCACTAATAATCGCATGAATGCTCTTAATGAGTCTTTAACTATTATCAATTTCGAATCTAATGAATTGAATGAAAACGATTTGAATATATTTTTCAATGAGAATCGCACGCATTTAGAAGAAGAAGTCAATTTCCAACTCACCATGAAAGAGGCTATAAAATGGTTTACCATTGTTCATGTGGATCTCAGTCGCACTACCCAGGAGGGGGAGATGGAAATCATTTCATCCCATTTTAGATCATTTTGCCACATTGAAATGACTGATTTGACAATTAGTGAGCATATACAAGCAGTCTTTGCAAAAATGATCAAATCATTTGAAAAGTTTACGCAACTAGGTTCCGGTTGGGTGTTGGAACGTATTCGCAATTTGGAATTATTTGTAGCTAAGTATCATCCACTGGCAGCAAGTTCCTACATCCCCACTCCTCAGAAGTTGAAAAACAAGGTTGCCATCTTGAATATTCAAAATTCAGACCAAAAATGTTTCGTTTGGTCTTTGCTGGCGCAGAAGCATAAAATTGATTATACTCAGAATGCTTATCGAGTCTCACATTATGCACCCTTTGAAGGCGAAATTAAATTAGGTGATGTGCAGTGCCCAGTGCCCCTCAATCAAATAAAGAAGATTGAAGAATGGAACAACATGCGAATCAATGTCTTTGGTTATGAAAATGAAGAAGTCTTTCCACTGCAAATTTCAGAACGAAATGATAAAGAATGCTACAATTTATTACTCTTAAGTAATGAAACGAATCACCATTACACTTTAATAAGAAATTTTTCTAGGCTCATGGGTGATCGTACACGTCATGACGGTGCTTCATTCTATTGCTTTCGATGCTTGCATCGATTTTGCAGTGAAGATCTTTTAGAAATTCATACGCAATATTGCAAGAATTTTAAACCAAAACGGATTCGAATGCCACGCCCTGAAGACAGCATCATGACATTTTCTAAACCACATTACCAGCATCCTGTTCCCTACATAATTTATGCTGATTTCGAATCCATCTTGGTCCCCATTGCAACGGCAGACCCCAGTTCGAGAAAATCTTTCTTGAATAAGATTAATATGCATGATGCGGGTATGCCTATGTTGTCGTGGGGCCAGATGGTGAATGCCACAAAAAAATTAAGTGCTATAGAGGGGAAAATGCAGTAGAAAAATTTTTGCAAGACATCATTCAAGAAAAAGATGAACTTGCAGAAAAATTAACTCATATCGTACCGATTCAAATGACTGCACAAGATGAAGAAGACTTCAAAAATGCGAAAGAATGCTATTTATGCCACCAACCCTTGAATAATGACAGAGTCAAAGATCATAACCATTTAAATGGACAGTACAGAGGGGCACTTCATTCTTCTTGTAATCTTCAATATCGTCTTCGAAAAATGATTCCAGTCGTCTTCCACAATCTGAAGAATTATGACGCTCACCTAATAATGCAGGGTCTGGGCAAAATTAAAGATCATCAATTCAATGTCATTGCCAACAATATGGAAAAATACATTTCTTTTTCACTCACCAAGCAACATAATAAATGCCGAGTAGCACTTCAATTCATCGACAGTTACCAATTTTTGTCGGCATCTCTTGAAAAGCTGGTGGCCAATTTACGAGTGGAAGACTTCAAGATCTTAAAATATAATATGACCAACATCGAACTGCTGCTGCGCAAAGGTGTGTATCCCTACCAATATTTCTCTTCCATGGAAAAATTCAAGGAAACCTCATTACCTCCACGTGAAGCCTTTTTTAGTGATTTAACGCAGCAGCATATATCAGAAGAAGATTATGCACATGCTCAAGCTGTTTGGGACACGTTCCATCTTCAAACACTGGGGGGACTATCACGATTTATACGTGAAGTCAGACGTCCTCCAGTTATCGGACGTGTTCCAAAATTTTCGCAAGCTGTGTGTGCAGTTTTATGGGTTGGATTGTGCCCATTTTGTGACTGCACCCAGTCTTGCATGGCAAGCTTCATTGAAAATGAGCCAGCAGCCCCTCGAATTGCTCACAGACATCGACATGCATCTTTTGGTTGAACGTGGCATTCGTGGGGGTATATCGATGATAAGCCAACGCTGGGCATGTGCAAATAACGAGGCAGTGCCACACCCAGACCCTGATAAAGCAAAATCATTTATAATGTATTGGGACACTAACAATCTTTACGGGCACTCGATGTGTGAACCCCTACCGTACGGCGAATTTGAATGGATCACCCATGAAGCCGACACCAATTGGATATTGTCATTGGAAGATCATGGTGATGATGGTTACATCTTCGAGGTGGATTTGACTTATCCACCTCATTTACATGACCATCACAATGACTACCCACTCGCAGCTGAAAAAATTAAAATTAAAAAAGAAATGCTGTCTCCATATACAAGTGAATTAATAAAAAATATGCCGTACGTTGCCACAGAAAAATTGGTGCCAAATCTAAATGATAAGAAGAATTATATTGTTTACTATCGAAATCTAAAGTATTATTTGAGCCTGGGGATGGAATTAAAACATGTTCATCGAATTTTAAAATTTAAACATAGGGCGTGGCTTAAACCATACATCGAGTTTAATACAGAACAAAGAAAACTGGCCTCTTCTCCTTTCCAAAAAGATTTTTTCAAACTCATGAACAACTCGGTGTATGGTAAATCGATGGAATCCGTCAGAAGGCGAGTGGATATCCAATTGGTGAATTCAGAAAAAAGATTTAAAAAACTTGTGGCAGCACCAACATATAATTCTGTTAAAAGATTCGATGAAAATTTAGTAGGGGTTCAAAGGCTGAAACAGTTAGTCATCCTCGACAAGCCCCTCTATGCCGGCTTCGTCATCCTAGAGCTTAGCAAGCTCCATATGTATAAATTTCACTATGACTTTGTGAAAACCAAATATGGAGCTAATGCTAAGCTCCTCTTCACTGACACCGATTCTTTAACTTATCATATAGAGACCCCCGACATTTATGCAGATATAAAAGATCATCAAGAATTGTTTGACACATCAGATTATCCCCAGGCTCATCCCCTCTATAGCACAACAAATAAAAAGAAGATTGGCTGCTTCAAAGATGAATTGAACTCTAAGCCGGCATATGAATTTGTGGGGCTGCGAGCAAAAATGTACTCGCTTCTTTCATCCGAGGGTGCGAAGAAAACAGCCAAGGGGGTCTCAAGAAGCGTGGTATCCAAGAAGATTAAACATGAAAATTATAAAGATGTCCTATTCAATTCATCAATAACAAGAGAAATTCAATATCGAATTCAAAGTGAGCGTCATCATATTTATACAGTCAAACAAAATAAAGTGGCACTGTCTCCCCTTGATGATAAAAGGTACGTATTGGATGATGGGATACACACCTATGCACATGGCCACTGCAAAATAAAAAAAATCCATAAATAAATCTTCTTCATCATTTTTTTTTTAATTACTCATTTCAAGAACTGATTTCTTCATACAAAAGTTTCTTCATCATTTTTTTTTCAAATTATTCAATTCAAGAACTGATTTCTTCATACAAAAATTTCTTCAAAGTGTGAAAAAAAAAATCTTTTAAAGTTTTCGAACTGTGAAAGCCTTTTCATGAACTGAATCAAGAACTGATTTCTTCAAACAAAAATTTCTTCAAAGTGTGAAAAAAAAAAAAAAATCTTCAAAAGTTTTCGAACTGTGAAAGCCTTTTCATAAACTGAATCAAGAACTGATTTCTTCAAACAAAAATTTCTTCAAAGTGTGAAAAAAAAAAAAAAAAAAAAAAAAAAAATCTTCAAAAGTTTTCGAAATGTGAAAGCCTTTTCATGAACTGAATCAAGAACTAATTTCTTCAAAGTGTGAAAAAAAAAAAAAAAAACTTCAAAAGTTTTCGAACTGTGAAAGCCTTTTCATGAACTGAATCAAGAACTGATTTCTTCAAAGTGTGAAAAAAAAAATCTTCAAAAGTTTTCGAACTGTGAAAGCCTTTTCATGAACTGAATCAAGAACTGATTTCTTCAAAGTGTGAAAAAAAAAAAAAAAAAAAAAAAAAAAAAAAAAAAAAATCTTCAAAAGTTTTCGAACTGTGAAAGCCTTTTCATGAACTGAATCAAGAACTGATTTCTTCAAACAAAAATTTCTTCAAAGTGTGAAAAAAAAAAAAAAAATCTTTAAAGTTTTCAAGCTGTGAAAGCCTTTTCATTGTGAGCCATTCTGGAGTCACCAAACCATGTGTTTTGCAGAACAAAGTAAGTTCATTTTCAAAAGCTTATTTCTTCTCCTTAAATGATAGACAAAATAAATTTAAAATGTATTTTCTTTTCTTTTCAGGAATCACCTTGAAAAATGAGCCTTAAATCTTCTCCTTCAATCTTAAATGTGTTTTGCAGAACAAAGTAAGTTCATTTTCAAAAGATAATTTCTTCTCCTAAAATGATAGAGCAAAAAATTTAAAATGTATTTTCTTTTCTTTTCAGGAATCACCTTGAAAAATGATGGTGGAGCTTTAATATCTTCAAATTAATTGTGGCGTTTTGAATTTTTTCAAAACGGGTGGTCATGGTGGGTCCACAATTAAAAAAAAAAAAAAAAAAAAAAAAAAAAAATTTCCAACTGATGCAAAAAAATTCCAACTCGCTGCCCTTAATTTTCACCAAGATTCGAAGAAAGCCACATATTCCGAGCAGTTAGGTCGACGCGCGCGAATACATCTCATTACAAAAATTAAGTTTTAATAAGTGCCCTGCATGGGAGTCTTTCTAAAATATCCTAACATCAACACTTTTAAAAAAATTAAATCTCAAAAAATGATTCCCTAAAAAATTTCTATCTTCACAAAATTCACTCAAAAATTAATTAAATAAATAAATAATTTTAATAAATAAAATAAATAAATAAATACCTCTTGTACATGAGTACAACAAAATAATAATCATCTCCCGCTTAAAATCAAATGTCCTCAAATCAGGAAAAAGTGAAAAAAAAAAAAAAAAAAAAAAAAAATTCTAACTCCCTAAAATTCCCGCTTAAAATTAAAAAAAATTCTTATCTAAAACTAAAGTGCCCCGAAAATTTTAAAGTCCCCGCATTAAAATTAAAAAAAACATCATCGTACTATAATAAGCCGAAAAAAATTCTAACTCCCTAAAATTCCCGCTTAAAATTAAAAAAAAAAAATTCTTATCTAAAACACACTCGTCCTATAAGATGACGTCATCTTAACCTTGCACGATGACCTTCACCCCACCCCCCTCTTATAGCTCGAACGCCCGATGACCTTCAACCCCTCTTAGAGGTCAACGCCCGACGCCCGGTGAGCTGGAACTGTCATTACTATACTACTCACGAATAAAATTCCAAATTAAAGGAAGCTTTATTAAAACTCTTTGTTATTTGCTTGAGAGATATCTTCAAATTCTCTGTGAGTTTATTTTATGCCTCAAAAATAAAAAATGCTTTAAAAATTTGATCCGGTGTAAATTTTTCTTCATTAATTTACAGTTATTCTTTATATATAAAAAAATGTTAAGGAAATGATGGCGATGGAAAATGGAAAAATTTAGCTACTCTGGCTGATGTTGTTAATCTAGCCCATTTCTATACTGCAATACGAAAGAAAGGATGCCATTTTCTCTTACAAACTTTTAAAATTTCAGGTATTTTTCTCACCTGAAATTTTTCTCATTCTGTTTTTAAAAAAATATATAAAATCATGCGGAATGATTTTCATCAATGAAAGCTTTCCAGGTTATCTCTTTGGAATTATGCATTGTTTACTAATATGCTTGTCTTTGTTTCTGTACTTTATGTAATGACATATTTGCGCCTCCCAAGTAAATCAAATTGTATATTTGCGTCCTTAAAAAAACAAAACAAAAAAAAAAACAAAAAAAAAAACAATGTCTTTGATTTTTTATTTTTCATATAGACTTTTTAATTAAAAATTCTGCCTCCAACTTATAAAAAAAAAAAAAAAAAAAAAAAAATTAGCGCTTTCCCTCCGCACCCTAGAGATCTGCACGGGCCGGAATTTCCAGGCCCGGCCCGTTGTAAAACTCAAAAGTTCGGCCCGAGCCCGGCCCGTTCAATTTTTTATATTTTAGGCCCGGCCCGGCCCGTTTTGGCCCGTTGCAATTCCTACGATTTCTAAAAAATTCAAATTTTTATCATATAATTAAGATTTTTTTAGAGTACTGCATACATATCTATGGAATGATTTTACAGTATATTTTACAGGAAATACACATTAGTAACATTAATGATTACTAAGATTCTTAGGCTTTCAACATTCAAATAAAGATTCATTAAAACATTAATATGGCTTAGAATCTAAAAAAAAAAAAAAAAGAAATTTAAAAACATCGTAACTTTTGAAACTGTTTAATAAAGGAAGATTTATAAAAATATTTCTATATCATTTTATTAAAGGTTTTAAATCCAAATTCATACGTTAATTCAAAGAAGCTCCTTTCTGATACATTTCTAAATTCATTTTTTTTTTTTTTTCTCAGAAATGCATAAGATTAGCAGGTATCTTTATTCAGAAACTATATAATAGAATGGCGTTATCCATTTTTTGATACAAGCCATTTAAGAACACTGGAAGCAAATAAAATATTGTCATAGTTAGCGTTTTGAATAGAATTTCCGGAAGCGATAGCATGGGAAGGGAGAAAAACCTGCAACCATTTGAGAAACTATTGTATCTCAACAAGGTTATACAAGTATTTTATTTACCAAAAATGAAAAACGCTATTCGATTCCAAATCCCTTCAATAGTCAGGCTTATCACTTTTATATTTTTACAATTAAAAATTAATGTAAAAATGTGTCAAACTTCCGCGTTATTGAAAAATTAATTTAAAAACCATCAAGAAGTATATATTCAAAGATTAAGCTAACATAAGTTCTTTATCGCTGTTCATAATTTTACAAATTATGTTGTTTGCCCTACAGATCTTGAGAACAATTAAGTTTTCTTTCGGTCCGGCAAGTCTATATGTAGAAAAAAATGCCTTGATCTCCAATTTTGATCTAGGCCCTGCACGAGTCAGTTTAAAAAATATTAAAACGGGTTACACACAATGTAACTGTCCGATGCCGATCTCTATACTGGACAAGTTACATTTTTATATTGATGCTGTCAAACTAGTATGGCTCGTGATGCATTTATATTTATTCTCGTTAAAACCATTTTCGTTGAAAAGAGGTTTATATTTTATCGTTTATGCCTAAATCTTCAAAACGGGCCGGTAGGCCCGAAAATTTTTATATCGGCCCGGTCCGTACGGCCCGTTCAATTTTTTTGCCGGCCCGGCCCGTTGAAAAAAGCATTCTAATTCTGCCGGCTCGGCCCGCGGGCCGGGCCGGGTACGGACAACGGGCCAAGCCCGGGCCCGTGGAGACTTCTACCGCACCCTCCTTTTCGTAGAAAAATGTGTAATTCGTGATTTACTATGATTTGTCGGTGGTTGTTTTGATTTTTCTTCCCTTTTTTACTCGAAGCTTCGGAAACATTAGACCTTATGTCTTCTATTGCGATATGTATTTGGATGTATGTATCGCTATTGAATATTGTGGAATATTTTGGTTGCATGTTTTGAGCCCTGTAAATAATGGTACCCTTCATTATTTTCCAAGGGCTGAAATGCGCCCCTGATTTGTGGAAGGTTGGGCAATTTTGGTCTAATTTAAACAACCAGTTATTTATAGATTCATTAGAAATATCTTTTCTGGCTTTAGTTTCGTTTAACTTCACATTTAACTGCACAACAGATTAAAGAGTGAAAAAAGCAGAAAAGCTTATATTTTTGTTTAAAAAAGTTACTTACTTTATATTTAAAACATTTTTTTAAAAAACGTGGTATTTTCTTAATAAACAATGCTAAATTCTATAGTAAAAAAAGAAAAAAAAATACAAATTCTTTAAAAATTGTTTAAAAATGACCGAATTAGTTTCGTCATAAATAAGTTAGGAAAATATTCATACTTTTCTAGTGTATTAGAACTACTCAGCTCTGCATTCTATAGTTCTCACAGTCTTATTATTCTTTTAACAAAGATTTTTTTTGTATTAATACAATTAATAATTAATATTTATTTATTGCGTAAAACCCTCTGTGTGCGTGTAATACTCGTATTTTACCGATTAATTCCAATATTCAGACACTTTCACTTTCGGGAAGCTGTTTGTCGTCGGTTTTGCAATTTAAAGTATCTTCATATTAAATAGATACAAAATTATGATTTGGCATTTAATTTTTATTTCTTTTACAGGACAAATTATAAGTCCACCCTAACGTTATTTTAATGGTGGTGAAGGGATCTCAAAATTGGGTTGTTATAACAGAGTTCTATATTTGTCTAACACAGTAAACAAGCAATTTCGTAAAATTGAAAAAATTGTTTAAAATTTCATGTCAAAGGAAATATGTTAAGACCAGTTACATTATGAGAATAATTTTTAAAACCTTTCTTTTGAAAAAGAATTTTTGCATTTTAAATATGTTTTTACTTTTGTAAGAAATCCATCTATGGCTAGGAAAATGGAAAGCTTAAAAAGTTTCTTTTTATTTGTAAGTTATAAAAAAAATATCATCACTTATGGTATACTTAATGAATTAAACCTAATATAGGATCATAATGAATACGTGAAGTATAAAGTTACTTAAGAAACAATGGTAAATAAATGATAAGGTGAGAAAATTTTATTTGTTGTTTATAGGCAACATTATGTACTAAAGGGTTAAGATATATTACGGCAATGAAAACTAGTTTTTTTTTTTTTTTTTTTTTTTTATAATCTATAACTTAACATATTTTATAACTTTTTCCATGTGATTTTACTTAATTTTCTACTTCCCTATTAGCCGGTTTATAAAGCATAAATAACTACAACGCATTGAAAAAGCATTTTTATCTATATGCTAATTATGCGATTAAAAGATTTTTCGGCTTACGAAATTCATGTTTAATGAGACACTTAAAATTTTGATCTGAATCTCAAATCCGATCCAAGCTCAAAATCTACCATATTCATAGATTACATAAACACGAGATTTCTTTGCCAAAAAAAAAAAAAAAAAAAAAAAGGTTGAAAATCGCCAATAAGGGTTACCAAGTTAGTTAGTTACCATAGAAGGGGTCTATGTCTCAAGAGACGTATTTAGACCAGTTTAAAAAGGGATTAGGGGACATAACAATGCTTGTCAATAAACAATGGGGAGTCGAAGTGACCATCTCCCGGTCACCATGACGTCCCTCGTCCATTATCTCGCTAGATAGCTGGTGGGGTGTTTTGTCTGTCTTATCTCAGGTATGCATTCTGAATGGCAAGAGGAATTTCAATCTATTGCTACCACACATTTTTTTTTCATTCTGTACCCTGTTTGTAACCATAGCTCGGATTTATCTCCAGAGAAAAAAAAATGCTACCTGTGAACGCCAATTTACATGAAGGTGACATGAATACAATATATAAGAAAAAATAATATATAACCTTAATTCTAAGCATCATATGTTCACTGGAAATTGACACACATAATTTGTAATTTTTTCTTTATATCTGAACTAGCTGACCCGCCCGGCGTTGCCCGGGTCCGTATTAGCAATATTAAACGAGTTTTAAAAACAACAACTAATATTAAACTCTAAAAATACTTAAAATGAGCAATGAGAAACACGGGAGGGAACATGTATCCAACGATTGCGTTAGTTTCGTGTTAAAGTGTTGATATTTTCTTAGCAGACGATTTTTTGTGATAAATACATTATCTGTTTTATATTTCTTAATGATATTCCTCTGGACCGAGTTGGCGCATTGCCAAGATTTGCTTCCTCTGGACCGAGTTGGCGCATTGCCAAGATTTGCTTTCCCCTGTGCCTCAATTAATTAATTATCCTCGGAATTCCTTTTATTTATAGAGATTATTGATACATAAAATAACATTAAACATCCCCCCCTTTCATACTCATATTTCATACGGAGGAAATCCATTATTTCATTATTTTGATAGCGTTATATTTTTTATACGAGAATGCTTTCAACAAATGTATTTTTATAAGAACATAATGTCTTTTTTTATATCATTGAGCAAGAATTATTGTTTTATTTTACTTGTAAATGCCCTTAATTATTTCTTGATCGCATTTTCTTTAATACTCTTTCTTTTATTATATGAAATCATAATTAAATATTTCGTTTTATTTTCTTGGCATTCGACTTTTTTTTTTTAAGACATGCATAAACATTCTATATAATTACTTTCTTATGCATTTATCTTTCCTACGCGAATGCAAAATCAGAAAATAAAGTTTTTTTTTTATTTAAGTAAATCTATCGTGTCAAATTAATATTTTAGTAGTAAAAAATAATATTCACTAATTACTCTTTGTCATAATTTTTACTCAAAATATTTTAATTTTGCTCCCTTTTTTATAAAGCTTCAAATCCATCTGGTTTTAGAAGTTAAAAAGACAATTTTTTACATTCGTTGTTTAACTTAGGTTTTGTATGAATATGATAGAATATGATTATAATCAATTCCAGATAATAATCGAACAATTTAGCATTTTTAGAATCAGATTATGAGATAATATATTAATTTAAACTAATTTATTTTTTTATGTAGGTAATAAATAGTTAAATATTCTTTATTATTAAAATTTGTTTCAAAAATACTACTTGGTTATCACGTCGAGCAAAAAAATATCGCCAAACTATAAGATTAAATGCCAATAATAAATGTCCGTGAATGTCACATTCAATGACATTAAAACGATACACATTTATAAAACGTTATTAAGTGATTTTTATTTAGACATTTTATTTGTATTTTTTTTTATATTCAACTAATTATTCGGTTTTTCGTTTTTTTTTTTTTTAAATAAAAATTATGCCAATAGGTATAACTTGTCTATTAGTTTGGCGATTTGCATAATTTCGGGAAACTGGTCTACAGGGTAACAAAGTAGTACCCAAACTAATTATGAGGTAAACCAATCTCGATAATATAAGGAATCCGTTCGACTATGTAATTGACCATTGGGCGCATGTAAATGTAACCGCTGTAGACTTTCCCTTCTCCGAGCCTCTTTTACACACGTAACGATATCAATTTCTGGTGTGTCAGCACTTTTTGTTCTTTCTGTTCCCATGCCTTTTTCCGTCCAGATGTAACCACAATCTGTTGATAACCACAAACTGGTGCAACCTTCTATTCCCTGTGTGAATTCAAAATTAATTCTGATCACCACTGTAAACAAACGGATTGTTTTTTGCAACCAATATGTACTTTGGTCCCTTATGCATGGCGCGAATTTTTGCTTATTGGCGACGTTATATCTACGCCAGCTCTGTGTGAGTCATTTCTGAACAGAGACATTTCGCCTTTTGTCATGAGGCTGAGTAGTGCTACTTTGTGTTCCAGAGACGTTGTCTCCATCTCTCTCTGTGTATATCTCCTCACTCGAATTTACTTCTCTAAGTAATTTACTATCACATGCAGTCTGCTATGAAAAAGATATCATGCAGCTATCATCGTTATGACGACCAGTTCGATGATTACCAACAAAACCTTATCTGTTAAAATTAGTGTCAACGTTTAACTTAATCTGAAATTTGATGAAAAATCCTGCGTTAGATTTTGAGAAAGAACTGTAGCGGGATTCGTAAAAAATGCAGCAGAGCAACGCCATCTTTTGAAAAATTTACGCCAAAACATAACCAGAGCCTATATTAAATTAGGTATACCTGACTCTGAAGTTTGATGAAAATTTATGCAATATTTCTTGAAATAAAGAGATTGCAAAAATAATGAAAAATTCAGTATAGCAGCGTCGACTTTTGCTCGATTTGCGCAAAAAAAATTTCCTCCGATTTGTGACTATGTGAAACTGAAATTTGATGAAAATCCGTGAATTAATTCTTAAGATAGAGCTACTGCAAAAAAATCGAAAAAAATGCAGCATAGCAGCGCCAACTGTTGAATTTACACCAAAAACTAACCAATACCAATTAATATCAAGGACTAACAAAATATGGAATTCTTATTAAATTCTATGCGATAGTTTCCCAGATAGAAAGGCCAAAATATTTGTGTCCCATATAGACAGGTTGGTGTTGTTTATGACGGCCGATTATCTGCACCAGGGATATAGGCCCTATGGGGAAAGCCCTCCGTGGGGGGTCTTTTTGAGATAATCTAACTCGTATTTACCAAGATTCGAAGAAATTCACGAAAACGGTTAGGCCAACGAGCTCGATCGTGTTCAAACTCAGCACCTCGTATCTACCAGCTTCGAGAGCACAATTCCTAAGCCATTGATGCGGCTTCATATAGATAGGACATTTTGTCGAAAATTTTCACCAATCCAATATTTTCTTCTTGTAAAGGAAGAAGAAAGTAATAAAACATTAAATATTAATTGTATAAATATTTATTAAATAAATATATATGGAATATAAAATAAATACCGTAATAGCAAGAAACAAATAATTTAACAATTTTTATTTCTGAAGCTGTCTACTTAAGTAAAAAAAAATATTTTTATTAGATTAAAAAAAGCTAATACAACGAAAAGCAAGAAATTCTTGAAAGTTTTCATTTGAATAATTGCCTTAAATGGTATTTTCTAGCACAGATACATTTTGATTTCATTTTGATAGTTCCTATATCGTTGAAAGGTATTAGCTGATATTCACTGAAAGAAATTAGCATTATTGGAAAGAGGATTTTAAAATAAATGACAAAAAACTCGCAGTAATATTTTTCTCAACAAACTTTTTTTTATCTTTCTTATTTGAGTTATTTAAAATGAGCATGAAGCCGAAAATAAAACTGGATGACTTTTTAAAGACGCCATACAAATGCGAAACCTTTTTGGTTTTTCTTTTCAGGATAGTTTCGGTGATTTTATAAAATGAATGGTAAGACTAAAGCAATATGTTTAAGATATCCACACACCTTCGGAAGTGATATTTTGAAATTTTTGAAAATTTCTCGTTTTATCCATTTTTTATAATGACGTTTTCCTAAAAACATTAAAAAATATATGAAAATTTTAATGTACACAGAAAAAATGTTTTAAAGAGAAAAATAGTCAAAATTATGCCAATGGTCAAAAATTGATATATTTGCAAAACGCGATAACTCAAAAACAAAACAATGTATTAATATATTGTAAATTGCATAATAAACAGAATAACTTTCTCTAGGTCTTAGACTATTCATATTATAATCACATCTCTACCTTATATGACATGGATGTTAAAGTCCTAATGTAGTGAAAAATTTGCAAAATTTGTCTCAAGTTTGTCATTTATACCATTGTAAATATAAACCTGTTTAATATACAGTCGACCCTCGTTAATTCGAAATCGGATAATTCGAATCTTCGCTTAATTCGAATTAAACAGGAAGTCCCGAAATTTTCAATTGCAGAATAATGTTAAACTTTTTCATAAATTCGAACTCATTTTCTCTTGACATCGTTTAATTCGAACTAGCGAGAATTCCGATTTTTCATTCTTCCTTTCTTGCTCACGGATTTCAGATCATTTGAATAACTTTCTTTCTTTGGTTTTTGTGAAAATTGTTCCGAACGAGTATACATATAATCCCATGCATTTGATATCCACTTTCTATGTGCCCCGTCTGTCCATCAGTGATGCTTCAAATTTTTCTACCGTTGTGCTTGTTTCTAATTTTTTTAATTAGCTTATGTATTTATACATTCTGATTTAATATTAAGTCATATTCTGATGATAACAGACATAATAAATTTAAAAAACACTATAACATTAATTCCTTTGTAATAGTACCATATTAAACATGTTTTCATTTCATACTTTTCATAATTCGAACTTCGGATAATTCGAACATTTCTTGTGGTCCCGACGAGTTCGAATTAACGAGAGCCGACTGTATTATCATGAGTACAGTCTTCTCCCTCAAAAGATTAGTAAAAGAAATATAGAATATTTCGTGGCATTTCATGCAAATCTTTTTGTTTTAGGATATTTTGCTTATAGTAAAAATCTAAAAAACTCTATTTTGAATAAAAGATAAAGATAACAATTAAATATAATTAAAAAGCTGTAATAGCTGTAACTTTGGTTTTAATTGAGATACAGGCACAATTTAAGCAGAATTCTACAGATAAAAGAGTCGATTTTAATATTATTGCGATATTAAAATTACGATTAACGATAATTTTATCGAAAATTTCGTTTTAAAGGTGTTCGAATACCTTAAATTGTGAAATAGGAATGGCCGTAGGTAATTATTTTAATATATTTAAATTGCAGTGCATTTTTTTCTAAAGTATATTTTTTTAAGTTAAATTTTAGAGTTGATCACAAAGAAATAAATTAGCTTTAATTAAAGCTGTTACTTAAGTTACAAGCAGGAATTGTCTAGCATCGGTATTAGATTCAATGAAAAAAACAGTCTTTGTTATATTGATCTTTTCCCATGTATATGTTGCGGTTAATTTGATAAATTTCGTAATTATTAATAATAACCTGTTATTATTAATAATAACTACAGCTTTTGGTAAGCATGATCAATGTTGCATATTATTCAAATTTACCGGCTAAAGAGACCTAAATATTCCATAATTATTATTCGTGAGGGGACGCGAGTACTTCACTTTTGTCCAATTTTCTTCTGTTATTTTATGTATATGTTGCGGCCAAAACCCGAAATTGGCCATTTCTAGAACTGACCGTCTAATTCCCGAATTGGCCAGCAACGTTGAAAAATGACTGGTCAATTCTAGAATGGGCCGGCCAATTCGAGAACTGGCCAGATGCCGAGAACTGGCCAATTCGCGAAATAGATATAGGCACTCGGCTTAATCCTTTCTAACATAGTTGAAAGTGTCTATGAATTCAAATAGACTAGCCGTCAGCCTGTCCGTGCTCTAACTTGAGTAAAGGTTCCGGTTAACTTGTAATTGTTATCTTATTTGGTTTATCAATTAATTTCGATATTGAAAGGGAATTGTATACTATTTTTGGTTAATTTAGTTGAGTACACAAAAATATTTCGTTTCAGTATAATCAATGGGAATCTTTTTTACTGTGCCTTTTAATGTTACATTATCTTAATTACAAAAAAGTTGGTACCCATGCATCATAGTTTGGGTGTTGGCCAAGGCTTCCCGGCCAGTTCGCGAATTGGCCGGCCAAAACCCGAAATACGCTATTCATTTTATGTATTTCGGGTTTTGGCCAGGAAGCTTGGGCAGTTCGGGTGTTGGCCGGCCAGTTCTAGAATTGGCCAGGTTCCGGGTATTGGCCACAACATATATAAAAAAATAAATACATATAATATCTTTTATTCTGTAAGAAAAAAAATATCTGTTATTGTGCAACAATAAAAGACGACTTAAAAAGGGCTGATTTTGCCACTGGCTTTGTGCTAATGTGACTTTTGGCTATTTACCTTGCTTTAAAATGCGTTTACCATGCTTTTTTCCCAGTTTACTTATTTATATTTAATTTAAATTTTTCATTTTGTTGTTTTCGTTCAACATAATATATCTTGTATCGTCAGCATAAATTCCTATTAAGTTTTTACATTATCTGCTTATTCTTGTTAACATTAATTCTAATTTTCGAAACATCAATACATAATAAATAGTTTATAATTACTGTATTTTTCTGACTTTATCCTTTCCGATGGCATGCCTAAAAATAAGGCATCCTTAAGGGAGCTCTCAACTGCTCCGCTCAACAAGCACAAAAAGTTTTGACGCATTTACAAATTCAATTTTTAACAGAAACATATAAAATGAAAAGGCCTAACTATGGAAGCGATTTCGAATCGAACTTAGTTTTCCATTTTATGATATTTAAGTTACTTATTCAGTTCTAAGATATTTCGATCACGTGAACACCTGTTTTTCTTCTGCTTTTCGACCGGTTTTTCTGCTTTCGTCGGGAAATGTGCTCAAAAAAGTCAACTTTGAAGGCTTGTTTTGAAAGATCTATTGTGTTTTTAAAAGAAACAGAAATTTGAGTGCAATTAGACAGTTTCTGAATAAGAACACATGCTATTTTAATGCAGTTTCGAACAAAAATAAATTATAGCATATGTCACAAATTTGCCCTTTTTTATTTAAGAACCCCCTTAAGAATCCCCCATATCACTTCTTCTACTGTTTAGCGCTGTCATTAGATAGGGTAAAAATTAATTTCAGTATGTCTGTTACAAATACGGAATTTCTGGATAAAATTTACTTTCGAAAATTTAAATTTTCGAATTTATTTCAAACTTAAAGCAATTCAGCACTAAAGAAATTTGAAATATCCATTTGATACGAAAAATGTTTTTTGATAAATTAAATAAGCTTGAAAAAAAAGCTTTCGTTTCAAAGAATGTTAATTTAAATTTCATTTCAAAAGCAATTTTTTTTTTCATTTGTTATAAAATGGGATCGTTTCTTATTTTATTTGTTAAGTTAAATCATTTGCGTGATTTCTTCATTTACGGTGCAACTTATTTAATTTGGAAACTTTCAAAATCTTCCTTTAACAAAATTGAAAGACTGGATTTAAATATTTAATATTACGAAACTATTAGGTGTTAATCAAAGCACTTTAAGACTATGCCGTTGTCAATAAACGTTTTATTAAATTAAACTTAATTCAATTATACATTATTTAAAGATTCAATTATACATAAGATCAAGCTTCGCACTGGATCTTGACAATTACTGCGTAAATGCTGGTATTTTAGCGAGTTTTAGAAATTGTCTAAATAATTCAATTCGATGTTCAAACATGAAACTTTTAATTCTCGTTCATTGCGAAAAGTTTGACAATTGTAATTTTTACGTTTTTAGGGCGTCCTTTAAAATTATCAATAATGCATTGTTCAAACGTATGCGTTACGTGTTTTAAAATCTCTTATTTTTATACTTAATTTCTTCTTATATAATATATATATATATATATATATATATATATATATATATATATATATATATATTACATAATATGATTTTTTTCACCAAAATTAACCTTATACTATATTAATTTCCTTTTAACAATATTCCGTATTTAGTCCGGCTTTATTAGAAATTTTAAGAAATAAAGTTTATTTAAGAATACATTAATTTAGAGCCTTTTTTTATTTACATGCATTGGAATAAATGTTTTTAAGGATTTATATCGTTTCTATAAAGTTTAATAGATTAAATCAAATAATAGGATTTTAACGGACTAAAAACGGAATATTGCTAAAAGAAAATTAATATAATATAAGGTTAACTTTGTTGAAAAAATTAGATTTCGTAATGTATATATATATATGTGTGTGTGTGTATGTGTGTGTGTGTGTGTGACAATTTAAAGTTAGGGGACAGAAATATCATCGCCAGGTTTCCCTTTCTCCGCACAGAAGTCATGGCCAGCGAGAAAAAAACAAAATAAATAAATGTAGAAGGTCAAAATAATCACTCCTTGACTGCTGCAAATTCATTTTATTAAACTGTAGCTATAATAGAGGGAAAAGCTCCTGTTGTAGACGATATTTTACCGAAACATCCAAAAAATATTCCATCCTTTACTACATCAAGCCGTACTCATACAAGAGCGTACCCAAGAATCCTTCTTCTCTCCCTACCACCTCTCGAGCTTCCTCTTTTAAATCTAAAAAGAAAATTCTAGAACATTCTCTAACCTCAAACCATCATTCTTTTATGTAAACATAACTCATGCCCAGATCCGAGACTATTTTCCACAGACGATAATTTTATTTATTTTTTAAATATTATTTAGCCAATTTATAATCAACTCAGAATTTTAAATACCTTAGGCAGACGATTTTTATAGATGATTAATTTTAAGAGAAAAAGAAAAGAAATGGATTTATTGATATGCACACTATCAAAGATTGACTGAGGGAAAAAAAATAAAAAGATAAAATAAAGTAATGATATTTTTTAAAAGGTATGGTTTTGGAATAAATTTAATAAGACTTTCTTAGAAAGAATAGATAAAAACATAGAAAAAATGAGTTTTATTTGGAATATTAAGAAATAAAATTTAATAAAGAATATTTTTAATTTAGAGCCACCTTTTTAAATTTACGCATACTGGAATAAATGTTTTTTAAGGCGAATTAAGAATTTATATAGTCTCCATAAAGCTTAACAGATTAGATCTAGAAACAAGATTTTTATTTAATAAGTTGAAGTAAGTACGGAATATTATTATAAGAAAATTAAGATAGTATAAAGGTTAGTTTTGGCGAAAAAAATTTTAAAATTTGTAATACATATATATATATACCGGGTGTCCCAAAAGTGACTGATGGAATTAAAAATTCAATAACTTGCAAATGGTGACAGCTATTTAAAAAAAATTCACAGGAGGGTTATGTATAATGTCAGGAGTTTTTTTTACCGTAACTTTTGATTTTAGATCGAATTTCAAACAATAGATGGCGCTGACGGCGATTGAAGGCCAGGTCGACGCTTCACTCAGCACTGATATCCTGGCCTTCAATCGCCGTCAGCGCCACCTATTGTTTGAAATTCGAATTAAAATCAAAAGTTACGGTAAAAAAACTGCTGACATTATACATAACCCTCCTGACAAAATTTTTTTAAATACCGTTTGCAAGTTATTGAATTTTAAAATTCATCAGTCATTTATCGTTTCGGACACCCGGTATATATATATATATATATATATATATATATATATATATATATATATAGAGAGAGAGAGAGAGAGAGAGAGAGAGAGAAAATTCCAGTAAATTCCAGACAATTTTTCCATTTTTCTTCGAATTAACGGGAATTTTTCCATTAGAAAGCAGTAAATTAAACTGGCATCCCAATTACCAGTACAATCTCCGTAAAATTTTACCTTTTTTTTTAAGTGAGGCTCGAGGAAGACATTCCAATGTGAGAAAAGGAGCAATGTGATATCCATCTGGATGATTTGAGATTTTGTCTTTTTGATGGTCAAAAAGTGAATTCCCCCCTCCCCTGTGGAATTCTATAATATCCGTACCGAAGTTACAGAAATTTCTCTTTCCCGGAGAAAAGTGTCTGGATTTAGCTATGAACTTTATAAACTTTGATTCTCATATTTAATGCAGTTTCACAATATATATATATATATACACTATATTGCCATTGATTATTGGACACTTGCGATTTTAGACATTTTACTAAATATCTAGAAAAATACATAAGGAATCATCTCGAAACTCTTAGTGCATAAATATAATAGTATACGCCATACATCGCCGTGAAGATTTTTTACCGAAACTCCATAGGGGACCGACAACAAATTAAAAATGAATGAATATCTTTTGAATAACCCTGTCAAAACTAATGTAGCAAAAGCGCTCAAACTCTAGATTATGATTGAATGCCTTATTGTAATCCACTGTGTTCATTTGTATGCAAATAGCATGCATACTCGCAGAGTAATTAAGGTTTTTATAAAAATGGTCCCAAATTTTTCCAAGTTTTTCCCTTATAATTTTCAGAATTCTTAATATAAATTAATATTTTTTTCAGAAAATAGGACAAACAACATTGCACACAGTACCCAGTAATCAGAATTAAAAAATAATAAAAATTGTATAAAAAATGAGTAGGTTTACTAAATAATTTTTTACTGCGCATGCGTCAATATCAGTGAAAGAATTATGCTCACTTTTTACACGTTAAAAGACTACGAACAATATAAATTGATAAAGAAACAAACAAATGAAATCTTTTTAATCTATTAAATAAAAACAAAGATACATATCTTAAGATCTTTTTTATATACATTGAAAATTAAATATAAAATAACAATAAAAAATATACCGTATCAAGAAAATACATTTGCTCTTTTATTAAATTGTTAAATTTATTTATTTAGAAATAAACTCGAATGAAAGTTGTGTAACTTTTTTTCTTTTTCTCATAAAATAGCGGACTTATTGTTTACATTATTATATTTGTCAATTACAGAAATTTTTTATTATTTTTTTATAAAAAAATTTATTATATATATTTTATTATAATAGTTTATTATAATATATTATTATTTTTTTTGCATATATTTTATTTTTTCGTTGTTTAAAATTAGACTTTGATAAATTCATTGTTTCTGGAGAGATTTTTTTTTCTTGAATAATATAAAAGAAACTCTATAGGTTGACATCGAATGCATTTTTTCGATAGCAGGCGCAGATGATAAATCAGCAAATATTCCTTATAGATACATTTAGAAACGTGCTATAACAACAAAAGAATAAAGCACCATTGTTCACCAAAACAAGCCAACTTGTTGTAAATCTGCAACAACAAAATATTTTTAAGCATAAATATGAATAAAAAGGAATGAAAGTTGTAATATTTTCCTTTAATAAAAATCATTTTAAATAATTTAAAGTTTAATGTTAATTGAATAATGGTTATGCATTGTCATTTTAAAATCCTAAAAATATAACAAAAGTAAAATTCCAAGTGTGTAAAAAAAATAATTAATTAATTGTGGCAAAAATTAATCTAACGTAAAAGTATTGTTTAAATGATGTTTTGTTTTCTTGATAAAAAACAGAACAAAAATAATAATATTTTTTAATGAATTTTGTAACTAGCACTTGGTAGCACATTAAAAAATAAAAACAATTGGGGAAGTGTGATCACAAATCGCACAGATAGTTTTATTTAATATCTCTTCCTAAAAACTTTATTCTTATTCTATCATATGTTATAAACTATATGTCAAAGTTTAAAGCGATTGATTCGTTAGTTTTCCTAAAATTAACAAAATTTAGAAAATAGCCCCTCCTCGGACAACAATCTCCTCCCCCTGAATTTTTCACTTTTACAAATATTTAATGTTGAGAAATAACATTTACATTAGTGCTGAGGAAAAATCGCATTCAAATTGCAATAAACATGCTTATCTAAAGAAAAAAGACAACACTGCCCTTCCCCTAACAAAATTTCAATTTATTTTAAATTTATGAAATTTGTATTATCTATTATAAACTATGTCAAAGTGTAAAAGCGATCATTTAGTATTGCTAATTTCAATAAATTCCCGTTGTCTGTGCGAAAATGTATCTTTTCTATAAGTTTACAAATTTATTTTTCATAAATTTAAGAAATTTGTGGTCGACGCTTTAAAAAAAAAAAAAAATAGATTTTATGAATCAGCATATGAAATAACATCCGCATGCGGAAGTACTAAATTTGTAAATTAAATAATTAAAAAATATATACTCTAATTATCAAATCCTAGCAAAATATTATCTCTTTTTCTATCCGTGTCTCGTTGTTTGCAGTGGCAAACAATACAATTCTGGAATTTATTACCAAAATAAAAACAATTACATGTTTTCCACGTGATTTATTTAATTCATTAATTTATGTTATATATAGCATTATATTTTATATCTATTTAAACTTTACCAACAATTAGAAGAGAAAACAACAACAAAAAATGAACTGGTGATAAATATTTTAATCAAATTAATAGTCTTTTTTAAACTTTTATGATTTGTTGTGTAACAAGAGGTATTTAGCTATAAATACACAAAATTGGAACGCTCTGACTTTTTTCTACGCATTGTATAGTTTTTGTGTACGGACTCTGTGACAGACAGACAGAAGACAGAGATGAATAGGGTTTCGGCAGATGCACGAAACCCTAAAAAAGGCAGTGAATTTTGCGTAATATAATTTGGAGTTTACATGAAATTAATGTATTATAATGGTTTTCTTCTTTCTTTTTCAAAACGAATTACAAAATAGTGTCAATGAATGGTTGTAAAAGATTGAATCTAAAAATATTGTTTCCATTTTTTATATAGTTTTCCTTCTAGTAAGTGTTAATGAATACTTCTTGTTTGATTGTTTTATAAGGTTTTCTGATTTATTTTTTTCGAGATTATGTCATTCTCAAAAGCATAAGAAATGAGACTTTCAAACACTTTGTTGCAATATGCGATCATTTCGCATGCAAATTTTTGGGTGATGTTCAGATACGGAACATCAGCAATGTCACGCGATGGAAATTATGGCTGACTTTCATTCTCTGTCCTTTAGAAATGCAACAAGTTGCACATGTATGTTTATGAAAATTATATTCCTGTTGATCCGAATGTCTGGACGAACTTTAAAAATGAATAATTCGAAAACGAATTAAGATAAAAAGATACGGTTTGCACCGAACGGATGGAGATGAAACTGGGTTTTGTGTAACAACGAAAAAAATATATTTTTGATGGCGACCAACAAATGGCGCTATAGTGTTTTATAGCATCAAAAGATTATTTACAAATGAAAAAAATGTTGAAAACTTTCAAGTTAGCTTAGTTACAGTTAATTAGTACAACAGTAAATGTTCAATGTGCTGTCCACCATTCTTAAGTGCAGCTTTGAGACTAGGTACCACAGAATTCACAGCATTTAGTAGTATATCTTGCGTTAAGGCAGACACATTTTGGCGGATGGCATTTTGCAGTGCTGCTAGCGATGCCGTTGGTCGCCAACAAAGCTTTATTTTTTCGTTGCCACACAAAACCCGGTTTCTTTTCCATCTGTTTGATGCAAACCGTATCTTTGTATTTTGATTCGTTTTGGAATTATTCATTTTTAAAGTTCGTCCTGACATTTGGATCACCCGGTACATGTAAATCGCATTAAAAAATTTCTTATCCGTACTCTTAAAAAATAATAAATAAGTTACACCATAAAATGTGACAATCTTGCAGCCTCTATTTTATTTAGTAACTTATTGGCCCGCCTGGCTTTACCCAGTAACATGAGGGATAACCTTCAAATGACCCTCAAAATTTTATGATTTTGTATTTTTAACTACATTTTATTTGAAATTATACTTTAAAATAGAACTAATCGGATGTAGCAATCCCGAAAATGCTTTTGTCTCATATATGTTAATATTTCCTGAAAAATGCAATACAGAAGCACTACAGGTTAGGTGGTTTACATCAACTTCTGAATCAGCAACAGCAAATGTCAACTTGTTATTGAATCTGAAGTTTGATAAAAATCCGTGCTTTAATATTTGAGATAGAGTTATTGCAGTAATCATCTAAAAATCTGCATATCAGAGCCACCTATTGGGTGATTTACACCAAAAACTAATAAAGCACTACCGATAAGGTGATTTACACCAATTTCATAAACAGCAACAACTTAAGTCAACTTGTAGCTAAATCTGAAGTTTTATAAAAAATCGTGCATTAATTTTTAAGATAGAACTATTGCAGTAAAAAAAGAAGAAAAAAAATTGCTTATCAGTGCAGCTTACTAGGTGATTTACACCAAAAACTAATGAAGACTATTTTATATCAAAGGCTAACTGAATCTTAAATTTCATGAAAATTCGTGTATTAGTTCTTAAAATACAGCTGTTGTGGAAAACATGAAAATTCCAGCATAGCGCCTGTTGGGCAGTTTGCACGAAAAACTAAACAGCACTAATTGATATCAGGGACGTACCGAATCTGAAGTTTGATGAATATGCTAGAATTAGCTCTTGAGATATAGTTATTGCAATAATGATAAATATCGTGGCATAGCAGCGACACTTTCTAGGCAATTTATATCAGAAAGTAGTCCACATTAAATTACTCCAAGAACTAACTGAATCTGAAGATTTGTGAAAATCTAAACATTAGTTCTTGAGATATCACTATTGAGCAAATCGGGAAAAATGCAAGATAGCATTTTGCTAGCTTTCTAGACAGATAGGCCAAGCCAAACTTTTTTTTATTAGTGCAGATATAATCTATATAACTAGTTGTGTAGTCAACTAATATGTAATACTACACGAGATATATCACTTTAGATTATACTTCTATGTAAGATAAATTATTCTATAAAATTGATGACCACATGCTGCCTCCAATTTTATGATGTAGTGTACCATAATTTTTTTAGAATGTGACAGGAAGCAAATTGTTCTTTTTTAAATTCACTACTCAATGTAACCCCTGTTAAATTCGAATGAAAAAAATGTTTAATTTTCAATAAATTACTTACAATGGTACAGAAGAAAGTGAAAGCTATAAAATATTAGTTTTTGTTTATTATTTTGTATGACGAATCAGAATAAATTTCACCATCCGTATACGCTTCAATATAACATTTCTTATCTCTTAAATGCTACCTATTACACGATGTAACAGCAATGTCAATAATAGAATCACCTTAAGTCAATAAATAAATTTTGTTCCAGAACGTTTTTGGGCATTTCTTTCATTTATTTAAGAGTTCAGCAAATACATTCTAGGAAATTGATCAAAACGTTGCTTTATGGGATAAATTGCACTAAAATATATCAGTTATCTCATTTTAAGCAAATTTTTTTAATTTTAATATGACAGAGTAAGTAGCAATAACAATATAAAAATGTTACATCATGGATAAGTACCTGAAATAAAAATATTTTATCAGTTATTAACTGAACTCTCCGGCGTTGCCTGAGTTTAAAAATTCTACTGCAGATGTCTAATTAATATTGCATTTATCTTTACTTATACTACTATATTCTACATTGATTCTAAATTTAAAAGTATATTCAATTTCATTTGCATAATTAATGGCTTAAAAATTCATATTTATTAAATTTAGTAAAAAAATTACGTTTATTTATGCAATAAAAAATTTTCTATGACAAAACTCAGGCTAAATTGAGTTCAGTATAAAATATAGTAGCAGTACAAGTAAACATAAATGCAATTTTAAATGTATATCTGCAGTAGCATTTTTAAAATATAGCTCTCAAAATGCATATTTAAAAATTCATATTTTTAAAACATCAATTTTGTCATTAAATTTTCACTAACTAATATTGCTAAATATATATACAGTCGGCTCTCGTTAATTCGAACTCGTCGGGACCACAAGAAATGTTCAAACTATCTGAAGTTCGAATTATGGAAAGTATGAGAAGAAAACATGCTTAAAATATTACAAAGGAATTAATTTTTTACTGTTTTTTCGATTTATTTCGTTTGTAATCATTAGAATATGATAAATTATTAAATTAAATTACATAATTACATAAACTAATTAAGGGATTAGAAAGAAGCACAATGGAAGAAAATTTTGAGGTGTCACTGATGGACAGACGGGACACTAAAAAATGGATATTAAATACGTGGTATTACATGTATACTTGTTCGGAACAATTTTTACAAAAATCAAAGAAAGGGAGTTATTCAAAGGATATGAAATCCGTGAGAAAGTAAGGAAAAATAAAAGATATAAATCTCGATAGTTCGAATTAAACGAGGTCATGTGAAAACGAGTTCAGATAACCCTGTCAAAACTAATGTAGCAAAAGCGCTCAAACTCTAGATTATGATTGAATGCCTTATTGTAATACACTGTGTTCATTTGTATGCAAATAGCATGCATACTCGCAGAGTAATTAAGGTTTTTATAAAAATGGTCCCAAATTTTTCCAAGTTTTTCCCTTATAATTTTCAGAATTCTTAATATAAATTAATATTTTTTTCAGAAAATAGGACAAACAACATTGCACACAGTACCCTGTAATCAGAATTAAAAAATAATAAAAATTGTATAAAAAATGAGTAGGTTTACTAAATAATTTTTTACTGCGCATGCGTCAAAGATATCAAAATTTCATTTGAATATTATGTTAGCTAAATGAATAGAGCAACTTTTGTAAAAGTCTCAAAATCATAGCTTGAAAATTCTGAAAGTAATCGTCTATAGAAAAAGGACAAAATCAGTTGTTTCCAAAATGAAGCAAAAAAATGAGGGATTTTATCCAAATGTAGTAGTACACCCGTATTGTGTATTCTATATTGACACTAATCAATGAATATATGGATACAACCCCTCTTGTTTTTGCTTCATTTTGAGAATAACGGATTTTCAACTAATTCAATTGACGATTATTTTCAGAATTTTCAAGTTATGATTTTGTGACTTTCACAAAAGTTGCTCTATACATTTAACTAACATAATATGCAAATGAAATTTTGATATCTTTCACGCATGCGCAGTAAAAAATTATTTAGTAAACCTACTCATTTTGTACACAATTTTCATTATTTTTTAATTCTGATTACAAGATACTGTGTGAAATGTTGTTTGTCATATTTTCTGAAAAAAATATTAATTTATATTAAGAACTCTGAAAATTATAAGGAAAAAGCTTGGAAAAATTTGGGACCATTTTTATAAAAACCTTAATTACTCTGCGAGTATGCATGCTATTTGCATAAAAATGAACAAGGCGTATTACAATAAGTCATTCAATCATAATCTAGAGTTTGAGCGCTTTTGCTACATTAGTTTTGACAGGGTTATTCAAAAGATATTCATTCTTTTTTAATTTGTTGACGGTCCCCTATAGAGTTTCGGTAAAAAATCTTCACGGCGATGTATGGCGTATACTATTATATTTATACACTAAGAGTTTCGAGATGATTCCTCATGTATTTTTCTAGATATTTAGTAAAATGTCTAAAATCGCAAGTGTCCAATAATCAATGGCAATATAGTGTATATATATATATAGAATTGCCTAGTAACAAAAGAAAATAAAACACTTATACGTCATTAAAAAATGTTTTCAAAATAATTAAACAAAATGTTAATGTGAAGAATGTTAAAACGTTTTTCATCCAATTATTTATCAAATGCTATTCCTGATATATGTGATAAAAAAGAGACCTTTGTACTTTTCCTTAAGACTTAAAATTTATTTACAGTCACAACATAATCAGCATGATTAAATATGTCTGTACCAAGAGAATAGCATTTTTAATACAAAGGAATTATTTTTTCCTAATATGCAAGCGATAAAAAATTAAGAACGACTATATCAGTGAAAGAATTATGCTCACTTTTTACACGTTAAAAGACTACGAACAATAGAAATTGATAAAGAAACAAACAAATGAAATCTTTTTAATCTATTAAATAAAAACAAAGATACATATCTTAAGATCTTTTTTATATACATTGAAAATTAAATATAAAATAACAATAAAAAATATACCGTATCAAGAAAATACATTTGCTCTTTTATTAAATTGTTAAATTTATTTATTTAGAAATAAACTCGAATGAAAGTTGTGTAACTTTTTTTCTTTTTCTCATAAAATAGCGGACTTATTGTTTACATTATTATATTTGTCAATTACAGAAATTTTTTATTATTTTTTTATAAAAAAATTTATTATATATATTTTATTATAATAGTTTATTATAATATATTATTATTTTTTTTGCATATATTTTATTTTTTCGTTGTTTAAAATTAGACTTTGATAAATTCATTGTTTCTGGAGAGATTTTTTTTTTCTTGAATAATATAAAAGAAACTCTATAGGTTGACATCGAATGCATTTTTTCGATAGCAGGCGCAGATGATAAATCAGCAAATATTCCTTATAGATACATTTAGAAACGTGCTATAACAACAAAAGAATAAAGCACCATTGTTCACCAAAACAAGCCAACTTGTTGTAAATCTGCAACAACAAAATATTTTTAAGCATAAATATGAATAAAAAGGAATGAAAGTTGTAATATTTTCCTTTAATAAAAATCATTTTAAATAATTTAAAGTTTAATGTTAATTGAATAATGGTTATGCATTGTCATTTTAAAATCCTAAAAATATAACAAAAGTAAAATTCCAAGTGTGTAAAAAAAATAATTAATTAATTGTGGCAAAAATTAATCTAACGTAAAAGTATTGTTTAAATGATGTTTTGTTTTCTTGAAAAAAAACAGAACAAAAATAATAATATTTTTTAATGAATTTTGTAACTAGCACTTGGTAGCACATTAAAAAATAAAAACAATTGGGGAAGTGTGATCACAAATCGCACAGATAGTTTTATTTAATATCTCTTCCTAAAAACTTTATTCTTATTCTATCATATGTTATAAACTATATGTCAAAGTTTAAAGCGATTGATTCGTTAGTTTTCCTAAAATTAACAAAATTTAGAAAATAGCCCCTCCTCGGACAACAATCTCCTCCCCCTGAATTTTTCACTTTTACAAATATTTAATGTTGAGAAATAACATTTACATTAGTGCTGAGGAAAAATCGCATTCAAATTGCAATAAACATGCTTATCTAAAGAAAAAAGACAACACTGCCCTTCCCCTAACAAAATTTCAATTTATTTTAAATTTATGAAATTTGTATTATCTATTATAAACTATGTCAAAGTGTAAAAGCGATCATTTAGTATTGCTAATTTCAATAAATTCCCGTTGTCTGTGCGAAAATGTATCTTTTCTATAAGTTTACAAATTTATTTTTCATAAATTTAAGAAATTTGTGGTCGACGCTTTAAAAAAAAAAAAAAAAAATAGATTTTATGAATCAGCATATGAAATAACATCCGCATGCGGAAGTACTAAATTTGTAAATTAAATAATTAAAAAATATATACTCTAATTATCAAATCCTAGCAAAATATTATCTCTTTTTCTATCCGTGTCTCGTTGTTTGCAGTGGCAAACAATACAATTCTGGAATTTATTACCAAAATAAAAACAATTACATGTTTTCCACGTGATTTATTTAATTCATTAATTTATGTTATATATAGCATTATATTTTATATCTATTTAAACTTTACCAACAATTAGAAGAGAAAACAACAACAAAAAATGAACTGGTGATAAATATTTTAATCAAATTAATAGTCTTTTTTAAACTTTTATGATTTGTTGTGTAACAAGAGGTATTTAGCTATAAATACACAAAATTGGAACGCTCTGACTTTTTTCTACGCATTGTATAGTTTTTGTGTACGGACTCTGTGACAGACAGACAGAAGACAGAGATGAATAGGGTTTCGGCAGATGCACGAAACCCTAAAAAAGGCAGTGAATTTTGCGTAATATAATTTGGAGTTTACATGAAATTAATGTATTATAATGGTTTTCTTCTTTCTTTTTCAAAACGAATTACAAAATAGTGTCAATGAATGGTTGTAAAAGATTGAATCTAAAAATATTGTTTCCATTTTTTATATAGTTTTCCTTCTAGTAAGTGTTAATGAATACTTCTTGTTTGATTGTTTTATAAGGTTTTCTGATTTATTTTTTTCGAGATTATGTCATTCTCAAAAGCATAAGAAATGAGACTTTCAAACACTTTGTTGCAATATGCGATCATTTCGCATGCAAATTTTTGGGTGATGTTCAGATACGGAACATCAGCAATGTCACGCGATGGAAATTATGGCTGACTTTCATTCTCTGTCCTTTAGAAATGCAACAAGTTGCACATGTATGTTTATGAAAATTATATTCCTGTTGATCCGAATGTCTGGACGAACTTTAAAAATGAATAATTCGAAAACGAATTAAGATAAAAAGATACGGTTTGCACCGAACGGATGGAGATGAAACTGGGTTTTGTGTAACAACGAAAAAAATATATTTTTGATGGCGACCAACAAATGGCGCTATAGTGTTTTATAGCATCAAAAGATTATTTACAAATGAAAAAAATGTTGAAAACTTACAAGTTAGCTTAGTTACAGTTAATTAGTACAACAGTAAATGTTCAATGTGCTGTCCACCATTCTTAAGTGCAGCTTTGAGACTAGGTACCACAGAATTCACAGCATTTAGTAGTATATCTTGCGTTAAGGCAGACACATTTTGGCGGATGGCATTTTGCAGTGCTGCTAGCGTTGCCGTTGGTCGCCAACAAAGCTTTATTTTTTCGTTGCCACACAAAACCCGGTTTCTTTTCCATCTGTTTGATGCAAACCGTATCTTTGTATTTTGATTCGTTTTGGAATTATTCATTTTTAAAGTTCGTCCTGACATTTGGATCACCCGGTACATGTAAATCGCATTAAAAAATTTCTTATCCGTACTCTTAAAAAATAATAAATAAGTTACACCATAAAATGTGACAATCTTGCAGCCTCTATTTTATTTAGTAACTTATTGGCCCGCCTGGCTTTACCCAGTAACATGAGGGATAACCTTCAAATGACCCTCAAAATTTTATGATTTTGTATTTTTAACTACATTTTATTTGAAATTATACTTTAAAATAGAACTAATCGGATGTAGCAATCCCGAAAATGCTTTTGTCTCATATATGTTAATATTTCCTGAAAAATGCAATACAGAAGCACTACAGGTTAGGTGGTTTACATCAACTTCTGAATCAGCAACAGCAAATGTCAACTTGTTATTGAATCTGAAGTTTGATAAAAATCCGTGCTTTAATATTTGAGATAGAGTTATTGCAGTAATCATCTAAAAATCTGCATATCAGAGCCACCTATTGGGTGATTTACACCAAAAACTAATAAAGCACTACCGATAAGGTGATTTACACCAATTTCATAAACAGCAACAACTTAAGTCAACTTGTAGCTAAATCTGAAGTTTTATAAAAAATCGTGCATTAATTTTTAAGATAGAACTATTGCAGTAAAAAAAGAAGAAAAAAAATTGCTTATCAGTGCAGCTTACTAGGTGATTTACACCAAAAACTAATGAAGACTATTTTATATCAAAGGCTAACTGAATCTTAAATTTCATGAAAATTCGTGTATTAGTTCTTAAAATACAGCTGTTGTGGAAAACATGAAAATTCCAGCATAGCGCCTGTTGGGCAGTTTGCACGAAAAACTAAACAGCACTAATTGATATCAGGGACGTACCGAATCTGAAGTTTGATGAATATGCTAGAATTAGCTCTTGAGATATAGTTATTGCAATAATGATAAATATCGTGGCATAGCAGCGACACTTTCTAGGCAATTTATATCAGAAAGTAGTCCACATTAAATTACTCCAAGAACTAACTGAATCTGAAGATTTGTGAAAATCTAAACATTAGTTCTTGAGATATCACTATTGAGCAAATCGGGAAAAATGCAAGATAGCATTTTGCTAGCTTTCTAGACAGATAGGCCAAGCCAAACTTTTTTTTATTAGTGCAGATATAATCTATATAACTAGTTGTGTAGTCAACTAATATGTAATACTACACGAGATATATCACTTTAGATTATACTTCTATGTAAGATAAATTATTCTATAAAATTGATGACCACATGCTGCCTCCAATTTTATGATGTAGTGTACCATAATTTTTTTAGAATGTGACAGGAAGCAAATTGTTCTTTTTTAAATTCACTACTCAATGTAACCCCTGTTAAATTCGAATGAAAAAAATGTTTAATTTTCAATAAATTACTTACAATGGTACAGAAGAAAGTGAAAGCTATAAAATATTAGTTTTTGTTTATTATTTTGTATGACGAATCAGAATAAATTTCACCATCCGTATACGCTTCAATATAACATTTCTTATCTCTTAAATGCTACCTATTACACGATGTAACAGCAATGTCAATAATAGAATCACCTTAAGTCAATAAATAAATTTTGTTCCAGAACGTTTTTGGGCATTTCTTTCATTTATTTAAGAGTTCAGCAAATACATTCTAGGAAATTGATCAAAACGTTGCTTTATGGGATAAATTGCACTAAAATATATCAGTTATCTCATTTTAAGCAAATTTTTTTAATTTTAATATGACAGAGTAAGTAGCAATAACAATATAAAAATGTTACATCATGGATAAGTACCTGAAATAAAAATATTTTATCAGTTATTAACTGAACTCTCCGGCGTTGCCTGAGTTTAAAAATTCTACTGCAGATGTCTAATTAATATTGCATTTATCTTTACTTATACTACTATATTCTACATTGATGCTAAATTTAAAAGTATATTCAATTTCATTTGCATAATTAATGGCTTAAAAATTCATATTTATTAAATTTAGTAAAAAAATTACGTTTATTTATGCAATAAAAAATTTTCTATGACAAAACTCAGGCTAAATTGAGTTCAGTATAAAATATAGTAGCAGTACAAGTAAACATAAATGCAATTTTAAATGTATATCTGCAGTAGCATTTTTAAAATATAGCTCTCAAAATGCATATTTAAAAATTCATATTTTTAAAACATCAATTTTGTCATTAAATTTTCACTAACTAATATTGCTAAATATATATACAGTCGGCTCTCGTTAATTCGAACTCGTCGGGACCACAAGAAATGTTCAAACTATCTGAAGTTCGAATTATGGAAAGTATGAGAAGAAAACATGCTTAAAATATTACAAAGGAATTAATTTTTTACTGTTTTTTCGATTTATTTCGTTTGTAATCATTAGAATATGATAAATTATTAAATTAAATTACATAATTACATAAACTAATTAAGGGATTAGAAAGAAGCACAATGGAAGAAAATTTTGAGGTGTCACTGATGGACAGACGGGACACTAAAAAATGGATATTAAATACGTGGTATTACATGTATACTTGTTCGGAACAATTTTTACAAAAATCAAAGAAAGGGAGTTATTCAAAGGATATGAAATCCGTGAGAAAGTAAGGAAAAATAAAAGATATAAATCTCGATAGTTCGAATTAAACGAGGTCATGTGAAAACGAGTTCAGATAAAGGAAAATTGTTACCTTTATTCTGCCATAGAACATTTCGGGACTTCATGTTTTGTTCCAATTAAACGAGCATTCGATTTATCCGATTTCGAATTAACAGGGTTCGACTGTGTTTGAATGTTTCTTTAAGACCATTAGTATTTTGTGAAATTACAGAAAATTTTGTTTTATTCCCTTTTTTTTTTCTTTGAAACTACAAAGCTTTTAGTGACAGTCAAATTATTATCATTTTCCGGCTGCTCAAATTGATCTCCCCATTAAAAAGTCTTATTACTTAGCGCTTTAGATCTCGAATTAGTCAAAATTAAGTGCATGAAAAAATCATAAAGTATGAACTAATCATTAACACAAAATTTTATGAAATAAGCAAAGAAAGAAAGAATTGTTTAACAAGCGCTCTAGCTCCCCACTAAATAAACTATACATAAAAATGCGTACATTAGTATGTAAGTATATTTTTTGGTGGTCTTGTGCATGTAATATTTCAGAGAAGAACCCTAAAATGGAAAGACCTTAAAAAGCCTTACTATTTAGAGCTTTAGGTCTCTAATTAGACAAAATTAAGCATATTAATTAATTATAAGGTATGAACTAATCATGAAAACAAAACTTTAAAGAAATAAGCAGAGATAGAGGGATTTGTTTGACAAAAGCTCTAGGGTTCTACTAATACAAAAATGCTTATGTTTTCGTTGCGATATTGCTGACTAGTAATGTTCAAAGTAATTAATTACTTAAATAGCCACTTAACGTCAAAAACATGACGTATGAGGGGAAACGCTAATTAACTATGTGATGCGGATTAAATATTTATAACACAGATACACAGCCTAAAGTTGTCAGAAAGTCTTATGGAAATTACAAAATTTTACGATAAAAGTTTTATGATTAATTATATTTGCTATTATATAGAAATTATCTCGGACAGAAATCATCAAATGTGCGAATTAAATAATATTCATTTTTGAAATTAATTGAAACATTTTCAGACATTCCATTTTCGATAAAAGTTCTATTAATATTTTAACCCATTCGTGCCCAGCATCTTTTGCGTAAATTTTATTTGGTTGGCACCACTAATTTTAGAAGATTAAAGTTTAGTTCATTAATCACGAAAATGCATCATTTAAATAAAATAATTATTCTTTTCTTTTTTACCGGTGTCAAAAACAGTGTTGAATGCACCTTTTGAAGCGTCCTTAAAAAGGGGGCGCTAGGCACTAATGGGTTAAGAACTTAAAAAATCGTAAAATCACATACTTTATTTATTCTTCTATAGTTACACACAGATTATTAATAAAGAATACTAATATTTAAAAATAAAATTGAATATACACGTATCTTCTATTGTGCATCTTATTTTTGTTTCTTCTGCAAATACCGGGTGATCCAAAAGTCCGGACAAACTTTAAAAATGAATAATTCGAAAACGAATCAAGATACAAATATAGAGCTTGCACCAAATGGATGGAAAAGAAACGTATACAGTACTTCGGATCAGTAAAGCAGCCGAAAATATGTGTGTCCATGACCTGATTACTAACGGGGCACTCTCCTACCAGTAAAATTTTAATGAAATTTTTACCTTGTTTAGACGCCCTTTTCAATCGAAATTACTGTCATGGATAAAAAAGTATTTACTATTTATTTTTACTGGTAGGAAAGTGCCCCGTTAGTAATCAGGCCTTATGTGTGTCTCCCTGTAAATACTATCTATTTTCTATAACAAAGGGCGTAGCTTGTAGAGAACCCCAGAAAAGTATATCAATTTCATAAAATGGGAAATAAATTAATATAATTAAAACGCGCCCTAAGTAATGGTTCTCCCGATATCATTATGCAAAGGAATATTCTTTTATGTGGCCCTGTAAATTAATAACAAATATTCTTTGTACAACAAATTGTACAGAATGTATATTTTAGTATATACTTCACAGATGCGTATCTATTGCATTATGTTCGAAAGAGTTTAACATCATTAAATTGTACTTGAATGTATTTTTTCTTATTTGCCAGTAATTTAATGGAATACTTTTGACTATCCCTGTAATTAAACTATACATTCGATTTTCTTAAAATTCGAATTCATTCGACAAAATTATGCAACAATTTTATATTTTTAATTTAAATTAGTCGATTAGGGAGTTTTTGTTCTGTTATGTACGGACAGACGGACGGACTGAACGACGACTATAGGTATTTTTATAATTACGAACGCACCTAAAAAAAGATCGCTTCCAAAATTTTCTTCTTTTGAAAACATAAAAAAACAAAAAAGTTTAAAAAAAAAATATTTACAGTTTTTGATTAATAACGCAGTAGCATTTGATAAATAAGGCGGCTTTTAACTCTAATATAAATAAAATAAAAGCTAAAAGTATTAAATTTTTAGCGATGCAAATTTAAAACTCTTAAGCTTTAATTACAGATTTAAGTTCCCTAGGGAAAATACATTACAGAATAATTGACATTTTATAATAATATAATTGATTTAATGTTTCATATTTTCTTTAATGTGATGTGCAAAACTAAACGTAAACATTTTATCCCCATCAGAAACCATAATCTTTCTGAATGGTGTTTCTTTTAATTGCCGAAAACGTCAGTGAAGGCTTACTTTGGAGACACGAAGTTTTTTTGTTCTCTTCTGTCAGTCTGTCTGTTCTGAGATTACTGACGAAAAAAGCATTCGATCGACTTGAAATTAAGTGGGTATGTTAGTGAGGCACTGGTATTAAGCTCTATAGTTTATTGTTAGATTTGATTCATTTGTTCGAAAAATATAGAATATTTTATTTTGCGCAATAATCTTTTCTATGGCAAATCCAGTTATTTTCATTTTTTTTTTCTTGAGAGAAAATGACACATTTTATTAATGGAAATCAATGATAAATGGATACTAAAATTTACCAGATAAAATATTCGTATTGTTTTGAATTTTTTATACGCATTTGTGAGATTTTTAAAAGTATTACTGTACATTTTGGAGATTTTTTATAAATGTGTTTCAACAATATAAACTAATTTGTTTTAGAGATTTAGTTATTTCAAATGTATTATTATTTTATTTCATTTTCTTTATTTTATCTTAATGGTTGCTAAGCAACCATTCACTTAATCCTTATTTTTATAATGTTATGAATTTGAAAGCGTGTACGAAAATTTAAATGAAGTCAACATCAAAACTGATGAATTAATTAATGTCTTTGTATCTTTCCGTATACATATAACATAGCCCAGAAAAGAACATAGGCTATGTTTTATTAATTTTATTTAAATATTTTCCTTAATAATTCAAAATTTCCTTCTTTTTCATACACAATCAATAGGGATTTTTTGGATAAAATTTATCCAAATTCCTTTATCGTTGCCAAAAGAACCAAAATCTGGAATAATAATTTTCAAACGGCAATAAGTTTCAATTAAGCAATTTCCATTCGAAAAATTGAACTAAGAAAAAATAAATAAATATAACGTCAGAATTAAAACATAAATAGATTTAGTACTTTTTGTTAAATATTAAACATGGAAATTTGCTTCGTTAATAAGAATTTTCGTGACAAAAATGGGGACATAATTAAAAATAAAAGAAATAAAAAAAGAATTATATTTTAAACAAATATTTCACTTGGTAAAATATGACGTCATAATTGAAATAAAACAGTTATTTTAATAGTAGTCGTTAAAAATACAAGAAGCATGGATATGAATAACTTATGAATAATGACATCGATACCCAAACTTCAGTGAAGGCTTACTTTGGAGACATAACATTTATGGTTTTCTGTCTGTCAGTCTGTTCTTCTGTCTGTTTGTCTGTCTGTTCCGCGATAACTGCTGCAAAATACATCAAAACTTTTTTTTCGGAAACAAAATTGTAAAACTATAGCTTACTAAGTTTACACTTACAAAAGTTGCTGATACATCAGATTTAGGTGTTTATGGTTGGCTGGCATGTAAAAGTATGAGGATAATGAAAAATGTTTGTCCAAACTGTTACTTATCCTTATAAATCAAATTGTATGAAAAAATGCAAGATATGCGATAACCATTAGCACAGTTGATAGAAAGTTACAAATTTAAATTTAATGAGACTATGGGGAATTCAGGGGGCGGATCCCCCCCTGAAGAAATCTACATGTTATAATAAAAAACAAAAATAATAGATCATGAAAATTTCAGAATATCCTAACATAACTAAATTTTTAATTTAATGCTTTTAATGGCTGAAAACTTCTTATTCTTATTTTATTCTTATAAATAATTATGCAATTTGAAAATTTAAAATTACAGTTTTCAGGAAGTTGAATATTACCCTAAGTGTGTTTTTAAAAAATGCTGCACAAAGTTGACGTTGAGGCTCCTGATCTGCAGATTTACTAGTTAGCAATAAGTTTTAAAATGTAAAGCAGTCTACATGAATTTTTCTGTAATCTGAAATGTTTTCATTAAATTAAATTAATTATTAAATTAAATCTTGTTAACACTTTTTAATTAAAAAAGATTCATGTAGAAATTAACAGAAATAACAGTTTTTTGATTATATAGCAAATAATTATAGGTTGAACGATTTTTTTTTCACTGTGCTCAAAATAATAATAATAGTAATAAAATGTAATTTAACAAATTACAACAATCATTCGGAAAATTATTTCTTCAAAGTCTAAAATTTAAGATTTATAAAAATAAATTCTATATTTAAAAAAAAAAAAAGAGAGAGAGAAAAAAAAAAAAAAAAAAGATTGTACTAAAAAATATTTTTTTTCCAAAAACATCGATAAAAGAAGTAGCTAAAAAACTAAAAAAAAAAAACGAAATATTTATCAGTTTAAAGTTAATAACATAGCAGTCATTTGATAAAGATGACGGCTTTTCACTCTAATATCCTAAATAAAATGAAGGCTAAAAGTATTTAATTTTTAGATGCGAATTTCAAACACTTAAGCTTTAATAACAGATTTAAGGTCCCTAGGGAAAATAGACTAGCGAATTATTAACATTTTCAAATGATAATTGGATTACTGTTTCATATTTTGTTTTTAATATGATGTGCGAAACCCAAATGTAAATGTTTTTTTTTTTTTTCTTTCAGAAATTATAATAATTTTTCTTAATCGTGTGATATTTAATTAGTAATAAGTTTTAAAATGTAAAACAGTTTACATGAATTCTTTTATAATATGGAAGGTTTTAATTCTTAAGAATTAAATTAATTTGATAAAAGACTTTTTAATTAAATAAGATTAATGTAGAAATTAACAAGTGTAACAGTTTTTTCATTATATATATAATCATTGATTCAAATTATTTACTGTGCTGAAAATAATAATAATAATAATAATAATAATAATGATAATAATAATAATGATAATAATAATAATAATAATGAAATATAATTTAACAATTTACAGCAACCATTCGGAAAAGGATTTTTTCAAAGACAAAAATTTAAGACTTATAAAAATAAATTCTGTATTAAAAAAAAGATTATATTAAAAATATTCTTTTTCTAAAAACATCGACAAAACAAATAGCTAAAAAAACATAAATATTTATCAGTTTATAATTAATAACATAACAGTCATTTGATAAATAAGACGGCTTTTCACTCAAATATAAATAAAAAAGACTAAAAGTACTTAATTTTTAGATGAGAATTTAAAACACTTAAGCTTTAATAACAGATTTAAGGTCCCTAGGGAAAGTAGACTAGCGAATTACTGACATTTTCAAATGATAATTGGATTACTGTTTCATATTTTGTTTTTAATGGTTTGTGCAAAACCCAAACGTAAATATTTTTTTTTCTTTTAGAAATTGTAATAATTTTTCTTAATCGCGTGGTATTTAATTAGTAGTAAGTTTTAAAATGTAAAACAGTTTACATTTGTTATTTTATAATATGGAAGGTTTTAATTCTTAAGTATAAATTAATTTAACAAAATACTTTTTAATAAATAAGATTAATGAAGAATTTAACAGGTGTTACAGTTTTTTCGTTATATATATAATTATTCGTTCAAAGTATTTATTGTGCTGAAAAAAAAATAATAAAATGTAATTTAACAAATTACAACAACCATTCAGAAAATGATTTTTTCAAAGACAAAAATTTAAGACTTATCGATGGGATTGATAATAAAACCTCTTTTTTCTGCTTTAAAAGACAATCTTCCATACGACGTTTTTCTTTGGATTCGTTTTTTCCCATATCTGATAACTTGCATCTACCCATTTTGTAACTTTTTACTTTCTTATTTATTATCAACGACATTTTCTCTTTATTCAAATAAAAAATCATCTAAACGAAAAAAAATTCGAAAATAAGCATTATTTTTTTATGATGATTAAAACGCGGTTTACTTAATAACAGTGTCATATATTACGTGCGCCATGGATTAAACATTAATATTTCTTGACCCTTCATAAACATATTTTAAATGAAACTTCAGTTTAACTATTTCCGGTACCGTATACTTTTAACTTCTGTACATCGCAGATTTTTAACTTTTACAATGTCATATAGCGAAAAAATGTACTCTTAAATGCAATTTGTCTGAAAGCTGTATCCCAATTTATTTTGTAATTATTATTATTATTGTTATTATAATTATTATTAGTGTAGGTTTTACTTTTTTTTTTGTCATTATGGCAACAAACGTATTTCATTTCTGAACTTTAAACATATACCTTTCAGAAAACGAATAAAATTGGGACATCACAAGGCTTAAAGTATGTTTCAGATATCTCAATTCTCGACCAACAGAAACAACCATTTTTAAAATGGTTAATAATAATAATGATAATAGTAATAATAAAATGATAATAGTAATAATAATAATAATAATAATTACACCTTCAGTTTGTCTCGGACGAAATGATTTAAATTTTTGAATTTATAAAAAAAAAACTTTTAACATGAAAAAGTATTTTGCTTTTCGTAAAATCTACGTGCGTGCTTATTACGCACACAAACACGAACGCAGTACGATAAACGCTGAATGTTCGAACAGTTCCTGATTTGACGATTTCGCTCTTTCACCGAGAAAGCTGAACAAATGTCATTGATCGGGAGGCGGCAGCACAGACAATCCCCTTATTAAAGTTAACGGGTGAATATCTAAGATTAGTTAAAACTCGATTCGTATATTAAAACGCAGTAGATCTGCAGAGTCATATCTTGGTGGAAAATAACAGAAAATCGGTTTTAGCGGTTTACTCGTAAGTTTATCATTCTACTTTCCTGCCACCAAAAGTATGAAATCATGGAGAATTCAGAGCAGGAAAACATAATGGTAAACCTATGAGTCAACCACTAAAATCGGATTTTGAGGTGTTTTCCACCAAGATATGTCTTGGAAGACCGACTGCATTTTTATATGCAAATCGAGACGGAATTTACACTACATTTTCACCCGTGAATTCGATGAGGTGATTCTCTGTGCTGCCATCTTCCGGCCTATCATTATATTTGAAATAAACAATAAATGTGATATTTTGCCGGGCTAATTTCGGAGAAATTCAAATAGGACGAAAATTCCTGGTAAATATTCGTAGGTTGCCACAATTACAAAGGAGGTGTAGGGGTAAAAATTGTTCTAAAAATGCGATGATTGTGTTATTGAAGAGTCTAGATTCATGAAAAGTCTAGTCAATTTTTAGACATAAATGATCTCTAAGAACATTTCGTAAAGAAATCAAAATCTAAAAGGGGAGGTATTGCCAAAAAATGTTCTAAATTGTGTTTTTAGCGCAATCTCAGAAAGTACCAACCTGATTTTAAAAATAATGGTGTGTAAATGATTGTCACAGCCCTTGCTCTGTAATAGAATACATTTTTTTTCGATTGTCACTACCCCAAAAGGTAAGCAGGGGCCAAAATCTTTTAAAAGTTGCGATTTTTGTGTTGCTGAAGGGACTAGAAATATGAAATTTGGCATGGTATTTATTTATTCGATATAAAAGATCTCTAAAAACTTTTCATAAAAATTAAATTTTTAAAAAGGATGAAAATATGCAAAAAGCGTTCTAAAAATATTCTAAATGCGATTTTGTGAGCTAGATATCAAGAAATTTTAAAAATGATGATTTGAAATCGATGTAGACAAACCTTACTCCAACAAAGGTTCAATTTTATGTCGGTGTCATTACCTCCTGGTTCTTGCAAAAGCAAAAAACGTTCTAAGTTGCTATTTTATGATACTGCAAGTGTTAGCAACATAAAAAAAGTCTGATAGTTATTTATAAGATATAAATGACTTCTAAGAACATTTCCTACTAAATCGAAATCTTAAAGATGTGAAAAAATAATAAAGACGTTTTAACTCGCGATTTCTACGCAATCTCATGAGCTACCGAACCAATTTCAGCAGTAATGGTTGGAAATTGATGGTGACAGTCCTTTCTCTAACATAGGCTTTGCTTTATATCGGTTTCATTATCACTTGTGGGTTGCAGGAGCAAAAGATGTTCTAAGTTGTGATTTTTGTGATACTACCAAGACTAGCTACTTGAAATTTGTCGAGATAATTACTCATAAGATGTAAATGCTTTCCAAGTACAGTTTTGAAAAAAAAATTAAATTTAAAAAGAACAAAAATACACGTGAGAAGCGTTCTAAAAGCATTCTAAATTTAATTTCTAATTTCTAAGCAGCAATTTCTAAGCAATCTCAGGAAGTATAGAACTGGTTTCAGATACTGTGGGGACAAAATCATGGCAAAAATCTCTAATCTTATACAGGCTATATCTTATACCGGTGCCACTACTGCCCGGGAATGGCAGAAATAACAAACATTCTAAAAGATTCCTGTAGGCTTGACCTACAAGTAAATTGCAGTTAAGTGCTCATTTCAACAACAACAACAAAATGTGATTAGAGATAAACAATGGTTAACAACTTTATTTGGCCGCTTTTGAAGAATTTTTAATTTCATTTTTCTGTAAGAACTGGTTTTATCAGAATCATTTTAAGCTAAATTTTGCTCAAAATGACCACTTTGACAGAATTTTTTGAAATATATTCTGACCTTTATGAAAAAAATCGACTAATATGGCCCATTATATAGTTTTTAAATAAGAGAAACTGACAATTGAAAGCGTTTGAGAGAAAAATTTAATTTAAAAATGAGTCAGAAAATAAGCAATTTTTTATTTGAATGCATCTTTAAATCTTCAATCACAATTTTTCGGGAAATTCTGTTCAAAATGCTCACTTTTTTTAAATATGTTCTATCTTTATCAAAAACTGGCCAACACGGTACATTATACAGATCATGTTAATTGGATGCGTTTGAGAGCAAAAATGGATTTAAAAATTACTTAGAAAATAAGCAATTTATTATTTGAATATTTCCTCAAATTTTCAATCACCATCGCTTCAAAGAATTCTGTTCAAAATGCCTATTTTGACAGCATTCTTTGAAATATATTCTGCCTTTATCAAAAAAAGTGGACAATATGTCACATTGTATAGTTCCTAAATAAGATAACCTTCCAAATGGATGTGTTTTGGAGCAAAATGAATTTAAAAATAACTCATGTTATAGGTAGTTTGTATTTGAGTCGCCCTTAATACGAATTTTCCTTCAATTCCTATTTTTCTTTAATGCTCCAAATATTAGTCCCGAGAAAAACTTGTCAGTATAAAAATTTTAGTTATTATTCAAAAGATATATAGTAAATTTAACCGGATTTAATATCTTAAGAATGGACGAAGTTCTGAATTTTTATCTTCTCTCCCCTCCTCTTTTTGTTTTCGCTTTTATTTATTTTTTTTTTTCAATAAGATTTACGCCTATCATAAACTTGTAAATACAAAAAATTTAGATAATGTTAAGAAAATTTATAACAAATTTAATTGTATTTTATATCTTGAGAATTGACTAAGTTATGATTTTTTTTTTCTCCCCAAAACAACGTTTTTCTCGCCCCTTCGGCCCATTTTCAACTATATCAAAAATCTGTAATCTATAAATTTTTGGCCCATTTTTTAAAAGTAATATAAACTTTAAAGTGATTTGATATCTATTTTAAATAAAAAGTTATGGGCTTTTTTTTTTTCAATTTCCACCAATCCCTCTCTATTTCTATCTCTTTGGTTCGATTTTGCCCCTTCATTTTATGTATTAGTTTGGAAGACATTTGAGCAAAATTATAGAAATTGTCGTATTTATAAAAAAGATTTATAGTATTTTACTGAGGGTAGTTTTGGAGCCTAGGAGTCATAATCGGTGTAGATCTTCAAAAATTTTTCAGAAATTCAACATGAAAGAGCCTGCAACAGGTAGTATTTCATACGAAATCTACCTAAAAACCTTTAAAAACGCTCTAAATTACTTTTTTATGGATGTTATTAAATATTAAATCAGTTCCAAGATTAATGTTGTCAAAATATTGGTTTGAATCCCTGTTCCACCATAGACGGTTTATGTTGGTGCTATTACCCCGATACGGATAGTAGGCCGTTATAGAAGAATCTTGAATTGACATGTTGGTTAATTTTGAGATGTAAATGTGTAGATAGAGGATGGTTTTAAAAAACTCAAAACTTTAAATGAATACTGAAATGAGTGTTATGAATTGATCATAAAAGTTTCAAAATATCTTTTAAATTATCATTTCTTTAGATTTAACTTTAATTCTTATTAATATAAGTCTCATTTCTGTCAAATGCATTTTAATAATAAAATTTACTCAAACTGTGGCTTAAATGGTCATTTTTTAATTATTCGTGAAAGTATAATAAAAACACATAATAAAAATTAAACATATAAATATATCTTGGCATAGTACAACAATTGCACGAGCAAAGTCGCGGGGTTCGTTTCTAGGATATAATTAAATTCCTTACTATAATGTGATATAATAGGATTAGGCAAACTTTTGTTACTATCTTTTTAAGTTTTGACTTGATTTGCATATAATTTGAAGTGCCTCGACAGTCATATAGAAATAATATTACTACATTTTAAGTAAGACGTCGTCACCATGGAAACCTAGAACTCCACTGCCTATCATAAAATATAATTGAATTCATTACTATGATGAACTACAATAGAATAAAATAAACGTTTATTAATATCTTTTTAAGTTTTGACTTGATTTTCATAAAATTTGAAGTGCATCGACAGTCATACAAAAATAATAGGATTCCACCTTAAATAAGACGTCGTCACCATGGAAACGTAGAACATTATTGCCTATTGTAGGATATAATTGAATTCATTACTATGATGAGATATAGTAGAATTAGACAAACTTTTATTAATATCTTTTTAAGTTTTGACTCAATTTTCATAAATTTTAAATGCCTCTAAAAAACTCAGCAATCTATTCTATAAATTAAATTTCAAGCCATTCGCTTGGATTTTTTTTGCGCTATTATAGCGACAGACAGATAGACAAGACCACAACAGTAGTGGCTACTTATTTATGTAACTTACGCAAATGTGGAACATTGCAGCCTCTGAATAGAAATTAACTCTATTTTCCCATCACTGTGCAAATAAATTGTTATAAACATTTTGAATTTCTTCAATTGAAGCTTCTTGAAAAAAAATTAAAATTCAAAGTGGGTCAAACTGTTATTACTCATTATACACCACTTAAATTAGAAATTATCACTGTCGCAGTTATATTATATGTAGCTATGTACAAAATATTTAGTTTGCAGTAATTGCACTCATAATGCTCCCTTTCACAAATTGTGAATTTTGATGTAAAACTCTTTAAAAAATCAATTATTTTTGTTTTGGGTTATACATATTATGCAAACGCAATATCCTAACTGAAACGTTTTTATTTTTTAGCTTAAGATTTGAAAGTGCTTAAGAAAGTATTTATGTCGATAGCACATATTACAATAAAAAAAGAAAAATTCATATAAAGTTTTTTTTTTTTCAAGTAATATGGAATTAGTATAGAAGAAAATCATCTATAAGCATTAAAATTAATATACATGAGCTAAAAGTGGTTACAGTATACGTAAAGACTTAAAAATCTTTTAATAAGCAGCCATGCTGGACTACAAGACTATATAAACAAATTCAAAACGATCCGTTTTCCTTTAATAATGTATATTTTGTGCATGTTTTAGGATTAAATAATTTTAAAAATCTGATTGAAAATATGTTTTACAAATTTCTATTTAACTTATACTTTAACTTGTTCCTCTCGAAGTACTAAAAAAATCTTATCATAAAATATTTGTCGTTAAGTATACTTATTTTCAGGTGACATTCTGATAACTTTATTACTACGTACAACTAACTATATATTGAAGATTTAATCCAGGTCAGAGCATTAACTAATATTTTCACTCATAAATTTTCACTTTTGACGTTAAGTGGCTATTTGGGATATTAATTACATCAGAGTATAGCTTATGTTATACAAATATAACCTATGCTAATGAAAATATCGTTATTTTTTTTAAGTTTTAGATAATTTTAACAAAATATATTTATGTGATAGATTACTTTGCCTTGGGCGAAGCAGGAAAAACTTTTACAAAATTACATTTTGACAAATACGTTCAGATTTGATAGATATTTCGCCTTTCGAAAGTTTATTTCTTCTTTCAAATTAAATGATTATAGGTCGGATGCAGAGTTACTCAAAATATAATTTATATTGTGTGGAAATATGGTTTGGATTAAAAAGCAAAATTTTGATTTTATTACCTTTTTAGCTATCATACAAATAATAGATTATTAAATAATTTTAAAATTCGCAAAGATAGTACTGCAACCGATTTCTGTTGTGTGCGTCTGTAGATTTATAAAAGATGCTATGAATATTCTATTTTAACGTCATCATAGTGAAATTCAGTGATTTATACCAGTTTCAATACATTTGAAATAGCGTAATGTCATTAAAATACTCTTCAATCAATTTTTCAAGTTATACCAAAATGTAATCAAATTCTTTTGAGTGTTCCTGTAAATAAAACATTAAACGTACATACTTCATATAAATACCTAATATGCTCTGGTGACCCTAAATAAGATTTATCAATCCGTGTATCTTTACTAGAGTTAGAAAGAGGACAAACAAACCGAATGCATAAGCATTTTCAGCTTTTTTGGAAGTTTAAGAACAAATTTATCAATAAAAATTTGAAATCTACGACTCCTGTTTAGCCCATTCGTGCCTAGCATCTTTCGCGTAAATTTTATTTGGTTGGCACCACTATTTTTAGAAGATTTAAGTTTAGTTCATTAATCACGAAAATGCATCGTTTAAATAAAATAATTATTGCTTTTCTTTTTTACCTTTATCCAAAACAGTGCTGAATGAACCTTTTGAAGCGTCCCTAAAAAGGGACGCTAGGCACTAATGGGTTAATTTATCTCTATTTACATTTACACTTACATAAACAATGTTAACAGACTGATTTAAGTAAAAATTTTCAGGATTCTCTTTCAAATTCTATTGCAAGTTAATTACACAACATTGTTTATTTCAACAAAGGTTAGTTATCTTTTAAGAACTTACATTTTGAACTTAAAATTGTTCTTCCTTTCTAAAAGTCTGCTGATAAGTTAAAAAGTATTTTCTCAGGATTAAATCGTGGGAGTCATTGTTCAAAACATATGAAAGTTACAAATTTAATTTAGATATTTAACTTAGAGAATGTCTCACACAATAGTGGTATAAAAAGTGATTTATTTTGAAGCATTTCTTTTTTGCAGTCTTTGTGATTAAAGAGCCTTAAATATTTTAAATCTATTTGAGGAAATGGCTTTTTTTAATTTTAAAATACAATATTAAGGTTAAAATGAGAATGTTAACCATAGTTGAGAGGCATTCTATAGTAATTTTAAAAGTTAGAAAATTTAACCTTTCCGGGTCTGGCGTGCTATTAAGTATTACATGTCTTTTAAAGGAGTATTATTTAGTTTTAGGATATACGTTTGCTATAATTTACATGTAGTAATGTTAGTAATAATTGTCAGTTTTCTTTAAGCTTATTGTCATATGCATATTAATTGAAAAATACGTAAACAAGTAAAAAAAAAAAAAAAAAAAAAAACACGGACGATTTTACGGAAGTATTACTGGTAATCTGGACGCCAGCACTATTTACTGTTTTTTAAAGGAAAAATTTCCTTAAGTTTCGGGGAAAACTCTGAAAAAACGGAATATTTCCCGGAATTGTTCCGTTAAAAAACAGTAAATAGTACTGCGTCTAGATTACCAGTAATACTTCCGTAAAATCGTCCGTTTTCTTACAGGGTGTCTTTTAAAGGAGTATTATTTAGTTTCATGATATACTTTTGCTATAATTTACATGTAGTAATGTTAGTAATAATTGTCAGTTTTCTTTAAGCTTATTATCATATGGATATTAATTGAAAAATACGTAAAAATATAACATTCATTATCTTTCAGACAATGAAATATTCGTTAAACCTTAACTAATCTAGTTGAATGCACGTATTAATGTTATTAACGTATGTTTATGCATTTATCTTGTGACTTCATTTATGTTTAGGCATTTAGCAATAATAATAACAATTATTTTTTTTGCTTCATTCTCTTCGCGCCTCAAACTTGAATTACAACTGAACTGTCAATCCTGTAAATTCAACTATGGAAACACATTTTCAAGTCCCCTAATTTCTGAATCGAAAAAGTTTCAAATAAATAAAAATATAGTGGAAGCCTTTTTAGGTGCGTTTGTAATTATGTAAATACGTAGCACCTATTGTTGTCGCTCAGTCCGTCCGTCTGTCTGTCTGTCCGTCTGTCTGTCTGTCTGTCCGTCCGCATATAACAACGCAAAAACTACCCAACCGAATCGTTTGAAATTTAAAATACATAATTATTACAAAATTTTGTCGAGTCATTTCAAATTTTATGAAAATCGGATGCATAGATCAATTACAGGGCCAATCAAAAGTATTCCGTTACATTACGGTCAATGGAGAAAAAAGTTTCAAATGCATTTTAATCGTTTGAAATTTAAAATACATAGTTATTACATAATTTTGTCGAGTTATTACAAATTTTTTGATAATCGGGTGCATAGATCAATTACAGGGGCAATCGAAAGTATTCAATTACATTATAGTCAATGGGGAAAAAGTTTCAAATGTATTTTATACGTTTGAAATTTAAAATACATAGTTATTACATAATTTTGTCGAGTTATTTCAAATTTTATGAAAATCGGATGCATAGATCAATTACAGGGACAATCAAAAGTATTCCGTTACATTACGGTCAATGGGGGAAAATGTTTCAAATGCATTTTAATGGTGTTGCACTCATTCGAACTTAATAAAATTTATATGCAACTATAAAGTACATATTATAATATACATTTTTCATAATTTGTGATGCAAAGAACATTTGTTATTGATTTACAAGGCCACACAAAAGTATTCCATTACATAATGGTATAGGGAAAACATTGCTTGATGAGCGTTGTAATTGTAATTCACTATTTACAATTTTATGAGATTGAGATATAAGAGTAATATTTTTAAAACTTCGTTATCGTACGAACGCACCTTGTTTGCTACGCTTCACGTGCAATTTCCAACTTGTTGAATATTGGCAAAGGACATTCTGCAATAGAAATGTTTTCTATGAATCTTGGCATTCCATCAATGGACCGAAAAAGTTTCGATAAGTATGTACTGCATCTTTTTGAAGAATGGAAAAGTGTGCGAGAAGAAATTTTGGAACGGGCTAGGAAAAAAGTTACAGAAATTCACAAAGCACTTGATTCATCGTTGAATGAAGATATTATTAACATCGGAGTGTCATATGATGGCACCTGGAATAAAAGAGGACATAGTTCACTATATTGCATCGGATGTGTTATTGATATTGTGACTGGCTTAGTTATTGATTACTAGGTTGTATCAAAATACTGCTTTGATTGCAGTAAAACATCAACTGAGCTGGGAAAAAATAGTGCTGAATATGGAATATGGTATGAATCGCCCACACTGTAAAAAAAAATTCAAGAGGTTACTAAAAATTTCTTAGTAAATTTGTATTCCACAGAATTTTTTAGTAACCATTACAAACTTTTATTTTGCAAGTGAAACAAGCATTTCTTTTGTAAACTGAACAAAAGAATTTTTTGTATAACTAACTTAAAAACTTTTAGTATGAGGCAGAAAGCAAATTTTAGTAATAGCTCCAAAATTACTTTTAATAACCATTACGTGCAACCGAAGCGGAGAAGCTTCATCCAGACTTCTGAAGCGGAAGATTTTCAGCAAAACCGCAGTAGATGGCAGCACTAAACATTCTTAACGGCTCCGACAGGATTTTCACAATCGCTTTATTAACGAGACACTACAGACATTCGAAGTGTATTTGGCGGTAGCAAGTTTTGAACCCGGGACCTTTTAGCCTGGAGTCCGTTACTATAACTACTATGCTATCAAGGCCACACCAATTGAGTTTTAGTAAGAGCTATTAAAAATATAAAACTATTAACTCTATTCGTTGCTAACTTTTTTCTAGTAATTCTTACAGATTTTCTAGTAACCGACTAAGATTACTAAAATTTTTTTAGTAATTACAAGGATCACTAAAGTTTTTTTAGTGGATCGACCTTTTTTTTTACAGTGCAAGCAGTCAGGCTCATAATTATTTTTTTGCTTCATTCTCTTTGGGCCCTTTGCGATTCTTTTACATATATTCCACTCTCTAAATATAAAAAAAAGTTACTTTGTTGAAAGAATCATTATTTAATTTATTTATTTATACAGCGCAATAAATATTAGGAAGTTTTAACATAACCTACATCTTGTTTTAATACAACATTTTCTAAACGTCTTCAAAAATTCCTTCCTAAGCTTATTGCATATGCATATTAATTGAAAAATACGTAAAAATACAACACTTGTTATCTTTCAGACAATGAAATATTCGTTAAACCCTAACTAATCTAGTTCAATACATGTGTTAATGTTATTAAAGTAAAAGTAGTTTTTTCTAAAAGCTGAAAAAAAAATAGGACACGAAAGATTCCAAATGTAACTCTTTACATAAAGATATTTTATGAACCAAATGTAATATTTTACTTAAAGATATTTTAATGAAAATGAGCATGTTATTATAGTTATATTGATATACACATCGACTTTTTGTGACTTCTAAATTAAAAAATAACAAGTTTATCACCTTAAATTTGATATCCACGGCTTCTGTTTAATTTATTTTTTCTTCCAGTTACAGTTACATAAATAACATTAACAGAATGATTTAAGTTACATTTTTCAGGATTCTCTTTCAAATTCCATCTAACTTAACTAAATAACATTGTTTATTTCAACAAAGGTTAATTATATTTTCTCTTAAGAGCACTAATCTTTCAAGAATTTATATTTTGAATTTAAAATTGTTTATTCTTTTTAAATGACTGCTGACGAGATAAAAGGTATTTTCTCAAGATTAAAACTTGGGAGTCATTGTTTTAAACATATCAAAATTTCAAATTTAATTTAGATATTTAACTAACAGAATATATCACACAATAGTGGGATAAAAAGTAGTTTACTTACGCATTTCTTATTTTTATTCTATGTGATTAGAGAGACTTAAATATTTAAAGTACATTTGAGAAAATGGCTATTATTTTAAAACATATTATTAAGGTTAAAATGGGATGGTAACCATAGTTAAGAGGCCTTATATATTATTTTTAAAAGTTCGATTCTTTAGTCCTTTCGCGTCTGGTGTACTATTAATGGTACATGTTTTTTAATGGAATGTTATTTTGATTTAAGAAATACTTTTGCCACTATTTACATACAGTAATGTTAGTATATGTCTGTGGATTTACAATATGATTTAATTTAGGGTTAAGCATTTAGCAATAATAATAAATATTATTATTTGTTTATTTTTTTGCGCCGTTTGCGATTCTTTTATTATAAACTAGAAGATAGCCCTTCAAAATGACGTGTTTGCATTTTTAAAGGATGATAAAAATTACAACAACTATAGTCAATCATAGCAACTTTAGGCTGAAACTATTTTGATAAAAACTTGGAAAACGAAAAATCTAACAAAAAAAAGAAGAAAAGAAAGAAAGAAAGAGAAAGAAAGAAAAAAGAGAAAGAAAGAAAAAAAGAAAATTTCAACAGAAATCTGCATTTAAAACTATAGCAAAACTATCTGATAGATGGGGGTGGGGATTATAATGAAATTTAAAACGCACCCGCGGTTTGCTTAAATAAAAAGTTTTAATTAGTGTTTTTGAAATCGTGAAAAGATTTCAAAGCGAAGTAAAATGTAGTGACGTCATTTACAGCTCTCACTGAGAACGCTCCATTACGACCATGGAACGGTTTCATTGGTCAGAAAATAGATTGCTTTTAAAATCGGAGGTAACTTTTCGCAATGTTTTTTATAGATTTGAAATTCTCAAGAGTCATTCACGGCTGTAAAGAAAAAAAAATTAAAGCAACCCGAATATAAAAATTTTAACAATATTGCATTTAAAACGCACCTTCGCTTTCCTTTAATAAAAAGTTTTAATTAAATATACACTCTAAAAAATTTGACTCGTTTGCTATAGCGTCACTCCACCGTTTTAATAAAAAGCGGTTACTTTATTGTGTTATGGATCATTCTCATTGGTCATAAAAGAGATATTCTATAAAAGCTGTGGAGTGCCGCTGCAGCAAATGGGTCAAATTTTTAACAGTGTACTTTTTGAAATCGTGGAAAGATTTCAAAGCGAAGTAAAATGTAGTGACGTCATTTACAGCTCCCACTGTAAATCTGACCAATGAGAACGCTCCATTACGACTATGAAACGTTTTCATTGGTGAATGAGTTTCTTTTTCTCGTGGATAGGTTGACCCCGGAATTGTTATACCCGGAGGGGTTTTATATATATAATATATATTTAATTCTATTAATTTAAAAAAAAATCACTTTGCTGAAAGCATCTTGAGTAATAAAGCGCAAAAAATATTAGAAAGTTGTAACATAAGTTAAATCTTGTTGTAATACAATATTTTCTAAACATCTCCAAAAAATTTTCCTTGGCCTATTGTCATATGAATATTTCTTGAAAAATACGTAAAACGATAACATTCGTTATCTTTCAGACAATGAAATATTCGGTAAACACTAATTAATCTAGTTGAATAGCAAGTGTTAATGTTATTAACATAAAAGTTATATTTCCTAAAAACTGAAAAAAAAAATTCAAACTCGAAATGGTTAAAGAACCAAATGTAACATTGAACATAAAGATATTTTAACGAAAATGAGTATATTACTAAAGTTGAAATATGTTTATTTAACGCACTGATATTTATATTGATATACACATAGATTTTTTGAGACTTCTAACTGGATTCTTCTTCGTAGATTTCAAATTTTCGTTGATGTTTTTTTATATCAACGAAAATTTGAAATCCACGTCTCCTGTTTTAATTTATTTCTGCTTACATTTTCAGTTACATAAACAATATTAACAGAAAGATTTAACTTAAATGTTTCAGAACTCTCTTTTAAATTCCATTTCAACTTAATTACACAACATTGTTTATTTAAACGAAGGTTAACTAAATTTTCTGTTAAGAGCACTGATCTCTCAAAAGCTTATATTTCGAATTTAAAGTTGTTTATTCTTTTTAAATGACTGCTGATAAGTTAAAAAGTATTTTCTCAGAATTAAAACGTGGGAGTAATTGTTATAAACATATCAAAATTATAAATTTGATTTAGATATTTAAATAAAAGAATATATCACACAATAGTGGGATAAAAATTTTAGTACTTAACGCATTTGTTATTTTTCATTCTTTATAATAAGAGAATCTTAAAAGTGTAAAGTACATTTGAAAAAAACACATTAAAAACACATTTTTAAAGCACATTATTCAGGTTAAAATGGGAATGGTAACCATAGATAAGAGGTATTATATAGTACTTTTAATCCTTTCGAGTCCGAAATTTTTTTCAGCATTTAGAAAAAATTACTTTTACGTTAATAACATTAACACAAGCTATACAAACAGATTAATTAGTAATTAACTAGTATTTCACTATCTGAACGATAACAAATATTATTGTATTGTGTACTATTCAGTTCATAAATACACTGGTGGACAAAATTAAAAGATGGAAGGCATTTTCTCAAATATCTCGAGAAATACTGGATAAAAATAAGTGAAAATTGGTATGGATATAACTTATAACATGACAATAATATGTGCAATGCAAAAATTAAAGTGCTATTCATTGGCAAGAGTTATTGCCAGCAGTCCAATGTGGACTGAAATTCATGATGAAAGATGGCAATGAAAGTGAGGCTTGTTTAGTGTGTGGTCGCCCCTAGTATGGTGTGTGGTTACCTCTGACAAATAGACAGCATGCACAACGAGTATGCATGCTGTTAATAGGGGAGTTAAGGATTGCTCGTGGAAGACTCTCCCACTCTTCCACCTGAGCAATTTTTAACACCGGAATGGTTCTGGGTGGGGGTTGACGTCTCACAGTAGCCCTTCCAAGAGCATCCCAAGCATGTTCAATGAGGTTACGGTCAGGAGATTTGGCTGGCCAATCCATTCGATGAATATCTTCGCTTTCCAGATACTCCTCAACGGACGTCTACAGCGACACAACTGTCTAAGGACTTTGCTGCTGCGACAGGAAGATTAATTTCAAGGAAAACTGTTGCCAGGAGGCTCGATGAAAGAGGGTTGTATGCCAGGAAGTCCGCCATTTGCATCCCACTTACTCCCTTCCACAAAAGAGAGCGTGCACAATGGTGCAGACAGCACCAACCCCGGACACAGCTCCAATGGGCTAATGCTCTGTTCACAGATGAGTCCAGATTCAGTCTTCAATCTGATTCTCGGAGAGTATTCATATGGAGGGAACCTGGCACCTGATACCATCCCAGTAACATCATAGAAAGGAACCATTATGCTGGTGGAGGACTGATGGTTTGGGCAGGGATCATGCAAGATACCCGCACACCGCTCCATGTGTTTGACACTGGTTGAGTGAATGCCCAGAGGTATACGCAGGAGGTCCTACAATCCTACGTGCGTCTTTTCAGGGGTGCTGTTGGCCCTGAATTTTTTTTTTTTTGGACGACAATGCCTGACCACATAGGTCTCGCCTGGTTGAGGAGTATCTGGACAGCGAGGATATTCATCGAATGGATTGGCCAGCCAAATCTCCTGACTTTAACCCCATTAAACATGCTTGGGATGCTCTTGGAAGGGCTATTGCGAGACGCCAACTCCCACTCAGAACCCTCCCGGAGTTAAAAACCGCTCTAGTGGAAGAGTGGGAGAGTCTTCGACAAGCAATCCTTAACTCTCTTATTAACAGCATGCATACTCGTTGTGCATGCTGTCTATCTGTCAGAGGTGACCACACACCATACAAGCCTCACTTTCATCATGAATTTCAGTCCATATTGGACTGTTGGCAATAACTCTTGCCAATGAATGGCACTTTAATTTTTGCTTTGCACATATTGTTATCATAAGGTACCCTGGGGTAATAACGCCACATTAAGGTTCTACCAATTTTCACGGCTTAGTTTTAGATTGTATTTTTCAAACAAATATAGGATCTGATGCAGCAACTCATTGACTATCTATATAAAATAAAATAATTTAACAGATATGTATTCATAAAATGTAATGGCGTTTTTTCTTGATCAATGCTATTTGGCGTTATTACCCACCTATATGGGTAATAACGCCATGCAAACAAAACTATGAAATAAGATGGAATAATTGCATGTACATAGCCCAGTTCTAAAAATACAAACTCTACAAACTTAGAAATTGACAAATTGCATTCTAAGCTATTGAAAATGTTCAATTTTTTTTGTGAAAGTGTAAGAAATATAAAGGTGTGGTGTGGGAGGGGGGGGGGGTGAGGCAAAAGAATAACAGACCGTGAGCTTCTTTTTGCTTAAAAAGGACTGCTTAAATAGAAATATGAGAAACATTGCACATTTTTAACTGTGTTTATTTGAATCAGTATTTAGGATGTAGCTTGGACAATTTAGGGAATCAACCGGGGTATTAATGTCAAGGATTGGCGTTATTACCCCGGTATAGTTATTGCACAGTACATTTTAAATTACAAACTATCTCGAGAAGATATCCAAAATCTTCAACAACATTTTAAAAGTACAAGAAATGCACTACAAATTTATGTAATTAACAAAGTATTTCCGGATAAAAAGATAGTCTTCACACCACAAAACGTATCTCGCAAATTTTAGATCAAGCGTTAATTTTAGTTGTTTGTAAAAACAATAAGACCTAAAAAAGAAACAAAATAACTTGAAGCTGTTTTTTTGCGATTTATATTACTCAAAACCCTTCCGCGCAGAGCACATGGGTGTCATTTACATGATTATTTCATAATTATGCAAAATATAAGCACTTGGCGTTATTACCCCGCCTGGCGTTATTTCCCCAGGGTACCTTACTATGAGTTTAATCCATACCAATCTTTATTTATTTTTATCCAGTATTTCTCGAGATATTTGGAAAATTGCCTTCCATCTCTTAATTTTGTCCACCAGTGTATGTGACAAAAGGCTAAGGAAGAATTTTTGGATACGTTTTGAAAATATGGCATTACAATAAGATTTAACTTATTTTACATATTTCTAATACCTTTAGTGCTTTATTACACATGATTCTTTCAGGAAAGTAATTTTAATTTTAAATTAAAAGAGTGAAATATATGTTTAAAATCAAAGAATAGCAAAGGGCTCGAAGAGAAATAAACAAATAATTTTTATTTTTGTTATTATTAATTACCTAAACATAAATGAAGTCATGTAGTAAATGCATAGACGTAAGACTAACAATATTATTTTTAAATAGTAGCAAAAATATTTCTTGAAACAAAATAATATCCCATTAGAATACATGTACTTATTATAGTACGCCAGACCCGAAAGTGTTAAAAGTAAAAAAAGTTTACCTTTTTGGAGTCTCGTGTACTATTAATAGTACATGTCTTTCAATGGAGTATTATTTTGATTATAGAAATGTTTTACTAGTGTTTACATGTAGTAATGTTAGTATATGTCTGTGCTTATAGGACTTAATTTATATTTAGGCATTTAGTAATAATAATAATATACTTTTTTGTTTAATTCTCTTTGCGCCGTTTGCGATTCTTTTATTTTAGACATATATTCCACTCTTTAACTTTAAAACAAATGTTACTTTGTTGAAAGAATCATGTGCAATTAAGCCTAAAATCTATTAGAAAGTTGCAATAGTAATTTAAATCTTATTATAATACAATATTTTCTAAACGTCAAAAAAAATTTCCTTAGCCTATTGCGATATGAATATTAATTGAAATATACGTAAAACGACAACATTCGTTATTTTTCAGACAATGAAAAATTTGTTAAACACTAATTAATTTAGTTGAAGAACAAGTGCTAATATTATTAAGGTGAAAGTAATATTTTCTAATAACTGAAACAAAATTTGGACCCGAAAGGTTTAAAGAGCCGAACGTATTTTTTTACATAAAGATATTTTAATGAAAGTGAGCTTGCTACTATAGTTAAAATATGTTTAATTATTATATTAACATTTATATTGATATACGCATTGATTTTTTGCGACTTCTAAATTAAAAAAAAAATGTATCAACGAAATTTTGAAATCTACGAATTTTGTTTAATTTATTTCAGGTTATATTTAGAGTTACAAAAATAACATTAACAGAATGATTTAAGTTAAATGTTTCAGGACTCTCTTTCAAATTCCATTCCAAATTAATTACACAGCATTGTTTATTTCAACAAAGGTTAGTTATATTTTCTTTTAAGAGCACTGATCTTTAAAAAACTTACATTTTGTATTTAAAATTGTTTATTCTTTTTAAACGACTGCTAAAGAGTGAAAAGGTATTTTTTCAGGATTAAAAGGTGGGAGTCATTGTTTTAAATATATGAAAATTACAAATTTAATTTAGATATGTAACTTAAAGAATGTATCACACGATATTGGGATAAAAAGTGGTTTGCATAACGAATTTGCATTTTTCAGTCTTTATGATTAGAGAACATTAAATATTTAAAGTACACTAGAGAAAACAATTTTTATTTTGAAATAATACATTATTAAGGTTAAAATGGGAATGGTAACCACAGTTAAGAGGCATTATACAGTATTTTGAAAAGTTGAAAACTTTAATATAAAGATAGAGAACCAACGTTTAAAAATGCAAAAATAATGTATGAAAGAATAGCAAACAGCTGTTTCGAATCTACTTCCAAGATTTTTCATCAATGCAAGATACAAAGTGCTAGAAAAGTAAAACTAGGTAAAGCTAGAAAAATGCGCAGTAGGGTGGAGCGAAAAAAATTTTTTTTGAAAGTCAAAAACGGGTAGGTGCCAAAAGTTGCCTTTATACAAGTACATCAACTGCGTGAAATTTTACCGCTGAAAAAAAAATGGCTTGAGTCTGCGCTTTTGCTCCAAAAATCGAAATTTTGGGTAAAATTTGTCATTTTTTGACATTTTTTCAAAAAAATTACAAAATTCCTACAGAGCTGGTTAGTATTTAAAAGGGTTGCTTAGATCTTTATATTTATCTGCTTAACATATTTAAACTATAAAACAATATCTGTAGTCTGTATAATTGGAGCAAATCTAACAACTTTTTGTGAAAAATCAGCGTTAACCTCTCTATTGGAGAATACAACGAAATGTTGTTTTGAATGCATTTCTTACCCAGTTGCTTTCAAAACTACTGTGTATATAACTCATATAGGTGGTTGCATTATCCCACCCATCTCAACCATCCAATCATCTAGGCCCAGTGTTTTATTTATGTATTGAATTGTTATTTTTTTTCCCGAAGACGAGCATAAGTTTTTATATATCAAAGTAATTTATCTCTTCTTTATATTCACTGACTTTGGATGATTTGGATCATGCTGGTGTGACCTGCTGCACGTATATTTTTATACCATGTATAACAGAAGAGAAGCTGAGCAATGTATTGGGTATGTTCTTAATTGAACCTATTCAGCAGTCTATTATCTTCATTAAAATTTCATGCAATTAGTACATTATGATTGGAAGTTTTGTTATCACAGCATTCTTTCAATCAATTACATTTTACATGCAATGATTTGCCTAAAAATTGATTGTATGAATTTAATTTCTAGTATGTCATCATTTATTGAACCTATTACATTGAATATATGCTGAGAAGCTAGCTGTTTAACATTATAACGATTGTCACACAGAATTGCAAACAAACTTTGCAAAAACTACTTGTTGTTTAAAACAACAATATTTCTAAAGAAGTTTTAGTATGCTTTATGTCGTTTCCTGTGTTGTTCCGTAGTCTAGTAATTTGTAATAAGATTTTAGATCTATTGTTTAGGTGTGTAGTACATTTGGTATAAAACATCCTGCGGTATAAACTTGGATTATACATTTTGTGAGTGAACATATAAACGCTGATTGACAATCTGTGCTTATATAAAGCGGAAAATTTTATTAACTTTATGAGCTGTCTTTTGTGTGAGATGTTTTCTAAATTCCTATTTCCTATTCTTTCTGAGAAATAGCTTTCCTTATGAATTAGCTTTTCAATCTCCGACAGAAATTTCTAGTCTGTTCTGAGTATCTTTTTCTCAATTTGAGAAAATAATTTTTCAAAATTATTCTCTATTTTATAAAAAAATTGCAAAAGGAAGGGAATAGTACGCAGACAAAGATTTTCCTTATTGATCCATTGAATCCATGTAGCTTAGAACGTTTTATATCGACTTGTCAAATAATTGAAGCAGGGGAAATTCACTGGAGTTGAAGTAGCGAATGATTCAATATTATACACAATTCTAAGCTTATCCCATGCAAAATGGTTCACAGTGACAAATAAAATTCTCCTAATTTTAAATGAGCACTTATTGTCGATTAGAATTCGTACATTCCCTCATAAAGTACTATGCATTATAAGTTTATGCCCAGGACATTTCACCATCAAATGTTGTCCGCTCATAAAAAGGGGATCTAAAAGTTAATAGGAAATTACCTAGATACGAAAACACTTAGAAAACGGCATAAAACTAATGCAAAAAAAAGTTATTTACAACAGCGGTTGCTTTACACATGGAGAACAAATTTTCATTGCAATTCTGTCTGACGATCACCATCACATGAAACAGCTAGCTTCTCAACATATAACAAATGCAAAAGTAGAATAAATGATGGCATACTTATAGTTGAAATATCTGAAATCATCTTTGAAGCAAATCATTACGTAAAAAAAATACAACTGACTGAAAAAATGTTGTGGTAACAGAACTTCCAATCACTATTCATCAACTAAATGTAAGTTTGATAAATACAGGGTGTATCTAAACTACTGGGCAAAACTTTAAGGGGTGATAGTACACATCAAGACAAATAATATTAAAAGGGAAACTAAGGGTCCCAAACGTCTTCCGAAGGAGATAGGCGCCATCAAAGTTTAGGGTCTAAAATTTGAAATGATTATAAAAAACGGAAAAATTGGTCGATTCGTTTGCGGTTTTCACGAAAACTATTCTTTATGTCAGTATTGTCTTGAAAATAAATTATAAATTTCAAAAAATGACGATAGAGGGCGCTTTAGACTTTGGAGTAACGAACAACTATTTTTTACCGTTATTTTTTGCATCTCATCAGATTTTTTAGAAGTTTAGACATAAACTTAAATTTTGAGCTCAAAATCTGTGGTTAAGTAGCACAAACTGAACTGTGTTCAATGGGAGTGGGTAGGTTCAAATTTCAAATGATTATAAAAAGCAGAAAAATTGGTCAATTGATTTGCGGTTTTCACTAAAATTATTCTTAATGTCTGTATTGTCTTGAAAATAAATTATACAGATAAATTTCAAAAAATGTTGATAGAGGGCGCTTTAGACTTTGGAGTAACGTACAACTATTTTTTACCGTTATTTTTTGCATCGCATAAAATTTTTTTAGAAGCTTAGACATAAACTTAAATTTTGAGCTCAAAATCTGAATCGTTGAGAGTGGTTAAGTAGCGCAAACTGAACTGTGTTCAATGGGGGTGTATTGGTTCAAATTTCAAATCTTTATAAAAAACGGAAAAATTGGTCGATTCGTTTGCGGTTTTCTCTAAAACCATTCTTTATGTCAGTATTTCCTTGAAAATAAATTTATAAGATAAATTTCAAAAAATTCCGTCAGAGGGCGCCTTAAATTTTAGAGTAACCAACAACTATTTTTACCGTTATCTTTTTTAATCTAAATAAATGTTTAAAAGCTTAGTCTTAAATTTTGAGCTCAAAATCTGAATCGTTGTGAGTAATTAAGTAGCGAAAAATTGAACTGTGTTCGTAGGGTGGGCAGGGTAACATTTCAACTCCTGAATACAGTTCTGTTTGTGATTCTTAACCCCTCCCAACGATTCAGAACTTGAGCTCAAAATTAAAATCTAAGCTTTTGAAAGAATTTAATTAGATACAAAAAATAACAGTTAAAAATTGTTGGTGATTACTCTAAAGTTTAAAGCGCCCTCTAACGGAATTTTTTGAAATTTATCTTTTAAATTTATTTTCAAGGAAATACTGACATAAATAATGGTTTTAGAGAAAATCGCAAACGAATCGACCAATTTTTCCGTTTTGTATAATCATTTGAAATTTGAACTTTCCCACCCCCCATTGAACCCAGTTCAGTTTGCGCTACTTAACCACGCTCAACGATTCAGATTTTGAGCTCAAACTTGAAATTTATGTCTAAGCTTCAAAAAAATTTAATGAGATGCAAAAAATAACGGTAAAAAATAGTTGTACGTTATTCAAGAGTCTAAAGCGCCCCCTATCGACATTTTTTGAAATTTACTTTTATAATTTATTTTAAGACAATACTGACATAAAGAATAGTTTTAGTGAAAACCGCAAATCAATTGACAATTTTTTCTGTTTTTTATAATCATTTGAAATTTGAACCTACCCACTCTCATTGAACACAGTTCAGTTTGCGCTACTTAACCACAGATTTTGAGCTCAAAATTTAAGTTTATGTCTAAACTTCTGAAAAAATTTAATGAGATACAAAAAATAACGGTAAAAAATAGTTGTTCGTTACTCCAAAGTCTAAAGCGTCTCTATCGGCATTTTTTGAAATTTATCTTTATAATTTATTTTCAAGACAATAATGACATAAAGAAAGGTTTTCGTGAAAACCGCAAACAAATCGACCAATTTTTCCGTTTTTTATAATCATTTGAAAATTTGGACCCTAAACTTTGATGGCACTTATCTCCTTCGGAAGACGTTTGGGACCCTTAGTTACCCATTTAATATTATTTGTCTTGATGTGTACTATCACTCCTTAAAGTTTTGCCCAGTAGTTTAGATACACCCTGTATAATAGATGGCTGAATAGATCCCTTTAATAATATTTCCGTGCATTACTCTGCTTGTCATTTTTTTGTATAAACTGTAAAAATATACATGAAGATAGTTACAGCAGCATGTAGATGCAAAGAACAGATAAACAAGGTGGAAGCATCGAAAACATGCCAAATTTTTATAAATAAAATCACAAATCAATGTATAAATAAAACACTGTGCTAAGATGATCGAATAGTTGGGCTGGGTTCTATAGGAAATATAGCCACCTCCACGACGCATATCCAAGGTAGTTTTGAAAACAAGAGCTGTATTAAAAACAATAATTCGTTGTATGACCCAATAGAGTGGTAATGCTGTTTTCTTACTAAAAGTTGTCTTTTTTGCTCCAGCTATAGGAAATAAATATATTGTTTTATAGTTTAAATATGTTAAGCAGATAAATATAAAGGTCTACGCAACACTTTTAAATAATAACCAGCTCTGTAGGAATTTTTTAATTTTTTTGAAAAAAATGTCAAAAAATGACGAATTTTACCCAAAATTTCGATTTTTGGAGCAAAAGCGCAGACTCAAGCCATTTTTTTTAGCGGTAAAATTTCACACAGTTGATGTACTAGTATAAAGGCAACTTTTGGCACCTACCCATTTTTGATTTTCAAAAAAATTTTTTTTTCGCCCCACCCTAATGCGCAGGCTTCGTTACGGAAGCTAACGTGCCAAAAAAAAAAACAGTGAAAAGAAAGCAGCATAAACAACTAGGTGAACAAGTGGAGACATCTGCCGAAGCATATTTCGAAATGCTTGAAAAGTAAGGGGTAAAAATAGGATAAGGCATTAACTAAGGAGTGAGAATTTTTAATGATTTGATAAGCTTCCCAAAAATTATGATCAAGGTTAAGACACTTTTGGAATCCGTTTTCCCCCTCAAAAACCACCGCTTCAACTAAAATGCCCAGGATTCCAAATGATTTCACACGGAACATGATTTCACACTATTCGAAACATAGCGGATCCCGGGGCACAACCCGGTACCCACGAAATGAAGTTTGAGGTTTTTCGGTATTAATGAGATGCTGCAGTAAGCAGAAATAAGAAAACCTGTTGCAGTTCAACTTCGTCAGTCATGTTTGTGTAGTTTTTTAAGTGAATCGCTCAAAAAGTGGATCTTTTATTTTGCAATATCCCCAATATCCGCAATAGTTCTATTTCAAGAACTATTGCACGGAATTTCATGTCTTCAGGATCATTACGATAAACATAGACTGTCATTTAATTTTGGCACTCTGGTCGCGACTTTTGAAGTTTTAGCATGCATGAGATTAGAAGAAAAGTTTTGGATTGCCTCATCCGACTAGTTTTTATTTGTATTTCCCCTAGTTTTATGCATTTTTATAATTGTTTATTATGATATTTTATTTTATTTTATTTTAATTGTACAAGTTCTTACTAAAGTTCTTGTTTTTGTGCACCATTGAGCAATATTTTGTATTTTTAACAAATATATTCTTAGGAGATAATTTTCTGTTTAGTTTCTGATTCGAAAATATATATTGTTGTTTTGTTTTCTTACAATTTTATTAAGTTTTAGTGATCATTACATTATAATGTGTTGATATAAAATTTTGCAGCTCTCTTAATTAAGCCACTTTTGTATTTTTAAAACATATTTTCAACTTGATACCCCGTTGTGCCCTGGAATCTCTATTAATCATTGAGGTAAATAAATTCCTCTTCTCTTTTATTTCTGAATTTAATGAAAAGCATTAGATGTATATTTTAATTTTATAGTATTAATGCCACAATTATGCCATATAAGTTACATAAAATAAAAGAAGCTCATTAAATCCCTTTTTAAGGAAATGTATAAGCGAGAAACTGCGTCGATCTTTTGAAGTTTCATCAGTTGATTATTTGTTAGGATAGTTTTCTATTGTGTACTTAAATTTCTTACGTTTAATCTTTTAAAAAATCTATAATGAATATTGGTTATTGTTTGTCTTCAAATTGGTAAATCAGCAGCCTAAAGTAAAAGGAGTATTTTCTCCAAACTGGAAAATGCATCTTGGCGCCTATATTATCAATTGCCTTTTACAATTGATTTTACATAAGCATCATTAACAGCTTAGTTTAACTTAAAATTATTAATAGGGTTACTGTGCAACTAAAATTAAATTAAAAAAACAAGATGTATGTTTAGAGGAAGGTTTAGTAAAATTTGCTTTAAATGTACTGGTATTTGAGAAATTTTAATTGCTTTAGTTGATTAAAGTACACTGTCGCAATGATTTTCGATTGTGTACGTAAAATTAGTACCTTTAAGGGGACGCGAGACCTTCAAAACGACCAAAATCACTCAAATTTTCGAAAACAAAGTTTTATCCCTAAAAATTTAACCATTCCATAAGCTTCAATCTCCAGGTTGAATTTTTGAAATCGGATGATTTTTTTCGTAAGTTATTGAGATTTTTAGAAAAAAATTAAAGGGCTCTTTCGTTAGAAAAGTTAAGGGCTGATCAGCTGATCTTTGTTTACAGAGAAAAAAGTATTTTCGACATGCGAAATGTTAAGTAAGAGAAACAAGATGCAGAACAGCAAAGCATATTATAAACAGAATTTTTAATATAAATATCCTTTATTTTCTGTTTATAATCCGATTTATAAACAGAAAACCTGGTAATTTTTTCATCTTTTAGAAGAAATAAGATAATGTTGGGTTCAAATACCAAATATGACAAAGTTACGACTGCAAAAAATCAGACAAGGAACAGCCAGAACATCAAGCCATTATTCATTTAATTTTGATTGCTTTAATATTACTTACAAATGAATTCTGGGTGATTTGAATTTCTATAAATAAATATAAAAAGGTTGCTAACTTATTTTCTATGAAAAAATATGCATTGGTTTTATTTTCTCTCCATTTTTTCTAAACGTATCAAAGTGCCCCATGGAGTGTATCAATCTGTCCCGTGGATGGGGCACATTGATACAAATTATTATTTTTATTTTTTTTAAATTACATGCAAAATACTATATAAAACAACGATTGAACTTTTTTATAACACACTACACACGTTTTTCTGACACCACATGAAAAAATAACCTGAAATTCCTACTTTCAGGATACCAAAAAACTTCTTAGAAAAAACTGTATCAATGTGCCCTAGTCCCTCCTACGTGTTTGGAATAATTTTCGATTGTGTACATAAAATTAATACGCTTAAAGAAAAAAATTCTTATTATGAATATTGGTTATTGATTTGTTAGGCTTTATTTATTAGGCTTAAAATAAAATGTGCACTTTTCTTAAAATTGGAAAAATCATGGCGGCGCCATTAGTTCCAAATTCCCTTTTACAATTGATTTTACTTAAAAAACATTGACGGCTTGATTTTATTTTAAATCATTAGTAATGCTATTGTGCCACTGAAATTAAATTTCACAAAAGAGATGTCTGTTTAGAGAAAGATTAATTAAATTCACTTTTAAATGTACTGGTATTTAAGAAACTTTAGTTGGTATTATGTTTCGAAACTTCTTAGATAATTTATTTCTTCGTCTGAAAGACTTCTGATTGTTTTAGTGAAAGGCATTTCCTCGATGTTAAAACATCGGATAAATGTACTTTTTATTGAATAAAAATAGTACTATACTTTCGATATTTTAATAAAAGAAAACATCTGTGTTACTATATAGTAAAAACAGAATTTTATTTTAATTGCACATCAGGATTTTTTGTGAATTAGTGTATTAATAGTGTAATTTATTAGAATTTTAATAATTGTATATTTCTTGTGAATTACCTTTTAGGAATATTTGTGAATTAGTAACCTTAAGTATCACACACGGAATGTATTTTTACTTTCTTATATCTTTACAAGGATAAAGGTTGGATTCGTGAAAACTTTCGAATTTCGATGTTCGACGGATTTACACGTTTTAGGGGTCAGAGAATCCGAAAAAACATGTTTTTACGAAATATCTGTTTATGAGTCTGTGAGTGTATCTGTCAGTCTGTCTGTCTGTGTCAAAACATTTGTGGGCTCTCTCGTTCAAGAACTAATGCACGCGATTTTACAAAACTTCAGATCTTTTTAGATCGTGATATAAATTAGATCTGATCAATTTTTGGTATCTATCGCTCTACAGATGTCGCTGCTATACTGCATTTTTCAGAATTTCACAATAGCCATATTTCAAGAACTAGAGAATGGATATTGATGAAACATTAGATTTAGTTAGTACTTGATATAATATGGTGCTGATTACGTTTTGGTGCAAATCTCTCAAGAGATGGCGCCGCCATGGTGTAATATTCATGAATATTGCAATGGCTCTATCTCAAAAACTAATGCATGAAATTTCTTAAAGTTTCAGATTCAGTTACACTTTGATAAGAATTAGTTTGGTTTAGTTTTTGGTGTAAATCGTCCTATAGACGGCGCTGCTATTCTGCATTTTCACGATTACGCAATAAATGTATCTTAAAAAGTAATTGATGGATTTTCATCAAACTTCAAATTTAGTTAGTGCCTCGTAAAAAATTGATGCTGATTGGTTTTTGGTGTACATCACCCAACATGTGGCGCTGTTATGTAGTTTTTTTAAATTTTGCAATAGTTCTATCCCAAAAGCTAATGAACGGATTTTCATCTAATTTACGATTCAGTTATAATTAACATAGGATGTTGTTGACTAGATTTTGATTTAGAGCTGTTGCAAACCGCACATATTCCTTAACGTATAAAGGGTATTCTCTAAAAAACGAAATCCCGAATCGTTTCTTTGAAATATCACTCGTTAGCAGTTACTGTCAATACGCCACCGAACAAAAGGAAACTAACTTCAAACACTGTTTTACGTACGTTTGTGCAATTCATGAATGAAGCCAGGCAGTCGAGGCATTAGGTGCCGGCATCAGTTTTTTCGGTATCAGTCTATGCGTATCATTTTGTTTGAATGTACCAGTTATTCTCAAATCTCAATTGATTTGGATTTCATAGAAGCTTATTGAATTTATTCATTTTATTTATTCAATTGGAGCTTACTATTTCTTTTATTATGGAAAGAAAAAGAAGTAAATTGTGGACATAGTTTTCTGCAGTATCAAGCGATAAAGCAAAATGTGATTTATATGCCAAATGAAGTATTCAATTAAAGGCGGTTCAACGACGAATTAAAAAAACATTTATTAATAAAGCATCATCAATCACATGATAGTTTGTTTCCATCAGAATTGTTCTTAAAATTACAGGTTTGCTTTAAGTATATTTTTTTTCTATAAAAACATCTTTGCACGCGTATTTGCATTTTATATTTGAAAACATTGTTATGATAAAGACGAATTTTTAGATTGCTTTTAAAAATGTGTTTATGATAAAGCTCATTTTTCTTTTATCTTTTTTCGTTGATTGTAAAAATATATTTGCTGTTTGTTTTTAAATTTCATATTTTAAAATATAAATAAAAATTTTCAAATATAATAATGTGATTGAAGTACAAATATAGATGTTTTTTGATAGGATGATCACGTAAGAAACGAAACATAGTATTTTTAAGTTATTCCAGAAATTAATTTTCACTACACATAATTACTTTAAGCGTAAAATTAATGAGAAAATTTGATTGTAAAAACATTTTGTTTGAGTAATTACATTTCATAATTTTATTGTATAAATTTTGTAAGCTTTTACTCTTGCTAAATTGCTTTCTCCAGTTATTTTTTTTAATTTTCATAAGTAATAAATTCTACAATTTAGACATGTTGTACTCAATTATGTATCGTATTTTAATTTTGTTTGCCTTTTTTCATAAAAAAATTAGAAGCTTGATTAAATCTATTTTTTATGGACAGATGGCAGCACATAACAATATGTGAAGAGTAAAAAATATGAATTCTTTTAAAAACTCATGTTCCGTAGGTAACTAGATTTCTTGCAGTTATTTAGTACATACGATGATTGTTAATTACCGTTTTCTGAGCAGTAACGAGTAACGAATATTTTCAAACGGGTAGTGAGTTTTAAAATAACGCCATCACACGGGTATTTATTTAGTCGTTAGTTTTACAGCATTATTTTGGTTTAAACAACCTAACTGGTGATGCTGCTGTGCTGCATTTTCTAGTAAGTATTACTATGCATAAGATAGAAAAAAAATTTTGGATTGTCACATGTGACAATTTTATTTTATTCTACTTTACATCAGGATATACCTAATATAGTAATTAAGCACCGGACACTTTTCGTTTTCTGACTTTTTGTCGAATGTTTAAAAGTATACTTATCGGATTCTTCAGGAATTTTAGGATTGCAATGAATATAGGAATTAAATATTTCCAGCTGAGCTAAAAACTTCCCAGGTCGGGAATCGAACCCAGACATTTGGCTTACAAGACCAATGCTTTACCCTTTAAGCTAACTGGGCACGAAAACCGGTGAGCATTTTTCGCTCAGATAACCATGTAGGTCATAACATTTGGTCTGTCATTTAGACAGCTCAACATAATAGACCGTAGGTACAGGAACTCCATAGAACGATGGGTACGTAGAAAAATTGCATTTTAACACAATCAAACTGATTGGTAAAAGTTATCATAAAAATTAAATATTTCCAACTGAGCGAAAAATTGCCCAGGACGGGAATCGAACCCACATATTTACAAGGACAATGCTTTACCGTTTAAGCTAACTAGGCACGACAACCAATAAGCATTTTTCGCTCAGATAACCAGGTTATCTGAGCGAATCATTGACAGAAAAAACTTGTTCCTTGATATTTACTTAAGCAGCAGGGTTGCCAGTTTGGCCTTTAAAGTTTGGAATCCAAATGATTCAAATTCAGACCATAAATTATGTTAGAAGAATTTTTAATTTTTATTTTAAGCTAACGCGAAATATTTTGCATTAGTCAAAGAAATCAATACCACTGGAAATTTCTGGAAGAGTTCAAGCATAAATTCAGTTATATATATCGAAATATTTTGCATTAATCAAAATAATTAATATTGTTGAAAATTTCTGGTTGAGATCAACCGAAAATTCGATTATATATATCGAAATATTTTACATTAATCAAAATGATTAATATTTTTGGAAATTTCTGGTTGATATCGACCTAAAATTCGGTTGCATTCTATTTCTGCCCGAAAATTTGATTTCCAGCAAAAAGGCTTTTGAAATTTTGGCCGGACCAAAATTTTACCGAAACTATTCACAGTCGGCTCTCGTCAATTCGAACTCGTCGGGACCACAAGAAATGTTCGAATTATCCAGAGTTCGAATTTTGAAAAGTATAAGAGGAAAACATTTTTAAAGGAGTACTATTACAAAGCAATTAATGTTGTGATATTTTTTAAATATACAGTAGAACCCCGCTAATTCGGACCCTCTTAATCCGGATCAGTTTGATCGATTTGTTTTTTCAAGTTTGAGAAGTGATCGGAAGTTTTTCTAACATAAATTCATTTCATCGTCGTATTCTGAATAAAAAAGTCTTTTCTGAATTTCTTTAGGAAGAATACCTTAATCTTTCTTATTTAAAATCTTTAATGTTATCTATGAGAGGAACAACTATGCATCATTTAAGCATTGGCAATTCCAATTTTCATGTTTTTTAATTTAATCGAATTAAAAATGTCATCAAAAGCTCATTGCACAATAAAGTTTTACTTGGAGCATTGCACGAAAGGAAGGTAAAATAGTCCTTACAGTTACATTGACTGATAACGATCGATGTCCGATCTTTGTCAGCAAGTCCATAGGCTCTAGTCCATAGGTCTCTCGAGACTGTTTCCTTGTCTTCGTGACAAAACCCTTCTACATATCACTTGCGGAAAATCGAAATAGAAGGAGGAATAAACGAAAATGAAAGAAAAATTACTTTGTGTGCTTGTTTTTAAAAAAATGATTATTGCTCAGATGTTGATATCAGCGACATTAGCAATAGGTTGGAATCAGAAAATAATGAAGATTATGCCTCATTTACAGATGACGTAATAATCGTTTTGTGAAAATTTGATTGCTGAAGAAAATGAAGATTATGCAAATGAAAACCATTACCAATGATGTTCAACCAGAAGTTATAAACAATAATGGAGCAAAATTTCATTTAGAACAATTAATGGTTTATATTGAACGTCCTGTGGAGACTACACTCAACGAACTGCTTATGCTCAAGGTGTTGCGTGACCATGCGGCCCGCAAAACTAGCACAGCAGAAGATTACGAATTTTATACTTACAAAGTAAACATTTTTACTGTCTCTAAATATTGAATATGTTCAGTATAAAGGTAATTTTTTGTAAGTAGTATGTTTTCTTTTATTTAATTTTTTTTCTAATTCTCCGGATAATCCGGATTGGGTCTGGTCCCAATTAATCCGAATTATCGGGGTTCTTCTGTATTTCGGCTATTACCATTAAAATATAATTTAATATTAAATTAAAAGATATTAATACATAAACTAATTAATTGATTAAGAGCAAGCATAAATGAAAATGGGTTGAAGGTGACATTAATAGACAGAATCGGGGCACTAAACAAGTGGATATTAAACACATGGCACTATGAATGCTTATGTTTATTTGTTAAGAACAATTCTGACAATAATGAAAAAATAAAATTATTTCAAGGATCTGAAGTCCAGGTGAAAATAAGGAAAAATAAAAAAAACGAAATTCTTGTGTGTTCGAATTAACGAAGAAACGAAGTCAAGAGAAAATGAGTTCAAATAAATAAATTTTTTAACATTATTCCGCCATTAAACACTTCGGGACTTTATGTTTAGTTCGAATTAAATGAAGATTCGATTTATCCGATTTCGAATAAACGAGAGCCGACTGTATATGGAAAAAATAGGTCGTTGGGGATTATTATGAAGTAAGTGTACTTTTTTAGTGCGTTCGTAATTATGTAAATACGTAGTACCTATAGATGTCGTTCAGTCCGTCCGTCCGCATATAACAACGCAAAACTACACATCCGAACCGTTTTAAATTTAAACTATATAATTATTACATAAATTTGTCTAGACATTTCAAATTTTACGAAAATCGGATGCACAGATCAATTACAGGGACAATCAAAAGTATTCCATTACATTACGGTCAATGGAAAAAAAAGTTTCCAATGCATTTTAATCGTTTGAAATTTAAAACATATAATTATTACGTAATTTTGTCGAGTCATTTCAAATGTTATGAAAATCGGATGCATAGTTCAATTACAGGGACAATCAAAATTATTCCGTTACATTACGGTCAATGGGAAAAAAATGTTTTGAAATGCATTTTAACGGTTTTAACTCATTCTAACATAATGAAATTGATATGCATCTAAAAAGTACATATTATATATACATTTTGCATAATCTGTGGTACAAGGAACATTTGTTATTGATTTACAAGGCCACACAAAAGTATTCCATTACATAATGGTATACGGAGAACATTGTTTGCTGCACATTACATAATGATACAGAGAGAACATTGTTTGGTGAGCATTTTAATTGTAATTAACTATTTTCTATTTTATAAGATTGATATATGAGAGTGATTGTTTTAAAACTTCGTTATCGTACGAACGCACCTTATTTACTACGCTTCACGTACAATTTCCAACTTGTTTACGTCTGTAAATGGGCATGAAACAAAAACATCAAACAATATCATAGACGGAAACAACTTGTTCCTCCCCATTTACTCAAGCAACAGGATTGCCAGTATGGCCCATAAAGTTTGGAATCTAAATGATTCTACTTCATACCGGTAATTATGTTGGAAGAATTTTTATCTTATTTTAAGCTACCACAAAATATTTTGCATTAATAATAAAAAAAATAAAACTGCTGGAAATTTTTGGTAAAAACTAGTTTTGAATTTAAAGATAGGATCATACTGGGAATCCCGTCATACAACAATAAAATTTTTTCTCTCGGTGCCTAATATATAAAATGTAGCAATAATGTGATTCACTCTGATGGTATTTAAAAATATCTTAAAATGTACTTTATTTTCTGTTCTCGAAATATAAGTATTTGTATCAGATTTCTGTTATGTTTAAATCTGATTAACATCTCTGCGTTGCAACAAAAAATCCACGAAAAAAGAAGTTTGAAATACTTTTTTAATGTATATTTATTCACGTTCACGTGATGATGTCATTAGATTTATATTTATTCTTTCATTTAGTATTTAAAAGCACATGGAATATCTAGACAAGTAAAATAAAGCAGATGTAGTGAAATATTTAACATCATGTATTTTATTTAAATATAGTTATATAAATGAAATATTTTTTTTCAAATTAAATATGCAGATTACGGCCCATATATAAATAAAAATAATAATTAATTTAAAAATATAAATTAGTTTTCAAGAACTAAATGACTTTTTACATATTTTTTAAACTATATATCTGTTCAATACAATTTTTTCAAAAGCTAATAAATATATCAACTTATAATTTCTTTGATGTGGTATCAGAAAATACTATTTGAGATGAAGCAATTTTCATTTGTGCTTGTTAGAAAAATATCTTTAAAAAAAAAAACTTTAAAAAACCTAAAATTTTATAAGCAAATTTGTCATTATTTAAAATAAATTCACTAAGACCTCTTTTAAAGAAACAAGCTGGTTATACAATTTTGGAAATTTCAACAGCTTACTTAACGTAAACCTTTTGAAAAGTGTACCAAAGCATAAATAAGTTGGAAATTGCATGTGAAGCGTAGCAAATGAGGTGCGTTCATACGAAAACGAACATTTAAAAATGTCCCTCTTATGCACCAATCTCATAAAACTGTAAATAGCTAATTACAGTAAAAATGCGCACCAAACAATGTTCTCCCTATGCTATTATGTAAGGGAATACTTTTGTGTGGCCTTATAAATCAATAACGAAAATTCTTTGCACCACAGATCATGAAAAATCTATATTATAATATGTACTTTATAGATGCATATCAATTTTATTATGTTCGAATGAGTGTAACACCATTAAAATGTTTTTGAAACTTTTTTTTTCCCATTGACCGTGATGTAACGGAATACTTTTGACTGTCCCTGTAATTGAACTGTCCATCCAATTGTGATAAAATTTGAAATGACTCGAAAAAATCATGTAATAATTATGTATTTTAAATTTCAAACGATTCGGTTGGGTAGTTTTTGCGTTGTTATATGCGGACAGACACACGGACAGACGGATGGACAGACAAACGGACAGACAGACGGACAGACGGACGAACTGAGCGACAACTATAGGTGCTACGTATTTACATAATTACGAACGTACCTAAAAAGGTACTTTTTAAATTTCAAACGATTAAATTCATTTGAAACTTTTTCCCCATTGGCCGTAATACACTGCTCAAAACAATTAAAGGATATTTGAAGTTTTATATAAAATAAAGATATAAACGAAATTTTTTTTGCCGAAAATAGAAGAAAAGAATCACAAATGCAAATTTTTCTGGTTTTCAAACTGTGGAGTATGCAAATTTTGAGTTCGACGTCAAAAACGTCACTTCAGCGGCAGCGAATGAAATTTGACTTTCAACTGGATAAAAGAGAATGAAGATAAGGATGATCGGCATTCAGTGATTGCTTTGTTTCGATGAGTACGATGTCTCAGCGAAGTCATTTGACAGTTTCAAAAGCTTGGAGAATTGTTGGTAGGTTAGAAGGGGGCCAAACTCAAGCCGAAGTAGCGCAAGCCATTGGAGTGTCACAAAGTGTCAGGATCTGGAACCGTTTTTTGGAGAGTGGATGTGCAGGCAGAAGACCAGGGCAAGGTTGTAGACGGGCAACAACGCCCAAAGAAGATCGCTATTTAGCGTTAACAGCTCGGAGACACCGAAACATGAACGTACTCTTCTCCAACAACACCTTCGCTCGGCTACAGGCACCACGATTTCAACTCAGACTGTCCGAAACCGGCTCCATGCTGTAGGTCTGTATGCTCGCCAACCGATGGTATGTGTTAGATTAACATCAAGGCATCGTCGCGACCGCAGGGAATGGGCAACCGAGCATGTCAACTGGAGGAGAAATGAATGGAGCAATATTCTGTTTTCTGACGAGTCCCGTTTTTCTGTGCATCCGGATAATAGGCGTATTTTCATCTGGAGGGACCGTGGCAGTAGGAATAATCCTGCGTTCGTGCACGAAAGTGTCAGATTTGGCGGTGGAGGTGATGATGTATGGTGGCATCTCCATTGGCGGGCGCACTGACCCTCTACATCATTCGAGATGGAGCTCTGACTGGTCGCCGATATAGGGATGAGATCCTCAGACCTATTGCAGTCCCTCACGCTGTAGCAATCGGAAATAACTTCATTTTAATGGACAATAACTGCAGGCCACATTGTGCAAACCTGGTGGAGGATTTCCTTTTCGAGGAAGGAATCGTTCGAATGGAATGGCCAGCGTGTTCTCCAGACATGAATCCAATCTAGCACGTTTGGGACGCTCTAGGAAGACGAGTTTCTGGCCGCCAACAACCCCCACAAACTCTCCAAGAACTGGAAGGAGCTCTTCTGGAAGAATGGGGCAGAGTACCCCAACTCGTCATTAATAGCCTCATTGAGTCCATGCCTCAAAGGTGTTCAATGTTGCTGGCCGTCCGTGGAAACCATACCCCCTACTGAAAATGATTTTCTTTGAAGAAAACACCTTTTCTTATTCTTTTTTTCTTATATGCACAAATTGTGTTTTTTTCCTTTTGCACACAAATGCACAATAAAATGCATTTTTTTCTGCCAAACATGTGTATATTATTCTCATATAACCTACTATGTCTGTCGACCATGTGTCAATCAGCTAAAAAGTTTCCCAGATACAAAATCCACCTAAAACTGCAATATCCTTTAATTGTTTTGAACAGTGTATAATGGAATAATTTTGATTGTCCCTGTAATTGATCTATGGATCTGTTCAGAAATTAAGTATTCGCAATCATCGAAAGTACGGCAAATATCGCATAAAAGAATCTTTGGAAGAATTCGTATTAATTTAGTGCTGCCATCTATTCGTAAAAGTTACATTAATTCCAAGTTTCCAAGTTTATTTTAAAACTGCAAATAGAATATTAAAATCAGGGCTGTAGTGAGAAGTCAATAATTAGGGGTGAGGAAGGGGGCTCAAGAAAATGTAGGGGGGGGGGGTGACTCATATATTTTTTCTCTCTCTCTGTGACGCAGAAAGATAAATTACTGCATATTTACACTGTAGTTACCAGTGGTGTAGTCGTAAATAAACAGAAAGCACACGCTCTAAGCAGAGGGTATACACTCAAGGCAGAGACTATACCCTAGAGTGTATGTACAATAGCCTTTTTGACAAACAGTAGGTATACAGTGTTAAGTCCAGAAGGTATACGGCATATACCCCCGTATATCCTCCACTACATCTCTGGTAGTTACTATGTTTTTGATTAAACTCTTGTAATAACTTCATTTTATGCTAAGAAAAGAATAGGGTTATGGAAAATTCGAGTGCATAACTAGTGCAGTAACATCATGTTGTCTTCATATGTGCAAATAAAATGAGCAAGTGTTGAAAATTTATTTTAGTTACAATTTAGTATTTTTGCAAAACTAAATTAGATTTTTCAATATTTCATTTGGGTTATTGGAACATAAATTCATTTAGTGACCTTGGAGCTCAAAATGTTTTAGGAGGGGCCTGAGCCGCCCGTAACACCCGCTTAGCTACGGCCCTGATTAAAATGCAATGCATAATTGTATACAGGGCTGTAATTAGAAATGAGTAATAGGGGGGGGGGGACAAGAAAATGTAGGGTGAGGCTCGTATTTTCATATGGTAAATAGCGGGTTTAACGGTGAGGCCACGGATTTATAACTCTCCCTCCCCTACGGTCTGTACCCTTGTTCAATAATGCGAATCTTTCTGATTCTGTAAAAGGTCTACTCAAATCAAAATTAGGTAACATCTGACACATTTGTGAGTGCAATTTTAATCTCGAAAAAATTGCAAATGTATTTATTCGGAAACTACGAGATTCAAAACTGTTTTCCATTTTTAAATAAAAGTAAATAATAAAAAAAAAACTTTTAAAACATTCCATGAAATTTGGCATTTTAAACTATTTCCGTACACGACTGTTAACTGCTCCCTCTTGAAGAACATTTCTGTGTCTGTCATGTCTTAAAAATTATCGTAAAATGCTAACTTAACAACATTTCTAAATCATTTCATGCATTTATAAGAAAATGAGAACCATTTCAATTTCTTCTTATCTAAATGAAATCCGTATAACTTGTATATTTTTAGAAATACCAATGCAAATTTTCCAATATTTTATTTTATTTATTTATTTATTTCAATTCTTTGTTGAACTTCTTTTAACTGAATTCTTTGCTTGTCACAAGTATAAATCACATTTTGATTTATCATTTAATTATTATTTCCTTTATCAAAAATATATCTACTTCTTATTTCTTTTTCTTGTCATAATAAAATAAGTAAATGAACTAACAAGCCATATGAAATCCCAATCATTTGAGGTTCGAGAATAACTAATACAGAAAGAATGATACGTATTAGAGCTTTTGCAAACCGCATGGTATTCTTTAATAAATAATTGAAATAACACGACTGATATACCAATACCATCTGTAATACAAAATACCGAATCGTTTCTTTTGAATACTCGTTGCTGCCTCAAGGTACTGAAAAACTGAATGAAACAAATTTCAAACATTACCTTCATTTCGGGATTTATATGGAGAACGGGGTGTCTCCAGGATGAGAGTTTGTGTCCGGACTTTAGACTCGGAATAAGTTATTTTCGTATTAGTATCATACACGGGTATTTCATTTAGTTATTTGGGTATTAAGAAGAAGAAAGATAGAAATGCGTTTTGTTATTTCAGCATCCGTTCTTTTGCCGAATATGTAAGTGTAAATTTGGAGGGTGTTTTGCAGAAGAAAAAAATGCCTTTAGAAGAACGATTGTTTCGAGATCGTTTAGGGATTGCACTATTTACCTTACAGCTATGAAGTTTTATATGCATTTTTAAAACTTAAACAAATAATTGCGCTCTTTTTTTAGATTACATATTATGTATTAATATTTCGATTTTAAAAAGAGCCATCGATCTAGGCAATAGAAAAACAACGCGTGTTTATCATTTAAGAGTTTAATTAAACTAATTTTGTATTAATCATCCATTTAATCTATTAAAATTTCCTTATAATTTCACTGTAAAAAGAATGGAAGCTTATAGTAGAATAAAATATTCGTTATAGCTGTAATTAAGGAATGATGAAGTATTTCTGGAAAGATTTATGTTTGAAGGGTCACCATTAGCGCCGTGCGAAGGGGGCGGCCGGCCCGGGTGCGGAGATTTAGGGGGCGCAAAATTTATAATACTAACGTTATTTTAGGCCTATTACAAGAAGAATTTGGGAGGGGAGCGCCAAATTGTAAGTTTGCCCTGGGCGCAATTTGGTCTTCACACACCGCTGGTCACCATATAAAAGTATTAGATTATAATTTGATCTTCAATACAAAATGCTATTCGATTTGATATCACTTGTATTGCCATCAGTGCCAATTTTATGATTTCATGCATCAGATTGCGTCTATGAATATGTTAGAAAAATTTTGCGATGTTAAGGGGGGTAAAACGTCTTTGGGAACTCGCTTAATGCTACTTTCCATTATCGACAGGTTTCGTTATCGCATGTTTCACTGGTTTTACTCTAAGTAGTGGACATTTCTATTCACATACACAATTAATATTCTTCTTTTTAATATGTTCCTTAATATACTTGTTAAGGCGGACTCGCGAGAAACCATGAATTACACAAACGTAAGCAGCGTTTGAAGTTATAGTTCCCCTTTGTTCGGTTGCATATGGACTCCGGTAACGGCTAACGAGTGGTATTTCTAAGTAACGATTCGGTATTTCGGATCTTAGAGAATACCCGTTTCTTAGTAACGAATACGTACGGTTTGCAACAGCTCTATCCGTGAACTAGTTCTTGAGATAGAGCTACTGGGGAAATCGTACATAATGCAGCATAGCTGCGCCACCTGTTGATCAATATACACGAACAACTAATCAGCACCAGATTATGTCCTCTAACTAAATCTAAAGTTTTGCGAAATTTCGAGCATTACTTCTTAAGATAGAATATTCAGCAAGAGTTAGATGAAAATCCGCGAATAAGTTCTTGAGATAGAGCTTGAGATATCGTAAATAATGCAGCATAGAACTTCTACCTGCGGAGTAATATACACGAAAAACTAATCAGCACCAGATTACGTCAAGGTTTAGCTAAATCTTAAGTTTTGTGAAATAACGAGCATTACTTCTTGAGATAGAATGTATACAATTTTTTGTCATATACAGACAGATTCACAGAGTAGCAGAGAGATTGACAGGCAGATATTATCTATAAAGCAGCATATCATGTTCAGGATCTTCTAAAATTTATAAATCCATCGAAAATCGGAATTCGAATTTTTTCACGCATCCGAAATTTTTATTTTTGTAAAGATATAGAAGAAAGTAATAATATCAAAAACAACCTTCAATAAAATCCATGTACTTACGAAAATATATTTTATCGTAATGCTTATTCATCAAAAGTTTTCTTTTCATTCAGAGATCTTTTAAGAAAATTCTTTCAATTCGTCATGACTGATAAAATGTTTAAATGTATTGAATTTAACTTAAATTTGTTATTTTGAACAAGACCTTTACTCTTTTTAGATTAAAAGATGTGTTTGTTGAAAAGATCGCAAGAAAGTAGTTTGATTCCGCCGGAAATTGAAATTTCGTGAAACGTTAGAAAAGAATCCTTGAAAGTGATTTACTATTTAGATATACATACATTATATTCCATTCTGTCTATTATATTATTTGATGCTGAGATATAATTAATTTATTAATTTTAAATATATAGGAAATTATCACCGTGTAATAATATACTAATTTCAAATGTTAAACTCAAAAATAACGTTTCGTTAAATAAGTCATGCGTCAAACAATGATTAAATACTGATAATCTCTACTGCATTTTTTAAACTTCTAATTATCGCACATTTTAAATTTTTATGCCATTGTATAGAGAAAAAGTACTTTTAAATGAAATTTTTTTTAACTGCATGTTAATTTATTTTTAGATATTAATTTTTTTGTGGATTTAATACTTGTTCGATGAAGTTGGCAACTGAAGTACTCCATTTCTGTAAAATATAAATTAAAAACATCTTGGAAAATAAGAGATTATTGTTGTCTTTGGTTGCTATTTTCACATAATAGCTGAAAAAAAATAAATAAAATGTGTTCTATTTTTTTTAATTATAAATTAATGATTTCTGATAAAACATGGAGCTTTTTAAACCATATTTAGTTTTAAATATCTCTATATTAATGTTACAAACAAATGAAGGCATGCGAATAATTAGATAGCCTTCAAGATTTCCTCAAGTTTCTAATTATTATCTTTTTTTGCTGAATTTGTGCATTATTCTGCGATAGTGACGTAATATGCATACTGTTCTGCAGATGTTGTTTAAATACTGGATAGTAAATGGGAACCCCACCAGTGGCCGAGAGGGTGTGCTCTCGACGTTGGTAGACGGGAAATGCTGGGTTTGAATCCATTAGCGTCCGTCCGCAGAACCGTTCGGAAGTTTCCTTGGTTTTCTTCGAACCTTGGGTAACTATGCATAAATACGAATTAGGTTCCCTTAGAAACGCCCCTCGCGAAGGGTGCTCCCCCTAGGGTCTATATCCCTCGTGCAGATAATCGGCCGTCATAAATAACACAAACGCCATTAGTGGGAAATTATTTCGGTGGATGCAAATGATGTCATTTTATATATTATAAAAGCGTCTGTTTTAAGTCTTAAAATTAAAATATGTTTTGTACTACCCATATTTGTATAAATTTTTTTTTCATCGGTGTTTACGTTAAATTCTGAAAAAGCAGAATTCTTGTTTTCTAGTTTTCTATACTTAAAAATAAATAAATAAAAATTAAATAAAAATTAAATAAAAATAAAATAAATAGATAAATCACATATACTGTTATTTATAACTATTTAAGAATTAAATTAAAAAAACTGAAAACCTATTACTTTTTAAATCCTTCACTGTCTCAATAACTTAATAACTATAACTGCCTGATGTTTAGTATTTTGAACTATCCAGCTAAAACAGTTAAAATATAGGTCGTCTGATAATTACAGTATTTGATGCAAACAGCGAATAAGTATCACAAATATTTTATTAATTATTGGTGTTCTGATTGTTAAATTTATTTGAAAATAACTATTTTGTTTCATTAACATGTTTTCAATAAATGCAGTCATAAAAACAATTATATTTATTTTTCTATAGGGTGTCCCTTACTGGGTCACAGAATGTCAATTACTGGGTCAGAGAGTGCCCATTACTGGACTTTTGGGTGTTTTGAAATATTTCTGTTATTTATAATTAAATTGTGATTCGTACTGGGAAATAAAACTATAAGAAAGTTTAAATATTGTAACATATTAATAAAAAATTGGAAAAACTGGGATATAATAAATTTAACTATTAATAAAAAAATAATTTAAAAAGAAATTTGTTAATGGTGTCCATTACTGGTACATCTGCCCTAGTTACTAAATTTATCATGGTCTTGTTTTTTTTTTTTTTTTTTTTTTTTTTTTTCAACAAAATTTTGCTTTTCTTTCAGTTTTAAAGAAGTATTTTTGGAAGCAGGGACATAAGCGAAACTTTAGCGGAAATTGAAATGTCTAGAAACCTTAGAAAAGAATCCGGGAAAGTGATTCGTTAATTTGAATGTTCAGGTTACAATTTTTTTATTGGCAACTTTCTTCTTATTTTGAGGTATAATCAAGTTTTAATGTTCAATCATTTTATTAAATTTATCTTATTTTTTCAAAAATATTTTTTTTCTAGCTTAGGAAAGTTTTGTGATATTCTGTAATAGAATTTTTTCTTACAAAGATCACAGATTATGTAATACTTTTGCATGTTTAAAGGTGCAATCTGCTTTTGATTTATAAGCATCAAACTGTTATCGAAATTCACATATAAATTTAAAAAAATGCATATGGCGCAGAGATCCGTTGAAAATAAATAATTTTAATATTAAATTTGTTTTAAAAATTTACTATTAAGTTGGGCTTCGATATGTAAGTGATGTAAGATTTGTGTTTATAAAATATTGTCAAATGGAGCACTTGTATTTGACCAAATAATTATATATATGTATTATCATGTATCGATTTCTTATCTTTATTCCGCATTTTAAGAAATTTCTTTGTTTATAAATAATTATGTCCAAGTATTTTCAAAAGGAATTAACAATTTCAAATACTATTTTATGTAATTTACACAAATAATATTATTAATTACCACAAACTAAAAATATAACTTTGAAATTAATATCGATATGGGATGTTTATCACCTTTTGTTCAACTTCATACATTTTTAAAATTATATTTATTAATAATGATTTATTCGAAATATAATTTTCTGTGTCATTCAGAATTTATTTAAGTTTCGTTTAAAATTCAGTTGACTGATAAAATCTTTAAAGATGTTGAATTTAGTGTTTTTGTTTGAACAAGTTACTCTTTCTTTTTTCAGCTTAAAGAAGTATTTGTTGAAGCAGGAACACAGTTTGATTTCGACGGAAATTGAAGTTTAGAGCAATCTTTGATAGATTCCGGGATATTGATTGGAAGTTTTGAAATCTTTATAGTATCTGTTTTTACAGATTGCTTTCTTTCTTCTTTAAAATATATTTTGAAAGAAGTCGGCTTATAATTTTATATTTATTTATTTAAATGTACGATCGGGTAAACGATATAAGTGCACTTATAAAATTATTGTTACAAAACTGTCTCAGAAAAAATAAAAATAGTCATTCGACTCGTATTATTTAAATTTTGTAAAAAATAAATTAAGTCGTCGTTTTCATACTGGACTTTGTTCTTTAAAACATATTTTCAAAGAAGGCGGCTTATAATTTTATATTTATTTATTCAAATGTACAATCGGTTAATTAATATGCGTGCACTTTTAAAATTATTGTAACAAAATTATCTCAGAAAAAATGTAAAATAGTTATTCGACTTGAAATATGTATTATTTAAATGTTGTAAAAAGTAAATTAAGTCTTCGTTTTCATACTGGATTTAAAATTACACCTCAGTTTATCAGAGAGTTTTGGGTTATATAAAAAAAACCTAATAATTTCAACAGCATTTCAATCGTTTAACAATAATTTGAAATGAATTCAACTCATTTGACTCGGGCCTCTCTTATTCAAATGTGATTCGATTGACATAAATTAAAAGAAAAAAATCCGAATTTAGCATCTTTAAAAATCTTCTAATTAAAGCAAATTTTATTTCCCTTTATTACTGGTGCCAAAAGCAAATTTAAGGAAGTTGCAAAGGAAGTTGATATTCAGTCAGACTGGAAATACGAGTTCAAATGGTTATCGTACGGTTCCTGCAATTTTCGGTACCAGTATTTGCTTATAGAAAATCTCTACTTAAATAAAGGCTAAATTCACTTGCTTAAACTACGTTTTTTAAATAAAAAATATTCACATTTTTCCTCTAAATCAACGAGTTCCCGTACGAAAACTTGTTAACTTATGTAGGATTTTCAAGTATCAAACATTTATAACCCGAAAACTACATGACTGAATACTTGACCCTACTGGAAGTTCTTGTTCAGTATATTAAAGTATTTTTTATAAAAAAAAAAACTGTGATTTGATATTCATATTGAAAATTTAATAGTGTGATGTCATTTCAGTATGAAGACAACTCTCTAGTTTTTCAAATGAAAATTTAAAGAAAACGAAATTTCTAGTCAATTCCTATAATTTTTCTTATCTAAACAAAATAGATGGTGACGATAACATTTTGATTTATCAAAAGGTATTAATTTATTTTCGACTCTACCGTGACTTAGATCTATGATAATGATGTATATATGCTGGCAAAATATACATTGTATACAGTTTGTATACTATCCCTTTAAGACTGGAAAATTTTTGAAGTTTTGCTTCTTTCCTCAAAATAATAGGATAATGTTTCGTTAAAAAAAAAAAAAAAATACCCGATGTCAAGATATGCCAACTGAGGATCCATGCCGTTTTCTGTGTGAAGGTGATAATATAATATAAAAAAGAAAAGTTCCCATTTAAACTGATGGCATACAGTTCACAGACAAATTGTCACACTAATTGTATACTATGCTCTTTTTTCAAAGAACGATGGCCTTAAAAGATAAATTAAGGGGGATAAGCCCCCTATCCCCCGTTTTATATTTTATCAGTGAACTTCCAAACCTGGTAAAGGAAGTTCCTTAACAGAATAAACTGGCCTATCAAATTTGTAGTAAATCGAAAAATTCAACATAAAAAACGCATTTATCTAAGTTGAGAGTGAAGGAGCCCCCTTTACATCTTTATACTTAACCAATGAACTCCCAAATCTAATCAAAAAAGCGTCTTATTAGAATAAACCGGCATACCAAACTCATCCCAATCGAATAATTCTGGATGAAAAATCCATTTATATAAATTAAGGGAGGGGGTTAGACCCCTTTCACACTTTATGCAGAAACAATGAGCATGGAAATCTAATTAAGAAAGGTCCTAATGAGAATAAACCGGTAAATCAGAGTTGAAGCAAATCGGATAGTTCAGCTGAAAAAATCCATTTATCTAAATTAAGGGGGGTTAGCACCCAGTTTCCTCATATTAACTTAACCAATAAACCTCCAAAATTAATCAGGGAAGCGCCATATAAGATTGAACCTGGAAAAAATTTAAAGGAAATCGGATAGTTTTATAAAGAATTATCGGGTTAGGCACATACGTACATATGTACGTACATACATGCATAATGGTCAGGTACTTTAGTTCTCAGATTTTGATAGCCAGTGAGCGAAAAAGATAATCGTTTAATAAACTGAAATAGGATGTCTAATTGAAAGATTTGAAAACTTAGCAACTTTCATCAATAGCCAGGAAATTATTCTAAGTACTTGAGCAAATCTGCATAGGATTTATGCGTGTAGATTTGTATTTTTAAATTGCATGCATTCAAAAAATTAGTTCTGTTGAGAAAAACATTTCAGTTAAAAATTCCTGTCAGCAGTTTTCAATTAATGATGTAAATGGTACGTGAAATATTTTGTGCAGCTCTGTATATGAGCTATAGAATTTATAAATATCGATTAACATGAAAAAGTTATTTAAATTTAAAAGCGCATACCGAAATTGAAAAAGCATTTTCAGCAGTTATTGCTCGTAGTTGTTTAATAAATTTTGTTAGTATGTTCCTTTCAATCAATGATAAATGCTGCAAATGCTGTATTCTATAGAATTCCTTTTGTAGCGAAATTAAACAATTTATATCAATTATATTCGAAATACCATTATGTAATTAAAATACGCTGAAAATGCTGTATTATATAGCAATCATTTTGTAGTGAAATTAAATTATTTATATCAGTTTAAATACATTCAAAATACCATAATTTCATTAAAATATGCTGCAAAAGGTTTTTCTCCCTTGACCATAACGTAATGAAAATTTTTAAAGTGTCCCTATAAATGAACTATTAATTTTACACACTTTATATACAATACCAAATAACCCCTTTTGACTCTCAAAAATGTGAATCGATTGAGCGAAAATTCGAGTATATTGATTAGAATTAGAGAATGAACAGACAGATAGATTTCCAGATAGACAAACGACCAGACAGATGGACAGACCACCGAATTCATAAAAACCTTTCAAAAGTATTAAAAAGGGCGATGTTTTTCCGTTTTATATTTATGACGTAGAAATCCGAAATTATCCATAATTAGCAAAAAAATGTTTAAAGTAGTTTCTCAATATTAAATTAAATAAAGTTAACATTCTTACAGAGCTTTATTCATGGACTTTCATAATATTAATTCATTTAATATAAATCTAAAGAAAGCCAGCGACAGTGTCTGGGACATTTGAAAGGAAAAGCTTTTCAAAAAGTTTCTGAAACTTTAATGAAAATTAATGACGATGGTTCTAATAAAAGTTTTAACTTCCTTGCTTTAAATATAGTAAAATTAAAAATCTTATATCTAATTTTTGAAGATAACTGAAAGTAACAATTTTAAGAAAATCAAAAGAAAAGAATTGACTAAAATAACGGTAATATCACCTTTTTAATAGTTTCCAACAAAGTTGAAAATTGTTTATACATTCGGTTTGTCTGTTTACATTCTAATTCTTTTAAATATACATAGATTTTGATGCAATAGATAAAAGTAATTTGAGTGGGCTCATCACCACAGGTTGGTATTGTATATGAAGCATGTAAGATTTATAGTTCATTTACAGGGACATTCAAAACAATTTTATTCCATTAGGTATATCGAGAAAAATCGTTTTCAGAGTACTGGAAGGTGATTACGTTATTATAAATGTTTTGAAAGCGATATAAACCATTGAATTTCACTATAAAATTATTACGATAGAATAAAAAAAACTTAATCCAAAACAACTACATGTCATGAGGACTACAATACATCCATTACGTTCAAAAACTTAAAATATTATGAATAAGAATCGACAGTAAAACTGCAATTGGATCACACATTTGAATAACATAAGATGTAAACTAATTGCTTAGCACAATAATTCACTCAGACTTCCATCTCTGGGGAAAATAGACAACACTACACTTAAAACTTATATCTGTCAATAATAGAACTCATAATTTTATATGGAGTATGTATCAGAGTGGGGAGGAGGCAACCTCACACAACAAGCTGGTAAAAAACCAACGTTAACACAAAAAGTTTCCTTCTAGGAATTTCTCAGGAATACAAAAAAGATATCAAGAGACGCACAACACGTACTCACAGGCATGCCACCCATCACACTAAAATTAAGATACGAACACGACAAATCATCTATCTTACAATTTAAAAATAACAGAATAGCGCATGCTCTTTTCCCCAACAAAGACATATAAGACAATGTCAGGGGCCGGCAGCTTCGCCCATAGAGAAATCATCACACTTACAAATAAACATTAAGTGCAGCAGTTACAGATCTGCCTAAAGTCACACGTTTTCCTGTGGTGACTCTGACACCAAGACCGGTGTTGGCGAAGCTTTTAGAGCAACAGAAAGCACAAAGAACGTACATCAGCGGATCTGCAGACTGGATGAAAAAAACTCCGTGTATCAAGCGGAACTGTATGCATATTTGACGTATTAGAATGAGTTGAAACAAACCCAAACAAAAGTATTTTCATCTTCAGCGACTGTCTTTCCGATCTGCAGGCTATTCACGCACGTAGAGAATAAGATTGTCTTGTACTACAAAAGCAAGTAAAACTAAAATCGCTTATTCAAAATATCTCGCTGGATTATGTCTCTGCTCATAAAGGCATTTTTGGAATAAGCTGTCTGATGACCTAGAGAAACTAACTACACAAAAACCATATACACAGATCTTTTAGAGCCCCAATCATGCTCCAATACCATGAGGATCCTGAAACAAAAGTTTTTCTTCAACTTTACAACCTCACGCCGTACATGACCAGTTTTCTGACGGGATATGGCCGTTTAAGGACTACCTAGACAGATTTAACAGATTCGCTGCCGCTCACGCGAAAGCGCGTGATATGGCGCCAGCATTAAGGGACCACTCACGCGCCAGCGCGTGATGTGGGGTGATGTCCAATAGCCAGTCACGGGAAAATCTTACACTGATTCTTTGTTATAAAATGTAAATCGGCTTCTGGGAAAAACCCACTTCCACAGTGCGACATTAACTATCATCACATCTTCACGTAAGAGGCAGCGAACGTGTTACGTAAACTTTTTTCCAACCTGTGTGATTGCGATGAAAGGGGCACGGAAAGCCATGTCTCCTTCCACTCAGAAAGGTCACAACGACTCGTAACAACGACTTTACTATTTTTTTTTTTTTATTGTTGTTAAAACTCTAGACTAAGTACGTCGCTACAAAAATGATTCTATATGTGATCTGTAATTAAAAAAAAAATGTAAAACATTATATAAGTAACATCTTTTTCAAACTTACCTCATTTTACAAAAAAAAAAAAAAAGAAAAGAAAAGAAAAGAAAAACACTTTCTAAGAGTCACACACGGAACAGAAGAATCGCCCTAAAGTATAATTATGAATTAAATAAACAAAAAGATTTAACAACTTTGTTTAAAATTTTGAAGTCAACTCCATGTCTGATTCGGGAACATTTAATTTTGCAAAATTTGATTTTGTACCTGTACTAATAAAAAATAAAAGTTTTTTTTTTAATAATTAGAACATTTTCGGTACTGTGTGATTGAAAGTAACTTTTTATAAAAAAGTGGTGACGCCGAATAAAATTTCTGTAACAGTTAACCGTAAAATAAGGCTAAATATGTTGAAATCAAAAAGTACATATTTGCATTACTAAGTTTAATAAACTAAAAAGGAAGAAAATAGTTTAATGAAAAATAACTATACAGATATAACTTTATCCTTACGGCTTAAACCTCTTCGAGACGAGCGTGTTTTACAAAACTTTTAATCCTTTATCACCGGTTTTTTAAAGCAGAATTTTTTGGATAATTGAATCGCAAAAATGGTCGGATTTAATATGGTAAAATTTACAACAAAATTTGTCAATAAAAATTGTTCCCGGGAGATTAATTGGGAGAATTGAGATGTTTTTCGGTTGAAAAATTTAATTTATTTATTTGCATTTTCTTATTCCCTGTACATAATATGTTTACAATGATTTGGCAAAATTCGAGTCGTTGCGTAGTTATTATGTGCTTTACCGTAGTATGTTCCTAAGCTTATACTGTTTTTGTTTATTTGTTTTTCTTTTGGCACACAAGAATTTTTATTTTGAAGTATTTTACGCAAAAGAATTTTTTGCAAACTCGGCGGGATCTGAAAGCAAAAACTATTAAACAGTTCCTGCTTTTTTTTTTAATTAAAGGTCGTGTAATTTATTGGAGCTTGTACCACTTTCATCCAATTTTAGAAAAAAATAAACATTTAAGAAGACCGACAAAAGCCCCGTTTCCAATGCAGTTTTTCAAGACACCTCAGAACGATTATTTTACCCCCTACTCTGTTTCCAGTGCACAAGCCGGTTAGAAGAAGTACCAAGCCTAGGTCATTTTCCCCCCAAAATCAGACCTGCATCCGACTAGGTCAGTAATTCGCCTTTTACCCATGATTCAGTTCGGGTAAACAAACCACCAGCGCCACTTTTCCGGAATTACTGATTTATTTAACAGTGTGTGTTGACGTTAGTGTTCCATGCGATCATTTTTTTATTACGTTTGTTGTTTGTTTTATTATTATTATTTATATTTATTGTACCAAGTATGAGTTTGGACGTGAATACATCACGTTGGACTGTTGATGAAACAAAAATTTTGCTAAGTATGTGGTCGGAGGAATATATCCAGGACCAGTTAGACGGAACTGTTAGAGATTCCGAAGTCTATAAGAAACTGGAGAAAATGATGAGAGAAAAATTGTTTAACAGGACTTCCTCGCAAATAAAGACAAGACTAAAAGTTCTTAAAAGAAGCTACCGAGAACAAAGGGATAAACTGAAAACTACAGGACAACATGGAAAAATTAAGTTTCCATTCTATGCACAAATGGATAGTGTGTTGGGACACAGAGACAGAGTAAGCACAAACCCAACAGGAGTGATTGAAACGGCAATCCCAGGCCTTGATAAAAACGGTAAGTTAATATTTTTTTATTCTTGATTATTTATTCTAAAGTCAGAAATGTCAAATATTAAATGAATATTAACATTAACATCATAATAACAGGGATAAAATTAGGGATGGGACGAATAGTGATTTAGCCGAATACCGAATATTCGGCCAAATTTTAGGCCGAATACCGAATATTCGGCGGCCGAATACCAACATTTTTTTATAACGAAAATAACTTTTGATTTTATATAATTTAAAAAATAGGAGCTCATTAATCATTACTACTCTTAAATGTGCTTTTAAATGTATTTTTAAATTTGAAAAACTTTTGAAATTGCATTATATTCTTATCAAATTGATTTTCAGTAAGTCGGGATGTTAAGATATTTCCATTAAAATATGAAGAATGTACTTCACTTTTATTATTAAGTGATACTTTTATCCTTTCTTGCATACAAAATCAATAATATTCATAGTCTGTCTCTCTCTCTCAGAACTCACGAGGAAATATTTTCTGAAATAACCTTTAATGAAGTAAATTTTATCATTGAGAACTTGTGTCCCTAATGATAGAATTTTTTTAAAGATTGAGACTGTTCTGAAAGCAGTTGCTAAGTTTTAAATTACAAATTACGTTAAAGCAAAAGATATGCTTAAAATAGAATGCATATGTTAACAAAATCTTTGACATTTGAATTGACATGTACAATATTCAATTTCAAAATTCTGCTTATTCAAAAAGCATTAAAAAGATAAACAGAAATTGATAACAACCTTGAAAGAAGAAAGATGTAGATTAAAAATATATACTTAAATAATGTTACCATTAAAGTCAGTAATTTCGCAAATAAATATTTAAAAGTGAAAACAATAGAATAAAATAATTATTTTGTGCAATATTTAGAATTTATATTTAAATATTTATAAAACAATCTTCATAAACAAGTTGTGTCATCTACTGAGTATCTAGTTTAACACCAGTTCTGTTTTCAGATGTACCGTTGTACTCAGAATAGTAGTATTTGATATTAAATCTTGAAAATGAATCTTCGTTAATACACCTAGTGAATGAATTTTTTCATATCTTACTTTATGGAAAATCAGTTACAAATTTCATATGAGCCTTTTTTATATGTGCATGGAATTTGCAGACATTAATAAATATTCAAGTGTTTTAAAATAAGGCAGTTTTTTTTTTTTTTTTTTTTTTTTTTTTAAATAAGTGTTGTTATATTTTGAATTGTAATATATCATTCTCTAATGAAGACATTTCCCATACAATTAAATCTCCAACTTGGGCAGCATTTTCTAAAATATCACTCACTTTTATAGGAAATACAGAAAGGCTGTGTATTTTTAGCAATCGAATAACTGTATATTTTGTAAGTAAAGATGAGAATGACTTCATGAATGAAGTAGCCAATTTGGATTAGAGAAAAAAAAATTGTAAGAAATGAAACTCTTTAAATCCTAAATTTATTTGGCAAGATATCTTTCACTATTCGGCAAGATTTTACCAATATTTGGCCAGATATATCTAAATATTCGGCTACAGGTATTCGGCCGAAGTATTCAGTCAACAAGCCTTCAATATTCGGCCAACCGAATATTTGGCAAAAGGGCCGAATACCAAATAGTGGCCAAATATTCGTCCCATCTCTAGATAAAATCATATTTACTTAATTATTGACGTTATACCTACTTCAATAAGTATAGTATATTTGACATCTCTGCGAACTTATTTTTAATTGAATAGAATCACTATAATGTTTTATGTATTCGACGTACATTTCTATTAATTAACATTCATGTATAGATGTTTTGCATAACAGTTAAATAAACACACGAGTAACAAATACTTTTTACCATATTTTTAATATTTATTATATTATTTTTAAAGAATCTATGGCAGAACTATTTAAATTTTTTGAGTTATTTCTTTTTCTGTTATTTTGAATAATTAAAAATGTAATTGCTCAGGTGTAGAAATTGTACAAAAGTTCAGAAATATATATTAAATCAGAAAAAAATGATGAAAGAACAGGCATTTAACATATCTTTTGGGTAAAAGTTTTTTTAAGGAAAAAAACAAACAATTGGTCGAGGAAACAATGATGCATCTAATATTACACGGCAAAAAATATATTTTTAGAAATGAAGTTTCAGATTCAAATTTTTGTGCATTTTATATGCCATTTTCAAATAGTAATTTAAGCTTGATAATTCATGAATATTAATCAAAAAGTTACTAATTTTTATTTGTACTATAGAATTAAAAATATATATATATACTTTTCTCTTTTTATCAGTTTGTGTTTTAAGTGCCCCTTATAAGTAAATTAGCTTAGACATTTTCTGAATTTAGAAAATGTCGGTTGATTTTTTTCTTCTTTATTTTTGGAGGGGGGGGGGGGCAATTGTCAATTTATTTAACACACAAAATTACTTTATTTCCTAACTTTTATATTCTTTTGAATTTTTCATATTTCTTTTAAATTTACTGTTATGCTTGTATATAATATATATTGTCCCATTTCTTTTATGACTGTTAATAAGTTTTTTAAAAATATAATTTTTTTATGGGGGGAGAGGGGGGGGTAACCCGGGGCTCAAGATGAAGTTACAATTCTTAACTGACTGACGAAATCTGCAATTCTTTCCCTGCAGAAAATTGATTAAATTGATTTTTTCTTGCAGTGACAAATTCATGATTTTCTTGTGCTTTGGACAAAATTTGCATTTTTTATATGATTGGCAAAATTTGTGTTCTTTAAGAGGCTTATGAACAAAATTCGCATTTTTAAGCAATTCATTGATAAAATTAGCAATCCATAGATGAAATTTGCTTTTTTTTTTAATTCCTCACTGTCTTTGAACAAATTTCACGTTTTTTTTTTTTTTTTTCACTGTTTTTGAATGAAATTTGAATTTTTTTTTCCTCCGGTCTTTTGTCTCAACTCGTGTCCAGTCACATTCCCAGAGGATAAATAAAAAGAATATTGCCCAGTTAAACTGATGGCATCCAGCCCACAGGCTATGCTTACTAATTATATATTATAGCCTTATATACTGTATTTACTCGTGTATAGGGCGCACACATGTATAAGACGCACCCCTACTTTACAAGAAAAAATGGCGATTTCTTAAAATCTCGTATATAAGGCGCACCATAAATTTGATATGCTAATGAAGAATTACCAAATGAATTTCAGTAAAAAGAAGTCGAAACAAACATTTCACCAGACCAGAAAACAAGACGAAAATGCATTTTTAGATTTTGGGTTGTAAGAGAATGACAGCAAATAGGAATGAGTAACGGTAAAGAGAATTGCTAATTAGCGTTTAGATAATTTCATTAGCTCTGTTGTATAAAAAACTGCAAGGAATGAAATAAATATGCACTAAAACTTCAATTAAGTGACATTTTTCGAGTTTTAATATCTTCTTTGAATAATTTCTTGTTTCATATGTATATCGCTCGACTGCATCCAACCTTAAAAAATTTTTATGTGTATGAGACGCACCTAGGAGTTTTGCCAGAAAAAAGTGCGCATTATACACGAGTAAATACGGTAATAATGCCCTTCGAAAAACAAATTAAGGGAGGAAATATCCCCCCCTCCCCATTTACTTTCTTTATACTTAACCATTGAACCCCCAAAACTAATCAGGGATATGTCTTATCATGCAATAAACCTATATCCAAAATTTGAAGCAAGTCTAATAATTCTGCATAATAACCCATTTATGTAATTTAAGAAGTGTTGTCCCCTGTTTCCTCCTTTATACTTAACCATTAAACCTCCAAACTGTTCAGAAACTCTAGTTATCAGAAAGAACCTACAGCCAAAATTTAAAGCAAATCTGATAACTCTGCATAAAACTATTTAGCTAACTTAAGGAGAAAGTAATTGCCTGTACCCGTCATTAAACTTAACAAAAGAAAACGGAATTTTATTTCAGTCCCAAACGATTCCGCCTTAGACATATAGTAGTGTATATATATATATGTTTATTTTTTATATGAATTATTAAAAAATAATACTAACATGATAAAAAAAATTTTTGTCTAGGAACATCAACACATACCTTTGAAGAACATGCTAGCTTATCAATGGAAGATGAAGAAATTCTTGAGTAAGACTTTTTTTTTCCCCCTTCAAGTTATGTATTATTGTACATCTTAACATTCATTAACAATGTATTTATAAAGCAAAGGTAAGTTTTTTATACTTTTTTATGATTTTTTCAGCTCTGATTTGGACACTACTTTGAATAGTGAGCAGCCAAGGAGCCAGATGGAGAATTTACTTCTCGAGCAAGATGGACTGGATGAAGGAGAAATGATAAACAATGAAAATTTTTATGATTCAGTAATAGAATCTCAGTCAGGTATCATTACATAATTAAATTTCAATATTATTTAATCATTATTAAATATTTATAACCAAGATGCAAGTTTTATTATATTTAAAATTTATTCAATGATTAGAACTGTTTTTTCAGTTATTGAGTCAATAAAAATACAGGGGGGCTATTAAATTTGGAAAACAGAGAATTGTGGAGAAATCAGGGAGGTTTAATCTGGAAAAGTTGGGGAACTTTTGTAATGATACTTGAAAATCAGGGAAATTTGTCTTAGACGAAATTCACGTTTTTTAATGATCTTTTAACGAGATTTGGTTTTTTTAAGCAATCTGACAAAATTTACAATTATTTCATGATCTTTTGACGAAATTTGAGGTTGTTTCATGAACCTTTGACGGAATTTGCTGCTGTTTCGCGATCTTTTCACAAAATTTGCTGCTTTTAGTGATTTTTGGACGAAGTTTGTGGTTTTCGCTATGTTTTGACAGTATTTTGCAGTTGTTTCACGGTCTTTTGACGTTATGTGCAGTTGTTTCACATTCTTTTGACTAAATATGCGGTTATTTCTATGAAATTTGCAGGGGAGGGAGTTTCGCGATCTTTTGATGAAAGGTGCTTTCATTTCTCATTCTTTTGTCAGAATTTGAGTTCATTTCGCAATTTTTTAATGAAACTTGCAACTTTTTAGACAAAATTTGCAATCCCTTTTTTCGTGATTCTTGGACAAAATTCACGATATGTCTGAATTTTCAGTAAATCTCAGAGAATTATGGAATGTGTTCTTAAAATCGAAATAAATTGTATATGTTTCTGCAAAATTTCCCCCGATCCTAGATTGCCAGATCGGACATATTTTGCATCCCTGAAGATATGTTATTATGATAAAGTTATCAATTAAGGTTCTTATGCTAGTATTCTAAAATGATAAAAAGCAAATTTTATTCAACTTTAACTTAATCATAGAATTTTTTCCCCATGATATCTCAACCCGTCATCATTTTCACCATATCAAAATTTACAAATGCACATTTCACACTGTATTCACATTTTAAAAAAATTGGCATTTTAATTTGATAATTTTAAATAAAATAATTACACTGTTCTTTTTTTATATCTTTATTTAAATGAGTTTTTGGTGAGCATTTATGAATAATCAATAAACTTTAACACTTTATTATTTTTTCTTTACAATTTTTTTTTATTATTATTTTTTTTTAAGGTCCATCAGAACCAGGTCCATCAAGTTCAAATACAAGGAATAGGAAGAAGAGGAAATCTTTGAAAGACATTTTACCTCAGGCAATGGACAAATGTGTCAACACTTTTATAACTTACCAGAAAGATATAGATAAAGAAATTTTGGAGATGGAAAAAGAGCAGTTAAAAATAGAAAAAGAAAATTTAGCTTTAAAAAAAGAAGCCTTTGAATATTTTAAAAAAGTGTTTCAATAAACGTATATATTTTAACTTTTGTATGTCTATTTTTTTGTATGTGAAGAAGTGGGTTAAAAACTCAATTTACCCACTCACATTTTTTTTGCCAAATTAGAATCTGCCATAGAATTATGCACAGATGTTATATGTGTACCACATTGGCACAATTGCAACAAAACAGCAACTGTATGCCTCACATGTTAACCCGGCTATTGTTATTTATTCTTTAATAAACTATTTACTTTTATTTTCTTTTTTTAAATGATATAAATTATTTTGTTCCATAATTTTTAACTAAACGTTTTTTATTATTTCTTTTTGAAAACAATAGAAATTAGTTTAAAAATATGTAAGTAACTGGTATTTGAAAACGAAGTTTTTGCCAAATTGGCATTAGAAAAATAATGTACCAATGTGGTGTGTATGTGACATTTGTGTTGTTAAATCAAGAACTTTGTATTTTTATGCTAGGCTGGGGTAGATAATTTACAAATTTGGAAAGCATATACAACATGCATATGACACCTGATACATTGAAAATTCAGAGCTAGTGTGCATTGTAGATGCACATATATAATCTTGTTTTTAATAGGGATGTACCGAATATTTGGTATCTATTCAGTATTCGGCCATGTTACCAAAAATTCGGTTAGGCCGAATATCAAACTATTCTGTTAAGCCGAATATCAAACTATTCTGTTAAGCCGAATATCAAACTATTCTGTTAAGACGAATATAAAACTATTCAGCCTGCCGAATATTTGGTTTGTCCGAATACCAAAGTATTCGGTCAAATCGAGTACTTAATAAAGCCTTTTAAAACACATTTTAAAAGACTTTTCACAATTTCTACTTTTAACTGTCAATTTATTAATATATTTAAAATAATTAGAAATAAAATCATATTTAACTAATATAGAATGTTTTTACATTATTTATTTGCTGTTTGTAAAGTTTAACTTAAGAAAATTAACCATGAGAAGGATTAAAATTGATTTATTAGGATTCTCCTTAGGAATAAATGATGCGAGTGCAGATGTAACTTCCTAAATTCTATTTTGTAAATAATCTGTTTCTTGCTTTTCCCCAAAAGTCCTTAAACAAGAAAGGAAAACTTTTGAGATTAGTAATAGCTATCAAAATAGACAATTTTTTGTTTATGAAACCATAATCACAATCAACTTATTGAATCATAAATGCATTGTATTTCATCTCACTCTAGGTCAAACTTGCGTTTTTGTTTGTTGCATTAACAATAAATAAGATACCATAACTATATTTTCAACTCGCATGAATTGATTTCTCTAAAATATGATGGGAAGGATGGAAAATGCTACTATTCATAAGAAAAGAACTATGAGCTAGACATTCTTTTATTCAGAATTAAGTTGAAAGTATTTATACTTAATATTGAAAAAAAATCTTGCTTGTTTTATTTAAAAAGAACAAATATGAGACTGTAGAGTTTTTCTTCAACTATTTTTTCATTATTTCTCTTTGATTTCAAAATGTTTGTTTCAATTCATTGAAGAAATGAAATTTAAAATTTAACTAATTGAAAAAGTCTCATAATTATTCTTCTTAAATAAAAAAGGCAGATATTTTTCAATACTGAATATTCTTATAAAAAGCTCTTGTTTATCAAAATATAAGTTTCTCTTAATAAATATTATGTAAAATTGTTTTAAAAAGTAACATTTTAATACCTTTAAACTTAATATAAAAAGTATTTGGAAAGCCGAATATTCGGTATTCAGCCCAATAATTACTTTTCGGGTAGCCGAATATTCGGTATTCGGCAAAATCACTATTCAGTGCATCCCTAGTTTTTAACATGCCATATGCTTGAGCTGCGTCTTGTGAAAATAACATCATGCTGTTTGAAGACCACTGAATACAAGGCCTGAGCACTGACAAAAAAAAAAAGTCTGTCATAGGTGTTTTTCCCCCCACTGTAATTTAAACCATACTGTTCAATACTTTTTTTTTTTTACATTTGCAACAAAGTTTTGCATTACTTTTTACACATTAAAAATATTTGTCAGTTTCATATGTTGCTCGTTCAAGCAGACCAGTAAAAATATTTTTACTGTGCTTTCATTAAGATTTTAAACATTCTGTATTCTATTTCCTCGACAAATGATTTGTGCCCATTTGCAGCACCACCTTCTGGCATATTTCTTATTTTCAACAAAGTTTTCCATTATTTTTGTATACATTAAAAATATATGTAAATTTCATATTGTAATGATTTATGATAGCACTCAATTCTTACTAGAATATTAAAAAAAAAAAAAAAAAAAAAAAAAAAAAAAAAAAAAAAAAAGCTGCAAGCAAGCTGTGTTTGCATAGCAATCCCAATGTGAATTGCTATGCTATTCATTGGACTTGTTGAGGGTTAGCGAGCAGGGGGCTGAGCCGCTCAGTGTAACTGATAAAAGACTGCATTCACAGTGCATGTGAATGTTGAAACATTAAAATACTTTTCTTCCAAATATAGTTTCTTTTTAAGAATTAGTTAAAATATATATTTTGTTAAAGACACAAAAAATAGTGAAATTAGGGAAGAGTACGGCTCGGCCCAAGCTCCCTTCATCTGGTGATCTGTATTACATATTTTCAAAAAGTTAGAATTAAGCAAAGGAACTTAAAAAGTTGAATATAAACAATCTACTTTAATGTTAAAAAAAATTGGAAAAAACAAGAAAAATACATTATTTTACTCAAGAATAAGTATAATTAAGAATTAAGAAGTATTTCACTCTCAGGTACATTCCAATCTTCTAAATATTCATCTTCTTCAACATTGCAGAGATTGTGCAATATGCAGCAAGCTAACACCTGGATTTTTAAATGATCGATATTACAATAATTTTCTTTCAATAGACAACGCCATCGACCTTTCAACTGACCAAAAGCATGCTCAACAACTATTCGCCCCTTGCTCAGTGATTTATTAAATAATTTCATATTATTATTTAATATTCTTCCATATGGCTTCTTTAACCAAGTTAAAGCAGGATAAGCCTGATCTGCAACAATAAATGGCCTCGACTGTGTATTTTGTACAGAAATTGTAGCTGGCAAAAACAATTGATTGGTCTCACCAGCTCTGTACAATTTTGAATTCCTAAATACACGGGCATCATGTACAGATCCAGGCCATCCAACAGTAACGTTGATAAAAGAAGTGGAAGAATCAACCACTGCTTGGAGCAAAATAGCATAGCATTGCTTCCGGCAGTAAAAGTTTTTAGCGTTGTCTATAGGTACTTTTATACGTATAAAAGAGCCATCTAAGGCACCACAACACCCGGGGAGGCCACCTTTGGCTATAAAACCATCGGCAACTTCTTGCAGTTTCTCTCCAGTCGGAAATTCTATAGGAAATGTTTTGCATATTGCCAGGCACACTTCATTTATAATTTAGCAAGCAGTTGATCTAGCAACACCGAATTCTCTAGCAACAGAACGCAATTCACCGCAGCTTCCCAACTTGATTAAGGTGATGCCGACTCTCTTGGGAACAGAAATCGGTTTTCTGATGCTATTTTTCTTCAGTAATGGCTCCAGCTTCTGACAAAGCATAAGGAATGTTGATCTGAAAGGCAAATTTTACAAAAATTAAAAACAAAAGAAATGTCATAAATAATAACATTGTTCAAACACAATTGACAAAGAAAAATAACTTTTTTAATAAATAGTAAAAAAAAGCAGAGGCTAGTGCATAATTTTTTTTTTCTTTTTTTTTTTTTTTTAGGGCACAATTTGTAGAAAGTAAATATTTTGAAACAAAAGATGAAATGTAGCTATTCAAATTTGAATCAAGTGGTGTTGGTGCTATTTATGATGGCCCATTATCAGCACAAGGGGTATAGACCCAAAAAAGGGGGGGGGCCTCCAGGTTTGGCATGGTTTAAAATAAATGTTTTTTCTCCCCCCCCCCAAAAAAAAAAAAAAAAATATTGCTTTTTTGAGAAGAAATTTATTAACATTTTTTTTCTTTATAATTTACGTTTTCATATTATTCGGTATTAATAATTTCTACTATTAATACTTTATTTTAGATATAGTGGATTTTGCTCATTTTTTAATGCATAGGATTAAAATCAATATGTGTTGATGAACATATCTATTGCTCTAAAGCTTTTTTTTTTTTTTTTTTTTCTTTAAACATAGATTATTTAGCACAATTAATAACAAAACACAATGATCTTTAAGATTTTGCTCAAGCTGTAAAAGACATTTTTCTTAACTGGGGAGATTATCTTGAAAAATTAAAATCAAAATTAGAAGTCGAATAAGAGAGTAATTGGGTGCTAGTAAAAGCATAATAATAATAACACAATCTTTTTTTTTTTTTTTTTTCTCCTGTTATCTGCTGAATATAATGACCAAAATGTTGTCTTCGAATTGTCACTCAAAAAACAAAACCCCAAGAAGTTGAAATTTATTATTTGAACAACTGTGGAAAAGAATTTTATATTTACCAAACCAAGGGTTCAGAAAATGTTTCTACTCCTAACATTTCTCCAAATCCACATGAAAAATTTTCAATGTTATAGGTAAATGCTGTATTACTGTATGCATAGAAAATTTATTCTCGCCTACAATAATGGAACTTATTAATACGAAAGACAAAAGTTAGGTTGTCTAGAAGCAGAAGCAAAGTTTACTCAGAATTTTTCAAAAAAGGAGGTGAATATTGCTATTGTACTGACAGAGTTCCCCCCAGAGGGTTTCAGGGGGGTGCTCCGCCCCTCCTGCCCTTTAGTTTAAAAAATAGCGCCCCTCTTGCCCTTGATCCAAAAACTTGCACCCCTCTTGTCGCTCATTCAAAAAAATAACACCCTTTTTGGCCCCACATTTGAAAAAACGCAGCCCTTCAGTGATGATGCGGACGTGCTGTAGCGCGTAAATTATGTGAAAAAGTAGCTTTTACGAGTTTCATGATGTGTAACTTTGTCAAAAGATTGCGAAAAAAAGGCAAATTTTGTTAAAAAATCTCGAAATAACGACTACTTTCTGGCAAGATTCGCGAAAAAAGGGCAAATTTTGTTAAAAAATCGCGAAATAACGACTACTTTCTGGCAAGATTCACGAAAAAATGGCTAATTTCGTCACAAAATCTCGAAAAAGTGGCAGATTTCCTCAAAAGATCATGAAAAATGGCAAATTTCGTCCAAAAAACGAGATAAAACGGAAAATTTTGTCAAACTATTCGTGAAAAACAAAAACTTTTGCCGAAAGTTTACGAAAAGCGGCAAATTCCGTACAAAAATCTCAATAAAACCTGTAAAACAATTCACAAAAAAGGCAAAATTTACCAAAAATTTGCAAAAAAAAAAAAAAGCAAACTTCATCAAAATAGCCTAAAAAAACGGCAGTTTCCTCAAAAAAAAAAAAAAAAAAAAAAAAAAAAAAAAAAAACACTTTTTGTCAAAGGAGCACACAAAAAAAGTTAATGCCAGAAGTGAATTTTTTTGTACTATAAACTAATTTTCCTGCTTCAAAATTGTGTTTTTCTTGCTACTATAACGAACTTTCCTGATTTACAATCATTTTCATGCAAGAGAAAATTGTATCCGGGGCATAATTAGAGAAAAGAGGAGGTGATTCCACACCCGCTACGAACTGTGTGCTTTTTTTTTTTTTTTTTTTTTTGCGCCCCTTTTTTGAAATCTCGTTTTTTTTCGTGTTTAAACGTGACAAAATTGCCGATTTTTCGAGATCTTTTGAAGCATTTTTTGTCATCTTTTAACAAAAGATGCCGTTTTTTCGCGATTTTTCACAATCTTTTAACAAAATCTGCTGTTTTTGCGATCTTTTAATAAAACTTGCTTTTTTTGCAATGTTTTAACAAAATTGGTCGTTTTTTCACCATCTTTTAACAATATTTGCCATTTTTTCAATTTTTTTTTTAATAATTTTTTTGGATTCTTTGATGGAATTTCTGTATTTCTAAGATTTTTTGAACCACTAGATTCTAGATTCAACTCTATAAAAGTGCCCTTAAAAATCAAATAAGTGCCCTGAAGAATGTAAAAAGTGCCCTTTTCAGAACAGTAGCGCCCTGCTTCTTTTTAAAACTGGGGGAAACTCTGGTACTGATATCCGGGACTTTTTGAAGCTATGAATCAAACAGCCGAAAACGAAATTGTATTTTTGTTTGGTCTCTATTTAATACAGTAATTATTATACATTACTTACATTAATAAAACTGATGTAAATTAAAATCTTTTATTTAAATGAGTTTCATTCTACCATTAGTCAAGAATTTCTACTATTTACTATTAGTTTCAAAAATTTAAATAATAAAAAAATATGTTGATTAAATTGAAATATATAACATTTAATTGATTTTATGTATTTTCGATAAAATTTCTTTTCATTTAGGCAATGGTTGAAGATCTCTAGATAATTGCTGAGTGTGATCTTGGCTAAAAAGCTGATATAATTATTAATTTAGCATATATACTTAATTAAATTTGTTTTGGTCGAGTGAAATTAATTTATAAAAGATTATTGGAAGAAGATATTTATTAGATCTTACAAAATTGAAAATATATGGTAAATTGTTTAGAAAAACAGTTTCTTCTACTTAAAAGAAACCTATTTCTTCCGGCCGTTTTCTTTCACTGCCAAAGAAACTTGACAACCCTAGTGATAGTACATATATGCACACCTATTATGTTACATATAAGTAAAAAGTTCAATTTAGATATGTTCTTTAGGATATCTGGCTATGTTTAAAATGTCAATTTAGATAAAAAATCAGAATTCATTATTATTATTACTTGTTTATCTTCAGAATGAACATTTCTGTTCCTAAATTTAGTTTTACTTTTCCTTTACGCCAATTAGAAATGAAATTAGAGCTTTTTTTAAAAAATAAAAAACAGACAATGAAACTTAAACTGAAGTTGAAAACATTAAATGTGTTTTAAGAAAATTATATTTTTATCAGAAAAAGTAAACGACTGCTGCTTTAACTCAAAATTTTATTATCCTATAACCCCAAGTTTCTTGTATAGATTCCGGATAATTTCTTGAGTGTATTGAACTAAAGAATTAGCTCCAAGTGACTTATTTGTTGATATAGGAACTATTTTTATGAAGTATTACACATAAGATGACTGAAATTTTCTATGTAATTGAATACAATCAGCTGAATTTCTTTTACATTTCTGTATGTTAACTAGTTTTTAGCTAATTACTGACAAGAGTGTCTAATATGCATATGTTGTAAAAAAAAATTGAGTTATATGCACTATTGTCTCCTTTTTTTATATGTGTGTGAGGATAGAGGAGCAACTGTGTAGAGGGGTTTTTATTTGGAAAGTTTCATTAGAATTCCAAAGTATTTGTTTTAAATAAGGAGGTGGCTGCATAGATCACCACTGCAAGAAGTTGATTCCTGAAATGCCAAGATTAGCAACATTTGATTAGCATATTAAAATGCAACTGGTCTGTCAACTCATATTTTTGTAGAAAACATCTTCAGACTCGATTTTAGTAGTTGATTGGTAGGTTTATCGTTGTGTTTTTCTTTACACAAAAAGGTATAAATATACAGAACTGGGAATAGGAAATTCTAATTTACCGCAGTTACTTGGTCCTTGTATTTCCTGCACAATAAAATATTTCCTGACGATTAAAAAAATACACATGTAATTGTTCAAGTTTTGACTTCTGTCGACAATTCCGAATTTTTTTTGTTTTTTTACGGATTTTGCAATAAATAATATTTATAATATACATGGAATTTAGAGAAGCAGGAAGTTGTTGTTTGGCATGTGACCATTTATTGATCTTATGCACCTCGATTTTATATATGCCCCCCCCCCCCCTGCGTTACCTTGGGGAGGAGCAGTTTTCGAAATTTAATGTTCAATTCGAGATTATGTTCGGTTGTTCGTTCAATTCGATTTTTTTTTTTTTTGTTTACAAGATTTTGCTGTGCTTGCACACTGCATTTAGTATATGATGCCGTGTACAACGAGGACCCAGTTTGAAATTTCATATAACAAGATTGCGTATAAATTAGAGACACCAACGAAAGGAGGGTCTCACTAGCGAGTGAATCCGTTGTGTCTTTATTAACACCGACTCATTCACCTGTAGTAGACTCTTGATAAAATTGAATCCTGTATGGTATAAAAGCAATTGCAAACTGGAGTCATCCAGAAAAATTTTACATAATCGAAAGTTATCTAGATGTTCATACAATCGAGAAAAACTTCTCATTATCACCCATCACTACTGTGCATATTCCAATATACTTTGTTCAGTGAAAATTAATTTTGCCATAGGTAATATTATGAAAAAAAATTGAATAGTAAGTAGAATCACAAGCACTGAAGAAATTCATCACAAAATTCAAATTTAGTGGGTACATGTATATAATTTTTTAAAGAAAATAATGCGTTAAGACAATTAAGTTAGTTTAAATTTAACTAAAAAATACTTCATTATTGTTATTATGCTGATTAAATTTATATCAATTAAACAAAACAGAAGTTTCAGTAGTACTTAAAAGACATATATTAAATGAAAAATCACTTACCTGGTAACACGAAAATCTTTTTTAAACTCAGAATCATAGAAATTTTTCCGAACAAGCTTGTCCCACCAGCTAGAGTCACGGTCTTTGGCCCAAAATCGGCGATCTGGAAAACCAGCCATGGCTATTGCTCGCAGATTTTCTAGGAATAAGCTCGCATTTTGCTTTCGATTTCGATAATACTTGCGCCGCAAGTTCCTAAGTCGTATATTTCTTGTTGGCTCTAGAAAAAATTCGATAAATATCTGAAATAATAACATGCGATCAGCCATTTTTATACTAATGCAAAGAAATGACGATGCAAGCGCGCCGAATGTAACAAAACGTCTAGTGTTTGTGTTTACGCCGGAAGTTCGCAAATCGCTTCACCAATCAGCCAATCATAGATCAGAACGAAGAATTGCGCAGTTTCCGGATTTTTTAAGGGGATTGGTTTTGTGCTTGCGTATGGAAACGGGTGCAAAATAAAAGCAGGCATGACAACCGTATATCACCCCCCCCCCCCCCCTCCTAAAAGCCAGTTTGATTTCAAAAGCCTTTGGAAACGGGGCTAAAAGGAACAATAAGGGTTTAAAATGGACATTTTTTTCTTCAAATCGTTGCAACTGTATTTAATTTAATTTTTTTTTAATCTTTAAGTAGACCAAGCTCTAAACAATCTTATCTTACATAAACGTTAACTGAAAGTGATTGTGTCATATTCTTCCTTAGTCTATACACTTTAGTACCTTATACCTCCGATATAACTACGTGATATCGGGCACGTTGTAAGAAGGGTTATTAAAAGAATATTAAACTTATCCAATTAAAATGAAGTAACAATTTATTTACATATCAATACGAATTTTGTAAATATTAGTTTTTGTTACATTGTCTCTGTTATCAGGCAAACCTGTCTATTATTTGTCAGTGAATGTCTACGGCAGTTTGGCGAAATATTATAGTTATCGCGAAGTTGACGTCACTTTTGACGACTAATTTTGGTTGCCAAATTTGGCGATCAAACTTGGCGATTATTGGCGATGGTAACCCTTTACCTCTCTATGGTAACCCCCCTTAGGTATACTGATACATTGAATGTTATTCCGGTGTTTTCTGGATTTTTCTAGAAGCTTGTAGCAATTTCCAGTGCATGCCACGAGCCTATATGTAGGAGAGCGATGTGAGCTGGGAGTGGTTATTATTTGTCAGTCAGTCATTGAGGGAGCTACTAGACGATTATTTAAGCAGGTTTGCTTGAGTATTGTAATTTATCTACGCTGTTTTTGAATGTGATATAGTGTTGAGACGTTGAGTAAAGAGTCTCCGTGACATATATCTGTACTTTTACGTGTGATTTGCAGACTTATTCCTGAAATTCTGGTAATATTTGTGAGTTTCTTGTGAGAAGACTGTACAGCTGTGAAGTTTCATAAATAAATTATTTTCAATTTTTTTAAGAGACTAGATTTTGAACTTGACAAACCATGAGATCAGAAGAACCCTATATACGCAACAATTATTTACATATAACAAAACAATATTTACAACTAAGGACTAGGGTATAGATGATCTAGCAAGACATTTACAATAAATACCTTCTGCGCACTTAGTGTACCTATTAAAATACTCAATATCCCACTCACATTACGTACACTCTTGATCTTTCGGCTACACAGATTATACACGACAAGAGCTTCAAACTCTTACTCGCATTTCAATATACTTCCCGTCCGAAAACTCTACTCAAGAAAAATCCACCATGCACCTACCCCAAAACAACCATTCTCGCTTAAAGAAAGAAAAAAGGAGAACTATGTGGATTCTTTTTTTTTCTTTTTTAACAGCTGTTCTAGAAGTGAATCTCCCTTAAGGAATCTGTCGTTTAAGAATGCCGTGACCCTCAACCAAAATTAGATATATCAATAATCGATAAGCATTTAATCACATTTTATTCTGAAAGAAACTCGTATTTTCTGTTATCCTGGGTCTGTACAGTTCTGGACTTTCCAGGCCTGGAAATTTTTTGATAAAACTTTCTTATAGAGAATTTCTCCTATAAAAAGGGTGAAATTTCGAACGTTTAAACTAGATTTTTTTTTTTTTTTTTTTGTAAAAGAAATAGTGGGTTATAACACATGTAAATTTTCCATTTTTCAATTTTGGGTGAAAAAAGTCCGGCCCAGGATTCGAACCAGGGATGTATTGGCTGAAGCCGCCAATGCTCTACCAACTGAGCCATCCCGGACGCAAACACTACGGAAGACAATTTCACCCAATTAACCTCAACGATTACTATATCTGGTCTGATTACTATATCTGGTCCGATTGAATATTCGTGTTTAAAAATTAATCTAGTGATATTGGTATTTCACTTGAAAAATAACGAAATCCGTACAAATTTCCATTGTAAAAATAAATAAATAAATAAAATAAAAAAATAAAATAAAATAAACGGACGATTTTATGGAAATTGTACTGGCAAGTACAAATGAGTGTTTTTTTAATGGAAAAAATTCCGTAGATTCCAGAAAATTTTCCGTTTTTCGGGGGGGGGGGGGGGTCTGTAATTTACGGAAATTTTTCCGTTAAAAAGCATATGATTACATTGACGTCCCGATTATCACTACAATTTCTGAAGAATCGTGCTTTTTTTTTATTATTTAACAGTGAATTGTTATCTATATAATTCTGTTTAATCCTCTTATTTCCATAGTACAATGCATTCAAGAAATTGTGCTTAGAGAATCGGAGTTCAAACCAAAAAAATTAAATGGTAATTTTTTGTTTACAAATGTCAATTTTTAAATAAAGCTAAAAGTTCCATTTAAAATTGTCGGTGTGTATAAGAAGTATGTGAATAAAAGAATCCGTTAAATCGAAGGCACTTTTAATTGCATAAATGCTGCCATATGCATTAGATGATTAAAAAGCATTTATATTGATTGAGGCAATGCATGAGTTGTTTTTTATAAAAACCAAATTTCGATTCATCCGTAGTTAAAAGATTAACAAATTTATTTTATTTGGTTCAACATAGTGGAATTTAAAGTCATACAGATAATTTAAACATTGACAGAAAATTTATTGAAAACTATCATGTGCCACTATATTTTCTTCACCAAATTCGCTTAAATTTAAGAAAATGTTTAATATTTTCTACAATTATTAATTTTAATTAGTATAAAAATAACTCCAATTACGGAAAAATGGCAGAAATACTATTATATTATTTAAAAGAAAGATTCTCTTTCTAAAAGACATCGTAATTGTTTGTTTAAAAATTACAGTAAATAAATAAAAATTAATTCGTCTGTTTAAAGAAATATCTTATTTTTAATTAAATAAATTCCATACTCTTTAATAGCGTACTTCAGAACTTTTAAGACAGTTCAAAGCATTATTGTGAAAGTAACAAAAGAATAACACATTCACAATGCACTGTGGGAGATTTTAGATAATTCAAGGAATTGCTCAATTTCTAAAGAAGAATAATTACTTAGGTGATCACAAGACTTTTAAGCCGTTGTTTCAAAGAAAGTGAAATCAGCTTATCTGATTTGTAACTCTAAACTAAATTTCACTCGAAATAAAAAAGCTTGCATTATATAAAGGTAAATTTATATTAAAAATATCGATTTGAAACACATTTATATAGAAATATAAAGAGTGATTCTCATTATTTTCTGTACTCAAGTACAATGAAAAGAAAAAAAAAAATCAAAAACAATATTTTGAGAATAAGGCTTCAAACCAGAAAATTTAAACAGTAAACTTTGATATATAAATAAAAAGTCAGTTTGATTTAATACGGAACATGCGAAAAAAAATCCATTAAATAGGAGACACTAATGATACGCATAAATGTCACTATATCCATTAGATGGTTAAGAAAGCAATTATACTGATTGAAGCCATGCACGGGATATTTTTTTATGAACCAGAAAAATCAATTAATCCATAACTAAAAGAATAGCAGATTTATTTTATTGGTTCAAGCATAATGATATTTAAAATCATGCAGATAATTTAACTACGATAATTTAACGACTAGTATACGTGTCACAGAAGGTGATTAGAATCCTTGATTATTCTCGCAAGTAAAATTTTATAGAAAATAAAGCTTTCTTTAATCCAAGCATTTTCGAATTTCCATTAGATAAAAATTTCTGATTTAAAAAACTGGCGATAAAAGAATAATAATTTTGTAAACGGTGTTTGTCCTGAAAAGATTAAATATTGACAGCAAATTTAATGGAAAATATCATGTGACATTATACTTCACTGCAAAAAATTGGCTTAAATTTGAAAATTGTTTCACACATCCACAATTATCAAATTTAATTAATATAAAAATAATTACTCAAAATAGGCAGCAATATCATTCTATTATTTAAAACAAGGATTCTCCTTCTAAAAAACAACGTAATTGTTTGTTTAAAGTTTACACTAAATAAATGCAACTCATTCCGAAATAAAAGGAATGTCTCTTTAAAAGAGTTTTCTCATTTTTAATTAAACAAATTCAATGTTCTTTTATAGCGATCTTCATAATTTTAAAAATAGTTCAAAGCATTCTTCTAAAAATAGCAAATGAATGAGTCATTGAGAGAGATTTCAGATAATTCAAAGAATTGCAGAATTTCTAATGAAGAATAATTACGTAAGTAATCACAAGACTTTTACGCCGTTGTTTTAAAGAAGTGAAATCAGCTTACCTGCTTTGTAACTTGAACCTAAATTTCAAACGAAATAAAAAAGCTTACATTATATAAAGTTAAATTCATATTAAAAATATCCATTTGAAGCATATTTATATAGAAATATAAAGAGTGATGCATATTATTTTCTGTACTCAAGTACATTGAAAAAAAAACAATATTTTGAGAATATAACTTCAAACCAGAAAGATTAAATAGTAAATTCCGATTTATAATTAAAAAGTCAGTTTTTTCTGAGTACGAAACATGCGAAAAAAAATCTTTAAAGGGGAGATATTAATGATAGGCATAAATGCTACTACACTATATTGCCATTGATTATTGGACACTTGCGATTTTAGACATTTTACTAAATATCTAGAAAAATACATGAGGAATCATCTCGAAACTCTTAGTGTATAAATATAATAGTATACGTCATACATCTCCGTGAAGATGTTTTACCGAAACTCCATAGGGGACCGTCAACAAATTACAAAAGAATGAATATCTTTTGAATAACCCTGTTAAAACTAATGTAGCAAAAGCGCTCAAACTCTAGATTATGATTGAATGCCTTATTGTAATACACTGTGTTCATTTTTATGCAAATAGCATGCATACTCGCAGAGTAATTAAGGTTTTTATAAAAATGGCCCCAAATTTTTCTAAGTTTTTCCCTTATAATTTTCAGAGTTCTTAATATAAAATAGAATTTTTTTCAGAAAATATGACAAACAACATTGCACACAGTACCCTGTAATCAGAATTAAAAAATAATAAAAATTGTATGAAAAATGAGTAGGTTTAGTAAATAATTTTTTACTGCGCATGCGTCAAAGATATCAAAATTTCATTTGCATATTATGTTAGTTAAATGTATAGAGCAACTTTTGTAAAAGTCTGAAAATTATAGCTTGAAAATTCTGAAAGTAATCGTCTATAGAAAAAGGACAAAATCCGTTGTTTCCAGAATGAAGCAAAAAAATGAGGGATTTTATCCAAAACTAGTCGTAACATCCCGTATTGTGTATTCTATATTGACACTAATCAATGAATATATGGATACAACCCCTCTTGTTTTGCTTCATTTTGAGAATAACGGATTTTCAACTTATTCAATTGACGATTATTTTCAGAATTTTCAAGTTATGATTTTGTGACTTTCACAAAAGTTGCTCTATACATTTAGCTAACATAATATGCAAATGAAATTTTGATATCGTTGACGCATGCGCAGTAAAAAATTATTTAGTAAACCAACTCATTTTGTATACAATTTTCATTATTTTTTAATTCTGATTACAGGGTACTGTGTGCAATGTTGTTTGTCATATTTTCTGAAAAAAATATTATTTTATATTAAGAACTCTGAAAATTATAAGGAAAAAACTTGGAAAAATTTGGGACCATTTTTATAAAAACCTTAATTACTCTGCGAGTATGCATGCTATTTGCATAAAAATGAACACAGGATATTACAATAAGGCATTCAATTATAATCTAGAGATTGAGCGCTTTTGCTACATTAGTTTTGGCAGGGTTATTCAAAAGATATTAATTTTTTTTAATTTGTTGCCGGTCCCCTATGGAGTTTCGGTAAAAAATCTTCACGGAGATGTATGACGTATACTATTATATTTATACACTAAGAGTTTCGAGATGATTCCTCATGTATTTTTCTAGATATTTAGCAAAATGTCTAAAATCGCAAGTGTCCAATAATCAATGGCGATATAGTGTATATGCATGAGATGGTTAAAAAAGCAATTATACCTACCGATTGAAACAATGCGTGGAATATTTTTTTATGATCCAGAAAAATCAATTCATCCGTAATTAAAAGATTAACAGATTTATTATATTTGGTTCAAGCATATTGATGTCTAAAATCATGCAAATAATTTAACTCTTTGGGGACGAGCGACTGGTATACGTACCGCAGAGGGTGTTCAGAATAGTTGATTATTCTCATAAATAAAATTTTATTGAAAATTTTGCCTTCTTGATCCAATCATTTTCGCGATTTAACTAGGCAAAAATTTCGGCTTTAAAAAATCGTTTTTAAAAGATTAAAATTTTTGTAAAATATTCTCGTCCCAAGTCTGTAAATATTGACAGCAAATTCAATGAAAAATATAATGTGTCATTATACTTTAATGCAGCAAATTGGCTTGTGTTGTAAAATTGTTTCATACTTTCTACAACTATTAAATTTAATTAACATAAAAATCATTCCAATTACGGAAAATGGCAGAAATATCATTATATTATTTAAAACAAGGATTCTCTTTCAAAAAACAACGTAATTGTTTGTTTAAAATTTACACTAACTAAATGCACCTCATGCCGAAATAAAATGAATGTTTGTTTAAAAGAATTTACTAATTTTTAATTAAATAAATTCAATGTTCTTTTATAGCGATCTTCATTAGTTTTAAAACAGTTCAAAGCATTCTTCTAAAAGTAGCAAATGAATGAGTCATTGACAGTGTACTGTGGGAGATTTTAAATAATTTAAAGAAGTGGTGAATTTGTAACGAAGAATAATTAAATGGGTAATCGTAAGACTTTTACGTCGGTGTTTCATTGAAAGTGAAATCCGGTTATCTGCTTTGTAAATTGAAGCTAAAGTTCAAACGAAATAAAAATGCATACATTATTTAAAGTCAAATTCATATATTTCTATTTGAAGAATAGTTATATGGAAATATAAAGGGTAATGCGCATTAGTTTATGTTTTGAAATGCACTGATATATATATATATATATATATGTGTGTGTGTGTGTGTGTGTGTGTGTGTGTGTGTGTGTGTGTGTGTGTGTATGTATGTATTTTGAAATTTAGTTAATATGAAAATAATTCCAATTTCGCAATTTCTTTTTCTTTCTTTTTTTATTCAAAAAATCGTTTCATCCATAATTTAAATATTAACCACTTTATGTTATTTGGTTAAATCATAGTGATATTTAAAATCAAGCTAATAATTTAACTCCTTGGGGACAATATATTGGTATACGTGCCGCAGAAGGTGCTCTGAATCTTTGATTATAGTCACAAGAAAAATTTTATTGAAAATTTTGCATTCTTAATCCAAACATTTTCGCGATTCAACTAGGAAAAAAAATTCTGCTTTAAAAAATCATTTTTAAAAGAGTAAAAATTTTGTAAAAGGCTCTCGCCCCGAATCAGTAATATTGACAGCAAAATTAATTAAAACTACCGTGTGATCAAAGGATATATTAGTTGACGATTTAGTTAAAATGGAAGAATTCTTTTTAAATGAAGGTGTAAAAATACAAGAAAATAAAAATGAAACTAATAATAATTCAGGAATGTATGTCAAGGATAACGCTTTAAGATTCCCTAAATTCGAATTACCGATATTTTATGGTGATATTGGTAATTGGATTACCTTTAAGGAAACATTTCTGACTGCAATTCATAATAATGAAAATTTATCAGATCAGTTAAAATTTTCTTATCTAATAGCGAGAGTAAAGAATTATCCTGCTAAATTAATTTCGTGTTTTTCAATTTCCGGCTATAATTATAAGGAAGCGTGGGAAACTCTTGTTAATCGCTTTGATAATCGTAAGAATTTGGCATATTCATTGCTGACAAAATTCATTAATGCTAAATCATTAAAATCACCTACTCAAAAATCAATTTTAGAGCTATTGGACACTTGTAATGAAGTTATTCGGAATTTGAAATCTTTAAAATCTGAATTTAATGAATTTGTTGATTTGATTTTAGTTCATTTAGTTCAAATGAAATTTGATGATAATTTACGAAAACAGTGGGAGTTATCATTAAATAATGATTGTTTTCCAACTTATGAAATGATAATAAGTTTTCTTGAAAAACAAGCTCGTAACCTGCCGAATTGTAATGTTGAATTTATTAACACTGAATCTAAAGCTAATAATAGATTTGATACTAAATCTCAACATTTTCCAAAAAGATCGGTATCGAATACTGTTGTAACGGATAATGTAAATAAATCACAAAAAATTATTTGTCCACAATGTAATGAATCCCACCAGCTTCATAGATGTCCAGCAATGCAGAATTTATCTATCGAGCAACGCTGGCATTTAGTAAAATTAAAAAAATTACGTACGAACTGTTTGCGTTCTAACCATTTTGTTGCTAATTGCTTGATAAGTACCACATGTAAACATTGCAATCCAAAACATCATACACTCCTTCATCATGATCAATCTGCCCCTGCACAACAGCAAATTGTTAGACAACAAGATCATGTAACAACCCCAAATGTTGTAAGTAATTTAAATGAATCTAATTGTTTTACTAATCAATCGTTTAGTGAAAATTCTCAAACATTGTTGACTACTGCCATTATACGTGTAAAGTCGAAATCAGGCAAATTCATTCCTTGCAGGGCGATGATCGACAGTGGTTTTCAAAAGGGCCTACTTTCTAAAGCTTGTTGTAAAAAACTAGGTCTTCCATCAAGGCCTACAAATCATAAAATCTCAGGAATAAATAATTTAATTGCGGAAACAGCTCTTCAGGAAGTTTCTTTGACATTCTCTCCCTATTTTAATGAGGAAATCTTTCAATTAGACGCGTTAGTTGTTAATCAGATTACAACAAACTTACCAAATTTTTTTATTACGACTAAGTTTTGGCCACATATTAAAGGCTTGAATCTTGCTGATCCAAATTTCCATGTGTCCAGTCCTATCGATCTCTTTATAGGTGCAGATTTGTTCGCCAATATCGTAATAGGAGAATCTATTTTAGGACCTAAAGGATCACCGAGTGCTATTAATTCTAAACTGGGTTGGATATTATCGGAATTATTTATTCGAATGAATCAAACCAAAATTCATCTGTTAGTTGTCATGTTACTACGCAGATTACTTCTCAGCTACAAAAATTCTGGGAACTTGAATCGGTTCCCAGTTCTGACCCAATTTCTCTTGTTGAAGATAATTATTCTAAAACCGTTTCACGCGCAGAATCAGGAAGATATGTTGTAAACTTGCCGTTTAAAGCTAAACCAATCCTCGGTGATTCAAAATCTCAAGCTCTAAATCGGTTTTATTTTTTGGAGAAGAGACTCCACCAAAACCCTTTGCTTAGAGAGCAATATTTAGCATTCATGCAATAATATATCGACTTGGGGCATATGGAACTCGTCCAAATTCAGAAATTTCAAATCCGGGTCATTTTTATCTTCCACATCACGGGGTTTTAAAAGAAGATAGTTCAACTACACGACTTAGAGTAGTATTTGACGCATCTGCAGTTCGTTCATCAGGCCGCTCTTTAAATGATTATTTAGAGATAGGTCCAAAATTGCAGCCGGCAATATTTCCTTTATTATTAAAGTTCAGAATGAATGCAATTGCTTTTAGTGCTGATATGGAAAAAATGTTTAGGCAAATCCTCGTTAATCAAAAGCACATTGATTATCAACGCATTCTTTGGAGATTTAATTTAGAAGACAATATCAAATCATACAGGCTGTTGACCGTTGCATACGGTTTTTCCTGCGAACGTTTTTTGGCCATTAGGACATTACGCCAGTTGGCTATTCATAATGAACAATATAATCAAAAGGCCTGCCAAATTATTCAAGATGAAATTTATGTTGATGATCTTCTTTCTGGATCCGATTCACGAGAAAACGCTCAGAGTTTAGTAACAGAACTAATAAGAATTATGAAAAGCGGAGGTTTTAATCTACGAAAGTGGACATGTAACGATCCGGAAGTAATAGCTCACTTACCTGATGAAATGAAGGCTTCCTCGAAAAAGGTCATTCAGGAAGATGATACTGTTAAAGTTCTCGGTTTACTTTGGGCCTCTTCCAAAGATGTTTTACAAATTCGGTTCAATGATTTAAAGGATGTCAAAACAAAACGAGATTTGTTATCTGTAGTGGCTACAATATTTGACCCTCTGGGTTTCCTAGCTCCTACAACAATAAAGTTAAAAGTTATGATGCAAGATCTTTGCATTTATTGCATTATTATTATCTGAAATGCATTTATTGAAATCGATAGAAATTCCTAGATACATGAATTTATTTAATCAAGCAGTTGTTCAAATTCAACTGCACGGCTTTTGTGATGGCTCGAACAAAGCTTATGCTGCTGTTACCTATTTACGTGTTGTTACACCTGAAAAGGTATTTGTCAATTTGATTGCTGCAAAAACTAAGGTCAATCCTATAAAACCTCAAACATTGCCAAGAATTGAACTTTGTTCAGCTCTTTTACTAGCAAAGTTATGTTCTGTCCTTATCGACACATTACCAGTAAACTTTGACAATATTTATTTGTGGTCTCATTCACAGATTCTTCTCAGTTAGCTAAAGGCACCACCCTTAAAGGGAAATCAGTTCGTACTCAATCGAGTATGTCAGATACAAGCGTTAATGCCTTCCCATGAGTGGAATCATATTCCAGGTATTTTAAATCCGGCAGATGTAGCTTCTAGGGGAATCCCACCGCGCAAGCTTCTTAATCATTTTCTGTGGTGGCATGGACCTCCATGGCTGCTGTCAAATGAGCAAATCCCAATACCTAAGTTCACTGCTCCGATATTTGAGTTAAGTAATTGACTCTGTCAGTAATGTAACACAAGTAAGTGCACCTCCAGACTTTCTTCTTAAGTTTTTGAAATTCTCTAAGCTGTCAAGAGTCACAGTCTATTGTCTTAGATTTATAAATAATGCTAGACATAGTACATCGAAAAAATTTAGAAATCTAAGTTCAGAAGAAATTTCTAATTCAATTAAATGTATTGTAAAATTAGTGCAAAGTTCTGAATTCAGCACTGAGCTTAAGTTGTTAAAAGAAAGAAAGCCCTTACCGAGCAATAGTAAACTATTATCACTAAAAATGTATTTTTAGATTCAAGTGATATCATTCGAGTAGGTGTTCGTTTGTCAAAACATCAGTCTTTAACCTTTGATAAAAAATATCCAATGCTACTCCCAAGGAATCACTTCGTTACAAAGCTATTAATAAAGCATGTACATGAGAAACATATGCACGCAGGTACACAGCTAATACTTTCCATTATACGTCAACAGTATTGGTTTGTTAATGGTCGTTCTACTGTACGACAAGAACTCAACAAGTGTGTGCTTTGCAAACGCCTAAAAACACAAGCTTGTCAACAAATGATGGGAGATTTCCCTTTGACAGGATCACCTCAATTCGTCCATTTTCCAAGGCTGGTATAGATTTTGCCGGTCCCTGCTTAACTAAGCCAAATTTGCCTAGAAGTAAGATAAAAATTAAATCTTACATAGCTGTATTCCTCTGCATGTGCACTAAGGCAGTGCATCTGGAAGTGGTATCAGACTTGTCTGTGCAAGCCTTGCTAGCAGCCTTAAAGAGGTTTATTGCTCGTAGAGGCCTACCGTCTGACATTTATTCCGATAATGGAAAAAATTTCGTAGGTCTAGCTAATCAACTGAAGCAGCTATTCCAATATTTGAGGGAAAGTGAAATTCAAGATTTCCTTTCGAGCCAAAAAATCAATTGGCATTTCATTCCTCCATATGCGTCTCATTTTGGTGGGCTATGGGAGGCAGCTGTGAAGCTTATAAAAAATCATCCGTTAAAGGCATCTAAATCAAGTATTTTAAATTTTGAAGAATTATCCACTTTGCTGTGTCAAATTGAAAGTTTCATAAATTCAAGACCTCTAACGCCAATGTCATCAGATCCATCAGATCCGCGAGCATTAACGCCGGGTCATTTTCTAATCGGAGCACAGCTCCTTGATATTCCCGAAGCTTCTAATTCACAAGCTCTATCATTAAATGCTCGTTGGCGCCTAGTTGAAAAGGCTAAGAATCAGTTTTGGTATAGATGGTCGCGAGAGTATCTTCAACATCTCCAATAGCGTCCTAAATGGATTACTCCCAGCGTTAATCTGCGAGAAGGAGACATGGTGATAATTCATGACCGATCCCTGACCATGAGATAGAAAATGGACCGTATTCTGCAAACTTTCCCAGGACAAGACAATCGTGTTCGTGTCGTTTTGATTAAAACAACCGACGGTGACATCAAACGTCCCATTACAAAAGTGTCCCCTCTACTGTCGGGGGCGGAGGATGTTAAATCTTGAGAAACATGACACTAGATATTATTTCTGGAAAAAAACACTAGATGGCAGCACCAAACATTTGATATTGACAAAATGAGACTATTTTTATTTAATTAACTATTATTTTTCATTAATTCTAACTCATTTGTATTTGTAAATTTATAATATGTTTTCATATATATATTTAGCATTTAATCATTTTTTTAATTCATCTTTTTAGATATATTGTATTTGTTATACTGCAAATTAGACTGCGGACTAGTTTGGAACAATGTTAAGATTCGAAAGTATGTTTACAAAATCTCAATTCTAATGATTCTATTAAAATCTCTAAAATTTCAAGTAATATTCTTTATTCATGTGAAAACCTCATCATTATAAGCTATATAATCATAATGCAAAAATATAAAATAGTTATTTCAAGAAATCAATACTTCATAAAATCGAAGACTGTCACTGAAGTAACGAAAAGAATACTGGTGAATGCCGTCAACGACGAATGTTCCACAGGTAAAACCTCTCTTCTGATTAAGATAAATAAAATCTCTGTTAATTCATTATAAATCCCAACAAAGTTTTATACCTTGAAGCCCGATTCCCGATTTTTTTCATTAGATTTTTATTATTTAAATTTTTAGGCGATTTTTAGCTTTCTATTTATGTATTGCGGCGATTATTCCGCTTTAGTGAAAGGAATACTGTTTCATTCTTTTAACCCTATATAGTAAATTTAGTTCTCTTTTAAAAAATGTTTATTTGTAATTCGCACAGCGATTTTTGTATGAGTGTGCCATTATATTTCACTTCAGCAAATTGTCTTAAATTTGAAAATTATTTTATACTTTCTACAATTATTAAATTTAATTAACATAAAAATAATTCCAATTACGGAAAAATATCGAAAATATCATTATATTTTTTTAAACAAGGATCCTCTTTCTAAAACACAATGTAGTTGTATCGTTAAAGTTTACAATAAATAAATGAAAATCATTCCGAAATAAAAGGTCGTCTGTTTAAAGAGATTTCTAATTTTTAAATAAATAAATTCAATATTCTTTCATAGCAAACTTCATAACTTTTAAGACAATTCAAAGCATTATTGTGAAAGTAGTAAAAGAATAAGTCACTGACAATGTACTGTGGGAGATTTTAAATAATTCAAAGAATTGCTGAATTTATAACGAAGAATAATTACGTGGGTAATCATAAGACTTTTATGTCGTTGTTTTAAAGAAAGCGAAATCCGCTTATCTGCTTTTTAAGTTGAAACTAAATTTCAAAAGTAATAAAAATGCGTACATTACATGAAATCGAATTCACATTAAAAATATCTATTTGATAAATATTTAAAAAACAATATTTTGAGAATAAGAGTTCAAATCAGAAAAATTAAATAGTTAATTTTTATTTATAAAGAAACTAAAGCCCATGCAATACAGTTTACTATAATATACTGGATATAAAGTTACCTGACAAATAGGAGATCTATTCCAGAGATTACATTGTTCCAATTAGAGGAAAAAATGCCATTTTAATTTTTTGGTGTGAATACATCATACGCGAATAAAAAAATCCATTTAATCGGAGCCACTAATGATAGCATAAATACTACCATATGCATTAGATTGTTAAGAAAGCAACTACACTAATTGAAACAATCCATGGGATGTCCTTTTTGAGAAAGAAAAGTCAATTCAGCCATAATTAAAAGATTGTGAAATTTATTTTGTTTTTGTTCAAATATTGTAAAATTTAAAACCATGCATATAATTTAGACACTGATGAAAAATTTAATGAAAAATATCATGTGTCATTATATTCCACTGCAGCAAATTGGCTTAAATTTGAAAATTGTTTCATTTTTCTTCAACTATTAAATTTAATGAATATAAAAATAATTATTATTTAATAATTATTAATAAATAAGATTAACAAACTTATTTTATTTGATTCGAGCATAATGAAATTTAAAATAATTCAGATAATTTGCAGATTGACAGAAAATGAAAAACAGAATATGCCATTATTCTTCACTGCAACATAATGGCTTACATACATTTGAAAATTGTCTCATTTTTTCTACAACTAATAAATTTAATTAACATAAAAATAATTTCAATTACCGAAAAATGACAGGAATATGATTATATTATTTAAAACAAGAATTCTCTTTCTAGAAGACAACGTAATAATTTGTTTAAAGTTTAAAGCAAATAAATGCAAATCATTTCGAAATTAAGAGGTCGTCTGTCTAAAAGAGGTTTCTAATTTTTGATTAAATAAATTCAATGTTCTTTCATAGTGAACTTTTTAACTAGTATTAATACAGTTCAAAGCATTATTGTGAAAGTAACAAAAGAATAATTCATTGACAATGCACTGTGAGAGATTTTTAATAATTCAAAGAATTGCTGAATTTCTAAAGAAGAATAATTACTTAGGTAATCACAAGACTTTTAAGCCATTGTTTCAAAGAAGTGAAATCAGCTTATCTGATTTGTATTAAAATAGCAGATAAAGCCTTTGTGCACAAATGTTTAAGGATAGAGAGCCAACGAATATAAATGCACAAATAAAGTATGAGAAGGTAGCAAATAGCTATTTCGAATCTACTAACGAGATTCTTCATCAGTGCAAAACTCAGCGAGCTAAAAGTAGCAAAACTGAGCGAAGAGACAGAGAGACGCAGGCTTATATACTCGCTATGGGAACAATCCCGCCTAAAGGAAATCAACCAATGAGAAGAAAGCAGCCTCAGTTGGTTTTGGCTGCTTTCTTCTCATTGGTTGATTTCCTTTAGGCGGGATTGTTCCCATAGCGAGTATATAAGCCTGCGTCTCTCTGTCTCTTCGCTCAGTTTTGCTACTTTTAGCTCGTTGAGTTTTGCACTGATGAAGAATCTCGTTAGTAGATTCGAAATAGCTATTTGCTACCTTTTCATACTTTATTTGTGCATTTATATTCGTTGGCTCTCTATCCTTAAATATCTGATTTGTAATTTGAAACTAAATTTCACCCGAAATAAAAAAGCTTACATTATATAAAGGTAAATTCATATTAAAAATATCGATTTGAAACATATTTAATGAATTGACATTATTTATTTTATTAGTTTAGATCATTTTATTGCAACTAATATATAATTTATTGATGATTTTTCTGGTACGAATCAACAATTAGTTCAGTGATTTGTGTCGAATCGACAACTTCTAGACGTTCTAGTATTAAAGGGGAGACACTAATGATAGCATATATGCTACCATATGCATCATGTGGTTAACCCCTTGTAGGGCGGTGTTGTCACACCGACAACACCTAATCTTAATTCCAAATTGCCACACTGGCACCAGAAATTTTCTCGGAAAATTTTACCCTTTTAAAATACGCAAAAATACACTTTTATTACTTTACAAATAAAATATCGTGTAAATACTGGTGTCAGTCCATTATTTCAATACTTTACGATAGAATTACCTTGCACCAGAAAGGGTTAAGAAAGCAATTATACTGATTGAAACAATGCACGGGATGTCTTTTTTGAACCATAAAATTCGCTTCATCCATAATTAAAAGACTAACAAATTTATTTTATTTGGTTCAGGCATAGTGATATATAAATCGTGCAGATAATTTAACTCCTTGGGGATGACCGATTGGTATTCGAGCCTCAGAAGGTGATCAGAATCCTTGATTTTTCTCACAAGTAAAACTTTATTGAAAATTTTGCCTTATTCAATAAAAGCATTTTCGCGATTCAAAAAGACAAAAATTTCTGCTTTGAAATACCGGTGATAAACGATTAAAATTTTTTTGAAAGTGTTAAATATTGACAAAAAATTTAATGGAAAATATCATGTGCCATTATACTTCCCTGCAGCAAATTGGCTTAAATTTGAAAATCAATTCATACTTTCTACAATTATTAAATTTAATTAATATAAAATAAATTCCAAATTCGGAAAAATAACAGAAATATCATTATATTATTTAAAACAAATATTATCTTTCGAACAGACAGATTAATTGTTTGTTTAAAGTTTGCAGTAAATAAATGCACATCATTTCAAAATAAGAGAACGTCTGTTTAAAAGCGATTTCTAAACTTAATTAAATAAATTCAATGTTCTTTCATAGCGAATTTCCTAACATTTAAGACAGTTCAAAGAATTCTTCTAAAAGAAACAAGTGAATGAGTCAATGACAATGCACTGTGGGAGATTTTACATAATTCAAAGATTTGCTGAATTTATAACGAAGAATAATTACATCGGTAATTGAATCGTGAACTTTTACGTCGGTGTTTCAAAAAGAGTAAATCCGCTTATCTGCTTTGTAACTTGAAACTAAATTTCAAATGAAATAGAAATGCATACATTATATAAAGTCGAATTCATGTTAAATATATCTATTTCAAGAATATTCACACAGAAATATAAAGGATAATGCACATTAGTTTATGCATTAAAATACATTTAAATATATATATATTGTGTGAATAGGAGTTCAAACCAGAAAATTTAAATAATAAATTTTTATTTATAAATAAAATATCAGTTTTTAATTGAAGCAAAAAATGCCATTTCTAGTTTTTGATGTGCCTGGGGAATAATCGAATAAAAAAATCCATTAAAGCGGATACACTAATGATATCGTAAATACTACAATATGCATTAGATGGTTAAGAAAACAACTATGCTGATTGAAACAATGCATGGGATGTGTTTTTTCAGCCTTAAAAGTCACTTCAATAACACTAGTTTACAGTACATTTGTTGTCGAAAAAATTTTAGCTGTTGCTGACTGCATATGATATGGTATTTTCAAAAATATAGTTTCTGAGTTTCGGTTATGTAGGTGTTAAACAGAAAAAACATGTATTTACTAAGAAAAACCTTATTAAAAAAATAATTAATCATTGCGTTCTAAAAAACTTTGTTATAAAGCTCTTCTCTGATGTGTAGGCTTTGGAAAATGACATATCAGAGACTAACAATAGTCAGACATCATATTTGTATCCCAGAAACCCTGATAACGCTCTTCCATGACGCGTAAGTCCTGATGCATACGATCTCCCTGCTCTTTGCTCAAATCTCCTAATTTTTCCGGAAACCTGTCCAGGTGACTATGGAGGAAGTGGAGTATTATGCTCATATCGCACCCCATATTTTTTAATTGTAGCAGAAGGTCTTCTACAAGTTCAATATAATTTTCAGATTTTTTTTTTCCGATAAAAACTAATTTTAGTATCTGTGAAAGCAATTTTTTTTTCTTTTAGTCTTGATGCTAACAATTCTGAAGCTTGTTTAGAAAGATTAATCTCTTACAAGATCATCTAACTCATTTTGGGAAAAGCATTTTGACTCATTTGACATACCTTCAAAATCAGCATCATTTTTGTGAAGAGCTTGGTCCTTCAATGTCTTGTTCTAATGGTTCAGATATATTTTTAGCCTCTGAAGAGTCAAGTGAACGCTTCAGTGGACGTTGAACACAACTAGTGCTTGTGTACTGCCATTTAGCACGATTTTTAGTGCTTAAACAGTTTACGTTCACGCTACAAGAACAACAGTCTTCGAGATGGTTTCGTGGTTTTCGCCAAGTAGTCGGTGTTCCTGGCACTTCTTTTACCCCTTTTCCGTATCTTAAATATTAAACACACGATTTACAAACACAATTGGGAGGCCAAGACTTCTCATTTTTATCCAAGAGCATCTCAAAATACTCAAAATAGATATTTTTCACCAACTCTGATATAACTTTTCTACAATTGTTAAACACATATTCTCCGCATATATAGCAAAAATGATCTGGATTGTTTAAACAACGTCTTCTTGAACTACTCATGATGCAAAAACTTGAGAAACTAATCTTAACATAGTAAAATAGGCCTATTATCAATTAATATGTATGCTTAAATGATAAAAATCAAAAACAAATTAACTCGAGCTGCTCAAAAAATTTGCCTGTTACATTTGACAAAAACAAGTCATAAGTGAGCATTATGAACCGCAAAATCCGCAGCAACAGACAAAAAATTTAATTTTGTAAACTAGTGTAATTAATTAAAATATTAGCAAATTTATTTTATTTGGTTCAAGTATAGTAATATTTAAAATCATGCAGATAATTTAAAACCTTCGGGAGAGTGATTGGTATTCGCGCCGAAGAAGGTAATTAGAATCCCTGATTATTCTCACATATAAAATTTTATTGAAAATTTCGCCTTTTTCAATAAAAGCATTTTCGCGATTCAATTAGACAAAAATTTCTGCTTTAAAAAACCGGTGATAAACGATTAAGAGTTTTTTGAAATGGTTAAATAATAACAAAAAATTTAATGGCAAATATCTTTTGCCATTATACTTCGCTGCAGCAAATTGGCTTTAATTTGAAAATCGTTTCATACTTTCTACAATTATTAAATTTAATTAATAAACTTCATAAAATTTAAGATAGTTAATTCTTCTAAAAGTATCAAATGAATAAGTCATTGACAATGCACAGTGGGCGATTTTAAATAATTCAAAGAATCTCTGAATTTCTAACAAAGAATCACGAACTTTTACATCGTTGTTTCAAAAAGAGTAAAACTACTTATCTACTTTGTAACTTGAAACTAAATTTCAAATGAAATAGAAATGCTTACATTATATAAAGTCGAATTTATATTAAATATATCTATCTGAAGAATATTTACACAGGAATATAAAGGATAATGCACATTAATTTATGTATTAAAATACATTAAAAAATTTAAAAAATACATTTTGTGAATAGGAGTGTAAACCACAAAAATTAAATAGTACATTTTTATTTATAAATAAAATATCAGTTTTCTATGGAAGCAAAAAATGCAATTTTTAGTTTTTGATGTGACTATGGAATAGACGAATAAAAAAATCCTTTAAATGGATCCAATAATGATATCATAAATACTATAATATGCATTATATGGTTAAGTAAACAACTATACTGATTGAAACAATGCTTTTTAGCCTTAAAAGTCAATTCATCAATAATTAAAAGATTAGCAAATTTATTTTATTTGGTTTAAGCATAATAATATCCAAAATCATGCAGATAATTTAAATCCTTTGGGACGAACGAGTCGTATACGTGCCGCAGAACATGTTCAGAATCCTGTATTATTCTCACAAGTAAAATTTTTTTGGAAATTTTGTCTTCTTTAAAATCTTTTCAGGCACAGTGATCCCATTCCAGGCGTGCTAATTTTATTTTCAAACTTGCAAATGACTCCAAGAATATTTTAATACAATTTTGGATTTATAATGAAAGCTTAAATAAAAAAAATCCTAATTTCTAAAAATGTCATTTGTGAATTCCGGTCTCAATCAAAAATTTCTCATTTTACGAACATAATTAGTTTGTGCCGGAAAGGGTTAATTCAAGAACTTTCGCTATTCAATTAAACAAAAATTTCCACTTTAAAAAACGCGGTAAAAGAATAAAAATTCTGTAAAAGACGATCGTCCTGGAAGGGTTGAATATTGACAAAAAATGTAATAAAAAATATGTGCCATTATAATTCACTGCAGCAAACTGGCTTAAATTAAAAATTATTTTATACTTTCTACAATTATTAAATTTAACTAATATAAAAACAATTCGAATTGCGGAAAAATGGCAGAAATATCATTATATTATTTAAAACAATAATCCCCTTTCTAAAAGACAATATAATTGTTATAAAGATCGAAAACCAACGATTATAAATGCACAAATAAAGTATGAGAAGGTAGCAAATAGCTATTTCGAATCTACTATCGAGATTCTTCATCAGTGCAAAACTCAGCGAGCTAAAAAATAGCAAAACTGAGCAAAGAGACAGACAGACGCAGGTTTATATATCCGCTATGGGAACAATCCTGCCTAAAGAAAAGCAACCAATGAGAAGAAAGCAGCCAAAACAACTGGGTGGACAAGTAGCGACATCTATCGGAGAACAAGCAAAACAAAAACTAAAAAACGAGTGAAAAAAAGTATTAAATTAAAGATTTCCAAATACTTGGAAAATAAAGAGTACTAGATAAGTCATTGACTAAGGAGTGAGAATTTTTTATGATGTGGTAAGCTTCCCAAAAATCAAGATCAAGAATGGAAGGACGGATGATTTATGGATGATGGTGGCTGAAGAAAAGTTAAACTCATGTTGTGAAGTCCAACAATGTTGAGCAATAGAGGAACGTTTAAGCTCTTGATTTTTGACATACCTTTTATGTTCCATTAAACGAAATCTGAGAGCACGTTTAGTCTGACCAATATAAGAAAGACCACATTGGCAAGAAATTTGGTAAATACCCCAATTATCTAAGCGATCAATGGGGTGCGTAAGATTTGAAAAAGCAATTTTATTAACAGGAGAAAAAATAACATTGAATTCGAACCTTTTTAAAATTTTAGCAACTTGCTAACTGATTTTGAGGGAAAAAAGGCAAAATTACCAAAGCATTGGAGTTCGAATTAAAGTTTTTTCTGACAGATTGGGTAGATTTTGTCAATTTTCTATGAATTGAATCTATAATATTAGGGGAATAACCACGATCAACAGCAATAGCTTTTAGATAATTAAGTTCATCACTGAGTAACTGAGGAGTTGAACAAATATTGGAAGCTCGGAAAGCAAAAGTTTTAAAAGCCGCAACTTTCTGGTTAGGAGGATGAGAAGAATATCTGTGAGGTGGAAGACTGACCGCAAAAGGTTTGCGAAAGACAGTAGTCTGAAAAATATCTTCATTGCGAATAACAAGAACATCCAGAAAAGAAAGGCAATTGTTCGATTCAGTTTCAAAAGTAAATTGAATGCAAGAATCAATAGAATTCATAACAGAGAGAATATGATTTATATCTGAATTCACTTCAACTAAAGCATAGATATCATCTACGTAACGAACATAGAACGGAAATTTTAAGACTTCAAACAATTTTATTTCAAAATAATGCATGTACAAATCGCATAAAGTCGGACTAAGAGGATTACCCATAGCCAAAGCGTCAATCATACGAAAGGAATTCCCGTTAAATACAAAAGTATTTTGAGATAAGCAAGCACGAGTTAGATGAATGAGCTCCTCGATTTCGAAAAAGGAAAAATGAAATTCACAGAGCCTTTTCTTGAGGCAATCTAAAGCACCTTCGACAGGAACATTAGTGAATAATGATTTAACATCAAAAGAAACCATCATATGGCGTTGTGGCTTAAAACTGTGAAATTTCTTAGCAAATTCAAAAGAATTCTTAACAGTGAAAGAATTACTGCTTGAGAGAGGAGAAACTATGGAAACAAGATATTTTGTAAGTTTATAAGAAGCCGTACCGATACTGGAAACAATGGGTCTAAAAGGAATGCCAGGTTTATGGACCTTAGGTAAAGCATAAAACCTGGCACAATGAGCAATTGAAGGAATAAGAGACCTCTTTAATTTAGCAGGAATAATGTGTGAAGATTTAATGGCAGATTTGATAGTATCAATTTCATTAGAGGAAGGGTCTTTGTGGATATCCACATAGGGACCATCATTAATTAATTTATGGGATTTTTCTAAATATGAAGACTTGTCAAGAACAACAATCTGACCACCTTTGTCAGCCTTAATTATGATCAAATTCGGATCAGAACACAAACTTTTTAGACAATGTTTAACTGAACTATTAAGATTTGGCTTATAAACATTCGAATTGAAATCAACAGTATTGGCAATGAGACGCCTAATAGCCTCTTTTTGAGAAGGAGAAATAGCGCTATGCTTAAAGGCTCTTTCAATAGGAGCAATCAGACGGGGTAACGAAAGAGAGGCAGAAACAGAGAAATTCTTGTTTAATTTTAGAACATTTAGCTGATTATTACTTAAAGCGACACTAGAAAGATTGACAACAGCATTTTTGTTAACAGTAAGTAAATTTATAAAGTTGTTGGCGAAAGAATTATTACAAAGCGTACTAAATTTACTTTTTAGAACTGCGCAATGACTCGAAGAAGCTTTGAGGACTCTATTCCACGAAATTCTGTCTATAGAATCAAAATCAGGAGAAGAATTACCAAGAGAGATATGTAAGTAATTTAACTCGCGCTCTATGTGAGCCATTTTCTGGCGAGTCTCTTGAATCAAAGCCCTTAAAGGAGTTAATTTAGATCGAAATAAGACCTTATCTATCCTACTTGAATTAAATAAATTACAACGTATTGAAATGAATCTAGGAATCACTTTTTTGCGTCTACAGTCACGTAGAAAATGTAAGTGCTCCAAAAACCTATACTTTTTCAGCCGTAAATTACAAAATCTATTTATTTGTGACATAGCAAAGAGAAGAAAAATAAAAACAGCAATAGTGGAATCAAAGCCCGTTGACGCCAAATACATTAAAATAGCAAATAAAGCCTTTGTGAACAAATGTTTGAATCTTTCAATTTACTTTTGAAACTGAATCGAACAATTGCCTTTCTTTTCTGGATGTTCTTGTTATTCGCAATGAAGATCATTTTCAGACTACTGTCTTTCGCAAACCTTTTGCGGTCAGTCTTCCACCTCACAGATATTCTTCTTATCCTCCTAACCAGAAAGTTGCGGCTTTTAAAACTTTTGTTTTCCGAGCTTCCAATATTTGTTCAACTCCTAAGTTAGTGATGAACTTAATTATCTAAAAGCTATTGTTGTTGATCGTGGTTATTCCCCTAGATTCAATTCATAGAAAATTGACAAAATCCACCCAATCTGTCAAAAAAAACTTTAATTCGAACTCCAATGTTTTGGTTGTTTTGCCTTTTTTCCCCAAAATCAGTCGGCAAGTTGCTAAAATTTTAAAAAGGTTCGATTTCAATATTATTTTTTCTCCTGTTAATAAAATTGCTTTTTCAAATCTTAAGCACCCCATTGATCGCTTAGATAACTGGGGTATTTACCAAATTTCTTGTCAATGTGGTCTTTCTTATATTGGTCAGATTAAACGTGCTCTCAGATTTCGTTTAAATGAACATAAAAGGTATGTCAAAAATCAAGAGCTTAAACGTTCCTCTATTGCTCAACATTGTTGGTCTTCACAACATAAGTTTAACTTTTCTTCAGCCACCATCATCCATAAATGTCCTTCCATTCTTGATCTTGATTTGTGGGAAGCTTACCACATCATAAAAAATTCTCACTCCTTAGTCAATGACTTATCTAGTACTTCTTATTTTCCAAGTATTTGGAAATCTTTAATTTAATACTTTTTTCACTCGTTTTTTAGTTTTTGTTTTGCTTGTCCACCCAGTTGTTTTGGCTGCTTTCTTCTCATTGATTGCTTTTCTTTAAGCGGGATTGTTCCCATAGCGGGTATATAAACCTGCGTCTCTCTGTGTCTTTGCTCAGTTTTGCTATTTTTTAGCTCGCTGAGTTTTGCACTGATGAAGAATCTCGATAGTAGATTCGAAATAGCTATTTGCTACCTTCTCATACTTTATTTGTGCATTGATACTCGTTGGTTTTCTATCTTTAAACATTTGTGCACAAAGGCTTTTTTTGCTATTTTAATATAATTGTTAGTTTAAAATTTACAGTAAATAAATGCAAATCATTCCGAAATAAGAGGTCGTCTGTTTAAAAGAGATTTCTAAATTTAATTAAATAAATTAAATATTCTTTCATAGCGAGCTTCCTAACTTTTAAGACAGTTCAAAGCATTATTTTGGAAGTAACAAAAGAGTAAATCATGGATAATGCACTGTGGGAGATTTTAAATAATTCTAAGAATTGTTGAATTTCTAACGAAGAGTAATTACATGGGTAATCATAAGACATTCACATCGTTGTTTCAAACAAAATAAATCCGATTATCTGCTTTGTAATTTAAAATTAAATATCAAATGAAATAAAAATTCATACATTTTATAAAATCAAATCCATATTAAAAATATGTATTTGAAGGATATTTATATAGAAGTATGATATAAAGAGTAATACACATTAAATTTGTGCATAAAAGTATATACTGAAATAATAATAATAATAATAAAAGTAAGAACAACAACAACAACAATAATAATAATAATAATAATAATAATAATTAATAATAAACATTTTAAGAAACGTGGATTATATATGTCTAGCAATATGACCGTAACTAACAACTATTTTGCCAGAAACATTTTAACTTCTCCTTGTCGTAGAAACAAATGTAATAGACAGGGAGACGGCAGCATGTACAATCACCTTATCAAGTTTACGGATAAAAATTTAGGATTAGTTATATCAAGATTCGTATATTAAAACGTAATCTGTCTGCCAAGGTATTTGTTGTTAGAAAACAACTAAAAATCCGATCTTAACGGTTGACTCGTAGGTTTACTATTGTGCTTTTCTGCACCCAAAAGTCTCAAAATAAGGAGGATTGGGAGCACGAAAACATAATGGCGAACGTATAATGCTAAAATCGGGTTTTTAAATGTTTTCCATCAAAGCAGGACTTGGCTGACCGATTGTGTTTGAATATACAAATCGATATATTTAACTAATTCTAGGTTTTCATCTACGAACTCGATGAGTTGATTGTCTGTGCTGCCGCCTAAAGGTCTATAATGAATTGCTAGAGAGTGAGTCAAAATAATTGTCGAAGCACAGCTCCGACTTACCTGAAAAGTTCCTGCTAACTGGATGAAAAAAAGTATGAACAGGTTCGTCAGTTGTATTATCGAAAATACGGAAAACAGCCATTAACATGGGCCAATATCAGACTACTTCTAAGCAAATTCAGACGAATCGGTATCGTCAAATATTGATGGTCTACAAGGACATTTTTCCTGTGCTACGCTAGCGGTTCGTCTGAATTTGTTATTGTCCCTTGTCGGCATATGTTTCCGTGTTTTTCATGGTAAAGCAGACGCACATCTTCATATGTTTTATTTGCCAGTTTCCAGGAAAGGATGGTTATTTTTTTCCTAAAAAAAGCATTTCTTCAAACACCTGTAAAAAAATCAGTAGATTAATGTTTTATAGAAGTGGATCATTATTTTTGGAAAATCCTGTATACATATAGCTATTGAAAAAAATAGCCATTACCATTATTTTTTACAGCAACAAATTGACTGAAATTCGTCAATTGTTTCATCTTTTTAAAAATAATGCATTTGATTAATAGAAAAATATTCTAACACGAAAATGACAGAAATGTAATTATGTATTTTAAAATTATATTTATTAAAGTGTAATTCAAGATTTTACAAAAGCACGTAGTATTTTGTTTAGAATTTAAGGCAGGAAATTCAAATCATTCTGAAATAAATGTCATTTGTTTAAAGCAGGTTTCTACTTTTTAAATTAAATAAAGTCAGTGTTATTTCATTGCAAATTTTATAACTTTTAAGACAATTCAAAGTCATTATTTTTAAAAGAAACAAAAGAATGAGTCATTAACAATGCACTGAGGGAGATTTTAAATAATTCAAAGGGTTGCTGAATTTGTGATGAAGAATAATTATATGGTTACTCATAATACATTCACATCGTTGTTTGAATGAAAGTGAAATTTAAATCCGTAGGACGGCTTTGTAACTCAAAACTAAATTAATAAGAAACAAGCATTAATTATATAAAAGTATGATACTTTTCGGTAAAAAGATCTATTTGTAGAATATTTATTAGAATATTTATAGTGAAACACAAAGGGTGATGTACAATAGTTTCTATATTAATGTACATTGAAATTCATAGAAGTCGGAGATTGTAAGTCAAACATGGGGGATGAGGTGAATTCGTACTATATTTGCTTTTATAAATATTCAGAACTTAGCGCAATTTCTGCTGCACTCTTGTGTAAAAATACATGAAAACAGCATTTAATATTAAATTCTGTAACTACATATTAAATATGTAACTGTATATTAAATTCTGTAACATGGAAATAATATGACTTCATCATAAATACAACATAATCATCATAGCAACTTAGAATCAATGCCTATCATAAAATTTAATATAATTATTACGTTTAATAGGATTTAAGAGCCATTACTTTGAAAATAAGACAAAGTGCAATAATTGTAATTTTTGATTTTTTTTTTAATGTAGTATTTGATATTTAATGAATAATGTTCAATTTTGAAGCACTGGAAAAATTTTCTATTTCTATTAGAAAATGTCAAACTTCAAGGCTGCGAATACCATTTTTCATGAAAAGTGAAATGCTAGTATGTTTGGAGCACTATATATGGCAAGCAACAACATACCACCATTCTTTTGGCATAAGCTGTTACTATAACACTACCTGCTTATTAAAATTTAGTTGTTTCGATGGTGCATTGTTACTTTACATTGTTATGTTGCCACAAAGTACAATCAAAATGTAAATTATATATAACATCATTTTTATGCAAAAATGCTTTCTTAGATACAAAGAGAACATATCTATATCGATAAGTCAATTTTTTTTCAAAAATACAGATAGAACTTTATTATTTTCGGGTGACGATATGATAGCGAAAATTACCAGGCTGGGTATGGCTTCTAAATGATTCAATTAATAGAACGTTGGTGAGCTTTGCCAATGACTGGTGTTCAATTCCCAAATTGGATACTTTTTTCACTCTGTTGGCTATACGCCTTTTAAGCAAATAAAATTTGAAAGAAAATCCATTTTATGAGAAAAATTTAATACATATTTTTGAAATTATTATTTATATGATGAAGAGCAGTACAAGTTTATATATATATACAGGGATGTCCAAAAAAAAATAACATCCTGATTTCAAAATTAAATTTCTCAAAAACAAAGATCGATAGTAATATGCAGTAAGCGGTTTTTTCATTAGGTAAGCTGTAAAAATCTTATATAGAAATTTCAAACAGTGAATATTTTGAAAATATTGCGTTCTGATTAGAGATGGGAATGCTCAGAAAAAAACCCGGAAAAATTGGGAAAAAAACCGGTTTTTTTCGGGTTTTTTCCGAAGGCTTATTTTTCAATTTTTCCGAACTGGAAAAATTGAAATTTCATTTATGAAATAATATAGTGAAAATTTTGTAATAGCTACATTCTCATACTTTTTATTTTATTTATTTTTATCTTGAGTGTCCCACATGAAAACTTTAATGTGGGTAATCTGATCTCTGAGCAGAAATCTGTTTGAGAAGACTTGAAAGGATCCTTCACATTTTTTTCTTGTTTGAAACACAAGACACTTTGCAAAATTTCTCTTGAAAATAGACATTTCAGAAAAAAGTTTAATCTACGAATTGAATCTTTCGCAAATGCAGTGATTGAAGAAAAAATATCTCATGCCATATAGCAGCTGAATCTTATCAAGTTGTATATAATCATAAGTAACCTTATTAAAAATGTCTAAATAGGACTCTAAAAATAGTAATTTCTTATTCACAAATTCTGAATGTATTTTGTATAAGTATATATACAAGAAATTCACAATTTCACAAAGCAGGATTACATGAAAAAAATCCAGATATATAATTAAACGCAACTTCTCTTTTTAAAAATTAATTCACGTGCAAAATTATTTCAATAATATGCTGATTAATAGCTGATTAAAATTAAAAATTTAACATAAGATTTGAAGCATGCATTTATTACTTTTTTCTATCTTTTCAAGAAGTAAGTATTGAATTTGTAAAAATTTTGAATTCCAGTTTTTGGTGTATTTAAATGTTTTAGAAGGTCCTGAACACGATTTGATAGTTTTTGGAAAATATCTTCCACTCTGTGAGTCTGTATGGGACAAAAAATTTATGGGCATTCGATCTTAAGAACTGACGCACAATGTACATAATTTCACAAAACTTTAGATTCAGTTACACCTTGATATAAACTCGAGATGTTTAGTTATTAGTGTATATCACCTAACTGATGGTGCTGCTATGCTGCATTATTCAGAATTTCCACAATAGTTCTATCTCAAGAATTAATGTGTGTATTTTCATAAAACTTCAGATTAAGTTAATCTTTGACATAACTTTGTGCACATTACTTTTTGGTGTAATCGCTCAACAGATGACGCTGCTATGCTGCATTATTCATGATTATCGCAATAGCTCTATCTCAAGAACTAAAGGACGATTTTTTTTTTTTTTTTTTTTTTTTTTTTTTTTTTTTTTTTTTTATCAAACTACAGATTCAGACAGTTCCTGATATATATTAATGTTGTTTAGTTTTTGGTGCAAATTGCCCCATAGGTGGCACTATTATGCTGCATTTTTCAAGATTTCGTTATACCTGATTAATTGAATGATTTTACAAGGTATTGAATCTAAAATTGACCTCCATTTTACCTCCAGAATGTAGAGTAATGTTGCAAAAACATGGGCAGTTTGCATTAGAAAAGTACAACTGCGATGAAAAAAAACCCATATTTTATTACAAGTATGTTACATGTTCCAAATTATACATTCCCTCGTGATTAAACTTTGAATTTTTGTAGTTTTTTAAACTGTATGTAACTGCTTTTGTTGATTCCTCAAATAGCGAACATTTTCTATTTGTAGTGTTCTGTTTCATAACTTTTGAGTTCCATTCTTAGAAATATGAAATTATCATATGGAAACGTTATTGAATATGGTTTCTTATTCAAGAATAGGATACCAGATTTCAGGATAAAAAGAAAAAAATTACGTTTAATTAAACTTTAAAAAAAAAAATATTTTTTTCTGGTTTCAGTGAGTAAAAATCTAACAGTCAATAAATCCTATACTATTTTTAGTTGCAGACCTGAGTAAGCCAAACTAAAACTTAGTTTTGTTTGAATTTAGATTATAAAACTAAATCAAAACTTTGAGTTGATATTGGAAAGCTATACCAAAACTAAACATATTTTTTAAAAGAAATAAAATTATAATTGTAAGAAAAAAGTGTAATAATGTAAAAATATACATTTTTCAAACAAATAATGGAATTTTTTTAATACTGATATTGATAATAATAACAAAACTGCAACAATTTCTTTAAACTAGTACCATTTACTTAAAAAACTATACTTATGTAATTGGAATGCATAATTTATTTCCTTCCAAAAAAAAAAAAAAAAAAAAAAAAACTGAGCTATTAAAAGCAGGGTTTGCTACTTTCTTTTTATTTTGTAATATAAAGTGAAAATAATTTTCATTTAATACAAATATATAGGGAAAAATGTTTATTATTTAATATTCTCTAAGAAAATATAATTTATTTGGGAGAAACAGTCATAAAAAATCAATTTTTCCAATTTTTCCGTTTTTTTCCGAAAAAAACCGGTAAAAAACCAGTTTTTTTCCGCCACTTATATTTTTCCGGAAAATTTACATCTCTAGTTCTGATTGCATAGAATGCTTTGATTTGACATTTTTCTTGTTTTAGATTGCCTGCAGAGAATTTTTTTTTTTTTTTTTTTTTTTTTTTTTTTTGCTTACAGTGCAATATTTTAAAGATTTTTCGAAGTAAATTTTTAGAATTTCGAAATTCAAAAATTTAATTTAAAAAAACTATGAAATATCGCACTTAAAGCCGAAAAACACATTCTCTGGCAGATATCTAAAGCAAGAAAAATGTCAAATCAAAGCATTCTTTGCAATCAGAACACAATCTTTTCAAAATATTTACTGTTCGAAACTTTTGTATAAGATTTTTACAGTTTACCTGATAAACAAACCGTTTACTGCATAATTCTATTGATCTTTGTTTATGAGAAATTTAATTTTGAAATCAGGGTGTTATTTGCTGGACACCCTGTATATATATATATATATATATATATATATATATATATATATATATATATAAACGATCTTTCGCAATTCACGTTTCCTTGGAAATCGGCATAAATTAAACATTTTGCATTATTCTCTGAAAGGTCCGATGCTTTTATGGGAAAAGAGGAAATTTCATTGCTGTCGATTGCTAGGGATAGGAAACTATCCCTTAAAAATGACTGCGTTTGCAATCTCGGAATACATATGACATCCTTTCTGTTTCTTTATATATGATTTTACTATCAATTGTTTCTGAGTTTTAAAGACTAATTTATTTGTAATGGAATGTTTAATAAATTATTACGCACATTTATATTAAATAGATTTTTAATGTAGTTATTTTAATTCATGATGAATGTTTCATATCAGTCTGAACTCGTCAGTGTTATGTTTTTCAACTAAAAAATAGAAAAATATATAAAGTATGTTTTTAGGAAGTTCGTTTTAGTTAAAAAAATATCTATATTATAAAGGCCAAACGTATCTGTGCGTAACGCATACGTCATTTTGTGAATGGCAACACTTTCCTATGCAATTCGGTTTTGCAATTTTTGCTTCTGAAATTTTTATACACCTAAACATCGCACATTCTTAATTTTTACATCGTCGTATACAGAAAAAATATACTTTTAATTGCAATTTGTTTGAAAGCTGTATCTCAATTTATTTTTTAGATATTATTTTTTTATAGTTTTTGTGCGAATTTTGTAATCGTGGCAACGGAAATGCGGCACTTTCTCTTAAAATTGAAAAAAGAAATTAAAATTTTGTATGTTTTTTTTTGAGAAGATGAAAATGATGACGGGTTTAGATTTCGTGTGAAATTTTATTATCGTGCCAATTTGTTTTTTGTTGTTTTCATTTTTACCAAGCATAAGAGCCTCAATTGATAACTTTATCATAATAACTTATCTTTATCAAGTTTTACTTATTACATATGCGATTAAAGTTTAATTTTTATAATTTGGGCAACTGACTTTTATAGAAATGGTGTTTTGTTAATTTTGGCTTAAAATATTATTTCTTTTAGAGTTAAATTGACCAATATTAGATGCATTTTTTACTGTAGATAATTTTGTACGTTGCTATAAATCAATGCAACAGTTCCTTCTAAAACATTTTTTTTTTCGTCGAAATTCGACGGGTTCCACCTTGTTTTTATAAATTAGAAAATTGTGTCGAAACGTTTTACATAGCACGATTGTTACATACTTTTGTATGGAAAAAGAAAATAATAAAACTATGATTCTTGCTGCAACCAGTTGCTAATTAGTTTTCTACTTTATTTTTTTTATTATTTTTCTGACATTTTCAAAGAAAAAATCTCTTCAATTTTGAATAATACTGTAAAATATGTGGTAACTCAATACTTAATACTAAAAATTTAAAAAAAAAACTTGTAGAAGAGCTATTTTATTAAAATTTAAATTAAAAAAAATTCATAATCCTTACTACTTATTTAAATATTAATATTTTTACTTCGATCTTTTGCCACATTCATTGGAACGCACTACATAAAACTGTCAATGAACTTTTACATGTATGGTATTTTATATTTAATATGATTTTTTGTTTCTGCCGTGCACATTAGAAAACGAAGAAAATTCAACAATATCTTTATTTAAATATTTTATAAAATTAAATTTTAATGTTAAATTCATGCACAAAAATATTAAATACACCAATGGAGAACAAGTAAAACAAATTCAAACCTCTAGCTAATAACCACAAAAGCCTAAGTATTTTTCGAACAAGTATGTAATAAAAATATGAACAGGGAGAAAAATCAGTTTAAAGTTTTCATTTCTATAAATTACTCTCAATCTACACTATAACCCCAAAGGCGACCGGGCAGCATTTTTAGAAAGAATCACGTTTTGAGCACCAGCCTTGGTGAGTTGGCGAAAGCGAAAACGTTCAGCTAGCTGCATCACCAAACACAAAATAAACTGAGTTCAAATGTGTCATAAAACATATGATTAATATAATTATATTTATTACAAAAGAATCTTTACTACTCTTTTTAATTGACTTCTCAATTTCTAAATTTCTTCTCAAAATTAATAGCGAGTTAAGGAAATATTTTTGAATTGAGGGAAAAAAACACCTATGTTTAGATGTTCTGTGAAATTTAAAGCATTTTAATCTGAAAAAGCTCATTGTTTTAAACTATGTTTTAATCGTAAACAACGGTGAATAATATTTCCTCATATTATAGTCTTTGCTTGATAACATTTACGGAGAAAAGAAATGAACAATAAGCGCGATCTCTTTGCAGAAGGATGGGTTGCTATTCGCTAGGCGTTTGACGTCACAAACAAGAAAAGTTGCGTAGCATTGACTTAATCTCCGCGCCAATCGTTGTTCTGGCGATAAGGTGCTCAAAACATGATTCTTTCTGAAAATGCGACCAGGCACTTGCGCTTTTAAACATTTTGTTAAATATCTAGAAAAATATATGAGGCATTATCCTGAAACTCTAAGTGTGTAAACATAATAGTACAGGTCATACATTTCCGTGAATATTTTTTTCCCAAAACTCCATAGGGGACCTTCAACATTGAAAACAATGTACACGCAATTTGAAAAAGAACGAATATCTTTTGGATAACCCTGTCAAAACTAACGCAGAAAAAGCATTCAAACTGTAGTTTATGATTAAGTTTCTTATTGTAATAAACTGTAATCATTTTTATGCGGATAGCATGTATACTCGTAGAAAAATTAAGGTTTTTATAAAACAGTTCCAATTTTTTTCAAGTTTTTTGCTTAAAATTTACAGATTTCTTAATATAAAATATTGTTCTTTTCAGAAAATATGACAAACATTGTACACAATACCCTGTTATCCGAAATAAAAAATTATAAAATATGTATGAAAAATGAGCAGGTATACTAAATAATTTTTCATTGAGCATGCGTAAACGGTATCAAAATTTCATTTGAATATTGTATTAGCTATATGTATAGAGCAGCTTTTGTAAGTCTAAAAAAAATAGCTTGAAAATTCTGAAAGTGATCGTTAGAAGAATAATCCGTTTTTCCCAATATAAAGCAAAAAAAATAAGCGGTTGTATCCAAATATAGGGTATATTCTGTATTCTGTATTGGCCCTAATCAATGGATAAATAGATACAGCCCCTCATCTTTTTGCTTCATTTTGGGAATAACGGATTTTGAATTTATTCTACCGACGATCACTTTCAGAATTTTCAAGCTATATTTTTGAGACTTTTACAAAAGTTGTTCTATACATTTAACTAAAACAATATGCAAATGGAATTTTGATAGCATTTACGCATGTGCAATGAAGAATTATTTAGTAAATCTACTCATTTTTCATACAATTTTTATTATTTTTTAGATCTGATTTCAGTGTATTGTGTACAATTTTATCTGTCTTATTTTCTGAAATGAACATTATTTTATATTAAGAACTCTGCAAATTATAAGAAAAAACTTTGAAAAATTTGGAACAGTTTTTATAAAAACCTTAATTTTTCTAAGAGTATATATGCTATCTACATAAAACTAAATACAATTTATAACAATAAGCCACTTAATCTATAGTTTGAACGCTTTTTCTACATTACTTTTGCTACTTTATCCATCGATCTTTTTCAATTTGTTGACCCTCATCTATGGTGTTTCGGGTAAAAATCTTTACGGAAAGGGCTTACCTGTACTATTATGTTTACACGCATTTACAAAGTAATTCTTTTTGTTTCTTCTAGATATTTAACAAAATGTCTAAAATCGCAAGTGGCCGGTCACCTTTGGCCATATTGTGTATTAACAAAATTTATACTATTTCACGATACAATTGTCGTTTAGGTAAAAATGAGTGTCAAAATAATCATAATTAATGAAGCTTTTAGTTAATAAAAAAATATAAAAAATCGTTATTTTGACCAATTTGCAGATACTGTGTTTCCTTAATGAATTATTAAGCACCTTTTTATTAAATGGATTTTTTAATTGTAGTTGTTTTAATGCAATGTGAATGTTTCATTCCAGTTTGAGCTCGTTTTGAATGCTATGTTTTTCAACTAAAAATGAAAAATAAAAAATGTGTTTTTACAAAGTTCGTTATTGTAAAAAAAAATATTTTTATAAATTAGAAATTGTGTAAAACGTTTTTCATAGCTGAATTGTCACATACTTTTGTATAAAAGAAGAAAATTATAAAAATATGTTTCTTGCTACAACCAATTACTAATTAAGTTCCAACCTTATTTTTCATTATTTTTCTGGTCTTTTAAACACTGGAATTTATGTTACGAGCCGCTCTTAGTTTAATGTCCCTTAGTTTAGACTAGTAGTTAATCTAGACCAGTTTAATCTCCCTTAAATGTATGCTAAACATTGTATCATCATTACTTTTATTCATAATTTAATTTACTTGCTCAATTCTTTGCCTAATCAGAAAATTCTTCTAGAGAAATCAAGATGTTGTTATTTTTATGCTATTCGGGCACCGGTGATAAATCGCCAAACATTTCTGCAATGACATTTTTTCGTATATCATTAATTTCATTTAAAATATAATCATTTTGCTCTTCATTTATCATACATAACTTTACACTGAAGCATTTAAAAGTCATGACTTTTATTTATTTACTTTTTTAAGTTAAAAAAAAAACAGAAAAAACAAAAATGATGATATTTCTAAGCTTCATAACTGCAGCGAAAGAGCGAAGCTTAAATAAACCTGATTTACCTCGGCCTAAAACCTGCAAAAGAATTTTACAGAATAACCAATGAGATGGGTTTCATTCGGACGTTGTCATTAAACAATTAACAAATAATCGCAATTTCAGAGCCATGTACGATAGCGTAATATACATATAGATTTTTTAGAAGAAAATTAGAAAAATCTTGGTATTTACATTTTGTTTGTTTAACTATTGTTAACAAACAAAAAATATTTGAAGCAAATACTTATTATAGGAAACAAATAGTTTGAAATTCCGATATTTTCTATCTAAAACTTAGTTATTTTTTAATAATGATAGTTTTACTTAAAATTCCAGATATACTAAATCAGTAGCTTTGATCGACTGAAATTTTAAACAAAAATATATATTTAAGTGAAAATTTTAGAGTTGGTCAAAACAATAGATCATTCTGTTGTTTTCAACAAAGTTATTTTTCTTAAAACAAACTTTAAAATGTGTAAAAAACTTTTACTGAAAAAAAAAGGTAAAAAACGGTTTGACACTCTATGGCCTGATTTACAGCTTATTTCATATTACGTTCACAGCCATACGTTATAAATGTGTTGAATATATTTAAAAATTAATCAAGTTGTTACATAATTAAATAGTAGAATGCATTTTATATAACAAGAAAAGGTAAAAGAGGAAAGGATTGTTAAACCTGATTCAGGAAAACATACCTCTACAAACCCATCACATAGATTGTGCCGCTGCCAATTAACCACAATAATACAAGGTAAGCAATGGCGGATCTAAGGGGGGGGGGCGATGGGGCGATCGCCCCCCCCCTTGAGCCCAGTAAAGGGTCTGAAAAAGATGCCCGCACGGAAAAAGGATTGGACATAAACTCGAGACCGGCGGGTCGGGCCGCGCCATTTTTAAGTCATGGAACTGGGTCAGGTATTTACACTTTCAGAACCGCGGCGGATCGAGTCTTACTTTTTCCTGTAGAGCGGGATCGAGCCACACTTTTCTTTTCAGGGCGGGCCTGGCGTGGATTTCCTCCTTCCTTGAGGTAAAAGCTCGGTCTAAGATCGAACCAGACCATAAGGGAGGACAAGTAATGGCGGATATAGGGGGGGGGAGGACGAAAGGGCGATCGCCCCCCTTAGATCCGCCTTTGGCGGATTCAAGGAAAATGCCCCTTGGCATTTTTCAAGGCGAAAGGGCGATCTTCCCCCCCACACACACACACACCCTTGGGCTAATAAAAGTTTCCTAAAAAGACATGCATCCTCGCGGGAAAAGAATTGAAGCCTAACTCGAGTCTGGGGCAGGCCGCACCTTTTTAATTTCGCGAGGCTCGGGCTGGGTCAGGTCTTCTCGCTTTCAGAACCGGGCAGTATCGTGATCATTATTTTTCTGCAGATTTCGGTCGGGCCCAATGGCGGGTCTGAGGGGGCGATCGTCTTCACTTCTTGGGCAATAAACGTTTCCCAAAAATACATGCATCCTTGCAAGAAATGGGTTAGATCCTAACTAGAATTCAGCGCCCCCCCCCGGGCCCCGCCTTTTTAAGTTCGCGAGGCTCGGACTGTGTCTGGTCTTACCGCATTCAGAACTCGTCCGTCATTTATTTGATACTATCATGATCAATTTTTTTTTGCTGATTTGGATTGGGTCTGACTTATTTTTCTTCCCGATCGAGTCTGGCCTGGAGTCATTCTTCTTAGATGTCTGCATTAGAGATGACACAGGTTCAGACTTAGCCCGTGTCCGATACGAGATCGTGCTCTGTTTTTATGCTGGTCTACTGATTTGGACTCATTTTTTCTGAAATCTGAAAATTTTATTTATCGATGAATAGAAAAATGTAAAAAACTTTTTTTCCTCTAAAAAATTAGTACTTATTCCTTTTCAAATAAATGTCTTGCTATTTTGATAAAAATGAAAAAGAGGCACAATTTTTTTTTAGTATTTAAATACTATTAAAAAAACAGTCATATCTACATCTGTAGATTTATGTTCAAGCATTGCCAACGACCGCCGATCTGGTGCCTGCGAAAAAAGCCGGGAATAATGAATTTGTGTTTAGTTCGATTTTTGTTTGTGGCAGAGATTATTTTGCAATTGGATCTTTTATTATTATTATTATTTAGACATGCAACGCGAAAAGAATATTTTCTTCTGATTTTATTTTGCGGTTACCGAATACTTTAAATTTCTAGTGTATGCAAAGTATACAAGCCTTAATCGCTTTTCATATAGAAATAACTGTAGCAATTATCATTTCTTTTGGGATGTCTGCTGATGCCGTAGCGGTAAGTAAATGTATTTACCATATTCTTGCGATCGAGTAGTGTTTCCTCTGTTCCTAAAAAAGTGTTGAACTTTAAAATTTTTAATTTGAGGTTATTTTTTGGGTCATGCTATAACGAAGGCTTGTTATGAAGAATGAAATGGTTATAGTTAAAAATGTGCATTTTTTACAGAAAATTTAAAAATGTTGTTCGATTTGACAGATAATAGACAGTATTTTCTACAGGTTCCATGCATTTATTCATGAAACACACTTCATTAACATGTCCATTGTCCATAATATTTTTTTACTAAAACAGAGACAACATATGAGAATCCTTTTATGCGTAAAGTATATTTTTATTTTACATCAAACTGTTCTTTTGATAATATTAAATTTAATTTTTCGTTTAACAGCCTTTTTTCAATATAAAAAATAGCTTTAAAATTATAATTACTTTTGGAACATTTTTTATATGTATTATGCAATTTTTTTCTACTGTATAATTTCATTATCGGGTTTTGCTCTTGATGCCGCAAAATGTTTCTGCCTCAGGCGGTACCGGGCTGTGGAATAATAGCCCAAATTTATCTCTAGTCCGCACTGACCAAAATTCCCCTGGTCGGGGTTCGGCTCGGAATGAAAGTTAAATTTCGGTCCGTGTCCGACCCAGCCTAGACGTATGCATGTGCCCGGGCCTGTCCGAGTCGGCGAAATGGTTCCGAATTTTCTAATGGGCCAGCAAAATTAGAATAATTTTTCCAACAGCCCGGGCCAATAAACAAAATAAACGGGACGAGCCGACAAAAAAATTGAAGGGCCATATGGGCCGAGCCCATAAAAAAAAATTGCGGGCTCACTGGCCCTTTGTAAAGATTTAAGCAGGAACGTTAAAATATGAGCTATTTTCAATTATATGGGTTTAATGAGAATAAGTATAATTGTGCGTCATCAGTCGAAACTAGTTTGGCAACATCAAAACAGAAATCTAATTTTTACAGTGTAGAGATCAGATCGGAGAATTATATTGTGTGTAATCCGGGTTTAATATATATATATATATATATTAGCAGGCTCGTACCGGCCCGAGATCAGGCTCGCATTGTTTTTCCACATATAGACGAGCCGGGCTGGAACTAGACTCAATTGTTCTCAAGATGTGTAGGACAAACAATATGCAGTGCCGTGCGAAAGGGGGGGGTGGACGAAGGATGCGGTCGGCCCGGACGTGGAAATTTAAGGGGCGCCAAATATATGCTACCAGCGTAATTTTTGGCCTGTTACAAGAAAAAGTTGGGTCGGAGGGGGGGGGGGCACATTTTGTTTTGCCCCGAGCGCAGTTTTCTCTTCGCACGTCAAATGATTGCTGATTTTTCTACCTTCTCATGCTGTCGCTTTCAGAAATTCTATTCAAAACGATAATTTTCACAGTATTTTCTTAAACTGCTTATCAAAAAATGGATTACGCCATAGTTTCTGAATAAAAACACCTGCTAATCCTGCTAATGTGATACACAACATAAACATTAGTTAACCCGACCAGAAGCAAAAGAAAAGAAGTCAACCGGAACCAAACCCGACCCACAGCAAAACCTTAGTGTCAACCGGACCCAGTCCCGACCCACAGCAATAACTAGAAGTCAACCGGACCCAAACCCGACCCACAGCAAAAACTAGAAGTCAACCGGACCCAAACCCGACCCACAGCAAAAACTAGAAGTTAGCTGGGCCCAGACCCGATCCGCAGCAAAAAATAAAAGCAACATGACCCGCAGTGAAAAAATTAGCCCCGACCCACGCATTAAAGTCGAGTCTCCAAATTTCTAAAATCGCCCCCCCCCCCCCTTGAGGACTCTCCAGATCCGCCCTTGAAGGTAAGGCATAAAGATCTCCCCTTTTAAGAGGTCAATAAAAATATATAGGACAATGAACACAAATAATTTATCTTTACATTCGGAAATAATAATGTATGCCATTTGTTAATTTTTACAATCTGTAACAATTTTTGCTATTAATTAATTTTGAAGTGTTTTCGTACGAAAAATTATATTTTGTAAATGTTGTTCTTCGTTCTTTATAAATCTTTGAACATGACGTGGTCTACCGGGCGACTTTCGTTTTAAACACGAACCTGTTTCTCTAAAATTAGCAACCCATAAGGATAGTGTTTTTCTCTCGGGTACTTTTCCATGCGTGCTTACTTCAATGTGCCTACGAAATAATCATTGCGTTTGAATGATGGAATCCTCATTTTTAAACTAAATTTCAACAACGAAAGGCACGATGTTCATTAGAACAAGATATACTATCAACCAAAATAGCATAACCAGGGAAATATAATAGCGCTACTTCGGACATGCCCTCTACAATAGTGCCGCCGCAGCGACAGCAGCAAATTATGGGTATCTTTATGCCCGACTTTGTATAATAATATTTACGCCTCATAGTAAGTAGTATTCATTAAATTTTTATGATTTCCCTGACAAATCAATTCCGGCCCAAGAAGTCACTACAAACTAACATCAGATTGTAACACTTTCGGAAATCCATCTCCAATAATAAACAATAAAGGAACAGTGCTCAATTCTATTTCAATGAGAACTTCGCACAGGCCGAAAATGTCAGACCTGGCTCACAGGCTTTCGTCCCAGCCGATAAAGAAATTAAAAATTCGGCCCAAGCCTGCCTAAATAATAAAGTTTAAAGTTAGGCCTGACCCGTAGTAAAAAATTATTCGCCAGTATAACAGCTAAAATTTCGGCTTGAGACCGGCCCGATCAGTTAAAAAGTTAAAATTTCGCCAGGAATGAAATTCTACGAAATAATGAGTTTTGTGTCGATTTGGTTAAAAGTTTGAATTATATGAGGAGTTCTGACCAAAACTACTTATCTTCGCGATTTTTTAAATGTTTATAATCTTATACTAGTGCCGCATGCTGCGATATATATATTTTTTTAAATGAATCTCTATTTATTGTACGTAAACGTTTTTCAGTTATCGTTAATATTGTTAATCCATATTCCAAGAATTGAAGATAACAAAATCTGAAAAATGCTATATATTAAAATTTACGACAAAATCGCATAGAAAAGAAAAACAAAAATGTACTACAGACACGTCTTCTTCTTACCAGGTGTAAATGTGTTATATATTCTTTTATTACGTATTAGTATAATAATTTGAGTGGACAACGCGCTTTTCAGTTTAAAACAGAATTCCGTTCCTTTCCAGATTAGTTTTCACACGTTGTACTATATTTTAATAAGTATAGAAGTCTACTATTTTTTAAAAATAATAAATTTTAATGTTTAATTGTAGAATAACTGTAATGTAAAAAAAATTGCATCTTTTCCAAAAATTTTTGGACCAAGCCTAATTTTATTGACCTTTGAATGGATCAGGTCACATCTATACAATGATTTTCGTACAGGCTGGATGAAAATAGGACAGAAAATTTAGGGCCTTGATGACTAGAAACGAAACCAGTTCCGGTCCTGTACAAAAAGAGTTAGTTAAGTCTGGTCTAGAAACTTTTTTTTCCATTTACCGTAATGTATCGAAACACTTTTGATTGTCCCTGAAATTGAACTATTCATCCGATTTTTATAAAATTTCTAATGGCTCGAGAAAATTATGCAATATTTATATATTTTGAATTTCAAATGGTCAGTTGGGTAGTTTTTGCGCTGTTCTATGCGGACCGACGGACAGACAGACAGACGGGACAGACTAAACAACAACTATATGTGCTACGCATTTATATAATTACGAACGCACCTAAAAAGGAAATAGCTTATTTCAATTAAGATTCTATCGAAGTACATTTACATGAGTAGTAGTGTAAGCAGACGAAATAAAGTTTTAAGTACTTTTCACCTGTGTTGAAAATTGTTAATTTTACTTTAAAAATATCTAGTAATGATTAAAAAACTGTAATTTGCCTTTTGGTTAATATTGAGGACTGTGTAGAAGTCAATGATGCACGATGCTTATGATAAAAATCTTGCAATAAAATTTTATGCTCCGTGAAAAAATTATGTCTATAACAAGCTTGAGTACCGCTTAAGTAATTATCTTAATCCCAACTTTCATTTTTTACATTAATTGTAAACTTAATTTTAAATCTTATAATTTTTCTCTATTGTTTTTACTTATCCATCATACGTAGAATAGGGGAAGTCTTGCAATCGTTTTGAAAATCGAAAAATATTTTTAACGGATTTATGTGTTTCAGAAATTAAAGATTCGTAAAAACGTAACTAAAAAAAATTGCCGTCCGTCTCCCTGACTTGCCTGTGTGACTGTAAACGCTCTATCTTTCAAACAAATTGAGGTAGAGACTTGAAATTTCGTATGTGCTTATTATGTAAGAATAAGACAAATTCTATTTAATATCAGTAATTTCGATTATCTGGAACTATTTTTTCGGACTCTCGAAAATTTCGTTCTGATGAAAGATGTATAAAAGTTTTCGAATTTTTTTATTTTAAGGAAAGGACATAAAAGGAAATAAAATAACAAAAATTTTCCATAAAGAACTAAGCGATCGGATAATTAGTTGCTGAGATACTTGTAATTCTGTTTTTCATATTCTTCGATTTTTCATGACTCTGTATTTCATTCAAATTTCAATTCGAAGATACATTTAAATTGGAAATGATCGCTTCATCCGATGCAGTAAAATGTTAGTCAATAGGATTAATATTTTTGGAGTATAAGGATGTTCCTTTTACGCAATTCGGTACAACTTTAACAGTTTGGCGTTTTATATAATTTGTCGAAATTGATTCATCAGCAATTCATTAATAGAGCTTTATTATGGATATTAAAAATATTTAAATATACGTTTAAGTTTTTCTTTGGAATTGCAATGCGTTTTGTAGATGGTTTCCACATGTTTTATTTTCATATGTTACAGTATACATATCCATGATGGGTAAGTTTTACGGTGGCCCCCAACGATTAGTTTCATTTTATACTAAGTAGTTTATCTATATTAATACTTTCTCCCAGTGGCTCTTTATACACATAAGATTACTCAATTAAGTAGACTGGATGTGAAGTTGTCATCAATTACGTAAATCCTGAAGGATGATATACTGTTCATCACTGATTTGAAAGTAATTGCTTCGGCAGTGTATATACTAAAATTAGAGGACAACACAGAAAAGATTAGCATGCCGCCTGCGTAAGGATAAAAAGCAACTCATGAAGCATTTCATTTTTTTTTCCTTGTTTCTTTCACTATCTTTAATTTTTCAATCATGTATACTAATTCTTTTCACAAAGTAATTTTCAGTATTTGATTTTATTTAAATAAAATATTATTACGTAATTTTACACTACAGTTAGACCCCCCCCCCTCCCAAAAAAAAGCTCATAACTAAAAAAATAAACATCAATGAACTGGGAGTGTTAAAGTTGACGTCAACTTCGTAGCCCCTCAAAGTGACTACATTGTTATGATTGTTAAGATTTGAAAAGGACACTTTTTAGCTCACAGGATATCACAGCCTGAGAGCTTGTGTGCCCGCCCGTTCTGTACGTATGTACGTGCGTAACGCGATAACTCGTGATAAAAATATCTGATCCACATGAAATTTTGTATATGGGTATATCCTAATAAGGCGCTTCCCTGATTAGTTTTTGGAATTCATTCGATATGTATAACAGGGGGAAGGGGGGTCATGCCCCTCCCTTTTATTGATATAAATGGGTTTTTCATGCAGAATTATCAGTTTTTATGCAGAATTGCCGGCTAGTTTTAGGTATAGGATCATTCTGATTGGGCGCCTTCGTGATTGGTATTAGGTGTTTATTGGACAAGTATATTCAGGGGGATCGGTGGTTCTAATGCTCCTCCTTTTAATTTATATAAATGGGTTTTTCATGCAGAATTATCAGATTTCGTTCAAATCTCTGAATAGTTTGAGAAGTTTAATGGTTAAGTTTAAAAGAGGGGGATAACTCCTCTTAAATTATGTAAATGGGTTTTTATTAAGAATTTTCCAATTTGCTCTGAATTTTGGATATAGATTTTTTATATGCTAAAGTATGTAACTGATTAGTTTAGGGGGTTCAATAATTAAGTATAAAAGGGAAAAGGGGAGCTGTTTCCCCTCCTTTATTTTTTTTCGAACGGAATTAACCCTTGAAAATATAAGGCTGTAATTTACAATTAGTATGCGTAGCCTGTGAGCTCAATGCCATCAGTTTAACTAGGCAGTATTCTTTTTATTCTGTTTTGAGTTTGTAAGGGGATTGACATTTTTTGCTGTTCTTTGGTTATTAATACGTAATTGGTAATTAATTACATTGCAAAAGTGAAAATTCTGTTTTCAATGTAATGCAAAAAAGGTCTCTACAATCGATCACCAAAATAATTATAGCATCCTTTATCATGTCTAAAGTTTAAGAGACTACTGACTGAAAAAGACCCGGATGATAATGTTAAGTCTATGGGGGCGCTCTTTTCAAATATCTCGCTCAAATTCTAATATTTTTACATGTTTTTTTTTCCTTTTTCATAGGATAACTTCGGACGATCCAAAACCGGCCTAGTTTTTACTTTTTTGATTTTGGTTATATATTGTTTACATTATGATAGTTTCAATTTCAGAACCAGTTCTAACCGGTTTCAATAGTTAAAGTTTTTTTTTTTTTTAAATCTGAAACCAAAATCGAAAAAGTAAAAACTAGCCCGGTTATAGATCGTCCTCAGCTATCCTATATAAAAAAATCATGTAAAAATATTAAAATTTGAGCGAGATATGTGAAAAAAACGCCCCCCATAGACTTAACAATATCATCCGGGTGTTTTTCAGTCAGTAGCGTGAGCTCTTAAAACTCCTCAACGAAAGAATAAACCCTTTGTACCACCAGCTTCATTTATTTAGACCGAATGACGACATTAAAATTTGAACAACTTTTAAAAACCTCTCTCATATTGCAATCCCTTCTTGAGAATAGATACATTTCTATTTTTTTTTTTTTTACCTCTAAGGTTGCTGATTCACCATTATCTAAACGTGTCGGAAATTGCACGTCAAGCGTGAAGTGTGTTCATATTATAATGAATTTTTAAAAATACGTGTTTCTTTGTGTAAAGTATACAGTACTTCAGATACACTTAGAGTAGCCGAAATATTTTGTGTGTCTCTGTAAATACTATCTGCTTTCCATTATACAGGGTGTGACTTGTTGTAAATCTCAGCAATGTATATCTATTTCATGAATTGTGAAATAGTTTAATATAATTAAAACGCCTTCCAAACAATCCCCTATACCGTTATGTATTGGAATACTTTTGCGTGTACTTGTAAATTAATAACAAATGATCTTTGCACCACATATTGTACCGAATATATATTTTATTAAATACTTCATGGATGTATATCAATTTATTATGTTCCGAAGAGTGTGACATCATTAAAATGCACTTGAAACTATTTTTCCTATTGGGTGTAATCTAACGGAATACCTTTTATTGCCCTTGTAATTAAACTATATACCCGATTTTCATAAAATTTGAAATGACTCGACAAAATTATGCAACAATTATACATTTTAAATTTCAAACAATTCGGTTGGGAAGTTTTTGCTCTGTTACATGCGGACAGACAGACAGACGGATGGAAGGACTGAACGAAGACTGTAGATGTTACGTGTGCGTACGTAATTAACAACGCACCTAAAAAATGTTTATTCAACTTTGTTTCATCAGGTCATGATAACGTTTGCCTGCAATTAATGCAAAATTCATCTACATTCAGGTGTTTTATACTGATAGCCTGATTTTTGAATAAATATGCATCATAAATCACCGTTTTATAAGATTCATTTTTAGGTGCGTTCGTAATTATGTAAATACGTAGCACCTAGAGTTGTCGTTCAGTCCATCCGACCATCCGTCCGTCTGTCTGTCCGCATATAACAACGCAAAAACTACCCAACCGAATCGTTTGAAATTTAAAATATATAATTATTATATAATTTTGTCGAGTCATTTCAAATTTAATGAAAATCGGATGAATAGATCAATTACAGGGATAATCAAAATTATTCCGTTACATTACAGTCAATGGGTAAAAAAGTTTCAAATGCATTTTAATGGTGGTAAACTCTTTCGAACATAATAGAATTGATATGATGTATTGTGTATATAACTGAAATATACATTCTTCACAATCTGCTATGCAAAGAATATTTATTATTAAATTACAGGGCCACACAAAAGTATTCTACTACATAACGCTGTACGGGGAAACATTATTTGGGGATGTGTTTTAATTACATTAAACTATTTCACATTTTATGAATATGATATACGTGGCTGAGGTTTACTGCAAGTTTCTTCCTGTATATTTACAGGAACACAAAGAAAGATTTTGACCACTATACTGTATCCAAAGTACTATGTACTATAAAATCAAGATCTGAATATTTTTTAAACTTCGTTATCGAACGCACCTCATTTGCTACGCTTCACGTACAATTTCCAACTTGTTTTAACTATAATATTTTTTCTTGCTACTCATGAAATCAGAATACAGTCAAGAAAATTACCATTTGTTATTCACAGTTTTTCTTTTAAATTATTATTTGAATTTGTAATGAAGTTTTCATGTAAGTGGTAAATGCACTTATTTTTTAGTATAAAGTATAAACATGTTTCAGCCAACATCAAAGGTGAAATACGGTAACAACAAGTAAACCAAAATCAGCAACTCTGATACTATTTGAAATTCGGACGCATATTAATGCTAGTGACAATCATTTCTATTATAATATTCGCAACTCTACCGGCCTTGAAGGCATAGGTAGGTAGCTTGATTGTAAGAGGTGTCGTGAACGGTCCTTGGTAGACAAAGCTATTGATATATTATATTCAATGGCTGTGTTGGTAGAGAGACATGTATATTATTTTATTAAAATACTTCCTCTTGTGTTATTTCTGGTGGGAATTTTTAATGCATTCCTTTCATTATTAAAGGAGTTAAAATGTATTTTTTAATTTAACCTTGTATTTGGGAATTTCTTTGTACAGGAAATATCGTTTTTATTAGCTCACATCCTATCAAAGCCTGAGAGACTAATGCGCTTCCAGGCTCTGTATGTATATACACATATACGAATGTATGTATTACAATAACTCTAATAATCTAAGAACTATCCCCATGGCTTCAAATTTCATAAAAAGGTTCATTCTGATAAAATGCTTCGCTATTTTTTTTTTTTTTTTTTTTTTGAGTTCATTTTTTAAGGATAATGGGAGGAACGTGGGCTATCCCCTCTTAATTTCGGTTAATTGGTTTTTCATGTCAAAATATTCGATTTGCTGCAATTTGGTACGCCGATATATTCTGATAAGGCGCTTCTTTGATTAGATTTAGAGGGTCTTTGGTAAAATATGAAAGAGGTGGTGTGACAGGGGACTAATACCTCCACCCCCATAATTGGAGTTTTCGCCTTCTTTTAACATAAAATATATAATATGAACTTTAAAATGATCAAGTTTACTTAAAAGGCGATTAAAATAATCAAATAAACGGAGTCACGTATTTGTATAAATAAAAAAATTATTCTCTGAGAAAGAGTGTGATTAAAGGTTTGAAAGTACTAAGATGTTTTTAAATAAAATTAACTCTTGACATCTATATTTGACTATTTTAATCGCCTTTTAAGTAAATTTGAACATTTTAAAGTTCATATTATATGTACTTTTATCTTTGTAAAAGCTTATAATTCAAAATGCACACTTATAAAATTATTTTGTAATTCTATTCGAAATATTAAAAAAATAAAACAAAACATTAGTTTATTTCTTTTTTTTTCTTTTTATTTAGTTAAAATAATTTAGAAAGGAAAAAAAATCATTCCCGCTTTGTCAGTGGAGATTTTTATCGATTTTTTTCCCTCTGAATCATAAAATACATATTTTTAACAAAGTTACTAAATCTCTTATAGCTCAGTCAGTAGGGTGCTGTTCCGCTATCAAAGAGTCTCAGGTTCAATTCCCAGGGCAGCTAGAAACACGATGTGTAAAAAATAAAGCATACAGCAGTTCGGGATTACTCGGAAAATTCAAATTATTTTAGGCCCATTGAAGATTGATTTGTTTGCTGATTTTGAAAATTAAATAAATTATCATCATTGAAAATTAAATTTACAGACTCTTGTGTATTTTTAACAGTGTTAACTTACAGAGTTTATTGTAAATTTACCGAATAATTTCTCTGTTATTAAAAAAAAAATCTCCGTAATTTTACATCTTAACATAATGGATTACCCGTAGATTAACTGTAATTTCAGAGAAAAAAATTAACAGTGTACAAACACATTTTCATATACAGTCTAGTCCCGTTGACTAATTGGACCGAATACTGTTCGGTTTAGCGGGAATTCGGAATTAGCGGATTTCATTAATAATGATCAACAAATTGACTTGTTAAGGAGTTAACTAAATTCGGGGAGATCTGCTTTTGTCGGCTCTATACCGCATTGATCGGTTCGTAAGGAACAGGTTTTGTTATTTCTAAAAAATTAATTTAAAATTTCCTGTTAATGTATAACAGACACTTCTGAAAAAAGCACTCTGTAGTAACATATCAATAAATACGCCTTTTCTCCACACAGTCACTGAGTTAACGAAGACAAAAAACAAACTACTTCGTCCATTCAGTGCTTTTCATCCGAAGAAAAGTCACTAACTTTACTTCTTAAAAATGTGCAAATTAATTAATTTTTGTGTTTAGCAATGATTAAAAATGCTTCCACAGAATTGCATAAATGGAGCCGACAGGTACTGTAAGTAACTCGCCTAGCTTTTATTCCAGTTTGATGTCAGGCGTTTTCATGAAGCTTAAACTCTATGTAAACTTCTAATGTATACTTCTATTTAACTTCTTTGTATAACAATAAATGTACGCCAAAAACGTCTTTTTAAATTTTTCTGTTTTTAAATTAAAAAAAAAAAATAATAGTATTTTTTTCTGAAATTTATTTGAAATAGGCTTTTTTTTTTTTTTTTTTTTTTTAGAATAATGGGATTATTTAATTTCTATTAAAAGGTAATATATAAAGTAAGGCTAAAATAAAGAAAAATAAACTAATTCTAAAAAAATTAAGAATCAAACAATCTCAATTTTCCAAACAAAAGTAGCGGACCTGTAACTTTGCATCAGTTCAGAAGCACCAAGAATAAATTTTAACTGTGCGATTCTTTAATAAAACGCAGAAATGTAATTTTTAGAGAAAGAGGAAATTCAAAATCTTTCAAATAATACTAAAATATTAAATTAATGCTTAGTTTCGAGGGTGGTTCGATAATTATTGTCTCTAGTCTATATAAAATATTTGTACTGCAATGGTTAATGTGGAATATCGAAGCCTATCTTAAATGCCTATATGCTCAATTTCAGAACCGTGGGTACTATATTAATTTACAGTCGAGTCTCTCCATAACGAAACTCCATACATCGAATTTCTTTATATAACGAATTTTTAGTTGGAACGGTCCCCTTTTTGCATGTTTACATTAAGAACAGTCTCTATATAGCGAAATATCTATCTCCATATAACGATTTTTTTCATAAATCGGTCTTAATTTATTCAGTTTTAAAAAGCTTCGAAATGATATAGAATCAATTTTCCATAACTTATTTTTGATTTATAGTCAGTGCTGAGGGTTTTTTTAAATATTACTTCTCTCCTTGTTATTTAAATCCAACGAATTCATCCCACCTCCCACACACCTTTCCACATCTTTCTCAAAACAGAGTCAATTGGATTGATACACATGTAAGAGAGGAATCAATGAGAGGCACATGAGAGACCTTCAAATGGAGGAAAATGTTAACTACAATTTTTCATTCCTTGCTAAAATTTAAGAATTTTTTTTTTCTTTATCTTTGAGAGCGTAAAAATTTTAAAATCAAAACAACAAAAAATTACTGATTTCCTTGTCTGAAATTAATGCAAGTCTTCCTTATTTGATTTTCATTAAGCTTTCAAATAAATGCCTGTTTTCTTTTTTGAAACAGCATAAATAATTAAGAAATAAAATGTTAGGTTAATATTTACTTTTAAACATTTGAAATTCTTAATTCATAAGATCAAAAATAATATTTGTTCAAATTTCACACATTAAATACGATTTTTAACATCATTCTCTATACAGCGACTTTCTCTATCTAACGAATTTTTTACTGGAACGGTGGATTTCGTTATATAGAGACTCGACTGTATTTTTTTAAGAAAGGAGTGAAAGGGAATGTGGGGATGTGGGGGTGAAAGGCTGGTTTGGAACTTATGGGGCTAGATTTGTGACAATGAATGTTATATTGCTAAGTCGTTTGGATTGGGGATCATAGTGATATAGCAATATATTAGTCACTATGATAAATCTAGCACCATAAGCTCCAAACCAGCCTTTCAACCTCATCCCCCCTTTAAAAACCCTTTGAAAATGAATCTCTAAAACTTCAACTCTCCTTGTACATATTTAAATTTAGCAGCTACGGTTCTGAAATTGGTCATATAGGCATATAAGACGTTAGTAATTGATATTTCGCATCAACCATCGCAGTGAAAATATTTTATATAAACTAAAGGTAATAATTACTCAACCACCCTCATATTTAAAGTTGTTACTTTTAATTTGTTTAAAAAAAATCAATGTAAATAGATATTGCACCATTAAAAAATAATGTTTAAATGTAATGTTGTTATAATTCTTTTCATGGAAACTTTTTTTATGAATAACATTCTTTAACTTAAAACGCAATTAAAATCATTTAATAATTTATTAATTACTAAATCCTTTTTTTCTAATCCCATTATTTGATACGTATTCTTCTGTCTTAAGCAAACATTTACTTTTTTTTGTACCTAATTGGTTTTTATTTCTTAATCTTAATTCTGTATCGCCAGTGTGTTTGCGTTAAATATCGCTTAAGTAAACATCTTTCTGAATCTATCGATTTCTTTGTGTATTTTTTATTAATAACTACTTATGAAAAATTTGATTATAACTTTTTTATAGCAGAGAAATGTTAAAATGCGTTGAATGTTATTAGATAAAAATATCTTGTTTTTTATTTATTAAAATATTCTGAATTAACTCACTTTTATACCATTATTTAATAAATAAACGCATCATGGTTTCAAGTTTTTAATATATTCTTTTTTTTTAAGTTATTCTTGCTTCTTTTTTTTAATATTAATTTATTTAGAGATTTCAAATTGTTTTATTAAAAGGCTATTGCATGAATAGCATTTAAAAAAACTTAGTTACATATAGCATGATTTGATACCAATTTAATAAATTGCATTCTAAAAGAAATATACTCTTTATTAAAGTAACACTTACCTTTTTTCAGGTTTGTGAATACACAATATAATCTCGTCTGATTTACCCATTAATCTTAAAAGATTTCTTGTATCTTTTGAAGTTTGCGAAACCAATATATTTCAAAGATTAAAAGGAGGATTCGTGAAACAAAAATTTCTTTTAGTTACCTTAATTTTTGTAGACGTTTCTGGAAATTTTTTATGGCATATTAACCCTTGGCACTCTGTTGTCTCCACTGCGGAGACATCATCTTTCCTTCCAAATTATGTTTTTGACCCCAGTAATAAAGGAAAATAAAATTTTCCTTATTTAATCAGAGAATTTTTGAAATTGTCTTCTTCAAGGAAAGTTTTTTTAAAAAAGTGATGCTATTTGTGTAAGAGGCACCGGAGTTCGAAGGGTTAACATTCCTACCCTGTTGAAATTTACTCAAATTTGATAAAAACATTTGACACCAGAATTTTTAATTCAAGCTATCTATTTTACCTATTTATTTAACTAATTCTCTGTAGCTTTTATTTAACTTAGCGTATAAAAAAATTTCTGGCTCAAATCGAATAAAATATATAATAGAAACGGGTTTATTCGACTCATTCACGGTAAGAAGGTTAATTAGTTTTTGCTACCAAATATATCAGATTTTTGGATCCAACTAAATTTTTAGAAAGCAATTGTAGTTGCATAGCTGAATTTAATATGCAAATCTACCGAAATCATGTTTATTTTAATTTTGATATTAAAGCTCCAAATTTTAATTGAAATATACATACTATTGATAATTTCAATATCTTCTTTGTTGCTCATAAAAATATTTAAAATAACTAAACATTGCTTGACGTCTGAAATACAAAATTTAAAAATACATTACAATTCATCAGAGGTACAAGTAAAAAATTAAATAAATTAGTATACAATTAAAAAGTACAAAGGATTTGAGCTTAGTTTTAGACGCTCATCGATGCAATAATATTCAAATGACCAGAAAACTACATATCATGTTTAAAGCGAATAATTACTAACAATTAAAATCTAGAAAAGTATACAGAACCATATCAAAGTAATGCTGTGTATTCAGGTAGAAATGCACAGGATTCATTAATCGGCGAAACTGTTTTTCGAGTGAAACAACCCTTCATGAGAAACTCTACTTTTAACTTTTCGAAAAATCGATATTTCGGCTATAAAAATAAAATAACTGATTAATCTAACATAGGTCAACGAGTACGATGTGGCCTGAAAAGCCTGAAATAACGCGGTCCGATGTACCACGAATTCACATTTAACGCGGGGAACAGTATCTCCTCCAAAAACAAATTATCAATTTTAGGGTACATTTTGCGTTTAAAATTTCAGTGAAAAACAATGAGGGACTTGCTGTCTGCTATTAATGACTATGTATTTCGATATCTCTATTGATGATTTAAATGATTGGGATAGAAATTGACAACAGGGAACCAATTTAATAAAAGATTAGGATTAATATTGTAACGCATAAAAATTGCAGTGAGCAAGATGATGATGGTGTTGAGATTGAAAATGATGTAGTAATGCAAGGCGATGTTTCACATGTTAGCAAAGTCATTTCATACTTAACAGAGGTAATTTCGTGAATGTAGGGGCATGACGATTCAGATTGTGTTTATATACTCCATCTTGCTAGTGTGAAGCAATATGCCAAAAAGAAATGAAACGCTTTCTGAACTTTTTTAAGATAGTGTAAGATTAAGTTTGTGTTCAAATAATGATAAAGTTAATTATATTTCACAAAGCGGGTAAGTGTTTTTATTAATTTGTACCATTTCTTTGACACCATTTCGATATACCGCGGTTACGTAATAACGCGGTTGTGTAACATGTCTCCCAACAACCGCGTTATATCCGGCTTCTTTTGTTGTACTTTAAAAAAAATCGAAGCATAGCAGCGTCACCTCTTAGGTTATCTATTCCAAAATCTAATCAGCAACAATTTATGTCAAGTTCTAACTGAATCTGAAGTTTGATGAAAATTCGTGGGTTCGTTTTTAAAATGGAATCATTGCAGAAATCGCAGAAAATAAAAGAAAATAAAATCTAGATAGAACAGGCATCTGTTAAGTGATTCACTCCAAAATATAATGAATACTAATTTATATCAGGGAATAACTGAATCTGAAATTTCATGAAAATCCTGCGTTTGAGCTAGTGCGATAACCATGATAATTCTGCATAGAAACATCACATTTTGGAAGATATAGCAAAAAGTATTCAGCACCATATTATATAAAGAATCTGAATCATATTACTAAGAGAATCTGAATTTTTATAAAAATCCATTCATTAGTTCTTAAGATATAATAAGAGTGAAAATCGTGAAAAAGGCAGCAAGGCAGCGCCACCTATGGGCGATATCCACCAAAAACTAAACTGTTCCAGATTACATCAAGGTTTAACAGAATCTAAAATTTTGTGAAATTCCGTGCATGATCTCTTGAGATAGAGCACCGAAAAATGTTTGTCACATATAGAATGACGGATTGATAGAGCGAGAGAAAGACTCACAGACAGACATTTCATAAAAACATGTTTTTGAGGTTCTTTGATCCCAAAAATGTGTAAATCCGTCGAAAACCGAAATACGAAAATGGTCACGAATCCAATACTTTTTTTTTCTGATAAAGATAGAAGAAAGTAATATAGTATAAAGTTATTTAGACTCATACTAGAAACAGAACCTGGGAACCAGATTCTGAGGAAATTATCACACAATTAATTACTTAATATGGTGTTTATAATTTTTTACCTAATACACATTATTGTTATTTTTTAGGCCTGTTTACGAAATGAAGCTTTTCTTTTATCTTATATGTAGGAGGGACGTGCAACGGCATGGAGGTGGAAACTATCAGGTCATAAAATATTGCTTTATCTACATAACAATATACCCTCAGTTTAGAATACGAAGAGAAATTAACAACAACTCAGATGCAAGGAACGACCAAGAGCTTTTATAAAATTATGGAATCGTGTTAGTACTCACAGCCTAATAAATACATGTAAAAAGACCTAAGAAACCTAATAAAATACATGTGTAAATACAACACTAGTTTACAAAATTATACTTTTTGTCTGTTTCCGACTATTTGGCGAGAACCACGAAATCATCTCGAAAACTGTTATTTTTGTAGCGGGAACGTAAAACGGTTTAAACACTAAAAATCGAGCTAAATGGCAGTACCCAAGTACTAGTTGTGTTCAACGTCTAGTGCAGTGTTTACCTGACTCTTCAGAGCCTAAAAATATATCTCAACCATTAGAACAAGACATTGAAGGTCCAAGCTCATCACAAAATTATGTTGATTTTGAAGGTATGTCAAATGAACTAAAATGCTTTTCCCAAAATGAGTTAGATGATCTTGTAAGAGATTTAAATCTTTCTAAACAAGCTTCAGAATTGTTATCATCAAGACTAAAAGAAAAAAAATTGCTTTCCTCAGATACTAAAATAAGATTTTTGGAAATAAAAAATCTGGAAGTTATATTGAACTTGTAGAATACTTTCTGCTACAATTAAAAAATATGGGGTGCAATATGAACATAAAACTCCACTTCCTACACAGTCACCTGGACAGGTTTCCGGAAAATTTAGGAGAGCAGAGGGAGCGTATGCATCAGGACTTACGCGTCATGCATGAGAGCTATCAGGGTTTCTGGGATAAGAATATGATGTCTGATTATTGTTGGTCTCTGATGCGTCATTTTCCAAAGTCTACACATCGAAGAAGAGATTTAAAACGAAGTTTTTTAGAACTTAGTGATTATTTTTTTTAGTAAACTTTTTCTTAGTAAATACACGTTTTTTTCTGTTTAATATCTACGTAGCTGAAATTCAGAAACTAGAGCTGATTAAAATATTCTAATTATATTTTTGAAAATAACATATCCTATGTAGTCAGCAACAGATGTACTGTAAACTAGTGTAATCAATAAAAAAACTCTTAACGGTTAAAAGTTTTGACGCAGCGGTGTATCTTAGGGCTCTAAGAATTTTAAATATGAATTTTAAAAATAATGATATCAAATTTTGAGTGACGCCATGCTATTAATTAAAAAAAGCATTTTTGTATTTTTTATTTCATCACTTTATTTTTTGTTCTATCTGTAATACACTCTTAAAAATAAAGGTGACAAACCGGTTGCATTTGGTGCCCAAGGGTGAAAAGGTGTTATCATTTGACACCCGCGGGCTTGAAAATGTGTTTGGGGTGCCGTTGGGTGTTTCACGCTAATTAGGGTGCCGCGCAATGCATACCGTTGGAAGATTTTCACCCCTTAATCATTTGCGCATGCTTTGTGATGTGTATCCTTGCTCTTCAACTCGCTATCACTGGTGGATCAGCACAGCAATTTTTTCCTACGATGACTATCACCGCTATACGCTATCCCAATTTCGTTTAGAACTTCGCTCGGCTAACTTTTGGCGAGCTTTATTATGTAAAGCAACCTTTGAATTTCAGGACATTTGAACATTTCAGGGAGACTTTGAACGTGAACTCGATGGCCGAGTGGTTAGAACGCTGAGCTTGTAATCAGACGTTGTGGGTTCGAATCCGTCGAGGTCCAAAAGTCGGTTTGTATATTTTTAATTTTTTTATTATTGTGCACTCGGGATTAAGGGTGCCATCTTTTTACCCTAATTAAAGGTGCCATTTTAGCTCCTTTAGGGGTGTCACCAGTGAGACAAGCCTTTCACCCTTAAAAGGTGCAATGTGTTACCATTTAGTTTTAACAGTGTAGCATGTGCAAAAATTATCTTCAACATAAAAGATGCATAATACTATATTCATTAATGCTTTTTCACATGCATTTCTTATAAATTCAAAATATAAGTTTTAAAATATATAATATAAAATTTAATTGGCGCATTTATGTGGTTTTAATAGGTTTGTTTTAAAATTAAAACTATTTCTTTCTTTTTTTTTTTTTTTTTTTTTTTTTTTTTAAAGTATATTTACACATATAAAAAATACTTTTAATTTTCCAATTCATTGTTAAATAAACAATTTTAATTGAATCAATATTATGCATTGAAATGTATTTATTTCAATAAAATGATTTATCTTTTGTGTCAAGTTTTTCAAAATTGAATACTAAGTGAATACTAAGTGAAACGCATGGAAATGGATAATTTGACGCAAAGGAGCTATGAAGAGATATTCGATAATTTCGAACAAATTAAACCTTTTATTTTATCTAATCTCCTATACATTAATTTGTCTAGTAGCTGTTTTATCTAAATAGTTAAATTTTATAGGTATATTTTTTCAATTCTTCTACTTCTCAAATTTCTGCCCTTCCTCCTAATCTCGGATTAGTCAATTCGAAATTATCGTGCTAATTACCATTCATTAAATTAAAATAAAATAAAGCTTTTAAAGTTAAATTGTCTCAAATAGAAATGCTTGTAAGAAAAAATTATAAGTAACATGCATGATAATAAGACTCACCAGGAAAATAGAATATAAAAAATTTTTAGCCGCTGACCTTGAACTATCTTTGAGATAATGGGGGAAATATGAGAAGGCGCTACTATTTTTCAAATATGCTTTTTAAAAAAAATACGAACGTTAAAAAATTAAATCAAAGCATTTTATTGAATAATATATTAGTTAACTTTATAGATATATATGTGTGTGTGTATGTATATATTTACAATTCTACAAAAAATTTAACATAGAAAAATACATAAAAATATTTTTAAAAATATTAATGTAGTAATTTTATATGTGAGCGTTATTACTATACATGTAACTTTAAACATGGGCCATGGGCGCCGTTTCTCTATTTTTATATGGCTAGACTCTTTCAATAACCGGGGTCACGCCAATATGCATTGTAAAAGAAGATATTTTGAAATAATACGAATTACAATTAGGTAGATTTCGTATGAAATACTACCTATTGCAATCGCACCAGTTTATATATCTATCTATCTATCTATCTATCTATATATCTCACTTTTTTATGGACACGATAACTTCTATAATTCTTCACCAATCTCCACCAAACTGCTACATAAAATCAAAGGGGATAAAATCTCGGCTAAGTTCGTTAATGGGCAAAATCGGACCAAGGGGGCCGGAATAGGGGCCGTTTTTGTGAAAACCGAAAAAACGCCATAACTTCTTTATTAAAGTAGATATCGAATCGGTTTAAAGTTTATATTACTTCTTAAAAATGGGCCAAAAGTTTATGCATGACAGATTTTTGATAAATTTAGAAGTGGGCTCAAGAGGCGAAAAAAACAGGGGTTTTGAGAGAAAAAAATTCATAATTTCGTCAATTCTCAAGCTATCAAGTCCAACTAAATTTTTTGTAAATGGCCTTAAAATTATCTAAAACTTTTGTATTTACAAGTTTTTGATAGTATCAACTTTTACCGATGAAAAAAATTTAAAACGAAAAGAAAAGAGGCGGTGAAAAAAGAGAAAAGTCCATAACTCCGTCAATTTTTAAGATATCAAATCTGATTAAATTTATTTTACATCTTCTCAAAAATATCTACAACTTTTATACTGACAAGTTTTTCATAGGACCAATTCGTATAGCAAAAAGAAATTAAACAAAAATAGGAGTTGGAGGAAAAACCTGAAATCCAAACTGCCTATATTCTATGTTAAAACTGTTGTTAGTTTTCGTTTTTTCAAAAACTAAAACAAAATCACTTCACCTTTTTTTTTCATTCACGTATAAAAACATTTCATATTTATTTACTTAGAAGGTGTCACAAATAAAAATTAAATTAAAGAGTTGACATGTTTCGGTTCATTAATAAGAACCGTATTCATAACATATAAAATCAGTAGAAAATTAAATGACACTGGATATAAATATAATTTAAAAATCAAAACAAAACATTGCGCCCGCTATGATCGTGAATATAGCCATTGCCATTGAACAGAAGCAAAATGTTAAGAATTTAATTATGGAGGCAGAATGTATAATTAGTAAAGTAAATAGCGAAAATAAGGAGGAAGTTAGAAATTTAATGTTTACTGAATTAGATAAATATATGAAAAGGCCTTTAAATCTTAATACACCTGAGTTAAACATTATTAAAAATTTGAAAAAGGATAGTGAAGTGTTGTTCATACAGACTGACAAGTCCAACAGGATTGCTGTTTTGGATCGTAATGAGTATAAAGTTAAAATGCAAAAAGCTATTGCTGATATGGATTGTTCCTTAATTGAAAAATCTCCTTTGAATAAAATCCACAAAAAGGTGAAAGATATTATTGAAAAAGGTTGTTGGCCAGATAATGTTAAAGTTAGATTGTTTATTAATAAACAGGGTGTGATTCCACGTTTGATAGGTAGATTAAAGGATCATAAAGAGGGGTATCCTCTACGCCCCATCGTTACAAGATGCCAAGCACCGACTTACTATTTAGAAAAGGCGTTTGTGCTTATTTTGAAAGAGTTACTGCCGCCATCAGAGTATGTTGTGGATTCCACTGCAAGTTTTGTTGAAAGCATAAGGACACTTGAAATTCCTCATAACTGTTTATTAGCTAGTTTGGATGTCAAATCACTTTTTCCGTCGATTGACATTTTTGAAGTTTGTGATGATATTAAAAAGAGGATTGACAAGGCAGAAATATATAATGACAGTATAAAATGTACTTTAAAAGATGGATTACAGTTGATTGTACAAAGTAATTATTTTGTTTTTGATGGTAAAATTTATAAACAAAACATGGGTGCCCCTATGGGTTCTCCTATTTCGGGTTTTTTAGCTGAGTTTAAAATGAGGCCTTTTGAAGAGAATATTTTCGCAAAGTTCGAGAAAGTTCCTAAATTTTGGAAGAGGTATGTTGACGATGTGTTTTTAATTTGGGAGGGGGGAGTTGAGTCTTTCATTGTTTTTGTAGATGAAGTTAATAAACTGGATAGGAATATTCAATTTACGTTTGAATTGGAAAATGATCGTGCTATTTCATTTTTAGACGTGTGGCTTATTAGAGAGGGTTCTATGTTAAAAAGGAAAGTTTACAGGAAAGATATAGCTAGTCAGCATATTATTCCATTTTCTGCGTATTCACCCTTTGGGTATAAGTTTTCTACATTCCGGTTCATGGTTAATCGTGCGTTTATTATTTGTTCTGATGAATTTTTGTATGAAGAGTTGAATTATATTTTTAATATTGCTAAGTTGAATGGTTACAAAAAGGATAAAATTAATAAATTGGTTAAAAATTATAGGGATAAAAATAATTCTCAGGTTAATTGTAATTTGGTTGATAATGCCTGTGAAAAGGGGGAAGAGATTGGGGTTAAAAGACTATCGTTTCCTTATATAAAGGGTAATTTTGAGAGGCTTAAAGCTAAATTAAAAAAGTTTAAAATAGAATTAATTGCTAAGCCACCTCCTAAGTTAAAACATCTTCTATACAGAGCTTTTGATCCGGTTCCACAAGATGATCTAGCAGGGGTATATGAAATTCCATATGAGAATGAAGAGGGGGATATTAATTTTTATATCGGTATGACAGGTAGAAAGTTTGGGGTTAGGAAGAAAGAGCATGAATGTGACATAAAATTTGGTAGGGATAAGACTGCGTTATCAAGATTGTTTTTAAAGAGGGGGGTTAAAATTTGTTTTAAAGATAGTAGATTAGTGTTCATTTCCAGTTTATTCCGAAAATTAATCATCCGTGAATCCATAGAGATATATTCTAGGAGGGATAGAGTTTGTAATGATTCTTATTCTTATGACATTCCGAGTTTGTGGTTAGAATTACTTAATAAATATTTAAAGGATGAGTCTAATAGGAGGAACCGCGATGGCATTGGCTATTCACGATCATAGAGGGCGCAATATTTTATGTTTTGGGGGTTTTAAATTACCTTTATATCCAGAGTCATTGAGTTTTTCTACTTTTTTAATTTTAATTTTATACTTTTTAAATTTAATATATGGTCAAAATTTATTATATTTATATGCCGCGTTGGCAATGGCTATATTCACGATCATAGCGGGCGCAATGTTTTGTTTTGATTTTTAAATTATATTTATATCCAGTGTCATTTAATTTTCTACTGATTTTATATGTTATGAATACGGTTCTTATTAATGAACCGAAACATGTCAACTCTTTAATTTAATTTTTATTTGTGACACCTTCTAAGTAAATAAATATGAAATGTTTTTATACGTGAATGCTTATATTCTGACACATTTTTAAATTCTTTTTTGATTTTAAACGCATCCAAATGGTAGATCCTCTTATTTAGAAACTGTATAAAGTGACGCATTGGTCAATTTTCTGATAAAGACAGAATATATTTCAAAAAAGGCTACCAAAAAGAGTATTTTGAACAGAATTTCCCAAAGTCATCGGGACTCAAAATTTAAGGAAGTATTCAAATAAGAAATTGCGTTTTTTTCTGACTCGTTTTTAAATCCATTTTTACTCTCAAACGCATCCAATTTACAGATCCTTTTATTTAGGAACTATATAATGTGATGCATTGATCGGTTTTTTGATAAAGACAGAATATATTTCGAAAAAGGCTACCAAAAAGGGTATTTTGAACAGAATTTCCCGAAGTCTTCGTGATTTGAAAATTTAAGGAAGTTTTCACATAGCAAATTTCGTTTTTTATGACTCGTTTTAAAATCCATTTTCGCTCTCAAACGCATCCAATTTACAGATCCTCTTATTTAGGAACTATATACTGCGACGCATTGGCCAGTTTTTTGATAAAGATAGAATATATTTTTAAAAATTCTGTCAAAGTGAGTATTTCGCACAAAATTTTCCGAAGCAATCATGATTAAAGAATTAAGGATGTATTCAAACAACAAATCGGTTATTTTATGACTCATTTTTAAATTCAATTTTTTTCTCAAATGCATTTAACTGACAGTTTTTTGTTATTTAGGAACTGTATAATGTGCTGTTTTGGTCGATTTTTTAATAAATTCAGAATTTATTTCAAAATATGTTGTCAAAATGGGCATTTGAGCTGAATTTTTCTTAAGATGATTCTGATAAAACCAGTTTTTGCAGAAAAATGAAATTAAAACTTTTTAATTTCATTTTTCTGCAAAAACTGGTTTTATCAGAATCATCATAAGAAAAATTCAACAATATATATATATATATATATATATATATATATATATACAGGGTGTTTCGCTACCAGACCGACAAACTTTGAGGGATGATAGTAGACTTAAAAACAAACATTATTAAATAGGGAACCATGGGGCGCAAACGTCTTCTATAGGAGCTAGAGGCCATTAAAGTTTGAGGTCCAAAATTTCAAACGATGATAAGAAACGGAAAAAAGGGTCGATTCGTTTGCGGTTTTCACTAAAACATTCTTTATATCACGTTTTTCTTAGAAAAAAATTTCAAAGGTTATGTTCAAAAATTGTCGATAGATGGCGCTTTGGACTTTAGAGTAACGAACAGTTACTTTTTACCGCTATTTTGTGTATGGGGTTGAAATTATTCTAAAGTTTAGACTTTAACTTAAATTTTAAGCCTAAAATCGGAAACATTGGGATTAGGTAATTAGCGAAAATTAAACTGTGAACAGAGGGGGAAATTTTAAACGCTCATAAATATTGGACAAACAAATCGATTTTGTTGCAGTTTGCGTGTAAGTCATTCCCTTGGTAATTATTTTATTCAAAATGACGTACAGCTTTGGTTCCCCCATATTTTGATAGAGGGCGCTTCCGACACATCTCTGACATTTCAGTGGCATTACTCCTGTGTGTTTTACTACCAGACCATCATACTTCCAGGAAGTGTTAGGGATACAAATACGACTTGGAATCACATAGAAATGTAACGTTGGAAATGCATTTTTTGCAAGTTACGGTTAAAGGAAGCAGAGAAAAAAGTAACAGAAACAGCAGAGAAAGAACGACACGTTAATGTGACAGAAAACAGTTTATTTAAAGGTTTTACGAGAAAAGGTGTTCAAAATTACAACCAAAAATAGTCCGATATGCTTGACAGCGGCGTCACGTGGAATTCCTCACGCTTTGAAAGTTTCCTGGCATCTCTGATAGTTTTCTGGCAGCTACAGAAATACCAGCTGCGAAGTCTTCAACTGATGGTACGGAAGTCTCATACACCCAATTTTCTATTTGACCTCAGCAAAAGAAGTCCATACATGATAGATCCGGCGATCTGGCAGGCCAATGAACCGGGCTACCACGACCTATCCACCACTGTCCATATGTTACTTTGAACTGTCGGTAAACGTCATTGGTAAAATGTGGAGGAGCCCTATCGTGCTGTTCATCGTTCAAATACTTCATTCTGCTACCTTTGGAACCGGTTCGCGAATGATCACTTCAAAGTGATCTTTGCGCTGGCGCATTACCGTTTAGCGCCATCTACCGTCGCTGTCAAACTTGCCGGACTACTTCTGGTCGTAATTTCAAACACCTTTTCTAGTAAAACCTTTAAATAAAGTGGTTTCTGTGACATTAACGTGTTGCTCTTCTCGCTCTAACGTGTTTCTCTGTTTCTGTTACTTTTTTCTCTGCTTCCTTTAGCCGTAACTTGCAAAAAATGCATTTCCAATGTTACATTTCTATGTGATTCCAAGTCATCTTTGTATCCCTAACACTTCCTGGAAGTATGATGGTCTGGTAGTAAAACACCCAGGAGTAATGCCTTTGAAATGTCAGAGATGTGTCGGAAGCGCCCTCTATCAAAAAATGAGGGCACCAAAGCTGTACATCATTTTGAATAAAATAATTACCAAGTTAATGACTTACACGCAAACTGCCACAAAATCGATTTGATTTTCCAATATTTATGAGCGTTTAAAATTTCCCCCTCTGTTCACAGTTTAATTTTCGCTAGTTACCCGATCCCAATGTTTCCGATTTTGGGCTTAAAATTTAAGTTAAAGTCTAAACTTTAGAATAATTTCAACCCCATACACAAAATAACGGTAAAAAGTAGTTGTTCTTTAGTCTAAAGTCTAAAGCGCCCTTTATCGACAATTTTTGAACGTAATCTTTAAAAAAATTTTCTAATATAAACTTGATATAAAGAATGATTTTAGTAAAAACCGCAAACGAATCGATCCTTTTTTCCGTTTTTTATCATCGTTTGAAATTTCGGACCTTAATTTTTAATGGCCCCTAACTCCTATAGAAGACGTTTGCGCCCCATGGTTTCCCATTTAATAATGTTTGTCTTCGTGTCTACTATCATCCCTCAAAGTTTGTCGGTCTGGTAGCGAAACACCCTGTATATATATATTGTTGAAATGAGCACTCTTCGAAATCTACCTCTGCCTATAGGCCCAGCCGACAGGGATTTTTTTTTAATTAAGCACCAGTTAAAATAAACAAAATTTTTCTAAAACTTGCTTTTACTTTATATTTTTATTCGACAAAATAATGATTAGTTTATAAAATCACAACACTATTTTTTAAAATAAATTTAAAACGTTCCCATTTTTGTCACAAATGGGAAAAGAAATGATACAAAATAGTTTCAGTAGTATATTTACTTAACTCTCCAGACAGGAACAATAATATTCCGCATAGTGCCCGGAAAATAGCTCTATTACTTGCTTATACAGGGTGTCCCTAAACAAATGGTATATACGCTAGGGGGTGATAGAACACATCAAGACGAGTAATAGTAAATAGGAAACCAAGAGTCCCAAACGTTTTCCAAAGGAGATAGCCGCCATTAAAGTTTGGGGTCCAAAATTTCAAATACACATAAAAAAAACGGAAAAATTGGTCGATTGATTTGCGGTTTTCACTAAAATTATTCTATATGTTGGTATTTCCTTGAAAATAAATTATAAAGTTAAATTTAGAAAAATGCCGATAGAGGGCACTTTAGACTTTGAAGTAATGAAAAACTATTTTTTGTATCTCATTAAATGGTTTCGTAAGCTTAGACTTAAATTTTGAACTCAAAATCTGAATAGTTGGAAGCGGTTAAGTAGCACAAACTTAACTGTGTTCAGATTTAAATTTCAAATGATTATAAAAAACGGAAAAATTGGTTGATTGATTTGCGGTTTTCACTAAAACTATTCTTTATATCGGTATTTTATTGAAAATAAATTATAAAGATAAATTTCAAAAAATACCGATAGAGGGCAGGATTAGACTTTGGATTAACGATATAATCCATCCTAATACTATTTTTTGCATCTCATTAAATCGTTTCGTAGGCTTATATTTAAACTTAAATTTTGAGCTCAAAATCTGAATAGTTGGGAGTAGTTATGTAGCACAAACTGAACTGTGTTCAGAGGGTTTAAATTTCAAACGAAACGGAAAACTATAAAAAAAACGGAAAAATTAGTCCACTCGTTTTCGGTTTTTGCTAAAACTACTCTTTAAATCAGTGTTTTCTTGAAAATAAATGTTAAAGATAAATTTCACAAAATGCCGATAGAGGGCGCCTTATACATCGGAGTAGCGTACAACTATTTTTAACCGTTATTTTTTTAAATCTCATTAAATGCTTTCAAATGCTTCGATTTAAATTTTGAGATCAAATTCTGAGTCGTTACGAGTGTTTAGGTAGCGCAAAAGTGAACTGTGTTCGAGGGGGGGGGGGGTAAATTTCAACTCCTGAACACACTTCAGTTTACGCATCTTAACCCCCCCCCCCCCCAACGATTCAGAATTTGAGTTCAAAATTTAAGTTTAAATCTATGATTTCGAAAACATTTAACAAGTTTTGAAAAGCATTTAATTAGATACAAAAAATAACGGTTAACATTTGTTGTTGGTTACTCTGAAGTTTAAGGCGCCCTCTAACGGAATTTTTTGAAATTTATCTTTAAAATTCATTTTCAAGAAGATACTGACTTAAAGAATAGTTTTATTTTAAACCGCAAACGAATCGACCAATTTTTCCGTTTTTTATTATCATTTGAAATTTGAACCCTCTGAACACAATTCAGTTTGTGCTACTTGACCACTCCCAACAATTCAGATTTTGAGCTCAAAATTTAAGTTTAAGTCAAAGTTTACGAAAACATTTAATCAGATGCAAAAATAACGTAAAAAGTAGTTGTTTGTTACTCCAAAGTTTAAAGCGCCCTCTATCGGCATTTTTTGAAATTTATCTTTATAATTCATTTTCAATAAAATACCGACATAAAGAATAGTTTTAGTGAAAACTGCAAATCAATTGACCAATTTTTCCGTTTTTTATAATCATTTGAAATTTAAACCCTCTGAACACAGTTAAGTTTGTGTTACTTAACCGCTTCCAACTATTCAGATTTTGAGCTCAAAATTTAAATTTAAGTCTAAGCTTACGAAACCATTTAATGAGATGCAAAAAATCACAGCTAAAGAAGTTTTTCATTACTTCAAAGTCTAAAGCGCCCTCTATCGGCATTTTTCGAAATGTATCTTTATAATTTATTTTCAAGAAAATACCAACATAAAGAATAATTTTAGTGAAAACCGCAAATCAATCGACCAATTTTACCGTTTTTTATTTGCATTTGAAATTTTGGACCCCAAACTTTAATGGCGGCTATCTCCTTTGGAAAACGCTTGGGACCCTTGGTTTCCTATTTACTATTACTCGCCTTGATGTGTTCTATCACCCCCCTAGTATATATCATTTGTTTAGGGACACCCTGTATATAATGCGCTTATTTACAATGCTATTAACAGGTTGTAAATCGATGCACTTAATAAACAAAAAAAAACTTTTTTTTTTTTTTTTTTTTTTTTTTTTTTTTTTTGTTCAACAAAGTGTTCAACAAAGCAAAACGAAGTAAAAGTGTCAAAAAGAAAATAGATTAATTTTCAGTTTTTGATAAAATCTGAATTATATGTTAAAAGTATGCATTTTTCTAAATTAATATTTTTAAGTATTCGGTAAAAATTATAAAAGTAAATCCTAAATTAATAGCTTGATCGATTTCTTTCAAACTATTTGTCGAATGCAGTCCTCTGACATGAGAAAAATAATTTTTAATCTATTCTTTCGTTTGTTCTTGATCAAATTGGCAAAATTCACAGCACATAATGAAAATTATAATGTTTTTAGCACTTTTCAACAAAATTGAAAAGTGCTTGTGCATTCGGTTTGTCTGTCTGGATGGCCGTCTGGTTAGCACTTTCCAACAAAGTTCAAAAGTACTTATGCATTCGGCTTGTCTGACCGGATGGCCATCTGGCCGTCTGGCCGTCTGGCCGTGCTCTAACTCTCGTAAATACAATCGAATTGCCATGAAATTTCTGGACGTTATTTAGGTTTACTATAGCACGAACGATATTGAAAATGAAGTTTCTACCATGATTATTTTATTTACAGTGACAGTCAAAAATTTTCCATTACATTACGACCTATGGAGAAAAATCATTTCAAATGAATTTTAATGTTTATAACACTTTTCAAAAGTTTGAAAAGAACTTATGCGTTCGATTTGCCTGTTCATCTGTCCGTCTGTCAGTCTATTCGTCTGTCCGTCTGTCCGTGCTGTAACTCCTGTAAATGTACTCGAATTGCCCTGAAATTTTTGTATGTTATTGACATTTACCCTGGCACGAAAGTTTTTGAAAAGGAAGTTTTTACCATGATTAGTTTATTTACAGGGAGAGTAAAAAAATTTCGAGTACATTATGGCCACGGGGAAAAGTCGTTTCAAAGGCATTTTAAAGATGTTACATCCTGACAAACATATTAAAATTTGCATGCATTTAAGAGGTGCCCTGAAATATGCATTCTATAAAATATGCGGTGAAAATATAGCTATTATTCATTTACAGGGCCACACAAAAGAATTCCATTGGATAATGGTAAAGGGGGGAATAGTGTGCGACATTTTAAAAATATATTAAACATTTTCATGCACAAAAAAATTGATATATGTCACTGAGGCTTAATATAAATTATACGATACTGTTTTGCCTAATATGAAGTAGATTGCACTTACAGGGACACACAAAATATTTCAAATAGTATATTTCGTCTGACGGACTGTATATGTTTCCGATGATGGCTGATGGATGGATGTAATATATTTTAATTATGATATACGCATTTAAGTTTCACTAAATCTTTGTACATTATAAAGGTGTGTATAAATATTATAGTTAATATACAGGGCTACCCAAAAGTGTTCGCCAACGTTACTGAGTATGAGCGTAAATTACTTAAAAGTGGTTCGTAAATGAAGTATATATTTTTACGCTGATCTGCATTCAATTTACAAAGAAATATTTGCAGAATATAGATAAAATGATATACAGAGCCAGGCAAAGAATTGTGTACATGGACACCTATGAATGATAATTTATAACATTGTGATTTCAGTTGTTTTAAGAGTGTTTTAGTTTAAAATGAATTTTAGCTTCTTACTGACGTACAATAAAGGTACAAGATAAACTACAGGGCTGAACAAAAGTTTTCAAGTATGTTTCCTATTTATTAGTACAAATTGCACAAAAAGAAATTTTAAGATTTTTTCTTGCTAAACTAAATTTTCCCATTATATAATATGTATTTCAACTGACAGATCAAATACAGGGCTGTTCAAAAGTATTGGAATACATATTTGGCTATATAACCTTTTTTCCCTAATTAACAAAGTTTTGTTAAAGATTTCATGAAGTTTTGGAAAGTGCTTCATAATCTATGCTTAACGTATAAATTTTCTTACTTGTTAGGTATGTACTAGATATTGTACACTGTTCAGTGAAGGATTAAGAGGTATGAAGAGAAAACAATTGAAAAATTCTAAATAATTTAAACACTGATTTATCCCCTAATCTAAAAAATAAACAGGGTAAACATTATATATGAGGAGCCCAGAAGCCAAGGGGTATAAGTGACAAAATTGAAAAAAAATGAGTTAAGTGCACAGACAATCTGGAAATAAGTCTATTTATTTGTAGGTAAGAAGTTATGAGTGATTTTTAATTATATATTGCGTTTTAGGGGTTAGTTACTTAACCTCTTTCCCAAAACTGTGAAACGCATGGAGGCCAAAGGGTATAAGTGCAATTGTATCCGTTAACTCTTTGAGCTCTGGTGAGTGAATTTCTTCAAAATTCCAAACGTCAAATTGGAACCAGTATTTTGCAAAGAAAAAATTTGGTTTTGCATATACTCGAAAAAATGCATCAAACCTTTTTCAAATAAATTTGGTATTTTATTCCGGTGCCACAGTGAGATTTCAGGATTAAAATTATGTGCAAGTAACTTCAATCATCAGAGCTCAACATTAACAATAACAAGAAACGTATTTATTTTAAATTATTTATGCTAGTTAGAAAGAAAACTTGCCATTTAAGTATCACGAAACTTTTAAATGTGGAAACAAGTATGTTAGTAAGAAAATTTTCTTATTACCCAATCTCAAACTTTGAGACATTAACCTCTACAGCAGAAGCACGACCAACGATATACAAGGCTATTTGCTTTTTTATACATTAAATAAATGCATTTTAACTGTTAACATGTAAGAAAATCATGCTTTAAGTGTAGATTATGAAACACTTTCCAACATTCTCTGAAATCTTTAAAAAATCTTTGCTATTTAGGGTAATAGAGTGTTACTGTTTATAGCCAAATATGTATTCTAATAATTTTGAACAGCTCTATTTTTATCTGTCGTTTGATATATACTGCATAATGGAGAAATTTGGTTTAGCTAGAAAACGCATCGCAGTTTGAAATTTCTGTTTCAGCAGTTTTTACTACTTTATGGAAACACACTTGTATACTTTTGTTTATCCTGTAGTTTACCTTGAACCTTTATTATACGCCAGTATTTATCTAAAATTTAGTTCAAACTAAAACACTCTTAAGACTACTGTAAATCACTTGTGTAGCCCTGTAAATAAAAAATATCTTTTCTTTTTACCTCATATTTTACGGAATGTTTATTTTAATGCAATTCGTAAATGAATATAAATTTTAATATGTTTGACAGGTTGTAACATCTTTAAAATTCATTTGAAACGATTTTTCCCATAACCCGTAATTTAACGGAAAACTTATGATCGTCTCTGTAAATAAACTAATCGTGTTAGAAACTTCATTTGTAATAGGTTCGTGTTAAAGTAAACATAAATAATTTCCAAAAATTTCAGGGCAATCCGAATATATTTACGAGAGTTAGGGCATGGACAACTAAACTAACACTAATTTTAACTTAAACTAAAATCATATTCACTTTTCAACTTTTTTGGAAAGTGAATTATACATCTCTGTGATTATACATCTCTATTAAACTTTCTTCTATCTCATAAGTACATTTTAATATAAAAAAAAAAAACGTGGTGAGCCCAAAGTTACCCACTATCGAATTTCCTCGAACATTTGACCTAGCCTAATGAGACTCTGGTATCCGAAAAGCCTAAAACGCAAAATTTAATTAATATTCTGAGAAAATGAGCTTAGTAGTGCCTCATGTTGGGTAATTTATACTAAAACCTAATAAGCATCTATTTACGTCAAGACCTAACAGAATCTGAAATTTGATGGAATTTCGTCCATTAGTTCTGGAGATATAGTTATAACAAAAAAATTTGCAAAACGTAGCATTGCAACACCATATCTTGGACAATTTATGCCAAAACGTAAAAAAGCGTCTAATTATATTATGGTGTAAAAGAATCTGAAGTTTGATGAAATTCTATGCATTAGTTCTTGAGATATAGATAGTTTAAAAAAAAAAGTGTAAAATATAGCACAGCAGCACCATTAGTTGAAGGATTTATAACAAAACGTAATCATCGTGTAATTATGTTATATGTCATTTTGTAACAAAATCTGAAGTTTGATGAAATTCTGTGCGTTGGTTGTTGAGATATAGCTATCGGAAAAATCGTGCAAAATGCAGCATAGCTGCACCACCTGTTGCAAGGTTAATACCAAAATGTAATTAGCGTCTAATTATGTTAGATAATCTAGTGTAACAGAATCTAAAATTTGATGAAGTTCTCTGCATTAGTTCTTGAGATATGGCTATCGCAAAAATCGTGCAAAATGTAGCATAGCAGCGCCACCTATAGGGCAGTTCACACCAAAACCTTATCAACGACTATGTATCTCAAGGTATCGTGGAATCTGAAGTTTGGTGAAATTCTGTCCATTAGTTTTTGAGATATAGCTATCATGAAAATCATGAAAAACGTGGCATAGCAGCGCCACCTGCTGGCCAATTTACACCAAAACTTAATCAGCGTCTTTGTATATCAAGGGGTCACAGAATCTGAAGTTTGGTGAAATTCTGTGTATTAGTTCTTGAGATATAGCAATCCTGAAAATCATGAAAAATGTAGCATAGCAGCGCCACCTGCTGGCCAATTTTTACCAAAAACCAATAGGCACTAATTCATATCAAGGTCTAACTGAATATAAAATTTTATTAAATTTCGAGCACTAGTTCTTGAGATAGAGCGCCCACAAATTTTTTGTCACATACAGACAGACAGACACACAGACAGACAGACAGACAGACAGACAGACGGACAGACTCACAGACAGACATTTTCTAAAAATAGTCAAAACGTGTTCAGGACCTTCTAAAACGTATAAATCCGTCGAAAACTGGAAGTCGAAAATTTTCATGAATCCAATACTTTCTTCTTGTAAAGATAGAAGAAAGTAAAAATATAAAATTTCAATGTTTCAAAATTTATAATAGAATTTTAAAATTTATATTAAAACAAAAATTTTTTCTTTGATTCATTTGTATCAGCATCGTTCATATTTTATCTTTTTTTTTTTTTAAATAAAATTTTTATTTTATAATTTTTCCGTTTTTAGAATTTATATTAAAACAAAATTTCGTCCTTTCATTTATTTGTATCAACATCGTTCTTAATTTTTTCATAAATACATTTTTTTTTTAATTTCATAATTTTTCATTTCTTGTGCTCATTCGGCACTTGTACCCTTTAGCTTCCAAGCACTTTTAATTACTGCTTGGAAGCCAAGGGATACAAGTGCCGAATGATGATAAACTAATAAAAAATTGTACTCCACTTTTTTTAAAACAGTTATTGAAATAAGAGTTCGAAGATCATTAAAAAAGGAGCAAAAGTTTTCTATCTCAATTCATTAAATTACAATTGATGTTTAAGTTTGAACTCAATTAACTCGAAATCTAAATTTTGTCACTTGTACCCCTTGGCTTCTGGCGTTCTCATATATATTGATTATTTCACTCATTCAGACATTCTATAACGCGAAATTAAAGTCTTAAAATGAAAGTTAAAAGTCACAAATTTTACTAACCGGGGTTTACCAAATCGCATTGCAAAGAAAGATATTTTAGATTTACATGAATTTCAATTACAAAATTAAGTTGAATTAAAATAAACCTCGGATTTATATAAAAGAGAATTTTGTAAAGCTTATTTTACTTTATATTTTTATTCGACGAAATAATAGTCCAGCATTGATTTTTTTTACTTCAAATTCTAAATAATTCATTTTCTATAATTTAGGAAACGGTAAAAGAAACCATACAAAACACTTTAAGTAGTATATTTACTAAACTCTTCAGACAGGGACAGAAATACTCTGCATGGTGCCCAGAAAATAGCTCTATTATTTGCTCAGATATAATGCGCTTATTTACAATGCTATTAACAGGTTGTAAATCAATGCACGAAATGAAAAGAAATGTTTCTTTTAGTGTTCAATAAAGCAAAAAGAATCTTAAGTTTCAAAAAGAAATTAGATTTTTTTCCCTTATAAAATCTGAATTATCTGTTAAAAGTGCGCATTTTTTTACATTGATATTTTTAAATATTCGGTAAAAATTATAAAAGTAGATCTTAAATTAATTGCTTGAATGATTTTTTTATTGTTATTGTTTCTCTAATTGTTTGTCGAATGCAACCTTCTGACATGGAAAAAATAATTATTATTCTATTCTTTCGTTTGTTCTTGATCAAGGACAGAGATGAAATCGACCAATTCACAGCACATAATGAAAATTATAATGTTTTTAGGTATGAACCAGACATTATACGCTGTACGGTGGAGGATTAAGAGTTAAGAAGGAAAAACAATCGAGAAATTCTAATTAATTGAAATACTGCTTTATTCCTTGATCTAAAAAACAACACCTTTTCTTATTCTTTTTTACTCATATGCACAAATTGTGTTTTTTTCCTTTTGTACACAAATGCGCAATAAAATGCATTTTTTTCTGCCAAACATGTGTAATTTATTTTCATATAACCTACTACGTCTGTCGACCATGTATCAATCAGCTAAAAAGTTTCCCAGATACCAAATCCACCTAAAACTGCAATATCCTTTAATTGTTTTGAGCAGTGTATTAAAAATAATCTCCATATAGCGAAATATATATCTCCATTCAACGAATTTTTTCAAAAATGTTCTCTCCTAGGTTCAGAAAACGCTTCAAATTATTTGTAGAATAAATTTTTCTCGTTGATTTCATTTTTATATTTCATAGCTACATTCCTCTACCTTATATCTTATGTCCACAAAAAGGCATTCAACCTCCCCCCCCCCTCAAAAACAAATATCCTTTTTGCATGGTTACACTTGACTTTGTTTTAGCCAAGATGAGCATGCGTTCTTGGAAAAGATTGAAACATTTGCTTGCTACTTAAGCGATTTGCAATAACCACAAAGTCAAATGTTGTTTGTTTCTTGGTTTGGATAATAAGGACGGGATAAGAGAGTAATTTAAGAAAAAGTTTTTTTTATCAGGTTTTCATCTACCTAAACTAATTCTCATGCTTTTAGAGTTTAGAGTGGATGTTTGTTGTTTGTGGCGACTCAAATATTTTTTGTTGCGAGAGATCATTTGCACGATGAATTGTTACTAAATGTCACCTCTGTTGGTGTTATATTCTACATAAAATCGCTTTTAGGATAAGCATAACTCTTTTGACAAAGTAAATAATTTTGAAAATTAACAATAAGACACTGGAAAAAAAGGGAAGTGGCGAAAATGTTTGAGATTCTGGAAAAATTCAATTAAATATTTCAAAAAACTTAATTAAACACCTCAAAAACAATTCTGTTTCAAAATTCAAACATTAAATAATTTTTTTTTTTTTTTTTTTTTTTTTTTTTTTTTTTTTTTGCCGTTCTCTATTCAACGAATTTTTCTATGTAACGGATTTTTTGACTGAACGATGGATTTCATTATATATAGACTCGACTGTAAAATGTAATCAATGTGTCAAAGAAAATCATTTTCAGAAGGGGGTATGGTTTCCACGGGCGGCCAGCAACGTTGAACACCTTTGAGGCATGGATTCAATGAGGCTATTAATGACGAGTTGGGGTATTCTGCCCCACTCTTCCAGAAGAGCTCTTTCCAGTCCTTGGAGAGTTTGTGGGGGTTGTTGGCGGCCAGAAACTCGTCTTCCTAGAGCGTCCCAAACGTACTCAATTGGATTCATGTCTGGAGAACACGCTGGCCATTCCATTCGAACGATTCCTTCCTCGAAAAGGAAATCCTGCGCCAGGTTTGCACGATGTGGCCTGCAGTTATGATCCATTAAAATGAAGTTATCTCCGATTGCTGCAGCGTAAGGGACTACAATAGGTCTGAGGATCTCATCCCTATATCGGCGACCAGTCAAACTCCATCTCGAATGATGTAGAGGTCAGTGCGCCAGTCAATGGAGATGCCACCATACACCAACACTCCTCCACTGCCAAAGCTGACACTTTCGTGCACAAACGCAGGATTATTCCTACTGCCACGGTCCCGCCAGATGAAAATACGCCTATTATTCGGATGCACAGAAAAACGGGACTCGTCAGAAAACAGAATATTGCTCCATTCATTTCTCCTCTAGTTGACATGCTCGGTTGCCCACTCCCTGCGGTCGCGACGATGCCTTGATGTTAATCTAACACATACCATCGGTCGGCGAGCATACAGACCTACAGCGTGGAGCCGGTTTCGGACAGTCTGAATTGAAATCGTGGTGCCTGTAGCCAAGCGAAGGTGTTGTTGGAGAAGAGTAGCGTTCATGTTTCGGTGTCTCCGAGCTGTTAACACTAAATACCAATCTTCATTGGGCGTTGTTGCCCGTCTACGACCTTGCCCTGGTCTTTGGCCTGCACATCCACTATCCAAAAAACGGTTCCAGATCCTGGAAATGACACTTTGTGACACTCCAATGGCTTGCGCTACTTCGGCTTGAGTTTGGCCCCCTTCTAACATACCAACAATTCTCCAAGCTTCTGAATCTGACAAATGACTTCGCTGAGACATCGTACTCATCGAAACAAAGCAATCACTGAATGCCGATCATCCTTGTCTTCATTCTCTTTTATCCAGTTGAAAGTCAAATTTCATTCGCTGCCGCTGAAGCGACGTTTTTGACGTCGAACTCAAAATTTGCATACTCCACAGTTTGAAAACCAGAAAAATTTGCATTTGTGATTCTCTTCTTCTATTTTCGGCATAAAAAATTTCGTTTATATCTTTATTTTATATAAAACTTCAAATATCCTTTAATTGTTTTGAGCAGTGTATAATCATGAAAAAAATTAACCGTTCCTTCAAAAAATTCGTTAAATAGAGAAATTTACTGGATAAAGTTTCGTTATATAGAGACTAGACTGTATAAATTTTAATTATTTCATTCATTCAGACATTTTTTAATGCGAAATTAAAGTTAAAATCTTAAAATGAAAGTTAAATGTCGCAAATTTTACTAACCGAGATTTACCAAATTGCATTGTAAAGAAAGATACGTTAGATTTACGCGAAATTAAGTTGAATTAAAATAAACCTCGCATTTATAATTGAGAAATTTTTCAAAGCTTGTTTTACTTTACATTTTTATTCGACAAAATAATGATCTGTTTATAAAATAACAACATTGATTTTTCCTAAGTGATTTCAAAATATGTCCATTTTTATAATTTAGTAAATTGCAAAAGAAATCATACAAAATATTTTCAATAGCACATTTACTTAACTCTTCAGACAGGGACAAAAATATTCCGCATGGTGCCCGGAAAATAACTCTATTATTTGCTCAGATGTAATGCACTTATTTAAAGTATTTTTGAAGTTGTTTTATACAAATGTTCCAGTAGTTTCAATCGAAAAGAATACTCCCCCTGGCAAGTAAAACTACTCTTTATCAGTTCCTCATTCTTTATTGTTAGCTAAATTATGAAGTATTGGATTTGAAACTCATTTTATTCAAAATGGCTGTATGGGTCACATTGATACAGTCTATGTCGGGGCACACTGGTACAACCTAAATTCTTCTCTAGTTTATTTTTTATTACCCTTTATTACTTTTTTTTTACCATACACTCCTTAATCCGGCCATTTTCGCCAAAAATTTCTAATATTAGTTTTTATTAAAGGGAAATAGCTCTAATTTTTTTTTATATTATAACATTTTATAGTATTTTTGAACATGTACGAATTTACCCAAAATCTTGTGCTAGTAGAACTAACAAAAGAAAAGGACGGCAGACTGGCAAATTTCGAATTTATATCGATTTTCCAGAAAAAAATATATTTTCGAGATGAGAAATGTTAAGTAAAAGAAACAAGCTGCAGAACAGCATAGGATAATTATACTATAAACAGAATTTTTAATATAATTATTCTTTATTTTCTCTTTATAAAACGATTTATAAACAGAAAACCTGGTAATTTTTTCATCTTTTCTAGAAAGAAGATAATGCTGGGGTTGAAGTACCAGGTATGACAAAGTTACCACAGCCAACAATCAGACAAGAAAAAGCCAGAACATCAGGTCATTATACATTTCATTTTGATTGCTTTAATATTTCTTACAAATAAAGTGTGGGTGATTTGAATTTTTATAAATAATATAAATTGGTTTGCTAACTATTTTTCTACGAAAAACATGCATTGGTGTTATTTTGTCTCCATTTTTCCCAGACATATCAAAGTGTATCAATCTGCTCCGGGGATGGGGCACATTGATACAAGTTACTTTTTTTTTTTTTTAATTACATTCAAAAATAATAGATAAAACAACGATTGTACATTTTTATGACACACTACACAGGTTTTGCTGACATCACATAGAAAAATAACTTGAAATTTCTGCTTTCTGGACACCAAAAGATTTTTTAGAAAAAAGCTGTATCAATGTGCCCCAGTTCCCCTATATCTCGAACAAAAGAGTCAGGAGTGAGTTTTACGTGAACAAAACCATATTTCTGAAAAAACAAACTTTTTATGTAAAAATTCATCTAGGTAAATATTTCATATTTTTCGAATATGATTTATTCATTCTCGTCCGATAAATAAGTACGCTTTAGAACCAACAATTTGTTGGTAACAATACTGGGTCTATTCGTTTCCTTATACGAAAAAAGTTCTTTTTTTGCGTTAATTTTAGTCGGATTCTATATGTCATGTCTTTATGCATTATTTGATTTTTTTTTTCAAAAAATGATATGTGATTTAATGGAAGGTTTATTGCACTGCAAAAATAATGATAAAATCAGAGATGTGTTTTTCGTATAACGTCAATTTTTTTTTTTTTTTTTTTTTGTACTGCATATCATTAACACGAGCAAAAATTAGTGCTAGTAGTTATTGTAATGTCTTACCAGCCGAGGAAAAAAATTTACGAGATTCATTCCCCTTGACACAGTTTTCCAAAATAGTGAACGTAATTATGCGGTGTATTGGGAGAAATAAGAAACAAGCTTTTAGTATAAACATTGTATACTTCCACGAAAATATGAAAAGAAAAGAAAATACAAAAATTATGGACAAAAATTATACCAAAAATGTAAAATTATAGTGTAACAATATGCTAAAAAAGATGTTAGAACTTAGTGGCCGTGTGATACATCCTGAAACATGGTTGGACACATAAACCAATATCACATTCAGTGCATTGATAGAGGGATTTACGGAGAATTTTTTTCATTGAACAAACCGCACATTTTCTCGATGCGTTTTTTAAGACATTGATGTTACTAAGTCCGGAAAGTGTCTAGCAGAAAGCCCTAAAGGACAACCACTTTCTAATTTCTGTGGTTTGGCAGGTTGTGGGGGAGTAATATGAAATTTTTCAAACATACGTTCCACCAAATTCATGCATAAGTTGTAATTATCAACGTTACAGAGTTGTTTCTTTTGTAATGTGAAGGCATTCCAAATAGCCATATCTAATAGATGACGAAATTTTGTTAAATAAAACATCTTCTGTCTTTTTCGTGTTGTTGAATAACAAACTAATGCCTGATCCGCTCTATCAACCCCACCCATCTTCAAGTTATAATCTATAACAATAGCTGGCTTCATGACATTTTTTCAGTTTCAGAGCAATTTGCTGTATGGATAAAACTAAGGAACGAAACATTTTTTTTTTTTTTTTTTTTTTTTTTTTTTTTTGTCACGCCATCTCAACACCGTAATTTTGCCTCTTTGGAAACTGGCTATTTCGCCTTTCTACAAAGTAATTTTGTTGAAATTTTCCGGCAAATCACACCGATTAGGATAAAAAGTTCCATATACGCTCGTTGAATTTTGGATAAGAAGGTCTGCTAATTCTGGTGAGAGATAAAATTTGTCTTCATTTACACAATAACCTTTTCCCAAAAAAGGTTCAATATGCGTCATCACTGCTTTTGTTGCGACTCCATAGTTCTCATACTTTTTATCAAAGATTGTACTCTGCCCTTTGTACACGATCGTATTGTTGATATATCCTGTCTCTGCTTCAGCAAGAACAAAGAGTTTTACTCCAAAGCGAGCTCTTTTCATTGGTATGTATTGTACGCATCATGATAGCCTGCTTTTGAAAAGCATCAAGATCTCATCAATGCTCAGGTCCCTTTCAGATGTATAGACAATTGAACATTTCTTCATCATGTCAGAAAAAACAGGCCATATTCTTCTTAGTTTTGGATTTGGATGTGAATTTTTATGAAAAGTACTATTATCAGAAAAGTACAGAAATTTCATGATAAGTTGAAATCGATTTCTGCTCATAAATTCCCCAAAAATTGGAGTTTCGATCAATTTGTTTTTAGACCAGTAAAGCGCAACGTGAGGTTTTACAAGTATTCCTTGCAGAATAAGTATACCTAAAAAAACATATATTTCTTTTAAAGTTGTTGGACGCCACAAATTCGGGATTGATTTCTCTTTTCCAGGATGCTTGTTGTTATACTGGTCTGCAAAACGGTTAGTTTCTGTTACAATATGAAGCACCAGCTTCTGAACAAAAAATAATTCAAAAAATAAAAGTTGGTTCGTAACATCTGTTACATTTTTATTTATTTCTGGTTGTCCCAAAAATAGAAACCGTAAAGGTGGCATAGGTAAATTTTTTATATCCAATCGTACCCAGTTTCTGGCATCTTTCATAGAATAATCGTTATCTGAATCTTCTTCACCTGACATATATTCTGACGTCTCTGATCCAGAAGATGACGGAAAGTCGTCATCCACATACTGCTACGAAATTCTAGAAACTGCACGGCTAAAATTATGAGACTGAGGTAGTGACATCAAAATGGCAATGCGATAGAAAGGCGAAAAGTGAACGGCAAACCAAACAATATTTTCTCTAAAATAATAGTGGTGTACAAAAAGGGCGGAGCCTTGTCAAATATGAAAAAAAAAATTCGCTTGTATTTTCACGTCACTAGCTCAGTGCGATAGCCTTTATGAAGGTAGTTAATTTACCCCTTCTCCTCTGAAATAGGTCAGTCTTTCAAAAACACCATCAAAGCCTTTTTTCTTTTTCTTTTTTTTTTAAATTCCAAAGCCGTGGGCGTGGTTTTACTGGTACAGCGCAGTATAAAGGACAATATTTTGGATTGACGTATATATACGTCAGTGGCACTTAACGCATCGACTATGCGCGACGGATATATACGTCTGTGACTCTTAAAGGATTAATAGTTATTTACTTCTATATTTTTTGTTCATTTATACATAAATTAACATTACGGTAATCAGTAGATTGAATACACTAAAAATACTGTCTTCTAATGCACAATCGTTCAAATTATCATCAATTTTTAAATCACTTTAAAAAAGCATTTCTGATTCATGTTTCAAAGTAAAAATGCTAACAAGCATATAAGACGGAACTTTAAAGAAATGAAAAGTGAATTTACTTTGAAGTTTTACAGTTAATTTCACTGTATGTATTTTGTTATAAAAAAGTAACACCTTTAAATCTGTAATTTACATTGATTTGCGTAGGATAAAATTTCATCCCATATTTTAAAATGTTTTTGTCTAAATGTTTAAGAAGAAATCGTTAAAGTTTATTATTTACCATATTCAAAACATTTTTGGCAGTAATCGATGAAGTCTTTTCTTTCAATAAAAAATATCTTTGAAATGATTTGCAATTAAGGTTTCTAAAATATATAGCATAATCTTTTCAACTTTTATCTATGACATAACACAGCTATTTATTATTATTTCAGAGAACAATGTATTATTAGGTACGTTCGCAATTATGTAAATATGCAGTCATTTAGTTCGTTCGTCCGTCTGTTCGCATAAAAAAATAAAAATTACTGAACTGAATCGCTTGAAATTTAAATTATATAATTGTTGCATAATTTTGTCGAGTCATTTCGAATTTTATGGAAGTCGGATGCGTAAGTTAATTACAGGGACAAAATATTTCGTTACATTACGATCAATTGGAAAAATAGTTTCAAGTGCATTTTGATGAAATTACACCATTTCGGACGTAATAAAATTGATATGCATCTATAAAGTATATACTAAAATGCACATTCTGTATAGTGATGCAAAGAGTATTTGTTATTCACTTACAGGGCCACACAAAAGTATTCCATTAAATAATGATATAAAGAGAAACAGTGTTTGGGGCGCGTTTTAATTATATTAAACTGTTTCACATTTTATGAAATTGATATAAGTTGCTGTGGTTTACCCAGGGATGAGATTTCCGCTTTTTTGCACACCAGTAAAATCTTAGAGAAAATGCTATATTATTTAATCGAAACATTTTTGCGATTTGACACAACAACATTTTCTCTAAGATAATACTGGTGTCCAAAAAGAGGAAATCTCATCCCTATTTACCACAAGTTACGTCAAGTAGGAACCTATCATAGCCCCGAAAGTCGCCAGGGGTGAAATATTCACAATAAGTCTGTGCTCATGGGCAAAGCTATTAGATACAACCGATGCATGTGAACTGAAACATGAGACTCTGTCTGCAATGGAGACTTTGACTGTGGAAACTCAAACTGTGAAAGCTAACAAAAACCCTTCAAAATCTTTGTACGGGCGCTCATCCGAGACGGACTGGCAGAACCAGAACAATAACACTGTAGATACCTCTGAGAAAATAAATGCACTAAAAAGATTTGAGATCAGCATTTGAATGTTTGCGACACGCAAAAGTTTAAGTGTCTAAACGACCACAAATCTGATCATTGTATGAAGTTTCGCTGGTAATATCAGAACCCCGATCCTGCTATAAAGATCAACACAAAGATCTGCAGGCATTCGATTGCTTTGATGTTGTTAATATAGCTCCGCCTACTGGTGGGTCAACTATTTTCTCACCGAGATCCACGCTATGAAGAAGTCGATTTTAGAATTTTGGCGAAAGAATCCCAGACAACTCAATATATATATATATATTTTTTTTTTGAGGTGGGCGTCGTGTGCATCGCCACTGGTCAATTGCCGAGATTATAGACCTGGATACAAATAGTGGCATTAAAATCCTTTTGCATTGGATCAAATCTTGCGTTTGGTAGCGTAGGTTTGATCAATCGGACGATGCGGCATTTGAGTACACTGTTACAAGTGAAGGTGACAAACCGGTGCCATTTGGGACCCGGGGGTGAAAAGGCCATAGGGTCCATTGAAACCCGGGGCATTTGGAACCCTAGGATGCCATAGGGGCTTGGATGTGTGGTTGCAGTGCCGACAGGTCTCTTACTGGGTGATTGGAGCTAAATAAGGCGCCATACACTTCGTATTGGCAGCAATATGGCACCACATCGGGTGACTGGAACCATGCGCATGCGCTGTGACGTGTGTCTTTCTGCTTTCTGTGACGGCAAGTAAAATCTATGGCTATGAGTGAATGAAGGTGAGCTCGATGGCCGAGCGGTTAGAACGCTGAGCTTGTAATCAGACGTTGTGAGTTCGAATCCTTCGACGGCCAAAAGTCGGTTTGTATATTTTTTAATTTTTCATTATTGGACACTCTGGATTAAGAGTGCCATCTTTTCACCTAATTAAAGGTGTAATTCTGGCTCCTTTAGGGGTATCACCAATGAGACAAGCCTTTCATCCTTAAAAGGTGCAATGTGTCACCATTAGTTTTAACAGTGTAAGATATGCGATTTTTCAAGAGTGACAACTTGGAGACTGCAGGGAATGCTTGTGTCAACCAGGGACATGGTGTATTTAAGAATGCTAAGCCCGCATTTTCAGAAGCAAAACGTGCGTGTTATTGTAAAATCTGAAACAAAAGTATTCGACGCTATGTGTATGAATGTCCTGTGTGGAGATTTGTCAGGAAAAATCACTTTCGCCAGCGACTTCCGCAATCAAATGCCTGCTGATCTTTGCGTTGATTATTACAGCAGGATTGGGGTAGCTGATATTATAAACAATCTTCTGACAAAGATTTGATCTGTGGTCGTTTAGGCACTTAAGCTCTTGTGCATCTCAAAACCTTCAAATGCTGATCTCAAAAGATTTTAACTTTGCCAATGAACACGGATTTATCGTGAATATTTCACCCCAGATGACTCTCCGGGCTATGATGGATTCCTGTTTAACCCAAAATATTCCAGATTAATCCATAATTCTGATTTATATCATGACGTGAGTGTGTAAATTTCGCTTTTTTGGTAAAATGGATTTGTATCTGCTTACATTTAAGCATCATAAAGCAGTATTTCGCATAAAAACTGTATTACTAACAGATTTCTCTTTTTGCGAAAGCACACGGTTGTGTTTGGGCCTAATATAGCTGATTTTAGGGTAACATTTTTGGAGTCACACCCCCCCCCCCAGGTACAATATTTCATCTCTATTCGTTCTTTTTAATCTGAGATTTCATATTTCGTTATAATCATTTTAACTATTATTGCCAATTTTAAGAAAGCGAAAATAATATCCTTTATAATGATAAAAATATTTTCAAGTGACTATTACAAAATGGAAAAAAAGTTTCGTGAAAATTAAGTAGGATTTCAAACGTTACATTTAAAATCACTTATTTAAAAACATTTTCTTACAGCATTCTTAGAAAATACCCAGAATCAAAGACTCTGTTGACTTAGTTCATTTTACAATAGGTGATTTTTAAATGCTTAAATAATCTTATATAATCAAACGCGAAAACAACGATTAACAGTCACTAATTTGGTTTTAAATCCCATCCATAAAAAGGAAAATAATTAAAGTCTGTTTACAGGGCGGTGGTTAGTGCTTTTTATTTATTAGAATTCAATCCCTGTAAACTTTTTAAAATCGATCAAATTAGCTGATTTTTAAAGTCGAAAGGTGGTTTGACGAAGTAACTCGTAGGGGGCAATGGAAATTAAATTTAAATTTTAAAATACTTTACAGAAATTAATGATAATATTTGAATAAAGCGTGTATTTGATTTTGTATGTGAACATACAAATATCGAATAATAATATGTGGTGATTGTTATAATTTAAATATTTCCTAATTTCAAATTTACTATATTATGGAATTTATGTAGTCAACAGAAGAATTTCTCTGAGAGCAAACATGAAGGAAATATTTTTTTTATTACTATGCCTTTGAAACTTTTTGGAATTATTATACAGTTTCTTAGATTTTACAGCAACGAATGTAGAGTAAATTGACGTCATTTAGTAAAGGTAGCTTTAATAAGATCATTATTTGGTATACATATTACAGTATTGAGGAAAATGTTCATTCCTTACAAAATGTAACCATCAATAAATAGCACTGAAAATCTAATTCTAAGTTTTAAAGGACTTTCTATTAAAAAAAAAAAAAAAAAAAAAAAAAAAAAAAAAAAAAAAAGGTTGTTTTTGTTGTTGTTGTTACTGAATTTCGGAAATATTTCTAAAGCATAAGTTTTTCAAATAAGAATAACGATTTTTTGGGTACAGTTTATTCTCAATAAAACATTGCAGCTTTGAATTCGTAAGCAAAAGTAACAAAATAATTTTCCTTTTAATGTATACTATCAATTCTCAAAAAACATTTGGAGCTTCGAATTCGCACGTAAAAGTAACAAAGTAATGTTCATTTTAATATATACTATTAATTCCCAATGAAACATTTTCAGCTGCGAATTTGGAAGACAAAGTAACAAAAATATGTTCATTTTAATGTATTCTATCAATTCACAATAAAAAATTTCCAGCTGCGAATTCGCAAACAACAGTAACAAAGTATAATTAATTTTAATGTACACTACTAATTCTGAATAAAATATTTACAATTGCAAATTCTCAAGTAAAAATAACAAAGTAATGTTCATTTTCATGTTGATCAATTTAATCTATGATGTTTGCCTGTAAAACATGCTTTTTGAACATGGAATTTTTTACTTGAGAATTGTTATCATACTTCCTGAAAATTGTCTCTCAGTTTAAAAAAAGTTAATTATAGAGAAAAAAAAATTCTATACTCAGAAATGTTTCCAAAAATAAGTGATCTCAAGAGAAACTTTGTTTTTATACCTGTGTCAGTAAATAGCTCAGAGAACATTATTGGTTATTTTCGGGTATGGTTATGATTATGCTAGATTTTCTTGTATCGAGAAACAATTTTCTTTTTTTTTCAATGCAGGAAAATAGTTGCATTTTGTTTATGAATTCGGTTATTTTGTCTATCCGAGCTTTAACACGCGTAAATATTGCAGTTTGTTAGAAATTAATATATGTTATTGTGTTTACCGTAGCATTTTTGTATTGAAAGTTGAGTATAAAGCGTTTAAGGCTCCTTTACAAGAACACTCAAATGAGTTTCATTACTTCACGAACTATGAGAAACTATCTTTAAGATATATTTTAATGACCTTATACTATTATAAAGATACTGAAATTTATGTATATCACTGAGGTGCAGAGAAAATGCTTACTGTGAAACTTAATTTGCATATAATTTATTGTTCACTAACAGGGACACACAAAAGTATTAGATTAAAGCACTTCCTATGAAAAATAATTGCTTTAAATGCATTTTCAGTACTGGAATATACATATATATATATATATATACATATATGTATTAGTATATATACATACATATAACTTGGTCTGTGGAATTTTTATAGATCACACACAGAACTGTAGAAAATATCTTAAATACACTTCTATTTATCAACGAAAATTGCTGAACAGAAATTTTCATCTGTGTTATACGTTTAATTGAACTAATCTTTAGCATATTGCGTCGTAGACATACAAACCTATAAATCAGGTTCAGGAGTGTACCAAAAGTTCAAAATATTTTTTCAACTTTGATGCTAATTGTGGCAAATATTTCTTTAGTTAGGTTATGCTTTTTTATATTTTTTTAACATCTTAATAGGCTGTTTAAAAATTTATTAAAGTATTCTAAATTTGTTTGATAGTGTTAATATAATCTATGCTGAACGTAAGGGTTTTCATTCTTGTATACAAATTAATTGTGTATTTTGTATTTAATGTTTTAATCAGTAAATATATGAGTAAGTGTTTTATATAAAATATTAATAAATGTAAATTATTTTAAATGAATGAATGTAAGTAGTTATATGTAAAGTATATAACACGAAAACATATCCAAAACATAAATTCCTATTTGCGCTTTAATTCACAAATCAATATAAAACGTTTTCTTATATTGAAACAGGTTATAACAAAAAAAATGTTTCATGTATTTTTCATTATATTTAATATTGTTTATAATAATGCTTTTAATAGCAGTCATGCATATTTTCTCCTCTTAACATGAAGTAATTTATGACTTTAAAACGATATATTTCCTAAGTAGTTTATAAAAAAAGTTACTAATAAAATAATACATGTTGAAAATATATAGTTACGTTGCACTTTGTTTTATACTGTGTTTAACATTTTTTGCAAATGAAAGCATAAACTTTATCAGCTTTTAATTGAGAAGTGTCCTTATTTAACTTTCAAATCTAATTTCATACACCATCTTCAAGCATTTTTATTCCTGTCCGCATTCAAAATCTTTGGCCTGTAATTACTTTTGCCTTTTAGTAAAACATTTCAAGCTAATTAAGAAAGTTCTCCATTTCAAAGAAAGCATTACTTTGAAATTTAAATTCGTAGTGAGTGTGATTTAGAAAGCAAGTTAAACGAAGCATTTTAATTACCATTACTGCATATTATAAATGTTAAATATTTTTGGGAAATAATTACATTGTCAGAACATTTTTTCAATTTTTAGTTATATATAAAACATATAGTTTTGCCATAATATTTTTCAATAATAATTTAAAAGATTAAGTTATCAGTGAAATGTCATATAACAAAATTTAAAATGACAAAAGCAAATTGCTACAAATCACTCTTAATGACGTATTATGAATGATTAGAAATAAAAAGAAATAAAGAAAGAAATTTTAATACATTAGAATAATCTACGGCAGTAAAAGCAAATGAAAATTCTTATTATTTATGAATAAGGTAATTAATTTTTTTTTAAAACTTTTGACATTTTCATTTGGCAAAATTGTTTTTAGTAATATGACATGTTTATTATGGTTGTATATGTATACAATTTTTATTTGTTTATTACATTATAACTAATCCCATATATTACATTTACTATTTTACACAAAAATGATGTCTCAGCTAGTTTAAAATCTATTCTGCTTGAAACTACTGTAAAAAAATTTTACAACTGTAATACTACTAATGTAAATATTGTTTCAAATCTTAAACATTAGTGTTAACTGAAAGATGACTTGAATACTACAGTTAAAAATATTGAACATAGATAGGTTCTTTATGACATAATTTCAAAAGATGTAATAATCTATCTCTGCATAAAATAAATATAAATAAAAATATAAAAAAGTCGGAAATTGTGTACATCAGACGCGGAAATGAGGTGCGTTCTAAAGAAAAAAATATCCACAGGGCGTCCCAGAAATAATGGGATAAACTTTAAGGGGAGGTAGAGGTCATCACAAAGATTCAGATTTACATAACAAGCCGTGGTCGGAAACACTTTCCTGGCGCAGTAGTGACGACACAAAACACATGAAAAACAGAAGTTGAACAGGGAGAGCAAACATGTTTATTATTCTTAGTGCTACAAAAATACAGGGATAACACTGGAAAGTTCTGAAAAACTAGTTGTACGCATCGTTGCAGCTGCTGGAAAAGTTCTCGATATTCCTGGTGTTTTCTGGAGAATATTAAACCTTCCACGCACCGGAGATGTGCCTGCATGCATCAGGGTCCTGGATCGTAATTTCGAACACGTACTTTGATGACGATCGTTGTTTTTTCATATTCTTTTTTCTTACTTTTATGCTTTACTAAGGATAATAAAGATATTTTCTCTTCTGACTCGTGTCCTGTCCTTCTTGCCTTTTGTGTCATCACTACCACGACAAGAAAACGTTTCCAACCATGGGTTGCTATACAAATCTGAACCCTTGTGATGTCTCTTACCTCTCCTTAAAGTTTGTCTCAACATTTCAGGGACACCCTGCATAACTGTATCTAAAATAATCTGATCAATATTTTCATTAAATCGAGGATTCTAATTCTATGCGAATTATATAAATGGGGATGAATTATTTTTGCTTCGTTAATTCCTTCATTTCTTAATCTTCATTGCGTGATTGTTTCTTAAGTACAGTCGAGTCTCTATATAACGAAACTCCATACATCGAATTTCTCCATATAACGAATTTTTAGTAAGAACGGTCCCCTTTTTGCATGATTACATTAAAAACAGTCTCTATATAGCGAAATATCTATCTCCATATAACTATTTTTTTCATAAATTGATCTTAATTTATTCAGTTTTAAAAAAGCTTCGAAATCATATGGAATCAATTTTTCATCACTTATTTTTGATTTATCGTTCAGTACTGAGTTTTTTTTTTTTTTTATAAATATTACTTCTCTCTTTATTCTTTAAATCTAACAAGCTCATCCCACCTCTCCCACACTTTTCAACATACTTCTCAAAACACAGTCAATTGGATTGTTACACATATAAGAGAGGAATTAATGAGAGCACATAAGAGAGACCTTCAAATGGAGGAAAATATTAACTACAATTTTTCATTCCTTGCTAAAATTTGAGATTTTTTTTTTTTTTTTGAAAGCGTAACAATTATAACAATTTTAAAATCAAAACAAGAAAAAATTATGGATTTCTTCCTCTGAAATTTATGCAAGTCTTCCTTATTTGATTTTCATTAAGTTTTCAAATAAATGTCTTTTCTCTTTTTTGAAACTACTTAAGTAATTAAGAAATAAAATGTTAAATTAATATATACTTTTATACATTTCAAATTCTTAATTAAAAAGATCAAAAATAATATTTGTTCAAAATCTACACACTAAATACGATTTTTAACATCATTCTCTATGCATCGAATTTCTCTATATAACGAATTTTTTACTGGAACGATGGATTTCGTTATATAGAGACTCGACTGTATATTGAATTTCGATAAAGATATTTAATACTTTTTTAGTATAGAGTAATCCTAAAGTATTTAATTCATAAGTAAACAAGAAAGAAAAAATTATGCGTGAAGCATAGATTATGAAGCACCTTCCAACACAGTCAGATTAATGTAACAAAACTGCACCGTTTAAAAAAGTAAAATATTACGTCTCATTTCACCATATGGATTTACGTATTTAACGAATTTTAAAACCTAATTACAGCTGTTCCGTTCTACAATAGAAACATTATCCGATTTTTTTAGCAACCCTGTATGTGATATAGAGATTTATATCTATTAGCAACATGCATTTCAAAATTTAGTTCATTTAAAAAATACATATATTTCAGTTGAAAATTCCCCTTCAACAATTTCCTCTAATAAGGAGTATGATATTTGAATACTTTTGAGCAACCCCGTATATGAGGTATAGAATTTACACATATATATTTATTTAAATTATATTACTCATATATGCGAATTTTGAAAAAACTGTTGAACTTTAAAATCGCTTACCGAATTTTAAAACGTATCGCGTTTAGCAATTATTACGCAAAGACAATACTGTAACAGATTTCTTTTGTGTGTCACTGTAAATTAATAAAAGAATGCTATGAATGTTCTGATTTTAAGTGATAGTAGTGAAATTCAGTGATTTATATGAGTTTCAGTACATTTGGAATAGCGTAATATCATTAAAATATACTCCAAACGATATTTTTCTTCATACATCATAATATAATCGAATTATTTTAAGTATTCCTGTAATTCAACCATTAATCGGACATATTTCATATGCAAAACCAAGCATGCTTTGGTGACCTAAAATAAGCTTTATCAATTGCATGAAAATCCGAGTATATTTACGGGAATTAGAGCGCGGACAGACGGACAGAGAAACCGAATGCATAAGCGGTTTTAAACTTTGACGGAAAGTTCTAAAAAGGAGGGCTATCGATACTAGAATGCTAATAGATCAATTAACTCTTTCATGCATAAATTATTTTTCATTATTATTCATTATTTTGCATTATTATCTTTTTTGTGATAAGTTAGAGCCCACTATAAAATAAATTTATTACTGCCTTTCACACTAGCTATAATCTATCCACAAATTACGTCTCCATAAATAAATGCTGAATTTTTTTCTGCTTTATTAGGCAATTTTTATCTGTGATCATATGAGACCTGTATTAATGAGAGGGCTAAATTTGGTATATATTGGCGAGAAAAAAAAAATAAATGAAAGTTTATAAAAAATTGGTGCTACTTGGTTATCCCGTCGACCAAATTCGCCAAACGAAAAAACAAACTATTCACATTGACATAATTTGTTTTTTAAATAACGAAAAAATAAATAATTAGTAGAATATAAATAAAAACACAAATAAAAAGTCGAAATAAAAATCACGTAATGACGTTTTAAACACGTGTTTTGTATTTAATGTCATTGAATATGATATTCACGATCATCCATTGTTGTCATTTAATCTTATTGTTTGGCGACAAATTTTTGGTCGATGGGATAACCAAGTAGTACCAAAAAATCACGTGACCTGAATATTTCTGCAGTTAAAAGTACTGAACAGGGAATGGTTCTTTATCATATAATTCCAAATTATGCAGTATTCTATCTCTACATAAAATGAATAAAGATAAGAATTAAAAAAAAAAAAAAAAAAAACATGGAAATTGTACATCAAACAGGCAAATGAAGTGCGTTCGTAAGAAAAAATATCGATAGTGATTCTAAAATAATTTACTCAATATTTTCATTAAATGAAAGATTCATCTACTATACAAACCTGTATGAACAGTGATGAAAAATTTTTGCTTCGTTAATTCCTTTATTGCTTCTAATTTCATGCTTCGGTAGTAATTGTTTCTTTACAATATTGAATTTTGATAAAGAGATTTAATACTTTGATTCTAGCATAGAGTATTCATAAAGTACTTAGTTCAGGGTTAAAAAAAGAATATATATCTATACTAATACTAGATTGCTCACAATATAATTAAACTTTTCGTGTATAAATTATTTCACATTATTATATCATTATCTTTAGTTATTATCTTTTTTGTGATAAATGATAAGTCATTATAAAATAGATTTATTATTTTGCTGTATGCTAACAATTTTCTGCCCCCAAAATCAGATCTTCATAATTGAATGCTGAACTTTTTTTTTATTATTGCTTTACAAATTAATTATTATGTGTCCTTATATGAGATCCGTATTAATAAAAGAGTTAAATTTGTTATATATTGGCGAGAAAAAAAAAATCAAAGTGTATAAAAACTCATATGACTTGAATAATTGTCATCTAAAAATACGCAAATTTGTAAAACTTACACATTGTAATCATGTTAGAAATTGCACGTCAAGCGTAGCAAATGAGGAACGTTCATATTATAAGAAAGTTTAAAAAAAATTCAGACCTTAGTGTAACAGTATGCAGTACTTCGGATACAGCAGTGTATCCGAAATACTTTGTATATCCCTGTAAATAATATCTGCTTTCTAATATACCTAAAGTAATTTGTAGTAAATCTCAGGAACATATACCAGTTTCATAAAATGTGAAATGTTTTAATATTATTAAAACGCGCCCCAAACAGTGTTTGCCCCTATAACATTATGTAATGGAATACTTTTGTGTTACCTTGTAAATTAATAACAAATATTCTTTGCGCCACAGATTGTATAGAATGTATATTTTAGTATACTTCATAGATGCATATCAATTTTATTATGTTCGAATAGGTGTAACACCATTAAAATAAACTTGAAAAAAAATTCCCATTGGCAATAATAAACCGAATGCTTTTGACTGCCCTTGTAATTAAACTGTGAATCGGATTTTCATAAAGTTTGAAGTGACTCGAAAAAATTATGCAACAATTACATATTTTAAATTTCAAATGATTCGGTTGGGTAATTTTTGTACTGCTATATGCGGACAGACGGACGGATTTGACAATGACTATAGGGGCTACGTATTTACATAATTACAAACGCACCTTAAAATGCAGATATTTTTTAGACTATGAAAATTAACATGGACTAAAATATTAGATAAGCACTTCAAGTCTCTCAATATTTTGAAAATTATTTCTTTATCTTTAGAAACCTCAAAAAACAATTTGTTTTTAAAATTTATATAAAAATTATTAAAAACAAAGTTTTATTAGCTGTCCGTAATTTTCGGAAATGTTTCCGAGTAGCTTTTAAAATGCATTAATCCGTTCGCTCTACCCGGAGAATCGGTTTTTCGGATGCTATCATACTTCAACTAAACATTTTTCAGCTGCATAACTGTTATTGTGCATGCAATAACAGAAAAATGTTAATTTTAATTTTAATATTAATGCTGTTAATTCGATATGTCTTCAGTTAAATTTATTTCCGAAACTTGGAAATACAGGGTATTCCAAAAACAACAATCAACTTCTATGAAAACACTAATCTATTGGTTTCTTTTATAGGCGTTTAAAGAAATTATCTCCTTAAAAAAATATTAGTCAACGTTTTCTGGAAATTGGGTAATAAAACATATGAGGTGGTGTTTCAGCTTTACCAGCAAGAATATAGGAAACAGCCACAAACAAGGGCCAATATCAGGTTACTTCAGAACGAATTCAGGAGAACCGATAGCGTGGAACATGAAAATGCCTTGGACGACCCCCAACATCTGACGCTGCCATCAAGAGCATTCGTGAGGCAGTTGAAAGGAACACACGTTCACAAGTAGCCTGATATTAGCTCATGCTGGTGGCTTCTATCTGTATTTTTAATGGTACTGCTGAGGCACCTCCTCATATATTTTATCATCCAGTTTCCAGAAGACGATGACTGTTTTTAGGTTCGTTCGTAGTTATGTAAATATGTAGCACCCGTAGTTGTCGTTCAGTTCGTCCGTCTGCATATAACAACGCAAAAACTACCCACCCGAATCGTTTCAAATTTAAAATATATAATTATTACATAATTTTGTCGACTCATTTCAAATTTTATGAAAATCGGATGCACAGATCAATTACAGCGACAATTAAAAGTATCCGTTACATTACGGTCAATAGGGAAAAAAGTTTCAAATGCATTTTAATGGTATTGCACTCATTCGAACATAATAAAATTGATAAGAATCTATGAAATACATATTATAATATACATTTTGCAGAAACTGTGGTGCAAAGAACATTTGTTATTGATATACAAGGCCACACAAAAGTATTCCATTACATAATTGTATAAGGAGAACATTGTTTGGTGCGCGTTTTAATTATATTAAACTGTTTCACATTTTAAGAATATGATATACGTTGCTTAGGTGTAATAAGAGTTACTATTCCTGTATATTTAGAGGAAAACAAAAAAGATTTCGACCACTATACTTTATCTGAAGTACTGTATACTATAATAGCAAGATCTGAATATTTTTAAAACCTCATTATTGTACGAACGCACCTCATTTGCTACGCTTTATGTGAAATTTCCAACTTGTTTATTCTAAGGCGAGCATTTCTTGAAAGAAATCAATAGATTAATGTTTTCGTAGATATGAATGGAACGTGAGGACTCATAGCATCCGAAAAATCGGTTCTCTGGTTAAAGAGACCTGATTAGTGCACTATAAAAGCTACTTGTAAACGTTTTCGAAAACTACAAGCAGCTAACAATTTTTTTTTTTTTGTAAATTTTTCGTTAAATTTCAAATTTAAATTCTTTTGTTTATTTTCTAAATATAAAGAAACTATTTCCAGAATCTTGGCCGACGTTGGACGAAGAGTTTATTTCTGTATATTTTTGCTCGTCATTACAGTACATTTTCGTAAATTAATAAGACTGTCTTTTTAGGTCATTCGTAATTACGTAGAATCTATAGCCGTCGTTCAGTCCATTCGTCTATCCGCATATAATAGGGCAAACATTACTCAACCGAATCGTTTGAAATTACCAATATATAATCAATACATAATTTTGTCGAGTCATTTAAAATTTTATGAAAATCGGATGCACAGTTTAATTACAGGGACAATCGAAAACATTCCATCACATTACGGCAAGACTGCCACATGCGACTATTTTTGTATTCCGTTCGCACCAGTATTATTCTGAAAGAAATTTTATAATATGTTTTTCTCGTAAATGTCGTGAGAGTTTGTGTTAGGACTTTCTGTTTGAAGAAACTGGTGCCAGTAAGAATTAAAAAATAGTCGTCTGCGGCAGCCTTGCATTACGGTCAATGGAAAAAAATTCTTCAAGTGCATTTTAAAGATGTTGTAATATTACGCAGTTCATGTGGATCTATAAATATATTCTAAAATATATATTCTGTACAATCTGTGGTAGAAAAAATATTTTTTATTAATTTACTGGGTCACACAAAAATATTATATTTCAGAATGGTGTAGGAGAAAACATCGTTTGGGGTATGTTTTAATTATATAAAACTATTTCACTTTTTATAAAATTAATATACGTTGTTGAAGTTTACTACAAGTTAATTGCTACATAATAAAAAGAAGATAGTATTTACAGGGACACACAAAAGATTTTTGAAACTGTAATGTGTCAGAAATACTATATATTTTTAAAACTTCGTTATAGTACGAACGCATCTCATTGGCTAAGTTGCGTTGGGCGTGCAATTTTCAACTTGTTTTACAGTGTATGAAATGTAAGACAACTTTTATTAACTTTTCATTTTGTTTCAATTTAGAGCAGTTTTATGGAATTAAATTAACTTTGTTTAATGCATTGAGGATCAAAATATGATCTGCGCCGTCAAAATCATTCTTCGTTTTTTAGCACTTCGTTTTTTAGCAGTTTTATGAAATTAAATTAACTTTGTTTAATGCATTGAGGATCAAAATATGATCTGCGCCGTCAAAATCATTCTTCGTTGCAGATACAGCAACACTTTGAAATATTTATGTCTATCACATTGCATTGCACTGACTTCTTCTTTCGTTTTTCTCACAAGAATGCATTCGAAAAGTAAGAATGCTGTTACAAAAGAACAGAACTTTAAAGAATATGACTTTATTTAAGGGGAGAGTAAACCTTTATTTGAGCAAAATTGTCGCAAAAATGGTTGATTTCTGTGGTATAATAGTACCAAAACAGTTTTTTCTCATTAAAAATGTCATTTGTGAAGGTTTTAAGAAGTAAATAATAAAGGTAAGTTTATTTATATAGTTTAAATCCGTTGTTCTCAAAACTAATTTTTCAGCGTTTTTAGATTTTTAAAATAATTCTTGCGATGTAATTTTTGATTAATTCGTCTTTATTAAGATAGTCAGATTTGATTTTTTACTTTTTTAAAAGGCAAAATTTTGATGACAATCAATATGGAATTTAGAAAAAAATCTGTAAAATATTAACTATTCAAAAGATTAAAAAAATCTTACACAAATTTGTTTATAATAGAGTTTTAAGAGATAAAAATGCAAAAGCAAGAAAATATCTCAAAAGTTAAAACACGAGAAGCATTCTAAAATTTCTTTTAAAAATTTTATTTTTTTTTAATTAAAAAAAATTATAAAATTAGAAGTTTTTTGAAAGTGTTCTATATGCTTTTGGTGAAATTAAAAATGCACAAAATTTCATAATCCTATGATGAAAATTGAAAAAAAAAAAAGCATTTAACGTCCACCGTCCCCTTAATTCAAAATTTGAATCTAATTTTTAATACACGTCTTCTATTTCAAAATCGTTTCACTTTTTAAGTTTTAAAAATTAAATAAGCTTCACTTTTCAAGCTCTAAACTTTTCCAAATAATAATAATAATAATAATAATAATAATAATAATAATAATAATAATAATACTTTTCCCATATTTATACACCAACAAATCTTGCGCAAAAATTAATAATACTCATACGAAATAGTAGAATGAAAAATATCTATTTCGGATTATAAAAAAATTGGGTAAATATTTTCTTTGTATTGTGGCTTTATTAAAACATCTACACTGTTAAAACTAATGGTGACACATTCCACCTTTTAGGGGTGAAAGGCTTGTCACACTGGTGACACCCCTAAAGGAGCCAGAATGACACCTTTAATTAGGGTGAAAAGATGGCACCCTTAATCCAGAGTGTCCAAAAACAAAAAATTAAAAAATATACAAACCGACTATTGGCCGTCGAAGGATTCGAACTCACAACGTCTGATTACAAGCTCGGCGTTCTAACCGCTCGGCCATCGAGCTCACCTTCATTCACTCATAGCCATAGATTTTACTTGCCGTCACAGAAAACAGAAAGACACACGTCACAGCCCATGCGCATGGTTCCAGTCACCCGATGAGGTGCCACATTGCTGCCAATACGAAGTGTATGGCACCTTATTTAGATCCAATCACCCAGTAAGAGACCTGTCGGCACTGCAACCACATATCCAAGCCCCTATGGCTCCCTAGGGTTCCAAATGGCACCGGTGTGTCACCTTCACTTTTAACAGTGTATTATACAATGTGTCTAAATGGTTGAGCTACTTTTTTGTTTCGTTATTTACTTTATTGCTTAACTTTCTAATTTTACGCTTCGGCTATAATTGTTTCCTGAGAATATTGAATTTCAATAAAGAGACTTAATACTTTGATTCTAGAATAAATTATTTATAAAAATATTCATAATGTCATATAAGATTTCTTATAGGATAAGGTAAAAATAAACTAAAGTATATAAAAACTCATACGAAATAGTAAAAGAAAAAATATCTATTACTGATTATAAAATAATTACTGATTATAAAATAATTTGCTAAATATTTTCATTAAATCGAGGCTTTATTAAAACATCTATTATGCAAAGCTGTATGAATGGTGGTGGAATAATTTTTGCTTTCTTAATTACATTATTGCTTAATTATCTAATTTTATGCTTCAGCAATAATTGTTTCCTATGAGTATTGTATTTCAATAAAGAGATTTAATACTTTGATTCTAGTATAAATAATTTAGAAGGTCATGTTGATAAGGTAAAATTAAACAAAAATGTTTAAAAACTGATATGAAATAGTAAAAGAAAAGAATATCTATTGCTGATTATAAAAAAATTTGCTAAGGGGGGGGGGGTATTTTCATTAAATCGAGACTTTATTAAAACATTTATTGTACAAAAATATATGAATTTTGATGATCTGTTTTTTGCTTCGTTAATTACTTTATTGCTTAATTAACTAATTTTATACTTCAGCAATAATTGTTTCCTATGAGTATTGTACTTCAATAAAGAGATTTAGTACTTTGATTCTAGTATATATTCTAGTATATATTGCTTATAGGATAAGATAAAATTAAACGAAAATGTATAAAAACTCATATGAAATAGCAAAAGAAAAAACATCTATATCTGATTATAAAATAATTCGCTAAATATTTTAATTAAATCGAGATTTCATTAAAACATCTATCATACAAAGCTGTTTGAATGATGATGAACTATTTTTTGCTTCGTTAATTACTTTATTGCTTCATTTCTAATTTTATGCTTTTGCAATCATTGTTTCCTAAGAGTATTGAATTTCGATAAAGAAATTTCATACTTTGATTCGTGTAGAGATTTTTCATAAGATTATTCATAACGTCATATTAGATTGCTTATAGGATATGAAAAAATTACACAAAAGTGCATAAAAACTCAAATGACTTGACTAATTGTGAATTTAAAAACATATAAATTTGTAAAGTTTATATTAAATGTAAAACTACTTTATTAAACAATTGACATACCAAACAACAAGTGATTTATCACTATATTAACTTAGCATAGAACCAACTTAAAGATAAATGTCCAAGTCGGGAATCGGGACAGCGCTACAAATGCTCTACCATTTAAGCTATGAGGACAATGACCAGCTCAATATCTCTCACTCGCATATGTTGGTAAGGTTGCAACTGCAGCACTAGATGGAGTCGTATACACAAAGGTGAATGTAAGTACACAAACGGGAATGGAACATGTGGCACAAATAAACAAAGCATCGTTGAACACACGTGTAATTTTTTGTGACAAATCACAATGCTAATTGAGCGTATAACCAACAGAGTGAACGCTTCGATAGCGAGTCTACGCATAGGTAGCATTGTGATAAATCACCTTAATAATTCTTTAAAGCGTAATTCCACTACCGAAAATTAATTAAAAGTTGTGTATGTATTCACCGATGCTGAGTTTTATTTGTGTCTCATATTACCCCGCACGTTTGTATGTTCATTTTGACGGCTGCATCCTGTGCTGCAGTTGCAGCCTTACCAACATACGTGAGTGAGGGATTCTAAGCTTTGCATTGCCCTCGTAGAGAACTCTGTAGAGAATTTGGAGATCTATTTGAAGGGTTCCGGGATTCTCGGCTTGGGCGTTACCACTCTGTTGTTTCTATGCATTGTAATAAATTACTTAGTAAATGTTCAATAATATCAAGCGTAATTTCACTGCTTAAAATTAGTTAAAATTTATCTAACTTTTAATAATTTTTAATTTTGTTTCAATTTAGAAAGCAGTTGTACGTATTTAAAATTAACTTTGATTGAAGCAATGAGGGCAAAAGCATGATCAGCACCGACATACAGTAGGCTCTCGTTAATTCGAAATCGGATAAATCGAATCTTTGCTTATTTCGAACTAAACATGAAGTCCCGAAATCTTCAAGAGCAGAGTAATGTTAAAAATTTTCATTTATTCGAACTCATTTTCTCTCAACTTAGTTTAATTAGAACAAAGAGGTTCCGATTTTTCCTCTTTCTTTGCTTCCCGGACTTCAGATCGTTGAAATTACTTTATTTTTCTCATTTTTGTGAGAATTGTATACAAATAGTCCCAATCATTTGATATCCGCTTTCTTAATGCCCCGTCTGTCCGTCAATACCTCCAACTCATCTTCTATTGTGCTTAACTTAATCCCTTAAATCTTTTAATTTAATATTAAGTCATATTCTAATGATAACAGAAGAAATATATTTAAAAACTACTATAACTTTAATTTATTTGTAATAGTACCCCTTTAAACATGTTTTCCTCTCATGCTATTCGTAATTCGAACTCTGCATAATTTGCAAATTTCTTGTGGTCCCGACGAGTTCGAATTAACGAGAGCCGATTGTAATTATTTTTCTTTATAGAAATATCAACTCTTTGAGATATTAAAGTCTCCCACAGTGTGTAGTCATTAAGTTATTTCTTGATTTATCCATTCATTCTTCTCACAAGAATACATTCGAAAAGTTAAGAATACTGTTATGAAAGGACAGGACTTTATTTAATTAAAAATTTGAAGCCAGTTTTAAACATACGTCTTCTATTTCATAATCGTTTCACTTTTCAAGTTTTAAGCATTAAATAAAATATTCAGCACCCATTTGAAATCCAGAATTAATCTTTCATAGCGAGTAGGATTATTTTAAATAATATTACGACACTTTTTAGAATAATTGTGATCATCTTACAATTGATCAAATTTTTTAGTTTTGGAAACGACAAAATAGTTTTGGAATTTAAACAATTTTGCAGCAGTAAAGGTGAGGAAAGTTTCGTACCAACATTGTAATTTTTCAAAAAAATTTCTGCACATGCTTAATTTCAGTTTTTTTTTATAACTTTAAATTTTCAGTTTACTTAAATCAATCTGAAAAATATTATGCATTTTAATTCTGGATTTTTCATAATTAATTTTTCTTAGGGGAGAGGAAAATTCGTTTTTATTCCGATTATTTGACTGAAGCAGAAATTTACGATAAAATTCACAGTTGGTATAGTATTGAATCAAAATTATTAAAGCATTAACATGAGTAACTATTTTTTTTAAATATCAAAATGTACGTATGAGATAGAAGAAAGTTTTGGGATTGGCACATCGAACTGGTTTAAAATATAATGAGAGTTTCGGTTTTTCATACGGCTACATTGCGTTAAAAAAATACTGGCAAAAATGAACTACCCTTTTTCCAATATTTTCTTTTACGTATATATTTCATGTGCATTTTTTAATATAAATCTCATAAGTTGATTTCTGTTTAACGAATTTTCTTCGTAACGAAGTACTTGGTGTAACGACAAGACTTCGATAAATAGAAATTTCGCTGTAATTATTTTTCTTTAAATTTTCTGCATATCTTTTTTTTAATGCTTTATTTAAAATTCTTCATAATTATTTTTCACTTCATTTAAAATTAGTGTTAGAACCTTCATAAGTACCATTCATTAAAGTTTCAGAAAGACTGAATTGTTATTGCGTGATGCTTATAAGACATTTCTATCACTGACTTTCCTTTGATAATCTCTATAAGAATGCCTTTAAATAGTATGAAATGTTATGAATGAAGCTCTAACGAAATACAGTCGACTCGTTAATTCAAAATCGGATAAATCGAAACTTCTCTTAATTCGAACTAAAAATAAAGTTCCAAAAATTTCAACGGCAGAATAACCTTAAAAATTTTCATTTATTCGAACTCATTTTCAATTGACTTCGTTTAATTCGAACTATCGAGAATTCCGGTTTTTCATTTTTGCTTTCTTTCTCACGGACTTCAGATACTTTGAATAATTTTCTTTGCTTGATTTTCGTGAGAATTGTACGAGTATACATATAATCCCATGCATTTGATATACACTTTATTAGTGCCCCGTCTGTCTATCAGTGACGCCTCAAAATTTCCTACCATTGTGCTTGTTTCAAATCCCCTAATTAGTTTATGTATTTACATATTTTAATTTAATATTAAGTCATGTTCTAATGATAACAGATGAAATAAATTTTAAAAACACTATAGCATTAAATCGTTTATTATAGAGCTATTTTAAGCATGTTTTCTTCTCGTACTTTCCATAATTCGAACATTTCTTACGTCCCGACGAGTTCGAATTAGCCAGAGCCGACTGTAATAACTTTGTTTAATTGAAAATTTGAAACACTTTTCTAGTAATTCTGTATCACTCAAGATTTATGACTCAAGCATGCAAAGCAGAAATACAATGTCCTTTTTAATTTAAGAAAGACTATTTCAGCAATCAAAACATCATATTTTGAATTATATAAAAAAAGTATAGATAATTTAACTAATTGAATTTGTTTTTACAAATGCTAAATATACAGTGTGTTTCAGCACAGCGGTTACAAAGTTTTGGGTGAGATAGAGTGCATCTCGACTAAGGAAAATCACATTGGAATGTCTTGTCGGCAACGTTTTCCTGGAGCGGTAATGATGGCACAAAACACAAGAAAGGAAAAACGCGGACAAGTTGAGAAAACTTATTTATTATTCTTTGCAGTACAAAAATGCCGAGGCAATATTGGAAGGTGCTGAGGAACTTGTTGGACGCATAATAGCAGCTGCTGATGAAGTCCGAGATACGCCCAGTATTTTCGAGAACATTACACCAAGTAAAAGGAATTGATTAAAACTACAAAACATGTTTTGTTTAGTACATATTGGTTGTTTTAAGCGAATTTTTTAGTAATCGGTAGAAAAGTAAATGAAAAAATCGGTTTTGTTGCTCAGACAAAAAAATATTGTAACACTCTTACAAAATTTTAACAAAATTTCATCAATTTTATTTGAGTCATACTAAAGTCTTGTATTTTCAATTTGTAATTCCAACAAAGTTTTGCTGTTTTTGCAAATTTTAAATTGGTGTGCAGTAGCCAGAACTCTCGCAAGTAATTTTGTTCAATTGACTTATATAGCTATAAAGGATTAACATAATTTTTGGATAATATAATCTTTTCAAATTGAAACGAATTAATTACGTCATTATTGCGCTATTATGCATTTCGGATGAAAATTGTGAGCGGAAAAAAATGCAAAAAACAACTCAACAATATTTTTTTGTTGTTGTTGTTTATTCAAACGAAATTTCCATTGATCCATTTTTAAACAGAAAGATTTGTTGGACCAAACAATCTTTTGTTGATTCAACAAAACTTTTTCTCTGGGTGTAGAACTACTGTACACAGGAGATATGAGGATGATAGGATATGCATCACGGCCCAGTAGTGATGACTCAAAATACAAGAAAGGAAGGGCACGAACAGGTTGCGAAAACATCTTTATTATTCTTGATAGAGCAAAATTGACGAGACAATACTGTAAGGCAGCGGTTCCCAAACTTTTTTGGTACACGACCCACCTTACAGAGAAAAAAAATTTCGCGACCCATCTTTCAATAAAATAATTTTAAAAAATCGCGACCCACCCAAAATAAAGTTCTATATCAGTATAGCGATTTTTGTAAGATATCTATACGCTCGGCTATCCTATCCTACGAAAAACGCGAATTTTCGTACGAAAGATACATTATCAACAAAAACATGAATCGGTAATCTTAATGCATGTACGTGATTAGTGATGAAAACAATGCGCAAACTACTAAGAGAGTTAAAAACACGTTTAATTATTATGAAAACATAACTTTATAATAAATGAGATTTTTCGTACTGGTGTTTACCAATGTGGACAATATATATTAACACGCAGTTTGTCTCAGCATTTGTCTTTCAAAAACAGAAAAGTAGAAATAGCATGTTCTCATAAGCATGAAGTGTTGAATTTCATCAAGGACCTCAAAGCTGATTTAAATATTTCTGTATACTCTGTTCGTATATTAATCTAGAAAAAAATTAAGGATTTTCCCTTGAAATATTATTTCCTGTTGAAATAGTCATATATTTTTAAACAGATTAAATAAAAATTATATTTAAATGACAAATCTCGATTTTTCTGCGACCCACCAAAATAACTGCCACAACCCACCAGTGGGTCGCGACCCATAGATTGGGAACCGCTTCTGTAAGGTACTGAGGAACTTCTTGAATGCATCATGGCATTTGCTGTGGAAGTCCAAGATGCGCTCGTAGACATCTGGAAACTATTCATATAGATTTTTTAGATCTCTTTTATGTCATATCTACATAATTTCTAACTACATCGGCCATTTTCAACATAGCGTCAAGTCTGTTACCAAATGTCAAGTATGTTACCGCACGGTTTTTTAATAATTATCATTTTTTCACCATTCTACTTATATTTCTTATTTAACTAAGAAACAAATATGCAATTTCCTTAAAATTTAATAATTTACATGTATATATACTCTGATTATTAGAAAAAAGTTCTTGTATAATTTCTGTGTGATCAAAATCTTGTGGCTAAAACTGTCTCTCGTTTCAATTTAATTTAAGTATTATCAAGAAATAAATAAAACGTCAAAAACAAACAAAAGGCATCATTAAAATAATGTGGGCCATTTTCACCATTCGCTTACATTTCAGAATTGTATTTTTATTTTTCAAACTTAATAATTACTTTTAAAAATGGAGACAGGTGTTAAAGTAAATGTTTAAGGTACATGAAAAAAAATTGGTTGTGCACTTTGCCTTATAATATAATACGTAAATGCTATTTAAAGTTAGCTTGTAAGGCAAATTGACAAGTCGAAATCACTGAAAATACTCGGCTTTAAATTTATTAAATTTCCTAAAATCAACTTACTTTATAGTGATTTATATCTCTAAATTTCAAAACATTATTTTTTTCAATAATACTTAAATTAAATTGAAATGAGAGATAGTTTTAGCACCTTAAACATTCACTTTAACACCTGTCTCTATTTTTAAAAGAAATTATTAAGTTTGAAAAATAAAAATACAATTCTGAAATATAAGCGAATAGTGAAAATGGACCACATTATTTTAATGATGCCTTTTGTTTGTTTTTGATGTTTTATTTATTTCTTGTTTTTTTGGGTGGGGGGGGGGGTTCAGCGTGTCCCTAAAGGGATTTTATGCCATTTAACCATATAAAATCAACCAACCAACCGAAATGCTCCCGGTATTTTCAAGGAACATTAGATCTCCCATATAAAGGAGACCCCAGATAGCATGCACATTAGCAGCAAGTTTGATTTCTTTCTCATATTACTTTGCTATAGTAAATTTGACTTAACAAATTTTCAGCAAATTTCTCGCAAAGCAGATCATTACCAGCTTGCTTGAGTAGACTATCTTTAATTAATTAATGTGGCAAAAGCAAAAAAATCCTTCTGTTGAGTGTATAGGCAACTTTCGCGACTTCATCCATCACACAAATTTTGTTTAGTTGGCACAGCTTTTTTTTAAACACTTCACTTATCCAATACCAAAAATTAAGACAGTAATTCACAAGAACAAATATCACCATTGTTTGTTAAAAATGATAAAAATGATGCATGCGTTTTTGGCGGTGTGTATACATCAATAGACTTGAATAAATTACACTTATAGTGTGACCGTTGTAAACAGGTAGTGTGACGTGACAAAATAGCTACTTCGCAATAAGCTTGCAGTAATTTCGTTAAAAAAAGTAAATCTTCTTCTAGCTTGCAAAGAGTTTGCAGTACTTTAGTCATGGCAGAAATATTTTTTCTACTTGTTTGCTGTTAATTTGCAATAAATTTAATACAGCAAAAGATTAACTTGCATGACAAGTTAGTTTCAAATTCGAATTGTGGTGACTTCGGTGTTTGCGTTAATTTGCTGCAGTCTTGTTATCAACTTTCATTCTTGCCCTGCCTAACCTACTGCAACTTTAAAGTTTTGCAAAGAAAGATTGCTGCAAATTTTCTGCAAACTAAAAATACTATGTTTGATATGTGGCCTGCATCATGGCCCGAGTAGTAATTACGGAGACCATATTTAATGGTGATCGTTGTTTTTCTTTTTGTGTTCTTACATCTTAGAACGAAAGAGTGGATTTGGCTTCTCAGGAAAGAGCTGTAATTTATTGAATCCTGAAGAGTTGTTTTTTAAATGCTTTACTCATCTTGATGTAGATTGCTTATTTAAATAATCCCTTTTGATTTGAATTGTTTAAAAACAACTCACTCACTTTCTTTGTTTCAACTCTTTATGAGAAGCTGCCTTTCAAAACGTGAGATGAGCGAATTTCGGCTCAACTTGAATTATTTTTTGGCTGACATTTTAAGAGGGTATTTTTACAGTTTTTTTACTGTAATAAGAATAATAAACATGTTTTCTCTATTTGTTCGTGTACCCTGTTTCTTAATCTTTGTGTCAGTACTACCGCACTAGGAAATAATTTCCGACCATGCATAGCTATGTGATTACCATAATATGTATACTTTATTTCACCTAATACTAGGGAAACGTAACTTGGTAAACTTGTATAATAAACAAGTTTTAGAAATTATTTTAAACTTCAATGCATTTGATGCAGGTTCTTTATATTTGTATCAGAACTTACTTTGCTTTTTATTTTTATTTTATTTATATACTTTTTAAATATTTAAATTTTTATATTTTCTAATAAGACGTCTTTGCATGTGGGCTAAGATATTAGATCGGGAGGTAGTAGCACAGATAATCACCTCATCGAGTAAATCTAAAATATGTTAAATCTCGATTCTCATATTAAAAGGCAATCGGTTCGCCAAGTCATATCTTGAAGGAAAACACCTAAAAATCCGATTTTAGCAATTGACTCATAGGTTTAACATTATGTTTACCTGCTTCCAATCCTCCATGTTTTCATCATTTTGGCTGCAGGAAATTACAGTGGTGAACCTGCAATTGCCAACTGTTAAAGTCGGGGTTTTAGGTGTTTTCAATCAAGATTTGCCTTGGCACACCGTTAATATGTGAATCGAGATTTAACTAATCCTACTTTTTATCAACAACGGAATACAATCAACTTTAGCGAGATATATCGATTTCGTAAAATGTAAAACATTTTAATAGAATTAAAATGTGCCCCAAACAATGTTTCCCCCTATAACAATATCCTAGGGAATACATTAGTGTTGCTTTGTAAATTAATAACAAATATTCTTTGTACAACAAATTGTACAGAATGTACATTTTAGTACATACTTCATAGTTGCATATCAATTTTATTATGTTCGATAAGAGTGTGACACTATTAAAATGTATTTGAAACATTTTTTTCCTATTTATCGTAATGTGACGGAATATTTTGATTCTTACTGTACATAAACTATACATCCGATTGTCATAAAATTTTAAATCGTTCGACAGAATTATCCGAGAATTGTACATTTTAAATTTCAAAAGGTTCGGTTGGGTAGGTTTTGCTCTGTTATATGTGGACAGATGGACAGACGGATGGATGGACTGAACGGCGAATATAGGTGCTACGCATTTACATAATTAAAAACGCACCTAAAAATGGATGTTTGTATTCAACATTGATTTTAAGTTTAATTAATATATAATTTCTAATCAAATGGTGATTCTCATCTTTTGTGCGGTAATTTGATTTATAAAACGTATTTTTTTTATTGATTGATTGATTGATTATATAATTAAATATATATTTGGATATTTAAATAAATATAACAGACTATGAACGGATTTATTGTGATAGAAATTCGTATAGACATTCGTTTCAAATAAAAAAGAGAACAGTTGGCAAAAGGAGATGATTTATCAATTTCAAAACGACAAATCATTTTCCTAAAATCAATTTGAAAGTTTCTCAAAACGTCATTTTCCGGCGAAATCAAACTTTGTTTCTGCTTCAACAAATACTTCTTTTAAGCTCGAAACAAGATAAGAAACTTTTTTTTTTAAAGAAATACTGAATCCAATATCTTTAAAGATTTTATCAGTATTCTTAGATTGAAAGAAACCAGTTTTTTAAACCCAAACAGTGTGTAGCACAGTAAATTATGTTTCGGAAATGACAAATATATTTTTAAAAATCCATGAAGTTAAATAAATTGTGTTTTATAATTTTTTTTTAAGTTATACATAAAGTGTATGATTATCAAATTATTTCACCTTGTCTGAACCTTCAAATTCCGGATTAAATAAAATTGCGAAAATGTAGAATAAGTTTTTGAAAAATACTTGCATATAATTAACATGGAATTTTCGAAAGCGTGAAATAAAATAAGAATTAAATTCGTTAAAAAATATATAAAACATCTATATTAATAAGAGGTCTTGATAACTGCCTCCTTCCGGTTCTAATTTAATTCGCATAATTCTTGTATCTCAGTTACATAGCTAAGCAAAATCTGATTTTATTTTATTTTTTTATCATTTGTATTATTAATTTTAGTATTTAATTATGCACAACAATTTAATTATATCGAGTACTTACAATACCGTAAATACATGTATTTGGACCAGTCTGTAATTTTAAGCAATAATCCGAATAGAACCAAAATCCGTAGACTTACTGATTGAGAAGAGAGGATAGAAATGGAACTATAATAAAATAGTTGCAATAATTGCCCATAGATGGTGCTTTTGAGAATGAAATATGATCTATACCTACATTATAAAGAGGTAAAATATGTTTATTTGTAGAGGGTATTTTTCCGGAATTACAAAACTGATTTCAAAAGTAATGGTACAAAAATGATGATGTTCGCCCCGAATCAAACTTAGGTTATATCTTATGTCGATGCCACTAACCCAAAGAGGGTGCAAGAGTAAAATATGTTCTAAAAATGTGATTTTTGTGTTACTAAAGGTCCTAGAAACCTGAAATTTGGCGTGGTAATTTGTTATAACATATAAATGGTCTCTAAGAACATTTCTTAATAATACCAAAAAATTAAAAGGGGTAAAATAGCTCCAAAAGTGTTTAAAAACCGTTCTAAACTGTGATTTTAAAGCAATTTCGGGAAGTAACGAACCGATTTTTAAAATAAAAATGTTAAAATGATGGTAACAGTCCTTGCTCCAGCACAGGCTATGTCTTATGTCAGTGCCATTGCCTAAAATGGAGTGCCGGAGCAAAAAGCGGTCTAAAATGTGATTTTTGTGTTATTGAAGGGCCTAAAAACCTGCAATTTGGAATTCTAATTATTTATAAGATATAAATGGTCTATAAGAACATTTCTTAAAAAAAGACGAATGTTAAAAGGGATAAGAATGCACGAAAATTGTTCTTAAAATCTCTGTAATTGGCGATTTCTACGTAATCTCAGGAAGCGCAAAAAGAAATTAAAAAATAATGATGTCAAAATAACGGTGAAAGCCCATATAGACTCTATTTTATGTCGATGTCACTGCCATTGGGTTGCTAAAGCAAACAAATGTTCTAAATTACCGGGATTTTTTTTCTTACGGAAGGATCTACAAACATAAAGTTTGGCACTATAGTTATTTATACGATATAAATTACCGCTAAGAACATTTCCTAAAAAATCGAAATTTAAAAAGGTGGAAAATGTATAAGCATCCTAAAAATGCTTAAAATTGCGATTTCTATGCATTCTCAGTAAATACCAAGCCAATTTTTAAAATACAATGCTCCGAAATTGATGGTGATAGCCTTTTCTGTAAGATAGGCTATATTTTATGCCGGTTGCCACTACCTCAAAGGGGGTGTAGGAGCAAAACACGTTCTAAAAATGCGATTTTTGTGATATTGGAGGGAGTTGATTCATGAAATTTGACATATTAGTTACTTATTAGATATAAATGTTGTCTTATAATATTTCATTAAAAAATAGAGATTTAAAAAACTGAAAATGCGCAAAAAGCGTTCTAAAAACGTTCAAAATGCCGGTTTGTGAACAATCTCATATAAAGTAACTTAAAATTTGGCATGGTGATTACTTATAAGTAGTAAATGCTCCACAAGAAAAGATTCGAAAAAATTTTCAAAATTTAAAATGGATGAAAATGCGTGAAAAGCGTTCTAAAAATATTCTAAATTGGGATTTCTGCCTTCAGTAAATATTAAACCGAATTCAAAAATAATGGTTACAAATTGATGATGACAATCCTTGCTTCAATATAGGCTATATTTATGATGTCACTACCATCTGGGGTCTGCAAGAGTAAAAAATATTCTAAAATGCGTTTATGTATGCCGAGGAATCTGTTATATTGAAATTTTGCATGAATTATTTAAAAGATGCAGATACTTTCTAAGAACCGTCGAAAGAAAATTCTCAATTTAAAAGTATGTAGTGAACGAAAAAATTTCTGAAATTGTTCTAAATTATGATTTTTATGTTTCTGATGAAATACCATACCGATTTAAAAATATATATTGGTTGCAAATTGGTAATGATAGAACCTGTTGCAAACATAAACTATTTTATATGCGTTTTACTACAGCAAGAGAATTGCAAGAGCAAAAAACATTCTAAATTGCGCTTGCTGTGATAGTAAAGAGGCTAGAAAATTTTAAAATCTCATGATAGTTACTTATAAAATATAATTCTCCTCTATGAACAGTCAAAAGTAAATTCAAAATTTAAAAGTCGAGAAGCGACGAGAAAGAACGAAAGGCGCTTAAAAAATTGCTAAATTACGATTTCAGTGCAATCTGAGGATATAAACCAATTATAAAAGTAATGGTTGCGAATCAATGGAGACAATCTCTAATCCTACACAGGCTATATTTTTATCCGGTGCCATTACGATCTGGGTATCATGCAACCATCATCGTTCCAAACCTTTTTTAAATATAAATAAAACGAAGTGAAGAAACTGGCTCTCAAACAAGAAATGAAGAGAAGCGAAGTGAGGAGCACGTGGTAAGTAATGGTGGTGTTCGGCTGTTTGTAGGGTGCGTGGAATACACCCGAGGTAAATCTATTTATTCTGAAAGATCCTGGTAGTTTGTTAAAGATTATTCTTAAAGAATATCATTAATGTACATAGTATTGAATGAATATAGATTTGTAAATAGTTTTGTATACATTAAATTTAGTAAATAGAACATCAAGAGTGATTGGTTTAGCCATCGGTCGTACTGTCATTTCACAGGGATTGACAGAAAAACAAATTTTCTAAAAAAGACTAAAAATCTTTAAAATTTTATGTTAAGAAATAGAACATAAATTACCTAAAATCACAGATTACAGAAAACTATTTGTTAATTAAATTCATTATTAAATCTTTTCTTTGATATGGGTAATTTTTTCTTGAGTATAAGTTTATACAATAATAGAAAAACTCGATTTCTTTTTCTTTTTTTTCAGATTTCGTGCAGATATATATAAATTGTTTAAAAATCAACCATTTCAATTTATTAATAAATTTGGAGAAAATATGCTTAGTTTAACCCCTTCAGAGGCGGTGGTCCTTTTTTTGGACCACATAATTTTAATTCCTAAATGACAGATTGACATCAGAATTTTGAACCGAATATTTTAATTTTACTAAGTGCTAAAAGTGCTCAACAAACACCCTTTTAAGGGGGACAGATTTTAAAGTAATTTTTATTTATTGAGTTAAAATTATAAAAAATATTTGTAATGATTAAAGGATTTGTAAACAAAATCGCATGATAAAACTTCTCACAACTTAAAAAAAAAAAAAATTTAATTTATTAAAAATGTGGGGTAATTTGAAATCGTTATAACTCAAAATATTATTTGTAAAATTTCATTTTTTTCACATTTAAATAAACAGAAATATCTAAATTTAAATTTTGATTCAGCATTTTATATTATTTATATTAACGACTATTTTTATTAATTATTTATTTTAGACGAATGCTTTTTAAAATAAAAATATTGAAAAAAATAAATAAGTAATGGAATATTTATTTACAAAATCACATTTTCAAAAGTAAATATTTTTTTATATTTACGGAATTAAAGATAAAGTAAAACAATCAAAAAGGACATGTTCCAAATTTGAACAATATTATATTAAACGATTCTAGAGTTATAACAATTTAAATCCGAGAAATTGTGAAAAACCTATTATGAAAAATAGGTTTTCACAAAAGAGACATTTCATGATAACCATTGCTTAAAAGCTAGATTTTGAAAAAAAAATGAAAAGAAAAATTTATTATTTATTTTTCTAATTATGATAAAAACATGATTTAAATATCATTTTCAACATTAAAAAAAAAAAAAAAAAAAAAAAAAAAAAAAAAAAAAAAACAGAAAATTTGAATGCAATAATAAAAAAAAAATTGATGATGTTTGTATCCCGGACTCCCTTAACAGATTTAAAATTTTATTCTTATATGTTTGTTAGCACATACCATTAAGCTTGCTGTCTCCATAGGAAAAGAGACATATAAAATAGGTTCAAAAGGTTTATAATTAAGACTAATTTGTTATAATAGTCAAAGATGATCAACTACTAATGCAATATCACTAATTTTTCTTTTTATAACAGTAAAAATATATTACAAAAACATTTTTGAATCTCTCAAGCGTTATGTTTTTCGTGAACCAACGAAAATTAAAACATTGAAAAGAATTGCGAAATATACTATTATAAATTGATACACCTACGAATAACATGTAATAAAGTTATTTTTATGATTGTTTTCTTATATATTTTTGTGATATATACAGGGTGTATCTAAACTACTGGGCAAAACTTTAAGGGGTGATAGTACACATCAAGACAAATAATATTAAATGGGAAACTAAGGGTCCCAAACGTCTTCCGAAGGAGATAGGTGCCATCAAAGTTTAGGGTCCAAATTTTGAAATGATTATAAAAAAACGGAAAAATTGGTCGATTCGTTTGCGGTTTTCACGAAAACTATTCTTTATGTCAGTATTGGCTTGAAAATAAATTATAAAGATAACTTTCAAAAAATGTTGATAGAGGGCGCTTTTGACTTTGGAATAACGAACAACTATTTTTTACCGTTATTTTTTGCATCTCAATAAATTTTTTTAGAAGTTTAGACATAAACTTAAATTTTGAGCTCAAAACCTGTGGTTAAGTATCGCAAACTGAACTGTGTTCAATAGGAGTGGGTAGGTTCAAATTTCAAATGATTATAAAAAACATAAAAATTGATCAATTGATTTGCGGTTTTCACTAAAATTATTCTTTACGTCAGTATTGTCTTGAAAATAAATAACACAGATAACTTTCAAAAAATGCCGATAGAGGGCGCTTTAGACTTTGGAGTAACGTACAACTAGTTTTTATCGTTATTTTTTGCATCTCATTAAAATTTTTTAAAGCTTAGACATAAACTTAAATTTTGTGCTGAAAATCTGAATAGTTGAGAGTGGTTAAGTAGCGCTAGCTGAGCTGTGTTCAATGGGGGTGGGAAGGTTAAAATTTCAAATGATTACACAAAACGGAAATATTGGTCGATTCGTTTGCGGTTTTTTCTAAAAACATTCTTTATGTCAGTACTTCCTTAAAAATAAATTTTAAAAATAATTTTTAAAAAAATCCGTTAGAGGGCGTCTTAAACTTTAGAGTAACCAAAAATAATTTTTAACTGTTATTTTTGTATCGAATTAAATGCTTGCAAAAGCTTAGACTTAAATTTTTAGCTCAAATTCTGAATCGTTGAGAGGGGGTTAAGAAGCGCAAACTGAACTCTGTTCTGGAGTTGAAATGTTACCCTGCCCACCGTCCGAACACAGTTCAATTTTTCGCTACTTAATTACTCACAACGATTCAGATTTTGAGCTCAAAATTTAAGTCGAAGTTTTAAAACATTTATTTAGATAAAAAAAAATAACCCCACCCCCATTGAACACAGTTCAGTTTGCGCTACTTAACCACTCTCAACGATTCAGATTTTAAGCTCAAAATTTAAGCTTATGTCTAAGCTTCTAAAAAATTTAATGAGATGCAAAAAATAACGGTAAAAACTAGTTGTACGTTACTCCAAAGTCTAAAGCGCCCTCTATCGGCATTTTTTGAAATTTATCTGTGTAATTTATTTTCAAGACAATACTGACGTAAAGAATAATTTTAGTGAAAACCGCAAATCAATTGACCAATTTTTATGTTTTTTATAATCATTTGAAATTTGAACCTACCCACTACCTTCGAACACAGTTCAGTTTGCGCTACTTAACCACAGATTTTGAGCTCAAAATTTAAGTTTATGTCTAAACTTCTAAAAAAATTTAATGGGACGCAAAAAATAACGGTAAAAAATAGTTGTTCGCTACTCCAAAGTCTAAAGCGCCCTCTATCGGCATTTTTTGAACTTCATCTTTATTATTTATTTTCAAGACAATACTGACATAAAGAATAGTTTTCGTGAAAACCGCAAACGAATCCACCAATTTTTCCGTTTTTTATAATCATTTCAAATTTTGGACCCTAAATTTTGATGGCGCCTATCTCCTTCGGAAGACTTTTGGGACCCTTAGTTTCCCATTTAATATTATTTTTCTTGATGTGTACTATCACCTTTTAAAGTTTTGCCCAGTAGTTTAGATACACCCTGTATATATATATATATATATCTATATATTATTTGCCAAAACGTTTAAATCTTATGTTGTTATCCTTACGCTCTGGCAAAAAATGTAATAAACAGTTCGAAGTGGCATAGGATTTAAATAAGCTATTCATCTAAGAAGGCACAAATGAATAATAAACAAACCTACGCAAAATTTTACTCTTGTATCTCAAAAAAGTTTTAATTATATATCAAATAAATCTTTCATAAAAAGTTTATATTTGCTTACTTACTCTTGCAAACTATTACTTAGGAAATTATCTTTTAGGAAAAATATCAAATAATCAAACCGCATAAAAATAATACAGGCCCAATTTATTAATTCATAGATTTAAATACTCTTGCAGACATTTTTTACAGCTAATTATTTTATTCTCTAAAATTTAAGGTCAAAGTTAAATGTTTTTATATCCTCCTACATAATGGCAAAAGAATGCCAAAGTTTATGAATTTTAAATATGTGTATTGTCGAAGAAACACATTCCATTCACCTTACATAACGGTGGAAATTCTTCATAAAATATGCCGAATAATGTCTATATAAACAGACATTCTATTCTTTTAGAAAATTGAGTATTCAACAAATTAATGCAAATTTTCTAAAGCAAATGAAATATTATTGTAAAAAACCAGAAAACAGACTAAAAAGATGCTTGCAGAAAACTTGTGCAACAGAACCAGCATCTATAAAAATCGTAATGTTGAACTATACTTAGGACGCTTTTCCCTCTCCACAAAATAACAACGAATAGGTGAATTATACAATGTATAATTCACTTGCACGACTATTTTCTGCCTTATTAGAGAAAAAATTTGGTCGCATCTATTTTTCTTAACATGATAACGACATAAATAATGTATGCAAACCTCGATAAGCAATGGTTTTCGCACAAAAAATTTCGTTTTTGAAATGATCAGCCCAAGCGCTCAGCATGAATCCAATAGAAAATCTTTGAAAAGAAGTTGACAAAAGTCTTCGGAACTATAAATATTCCAACTCAGCCGAAATTTCGCCAAAATTGCAAGAAATGTGGGAAAAACGTACCATAGACGATATTTAACCGTTAATTGTTTGAATGTCACGATGCTGCGCCGCAGTACTTATTGCTAAAGCTAATAAAATAGTAATACGATAAAATACTAATCGTAAATGTTGTTGATCACTGTAATTTTCTATTAAAATACCACTTTTTTACAAACTTATGAAGGTGGCCGGAAACTTTTGAGAACATGCAGTTTCCTTTATACTTAATTTTGTCAGTTAAATTTATTGACATTTACATGTTCTTCTATAAGTAAGTTCCTAACTATTATATCAATAAAATGTATAAATATCACTTTGAGATTCCTTTTCATGTGGGTATATTTACAAATTAACCGAAAAATGTTTGCTGGCCGGAAATTTTTGAACGCCAATGTATATACATATATATTCTTACATAAAAACAAAATTAAAATTTTATAAAAAATATTATACTCAATCAGAACAACTTTGCACCAAAAACAGATTACTTTGCTCCACCTTTACGAAACTTTTAATCCATTCCGCCATGGTGCAATCTTGGCGAATTATTTCCAACGCGCTCCCAACTCACGCAAGAGCTGCTATTTATATTTTGAGACACAAAACTTTGCCGTTAACTCAAGTAATGTACCAGATTTAATCTATTTTCTCTCTTGGCCCCAAAATCCTGATAGGTTAAATTTACTCTGATTGACTGTAATTTTTTCAATGTTGGCACGATGTGGGACAATACAGCATTAATATATATTGTAATTGATGACGTGTTTCATAAAATCTGAAAATACATTAAACACACAGATACTTAAGAAAAATTGAAAAAAAAAAAAATTACAAACTGATTGAATTATTTTTCTAGCACCAATATTTATTTTGATATTTCAAGTTGAGCCGGAAAATTATGAATAAATATAGTAGAATAATTTAAATGCAATCATTTTTCAAATGTCTCCCAATGTCTTTCCAATGTCTTAAAAAATAAACTAGTCGGGTGTGGCTATCTCTAAACTTACTTCTGTCTCGCACATGTTAACACTTCCAAAAAATACAGCGGCCAGTGCACACGGTTACGTAATTCACAATAAAATCTAGTTTGCAACATCTTATATCAGCTTTAATTGAGTCTGAAGCAAAGTTGAATTGAGGGGGTGGCCCGTGGGGGGCATCCCCCTCCTCAGAGGAATGAAATTTTCCCCGCCGAAAATTTTGAGATTTTGTGTTTTCAGTGGTCAAAAAATGCGATTTCCCTCCCGGAACTCTATTATGTCCCCTCCGGAGCCACAAAAGTCCCTCCCGGAGAAAAGTGTCTGAATAATGGTCTGAAGTTTAATGAAAATCCGTGCTTATTAGTTTCTGAGATAGAGCTGTTGCGGAAATATTAAAAAATTCATGACAGCACAACTTGTTGGACAATGTACATAAAAAACAAATCCGGATCATTTTTTATCAGGAGCTATCTGAATTTGAAGTTTGATGAAAATCCATGCGTTTATGAGATACAATTATTGCGGAATCAAAAAAATGCAGCATAGCAGCACCACCTGTTAAACGATTTACACCAAAAAATAAGCAACATCAAATTATATCAAAGACTAACTGACTGTAAAGTTTTATGAAAATCCGTACGTTAATGCTTGCGATAGAGCTATTGCGAAAATGGTAAATAATGCAACATAACAACGCAACCTGCTGAGCGACATATACTATTATTAGCTAGGTCTAACTGAATCCAAAGTTGCGTAAAATTCCTAGCATTAGTTCTTGAGATAGAGCGGCACAGATCCACAAAATTTTTGTCACATAGACTCACAGAGTGAGAGATAGACATTTTTCTAAAAACCATCAAATCGTATTCAGGACCTTTGAAAAAATATATATCTATCGAAAATCGGAAATCGAAATTTTTCACGAATCCAATACTTTCTTCTTGTAAAGATAGAAGAAAGTAAAAACGCATTCTGTATAATCTTACTATGTTAATGATAGTCTGTAAATTTTTAGAATTTAATAAAAATCATTCCATCTAATTATTATATATACTTTTTAATTTAAGAAAAAGTATTTTAAAAAGAATATGCAATACTTCAATAGTTAATAATTTAAGTAGAAAATGAAAACATTTAAAAAAAAATATTTTAAAATCCTATTAATTTTTAATGGTGAATAGCTAATTATAAATAAATGCATTACGAAGATTAATTTGTTTTTGAAAAAAGAATATGTTTAAATATTTTTTATATAGTAAAACATTTACAATAAATAAAATTAAAAATAAAACGTTAATTTCATTTTTTTTCTAAATTTCACTAATTCTCTCTGTAATCTCTCTAGAGATATTAACTCTGTCATGAAATCTAAAGTTTTCAATTTTCAAGAAAAAATTAATTACTAGTTAGTCGTAAATAATTTTTACTTTGTAGAAAAATCATATTATTTATCAAATCTTATTTTCACTGAAATATTAACTGTTGCGTGTTATCGATTAATTCTTAAAAACGGTAGTTTCAAAGGTATAAACTTAGTCGGTTGTGGCAATTTCAAAACTTTCTTCCATCTCATACATGTTAATGCTTCGAGAAAAATTCACACTAAAAGACGAGCAGTTTTAAACAAGTTTTACGAAAAAATATTTAACACCAGTTTTATAATTTAGAACCGTTTAAGTTACGTAATTAACCAATTTTTTTCCCCTTTATTTCTTTGAAACATATTTTAGAAAGAAATTTATGGTTTGAACCAAAGCATATGCACTTACAAGGAAGGTCTCCATACTGGGCATACTCAGATTTTATGAAAAAAATACTAATTAAAGTACTTATGTATGTAATAAAGGATCAGTTAAAATTAGTGGCGGAATCACATTAGAAATTATGTAAAAAATTAAAACAGTTTCGAATATTTGGCGTGAAAAGACAAAAGAGTCACTCGATTTGGCGAGCAGCTCTTTTCCTCGCCAAAAGCAAACGATTATTATGCAACTCAAAACTGTTGGATATTTAGAATGCGTGTAAATCGTATTTAATGAATTTAAACATAAACAATGAGAGACTTTAATATATTATATACATATTATATTGCATATTATATATATTACTTGTTGAAGTAGTTATTTAATTAATCATTGGAAAAAAATGTTTTCATAAAAAAAAAAAAAAAAAAAAAAAAAAAAAATCATATTAAGAAAAATTATCTTCATAAATTTAAGCGTATTCAAAAATAAAAGCCACAAGTTTTCATAGCAACAAAATCTAATCGACAATTCTCAATTGAGCAGGAAACAAATTTAATTTAAACTATGAATTTCGTTTTAAATCTCAAATTTTCATGGTTAAATTTGAATATAAATACATATAAATATCGATATAACAAAATTATACTTAAAACAAGTTAAAACTTATAAAACTAAAGTTATTTAAATTAAATTTATCAAAATAAGTTCAACGTGAAACTTTTTTTTTCTTGAAATGTATTTGACATAAAGTATTTTTTGAAATTACATTCCTTCGCCAATTGGCAATAAATCGCCAAATAACGAAATTTTCATTATTTTTTTACGGATACTGAATGGAGGTTCCACCGAAATTTTTTTATAAACGTATATATTTACACAAGAAGAACATTCTGTAATTTTTTCAGATTTTTCGGGGTATGCCCGTATAGAGACCTTCCTTGTTAGTTGGGACCAAATTGGCCCCTCGCCGTCATTCTAATGTTAAGCTTAGCAAGCGTGACCGGTTTGGTGATTTACACAGAAATTTAATTAGCAACAACTTATGTCAAATTATAACTGAGTCTGAAGTTTGGTTAAAATCCATGCATTATTTCTGGAGATAAAAGCTACTGCGTAAATCGTGAAAAATTAAGAATAGCAACACAATATGCTGAGCAATTTACATGAAACTTTAGAAATTGTCACTTCATGAATCTGAAGTTTGATAAAAATCTATGAATAAATTCTTGAGATTGAGTTATTACAGAAATCGTAAAGAATGCTGTACATCAGGGCCACCTGTTGAGCGATTTTCACCAAAAACTAATCAGCATTTACAGAAATCGCAAAGAATGCTGTACATCAGGACCACCTGTTGAGCGATTTACACCAAAAACTAATCGTCACTGATTTATATTGGCAACTAACTGAATCTAGAATTTGATGAAAATTCATGCATTAGTTCCTGCGATAGAGCAATTGTAATAATCATGAATAACGCTGCATAGCAGCCCCACCTGCTGAACGATTAACAGCAAAAAGTAATCAACACCACTTTATATCAAGGATTAATGGAATAAGAAGCTTTGTGAAAATCTGTCCATAATGCTTGATATATAGTTATTACGGAAATCATGAAAATGACAAATAGCAAAAACCATCTGCTAGCAATATACACCAAAACTGATCAGCTTCACTTTATTTCAATATGTAATGAATACAAAGTTTTGTGATATTCCGTGTATTACTTTATGAGATAGAGTGGCCACAAAATGTTTCACACATACAGAGGGACAGATTGACAGACAGACATTTTGTCTGTCACGTAACATATAGAAACATATTTTTAGAGTTCTGTAACCCCTAAAATGCGTGAATCCGCCAAAAACCGGAATTCGAAAATTTTTATGAATCTAATACTTTGATCTGGTAAAGATAGAAGAGAGTAAAACAGAAGATTTTTTGGAATAGAAAAGTTTTGTAGAAAGCATCAAAACAAAATAAGTGATTTATTGTTTTTGTTTGCAATACAGATTAATTGTCCGGATAATTAGATGACGCAATTAATGATTCCATCTCAATTGCACGTTGCTAAACATATCATTCACGATTTTATTTTAGTAAATATTTATTTATAAGTAAAATGGCTAAAAAAATTGTTCCTATTGACATCTCACTGATGTAATTATAATATAATGCAAATGAATGTTTATTGCATGCCTGTATTGTATTTGTATGTATCTCTACTATTTGAGTAGTAGGAAAAGGAGAGTACGGGCTCAGGAGCAGGTGGGACTGTGGGACCGTCCCGCCTGCTCCTCCGGCTGTCCCGCCTGCTCCTCCGGCTGCCCCGCCTGCTCCTCCGGCTGCCCTGCCTGCGGTCCCTCCTGCTCCCACCATCTCACCGCCGCCCTCCTGCGCCCCCTAGTGGAAAAAAGGAACATTCTATTATAACAGGAGAGGTGAACGACCTTCCCTAATTAAAAATATTATCAATCACATCTCAACATTGAATCATACTATAAGATGAAGATTAAATTTGTATTTGAATTTTAAACAACCGTAATTTTAATGAGTATTATTAATTAAGCGAAACAATTAAAATTTCAGTTTTTAACCATTTTATTTAGATTTCTTCAACTACAAGATGAGATTATCAATTTAACTCAAGAAAGTTAAACATATATTTGAATTTTGCTTCATAGACATCTTAATGAGTAGTATTAATTAAGTAAAAACAATAGAAAATATCCAGTTTTATAGAAAAAGACTGATTTCTTACGATTTTTATCAACTATATGATCAATGTAACGACTTAAAAGTTGAAAGTTAAACATTTATCCTAGTTTTTCAACAGCTATAGCCTTAATGAGTATCGTTAATTAAGTAAAAAAACAATGGAAAATATCAAGTTTTATGGAAAAGACTGATCTCTTACGATTTTTATCAACTTAAAAGAGAAAACTTAAACGTACATTTCAGTTTTTCAACAGCTATAACCTTAATAAGCATTCATAATTAAGTAAAAAACAATGGAAAATATCGATTTTTATAGAAAAACACTGATTTCTTACGATTTTTATCAACTACAAGATCAATGTATCGACTTAAAACTTAAAACTTAAACCTACATCCTAGTTTTTCAACAACTATAACCATAATGAGTATTGATAATTAAGTAAAAAACAATGGAAAATATCAAGTTTTATAGAAAAAGACTGATTTCTTACGATTTTTATCAATTGCAACATCAGTGTATCAATTTGATAGAAAGAAATTTAAGCATGCATTCCAGTTTTGGACAACCATTTCCTTCATGAACATTATTAATTAAGCAAAACAACAGAAAATATTAAATTTTTAACTGATTTCTTCATATTTTTTAATATAAAATCAGAATACACAACTTAAAATAGAAATTTAAACATATTTTTTAGTTTTTGAACAGTCGTTACCTCAAAGAATTTCGATAATTGAACAATTAACAAAGGAAACTAATGATTTTTTAACGAAAAAAGACGAATTAAACGAATTTGGTTAACTTTACTCTAATTGGAAATTTCATCGTACTTTATATATACCAACTAAGTAGAATTTTAATACATAAACGAATAATTTAAAGAAATCCCCAACACACAAATGTGAACCTGCAGAGCATTTCTTATTACGTCATATCTAAACTAAAACTTTTTTCTGCAAACCCTCCATGCATGCATTCCAGGTAGGGGAACATAACAAAGAATTTTGACGTCACTACTTACAAAGGAATACAACAAAATGTTTACGATCAAGAAAAAGTATCACATAGGGAGAAAAAAGAAGAGATTTAAGCTATTTATCCATTCTAGTTTTATAACAGTTACCACAACATCTCCAAATTAAAATTTGGAAGTCATAATGAGTGTAATTAATTAAGCAAAATAATAGAAATATTATTTTTTCAGAGGGGAAAAGACCAATTTAAACAAATTTTATTAGTTTTACACTAGTTTAATAATAATTTTAAGAGGAAAAAGACGAATTTAAACTTTTTTTTTTTTTTTTTTTTTTTTTTTTTTTAGTTTTATACTATTTTTTCTCATCTCCAACACGGATATATCAATTTTAACAGAAGAATTAAACGTATATTTTAGTTTTTAACAACAAAACCTTAACAAGTATCATTAATTAAACAAAAATAAATATCAGTTTTAAAGAAAAGACGAATTTGAATAATTTTACACTAGTATTTTCAAAAGCAACATGGAAATATCAATACTTATTCACATATTTCACTTATTCACTGTATTCAATACTATATTTAATAAATTTGGATACACTTTAAGAATTTCCTAATCTATAATTAAATATTAGCTGTATATTTAATGTTACCCATGTTTTCAACATTAGTTCATAATCGTGAATTTTGTATTTTAAATACCATGTATTCAGGTTCAGATTATTTTCACTTGAAATCATACAGAATTTTTTAACAGAGTTTGTTTTTGAAATCATTGAAGCAACTGTATTTAATATTTTTAACACCAATTTTCTAAGATTTTCTAACATTTTCCGATTATACATTCTTCAGAAGTACATTTCTAAATGCTACAATCACTTTACATATCGAAAAGATATCATTGAAGCAACTGTATTTAATATTTTTAATACCAATTTTCTAAGATTTTTTAACATTTTACGGTTATACATTCCTCAAAAGTTATTATTACGTATTCTAAACAATAGCAAATATTAATTTTAAGAATAAAAAGACGAATTTAAACAAATTTTATTAGTTTTACACTATTTTTTCTCACCTCCAACACGGTTATATCAATTTTAACAGAAGAATTAAACGTATATTTTAGTTTTTAACAACAAAAATGTAATAAGTATCATTAATTAAACAAAAATAAATATCAATTTTCAAGAAAAGACAATTTTTTACACAAATTTTCAACTTTGAAATACATTGCTTACATATATTGTTACAGTATATTACTAAACTTAAACTTTTTAAAAAGTTTGAATGTCTTTACAAAGGGTTCATACTTATATTTTTCACGTCTTGACTGCATTCGGAATCTTCCAACAAAAGTATACTTTTATTATTATTATTATTATTATTATTCTAGAAAACCTAAAAAATCGTTTCTTACTGCTTTAGACACTTGACATATTAAAACTACTCTACCCATATAATTAATCAAATTAGGACATGATTCATCTTACACTTCAAAATTTCTGAATTTTTACAATACTTATTTTCATCAAACTTTATTCTTGATCCTATATATTTTAATAGCACAGAATTTTCACATCTGTTTTTATCTACTTATCAGAAAATTATTAAAACACCCAACAACATTTTTCAAATATGAATATTATCTTTACAATTTAATGATGCAAAACATACACGAATACAAAGTTTAATTTTTACAAACATTTCATATTTCAAACCAAACTATTCGAAATTTTCACAACATAAGAGCAAACATTAGACGAACTTTTTAACATTAATATTGCTTAGATCTTTTCATCATAACTTTTAACTATGATAATTATCTATTTTTAGGTTGATTGTCGAAAAACTGTAACTGAAATTACATAAACTTAATGTAAAAAACCATGTTCTCACACAATTTCTTGAAATTCAACAAAGAATTGACTATTACTCCAATACTTAACTACTTCAATCTCGACTCTCGATAGTATATAGATATTGCATCATTACATACTTACAACTCTTTTCAAACGTTTATCAGAAAATCAAGTCAATCAAAGTCTAGTAGTTATCACACCTGTTCCTCAGAAATATTACTATCATACGAAACAGTAAAGAAAATTAATAGATATTTAATATTTAATAACTTCATACATGAAATTACTGCCGAATGAGAATACTAATAATCAATAAAATCAACTGTTGGACAAAAAATAGTACAGATTACCGAAAATTCAAATCATTTTTTCTACAAAAATTACAAAAATTAACAAATGAATGACCAGTTAGAGAAATAATTAAAAAAAATAATGAACATATTTACAAATTTATTAAAATCACACCTTTTTCTGGATTACAAACCACAATTTCTTGAAAAATTTAACACCGAATTTGTAAGATTTTAATCCTAGTATTACATACACTCAATAAATATTCAAAATTAACAAAAAAATAATTTTTTACTCTCATCAATAAGCAGAAATTCTATATTAAAAGAATATTTTCATAGTAGTACTTATAAAAATGAGAGTTTACAAACCGATTTTCATAATTTTATCACATTTAAACTTAATTTTTATACATAAAACATTATTTAATCAAATTTTATACTTTCTAATTCAGTAAAATTCAATACTTTTTTAGTTTTTAAACCAATACCACAATATTTATTTACATCAAACTTGATTCTTTACCTTTTATATTTCCACATTACACAAGTGAGTTAAATACTAACTTGGAACGGGAGTTGAAGTCAATTGATTCAATTCGATTTTCATCGTATAAGCATTTCCCCTACACGAAATTTCTTACTTCTATAATCATCTAATGTATTAAAACTTATCTACTCATATTTTTAATCAATTCATCAGATGTTTCATCTCGCACTTCTGAATTATCATCCACCAAGTTGCTTAAAATATAAATACTATCTTTATAGTTTTAATGTAGTACACATGACTAATCTTGAGTTTCCATCTATACTATTAATCAAATTATCATATGTTTCATCTTACAGTTCAACGATTTCTGAATTATCGTCCATCTAGTTGTTTAAAATATTAATAAAATGTTTATAGTTTTTGATTATACATAGTATGTATGAATACAATCTTTAATTTTAACAGTTCATATTTCAAATAACCTATTTTCGAAACCAAACTATGTGAATTTTACCACAATACTTATCATCATACAGAGATTTGTGTTTCATACTTTTTCTAAAAATTATCAGATATGTACTCCTCAGAGGAATTTCTATCATAAGAATAAATGAAAAAAAAAAAATTAATTTATATTAAACGTACAGCGAAATTTGATTGCAATATATATGTATTTAATAAAAATAAATAAATAAGCGATTATTTATACATTAAACCTTTACTAAATATATATTTCTTGTGTTATAAAGATGTTTCAACAAGATGAACCAAAACAGCAGCAAACTTCAGAAATTAATGATCTGAATGATTCATCCCTAGCACATGTAGCGTTAATGAATAATACATATGTAAGTCCTTATATGAAAAATACTAGAATTCGTATATGAATCGTAATTAGAGTAAATATAAAATGATTTGTCTTACTGCCTACACTTTAACAAATGCCTTTTTACCTATATTGTTGAAAAGAATCCTAATTGTTTGCATTTATTTCTATTACAGATGTGTTCTATTTGCTACAAACACTTCTTAAGTAAATGGAATTTAACAGAACATACAAAAATCCATACAGGTGAAAAACCTTACACTTGGGAAGATTACCAAATGCTGTTTTCAAGAAGGCATGAATCAAAAGTGCACACATCATCATATAAGCATCGTCAGTTATATGTAAACTTAGTGAGGATATTCAAAAATTATTCAGACGTTTGAAGAATTTAGACATAAAGGAAAATATTTAGACTATATATCCATCATATTTTCATAACACTTACCACAATATCTCAAACTTAAAATTTGGAAGACATACACACTGCTGAAAAGTAATTTTGTTACCCGTGATTCTTCTAGCCAGCATGAATGTATAGATATTATTTTGCAATGTATTCATTAAATGCCCACAATAAATATTCTTTTATATGCATATATCGTTGTGTTTATTTTTTAAAAACCTATTACATTAATAAAATAGGTTACACATACATACACATAACATTTTAAGTGAAACAACACTCTCACAACTTAAAAAATGCATAAGAACATACAAAATAAGCAGATGTATGAAAAAATATACAAGTTTACAGAATAATTTCAAAGTTTTCTAGAAATACAAACAAAAAATATTTACAATATTAAAAAATTACAAAAGTGAAAAGAAAAAACACAAATGTAAAACAAAAACATCAAAAAGTGAAAAACTCAAAACAAAGTTTTTGAAAAAAAAAATTTTACAACAAAAATTTTTTTTACAAAAACCAAAACTTCAAAAATATTTTTTCAAAAAAATTTTTTTTTTCAAAAACATTTTTTACAAAAAATTTTTTTTCAAAATAAGTTTTTACAAAAGTAAAAAAAAGAAAATCACAACGTTAAAAAAATGAAAATTTTTTGTTAAAAAAAGTGTAAAAAAATTGCAAAAAAAAGTTGCAAAAATTTCAAAAAAAGTTATGAAAAAAGCTTCAAAAATTTCGTTGTTTTTAATACAGTATGCAATGGTTTCGCCATTGCATTTGCTATTAAAAACAACAAAATTTTTGAGACTTTTTTCATAACTTTTTTGAAATTTTTGCGACTTTTTTTTGCAATTTTTTTACACTTTTTTTAACAAAAAATTTTCATTTTTTTAACGTTGTGATTTTCTTTTTTTTACTTTTGTAAAAACTTATTTTGAAAAAAAAATTTTTGTAAAAAATGTTTTTGAAAAAAAAAATTTTTTTGAAAAAATATTTTTGAAGTTTTGGTTTTTGTAAAAAAAATTTTTTTTGTAAAATTTTTTTTTTCAAAAACTTTGTTTTGAGTTTTTCACTTTTTGATGTTTTTGTTTTACATTTGTGTTTTTTCTTTTCACTTTTGTAATTTTTTAATATTGTAAATATTTTTTGTTTGTATTTCTAGAAAACTTTGAAATTATTCTGTAAACTTGTATATTTTTTCATACATCTGCTTATTTTGTATGTTCTTATGCATTTTTTAAGTTGTGAGAGTGTTGTTTCACTTAAAATGTTATGTGTATGTATGTGTAACCTATTTTATTAATGTAATAGGTTTTTAAAAAATAAACACAACGATATATGCATATAAAAGAATATTTATTGTGGGCATTTAATGAATACATTGCAAAATAATATCTATACATTCATGCTGGCTAGAAGAATCACGGGTAACAAAATTACTTTTCAGCAGTGTGTATGTCTTCCAAATTTTAAGTTTGAGATATTGTGGTAAGTGTTATGAAAATATGATGGATATATAGTCTAAATATTTTCCTTTATGTCTAAATTCTTCAAACGTCTGAATAATTTTTGAATATCCTCACTAAGTTTACATATAACTGACGATGCTTATATGATGATGTGTGCACTTTTGATTCATGCCTTCTTGAAAACAGCATTTGGTAATCTTCCCAAGTGTAAGGTTTTTCACCTGTATGGATTTTTGTATGTTCTGTTAAATTCCATTTACTTAAGAAGTGTTTGTAGCAAATAGAACACATCTGTAATAGAAATAAATGCAAACAATTAGGATTCTTTTCAACAATATAGGTAAAAAGGCATTTGTTAAAGTGTAGGCAGTAAGACAAATCATTTTATATTTACTCTAATTACGATTCATATACGAATTCTAGTATTTTTCATATAAGGACTTACATATGTATTATTCATTAACGCTACATGTGCTAGGGATGAATCATTCAGATCATTAATTTCTGAAGTTTGCTGCTGTTTTGGTTCATCTTGTTGAAACATCTTTATAACGCAAGAAATATATATTTAGTAAAGGTTTAATGTATAAATAATCGCTTATTTATTTATTTTTATTAAATACATATATATTGCAATCAAATTTCGCTGTACGTTTAATATAAATTAATTTTTTTTTTTTCATTTATTCTTATGATAGAAATTCCTCTGAGGAGTACATATCTGATAATTTTTAGAAAAAGTATGAAACACAAATCTCTGTATGATGATAAGTATTGTGGTAAAATTCACATAGTTTGGTTTCGAAAATAGGTTATTTGAAATATGAACTGTTAAAATTAAAGATTGTATTCATACATACTATGTATAATCAAAAACTATAAACATTTTATTAATATTTTAAACAACTAGATGGACGATAATTCAGAAATCGTTGAACTGTAAGGTGAAACATATGATAATTTGATTAATAGTATAGATGGAAACTCAAGATTAGTCATGTGTACTACATTAAAACTATAAAGATAGTATTTATATTTTAAGCAACTTGGTGGATGATAATTCAGAAGTGCGAGATGAAACATCTGATGAATTGATTAAAAATATGAGTAGATAAGTTTTAATACATTAGATGATTATAGAAGTAAGAAATTTCGTGTAGGGGAAATGCTTATACGATGAAAATCGAATTGAATCAATTGACTTCAACTCCCGTTCCAAGTTAGTATTTAACTCACTTGTGTAATGTGGAAATATAAAAGGTAAAGAATCAAGTTTGATGTAAATAAATATTGTGGTATTGGTTTAAAAACTAAAAAAGTATTGAATTTTACTGAATTAGAAAGTATAAAATTTGATTAAATAATGTTTTATGTATAAAAATTAAGTTTAAATGTGATAAAATTATGAAAATCGGTTTGTAAACTCTCATTTTTATAAGTACTACTATGAAAATATTCTTTTAATATAGAATTTCTGCTTATTGATGAGAGTAAAAAATTATTTTTTTGTTAATTTTGAATATTTATTGAGTGTATGTAATACTAGGATTAAAATCTTACAAATTCGGTGTTAAATTTTTCAAGAAATTGTGGTTTGTAATCCAGAAAAAGGTGTGATTTTAATAAATTTGTAAATATGTTCATTATTTTTTTTAATTATTTCTCTAACTGGTCATTCATTTGTTAATTTTTGTAATTTTTGTAGAAAAAATGATTTGAATTTTCGGTAATCTGTACTATTTTTTGTCCAACAGTTGATTTTATTGATTATTAGTATTCTCATTCGGCAGTAATTTCATGTATGAAGTTATTAAATATTAAATATCTATTAATTTTCTTTACTGTTTCGTATGATAGTAATATTTCTGAGGAACAGGTGTGATAACTACTAGACTTTGATTGACTTGATTTTCTGATAAACGTTTGAAAAGAGTTGTAAGTATGTAATGATGCAATATCTATATACTATCGAGAGTCGAGATTGAAGTAGATAAGTATTGGAGTAATAGTCAATTCTTTGTTGAATTTCAAGAAATTGTGTGAGAACATGGTTTTTTACATTAAGTTTATGTAATTTCAGTTACAGTTTTTCGACAATCAACCTAAAAATAGATAATTATCATAGTTAAAAGTTATGATGAAAAGATCTAAGCAATATTAATGTTAAAAAGTTCGTCTAATGTTTGCTCTTATGTTGTGAAAATTTCGAATAGTTTGGTTTGAAATATGAAATGTTTGTAAAAATTAAACTTTGTATTCGTGTATGTTTTGCATCATTAAATTGTAAAGATAATATTCATATTTGAAAAATGTTGTTGGGTGTTTTAATAATTTTCTGATAAGTAGATAAAAACAGATGTGAAAATTCTGTGCTATTAAAATATATAGGATCAAGAATAAAGTTTGATGAAAATAAGTATTGTAAAAATTCAGAAATTTTGAAGTGTAAGATGAATCATGTCCTAATTTGATTAATTATATGGGTAGAGTAGTTTTAATATGTCAAGTGTCTAAAGCAGTAAGAAACGATTTTTTAGGTTTTCTAGAATAATAATAATAATAATAATAATAAAAGTATACTTTTGTTGGAAGATTCCGAATGCAGTCAAGACGTGAAAAATATAAGTATGAACCCTTTGTAAAGACATTCAAACTTTTTAAAAAGTTTAAGTTTAGTAATATACTGTAACAATATATGTAAGCAATGTATTTCAAAGTTGAAAATTTGTGTAAAAAATTGTCTTTTCTTGAAAATTGATATTTATTTTTGTTTAATTAATGATACTTATTACATTTTTGTTGTTAAAAACTAAAATATACGTTTAATTCTTCTGTTAAAATTGATATAACCGTGTTGGAGGTGAGAAAAAATAGTGTAAAACTAATAAAATTTGTTTAAATTCGTCTTTTTATTCTTAAAATTAATATTTGCTATTGTTTAGAATACGTAATAATAACTTTTGAGGAATGTATAACCGTAAAATGTTAAAAAATCTTAGAAAATTGGTATTAAAAATATTAAATACAGTTGCTTCAATGATATCTTTTCGATATGTAAAGTGATTGTAGCATTTAGAAATGTACTTCTGAAGAATGTATAATCGGAAAATGTTAGAAAATCTTAGAAAATTGGTGTTAAAAATATTAAATACAGTTGCTTCAATGATTTCAAAAACAAACTCTGTTAAAAAATTCTGTATGATTTCAAGTGAAAATAATCTGAACCTGAATACATGGTATTTAAAATACAAAATTCACGATTATGAACTAATGTTGAAAACATGGGTAACATTAAATATACAGCTAATATTTAATTATAGATTAGGAAATTCTTAAAGTGTATCCAAATTTATTAAATATAGTATTGAATACAGTGAATAAGTGAAATATGTGAATAAGTATTGATATTTCCATGTTGCTTTTGAAAATACTAGTGTAAAATTATTCAAATTCGTCTTTTCTTTAAAACTGATATTTATTTTTGTTTAATTAATGATACTTGTTAAGGTTTTGTTGTTAAAAACTAAAATATATGTTTAATTCTTCTGTTAAAATTGATATATCCGTGTTGGAGATGAGAAAAAATAGTATAAAACTAAAAAAAAAAAAAAAAAAAAAAAAAAAAGTTTAAATTCGTCTTTTTCCTCTTAAAATTATTATTAAACTAGTGTAAAACTAATAAAATTTGTTTAAATTGGTCTTTTCCCCTCTGAAAAAATAATATTTCTATTATTTTGCTTAATTAATTACACTCATTATGACTTCCAAATTTTAATTTGGAGATGTTGTGGTAACTGTTATAAAACTAGAATGGATAAATAGCTTAAATCTCTTCTTTTTTCTCCCTATGTGATACTTTTTCTTGATCGTAAACATTTTGTTGTATTCCTTTGTAAGTAGTGACGTCAAAATTCTTTGTTATGTTCCCCTACCTGGAATGCATGCATGGAGGGTTTGCAGAAAAAAGTTTTAGTTTAGATATGACGTAATAAGAAATGCTCTGCAGGTTCACATTTGTGTGTTGGGGATTTCTTTAAATTATTCGTTTATGTATTAAAATTCTACTTAGTTGGTATATATAAAGTACGATGAAATTTCCAATTAGAGTAAAGTTAACCAAATTCGTTTAATTCGTCTTTTTTCGTTAAAAATCATTAGTTTCCTTTGTTAATTGTTCAATTATCGAAATTCTTTGAGGTAACGACTGTTCAAAAACTAAAAAATATGTTTAAATTTCTATTTTAAGTTGTGTATTCTGATTTTATATTAAAAAATATGAAGAAATCAGTTAAAAATTTAATATTTTCTGTTGTTTTGCTTAATTAATAATGTTCATGAAGGAAATGGTTGTCCAAAACTGGAATGCATGCTTAAATTTCTTTCTATCAAATTGATACACTGATGTTGCAATTGATAAAAATCGTAAGAAATCAGTCTTTTTCTATAAAACTTGATATTTTCCATTGTTTTTTACTTAATTATCAATACTCATTATGGTTATAGTTGTTGAAAAACTAGGATGTAGGTTTAAGTTTTAAGTTTTAAGTCGATACATTGATCTTGTAGTTGATAAAAATCGTAAGAAATCAGTGTTTTTCTATAAAAATCGATATTTTCCATTGTTTTTTACTTAATTATGAATGCTTATTAAGGTTATAGCTGTTGAAAAACTGAAATGTACGTTTAAGTTTTCTCTTTTAAGTTGATAAAAATCGTAAGAGATCAGTCTTTTCCATAAAACTTGATATTTTCCATTGTTTTTTTACTTAATTAACGATACTCATTAAGGCTATAGCTGTTGAAAAACTAGGATAAATGTTTAACTTTCAACTTTTAAGTCGTTACATTGATCATATAGTTGATAAAAATCGTAAGAAATCAGTCTTTTTCTATAAAACTGGATATTTTCTATTGTTTTTACTTAATTAATACTACTCATTAAGATGTCTATGAAGCAAAATTCAAATATATGTTTAACTTTCTTGAGTTAAATTGATAATCTCATCTTGTAGTTGAAGAAATCTAAATAAAATGGTTAAAAACTGAAATTTTAATTGTTTCGCTTAATTAATAATACTCATTAAAATTACGGTTGTTTAAAATTCAAATACAAATTTAATCTTCATCTTATAGTATGATTCAATGTTGAGATGTGATTGATAATATTTTTAATTAGGGAAGGTCGTTCACCTCTCCTGTTATAATAGAATGTTCCTTTTTTCCACTAGGGGGCGCAGGAGGGCGGCGGTGAGATGGTGGGAGCAGGAGGGACCGCAGGCAGGGCAGCCGGAGGAGCAGGCGGGGCAGCCGGAGGAGCAGGCGGGACAGCCGGAGGAGCAGGCGGGACGGTCCCACAGTCCCACCTGCTCCTGAGCCCGTACTCTCCTTTTCCTACTACTTATTTGAATACAGGCTTTATTTGTATGTATATGTGTGTTTCAATATATATTGTAAATCGATGGAATAGTAAATCTATTCATCGTTGTCGGTCATCCTCATCTTAATGATAACTGATGACTTTCCCCAACTTGGTTTATTTGTGAGAAATTGCACACTCAGGCATCATTCGGAGTAGCTCGATCACCCATCCGAGGCACCAACCAAAATATGGCATAGGTGTGTTACCCCTCGGAGGAAAACAACCCCTGTTAGCACCAGACAAATAAAAACCAAGACAATAGGCTCGAACTACGGGCCCTAAAAAATACAGAATCAAATAAAAAAAAAGACGTGCCCTAGCACGAAATAATAATTATATGCAACTTAGAAAATCTGATAAACAATCCCTTTTTTTCCCTTACACTTTTTCCCCTTTTTTCCTCTCTCTCTCTCTCTCTTTTTTTTTTTTTTTTTTTTTTTTTTTTTTTTTTTTTTTTTACCAAGGCGTTTTACATACACAAAAGTCTAATAATTTGATGATCGTATATACAGAGAATAAGTTGTAAATTCATATATGTTACAAAATACAATAATCTGGCAGCTAAATTAAATGAAAAAAACAGTGATGCGTACAGTGCGAAAACAAACATGATAATACATATGCGAGCGAAAAGTACTATGAATATACATATATATAACTTTAAAAATAATTAAAGTGTCTACAATTATATCTGAAAAATGTACAATCAAAGCTGAAAACTGTACAATTAACTAAAAGAATGTCTGAAAAAGTTAAATAAATGTCCAAGTTGGTCAGGCTCTGTATAAGGTATAGTTCGGGGTAGTTTTATCTCATGCTATATATTAAAATAACATCAGAGCAAAAATAGAAATAGTCCATGAAATTATATTCAAAAAGTGTATTTAATGAACGAATAGTTCCTGTTAAGTTCATTGTAAATGTCACACAAATTTCGGTAATTCGAACGAGACATTACTACATTTCTGATGTTCCATTCAAGAGAACGATTTTTAATGTAAGTAAAAGAAAACGGCAAAACTTGGCATCTATCAAAGAGAAAGTGACGAACATCTCCACGAATACCGCGCCCCACCAGTGGCCGAGAGGTTCAGACCTCTCAACTGGTAGACGGCAGGTGCTGGGTTCGAACCCAATCGCGGTTGTCGGCCTAACCGTTCGGAGTTTTCGTGGTTTTCTTCGAACCTTGCGTAAATACGGGTTAGGTTCCCTTAGAAAGACCCCCACGAAGGGCACTTCCCCTGATCCCATATCCCATTAGCGTAGATAATCGGGCGACAAAAACAAACCAAACCAAACTCCACGAATACCGCAGATGCATTTATCAGAACTCCGTTTTCCAATTTTGTGTAAATGAGCTGGAAAAGCACCGTGCGTCGAGATCAAATAAGCGCTAACTTGGGAATAACATAAAAAATCCTTGTTGACTTGTTTTAAAATGCCAAAGATCCGGAGTAGCTCAGTAGATAAAGTAGCACACTGGAATGCTGTCTTCCAGGGTTCGATTCCTGACCCTGGCTATTTTTTCACTCCAGTTGGGTTCAGGCACGTAGCCAGGTAGAGCCCCTCCTGAAAGTTTGAATAGTCTTTGCAAAATTATTTCTATGGCAGTATATACATATATATATACATATATTTGTCATTATCTTCGATTACATTAAAACCACGTATATTTTTAGTTGTAAAAATATCATTTTATTAAATGACAGTTACAATAATCCTTCATTCGTATCTACCACTAAAAATATAATTTACTTTTAAAACGCAATTTTAACTATTTTTATACACAGTAAAATTCGATCAAGTGTAATTCTGTATCATCATTAATTTGACTTAGAGAAAGTAAATGTAATACACGTATTGCATATTGCGTATTGCCTTTAGGAGGCAAATATAAAACATTTAAACGGAAAAATATCAAAGTGGAAGGCCAGACTAAGGTAGGGATTTGGAATTGAAATGTATTTTAATTTTGTGATCGTTAAATTATCTATTGAGTTATAAGCGATTTCGATCACGTGACAAACACATTACTCACCACTGTTTATGTTGTTATTCTTCTTTCGCGTGAAAATTTTATTCAAAACGTCCATTTTGACACTATTTTCTAAAAAATCTATTGCGTTTGAAATTACTAGTAATAGTAATAATAATAATGATAAACGGAAAATGAGTGCGATTAGATAGTTTCTGGGCAACAACCCCTGCTTGCTTCATGCATTTCCGAACAAAAATAAATTAAAATTTATCCCATAAAATTGTTCTTTTCGATTTACGAGTAGCCTTCATGTTAATAATTTTTTTTAAAGAAGGAGCCCAAAACTTCAATAGCCACCAGCTGCCTCTAATATAAAATCATGTGAAAAAATATATTTTTAAAGAAAATATTTTTGATAATGGTGTTATAACTGTAAAATGTTTTTTTATAAAAAAAATAAAACAAAAAGAAAAAAATTATTAGAATGAATTTTTGAAAAGTAATAGTGCGAAGAAAAGTGACAGGGTATCGATTCCTTTAAGGATGGCACGACGGTATCACTCAGACTCTTCATTGAGTTACTTTTCTTCGGATTATTTGCTTATGGATCTTTAATAGAGAGAAAATGTGCATAAAATAGCCAGTTTATTTGAAAATTTTTCTTTGTATTTTGTAGAAAGTTTAACTTTAGGAATGGGTACCTCTATTTTGGTACTGTTAATATTTTTTAGCAGTTTTTCATAGCGCCTACCGAGAGTTTTTTACTCCATCATCACATGCGCTGGTATAAAATTTACCCCATTTATATATTGCCGCTAAGGTACAGATATATGTGCGCGTGTGCTGAGCCATGCTCTAAAGCTCTGAAGTGTACTAAAGGCAAAATTTGTAACAGAAATTGAAAAAATTAAATACGAAATAACAATTTTTGTCATGATCATCAACTGTTTTATATAGAAATACACTTTAGGTTAAGCCTACTTTACTTTTAAATATTCGCTTTAAATTATACAAATTACTGTTGTAAGATTAGAAAAAATTCCAAGATTGAGCCCTTCCCGAAGAGAAATCCATGTTACGGGGCGTGAAGAAGACGGGATATAGCTTTCATTTACGCTTTAAAAAAAAAAAAAAAAACAGGTAGCAGCAATCTCTAAAAACTTCAGAATTAATTCTCTGACATTTAAATTATATGCAAATAGAAAATCCACGTAGGAGATTTTCCACACTTACCAAAGACGTTAAAACGAAATAGCAGTTTCAAAAAAACACCAAAATATTTGTCAAATAAATGCAAATGGAAATAATTAGCACAATTTAGAAAAAAAATAACATATTTATTGTGGTATTTTCTTTATTTTTATTAACATTAATTTAGTTTAGCCCGGGATTAATTTAGTTTAGCCCCTTATAATAAATTTAGAAATTGAAAAGTTTTGAATAATGTTTTAAGAGAATAATATATTTTAGAAAAGTTTTTTCAACAGTTAAATGAAATTATCAAAAGAAATATCAAAGGAAATTAATTAAAAGCGATTTAATCGCTTTAACATATATGTTATTCATTAAAAACTAATGAATAAAAAATATTGATTAAAAAATAAAAAAGTTAATACCGGAATTGATGAAATCTGAATAACAATTGAATAAAGGTACATACAAATAATAACAGACATACAATAACTACAAGAAACCCAATTGGAGTGAAAAATTAGCCAGAGCCAGGAATCGAACCCGGAACCACAGCACTCCAGGCTGTTGCTCTAACCATTAAGCTACTCCCGCCTGAAGTTCTGTGGTCCCTGGTTCCATTCCTGGCTGTGGTTAATTTTTTCTGCATTTGGGTTTAATGTATTTATTGTTTGTATGTCTGTATATTATTTGTATGTATCTTTATGATTTGAATGCAAGCGTTATTTGCGTGTGTATGTGTGTGTTAACAATTGAATAGTTTATTCATTTGTAACTACCATTGTTATGCAATACAGGGCAAATAAGTTATTTTTTATATTGTTTATAAATGAATTTTACCTGAACTTTCATTTTAATTCTTCTATTTGCATTTATTATTCACATTTCATTGATTCTTTTTATGCAAAAAGTCGATTATATTAAACATGTCAATTTTAATTACTATGCACCCGTCGTATGCTAATGTATTACGCACTTATTAGTTTTGTATTAATCACGCATTATGCATATTAGAAAATATAAAAATTTTCTTTGGTTAATAGCATGTTATATTAATGATATGCTATATATATATATTTTTTTTTTCGTTTTAAGCTTTATTGTGTCATTATCTTTATTTTAAAATATTTTATTTTGAAATTTATAAAATGTTTAGAAAAATATTTTGACAGGTAGAATTTAAATAACAGTATTTATAATAGCTCTCTCTTGAACAATATAACTTTTTGCTATTATAAATTTAAAAGCCATGAGTAAATATTTTCTTAAAATTCTGAAAGATTTTCGAATAAAAAATGCCAATATTTTCTTTGCTATGTTGTTATCTCGTTACGTTCAAAGTAATTAATTACATAAATTGCTACTTAACGTCAAAAAGCATGATGTATGAGAGATGACGTTAATTAATGCTGAGACGCGGATTGAAAATTTATAACAGATTCAGAGGCGAAATTTAGAGAGGCATTTAAGAATTTCGAAATATTACTAAAACCGTATTATGCTTATAAACAATTTATAAAAACCATTTCAAAACATCAAAGTATATAACATTTTCTATAAGTGATAAAGATAAATTTTAAAAAGGCAAAAAATATCTTTATTAACATTTCGATAAGTTTCATTGCACCCACAGCAACCTTCTCAAGAAAATAAAACGGTAATAATATATTTGCAAAAAATTCAAACTGAAAAACTAGCAAACAAAAACAAAAATCAAACGATTAGGAGCATAATGAAATTAAGTGCGATATTAACTAGTCATATGTAGCAATCCTAAAACTCTCTTCTATCTCATATATGTTAAAATTCCGAAATTTGTTCTCACAGTACCAAAATTAAATTCCAATCTATGCCCATCATGAGGATTCTGTAGATACGAAATTCCATACATTAGTTCTTCAGAGGTGACTATCATTAAAGTCAAGTAAGTCCTACAAAATTCAATTTAGCAGCGCCACCTGAAGGCGATTCGCACCAAAATGTAAACAAAACCAATAATGTCAAGGAATACTGAATATGAAGTTTGATGAAAATCCGTGCATTAATTCTTGAGAGAGAGGTGTTACAGAAATTGCAACATATGCAGTAAAGCAACGCCACCCGTGGAATTATTTACAGCAAAATGAGGTTTGATGAAAATCCGTACATTAGTTCTTGAGAGAGAGGTGTGACAGAAATTGTAACATATGCAGAACACAACGCCACCCGTGGAGCTATTTACAATTCATGTCAAAGACTAATCGAATATGAAGTTTGTTGGAAATCCATGAATTAGGTCTGGAGATTGAGCGATTGCGGAAATCTTAAATAATGCTGCATAGCATTAGCCACCTATCGAGTGATTTACATTAAAACAAAAAAAACATCAATTCATATCAAGAAATCACTGAATCTGAAGTTTGATAAAATTCCGCTCATTAATTCTGGTGATAGAACTATCGCGGATATCACACAAACGGCTGCATATCAGCGCCACTTGCCAAGATGAGCGATTTACACCAAACACTAATCAGCACCAATTTATATTAAGGAAATACTAAATATAAATTTCTATGAAATTCCGTGCAATATTTTTTGAGATAGAGCACTCATAAAATGTATGACACATTTTAGACAGACAGACAGAGTCAGTGAATCACAGACAGACATTTTGCAAAAACACGTAATTTGGAATCTCCGACCACTAAAACGTGTAAATCCGGAAACCGGAATTCGAAAATTTTCTCAAATCCAATATTTTCTTCTTATAAAGACAGAAGAAAGTAAAAAATGGAAATTTAACAACACGAATAATCCTGTACCTTGGAACAAAAATGGCCAGTTTCCATTTTCCTGAAATAGCAGAAAACGCAATTTAAGCTTGAGGAGTTTTAACAATCTTGCTTCGATTTCTGTACTATTATTTTTCAAAGTTGTACCTTTCAATTCAGTAATGTTTTTCTCATTTCAATCTAATGTTACATTGATTTAGTTTCTAATATTGGAAGGACTTTGGCCCTTTTAACAATTACTTTATATCGCATCTTGAATTCATTCGTGCATTTAACTCAAATTTCTCAATTTTGGACATTGGCCCTTTTTGTTCCAAGGTACATAATTTTATGTTATTGTTTCATTATTCTGTATAGTACTTCTTTCCAAATTCTAGGAAGCTCCATGGATGCTAAATCATTGCAAATATCCTCACTACGTAAGGAGATCTGTATTGATTTTTAAGCAAATAAGAGTACTTGCATCTCTTTGCCGTGTTTCTTATTTGCTATCTTCTTACACTGTGAAAATATATTAATTTCATCTCACCATTAAAACAAAATCTTGTTGTTAAATATGTACATTTAAAAAATATACATTAACATACACTGATTGATCCCTCATCATACTTTATTCAGTTAAATACAAATAAGAAGCCTTTATGAGTAATTATTCGATAGAAATAAGTTATAAAACAGTGATATTTTAAATGTACCTAAAAATACAAAATATGATTTATCAATAACAAAGAGACTTTGAGAATTATGAATTGTATTAAATTTCTATAACTGTAACACGTATAATTTATCATAAGTTATTTGTTATAATTATCGCTTTAAACTATAATTAATCTAAACTAAGCAAAACCGAATAAACATTCCACGGCTTTTTATTTTTATACATATACAATACAAGATATAGATAAGATTTTAAACAAGAAAATACATCATCATGTTTCAGTAAAATTCATACAAAATTTAAAAAAACACAGTAAGGTTAAAAGTATACATCGTATATTATGAAAATATGTATGTTTAAATTAATAATTTATAAAATGCTATTATTCCATGTACTTAACAATCATAACATATTTTTATGTAGTCAGTGATGCTTGATGTTTTAGATAAAAACTATTCGTATGTGGCAATCCCAAAACTTTCTTCTATTTAATATATGTTAATACTTCCTGAAAAATGCAGCCTAGCTGTGCCACCGGTCAGGTGATTTGCACCAATATCTAATTAGCAACAATTTATATCAACTTCTAACTGAATCAGAAGTCTAATGGAAATACTTCTATTAGTTTTTGACATAGAGCTATTGCAGAAATTATAAAGAAATCCTGCATAAAAATGCCACTTGTTGGGCGACATTCATCAAAGACTAATAAGGATCAATTTTTACCAAGGTCTAATATGAAGTTTGATAAAAATCCATGCATTACATCTTGAAGTACAGCTATTGTAAAATCGTGAAAAATGCAGCATGGCAGCGCCACCTCTCAGACGATTTACTACAAAATTTAAACAACACTAATCTATAACAGGGACCAATTTGATATGAAGTTTGATGAAAATTTTTGCATTAGTTTTTAAAATAGAGCGATTATGATAATCTTGAATAATGCAGCATGGCAGCGCCTCTTATTGAGCGATTTACACCAAAAAGTAATCAGCAATAAACCATAGTGATACCTAGGTTTTCGTCGATAATCCATTCCAGAACAACTGGAAAATCCGATATGGACGAAAACCGAGACAATTATTTCCGTATGAATCTATATAAAGCTAATTAGTTCTTTCTAAACATTTCAAAATACTTTCCAAAAGTTCACTTTATAGAGAATAAGTATCGCCAATAATATTAAATCAATAAGAAATTAATGGCATATGCTCTCAAGGCATCATATCTGGGACTTTTTCCTGTTTTAGTCTTTTGACATTAGGCCCTAGTGGCCTCAGTCGTGCCGCTACATTTATAGTAGACGCACGTCTTCTTTGCGCCTCACTCAGTTCTTTTGAAAGGCCTAGCGCATTATAGTATTTTTATGATGTTTTTGTTTTTCCACTTCGATTGATTAACACAAGTCTCAACTTAACTTGAGTAAGCCTAGCTTTAGAGTCGGTGGACCTATGTTGTTTAAAAACGTGGCCTGTTTTTGTTGCCTCTTTAAGATTTGCTAAAAATGGGAAAGACATTATCTGGGTGTTTTTTCACCACAAAGTCCTGCTCCTTACTCCATATAGAAACGATATCCTCAATATTTTAAGAGGATCTCAGAGGCCTTACTGTTTATCGATCGGTGCAATTTATCAACATATGACATTTGATTTTTTCTCAGTCCATGTAAAACGTAAATGCATAAAAAATTTAATATAGACATCTTAATATCTCTTCTGTTTAAATGGATTTTTAAAGGAAGTTCTACAATGAAATTTTATTTTATTATTTAATGTTTAATTTTGATGAAAATTTAATTTAATTTTTTACTTGCATCCACTAAAACTATTGGTTAAAGAGACCCCACAATATTGATAATGATCCAAAATGAATGTATCTTGAACTTTACTTTAAAGAAATTTATTTATTAATTTATTTAAAATGAAAATTTAGATTATAAAATTTCGAAGAAATATATTTTTTAATTGAAAAATAGCCAATTTTAAACAATTAATGCAATTTTAATTTAAAATTTGAAGTATAAGTTGTTCTTTAACTGAACATTAAATGAAAATATTTACCAAGTTTCATACAAATTCCTTTATTAATTTTTGAATAATATTGCGCGCAATCGATAAAAATTAAGAAAAAATTTAATTTTTTTATAAAACTTAAACATGAAAAAATAAAATAAAGTTTCAGTGTAGAATATAATAAAAAATTAATTTAAATAGAAGAGATATTAAGTTGTCTATATTAAAAGTTTTATGCATTTATGTTTCATAGGGATTGAGAAAAAAAAATTAAATGTGACACATTTCTAAATTGCAAAACCAGGTAAAAAGTAAGGCTCCTGAGACCCCTTAAGAAGCGTTTCCCTTTACATATTATTTAAAGGGATTTAATTTTTTTATAAAACTTAAACATGAAAAAATAAAATAAAGTTTCAGTGTAGAATATAATAAAAAATTAATTTAAATAGAAGAGATATTAAGTTGTCTATATTAAAAGTTTTATGCATTTATGTTTCATAGGGATTGAGAAAAAAAAATTAAATGTGACACATTTCTAAATTGCAAAACCAGGTAAAAAGTAAGGCTCCTGAGACCCCTTAAGAAGCGTTTCCCTTTACATATTATTTAATAATTGTATTTCCCGCTTTATTTAAAATTACAATATTCTCTAAATTTGTAACTTTATTTAATAAGCTAGATTTTTAGTCCCTGTAATTCTATTCAGTTGCTTACGGCCATTTTCCCTTTAAAATATGACTTCAGTTATCTCTAATTCTTTCTTTAAAACCACGACGTATATCCGTTCGTTCATGTAACTCTATGTATTTTCCCCATAGCAACAACCTTTTAAAAAGTTATTTCTAGGCTGTATTTATGCATAGCTAAACGCTACTCGCTTAAGAAACAGATGTATTAAATTTGTCTTTTATTTTATTTCATTAGTATTCATTTTTCTTCTCAATCCGTGGGACTCTTGTTCACCCTACGTAAAGAATTCAATCCTTGTGATTTTCCGGGCCATATGCTATCTTTTATCGTTTGGAATTAATTATTTCAAATTTTACACTTTGACCATTCTCATTGTAGTCTATGTAACGGAAATAAAATGCATGTCTCCTATCATCGAAAATGTACATCTGACGTTAGTTATTGGCGATAAATACCAATGTAATTCGCCAAAGACTGCGGTTTCAAAATAGTATTTTTATCATTCGGCTCTCATCTTTAATAGTGTAATGTAATACGTTATACTTCTACGCTCCTGCGGTCGACGGGACTTACCGTCGACCAAAGCCTGTTACATGCCTGATGTTCTTCAATAAAAGGATTTTGTGTTAAGAATAACTTATCGTATCTTGAAGTTTTTTTGGTTTTACTCGAACCCGTGCTCACAACACCGATGCGGATTGAAATGCCTCCACAGACCCCTTGAGAAAGCACATTCTTCTTATCTTTTCCTTCTGATTAATATCTGTTGAACTTATAGGAGCTGTAAGTATTTTATTTTGTTCATGCACGAACTCTTCAGCTTTCAACTTCTAGCATATCTTGAAAGAAATTAAAAATCAATTACAAATTTCATTGTCTCCGTATAAAATCCAAGTTGCGTAAAATAAACACATTAAAAAAAAATCCACGTTTATTTCGTGTCTTTAAATGTCAACTTAACGAATTGACTTCATGTTATTCCATTTAAATACAAAATTATTCGTCATAAAACTTTGGCTTCAGAAACAATAAACTTAGCAAAGGCTTTTTTTTTATGAATATACTCTGCAATTGATACATGCATAATAACAACAATTACACCCTTGTTTTAAATAAGCTAGTTGGATATGCTAATCCAAATGCTTTTTTCTGTCTCATACATCTTAATATTTCGAAAAAGTAGTTACGAATGTTAATACTGCAATATTATTAGCTTCATACTATAGGAACTTTGATTTTCATCTTAATTGTCTGCTTCAATCAATTAATCGTAAAAAAAGAGTTAATCTCGATCATGATATTTGTTAAAATCAGTAGTTTTTGCTTATTTTGTTGTACATCAACTCTTCCACATTCTTACCACTCATCTCCAAATCCGTAGACTTTTGAAAATCAATAATCGACTGCACCATGTGTCTAAGGTCATCTTTATCTGAAAACTATCTTTGGTATCATGATGGACCACTCCCAATCAATAAAAAATGCCCAAAATATCCTGGAAATAAACAAAATTGTTGGCTTATGATCCATTCAAATCGAAATAGTCTAAATAATCAATTTAAATTTAATCTAATGTAGGTGATTTCGTGACATACACTGTTAAAAATTTGGCCCATTTGCTGCAACATCACTCCACCACTTTTATAGAAAGCAGTTACTTTACTGTGTTATAGAGCATTCTCATTGATCATAAAAGAGATATTCTATAAAAGCTGTGGAGTGATGCTGCAGCAAATGGGTCAAATTTTTAACAGTGTATCGACTAATAATTTCCATCTTCCAGACAAAACAAACACATTCAGTGTGGCGAGTGGTCAAGGAAAACCGGGAAAAACACAGTCAAGAAAAGAGAAAACTACCAGTATTTTCTTACAGAAAATACTTCAAATAATATAAAGAGATTATATAAACTGAATCTATCTTTAACAAAATACTGATATTTTTCATCTATAATGACTGTGTTTTTATTTAATCACTCGCCACCGTGATTTAATAACAGGAACAAACATTAAAAACCTAATAAAGGTCATCGAAATGTTACATCTCAAAATATTCTAGCATCAACAACAAAATTATTTCGTTTAGATTCAGAAATATTCGTTACAAATCAAGACAGAGTTCGCCGGCTAACATGCAATATATAAAATTAGCCCGAACAGCTTAGACGCGCGGGATGATGCACACACGAGCAGAAGCATCGCCACACTGAGCAGGAGAACGCATGGTTAATTCCCTTTGATTACAGAAAATATAGCGAGATCACAGATTACACCAATCAAATCTGAGACAACGAATGTAAACCAAGACAAATTTTTTACAACGAAAACTGAAATTGACTAGAACCGAAGCCAACGAAAACCGAGGTAGTGCTGCATATCAAGGATTAATTGAATCTAAAATTTTAAGAAAACTGGTATATTTGTTCCTGATATAGAGCTATTGTAAAAATTATTAATAATGCAGCATACCAGAGGCATGTGTAGGAGGCTATGCACACAAAAAAAAAAATAATCAGCCCTAGTTTATATAAATATCTAACTGAATCTAAAGTTTTGAAAAATTTCGTGCATTAGCTCTTGAGATAGAGCTGCTAGAAAAATTTTGTCACATGCGGACTCACAGAGTTACAGAGTGACAGAAAGACAAACAAGCAGACATTTTCTGAAAACCATCAAATCGTGTTCAGCATTCTCTAAAACATATAAATCAATCAAAAATCGCAAGTCAATATTTTTTACGAATCCAATACTTTCTTCTTGTAAGAACAGAAAAATGTAATAAAACATTATGCTTAAAATGAGAAAACGATATAGTTTCTATGTTGTGAAATTCATGAATCATAAAATAAAACCTCTTAATAGGTTTTCTGAAAGATATTTACTTAACTCTCAAATGAATAAAAGGAATGTCTATTCTGGAACATCATTTATTGACTTAAGATTGTGCTTTTATTTGCATTGCTGTTACATCATGTAATATGTAGCAATAAAATGGTAAAAGATGCTATTTTTAAGTATATAAAACAGCGGATCTTCTTCTGCTAATGTAAACTAGTCGTGGAGGCCACTATAGTAATTATATGTAATGGATATGCATACTAAAAATATGGAAATAAAACATGCATAAACTATTTATAAAATGCATTGCGATTCCAAATCAAAATTTAAACATATAAAGATAAAACAATGGTTTAAAGGTAAATGAAAAATATGATTTAAAAGTAATAAACATTTATTGGTAAAGCTATGATCTGGTTAATAATCATATAAATCAGAGTGAATGCTTTCCTTTTCAAGCAATACCTTTAAATTTTTGTTCATTACTTAAACGACATATAAGTCAGTGATTTACGTGATTTTTGCAGCAATACCAGATGACGTTACAGCCATAACATTTCATTTTCTTGAAAATCTAACAATACTATACATACCAATACAAAATATTTTCTTTATGGCAATTATGGGTTCATTCTAATGGTATAAAATAATGTTAAATAAGGTAAATTCGCATTTTAACTTGCATCACAAAATCATCGCTAAAAAGGGTGCAAAAGAGATTTTTTCTATGTTGATGCATTATATTTAAAATAATATTGGACCACATATTAAGAATTTATATTTGATTAAAGATTCAGATAAGATTAAAGATCAGAATAAAGAGATTTTACTATGATTCTCATAAAGAATTCACAATCCCAGCCGAGGAATTTATTGATGTATCATTAAAGATTTGTTTAATTTTATGAAAGGGTGCAAAAGAGATTTTTTCTATGTTGATGCATTATATTTAAAATAATATTGGACCACATATTAAGAATTTCTATCTGATTAAACATTTATACAAGAGATTTTATTATGATTCTGATAAAGAAATCACTATCCCAGCCGAGGAATTTATTGATGTATCGTTAAAGATTTATTTAATTTTATGAAAAACTTTCAACCCCTGTATCCCTTTCGTCAGACAAAACCTATGATAGAAAGTGTCAATTAAGAGTTTACTCGTGAATAATTCATTTTTCTTTAATTTATTAAAAGTTTTTATTCTGTGACTTATGTGTTTTTTGAAATGGGCGATTCAATTAGTTCGGTAGACTGAGTGTTTAAAATCGTGGCTTGATGGCACCATAGACATTAAATGCTGCATTACTGAAATATGTAAAAGAAACATCCTTATAATTCCAAAAATTATAATTATATAAAGTAAGTTTACTGCGTTGGAACAAGCGTCTCATTTTCAATTAAAATATATCTTTGAACTGAAGTTTCAATGAAACACGGGTAAACTATTTATAAAATGTATTGCAATTCCAAAATACAATTTAATCATATTTTTAAATATTTTTTAAAGATTTATTCATGTAAACAATTACGCGAATCTGTATACTTAAAAAATACTGAAAAGTCAACTTCTAAACAAATATCCTGTATCTCAATTAGCTCGGTTGATTGAGTGTTTAAAATCATTTCTTGATGATGTCATAAACATTAAATGTTGTATTACTGAATTGCGTTAAAAAAAACATTCTTATAATTCCAAAAATTATAATCATATAAATTAACAATTTATTATGTAAGATTAAGCGACTCATTTCCAATTAAAATATATCTTTGAAGTGATATTTGAATGATACACAGGGGTATGAAAATCGAAGAATGTGGAAAATATTGTTAAAAATATATCTGCAACTAATTATCCGATCGACTTTATTCTTTATACAAAATTTATGTTTTTTATTGTCCTTTATACACTGTTAAAAACCTTGTCTTACAAGGAAGGTCTCCGTACGGGCATACTCAGAAAAATCTGAAAAAATTACAGAATGTTCTTCTCATATAGTTATATATGTTTATAAAAAAATTTCGGCGGAACCTCCTTATAACGTCCGTAAAAAAATAATAAAAATTTCGTTTATTTGGCGGTTTATCTCCGGTTGGCGAAAAAACGAAATTTTGAAAAATACGCTTTTACGCTTCGAATACTTTTTAAAGAAAAAACTTTCTATGTTCAATTTATTTAAATAAGTTTAGTTTAAGTAATTTTAGTTTTGCATTTTTACTTTACTTTAAGTGTAATTTTGTCATATACGTTTATATGTACTTATAACAAAATGAAATTAATATATTTTATCATTTAAAACACAATTTAAATTGATTAAAATTGTTCCAAATTGAAAAATACACTGTTAAAATCTGCTGCATTTTGTTGCAACGCACTCCCTTGCTTGTATAGAAAACGGTTACTTGGCCGTGAAATGGAGCTTTCTCATTGGTTGAAATAGAGATATTATATACAAGCGGTGGAGTGCGTTGCAACAAAATGCAGCAGATTTTTAACAGTGTATGACACGGTCAATTCGCCGTGATATGGAGCATTCTCATTGGTCAGAAGAGAGATATTCTATAAAAGTAGTGGAGTGACGTTGCAGTAAATGCTGCAGATTTTTAACAATGAAGTCAATTAAAATAAATTTTCAGATTCGTTAAAATCGTCTGCTTTTGGCGAGGAAATGCACTGCTTGCCAAATCTCGCGTCGCTTTCAGCTTTTCACGCCAATTATTCCAAACTATTTTATTTTTTTACATATCTAATAATGTAATTCCGCCGCTAATTTTCACTGATCCTTTATTACCTACATGAGTAGTTTAATTCGTATTTTTTTCAAAAAATTCTGAGTATGCCCCCAATGGAGACCTTCCTTGTTAGTTTGAACCAAATTTTGTGCTCAATAGCAGCCACTGAAAGGTGGTGAAATCTTGAACCAATATTTGGAGCTCCTGTTAAAACGTAGCTTTAACAGTTGGAACGACGTTGAAAGAGGAATCTCCAAATATTGGTACGAGATTTTACCATCTTATGGTGGCAGCTACTGAGCACCTAAATTTGGTTCAAACTTAAAGCAAAAATTTTAATAGTGCATTCATTCCTTAAAAAAAAATAATTTCGAAAAATTTTATATACCTTTTATCAGAACGAATATTTCGAGATTCGTAAAAAATTATTTCGGATAATCAAAGTTACTGAAACCCAATAGGCTTCTAAGCTAAGAGAATAAAAAAATGCTATTTTAGTTGAAATTTACAACTACAGCAATTATAGATAAGAAAATTGTAATTTAACAAATTGCAACGGCTATTTGGAAAATGATATTTTGAAAGACTAAAATTTTCAAGACATATAAATAAATTATGCATTTAAATTAATAATAATAATAAACATCATTTTTATGATGATCATAAAAAGCCATATATTATGTACGCTTTGTATTAAACATTAATATTCCTAGACCAATAATAATAATAAAAAAAAAAAACAGTAGTTTACAGATATACAAATTTAACTGTTTAAAATGTGCATTTTCATTTGATGAAGTTAATCAGTCTGACTTCTGAACACCTCATATTGTGTACGACATGGATTATACATTAATATTTCTGGACCCACCATAAACAAATTTTAAGTGAAATTTTTGTTTTGCGATTTTCGAAACTGCAAATTTTTAAATGTCTAAACATAGCAAATTTTTAATTTTTAAACCATTGCGTGGAGAAAAAATGCACTTTTAAATGAAATTTGTTTGAAATCTTTATCACAATTTATTTTGAAATTATTTTGTTTTTTATTTTTTATTACAATTTTTGTCATCGTAGCAACAGAAGTATTCCATTTTTGGACATTAAACATGGATCAATCAGAAAATGAATAAAATAAAAAATAGAAGATTCCATTTTTGGACATTAAACAGGGACCAATCAGAAAACGAATAAAATAAAAAGTTGCGTAAAATTTTATGAGATTCATATATAAGAGTGATATTTTTAAAACTTCATTATCGTACGAAGGCACCTTATTTGCTACGCTTCACCTGCAATTTTCAACTTATTTATTTTAGTTGAGTAATGGGTACAAGAAGTGGACAGATTGTACTCTTGGTCCTTTACAAAACCTGATACACCGAAATCAAGCAATCTGGTAATAGTGCTGCTGAACTTGATTACCTCTCGGTCTGGACATCGTAATACCAAGAATGATTATCGTTTGCTAAGCGATAGGCGTCAGTTATGACGCCTAATGCAATTTTTGACTAAATTTCGGCAGCATTACTACTGGTCTGGCTTTCAACAAGATAATTTCATCTAATATTCCAAAAGTTCTTACTTTACAAAATTGCGAAACTAATTTGTAGACATCCTATGTGTATGAATTTCTCTCCTGGCGAAGTAATATATTATATAAGCCTTCACCCGAGTCTATATTCTTGTTTTCGTATTTATTTATTTATTTATTTATTGAGTGGGGGGGGGGGGATTCATTTCTAAATGTTATAGTTATTTCATTTTATTTTGTTAATTTCAAATTATTTTGTGTTTTATATTTATATGTATATATATTATTCCAATTATCACAAAAATGCTTTCTGATTCTAAAAAAAAAGTCTATAACCCCTAGCTATCATATCGTCACAAAATATGAATGAAATTATTAAAGTACTAGCAGGCTATGCCCGCTGCGCTGGTCAATATTTCAAAATCAACCGTGGATGAAACGAACTGGTGAATTTAAATTTGCATTTTAAATAATTTGGACCTCCAGCAGCACCTTGCTCATTGCTGAAAACGATTCAGACACCATTGTGATATTAAATTATCTTAAACGTTGGACAAAAACCAGCTATTTAGAAGTAACTATTTTAGTAGTTTTACTAACAGTGCACATTTAGAAGCGAAATGAGACCATTATGGCAACAGGATTTAAAATTTTCCCTTATCTGAAGAAATATTAATTATTACAGTCGTTAATACGGTACAACTTCTGAAATTTTTTTTCACAACTTTTCATTATGTGAAGCCAGGAACCCAAAGCTACACCCACCTAAAATCTTTATATATTAAATTTTGTCCGCGCGATAAAAGGCACAATTATGCAAGAATCATCTTCAAACTCGTAAAGTACATTGAGATGGTTAATATCTCAGTGGGAATTGCAAATGAGCAAATTGGCTCAAAGGGGTGGTAATTGGAAAGGGTTCAAAAATTCTAATAGCACCTTAACATGGCTTTGACAAAACCAGCTCTTACAAAAAAATAGCAGGAAAAAAAATATAAATTTTTCGTTACAGAAAGTTGCCAACGATAAAAAAAACACACATTAAAATTCTCACTGCAGCAATTACTTTATTATTGCAAAATTTCCTCCTGAAAAATGAAAACAAAATTATTTGCTCTTTCGTATTTAAGCATTTTCTCTTTGTTATTTAAGATACAATTATGTAAATTTGTATAATTTGGCGAACGATTTGGCGAAATTGGTTGACGTGATAATCAAGTAGTAGCCAATTTACACTTTTCATATTTCACAAAAGATTCCTACACAGACATCATATACGCAATAGGATTAGCACGATTTTCTTGCAACTGCAATGTGGCAAAATCCTCGTTTTAGAATACCAAAGAAACTTATATCTACTTTATTATTTTCTATCATTTTAAACAGCAATTAACAATAAATAAAAAAGTAACTGTAGAACAAAACAACAAATATCATTTCAAAAAAGAAAATGAAAGTAAATAAACAACTTATCATCAGATAAACAACTATAGCTCGGGTTACCATATAAGGCAAATAATGCCATTTTGGCGCCAGTGAGATGCCTCGATGAGTATATGACCAAATCTGTAACAAAATTTCCACATTTGGAAAAAACTTTAATCGGTATTTATACTGCATTTTCCCTACTTATGTATAGTGAAAAAACTTTGACACAGATGTCATGTATGCACCACATTGGTGCAATTTTTTTCTGGCACCAATTTGGAGAAAACTTGGTTTTTAATTACCAATTTCATAAATATTTTTAAATTATTTTCTATTATTTGGAAAAAAAATTAATAAATAAAAAAGTTTAATTTATAGCTATAGAACAAAATGATTTATATTGTTTTAAAAAACAAAATGAAAGTTAATAAATAGTTTATTAATAAATAAACAATTATAGTCGATTTACCATGTGAGGCATAAAATCGCCATTTTGTTGCAATCGTGCGAATGTGGTGCGTAACATCTGCGCCAAAATTTTAAAAAATTGCAATTAAATTATTTAACAGTTTGGATGAGGAAAACATTTATACTAAAATTTAAACATTATACCCTTTTTTTTTTTTTTTTTTTTTTGCTATAGCTGTTATTTATATATTTACAATTAAACATAAAAAAAATATCCTAAAAATAAAATTGCATTGTTTGATGACAAAATTAAATTCAAACACCCAAATAAACAAATAACATACAATTAACAGATAAAACCATTTTTAAAAGTAATTCTGCTATTTTGTCCTGTAAGACACATAATGGTAGAATTAGATTTTAAAAATATTTTTTTATAAAATAGAAAAATGTTATTTACGTTTTACCTAATAAAGTATTTAAAATAATTTTTTTTAGATTGCGCGAAAGAGAATAGCAAAATATTGATTGAAGAAATATTGAAGACGAAATGGTTAATTAAAAAAGACTTGTAAATTTTATTCAGTGGGAATTTTTTATTTCAAAATGTTGAATTTATCTATAGTAATAACGCATAATTGCATAAATTTCCTTTGAATTGCAAAATTTTTCCTTCAGTATTACTTGGTTATACCGTCGACTAATTTCGCCAAATTATACAAATCGCCAAACTATTAGCCAGATTATATAGATTAGCATACATTTTCGTTTAAATAACGTAAAACAAATTAGCAGAGCATATATAAAATAGAAATAAAATGTCAAATTAAAAATCACTTGATGAAATAATTAATATTTATATTATATTTAATGTCAAGTGAATGTGACATTTATGATCATCCATTATTGACATTTAATCTTGGAATTTGGCGGTAGATTTTTAATCGACGGGATAATCTTTCCTTCTTCAGTTTCTAAATTTTAAAACTGTAATTTTTCCTGTAAGTGAAATTGACGAAATGGCGCAAGAAAAATTAAATTAACAATAAAAACATTTGCAAAAAGAAATAAAAGAGTTATACTCATATCTATATAATTTACAATTAAATATTAAAATATACTCTAAAAATTATCTTCACTTGAAAAAAAAAAAAAAAAAAAAAAAAAAAAAAACATTATAGCGACCATTAAGAACCTATGTCAGGCATTAAGTCAAGTAGTGCATTTTCGGCTTAAAAGCACATTCTTTGGCGGCAAAAGCAAGATGAAAATGGTATAGAAACGAATAGTAACTCACAACTTACAGTGTCTTTTACAATCAGATCTGCTTTTTTCTGCTGTAAGTTATATTATACGGAAATTCGATAAAAAAGAGAAATAAAATAATAAAAAAGGGAAATAACTATCATTCAAAATTCATTTAATCAATTTCTGAAATTCATGATTTTATTCTAACGCCAGGGATAAGTCGCCAAAAGTTGAACCAATTGTTATATTTCGCGTTAATTTATTTTTTAAGCATTACAAATATTTTTTTTCATTTTCAAGATAAACATATTTTTATAATATTACGCCTTATTTAAGCGGTCTTTCTTTATTATTATTATCAGTAGTTATTTTCTGCTATTATTTGCAAAATATTTGTAATATTTCTAATAGATATAGCCAATTTAATTCTTTTAGCAATTATAATTTTCGCCAAAAACAGCTACTGGCAACCCTTTTGTCAAAAATAACCGAAAAATACGAAATTTACTACGAAAAATCAGAGTTATCCCTGTAAATTTGAATCATAAACCTTCGGAAAAATATTTCCTATCGAATGATACAATCGGCGAAAAAATCCATCGGGTAGTTTATGAAAACACTCGTTTGGAAGTTTCAGAATTTCTGCTTTATAATATACTAGCATGCTATGCCCGCTGCGCTGGTCCATTTTTCCAAACAAATCTTGATTCAAACAAAATGGTGATTTGAAATTTCTTTTTTAAAGCAGTGTAGACCATCACTTGGAATGTCCTTCCGCAATGCTGAAAACGATGCCAATGCCAATGTCATTGCGATATTGCACTATTGTATACCTTGGACAAAATTTGGGTAATTAAGTACCATCTCTCTTATTAGATCATTTATAGTAGAGTTTGATATGAAAATGAGACCGTTGTGACAGTAGGAATCAAAATGTTCTCTACTCATCACATTATTTTGTCAGAAAGCATTGCAATGATTATCAAACTCTATTAATTTTCAAATATCATATTATCATTTGTTAGTTCTTAAACTCCTGAATCTAAACTTGCACTATGTGCAGATCTGGAAGCCTAAATACAATCTCATTACATGTTGCATTACATTTTTTAATAACCGACCTCTTCTGGCAACTCTACTACAGTTTTCTATCTATCTTGTTCTGTTCCAGCAAAGTGCATAGCAAAAAAATGTATAAAATAGTGTTTAACTTATATATTTATTAGAACAATGAAGCATAAAAGGTGTGTTTTAAAGCTGAATTATTTGGGTAAAATTAAAATTATATCAGTTTCACCATTTCAGCCTCTTCATTTTTTTTAAACCAGTTGCAGGGCTGCTACAGGCGACTGTTTTTATAATCCGTTCTCACCACTATTTTTCTAATATAAATTTCAAAATAAATTTTTCTTGCAAGTGTTGTCAAAGTGTATGTTAAGGATTTCTGTTTAAAGAAAGTGGTGCCAGTTAGAGTTAAAAAATAATCGCCTGTGGCAGCCCTGCAGTTGCAAACATGTAGCTGTTAAATCGGGAATAATCTTGATGCTAAATTTTGTAGAAAAATAAACCTCCAGCTTGTAATCAATTCCATTATGATTTTTGGCGTCAAACATTAGTATTGCTTATAACGATTTGTTACAAATGTATCAGACTTATTTCGTGTTTATTGTCAAATGAAAGTGAAGTTTACAATCATCTATTATTGGCATTTAATCTTATATCTTGGCGATAGTTTTTTTTTTTTTTTTTTTTTTTTTTTTTTTTTTTTTTGACGGGGTAATGAAGTAGTATTTAATAGTTAATTTTTGATAAAATTCTGTTGATAGGGCTTAATGTTAATTAAAACTGCAACATAAACATCATAAACAAAATTTTCTACTGTCGGTATTTAACGTATATTTTTTTCTTAGCCGATTTTAAAGTATTTTTTTAACCTGAATGATTGATAAATTAATTGCAAATATATATATTTTTAATTCTATATCATTGATATTCCGAATATTTTTCCTGCACATTGCAAATATTGCTTTTTAGGGATAGTAAAATAACTACAGATGAAAAATACATAATAAGATTAAAACACAGAATTAACGACAACTTGGCGAATGTCTCTACGGAGACTTGAAAAGTACGCCAGTTCTGTCAACTTAAATATCCAAATAGAATTTTAATAAATAATAGGTACTACTTTATTATTCCATAGATCAATTTCGCCAAATTATACATATTGCAAAACGATTCAGCATATTATACAAATGAACATAACTTTTATTTTAAATAACCAAAGAATCAATAAATTGCGAAAATATTAATAGAAATACAAATAAAACGTCGAATTAAAAAGTAGTTAATGACGTAACAAACGCATGTAACATGTTTAATTTCAAATGAATGTGGCATTTACGATCATCCATTATTGACATTTAATCTTTTATTTTGGCGGCAGTTTTTTGGTCGAAGGGATAATCAAGTAGTACTAAATAATGTAAAAAATATATAAATAATAATGTAGCCAATAATATTTTGGTCAGGTGTCATGTATGGATCACGTTGGTGCGATTGCAACAAAATTGTGATTTTATGGATTGCTTGGTAATCTGGTTGTTGTTGTTCATTTACTAATAAACTTTGTTTCTTCACTTTTCTTTATTTTTTTCTTTCTTTATTGTTTTGTTCTATAATTATTAATTAAATTTCACTTATTTATTATTGTTTCCTTTTTAAAATAATAGAAAATAATTAAAAATAATATAACATGTAACTGGTATTTGAAAGCGCAGTGTTTGCCAAACTGATGTCAGATTTAAAAAAAACGCGCCAAGGTGATGCGTATATAAAAATGGAAAAATGCTTATAATAATGTAAACAAAAAAAGTAAACATATAATTAAAAAATCGCCTTTTCGATTAAAAAAAAAAAAATAAATAAATAAAAAAAAAATAACGCCAAGCAGTCATTAATTCTGTAGTTGCATCAATAGTAAATTTTCTTTTCTTCGTTTGTTTCATAATGAAAAACCATAAATTTAATAATCTCAAATAAAATAATCTGACAAATTTTCTATGATCTCGTTGATGATCTAGAAATCTCCTTATTACATAAACAAAAAGGCAAAGATGTCATATGCGCCAAGTTTGGCGCGATAATTTTTTATGCTAATTTGGCGGAAACATTGTTTTCGAATACCAGTTACATGTGTATATTTAAATTATTTTCTATTATTTAAATAGTAATAAAAATTTATGAAAAAAGTTTAATTAATAAGTATATAACAAAACAATTTATATAATTTATAAAGTAAATAAGCATTTTATTTATAAATAAATATTAATAGTCGGGTTAATATATCTCAGACAAAATAATGCCAATTTAAAGTCTATTAGTTAACTCGGTGATATATAATATCTGTGCCAACAAAACTTTCAACAATATAGTAAATATGCTATTTGGCGGTGCTCAATTATTGAAGATTAGTCCAATAACATTTTAAATATTATCTAACACAGGAAAAATATGAAGAAAATTGAAGAAGAAATGGCTAATTAAAACAAACTTGTAAAATATTTTGGCACAAATGCCTTATGTGCACCACATTTGTGCATTTTTTCCCTTTATTACGCCAATTTGGCGAAAACTTCATTTTAAAATATCAGTTACATATATATTTTTAAATTGTTTTCAATTATTTTAAGGAAATAAAAATAAATAAATAATGTTTTGTTAATAATTGTAAAATAAAACAATTTACATCATTTAAAAAAATAAATAAGAGTAAATAGTTTATTAATAAATATACAATAGCCGAGCTACCATATGAACATAAAATAGACGTTTTGTTGCAATCGCGCCAATGTGGTGCATATATGACATCTGTGCCATTTTTTTCAGCAGGCAATTTTTATTTCAAAATGTTTAAATTATTGATAGTAATAACGCGACATTGCATAAATTTAATTTAAATTGCATAGATTTCCTTGTTCAGTTTGTAAATTTTAAAACTAATTTTCGCTGGAAGAGAATTTGACAAAATGGCGCAAAAAAGTATGTTTGTTGATTACAATTTTCAAAATTGTGGTGAAAAACTTTTGAAAAATAATGACATTATTTTACAACATATATGTGTGTGGCAGAATTTCACACTAAAGATAAAATTTAAATATTTGATTACAATTTTTAAAATATTAACTTATTTTTATTGAATTTACAATTGAATACTAAAATGTACTCCAAAAATGATCTTCTTTTGGAAAAAACAGCATTATTGCGACCTAATGTTAGACATATGCATTTTTGGCTTACTTCTTTGCCGACAAAAGTAAAAAAAAAAAATCTCAAAGAAACAAATATATATCTCACAATTATTTTTATAATTAGATCTGCCTTTTTCTGGAGTAAGTTATATACTATCGAAATTTGATAAAAAAGAGAAAGAAAATAATAGAAAGGAAAATATATATCGTTCAAAATTCATTTAATCAAATTTTCAAGTTATTTTTTTTTTATTCTAACGCAAGGATAACTTGCCAAATGTTGCATCAAATGTAATATTTCACGTTATTTTTTAAGCGTTACAAACATTTATTTTTAAGTTAAATATTTTTTTTATAATATTATGCCTCATTAAATGGTTTTATTTATTATTATTATTATTATTATTATTATTATTATTATCAATAGTTATTTTCTGCTTTTATTTGCAAGATGTTTGTAATATTTCAAACAGATATATCATTTTTAATTTGTTTGGTAATGATAATTTTCGCCAAAAAATAACTACTGGCAACCCTTTTATCAAAAATAACCGAAAAATACAAAATTTACTACGAAAAATCAGAGTTATCCCTGTAAATTTGAATTTTAAACCTTCGGAAAAATATTTCCTATCGAATGATACAATCGGCAAAAAAATCCATCGGGTAGTTTTTGAAAACACCCGTTTGGAAGTTTCTGAACTTCTGCTTTATAATATATATGATATGATATGATATGATATTGATGTATGCGGCTGAAAGATCATCTGAAAAGCAATAGTCAAACTCAAACAGTTACAGTTAAGGTAGCAAATTTTCGAAAATTTCAAATTGCAACATCTATTTTTGTTATTGGAATGTGATATAGTGAAGAATTATAAAAAAATATTTAATAGTATCTGTTTTACGAAAATTTCCACCTTTAGGCAATCTAAGAAGAAAAGAAAAAAGAACCGTGGCGCTCAACATAGCACGATTTTCTTTTCTAATGACGTCATATTTCACACTATGTCTTCATCTACGTTTCCAGCCAATTTCCCTCAAAAGAAAGAGAAGAGACCAAGGTGCGTAGAAAATCTGGTAAGACACCGCTATGGCTGATGAAATGGATACACGATAATCCCCATGATGTGACTGCACTTCCGATTTAAGAAGAAAACCTAAAGTTTAAGAACCGACCTCACAAAACCCTAAGTCATCGAACACAAGAAAAAAATCTTTTATTTTATGGAAGAGTAGTAATAAATGAATCTAATGATTCATGTCTGCCGGAAGCGAAGCGGTACATAAGCCGAAAATTGATACCACTAGTGGTTCACTCGTAGGATTATCATTGTGTTTTGGTGCACTCATTTTTCCATGTTTTCCTACTTTTGATTGTACGATAAATATAATTTTAAACCTACGAGTGAACCACTAGTGGTATCAATTTTTGGCTTATGCACCCCTTCGCTTCCGTTAGGCATAGATCATTAGATTCCTCTATTACTACTCTTCCATAAAATAAAGGATTTTTTCTAGTGTTCGATGACTTATGGTTTTGTGCGGTCGGCTCTTGGACTATTACCTTTTTTGAGGAAGTTATTGCCGCAGATTTACAAACATATGGAGTAACGAATGCTTTATTTCTAGAAATATTGGCCCAATTTACAACAAAGAAATTCTCTATGTGATGTCGCGTGAATGCACAATGGTGCTCACACGATGTAGGGTTTCCTTCAAATACGTTTTTAATTTCGTAGTTGGAAGAATACGCTATCTGCAGCTATTTTATGTTAGAAGGTCCGGGAGTTATAAAAAAAAGAAGTTATTTATAATTTGCAAGGGTTTAACTTACTTCATAATTCGCTTTTTGAGAAAAGCTTTAAGATCTACGGAACTAATGCTACTTGCCCAATACAATACGAATATTTCAGATTATTCATTATTCTGGGATGTGTTTTAGGTACCCAAATTAGAAATAATACGAAATTAGATCATGGGACAGTAAAGTTATTGTTAACCCATTGGGGACGAGCGACACGTATACGTGCCGTAAAATACATATACGCAAAAAGGCTTAAGAATCCTTGTTTATCCCTACCAATAAAATTTTACCGCAAAATTAGCCTTATTTAATTGGAGCATTTTCTCGATTTAATAAAGCACAAATTTCTGTTTTTTTTTTTTTTACTTTCTTCTATCTTTACAAGAAGAAAGTATTGGATTCATGAAAATTTTCGACTTCCGGTTTTCGACGGATTTATACGTTTTAGAAGGTCCTGAACACGTTTTGACTATTTTTAGAAAATGTCTGTCTGTGAGTCTGTCCGTCTGTCTGTCTGTCTGTGTGTCTGTCTGTCTGTATGTGACAAAAAATTTGTGGGCGCTCTATCTCAAGAACTAATGCTCGAAATTTAATAAAATTTTATATTCAGTTAGACCTTGATATGAATTAGTGCCTATTGGTTTTTGGTGAAAATTGGCCAGCAGGTGGCGCTGCTATACTACGTTTTTCATGATTTTCAAGATTGCTATATCTCAAGAACTAATGCACAGAATTTCACCAAACTTCAGATTCTGTGACCCCTTGATACACATAGACGCTGATTAAGTTTTGGTGAAAATTGGCCAGCAGGTGGCGCTGCTATACTACGTTTTTCATGATTTTCAAGATTGCTATATCTCAAGAACTAATGCACAGAATTTCACCAAACTTCAGATTCTGTAACCCCTTGATATACATAGACGCTGATTAAGTTTTGGTGTAAATTGGCCAGCAGGTGGCGCTGCTATGCCTTGTTTTTCATGATTTTCATGATAGCTATATCTCAAGAACTAATGCACAGAATTTCACGAAACTTCAGATTCCGCGATACCTTAAGATACGTAGCCGCTGATAAGGTTTTGGTGTGAACTGCCCTATAGGTGGCGCTGCTATGCTACATTTTGCACGATTTTGCGATAGCTATATCTCAAGAACTAATGCAGAGAACTTCATCAAATTTTAGATTCTGTTACTCTAGAATATATAACATAATTAGACGCTGATTACATTTTGGTATTAACCTTGCAACAGGCGGTGCTGCTATGCTGCATTTTGCACAGTTTTTCCGATAGCTATATCTCAAAACCAACGCACAGAATTTCATCAAACTTCAGATTTTGTTACAAAATGACATATAACTTAATTACACGATGATTACGTTTTGTTATAAATCCTTCAACTGATGGTGCTGCTGTGCTATATTTTACACGGTTTTTTTTAAACTAGCTATATCTCAAGAACTAATGCACAGAATTTCATCAAACTTCAGATTCTGTTACACCATAACATAATTAGACGCTTTTTTACGTTTTGGCATAAATTGTCGAAGATATGGTGTTGCTGTACTACGTTTTGCAATTTTTGGTTATAACTATATCTTAAGAACTAATGGACGAAATTCCATCAAATTTCAGATTCTGTTAGGTCTTGACATAAATAGATGCTTATTAGGTTTAAGTATAAATTATCCAACATGAGGCACTACTAAGCTCATTTTCTCAGAATATTAATTAAATTTTGCGTTTTAGGCTTTTCGGATACCAGAATCTCATTAGGCTAGGTCAAATGTTCGAGGAAATTCGATAGTGGGTAACTTTAGGGTCACCACGCTTTTTTTTTTTTTTTTTTTTTTTTCTTTTTAATATTAAAATGTACTTGTGAGATAGAAGAAAGTTTTGGGATTGACACATCCAACTAGTTTTTTTTTTTTTTTTTAAACCGGTAAAAAATCATTAAAAATTTCCGTTGCGAAGGGGTTATTGACTCTCTTTAGATAGCTTTGTTTTTTAGAGAAAATTACAACAAATGTTTTCTTAAAGTGACAAATGAAAAGGTTTCTGATTATCCATCTAAAAGTTCTTCTTTTAAAGTTTCTGCTATCGTTTAGGAATTAAAGAATTAAAAAAAATGCCTGCAATGATCGAATTATAAGTATTACAGAGGCAAATGGTTTAAACATGATTTGTCCGCACCTACAATTTGTTTTACATCTCGAAAAATTTCACTCTGACATGTGCGATTTTTTACTTTAATTAAAAAGATTCCATAATGCAGATGCTTTAGCATAAGTAAAAAAAAAGACAATCACATGGAAATTAACTGTAACACTCATGAAATAATTATTACAGACAATTCTATTGAACTTTTAGATATTTTTTAAACAATACTATATAAAAAACAGAGTACAGTAATTTTTAAAGAAAAGGTATTTTGTTTATTTGAAAGAAAATGTCTTTTAAATATATCATGCAAAAAATAACTCATTTAATTGAGAGATTCATCTGAACAATAAAAAGAGAAAATCCTTTTTTCTAAAGAGATTAACCTATCACTGAAAAAAGTACTAGTTAATTATTTTAATTAACTTTGAGTGAGGAGAAAAATATTTGTATTGAAGATTACATGATTAATTCGAATTTAATCAACTATAATTTTATTTTATTGGGAATTTTTCAGTGTGACAAAAGACTCGTCGACTGAAAAAATATAAGGTATCTTATTTGTTCAAGTTCTTTCTAGCATTCTCTTAGTGCATTTGGAAGCATTTAATTGCTTAGAAAAAGCAAAAAAGGTTTTTCCCTGTGAAAAAAAAAACAATGTATTAGAAAAGAATGCTTACTTTTTTAAAAATGCTTTTTAGAATAAGAATTTTTGAATATCACTAAAATATTCCAATTTGTAAATTTCCATTTATTGTCAACGCGGATTTATTTCAGAAAATATGTAAGAAATCATAATTTAATTACAATGTAATGTGAGAAAAGACATTGATACGAGAAGTTTGAATATAAATAAAAGTGTTTTAGACCAAACTATTACTCAAACTATTTAGTCTCATTTTTAATGTGACTAACAAACATCATTTGTTTAGATACCAGTTGATGGATCTTTTGATCATTTCCTTTTCTGGTCACACGTGGCCTTCCAGATCTGTGTTTTGCTTTGAAAGTATCCCTCTTGGACAATAATTGATAAGACAGACATTTTTTGGAACATTCAAATTAACGTAAATTTCTGCAACAGTCTTCCCTGTTGATTTTAGCTTCCATACTTCAATTACTTTATCTGACCGAATATTTCTAGCTCGCAGCATCTTGAATAACCGATGCTATTGAGAGAAGCACTTCAAGGAAGGTCTTCATACGGGCATACTCAAAAAAACTGAAAAAATTACAGAATGTTCATCTCGTGTGGATATATATGTTTATAAAAAAAATTTCGGCGGAACCTCTATTCAGTATCTGTAAAAAAATAATGAACATTTCGTTATTTGGCGATTTATCGCCGGTTGGTGAAGGAATGTAATTTCAAAAAATACTTTATGTCAAATACAGTCCAAGAAAAAAAAAAGTTTCATGTTGAACTTGTTTTGATAAATTTAATTTAAATAACTTTAGTTTTGTGGGCTGTTCGCAAAATCGAGTAACGCTTTCGTCTTTTCACGCCAAATATTCAATTTTTTTTTTTTTTTTTTACATACTTCCCACTGTGATTCCGCCGCTAATTTTGACTGATTCTTTATTACATACATAAGAATTTTAATTAATATTTTTTTCATAAAATTCTGGATATGCCTGGTATGGAGACCTTTAGATACTTCACGCATTTAACGTGTTAAGTTTGAAATTTGCATTTTTCTGTGAACAGTTGCCAAAAATGAAGAAAGCGTCTTTTTTAATCAAATGTAATATTATCTTATGTTAAAACCATTATTTCCGTTCTAAAATGATTGAAATATGTTTAAAAGTAAGTATAGCCATTTGTGTAACCCAAGAGTTAGTATTTTTTATTTAAAGGTTAAATATCATCAGTGTCTAAACTGTTGCTGAGTACTGTAACTTTCACTATCTTCTGTATCGTTATGTGAGACCGAGGTAGCAGGCTCTTCTTATAAACTGTGCTCGAAACGGTCCGTTATAATTGCATATTTTTGGTATTTTTAATGGCAACAACCATTTTTACGTGAAGCATACGTAAGTAGGGATATTTAAATAAAAGTTTAGGATTGCTTGAGGAATGACTGTCACTAATGATGTGGCCAGATTACATATCATAAAAGTTGAGGGTAATTATACCATCTACGTAATTAGGCATATTAAATTTATCCAGTAATTATCCAGTTTTGAAAAGAAATAAGGAATTTCTTTTACATTTTTCAATAACAAAAAATAATTAATTAATTAATAATGCAGCTAGATTGATGAATACAAAAGAATGTTAACGGTGAATATATAAATAAACATTACTGTTAAGTTCAATCTAAGACTATTAAATAGAAGAATGATGTACTGTTTCGCATTTTGTTATACCTCCTAACACTATGAAAGAGTTTTCAAAATTTGCCAGTCGGTTCTGTTCGACCCATGTATATTGGGATCAATTAATATAATATTATATGTCACAACATATATAATATCATCAAACTGCTAATAACCTGTGGAATTGCATTGAATATGCCAAAAAAGTGTACACGTTAAGCTCTTTACAGCTGACGGAAAAGGTTATATTTTAGTGATTATAAGGTTTTTTTAATTACCGACATTTTTTTCGATATGCGACACAAACGAAAAAAATGGGACCTGAAAGCTATGTAGGACCACACTAGCGAGTCAATATATATATATATATAGAACCATTAGATAATACTACAAATCAACATCAAATTATGGAATAACTCGATAAATAACAAACTATATCAAACATAGGAGTTGGCAAAAATTGGAACAATATTGGAAATGTGGTATTTAGCTCGTTCTCAAGGGCAATGCTAAATAGACACATTAATTGTAATTAATTTCTGATTAGAAATCAGTATAAACCTAAAAATTATTTCTAAATTGCCCGATTAATCGCAATGGAAAACATAGTTCAAAGAAAAATATTAGAAAAATATAAAGACAATAATTGAAATATCAAAAGATTAATTGCAATGGAAAACATAGTTCGAAAAAAATATTAGAGAATTAATAAAACAATAATTGAATTATCAAAAAGATAAACTTACACGATCATTCGCTACCATGTGAGATAACTTCAAATTTCAAATCTCACGTTGCCAGCAGTTCTAGTTAACAGTTAACAAAGAAAGTTATATCAGAAATCAAAAAGATATAATTAATAATATATAATTAAAATAACTATTATTAAAAATAACTAATTACAAAACAATAGTAAACAAAAATGTTATGAATTTAATGAAAATAGTTAAATTATTTTATACTAATAACAAGTTTTAATTAATATTGATGAAAATTTTCTTTAAATCGATTAGATATCGTTGAATATTAACTTTAAGTAAAATAAATATGAATATACAATACAGAGCGCCATCTTTTGGTACAAACATTAGTAATTAGATAGCAGGATTAAAAGGATAGCTTATTTTGATAACTAACTTGTGAATTTAAAAATATAATAAATGTAATATAAAATAATATTATATTATCAACCATTGATCAGCCTCAAACTACAGTTCATATTAAAGCCAGAGGAATAAACAAGGAATGCTATAACAACATATTACCATTAATAATAAATTAACACTTTACTCTTGTTATGTGATGGTCAACTCGATTAATAAATTATTATTAATAGTAACCTGTTATTATTAATAAGAACAAGATGATATCCAAATAGACCGGTTAATATGATAAATATGTGAAAGTTTATCAGATTAACCAGTTATTATTAATAGCTACTAATCAAGATTGGTAAATGTAATAAATTTCAACACGTTTAGTTTGAGATTTTTATTTCGTATTCAATGCTAAAAGTATGCATTTGAAAGCTGTATAATTTATTCTTTAAATATTTCAGTGTTTAAAATTTTTGTTTCATTCAGTAATTATATAAAAAAAATATTTTAAACTGTTTAGTCTTTTGCGTCTTATTAATAGAACACTTATTTTGACTTAGCATTATTGTCTCTTAACAATTATTTTTGTTATTAGATTTGAATAGTTATGATGCAACATATTTTTTTTAAGTATACATTCGTTACTAAGCCTAATTAATCATATTGACCTAACTTTATCGGTAATTATAAATAATAACCGGTAAGTTTCATTAATATGCAACATTTATCAATTTTACCAAGAGACGTAATTATTATTAATAATAATCGGTTATAATTAATAATTACCGAATTTATCAAATTAACCGTAACATATATATTTTCATAAGACATATTTTATTTTAATATACTAGGGGGGCCCCGCCCCCCTGCTCGCTATGCTCGCCAACCCCCCGCGTAATCGCTTCGCGATTCCAAATTATTGTCTACCCCTGCTTGCTGCGCTCGCCAATAACCCATGGTATGAATAAGCAGTTGCAGACCTTTCAAATGATGTGTCACACGACTGGTGTTGTAAAGAAATTAAAAATGTGCCCCCCTGGAGGGCAGAGTGGGAGGCGACACAAAAGACATCTATAATATGAATAAGCAGCTGCAGACCTCTCAAATGATGTCACACGACTGGTGTTGTAAAGAAATTAAAAATATCCCCCCCTGGGGGGCAGAGTGAGGGTGACACACAAGACATCCATAAAATGAATAATCAGTTGCAGACCTTTCAAATGATGTGTCACACAATTGGTGTTGTAAAGAAATTACAAAATGCGCCCCCTCTGAGGACAGGGGGGGGTTACACACAAGGTATCCATAATATGAATAAGCAGTTGCAGACCTCTCAAATGATGTGTCACACAATTGGTGTTGTAAAGAAATTAAAAATGTGCCCCCCCCTGGGGACAGCAGAGTGTGGGGGTGACACACAAGACATCCATAATATGAATAAGCGGTTGCAGACCTTTCAAATCTTGTGTAACACGACTGGTGTTGTAAAGAAAATAAAAATGTGTCCCCCCCCTGGGGAGCAGAATGGGGGATAACACACAAGACATCCATTTTATGAATAAGCAGTTGCAAATCTCTCAAATGATGTGTCAAACGACTGGTGTAAAGAAATTAAAAATTTGGCGAAATATTACAGTTATCGCTAAGTTGGCGTCACTTTTGACAACTAATTTTGGTCGCCAAATTTATCGGTATATCGCCAAGTTGGCGACAAACTTGGCGATGGTAACCTTTCCTCTCTTTATGGTAACCCATATGGCGATGCATAGACGGAGCCCTTTCCTGATTGGTCTATTCGACTCATGGAAGTAGTGGACAACCCGGATTCGTTAGTTCCGGAAATCTTCCACATCAGCATCATTCCAGGAGTCATTCCTTTTAAGGCTAGTTTTTTTTTTTACTATAGAAGGATTTATTTATACGGTCAATTCCAAAATGTGACTAATTTTTTTTCGCACTATAAATTTAAATATTTTAAACTAGTTCAATGAAGCTTTACGCTTTTTTAAATTTCAATTTATTATCTTTCGTCAAATTATCTCTCTAAAACTACACACAGACACACACACAAAACAAGTTGGAAATTGCACGTAAAACGTAGAAAATGAGGTGCGTTCGTACGATAATGAAGTTTTAAAAATATCAATCCCATAAAATTGTAAATAGTTAATTACAATTAAAAAGTGCAGCAAACAATGTTCTCCGTATACCATTATGTAATGGAATACTTTTGTGTGGCCTTGTAAATCAATAATAAATATTCTTTTCACCACAGATTATGCAAAATGTATATTATAATATGTACTTTATAGATGCATACCAATTTTATTATGCTCGAATGAGTGTAACACCATTAAAATGCATTTGAAACATTTTTTTCCCAATTGACCATAATGTAACGGAATAGTTTTGATTATCCCTGAAATTAAACTATGCATCCGATGTTGTTTAAATTTGGAATGACGCGACAAAATTATGTAATAATTATGTATTTAAAATTTCAAACGATTAAAATGCATTTGAAACTTTCCCGATTGACCTTAAAGTAATGGAATACTTTTGGTTGTCCCTGTAATTGATCTATGCTTCCGATTTTCATAAAATATCAAATGACTCGACAAAATTATGTAATAATTATATATTTTAAATATCAAACGATTCGGTTGGGTAGTTTTTTGTTGTTATATGCAGACGGACTGAACGATAACTATAGTGCTACGTATTTTCATAATTACGAACGCACCTAAAAAGAAATGAAAAGAAAAAAATATATTAAAACGACTTTTATTTTTTAATGCTTCTTAAAAGTCATTAGTTGTTATATTTTTCTCTTTATGCTCATTTTAAAATCTGAATTCTATTTCAAAAAGCATTCTCTGGAGTTTTTTCCCATTTCTTTTAATATTGTTAAATCATCGTTTGTTCACTTAAGGCAATTTATTTCACTGAATATAAGATAATGCATTTCTCAGATATAAAATCTATCAAAATCAAATGTGCATTTGGAAAAAAAAGTTATTATTACTCTATGTGATTGTACAAATGAAATTTTAAAATAGTTTCTCGCTTTTTGTAAAACGAATGTTTTTAAGCGAATGAAAATGACTTGCTATTATTTAAATAAGAGGAATTTAAAATATAACAGCGATAAAACATTTTTATTACATTTTTTATATTCAATGTTCAGTTATTCGATCAATATTTATCTATGTCAAATTTAATATTTTATTTATTAAATTAGAAATCTTTCTTTTACTTTCTTTTCTCTTTACTAGAAGAAAGTACTGGATTCGTGAAAATTTTCGAATTCCGGTTTTCGGCGGATTTACAGGTTTTAGGGGTCAGATAATCCGAAAAACATGATTTTGAAAAATGTTTGTTTGTGAGTCTGTCGGTCTGTCGGACTGTCTGTCTGTCAGTCTAAATGTGACATAAATTTTGTGGGAAGTCTATCTCACGAACTAATTCACGGAATTTAATAAAAAAAATTTTATTCAGGTAGCCCCTGATATAGATTGATGCTGATTAGTTTTCAAAGTAAATCGCTGAGCATGTGACGCAGCCATGCTACGTTTTTGCATTATTTACGCAACTGCTGTATCTCAAGAACGAATTTACAGATTTTAATCGAACTTCTGATTCTGTTAGTCCATGACATGAATTGATTTTGTCTACATCTTAGTGCAATTCGCTCAATAGGTAGTGCTACTGTGCTGCACTTTTTCACTATTGCCGCAATAGCTATATCTCAAGAGCTAATGCACGAATTTCGATCAATCTTCAAATTCGGTTAATCCTTGACATGAGTTGGTGTTATCTACATTTTGGTGTAAATCGCTTAACAGGAAGAAGGAACAAACACTATAATTTCTTTATTTTATTTTATTTATTTATTTTTTAATTGTGGCGCTGCTATGCTACATTTTCCCGATTTTCTCAATAGCTCTATCTCAAGAAATTTTCATCCAAATTTAGATTCAACTGAACCGTGATATGAGGAGATTGTGTTTGCGTTTTGTTGTAGATTGCCCAATAGGTGGCATTGCTATGCTGATTTTTTCCAAATTCTCGCAACACCTCTATCTCTAAAACTAATGCACCAATTTTCATCGAACTTCAGATTCAGGTATGCCTTGATAAATATTATTGCTGATTATGTTTTAATGTAAATCACACAACAGGTGGCGATTTCATGTCGCAGTTTTCCCGATATCCTCTATTCTAAGAACTAATGTACGAAATTTCATCCTTTAGTATCCTCACGATACTCATAGACTGACATTTAATTTTGGAATTGTGGCAGCGAATTTTGAAGTATTAACATGGATGAGATCGAAGAAATTTTTGGAATAGCCACATCTGACCAGTTTTTTTAGGAGATATTTCCCTTTCACACCCGAATATGTAGATTCATTGCAAACATTTGTAAGCATTCAAATAGTCCGAAATCTCAAGAAAGATGTATTTAAAATAGAGCTCCTTAAAAAATTCAGCTGCAATATTTTGAAAACCTATTTTTACTGTACAAAATAAAATGTCACAGTCGATAATCTAAATGAAGAAATTAAGATTAAAGTACCATTACTATTTGCATTACTTAACATAATAAACAAATGTATTCTTCAAAAAATTAGGAATCACATTTAATTTCTAAAAGGACAAAAACAAATTGCAAATTCAAATTCTCTAGATCCAAACGAATGCGTTCATATTTAAAATTTGAAATTATACTTGGTTGAAACATTATATACAGCATCGATAGTTATGTAAATATATAACAAAATGGCACCTTGTATTTATTTATTACTTTTTATCGCAAATAATTCACAATTTCTAATTCAAAAGTATTTAACTAAGTATTTAAGTATTAAAAAGTATTTAGATATTTTATTATTCAAGCATTTCAAATTCACAAGTTTTTTTTTTTTTCCTACTTCGTAATTTACAAAATTTTAAAAGATATAATAAGGAAGCTAATTAAGTTAGTTTTTTTAATTGTGTATGCGTGTAAATGTATATCGTTAGGATAATCTCGTAATACTGAACTAAGAAATATGTTAGTTTTATAATTTAAAGAATTAAATTTCAGAGATAGCGTTGCGAATATACTGCAAAAATATGCCCCCTACCCTACATAAATCATATAAGAAATATTGTAATGGAAGTAAGGAAAATACCTCTGAACTTAAAATCTTTCAACTTTCGCAATTATTTTAGATTCATTTCATCACTGAAATCTGAGTCCTCACGTAACTTTTGATCAAAAACGACAATCTTTTATAATGGATAAAAATATTTTTTGATGCCTTTGAAAACTTTTCTTTTCAAAAGCGTAAGAAACTTCACTCGTTTTTCTAATTCTATATTATTATTTATTTAAATTATTTATTTAGTTTAACCACTTTTTTGCAACCATGTGACTTTCAAAATTGAAAATATAACTAGATATGCAAAATAGTATTAAATTTCTGCCAAGATTGAAACTTCTTTCAGAAAAAAAATCTTCATTTTTTGTGTTCAAATGCAATTTGTCTAGACTCTTATGATTATAAGGGAGATGTTTTAACTTTTTATGCACCTTGCATCACATAATTTATAAAGTTAGAAAGTTTCTAGAGTTGGAGAGTTAATAGAGATTTTCATCAGTTTTCAAAATTTAAAATTTTAAAAAATGCACGAAAAATGACACATAATTTTTTCTTTATGCTTGTTACTGTAGAATAAAGCCCCAAAACTTTTAATTAATATAAAAGTTAGTTTAAACTTTGGGGTTTTTTATAAAACTTTATAAATGTAGTTAACAGTCATGTGTTAGTTAAATTGTTCAGTTGTATATGCATTAGTGTAGTTATGATCTTATAAGCATGAATAGTTAACATTTATTTGTATATCTATGCATTATTTGAACTCAAATACTTAAAATCAATTTGCATTGCTGATTTTTCTGATAGTCCAAGAGCCGACCGCAAAAAACCCTAAGTCATCGAGCACAAGAAAAAATCCTTTATTTTCTGGAAGACTAGTAATAGAGGAATCTAATGATCCATGTCTGCCGGAAGCGAAGTAGTGCATAAGCCAAATCTTAATTTCACTAGTATTTGACTTGTAGGTTTAGCATTGTGTTTGCCGTACAATAAAAAGTAGAAAAAGTGGAAAACTGCAAGAAAACACAATGCTAATTCTATGAGTCAACTACTAGTGATATCAATTTTTAGCTTATGCACCACTTCTCTTCCGGCAGACATGGATCATTAGATTCCTCTATTACTACTCGTGTATAAAATAAAGGATTTTTTCTTGTGCTCGATGACTTAAGGATTTGTGCTGTCGGCTCTTCGACTATGATGATTTAACAAAACAATAATAAAAATTACCGTTACTTGAATACACTATGTGTACCAAGTGTTCCAAAAATGGCTGATGGATTTTAAAATTCAATAACTTGCAAACGGTGACAGCTATTTTAAAAAATTTTGCAGGAGGGTTATGTATAATACCAGGAGTTTTTTTACCGTAATTTTTTATTTTAGTTCTCATATCAAACAATAGGTGGCGCTGACGGCAATTGAAGGCCAGGTGATCAGTGCTGACAAGGAAGGTCTCCATTGGGGGCATACTCAGAATTTTTTGAAAAAAATACGAATTAAACTACTCATGTAGGTAATAAAGGATCAGTAAAAATTAGCGGCGGAATTACATTATTAGATATGTAAAAAAATAAAATAGTTTGGAATAATTGGCGTGAAAAGCTAAAAGCGACGCGGAATTTGGCGAACAGTGCATTTCCTCGCCAAAAGCAGACGATTTTAACAAATCTGAAAATTGATTTTAATTGACTTCATTGTTAAAAATCTGCAGCATTTACTGCAACGTCACTCCACTACTTTTATAGAATATCTCTCTTCTGACCAATGAGAATGTCACGGTGTCATACACTGTGTCATACACTGTTAAAAATCTGCTGCATTTTGTTGCAACGCACTCCACCGCTTGTATATAATATCTCTATTCCAACCAATGAGAAAGCTCCATTTCACGACCAAGTAACCGTTTTCTATACAAGCAAGGGAATGCGTTGCAACAAAATGCAGCAGATTTTTAACAGTGAATTTTTCAATTTGGAACAATTTTAATCAATTTAAATTGTGTTTTAAATGATAAAATATATTAATTTCATTTTGTTATAAGTACATATAAACGTATGTGACAAAATTACACTTAATGTAAAGTAAAAATGCAAAACTAAAATTACTTAAACTAAACTTATTTAAATAAATTGAACATAGAAAGTTTTTCTTTAAAAAGTATTCGAAGCGTAAAAGCGTATTTTTCAAAATTTCGTTTTTTCGCCAACCGGAGATAAATCGCCAAATAAACGAAATTTTTATTATTTTTTTACGGACGTTATAAGGAGGTTCCGCCGAAATTTTTTTATAAACATATATAACTATATGAGAAGAACATTCTGTAATTTTTTCAGATTTTTCTGAGTATGCCCGTATGGAGACCTTCCTTGTGAGTGAAGTGTCGACCTGGCCTTCAATCGCCGTCAGCGCCACCTATTGTTTGATATGCAAACTAAATTAAGAAATTACGGTAAAAAAAAACTCCTGAGATTGTACAAGTACATAACCCTGCTGCAAAAAATTTTTAAATAGCTGTCACCGTTTGCAAGTTATTCAATTTTAAAATCCATCAGTCATTTTTGGGACACCCGGTATGTACATTAGGGTTGGCAAAAAAATGCATAAATTGATTTTCAGTACAGCGGAAAAGTTGCAAATTGTTGAAACTAAAATTTGTGTAAAAAATATAAAAATAAATAAAATTGGTTTAGGGGCCGTCCATAAATGATATCACGCTTGTAGTTTTTCACGCATTTTATGCATTAATTATAATTTTAAGTTTTATGTAATAAATACTAAAATAAGCATTAAAATCCCGATAATCGTTTAGAAATAATTTTCGAAATAAATATACATTGTAACAAGGATTTTTAACAGAAGTTTCTAGAAGATTCAAATAGAAGAAACCGAACATCACAACGCAGGCCGCCAAGTAATTTTTGAATTATATTTAAGGGTGTATTCGAAAAAACGCTTTTTCACCTTCAACAGCTCGAAATTTTCTGGTACAATTTCAGACACATTTTTAAAAGTAAGAAACATGAAACATGCTGAAAGGATTTTCAAGGTGCCGTGTGATGTCATTTTACGCTCCATTCATTAGAATTTGATTTATGAACTTGTTATAATCTTCTCAGTATGACACTTTTTTTTCGTTCCAAAATCTGTCCAAAATGCAGTTTTTGATTGCTTTTTTTGCAATATTTTCTGCTTTTATCAAAGAATCGACAGTCACGGCACTTTGAGTAGTTTCTAAATAAGAGAATCTGCGAGTTTGATGAGTTTGAGAGCAAAAGTGAATTCAAAAATAAATCGGAAATTAAGCAGTTTGAATCGAAATACACCCTTAAAAGCCATCTGAGTTGGTGTTGGTTTTGCAAAGCTAAAAATAAATTGCGTATTAGAAGTTCCAAACTTTCATCCCACATCATTGTTTAAAATTACTTCACGAAACAACTTCGCAATTGCTATGATGGTAACAGGTACCGACTAATCCAAATATAAGTCAAAATAAAATATAAGTATTGAAAATGCATCAAGTATGATACATTATTTTTATGTAGCCTCCCCTCTTCCCCACAAGAATATAGCACTGTTTAGTAGATGTTATTAATAATCCATTGGTACCAAATATATATTTTCAAGATGATTTAATTGAAAAATAGTTATAGATGTTGTGGTTTTGTTGCGAGAAGGTGCATTTATATAAATTGAATAAATATAAGTAAGATCAGGTTGGGTAATTATGTCCAGGGAGGTAGTTGTGACCACCGCCATTAGGAGAAAACTGTGTATGCGGCAAAATATTGCTTCAAGCTTAGATATCAACTTTATACTGTATTTTTCCTTTTAGATATTCTTTATCACTAGTCTGAAGCATTTTTGTGATTCAAATAGCAATTTGAACAAAGTCTACCAAAATTTTTGTTAAAGGGATTTCTCAGTATGGTGTTCTAATGGTCTTAATTACCCCTAAACAAGTGTGTGTAGGCAAGTATAAAGAAGAAATATAGTAGTCATAATTTCCTTACTAGTTGTCTTAATTACACCAAATTTTTGTGATTGTGATTTTTTGATGGAGTAATTATAATCATACTTTTGACTTAATAAAACAAGTTGGAAATTGCACGTGAAGCGTAGCAAATGAGGTGCGTTCGTACGATAACGAAGTTCTTAAAATATCACTCTCATATATCAATCTCATAAAATTGTAAATAATTACAATTAAAATGCGCACTAAACAATCTTCTCCCTATACGATTATGCAATGGAATACTTTTGTGTGGCCTTGTAAATCAATAACGAGTGTTCTTTGCACCACAGATTGTGCAAAATGTTTATATAATATGTACTTTATAGATACATATGCATTTTATTATGTTCGAATGAGTGTAACACCATTAAAATGCATTTGAAACATTTTCCCCCATTGACCGTAATGTAACGGAATACTTCTGATTGCCCCTGTAATTGAACTATGCATCCGATTTTAATAAAATTTGAAATAACTGGACAAAATTAGGTAATAATTAGGTATTTCAAATTTAAAATGATTAGAATCCATTTGAAACTTTTTTCCCCATTGACCGTAATGTAACGGAGTAGTTTTGATTGTCCCTGTAATTGATCTATGCATCCGATTTTCATAAAACTTGAAATGTCTCGACAAAATTCTGTAATAATTATGTATTTTAAATTTCAAACGATTCGGTCGGGTAGTTTTTGCGTTGTTATATGCGGACGGACTGAACGACAAGAATAGGTGCTACTTATTTGCATAATTACGAACGCGCCTAAAAAAGGGAGGGGACTATGTAAATTAAAAATTTAAGGGTGTTCTTAAAGGGTCGAAATTTCCTCCTGTGTACTAAAAACACCACTTTTCGAAATAGAAAAAAAAAAAAAAAAGAAAAATAATAACAATGTTCACAATGTGTAAAGTGATCATAATTACTCCTCTTGACTCTAAATGATGAAACATGAAAAAAAAAATTATTTCAAGAACAATCTTAATCTTACACTAAAAGATTTTTTTAATAATATTTTTAAAAAAATATTCGAATTCTATGTATCGGTCTAATAATGGGAAAAAGAGTAAAAAATAAATAAATATTTTCAAATTTTCAGCTAAAATCTCATATTTTATGGCGTATGCCCTATGTACACAATTAGGGTTTTTAAATATTGTATTGCTACATTTTGCAATTAAATGGGCTTTAATTAAATAATTTTATCTGATCAACACTCCACAATTTTATCTACATTAATATTTTTCAGTATTCAGTAAAAAAAAAGGAAATTTTGCCATAATAGCTTATTCAACAATTTTTTTGTTTCCAATTAACAAATTCTAATTTTTTGTCAAATGCAGTCGCCTGACATGGACAAAATAAAGTTATTTCATTCTTTGAATTGTTTTTTATCAGTTACAGCGATCATATTGGCCAAATTTATGACACATAAGGGAATTACAGTCGAGTCTCTGTATAACGAAATCCATTGTTCCTGTAAATAATTCGTTATACAGAGAAATTTGTTGCATAGAGAATGACGGTAAAATTCCTATTTAATGAGTAAATGTGAACAAATATAATTTTTGATGCGTTTAATTAAGAATTTGAAACGTTTAACTATAAATATTAACCCAATATTCCATTTCTTAATTATTTAAACAATTTCAAAAAACAAAACAGAACAGACATTTATTTGAAATCTTAATGAAAATTAAATAGGGAAGCCTTGCATTAATTTTAGACGAAGAAATTTGTAATTTTTTGCTGTTTTGATTTAAAAATTTTTACACTCTCGAAAAAAGGTTAAATGTCTTCTTCGACCTCAGAATCCATATTATCCTCTAGTAGGAAAAATCCGGGGCTTTTAATTCAATTGTAAATTGTTTTTCTTCAATTAATTCCATTGACCCCGCTTTTATATGTGTAACAATCAAATTGACACTGTTTTGAGAAGGATGTTGAAAGGTGTGTGGGTCGGGGGAGGGAAGGAATGCCTTAAACTTCAAGAACAAGAAAATAAGAAAATTAAAAAAATCTCAGCACTGAACAATAAATCAGAAATAAGGGATAGAAAATTGATTCCATGTGATTTCGAAATTTTTTAAAAAGAATTAAAGAAAAAGAAAATTTATGAAAATATTTGTTATATGGAGCTAGATATTTCGCTATATAGAGACTGTTTTTTATGTAATCATGTGGGAAGGGGACCGTTCCCACTAAAAATTCGTTATACAAAGAAATCCGAAGTTTGGAGTTTCGTTATAGAGAGACTCGACTGTACAGTGTTTTTAGATATGTGTCATACGTGGAACACCGTGCAGTGAAGGGTTGATTTTCCGAAAAGTATCTAATAAAAGATAAATAAAAATGTTTTATTTTCAAATAAATCCATATTTTCCTTTTTCTTTTTAAATTTTTTATTCATTCCTACAACTAAAAACGTGTCTCGAATATAGCTCAAATAAAGAAATATGTATACAAAAATAAATAGCATTATTTCCGGGTGTCATATTTTTCATCTTGCAAAGCTCATCGGAAAATTCTAAGATCTTTTTCACAAGTTTTATTTTACTTATGTTTACAATATTTTGGATTTCCGTCTCGTCGCTTGGAGAATAAATATGAGTGTAGTAGCAGAAACATGAATGACAATTCTATAAAAAAAAAATAATAATAATAAAGGTACGGTAAAGATTTTCAAACGGCCTTACAACGAAGGGATTTAAAAGACAAGAAATTAACTAGATGGGAAAATATACATTTTTCCCTTGAAAAAAAAGTTGATAAGACTGTAAATTTCGGAATCTTATGGAATTTAATCTTTCTAATTTTTCTAGTCTTTCTAATCTAATTTTCATTTTTAACAGATAGAATTAAAGTTAAAAATAAATTTTAGTAGATAGAAAGATATCATACAATTCTTAAGCAAAAAAAAAACAAAAACTTTTTTTATTAACTAAAGAGTTTTTTTTATCATTAAAATGTTAAGAAAAATTAAAACATTTAAACTCTTAAGAAAACCTGATGATTATATTTATAAATTTCTAGTAGAAATATTTAGAAGAAAACTACAAGAAAATAAAGATAAGAAAGATAACTATGAACTTTTAAAAAATGTCATCTTTATCTGCTTTTCTTTCTACATTTGAAACTTGAGTTATTAGATAATTTTCTGCCAACGTCAGTTTTTTTTCTATCCAGAGAAATAACTTTCTTACTGGTTTTTACAACTTTATTTCACACAGCCGTAATAAAATCCGACGCATTTTCATATTTTTGATATTAGTTTTTTTTTTTTTTTTTTTTTTGATAACTTTTACTCTTATTGAAAAGGTGTTCAAAGTTGAAAAATACAGCAGGATGAATAAAATTAAATTAAATTTCCCACACGAGAAAGCATTTTCATCTTAAGATTCAAATATAGTTTGTTAGGTCCTTTGTGATTGTGCGTCATAAGTTTTTAATTTTTTCACATATAAATGTAATTCGTCTTACTTCTCTTTCTAATTTAATAGGATGAAAAGGTTTAAGATTTTATAAAAATTTTATTACCTTTCAAAGTTTAAAATTTTAAGTTCCACGAAATATTGACACCTAATATACTTGCTTATTTATTTAGCATTATAATGTGGGACCTTCAATTCATATAAAAGTTATTAAAGAGTGTAAAATGTTATGGAAAAGTTTTATGAAAATATATGTAATGTTACAAATATTCATCCATCTCGAATACAATATAAAAATTGAGTATTAAGCCATAATACAAGATGTTAAATCTGGAACAACACTCATACATTATAAATTTAATAAGTTATGAACTACATAAAAATGTAAATTATATCCCGGTATTGTATTCTTTCACAAATCATTCGTCATGTAAATGTTACCGAAAAAAAATTCGCAGATTCTTTTCTAGATTTATTTTACTTATGTTTACAATTCTTTGGTATTTCTTATTTGTCGCTTCGGGAATAAATATAAGCTTAACAGCAGAAATATGAATGACAATTTGAGATAAAATAAAAGCAACAGAAAGAATTTTAAAGAACTTGGAGAACAAAAGGATTTCAAAAGGAAAAGTTATTTGGATTTTTAAAATGCATGCTGTTTTATAGGAGAAAAAAAATGTAATATGAAGATATGCAAATAAAAAGATTGATAATTTATTTGCACATATAACATGGAATCCCTAATTAGGAAATCTTTAAAAAACTATATAATTCCTAACTATATTTCATAACTATAAAATTTCTAAACAGTTTTAAACTAGTTAGATATAGCAAAGCCAAATCTTACTACTATCTCATACATGTTTAAACTACAAAACTCGCTATCACAGTGCCAAAATTAAATGCCATTATACGGATTGATACGATGCACCGTATAATAATATGACATCATGAGAATTCCAAAGATATGGAATTCCGTGCATTAGTTCTTTAGGTATGACTATCCCTATATCGTGTAAATTCTACAAAAAAGACGATGTACACCAAACCATAAACAAAACCAATTCATATCAAGGATTAACAGAATATGAAGTTTCGTTGAAATATGTGCATTAGTTCTTAAAATAGAGCTGTTGCGAAAATCGTAACAAATGTTGCATAGCAGCGTAACTTGTTGAGTGATTTACAACAAAATGTTCTAAACGTCAATATATGTCAAGGACTAACCGAATCTGAAATTTAATGAAAATCCATTCATTAGTTCTTGAGATTGAGCACTTGCGGAAAATCGTGAAAAATGCTTCATAGCAGTGCCACCAATTGAGTGATTTACACAAAAAACGAAGCAGCACCAATTTTTTATCAAGAACTAACGGAATATAATTTTTCATTAAATTCCATGAATTAATTCTTGATAAAGAGCGCCCGCAAAATTTCTTCTCTATACAGGCACACAGATTCACAGACAGACTCACTTAAGAGGCTACTTCACTCAAATGAAAAGACCCGTTCGCTAATGCTAATCCTATGGGAGAAATTTATAAAAATATCTCGGTTGCATTTCTATATTTTTAGATCATTCTTTTTGCATTGGATAACTCAGATCGATCTGAATGGAGGTCGTTTTTTAGTTTTTCGATTTTAATTGCAGATATTTTTTATGGGGTTGCTTTCGCTTTCCAAACCGGTTCCAAAAATGAAAGCGTCCCTGTAAAAAAATAACTGTAAACAAAATGAAAAAAGTAACTAACGTCATGCATACAGATCGATCTCAGATATCCAAAGTCAAAAAATCATTTAAAAATATTGAAATGCAACCGAGATATCTGTATAAATTTCTTCCATAGGATTAGCATTAGTGAATGGGTCTTTTCATTTGACTGAATTAGCCCCTTAAGTACACGCAGGCACACATTTTGTAAAAATATGCTTTTCGTGATCCCTGACCTTTTAAAGCGTGTAAATCTGTAAAAAATCGAAATTCGAAATATTTCAAGAATCCAATTTTTTTTTTTTTTTTTTTTTTTTTTTTTTTTTTTTTTTGTAAAGATATAAAATAATAACAAGTTGGAAATTGCACGTAGCAAATGAGGCGCGTTCGTACGGTAACGAAGCTTTAAAAATATTCAGATCTTGGTGATATAGTAGAGCGTACTTCGGATACAGTATAGTAGTCGAAATCTTTGTGTTTCTGTTAATATGCAGGAAGTAATTTTTATTGCGACTCAGCAACGTATATCTTATTCATAAAATGTGAAATAGTTGAATATAATTAAAACATGCCCCAAACAATGTTTTCCCGTATAGCATTATGTACTGGAATACTTTTGTGTGGCCCTGTAATTTAATAATAAAAATTCTTTGCATCACAGATTGTACAGAATGCATATTTTAGTATATACTTGATAGATTCATACCAATTCTATTATGTTCGAATGAGTGTAACATCATTAAAATGCATTTGAAAAAATTTCCCATTGACCATAATGTAATGGAATACTTTTGATTGTCCCTGTAAATGATCTATGCATCCGACTTTCATAACATTTGAAATGACTCGACAAAATTACGTAATAATTATATGTTTTAAATTTCAAACGATTAAAATGCATTGGAAACTTTTTTCTCCATTGACGTAATGTAACCGAATCCTTTCGATTGTCCCTGTAATTGATCTATACATCCGATTGTCATAACATTTGAAATGACTCGATAAAATGACTCAATAATTATATGTTTTAAATTTCAAACGATCAAAATGCATTGGAAACTTTTTTTTCTCCATTGACCGTAATGTAACGGAATCCTTTTGATTGTCCCTGTAATTGATCTATGCATCCGATTGTCATAACATTTGAAATGACTCGATAAAATTACTCAATAATTATATGTTTTAAATTTCAAACGATTAAAATGCATTTGAAACTTTTTCCCCATTGACCGTAATGTAACGGAATCCTTTTGATTGTCCCTGTAATTGATCTATGCATCCGATTTTCATAAAATTTGAAATGACTCGACAAAATTATTTATTTATTTATTTATTGAAATGCACACTACAGAAAAACCCATTTACAGTGTTGCAAGAACATCAAGAGACACAAGACTACAGAAATATATACACATCTATACTAATAAAAGAACAAAACGCTCTGTCTGTGTGTGTGTCTGTGTGTGTGTCTGCGATGGCTAGCAAAATCTACAGCACGTACAAAGCTCAAAATTTTTTTTAGAGTAGCCCAATATCTCTCCTGATGCACCTGAGCTTCAGAATTTCAAAATTCCAATTATTAACTGAGTAATTAATTAAAATCAAGAGGTCACTCTCATAAAAAATCATCTTTTTCCCAATTTTTTTCTCTTTCATTTGTTTACGGTTGGTTGGTTGTGTAAAAATTTTCGCAGAAGTGATAAGAAAGCTGAGACAGAATTAAAGAAACCCATGGAGGAATAAGATAAGTGGAGGTGAAGTAAGCTCAAAAAAGGTTTGCGATATGAAACCATTTATCGTTCAAATTTAATGTGGCAAACAAAAGGACGTGGAAGAGATTTTGTATTATAAGACGAATTGAAAGAAATGAATTACAGTTGAAGCATATTTCAAGAGGAAATAGCAAATTTTTAAAATGGTCTTCGTTCTATTATTATTTATTAGAATAAATATTCGCTTTTAAAATGAAGGAAATTGGAAAATTAGCAATAATTAAATATCAAATTAAAATTAAATAAGATATTGAAAACATTTAATACGAATTAAAAATTGTATAACTAAAAGTTTCCTTCATTAATGTAATTTTCAATACTTTATAACGTAGATGAAAAATGTTTATGACTTAATAATTGCATGTAAATAAATATTTAAAATATAATGATGAAAACATTCTTTTAAAATCATGTATGAAAACTTAAGTAATAAATATTAATCTAAAATATAAATTTCTGACTGCAGACGATTTTAATGTACTAACAAAATAATGTTATATTTTCAAGCAAAACGTTAAAATAATTTTCTATATTGATATTTAAAACACATATGATAAAATAATTAATAAATTTTTACCGGTGAAGCGATAAATTAGTTCTTTTTTTAAAAACGAGAGAAAAAAAAATACAGGTTTAAACCTGTTTCAATTGATAGCGAAATTTTAAAATGGAGGGTCAAAATCACAGTCCGGTGAAATCCAAACACCTCATTGGTCATTGAGCCGCGTCCTTTTCAGGGAACAATCTCTTAGCAGTTGGGTAAATGTTGTCATACTCCTTTTTCCGAGAAAAAATCGTAGCGGCAGTTTTGAAGTAAATCTTATCTCTTTTCATTTATAATCTAAATTTTTCACTCTCATTTTATAAAATGGCATCAAAATATCTTAATTGAGTTAATTTCGATGGTTTATCTTAAATAAGAACAGACGGTAACAATCGCTTAAAAAATACTTTCCCCCTCACCTTTTTCAAATGGAGAAACAAGTTCGTGATTTTCACCCTTACCACTCGACCAATGGGGTGGCTGGATTTCACTTGACTGTGATTTTGGCCCTTCATTTTAAAATTTCGCCAATTGATAGGCGTGTCAAAGCACGTGCTTTTGTTGGTACTTATTGGACTTAATGTAGGGTTACATCTTAAGCATCATCTCCAGAGATAATACCTCCACTCTATTAATTTCTTTTTACTCTATGAAAGAAACCAATTTGAGATTTTGACATTTCAAAAGTGACTGTTTTTTTCCCAAAGACCTTTAAAATTCATAGACTGGCAAAATGTCAGTTTAACTTAGGATTTTTGAACATAGCTATTAGGTCAGATCGTTGGTACTTCGTACATTAGAATGTATTTGTGGTTGGCTATGTTGCAGTTAATATATGTATATGTATATATGAGGCTTTTTTAGCAGTTTTTTTAAATCATTGATTAAATTTGAATGCATTTATTTAAGTTAAAATTTTATTAAGACTTTAATTTGTTTTTAAAACAAAAATGAAATGGCTCTTTGACGTACAATTTTTCGAATAGGCAGACGATTCATACACAGTAATAAATAATCAAATAGCAAAATAAATTATATATAAAAAATAGTCACTAAAAGAATAGTAGCAAAACATAATGTTTAGGCGTATTAACACATAACCCGATCCCAACCAGAAAAAAACAGACTATACTCCGATCCAAGCAAGACAAAAATTTCATGAGCATAAACGCGACCCGAACCTAAAAATTCCATTTGAAAAAAAACTATGGATTTGATATTTGACCCGATTCAAATCTGAATCCCACAAAAATATTCAAATGAAGCATACCCCAATTCGATCAAAGAAAAATAATGTTCGTGTATATGCAACCCGACCCGAACCTAAAATTTTTCTCTGAAAAAACCCAAAAAATGACCAGAACGAAACCTGAAATCGATAAAAATATTCCAAAGAACTATAACCTGATAAGAGCAAGACAAAAAAACTTCCATGAACATAAACCTGACTCGAACCTAAAAAATTCCATTTGAAAAAAAAGCCTGAAGTTTTATGCAAACTACATCTGAATCCGATCAAAATATTCGAAAGAACCATAACCGGATTCGAATAAGAGAAAATAATTTTCGTGGACATGAAACCGATCGGAACCTAAAATTCCATTTGAAAAAAATACCTGAAATTTGAATCGACAAAAATATTCCACAGAACCATACCCGGACCTGAACAAGACAAAAAAATTTCCATGAACATGAACCCAATCCGAACCTAAAAAATGAACTAAATCTGAATCTGACAAAAATATTCCAGAGAAGCATATCCTTATTCGAACAATGCAGAATAATTTCCGTTGATGCGCAACCCAACCTGAACCTAAAAATTCCATTAAAAAGCCGAAATCTGAATTGAACGACATCTGAACCCTTAAAAAATATTCCAAAGAACCAAAACCCGATCCGAGCAAGACAAAATAATTTCCCTGGACATGAATCCAACCAGAACCTTAAAAATCAATTAAAAAAAAATACCTGAAATCTGAATCGAACCAAATCTGAATCCGACGAAAATAGTCCAAATAACTATAACCAGATACGAACAAGACAATATAATTTCCATGGACATAATCCCCATTCCAAACCAAAAAATTTGTAAAAAAAAGAAAAAAAAATCCCGAAATTTGTACCAAACTTAATCTGAACCTAACAAAAATATTTCAGTGAAGTATAACCTCATTTGAACTAGGTAAAATAATTTCCATATAAGTACAACCCGACCCGAACTTAAAAATCCCATTTGAAGGGAAAAAAAAACCCCACGAAATCTGAATTGAAACGAATCTAAACTGAACACAAATATTCCACACAATCATAACCGTATCCGAAGAAGACAAAATAATTTCCATGAACATGAATCCAATCCGAACCTAAAATTCGGATGTTCTACAAAACATAATGCGCTTCGTAGCGGTGGAAAGTGAAACTAAGTACTTAGCGCGAGATGGTTAAAATATTTTGTTTATAGTTAATGTTAAATTAGAACTAGGTTACGGTTAGATAACAGTTAGGTTGCAATTACGTTCCGGTGACCCTTTTGTTATTTTATTTTCCGGTTAGGTTACAGTTAGGTCATGGTTAAGTTACAGTTAGGTTAAGGTTAATTTGCGGTTAGGTTGTGGTTAGATTATGGGTAGGTTATGATTAGGTGACGGCCAAGTTACATTTATGGTATATTTAACTTGCAGTTAGGTTACTGTTAAGATACAGCTAAGTTACAGACAAGTTATGATTCCGATACAATTAGGTTACGGTTAGGATTTTGTTCATAGAATGAACATTAGGCATGTTTGATAAAAAAATATACACCTATTTTTGTAAAATGGCTCTGAATTTATAATATTATATACTAACCTTTTAGCGAATCATCGAGAATCGATTTCATTCACGGTATAGTCAGATTTAAGAGTGATATATAATTAGTTTGAAATTCAAAATATTTCACTTGGGATATCTATGTGAAAAAAGTATTTAGTTAAGTCACTTAACAGTAATTTTAAGGATAAATATCAACACGAAATCGTTGGACACATATTCCCTCCTGCGTTTCCCATTGCAGTCATTTTAGGTATTTTTGCAGCTAAATATTAGTTTTTTAAAAAACCAATTTTTGACACAGTCAGGGGGCACGTATTTAATATAATGTACACTGTAAAAAATTTGACCCTTTTGCTGTATCATCACTCCCCCGCTTTTATAGAATATATCTCTTTTGACCTATGACAATGCTCCAAAATAGGCTGAAGTAATCATTTTCTATAAAAGCGGTGGAGTGACGATGCAGCAAAAGGGTCAAATTCTTAACAGTGTATTAACACATATTTTGAGTTGAAGATAAAATCATAAAATTTTCAAGTTCGTTTAACATTATTATAACGGACCCGGGCAACGCCGGGCGGGTCAGCTAGTATATATATAAAACACAAATAATTACAATAATATAATTACATGTAATAAAAAATTATGTTAAAAATTATGTTATAATTATGTATTTTAAATTTCAAACGATTCGGTTGGGTAGTTTTTGTGTTGTTATATGCGGACAGCCAGACAGACGGACTGAGCGACAACAATAGGTGCTATGTATTTACATATTTACGAACGCACCTAAAAATTGTAAAAAAGTGAAAAATTAAAAGATGGTATTTTAACATACCTGTTAAATTAAAAGCAATGTGCTTTCTCTCTAAATATGCAGATTGGTGGAAAACTAAAATAGGTAAAAGCTTCCGATTTCAAAATAATAATAATAATAATAATAATAATAATAATAATAATAATAATAATAATAATAATAATAAATTGTATATATTAACTACGGTATTCAACTCCGGTTCCTAAAGTTACAGAACGTAGAAGAAAAATATATTTTCAATAAAATTTTAATCAGATTCCTTTCATGTGATTGAATTTACAAGAAGAAAATTATTATATGAAATATCGAAAAAGTACATGCATTCAAAAAATTACATTAGATGCTCAAATGTGTCACTGGCAGTTTCTAGCAAGTGATTGGTGTAATTTTTCTTTGATTCTAAGTGATTCACGAAGATTTGCAACAACGACTGAAAGTCTTGGATTGAGATCCTCCTGAGATTCAACTGGTATCTCATAGACGGGACATCTGAATCTTTCGAAATGGTACGACATCTAGGGTTGCCAGATTAAACCATTTTCTTGCAAATGGTACGATTTTTAGCATTTATTAGACCTGTCGCGCGGTGTGCGTTTAAATGTGTCACGTATGACGATTTTTTCCGTTTTTCTACCATATCTTACTTTTCAAAGCTTGAAGAAATTTTTCTTCTGGAATTTGCTTCAAAATTCCACTTTTTGCGAAAAAAAACACTATATACATTCGCATCATAAGCAAAATCGGCTTATTTACGACCAGGATGACAAAAATCTTGGTAGAGTTGTGTAACATTAATTGTGCATTCACTAACAAGGAAGGTCTCCATTGGGGGCATACTCAGAATTTTTTGAAAAAAATACGAATTAAACTACTCATGTAGGTAACAAAGGATCAGTGAAAATTAGCGGCGGAATTACATTATTAGATATGTAAAAAAATAAAATAGTTTGGAATAATTGGCGTGAAAAGCTGAAAGCGACGCGGGATTTGGCGAGCAATGCATTTCCTCGCCAAAAGCAGACGATTTTAACGAATCTGAAAATTGATTTTAATTGATTTCACTGTTAAAAATCTGCAGCATTTACTGCAACGTCACTCCACTACTTTTATAGAATATCTCTCTTCTGACCAATGAGAATGCTCCATAGCACGGCGAATTGACGTGTCATACACTGTTAAAAATCGCTGCATTTTGTTGCAACGCACTCCACCGCTTGTATATAATATCTCTATTCCAACCAATGAGAAAGCTCCATTTCACGGCCAAGTAACCGTTTTCTATACAAGCAAGGGAGTGCGTTGCAACAAAATGCAGCAGATTTTAACAGTGTATTTTTCAATTTGGAACAATTTTAATCAATTTAAATTGTGTTTTAAATGATAAAATATATTAATTTCATTTTGTTATAAGTACATATAAACGTATATGACAAAATTACACTTAAAGTAAAGTAAAAATGCAAAACTAAAATTACTTAAACTAATTTAAATAAATTGAACGTAGAAAGTTTTTTCTTTAAAAAGTATTCGAAGCGTAGAAGCGTATTTTTCAAAATTTCATTTTTTCGCCAACCGGAGATAAATTGCCAAATAAACGAAATTTTTATTATTTTTTTACGGACGTTATGAGGAGGTTCCGCCGAAATTTTTTTTATAAACGTATATAACTATATGAGAAGAACATTCTGTAATTTTTTCAGATTTTTCTGAGTATGCCCGTATGGAGACCTTCCTTGTAAGTTTTGCGTAGGATTAGACCGTCTGAACTTAACTTTATTGTAGATCACCAGTTTCTTCATTATAAAAAAATTTATTTAGTATATCTTATCTGTATCTTAAGTTTGTATTATTTTGTTTGATTTAACATCTCCCTTTATGCTTAAAATACAAATATTTATTTTTGTATGGTGTTCATTACTAAAATTTTCAGGATCGGCATTGAACAATAGGATGTTTTTATTTACTTTTGTTTGTGCAATTCAATTAATTTTACACTAGATTGGGAAATGTTAAAACAATATTTATTAAATTTTAATTAATTTTTTAAAATTTATATAATTTCAAATTTTTTCCGGTTGTTCTTTCAGTAATATTTAAATACAAAAGAAAAGTGATACTTTCAATTCGCATGGCGGATTTATATTTTATCGAGTTGGAAACTACAGTATATGGCCAAGGTTGACAGATTACATGTAATTTTTTTTTTTTTTTTTTTTTTTTTTTTTTTTAAATACTTTGAAAAAATGCACGCGGTATTATCACGAAACTTCAGTTATGTAAAACGGAATATTACAAATCCTCGAAGATTTCTTTTTCCTAAATGCCGTAGGATATGTCAACAAATTGAAATATATTTTGGATAAAAATACTAAAACTATTATAGCAAAAGCGTTCAAACTGCAATTACAATTAAGTGACTTATTGTATTAAAATGTGTTCTGTTTCATAAGGATAGCAAGTACACTCGTAGAGAAATTATGGTTTTTAGATGAAATAGTCCTAAATTTTGCATATTTTTTCGCTCGTAATTTTCACAGTTCTTAATATATAAAAAGTGATAATTTCCGAAAATATGAAAAACAAAATGCACATAGAATCCTTTAATCATAATAAAAAAAATAATAATAATAATTGTATAAAAAATCAATAGGTTAACTAAATAATGATTTGCTGCGCACGATCGAATGGAATCAAAATGTAATGCACATAATGTATTAGCTAAGTATGTAGAGCAACTTTTGTGAAAGTCTAAGTATATAGCTTGAAAATTCTGAAATAAAATTTAGAATAAGCTCAGATAGAATAAGCTCAAAATCTGTTGTTTCCGAAATAAAACAAAAAGATTGGTGACTGCATTATTTTCAAATAAATTTGTATGTGAATTCTGGTGTCATTCAGCAATTTCAAGATTTTTGCATTGTAAGGGCACTGCGACTTAAAGGGTTAAAGCAGAATTCTGTAATAAGCATTTCCATTTACACAGATCTTGCTACTTTTCTTTATGTATACATTTCTTCGTTACATATATGTGGTATTGTTGAAAATCTGTCGATAAACATTCAGTCGAAAGCGTGATAATTCCGTTTAGTGTTGCGTGAATTCACTTCAGGGAACACCGACATTTTACCGATCATTAATGCAGGCCGTGGAGTGGTCAATAGGCAATAGAATAATTTCGACTCAGAAATTATTCTCCATAAAATAACTATGACACCTGCTTAGCTTTTATATTTATTAACATCACATCAGATAAATAAATAAAAAAAACAGTTCCCACTTTAATGCTAAAGCTATAAGTCTTGCTGTGACAAATCAAGTGGAAACGATAAGAAATTTAATATAATGAAATCTGGCTTCATATTGGAACTTCCAGGCACGATAAGATCTCAATGCGTTCAAATTTGCGCAAATTTTCAAGTTTTTGCCGAATGCTCCTGCTTTTTGACGGAACTCACAAGGATACAAATCATGAAGTCACGTGCTTCTAATTAATACGGAACAAGAACATCACGCGAAAAGGTCCAATGAGAATAATTCTGAAAAGAGTTCTGTGAAAATGCGTAATGAGCTAAAAATATCAAGAGTAAACAAATATCGAGGGCGCGAAAGATCTTGGAATAAAAATAACTAATACAAAAGAGAAATGTCTTTTTTAAAAACATTTGAATTCACGCTAAATAACAAAACCTGGTCAAAAATTATGAGGCCGTTTAGGTATAAACTGAAATCTTTATATTTAAATAAATTCTATGTAAAAAAGGAAGAATTTACGGAAATTGTACTGCCAATCGGGATACCGGTATAATGTATTGTTTTTAAAATTGAAAAATTCCCGTAAATGCTAGAAAATTTTCCAACAAAAAAGGAACATTTTCTGGAATTTACGTAAATTTTTCCGTTAAGGGGGCAGATCAGGTTGAGCAGCCGGAAAATAACGATAATTTGACAATTGCGAAAAACACTGTAGTTTCAAAACCAATTAATACAATACAACAGTTTTTTTCTATCATATCATATCATATATATTATAAAGCAAAAGTTCTGAAACTTCCAAACGAGTGTTTTCAAAAACTACCCGATGGATTTTTTCGCCGGTTGTATCATTTGATAGGAAATTTTTTTCCGAAGGTTTATGATTCAAATTTACAGGGATAAATCTGATTTTTCGTAGTAAATTTCGTATTTTTCGGTTATTTTTGACAAAAGGGTTGCCAGTAGCTGTTTTTGGCGAAAATTATAATTGCTAAAAGAATTAAAATGGCTATATCTATTAGAAATATTACAAATATCTTGCAAATATTAGCAGAAAATAACTACTGATAATATTAATAATAATAAAGAAAGACCGCTTAAATGAGGCGTAATATTATAAAAATATATTTATCTTGAAAATGAAAAAAATATTTGTAATGCTTAAAAAATAAATTAACGCGAAATATAACAATTGGTTCAACTTTTGGCGACTTATCCCTGGTGTTAGAATAAAACATGAATTTCAGAAATTGATTAAATGAATTTTGAATTATAGTTATTTCCCTTTTTATTATTTTCTTTCTCTTTTTTTATCGAATTTCCGTATAATATAACTTACAGCAGGAAAAAGCAGATCTGATTGTAAAAGACACTGCAAGTTGTGAGTTACTATTCGTTTCTTCCATTTTCATCTTGCTTTTGTCGCCAAAGAATGTGTTTTTAAGCCGAAAATGCACTACTGACTTAATGCCTGACTTGGGTGCTTAATGGTCGCAATAATGTTTTTTTTTTTTTTTTTTTTTTTTTTTTTTTCAAGTGAAGATAATTTTTAGAATATATTTTAATATTCAATCGTAAATTATATAGATATAATTCTTTTATTTCTTTTTGCAAATGTTTTCATTGTTAATTTAATTTTTCTTGCGCCATTTCCTCAATTTCACTTACAGGAAAAATTTAAGAAGGAAAGATTACCCCATCAATTAAAAATCTACCCCCAAATTCCAAGATTAAATGTCAATAATGGATGATCGTAAATGTCACATTCACTTGACATTAAGCATAATATAAATACTAATTATATCATCAAGTGATTTTTAATTCGACATTTTATTTCTACTTTTATATATGTTCTGCTAATTTTTTTTTCGTTATTTAAATGAAAATTTATGCTAATCTATATAATCTGGCTAATAGTTTGGCGATTTGTATAATTTGGCGAAATTGGTCGACGGTATAACCAAGTAGTACTGAAGGAAAAATTTACCAATTCAAAGTAAATTTATGCAATTATGCGTTATTACTATAGATAAATTCAACATTTTGAAATGAAAAATTCCCGCTGAATAAAATTTACAAGTCTTTTTTAATAGTCTCTCTTCAGTATTTCTTCAATCAAACTTTCGTTATTCTCTTTCGCGCAGGCTAACAAAAATGTATTTTAAATATTTTATTAGATAAAGCGTAAATAACATTTTTCTATTTTTCAAAAAAATATTTTTAAAATCCAATTCTACCATTATGTGTCTTACAGGACAAAATAGCAGAATTACTTTTAAAAATGGTTTTATCTGTCAATTGTATGTTATTTGTTTATTTGGGTGTTTGAATTTTCTTTTGTCATCAAACAGTGCGATTTTATATCAAGAAGGCATAAGCCGGAGCGATGTTCACAATTACTAAATTCTCTCACTCTCTTTTAAATGTGTGAGAGCACTTTTAGGATATTTTTTTTATGTTTAATTGTAAAGATATAAATAGCAGTTATAGCAAAAAAATGCGTATAATGTTTAAATTTTAGTATAAATGTCTTTTTCATCCAAACTGTAAAATAATTTAATTGCAACTTTTTAAAGTTTTGGCGCAGATGTCATTTACGCACCACATTCGCACGATTGCAACAAAATGGCGATTTTATGCCACACATGGTAAACCGACTATGGTTGTTTATTTATTAATAAACTATTTATTAACTTTCATTTTGTTTTTTAAAATAATATAAATCATTTTGTTTTATAGCTATTAATTAAACTTTAATTATTATTTTTTTTTCAAATAATACAAAATAATTAAAAAATATTTATGAAATTGGTAATTAAAAACCAAGTTCTCCGAATTGGCGCCAGAAAAAAATTGCGCCAATGTGGTGGATATATAACATCTGTGTCAGTTTTTTCTTATACATAAGTAGGGAAAATTCAGTATAAATACCGATTAAAGTTTTTTCCAAATGGAAATTTTGTCACGGATTTGGTTTATACTTATCGGGCACCAAAATGGCATTATTTGCCTCATATGGTAACCCAGCTATAGTTGTTTTTCTGATGATAAGTTGTTTATTTACTTTCATTTTTTTCTTTTTTGAAATGACATTTGTTGTTTTGTTCTACAGTTACTTTTTGTTTATTGTTAATTGCTGTTTAAAATGATAGAAAATAATAAAAGATACATAAATTTCTTTGGTATTCTTAAACGAGGATTTTGCCACATTGTAGTTGCAAGATAATCGTGCTAAACGTATTGCGTATAAGATGTCTGTGTAGGAATCTTTTGTGAAATATGAAATGTGTAAATTGGCTACTACTTGATTATCACGTCAACCAATTTCGCCAAATCGTTCGCCAAATTATACAAATTTACATAATTTTATCTTAAAAAACTAAAGAGAAAATGCTTAAATACGAAAGAGCAAATGATTTTGTTTTCATTTTTCAGGAGGAAATTTTGCAATAATAAAGTAATTGTTGTAGTGATAATTTTACTGTGTGTTTCTTTTTTATCGTTGGCAACTTGCTGTAACGAAAAATGTTTTTTTTTTTTTATTCCTGCTATTGTTTTGTAAGAGCTGGTTTTGCGAAAGCCATGTTAAGATAGTATTCAAATTTTTGAACCCTTCCCAATTACCACCCCCTTGGGCCGATTTTGCTCATTTGCAATTCCCACTGAGATATTAACCATCTCAATGTACTTGACAAGTTTGAAGATGATTCTTGCATAATTGTGCCTTTTATCGCGCGGACAAAATTTAATATATATATAAACTTTTTAGGTGGGAGTAGCTTTGGGTTCCTGGCTTCACATAATGAAAAGTTGTGAAGAAATTTTTCAGAAGTTGTACCATGGTAACGACTGTAATAATTAATATTTCTTCAGATAAGGGAAAATTTTAAATCCTGTTGCCATAATGGTCTCATTTCGCTTCCAAATGTGCACTGTTAGTAATAAACTAAAATAGTTACTTCTAAACAGCTGGTTTTTGCGCAACGTTTAAGATAATTTCATATCACAATGGTGTCTAAATCGTTTTCAGCAATGAGCAAGGTGCTGCTGGAGGTCCAAATTATTTAAAATACAAATTAAAATTCACCAGTTCGTTTCATCCACGGTTGATTTTGAAATATTGACCAGCGCAGCGGGCATAGCCTGCTAGTATATTATAAAGCAGAAGTTCTGAAACTTCCAAACGGGTGTTTTCAAAAACTACCCGATGGATTTTTTTGCCAATTGTATCTTTCGATAGGAAATATTTTTCCGAAGGTTTATGATTCAAATTTACTGTTATAACTCTGATTTTTCATAGTAAATTTCGTATTTTTCGGTTATTTTTGACAAAAGGGTTGCCAGTAGCTGTTTTTGGCGAAAATTATAATTGCTAAAAGAATGAAAATGGCTATATCTATTGGAAATATTACAAATATCTTGGAAATAATAGCAGAAAATAACTACTGATAATATTAATAATAATAAAGAAAGACCGCTTAAATGAGGCGTAATATTATAAAAATATATTTATCTTGAAAATGAAAAAAATATTTGTAATGCTTAAAAAATAAATTAACGCGAAAAATAACAATTAGTTCAACTTTTGGCTACTTATCCCTGGCGTTAGAATAAAAACATGAATTTCAAAAATTGATTAAATGAATTTTGAATGATAGTTATTTCCTTTTTTATTATTTTCTTTCTCTTTTTTTTATCGAATTTCCGTATAATATAACTTACAGCAGAAAAAAGCAGATCTGATTGTAAAAGACACTGTAAGTTGTGAGTTACATATTCGTTTCTATACGATTTTCATCTTGCTTTTGTCGCCAAAGAATGTGTTTTTAAGCCGAAAATGCACTACTGACTTAATACCCGACATAGGTTCTTAATGGTCGCTATAATGTTGTTTTTTTCAAGTGAAGATAATTTTTAGAGTATATTTTAATATTTAATCGTAAATTATGAGTATAACTCTTTTATTTCTTTTTGCAAATGTTTTTATTGTTAATTTAATTTTTCTTGCACTATTTCGTCAATTTCACTTACAGGAAAAATTACAGTTTTAAAATTTAGAAAATGAAGAAGGAAAGATTATCCCGTCGATTAAAAATCTACCGCCAAATTCCAAGATTAAATGTCAATAATGGATGATCATAAATGTCACATTCACTTGACATTAAGCATAATATAAATATTAATTATGTCATCAAGTGATTTTTAATTCGACATTTTATTTCTACTTTTATATATGCTCTGCTAATTTGTTTTTCGTTACTTAAATTAAAATTTATGCTAATCTATATAATCTGGCTAGTAGTTTGGCGATTTGTATAATTTGGCGAAATTGGTCGACGGTATAACCAAGTAGTACTGAAGAAAAAATTTTGCAATTCAAAGGAAATTTATGCAATTATGGTTATTACTATAGATAAATTCAACATTTTGAAATGAAAAATTCCCGCTGAATAAAATTTACATGCCTTTTTTTAATTAACCATTTCCTCTTCAATATTTCTTCAATCAATATTTCGCTATTCTCTTTCGGGCAGGCTAAAAAATGTATTTTAAATATTTTATTAGATAAAACGTAAATAACATTTTTCTATTTTTTTTTTTAAATATTTTTAAAATCTAATTCTACCTCTATGTGTCTTACAGGAGGAAATAGCAGAATTGCTTTAAAAAATGTTTTTATCTGTTAATTGTATGGTATTTTTTTATTTGGGTGTTTGAATTTACTTTCGTCACCAATAGGGATTACAATCCCGAGACTAATTTCCGGTCCCGGGATTTCGGGATTGTTTACATTCAATCCCGGGATTATGAAAATTAAAATTTCTCCAATATTACCAATTCTCACAATAGCTAAATTTCACAATATTGTAAAAAAATAATTAAAGCAAAAATACAGCCTAACTTAAGAAATTATACCAAGTTCAAAATTTATTAATTAATTATAATAAAGTATAGGATAAATTACACAATTGGAATTAAAACAAATATGATGTTGATGTTTGACAATGTAGCAACAACAACAAAAAGTCTATGTTTTATCTTCCATATAAGTTTTTTCATTTGGTGTTGAAAACGTCTTTGAATGGGTAAATATTTACAATATGGAAAGATAATTAATAAATTAATATCACTAATTAAATTTTGAATTATTCTCATTACCAAATAACTAAAGATTACAAATTTAGGATATCAAAAACACAAGATTTTCCTCCACATAATGCTTTTTTTTTCTTGAAATAAAAATACTTAACACATACTCACATATAACAATAAAAATTTAAATAAATGTATTATTTAAATTTCTAATTAAGGATAGTTGTTAATATCTGAAAACATTGCATAACATAAAAATTTATTGCATACCAAGCTAAAAAAGAACATTAGTTTGAATAGCTCAGCGTCTCTTAAGGGTGTTTCTTAACTGCTCAGCTCAACAAGTAAAAACGTTTTGACACATTTACAAATTCATTTTTAACAGAAATATATATAATTGAAATACCTGACTATGGAATCGAACTTATTTTTCCATTTTATGATAGTTAAATTACCTATCGAGTTATAAACTATTGCGATCTTCCGATCAACCGTTTTTCTCCTGCTTTTCGACCGGTTTTTCTGCTTTTGTCGGGAAATTTGCTCAAAAGTGTCAACTTTGAAAGCTTGTTATAAAAAATCTATTGTTTTTTTTTTTTTTTTTTTTTTTTTTTTTTTAACAGAAAATTGAGTGCAATTAGACAGTTTCTGAATAACAACATCTGCTATTTTCATGCATTTCCGAACAAAAATAAATTAAAGCATGTGTCACAAAGTTGCCCTTTTTGATTTAAGAACACCCTTAACTAATCGGTTTTCCTTTGAAAATATGATCTAAGTAATATCAAAGCATCTAAAGTATCACCTCCAAGTCGACTTCTAATTTTGTTTGCAATAAATCCTGCTGCCAAAGCTGCTCGATCTGCTTCGACACTCGCAGGAGGAATTGTCAGCAATTATTGATAAACTAATTTTAAATGATGACCGCGTACTCCTCCATTTTCAAAAAGAGACATCGCATTTCTAATTTGTATTGATAAATCATTTTGTTTTTGTGTTTCAGGTTAGACAGTTTGCATGCTTTTTTCTATTTCTTGTAATTCCTTAAATGTTCGGTTATACGTTTGACGTTTCACAGTGGGCTCAATATGCGTTATTTCTATATCTTCAGACTTGCTATTGTCAACACTGTTATTCACCCTTCCAATTATTGCTTTTACTTGCTTCTTAACAGCAGTTTTGTTAAGAATAGAAAACATACTGCTAGTTTGCAGTCAGGTCATCTCGTTTAGGATTATGCAAATAATTTAAAACACCCGATAATTCCATACGTCGTCGTTCTCTAATGTATAGTTTTAACACATCTGTCATTTTATAAGCAAATTTTGATTTTTTTTCTACGACAATTCGTTTAAAAGAATTTTTAAGGTTGCGTCTGTGGCTAACAAATTAGAATCCCTGCAACAGATTGCTTCTACTGTGATTTGTATCAGTTTGAGGACTTCGTCGGAATCGTCAATTCAGATCTCATGCTCTAAATCGATTAAAGCTTTCTGTATGCAATTTTTCAAGAAATGAAATCGTTCAAGTATAGTTACCAGCTATTCTATTTAGTCTATCTAAAAGAAGGGAAAGTTTTTTCTTTTTTTCAGATTTAACATACTTTTGAAGAACTTCATTCCTTGTTGCAGATCGTTTAAAATAAAATACTAATTTTCGAACTTTTTTAACAAGTTCATTGATTAATTCATCAGAGTATGAAAAGCCGTTTTCATCTTCAAAAATTAAAATAAACCCCGATTCTAAACTTTCGGAAGATTCAATATCTTCATCTTTATCATCTTCTTCTAGGGCTAAATTTTCACTTCCGCAGCATGATTCAGCTATTGTTTTACTGGAGGATGTTTCTGTTTCTGTATTTCGTTGATTACAATATAAATCATCACAAACTGCTAAAAAAATGCCATGAAAGAAACAAAGCTGTTCATCAGCTTCAATTTCTTTTGCGACTTTCAGTATTACATTTTGTCCATCAGTTACGATTTCAACAACGTCTTTTTTCATTGAAATATCATACTGTTTCAGGCGCAGAGTTAGCATTTCGATAAACTTTTTTTCAATGAAAGATCTATGTATAGGCACAAGCCCTAAATTAAAGAATTTGTTTAAATTTATATTTCTTGAAGGGACATTAATATTTACAAATCGCATGTTTGCAGTAGATGTCCATTCGTCAAAATCAAAGTAATTTTTTCCCCCGAAGTTTTAAAAGTTTGTATTTATCATGTAATTAACATCTTTATTATGAAACTATAGTTCATTACACGATTTCAAACTGATATTGCAGATTTTGGCAAATCATTATAGCCTTTAGCTATCAGTAAATTTCTTAAATCAATTGAAGCGATGAAAACGCAGGGTTCGCACAGTTCTACCACTAAATTTTAAGAATATTTTCGAAGTGTTTCACTGCAGAAAAATACCGTAACATATGTAAATGAAGGTGGGGTTTACGAAAGTTGTGCTTTAAAAATTAAATGTAAATTTTCTTATTTTTAAAAGTGGTGCCAGAGTCCTTGGAAATTCCAAGGAGTGTGCGAACCTTGAAACGTTAAATGAAAAACCATCTTTAGCAGTCATTCTCGATAGAATTACATCCAGTGATTTCTTATCACTAATAAAATAGTCCTCTATTTTCAACTTTTTATATGTAACAAATTCTGCAATCCCTTAGTCGATCCACCTAATGTTTTAAGCACTGTGCTACACCTTTTACATTTAGCGCTTTTTCCATCTTTTGGCGTTAAATAGTAGTACCATATTGAAGATATATCATTGTCTTTCCGATGAGCCACGGAATCCTTTTCAGTCGACATCTTTAAAACAAAGTAAGTCTGAATTCACGAAAAGCAAAGAAGTTAGCCCATAATGGCTATCATACACAAATGCGACACTTATAGTAAAAGATAATTCAAAAAATGATCTACGAAGTGAAGATAATTTCGACAAATGCAGTAAAATTTGCTTATTTCAAAAGTGATTTCATTTTTCCTGTCTAAAAGCTGTATGTGTTACATTTGTTTGCAAGTCAAAAGATTTCTACTGTAAAAGATTTACTCGCTTAGAAATATATGTAAAAAATATTTGAGGTATATATTCATTTTCAATCATGTATAAACTTCATGAAAATTGATTTTTTTCCAACCAAAGCGAAAGTTTATAAATATCTTTTATTAATTAAACTGAATATTATTTTACTAAAAAAACAGACAATCCCGTAAATCCCGGGATTTTTTTGACAAATCCCGGGATTTTCGTGATTAAAAATACACCGGGATCCCGGAATCCCGGGATGCGGGATCCCGGGATTGTAATCCCTAGTCACCAAACAATGCGATTTTATACCAAGAAGGCATAAACCGGAGCGATGTTCGCAATAACTAAATTCTCTCACTCTCTTTTAAATGTGTGAGATCATTTTTAGGATAATTCTTTTATGTTTAATTGTAAATATAAAGTAATTTAATAGTATAGTAATTTAATTGTAAATTACTATATTGCCATTGATTATGGGACACTTGCGATTTTAGACATTTTACTAAATATCTAGAAAAATACATGGGGAATCATCTCGAAGTTCTTAGTGTATAAATATAATAGTATAAGTCATACATCTCCGTGAAGATTTTTACCCGAAACACCAAAGGGGACCGTCAACAAATTAAAAAAGAATGAATATCTTTTGAATAACCCTGTCAAAACTAATGTAGCAAAAGCACTCAAACTCTAGATTGTGATTGAATGCCTTATTGTAATAAGCGTTGTTAATTTTTATGCAAATAGCATGCATACTCGCAGAGTAATTAAGGTTTTTATAAAAATGATCCCAAATTTTTCCAAGTTTTTTCCTTATAATTTTCAGAGTTCTTAATATAAAATATTATTTTTTTTCAGAAAATATGACCAACAACATTGCACATAGTACCCTGTAATCAGAATTAAAAAATAATGAAAATTGTATAAAAAATGAGTTGGTTTACTAAATAATTTTTTACTGCGCATGCGTCAACGATATCAAAATTTCATTTGCATATTATGTTAGCTAAATGTATAGAGCAACTTTTGTGAAAGTCACAAAATCATAACTTGAAAATTCTGACAATAATCGTCAATTGAATAAGTCGAAAATCCGTTATTCTCAAAATGAAGCAAAAACAAGAGGGTTTGTAACCATATATTCATTGATTAGTGTCAATATAGAATACACAATATGGGATGTACTACTGCATTTGGATAAAAGCCCTCATTTTTTTGCTTCATTTTGAAAACAACGGATTTTGTCCTTTTTCTATAGACGATTACTTTCAGAATTTTCAAGCTATGATTTTGAGACTTTTACAAAAGTTGCTCTATACATTTAGCTAACATAATATGCAAATGAAATTTTGATATCTTTGACGCATGCGCAGTAAAACATTATATAGTAAACCTACTCATTTTTCATACAATTTTTATTATTTTTAAATTCTGATTACAGGGTACTGTGTGTAATGTTGTTTGTCATATTTTCTGAAAACAATATTATTTTATATTAAGAACTCTGAAAATTATGATGGAAAAACTTGGAAAAATTTGGGACCATTTTTATAAAAACCTTAATTACTCTGCGAGTGTGCATGCTATTTGCATAAAATTGAACACAGTGTATTACAATAAGGCATTCAATCATAATCTAGAGTTTGAGCGCTTTTGCTACATTAGTTTTGACAGGGTTATTCAAAAGATATTCATTCTTTTTTAATTTGTTGACGGTCCCCTGTGGCGTTTTGGTAAAACCTCTTCACGAAGATCTATGAAGTATACTATTATATTTATACACTAAGAGCTTCGAGATGATTCCTCATGTGTTTTTCTAGATATTTAGTAAAATGTCTAAAATCGCAAGTGTCCCATAATCAATGGCAATATAGTGTATAAATAGCAGTTATAGCAAAAAAAAAAAAAAAATGCGTATAATGTTTAAATTTTAGTATAAATGTCTTCCTCATCCAAACTGTAAAATAATTTAATTGCAACTTTTTAAAGTTTTGGCGCAGAAGTCATATACGCACCACATTCGCACGATTGCAACAAAATAGCGATTTTATGCCTCACATGGTAAACCGACTATGGTTGTTTGTTTATTAATAAACTATTTATTAACTTTCATTTTGTTTCTTAAAATAATATAAATCATTTTGTTCTATAGCTATTAATTAAACTTTTTTATTTATTATTTTTTTTCAAATAATACAAAATATTTAAAAAATATTTATGAAATTGGTAATTAAAAACCAAGTTCTCCAAATTGGTGCCAGAAAAAAATTGCGCCAATGTGGTGCATACATGACATCTGTGTCAAAGTTTTTTCTTATACATAAGTAGGGAAAATGCAGTATAAATACCGATTAAAGTTTTTTCCAAATGGAAATTTTGTCACGGATTCGGTCATATACTCATCGAGGTATCTCACTGGCGCCAAAATGGCATTATTTGCTTCATATGGTAACCCAGCTATAGTTGTTTATCTGATGATAAGTTGTTTATTTACTTTCATTTTTTTCTTTTTTGAAATGATATTTGATGTTTTGGTCTACAGTTACTTTTTATTTATTGTTAATTGCTGTTTAAAATGATAGAAAATAATAAAATATACATAAATTTTTTTGGTATTCTAAAACGAGGCTTTTGCCACATTGTAGTTGCAAGATAATCGTGCTAAACCTATTGCGTATATGATGTCTGTGTAGGAATCTTTTGTGAAATATGAAAAGTGTAAACTGGCTACTACTTGATTATCAAGTCAACCAATTTCGCCAAATCGTTCGCCAAATTATACAAATTTACATAATTTTACCTTAAATAACTAAAGAGAAAATGCTTAAATAAGAAAGAGCAAATAATTTTGTTTTCATTTTTCAGGAGGCAATTTTGCAATAATAAAGTAATTGTTGTAGTGATAATTTTACTGTGTGTTTCTTTTTTATCGTTGGCAACTTGCTGTAACGAAAAATGTTTTTTTTTTTTTTTATTCCTGCTATTGTTTTGTAAGAGCTGGTTTTGCGAAAGCCATGTTAAGATAGTATTCAAATTTTTGAACCCTTCCCAATTACCACCCCCTTGGGCCGATTTTGCTCATTTGCAATTCCCACTGAGATATTAGCCATCTCAATGTACTTGACGAGTTTGAAGATGATTCTTGCATAATTGTGCCTTTTATCGCGCGGACAAAATTTAATATATATATATAAACTTTTTAGGTGGGAGTAGCTTTGGGTTCCCGGCTTCACATAATGAGAAGTTGTGAAGAAATTTTTCAGAAGTTGTACCATGGTAAAGACTGTAATAATTAATATTTCTTCAAATAAGGGAAATTTTTAAATCCTCTTGCCATAATGGCCTCATTTCGCTTTCAAATGTGCACTGTTAGTAATAAACTAAAATAGTTACTTCTAAATAGCTGGTTTTTGCGCAACGTTTAAGATAATTTAATATCACAATGGTGTCTAAATCGTTTTCAGCAATGAGCAAGGTGCTGCTGGATGTCCAAATTATTTAAAATACAAATTTAAATTCACCAGTTCGTTTCATTCACGGTTGATTTTGAAATATTGACCAGCGCAGCGGGCATAGCCTGCTAGTACTTTCATAAATACTTATGGTTTTAAAAGAAACATTCAAATATATATATTTCGCAATATTAATTAGTTAAATTTTAATGACAAAATTGATGGTTTAAAAATATCAATGTTTAAATATGCATCTTGCGCGCAAGATTTAAAAAATTCTATTGCAGATATATATTTAATATTGCATTTACATTTACTTATATTACTATATTTTACACTAAACCTAAATTTAAAAGTATATTCAAATTCTTTTGCATAATTAATGGCATTAATAATGATATTTATTAAATTTAGCAAAAAAATTACACTTATTTATTCAATAAAAAAATTTCTATGACAAAAATCAGACTAAATTGAGGTTCAGTTTAAATGTACGTGTGACAATTAGTAAAATGCAAAATTTCATGGTTCTATGATAATTAGTTTTTGAATGAAAGTGCACACAATGCCAAAAAACACAGTTTTGAGAGAAACGGCTTCAAAGTTAATTTTATAAATTAACGGCAAATTTTACAACAATGAGGATTGCTTATCATGCTAAAATTCACCAGGGGCATAAACACATCCTTCTTTAAGTTGCAGAGCGTCAGTCGCAGCTTTTTTGGTCATTCTTTTGGCTCTAAGCGCTTCAAGTGTACATGCTAGTGATCGCTTTTCTGAGCGACCAGAAAATGACAATAATTTGACCACTACTAAAAACTTTGCAATTTCAAAACGAATTAATATAATACAGCATTTTTTTCTATACTTTCATAAATATTTATGCTTTAAAAAAACATTGAAAAAATATATATTTAGTAATATTAATTAGTCAAATTTTGACGACAAAATTGATGTTTAAAAAATATGAATTTTTAAATATGCATTTTGAAACGCAAGATTTAAAAAATTCTACGGCAGATACATATTTAATATTGCACTTACATTCACTTATACCGATATATTTTACACTGAACCAAAATTTAAAGGTATATTCAAATTCATTTCCATAATTAATGGTTTATTATCATATTCGTTAAATTTAGCAAAAAAATTATACTTTTTTTTTTTCAATAAAAAAATGTCTATGACAAAAATCAGGCTAAATTGAGGTTCAGCTTATAGGTACACATGAAAATTGGTAAAATGCAAAATTTCCTGGTTCAGCGATAATTAGTTTATAAATGAGAATGCGCGCAATGCGAGAAAATAGTTTTGAGACAAACGGCTTCAAAATTAATTTTATAGATTAACTTCAAATTTTATAATAATGAGGATTGTTTATCATAATAAATTTACCAGGGACATAAACACATCCTTATTTAAGTTTCAGAGCCTCTGCCGCAGCTTTTCTGGCCATGTAAACAAATGATCAGCGTGGAACAGCTGTTCTAAGTTGAAGGGAATCCCCAATTTTTTTGTTGTGTTGTCAGACGTTTTTAGTGATAACTCCCATTCTAATTCGAATTTTTAAAAAAAATTGCAATGGATTTGTAACATTTCAAGTAATCCACACTATTTTTTTCAAAAAATCGATTTTTTTTTTCATTTCAACCTGATCTCTTCCCTCAAAAACAGTGAATTGTGTTTGCATTCTGATTGATATAGTACAATCTCCATAAAATCGTCCGGTTTTTTTCAGTGTTGAGTAAGATAATAATTAATTTATTGAAAATTTAATAGAATTAATGGCAAATATTATCAAGTAAGAGGAAATGAATGAATATTCCGGTAATTTAACGTTATAAAAAGAAAATAAAAGGAGATAATGCGAAGGAAAAATAATAACATAACATATACATTGGTAGTACATTTCGTTTTTCTACAACTTAAAAAAATAATCACCAAATATAATATATATTCCAGGTACGAGGTTTATCGAGAGTTATAAAGTAAACGCTCCCCACTGTATAAATAATTTCTGGATAATACATTGAGTTTACTCCATCCTATATATTCAATGTGTATATATGATATTTTAAAATTTTATTTAACATGTTACTTAAATAACCTCTTTTCAACAAGAAACACAAAGTTATATTTATCTATAGTTGCACAATATTTCAGTGGCATATCTTCTCAAAAAGACACCACGCATTTCATATTTTTTTATAATTTTATACAGAAATTTAATTGATAAATAACAAACGTCTGCCTTTGTTTTTTAAAAGTTATATTTTAATTAAGATTAAGTACATTTTCATTACTTTAATATGTTTAATACTTTAAAATACTCTAATATACTTCACTTCAATTATACTTTAATTAACTATTACTCCCTCTTTTTCATCTTTACCTGTAGTGTTTTTCAATAAGTTAATAATCAACATTAATCGTCTTATTACAACAGATTTATGCTTTTCTTCATATTGTAAATATTAATTAAATTTCTCTTTTAATTTTTAGAAGTGTTATTATTTTTAAAACACTTGCTTAGTTTTATAAATCTCTAAAATTCTATATTTAAAAAAATTATAAATTAAGTAATTCAAGCTTTATTAATTTAAAGCGGAAAAAGCAGTCATTGTACAAAGCATGATTGCTACCGGGAAAAAAATGTATGTCTGTGTTATTTATGAGAAACTTTGTGAATGAACAAGCTATTTATGGTGTCTCAGGAATCTTGCTTTTGCCCTGTTTATAAAATTTAGCTTCATGTCAAACATAAATGCATAAAATTTTAATTTTGACAACTTAATATCTCGTCTATTCAAAGTAATTTTTTAATATCCTAAATTGAAATTCTATTTTTTTATGTTTAATTTTAATAAAAAAATATTAAAATTGTTTTCTGACTTGCATCCGCTAAAGCAAGACTGTAGCAAAATTATTGATTCAAGAGCCTCCCAAAGTATTGATAATGATGCAAAACTAATGTATCTTGAACTTATACTTTATTTTAAAGCAATTTATTTATTTATTTATTTATTTATTTTAAATTCAAACTTAAATTATTGATTTAAAAAAAACATTTTTATTGAAAAATTGCCAATTTTAAAAAATTAATGCAATAATAATACCAAATTTCAAGTATAAGTGAAGATATGTATATAGTTTCAAGTAAATTGTTTTGTTAGTTTTTCAGAAATGTTGCGCACAGTTTATACAAGTCAAAAAAACAATTTTTTTTTAATCAAAATAAAATATTATTATTTTTTTAAATGTCGATGTATGTAATTAAAAAAAATTACTTTAACTAGAAGATATATTAAGTTGTCACTAGAAGATATATTAAGTATTTAAAAATTTTTATGCACTTGTGTTTCATAGAGACTGGGAAAAAAGTTAAATGTTACAAGTTGCTAAACTGCACATTCTGTAAAAAGTAAGGCTCTTACTGAAATTTATTTTGGAAATTTGTTCTAGTGGTAATCAGGCTCTGACTTTTTATAAACAGGCACTTTTTTATTAAGGCTTCTGCCCCTGCCCGCGAAGACGCTCGCGAGCTAATGCTATTTCTATGGGAGGCATTTTTCTAATAACTCTTTCGCATTTTGACATTATTATTGTTATTATTATTATTATTATTATTATTATTATTATTATTATTATTATTATTATTATTATTATTATTGCATTGGATAGCTGAGGTCCCCCTCAAGATCGCTCCTTCATTACATTTTCGATTTTGGCCGCAGATATTTTTTATAAAGTTAGTTTCTCTTTCACAACCAGTTCAGAAAGTGAAAGTAACCTTATAAAAAAATATCTAAGACCAAAATCGAAAAAGTAATCAAGGAGCGATCTTGAAAGGAACCTCGGCTACCCAATGAAAAAAAAAATTAAAAGTGTCAAAATGCGAAAGAATTATTGGAAAATTCCTCCCCATAGGAATAGCATTAGCTCGCGAGCGTCTTCGCGGGCAGGGACAGGGGCCTTAAAACAAAAAATAATATTCGCTGATGCTTTTAATTCTGTTTTACATTATTGTCGAAATACTAATGGTGTCAGTTTTTATAAATATAAGTTTTAGTTAAGGTATAATAACTCTCTCTTTTTTTATTGGTATGTAAAGCATTTTTCAACTAGCTAAATGAACTTTAATCTTTTTATCACAGACTTATTCTATAATTCAACTAATAAAATATGTATAAATCTTTATTTTAATTTCACGAGAATCAATTCTTTTAAAAATATCACTTTTTTGCGTAATTCTTTGTAGTTTTTTATAAGAAATTTCGGAATAAAAAATTTTATGCTTTATGAAATCATTTATTATTAAGGAATCGGCTTTCATTAAACATGTTTTTTACTATTGTTATTATTATTATTCTTTTGCTTAACTATACAAAAACCTTTTTCGGTTTTGTGTTTTATTCTATTCTGAAAATCTTGAATTATAAAAAGAGTTTATTTTTTTTTCTTATCGAATCATGAAATTTCAATGAATTATTTTTTTTTACGTAAGGTATAATTAGCAATTTATCCTAATATATATGGGTCGTTGCAAATTAAAAATATATAAAAGCAGCAAAAGCCATGTTTTGTTTAGATTCTCGAAGTATTATTTCGTAAGATAAATATTTGAGAGTAACACTATTTTTTTTAATTACTTTTGCATCTTTATTAAGCAAAAACGTTACTTTATGTTTCGGCGTATTACTTACCCATCATACGTAGTATAGGGTAAGTCTTGCAATCGTTTTGAAAATCGAAAAAAAAATTTGACGGAATTACACGTTTTCGACACTGGAGATTTCGAAAAACATATTTCTAGAAAAAAATTTGCCGTCCGTCTGTCTGTCTGTCTGTAAACGCTCTACCTCCCGAACAAATTGAGATAGAGACTTGAAATTTTGTGTGTAGTTAGTATGTAAGAATGGGACGAAGCCTATTTAATATCAATAACCTCGATTATCCGAAACAATTTTTTTCGGACTCTCGAAAAATTCGTTCTGAAAGGTATATAAAAATTTTCGAATTTTTTTATTTTAAGGAGTGATCGCAAAAGGCAATAAAATAACACAAATTTTGCATAAAGAACGAAGTTGATCGAATTATTAGTTGCCGAGATATCTGTAATCGTGTTTTCCACATTCTTCGATTTTTCATGACCCTGTATTTCATTAAAATTTCAATTCAAAGATATATTTTAATTGAAAATGAGACGCTTAATCCGACGCAATAAACTGTTAGTTAGTAAGATTATAATTTTTGGAGTTATAAGGATGTTTCTTTTTCGCAATCCAGTATTACTTGTGTAGTTAGGCGTGTTGTATAATTTATCGAAAGAGATTCATTAGCAACTCTTTAATACAGCATTACTATCTGAAACCGATAAAAATATTCCAGAGAACTATAACCCGATCCCAGCAAGACAAAATACTTTCCATGGTCATAAACCCGACTCAAACCTAAAAAACTCCGCTTGAAAAATCCTGAACTTTGACTCAAACCGCATCTAAATATGACCAAAGTATTCGAAAGAACCATAATTGGATTCGAGTAAGACAAAATAATTTCCGTGGACATGAACCCGATACGAACCTAAAACTCTCATTCAAAAAAAATACCTGAAATTCGAATCTAACCAAATCTGAATCTGACAAAACTATTTCAAAGAAACGCAACCGGATCCAAACAAGACAAAATATTTCCATGGACATGACCACAATCCGAACCCAAAAATTTTCTTTGAAAAAATCGCGAACTCAACGAAATCTGAATTTGGCAAAAATATTCCAGTGAAGCATGTCCTTATTCGAATAAGACAGAATTATTTCCGTGAACATGCAATAAGACCCGAACTCAACAGTTATATTTGAAGAAAGAACCCGAAATCTGAATTGAACCAAATCTGGACTTGACAAAATATTCCAAAGAACTATAACCCAATCCAAGCAAGACGAAATAATTTTTATGGACATAAACCCAACTCGAACATAAAAAATTCGATTTGAAAAAAAAAAAACTGAAATTTTACCCATACCACACCTAAATTCGACCAAAATATTCGAAAGAATCATAACTGGGATTCGAGTATGACAAAATAATTTCCGTGGACATGAACGAGATCCGAACCTAAAAATTCTATTTGAAAAAATACCTGAAATTTGAATCGAACCGTATCGGAACCTGATAAAAAATATTCCAAAGAATCGTAACCTGTTCTGAATGAGACAAAAAATTTCCATTCATATGAACCAAATCTGAACTTAAAAAATTTCTTTGAAAAAATCACGAAATCTGAACTGAACCAAATCTGAACTTGAAAAAAAATATTCCAGTGAAGCTTGTTCTTATTCGAACAAGGCAGTATAATTTCCGTGAACACGCAAGAAAACCCGAACCCAAAAATTCCATTTGAAGAAAAAGCCGAAATCTGAATTGAAACAAATCTGTTCCCGACAAAAATATTCCAAAGAACCATAACTGTATCCGAGCAAGGCAAAATAATTTCCATGGACATGAATACAACCCGAACAATAAAACTCAATATCAAAAAATATCTATAATCTGAACCGAACGAAATCTGAACCCGACAAAAATGTTCTAATGAATCATAACCAGATCCGAACAAGACAAAATAATTTCCATGGACTTTAAACCAATATATGGCTTGGTAACATTTAGGTTGCAATTACATTACGGTAAGTCTTTGATTATATTTAATTTCCCGTTAGGTTACAGTGAGGTCACGGTCAAGTTAAAGTTAGGTTAAAGTTAAATTGCATTTATGCTATGGTTAGAATAAGGATATGTTACAATAAAGTGAAGGCTAGGTTACATTTATGTTATATTTAATTTACGGTAAGGTACTGTTAAGTCAAAGTTAGGTTACAGCCAGGTTATGGTTACGGTACAAAAGTTTACGGTTAGGAATTTATCCATAGAGTGAACATTACGCATGATTTGATTAAAAATAACACTTACTTTTGTTAAATGGCTCTGAAATTATAACACTACATACCAACATTTTAGCTACCAGCTAGTATCGATTTCATTCATGGTATAGTCGGCTTTAGGAGTGATATAATTAGTTTGAAATTCAAAATATTTCACTTGGGATTTCTATGTGAAAAAAAATAATTAGTTACGTGACTTAACAGTGATTTTTGATAAATATCAACACTTTAACACGAAAATCACGCAGTCTTTGGATATATATTCCCTCCCGCGTTTCTCATCGCTCATTTTGAGTATTTTTAGAGCTTAACATTAGCTGTTTTTTAAACCGACTTTTCACCCACTCAGTGGCTACGTATTTCAGACAATGCATTTCTGCATGTTTCGAGCTAATGATAAAATCATACAAATTTCAAGTTCGTTTAATATTGTTAATACGGACCCGGGCAACGCCGGGCGGGTTAGCTAGTGCACAGTAAAAATATAAATACACGTTTAAATTTTGTTTTGGAATTGCAATCCATTTTATAAATAGTTTTCAAATGTATTATTTTCATATATTATATATGCATATATATGATGGGTAAGTATTACGGTGGCCCCCAACGATTAGTTTTATTTAAAAATGTAAATTCAGCCAAATAACTAAGAATTTCCTCGGAATTTTTTATTAATGTTTAAGTTTTGTGTAAATAAAAATATTTAGTTTTATTTGTTTACAATCTTTTATTGAAACTTCACACACGCACAAAATAAATAAACAAATAAAATGTATTTTTTAAAAATGCGTAAGAATCGTCTGTATTAATGATTTCACTGCATTTGTTCTTGAAATAAAACTATTGCAGATATCGGCGAAAATGTAATATAAATGTGCCACTTCTTGGGCGACATATACAAAAATATAAACAGCAATAATATTTATCAAGCTATACCAGAATCTGAAGGTTGATGAAATAATTCGTGCATTAGTCCTTGAGATAAATCAATTGCGGCTTTTTGTAATATGAATATCGTAGAAATTCATATTACAAATTTTCTCAATCTGAAGTTTGACGAGAATCCATGCATTAATTCTTGCGATAGAGCTATCGCAGAAATCGTGTAAAATTCATAATTGCAGCTCCATTTGTTGAGCGATTTATACCAAAAACAAATCAGTACCAATCTATATCAGGGACTACCTGAATGTGCATTTTTTTTTATATTCCGCACATTAGTTCTTGAGATAGAGCTATTGCGAATATCGTGGAAAATGCAGCATAGCAGTGCGCCCTGTTGAGCGATTCATGTCAAGGACTAACTAAATCTGAAATTTGATCGAAATCTGTGCATTAGTTATTGAGATATAGCTGTTACATAAATCGTAAAAAAAGCAGCATTGCAGCGCACCTGTTGAGGGATTCACACCAAAAACTAATCAGCATCAACCTATATCAGCGACTGCCTAAACATAAATTTTTCATAAATTCCGCCCATTAGTTCTTGAGACAGAGCTATTGCGAAAATCGTAAAAAATGCAGCATTGCAAAGCCATCTTTTGTGCGATTTATACCAAAATGTAAACGGCATAAATTTATGCAAAGGAGTAACTTAATCTGGAGCTTCATGGAAATCCGGCATTATTATTGAGATATAATTGTTGCGTTAATCGTAAAAAATGCAGCATAGCAGCCTCACCTTTTTGGGGATTTATACCAAAATCTAATCAGCATCAATTAATATCAGAGACTACCTGAATATAAATTTTCATTAAATTCTGTTCATTAGTTCTTGAGATAGAGCGTCGACAAAATTTATGTCACATACAGACGGACAGACATTTTATGAAAACATTTTTTTTTTTTTTTAATTTCTGAACCTTAGAACGTTGCAACGCGGCGTTGCAATCCATCAAAAACCGGAATTTGAAAATTTTTGCGAATACAATACTTTTTTCTTGATGAGATAGAAGAAAGTAAAATTTAAACATAAAATTTTAAAAAATGAATCTTAATAACACAAAGGAACTAAACATCAGTTATATCTTTATTTTTCTTTTTAGTACATCCATTTACTTAAAAAAAAAAAAAAAACTTTGTTTAATATTTATAATTTAAAAATAAAAGATAATTACAAATAAGAGATTTTCTTTACAACAATTTAGAAGTAAAAAGTTCTATCTTTTTAAAACAATATAATAAAATTATGCTTTTAAATACAGATTTCGTTTACATCACAGCAAAAATAGGTCTTTTTTTTTTTTTTTTTTTTTTTTTTTTTTTTTTTTTTTTTTTTTTTTTTTTACAAATTCTGCTCAGGTTTTTATCCCGTTTTCTTATTTATTATTTCAAAACTAAGACTGAAACTTTAGAGGTTTAAGTTAATTTTATATAATAATCTTTTTTTCTTTAAAAATATTAATAAATTTGAAATCTTTACCTGACAAATACTCAACCTGTTGGCATGATAATATTGTTTTCGACTTTATCGGTAAATACGAATATATGTAAAATTAAGTTTTGATTTTTATGATATCAAGAATAATGAAATGTCTGTATGCTATTTTGTAAGTCTTAGATAAAAAAAATAACAGTCTTTTATTCATGTTAAATATAAGTATTTTTAATCCATAAAAGAGGTTTATTTTTTAACAATAATTTATATGAAAAATTCTAACATGAAATTAATCACGATATTAATTATATTTAAACATATTTTTTAAACAAACTGCAAAGATTCATTGAATTCTGTGATCCAACCTAACATTATAGGATTTAAAAATGTAGGTGAAAACTATTTTTTAGATTCGTTTGTAATTATGTAAATATATAGCTCTTATAGTCGTTGTTCAGTACGTCCGTCCGTCTGTCCGCAAATAGTAGAGAAAAAACTACTAAGCCGAATCCTTTGAAATTTTAAACATATGATTGTTGCATAATTTTGTTGAGTCATTTCAAATTTTATGAAAATCGGATGTATAGTTTAATTACAGGGACAATCAAAATTATTCAGTTACATTACTCCAAATGGAAAGAAATAATTTCAAACGCATTTCAACCATGGTTCACTCTTTCGAACATAATAAATTTGATATGCATTTGTAAAGCATATTTGCTAAAATATACATTCTGTACAATCTGTGGTGCAAAGAATATTTATTATTAATTTAGAAGGCCACGCAAAATGTATTCCATTGCACAAAGGTATAGGGTAAAACATTGTTTGGGGCGTGTTTTAATTATATTAAACTATTTTATATTTTATGAAATTGATATACGTTTCTAAGATTTACTACAAGTTACTTTCTGTATAATAAAAAGCAAATAGTATTTAAGGGAGACTCAAAAGATTTCGGCCACTATACTGCATCTGAAGTACTATATACTATTACACAAGATCTGAGTATTTTTTAAAACTTCGATATAGTACGGACGTGCCTCATTTACTGTGCTTCACGTACAATCTCCAACTTGTTATTAAAGACACTAATATGTACTCTCTTTATCTAGAAAATTAAATCTAGAAGAATCTCAAAAAACCTCGGACTGTATCCATTTGCTTTCATTGTAAACCAAGATTTCACAATGCCAGAAATACGCCATGAAAGCAGTTTTTTATTCAAACAATAGGGCTTCTTTGATGCAGGTAGTACACTGTAAAAAAAATTCTGTAAGGTTACTAAGAATTTTCTTGGAAACTGGGATGCCTAGAACTTTTTATGTAACCGTAACCAAAGAAAATCACGTAAAATTACTAAAGATTCTTTAGTAACAGTAACTAAATATTGTTTAGTGAAAGTACTAACGATTTGTTAGGGAGGCTTCCAAAGAAACTTCTGTAAGTTTTCTAAATATTGTTTAGTAAACTTACTAACGATTGTTTAGGGAGTTTAGTAAATAATGTTTAGTAAATTTACCAATGATTATGTTGTAAACGTAGTAAAGATTTTTTAGAGAGGTTTCCAAAAAACGCTTTGTAAACTTACTACGGATTGTTTAGTAGATTTACTTCGGATTTTTAAAGGAGTTTCTCAAATTAGTTTTTGTAAAGGTACTAAATATTGTTTAGTATACTTACTAGTGATTTTTTAGAGAGTTTACTAAATACTTTTTTGTAAATATACTAAGGATTATTTAGTAAACGTGCTAACTATTTTGAAGGGTGGTTTCTAAAAAATATTTTGTAGGTTTTCTACTGATTTTTAGTACATTTACAAAGGATTTTTTTTGTACAGTTACTAAGAAATTTTGTGAAGGACTTTAAAGTACATTTACTATTTTTACTTAGTAATGCATCCTAAGTGTTTTATGTACTTTATCAAATATCCTTAATAAAATTTGCATTTTTTGGATAAAATAGATAAAATACTATTAGTATGCATTCAAAATAATAATAATAATAAATGCATTATAAAATCCTTTACAAATCCACAAAAAATTCTAAGCAAATATACTAAAAAATCCCTTGTAACTGTACTAAAAATCATTAGAAATGTGACTTTATTAAGGTACAGAGAAAAAAATTACAAAAAATTATTATATATTGTATCTAAAACATTTTTTGTATTATCGCCAAAAAGTTCTTTACAACAGTAAAAGAGTTAATGCAGTAAATTTGCTAATGTTTTCTTAGCATTGTTTTCCAAAATATTCACACTTACCAAAAAGTATTTGTAACTATAAAATTTTCGCAGTAGTATTACTAATAGCTTTTCAGTAGTATTCCAAAAAGTTTTTAAGTAATTGTTTTTTGTATTCTAACACTTATATTAATTGGAGTTGTTATAGTATTTTTTCAATATGAAGTGGAATGTTTATAGTTTTAAATACCCACAGTGGAGTTTTCCTCGTGTATCAAAATATTTTTTTACAAAATAAGCAATATGGTGTGACATGTGTTTCAGTAATATCACAGCAATTGCCGTAAGTATTTGTATGTTAGGTAAGTAAGCACTGTGCATCATCTAATCAAATTCATGATTTGAAAACCTGTATATTATGAGAAACCTGAATGTTTTTTTTTTTTTTTTTTTTTTTTTTTTTTTTATGTAAATGTTCTTTTAAACTAGAAATGGAAATACAGTAGTCTTGTTCAATTTTGTTAAATTATTTTGTTCAATTCAAAGGTCATGAGAATTTCATTGACAAGTGTCTTATGGTACATATATTTGAAACACTATAAAATAACTGGTTCAATAGCTAAAAAAATGTAAAAGCTGTAAAATAATGTCTTTACCTGAATGCCATATTTAAGAAAATATCTTTTTCTAACCTATTATTCTATTTTTTGCTGAATATTCCGCATAGTTGTCACTAATCACTAGGGATTTTCTTCCTTTTATTTATTTATTTTATTGTCGTTTTCCTCGATTTTCTCCTTACAAATTTCTTGCACTGTCTACACTTAATACACTAGACATTTTCTAATAATTTTTTTGCTTGAGAGTTATGTTTCATATTGAAATAGTGAAAAGAAAAATTTAATTATTCATAGGACCACAATTTTAAAACTCTCAATTGACTTAAAGATCCGGAAGAATGGATCTAAATGCATGAATTTAGTAGGAATCAACAGTGGTTAATTCAGCTCTGGAATTAGAATTTCTAACTAAAAAAATTGCATATAACAGAGATGATGTACACACATTAACATATGTGCGCAAAAATCTATATTAAGCATATCAACAGTCATTATGGGCAGGTTTCACATTTTTTTTTTAGTTCTTATCAGTATGCTATATAAGCACTAGAGATGGCTAAGAAGACTTTCTAAAAGCAGAAAATGTATGGAAATAAGAATTAAAACAAATAGAAATGTATATAATGCTTTGGAAAATATTATGAATAGTCATTTTTATTATAAATGTGATATGCATACATGTACATCTAATAAATGCGATGTGATTAAATGACATAATATTATGAATATATGAATAAATTTCATTTCCAAATAATGATTTATTACATTCTACACAATAAAAATGATTTACATATACATTTTTAATATGACTCATGTTTTACAAATATTACATAACTAGAGTTTATACAAATACCTATGAAAATCATACTTATTGATAGTATTTTTGGAAACATATTTTCTTCAAATATCAATAATCAAACTTACATGCTTGTTAAGATAGTGTTAGGAAATGATTGATAAACTGATATTATTTTTAAATATTTGAAAATTTCAGGGCTGTAGAACATATTAGAAGGTCCGAATGAGGTATGGGGTGGAATTTTTCTCATTGACAATAGTTCCTTTTCCGTAGCTGACTTTATCAATTTTTCACTGTCAGGGATGCTCGCACTGTTTTTAAATTGAACTTCAGTTTTCTCATTCATCTATAGAAGAAAGTTATTTTAATAAAGTTCCCATTCCTCCCTTACGTGAGGGAGGGATGGGACTTTCTTATTAAATTAATTTATTTGTCCAAAATTTTATTTAGAATCAACAAATATATAATTTTAAAGTGTGTTAAAATGTTTAAAAATGTTATTCTGAAATTTTCCACTTTATATTTGCGAAACATTATCTGTAAAAAATATTTTTGTAAAAAATGTCCCATCCTTCCTATCCCCCCCCTACGCTTAATTTTATACATTATAGTTTTGAAATTTTAATATTATATGCTAACTTTTTTAGCCAACAATTTAGTATTTGTTTGGTTCAGATATAAGCGGATTTAAGGGTGAAAAACTTCTATTTCGAAAAGCAAAACAACTAACTCAAGATTTTGATGTAAAAACAAATCTATATTATCAAGGACAAACATCTGTGCATAACACGACATCCTCTTTCGAATGGTAACAATCTGAAATGAAATACTGGATTTGCAAGTTTTGCTACTGTTAATTTTTAAACGTCTAAACATCGCACACCTTCAATTTTTAGAACGTCATATGGAAACAATCCATTTTAAAATTATATTTGTTCATAAACTATTTTAAATGGCCGGTATATTATGTTTTTAAAAATAATTTTCAAGTACGATTCTTCGTAATTTATCTTATCACGTGCCGGCTTCAGTATATAAACATTTTCTACATAAAACAACAAAATTTCTTCAGTATTTATTTCTGACTAATTTTCCATAACGAAATTAATATTTCCTGTATGAATAATTCAATTAATAATATTAAAAACACACAAATTTAACATATTTGTAATCGAACAATTTAATTTTTTTAGGCAGCAAAATAGAAAAAAAAAATTATTCAAATGGAATTTGTTTGAAAAGTTCATTTGAGTTCACTGATTATACATGGTTTTAAAAACAAACTTGAAAAGATAAATTGAAAAAATATATTACGTGCTATCTCTTGCTCTTAAAAACTTAAGGTTTCATCATCATTTTCTTACGGCTAATATTCCCTAAAAAGAGAAAAACTTCCTCTAAAATTAATTAAAAAATATAAATAAATCAAAATTTAACAGACATATAATTGAGCTACGCGTTTAAATCTATGAAATTATCAGAATATAAAAGATGTACCAAGCAGTGTTGAATTCGGACACTTTTCTCTGAGAGGGACTTCTGTGGCTCTGGGGGGGGGGGGGGACATTATAGAGTTCCAGGGGAGAATTGCACTTTTTGACCAATGAAAACCTAAAATCTCAAATTTTCTGGTGGGGGATATTTCATTGCTCTGGGGGGAATATCTCCCCCGGGCCAGCCCCTGAATTCAACACTGGTACCAAGTATACAAATCTTGGGTTGAGGAAAGATTTCAAGTGGTTAACTGCTGTTATAATAAAGTATTAAAAAAAGAAGTAAAAAGATGAAGACACTTAAAAAAATTAAATTTTGCGAGTACAAATAGGAGACAAAGATAACCATATTTTATTTACTATTGAAAGGAAGGGGATGGGGTTACCAAACGACTGATAATCTACAATATTAAAGATTTACAAATAGTACACAAAGATGAAAAGTAAACAAGTTAAGAGTTCTTCATCGATTATTTTTTGTTACAATAAAGTAACAGATAAATCAAGAAAAGATTTTTAAAAAGCAATAGATTATTAACATTTTAAATTTTAGATATTAAGGGGCCAGAGAGATAAGCTTTTTTTTTAAGAAGAGGGGAGATTTATTAGATAACTTATTTACATTACTAAAAATTCACAAATATACGTAAAATACTAATAGCCCATTGGTTAGTTGGTAGAATTCGTTATTAACACGTTCGCTGCCGCTTACATGAATATGTGATGATAGTTCATGCCGCGCTGTAGAAGTCACCTGATGATACCGATATGACCTGTTGTTGACTTCCTTGTTCTGGTGTCGCCTCCCCAATCGGAGTCTGCATAAGCTACCAATACTGGTTGGTCGTCTGTGCTGATTGTTAACCTTAATTCTCTTGTGCAGTTAAGATAGTTGACCACTCGTTTTGCTGCTTTCCAGTCCATCTCACGGGGCGTTTCCCATCTTCTGCTGAGGATATTAACTGCGGCTGATATATCTGGACGTGTGTTAGTGGCTATGTATAACAAAGATCCAATGACTTTTCTAAAATTTGTATTGTTAGGCAGCAAATTTTGTTCGTCCTCTATTTTATAAAAGCCGGGGTCCATTGGAGTTCCTACGGGTTTAGCTTCTTTTAATCCTAGTTTATTTGCCAATTCTTCGATTTTTGATTTTTGGCTTAGTGTATATCCGTTCTCTGTTTTCTTTATTTCCGTACCGAGAAAATATGCTATATGACCGAGATCTTTAAGCTCGTATTCTTCTTTAAGTAGTTTCACTATAATGTCAACAGTTTTTTCGTCACCGGAGAGTAATATATCGTCAACATATATAATTATGTAAGTGTAATTTTCATTTTCTTTTCTGGTGAATAAGCAGGGATCAGCTATACTTTGATTAAAATTCAGTTTTTTTACGGACTGTTCGATTCAACGAGAACGCAAGATAATCTTACCTTTCATTCTTCTGGTTCTTCAAAATATTCCGTTCTACATGGCCTCCATTCTTTTGGAATCTTCGATTTAACGTCAGCTTTTTATTACTTATTAATTACTTTAAACTTCGCTGAAATGGTAAACATTTGATTAATAGTTTGTTTTTAATAAACAATGGGGTCGAGGCGAGTTTTGAGTTGAATAATGATATTATATTAACATATATTACATAGCTGCTTTTAGCAGCGCAAAATATACGTTTACATGTCTTACATCCACACAGAAAACACTAAACAAACACTGAAAATATTAGAATGTCAAAAAAGAGTTCGAATGTTCTTTTTCATTTGTTTTGTTTTTTGGTCGTTGTCACGTGACTTCACTGCAGTAGAAAAGGAATAAGCGTCCTTGAATGAAACAGTTTATTCGTTGTTGAATTGTTCTGAAATAGGGAAAAAATAATTTCTTTTCCTTTTTTTTTATGACGACAAAAAAATGAAATCGTTTTATTATAAATAAATCTAACTTGATTTTATTCAGCTGAAATAGTGATTAGTTTATTTCAACAGTTTGTTACTCCAAAGTCTAAAGCGCCCCCTATCTGCATTTTTTGAAATTGAACTTTAAAATTTTATTTCAAGAAAATACTGGCATAAAGAAAATTTTTTGCAAAAACCGCAAACGAATCGACCAATTTTTCCATTTTTTATAATCATTTGAAATTTCGGACTCTAAACTTTAATGCCCCCTATCTCCTTGGGAATACGTCTGGGGCCCTTAGTCTCCTATTTAATATTATTTGTCTTTAAGTGTACTATAACCCCTTAAAGTTCTGCCCATCTTTTATGAATCACTCTGTATTTTCTGTTTATGATGCGTATCGAAGTCTCTGTATTAAGTATGTGCTTAACGTTACTAATAATCAAATTTTACGATAGAATCATAACACAAAAAAGCTTATAAAAATGTATGTTGCAATTCCTATATTTTCCATTAATTTATCAACATGATAAATTTAAAAAATCTGTGTGAAATCATGTCGTACAAATACATATTTTTTGGAATTCCTTTTTAGGGGAGAATTTATGGTGCATAGGCGTGTAATGTCAATGACTCTGATTCTCATCTAGGCTTGGGCACTTTTTTCACTTTATTAATATTGCGCCGCTCAGACAAATTTAGTAAAAAATTTAACTATTCAAATTTCAAATTAACACCTTTATAAGATTATTATAAATACAAGAACAATGTATTTAGCATATTTTAAAACTTTCTGTCTTTCATTTTGTTGTTTATAATAATTTTAAACTAATTATATGTAAATGTTAGCATTTTAGTCTGAAAATTTTTTGAGAGAATACTTTTCAGTACGATTTAACATATTCTAACGAGACTAATTATTTTGTTTCGAACTTCAAAAGGAAGTAAAAATTCTTCACATTTTTCATTGTTTTTTGCTCAAGTTTGTTCTTTAATTCTTGCGAAAAATGGTATTTAAATATCTTTATTTATCTTCAAGATTTCTTTTGTTTTATTTCACCTGAAGTACGTTTTTGGGGGGAAAAATAGAAAACCAAATTTTTCTTATCTGGTAGCAATGGTATCTTGGTTCGGTGGAGAAATTTAAACGGCAAAATTAACTAATTTACTTTTTATTTTGTTATTCAATTTAATTAGTTTTATTTTATTTTCTTGTGGTAAAAAAAAAGAAGAAGAAGAAGAAGTTAACACAACAAGTTTGTCTGAAGTAATTATGACATTTATAACAGTACGAACTTTTACATATGCCCATGAAAGTACAGAAAATGATAAAAAAAAAATGTTGCACATCTGGAAAATTTTTTGTTTAATTTTAAAAATAAAAGAAATACACAACATAAAATTACTTAAAAAAAATTATGTAAATTTTCTATAACATCGATTTATATCTTTTACAGTTTGGTAAGTAACAAATTAGTATTTATTAGTATACTGTATACATTGCATCTAATAACAATGTATAAACATTTTTTTTTCTTTTTTTTGTGTGTGTGTGTGTGTGTGTTTTAATGTTAACGCCGCATTCATACATTTTTTCCCTTTTTTTTAAAATCAATGCTCTTCTTGAAAAACGATGGATCGAGCTTTTACTGTATTTATAATTCATTGTTGTTAAAGCCAAACTAATCTTTGAGTATAAATTAAAATTCACATTAAGAACTAGATACATCCAATAATCAGAATAAATGCGCGTGAAAAATATATTTTAATTAAACCATACTTTCTTTTTTATAAATTTTAACCTTTTTTTTGCAACAAAAAAAAGGCTAAAATTCAGTTTAATTTTCTTTTTTGCCGTCAAATTCATACCTCAATTCTCGCAAGAAACTGTAATTAAGTCTTAACAATTTAAACGTTGCATTTTTGTATTTTTTTGCTTTATGCTTTATCTTGTGATTTGCGGAGATTTCTTTTTTATGTAAAAAAGAAGTATATTTTTTATCCTGCCAAGTTAAACAATATTTTTCACGTTTTTTTTTCCCTTTACACAAGATGAAAAATGACCTCAGACATATTTATGCTTATTCCGCTGTTCACATTTTACATCAGATGTTTACTTTTTCTATTGCATAACGAATTAAACTAAATTAACGTTCGTAATAATATTTATATTTTGTTTAATAAAAGCATTTTCATATACAGAAATTTTTATTTATTAAATTAAGCAGAAGTTCCAACCTGGGTCTATCGGGATACAGGGCGAGGTAAAATGTAGATCCGGAGCATATACGAGAAATTTTATTGTTTTTTCCAGTATCTTTTATCAATAACAATGTAGAACTCTCGAATTTCGAGGAAAGTAAATGTTTAAGAAAAAGCTGTTACATTGATTTAGTGATAAACTGATACATAGTAAATAAATTTATATCATGCCATATACGTTAAATTTGTCATTTAAAGCCATATATTTTACCATAAATAAATGTTAAATTACAAAATAAAACATTGTATTCGGTTTGTTTGTGTTTATGACGTCCAATTATCTACACTTGCGATTAAGGCCCGAAAGGAGGGGAATTGCCCTCCATAGGAGTCTTTCTAAATTAACCTAACCCGTATTTACGCAAGGAAATTCAAGGTTCGAAGAAAACCACAGAAAACCCCAAACGGTTAGGCCGACGGCCGCGATTGGATTCAAACCCAGCACCTGCCGTCAGATACAGAAACTCTCGGCCACTGGTGGGGCCATTGTATTCGGAAACTCCGTTGGAATATTAAACAAAAATTGATAGATCTATAGAAATTGAAAGAATCAGCAAATAATGACAATATTATGCGGAATCAGTTTTGAAACTAAAAGTACATAAAGAAAAAAAAAATCTGCAGCCAAAATCGAAAAAGTGAAAAACAATCATACTAAAGATCGAGCTTAGCTGTCCAATGCAATATATATATATATATATATATATATATATATATATATTATACATAATTTTAAAATATTCAAATTTAAATGAGTAATTTAAAATTAACCTGCCCAGTGGATTACGGGGCAGGAGTTTTCAAGAGAGTGAAGCTTCATCTTAAAGCATAATAATAATACAATATCTAAAAAGGAGACAAAATATGAAGTCTAATTAATAATATAAAATTCTTGCTTTATATACTTTTTAATTACTAGGGGGGCCCCGCCCCCCTGCTCGCTATGCTCGCCAACCCCCCGCGTAATCGCTTCGCGGTTCCAAATTATTGGCTACCCCTGCTTGCTGCGCTCGCCAATACCCCATGGTATGAATAAGCAGTTGCAGACCTTTCAAATGATGTGTCACACGACTGGTGGTGTAAAGAAATTAAAAATGTGCCCCCCTGGGGGGCAGAGTGGGAGTGACACACAAGACATCCATAAAATGAATAAACAGTTGCAGACCTTTCAGAAATGTATCACACAATTGGTGTTGGAAAGAAATTACAAAATGCGCCCCCTCTGAGGGCAGAGGGGGGATTACGCACAAGATATCCATAATATGAATAAGCAGTTGCAGACCTTTCAAATGATGTGTCACACAACTGATGTTGTAAAGAAATTAAAAACGTGACCCCCGCTGGGGAGAGCAGAGTGTGGGGGTGACACACAAGACATCCATAATATGAATAAGCAGTTGCAGACCTTTCAAATCTTGTGTAACACGACTGGTGTTGTAAAGAAATTAAAAATGTGTCCCCCCCTGGGGAGCAGAATGGGGGATAACACACAAGACATCCATTATATGAATAAGCAGTTGCAAACCTCTCAAATGATGTATCAAACGACTGGTGTTGTAATAAATTAAAAATTTGGCGAAATATTACAGTTATCGCCAAGTTGGAGTCACTTTTGACAACTAATTTTGGTCGCCAAATTTGGCGATATATCGCCAAGTTGGCGAGAAACTTGGCGATTGTTGGCGATGGTAACCTTTTCTCTCTTTATGGTAACCCATACGGCGATGCATAGACGGAGCCCTTTCCTGATTGGTCTATTCGACTCATGGAAGGAGTGGACAACCCGGATTCGTTAGTTCCGGAAATCTTCCACATCAGCATCATTCCAGGAGTCATTCCTTTTAAGGCTAGTTTTTTTTTACTATAGAAGGAAAATTCCTCAGAAAGGAAAAAAAGCTATATAAAATGATCGAAATGCATTATGCATGAGCCAGTGTTTCGGGGCGGGGCTATTACATATAGTATAATGCCTTCTTTGCAGGGGCCTCGCTAAGACGGGGGACAGGGGGATCTCCCCCCCCCCAAACGTTTGCAAATGCTGTTACAGTTGCCAAATTTACAAAGTGAATTGGCAATTTAGTTTAAAATTTTAATAAAAAAAATATTTTTCTGATAGATTTGAAGAAAATTACCAGTATAATTAGAAATAATATTAAGCTTTTTACAAATAAATCAATATTACATTTTCTAGTTGTGATAACTTGGTTAAATTATAAAACTAGTTGGCAAATGACGAGAACTATTTATGTTTGCTTTTAACTCAGTTGGCAAATACTGAAATTTGACTTGGCAATTAAAGGCTCCCTCACCCACCTATCAAAAGACGTCGCGAGAGCCCTGTTTCTTAATAATGAACGGATTAAAAGCACTACATAATAGACATAGAGAATACTATGACATTAGCATCTATATGAACATGGTTCTATCTATCAAGTAATGTACTTCTTAGTGAATGTTCTCATTGTGATAAAAAACTGATAGTTTGAAATTATAAATTATTCAAGGAAAAAATTTAATATTTTATTTGTATAAATGTTTAAAGTTTGTTTTTTTTAAACTATCGTTTAGAAGGAAACAATTGTTCTTTGTAATGGAGTCGTTATTTTTTAAACATTTGTATATTCTTCTTGAAAGCATGTAAAATTTACTTTTGCCTTAGAAAAAATAAACTATACTTACCGTTACAAAATAAACTGCTTCAGATATAACGCTTCATGCGTAAAAAAAAAAAAATATTTTTTATAGTGTATCTAATTGAAACCATGATATTGTTTGTCGGTATTTTTTAAAAAATTTTCTCTTTCTAATAAGTGAAAAAAAAATAACATTAATTTAATTTACACTCTACGTTTATTCTCCATTTGGAAGGAAAAATAATAAATAAATCTTTATCTTATTTCTAACGATTTTTTAAAGTAAATCTTGATTAATTTTGTGATTCTTTTCAGATTTTCTCTTTAAATAAAGGGATTTTTTTTAGTTCGTTTCAAATAAAAAAAAATATAAATTCTAATTGACAGTTATTACTTTCTTCTATCTTCAATAGAAGTAAGTATTGTAAACGAAATTTTTTTCATAAATATATATAGGACAGTTGCACCATAAAATTTAACTAATAATAACACATTGCTCAGTGGTGCACAAAACAGGAATTTTAATATACATTTGTACATATTAAAATAAAATAAAACTTTGAACGTTTCGCGCCGTCTTCTGCGGGCGTCTTCAGAAAAATATGATAATGGAAGGACTACGTTTGCATCTTGATGTACATATTAAAATAACTTCTATAAATTTACATATTTATTTCCTTGCAATACCAAAAATATGGCATAACATCATAAAATCTTAAAAATTTTTATTTCCTTGCAATATTTTAATTTTTACTCATACAAAAAATATGGCATAACATCATAAAATCTTAAATTTTTTTATTTCCTTGCAATATTTTAATTTTTACTCATAGAATTACAGAGCATCGCAGAGATATAGAACAATATAAACAGAATACTGCCCTTGCTCGCTTCTACTTGGCGAACAAGGGTTGCCATATTAATTTTGAGGAAGCCAAAATCATAGTTCCATGCAATAACCCAGTTCAAAGTAAAATAAGAGAATTCATCGAAATCATAGCACGAGAAAATAAACCATGTAATGATAATTTATCCTACAATATACCAAAAAAAATCCCTTTCGGCATGGCCTATAGGCGGAGGTAGATTTCGAAAAGTTTTCATCTCAAAAAAAAAAAAAAAAAAAAAAATGCCTATCTTTACTTAAATGCCCATTTTGGCAATATATTTTGAATTATATTCTTACTTTATTTAAAAAATTGACCAATATGCTCATTATATAGTTCCTAAATAACAAAAAACTGTTAATTAAATTCGTTTGACAGCAAAATTGAATTTAAAAATGAGTCATAAAATAACCAATTTATTATTTTAATACATCCACAATTCTTTAATCAAGATCGCTTTGAGAAATTTTGTGCGACGTGCCCACTTTGACAGATTTTTTTAAATATATATTTAGCCTTTATCAAAAATCTGACCAATACGGCACATTACACAGTTCCTAAATAACAAATAACTGTCAATTGAATGCGTTTGAGAGCAAAATTGAATTTAAAAATGAGTCATAAAATAAACAATTTGTTATTTGAATACAACCTCAATTCTTTTATCATGATCGCTTTGGGAAATTTTTTTGCGAAGTGCTTACTTTGACAGCTTTTAAAATATATATATTCACCCTTTATCAAAAAATCGAAGAATACGCACATTATATAGTTCCTAAGTAACAAAAAACTGTCAATTGAATGCGCGTCAGAGCAAAATTGGTTTTAAAAATGAGTCATAAAATAACCAATTTGTTATTTGAATACCCACAGTTCATTAATCATCTCGCTTTGGGAAATTTTTTGCGAAGTGCCCATTTTGGCAGCCTTTTTTGAAATATATTCTGCCTTTATCAAAAAACTGGCCACTCCGTCACATTATATAGTTCCTAAATAAGAGAACCTGTAAATTGGATGCGTTTGAGAACAAAAAAAGATTTAAAAATGACTCGGTAAAAACGCAATTTCTTAAATTTCCTCAAATTTTAATCACGATAACTTCGTGAAATTCTGTTCAAAATACCCTTTTTGGCAGCCTTTTAAAAAATATATTCTGCCTTTATCAAAAAACTGGCCAATACGTCAAGTTATATGGTTCCTAAATAATAGGACCTGTAAATTGGATGGGTTTGAGAACAAAAATTAATTTAAAAATGACTCATGAAAAACGCAATTTGTTATACTTAATGAATTTTTTAATGATGAAAACTTCGGGAAATCTGTTCAAAATACCTCTTTTGGCAGCCTTTTTAAAAATATATTCTGCCTTTATCAAAAAATTGGCCAATAAGTCGCATTATATAGTTGCTAAATAAGAGGATCTGTCATTTGGATGCGTTTAAAATCAAAAATGAATTTTAAAATGAGTCAGAATATAAGCAGTTTGGATTTAAGGTTTTTTCTCCAACTCCTATTTTTGTTTAATTTATTTTTGCTATAAGAATTGGTTCTATGAAAAACTTGTCAATATAAAAGTTGTAGATATTATTCTGAAGATGTAAAATAAATTTAATTAGATTTAATTGCTTAAGAATTGAGTAAGTTATGGGTTTTTTTCTTTTTCCTCCCCCCTTTTTCTTTTCGTTTTTAATTTTTTTCATCGGTAAAAATTGGTCCTATCAAAAACTTGTAAATACAAAAGTTTTAGATAATATTGAGTACATTTATATAAAATTTAGTTGGATTTGATATCTTGAGAATTGACGAAGTTATGATTTTTTTTCTCCCAAAAACCATGTTTTTTTCGCCCCTTGAGCCCATTTTTAACTTTATCAAAAATCTGTCATGCATAAACTTTTTCCTCATCTTTTAGAAGTAATATAAACTTTAAACCGATTCGATATCTATTTTAATTAAAAAGTTATCGCATTTTTTCTGTTTTCACAAAAACCCTCCTAACTTTGACCCCCTTGGTCCGATTTTGCCCATTAACGAACTTAACCGAGATTTTATGCCCCTTGATTTTATGTAAAAGTTTGATGAAGATCTGAGCATAATTATGGAAGTTATCGTGTCTAGAAGAAAGTGATATACACCGATAGATAGATAGATAGATAGATAGATAGATAGATAGATAGATATATCTATAAACTTTTTTACTGATGGTAGTTTTGGGGTCTAGGAGTCATGATTCGTGTAGATCCGCAAAAATTTTTCAGAAATTCCAACATGGGAGACAATGCAATAGGTAGTATTTCATACGAAATCTACCTAATATGGCATAACATCATAAAATCTTAAAATTTTATTTCCTTGCAATATTTTAATTTTTACTCACGTGTAAATGGCAACATTTTTTTAAATTTTTAATTCATTTAGATTTTAATTTAGTAGAAATATTATCTCTCGATCAAGATGCAAACGTAGTCCTTCCATTATCATATTTTCCTGGAGACGCCCGCAGAAGACGGCGCGAAACGTTCAAAGTTTTATTTTATTTTAATATGTACAAATGTATATTAAAATTTCTGTTTTGTGCACCACTGAGCAATGTGTTATTATTAGTGAAATTTTTTTCGACTCCCTGTTTTCGATTGATTTACACGTTTTAGGGGTCAGAGATAAAAAAACACGTTTTTAGAAAATGTCTGTCTGTCTGTCTGTCTGTGTGTGTGTCCATATGTCGCCATTCTATTATCAAAAACTGTATGAAGGCATGCATAGAATTGGGCCAAATTTTTCGTGAACATTTTTGGCTATGGAAGCAGGTCCTCCGTCAATTTTTAAATATTCCGTTGGAAGGGGGCGCTGAGATAGCGATTTTTTACCATTTTCAATTTTGTACCACCTAAAAGTGCATGAAGTTATGCATAAAATTGAAAGAAATTTTTTGTGTAAGTGTTTGGCTATGGCTAATTCGTCCTCCTTGAATTAAAAAAAAAAAAAAAATCTGCTAGAAGGGGACGCTGTAATAGCGATTTTTGTGCCTTTTAAATATCGTACTACCTAAAAGTGTATGAAGTTATGCATAGAATTGAACCATTTTTTGTGTATGATTATTATTGAGTATGTCAAGTAGGTCCTCCTTGAATTTTGAAAAAATCTGCCTAGCATTCTATTGTCCATCGGCTCGTGCAGAGACGGAAACTCGTTTACACTCTGATTAATTGAATGAAGCAGAAATTTAAAATGAAAATCATAGTTGGCTTAGTATTGAATTAAAATTATAAAAGCATTAACATGTGTAACTATTTTTTTTTAGACATTAAAATGTAGGAATGAGATATAAGAAAGTTTTGGGATGGCACATCCAACTAGTTTCATTTAATAAAAATATGTTTCCAAATGTGACTTATTTTCATTTCTGACATTCGAATTGCTATATTGCTTCTTCTATTAGACATTGTATTTGTTATAAAATATATGTATTTTGAGAGTCTAAACAACTCTAGTATGAAACTCCTTAAGAGATTAGGAGAAATGTTTAATGAAGTATTTTTTTTAATAGGGGAAGGTGGCCTAAAATAATCCTAGCGAGTAAAACGATCCGCATATGTTTTTTTCCACACAGGTCGCGCTATCTAAAGGGTAACACATAAACTAGCATTGCCAAATGAAGAAGTAGCAATAGCGGTTCAAGCGATCGCAGTATTACGCGTTCGGGTAGAATTATTACAAAAATTCGGTTTTATAACACCTGTTAAGAACTAAATTTCATAGTTATTTACACATACAATTTCTTATGTACAGAAATACGACAAATTTACTTAATGGAGTATGTCTTTTATCTTTAATTTCACTAGCTAAGTTTGTTATATTTCTCGACGTCAACGAGTAATATGACCTAAAATGGGAACCATTTTGCCAGGTAAAATAATTTCTGTCATTGTGACAAAGCTTTCAAATTTTGTATGTACGCCTCTGTGATCGGTGTTTTTTTTTTTTTCTCTTAGAGCTCGCGCCACCTGTTGCGCTTTTTGTAAGCTGTCCTCTTACCCTTTCTCTCGATTTGTGACTTTGTTCCTTTATGGACACGAGTTTATAGTAGCTGATGACGGGCTGTTATATTTTTCCACCTCGATACGTATCCTGTGAATTACTTTGGTTTTATAGTGATTTATAAAATGTTTTATAATTTTAATATTGTAATTCATCGGCAGTATTTTGAGCTTTTTCAACAGAAGGGTCATTTATCCTTAGAGAGAGGAAAATGATCCTTTGGACACTTTTTCAAAAATCATTTTTTTTTTCATTACTCAGTTTAGGTTTAAAAATGCTTATAATGCAAAATATAGGGTTAAGTATTGTAGCATTGTACCAAAGCTTTTTTTTAAACACTTACACTGGTGAGCAAAATTTAAAGACGAGTCCCAAAATGCCAATTTTCAAGGGATTTTCAAGCGATAATTTTCATGCGAATATTCAAAAGGAAGTAATATAATTCGAATAATTGCTATCTTTGCATAACAGCTAGTTCATACAACATCTCATTCAGGTCACACATGGTCACAAAAGTCACAGTCACAACGGCAAAATGAAAAATAGGAAATTCTATAGGTATCTTTTATGAGTCTCAAATGACTACTATACAGGGTGAGTCATAAATATCGAAACAATAGGCTACCTCCTCAATTATTGCCCCTAGACCCATACTTCCAATTGCAAAAATTCATAAAAAAAGCTGAAATTTCTGATAAGATAAGTTGCAACTCCATGGGGGGTCTATTTGAAAAAATACGAAAATTAAATTTTTATACAGCCCCCGTAGGTCAAAATTCCCAATTAGGAAAATATTCCTTATCCATTCCTAAATTGAACAAAAAAATTTCATCTCCGTATCTAAAAATCCCACAGAGATATTAAATCCCAAAATCCCCAAAAATTCCTGACTTACACCACTTTTCCCTGCCTCTAAACTGTGATTTCTTCTCTGTGATTCAACGCTTGTTAGGGAACATTCACAAATTGCAAATTGATAAAAATCGGTTTAAGATAGTGCTTTTTCTTTGGACATAAAATAGCAGCGTATAGTTTTTACGCTTAATTAGTATACCAGACGTCTGCCCGGGTCAAAATATCTAGGTCAAGTCTCAAACCGACCCATAAGGGAAAAAGTTCGGCGTGGCCTGAAAAAATGTCAACATCATAACCCGGACCGGTCTGGAAAATAGTTTAAATCATAGCCCGGTTCAGTCGCAAATTTCTACATAGTTTTTTAATTCGGCGTGGGAAAAAAATGTTTCATATGGAGGAGTTCTGACCAAAAAATTCTTTTATAGCTTTTCGTTTTTTATATTTATACTTTTTATTATTAAAGAAGCGCCAAAGGCTGTAATATATTTATTTTATCAATGAATCTCTATTTATATGTAAATGTTTCACTTATATTTTAATATCGTTAATCCATATCCCATGCGTTAGAGACTAAAAAATGTTATACACTAAAACATTTTAAGACGGAATCACATAGGAAAGAAAAAATACGTTATAGACAGATGCTCTCCCTAGAAGATGTAATTGGAGCTTATTTTCTTTTCAGGTACTATTGCATTTATTTTGCATGGATCAACATATTTTCCGTTTAAGACAGAATTCCGTCATAGGCAGTTTTTTTTCACTGGTTTTATTGTATTTGATTTTTTTTGCCTTTGAATAATCTATTTAAAAAAAATAAACTTTAAAGTTTTTTTTTTTTTTCTAAAATAAAAGTTTTAAAATCTATATGTTTTTCGTAAAAAAAATCGATTGAGCCGAATTTTATTTATATTAAGTACGTATTAAGTCAGTCAGAGACAGTGATTTTAATACGGGTTTGAAAATTTCATCCAGAGTGCACCTAAGTTGAAGGAAGTAGTCCCCTCCTTTATGAAAAGTACGCTAGGCCCGGCCTGGTAGGTCTTCCGAAAAAAGTAACATCTCGGTCCTGGCCCTACATGGGCCCAGAATACAAATTTTTTAACATCCTCTGGAGGACGATAAAAAGCCTGAAGTTGTCAGAGGTAAATTTAAAAAGAAAAAAAAAAAGACTTAATCTGCATCTTAGAAAAAGCATTTTTTTAAATAACTGACGGACATTTAAACAATATACTTTGTTTTTCTGCATAATGAATTTTTTATCCTCTATTTCTTGTCTTTAAATTATTAAATGTTAAGAATTTTTAAAAGAAAAAAGAACTTGAAACACGTCATTTTTGATTTTTTTTACATTAGTTTTGTTTCGACAAATTTGAAAAAATATTTACTTTTGAAAAAATGTTTGTTTTTGAAAATATGATTTTTTTTAAGTTATATTATTTTTTCAATAAACATTTTTAATAGTTTTAAAATTAATATAAAAAAAACTCTTGGAACAAAACTAAAATCAGATTTTCATCTTTAATTAAATGGAAAGAAATTGAAATCCGATAAATAATGTTACGAGTTATAACGATTTTTGATTGTCCCATTTAAACTAGTACTAACCACATGAAACTTTTATAAATTGTATGAGAAATTTTAGAATGTGGTTTTCTTAGCAAATTATAATGCTAACCATCACAAAAAAAGAAAAAAAAATCAAAATTCTAACTTAAGAAATATATTTTTTACGCGTTTTCTAGAACTGTTAAAGTAACATTGTGTTTTGAATTGCGCGCTTTTCAATTTGTGTCTAATCCCTTAAAGCTTGGTGAATTTCTTAAACGGCTATACTTTGCGAATTTTGGAGGTATGAAGATGCAACTTTTTGTGTCTTATTCAGGACTGAATGAGGAAAGTTTTCCTAATTGGAATTTTTGTCCTACGGGGGCCGTATAAAAATTTAGTTTTCGTAACTTTTCAACTAGACCCCCCCATGGAGTCGCAATTTATCTTATCAAAAATTTCACATTTTTTTATGAATTTTTGCACTTGTAAGTATGGGTCTAAAGGCAATATTTAAGGAGATAGCCTATTGTTTCGATATTTATGACTCACCCTGTATATGACGCTACTGAGAGGTCATTCGACTGCTGCTTTGTGTCGAATCACAGGGGACTTTACAATGTCGTTTTATTGAGACTCTCATGTGATTGTCATCTGGAGACTCAATTTCAAAGTCATTGTGAATGTTGCATTATGATAAGTCACCAAATAATGTCAAATTAAAGTCATATGGGGATTTTCTGTCACAAGACATTGTGAATTAGTGACAGAGACCCTACTGTGAAGTAATCACTGTGAAAAATGGTGAAAAGTCACCATTTGACTTTAATGAGACATTATTTGGTAATTTATCATAATGCAACGTTCACAATGACTTTGAAATTGAGTCTCCAGATGAGGGTCACACGAGAGACTCAGCGAAAAAACATTGTAAAGTCAACTGGTGACTCGTCACAAAGCAGCAGTCATAATTACCAGTCAGTGGAGTCACATATAGTAGTCATTTGAGACTCATAAAAGAGACGTATAGAATTTCCTATTTTTTACTACGCCGTAGTGACTGTGACTCTTGTGACCATGTGTGACCTGAATAAGATATTATATGAACTAGCTGTTTTTCAGGAATAGTAATTATTCGAGTTATATTACTTCCTTTTTAATATTAGCGTGAAAATTATCGCTTGAAAATCCCTTGAAAATTGGCATTTTGGGACTCGTCGTTAAATTTTGCACACCAGTGTATGTTTCTTTACACAAGTATTCTCTTTAAGGGGATCATTTTAGGCTACCTTCTCCTACTTGTTGATAATTATTCTACCTGATGTCGAAATGTAATAAAAGCATATTAACAATTTTACTTTCTGCTGGTATTAGAACACTATTCTGATCTCTCTGGACTTATCTGCAGCTAAATCTTCGGCAGACAAAAAAGGCTATAAGTAAAATATTACTTTTTAATAACACAATAGAAAATAAAAAATGTTCGAAGCTTATGGACATAACTTTGTCTTTTTTCTTCAGGCGCAAATAACACGTTCTACAACTTTGAAAACGGGAGCAAAATAGAAAGAATATGGTTGGAAAAGGGACAAGTTAAAGAAAATAGTAAATAACCTCCTCAGTCCTGATGTCGGCTGGAGGCTACACTAAAGAACACCCTTTAGATGAATTTTAATGCTTCTAAAATTGTTAAGATTACATTTAGACCTGTAAAATAAAATATGTTCTTATTAGAAGAATCGATACATAGACTGATGCATGTTTGGAGATATTTTATAATAATTTTAAATTTGATTTTGTAGAATCACATAAATTTTTTCACGGAACTGGGGAGAATTAGAAAGCAGAATGCACCATCCAACGCAGAAAAGAATCATAAGACAGAGCAGAACAGAAATACACTGCTCAAAACAATTAAAGGATATTGCAGTTTTAGGTGGATTTTGTATCTGGAAACTTTTTAGCTGATTGATACATGGTCGACAGACATAGTAGGTTATATGAGAACAAATTACACATGTTTGGAAGAAAAAAATGCATTTTATTGCGCATTTGTGTACAAAAGGAAAAAAACACAATTTGTGCAAATGAGAAAAAAAGAATAAGAAAAGGTGTTTTCTTCAAAGAAAATCATTTTCAGTAGGGGGTATGGTTTCCACGGGCGGCCAGCAACTTTGAACACCTTTGAGGCATGGACTCAATGAGGCTATTAATGATGAGTTAGAGTATTCTGCCCATCTCTTCCAGAAGAGCTCTTTCCAGTTCTTGGAGAGTTTTTGGGGGTTGTTGGCGGCCAGAAACTCGTCTTCCTAGAGCGTCCCAAACGTGCTCGATTGGATTCATGTCTGGAGAATACGCTGGCCATTCCATTCGAACGATTCCTTCCTCGAAAAGGAAATCCTCCACCAGGTTTGCACGATGTGGCCTGCAGTTATCGTCCATTAAAATGAATCTATATCCGATTGCTGCAGCGTAAGGGACTACAATAGGTCTGAGGATCTCATCCCTATATCGGCGACCAGTCAGAGCTCCATCTCGAATGATGTAGAGGTCAGTGTGCCCGTCAATGGAGATGCCACCATACACCAACACTCCTCCACCGCCAAATCTGACACTTTCGTGCACGAACGCAGGATTATTCCTACTGCCACGGTCCCTCCAGATGAAAATATGCCTATTATCCGGATGCACAGAAAAACGGGACTCGTCAGAAAACAGAATATTGCTCCATTCATTTCTCCTCCAGTTGACATGCTCGGTTGCCCATTCCCTGCGGTCGCGACGATGCCTTGATGTTAATCTAACACATACCATCGGTTGGCGAGCATACAGACCTACAGCATGGAGCCGGTTTCGGACAGTCTGAGTTGAAATCATGGTGCCTGTAGCCGAGCGAAGGTGTTGTTGGAGAAGAGTAGCGTTCATGTTTCGGTGTCTCCGAGCTGTTAACGCTAAATACCGATCTTCATTGGGCTTTGTTGCCCGTCTACGATCTCGCCCTGGTCTTCGGCCTGCACATCCACTCTCCAGAAAAGGTTCCAAATCCTGGAAATGACACTTTGTGACACTCCAATGACTTGCGCTGCTTCGGCTTGAGTTTGGCCCCCTTCTAACCTACCAACAATTTTCCAAGTTTCTGAATCTGTCAAATGACTTCGCTGAGACATCGTACTCATCGAAACAAAGCAATCACTGAATGCCGATCATCGTTGTCTTCATTCTCTTTTATCCAGTTGAAAGTCAAATTTCATTCGCTGCCGCTGAAGCGACGTTTTTGACATCGAACTCAAAATTTGCATACTCCACAGTTTGAAAACCAGAAAAATTTGCATTTGTGATTCTCTTCTTTTATTTTCGGCAAAAAAAATTTCGTTTATATCTTTATTTTATATAAAACTTCAAATATCCTTCAATTGTTTTGAGCAGTGTAGATTTATGAAGCTCTCTTCTCGTTTGCGCCAGAAGGAAGAAAGGCAAAGTTCTTTCTAAAGGCCTTGCAGGTTTTGTACTTTTTACTTAAACATCATACGTAATATAGGGTAAATCTTTTAATTGTTTTGAAAATCGAAAACTTTTTTGACGGAATTACACGCTTCAGACACTGGAAATTCCGAAAAACATATTGTTACGAATTTTGTAAATAGTTAGTGTTTGTACTGTAAAATAATGTAAATAATCTTATTAAGCTCCATTCCTTTTCTAATATTAGTTTTTGTTATCAAGCAAACTTGTCTATTATTTTCAGTGAATGTCTATGGCAGCTTTGCGAAATATTAGAGATATCGCCAAGTTGGCGTCACTTTTGGCGACTAATTTTGGTCGCCAAATTTGGCGATATATCGCCAAGTTGGCGACAATCTTGGCGATTGTTGGCGATGGTAACCCTTCCCTATTTATGGTAACCCCCCCTTTAGATATGCTGATACATTGAATGTTGTTCCGTGGTTTTCCAGTTTTTTCGAGATGGTTCTAGAAATTTCCAGCACCTGCTGCGAGCCTATATAAGGAGAGCGATACGAGCTGTTGTTGTTATTATTTACCAGTCAGTCATTGAGTGAACAACGCGTTTGTTAAGCAAGTTTGCTTGAGTTTCATTTATGTTGTTTTGAATGTGATTTAGTGTTGAGACGTTGTATAAAGAGTCTCTGGAACCTATATCGGCACTTATACGATAGATTTGAACAATTATTTTTGAATATCTAGAAATATTTGTGAGTTTCGAAGACTCTGTTGTTCTCAAGTTCTGTAAATAAATTATTTTCTACCTTTCTGACAAGAGTTTGAAGTTGTCTAACCATAAGATCAAAAGAACCCCATATACGCTGCAACAATATTTTTAGAAAAAAAAATTACATTGACTATGACTTATAAACAGGCTTTTATGTAGGGCACAAAAGTCAGATGTGTGTTGTTCAATTAATAAATAAAGAAACCTCATTGATTAAAAAAATATATAGTAAAGAAGATTTACTTAAACCCTACCCTTTTAAAAAATTACTTTCAAAATAGTATTTCATTTAACAAGAAGTTTGTGGTAATTATGCAGAAAGTAAATTTGTAGCAAATATAACTTTTGTAATTACATATCTTATATGCTGCAATTTATTTTATGATTTGCAATAATGTAACATTTCTGTGTGCCTGTCTATCAAATCTATCAAATTTTATTTGAGTTCAAAAATATAACTTTGAAGATACTGTCATATTTTAAGCCCTTTATTTCGGTAATGCTTTCAAGATTTACTCTTATCTCTAGAGTCATGTTATAGCAAGCCAGTCATAACTGTTGTTAAGTTAGATAATTAATTCAGCTATATCGTCATATAATATATTTAACCATTGGAAAAGAATTTTCAAGAATAGTAAAATCATCAGAAGTATAAATTCAATTCTAAATTCCTCCAGGGCAAAAGTAAACATTTAATAAATAGTCCCAAACTTTAAATTAAATTTATAGTATTTACTTATTTTTATGAACCGTTTTAAAAATTACTTTCAAAATACTGTTTCATTTAACAAGAAAGTTAAGGTAATTATGCAGATAGTAAATGTATAGCAAATATAACTTTCGTAATTACATATTTTATATGCTGTACTTTATTTTATGATTTGCAACAGTGTAACATTTCTGTTTGCCTGTTCCCAGCTATCAAATTTTATTTGAGTTCAAAACTTTGAAGATACTTTCGTATTTTAAGCCCTTTATTTCGTTAATACTTTTAGAATTTTCTTTTATCTCTAGAGTCATATTGTAGCAAGCCAGACATTACTGTTATTAAGTTTAGTAATTAATTAACCTGTATCGTAATATATAATTTATACATATAAGTAAAGGGAAATAATTTCCAAAAGTAGTAAAATGGTCAGGCGTATAAATTCATTTCTAAATTCTACCAGGGCAAAAGCCCTGGTAGAATAAATAGTTCCAAATTATTACTATTTATTCCAGGGAATTGAATAAATAGTTCCAAACTTTACGTTAAAATTATGATATTTACTTATTTTTATGAACCTTTTTAAAAATTACTGTCAAATACTACTTCTTTTAACAAGAAACTTATGGTAATTATGCAGAAAGTAAACTTGTAGCGTATATAACTTTCGTAATTACATATTTCATATGCTGCACTCTATTTTTTGATTTACAATTACGCAACATTTCTGTGTGCGTGTCTTCATCTATCAAATTTTATTTGAAATTAAAAGCATAACTTTGAAGATGCTGTCGCATTTTAAAAACTATATTTCGTTAAAAATTTCAAGATTTACTCGTATCTCTAGAGTCATGTTATAGCAAGCCAGTCATTACTTTTATTAAGTTTGGTAATTAATTTAGCTACATGTATAATTCATAACTCTAAATAACGGAAAAGAATTTCCAAGAATAGTAAAATGATCAGAAGTATAAATTCATTTTTAAATTCCTCCAGGGCAAAAGCAAACATTTAATAAATAGTTCCAAACTTTACATTAAAATTGTGATATTTAATTATTTTTAAGATTTTTTTTAACTTGTACCTAATTTGGCTGATTCAGTATGACTTTTAAATCATTTTACGTTATTTTTTAAATGTGTTTCAATAATAAAAAATTATATACATTAAAGTAACGCAAAGTATCAAATGATAAATTTGCTAAAATTGACAACAGATTCTCTAAAGAAAATAAAAAAAAGTAAGAAAAATCATATTAGATAAAGGACGACGAAATTTGAAGTTTATTAGAAATCCGTCCATTAGTTTTTGAGATAGAGTTTTTCTGGTAATCGTAAAAAAGGCAGAATATATTTGCCACCTGTAGGGATATATACAACAAAAAAGTAATCATATTTACTTTATATCAAGGTCTAACTAAATCTAAAGTTTTGGGAAATTCCGTGCTTTAGTGCTTGAGACAGAAAGACCACAAAATTTATGTTACATACAGAGAGACAGACATTTTCTAAAAACATGTTTTTTTTTAATCTCTGAAATCCGTGTAAATCCGTCGAAAACCGTCGGAATTCGAAAATTTTTATGAATCCATTATTTTTTTCTTGTAAACATAGAAGAAAATAATAAAAAGTTTTAGTAAAGAAGATTTACTTAAGTAAATTTGTAGCAAATATAGTTTTCATAATTACATATTTTATATACTGCACTTTATTTTATGATTTGCAATAATGTAACATTTCTGTGTGTCTGTCTCCAACTTTCAAAAAATACCATTTCATTTAACAAGAAAGTTATGGTAACTATGCAGTAAGTAAATTTGTAGCAAATATAACTTTTGTAATGACATATTTTATATGCTTTACTTTATTTTCCGATTTTCAATTACCTAACATTTCTGTGTTCCTGTCCCCACTTATCAAATTTTATTTGAGATTAAAAAGTATAACTTTGAAGATACAGTCGTGTTTTAAGTAGTTTTTTTCTTTAAAAATTTCAAGATTTACTATTATCTCTAGTGCCATGTTACAGCAAGCCAATTATTACTGTCATTAAGTTTCGCAATTAATTTAGCTACATCGTCATATACAATTCATATCTCTAAATAACGGAATAGAATTTTCAAGAGTAGTAAAATCATCAAAAGTACAAATTCAATTCTAAATTCCTCCAGGACAAAAGCAAACATTGAATATTTAGCTCCTAAATTTACGTTAAAATTAATAATATTTAATTAATTTTGTGAATTTTTTTAAAACTTGTATCTCATTTTGCTGATTCAATATGACTTCTAAATCATTTTAAATTATTTTTTAAATCTGTTTCAACAATAAAAAATATATACTAAAATAACTCAAAGTATCTAATGATAAATTTGCTAAAATTGACAACAGGTTCTCTAAAGAAAATTTTTATAAAAGTAAGAAAATTCATATTAGATGAAGGACGAAGGGATCTGAAGTTTTATGGAAATCCGTACATCAGTTCTTGAGAAATAGTTATTGTGTTAATTGTAAAATAGGCATCATAGCTTTGTCATCTGTTGGGACGTATACATCAAAAAAGTAATCAGATCCAGTTTATATCAAGATCTAACTGAATATAAAGTTTTTTGAAATTCCGTGCATTAGTCCATGAGATTATGTGACATACATATAGACAGACTCACGAAAGTTAAAATTATAATATTTAATTATTTTTATGAACTTCTTTAAAAATTATTTTCAAAATACCATTTCATTTAACAAGAAAGTTGTGGTAATCATGCACAAAATAAATTCGTAGCAAATATAACTTTTGTAATTGCATATTTTTTATGTACTGCACTTTCTTTTATGATTTGCAATAACGTAACATTTCTGTGTGCCTGTTCCCATCTATCAAATTTTATTCGAGCTCAAATGTATATAACTTCGAGATACTGTCGTATTTTCAGCCTTTTATTTCGTTAATACTTTCCAGATTTCTCTTATCTCTAGCGACATGTTATAGCAAGCCAGTCATTACTGTTATTAAGTTTGATAATTAATTTAGCTACATCGTAATATAATAACTCTAATTAACGGAAAAGAAATTCGAAGAGTAGTAAATTGATCAGAAGTATAAATTAATTTCTAAATTCCTCCAGGGCAAAAGCAAACATTGAATAAATAGTTCCAAACTTTACGTTAAAATTATGATATTTTATTATTTATATGAACTTTAAAAAAAAATTGTTTTTCATTTTGCTGATTCAATATGACTTTTAAATCTTTTTATAATATTTTTTTAAATCTGTTTCAATAATAAAAAATTATACTTTAAAATAAAGCAAAGTATCTAATGATAAATTTGCTAAAATTGACAACAAATTCCCTAAAGAAAAAAAATTAAAAATTTTTATATTAGATAACGGAAGTCGGAATCTGAAGTTTTATGGAAATCCGTTCATTAGTTCTTGAGATATAGTTATTGTGGTAATCGTAAAAAAAGGCAGCATAGCTTTGCCACCTGTTGGGGGATGTACATTAAAAAAGTAATTAGATCCACTTTATATCAAGATCTAACTGAATCTAAAGTTTTATGAAATTCCGTGCTTTTGTGCTAGAAATAAAGCGTCCACAAAATTCATGTGACATACAGACAGATATTTTCTAAAATCATGTTTTTTGGAATTGCCGATCCCTAAAACGTGCAAATCCGTCGAATACCAGAATTCGAAAACTTTAATGAATCCAAATTTTTCTTCTTGTAAAGGTAGAAGACAGTAATAAAAATTATAGTAAAGAAGATTTATTTAATATCTCTCTTTTTAAAAATTACTTTCATAATACAATTTCATTTAACAAGAAAGTTATAGTAGTTATGCATATAGCGAATTTGTAGCAAATGTAACTTTTGTAATTACATGTTTCATGTTCTGCATTTTATTTTATGATTTGCTATAACGTAACATTTCTGTGTGCCTGTCCCCATCCATCAAATTTTATTTGAGTGTAAAAGTATAACTTTGAAGATACTGTCGTATTTTAAGCCTTTTATTTCGTTAATAATTTCATGTTTTACTCTTATCTCTAGCGTCGTGTTATAGCAAGCCAGTCATTACTGTTATTAAGTTTGGTAATTAAATTAGCTATATTGTCATATATAGTTCATATCTCTATTTAACGGAAAATAATTTCCAAGAATAGTAGTATCATCAGAAGTATAAGTTCAATTATAAATTCCTCCAGGGCAAAAGGCAAAAATGTGATAGGTAGTTCCAAATTTTATGTTAAAATTATAATATTTAATTATTTTTATGAACCTCTTAAAAATTACATTCAAAATTATACTTCATTTAACAAGAAATTTATGGTAATTATACAGAACTGTAGCAAATATAACTTTCGTAATTACATATTTCATATGCTGCACATTATTTTATGATTTGCAATAATGTAACATTTCTGTGAATTTGTCACCCTCTATCTAATTTTATTTGAGTTCAAAAGGATACTTTGAACATACTGTCGTATTTTAAGCCCTTTATTTCGTTAATAATTTAAAGATTTACCCTTATCTCTAGAGTCATGTTATAGCAAGCCAGTCATTACTGTTATTAAGTTTGGTAATTAATTTAGCTACATCGTCATTTATAATTCATATCTCTAAATAACGGAAAAAGAATTTCCAAGAGTAGTAAAATGATCAGAAGTATAAATTCAATTCTAAATTCCTTTATGGCAAAAAGTAAACATTTAATAAATAGTTCGAAACTTTACGTTAAAATTATAATATTTATTTATTTTTACGAACCTTTTTAAAAATGACTTTCAAAATAATATTTCATTTAACAAGAAATTTATGGTAATTATGCAGACAGTAAATTTGTAGCAAATGTTATTTTTGTAATTACGTATTTTATATGCTGCACTTTATTTTATGAGTTGGAACAATGTAACATTTCTGCGTGCCTGACCCCATCTATCAAATTTTATTTGAGTTCAAAAGGATAACTTTGAACATACTGTCGTATTTTAAGCCCTTTATTTCGTTAATAATTTCAGGCTGTACCCTTATCTCTAGAGTCATATTATAGCAAGCCAGTCATTACTGTTATGAAGTTTGGTAATTAATTTAGCTACATCGTCATATATAATTCATAACTCTAAATAACGGAAAATATTTTCCAAGAGTAGTAAAATCGCTAGAAGTATAAATAAATTTCTAAATTCCTCTTGGACAAAAACCAACGTTTAACAAATAGTTCCAAACTTCAAGCTAAAATTGTAATATTTAATTATTTTTATGAACGTTTTTAAAACTTGAATCTCATTTTTACTGGTTTAGTATGACTTTTTTTTTTTCGTTTGCGATTTTTAATGAAAGCTTAAAAGAACTCTACACCCTTTAATTAGCCTGAAAACAAGTTTAATGCAATTCGTACAATAAATTTCCGAAAAATTAATTATTTTAAAACGAGAATATTTTAGGGGCTATATCCTATTAGAAGTTCGTGACTCGATTCTTGACTGAGAGAACTTCCTTCTTGATCAAGGAATCTTAGGCGCCACTCAAGAAGTCGTTAAAGACTGCTAGATTACAGGATAGCATAAGAAGTTTCAAAATATTTAGTCACTTCCCGTAAGACATGATGACGCCACTGCAACGTCGTTGTGAAATCACATTGTGACTTTGTGACCATCGATTGTCGATGTGACGTCACGTGACGTCGATGTGAAGTCACAGTGACTAAAATGTGAAGTCGTTATGGCCGTTTTATAGCTTTTTTGTGACGTCACATTGTGACCACTTTGCGACGTCACAATGTGACCAATTTGTGAAAAGTGTGTCATTTGTGACTACTTTGACATTAACATTGTGACGAACTGTGAAATTTTTTTTAGAAAGTCACATCTTAGTCACATTGTGACGTCACTGAGTGGTGGCATTTTCGTCACAGATGGGATGTGACCAAAGTGACTCACAGTGACGTCATTGTGACGTCACTGTGAACATGCATGCTATGAGGGTTCTATTATACACAGTACCTTAAATCATTTGCTGTTTTTTAAACATAATTTGAAAACAACTTGGAAGAAAAATTTGGAATTTTGGATTTCCATAAAGCAGAATTCAGAGTTACCAACCTCCGGCCTTTTAGGTAGATTTCGTATGAAATACTACCTATTGCATTGTCTTCCATGTTGGAATTTCTGAAAAATTTTTGCGGATCTACACGAATCATGACTCCTAGACCCCAAAACTACCATCAGTAAAAAAGTTTATATATCTATCTATCTATCTATCTATCTATCTATCTATCTATCTATCTATCTATCGGTGTATATCACTTTCTTCTAGACACGATAACTTCCATAATTATGCTCAGATCTTCATCAAACTTTTACATAAAATCAAGGGGCATAAAATCTCGGTTAAGTTCGTTAATGGGCAAAATCGGACCAAGGGGGTCAAAGTTAGGAGGGTTTTTGTGAAAACAGAAAAAATGCGATAACTTTTTAATTAAAATAGATATCGAATCGGTTTAAAGTTTATATTACTTCTAAAAGATGAGGAAAAAGTTTATGCGTGACAGATTTTTGATAAAGTTAAAAATGGGCTCAAGGGGCGAAAAAAACATGGTTTTTGGGAGAAAAAAAATCATAACTTCGTCAATTCTCAAGATATCAAATCCAACTAAATTTTATATAAATGTACTCAATATTATCTAAAACTTTTGTATTTACAAGTTTTTGATAGGACCAATTTTTACCGATGAAAAAAATTAAAAACGAAAAGAAAAAGGGGGGAGGAAAAAGAAAAAAACCCATAACTTACTCAATTCTTAAGCAATTAAATCTAATTAAATTTATTTTACATCTTCAGAATAATATCTACAACTTTTATATTGACAAGTTTTTCATAGAACCAATTCTTATAGCAAAAATAAATTAAACAAAAATAGGAGTTGGAGAAAAAACCTTAAATCCAAACTGCTTATATTCTGACTCATTTTAAAATTCATTTTTGATTTTAAACGCATCCAATTGACAGATCCTCTTATTTAACAACTATATAATGCGACTTATTGGCCAATTTTTTGATAAAGGCAGAATATATTTTTAAAAAGGCTGCCAAAAGAGGTATTTTGAACAGATTTCCCGAAGTTTTCATCATTAAAAAATTCATTAAGTATAACAAATTGCGTTTTTCATGAGTCATTTTTAAATTAATTTTTGTTCTCAAACCCATCCAATTTACAGGTCCTATTATTTAGGAACCATATAACTTGACGTATTGGCCAGTTTTTTGATAAAGGCAGAATATATTTTTTAAAAGGCTGCCAAAAAGGGTATTTTGAACAGAATTTCACGAAGTTATCGTGATTAAAATTTGAGGAAATTTAAGAAATTGCGTTTTTACCGAGTCATTTTTAAATCTTTTTTTGTTCTCAAACGCATCCAATTTACAGGTTCTCTTATTTAGGAACTATATAATGTGACGGAGTGGCCAGTTTTTTGATAAAGGCAGAATATATTTCAAAAAAGGCTGCCAAAATGGGCACTTCGCAAAAAATTTCCCAAAGCGAGATGATTAATGAACTGTGGGTATTCAAATAACAAATTGGTTATTTTATGACTCATTTTTAAAACCAATTTTGCTCTGACGCGCATTCAATTGACAGTTTTTTGTTACTTAGGAACTATATAATGTGCGTATTCTTCGATTTTTTGATAAAGGGTGAATATATATATTTTAAAAGCTGTCAAAGTAAGCACTTCGCAAAAAAATTTCCCTAAGCGATCATGATAAAAGAATTGAGGTTGTATTCAAATAACAAATTGTTTATTTTATGACTCATTTTTAAATTCAATTTTGCTCTCAAACGCATTCAATTGACAGTTATTTGTTATTTAGGAACTGTGTAATGTGCCGTATTGGTCAGATTTTTGATAAAGGCTAAATATATATTTAAAAAAATCTGTCAAAGTGGGCACGTCGCACAAAATTTCTCAAAGCGATCTTGATTAAAGAATTGTGGATGTATTAAAATAATAAATTGGTTATTTTATGACTCATTTTTAAATTCAATTTTGCTGTCAAACGAATTTAATTAACAGTTTTTTGTTATTTAGGAACTATATAATGAGCATATTGGTCAATTTTTTAAATAAAGTAAGAATATAATTCAAAATATATTGCCAAAATGGGCATTTAAGTAAAGATAGGCATTTTTTTTTTTTTTTTTTTTTTTTTTGAGATGAAAACTTTTCGAAATCTACCTCCGCCTATAGGCCATGCCGAAAGGGATTTTTTTAAATTATGAAAACGTACTTTGAACCAGAAAATTTATTTAATTAGAAATGTCTACCATTAACTCTGAAAGCCATTTGAAATTTATTTAATTTCATTGACTCAATAAATTTCTGGTTAGAAGTACAATTGTTTGATTTTTAAAAAGCCGGGGGTTGGCATTTCTGAGAATTTAATAAATCGAAATCCATGAAAAAAATGTTGGTTGCAATTTTTAATTTTTTCGAATAATTATTTCATAATCCATATTTCATATCATAAAATTATAAAATTGCAAATTCTTTAGATACATTTACACTTTATATAGATTTTCTTAAGTATCTCTTAATTTAAAGGCAATTTTTTTTTGTCTATACTTAAGGGGTCAGGTACCCTTTGAACTAACAAAATACGTGAAAAAATGACCTCTGTAAGAATTGCAGTCACTCTGTATCTAATTGACTTTTAACTATAAAATTGAAAACACATATTAAGAAGGATTCATTTTATTAGATAAAGTTGTTAAAAAAAGTATACACATATGCAATGATTTTTAAATGATTTTTAAAGATAATACAATTTTTACGAAAGAATAATTCTTATATGCCTTGCGCGCACGATTTTTCAAATTTGAATGGCTAAAACAATCCAAGATTTTTTTTTATGAGTAGAGATATTATGTGTTTTCAAGATGACCTACGATTAAAAAAATAAAATTTATAGATCCAGAAAAAAAAAATTATTTAAAAAAAAATTCGAAATATCGTGATATTTTTTGCACAAAAGTAGTCGTGAATTCTAAACTTCTAATTTGAGGAACGTAATAGTAGGTCATTTTGTGCCTGTATATTCAGCGAAAATTTTGTGAAATTTTACCCAACCATTTTTCAGAAATCGTGCGCGCGATGATCAAAATCGCTGTTTTGAAAAAATTGACGTTAAAATTTTAATCACCCATTGATCGTATAGGAAAAGCGTAAAGTTTTTTAAACATAACTCTTCTTCTAATGCGGATTTTTGAATGCGGTTTGTTTTTAAATGTTGCTAAGGAATCATGCTTAATTATAAGCTATTTTTTAAAAAATCGATTTTTGGATTCTTCAAAGGCTACCTGACCCCTTAAATTAAATATGATAATAGAATATCTTCTATTATACCGCTACAGTTTCATGTTTATAGCAAAAGTCAATGCATTGAATTTATATCATTCATTTAACTGTGCTGTTTCAATGTAAACTGTACAAACGATGTAATCTAACTCTAATACAAAAAACTATTAACCGTGTTATTATTAGACGAATTACTACTGCTGGAATAATAATAAAAGTTGTGTAAATACTAAAGATATAAAATTAATATCAACAGTAATAGCAATGACAATAGGGGGCAGTTTAGTGGAAATAAGGCTAATGTTTATTATAATGAAAAATAGAAAGAGAAATCGCTGATGGAACGCTAACAGAAGTAAGAACAACAGTAACGGTAGAGAAATGACAGCAATATTAGTAATAATTAGGGGGTCTGCCTCCGACGATCTAGGCTCGTCAAACCGCATTCCGCCTTCAAAAATCAATTAATTTAATAACTTTGAAAAAATTACACCCACCACCCACCCAAATTATTAAAAAAAAAACAGAAAAAAACAGTGGCGATTGTTTTATAAGCGGATATTTATTATTTTCCATTTTACGGGGGGGGGGGAGGAGCGTTAAAGCAGAATGAGCTGCTGTTAATGGTATTAATTAATATATTGTTAATGATGTTAATGCTATTTTCGCGTTTTATTAAATAAGATTATATAATTATTTCAAAATTAGCTAATGTAAAAGGAACTTGGTCAAAAGAGTCTTAGCGTCTCTGTATTTTTTTACAAAGCTTTAAGAAAATGGTTATGAATATCTGGTTCTTCATTTTAAACTTGACGTAATTTTCAATTTTATTTATTTTTATTTATTTATTTATTTTTTTGTGTAATATTCTCGCAAAATTATTTTTATCGTTAGAAAGGAAATATTATTTTTTGTACTGTAATTTTTTTTTTATCTGACTCATTTTTTTCTTCTTTTATGACTTTAAATGCCATGTTAATAAATTTATTATTTAACAATTTTCTTTCTTTTTTTAAATTCGCGAGCAAATATTGTTTTTATGCCACAATTTTCATCATTTTTTTCCTTTTATTAAGTGTTATTCATTTAATTTCAATTTGAAAGTTTTTTTTTAAATTTATAATAGTCACATGTTAAAAAAATTTTAATTTGAAGTAATATTTATTCTTTGCGCTGTTTTAATATTTGGTAACAATTTAAAATATTTTTTTCTAAAATATGTAAAAAAATCTCTCAAAATGCTGAAAATTTTAATTTTAAATGGAATTAAATCTTCAAAAAAATCAGCCAAATTAAATAAAAAAAAATAAATACATTCTGCACACCGGAAACTTCTAATGTATAAAACGAACTAAAAATCTTTAAAATCCTATGTAAAGTTTTTCCTCCAATAAAATTCTTCAATGGAACGAATTTGACCAACTTTAACATTAAATATCATATTCGATTTAAAAACTGTCTACACTAGCGTATTTATCAAACATTTCTCTATAATACCACCAATTTTTATATTTTTGTATAAAACAGCTCTCTTAATATTAACAAAGAAAGACCTCCGGTCTCAAAAAGATCATTACCAGCGGCGGTGACCGCGTTAATTACATTTTTTTTAGAACAGAGAAATACTAAATATAATAACAGTACAAATGTTTTTCAATTGAAAAATATTAAAAATTCACAAATAATTCTTTAAGTAATATTTTGACCTGCAAAAAATTATTGAACGGCACATTAAAATTTCTTATTATTTGTTATGCAAATATACGTGCGTACATATACAACAAAAATTTAAGGAACTTTTAAACAAACCCTTATATTTCTTGAGTTATTTGAATTAAATAAATCATTCTGAGACATTCTTTTAAAACTAAACTCAAATTCCCATGAGTGGTATACTGTCAAACATTAAAACAATCTGTCAAACAAGAAAAATAATTAAACAAAATCTCACGACACTACTCCAGGGAGATTCGTTTGCGTTATTAAGTCATCGAACATGATTTATTTCTATTAGGTTGACGCAAGTATACGGGAAAAATGAAATAATTACGACAAAGGATAAGATTGTCTCAGTGGAAAAATCTTATGTGAATTTTACTGGACGAAACAAAATTTATTATACGTAGCATTTAGAAATGACTTAATGATGATAAATTAGTACTGGTTAAATTAACAAACTTTAACCATTTGGAAAAGGATTGTTGTTTTCGGTCGAGAATAAATCTTGTGGTGTCCGCTTTTTTTTTTTTTTTTTTTTTTTTTGGTCTAAGTATATTAGTGTTTAATCCATGTCGTACGTAATGCATGAATCTGTTATTATGTCAGCCAGATTTTAATCATCATAAAACTGATACTTTTGCTGATTTTTATTAGTTCAGTGGGAAATATTCAAACATTTTACTTTGGGCAATGATTGTCCGCATTTTATTTATTTATTTATTTTATTTTATTATTTTACGAAATTCTTTACATTTAGAAAATTTCTTATTTGAATGGGACATCAAAATGTCGTTGTTAATAAAGAAGAAAGTAAAAAAAAAAATTACAAAAGGGTCGGCGCAAATTATCAGATATGGAAAAAACCGAATCCAAAGAAAGACGTCGTATGAAAGATGGTCTTTTTAAAGAAAAAACGTGGTCTGATTATCGAGCCCTCCGATTCCGAAATGTGAGACGATCACGAAAACGGAAAAATCTAAAGTTGAATCAATTGTTTTAAAAGACTGCGTTTTTTATTTTTATTTTTTTTTAATTTCGATATTATTTATAAGCCTCAAATGTTACTCTTTCAAAATAAATTTCTAAATCGTAGTTGTAATTTGATAATTTATTTATTTATTTATTTGTATTTTCATTATTTTTTTTTCATAAGTATAAGACGCTAAATTTACTTATGAATTTCAAGAGCGGTGATTTAAACGTCCTAAATTTAATTCCCAAACTGGCAAATGGCCCCTGGAATATTTTAATAGCATTTTATCTTTATAATGGTAATGTAGAAAATAATGTTTTTAAATTTTGTTGTCAGTCAATTATTTCATCAGATTATGAACCGAAATTTTTTGCGCCTGAAAGAATCAATTTCTCTCCGATAAACGTCCTTTAAAAAATTTTAATCCGCTGTTACCGATTTTTAAGATTTTATTTTAAAATTAATTTCAGAAAACTTGGATTAATTCAATTAAAAAATTACTAATTTCAAGGATTTTCAACAAAATTTGCGTCTTGGGTATCTGATGTTTTATGCTGAAGGGATGTTAGCGATTTTTTGAGTTAAACGTCAATTTTTTTTAATTATTATTCATGAAATATTTCCGATTACAATGTTTTACCCTATTAGAAAAAATTTTAATCCCTGCGAATTTTTAAAATTTAGTTATTTTTAATGTATTTTTCAATGCACTTTTCTTCGTTTTTATCAGTTAGATTTCAAATTTTTTGACAATGGAAAATAAAATTTTGATTCAAACTTTTATCTTAATCAATCTATGTATAAAAGAAAGTGGTGATTTGGGAATGAGCCAAACAATTTACAAATGAAAAAAATGAAAATCTATATAGATACCGCAAAGCCGTAGGAGGTTACCAATGTGGCGATACATCACCAAATTTGGCGACCAAAAGTGTATAAATGTATAAAAGAAAGTGGTGATTTGGGAATGAGCCAAACAATTTACAAATGAAAAAATGAAAATCTATATAGATACCGCAAAGCCGTAGGAGGTTACCAATGTGGCGATACATCACCAAATTTGGCGACCAAAAGTGACATTAACTTGGCGCTATTTCTATTACGTTGCCGAATTCCCATACACTCTCATTGTAATCCAATTGGGTTTTATTTTTATTTTTATTTTTATTTATTTATTTATTTATTTTTATTTATTTATTTATTTATTGGCATTAAGAGTTTTCTTATCAAAAAATTGAACCATTGAGAATGTAATAGGCAGTATTTCGTACGAAATCTATTTATTTGTTAAGATTTTTTTTTCCTTTTGATTACTTTATCTTTCTTAGTTATATTTTGTTCCATTCAAGATTTTTTAGAGAAACCGACCAGCGAATCAGGCGAAGGCTGCTAGTTTTGGAATAAAAAGGAACATAAATTATTTTCATGTTTCACATCTAATGTTTTCATTTTTTCATCTAATATTTTTATGTAAATCTAATATTTTCATTAAGGAACAATATTGAAGTAAAAATAATTAAAAATTTAGCGAAAAGAGTGCGAAAATTTCAACAGCTAAAACAAATGTTTTATACAAGTAATAATAGCAAAAATAATAACAAGGTCCATTATCAATGTTAAAAGACAACACATAGTTATAGTTACTATAACAACATCGGGAATAGAAGTACTAATAAAAAATGTAACATTACCAACACAAATTGCAGCATTGTTATTTTTTAGCATATTTTATGCCAAAAAAAAACGTAATAAAATATTTTATTCCTCAAAGGAAAATTTTAATCTAACTCCACTATAAAAACAAAGCATTTCATTTAAATATACATATCTGCAATGCACAAAAATATACAAACTGAAGATAAAACTGTACATTTACTCGTTATGTGAAATGGAGAAGAACTTTGGGCCATTTCTTTTTTAAATATTCATCTTTATAGGAATTAGCATATATTATTCCTATTTATATCTTCCCTCTTTGTTCTAAATTGTCAACCATGAAAACTATCTGTCAAACGTAAAAATTAATTAAACGAAAGCTCAAGGCACTAACTTTAAAGAAATGTAGGGGTGTGTTACTAAATAAGAAAATACGATTTATTGTGTAAATGCAATACAAATTGCAACATTATCAATTTTTCAACATATTTTATTACATAAATAACGTAATGAAATATTTTTCAAAGGAAAATTATAATATAACACCTCTATATAAATAAAGCATTTCATTTAAATATACATATCTGCAATGCACAAAAATACACAAACTGAATGCATGATTGTACACTTATTACGTTATGTGAAATAGAAAAGAACTTTGAGCCATTTCTTTCTTTTTTAATATTCATCTTTATCGAAATCAGCATTTATTACTGCTATTTATATCTTCCTGCTTTGTTCTAAATTGTCAACCATGAAAACAATCTGTCAAACATAAAAATTAATTAAACGAAAGCTCCAGGCACCAACTTTAAAGAAATGTGGGGGCGTTGGTACGTAAGCAAATATGATTTATTTCCTTGTTAATTCATGCAGACCGGAAAATAGAACCATTAGGGTAATGAATAGATTTTCTCCGTGAATAAATTAAGGGAATTTGCAGATAAAAAGATTTTGTTAAGTATGTCATTTACAAATGACATAATGATAATAAATTAGTATAGCATTTAAAAAATTAACAAGTCTGATTTTGTAATTATTTTACAAGCATTTTATGTCAATGTCATACTAAAAAAAATGAAGTACTCAAAAATGAGTAAGTCGAGGTACTCATATGGAACTGACTATGTTTGAATCAAAAACAAACACATTGCTTTCTCAATTTTGAAACAGCATATGTTATCAAATCCAAACAAATGATAATTTTGTACCCAACATTCTTTTATCTCATTCTTAATGACATAATAATAATAAATTAGTATAGCACTTAAAATATTAACACGTATGATTTTGTAATTATTTTACAAGCATTTTATGTCAGTTCCACACTGAAAAAAAATGAAGTACTCAAAAATGAGTAATTCGAGGTACTCATGTGGAACTGAGTACGTTTGAATAAAAAATAAACACATTGCTTTCTCAATTTTGAAACAGCATATGTTATCAAACCCAAACAAATGATAATTTTGTACCCAACATTCTTTTATCTCATTCTTAATGACATAATGATAATAAATTAGTATAGCACTTAAAAAATTAACACGTATGATTTTGTAATTATTTTACAAGCATTTTATGTCAGTGCCACGCTGAAAAAAAAAATTAAGTACTCAAAAATGAGAAATTCGAGGTACTCATATGGAACTGAGTACGTTTGAATAAAAAATAAACACATTGATTTCTCAATTTTGAAAAGCATATGTTATCAAATCCAAACAAATGATAATTTCGTACCCAACATTCTTTTATCTCATTCTTAATGACATGATGATAATAAATTAGTATAGCACTTAAAAAATTAACACGTATGATTTTGTAATTATTTTAAAAGCATTTTATGTCAGTTCCACACTGAAAAAAAATGAAGTACTCAAAAATGAGTAATTCCAGGTACTCATATGGAACTGAGTACGTTTGAATAAAAAATAAACACATTGCTTTCTCAATTTTGAAACAGCATATGTTATCAAATCCAAACAAATGATAATTTTGTACCCAACATTCTTTTATCTCATTTTTGATGACATAATGTTAATAAATTAGTATAATACTTAAAAAATTAACACATATGATTTTGTAATTATTTTACAAGCATTTTATGTCAGTGCCATACTGAAAAAAAATGAAGTACTCAAAAATGATTAAGTCGAGGTACTCATATGGAACTGAGTACGTTTGAATCAAAAATAAACACATTGCTTTCTCAATTTTGAAACAGCATATGTTATCAAATCCAAACAAATGATAATTTCGTACCCAACATTCTTTTATCTCATTCTTAATGGCATAATGATACTAAATTAGTATAGCACTTAAAAAATTAACACGTATGATTTTGTAATTATTTTACAAGCATTTTATGTCAGTTCCACACTGAAAAAAAAATGAAGTACTCAAAAATGAGTAATTCCAGGTACTCATATGGAACTGAGTACGTTTGAATAAAAAATAAACACATTGCTTTCTGAATTTTGAAACAGCATATGTTATCAAATCCAAACAAATGATAATTTTGTACCCAACATTCTTTTATCTCATTCTTGATGACATAATGTTAATAAATTAGTATAACACTTAAAAAATTAACACATATGATTTTGTAATTATTTTACAAGCATTTTATGTCAGTGCCATACTGAAAAAAAAAATGAAGTACTCAAAAATGATTAAGTCGAGGTACTCATATGGAACTGAGTACGTTTGAATAAAAAATAAACACATTGCTTTCTCAATTTTGAAACAGCATATGTTATCAAATCCAACAAAAACGATAATTTTGTATCCAACATTCTTTTATCTCATTTTTAATGACATAAAAGATTAATTAAATATTATTAATTTAAATATTAAATTTTGCACAGTATTTTAAAATAAAGTATTCTTGCAAATAATGCTCTTGTCATAAAAATGTTCGATTTGGCTATTTTACTTATAATTTTGTTTTTTCTCTTAATGAATAATCAATTAAATGTTTATTGTTCATTATTTTTAACAAGAAATAAATACCAGCATATTTTCAGTTTAATTTGTAAATTTAGAGGGCAGATAATAGTGATTTATACATGAACACAGCCATTGAATCAAAAATGAGTACATGTGTTTCACAGTTTTGAGTACACTGTTAAAAATAAATATGTGAATTCGCGGTGAAACTACCGGCAGCAAAGTAGCCGAACTTTTACCGTTCCGTTAGTAGATTTTCCGTTGTGGGAAATACAAGAAGGGAAAACTCCATTTGAAGAATCAATAACTTTCCGTTACAAAGTTTGATTTTTAATAATAATAATTTAATATAATTTTTAAAATTAATGAATCGATTAATCGTCAAAGAATTCGAAATTACCGAGTGATTTTATGCTGCTATATTGTTTTACTTAATTATTATTTTGTATAATTTAGTTGACGCCGTCCTGAGGATCGAACTCGGGACCTTTAGATTGCGGAACAATTCCTAACGAACTGGGCCCCACCAGTGGCCGCGAGGTTCTGACCTCCAAACTGGTAGACGGTAGGTGCTGGGTTCGAACCCAATCGCGACCGTCAGCCTAACCGTTCGAAGTTTTTCGTGGTTTTCTTCGAACCTTGCGTAAATACGGGTTAGGTCCCCTTAGAAAGACCCCCACGGAGGGCAACCCACCCCATAGGGCTTATATCCCATAGCGTAGATAATCGGCCGACAGAAATACACCACACCTAACGAACTGAGCCAAAGCTGCTGACGCGGGCCACTAAACGCCTGGGAGCGTAGATTGTGGGTTCGTATCCCACTAGCCCCATAAAATATTGAAAACACAAAAAGTCCCTTTTAAATACTTTTTTATGTTTATTTTTCTCTAATTTCTTATCAAAAAAAATCTTTTAACTAATTAGCCTCCCAAAAAATAAATAAATTGTGTGCGACAATTTCAAAAAATTGTACATAACTTTATTTTTGTAAAAAATGAATATTTTTCTTTTCATACATTCATTTACAAAAAAAAATGTGATTTTAAACAATGATTTTTTTTATTTAAGCTAGTTAAAAATTAAAATTGGTTTAAAAAATAATAAGTATTATGCATCAGTCTAAAATAAAATAAAATAAAATAAACCGCTTACGAATATTCTAACGAATATATTTGAAAGGAAATCTTTGAAAAGCACAACAGATTTTCCCACTAACTCATAAAAGACATACTTTGTACAGGCTGGCATCAGCAGCTTTTGCTGAATCAGTAAGGACTTATTTCGCTGTCCGAAGGTACCGAGTTCGATCCTCAGCACGGCTTGAAATAAATTATGCAAAAAAAAAAAAAAAAAAAAAAAAAAACAATAGTAAATGATTTAAATTAAATATATGGCCACTCGGAAAGTTCGAATTCTTTGACGAATGTTCGGTTCACTAATTTTAAAATTTAAATTGAATTATTATCATTACAAAATCAAACTTTGTAACGGAAAGTTACCGCTTTTCCATACCGAAGTTTTCCTTTCTTTTATTTTCCAAACGGAAAATCTACTAATGGAACGGTGAAAGTTAGGCTACTTTGCTGTCAGTACTTTCACCGTGAATTCAAATAATTATTTTTAACAGTGAATGTAAGGGTTAAAATGGAAGAAAAAGGGTTTTCTTTCTTTATTTTTTTTAACCCTGTATTCACACACAGTATTTTTAAGTACCGTTAAAGAAATTTTAATGTAAAATATACTTACTCAGTCTAATTAATGTAACTTTTTTTTTCTTTCCACGCATTACACTCTGTGCGATCAAATTTAGATAGAGTAGAGAAAAAGCCCAAGCTAAATATTTTGAAAAAATTATAATTTTCTTAATGATTTTCAAAGGTACGGCTTTTTTTTCTTTGAAAAAAAGCTGTATGAAATAATTCCAACTGCAAAAGCCTTTTCATTTACAAAGAGATTCGTAATACATTTAAATATATTACTTTTATAAAAATTGTGATATTTCCATACAAATATTTTTGGTTAATTAATCCTATTATTTTTGTAAATATTTTTTACAAAAAGTTATAACTACTGATATATTTAATCGGTTTTAAGGATAAAACATATCTAAATTTCACATAATTATCATTTAAAAATTCTAGTATTATATTCAGGTATTAAAAAATAATAATTATTGAGATGAAACAATTTTTTGATAAATAATTCGATAGATAAAGGGTTAATCAATTGCGTCTCCTGTTTAGTAACACATTGAGGAATGCTTCCGTAAAACTCGAAATCTCGATTAAACTATAGGGGAATATAAGTATATTTTTTTCTTTTTGTATTATCTCAAAAATACGAGCATCATCGTGTAATACCGCGAGTTTTACATAAAATAATTAAATTAGATATGAAAGAAATGTGAACAAAAATTATAAAACTTAATCTTAATATAATATATATAAAATCTTAGTGTGCAAAAATCAAGAAAATAATAATAATATAAACACATACTGGACAATTGTACCATAAAATATAACTACTAAGAATATACTTTTTAAAAATACTTAACCTTGCTCAGTGGTACACAAAAAAAAGAACTTTAATATTAACTTGTATAATCCATACTAATATTATAAATGGGAAATGGTATGTGTATGTCTGTTTGTTTGTCTGTCTTTCACGGCAAAACGAAGCGACGAATTGACGTGATTTTGAGTGGAGATATTTGAAGCGATGGAGAGTGACATAGGCTACTTTTTGTCTCTTTCTAACCCCCACTTCCCTAAAATGGGGGGTGGAATTTTGTATGGAGCATTCCGCAACTTCAAGGAAGAAAACTAAAGTGTTACTCATGGATTCCGATAGATGGCGCTGATAGGTTTCTGAAACAAGATGACATTGTGTGCTCTGTATCTATACTTAAGTGCGGGCATCGGCCCGAGCTTCACACTATAGTGCATACGGTAACTATACTCTGTTATTTGACGATAGATTCACATTGATTTAACTGCTTTCGATTTTTGGCTATTCGTGTTTAGCTTTGCGATTTAGTATTGTTGTCTTGGTCCGGTTTTCCGATTTCCGAAAACAAACTCGGTTTCGGATTCGGTTTTACCGTTGTTGTTTTTCGGATTGGATTAATTCGTTTAGTTTAGATTTATAATATTCCTGGACTTTTAAGGAATAAGACAATTGTTTTTGGTTTTGGATTAAGTTATACTTCGTGAATTGGTTTTGTTGTTTTTGGTTTAAAGTAAATATATAAAAATAATAAGTAAAATTTATGTTCCACTGATCCATGAATAATTCTATGAGTTTTTAAAAGGTCGCTTACCTAGTTTGTTGTATTTAACGCGAGCGAAGCCGCGGGCAAAAGCTAGTTAAAAATAAAATAAAGTACAAAAAAAAAAAGTTTCGAACTTTTTTCTGCAGTCGTCTTCAGGAAAATATGATGGTGAAATGATTAAATGTTTAGAAATGAATGTTTCCTGCGTGCGCTAAAGACAATTTCTCGAGCCCTAACATACGATGTGAATGCAACGATGCACTATTACCACCCAGTAAATATCAAAGAATATTTCTAATAAAATAAAATCGAAACGAATCAAAAGTTTGAATATATTGACCTATGGCAGAATAATTAATAAACTCTATGATTCAATGAATCGCCTTGTTTCATTTTATTTTATTTTATAGAAATATTCTTTGATATTCATTGGATGGCGATAGTGCATAGTTGCATTCATATCAACGGGGCTCAACAGTGTTGAACTCAGGGGGTTGGGGACACTCCCCCCCCCCCGGAGCTATCAATGTCCCCTTGGAAATTTTGATATTTTGTGTTTTCAGTGGTGAAAAAGTGTAATTTCCTCCCCGTAGAACACTATTGTACCCCCCCCCCCCTCCAGAGCCACAGAGGTCTCTCATGGAGAAAAGTGTCTGAATTCAACACTGGGACTCACGAAATTGTCTCTCGCGCAGGAAGAATTCATTTCTGAACTTTTAGTTATTTCATCATCATATTTTCCTGAAGACGACTCGAAACGTTTATTTTATATTTTATATTATTTTTAATTGTACAAGTTCATGTAAAGTGCTATTTTTGTGTACCAATGAGCAAAGTTATGTGTTTTTAACTTTGTAGTAACTTTCTTAGTATTTAACCCTTTCAGGGGCGCCGTTTTCAGTCTACAAACGGTTAATTTTAATGCCCAAATCACCAAATGGCGCCAGTAATTTTTAGTACACTTTGGATTTCATAACATATGGGAAAAAGAGCTTCTGATTATTTTTCAAGTAAATTTATTTGTAAATTGCGGTGTCAGTTAAGTATTTGAACATTTTTTAAGCAGAAATACATTGGCCTTCAAAGGTTTTTAATAATGTACTTCGGATGTTTTCGGATGTTATCTTTCAAATTTCTGGTACCGCGTATAACAAAGTATTCCGTTCTGATACAGTGATGTGTAAAGGCATCAGAGAAAAATAAATCATTCCATTGGGTAGTTTTTGCTCTGTTATATGAATACAGACGGGCAGACAAACGAATAGACAGACGGATGGACAAACTGAACGACGACTACAGGTGTTACGTGTGAAGAAAAAAACACCTAAAAGGGAAAAATTTCCACATATAAGAGGGGCGCCTATATTTAAAAGGGGGGAGGGGCTTACACTCGGTACTTTACGGAAAATTTTTAGGATTTCATATTTGATTTCGTAGCGTATAATCATATTTTAATGATTATTAAACTATAAGTTGGTTTATATGTTTAAAATATTATTACATGCTTTACTTTGTGGTTATATTTTTTTTATTGAAAATATTTCCTTATTGCAATTTCGCAGCCAGCTGGAATATTTTGGTGAGCATAGTTTGACGTTTACTGAAAAATTATAGTTGTTGTGAGTTACATATAATTGTAGCCATAAAGAATATTTGACGATTTAGCTACTGTTATCTCCTAATGAAAATTGCTCTAAAAATAATTTATAAATTTATAATTTAGGTTTAAAAAAATTAATGTTTTGTAGTATTACAAAACACATTTGCGCATATAATCTTTACAATTTTCGAAAATCGGGAAGTGTGTGAAAAATCTCCTAAAAAATTCCATTCTTATGTACAAAAAATAAGTTGAGATAAGTAAAAGTGTAAATTACAAACCATTCGAAAAGGAGTTAGATGTACAAAGGTAAAAAGAAACAGATTATTGTTCCATTCTGAATACAAAGGTGTTCTTTGATTAAAGTATCAAAGTGATTATCTTTCTCTGTCTTTCATTACTTTTGTTTCAAATATACATTTATCATACACCTCTTTCATATCAAGGCTAATACACTGAAAAAATATTTTTCCTTCTCAACTTTTTTAATGGCTTTGACTTTTTTTTTCAAAAAACAAAAACTACATCTTGAAAAAAAGAAAGAAAGGGAAAGCAAGCAAACGAAATATCAAATATTCTATTTATGAAACATGATTCCATAATACTTTTTTATTTTTTAAATGAATTAAAAATGTTCTCAGGAAAGCTATTGCATTTTATTCACAAAAATGGATTATGCTGTTACGATAAGATTATAGTTTTTTTATGGTAATAAAAGATAATACGAAATTTAATCATATTTTCACGAAAAAGCTTGGATTTATTAAAATCTTACTTTATACTGTAAAATATACCAAAATTTTAAATTACAATTTATAAGAAAACTTCATTCTATGTTTGTTTTTGTTTTTTAAAAAATTTAGATGATTTAGTATTTTAGTTAATTGAGTACTGGTATTTTGGATTTTATTGCGGTATATATATATGAGGAGCCCAGAAGCCAAGGAGTACAAGTGACAAAATTTAGATTTCGAGTAAATTGAGTTCAAAGTTAAACATCAATTGTAACTGAATGAATTGAGGTATGAGACTTTTGCTTATATCTTAATGATCTTTGAACTCTTATTTCAATAACTGTTTTAAAAAATGTGGAATACAATTTTTCTTTTTGTTTATAACTAAGCAATGTTTATCATCATTCGGCACTTGTATCCCTTGGCTTCCAAACAGTAATGAAAAGTTCTTGGAAGCTAAAGGTACAAGTGCCGAATGAGCACAAAAAGTGCAAAAATTATGAACTAAAAAATTGTATATATGAAAAAATTAAGAACAATGTTGATACACATAAATGAAAGGACAAAATTTTGTTTTAATATAAATTCTAAAAACGGAAAAATTATGAAATAAAAAATGAATTTACGAAAACAAAAATGAACGATGTTGATATAAATGAATGAAAGGAAATTTTTTTGTTCTAATATAAGTTTTAAAATTTTATTCTAAATTTTGAAACATTGAAATTTTATATTTTTTAACACTTTCCAAGAAAATTGAAAAGTGAATGTGATTTTAGTTTGTCTGTCCGTGCCTTAATTCTCGTAAATATACTCGTATTGCCCTAAAATTTTTGGGAATTATTCACGTTTACCTCAATACGAACCTATTGAAAATGAAGTTTCTAACACGATTAGTTTATTTACAGGGACAATCAAAAGTTTTCCGTTAAATTACGGGTTATGGGAAAAATCGTTTCAAATGAATTTTAAAAAAGTTACAACCTGTCAAACACATTAAAATTTATATGCATTTACGAATTGCATTAAAATAAACATTTTGTAAAATATGAGGCTAAAAGAATAGATAATTTTTTATTTACAGAGCTACACAAAAGATTTACGTAAGTAAAAAAAAAAAAACACAAAAGATTTACGTTACCTAATGGTAAAGAGGGAATTTTTTACAACATATTTTAATTATATTACAATTTTCATGTTTAATAAAATTGATATACATTGTAGACGCTTAATATAAGTTATTTCGCGCATAATACGAAGTACTCAGTATTTACAGAGACACAAAAAAGCTTTCAAGTAGCATATTCTATCCGAAGTACTGTATATTATCGATGATGATTGATGGATGGACGAAATGAATTTTTATTTATGATTTGCGCTTTTAAGTTTCACTAAATTTATACATATTAATATCTATGCATATGTTCATATAATTTCTGTAGTTCATATACAGAGCTATACAAAAGATTTCGTAAAGGTTACTAAATATGAGCGTAATTTACTTAAAGATTGCTTTTAAATAAGTCATATATTTCTATGCTGAACTACAATCAGTTTGCTAAGAAATGCTTGCAAAACATTGATAAAATGATATACAGGGTCATGCACAAAATTTTATGCGTTGTCATCTATTTATGATAATTTCTGGAAATGTGATTTCAGTAGTCTTAAGAGTGTTTTAGTTTTAACTAAATTTTAGCTAAATACTGGCGTATAATACAGGTTCAAGGTAAACTACAGGATAAACAGAAGTATAAAAGAATGTTTCCATCTATTAATAGTAAAAACTGCTGATACAGAAATTTCAAACTATTATGAGTTTTCTTGCTTAACTAAATTTCCCTATTACGCAGTGCATAGCAACCGACAGATAAAACCTAGGGCTGTTCAAAATTATTAGAATACATGCTTGGTTATGGACATTAACACTCTATTACCCTAAATAGCAAAGATTTTTAACACGTTTGCTGCCGCTTACGTGAAGTTGTGATGATAGTTAATGCCGCACTGTAGAAGTGGGTTTTTCCCAGAAGCCGATTTACTTTTTATAACAAAAAACAGTGAAAGATTTTCCCGTGCCAGCGCGTGACTGACTATTGAGACATTACCCCACATCACATGCTGGCTCGTGAGTGGCCCCTTAATGTTGGCGCGTGATCGCAGCGAAAGTGTTAGAGATTTCAGAGAGTGTTGGAAAGTGTTTCAAAATCTACACTTAAAGCATGATTTTCTCGCATGTTAACAGTTAAAATGCATTTATTTAATGTATAAAAAAGCAAATGGCCTTGTATGCCGTTGGTCACGCTTCTGCTGTAGACGTTAATGGATACAATTGCACTTATACCCTTTGGCCTCCAAGCGTTTCACAGTTTTGGGAAAGAGGTTAAGTAACTGACCCCTAAAACACAGTATATAATTAAAAAATCACTCATAACCTCTTACCTACAAATAAATAGACTTATTTCCAGATAGTCTGTGTACTTAACTCATTTTTTTCAATTTTGTCACTTATACCCCTTGGCTTCTGGGCTCCTCGTATATATATATATATACAGGGTGTCCCTAAACAAATGGTATATACGCTAGGGGTTGATAGAACACATGAAGACGAGTAATAGCAAATAGGAAACCAAGGGTCCCAAACGTTTTCCAAAGGAGATAGCCGCCATTAAAGTTTGGGGTCCAAAATTTCAAATACACATAAAAAAACGGAAAAATTGGTCGATTGATTTGCGGTTTTCACTAAAATTATTTTTTATGTTGGTATTTTCATGAAAATAAATTATAAAGATAAATTTCGAAAAATGCCGATAGAGGGCGCTTTAGACTTTGAAGTAATGAAAAAAAATTTTTTGACGTGATTTTTTGCATCTCATTAAATGGTTTCGTAAGCTTAGACTTAAATTTTGAGCTCAAAATATGAATAGTTGGAAGCGGTTAAGTAGCACAAACTTAACTGTGTTCAGAGGGTTTAAACTTCAAATGATTATAAAAAACGGAAAAATTGGTCGATTGATTTGCGGTTTTCACTAAAACTATTCTTTATGTCGGTATTTTATTGAAAATGAATTATAAAGATAAATTTCAAAAAATGCCGATAGAGGGCGCTTTAAACTTTGGAGTAACGAACAACTACTTTTTACGTTATTTTTTGCATCTGATTAAATGTTTTCTTAAACTTAGACTTAAACTTAAACTTTGAGCTCAAAATCTGAATAGTTGGGAGTGGTTAAGTAGCACAAACTGAACTGTGTTCAGAGGGTTCAAATTTCAAATCAAAATAAAAAACGGAAAAATTGGTCTATTCATTTGCGGTTTAAAATAAAACTATTAAGTCAATATCTTCTTGAAAATGAATTATAAAGATAAATTTTAAAAAATGCCGATAGAGGGCGCTTTAGTCTTTGAATTAACGAAATAATCCATCCTAATACTATTTTTTGCCGGTTTTTTTTTTTTTTTTTTTTTTTTTTTTTTTTCATCTCATTAAATGGTTTCGTAGGCTTAGATTTAAACTTAAATTTTGAGCTCAAAATCTGAATAGTTGGGAGTAGTTAAGTAGCACAAACTGAATTGTGTTCAGAGGGTTTAAATTTCAAACGAAACGGAAAACTATAAAATAAACACTGAAAAATTAGTCGATTCGTTTGAGGTTTTTGCTAAAACTACTCTTTAAATCAGTGTTTTCTTGAAAGTAAATTTTAAAGATAAATTTCACAAAATGCCGATAGAGAGCGCTTAGACATTGGAGTACCGTAACACTATTTTTAACCGTTATTTTTTTTAATCTCATTAAATGCTTTCAAATGCTTAGATTTGAATTTTGAGATCAAATTCTGAGTCGTTGCGAGTGTTTAAGTAGCGCAAAAGTGAAATGTGTTCGAGGGGGGGGGGGGTTAAATTTTAACTCCTGAACACACTTCAGTTTGCGCTTCTTAACCCCTCCCAACGATTCAGAATTTGAGTTCAAAATTTAAGTTTAAATCTAAGATTTCGATAACATTTAACAAGTTTTGGAAAGCATTTAGTTAGATACAAAAAATAACGGTTAAAATTTGTTGTTAGTTACTCTGAAGTTTAAGGCGCTCTCTAACGGAATTTTTTGAAATTTATCTTTAAAATTCATTTTCAAGTAGATACTGACTTAAAGAATAGTTTAATTTTAAACCGCAAACGAATCGACCAATTTTTCCGTTTTTTATTTTGTTTTGAAATTTGAACCCTCTGAACACAGTTTAGTTTGTGCTACTTAACCACTCCCAACTATTCAGATTTTGAGCTCAAAATTTAAGTTTAACCACTTAACCGGCGACGGGTATGGGGAAACAGTGCTTTAACCCCCGTCTTATCTCGGGGCAGCCGTTGAAGTGGTTAAGTCTAAGTTTACGAAACCATTTAATGAGATGCAAAAAGTCACGGCAAAAAATAGTTTTTCATTACTTCAAAGTCTAAAGCGCCCTCTATCGGCATTTTTCGAAATTTATCTTTATAATTTATTTTCAAGTAAATACCAACATAAAGAATAATTTGAGTGAAAACCGCAAATCAATCGATCAATTTTTCCGTTTTTTATGTGTATTTGAAATTTTGGACCCCAAACTTTAATGGCGGCTATCTCCTTTGGAAAACGTTTGGGACCCTTGGTTTCCTATATGCTATTACTCGTCTTCATGTGTTCTATCACCCCCTAGCGTATATACCATTTGTTTAGGGATACCCTGTATATATATATATATACATATATCAACGATAAAACTCTCATGTTATATAATGTACATGTAGTTGTAGCCATAAAGAATGTTTGATGATTTATCTATTGTGATCTGCTAATGGAAAATTGCTCTAAAATTAATTTATAAATTTAAAATTTAGGTTTAAAAATATTTAAATGTTGTGTTGAGTTACAAAACGCACTTGCGTATATGATTTTTCAAAATTGCAATGTGTACCTTTGCAATTTTCAAAAATCAAGAAGTGTGTGAAAAATCGTCTAAAAAATTCCATTTTTATATACAAAAACCAAGATGAGATAAATAAAAGTGTAAATTATAAACCATTCGGAAAGGAGTCAGATTAGTTACTTACCATAGTTCTTGTAAATTACATATAATTATAGTCATAAAGAATATTTGATGATTTATCTACTGTGATCTCCTAATAGAAAATTGCTCTAAAATTAATTTATAAATTTATAATTTAGGTTTAAAAATATTTAAATGTTGTGTGCATTACAAAATGCACTTGCATGTATAATCTTCACAATTTTCAAAATCGGGAAGTGTATAAAAAATCGCCAAAAAAAATGAATTTTTATGTACAAAAACCAAGTTGAGATAAATAACAGTGTAAATTATAAACCATTCGAAAAGGAATCAGATTAGTTAGTTACCATGTAACGGTTGGGTGCTCGTACTGGGTGTTAAATGCAGACATAACTCAGTACATAAGACAAAAAAACAGTTTATTAAAAACGATAAGGGCTTAAGGGGTGTGGAGCAAGTCTGTAATTTTCACAACTGAGAACACTACTAAAAGATTAAACTCATACTCACAGCTCCGGAACTAGCTCAATCAGGGCACCTCAGATTACTTCTCAGCTATCTTTCGGCTAAACTGCTAGATAAAGCTTATTAGACAGCCCGTGGTTATATATATTTCTTTATTAACTTTGAGATGATCAACGTAATTACTATTAAATTTTTACCACTGGCCAACTTCTCGAGTGAAATTCCAAAACCCCTTAGCAACTCACTGGAGGCTCGCTAACACTCGATATCGCTTGCTCTGGATCAGTCAACGCAGCTAGACACACTCTGCTAGATACCAGCGGGAAATCGCCGCTAGAGACACACTCAGTCGGTCAACGTTGCCAGAGACACACCCAGTCGGCCAACGCCGCCAGAGACACACACGCTCTAGAAAATTAAAGTAAAAGAGAGGATAGATGTCGCTTTCACGCTTACACATGTTAAATTATTGACGTCACGATCTCAGAAATACTAGAGTGGCTTTATGACAAAAGTCACTCCCTCACAACCATAGTTGTTGTAAATTACCTATAATTGTAACCGTAAAGAATATTTGATGTTTTATCTACTGTGATCTCCTAATAGAAAATTGCTCTAAAATTAATTTATAAATTTATAATTTAGGTTTAAAAATATAAATGTTGTGTGCATTACAAAATGCACTTGCATGTATAATCTTCACAATTTTCAAAATCGGGAAGTGTGTGAAAAATCGCCTAAAAACTCCATTTTTATGTACAAAAACCAAGTTGAGATAAATAAAAGTGTAAATTATAAACCATTCGAAAAGGAGTCAGATTAGTTAGTTACCATAATTGTTGTAAATTACATATTATTGTAGCCATAAAGAATATTTGACGATTTATCTACTGTAATCTCTTAATAGAAAATTGCTATAAAATTAATTTATAAATTTATAATTTAGGTTTAAACATATTTAAATGTTGTGTGCATTACAAAATGCACTTGCATGTATAATCTTCACAATTTTCAAAATCGGGAAGTGTGTGAAAAATCGCCTAAAAAACCCCATTTTTATGTACAAAAACCAAGTTGAGGTAAATAAAAGAGTAAATTATAAACCATTTGAAAAGGAGTAAGATGTACAAAGGTAAAAAGAATCAGATTATTGTTCCACTCTGGATACAAAGGTGTTCTTTGATTAAAGTATTATCTATCTTTCATTACCTTTGCTTCAAATATACATTTATCAAACACCTCTTTCATATCAAGGCTAATACACTGAAAAAAAACTTTACTTCTCAACTTTTCTAATGGCTTTGAAATTTTTTTTTTCGAAAAACAAAAGCTATATCCTGAAAAAAAAAAGAATGAGACGGAAAACAAGCAAACGAAATGTCCAATTATTCTGTTTATGAAACATGATTTCATAATGCTTTTTTATTTTTTAAATGAATTTAAAAAGTTCTCAGAAAAGCTATTGCATTTTATTCATAAAAAAGGATTATGCTGTCACGATCGCCAAAATTAACCTTGTACTATATTAATTTCTTTTTAATATTAATCCATATTTATTTCAACTTATTACCGTAATTTCGGGTGTATAAGCCGCAGATCAAATAATTCTTTTTGGACCCAGAAATCTTATTTAGTGATTGAAGACAAATATTTCCTGCGATCTGACTAGTTATATTTGTTTTAAAAAAAATTCTGGGTCGAAAAAGAATTGTTTGAGCTGCGGCTTATACACCCGAAATTACGGTAAATTAAAATCCTGCTATTAGATCTAATCTACTAATTTTTATAGAAACGATATAAATTATTAATTCGCCTTAAAAACATTTATTGCGTATCAATAAATTCATTTTTTTTTCTGTGGAATTATCGTCTGTGGAATATATTCGAATTTTGCTTACCTTCAATTATAATTTAGTAAAATAATAATCTTTTAAATAAAATTATCGTCTGCAGTAAATCTAGTGTGCTACTTTTAATCTCGACACTTAACATTAAATTCTGTTAACATAAAAGAATCGTGGTTAAAGATTATGGAAAGTTCTAAGGGGCTTTTCCTTTTTTTTTTTACTAAAGTGAGGAGACCCAGAGATGGATGGAATTTTTTATTCGATGATTCCGGTTTAAGCAACTTGCAAAAGCTTTTTTTTTTTTTTTGATGGAATGTCTGTTCCGGGGAGAGCATTTCCCTCTCTATATGAATGCATTTTAATAAAATATTTTGAAGCTGCCAATGAGTAGTTTAATGAAGATTTTACATTTTTTTTTCGCTTGCTACGACTTCTGTGCTGTAAAACGAGGAAACCGACGATAATACTTCTGGCTCCCAACTTCAAAATGCCACATATATATGTATATATATATGTGTGTGTGTGTATCTCAAAGATAAAACTCTTATCTTATAAGTCGTTTATTAAAAAGTAACTAAGTGAAAATCACTTAGTAAGAATTAATCTTCTTCATTGTAAATGAATATATAAGGCTGTACAGATTTAGATCACATACTATCTACAAATATCTTTGTCGGTATTTTATATTCCAAAGTTTGTAAGAATTCTGAGAAAAAAATCGAAATGTACAAAAATGGACGGCAGAAAAGATTATATTCGATTCATTTTGAAGAGTGTGTTTACTGTAAAAATAAGGATATCAATATTACGTTCTTTCATTTACGCGTTTTACTTTAAACGTATACAGTGTGTTCAAAATTAAGTTTAAGGTTTTAGCTCAATTTAAGATTAGTCCGTCATTATATTTTATTATGTCTGTTATCACAAGATGAATATTTGAGTTTTTTTCTCCTTTATTAAATTGCTTTCCTTTGTTCACGATCTTGCTTAGCTTGTTTTTGAGAACATCATTTCCTTACCACTTGACTATCAGTAAAGGTTCGGTGATGTGGTGTGAATGTGCCAAAGCTACCACTTCCTCATAAGTGATTACCACCATTCAGCAATGCGAGAATACGATTTTGATGTTGCGGGTGAAAGGTTCCTTCATTTGCGCCCTCGGTTAACTTGGCAATGTACCTCGACCTTATTATTCATTTTTTCTTCTTCTTGAAAATAAGGCAGTTAATTAGTTGAGACGGTAGTGTCCACTTGGATGGTTTGTTTTCAACTTTCTTGGTTTTTCATTATGATATTGTATCTGTATTTTCTGTTAACCATCTGATGGCTGCTTTGCTTTTATATTGTATGTATTTACTGCTTGCTAGTTGCTTATGCCAAAGTTCTTCATTGTTTGGCGTGATTTGTCTCAGATAGTGTGTTTGTGGTAGAGGGCATACTGTTAGATAATATTTTGACGTTCCCATTCCCCGCATGAACTATTTGGCACATCTTTGCACTTGAAGCTATTTAGATAATTTCGGAAAACTCCATGTCCTGTGTAAATCTGGCTCAGAAGTTTGCAATTCATTAATCTATCTGTACTTACTTTTGAGAAATATTTGTGGGTAGCCCTGCCGGTGTCTCCGTAACCCCAAATGAACAGCCACTGTTAGGTCATTAGCTCTTTTATTGTTCATTTAACCCTTTAAGCGTCCTACGAAATTTTACATGCAAGTTTAACGATTCATAAAATAACAGCTACGGAAAGTATTGATATGGATATTTCTATTCTACAATCTTAGATATTTATTTATCATGTGCAATTGAAAAAATAGCATTAATATAAATTTTAAGTTAAATAAGCCTTTGAATCCAAAAACTACCTGACGGAAAATTCCAGTTAGGCCGCTTAAAGGGTTAAAGCGTGATATTGGCTTTTCCAGGTCGTCTGATTTTATTCTATTTTCTGTTTCTACTTTGGCCAATTCGTCGGCAACTTCGTTTCCTTAGATACCCGCGTAAATTTTGAATTTGTTTTGTGAGAATTTAATTATTTCTAAAAAAATATTTACTAGTTGTGTTGTGTTAATAGTTTGCTTACTGCTTAAATCGCTGATATGCTGTCCGAAATGTTATTGTAATCCAACCCTTTGTTGTTACCTCATTTTGTTACTCTCAGTATAGCCAGTTGTTCGGCTTGAAAGTCACTGTTGATCTTCCTTAGAGCTCTTGACCATGTTTGAATTTTTAATCGTTTTTCAAAGCTTCGAAGGCCTAAACCGATCCGCCTGATTCCAGTTTTGAACCATCTGTGTAGGTTACTATGTCTTTTGGGTTATGTCCTAGTCTTGGTTCAATTGTGTCTGTTAGATGTGTGGTGCACAAGTCTTTTTTTTTTCTTTTTTTTTGCACAGTCTGTAAGTTTGATTATTGACCCGTATAGGTTGACTGATTCCTACAGTCTTGAAACTGTTCCATATGTAACTTGTATTTAACTTGTAGATATTTGGAATCAGGCCCACAAATACTTGAAGGGACGCGGTGGGGGAAGTTTAATATGCCTTAACAATGGGCAGCAGTAAGTACCTCTTGCAGGAGGACAGTATATCGTTGCTCCTTGTGTTTAGGCTGAGATCCCATATTGGGGCAACATAGGTTAGTGTCTTTTCAACTTCTGTCCTATACCAAATCCCGAAAATTTCTGCTTTAAGTCCCAGCTCCAAGAAGCCATTCATGTCATCATGTTGAATGATTTTTTTTTATTTTAGTTGCTCGTATTCGTTGGTGTGCTAGCTAATTTAAATTTTTATATATTATGACTAAATATTTTGTTTGCATTTTTACTTCTAGTTCTTTTTTGTTAAATTTTATTCCTCCTATTTTTATAAAAATCCTCTGTTGGAAAGTTCTTAGTATGTGTTCTGTTTATGTAAAGTAGTTCTGTCTTGTCACAGTTGAGTGTTAGCTTGTTTTCTGTGATCCAGTTGTGAAATCCCTTTATGATCTAATTGGCTTACTAAGTTCGGTTTTAGTTTTTGCTCTTAGTGTTATGATGAAATCGACCACAAATGCTTGTATTCTTACATTCCCTTCCCCCCATTCTTTTTTTATCGCTGTGTCTACTATTATGAGTCAAAGCAGGGTTGTACGAGGCAGCTGCCTGTCGGACAGTCTTCGAATGTCTATTTAATTGAACTGATTCTTTTTGCTTCTATTGTGGCAAACCTATCATTAAGAAAACTTTCTATACAATTTGCTAAATATGTGGGTTTCTGTGATTACTTTCAGTTTTTTGAGATGATTGGCCATCTGATATTGTCGAATGCACCTTTACTAATACAGAACTTAGACATTGACGAAATACCTGCTCTCTTGTTTGCAAATTTGATGGATCGCCGTTGAATGTAATGCAATTTTACAAGCTTTTGATATTTTTGTGTCAAATAATTTGGCATATCTATAATTGCATGCAACATAGAATTCAGAGTAAAAGATAAAGAGGAGATGTACCACTTCCGTACCATTTTATGTGCAAAGTTTTGTGAAAATTTTCTCGGAATGTTAGAAAGAATTTCATAATGTATGTTCATAAATTCTTAGGTAGCATTATTTTCTTACAGAAAATCTGTGATTAAATAGGACGAAATTCAGCGCTTTTTAATTATATTTATTTTTCTATAAAGAAATGCTGGTATTTCACCTGGAAAATAACGGTACCCGGAAAATAACGGCTTTAGTGCATGATTTTACTGTCTGGTTTAAATTAAGTTTAAATTTAATATATTAATTAGATATTAAATGATGAAATCTTTATTTATTTTATCGTATGTTATTCATAATATTATATTAGCAAATAAATAATAATAAGATCAAAAAGATAAAGTGCAAAAAGACCTAGAACATTTTGAAATAACATAATTTGAAACAAAATCTGCCAAGAAAAATATTTTGCAGAAATAAAAGGATTTTTTTATTGTTATTCTAAACTTAAGAAACTAAAACTTTTCTTTTCTTCAGCTTACAAATCTAGTTATGAAATATGATGTCACCTTGTCATTCACGGATTCTGTTTCAAAAGTTAAAGTCTTATACCTGTCTTACACACAGAACAATATGTTTTCAGAGACATTTATTTTTGTCCCTCAGACATTTAAACAACGTATAAAAGAAATTTTACGCTAATTTAACCTTAAAAACAGCTAAATTAAAATATATCGCTGTCAGAAAATAAATTCTTAAAATGCAAATGTAGTACTTTTAGAAACATAATCGCCCAATTCATGAAACGTTTTCTAAAAAACATATATGCAACGTGAATCATAATAATCGAAAAAATAGATTGTCTTTTTAAATATTGCCCCTAAGCCAGGGTTGGCGAACCTTTTTGAGTATGCGTGCCAGAATTTTCAAAATTACTATTTGCCATCATTCTAACGTACCAGAAATATTTTAGTATAGTGAAAATCTAATATTAATGTTTATAGATATTTTAATTAAATGTTCTTTACAATAAACTGAATTCGATTTCTAACTTATATATTAAGCTGCATTTATTCAATAATAGAATCAAATTTCCTATTAATAAACTATAAATGAGTTTTTATTTTATTATATAAATCCGAATCAGGTTATTTTTAGTTCTTCAGGTAAACGCAGATTCAATAGATGTCTATTTATCTGTACTAACAGTTAAAATTCAATATTCAAAATTAAATCCTAAATATAAAGAAACAAAAAATAAGTTAAAATCCTAAACCCAACAAAAAATAAAACTTAAATTAAAATAAGCACGCCAGTTATAGCTATATTAATATGCAGACTTTTTTTAAAGTTCATTTTCAAAAATAAAACTTTTCAAATTTGATAAAGAAGCAAAATGATTTGGAAAACTCTATGTCTTCAAAGATTTGGTGAGAAAGTGACACCAAAGGCTCTTTTACTGAAATTTATAATAGCTCAATTCACTCAAAAATAACGGACTATTTTAAAATAAATTATATACTTACACAAAATTATACATTTATTTATTATACATTTTGAAATGAATATTTAAATAAATACATTATATTGTACTCTCTAAACTGTATGTATTTATACGTTTTTTCGCGTGCCAGAGAAATTTCCTTTTCTAAAAATTTTAGTCATATTTTCCTTATCAATATGAACGACAATACATTCGTTCAAAAAAAAAGCCAATTCTATGTTTGTTTCTAACGGACATTACGTAATGGAATATTTTTGTGTGCTCTGTAAATTAACAACATATATTCTTTGCATCACAGGTTGTACAGAATGTATATTTCTTTACATTCAGAAATTTTTTTACAAAAAATCTGTACACAGGTTGTACAAAATGTATATTTTAATATGTACTACATAGATGTATATCAATTTTATTATGTTCAAAAGAATGTGACATCATTAAAATGTATTTCAAACTATCATTTTCTCATTGGCCATAATGCGACGAAATATATTAATTGCCCCTGTAATTGAACTTTACACCTTATTTTCATAACTTTTGAAAAGACTCGACAAAATTACCCAACAATTATATATGTTAAATTTTAAATAATTAGGTTAGGTAGTTTTAGAGTTGTTAAATGCGAACGGGGGGGGGGGGCGGACAGACAGACGGACGAACTGAACAACGACTGTAGGTGCACCATACTTGCATATTTACGAACGCATCAAAGAAATATTTACAACGTGTTGCTCAGTGTTACACAAAAGATTAAAGTTTCTTCATTTAAATCTTATTCTATTAAAAATAACACTACACATAGTTTTTATTCACGGGCTATCAAAGCCTGAGAGCTTATGTGCCCGCCCGTTATAAACTCATGATAAAAATATCCGATTCACATGAAATTTTGGATATAGATATATTCTGATCAGGCGCTTCATTCGATGTGTATAAGAGGGGGGAACGGGGGCTAATGCCCCTCTCCTGAATTTATATAAATCGGGTTTTTATGATAAAGGATTTTCCTGATTAGTTTAAGGAGTTCAATGTTTAGGTATAAAACGGAGAAATTGGAGGGAGCTGTTTCCCCCTTAATTTGTTTTTCAAACGGAATTAAACCTTGAAAATAATAGGCTGTAATGTACTATTGACATGCGTAGCATGTGAGCTCAGTGCCATCAGTAAAACTGGGCAATATTCTTTTTATTTAAATACTTTGCTAATAATCCATTACGATTAATCTTTATAAGAATATTTCCCTTTAAATAAAGAACCTTATAATTTTTCTGTAAGAATCAACACTTGATTGCTTTCTAAAGAGCATTAAATAAATGCAAATTAATCTCATTTGATCATTAAAACATATACTTAGATTTGGTATTCCTTTGCCATGCATATATCCGTAAAGCGCTTCTCATTTTAAAATTTCAACAGAAAAACACCGAAAGTTTTAAAGTTTTTATTTGAATGAAAACAATTTCCACTTTGATGCACCGGTTGTTATTGGTTCTAAATTGATTCGGATGCGTTTGATTAGCCGTTTGAATACAGAGTCAAAATCTAAAAGCGAACGAAAAGTTTGCGTTTCAAATAAAGTTCTTCTTAAATAAGCGAGAGTGAGTAACGCTCGATTTAATTATTCAAAGAATAAAACAAGCGTAAATTAATCTTAATACATAGAAACTTCTATTTAAGCTACGTGAAATGTTAAAGATTTTCATCTTTCAATAAATCCCATTTGGTTTAAGTTTTGAAAACTAATTACTCTGCATAATAAATAAAGTCCTTTTGGCCAGTGCTGAGAGGAAAAGGTAGCTTGCATATTCCTTCTTTTATTATTAAATATAGCTTATTTTACACAAACACACGATGGTAAAATTACTGGAACCCGATAAAGTGATTCAATAAAAATTCCTTATTTCTTGATTTTAATAATTTGCAAATTTTATTCAAATTTTAAAAAGCTAAAATGGCGACGAACCCTATAAAAGAAGCTTCGTCAATGCTGAATTTGAATGAGATTTGCGCCGAATTAGTAATCTATAGCTAAATCGACATCATTCAAGGTTTCTTAACTTTTGTTGTCAAATTTGGCTATATTTCGCCAAGTGTTTCCAAGAATTTCTGGTCGCCAAATTTGGCAATATTTTGCTAAGTGCCACCAAGCTTAGAGAAAATTCGAAGCTAAAGTTCACCGATACTCATAAATGATTACTTGATTTTCTTTCATTGTTGTCTTGTTTCAAACTGTCACTCACTCTACAATTTCAAACTATTATATCTTAACGGAGACGAAAACACAATAGCCTGGAATCCTTGTGAAAAGACTTAATCGTAAAATCCATTAATCCTAAAATAAATTCGGATTTTAAAATTTATGTGTATTTTTTGTAGTTTTGAACATTTAAATGGAAGCCATTTTGAAACAAGATGGTGGATGAAGCTGACCAATGAATTTGGTCGAGATTTTTGTATGTACTATGTATACAACAAATTATATTCAAATCGGTTTATAAATATGATAGTTAGAGTATGACAAACCGCGTCGTGCGAAACAGGGGGGCTAAGGGGCCAATCGCCCCGGGCGCAGAAATTTAGGGGGCGGCAAATTTATACTACCAATGTCATTTTTGAGTGGTTTAACGTGAAGTTTGGGAGTGGGGGGCGCCAAATTTAAACATTGCCGAGGGCGCAGTTTTTTCGCACGCCCTTGATGACAAAGTTTTTATTTATATATATTAAAATTTGAAATAAAGGTGGTTTGGGAATCTGTGGGTCATGATCGATGAAAATATGCCAAAATTTTCCGTAAGTGCTTTTCTCCGGACGGTTGCAATAGGTAGCTTTTTCCTTTTTGTAATGAAAGCTAATTAAAAGGAACGAAAAATTATATCATTAACTGAGACTGTTTAGTTTTTACCTCAGTCGGTCTTAGAAATGTGTACCTAGTTTAACTTCCATCCGCCTATGCACTAAGATGAAAAGAACCGACTTAATTTTAATTTAAGTATCTCATGCTTCCCTTTTTTATATGTTTGGCCACACCTTTGTATGAAATATACATAATTAAGAAAACTTTATTATGCTTATTTCTTTTTATAACGTTATTTTTTCATTTACTTTAAATTATAAATAAACCTATTTTTCCTAATAATATGATGTTATTATGCGTCATTATGCACATAAAACCAAACTTTTTAAAAAAGTTTTACACAATTCCTGTCATCAGTGTTAATTTTAACTAATATACATTGATAAATGTATTTTCAGCTAAATAAACTCATTTAACTTTTTTGTTTTAACAAGTAAGAAACTTTTTTTTTACTCTCTGGCTTAAATAATTATTTTTTCAGTTTTTTCAAGAGTATAATTAAGATTGAACGCTCTTGTTTAAATAAAAATTAATTTTAAGCACAGATTTTCAAAAATAGTTAGTTGCACTGTAGCAAAGAAAATAATTAAAATAGCCTTGGGGAATTTACTAATTCATGAAATCTCCCTTTTTTTTATTAACTGGTGTTCTTATTTATTAAATAAAATGAGATCGAAAATTCGGTTTCGGTTTTGTTTCCCGCCCAAAATCACAGTTTTGCCGAAAATTTACGTTTGACCAAAATGTTGTTGAAAATTCGGCCGAACCGAAACTCTCTGTATACCAAAAATTTCATTTGCCATTTCGGATATTTTCGACATAACTCATTAATGTCAGACGTATCGGCTTAAATATTCTGTTTATTTGTTGCTATGAACTTTACTGTAAGTAATTATCAAAAACTGAGTGTTATTATGAGTTGCTAGGTCTGACCGACTCAAAACGTGAATGCAAATTATAAATCAAGCATTACATAATGGACTTCACTTTGAAGAATCTTTTCACTTGCTCATTAAAAATTGCAGGCTTTACAGTATGAGAAAGCTTTTAGCTTAACACCGGAGTAGTGTTTCAAATATTTTTAAAGAATATGCTATTATAACAGATGATCGTTTGCAAAAATCATTAAAAAGGATATATACAGGTATGAATACCCAAAACATTTCTTTAATAAATTTTTATAATTAGAAAATTATTCCGTATTATTGATGAATTAATTGATTTCATTCTATATGAAAATAAAAAGCTTTATCAAATGAATAGAGTGACAACTTGGGTCATACTGATAATTAACTAAGAGTTACGTATATTTATGTAATTACTTAAAAACAAGTCGAATGTGTCAATCCCAAAACTTTCTTCTATCTTATATGAACATTTTAATGTTTCAAAATTTAGTTACACCTGTTAATGCCCGTTAATATTAATAATTCAATATTATACCAACTATGATTTTCATCTTAAATTTCTGCTTCAGTCAATTAATCGGAGTAAAAACGAGTTCCCGTCTTTGCACGAGCCAATGAACGGTAGAACAATAAGCAGATATATATTTTTTTTAATTTAGGAAGAATGTACTCACCATACCCAAAAATAATCATACATAAAATATTTAATTCAGTTCTATGCATAACTTCAAATGCTTTTTATTGGTAAAACAATAAAAACGGCACCGACATCATGATTATAGCGCCTCTTTCCATCGTTTTTTTTTTTTTTTTTTTTTTTTCTTTTTTTTTTTTTTTTTTTTAATTCAGGGAAGGTCTGCTGATCATAACCAAACAGTTATGCAAAAAATTTCATTCAATTCTATCCATAAATTCATACACTTTTCTGTGGTAAAATATTGAAAATGGCGCAAAAATCGCTATTGGAGTGCCCCCTTCCGGCGGATTTTTTTTTTTCGAATTCAGGGAGAACCAACTTGCCATAGCCAAATACTTACACAAAAAATTTCGTTCAGTTCAATGCATATTCCACCCAAAATACTTATTGATTTTTTTTTTTTCATAAAGCAATTTATTTCTATATACTAAGTTTTATTGCATAAAAAATATTTACTGTAAAACATTTATCGTTTTAGTATTAATTTATGTAGTATAAATGTTGGAAAACTAAGAAAAATCATTACATTTAGAATATTTCAGACCAAAACACATTATCGAAACTATAACTATACATAAGTCTATATTCTGACGTAAATTCCTAATTCTAAAAATAAATGTGCAAATACTGGAGTTTTAAATTAATATGCATTCACACACGTATACATATCCTTATGCATAATAAAATCACATTTTCTATGACAGAAAATAATGCCAAAATTAATAGTCAGTATATCTCATTCCCAAATGGCGAATATTTTCAACAAAGTATTTGGAGTAATAAATCCACTGGTATTGGAGTGAACTGAACTGACGTCTAAAGAATCCGCTGAAAGACTTCAAGCGACCTGTGGTATTACCCATCGTAAACTACGTATTGATTTTTTTACAAAACAATTTATTAATATAAACTAAATTTTACTGCATAAAAAATAATTGATGTAAAGGTGTTGTGTTTTTAGTGTTAATTTTTGCAATATGATTAATTGAAAACTAAACTTAAAAAAAAAAAAAAAAAAACGATTGCATTAAGAATATTTCAGACCAAAACACATCACTGAAACAATTACTAACATAAATTTATTTTCTGACATAAATTTCTAATTCTAAAAAGAAATGTGCAAATATTGGAAATTTAAATTAATGTGTTTTAAACACGTAATGCATAGCATATACATTTATTTGCTATGGCTTTTATAATGCTTTATCATAATTATATTTATTTATTACATATAGTATAAAAAAAATAGAATCACATATAGAAATAAGAAGGTTTTGTTACATTCTATTTTTGTGTTTGAAGGTATTTGTTGTATCATTAAACGCATTCTTTAAGTTTCTATGAGACGGTTCATTGTTGGTGAAAACGCTTTTATAGTATATATTTTTAATTTTTTTTACAAAAATAATAAAATAATTCCATCATAGCATGAAAATGTTTCATGCTGTGTAATACATGATCTGAAGAATCATTTGTGGAAAAAAATCATATTTTCTATCACTGAAAATAATACTAAAATTAATAGTCACTATATCTCATTCCTAAATGGCGAATATTTTCAACAAAGAATTTGGAGCAATAAATCCATTGGTATTGGATCTAAGGAATTTACTAAAGAATTTAATCCGCTGAAAGACTTCAAGTGATCTATGGTATCATCCACTTATCGATTATATATATAATGATTCATTAATACAAATAAAATTTTATTGCATAAAAAAATAATTGCTGTAAATATGTTATTTTTAAACATTAATTTAAGTGTTATGTACCCCAATAAAACATACAGTCAAAGATCTATAATCCGCACACCCATAATCAACTGTTTTCTATAATTCACGTTATTTTACGAATGTAAACAATGAAATAAACAGTTAAAAAAATTACAAATTAGTGATCCAAAAACGATTTTTTAAAAAAATGTTTAAAAAAAATGAGAAAACAGTGGATTATGGGTGTGCGGATTATAGAACTTTGACTGTACTTCAACCCCTTTAGGGGCGATAGGATATATTTTGTCTAATTAAAACAAGATTCGTACCACAAACTTTAAATGAAATTTAAGCTTTTAATTTTGAGTGTAAAATGATGAAAAATTGCGTTTCCTTATTTTAAAATAAATTTTATTGGTTATTTCGGTGAGAGTACAATATTACAGAGACATTTTTGCTTGCCTCTCAAGTGTTTAAAGGGTTTTTTTTTTTTCTTTTTTTTCCGCAAGTTAAACGCATCACCTTTACGCTTAACATTCATTTTATTAACTCATTAAAACTCTTCAAAAGAAAACTTCTGAGTACGTTTAGCATTTTTGCGGCGCCTTTATGTAAAGTCATCCATTTTTGTTATCGTCTTTATGCTCATTTTAAATAGCTCAAATAATAAATATTTTAAAAAAATGGTTCGTTGAAAAAATATTATTGAGAGTTTTTTCTCATTCATTTTAAAATCATCTATTCACTGATGGAAATTTCTTTCGTTGAATTTGAGATAATGCATTATTGAGATATAAAAGCTATCAAAATGAAACTTAAATAGAATATCCTTTCAAGTGAAATTTCATTAGACGCAGTACTTCAAAAGAAATTTTTAAAAAAGGTTTTTTTTTCTTTTGTAACATACATGTTTAAGATTTATGGAAAATGAGTTTTTATTATTATTCAAGAAAGAAAAATCATGCATCAAGCGTATATTATGCAGCACTTTCCAAAATATTCAGAATAATGTAACAAAACTGTACCATATTAAAAAAATTAACGTCTCATTTCACCAAATGGAAATGTATAACTCACTTCAAAACCAAAAATGTAGTTCACTTAAGAGATACAGTAAAATTTCTTTTATCATAAATTCCTTTCACCGAAACCCTAACCAAAATTAATTTTTAAAGCTTTTATTTCTACCTTTTGACATTTCTTATATGTAAAGCTACATTTAAATAAAGAAGCTAAATACTACACAGCTTTGTTAATGATGAAAGATATACACATTTAATGTCCCCTTGTTCGTCTTTTTTTTTTTTTTTTTTTTTTTTTTTTTTTTGGTTATATGAAGTTATGTTTATAACAATAGTAAATACACTTAAGAAATTTCAATAAGTCGGTAACCCTCTCAAGAAATTCACATATTTTCTGAAAATAAAATGTTTTCTAATGCAAAATAGACACTTATTAGAATACGTAATATCACACGTGGTATATAGAAATAGAAGAAAACTTTTTTTTTTAGAAACGAATGAAAAATCAGCTTAACATCTGTTTGAAGCATTAGCTCCGTTTTTTAAAAACTTGTGTGTTGGAAAAAAGACTGACATACTGGTAAACTAAAAGCATTACAAAAACTTCGTGAGCTGCAAAGCAAAAGCAATCGAAACTGCGAGAAACAAAACTTTGTTTGAAACACTTGTAAAATATGCAAAATGTAGGGTTACGTGGGATTTGCATCAGTGAAAGTTCGATATGTCCAATTAAACCTTGAAGAATATAACCATATTTCTATAATCTAAAACTTTCTGTAACTAGTTTTGATAATTTTCCAATTATATCACTTTGTCTTATATACACCTATTTATCTGTATCGTAAAAATTCAAGATTTCGCTATCACGCATAAGAAATAAAGTTTGATACTCCACAATATGCTTTTTAAAATTTTTTATTATGTAATTTTAATAAGGTATTATAGAATTTTTTCTGTTGTAAGAAAATAAATAGAGAAATTAATTTCCCGTAGTTTGAGAAACTCAAAAAAATATTTATAACCGTTCGGGTAACTGGATAAAACATGGTCCTGTTACCTCTGATACATGTTCCAGTTACCCCGTTCTTGAAAAATTCATGGAGTGACTGGAACAACAGACTTATATTTGAAACATAAAGTAAATATGTATCAATAGGTAATAATATTAATGTATTTATATATCTAATCTTTAAAAAAAGTTGCTGTTTAATAAATTTACTTACTGTATTTTAATAAACGAGGTAGAACCCGTCGAATTTCGATGAAAGAAAATATTTAAGAAGAAACTGTAATAAGTCTATAAAATTAGTTACAATAAAATATGCTCCTTATATTGATAAATCTAACTTTTAAGCAAAGGATATTTAAACTAAAGTTAACAAAATACTATTTCCATAAAATACAGTTTTATAAATTATTAAAATTAAAACTGTAATCGTAATGTAAGCAGCTAAACATAATAAAGATCTGTTATTATTACAAAGTTATCAATTAAAGTTCTTATGGTAGGTATTCCAAAATAAAAAACAACAAAATTTATTCATTCCACTTTGACTCAATCATAGAATTTTTTTCCCGGAAAATCTAAACCCGATATAATTCTCACCACCTCAAAATTTACATATGTATCTATCATATCCGTATACACTTTTTTATGGTATTCTGATTTGATTATTTTAAAATTATTTACATCCAAAACTTAAAGCCTCGATTGCTATTTGGTGGAAGCAGATACTAAAGTGTTTGTATTCTTTTAAGTGTAGATGAAAATTTCTGAAATAATCTGTATGCAATAAATACGATAGACAATATTCCTGTGACGTCACATAAGGTATAATAACTATTTTTTATAGTCTCGAATTCGAATTATTTCAAAAAATTTCTTTATTTGCTTTTTTAACTCGGCGAAGTGATTTCATCCAGTGGAAAATCGTCAAGTTCTGCAACATAAATCGCTATTTTTTGGACATAGACATCCGACCACACCATGCACAATGTATGCAACGTATCTTCTATAAATACACTCTAAATTTCTGTAAGACATTGCGTTTTATCAGTGTGTGATTTCGAAACGTTTCTTTCGAAAGCGAAATATTTTCACCTGAGAAGTATTGAAACGTAATTGGGGTCAAAATGACGCACTTCTATAAAACATAGTTCAGTCTTAAGAATTAAAATTCACGCTTTTTTTTTTAAATGACGCATCCATTAAATGCATCCACTAAAGCATTCCTGTTTAGTGATCTATTCCTAAATAGCATCTATAGAAAAGCATACATATGACGCCATTAACACTGAATAATACACAAATCCAGCAAGAAAAAAATCGTCATTCAAGAAGAAAATTAACTAATGATCCACATGCATTCATTTGTCTGTTTATAATATCTCTAGGTCTTATCGGAATTAATTAAGTTCGTATAATAAACTAAAAATTATTTAATTGATGAATAAAAACGAAAGAAACCAAAATTCACCGGGTTTTATAACAGACGATATTCTTGAAATAGCACGTATTTTAATTATTTTTTTTTTCAAATTTATGAGAAAAGGGCAACGAAAAGTTTCAGTAATCTGTTTTACATCAAAAACATTATTAAAAACTACAAAAAAATTAATATCTCAAAAGTAAATTAAGGTACATCTTTCGAACAAATTGCATTTAAAAGCACATTTTTTCCCTTATACGATGGTGTAAAAATTGAAAATGTGTAATATTTAGAAGTTTAATAATTTCCAATAGCAAAAATTGTAAAACCGAAATTCCATTTAAAAATCGTTGTTGCCATTCGCAAAATGACGTATGCGTTACGCACAGATACGTTTGGCCTTTATAAAATAGATAGCCGAAGAAGTTGTTTGTAGAAAATGAAATCTGAATTTACGAGGTAACTTATTACAGCAAAGATAGAGCTATGACTGATTTCAGATTTGTTGATTTTAAAAGTAGGGACGGGGATGCAATGTTGACAAAAGCTAAAATTTAAAAGTCATCACCGGTTATTTATAAATTATCCTATGGCCTATTACTCCGTGGGTCCAATTATCCAAGTTTACCTTATTTTATTTTTATAAAATTCTGATTGAAAATATGTATTTTTTTTAAGTTTATATTCTCTGCAGTTAAAAAAATATTTAGATGGAAAGTTTAGAAATTCGATAGAAATTTTTATTAGTATTCTACGAATATCGACACCTAATATTTTTGGTGTAATACTTTAGAACAAGAAAAGCAAGACTAGTATTATGTGATTTGTAAGAAAGTTTTTCAAAATTGAAAAATTTTATGAATATTATAACAATTTTTTTTAAAGCAGTATTTTTCTGTTACAATTCTTCTTATTTTTTAAAGTTTGTTAAATTATTTCCGCATTCTTTCAAAAATCAGAATTTCTTTAAAAAGAAAACTATATTCACGTAAAAATAAGAAACACATCTAATCTTAGAAACTAACAACTGGTATTAAAACCTTTCAAACTTTTTCCAATTTTGAAATTTCAGTTCAACTTTTTGCAACGACAGTATTTTTTATTATCCAGGAAAATAACTTTTTTTGCCGGCTTTGACAAATTTAGCTCCACATAGGCATAAAGAATTCTGATTAGTTTTTTAAGCATGTGATATTAGTTTTCTTAATTCACACATTTTTCCTCTCTCTCTTTTTTTTTTTTTTTTTTTTTTTTTTTTTTTTCACCGTTTATGTGTTATTCAAAATTGAAAAATATAACACGATGAATAAGTAAAAATTAACCTTTTTTCAAGCAAATATTTTTAGAAACATTTTTCAGTTGAAGTTCAATTACAATTTGGCAACACTCTTGCAATTATGAGCGTTATGTTTAAACTGTTTTTATTATATTTTATGAATTCATTGTTCCTCAGTTAACACAATAATAGAATGTAAAGTTTTGAAAGTTTATAGAAATTTGGATTAGTTTTTTAAATTAACTTTTTAAACTCTACAAATGTTGACACCTAATATATTTTTATTCAGCTTATCAATTTAAAATAAAAGAACACTAATTCAAATTTGTATATAAAATTTTTGAAAATAAAGGATTTTAGGAAAACTTCCAAAATTTGTAAAAAAGATTAATTAAATGATTAAAGAAAAGATTGTTATGTAACTTCTAATAGAAAATATGTATTTTTTTTTTTTTTTTTTTTTTTTTTTTTTTTTTTTTTTTTTAAGTTCACTTCTCTGCAGTTCAAAAAATATTTAAATGGAAAGTTTAGAAATTCGATAGAAATTTTATTAGAATTCCACGAATATCGGCACTTTATATTTTTTGGTGTAATACTGCAGAATAAAAAAGCAAATCTAAGGTACCCTGGGGTAATAACGGCACGTTAAGGTTCTACCAATTTTCACGGCTCACTTTTAGTTTGTATTTTTCAAACAAATATATGATTTGATACAGCAACTCATTGACTATCTATATAAAAAAATAATTTAACAGATATGTATTCATAAAATGTAATGGCGTGAGTTCTTGACCAATGCTATTTGGCGTTATTACCCACCTTATATGGGTAATAACGCCATGCAAACAAAACTATGAAATAAGATGGAATAATTGCATGTAGATTGCCCAATTCTAAAAATACAAACTCTACAAACTTAGAAATTGACAAATTGCATTCTAAGCTATTGAAAATGTTCAATTTTTTGAGAAAGTGTAAGAAAAATAAAGGTGTGGTGTGTGGGGGAGGAGGATGAGGCAAAAGAATATCAGCAAATATCAGAATGAGCTTCTTTTTGCTTAAAAAGGACCGCTTAAATAGAATTATTAGAAACATTGCACAGTTTTAACTGTGTTTATTTGAATCAGTATTTAGGATGTAGCTCGGCCACTGTTGGGAATCAACCGGGATATTAATGCCAAGGATTGGCGTTATTACCCCGTTATAGTTATTGCGCTGTACATTTTAAAGTACAAATTATCTCGAGAAGATATCCAAAATCTTCAACAACATTTTGAAAGTCCATGAAATGTGCTACAAATTTATGTAATTAACAAAGTATTTCCGGATAAAAAAAAAAATAGTCTTCATATCACAAAACGTATCTCGCAAATTTTAGATCAAGCATTAATTTTAGTTGCTTGTAAAAACAATAAGACCTAAAAATGAAACAAATTAACTTGAAACTATTTTTTACGATTTATATGACTCAAAACCCTATTTTATGAATACTTTCATATTTTTTTAAGCAGTATTTTTATGTAACAATTCTTCTTATTTTTTAAAATTTGTTAAATTATTTCCGCATTCTCTCAAAAATCAAAGTTAAAAAAAAATTATATTCACGTAAAAATAAGAAACACATCTAATCTTAGACAACTAACAACTGATATTAAAACCTTTCAAACTTTTTCCATTTTTGAAATTTCAGTTCTTACGTAACTTTTTCCAACGACGGTATTTTTTATTATAAAGGAAGATAAATTTTTTGCCAGCTTTGACAAATTTAGCTCCACATAGGCATAAAGAATTCCGATTAGTTTTTTAAACTTGTGATATTGGTTTTCTTAATTCACATATTTTCCCCTCTCTTTTTCTCAGTTTATATGTTATTCAAAATTGAAAAATAAAATACGATGAGTAATTAAAAATTAACCTTTTTTCAAGCAAATATTTTTCGAAACATTTTTCAGTTGAAGTTCAATTACAATTTGGCAAGACTCTTGCAATTATGAACGTTATGTTTAAACTGTTTTTATTATATTTTATGAATTCATTGTTCCTCAGTTAACACAATAATAGAATGTAAAGTTTTGAAAGTCTATAGAAATTTGGATTAGTTTTTGAAATTAACTTTTTAAACTCTACAAATGTTGACACCTAATACATTTTTATTCAGCTTATCAATTTTAAAAAAAGAACATTAATTCAAATTTGTATATAAAATTTTTAAAAATGAAGAATTTTAGGAAAACTTCCGAAATTTGTTTTAAAAAAAATTAATTAAAAGATTAAAGAAAAGATTATTATGTGGTTTCTGATAGAAAATAAGGTACCCTGGGGTAATAACGCCAGGCGGGGTAATAACGCCAAGTGCTTATATTTTGCATAATTATGAAATAATCAGGTAAATGACACACATGTGCTCTGCGCAGAAGGGTTTTGAGTCATATAAATCGCAAAAAACAACTTCACGTTAATTTGTTTCATTTTTAGGTCTTATTGTTTTTACAAACAACTAAAATTAACGCTTGATCTAAAATTTGCGAGATACGTTTTGTGATGTGAAGACTATCTTTTTATCCGGAAATACTTTGTTAATTAAATAAATTTGTAGTGCATTTCATGTACTTTTAAAATGTTGTTGAAGATTTTGGATATCTTCTCGAGATAATTTGTAATTTAAAATGCACTGCGCAATAACTATACCGGGGTAATAACGCCAACCCTTTACATTAATACCCCGGTATTCCCTAGTGGCCGAGCTACATCCTAAATACTGATTCAAATAAACACAGTTAAAAATGTGCAATGTTTCTCATATTTCTATTTAAGCGGTCCTTTTTAAGCAAAAAGAAGCTCACGGTTTGATATTCTTTTGCCTCATCCCCCCCCCCTCCCACACTACACCTTTATTTTTCTTACATTTTCACAAAAAATTGAACATTTTCAATAGCTTAGAATGCAATTTGTCAATTTCTAATTTTGTAGAGTTTGTATTTTTAGAATTGGGCTTTCTACATGCAATTATTCCATCTTATTTCATAATTTTGTTTGCATGGCGTTATTACCCATATAGGTGGGTAATAACGCCAAATAGCATTTGTCAAGAAAAAACGCCATTACATTTTATAAATACATATCTGTTAAATTATTTTATTTTATATAGATAGTCGATGAGTTGCTGTATCAGATCCTATATTTGTTTGAAAAATACAATCTAAAACTAAGCCGTGAAAATTGGTAGAACCTTAACGTGGCGTTATTACCCCAGGGTACCTTATGTATTTTTTCCTGAAGTTCACTTCTCTGCAGTTAACAAAATATTTAGATGGAAAGTTTAGAAATTCGATAGAAATTTTTATTAGCATTCCACGAATATCGGCACTATTTTTTGGTGTAATATTTTAGAATAAAAAAGCAAGTCTAGTATTTTGTGATTTGTAAGAAAGTTTTTCAAATTTGAAGAATTTTATGAATACTTTCACATTTTTTTAAAGCAGTATTCTTAGAAAACTAACAACTGATATTAAAACCTTTCAAACTTTTTCCATTTTTGAAATTTGAGTTCTTACGTAATTTTTTGCAACGATGGTATTTTTTATTATCCAGGGAAATAACTTTTTTTGCCGGCTTTGACAAATTTAGCTCCACATAGACATAAAAAATTCTGATTAGTTTTTTAAGCCTGTGATATTAGTTTTCTTAATTCACATATTTGCCCCCTCTCTTTTTTTCTTCGTTTATGTGTAACTCAAAATTGAAAAATAAAAGACGATGAATAAGTAAAAAATAACCTTTTTTCAAGCAAATATTTTTAGAAACATTTTTCAGTTGAAGTTCAATTACAATTAGGCAAGACTCTTGCAATTATGAGAGTTATGTTTAAACTGTTTTTATTATATTTTATGAATTCACTGTTCTTCAGTTAACACAATAACATACTGGAAAGTTTTGAAAGTTTATAGAAATTTGGATTAGTTTTTGAAATTAAATTTTTAAACTCTACAAATGTTGACACCTAATAACTTTTTTTTCAGCTTATTAATTTAAAATAAAAGACTGCGAATTCAAATTTGTTTATAAAATTTTTTTAATTGAAATATTTTATGAAAACGTCCAAAATTTGAAAAGAGGATAGTACTTTTAAATAACAAGTTCTTCTTATTTTATGTTTTTCAGTAGATATCTTAAGAAATGCTACCTATTGCAATCGTTGCCATGGTATAACTTAAAAAAAAATCTTCTTAACTTTTCATTACATGACCTCAGGAACCCCAAAACACCCCATTTGCTTAGTATAGCTGCAATCAATAATTATCGTTCATTATTTATAGGATTCGTTTTTTTCTCATTTCTAAGCATTCATATTGCAAGTTGCCACACTGTGTCTTCGTAATTTGAACCCTTTCGGTTCTGGTGTACTGTTAATAGTACATGTCTTTTGATGGAGTATTATTTTGTTTTAAGAAATACTTTTACTACTATATTACATATAGTAATGTTAGTACATGTCTATGCATTTACTATATGTCTTCCTTTATGTTTGGCATTTAGGAATAAAATTATTATTATTTAATTAATTCTCCTTGCGCCGTTTGCGATTCTTTAATTTTAAACATACATTTCACTCGTTAAATTTAAAATAAATATTACTTTTCTTAAAGAATCATTTGTAATAACATACATAAAGTATTAGAAAGTTGTAATATAAGCTAAATTTTATTGTAATACAGTATTTTCTAAACATCCGCAACAATTCTTCTTTAGTTTATTTCCAAATTAATGTGAATTGAATAATACGAAAAACAACAACATTCGTAATCTTTCAGACAATTAAATATTCGTTAAGCACTTGTTAATCTATTTGGATAGCTAGAGTTAATGTTATAAACATAAAAATAATTTTTTTCCAAAAATAGGAACAAAAAATTCGAACACGAAAAGATTGTAAGACTTAGATAAATGAATTGAAAAACCAAAAAGTTATCTAGACAGAAAAATTTTCTTAAAATATCGATGAAAAAAATACTTATATCAATGCAATTTTAATAAATGCGTTTATACCTGTTGTAGGTTAAGATATTCGAATAAAATAGAATATCCGTATAAAAACATCAAAACTTTACATGAGTAGACTTTTTATAGACATAAAGCAAAATTTTCTTTTGAAAATTAAATACATCTTCCATATTTTGAATTGTAATTTGAAAAGTACAGGGTGTCCAGCAAATAACACCCTGATTTCTAAATTAAATTTCTCAAAAAAAAAGATCGATAGTAATATGCGGTAAACGGTTTTTTTATTAGGTAAGCTGTAAAAATCTTATACAGAAATTTCAAACAGTGAATATTTTAAAAAACTGCGTTCTGATTGCGTAGAATGCTTTGATTTGACTTTTTTCTTGTTTTAGATTGCCTGCAGAGAAATAATTTTTCAGCTTACAGTGCAATATTTTAAAGATTTTTCGAAGTAAATTTTTAGAATTTTGAAATTTCAGAAATTTAATTTTAAAAAAACTATGAAATATGGCACTTTAAGCCGAAAAACACATTCCCTGGCAGCAATCTGAAGCAAGAAAAATGTCAAAGCATTCTTTGCAATCAGAACACAATCTTTTCAAAACATTTACCGTTCAAAACTTTTGTATAAGATTTTTACAGCTTACCTGATAAACAAACCGTTTACTGCATAATTCTATTGATCTTTGTTTTTGAGAAATTTAATTTTGAAATCAGGGTGTTATTTGCTGGACACCCTGTATTAAAATAATTGTTATTTTATATGTAACATAATTTATTAAAATAATTGTATATCACGTCTTCTTTTGCAAATATCATTGTAAGAGGCATTACCTTGAATAAATTTTGCAGTTTACTAGTTTTATATAAAAATTTAAGTGCATTTATTTAAATGCGTTTTTAGTTAAGTGCATTTATTTAAATGTGTTTCATTTAAGTGAATTCATTTAAATGTTAAATATTACAACTATAACTTAAAAAAATATATATATACACGTGAAGAAAATACAAACGTAATGTATCCCCATACGTACATAAATGAACTGATTTATATTCGACGCTAAGAAAATTAAATTTATCAAAAGTATTTGCAAAATATGTTACTGAACACTACATCATTTCAAAACATACCCATGTAAAATTATTCCATTCTAAAGGCATATCTATATACACATATGCTGCACATCTGTTGTGAACGTATAATATAAATAAAGAACTTCATAAAAATGTAAATTATTTCAAGAAATCGCATGTTTTCCTGCAGCTATCGTCATGCAAATCTCATCGAAAAATTTTGATATTCTTTTTAGTTCTATTTTATTTATGTTTAAAGTTCTTTTGGATTTCTTGGAGAATAAATATGCATAACAGTAGAAAAACGAATAACAATAACATACGACATAAAAGAAATGGAAAGATTTTAAAACAAATTGAGAACTAAGAGAATTGAAATCCAAATAATTATCTAGATTTTAAAAAGTATGGTTTTTTATACAAAAAATATATGCATATGAAAAAATATTGCTGAACTTTAATTAAATACAGTAATCCCTTAACATTCGCAGATTTAACATTCGCGAAATAAAAAATGTAAAAATTTCAACATTCGTGAAAACTGGTGACTGACAGCCTAAAATATTATATAAAACAAAAAAATACGTATTGTTTTAAGTATTTACAGAACATTTATTTAAAATTTGCTTAATCTTTAGTAATTACAGGATTGCACTTTTTCGTTTATTGCATAAAATAATATGTATTTTTAAATTTAATATCATATTTTACACTGTCAATCACCAGTGATTGACGCGACTGACCTAAAAATGCAGTGTCAGCCACCGTGGCACCCAACGTGTTAAATCCAGAAAGAATTTTTATTACTTTGTTTTCAGATTCAAAGGACGGCTATAATGTTCTTTTTTGTTACCTTTTTTATTCAAGTTTTTGAATTAAATTCTCATGAGAAAGCGTAATTAAATCTCTTAATTTATCTTTCAGACATGATTTCTTTTATAAAAATGTCGAGTTTTTCTACTTGATTTCATTTTTCTCCGCCGACGAAAAAAAAAATAAATAAAAGAGGAAAATTAAGTTTTTTAATGTTGTAAGAATTTTATCTTGGTTTAATGCTTCAATTTTAAATGTAATTTTTTCTCATTTTGTTAAGATATAACGTAAGGTATAACGCCTACGTTTGAAATGCGAATTTCGATGAAAATTTACAATTTTTTGTTTATTTGATTTTTTTATAGAATGATCATTTCTGTTTCTAAATCTGTTTTTATTTTTCCTGTATGCCTATGAAAAAATGAAATTAAAGCTGTTAAAAAAGAAAAAAAGAAGAAGAAGAAGAAGAGAGAAGACGACATTAATTTAAACCGAAGTTAAAAACTTTAAGAGCCCACACTATTGATTGAAAAAGACCCGGATGATAACGTAAAGTCTATGGGGGTGTTCTTTTCAAATATATCGCTCAAATTTTAATATTTTTACATGATTTTTTGCATAGGATAGTTGAGGACAATCTACAACCGGGCTAGTTTTTACTTTTTCGATTTTGGTTATATATTTTTATATTATGATAGTTTCAATTTCTGAACCGGTTCTAACCGGTTTCAAAAGTCTGAAAAATCTGAACAAAAATCTGAAATCAAAATTGAAAAAGGGAAAACTAGTCCGGTTGTAGATCGACCTCAGCTATTCCATGTAAAAAAAAAAAAAAAAAAAAAAAAAAAAAAAAAAAAAAAAAAAAAAAAAAAACATGTAAAAATATTTCAATTTGAGCGAGATATTTGAAAGGAACACGTCCATAGACTTAACACTATCATCCGGGCGTTTTCTGATATATCAGATTTCCATCGGAAAAGGTAAAAGACTATTGGCTCCAACTCAAAATATTATTATCCTAAAACTATTAAATTTTTTGCGCATCTTTTCGATAATTCCTAAAGAGTGATGAACAAAAGAATTAGCTCTAAGTGACTTATTTGTTGTTATGGCTATTTTTTTTTATAAAGAATTACACGTAAAATTACTGAAATTTTTTATTTAATTGTGTATAATCAACTGTATCTCTGTTAGATTTCGGTATATTGACTAGTTTTCAGTTCATTATATTCAAGAATGACTAAGATTTGTGTTATATGCATTTTTTATTTTTTTTAGACCTGAAGCTCTTTTCGTAGAAAAAAAAAATAATAATAAGATTTTTTCCGAACATTTGCTTTTTAGATTGCCTATTCATTTTGTTTACATTTTCCATAATACAACCATAATAATAAAATAAAAAAAGAATTGTAATTTAAGAAATTACACCAACCATTTGAAAAATGTTTCACTCGAAACATTCATCTATCATTTTAAGCTAAATACCAGTTGTTTTATTGTGTATTATCCGTGCCACTGCTATAAATGATTTTATACATGCTGCAATTTGAAGGTACGGTTCGTTTAAGTTACATCACTACATTGTCGCCAAGCATAAAAGTTGGCGGCGAAAGAAACATTTCAAACATGTAACATTGTTGGTGCGAAAGTAATCATTATTAAAATACAGCTTTGGCATATACTGTTATACATGTAAGACTTTGGCATATACTGTTTGATTTTACACAGCAGAATTTTGATGATGGAAGTTTTAAACCAAAGTCGATCGCAGCACATGCATCTGTGAATGGGTCCATCAGACACTGAATCAAAAAAGTTTTTTTTTCAGTTTTTCCCAAGCCGATTGCTTTTTAGTTTTCTTTTTAGGTGATGTAATAGCTATAACATTTCACTATTGGCACTCAAATTTTCCTGGTTAGAACCGACCGATTGTAAAACGCCATGGCTAGTGGATTGGTCGCCCTCGAGACATGATGTTTTACTATTAATCGGTTCGGCATTTAATTGATTCTTTTTTCGTGATCGCCTTTCAACACGTAATTGGTTTTCAGCAGCTCGATAATCTTTTGATTTTCTCGTTTTCTGCATTGAAAGACGTTTTTGCAGCAAACCAAATACAGTATTACTTAGTTACAGTCGACCAATTTCGCCAAATGATGCGAATCGCCAAACTAATAAACAACTTATACATGTTGACTAAATTTTTATTTTAAATAACAAAAGAATAAATAAATTAGTAAAACATTAATAAAAAGTAAAAATAAAAATCACTTTATGATTGTTTAAGTACACGTATTGTGTTTAATGTCATTGAATGCGACATTCACGGTCATTCATTTCTTTGGCTTCGGCTTTTTCCGTATCTGTTAATTTCCTTCTCATTTTTAAATTTGTTAGTTTTCTCCTTTATTACAATGATTTTAAACATTTTAATTTCCTATTCGAATAAAAATTCTTCTAAAAGTAAAGAATTTAATTTAAATTCAAATAAAAATTCTTCTAAAAGTAAAGAATTTAATTTGAATTCAAAAATGACCACGTCATTTTGTCAATCCGAAACACCCGAAATCCACCGAAAACAACAACCATTTTTCAATGGTTAAAAAAAAAATTTAAATGACCAAAATTTTTAAATCTTAAAAAGTTGCTTATATATATATATATATATATATATATATATATATATATATATATACACTGTTAAAAAAATCTGTGAAGTCACAGTAAAACTACTGGCAGCAAAATTGCCAGACATTTACCGTTCCGTTAGTAGATTTTCCGTTTTGGAAATAAAAGAAAGGAGAACTCCATTTGAAGAAGCGTAACTTTCCGTTACAAGATTTGGTTTTTAATGATAATAATTTAATTTAATTTTTAAAATTAATGAATCGATCAATCTGCAATGAATTCGAACTTTCCGAGTGATTTTGAGCTGCTATATTATTTCATTTAGCTTAATTTCTTATGTTTTTTGTGTAATTTACATCATGCCGTCCTGAGGATCGAACACGAGACCTTTTATTAAAATTACAATCTGGAGTGGATACAAATGAAACGGTTTCAAGCTGTAACAGTTACGCGTCACAAATCTGAAATTTGCAACGGGCATGAAAACGGCGATACAAAAGTAACACTTGTGACCGTAACAAATGAAGATAGCGGCGTAACAAAGTTGTTACCGTGTATCGATTATTTTCAACGATAGGCTCCTTTGATTGGCTAGTAGCCTTTGGATTGTTTATAAATAAATCACGTTGCGAAGATAATTTTGTTGTATAAAATGATTCAAATTTTACAATCTAAATGAAGTTATTGTGAAAAGATTCTTCCAGAGTGTCTGCATACTGATTATTGAAGTGTATTGTTCCGAGTATTTTCTTGCTAAACAAACCTTTGCCTGAATAAATATTGCCTCATGTATGTGTTGATTAAAAATATCACATACTTTGGCAATAAAAATTCAGTTTTTTCTATTTTTGATCGAAGATGAAAGAAATGAACCTCCAGTACCAGAAGCAATTCTTTAATATTGTTATATTCCATTATGGAATATGTTATATGCCATGTAAGCACTTGTTAAATAGGTAAGAAGTAAGGTATATACATTTTTATTATTTCACAGCTGAAAAATCTTGCTGTTGCAGGAGAAATTTTTTTACTTTAGCGTTGTTTAATAACAGTATATTTTGCAATTCAGAAGAATTAAATAAAATAAAATACAATGTGGGAATTTTAAACATTCAAATGATCATTGTTAGTAGATTAAGTTATCAGTTTTTAATTTGTAGATTATTTTAAAATTATTATTTATTTAATGCTTATAATAATTTAATTAATGCAGATTGTTATCTGAAAACAATATGCATTGAGCTTTCATAAATCGTAACATATTATTTTCTCTTTTGAAAGTATAATCATGGGGAAAAAAATGAAAGCATCAAGTATTTTTAAATCGCTTCTTTGAATAACTGAGGAGCATTGAGTTTCCGTGACTTGTGCATTTTATAAGAATAAATTATGCAACTTTTATTTATGCTATAGTATAGAGAAAAATGCAGTTTTGATTGAGAGAAAGCCAGAAAGTAATTTATTGTTTATTAAGTATTGTGCAATGTAATAAAAATTGCTTACAAAAACAAATTGTCTTGATGCTGAAGTTTGTAGGCTTCTGAAAGTGAAACTAAATAACCAAAATGTGTTTGCTTGGGGGTGAGGAATTCAATCTTTTGAATTGTTGATTTTAATCATAATTCAAATGTTCCTATTAATAAATGATTTAAGTTAACTTAAAAAAAAAAAAAAAAAAAAAAAAAAAAAAAAAAAAAACTATTTTAAATCTTTATCAAGATATCTTGTAATATGTTTGTTCAAAAATGCATTGTAACTGTTAAAAGTGGGAAATGCTTTTTTAAGTTATTAAAATCAAGCATAACCATAGGTGGAGAATTTTCAGAAAATCTTACCACCTAACAAAATGCAACATATAGTTGAAAAAAGTTATGTCACTGTAAAAATAGCAAATTTCTATTACTACAATGCATTTTTGTTTTTTTAATACATAAAATTAAGAAATATATATAAGAAAGAAAAGTTTAATGTAGAATAAAACTTTGTATTGTGTAATTTAGAAAGTTGAGAAAGATAAGCTAACTAGAAGAGAAAAAAAAAAAACTTTTTGGCATATCTCTGTAGTTTGGAATTTTCGAAGATTACCTAAAAATGTACTTGATCTATCAGAGAATTCACTCGCCAATGGCGAATAAAATTATGTACTTCCCTACTCCTGAACATAACATTTTAAAATGAAATCATAAGTAGAGAATGTGTAAGTTAAGGTAATAAATAGATAGGATACTTGTAAAATTGTAGCTATTATTAGTAAAGAGAATGCTCATACAATACTAGACATTTATTTATTTAATATTTTCAAAAGTAAAAGTAAATTCACATTTTAAAATTAGGTTTCTGTTTAAATTGTTTATTTTGTTTTACTATATAACAATATTTTTATATGCTTAAAACAGTTCAGATTAACCATTTTTTTTTTTTTTCAGATAAATTTAAATAAGTTTTTCTAATTATTAACTTTAATGATTTAATGAAGGATATTTTGATTTAAAATTGTACTTTTAAACTTAAATTTTGAATTTTAAAAAATCACAAAAATCTTGCTTAAAGAGTAGAAAGAAATATTATTATTTAATTATGAATTTATCAAGATGAGTAATATATTTAAAGAATCAAAATATTTACATGGTGAGTAGAATGTGTTACATTCTGAGTAGTAAGTATTTCATTAAGAGAAACTAAAAATGAACTTTTTACCTTTTTTTTTCCAAAGGTATCTCTTTGAATGTATTTAAATTCGTAAATAACCCCCCCCCCCTCCCTGAAAAAAGCTTTTGAAAGCTTATATATTTATAAAAATGGCCCATATAGTTTAGGCCTTCCCCCCCCCCCTCCTAACTTCTTGTATAAACAAAAATGCTGCTTCTAGGCATAGTTTACATCTCTATATAATAAAGCACAGTATACCCGTATAGCATGCCTAACTGTTTTTTCCTACCCCCCCCCCTCCCTATTTTTTTGCATAAGTAGTGAGTTCAGTTATGCAATAGAAGATTTAAGTTAAATCGTTAAATGTAAAAGGTGCTTCAATAGCACCAATTTTTTCAATATCTTCTTATTCAATTTCAATATCATAAGTTTTTTTTTTTTTTTTTTTTTTTTTTTTTTTTTTTTTTTTTAACTATTTTTACATTTAACCATTTTATACTCCAATCAAGAAAATTTTCTTTCAAAGCTTGACTGAAATATTAAATGTAACTTTATGTTATTAACTGTAAATCTGTGTTTTTCAAAGGAAAACAGTTTTTTTTTTTTTTTTTTGGAAACATTGCATATTTTTAATCTTTATCTTTGCTAAATTTACATAATTAATGTGTTTTATTTAGAACTTTAGTTATGTTCATCAACGCATGAAATTTGCATTCTACATGCATACTAACAGAACCCAGACTAGACTCACTATGTCTTATGATGACGGATGAGATAAGTCTGCTAAAAATTAATTATTCTGCACTGTAGATTTATAGCTTGTACAAAAAGTTAGATTGATTAAAAATGTTTGTCATTTTAGAAATTTATTAATTTATCATTTTTCTAAAACTTTGCTTGTAGCTTCTGTGTACCTTGGATTTTGCATTTATCAACAATGTGTAAAATAAATCAAAACATTATGATATAATTAAAAAAAAATTGTTTAAACCAAACAACCCTGGTTTGCAATGAGTTTAAATAAATGGGGGTTGTGTTCTAGTGAATTCTACAAGGTACAAAATAAATTCGTTACAGTTACTTGAAAAACACAATATTTTTTTTTTTTTTTTTTGCTATTTTGTTAATAAATATCAAAGCTAAAATAATAAAATCTGACTATGATAGTGAATTTTTGTTTTAAAAAATCAATATAATTATTAGTAAAATAATTGGGTGAAGGTGGAAGGGATTGTGCATACAAAAAGAATACTTTTCTAGCTATTTTTATTGATTTAGTTTGTGTGTGTGTATAGAGGGGTGGGGGTGGGGGGTTGTAATTTTCACATCTTGGATCCACCTTTGAATATAATGGTAGTATTTCATGCAGGATAATTTATTATCACAGTTTTTTTACCTTTGCCTTTTATGAAATTTTCTTAAGTGAAAAAAAAAAAAAAATCAAATATTATGAAATTTGTATAAGACGTTTTAAAGATTTTAATAATTGAAATAAATGTTTTTATAAATATAAAAGCAAACAAATCTTAAATTTCATAAAATTTAAAAAATGGAAGAAATTTTAGAAAAAAACTTAATTCGAAACATACTTTTCCATTCTAGATTTGTAATTAAAAAAAAAAAAAAAATCATAGGCTATATTATTATTCTAGTGCAGTGGAACACCCTTTATTCATTTCTAATTTATATGAATTTACTTTTAATCATTTCATTTTGATTTCCCACAAGAAAGAAAGTCTATTGTTGTTGAGAGATTTTAAAATTCAATTAATTGTTCTTGAATAAGTTTGGAAAAAAAAAAAAACTTAAAATTAATTTTTTACAATTTGTTTAAATTAAACATAACAAAAAATAGAATTGAAGCACTCGTTGAAGATAATTTTTAGTTATATTTTGTTTTTTATATTCATGTGTTAAAAATTATCTTAAACAGAAGGAAAAAGAAACCCGAAGAAAAGAACAATAAACTGTTTCAATTTTTCAGTAAACATATATGATAGAAGCTCATTTTTTGGATCTTAATATGATATTTTTGATAAATTTTGAAGAAATTTATTTTATTTATTTTTATTGATATATTTAAAAATTGTCTTGTACATGAAATCGTGATTAAAAGAAAAAAATATCCTAGATTAGGTTATTTATATTTGAACCCCCCCTCCCCCCAAAATAATAATAATAACAATAATATGCACTGGATGCATTGAATGGTATTTTTTGGACATTTTGATAACAGACAGTACATCTGTTCCAAAACCTTGTCCATTGCTTGATTTTTTTTTTTTTTTTTTAAGACATGATCTATTATTTTAATACATTCTGAATGATTTGAATGTGAAAATTTTTCATTTATCCACCATATAATTTTATTTATATATTTTTCTTCAGTCTATAAATAAAAACTAGATAGTTTTTTTCCCTTATTGTGAGTATCATTAAGTAAGAATTTAATGATAACATTTTAATTATTATTTTGATAAATTAAATATTTAAAGTATATTTTTTATCATTCAAAACAATTTAAAAAGTTTGATTAAATATATCCCTGAAATAATTTATATATAAAAAACAATTTAATTAGAAATTCATTACTTTTTCAGATTAATAAAATCATATGCTAAACTATTGAAAAAAATACTATATTATAGTACAGTGAAAAACCAAGATCACCTCTTGATGACAAAAATAATAAACTATTCCAAATTGTTTTGAGAGATTTAATATGTTTTGTTACATTTTGGTATTATTTTATGTTAATATGTTTAAAAATAATCTTACACGTAAGGTTCTGATTAAAGTAAAACAAAATCTAAGTTAATATCCTATTTATATTCTTCAAGAAAAAAAAAAAAAAAAAAAAAAAAAAAAAAAAAAAAAAAAATTGCAGACTATATTGGATATGTTGTATTGTATGGTTATATGTTAGGTACTTCAAAATATATTTTATGGCTTCTCAAATACATCTGTCCAAATACACTTTACCTTTTGTTGTCATAAAAAAAGTAGAATTACAATTATAAATAAATATGAGATTTATACTTTTTAAATATCAAGGTTATGTGTGATTATGATTTGTTCTAATTATTACAAAACAGAAGTAATTTTATTAAAAAAAATATTTTCCTTTTTACAGTATTTATTATTATTAATCATCATTTAAAATTTATAAATATTTGTATTCAATTCTATCTTATTTTTAACATAACAAATTATTAAACTAATCTCGTATCTTACCTTCGGTTTAAAATTCAAGCCATTATTTATAGCTATTAAGATTTCAAATCAATAATAATTATCATTCAGTTATAAGCAACACAAATTTATATATATTTTTACCCTGTCTGTCTGTTTGTAGTTTAGCAAACAAACTTTCATTAGTAAATAAATTATAATAAAAAAACAACACAAGTTGTTAAATGTTATTTAAATTTAATCAAAAAATTAAAAATATATGGCGAAATTTGCTTTCAAAATTTAAAAAAAACTACGTGTTTGGATTAAATTTTTAAGAAATAAAATCGATCCAATTTAAAAAAAAAAAAAAAAAAAAAAAAAAAAAAAAACTTAATATTTACAACATTTATAATTTTCGCTATTTAAATAAGATTATTTTTCCAATATTTGCTGATATTTGATCAAAAATCGCCGCATTACGTGATATGCCGACATATTTTGTTTACGTTTTCCGGAGTTGTTACCGGCTTGAGACAGCTTGCTACGCGTCTCACGCTGTAACAAATTTTTATGACAACAATCACAACTTTGTGACGGCAGAAGCCGGTTGGCGTTTCATTTGTATCCCGTTTTGTAGGATTTGTGACTGTGTCACAAGTTGTTACGGGAAACGTTTCATTTGTATCCACTCCTCTACCTTATAAAAATATAAACACACTGTATAATCGACTATTCGTCTTTAGAATGACTTGCATTTAAAGACCCTATGGCTTGATAGCTAAAGCAATGGACTCCCACAGCAAAGGTCGTGAATTCGAATGCTTCCTACGACATAACGTTTTTCCTCAGTTAAATAAATATAGGAGTTTCTAAACTATTCGATAGTTTCATCCGTATAATGAATAGTTACCTCTTACTCATATATAATTTTTCATTCTTTGATTTCCCACAACGTAAAATCTATTAAAGGAACGGAGAAAATCTGGCAATTTTGCTGCCAATAGTTTTGCCGTGAATTCACAAATTTATTTTTTACAGTGTATGCTTAAGTCTTATGGCAGATAGTTTTTTTCTGCGACTAAAACTTTTTATTTTAAAACAATGGCAATTTTTCAAAAAATTTCCATTTTTCACAATTTTTTTGCTTTTTTCTTAAATTGATTATTATTATTATTATTATTATTATTATTATTATTATTATTATTATTATTATTATTTTACTGTTTGCCACAGATGATATTGTATTTATACTTTTCTTGAACTTGTAAATAGATTTTCTGGACGAATTTTTCATTCGATGACGATTGTTGATTTCTCAATTTATTTATTTACATATTCGATAAATGTAACGCCTATTCCTTTATTAGTACCTTAACTTTTTTTCAATTACCTTTTTCGTATGTTGCGTTACATTAAAAATATTTGGAATAACTTTCCAATTATTGTACCAGTCGACACCGTCTTTTCTCGTGTATGTACACATAATACTTATTATTAGTTTAGTATTGTTATTATTAAGTATTATTATTATTAAGTATTTTTACTGACCTATAAAGGATTGTTTATAGTTTTGAGCCAATCACTGAGAAAAAACTGTAATTTTTACCCCCAAAAAATGTTTTAAAAAAGTTTTTTGCTGTAAAAAAAAGTTATGTATATTTTTTTACAGAAAAAACTCTTTTAATGGAAAATTACAAGTATTCTCTGTAAATTATACAGTTTTCTGCTCGCGTTAAAATTGACAGTTTTTTTTTTTTCTATGAATTTAAGAGATTTTTTCTGTATACCATGTTCTTTTAAAAAAACATAACGTCGTCGTATCTGCATTATCCCCTATATAAAATTGTGATAAAATTTCGTGAATGGATTGATGTAGAAATTTTAAATTTCTTTCGCACTTAGGGGTTGTGCAAATATAACGTTATCATTTTAGGAGGAAGGGGAGGAGGTCTGGTGAATATTATCGTAAGATATTTCTAGGGGGAGGGGGTTGTCTTTTGATATCGATATCATTGCTTCCAATATGGTTTCAATAGCGATATCAATTTGGTTTTTATTCAAAATAGTATTTTATTACATATGTATTATATATGTATAGTTATTTATCTGTTATTATGAAAATTCACTTTTTATTAAAATCACTAAATTATAAAAATATTTTATTCTAAAATATGGATTAGAAAAACATTTGACATCCCTAGTCTTCTTCATATGTGTATGCATAAACAATGATAGTTCGAGAAACCATATGTGAAGCATATTTGAAATGAAGTTTGTGCTTACTAATAAATAAAAGAGAAAGAATGTTGTATCGTTTTGTTGATAAGAATTTCTATCTCACCACCACCCTCTTTCGTTCAGGGTAAGTACAATAAAAAATTATTACTGCTGAATGCATTATGTAACAAAAAGCTATTATAAAATATAACAGTTTTTCTTTTAAGTGTTAAATGATACAAAGTGCTATTTTATTGACTTCTCTTCATTTGAATCAATAAAGTATGCATAAAATAAATGTAACCAGTTTTAAATATAACCCGAAAGAAAAAAAAAAACCTATTAATAACGATAATGTTTTCGGGGGGAGGGGGGGGTTGATGTTTGATAATGTATGATATCGGGAGGAGGGGAGGGGGTCCAAGTTACCAAAAAGTTGATAATGTTATATATGCATAGCCCCTTAAGAGCACCAAATAGCGGATTTAACCCTTTTTCTACCGATTTATGAATTCTTGAAAATTTGATATTCCAAAGCATTTTACGTAAATTGTTTAAACTAAATTAAAAGATTTACATAATCATTTAATAAATTTTTGAAGGATTTTAGAAGGATTGGAGGATTTAAAAGGATTGAAAGAATTAGAAGGATTAATTAAATTTGATTTTACAGGGATTTTGTGCAATATTTATAACCCCATTCAAATCTTTTACTTTAAATTGTTTTTTAGAATTTTTTTTAGATTTATAAAATGTACAAATATGATGTTCTTACTACATAAATATAGAAATATTTTCGAATTGAAAAATCCCCATCCTTCTTCCCCAGCGCCAAGAAAGCTGAAAAGATACAAAGGCAAAAGAAATCATCCTTTTAAAAATATTTTTGTTTTGTGTAACGAATAATGCTTTCGGAACAAGTTAAAGTTATGTATCTGTAACTCATTCTAAACAGTATTACAACTAATTGACGTATTAGAAGAGTTTTATACAAGTAATTTTAATGGTACTTATAAGTACCATCGGTAGATAAAGGAATAAGCCGATCGATGCGTTGTGCTCAAGCATAAAAAATACAATGGAAAAAAATCGGTTTCTTCAATTAGAAAGGGAAAAAATACCTCGCTTGAAACGAAATATATAAAGAACTTTCGTCATTGAAACTCTTTATTTGATAAATTTAAAGTTTACCCGTTTTTCTGAGGTCATATTAAAATTACGTAATAAAAATTGCTACGGTTCATAATATAAATGAGTATTTTAGCTTGTGTAAAACATGTCTATAAATAAAGAAAAAATATAGAGAGTTGTAAAAAAATTAAATGTTAAAAAAATTATCTTGTAACATAAAATATTATTTTTAGAATTGCAATTTTTTCATTCAAATAAACAAAAATGTATAAGGTTTAATTAATAAAAATAAAAAACGTTGAATTAAAAATTTGGAAAAAAAAATATGTAACTTTCATTTGAACAAATCTTATATTTAAAAGTAAATATTGTTTTCCAAATTTGCTGAATCAAAGTTAAAGTAAACTAGTTATAAAAGACATGTTCTAAGTTTAAAACTTTCATCTTTAATCGTTCTTGAACTATCGTAATTTAAATAGGAGAAATTGTCAAAAAACTCGTTATGAAGAAAAAAGCATATTCACAAAAAGTTATTTTCAAGACAACCATAGATGGAAAGTTGGATTTTGTAAACAATCAAATCAAAAATATTGATATTTCTTATTGCAATTAAGCTAGGAACAGTATTGTAACGTAATTTTAAGCAAAAAAAAAATGCAATAAAATGTTATTAAAAATTTTGAAGATTTTGGTGTCCCGGACCACCATAAATAAGCTTTCTACCATGTGTAATACGTGTTTAAAAATAATACGTATATATATATATATATATTGTTTTTTCATTGAGTTAAGTTTTGTTATAACGATTTATCGGGTAATTTATAAATAATTTTTAGGATTATTCCTGCTTTCTAAAAAGAAATAAATCGTAATTCTAGTTTCTACTTGGTATTACCGTTGAAAACGGGCCAAATACTACTATTTCCAATAATATTCGTGTTTGTTCCTATATTGCTAACATGTCTTGTCTTGTTTAAGTTTGTTTTATATTGTGTTATTCTATATTCACTGTAGATGTTGAATAGTAGTATTTTATAATGGTTATAAACTATATATATAATCTGAATGCTAAAGTATTTATCTTCGAAATTTAAAATTATCTTATATCAAAGGAAAATATTTATAAACAATTGAAAAAGCTTACAGATTTAAAGATTTAATTCCTTAAACACTATAAATTATATTCATTTTATAGCTGTAAAAACGGTTTTATTTAAAACCATGCTCAATTTACCAACGAAAGTAATTTAATGATGAAGAAAATAATACCTTAGTACGCATAACTTTTGTAATTACACATATTATACAGCACTTTATTTTAATAGCCTTAATTCATTTATTTGTCTTCTTCATCAAAATTTATGTGAGTTTAAATAAAAAATTTCAAAACATTTACGAATCACTTGTTTCTCTTGGGTCATATTATACACAGTTGCAGGTAATTTCAGCTGCTAGTTTTGATAATTAAGTTTACGTATCTCCATTTCCAATTCATATCGGAAATAAAGGAACATGATTTATGCATATAGCAAAACACATATAAAATCTGAAAAATTAAATTAATTTTATAAGAAATTCTGGATTTATCCGTTTTTCTGGAGACACATTAAATTATACCGATAATTTATAATTTCTTCGGTTCGTAACTTAAATAAGCTATCTTTTATATGCAATACATGTCTATAAATAAAAAATATATATTTTTACAATTTGATTGCTAAAATAATTAACTTCGAAATTTAAAATTATCTTACGTCAAAAGAAAATGTTTATAAACTGTTGAAAAAAAGTCTTAAAATTTAAACATTCAATTAATTTTAAATGTCATTCATTTAGCATGCAAAAATAATTTTATTTAAAATCCTGTTCAATTTTTAACGAAAGTTTTTTAATGATGGAGAAAATAATATTTTACTACGCATAACTTTTATAATTACACATTTTCTACGCTGCACTTTAATAACCTCAATTTACATTTCTGAGTATTTATCTTCATTCATAAAATTTTATGCGAGTTTAAATGTAAAATTTCAAGACATTTAGAAATCACCTGTTTCTCTTGGTCATAATACATATAGTTGCAGGTAATTGCAGCAAGTAGGGTTGATAATTGTGGTTACAAAATCCCTATTTTTAATTCATATCTGAAATAAAGGAACGTGATTCTTGCATATAGTAAAAGAATCTGAAATGATAAATTAATTTTCTGGGAAATTCTGGATTTATCGGTTTTTCTGGGGTTATATCATTAAGAAGCCGGTAATTAAAATTGCTTGATTCGTAATTTAAGGAAGGGACCGGGACACATTTTATAATAATTTTTATTTATTGAACTAAAATTTTGAAATTTTTTTTTTTTTTTTTTTTTTTTTATGGTTAACTATATCATTTGTAAACAAAATCACATGATAAAACCTCTCATAATTTTAATTTTTAAAAATTTTAATTTATTAAAAAAGTGGGTTAAGTTAAAATCATTATAGCTTAAAATATTATTTCTAGAATTGTATTTTTTTTCATTTAAATAAACAAAAATTTATAAGCTTAAATTTTGATTCAGTATTTTTAGAAATATTAATTTAAATAAAAATTTAAAAAACTGAAAGTATAAATATTTCAAAAAATTAATGTAAGCTTTAAAAAATCCTGTTTTTAAAAGTAATTTTCCCCCCAATTTGTTGCGTCAAAATTAAAATCAAATAGTTAAAAAACACATGCTGCAAGTCTGCGCCATTTATCTTTAACGGTTCTTGAATTATAACAATTTAAATAGCAGAAATTGTGAAAAAAACTATGATCAAGAAAAAAGCCTTTTTCCAAGAAGTCATTTTCATGACAACCATATATGGATAGTTGGATTTTAAAAACAAACCAAAATGAAAATAATAATATTTCCTGCTGCAATTTGGATAAAAACATGTTTTAGCGTCATTTTTAACAGAAAATTAAAAAAATTATGCAATAAAATGTTTTTTTAGAAAAATTGAGTATTTTTGTGTGCCGGACCCTCCTTAAATAATCTTTCTACCACGTCTTAATACTTTAATTAAACACTTTTTAATACATGTCTAAAAAATATTTTAAAATATACATATAATAATTTGAATGCTAAAAAAATTATCTTCGAAATTCGAAATTATCTTATATCAAAAGAAAATATTTATAAACTGATGAAAAATGTCTTAAAATTTAAACATTTAACTTGCTTAAAATGTTATTAGGTTTATAACTCACAAAAAAAGTTTCATTTAAAATCCTGTTAAATTCATTATTTTAATGATGAACAAATTACCATTTTAGTACGCATAATTTCTGTATTTAAGCGGTTAATACTCTGCATCTCATTTTGATAGCCTAAATTTATTTACATTTCTGAGTATTCGTCTTCATTCATCAAACTTTATGCGAGTTTAAATAAAAAATTTCAAAAAATTTACGAATCACCCTTTCTCTTCGATCATTTTATATACAGTTGCAGGTAATTACAACTACTAGGGCTGATTATTAAAGTTGCAAATTACCATTTCTAGCTGGAATAAATGAACATGATTTATGCATATAGTAATTATGCTAGTTATGCTAGTTATAATGCATAAGTAAGATCTGAAATAATAAATTAATTTTCTAAAAAGTTCTACATTTCCTGAGTTAAAAGAACATAATTAATCACTTTTTTTTTAATCTTCATTAAACATAGAAAATTAGAGAATTTTAAAAGTCTTTAAATCTCGATCCAGTTGATAAATTTAATTATGAAATTTGCATTCTTCATTTTCATTTGAAATTAAAGTAAGCGGAGTTTGTTTATCGTAAATATTTATATGAACAATAAATCAAACATTGTACACAGTTAAACTAATGAATTGGAGCAGGAAAAGTCTCCAATTTAAAAAAGGTACACTTATGCTTTTCAACTTAAAAAGGCATTAAATAATATTTTTTTATCTATTCGTCAACTTTTTTTTTTTTCAATGCAAAACGTCAAATTGGCATTTGCTTTTAATACATTTTGCTTTGTTATTTTTATGTCTCTCCGATTTTCTGGAGATTACAGGAGATCAATAAATGCAGTTGATGCTGTTCCTAATTAATGTAAGCCATTCATCATAACTAAATCATAAATAAAATATTATAGTAAGATACTTTCGTCTTTTAAGGAGGTGGGATACCTTTAAGCTTTCCGAATTTTCGATTTTTTATTTTATACATATTTTGATTCTGAAATCATTTCTGATCACTATGCAAAGAGCCGTATTAAAAAAAAATCTCATTAGTTAAAAAAATCTCATTTAGTAATTAGGACAGTTTTATTAAGTCTCCATATGGGATGTGAAATGTGATAATTTAACTTTGCATAGCGTTTATTCAAAACGATGCATTTTTTACTGTATGCTGTGTTACTAAAAAAATTATGCATGGCAGTGAAAAGATTTTTTTAATTATTAAGTTTATTGTTTAATTTAGTCAATACGTTTTCACAATGGTTTTAGTAGAGAGATAACACTATTATGTGTTTATTTTCACCAAATTTTCCTTTTTCTATGCATATTTTCACATTTTATGATGCACGCAAGATATGTTATTTTTTCCTCGTATTATCATGTATAATTTTGAACTTATTAATTCAATATTTATTTTAGAATTTACAAGTATGTATCTATATGTATATATTTAATATAAATTTAAATATGAGCTTTATATTTAAATAAAGTTTTATTTTTATTTTTGACTTATTACACAAATTTTAAAGCTTGGAAAATAGTGATATTTTTTTTACTTTTCGACTTGTTCAGAGGTATCCTACCCCCTTTAAAACTTTGTAAATTTAAGATTTGCCAGTGTACCATTATCAAAATCATATCGTTGTGTCGGGATCGTATCGGCTCATTGTGTAAATTTAAGATTCACCCGTGTACCATTATCGGGATCAAGGCGGTAATTTCAGCTACAGTACGCTTTCTAACCATGTGTAATACATGTGTTCACAAATAAAGAAAAAATATATAATGCTGTAAAATAATAACAATGCTAAAATAATTATCTCCGGAATTTGAAATTATCTTAAAAAGAGCCAAAGGAAAATGTTTATGAATATTCTTAAACTGTTGGAAAAGTTTTAAGGTTTAAACATATAATTTGTTTTAAATGTTATTCAGTTTAGAGCTTACAAATATAAATAATACTATTGTATAATGGTTTATATATATATAACACCATTAATTCTATTACAATATATGAACCATTGAATTTAATAAGTTGTACCACATTTGAGCATGGAGCTATATATATATTACCTCTGTTCAATTTCATAAAAGTATTTTATTGATAAAGGAAATAAAACTGCAATAAATATTAACTTTTTCAATTAAACATTTCATACGCAGTATTTTATTTTTTTATCCTCAATTTAGCTATAATTTTGAATGTTTGTCTTATTCTTCAAGTTTCATGTGAGTTTGAATGCATGGTTTCAAAACATTTAGGAAGCAATGATTTCTTTTGAGTAGTAATATAGCTGTGGCTTCCGGTAATAACCATGTAAGCAGTGTCGGGTATGAACGCACTCACTGAACGAAAACTCACGAGTTTCGCTCACTATTTGTGAACTTTGAACTGAACTTCGTTCACTATTAGGTAGCTTTCATTACAAAAAGTAAAAAGCTACCTATTGCAGCCGTCCGGAGAAAAGCACTTCCGGAAAATTTTGGTATATTTTCACCGATCATGACCCCCAGACCCCAAAACCACCCTCCGTTCAAATGTTGACATATATATATATATATATATATATATATATATATATATATATATATATATATAACCATATATATATATATCTGATTTTTGTCATGCGATAACTAACGTATTTATGAACCGATTTGAATGAAACTTGGTAGGTACATAGTACATTCAAATGTCTCAACCGAGTTCCTTGGCCAGCATCATCCGCCATTTTGAAACAAAATGGCGGCCATTTTAAATTTTTTTTTAAATTTAAAATTTAAAATTTAATGCGAAAAAATTAAAAGTTGAAAAATATTTTTCTTTTGCGTGTTAGAACGTAAAACAACGATTCCAGAACAGTTTTTATTTTGTCTATATCTTAAAAAATGATTGGGTTATAGCACTTTGAATTTTTCTTATGGCTGACATTTTGAAACGATCTGATTTTTGTCACGTGATAACACGCGTATTTATGAACGGACTTGAATGAAACTTGGTATGTACATAGTACATACAAATGTCTCGACCGAGTTCGTTGGCCAGCATCATCCGCCATTTTGTTTAAAAATGGAGGCCATTTAAAAAATTTTTAAAAATTTAAAATTTAAAATTAAATGCAAAAAAATTAAAAGTTGAGAAATATTTTTCTTTTACGTGTTAAAACCTAAAACAACAATTCCAGAACACTTTTTATTTTGTATATATCTTAAAAAGTGATTGAGTTATAGCACTTTGAATTTTTCTTATTGCTGACATTTTGAAAAGACCTGATTTTTGTCACGTGATAACGCGCGTATTTATGAATCGATTTGGATGTAACTTGGTGTGTACATAGTATATACTGAGGCCTGAATCGAGTTCGATACTCAGTTCAATCCGCCATCTTATTTCAAAATGGCGGCCATTTAAAAATTTTTATAAATTTTAAAATTTAAAATCAGGTACAAGAAAGTGAGAAATTGAAAAAGATTTTTCTTTTATGCATTTGACTTGATACAAAGATTCCAGAGCATTTTTTGTTTCGTCTGTATCTTAAAAAATGGCTGAGTTATCGCATATATATACTAATCGATTTCAATATGGGTGTGCATGTGCACCTGAATTAAGATTTCGACCAAGCTCGTAATCAGGTTCTACTAATTTGAGCTTAGTATTTTTGAATAATATAACTTAATTTAAAATAAATATATTGTTGCAGCGTATATGGGGTTCTTTTGATCTTATGGTTAGACAACTTCAAACTCTTGTCAGAAAAGTAGAAAATAATTTATTTACAGAACTTCAGAACAACAGAGTCTTCGAAACTCACAAATATTACTAGATATTCAAAAATAATTGTTCAAATCTATCGTATAAGTGCAGATATAGGTTCCAGAGACTCTTTATACAACGTCTCAACACTAAATCACATTCAAAACAACGTAAATAAAACTCAAGCAAACTTTCTTAAACAATCGTAGCTCACTCAATGACTGACTGATAAATAATAACCACAACAGCTCGTATCGCTCTCCTTATATAGGCTCGCAGCATGCACGGGAAATTTCTACAACCTTCTAGAAAAATCCAGAAACCAAAGAAAAACATTCAATGTATCAGTAGACCTAAGGGGGGGTTACCATAGAGAAAGAAGGGTTACCATCGCCAACAATCGCCAAATTTGTCGCCAACTTGGCGATATATCGCCAAATTCGGCGACCAAAATTAGTCGCCAAAAGTGACGCTAACTTGGCGATATCTCTAATATTTCGCAAAGCTGCCATAGACATTCACTGAAAATAATAGACAAGTTTGCTTGATAACAGAGACAATGTAACTAAAACTAATATTAGTAAAGAAATGGAGCTTAGTAAGATTATTTACATTATTTTACAGTACAAACACTAACTATTTACAAAATTCGTAACACTACCCCCTCCTCAAAGACTGCACGTCCCTGGCAGTGCAATCCTTAAGTTAGAGGAAAACACTTAAAATAAATAAACAAATAAATAAATAAATAATAATAATAAGAAGATTTACATAAATAAGAACTAATTACTATTTACATATTTACAAAAGTGACTTTCATGACCATGGTCTGAAATTCCAGTTTTGAATTTCTAATCACTTTGGCCAAAATAAGGGGCTAGCCGGTTATAGTGTACGACCTTGGGTTTGGTGGGTGGCGATTTCTGTATGCGTACGACGACGTCATTCAGCCTGTTGACGACTGTGTAAGGACCGTCCCAGTTTCTTTGTAATTTTGGCGACAGTCCCTTACGACGTATGGGATTCCACAACCAAACTTTGTCACCTTCGTTGAACTCATGTCCAGTTGCCTTTGTGTCGTACCGTGTCTTCATCTTTTCTGATGCCAGTCCGATTCGGTTCCTCGCTAGACAATGAACTTCCTCAATCCGTGCCTGGAATCCATCCACATATTCTTCAGGCGACAAAGGAGCGTCAGGAGGACGGCCAAACAAAAGATCCGCAGGCAGGCGAAGATCACGACCAAAGAGCATTTGAGAAGGGGAGTAACCAGTGACCTCATGTGCAGCACTCCTGTAGGCAAGCAGGAACAGAGGCAATTTCTTGTCCCAGTCCTATTGATCTTTAGACACCAGGAGGGAGAGGCTATTTAGGATGGTACGATTGAACCGCTCCACCATGCCGTCCGATTGAGGGTGTAGAGGTGTTGTTCGAGTTTTGTCCATGCTGAGTAGTCCACACATTTCCTTGAACACAGCCGAATCAAAGTTTCTTCCTTGATCGGAATGGATTTGAAGAGGAACTCCGTATCTGGAAACCCACTGTTGAATCAGTATGTCTGCTACGGTTACCGCCTCTTGATTAGGAATGGCGTAGGCTTCAGGCCACTTAGTGAAGTAGTCCATGACAACGAGGATGTAATTATTGCCATCAGGTATTCTAGGAAGTGGACCCAGGATGTCTACAGCAATTCGTTCGAAAGGAGCTCCTACATTATAACGTTGCAATCGTCCACGGGTGCGCCTCTTTGGACCTTTACGTGCTACACAGGTGTCATAAGTTCGACACCACTTCTCCACGTCACTGCGAACATTATTCCAGTAGAAACGCTCTCGAACCTTTTGCAGGGTCTTCATTACACCAAAATGACCTCCTGTGGGACAACCATGCAGTTCTTGAAGGATCATAGAAATTCTCGACTTAGGGAGTAGTAGTTGCCATCTACATGTCTTTCCATCGTCAGACTCCCATTTGCGGTACAAAATACTGTTCTTCAAATGTAGGGAATCCCAAAGAGCCCAATAACGTTTAGTCGTAGGATGGTAATGGGCCATGTCTTGCCAGCTGGGCTTCTTGTTGGACTCCTCTTTCAGCTCTAGAATTGGCTTAATTTCAGGATCAGCAAGTTGATCTTTACGCAGGTTCTCGTCACTCCACGGATCTTGCGATGATGTAGACCCAGTTGTAACTTGTCTTACTATAGGACCTTTGACATTAAATTTCTTCTCAACGCGGTCGCAGTATCTACAATTCTCTGAGCAGGGTCTTCTTGAGAGAGCATCTGCATTTCCATGTGATGAGCCTTTTCGATGGCGTATCTCCATATCGTATTCTTGAAGCTTTTGTATCCACCTGGCTATCTGGCCTTCGGCGTTCTTGAAATTCAATAGCCAAGTTAGAGAAGCATGATCAGTTCGGATCAGGAATTTTCGACCGTAAAGATAGTGATGAAAATGGTCTATGGCTTTCACTACAGCAAGAAGCTCTTTTCTTGTTACGCAGTAGTTTCACTCTGCCTTTGATAAGCACTTGCTGAAATAGGCGATAACACGCTCCTGGCCGTCGATTTCCTGGGACAGTACAGCGCCAATGCTTTCGTTACTTGCATCCGTATCAAGTATAAACTGTTTATCGATTTGAGGATATGACAGAATTGGAGTGGATGTTAAGGCCTCCTTAAGCTTTTCGAAAGCAGCGTCACATTCCTGTGTCCACATAAATTTTTGATAGGCTTCTGTTAATTTATGAAGTGGACTTGCAGTCATCGAGAAGCCTTTGACGAATTTTCTGTAATAGGTGCATAATCCTAGAAAGCTCCGAAGCTGGTGAACATCTACTGGACGATTCCAATTTTTCACGGCCGATATCTTCTCCGGATCAGTCCTAACTCCATCCGCTGAAATCATGTGTCCAAGGTAGGCGACTTCATTGCGAAACAAGCTGCACTTCGAAGGGCTTAACTTCAAATTAGCTTCCTTTAACTTTTGTAGCAACCGCCTGAGGTTGTTCAGATGTTCATCAAAAGATTTTCCTATGATTATGATATCGTCTAAATAAACAAGACATGCCTCATATGACAGCCCCCGGAGAACCGTTTCCATAAGGCGTTCAAAAGTTGCAGGTGCATTACATAGACCAAAAGGCATTACTTTGAATTGCCATAATCCTTGTCCCGTTGTGAAGGCAGTCTTCTCGCGGTCGTCTGGATGGATCTCTACCTGCCAGTAACCACTCTTCAGATCCAGAGTCGAGAACCAAGTGTTGCCCGCAAGTGTGTCAAGAGTGTCGTCAATCGTTGGTAGAGGGCAACTATCCTTTTTAGTGACGTCATTCAGTCGGCGGTAGTCTACACAAAATCTTGTAGAACCATCCTTCTTTCTTAATAATACAATGGGAGACACCCATGGACTTGTCGATGGTTCGATGACGTCATTTTCTTCCATATCCTTAATTAAATTCTGCACCTCTTCTTGCTTGGCAAAAGGTAATCGTCTAGGGTGTTGTTTAATAGGTGAGTGATCTCCAGTATCAATTCGGTGTTGTGCCATTTTGGTTCGTCCAAAGTCTTCAGATGTTTGGGAGAATAAACTTTGGAATTCCCTAATTAAATTTTCCACAGCGTCCATCTGTTTTGGATCTAAGTCTGTATTTTGTAACAAACCTTTGACTAAATTATCTGAAGATTTCTCAGAGTGACTGGAATTTTGACTTATGCACGTTACAGGAGCACATGATGCTATCACCTCTCCTTTCTTGATAGTCCTCGTCTTATCACTGATGTTAGCAATTCTGACTGGAATGGTCTTTTTCGAGAGGTCTACTACAGAAGAAGCCACCAATACTCCTGCTTGTGTACTATTGTCTTCTGGATAATCTATATGGTCAAATCGGTAATTAGTTTCATTTTTAATTACAGCTGGAACTAAAAATTCTGTTCTTGGATTTAGATTGATGTTTTCTTTGGCTATTACTGCTTGTTTACATTCAATTTCGTTATTTAATCCAAAAAGACTTATTTCTTTAAATTTTGAGAGCATTTTGTTATTTTTGAAATCAAGTTTGAAGCCAAACTTCTTCAGAAAATCTAGTCCTATTAAGCAAGGATCTGTTATGTCAGCCACATATGCCGTATGGTTATATTTCGTTCCTCCAAAGTTGATAGTTAAATTTGCCTTTCCATATATGCCTATCTTGTCGCCCGTCACAGTTTGCAGGGTAACGCATGGTGGAGTCCAAATGAGTTTAGATTTCAATTTTCGAGCCAAATCTTCTCTTATTATTGTCACATTGGCTCCTGTATCAACAATCATACGGCACTGAATCTCGTTAATAAATCCAATCACATATAATTCATTATCGCCGCCACTCATTTTCGATATTTGAAGGATCTTCAGGTGGAGCTTTTCATTCCCTGGTATTGAACTCATCTTACGTTCGTGGAGATGTGGTGTTACGTTCGTGGATTTCTTCGGAGATGTCCTGTATCACCGCATCGCCAGCACGTGAGATTCTGTCTTTTTAAGCTTGTTCTTCCATATTTTAAGGCTTCAAGTTCTTGATTAATTTCCCTAATTTCTTTCAAGACGTCGATTTCAGTGTCTGAGCTTTTGTTCACCGTTGCCCTTCGGACTGATGACGATCTCTTCGGCTGGCTTGTGTAGCTGCTTCCAACTTTAAGGCATATAGTAATGCAGCCTTTAAATCCTGCACATCTGCCATTCGTACCGCTCTCTGCACTTCTGGATCTTTTATTCCGTCTACAAAGTACTGCAATGAGAGCATTTCCCGTACATTTGTTGGGCAGTCGATGAATGCTAAATTTGCCAGACGTTCTATTTCTGAGGCAAACTCTTGAAGGGTTTCACTCGATTTTTGATGGCGGCTCTTCATTTGTATTCTCGTATAATCTTTGAAAAAATTTTCTCCGAATTTCATTTCAAGTGCACAACTTAAAATCTCAAAATTGAGTTGCGTCACATCGGGCAATGTTTGCAGCACGTTGGCGGCTTCTCCTCTTAAAGATGCTGCCAGTTGACAAGCTTTCACCTCGTCACTCCATTTGTTCGCTTCGGCTACAATGGTGAATTGGGTCTTGTAAACTTGCCAGGAACTCTTTCAGTCGTATGTCGACAGCTTGATGTGCACGGGAGAAGCAGGCGGATTCCTAAATTCTTCATAATTACCACTGGACGCTGAAAGCTTCTTCTCAAGATCTTGTACTTTTTTATTTAGCTTTTCATCTACTTGAACTATTTTCTCTTCAATATTATTAGCCAGAATGAAGGTATGGTCTGTATTATGTCAGAATGAAGTATTCTGAATTTTCTTTTCTACTACCTCTATTTTTCTTTTCATTTTCTCTTCAACATTACTAACTTCATTCTGAATTTTCTCTTCTACTTTACAAACTTCATTCTCTATTTTCTCTTCTACCGAATCTATTCTTCTCTCTACCAACGAGAACTTTTCTTCTAAAGTTTTCTTCATTTCTTCTTGACTTTTATTAACTTCCTTCTTCAATTCTTCTGTCAACTCTTTCATTCTTTCTTCGTTTTTATTCATTTTATCCGCCAACTCTTCTTGGCCTTTATTCATTTTATCCGTCAACTCTTCTTGGCCTTTATTCATTTTATCCGCCAACTCTTCTTGGCCTTTATTCATTTTATCCGCCAACTCTTCTTGGCCTTTTGATAACTCTTCTTGGCTTTTGTCGATTTTATAAGTCAGCTCTGTCCTTAATCCGTTAATAGCTTCTAACAGTTCTTTCAGTTGTCCGTCCATTGTTCTTGTTTTCGCCATAAGATCCCGACTCCTGACACCAAATGTTGCAGCGTATAAGGGGTTCTTTTGATCTTATGGTTAGACAACTTCAAACTCTTGTCAGAAAAGTAGAAAATAATTTATTTACAGAACTTCAGAGTCTTCGAAACTCACAAATATTACTAGATATTCAAAAATAATTGTTCAAATATATCGTATAAGTGCAGATATAGGTTCCAGAGACTCTTTATACAACGTCTCAACACTAAATCACATTCAAAACAACGTAAATAAAACTCAAGCAAACTTGCTTAAACAATCGTAGCTCACTCAATGACTGACTGATAAATAATAACCACAACAGCTCGTATCGCTCTCCTTATATACGCTCTCCTTATAGGCAGCATGCACGGGAAATTTCTACAACCTTCTAGAAAAATCCAGAAACCAAGGAAAAACATTCAATGTATCAGTAGACCTAAGGGGGGGTTACCATAGAGAGGGAAGGGTTACCATCGCCAACAATCGCCAAGTTTGACGCCAACTTGGCGATATATCGCCAAATTCGGCGACCAAAATTAGTCGCCAAAAGTGACGCTAACTTGGCGATATCTCTAATATTTTGCAAAGCTGCCATAGACATTCACTGAAAATAATAGACAAGTTTGCTTGATAACAGAGACAATGTAACTAAAACTAATATTAGTAAAGAAATGGAGCTTAATAAGATTATTTACATTATTTTACAGTACAAACACTAACTATTTACAAAATTCGTAACAATATAAATATATAAATATATGAAAGTTACCTCTTCCTGCCGGCACTGTCGGAAGGACTATTTTATAAACGAGTTTGAACTGAACGGAAACTCAAAAAATAGACGAGTTTGAACGAAATTTACGTTCAAATTTACGTTCAATTTTAGGTACATTTCGTATGAAATACTACCTATTGCAATCGCACCAGTTTATATATCTATCTATCTATCTATCTATATATATATATATCTCACTTTTTTATGGACACGATAACTTCTATAATTCTTCACCAATCTCCACCAAACTGGTACATAAAATCAAAGGGGATAAAATCTCGGCTAAGTTCGTAAATGGGCAAAATCGGACCTAGGGGGTCGGAATAGGGGCCGTTTTTGTGAAAACCGAAAAAACGCCATAACTTCTTAATTAAAGTAGATATCGCATTGGTTTAAAGTTCATATTACTTCTTAAAAATTTGCCAAAAGTTTATGCATGACAGATTTTTGATAAATTTAGAAGTGGGCTCAAGGGGCGAAAAAAACAGGGGATTTGAAAGAAAAAAATTCATAACTTCGTCAATTTTCAAGATATTAAGTCCAACTAATTTTTTTTGTAAATGTTCTTAAAATTATCTAAAACTTTTGTATTTACAAGTTTTTGATAGGACCAACTTTTACTGATGAAAAAAATTAAAAACGAAAAGAAAAAGGGCGATGAAAAAAGAGAAAAATCCATAACTCCGTCAATTTTTAAGCTATCAAATCTGATTAAATTTATTTTACATCTTCTCAAAAATATCATACACTAACAACTTTTATATACAACTTTTATATTGACAAGTTTTTCATAGGACCAATTCGTATAGCAAAAAGAAATTAAACAAAAATAGGAGTTGGAGAAAAAAACCTCAAATCCAAACTGCTTATATTCTGACTCATTTTTAAATTCATTTTTGATTTTAAACGCATCCAAATGGTAGATCCTCTTATTTAGAAACTGTATAAAGTGACGCACTAGTCATTTTTCTGATAAAGACAGAATATATTTTTAAAAAAGGCTACCAAAAAGGGTATTTTGAACAGAATTTCCCAAAGTCATCGGGACTGAAAATTTAAGGAAGTATTCACATAGCAAATTGCGTTTTTCTTTACTCGTTTTAAAATCCATTTTCACTCTCAAACGCATCCAATTTACAGATCCTGTTATTTAGGAACTATATAATGTGATGCATTGATCGGTTTTTTGATAAAGACAGAATATACAGTCGAGCCTCTATATAACGAAATCCATCGTTCCAGTAAAAAATTCGTTATATAGAGAAATTCGATGTATAGAGTATGATGTTAAAAATAGTATTTAATGTTTAAATTTTGAACAAACATTATTTTTGATCTTTTTAATTAAGAATTTGAAATGTTTAAAAGTATATATTAACCCAACATTTATTTCTGACTTATTTAAGCAGTTTCAAAAAAGAGAAAATACATTTATTTGAAAGCTTAATGAAAATCAAATAAGGAAGACTTACATAAATTTCAGAGGAAGAAATCTGTAATTTTTTGTTGTTTTGATTTTAAAATTACAATTGTTTCGCTCTCAAAAAAAATTCTCAAATTTTAGCAAGGAATGAAAAATTGTAGTTGATATTTTCCTCCATTTGAAGGTCTCTCTTATGTGCTCTCATTGATTCCTCTCTTATATGTGTAACAATTCAATTGACTGTGTTTTGAGAAGGATGTTGAAAGGTGTGTGGGAGGTGGGATGAACTTGTTAGATTTAAAGAATAAGGAGAGAAGTAATATATATAAAAAAAAAAACCTCTCCACTGAACGATAAATCAAAAATAAGTGATGGAAAATTGATTCCATATGATTTCGAAGCTTTTTTAAAACTGAATAAATTAAGATCAATTTATGAAAAAATTCATTATATGGAGATAGATATTTCGCTATATAGAGTCTGTTTTTAATGTAATCATGCGAAAAGGGGACCGTTCTTACTAAAAATTCGTTATATGGAGAAATTCGATGTATGGAGTTTCGTTATATAGAGGTTCGACTGTATTTCGAAAAAGGCTACCAAAAAGGGTATTTTGAACAGAATTTCCCGAAGTCATCGTGATTTGAAAATTTAAGGAAGTTTTCACATAGCAAATTGCGTTTTTTATGACTCGTTTTAAAATCCATTTTTGCTCTCAAACGCATCCAGTTTTGCATATCCTCTGATTTAGGAACTATATACTGTGACGCATTGGGCAGTTTTTGATAAAGATAGAATATATTTTTTAAAATGCTGTCAAAGTGAGTATTTCGCACAAAATTTTCCGAAGCAATTACGATTAAAGAATTAAGGATGTATTCAAACAACAAATCGGTTATTTTATGACTCATTTTTAAATTCAATTTTTTTTCTCAAATGCATTCAAATGACAGTTTTTTGTTATTTAGGAACTATATAATGTACTGTTTTGGTCCATTTTTTAATAAATTCAGAATTTATTTCAAAATGGGCATTTAAGCTGAATTTTTCCAAAGATGATTCTGATAAAACCAGTTTTTGCAGAAAAATGAAATTAAAAATTTTTCATAAACGGCCAAATGAAGTTATTAAATTGGGTTTATCTCTAATCATATATATATATATATTTTGTTGAAATGAGCAATCTTCGAAATCTACCTCCGCCTATAGGCCCAGCCGACAGGGATTTTTTTAATAATTTATTTAAAATTTTTCCAGACCTTAGTACATTTTTTCCCTATTTCAAATACCATTTAGAGGCCTACGCGAACCTCAGGACGGGTTAAGTCTGGATATCACTTCTATGGGTAGTATCCTAGTCTTACTTCTTCTGCAGACTCGGGTCGCGCCGAACCGGACCTGGGCTGTATACAATTTCGCCGAAAATGATATATACAGTAAACTCTCTGTACAAGGTGGACTGTGTAAGGCGGAAATATGTCTAAATCGGAAAGATTTTCAAGTTCTTGCGAATCCGCAGACAGAGTAGAATTTGTCTAAGACGGAATATTTTCTTCTTCAGAAAATTTTCCAGATATTGATCGATTCCGCTATAGCCATAGTTTATTCTAATTTTAAATTACCATGATTCAGCAATTAAACTTTTCTTTAAAGAATAGGTCATATACAATGTTAGGGGATGGGGTAAACAGTATTATAAAAGGTGCTACAAAAATCTGTATATGACAAATCCTGTCTTAAACAAAACAATTTTTGATCGGTACAAAATGGATAGAATAATCCGTGTAAAAAAATCATAACACATTTGTAAAAGACGGCGAATTTCTTAATAAAGAATCTGTCTACAATAAGTTTTTCTAAGTGTACCAGTATAGAAATTTTTATATTTTTAAGCCTCCAATCCCTGGAAATGTGTTAATGTTATTAATATTTCAGATATTTAGGTACAGTTAGGGACTCATTTTAAAATCAATTTAGTTTACAATGGGATATACAGAAATAAATATGGAAAGATCAGTACTTTGGAATAAATGTGCCTATTTACGCAGCCCATGACGCCCTTTTTTAAATGAAAAACATAAGCACGAAAGGGAAACTGTAATAAGTACTTTTTAGAGTTTCGTATTTAAAAAATTAAACGGAACCATTATAAGATCTCCCTCTTGTGTCTGTTTTTTGTCTATCGCAATTGCTATAAGGTAAGTTAGTCCCTCCTCTTCTGTAAAATTAATGCTAAGTTCCAAACTAGCAAAAAGGAGCAATTACTAAAGCACAATACTCAGACCAGCATTGTCTCGAAGGGTATGGACACAGACATCCACACAATGCAATCGCGTGTTTGTGCCATTTTCAATATTGTACCGACCAAAAGTATATGAAGTTATGCATAGAATTGAACCAAATTTTTTGTGTAAGTGTATGACTATGGCTATTTGGTCCTCCCTGAATTTTAAAAGGATCCGTCGGAAGGGGTCGCTTCAATCGCGATTTTTGTACTATTTTCAATAGTGTACCGACCAAAAATTTATGAAGTTATACACAGTAAAAAATAACGGTGAATATAACAGTGGAAAAGACTGTTTTTCTTTCTAGAAAAGGAAAAAATACAATTCACAGTCCTTTTTGCTGTTTTTTTGTAAGCGCCATCTACGAAAGGAGTAGTGAAATACACTCACGATTTTAGCAAAAGATACGAGAATATGTCTTAAAAATTTCATTAAATCTAATCATTAATCTACCCCCCCCCCCTCTTCTGCTTTCTGCGGAGATTTGTAAGATTTATACAAAAATCTTCAAGTATAGTAGATTCCTATGTAAAAGATTTTTACCCTCGAAAATGAGTCTAACTCCTTGTTCCCACGGCGATAAGATAAAATAAAAGCATAGATCATTTTCTGAACAATAAAGTGACACCAAAAGAGAATAGCGTAACCTTGGCGAGAAAGATTAAAAGAACTCAGGAGAAGCATGGAAAATTGTCGCTGACAAATGCCACCCAAGATAAGTTTTGCCGCGGAAAGTTCCAGAAAATATATCCGAAGCCGCCTTACATATATCTCATGGTCATGACAAGTTTCAACTCTGTCTATATAATAAAGGTAAGTGTTAGTTTTAATTTGTTTATTCATACGCATTTCTTTATTTGTTTATTAATTGTAATTTAAAAATCTTCTATATTTAAAATTTAAAGAGTTACAATTTTTGTCCAGATTGTTTACTGCTTAGCGTAAAAGTTTTATATATTTATTTTAGTATAAAAATTTTAATTTAGCCTTCTGCTGACAAATCGAAAATCTTACCCGAAGTTTGTTTTTAAAATGGATATAATACATATTTTCTATTTTATTAAATTAAAATCTGAACTAAGTAATTTTAGCTATACCGACTAGAAATACATATATATTTTTTCCGTCAAACAGTTCACAAATCTTTCTTTCCTTTAAATTATTGTATTAACCTTTTAAACTATCGTATTTTCCTTTAAATGTCAATTTTTATTCAAAATTTAAGAAGCAAAATAAAAAACCAACCACTTTCTATTTTTACATATTTTTCCTTGGCAAACAAAAATATTCATAAAACTCGTATAAAAAGGTGAAAGTGCCAACAAATCTTGTTATTTTCCCAAACTGTCTTAGATTTTCATCCCATCAGCTTACATCCATTTTCTGAATCATGCTTTTCTAACATTTTTTCATATTAAACATTTTTTTTTTTTTAAATCAAAAGCAGTCAGTATCAGCACGAATATCTATATGTAGGAAGATCTGAGAAATTAAACTAGTTGAAAATTTTTAATTTCATCAAAAGAAATTTATAAAGTTAACCAGCTGTAACTGAATGAAAATTTATATTCAAAATGTATATTGGAAACAACTGTTGCAGCTTGGTTGAGAAAGACTTCCTGACAATTTGGGATGCCTAGACATCAGCATTTTCATTTTTCTCAAGGAAGATACAAAATATCGAACAGTCAGTCACTAATCATTTGAATTTACTGTGTGAGAACTTAACTTCCATTTCATTTATTTTGATTCTTTTTACCGTTTGTCTTTTTTTATTCATACAATTAAATAATTTGGTTTTGTTATCATACATGTTTTAATTTATGTCTGAAAATGTTGTACTTTGTTTTAACATGATTTTTTGGGAAGTAATGCGTTAATCGCAAATTTCAATGTTTACATTAAAATGTATAGCACATATAACAGATGTCCATGACTAAATTATAGCATAATTTCATATAAATAAGCATAATTTCAGTTTAAAACGTGGAATAAATAACAATTTGCTCTCAAAGCTCTTTAAATCAGTAGCGTAGCTATGTTTTTTGGCGCCCGGGGCCAGCAAGAAATTTTGCGCCCCCACCCCCAATATAGATATATATAACAATTTCTCTCAATTTGGCGCCCCTAGGCCTCGGCGTCCGGGGCGGACGCCCCCCCCCCCACTTGCTCCCCCTTAGCTACCACACTGCTTTCAATTTTGATCAATCTTTATACATTCATGTCTTAACCTCAACTTTCATTTTAAAAAAAATGGCCTATACCCATTTTACCCCATATGACAAGAAATGCTATAAAAAGTTTTTGAGTAAATATATTTACTCATTTTTTGAGGATTCTGTTAGATGGATTCTTCTTCTTTAAAACTTAAACAGTTTATTCTTAATTTTTTTTCTGTATTTTTTTTTCTGGAGAGAAGTTTTGCAATCACTAAAAACACGTTGTTCTGTCTTCTCAAAAACAAAATGATTGCTAGGCCCAGAATATATGTTGTCAGTTTGTTTTAACCAAGTTCAAATAAAGTCAGGTAGGTGAACATTTTATTCATAGCATTATTTTTTCAAAAAGTATTGTCTAGTAAAATAATAAAATAAATAACTAAAATATACCCCGGCTAGCGGCTACCCATTTTACCCCGGGTGACCCTAAGCACGGATCAGATTACCTTTCATGAAGCTTAGTTTGATTTGCTCGTATAAATATATTTAATATGGTAAAGAAAAAATTTTATCTCTTTAAGACTGCTTTATGTCATTGTTGAATTAAAACAAAAATAAAATAATTAAAATTTTAAGAATGACACAAATCTTTGTAAAATATGTAATAATCTAAGTAAATGTTAGTTTGCAAAAATTGGAGTAGCAGTTTTGAAGATAAATAATTAAAGTAATATTAAATTTCAACTAAATGAATAAGACATGCATTTCAAAGCAAAAAATTCAAAATATCTACTAGATTATTTACAGTTTTATAAATTGTTATTTTTAAGCATGCAAAAATGTCCAAGAATTATCTCTGAAAGGTGTCTATCTCATTGAGCTTAATTCCTTCCCATTCAAAAAGATACAATTTAATTGTAGGTCGTTATAAATGCATTACTTTCTGTCTTAAAAAATTTTGCCTACTTATCTGACCCCCCCCCCAAAAAAAAAGGGGGGGGATTAGAAAGGAAAAATCTACAAAATGATATGTTTCGAAATAATTATTTACTATTTTTTTTTCTGAAACTGTACACAAATTTATCTTACTGCACAAAAATTTAAAATGCATTCAAGATTCTAATAAAAAAGTTTGAGATTATAATAAGCTGCAGGTATAAAACTAATAATTATAATAACCGCACATACAAGACCAACATTTAGTTTAACTTCATGAAACGGAACAATTTTTGTCATCATTTCACAAGCCATAGTATTGTTTTGGTTTGTTCTGGTAAATTTTAGCTTATCGAATTTATTATAATGCAGTAGACTCCTCCAAATTCGCACATCTTGGGACCAGAGGTTACATGGAGTTTAGAATTTTGTTGATTACTAGAAATTTTTTTGTAAATTCATTATAAGAAATGCTTCCAATGTAGTAAAATAATAAACTAAAATGATCAAAACTGAGATAATTTTAAAACTGATTAAATTATTTATAATATAAAGGTCAAATAAATAATAATGTAAAATAAAATAAGCATAATAAAAAATATGCACATTCCTTGAATTATTTAATGAAATACATGTAGAATGATATAAAGCAAAGAAAAAAAATCTGATTTTGGCCCTACATATGAATTGAAAGTTTCATTGTTTACATCTGGAAAGATATGCGGATTTTTTTAAAGATCGCGAAAAAATGCAAATTTTATCAATAAGGCGAAAAAAAAAAAGAGCTTATTGGATTTTTCCCCCTTTTTGGACAATGTATGATTGTGTAGCAACGTTTATTTTCCTGATCTGAAAAATGGAAACTGATTTATAATTCAGTTCATGGTTGTAGCAGAGAGTGAATGGAACGGGACAAAAAAATTTCAAAGTTTTAGCGGATAGTGAGTGGAATGGGACATTGGCATCCTCCGGTCCTGTGTGGCATGTTTTGGCGAGAATGCAGATTGGCTGGAGAACTCAGTGGAACTTTTCAAACACTTGCTGTAAGATTTCGTCGATGAAGCATCGCGTTGTTAAAGGCCATGGATCGGTCATCTAATATAATTTTTAATATGTTTTATTTACAATATGTTCTGTTATTTATACAATTGAGTTTTTTATATGTTTAATAATGAGTTATTTTGTTAAAAAGGAAAGGTGTAATCACAGCTCACCTACAATTCACAACAATTGTGTTAAAAATTCTAAGTATGAAAGTAACTTATTTTAAGGGTTGTAAAAAAGCCTGGTAAAATTAAAAAAAGCAATGCTATGCTGGTGGCTTTTGTTAGTCTTAATCGGCTTTTTTTAAAACCAAAATTAACCTTTATTGGCCGAAGTTGATTTTCTACAAAGAATTTAAATTGTTACACTGCACCTTTTTTGTGTGTTTTTTTTTTAATTAATTTTAAAGATATTTAGTTGAGGTAGACTTCAATATGACCTGGTTTCTTAATAATGAAGACGTTAATATTGGAATAATTATGGATTGCAAGTTTTTCAGCTAAACTTAACAAATCCATACAAATATATTTCTCTGGTTTATACTGATCTTAAGCCCCTCCTATTTTTTGTCTTTTACTGTTTCATGTAATTAAAAAAACAATAGTTGAAATCCAAAGTTTTATATTACTATTCAATCAAAAACGTTACATAAATTACAGGAAAACAAACAATATTAAATAAGTAAAGTCAGCTCTTAGCTTTTTCATATAGGTTTTCAATGAAAAACAGTGAAACTTTACAGTGGCTTGCGAATGGGGGGGGGAGGAAGGGGGCGTTTGCTCTGTGCATGAAAATTTAGGGGATGCCAAATCTATACTCCATCATAACTTTTGGCCTGTCATAAGAAAAAGTTGGGAGAGGGAGGCACCAAATTCGGTCTTTGACACGGGTGCAATTTTGTCTTCGCATGTCCCTGAAATTTTATTCTGCTTCCTAATTCCTTTGACGAAAAATGTAAAGAAAAAAAATCCAGATTATAAAGCATGCAAGGGGAGGTTAAGAAGAAAAATAATAAAAGTTTAACTATTATTTTTAAACACCAACCAAATATTGTGAAGCAGTTAATTACTGTAAGGCAGTCCATTACTGGCACATCTACCCTATATAATTGCACTACCCTTTAATTCCTTCTGAATGCAATTCACCAAAATGGTATACTGTTGGGAATATGTATATGTAATATGTGTTTTTAAAAGTCTTACCTTTTTTATTATTATTTTTTTATTTCCAGGTGCTTGTTGAACATAAATACAAACAGGGGAAATAAACAGCGAAAGAACAGCCTAAAAGATGGCATAATGCCATGAGTATCATCATTGTTAAATAAATTATCGGATTACGAATGGTTGTAGATCATAACTTGTGGCTTGTATTTGTTGTTAAAATTAAACTTTTTTTAATTGCAATTTTCATGTTTTGTTTTTTCCTCTTTTAAATCTAAATTATCTTTCAGACTTATTTCTAATGAAACTTGTTCAATTGCAAGAAAAGAATTTTATATATAATTGTGCTTCCATGATCCCTGTTTAGGTACAATTACACTTTAATGTAGATATGGTAAATTTGCTTAAAATAGAAACAGAAATTTCTGACCTTTTTAACCGACTTCAAAGAGGAGGTTATGATTTCGACCTGTATGTATTTGTTGTTCACCCATAACTTTTGCAAATATGAACCGATTTTGATAATTCTTTTTTTGTTTGAAAGCGTATGAGGCCCATGTGGTCCCATTCGAATTTCATAAAAATCCGATAATTAGAACTTTTTTAAAAATAAAAACTTTAAATTTCAAACTCATTTTGAAGCAATCGACCAATTAGAAGTGTTCCTTTTGCATGCTTTCATATTACACTTACATAGACACACAATATTTTCACTGTTAAAAGTTTGAAGTTTTTGCTGCATCATCACTCCACCGCTTTTATGGAATATCTCCATTTTGACCAATGAGAATTCACCATAATACAATGAAGTAATCATTTTCTATAAAAGCGATGGATAGACGATAAAGTAAAAGTTTCAAATTTTTAACAGTGTTCAAAGTGCAAAATCCTAACTGGACGAGGGCCAAGATTCACATAAATTTTGCGCTGTTTGCGAAACGAGATTTATTAACAAGAAAATTTATTTAAAACATTGAAAAATTTGCTAAAATTCAGGCTTCTGATTCGTTAATCTGGTTTCGCTAACAGCGCGAATTCTACCTAGATTCCGGACAAGTTCTCTTATGCAAGAAACCGGAAATATAGCATCTAGGGGATATAGTGTGGAAATCGGCTATCTCAGGGCGTGTTCAGAGCAACTTACAAAAGTAACCAATGTTACCGATCGATTGTAGGGCAGTACAAAAGCAAACTGTGGCAGCAATGAAAACTATTCTGTTGAATTGTAGCTGACGTCACACTTTGCTTTGATTTTCATTTCGTATTTGTCTACAATCGGTAAGTGGTCGGTAAGTAACCGGTAAGTTGTGGTGAACACGCCCTCTTTAATACTTAAAGTAAGCGCTAAAATGTTCTGTTCGTTAAATGTGCAACAATGCTAATGAAATTTAAAGATAGAAACGACATCTGCAGGACATTTTCTAAAAATGCAAGAATTATTGCGAGTCTAGATAATGTATCACGAAAATGCCGCAGATGTCGCTGTGATCGACACTTTGGAATTCAGTAGTATCGTTGCACATTTAAAGTATACAAATTTTTAGCACTGCTTGCATTGTAAAAAATTGAACCCTTTTGCTGCATCGTCACTCCATCGCTTTTATAGGAAACGATTACTTCGCTCTATTATGGAGCATTCTCATTGGTCAAAACAAAGAAATTCTATAAAAAAGATGGAGTAACTATGCAGCAAAAGGGTCAAATTTTTTACAGTGTCGATAGCAAATTTTCACTCCATGTAATCCAGACTCTCTCCTTCGAACAATGAAAAGTTCTTAAAAATAAAGGCTTATGATTGGTCAATCTTGTTTTGCTTAACAGCGAACAATCATTCTCGATCCTAACCACTGTTGCAGAGATGCTAGTTTTTTTTTCAAAGTAAGAAATCTTAGCTGGAACAATTCTCGTATCCACCAAAGAGAAAGATCCACATCGATCCAGACATGAGAATTCGATATCGAAAAGCTGAAAATTCATCTCTAAAGAGCCTTACACGCTAAAGCAAGAGTGTCTGTAAATCAGGGTGCTTGTTATGCCGGATTCACAAAGTGATTAAAGTACATTGCTATGTGCTAGATTTACATTTGGACAAATATAAATGACGAAAAATTTTGATAAGCTTACCATTAAAGTTAAGCGAGTTAACTTCTTTCACCCATAAAACAAATTCGTTCAGGCGACTACCGCCAAGTTCTGGAATAAAAATTCTTAAATTTTCTGTACTTTGGAAAACCGCGTTTATCAAAGAACATTCTTAACTTCAAATATTACTACTTTCATATAGACGCATGTTGAATCATGGTGTGATTTTGATAATATCTTCCTTTTTATTTTTTAACCGACTTCAAGGAGGAGGTTATGATTTCGACCTGTATGTATTTGTTGTTCACGCATAACTTTCGTAAATATAAACCGATTTTGATAATTCTTTTTTTGTTTGAAAGCGTATGGGACTCATGTGGTCCCATTCAAATTTCATAAAAATCTGTTGATTAGAACTTTTTAAAAAATTAAAACATTAAAATTCAATATCTTTTAGAAGCAATCGACCAATTAGAAACGTTCATATTTCATGTTTTTAAGTTACACTTACATAGACACACGATCTTTTCAAAATGTGAAATCCTAACTGAACAAGGTTCACATTTATTAACAGTGTACACTGTAAAAAAATTGACCCTTTTGCTGCATAATCACTCCCCCGTTTTTAAAGAATATCTCTCTCTTGACCCATGAATATTCTGCACGATAGGCCGAAGTAATCGTTTTCTATAAAGGCGGTGGATTGACGATGCAGCAAAAGGGCCAAAATTTTTACAGTGTACACTGTAAAAATTTTGATCCTTTTGTTGTATCGTCACTCCCCCGCTTTTATAGAATATCTCTCCTTTGACGCATGAGAATGCTCCATGATACATTGTTAAAAATTTGACCCATTTGCTGCAGCGTCACACAACAACTTTTATTGAATATGTCTTTATGACCAATAAGAATGCTCCGTAACACAGTGAAGTAATCGTTTTCTATAAAAGCGGTGGACTGATGATGCAGCAAAAGGCTCAAAGTTTTTATAGTGTAATTGGGACCAAAGCGTTTGTAAAAAGAAATATTTCCGAATCAAATGCTGTCACTCTCTTATAGAGGCAGCCAGATGTAGGTAATGAGTTTCAGATTACTCATCGAATACGCCACCGCTCATTTCCGATTACAGTGTCACTGTAAAAAATGTGACCCTTTTGCTGCATCGTCACTGCCCTGCTTTTGTAGAATATCTCTCTTTTGACCCATGAGAATACTTCGTAATTGGGTGAAGTAATCGTTTTCTATAAAAGCAATAGAGTGATGATATAGCAAAAGTATCAAATTTTTTACAGTGTAGGTTCCCTCGATATGAATATGACACATGTAGCACAGTATATAATTGGTTGAAACGATTCTGGACAAAAACGAGTCACCAAGCATCTTGTTGAGCGGGCAATTTTCGTCAACCTTGTTAACTTCTCATACGAGTACAATCTAATTCTTCCAGGAAATCATCATCATCAAATTCCATAATGAAAAAATGCCTGGCAATGCAATGCACTGTTAAAAATTTGCAACTTTTGCTGCATCATCACTCCATCGCTTTTATAGAATATCTTTACTTTTATCAATGAGAATCCTTCATAATGCATTTAACTAATCTTTTTCTATATAAGTGGTGAAGTGATGATACACTGTTAAAAATCTTCTGCATTTTGTTGCAACGCACTCCGCCGCTTGTATATAATGTCTCTACTGCGACCTTTGAGAATGCTCCTTAATACAGTCAAGTAACCGTTTTCTATACAAGCGCTGGAGTGCGTAGCAAAAAAATGCAGCAGATTTTTAACAGTGTACACTGTTAAAAATCTGCTGCATTTTGCTGCAACGCCCTCCACCACTTGTATATAATATCTCTATTCCAACCAATGAGAAAGCGCCATTTCACGGCCAAGTAACCGTTTTCTATACAAGCAGGGAAGTGCGTTGCAGCAAAATGCAGCAGATTTTTAACAGTGTACAGCAAAAGTTTCAAATTTTTAACAGTGTAGTTGGGACAAAAGCGTCTGTAAAAGAAATATTTGGGAATGAAATGCTGTCACTCTCTTATAGAGGCAGCCAGGTATCGGTTATGAGTTTCAGATTCCTCGTCGAATTGCCACTGCTCATTTCTGATGCCATTACTACCTGTATAGGTATTAGAGTGTTGCTCTTTATCGATTGAAGCATAGTGCGATTTTTGCTAAAATCTTTCTTTTTCCTTTTTCTGAGTGAAGGGGGAGTACTTTTGACTGACTACACTAGAAAAGCATTTTACTATACATTAATATATGAAGTCATTTTGCTCATATATGGAAGCACTATGTCGCGCTCTTATGTATAAGGACACTTTACTTGATGGATTGTCACCTTTTGAAAGCCACTTTCGATGACCGTAGGATTCGATGCAGACTAAGATTTCATAAATGCGGTAGCTTTTCGAAGTGGCAGATCTTGTCTGAAGAAGTTACCATACAAAAAAAATCTTAAGATTCACAACGATACTAACCGATATTGTAAGTGGTTTCAGAAAAGTTGACAATCAAACAGTGACAAGTAAACTGAATACATCAGAACTTAGCAAAGTGCGTACATTAATATTGCATTGCAAAGAGCTATCGTGTGCCAGTACACATAATTATGTATTACGGTATGCATAACTAAAAAGTAGGAAATAAAATAAGCTTTTTAAGAAAAAAATATCAACCGACTTCAAAAAAGCGCTAAAAAGAATTAAATAATTCTTTAAAGTTCTCTAAGGCCAAAACGTTATCCAATAATAAGCACACATCGGATATTAGATACCGGCATAAAAAACGGTTAAATTTAATATGTATAATTTAATGTCCACCAAACATAGATTTTAGAGATAATATTATTTTACAAGAGATGAATTGACATATTTATGATTTATTTTATGAATATATACATATAAAAAGTAATGAATTACTTTTTGAAGTTGGTGCCAAACTCTATTTGATGTATATTAAGAATTGTAGCTAAATTATACCTAGTGCCATAATTAAAATGGGGATAATCATTATCGATTGTGATTGTTTGGCACCAACTTAAAAATGTAATTCATTACTTTTTATATGTATATATTCATAAAATAAATCATAAATATGTCAATTCATCTCTTGTAAAATAATATTATCTCTAAAATCTATGTTTGGTGGACATTAAATTATACATATTAAATTTAACCGTTTTTTATGCCGGTATCTAATATCCGATGTGTGCTTATTATTGGATAACGTTTTGGCCTTAGAGAACTTTAAAGAATTATTTAATTCTTTTTAGCGCTTTTTTGAAGTCGGTTGATATTTTTTTCTTAAAAAGCTTATTTTATCCAATCAGCAAACAAATGCTGATGGTCAAGGTAGAATTTAGTATCAATGCTTCGAAATTTTTTTTAGATTACTTGAAAGTTCATTTATCATAATTTATATTTCTGGTTTGAATTAACAATTAGTATATGTATGGGGAAACTTATATCTAACCATACAAAAGCAATTTTAAATATGCATTCCTGATTGTAAATAATGCTAAGTTGAAACCACAATATGATTTCATGAACTGGAATATTGTTCTGATATCCTCCACTACATTTTGAGTCCTGTAAACAACCAATATTACATATCTTGAAGTACTAATGGAACTCAAATAGGAAGTGCTTTGGAAAGAATTAATAAATTTTCATTTTTTATCAGCAAAGACAATTTAAAAATGCGTTAAGAAAGGAAAAATGATACTTTTCTTAAAATTTGATCAAGAAAATCAAGCTTTTCTAGAAAAAAATATTCAATGATGGGGTTTTAATTGAAACAGAGCTTATAATTAAATCCATAACTGTTTTACTATCAAGGTCTCACATTGTATAAAGGTATGTTTGTAGAAACAGCCGTACAATTTCTTTATCCTCCCTCCATCACACACATACACTGCTTAAAATTTCAGATTAGGTGAAGTTTAATTTTAAATTTTAATCTATTCATAAAATATATCGCACATTTCTTCAATATTTTTTATCTCCCCCCTCCTCTTTTGCCACAAAATGTCAAACTTCACCTTACTCTCCCTCCTCCTCCCACTTGTTATATGTCATGCTATGATACATAAAATATACTTGCCGTTCAGAATCAAAGCACTACCTTATAGAATGTATTTCACACTATATTTTTAACCGACTTCAAAGAGGAGGTTATGATTTCGACCTGTATGTATTTTTAACCGACTTCAAAGAGGAGGTTATGATTTCGACCTGTATGTATTTGTTGTTCACGCATAACTTTTGCAAATATGAACCGATTTTGATAATTCTTTTTTTGTTTGAAAGCGTATGAGGCCCATGTAGTCCCATTCGAATTTCATAAAAATTTGATAATTATAACTTTTTTAAAAATAAAAACTTTAAATTTCAAATTCATTTTGAAGCAATCGACCAATTAGAAGTGTTCATTTTGCATGCTTTTATGTTACACTTATACAGACACACGATCTTTTCACTGTTAAAAGTTTGAAGTTTTTGCTGCATCGTCACTCCAACACTTTTATGGAATATCTCTATTTTGACCAATGAGAATTCACCATAATACAATGAAGTAATCATTTTCTATAAAAGCGATGGATTAACGATAAAGTAAAAGTTTCAAATTTTTAACAGTGTTCAAAGTGCAAAATCCTAACTGGACGAGGGCCAAGATTCACATAAATTTTGCGCTGTTTGCGAAACGAGATTTATTAACAAGAAAATTTATTTAAAACATTGAAAAATTTGCTAAAATTCAGGCTTCTAATTCGTTAATCTGGTTTCGCTAACAGCGCAAATTCTACCTGGATTCCGGACAAGTTCTCTTATGCAAGAAACCGGAAATATAGCATCTAAAGGGGAAATAGTGTGGAAATCGGCTATCTCAGGGCGTGTTCAGAGCAACTTACAAAAGTAACCAATGTTACCGACCGATTGTAGGGCAGTACGAAAGCAAATTGTGGCATCAATGAAAACTATTCTGTTGAATTCTAGCTGACGTCACACTTCGCTTTGATTTTCATTTCGTACTTGTCTACAATCGGTAAGTGGTCGGTAAGTAACCGGTAAGTTGTGCTGAACACGCCCTCTGTAACACTTAAAAAAAGCGCTAAAATGTTCTATTCTTTAAATGTGCAACAATGCTAATGAAATTTAAAGATAGAAGCGATATCTGCAGGACATTTTCTAAAAATGCAAGAATTATTGCTTGTCTAAATAATGTATCACGAAAATGCCGCAGATGTCGCTGTGATCGACACTTTGGAATTCAGTAGCATTGTTGCACATTTAAAGGATACAAATTTTTAGCATTTTTTAGCAAATTTTACTGCTTGCATTGTAAAAAATTGAACTCTTTTGCTGCATCGTCACTCCATCGCTTTTAAAGGAAACGATTACTTCGCTCTATTATGGAGCATTCTCATTGGTCAAAATAAAGAAATTCTATAAAAGAAATGGAGTAACGATGCAGCAAAAGGGAAATTTTTTTTTTACAGTGTCGATAGCAGACTTTCACTCCATGTATTCCATACTCTCTCCTTCGAACAATGAAAAGCTCTCAAAAATGAAAACTTATGATTGGTCAATCTTGTTTTGCTTAACAGCGAATAATCCTTCTGGATCCTAACCACTGTTGCACTGTTAAAAATCTGCTGCATTTTGCTGCAACGCACTCCCCTGCTTGAATAGAAAACGGTTACTTGGCCGTGAAATGGAACTTTCTCATTGGTTGGAATAGAGATATTATATACAAGCGGTGGAGTGCGTTGCAGCAAAATGCAGCAGATTTTTAACAGTGTGCAGAGATGCTAGTTTTTTTTTTTCCAAAGTACGAAATTTCAGCTGGAACAATTCTCGTATCCACCAAAGTGAAAGATCCACATCGATCCAGACATGAGATATCGAAAACTTTTCGATATCGAAAAGCTGAAAATTCATCTCTAAAGAGCCTTACACGTTAAAGCAAGAGTGTCTGTGTATCAGGGTGCTTGTTATGCCGGATTCACAAAGTGATTAAAGTACATTGCTATGTGCTAAATTTACATTTCAACAAATATAAATGACGAAAAATTTTGATAAGCTTACCATTAAAGTTAAGCTAGTTAACTTCTTTCACCAATAAAACAAACTCGTTCAGGCGACTACCGCCGAGTTCTGGGATAAAAATTCTTAAATTTTCTGTACTTTGGAAAACCGCGTTTATCAAAGAACATTCTTAACTTCAAATATTGCTACTTTCATATAGACGCATGTTGAATCATGGTGTGATTTTGATAATATCTTCCTTTTTAGTTTTTATGACTGAAAAGGGTATTTTAATACATACGAACATTTATAATTACTTTGCTATGCATTGAATCGTAGAAGCAACTTGACGCGCTTTGATTGTGTACGCATACTTTAAACTGTAAAAAATCTGACCCTTTTGCTGCATCGTCACTACCCCGCTTTTATAAAATATCTCACTTTTGATCCATGAGAATGCTCCATAATAGGCTGAAGTAATCGTTTTCTATATTAGCGGTGGAGGGACGATGCAGCAAAAGGGTCAAATTTTTAACAGTGTACCCTTTTTAAAATATTTTGAAAAATTACCTCTGTTTTTAAAGACTATCTATTTTCTGACCAATGAAAACGCTCCATAGACGTTTTTAGATCGCTCTCATTAGTCAGAAAATAGATAGCTTTAAAAACAAAAGTAATTTTTCACAATAATTTTAACGTGCACTGATGGATTGTCAGCTTTTCAATGCCCATTTACGAAGTCTGTAGATTTCAATGTGGACCTTAAGGCACTACACTAGTCTCAGAAAAAGACCCGGATGTTAGTGTAAAGACTGTGGGTGTGTTCTTTTCAAATATCTCGCTCAAATTTTAATATATTTACATGATTTTTTTTTTTTTTTTTTTTTTTTTTTTTTTTTTTTTTGCATAGGATAGCCGATGATGATCTACAACCGGCCTAGTTTTTAATTCTTCAATTTTGCTTATGTATGTTTTATATAATGATAGTTTCAATTTCAGAACCGTTTAAACCGGTTTTGAAATTTAAAATAATTTTAAAGAAAAATATGAAACCAAAATTGAAAAAGTAAAAACTAGGCCAGTTGTGAAATAACTACAGCTATCCTATGCAAGAAAAGCATGTAAAAATTTTAAAAATTAAGCGAGATATTTGAAAAGAACGCCCATTAGACTTCACATTATCATCCAGGTCTTCTTCTGTGCCTAGTGTGCGGCCTTAAAGATTGCTGGATGCGATAAATTTCCGAAATGTTAAAGCTTAAATGGACAAGTTCTCGCATCCATTAAAGCGGAAATAGACATCGATACCAATCGACATCTTTAAGTTGTTGAAAAGATGAAAATCCTTTAGTATATATTTTGCTCCGGAGGAAAAAATTATCTCTACATATCAATGCAAAATAAAGTGCATAGATATGTGTAACAAAATTATCTTTAGATTCAGATTTGGTTTCCGGATTAGACACCAGAATGATTTCAGATTTTGTTCATGTAGGATTCCTCGATGTGAATATGACGACACATGGAGCACAGTATACGATTGATTGAAAAGATTATGGACAAAAATGAGTCATTAAGAGGGTTCTTGTGGCCGAGTGGTTAAGACACCACGCTGCTAATCTCTTGAGAGCGTAGGAGGTTGTGGGTTCGAATCCCAATGGCTCCGTTGCACACACTCTTTATGTGTAGATCCCGGTTGTACTTTTCTTGTGTCATAATATTTCCTTGTGCTATCTTGTCCTTTATGTCCACGAATTTGTAAAATAATATGGATTATGCATTTATGTCCGTGTAGAAATAAAGGATCATTCGGCATACAATCGAATTCTACCAGGAAATCATCATCAAATTTTATAATAGAAAATGCCTAGCATTGCGATACATTGTTAAAAATTTAACTTTTGCTGCATCGTCACTCCATCCCTTTTATGAAATATCTCATACATACACTGTAAAAAAGTTTACCCTTTTGCTGCATCGTCACTCCCCCGCTTTTATAAAATATTTGTCTTTTGACGCATGAGAATGCTCCATCATAGGCTGAAATAATCGTTTTCCATAAAAGCGGTGGAGTGAGTTTCAAATTTTTAGCAGTTTAGTTGGGACAAAAGTGTCCGTGAGCCGAGCCAGCGGCTTGGTTGGTAGCGTCAGCTCCTCCCACACCGCTGGACCCTGGTTCGAGTCCAGCTAGCGGCATGGGTGTCTTGTGTTGTCCCTGTGATAATGGATGTACCGAATATCCTGTAATAAAGTGTTCTATGTGGTTTCTTGTGATCATTGGAGGTTATGCCGGCGAATAGCTGTAGCGTCTACCTCAAAGCTTGTAAAATGTAAAATGTAAAATGCGTCCGTGAAAAAAGTATTTGGGCATCGAATGCTGTCACTCTCTTATAGATGCAGCCAAGTACAGGTTATGATTTTCGGATTCTTCGTCGAATCATTTCCGATGCCTTTACTCCATTTATAGGAATTAGATTGTTGTTGTTTACCTATTGAATCATAGAGCGATTTTTGTTAAAATCTTTGTACTTTTGACTACACTAGAAAAGCATTTTACTATTCATTGATACATGGAGTCATTTTGCTGTTTACTCATATATGGAAGCGCTTTGCCGCGCGCTTATGTGTAAGGACACTTTACTTGAGGCATTGTCACCTTTCGATAACCACTTCCGATGTCCGTACGATTAGATGTTGACTTTAAGATTTCATGAATGCGGTAGCTTTTCGTCGTGCCAGATCTGAAGAAGTTACCACACCCAGAAAACCTAAAGATTCACAACAATACTAACCAATATTGTAAGTGTCTTTTGAAAAGTTGACAATCAAACAGTGACAAGCAAAGCGAATACATCAGAACTCAGCAAAGTGCGTTCATTAGTAATGCGTTGCAATGAGCCGTCATATGTCAGTACACAGAATTATGTATTACGGTATAAATAACTGAAAAGTAGGAAATAAATTTAACTTTTTCAAAAAAATGTATAACCGACTCCAAAAAAAAAGCGCTAAAAAGAATTAAATAATTCTATAAAATTCTCTAATGGCAAATCGTTATCCAATAACCACACATTGACTATCATGTACCGGTATAAAACGGTTAAATTTAATATATAGAATTTAATATTCACCAAACATAGATTTTCCAGAGAATATTTTTTACAAGAGATTAATTTACATATTTTTGATTTAATTTTTGAATATATACATATAAAAAATAAGGAATTACTTTTTGAAGTTGGTGCCAAAGTATCTTAAGTATAGTAAGAATTGTGGATATATTATGTTTAGTACCACAAATAAAATGGGGAAATCATTATCGATTATGATTGTTTGGCACCAACTTCAAAAAGTAATTCATTACTTTTTATATGTATATATTCAAAAATTAAATCAAAAATATGTAAATTAATCTCTTGTAAAAAATATTCTCTGGAAAATCTATGTTTGGTGAATATTAAATTCTATATATTAAATTTAACCGTTTTATACCGGTACATGATAGTCAATGTGTGGTTATTGGATAACGATTTGCCATTAGAGAATTTTATAGAATTATTTAATTCTTTTTAGCGCTTTTTTTGGAGTCGGTTATACATTTTTTTGAAAAAGTTAAATTTATTAATCTTTAACTATCTGCTTTAATGACATTTGTGAGCATAACAGTAAAAATTTGTATACTTATTTTATATGCAATAAGGTTAAAGTTTATAACCAAAAACAGCAATGAAATATTAATATGAAACAGCAATAGGAAAGATTAGTAATTTGCAGTTCAAAATATAATTTAATATATTTGCTTTAAATCTTATCTTTACTTTATAAACACAAAATACTTTTAAAATAACTTGAAAATTTAATCTATTGACCTTACATGCTTTTATTTTAACCAAAATGTGTGATGTTGCATTTCTTTTTACCTCCCTACGACCCCTTTGTCACAGTTTCTCAAACCCCCTTCCAGGCTTGATATAATTTATTGGCAGCCTCTGATACAATTTCGTTATTAAAACTCACAGGCAAAAGCTTCATAAATCCCTGGATTACTTGTATCTTTTGGATAAATTATGAATGATGGAATATATTTCCTCGATTTCAATGTGACATATATATTTTTTAATTTAACACTATTCTGTAAAAGATCTTTGTTATTCTTTCAAATTAATTTTATTTACATAAGACCAAAAATTATGTAACTATTTAATTTCAAAACATGCATATGAAAACAGATCTACTTTACACTTTTGCATTTCAGAAATTTATTAATCTTCATATAGAAGCTTAACAATGAACTTAAGTCTATATTTAAGTATTGTAGTTAAAGAAAAAAATGTACATGTTAGCAAAACTTGTAAAAATGTAATGTTAATGTACTTGACAGAAATACTGCTTCAGAGAGAGGTGTATTTGTACTACTTTTGTCGCAAACTATTTTTAACATTATCAAAATGTTCTATTTTTGAGTGTTTTACTCTATTGGTAAACTTGGTATTAAAAGCTTGTTAATGGATTTGAAAAGAATTCACCAGTTTTTTAGAAGATATACCGGGTTTAAAGATTTTTTTTAATCTAAAAGTAAATTTTAATAAGTATAACGGCCCATCAGTCCAAAAAGACACATGGCATTGTATAGTATTTCTTACAACTTCCTTTTACTTAGTGTTGTGAAAATGATTGTAGTGAAAAAAAATAAAAACCTGGGAGCACTTTAAAGTATGTATACTATTTTTTAAAAAATATTTTCTTAAAATAACCTAATGTCACATCCCAGTTAACTCATGCTTTAATAGGGCTATAATCATAAGTAATTAAAATTTTGTATAGCATATTATTGTCACACGTTTGATATCACTATTGTATGGAGGTATTTTTCTTTATTTCTGAAATTCTGATGTCAAATAATACAAAATTATAATTAAAAGTAATTGCGTTTAAATATTCCATACACTTTTCAACCTATGTCAATAATTTACTAGATGAAAATTAAGGTATAATTTACAGCTACTGAAAAAATTACAAATGATCTATTTAAAAGCACGTTCATTATGATGGAATTAAATTAACCAAAAAAAAGGAATCTACAAAAGTTCTCAACTGATTATAAATTTAAAAAGCAAAAAATACTGAGAAAATGCAAAATTGTGTAACTAAAAAAACTAATTTTATGTTGAATAAGCTGCAAAAAGTTCCAAAGATAGGTGAGTAAAATTTAAAAAACAAAATTTCTTAAATAAACGGCAAAAAGTACTGAAAAAAGGTGCCATAAAGTCAAAATAAAATTTGCTTAATTGACCTCAAAAATTGCTGAAAATCAACGAAAAAGCAGTAAAAACAAATTTTAGTACATTAACTGCAAAAAATACTGAATACCTACAAACGAGCAGTTAAATCTAAAAAACAAATTTCAGTAAAATAATTTAAAAAAATGCTGAAAATCTACAAAAGTGCAGTAAAATCTGAAAAACAAATTTTAGTAAATTAACAGCAAAAAATGCTGAAAATCTTCAAAAGTACAGTAAAATCTGAAAAACATATTTTAATAAATTAACAGCAAAAAATGCTGAAAATCTACAAAAGTACAGTAAAATCTGAAAAACAAATTTTAGTAAATTAACAGCAAAAAATGCTGAAAATCTACAAGAATGCTGTAAAATCTGAAAAACAAATTTTAGTAAAAAAACAGCAAAAAATACTGAAAATCTACAAGAGTACTGTAAAATCTGGAAAACGAGTTTTAGTAGATTAACAGCAAAAAATGATGAAATTATACAAAACTGCTGTGAAATCTAAAAAACGCAATTGCTGTAATTATACTGCAAAATTTACTGGCACCCATATTGCCAGCATTTTTTGCTGTTTAATTACTGTGATTTTTTTTACAGTGTAGATCGAAATGAACCAAACTTTTTGTGTAAGTGTATGACTATGACTAATTGGTCCTCCCTGAGTTTAAAAAAAATCCGCCGGAAGGGGGCACTGCAATAGCGAATTTTATGCCATTTTCAATATTGCACCACCTAAAAGTTTACGTTCTAAAACGTTACGTTCTAGTAGTTAGTTCTAGAACTGAACTAAAACTTTTGTATATGATTATTTTTTGTTGAGGCAAGTCGGTTCTCCCATAATTTGAAAAAAGATCTGGCTATCATTCTATTGTCCATCGGCTAGTGCAGAGACGGAAATTCGTTTTTACTCCGATTGTAAAATTATTAAAGCATTAAAATGAGTAACTATTTTTTTAAAATATTAAAATGTATGTATGAGATAGAAGAAAGTTTTGGGAATGGCACATCCAACTAGTTTTTTTCTATAGATTTTTTTTTCTATGGATCGAGCCTGGAAATTTCCGTCCGTGCATACCTTTATCTTGCATATCGAATAATCAAATGATTAGTTCACAAAATTTTGTAAATTTAATGCAAATTTAAAAATGCGAATTCCGCCAAAAGTTAGCTTAAAAACGGAAATTTAGTTAAAAAGTCACGAAAAACGCGAAAATTTTTTCTAAAAATCGCGAAAAATGGACAAATTTCGTCTAACAATGGCGAAAAACGCACAAATTTCGTCAAAATATAACAAAAAAGTACAGATTCCGTTAAATATCGCGAAAAACATAGAAATTTCGCCAAAAAAGGGAAAAATTTACAAATTTCGTCAAAAAAGTGAAAAATTTACAAATTTCGTCAAAAGATCGCAGAAAAGGGGCAAATTTCGTCAAAAAGTACCTCAGTAAAAGCGACAGAACTAACTTTTGAAAATATGGACCTACTCCCACCCTCCCTCTTAAAAAGTCTGGTTACTGGTAACTTTTATTGAAACTTGGCTGCAATTAATACTTCTATTGAGCTATCTTTAAGATGTAGAAAATATTTCAGTTTACTAAAAAAAAAAATAGTTATAAAATATTTTCTTACGCATGTATCTTAAAAATAAAATCAAAGAACTTAACTGTTATGTACAATAACAAACAAACGAAAATATATACATATATATACACTATATTGCCATTGATTATTGGACACTTGCGATTTTAGACATTTTACTAAATATCTAGAAAAATACATGAGGAATCATCTCGAAACTCTTAGTGTATAAATATAATAGTATACGTCATACATTTCCGTGAAGATTTTTTAACGAAACTCCCTAGAGGACCGTCAACAAATTAAAAAAGAATGAATATCTTTTGAATAACCCTGTCAAAACTAATGTAGCAAAAGCGCTCAAACTCTAGATTATGATTGAATGCCTTATTGTAATACACTGTGTTCATTTTTATGCAAATAGCATGCTTACTCGCAGAGTAATTAAGGTTTTTACGAAAATGGCCCCAAATTTTTCTAAGTTTTTCCCTTATAATTTTCAGAGTTCTTAATATAAAATAATATTTTTTTTCAGAAAATATGACAAACAATATTGCACACAGTACCCTGTAATTAGAATTAAAAAATAATAAAAATTGTATGAAAAATGATTTTTACTGCGCATGCGTCAAAAATATCAAAATTTCATTTGCATATTATGTTAGCTAAATGTATAGAGCAACTTTTGTAAAAGTCTCAAAATTATAGCTTGAAAATTCTGAAAGTAATCGTCTATAGAAAAAGGACAAAATCCGTTGTTTCCAAAATTAAGCAAAAAAATGAGGGATTTTATCCAAAAGTAGTCGTAACATCCCGTATTGTGTAATCAATGAATATATGGATACAACCCCTCTTGTTTTTGCTTCATTTTGAGAATAACGGATTTTCAACTTATTCAATTGACGATTATTTTCAGAATTTTCAAGTTATGATTTTGTGACTTTCACAAAAGTTGCTCTATACATTTAGCTAACATAATATGCAAATGAAATTTTGATATCGTTGATGCATGCGCAGTAAAAAATTATTTAGTAAACCAACTCATTTTGTATACAATTTTCATTATTTTTTAATTCTGATTACAGGGTACTGTGTGCAATGTTGTTTGTCATATTTTCTGAAAAAAATGTTATTTTATATTAAGAACTCTGAAAATTATAAGGAAAAAACTTGGAAAAATTTGGGTCCGTTTTTATAAAAACCTTAATTACTCTGCGAGTATGCATGCTATTTGCATAAAAATGAACACAGTGTATTACAATAAAGCATTCAATCATAATCTAGAGTTTGAGCGCTTTTGCTACATTAGTTTTGACAGGGTTATTCAAAAGATATTCATTCTTTTTTAATTTGTTGACGGTCCCCTATGGAGTTTCGGTAAAATATCTTCACGGAGATGTATGACGTATACTATTATATTTATACACTAAGAGTTTCGAGATGATTCCTCATGTATTTTTCTAGATATTTAGTAAAAGGTCTAAAATCGCAAGTGTCCAATAATCAATGGCAATATAATGTATATATATATTTTATCCTGGAGATAGATTTTTTTTTTTTTTCATAAAAGAACAAAACCCGTTATTATCTTCTTTTGTTTCAAACGCATATTCATCATCGACGAGATGAAAGAAAGACTAATACCCAGAAAGATTCTGTCCTTTGCTTTTGAAATACAGAAAGATTTTAATTTTTTTTTACAAAAAATAAGTTTCTTCTAAGTAACAATATAAATGGACTTTTCACAGCAGACACAAAGAATCTTTAAGATCTTGTCTAATGATACCTATCGATTCTTAAAGCATTTTAATAAAATTTTTTAGATGTTTTAAAAACCACAGAAAGTATTTTAAAATTATAAAATTTGAAACTATGAGTCATATTTTCGGAGAAATTCCAAACATGTTTCCATTTTATTGCATAAATCGACAAATTTACACTTGTTGATAATAACATGTGTAAAAAAAAAACTGGGTTTTTTTCTTTATATTCAAAGAAATTAGAACACTAGAATATAAAAAACATAAAAGAAACAAAATAGAAAACACAAAAACAGATATTTCATTTTAGATAAATTAAGAAAAATAGTTAATAATTAACTGTTTATTAATTCATTTTAATTTATGAAAAAAAATTATGGCGGGTTGGACGTTCGCTCAGTTTACTAAAGTGTAACACCAAAACAAATATACTGCACACAAATTAGAAGTTTTTTTTATTTACATTTTTTTTATTTACTTTTTATTTTGGTGCCTCTTTGTCTGTCTAGATCTTACAATCAGTTATTAATTCACTTCCATCCATCCTATTTTCATCAAATGGTTCACATAAATTAACATTCGATAGCACTGTAATGGGCATATATTGTCAGGTTCAAAGCTCATCAAGTTTACAATTCGAATTTAAAAAAAGAAAAAATGTGTTTTTAATTGAAAACACATAATTCCACTTTTCTCAACCCCTGTGCCGTAGTACACTAGTATGCCATGAGAAATTGTAAAATCAGTCTTGGGGATTTTTATTAAATAATCACAATTGCATGGTCTTGTGCCAAGAAAACGATATTTTCGATTTATCGCGTGCTATCTCCTTTGTTGTCTATTTTCTCGCATTATTTTTTCCAAAAAACTATTCCCTTGTCTCCAGCCATCGAATTCGAGCTTTCTTTTAACACCATGAGTTTTTCTTCATGTCGGGTAGAAGACGTTCTCCTTCTCAATTTTTGGTTGGAACTTGTTGAAAAATTAAAGTATCATATGGAAAATATATAATGTGTTTTCGTATACGGAGGGGGGGGGAAGAAACTTTACAGGTATTATTACTCAATTATTTTAACAAATAAAAATGTACGAATGTCCTTTCGTTTTTTACTTATTTTAAAGACAGAGACGATGTCCTTAGATTGCCGTTCTGTATAAGAATTTCATATATGTAAAGCAAATAATAAATAGTTAATTCAAATTAAATATTTAATTAGAAAACATTTCCTGAAGCAGATTTTAAATTATTTAATGGAAAATTATTTTAATCAATAGATCCATTTAAAAGATAATTTTATGGTACTCCGCACTTGATTAAATTAAATAATTAGGCATACATTTCAATCTAAGTAAATTTCTTTTATTTAATCTTCTGTTATTCGTTTAAAATTTTATCTAAGAGAACATATGAAAAGTATAAAATTAGGAATATAACAAATTTCTCCAAAATTGTAAACATGCATCAGTCACTTAATGAAATTAATTTTCTCAAGTAGTGTTTAAATTTTTGGTGTACAAAAATTAGTTTGGAAAACAAAACCCGTGAAAAGTATTTTACACAGCGTTCTAGTGCTAACCGCCAAGTAATGTTAATGGGATATATAAATTAAAGGCATTTATTTAAAATTAATATTCAATCGTTAGATATTAACACAAGTTGTTGCAGATTAGGTTTCGGTGTAAATCTTCTAACAAGAGGCGCTGCTATGCCATTTTTACATGATTTACGCAATTTTAACGGTAGTCATAACTCAAGAACTTATGCACGGAATTTCATATAATTTGAATCCCCAAGATAGGCATAAATTGCCACTTAAATTTGGCACTGTGATAGCGAATTTTCAAGTAATAACATGAATGAGATTGAAAAAAGTTTTGTGATTGCCACATCCGACTGGTTTTGAGAATAAAGAAGTACTAAATGCATCCAGCTGCGCAATAGTAAGCAGACTACTGTTTTAATTGTGAGGAATATTTTTCATAAAAACAGAAAACCTCATTATTATCTTTTTTTATTTTTTATCTATGACTTTTTTTCAAACGCTTATTTATCAATTATGAGTCGAAACAAAAACTGATAGATCAAAATATATTTTTCATTTCTCAAGTTTTATAATGGTTTTCAAAAGGTTCTTTTGTTATAAAACAAGCGAAAAGATAAATTCAAACATTCTTAGCAAACAAAAGAAATGCCCGAAGCAATCTTTTCGTGATAAATTTTGTTCGTGAAATACGATTTGTTGGAAATTTTTATTCGAAAAACACTTAAAACATTTCTGAGCAAAACGATAACATTTATTCTCTGGAAATGAATTGGCTATTAAGATAAGATTAAATATTTTTCTCCGAAAAACAAGGATTTTCAACACATTTTTAAAAAATATATATGTCCAAAAATATAAACAGAAAAAAACTTACAAACTGATACATCAGTTACACTGTTAAAAAATTTTAAGTGAAATTACAGAGAATTTAGGGGTAATCCATTCTCTTAAGTCGTAAGTAAAATAACAGAAATTTTGTTTATTGAACAACATACATCTGATTTCTGTGCTTGACATAAAGGCTGCTTATAAATCATCGTCAATATTACAGGGACGAGGTAGCACAAGGAAATTTTTATAACACAAGAGACATACACCCAGGTGCTCCACATAAAAGAGTGCCTGCAATTGAGCCAGTGGGATTCGAACCCCCAACCTACTACGTTAACAGAGATTAGAAAAACCGAAATTCTAGTAAATAACTGAGAATTTATTCTGTGAATTTATAATAAACTCTGCAAATTAACACCGACCCTCTGAGCATCTTGCAAACGGGTAAAATTGTAATGTTGTTTTCTCTGCATATTGTTTTAAATACTCAGCAGAAAATATGGTTTTTTCAACATTATAACAAAAAAAAAAAAAAAACTTAATTACAAATATGAATACGATCCTTGAGAGTATTAATCACTCTAAAATGTGAAAATTCTTTAAATCAATAGAATTATATTATCCTAAAAATTGCTTATACTGCACTGAAACCTAGAGCTTAGTCAACGGAATATTACATTCAAAACACTTAGAGTGTTAAAAATACACAAGGCTCTGTAAATTTATTTTTAATGATATTAATTTAATCTCCTTAATTACACTTCAAATAATTTTAATTTTTCGAGTAAATTTGAAGGGGTATATCCTTTAATTTTTACACAATTTATACATAGCGGTCCTCGAGTTTGAACCGGGGAGCTTTTAACAGCGGGCAACCACCTTCTTTTTTAAAATTCATTTGTGAATTTAATTTTTGTGACGTAATTTTTAATGTTTTCCTTCTTCTAACATATGATCATTGAATTCTAATTTGAAAGTTTTTTTTTCTGCTTTTGCTAACCACGTGTAAATAAATTTTTGGTTTGAAGGAAATATTATTGTTTGCGCTGTTTATAAAAGTGGCAACAATTTAAAATAACACACTTTTCCAAAATATGTAAAAAATATCTCTCGAAATACCAAAAATTCAATTTAAAATGGAAATAAATCCTCAAAAAAATGAGTCAAGAAACATAAATGCAGCCTGCCCATCGAAATCTTTCAATGTATACAATGATCTATAAATGATTAAGTTCCTATATATAGTTTTTTCTCCCATAAAACTTCCTTAATTGAACGATTTTGACCAAATTTAACAAAAATATCTTTTAACATAACTATTCGATTTAAAAACTGTCTATATTTGACTATTATCTGTGCTTGTCAAACATTTTTCTGTATTACCATCAATTTTCATGTTTTTATGTGTAGGTGTTTTCTTCATATAACCTAAGAAAGACCTGTGGTTACAAAAAAATTATTGTCAGTGGCGGTAACAGGGTTAGTTACTTTTCTTTAGAATAAAGAGATACATTTATCATCCACCTGACTGATATAAAATCATTAAAAAATATTTTTCCTTCTTCAGTCTTTGTAATGGCTTTAAAATGTCTTTGCATTTCAGAAAACAGGATTTACATGGCTGAAAAAAACATGATATTGAACTTTAAAAGAAAAAGCCTATTGGTAAGATATTTTGTTTACGAAGTATGATTTGTTTTTCTCTTTTTCTGAGAATTTCAAAAGTTATCAGAAAAGCTAATGCATTTTATTCTTTAGAAATGTTTGCTCTGTCACGATGAGATTACAGATTTTGTTCTATGCAACAAGAACACAAAGTTTCATTATATTTTTGTGTAAAAGATTATGGTCAAGTTATATCTTCGGTTTATTCTGTAAAATATACTAAAATTTTCAATCATAATTTATAATAAATCGTTACTCTCGGTTTTTTCTCTAAGAATTTCAAAAGTTTACAGAAAAGTTAATGCATTTTATTCCTTAGAAATGATTGCTCTGTCACGATGAGATTACAAATTTTGTTCTGTGCAACAAAAAAACGAAGTTTCATTATATTTTTGTATAAAAGATTATGGTCAAGGTATATCTTCGGTTTATTCAGTAAAATATACTAAAATTTACAATCATAATTTATAATAAATCCTCACTCTCAGTTTTTTGTTTTTTTTTTGGGGGGGGGAGGGGGAGAGGAGGGCAAATTTTAATACTTTAAATAATTTATCAGCTGTAAATTTTCGTTCATCAGGAGTAAACCTGCATGATAAAATTTTTTGACTTATAGACCGGGAGATGGCAGCATAGGTAATCATCTCATCGAATTCACGGTTGAAAATTGAGCATTATTTAAATCTCGATTTGCATATTAAAATGCAATCAGTCTGCCAGGTCATATCTTGGTGGAAAACACCTAAAAAGCTAATTTTAGCGTTTAACTCATAGGTTTACCATTATGTTTACTTGCTCCCAATCCTCCATGTTTTCATACTTTTGGGAGTATGAAAGCACAATGGTACACCTACAAGTCAACTGCAAAATTCGGTTTTTTAGGTGCTTTCTACAAAGATAGGACTTGGCAGACCGATTGCGTCTAAATATGCGAATCAAGGTTTAACTAATCCTAGATTTTCATACGTGAACTCGATGTGGTAACTGTCTATGCTGCCGCCTTCCGGTCTATTTCTCAAGGGGTCGGGTAAAAATTGACTAAAAAATTATAATTAAATATGATGTTCTGAATATTTAAAAACAAACCCCAATATAAAATTTCGCATGAAAAAAGCAGTTATGTCTAAAAATATTTTGAGCTTTTTCTATATGATCAATGAGTAATTTAATTTTTAAAGTGAATTTTATCAAAGCAGTGATTTTGATCATTGCAATATCTGAAAATTTGTTGTCTAGAATTTCACAAAATTTTAAGACTGTAAAAAAAATCTGCAAAGTTACTAAAAGTTTTTTTTAAGAAAGATTCCTAGAACTTTTTATGTAACGGCAACAACAAAAATTCATGTAAAATATACAGATTTACATTAAAAATGAAAAAGTGTGTAAATTTACTAAGAATTTTTTAGGAAACTGGGATTCCTAGAATTTTTTATGTTACTACAACCCAGGTTACAGATAAAATTTTCGCAACATAATTATAATTCGTTTGTAAAGTTACAGATTTCTGTAGCTTTACAAAAATTAGTTTTGTAGATTTAGATCTTTTCTTGAACAGTTACAGATAAAATGTTTGTAAGGATACAGATTTTGGCAACTTTACATCTGTAGGATTACACAGAATTTTTTTTTTTACAATGATACAGGCGATAATGACCTATTATTATGTTTTTCAACTAAGAAGTTTCAACTAAAAAAATTGAGCAAAAATATAAATTTAAAAAAAATAGTACAAATTTTAAGAAATTCAAAATTTTATAAACTTTTTAAAAATTTTAATTAAATATGCAATTATTATTTTTTTTTTATCGAAATGTTCTTTTAGTTGAACATTGAAATACAGTTAGTGTACCAAATGAGCCATACTTTTTTTTAAATTAACAATGTTGTTGAAAAGGTTCCCTTATACATTAGTCGACCTACAACTTTTCTGTTGTTCTTCCCTATTTTATTGTACAGAGTAAACCTTCAGCGTCGGTTTTGATCCTGATGTCAAAATGTCAATCGTATTTTATCTCTATATAAAAACTGCATTCCAAATCTTATGTTTACTAAATTGTGTTTCGTTTACACCAAAATATTTTTTATAATTATATTCTAAGCATCTATACCATTGCGTTATAAACCGGGAGGCAGCAGGACAAATAATTACCTCATTGAGTTCACAGCTGAAATTAGTTAAAACTTAATTTGCATATTAACCACTGAACTGATTCTTTTTTATTATTATTATTTACGTACAATAAATTGAAAATATGGAATAAATACCATTTTTTTAAGCTATAATATTCGTAATGTTAAAACTAAACACTTCTGACAATAAATAGTATGAAATTATATTAAAAAACAGTGGAGTCAAAAAGCTTAAAGTGATGGAATAAGCAAATTCTTCTTGCCTGTACGTCGTACGGGCAGATCAGTTAAGCGGTCAAAACGCAATCGGTCTGCCAAGTCATATCTTGATGGAAAAATGCTGAAAACCTGATTTTATCAGTTGGCTCGTAGGTTTACCATTGTGTTTTCCTGCTCCCAATCCTCCAAGATTCCACAACTTTGGGTGCAGGAAAATACAGTGATAATTCTGCGAGTCTCATTGCTAAAAAGGGATTTTTTGGTGTTTCCAACCAAGATATACAGTGTCTCCCAAAAGTGATGGGACACTTGTGCTTTATAAAAAGAAACTGCAATAAAATAAATAAACAAACATGTGCAAAAATTTTTTGGGTGTGTTTCATATTTAAAGTTAGCAACAATTATTACATAACATACATTTTGTCAAAATATTAAAATATTAATTTAGTAAAAATACAATTGTTCAGAACGGAGCAAAAAATGGCTCACATAAGTGATGGGACACTTACTTTTCCATCAAATATTTATCCAAAAATTTTATTTTTTAAAAGGTTTTAATATTTTGTTGGATTTCCTTTTATTTTTAAAACATGATTTAATCTTTTTGGGACAAATTCGACTAATTTTTTTTTTGTGATTTCTGGAGTGATTTTACCCCATTCTTCTTGAAGCACCGATTTTAGTTGTTGTTTTGAAGAAATGGTGTGTTTGCGAATTCTTGATTCCAATTCTTGCCAAATATTCCCTATGGGATTTAAGTCTGGAGATTGTGTTGGTGTTTTTATTATTTCAGGACAGTTATATAGCAGCCAGAGCCTAACGTTCAGAGCAGTGTGCTTGGGGTCATTGTCCTGGTAGAATTTAAAATCGTTATGAAGGTTTAATTTTCGTGCTGAAGATTTCAAATTTTGCTTTAAAATATCAATATACTTGTACGAATCCATTATACTGTCAATAAAAACAAGATTACCAACTCCAGCGGACGACATACACCCCATACCGTAACTCCTCCTCCACCATGTTTTACTGTTGGTACCAAGTTCTGTTTCCGAAATTCTTCCCTGGGTTTTCTCCACACCAAGATTCTACCGTCAGAACCAAATGTATTAAATTTACTCTCATCAGCAAATATAACTTTATTCCAGTAATCAGAATTCTTATTTATGTTGGATTTTGCGAAAGCTAGTCTGAGTTTTCTATTCTTTTCACTTACGAAGAATTTTTTCCTGGCTACTCTACCGTGATATCCAGCAGATCGAATTACCCTTCTAATAGTCTCAGGATTAACAATTATTCCATATAATGCTTGTAAATCAGCAGCAACTTTTGAAGCACTATTTCTTGGATTTTTTTTAATATTTCGAACGATAATCCGCTTTATTCCATTGGATAGCTTTGATGGTCGGCGAGGTCTTCTTTTATCCTGAATCATATGATTCTTTTTATATCGTTTAATGATATTGAAAACTGTTGAACGACTCAAGTTAACTGTTTCAGCAGTTTTTCTAATAGATTTTCCACGTTCAATATGCAAATTAATAACTAATTTTCGAATTTCAGGCGAAGTTTCTTTTCGTTTAGCATTCATGGCTACACAGAGCTAAAAAAACACAAAAATTCCAAAACAAACTGGAGAGAAATACTGCAGACGACTTTATAAATTATTGCCAATATCTTTTAAGTAAAAATAAAATCCCCAAAAATATTTTTATTGCTTATTTCAGACGATTTTTGTTGCATATATAATGGTGTCCCATCACTTATGTGAGCTATTTTTTGCTCCGTTCTAAACATTTGTATTTTTATTAAATTAATATTTTAATATTTTGACAAAATGTATGTTATGTAATAATCTTTACTAAATTTAAGTATGAAACACACCCACAAAAAATGTGTAATGTTTTTTTAATTTATTTGATTAGTTTCCTTTTGTAAAGCACAAGTGTCCCATCACTTATGTGAGACACTGTATATGACTTGGCGGACCAATTGGGTTTTAATATGCGATTATTATCATAGGAATTTATTTGTTTTTATAATATGAATTATAATAATGAAATAAATATTCGAAAAAAATATTAATTGCAACCTACAATTTTTTTTATGGATTTAGGTTTATGAAGTCCTGCTTTATAGAAATCCAAAATTTAAAATTTTTTCTTCCAAGTAGTTTTCAAATTATGATTAAAAAGCAGCAAAATGATGGTTTAAGGGACCGTCTGAGATAGAAGTGACTAGATATTTTGAAACTTCTTATGCTATCCTGCAATCTAGTAATCTTTAATCACTGCTTGAGTGGCGCTTAAGATATCTTGATCAAGAAAGAGGCTGTCTCGGTCAACAATGGTATACCGCATTTGAATTTGGATATAGCCCCTAAATTATGCTCGTTTTAAAATAATTTCTAGGAAACTTATCGTACAAATTGATTGAAAAATTGTTTTTAAGCTAATTGAAGGGTGTAGAGCTCATTTATGCCGTCAGAATTACGTACATTATTGAAAAAAATAAAGTTAGGGTTTGTTTTAATATGTAGATTGTCCCCTGAGAAAATTTTATATACATCATTTAAAAGAACAATTTACTTCCAATCGCTTGGTACTAGTAAATTTCTTCTACGATAATTTTTTGCAAAATTAGTAGGTGGAGTTTAATTTTTTCCCCTACGACTGTACATTAATTTAATGCATATAGATAGATAGATACGAAATAAATAGTTTTCCCATTCACATCCAGAAAAAGGAATTGATTAAAACATGTTTTGTTGAGTACATTTTGGTTGTTTTAAGCGAATTTTCTAGTTAATGTAAAAAATGCGTTTTGTTGCTCAGGCAAAACCATATTGTTAACATTCTTATAAAATTTTAACAAAATTTCGTCAATTTTATTTGAGTGCTACTAAAATCTTGTATTTTCAATTTGTAATTCCAACAAAATTTTGTTGTTTTTGCAAATTTAAATTGGTGTGCAGTACATTTCAAAAATATGCATTAAAATATTTAATTGCTATAAAGGACGTTAAATATTAATAAAAACATTAAATTATCTTATTAATTTTTACATGTTTCGATTGAATTTACTCAATCATCATCAGAAAATGTTAGTTTATTGTTATTTTCCATCTTTGTGTTTATTTGTATTTTCTTTTTCCGATGATGATTGAGTAAATTCAATCGAAACATGTAAAAATTAATAAGATATTTTAATGTTTTTATTAGTATTTAACGTACTTTATAGCAATTAAATATTTTAATGCATATTTTTGAAATGTTTTTAATGGACGTATATGAAAACTTCTATTTATAATTAATGGTGTGCAGTAGCCATAACTCTCTCACGCAATTTTGTTTAATTGACTTATATAGCTATTAAGGATTAATATAATTTTTAGATACTAAACACTTTTCAAATTGAGACGGATTAATGACGTTATTATTACGTTATAATGTATTTCAAATGAAAATTGTGAACAAAAAATTGAAAAAAATAATAATAACAATATTTTTTTGTTTATTCAAACAAAATTTCTATTGACCCATATTTAAACGGAAAGATTTGTTAAACCAAGCAAATTTTTGTTGATTCAATAAAAACTTTTCTCTGGGTGCATGTGTACTTTTCCTTCATAAATACCTTATTATTATTATTTAAATACTTTTTCATACTGCTAAAATGAATTACAACAAAACAAGATAAAAATTTGCTCATTTCGAATCAGTCAAACATTTATAATCAGCTTAATTACTTTTCAGAAAAATGAGTTCAATCGTAAATATATTTCTTTTTTTTTTTCGGGTTTTTTTTTTTTTTTTTTTTTACTGTATAGCGCGGATATTTTTTCCCAAAGAAAAACACACTTTTTTTACTTCTACCTACATAAGCAATTAAATGCCATTAGCTTTATTAAATTTAAAAGAAATGCTGGTTAAATACTCTTATCTCTTTCTTTCTTTATTTTCCGGGGTTGCTATAAGCAATATTATTTTTACCTCACTGGAATAAATTGCTATAAAAGGAAATTATAAGAGATTAAACTGAATTTGTTCAGTAACGTTAGAAGAGTTTATTTTCGATTAATTAAAGTTAATTATAATTATAAATAGTTTTTCATGACATTTTAGTGACATTTTATAGAAAATTTATTGAAGAATCAGTGAAAATATTTATTATTATTTTTTCTAATTTAACAAAGTGCAGCATCACTCTTTTACGCACTAAACTGAAACTATCGATTAATAGATTTATTAACTATTTGGAAAATAGTTGTTGTTCTCTGTAGAGAATTGGGAAGTCTGAAGTATATCGCAATCTTTTTATTAGTTGAATTCCGCAACTTATTTTATTTTATTCGTTTTCTGATTGGTGAGAGTATAATGTCCGAAAATGGAATACTTCTGTTTTTTATTTTATTTGTTTTCTGATTGATCCGTCTTTGGTGTCCAAAAATAAAAGACTTCTGTTGCCACAATGACAAAAAGAGTAATTAAAACTTTTTAAAAAATGAATAATGTTAAAACAAATTTTGATAGTGATTTCAAAAAAATTTCATCAAAAAATGGATTTTTTTTTTTTCTCAGCGCAACAGTGAGAAAATTAAAATGTGCGATGCTTAAAAGTTTAAAAAATTGCAGTTCCGAAAATTGTGAAACTGAAAATTCATTTAAAATTTGATTAAGATGGGTCCAGGAATATTAATGTTTAATCCATGTCTTACGTAACAAGAGGCGTTCAGAAGTCTGTCTGATTAATTCCATCAAAAAAATGCACATTTTAGACAGGTAAAGTTGTATATCTATAAACTAATGTTTTTGTTGTTGTTGTTGTTGTTGTTGTTTTTTGTTTTTCTTTTAATCATTGGTCTAGGAATATATATGTTTAATGCACTCTCAAGTACACTCTCAAAAAAACTTCCGTCTTTTTACAGAAAATGTACTGGCAGCACTGCTGCCAGTAACTTTCTGTAAATCGACGAATATCCGTTTATTTTTAGTTCTGTCAAAGGAAGTAAAATATCCGTCAATTTAAAAAGTTTTGGAAAAGGTTAATGCGGCGGGCATGAGGATCAAACCACCGAAGCCAGCGATGGAAGGCCAGCGCGCTAGCTCGGTGCCACGGTTGTACCGTAGGAAAATGCTTTGAAGTAATGTATTCGTTTGATATGGGTGTGGTTTGGCCTATTTCGTTAAAAAGCTTTTAATTTTGAATTAAATTTCGGGAAGATTTCGTCTTTAATGAGATTGTGGCTGGAGTTTTTATATGATAGTTTTAATGTAACATAAAAATGTGAATTTTAAATATATTTACTTAGTTTGCTAGCGATAAAATATGAGTGTTCTATTTTTATTTGATAAGATTATTTCAGAGTAATATAGATTTTTTTCATTTAATTTTTTAATTAAAATATCTTTTAAATGTGTTCACTTAAAGTATATTTTAAATGAGAATATTTATGTATAAATAACTTTGTAAATTCAACTTTATTCAACTTATCCAACTTTAAATGATAAATTGCTACTATTTTTATATGAATGAAGAAATTAAATGTTATTTATTTTTAAATTTGAAAATATTTTTGTCTTTTTAAATTAAATTAGACATCTTAATCTATAGAAATTTTGTTTTTCATTTTAAAAATAAATTTGAATTTATTACTAATAGACCCCATATGCATGCGTGCTAGGAATCAGCGGAATCTCTTCTTCTTTTTTAGACGTTTGGAATGAATTCACGGGTCAAATATGTTTACTGGGAGTACGGAAATTAAGGATAATTTAATAAGAATAACTTAGTGTATATTGACGAATTTTTCTGACAGTGTACGTAACATATGACTCTTATAATCATCCTAAAAATTATGTTTATTATTATTATTAATTTAAATATAGAATTTATTTATAAGTCTTTAAATTTTTTGCCTTTGAAAATATCATTTTCTAAATAATCGTTGAAATTTATTAAATTACAATTTTGTTATTTTTATTATTTTTTTTTCTAATTTAACGAAGCACAACATCATACTTTTAAGCACTAATTTGAACCTATCGATGAACAGATTTTACTTTTCATTTGTGTTTATAAGATACATTCAAACAATTTTACTTCAAATTTAGGTTATATAAATTTATGTTTAAAAAAAAAACTTGACAATATTTTTTATTTAAAGAATAAAAAACAAAACAAAAAAAATAGTTACAATATTAGTTATGTAATTATTTGTTCAAAATATGCATTCAAATTGTTAAGTGAATAATTCGTATCGAGCAATAACAAGTACAAAATATTTATTTAGTGGCAGCATTACTTGTTCGTTGTAAAACCTTTTCATAACAGAAGAAAATATTCTGACTGTTTTTTTTTCTTTTTACTGCATTTGCATATTTTTGAATATTAAAAGGAAACCATCTTTATTTTTCTTTTAAGTTTGCATTTGAGATGCATTCAGTGTGTAAATAACTCTTAAAAACAACAGCAATAAGAAATATTACGAAAATTAAAAGTTATCTTATTACCATTTGTTGTTTAAAACGTCTAAAATGAATAGAAACGTAAACGTAAATGTAAATTTTAATTTATCTATAGATCGTGTTTGTTTCGTTTTTAAAGAAAACACTGACACAAATACTAATTATAAAAGCAAGTAAACATTTTTCAAACTGCACCTATTTTTTTTTTTTTTTTTTTTTTTTTTTTTTTTACTTTTTTTATTTTTACAAGAAGATAGTATTAAATTCTTAAAAATTCTTGAATTCCGGTTTTCGACGGATATACACGTTTTAGGGGTCAGAGATTCTGAAACTCAGAAATTCTGAAATTTTTATAAAATGTCTTTCTGTCTATCTCTATGTGACATAAATTTTGTGGGCGTTCTATCTCGAAGAATTAATGCACGGAATTTCACAAAACTATAGATTCATTTAGACCTTGATAAAAACTGTATTTGATTAGTTTTTGGGTATATCACCCAACAAGTGATACTGCTATGCTGGCTTTTTTACGATTTCCACAAAATATTTAACTCAAGAACTAATTGACGGATTTTCATAAAACTTCGTATTCCGTTAGTCTTTGATATAATATAAATCTCATTAAAGTTTGAGTAAATCGCTCAACAGGTGGCGTTGTTATGCGGCATTATTTATGATTGTCGCAATAGCTCTATCTCAGGATCTAACGCACGGATTTTTATCAAACTACAAATTCAGTTTGTCCCTGATATAAATAAGTATTCTTTAGCTTTTAGAGTAAATCGTTCAGCAGGTGTCGATTCTATCAAGTTTTTTTTTTTACAATTTCTGCGTTCATTCTATCTCAAATGCTAATACACGGATTTTTTATCATATTTCAGATTCAGTTAGAACTTGGTATAAGTTATGATAAAAAGTTAATTAAATCCAAATGATTTTTTAAATCATCAGATTTTAAAATATTCACCTTTTATATAAACATTTTAATAACAATTTTAATTTTTCTTAAGAAAGGTGTTATAGTAAAAATAAAATACATTGACATGTTTCGGAACCGTCAAATAAGTTCCATAGTCATAATATAAATAAAACAAAATTTCAAAATATTTCTCGGACAATACAAATGACACGCGACAATGAGATATAAATAACAAAAGCGTGTTTTTTGTTATTTATATCTCATTGTCGCGTGTCATTTGTATTGTCCGAGAAACATTTTGAAATTTTGTTTTATTTATATTATGACTATGGAACTTATTTGACAGTTCCGAAACATGTCAATGTATTTTATTTTTACTATAACACCTTTCTTAAGAAAAATTAAAATTGTTATTAAAATGTTGGTATAAGTTGTTGTAGATTAGGTTTTAGAGTAATTAACTATCCGGTGATGCTGCTATGTTTAATTTTTTTAGAAGTTCGAACGTGCATGATATAGAAAAAAATTTTGGGATTGTCACATCCGACTAGTTTAAATATACAATCAAATTCGTAAGCATTCTGTGTTTGCACAAGAATAAAATGTTGAAATGATAATTTTTTGTCAATTTTATTTACTCACGCTTTAACCTCACGCTACCGTAAAGGATAAAAAGTATCTCGACAGTTCTGTTTTCAAAATGCACACTCACACTTTTAAATACTAAAATCAACCCATTATAGCTCCTTATTCTACATTTTATATTTAAGATACGCTGTTAAAAGTGTGAAGCAAAATATCTAGCCATTCGACTATTTTTAAAGAACACGTTTAACTAATAGAAATTTAGCTTTATTTGGAGCATAATACGCGGGGTAACGTGCTAAGAATTGAGGTAAATAACGGTAGTGTAACAATTTTCTAAGAAAATGTTCAATTGACTAGACAGTATACTGCAAATATTTAAAACTGTACTTTAAACAACCATTTATTTACTTTTAGGTAATGTATTTTTAATTTTAAAAAAAACTGACAGATAACTAGCTTTTAACAACAGTAATATTTCTTCACGTTAACAAAATAATTTATATAAATACTTGAACAAATATGTATAAAAATTGTACATGATTTCCATAAAACAGGAACAAATACAAATTATACCGTAATAAAAATTTTTATTCACTAAATGCACCAACACATTTTACTGCAATCCTAAATCCATTGATTTTTTTCTCCATTTTTTATTCATTTGTTTTTCAAATAAATTTTATTTTATATAACGCATATTTTTGATTAAATAAAAAATAGATGTTATTTTTTTGTTGTTGTTGTTGTTGTTTAAGTAAAACTGCATAATTATTTGTTCGAACACAGTTATTGGACAAAATTTCTATACAAAAGTAAGAAGTAGAAATTATTTTTGTACATAATTTCACTTCTTTGTTGAAAACAATGCTTTAATTAAAAAAAAATTTTTTTTGATGTATTTTTGATTTTATTTAATTAAATGCCCTAGTATTTTTTTAAATCTGAGCATATAAATGCATGATATGACTGCCTCGTATAAATGTAATCGACAGCGGTTATAACATGTTTTCAAGGGACCTTGAAAAATCCTCCTAAAGGCCGCCTCTCAACTGGTAGACGGCAGGTGCTGGGTTCGAACCCAATCGCGGCTGTCGGCCTAACCGTTCGGAGTTTTCCGTGGTTTTCTTCGAAACTTGCGTAAATACGGGTTAGGTTCCCTTAGAAAGACCCCCACGGAGGGCACTCCCCCTGGTCCTATATCCCGTTAGCGTAGATAATCGGACGACAAAAATCAACCAACCTCCTAAAGGCCGGAAATCTTTCTTTATCCGTCCTCGCTTCATTTCGTTGTTGAGTCTCCCTGACTTTTTTGTCCATAACCACAAACTGTTGGAGAAAAGGGGACGAGAATGACTTTTGAAAGCGAATTATTGAAGGAAGAAAGGTTAAATCCAGGCTTAGAACTCAGTGGTATAAACGTCGAAGACAGTTTACTTATTTGCATTTGTGAAATGCAAAATCGATATCCAAATTTTAATTTTTCGTTTGAGTCTGAAAAATATGTTACAATCACATTAATGTTTTTACACAGTTCGTTGTAGCCGAAGTTGTTAATCATTACTTATATAGGATTTCATTTGGGACCAAACATCTGAGTAAGTTATAACCCTGGATCGTTATAACCGGTGTCGCCTGAAATTCTTTCCCCTTTTTTGCGTACGTGAGATATAATCAAAAGATTATTAATTCATTTTCTATCATTGTGTGCGCGGCAGCGCGCAACAATAATATGATTGAGCGATAATGCTTAAGCATAGGAAACCGCAAAAAAACGAATTTTTCAATTTTTCTTTTTGCAATAACTAACTAAATACTTATCCAATTTTGATGATTTTTTTTTAAATGTTCGTCTGACCAAGAAGCACAACATAGCACAAAAATTATTTTTTTTATGGCATACTGTAGGTGTACTGTAGAGTATTCTGAAAATCGGACAAAAATTTTGTGTCACAGCACTTTTCTCGAAAACTACTAAAGATAAAAACTTAATTTTTTTTTTAAACAAAAGACAAACTTTTTATCCCGGGGTAGTCAACGAGAAAACGTTATTTCGCTGGGCGGTTTTTCTGAAATTGCGTATTTTCCAAACTTGGTCATAAATGGGTATATCTAACGTTCTATTGCAGATAGAATGTTGCGGTAAAGTTTATTTTAAAGATTTTGCGATGCTAATTAATCCTGCAAAAATTCATAGCTTTACGTTAAACAGTTTTTTTACAAGATGAAATAAAAGAATAGCAGTCATCAATCTAAGGTACTTCTGATCATCGGAGAGAAAAACCAGTTACACCATTCGATTAAGAATAAAAAAATACAGAATGCTTTTTTTTCTCTTATTTTTAACTTAATTTTTTAACGAATTATGAATTTTTTTGAATTTTTTGACATGCTGATTTTTGTCATTTTTTAATGAATCATTTACTGAATAATTATGCACGGTGTCTAGCCCTGGTGGCTGTCAAATTTGATTTTTAATTTTAAATTAGGCAATTTTTTGCACCATGCCAAATTTATATTTTATCCATTTTTTTCATTTATTTATATTTTGTTTTTAGCACAATGGCATCAATGGCAAAAAGTCCTTCCGGCAATGCCGGGAGGAAGAGGTAGCTTTCATATACTTATATATTTATTTATTTATTTTAAGGTAAGTTACATTGTTCAAAAATACTAAGCTGAAATTAGTGGAAAAAATCTTATAAAATTAGTGATTTTATAAGATTGAATACTAGTTTTTGTCAAGACTGAATATTAATAGAAATTTTTAGAAATTAGTCATCTTTTATTCAACCTGGTTTTATTTTAAGCGATTTAGAGAGTCACCAAATTCCACGATATCATAAAGTGTATGCCATTTTAAAGCAACATTGTGGATCGTTCAGATCAGACCGTTTCAAAATGTCAGCCATAAGCAAAATTCAAAGTGCTATAACTCAATCATTTTTTAAGGTATAGACAAAATAAAAAGTGTTCTGGAATCGTTGTTTTAAGTTCTAACACGTAAAAGAAAAATATTTTTCAACTTTTAATTTTTTCGCATTTAATTTTAAATTTTTAAAAAATTTAAAATGGCCACCATTTTGAAACAAAATGGTGGATGATGCTGGCCGACGAACTCGGTCGAGACATTTGTATGTACTATGTACATAACAAGTTTCATTGAAATCGGTTCATAAATACGCGAGTTATCACATGACAAAAATCAGATCGTTTCAAAATGTCAGACATAAGAAAAATTCAAAGTGCTATAACTCAATCATTTTGTAAGATATAGACAAAATAAAAAGTGTTCTGGAATCGTTGTTTTAAGTTCTAACGCGTAAAAGAAAAATATTTTTCAATTTTTGATTTTTTCGAATTTAATTTTAAATTTAAAATTTTTAAAAAATTTTAAAATGGCCACCATTTTGAAACAAAATGGCGGATGATGCTGGCCAACGAACTCGGTCGAGACATTTGTATGTACTATGTACATACCAAGTTTCATTGAAATCGGTTCATAAATACGCGTGTTATCACGTGACAAAAATCAGATCGTTTCAAAATGTCAGCCATAAGAAAAATTCAAAGTGCTATAACTCAATCATTTTTTTAAATATAGACAAAATAAAAAGTGTTCTGGAATCTTTGTTTTAAGTTCTAACACGTAAAAGAAAAATGTTTTTCAAATTTTGATTTTTTCGCATTTAATTTAAAATTTTTAAATTTTTAAAAATTTTAAAATGGCCACCATTTTGAAACAAAATGGCGGATGATGCTGGCCAACGAACTCGGTCGAGACATTTGTATGTACTATGTACATACCAAGTTTCATTGAAATCGGTTCATAAATACCCGTGTTATCACGTGACAAAAATCAGATCATTTCAAAATGTCAGCCATAAGAAAAATTCAAAGTGCTATAACTCAATCATTTTTTAAGATATAGACAAAATAAAAAGTGTTCTGGAATCTTTGTTTTAAGTTCTAATACGTAAAAGAAAAATATTTTTCAACTTTTAATTTTTTCGCATTTAATTTTAAATTTTAAATTTTTTAAAATTTTTAAAATGGCCGCCATTTTGAAACAAAACGGCGGATGATGCTGACCAACGAACTCGGTCGAGACATTTGTATGTACTATGTACATACCAAGTTTCATTCAAATCGGTTCATAAATACGTTAGTTATCGCATGACAAAAATCAGATATATATATATATATATATGGTTATATATATATATATATATATATATGTCAACATTTGAACGGAGGGTGGTTTTGGGGTCTGGGGGTCATGATCGGTGAAAATATACCAAAATTTTCCGGAAGTGCTTTCCTCCGGATGGCTGCAATAGGTAGCTTTTTACTTTTTGTAATGAAAGCTACCTAAAATGCCTGGCATACCTGTCAAATATTGGGGCCCTGTACTTTAACAAAGTGTATTTACTATAAGTATATACCGTATTTATTCTAATAGAATGCGCCCTCTAATAGAGCGCGTCTTCTAATAAAGTGCGCACCTTGGTGCTGATTGAAAAAATAAATATACGGAAACGATATAGTAGATAAGTAGAAAACGATTACTTAAATGCATTATCGAGGATTCTCATCGATCAAAATAGAGATATTCTATCAAAGCGATGGAGTGGCGATGCAGCAAAAGTTTCAAATTTTGAACAATGTACCACTCCTGTAAACTATAGTGCCAAGGATATGCATGCACTGTTAAAAATTTGACCCATTTGTTGCAGAGTCACTCCACAGCTTTTATAGAATATCTCTTTATGGCCAATGAGAATGCTCCATAACACAGTAAAGCAATCGTTTCCTATAAAAGCGGTGGAGTGACGCTGCACCAAATCGGTCAATTTTTTTAACTGTGTATAGTGTAAAAATTATCTACACTGTTAAAAATTTTATCCATTTTCTGCATCGTCACTCCACCGCTTTTATAGAAAACGGTTGTTTTACAGTGTTATGGAGCATTCTCATTGGTCATAAAAGAGGTTTCTATAAAAACTGTGGAGTGACGCTGCAGAAAATGGGTCAAATTGTAAACAGTGTATAGTGTAGAAATTGGCTTCAACTGTTAAAAATTTGACCCATTAGCTGCATCGTCACTCCACCGCTTTTATAGAAAACGGTTATTTTACTGTGTTATGGAGCATTCTCATTGGTCATAAAAGAGGTATTCTATAAAAGCTGTGGAGTGACGCTGCAGCAAATGGGTCCAATTTTTAACGGTATACTTCAATAATACTTAAAAAATGCGCTAAAATATTGTATTCCTTAAATATGCAACGATGCTGAAGAAATCTAAAGATAACAGTGACATCTGCGTTTTTTCTAAAACTGCGCAACTTTTGCTAATCTAAATAATGTATTAGGAAATTCCGCAGATGTTGCTGTGATCGATACTTTAGATTCCAGTACCATCGTTGCACGTTTAACCTTTTGAGTTCTGATGGTAGAATTTTCTACTACATAATTTTAATTCCGAATTGTCACAACGGCACCAGAAAATTCGACCAGATTTATTTGAAAAAGGTTTAATGCATTTTTTCGTGTATATCTTTAACATGTTTTTTCTTTTAGAATTACTGATGCGAATGTCACATTTGGAATTTTGAAGAAATTTACACCAGAGCGCAAAGGGTAAAGAATAAAAAATTTTATTGCTGTTTGCATACACTGTAAAAAATTTGACCCTTTTGCTGCATCCTCACTCGATCGCTTTTATAGAATATTTCTGTTTTGACCAATGAAAATGCTCCAGAATACGGCAAAGTAATCGTTTCCTATAAAAGTGACAATGAGTAATTTTTGATGATGTATGAGTAATTTTTTTTATAGTGTAGCAGATTTCTACACTATACACTGTAAAAAATATGACTATTTTGCTGCATCGTCACTCCACCGCTTTTATAGAAAACGACTACTTCAGGCTGTCATGGAGCATTCTCATTGGCCAAAAGAGTGATATTCTATAAAAGCAGGGGAGTCACGATGCAGCAAAATATTCATATTTTTTACAGTGTATATTCTAGATGTTGTAGTGTAAACGAACTTGTTCAAGAGAGTAAAACCACATTCTTGAATAGAAAATGCTTAGGCTTGCCTTAGATTAGGAAAACACGTCTGTGTAAACATAGTGTGAGTATCGTATGTCATATATATATATATTAGTAAAAAACTGATTATTATTATTATTATTATTTTTTTTTTTTTTTTTTTTTTTTTTTTTTTTTTTTTTGAAAACCACCGTAGAATTTTGGTATAGAAAAACCTGTTTAAAAAGTTTTTTAAATTTGTAACACCAGAGTATTAGAGTATGTAGCATTTTTTAATTTCAATACAAATAAGATTTTGTTTTCTATATATAAAATACAAAGCAAGTTGTGCAGTATCCCTATGGAATATGGAAAAATAGAAGGACTAGTGAAAAATGCTCCAAGGAGCAGTGCAAAAGCAGAATATGATTTTAATTGAGCATTAAAAAGTAATGGACAAGTTTATTTTTTGGAAAAAGTACACAAACATTTAAAAGTAATGAACAAGTTTATTTTATTGAAAAAATGCCCAAGCATTTAAAAGTGATGGACAAGACTTGAAACTGAGTCAAGAACTAGTAAATAATTTCCTCAAGACTTGAAAATGGCTGATCATGCTCTTATGTGACAAGCATATTCAACGTCCTTTTTTTATCTTTGTCTATCTTAGTATTGACACGTTATCAGAATATAACATTGTGCTCTATAAAAGCTGAACTTTCAGAGCAAGTTTTTGATGAAGTAGCTAAATTTACCACATGCTGCTCCTTAACAATTTACTTGTGAAGTAGTAACTCTTATGGCAATTTTATTATGTCCAAGTACATAAAAAAATGGAAAAGCAATTGCTGTTTGGTTGTACATGTTACGTGCTTATCAGGTATTCTAACTTTATTAAAATCAAAATTTGCTTGAAATATACAGTGCTTTTGATAAACTTATCGATTACTTATGAAAATATAAAAATTTTAGCACTATTTTATCTTTTGCTAATAAAAATCCGCTTAAAAATTTTTAGAAAAAAGATTGGATAGAAAAACTGTTTTTTAGTGATAAGATTGCGTGCAAAAAATGGTTGTGATAAGAGTAAATACAGTGCAAAGCAGTAATATTAAGGCTTTGTTAAAGAGGGGCCAGGATGTGTTTAATATAGATACTGTATCTAATACTTGTTGTGAAAACTGAGTTTTTCTAAAGCACAGTGTTAGATTCTGCCAACATGCCTATACTAAGATAGACAGGGATAAAAAAAGGACGTTGAATATGCTTGTCACATAAGAGCATGATCAGCCATTTTCAAATCTTGAGGAAATTATTTACTAGTTCTTGACTCAGTTTCAAGTCTTGTCCATCACTTTTAAATGCTTGGGCATTTTTTCAATAAAATAAACTTGTTCATTACTTTTAAATGTTTGTGTACTTTTTCCAAAAAATAAACTTGTCCATTACTTTTTAATGCTCAATTAAAATCATATTCTGCTTTTGCACTGCTCCTTGGAGTATTTTTCACTAGTGTTGTATACTGTTTTATTGAAAAAATTGACAAAATTGTTGCAAAATTAAAAACAAATTTAACAGATCATACGATTTAATTATTCGCTAGAATTATGCATTCAAATTGTTAACTAGTCGTATGAGGCAACCCCAAAACTTTCTTCCATCTCATACAAGTTAATACTTTTTGAAAAATTAAACATAGCAGCGTTACCGGTTATGTAATTTACATGAAAATCTAATCTGCAACAGCTTATTTCAAGCTCTAACTGAATCTGAAATTTGATGAAAATAAGTGTATTAGTACTTGAGATAGAATTGTCACAGAATCGTAAAAAAATTGGATATAAGTGTCACCTGAGGAGCGATTTACTCTTAAAATTAAAGAATACTAATTTATATCAGGGACTTACTGAATTTGAAGTTTGATGAAAATCCGTGTATTAGATATTGAGATAAAACTATTGCAATAATCATGAATAATGTCGCATATTAGTGCCACCTGTTGAGAGATTTACTCCAAAAATTACAGAATACTAATTTATATCAGGAACTAACAAACTCTGAGGTTTAATGAATATTTGTGCTTATTTCCTGAGATAGAGCTATTGTGATAATCATGAATAATACCGCATAAAAGCGCCACCTCTTCTGCGATTTACACCAAAGCGTAAACAGAATCATACTATATCAAGGGCCAATGGAATTTGAAGTTATATGAAATCACGTCCATGAGTTCTTGAGCTATTGCTATTGTGATAATCCTGAAAAAGGCAGCATAGCAGCGCCACCTGCTTGGCGATATACACCAAAAACTAATCAGATCTAGTTTATATCAAGGTCCAACTTAATCTAAAGTTTTATGAAATTTCGTACATTAACTCTTGAGATAGAATGCCCACAAAACTTATGTCACATACAGACAGACTCGCAGACTCACAGACAGACATTTCGTAAAAATATGTTTTTTTTATCTCTCACCCCCTAATACGTGTAAATCCGTCAAAAACCATAAATCCAGTACTTTCTTCTGGTAAAAAAAGATAGAAGAAAGTAAAAATGTAGTACCAACACAACCATGAGTAGAAATTATTCTTTGTTGATGACATTTGACTTACTTATTACATAAAATATTTAAAAGGAAAGGAAATACTTTGGTTTTTCTTTCTTTGGAGAAAAACTCACGCACTTTTTTAAATTACTCAGCTGAACCCGTTAATTAACGGAATTTTTTTTCCTTTTTTTGCATGTGAAATAGAACCAAGCAATGTATTATTTATTTGTTGCTCAAGTACTTTTTTAGGTGCGTTCGTAATTATGCAAATACGTATCACCTATTGCTGTCGCTCAGTCCGTCCGTCTGTCCGTCTGTCTGTCCGTCCGTCTGTCCGCATATAACAACGCAAAAAACTACCCAACCGAATCGTTTGAAAATTAAAAAATATTATTATTATATAATTTTGTCGAGTCATTTCAAATTTTATGAAAATCGGATGTATAGATCAATTACATGGACAATCAAAAGTATTCCGTTACATTACAGTCAATGGGGAAAAAAGTTTCAAATGCATTTTTATCGTTTGAAATTTAAAATATATGATTATTACATACTTTTGTCGAGTCATTTCAAATTTTATGAAAATCGGATGCGTAGATCAATTACAGAGACAATCAAAAGTATTCCGTTACATTACGGTCAATGAAGAAAAAAAGTTTCAAATGCATTTTAATGGTGTTACACTTATTCGAACACAATAAAATTGTTATGCATCTGTGAAGTACATGTTATAATATACATTTTGCACAATCTGTGGTGCAGAAAACTTTTGTTATTGATTTACAAGGTCACACAGAAGTATTCCATTACATAATGGTATAGGGAGAACATTTTTTGTTGCGCGTTTTAATTGTAATTAATTATTTAACATTTTATGAGATTGTTATAAGTTGCTGAGGAATACTACAAATTATTCCCTGTATAAAAGAAAGCATATAGTATAGCATATGATATACGTTGCTGAGGTATAATAAAAGTTACTTCCTGTATATTTACTGTAAGGCAAAAAAAAAAATTTCGACCACTATACTCCATTCAAAATACTACAGCAAGATCTGAATGTATTTAAAACTTTGTTATCGTACGAACGCACCTCATTTGCTACGCTTCACGTGCAATTTCCAACTTGTTTCTCCTTCTTTAAGAAAGAAAAATATGTTAACGAGAATCTTCAAAATTAATACGAATTTTGAAAGTTTACAAATGAGCCAGACAGTTTTTTATTTTTATTTCAATAGTATTTTCAAATAAACAACTATATAATTTTAAAACATATTACCAAGTAGAAATTGTTATATTTCATGAACAAAATACATTTTACATTTCATAACAAAATACATTTTATTGATTCTAACGATTTCTTCGCAACCAACCCTCTAGTTTATCCTATGCCAATTCAATTTGATATGATTTAACCCCTTGAAGGACACCGGTATATGTTATATACCACTTAATTTTAATTCCCAAATGCCACATTGATACCAAAATTCAAGAATCAACTTTTGTTTCATATTATATACTCGAAGAAAAGCTTTTACTTTGTTTCATACAAAACTGTTTATAAATACCGGTGTCAATCAATCATTTTAACATTTTAGTAGCAGAAGTGCTTTGCCCCTCAAGGGGTTAACCACTTTTCTGATTCGTCCATACGTCATACGGACAATGTGTTTTAGCCAATCATGATTTACCCGTGGGCATCTATATTGCAATCATGATTTATTATTCTCACCGGTAAACTGTTAGCATAAAATTTGTATTATTTAATCCGAGCATTTTTCTGACTCATACTCATTTAGTCAAAAATTTCTATTTTGTAAACTGGTGAAAGAAAGATTAAAAATTCTGTAAAAAGTCATATAAAAAATTGGGTTTTTTATGTTTTTTTTTTTTTTTTTTTTTTTTTTTTAATTGAAAAATAATGATCAGTTAAGTGATTAATTGATGCCGATGTATTAAGCAGGCTCACAAGAAAAAAAAAAACTAGTCGTTGGGGGCCACCGTAATACTTACCCATCATGGATATGTATATGAAAATAAAACATGTGAAACTATTTATACAATGCATTGCAATTCATAAACAAAATTTAAATATTGTTAATATACATAGTAATGCTATATTAAAGAACTGCTGATGTACCAATTTCGACAGATTATACAAAACGCAAAACTACTCAAGTAGTACCGAACTGCGTAAAAGAAACATCCTTATAACTCCAAAAATAATAATTCTATTAACTAACTATTAACTGCGTCGGATTAAGCGTCTCATTTCCAATTAAAATATACTTCTGAATTGAAATTTGAATGAAATACAGGGTCATGAAAAATTGAAAACTGTGGAAAACAAGATTACAAATATCTCGGCAACTAATAATCCGATCGACTTCGTTCTACATGCAAAATGTGTGCTATTTTATTGACTTTTACGTCCATTCCTTAGAACAAAAAAATTCGAAAATTTTTATATTTTTTTCATCAGAACGAATTTTTTGAGAGTCCGAAAAAAATAGTTCCGGATAATCGAGGTTGCTGATATTCAATAGGGTTCGTCCCATTCTTACATACTAACAACATACAAAATTTCAAGTCTCTATCTCAATTTGTTCGGGAGATAGAGCGTTTACAGACAGACAGACGGAGGGCAAAATTTTTTTTCTAAAAATATGTTTTTCGGAATCTCCACTATCTTAAACGTGTAAATCCGTCAAAAAAAATTTTTCGATTTTCAAAACGATTGCAAGACTTACCCTATACTACGTATAATGGGTAAGTAAAAAGAAAAAAGAAAGTAGACTAATTCAATTTTAAGCTTAATTTCTGAAAAAAGTGTCAAGGTTTACGCTCAAATACAAAATTTCTCAAACGAATACGATCAATTCAAGCACACCTATAGATCTGAGCAAAGTTCACTAAAAGTTTGTATTTTTATTTATCTGATGTAATAGAAGTTTAGAGCCCAAAATTACAAAATATTGTAAGCTAGTCTCTTGGATATTCGATATAAGCATCTTTACGGGTCAGCCTAAATTTCCTTTCCGATTCTCAGTCAAGACTTTTTTTTTTTTTTTTTTTTTTGAGATGTTTGGATTTGGTGTTGTATTAATTAAGAATTAATGCACGTTTAAGAATGTCAGAAGTAGGATTGATATTCTTTCAAAAATCCAGCGTTCCCAAAAGTCCCAGTTCCGACGATGCCGGATTTTCGAGGTCATATTGTACATTATTAATCAATCGTCTAAATTCTACCTCTCCCAAATTTAATGATAACATCTTATCTCATTCTTTGGTCCTTCGGCAAACAATTAGTCATGAGGAACATATTTTATAACTACCGGCGGCGGTGAAATGGGAAAGATAGGAGACAGTATCACACTCCCCATGGATTAAAGTATATTATATACTACTTTCTATAAAGTTTGCGCCATTGTAGCTAATTGGATCGATAATAGCACGTCAAATAACATTAGCTTGGAATAAATTAGAAGGTTGGCGCCGGGGCGGACTTTGGGATCAATAAAATAACGCCAAATTGAAATATCTTAGGATAAACTAGATCAGCTTAATATAAATTAGTTCTTACCAATGAATAGCAGGGGCTAAACTGGTTTATTCTATGTGTGTTAGGCCAAATTAGTTTTGCCAAGGAAAAACTAGTTTATTCAATGGGCATTAAGATAAACTAGTTTGGCATAAAGCCGGGTTTAGCTGGTAACATACATATCTTTTTATGCGTACTTTTTTTAAAACCATAATAAGGAAATATTACCATCATGAATTTTCTATTATGGTAAAAAAAAATTATCTTATTGTAAAATGGTTACGGCGAAAGAAAGAATATATTTTCTATATACTGGAAGAAATATTACAGAATCCAAGATGATAAAAACAAATCCAGTTAAACGTGACATGGAAGCAAAACGACTGTTTAAACTAAAATTCAAGAAATTCATTCTGGTCTCAATGTTCTTTGTATGATTGTGAATCATGTGTAAGTTAAATAATGTTTTCGAAATCATTGGAAATATTTGCACATAAAAAATTGAAAACATGTGCTGGAATATAAAACTGTATTTTAAAAATTTGGGATTCATGATAATGTCAATGATATTATTAATCAACTATACGAATAAGAATATATAAACTTTCATTTAAGCCTTTTGATCGTAAATTTTGTTTCTTAAATTCTAATATTGTATATCCATAAGTATATAATATATTTCTGACAGTACTGTGAAAACATCAAAGTATAAAAACGAAGATTTTCTATGCTATTCAAGTAGCAGCACAATTGTTAAAGTTAAATTTCTATAATCCTTTTTAGGGAATAAATTTTACAGTTTTAAATCGTAAAGCTTCTAATTTTATACTTACTTTACTATCTCATGTTTTTTAAAACCCATGTAATAGATGTTTCTCTATGATGTAAAATATGAATAATTAGATTCTGTACATCCATTGAAATGCAAAAAACATTTAAAGAACGGCAATTCGAATTTTAGTCACATATATTTATAATACATCGAAGGATATTTTCTTTAATTTTATTTCGAAATATTTTATTATAACGCTAAGTGCTTTGAATAAGTCTCCAAAGTTATTATATATCCTCTTCAGACCTGAGCATAAATAACTCTACAAATATATAGTTATTGCTTTTGCATAATCGAAATAACACCATAGATGACAGAAAAAGTCATTTTTATGAAATCAGTACTTTAGGGGACTTGGTAATTTAAGTTTACAAATATGGATATAAAAGTACCAATCCCCTTAAAACATCAGTTTAACTATCAGTAATATAAATTTATGCAATGGCAAAGGTAAAGGTCTTTAAACAAGCAATGATCAGCAAATCCTCAAAATTTTTTATTGCAAAGCATTTAAGTTAAATAATCATGAATATTTCTTGCTTTCTTGGCCACAATGTCTTGAAGGTATTTTGGGAACTCAGATGAAAATAATATTTATTTTATGAGGTATTATTCATTATTTATTCGTTTTCTTTAAAAGCAAAAAACATTAAGCTGTATAGTAGTAAAGTAAAAATGCAAAAAAAAATCGAACAGTTTAATTTTTATGAGGAAACGAATGGAGGTACACATTTGTGTACCTCAGATCTGAAGTGGTTAAGTATGCTTGTGTCTTGTGTGTGTGTTTGCTCATTTATTTGCTTAGTTATATGCTCTCGAAATTTTAAACATTATTTTTTACCTTTTATTGATAGTTAATTTTTTAAATTACAGGTTATTTTAAAAGGTTAAACTTTCTTCAAAAGTAACAACGAATAATTTATAAGCTTATTTAACCTTTTCAGTTCCAAAGCTAAAATAATATACAAATAATTATTCATTGGTTTTTTCCCAACAAAATGACATCTTAAATGACAGAAAAAATATCTTTTTTGAAATTGATCCTTAGGGCGCTTTGAAATTTAGATTAAAAAATGTGGATCTAAAACTACAAATAACAATTTAATAGTTATTAACCTAAATTAACGCAATCACAAATTTAAAAGCTTTAAACAAGTAAATAATCTACAAATTCTCCCCAAAAAATTATTAAAAAGATTTAAATTAAATACTTTTACTCCAAGAGCCGGCAGCACAAAAACCTATGTTATCGCGCACAGGGTAATCTAATGATCCATGTCCGCCCCAAGTGAAGTGATGCATAAGTCAAAAATTAATATCACTAGTGGCTCACTCGTAGGTTTATCATTGTGTTTTCCTGCTCCCAGTTTTCCCTGTTTTCATACCTTTGACTGTACGGCAACTATAATTTTAAACCTACGAGTATATCCCTAGTGGTATTAATTTTTGGCTTATGCATCACTTCGCTTCCGGCAGACATGGATCGTTAATTTCCCAATTACTACTCTTCCTTAAAATATAGTTTTTTTTTTTTTTTTTTTTTTTTTTTTTCTTGTGCTCGATAACATAGGTTTTTGTGCTGTCAGCTCTTGGACTACTTATGAAAATCACTTTCTTAGTCGCACTTTCTTTTGAACACTTGTAGGCATTTTGTCAACTTAGATGAAAGAAAAAAACATTTATTTTATGGGGGATTTAGCTCAGATGCTGCCATTTTGTTCGTTTACTTTCAACGCAAAAAAAAACATTCAGCTATTATGAAGAGATGTAAAAATGTAAAAAAAACAGACATTTTAGTTTTAATAAGTAAAAGAACACAGGTTCCCGAATAGGGACTCAGGGACCGAAGGGGTTCATATTAGTCATCGTTTATGATTTTATAAGTAAAGACGGTTAAAAAATTGTGTAAAAGATTCTTTAGTGGACAGTAAAAATTTGCCAATATTGCATGATGTTAGTTTATATCTAAAGCGAAAAATTATGCAAACCTGTTTACAAAACTTCCATTCTTATGTCTCTTTGACATTTCATTATAGAAATGAAAAAAATTTCCTTTGATCATTTAATAAGAATTGAAATTATGAATTTTTTTTTTTAAATGCTGCTGCATTAATTGTAAGAATTTCATCTGACAGGTTGTAAAGCAAATTCCACAAATTGAACTTCGTGATTTCATAGCAGATTTCATATTGTTACAGCGTATATAGGGTTCTTTCGATCTTATGGTTAGACAACTTCAAACTCTTTTCTCTTAGAAAAGTAGAAAATAATTTATTTACAGATCTTCAGAACAACAGAGTCTTCGAAACTCACAAATATTACTAGATATTCCAAAATAACTGTTCATATCTATCGAACAAGTACAAATATAGGTCGCACAGACTCTTTATACAATGTCTCAACACTATATCACATTCAAAACAACGTAGATAAAACTCAATACATCAAGCAAACTTGCTTGGACAATCTCTAGTAGCTCACTCAATGCCTGACTGGTAAATAATAATCACAACAGCTCGTATCGCTCTCCTTATATAGGCTCGCAGCAGGTGCTGGAAATTTCTAGAACCATCTCGAAAAATCCACGGAACAACATTCAATGTATCATTATATCAATAGGGGGGTTACCATAGAGTAGGGAAGGGTTACCATCGCCAACAATTGCCAATTTTGTCGCCAACTTGGCGATATATCGCCAAATTTGGCGACCAAAATTAGTCGCCAAAAGTGACGCTAACTTGGCGATATCTCTAATATTTCGCAAAGCTGCCATAGACATTCACTGAAAATAATAGACAAGTTTGCTTGATAACAGAGACAATGTAACAAAAACTAATATTAGTAAAGAAATGGAGCATTATTTGTGGGCGGCCCTTTAGCAACAAAAATTTTTGATTAACTATTAAAAATTTTTGATTAATTTGAACCGATTTTATTGCATTATAATTTACGACTTGAGAAACAGTTTTTGCATTTTTTCTCCTCACTTTAGAACACATTCGCAGACGTCAAGTCTAATTTTTGTTGTTGTTGTTGTTGTTGTTTTATTTTGTTTCTGTCTAATTAACCCATTAATGCCCAAATTATTTTCTTCATTAAAAATGAAATTTTGAGTTTCCCACCACTTTTAAAAAACGAATAACTTTTACCTTAATTTATTGAGGAATTTGTCTCGTGAAAAATAGTGCTTATTTATCTTTCTATTAACTGGTGTGAAAAGTGTTTTATAGCCTTTTTTATAATCGTCCCTAAAAAGGGACGCTAGGCACTAATAGGTTAAGTGTAAAAGTCCCGAATTTCATATTATTTATTTTGAATTAAGATACAGTAGAACCATCGTTTTTCAAGGGGTGCAGGAAAAGAAATCGATGAATGCGGATTAAGTTCAAAATACGAAAAAACACAATGTTTATGCATTACTAATGCATGCAATGTATAAGAATACTAATAAATACTAATTTTTTGCTTACTAAACTGAAAAAGACATAAATCAAAGTTATAAAAAACTGATATTTTTTTAATTCAATAATTTTGTTTGGTTTTTCGTTTATTTTTTTTAAATAAAAATAAATAATTTTCAAGATAGACCACATTTTTCTGGTCATTTTCTTTAATTTCATAAGCATACATAAAAGTTCATGCAGTTTCAAGTGCTGCAATCGCATCAGACAGAGTTGGCACTGGTAGCTCAACTTCATCAGCATGAATGTTATCCTCTGCTTCTTCCCCATTATTTATTTATTTATTTTGCTTTATCTTCTTTGCACATCTTCTACTATATACTCCACTCTTCATCTACATTATTGTCGTCATCATGAACACAAATGAGTTATTTAGGATAAAAGATCAATTCCAGCTTGTATGCCATATGAATTTGCATGACTTTCAATTTCATTTCAGTGAAGAGAAACTTTTTACAACGATAGATGTGGGAAAACGACTTTTGAGAACGATTCTTGCGGGTTTCGATAACATTATTTAAGCATAATTTGTGCAGGGACCGTAGAAATAAATCCGGGAATACGATGGATGTGGAAACGATACATCAGGGTTTCACTGTATTCTAAATTCTTTATTGTTGAAATTAGAATCATCCTCTTTTGAGCAATGAAAAATTGCTATCATCTGCTTACGACAATTTCAAAACGAGACGAGTTTCTCGTGAATAGTTTCCGCTGAAACCTATTCGAAAATGTGTAGTTAAATTTTTGTCAGTCTGTACATTCCGATGAAAAGAAACAACGTGATATCAATCTAACATGACTAGTCGTTGAGTCAGAAGCCAAAGATAGGATTTTTGGTTTCATCTCTGGGGACTTGGTGATATATACCTTTTTAGATGATTCACAATGGTCCAAGGAGTTCATTTTATGATGATACTATGAAATTTGCGGTAGCTTATAGACCCTATATTGAAAAAATTAGCAACATCTATCACACATACATACAAATGATTTTTTTTTAACCATTACCACATAATTAAATTTCATTGAAAAAATGCACAGAACAAATATTATTGAACATATAACGTTATACAAATTATATATTTGTTAAGATTTTATTTTAATATTATTATTAATATTTTCAATTGGATAAATCGATCAAAAGACATTTCCGATGAAAGAAAATCGAAATCTTGTTTTGCATTTTAATGCAGATTACTTTCATGGGATAAGACACAGCAATTCAAGAAAAAAGTAGTACTGGTGAAACTATTGTACTTAGTCTGTTAAGAATTAACCCTCTCGGAACCACGGATGCATATTTGCAACTTCAAAACGTGCTTTCATCGCTTGTTTTTGATACCATTAAAAAAGTAAAATTTTCCTTATATAATTAAGACATTCTCTTGTTTGCTAAACTAAATTTAATTGTTTGACAAAAAGTGGTGTAAATTGAATTAAATTCTTGTAAAAGATGCTGGTCTCGAACGGAATAATAAATAACAAAAATCTTAATCTTCTGCACTTCTATCATGATTGATTCACATTCCTGTATACAAATAGCTTCAATCGTCATAGAACAGTTCTATGTTCTACATATGCTTGTACATTAGGTTATTAAATAGACACGTACAGGGACGATGGGGCACATGTCCTTGAACAAGGATGTGACATTAGTACCAAACCGTAGTTTCCGATACTATCTGTTCCGAAAATCCAACCATATTTATCTGGGGATGGAAGATCAGGATCAGTCTGTAGGCACTTCTTCGAACAAGACAGTGGTAATTGGCTCGCATTATTTCTAAGTAGATTGTATTACTACATGACAAAAGTCAATGCGACTCCACAGACTTTTTGCTTTACAGAAAAATATATCACATATAACGCAATTCCTTGATGTTTGAGTATTTTTGCTTTCCGTAATAGAGATGGTAAACTTACGACTCAAACTGTTTCTTTATTTCCTCTGATAAATCAGCTTCAGTACAAACGCCTTAAGTGCATCTCGAAATTTGTGCTCTAATTTCTTATTTTCCTTGCCTACAAAAGCAATTGTTGCACTAACAGTGAATGCATTTCAAGGGATGCATTATATATCTCTTTACCTAGAAGTCCATGCATCTCACTCAAATTGCAGTATTTTTCTTTACCCTGTCATTGGATCCAAATTTCACAAATATTAATCCTTCCTAGTTTTTCAAATCGTTTTCTAAATAAAACAGTGTTTAGATAATGATAATATTTATAAATCGAGACGTTAAAGCATGGTGTGTGAAAAATGAGTTGTGTACCACCGCTTCTCGGAAGCAGCTCAATGTAGTGGATTCTTCAACTAGTTATTTTTTGAATTCTTAATATTTTTCTCCGCAGATAACGTACAGCATTCGTGCATTCAACTATTTCAGATAATGTTCATTTTGCGATTCTTGAAAAATGAAATGCATAAGTTCTTTCTTGTTCTAATGATCAGATAAAATCTGCTTCCATTTTCGTACTGTATGTCCAGGAGTATATAACTTTTTTAACATCAGTTCATATTTTTCACTCATTTATTTTTATTTGATAACTGTATGTATCAAATACAACATCTATCCTTTGAGAGGATGTATAATCTTCTATTATTTCAAACACAGATTCTTTACTAGTTGTCCAAATGATTGAAGCTCCTATGGTAGCTTTGAACGAAACACATTCTGTCATTTATATTAACAACACCATCATTTACGTCCTTTCAGCAGTCGCAATTTTGTTATAACACCCATCAGTTTGATTTTTCAGTTTTTCGCATTGAATCATTAAGTGTTGCTAAGGATTATTGAAAAAGCCCTAGATGGTAGGAAAAGACAGTTCTTATATCCAATTTTTTTCTCTCTCCACGTATTGTTATCTGAGAAAACAGATTTCCTTTCGTCATGGCAATAGACTCTGATTTATTTAATTTCAAATTCGCTTTCTTTTTCAAGTCACAAAGCGTGTTTAGATTATTAGAGGTTTCAAAATCCTTCTGCCTTTAAGTCTTCAAACAGATATTCTTTCTTGAAAGTTTGGTAAATTTCTTTAGTCATCTCATGAGCTTTGATCATGTATTCGACAATTTTTGATTTGTAATTGCTCTAGTTGATTTTATTAGGCTGTCTATATTTATCTATTCATTGATAACCATGTTCTGTAAATATGAGGTATCACGTTCGTCTTTCTGGATCTTGCTCAAAGACTGATCTAGATGTGGAATAGATTTTTCTGAAAAATTGATTTTGGCTCTTTCACGAATCATGTAAAGAAATTCTGCCCTGGTATCAAAAATATCTTTTAACTGCGGCAGGTTTTTTACTGAACTTTATTGTAGCTTTTGATCCCTGCGTCTTTTTACTTATTGTCTCTTTAATCGTCCTGTTAATTTTACAGAATGTAAAACCAAGAAAATATTTTCTATCACTGTGCTTACTGGCAGAATTTTCCAACATGGCGTCCACTGGTTAATCTGTTTTTGAAAACATCATAGATAAATGTCATGATGTGACAGATGTTGTGGTAAATGCAAAAATGTATGGTTTGCAAAGTCCACTGACATAAAAATACTCGAGTCCTTGGTTCAACGACGCCATTTTCCAATATGACGCCCATAAGGTACCTTGGTTTTGTAAATATGGATAAATATCATTCTGATGTTGTGCTGAATCCAAAAAATGTATATGTATGATTTAACAAGTCTTCTCACATGACACCACACGAGCCCTTGGCTCAATGGCGGCAGCCATTTTTCAATATGGCGTCCATTAGCTAGTCTTATTTTGAAAATATCATGGATAAATGTTATTCTGATGTCGTGAATCCAAAATAGTATGGTTTAACAAGTCCGTTGACATGAAATCATAAGAATCCCTGCCTCAACGAGGGTGGCAATTTTCCAATATGGCGTCCATAAACTACCCTAGTATTGAATGTATCATGAACAAATGAGATGCTGATGTTCTGATGAATCCAAAAATGTATGATTTACCATGTCTGCTGATATGAAATCACACAGCCGCTTAATTCAACGATGGCGGCCATTTTCCAATATGGCGCTGAAAAACTACCCTCCCTTTGAAAGTATCATGGATAAATGAGGTGCTGTGGTTGTTGTGAATCCAAAAATATATAGTTTATCAAGTCCCCAGACATGAAACCACACAAGCTCCTGGCTCAACGACTGAGAACCAGTTTTAGTACCGCATCTACCTACCATTGACACCTGGTACATTTTAAAGTCTTAAATTAGGAAGTTTGAAAATTGATAAAAACTTTCCTGTCTTCTTTCTTTTAAATTTCTTTTCTTTTTAAAATCATATTTTTTTTCAGCTACATAACTTTCTGAAAATACAGTTTTGAAAATCACTAATCGAGCTTTTAATATAAAATAGTTTTAAGAAAAGCATTTAAAAATACGAATTAATGAAAAATAATTGTAAAATGTCCAAAAATAAATAAATAATAATAATGCCTTCAAGAACCGACGAATTTGATTTTGAAAAACAGAAACTCTCTGGCAGCCCTAGTCGAATAACATAGCTGCTTGTTGCATGTGAGCAAAGTTTTGGACTTGACTAGAAATTAAAGTGATTTAGTAAGTAATTTTATTTAACTAAAGTGGCTGCTAAAAATTAAATAAAAAGCGATGCATGCATGCATAACTAACCAATTGAAGAGTTAAACATATAAAGTATACCTTTCTAAAACACATACACATTTTTATTTTCGATTTGTGTTTAAGTTTATTTAACTTTCTTAGGTTAAATATATTTTCAGCTAACTATTTTTTTTTCTTTTGTGTGTGTATATTTAATGAACTTTTTACCTTCTGGGTACAAATAATTCTTTTTTCAATTATTTCGACACTTTAATTAAGATTGAGCGTTCTAGTTCAATTTAAAGTTAATTTAAAGCACATATTTTCTAAAGTTATTAGATGCACTGTAGCAGGGAAAATAATTAAAGTAGCTATGAAAAATTTTCATAAAATACCTTTTTTTCGTTCAATTAACTCATGTCTTTTTTATTAGGTGCGTTCGTAATTATGTAAATACGTAGCACCTATTGTTGTCGCTCAGTCCGTCCGTCTGTCCGTCCGCATATAACAACGCAAAAACTATCTAACCGAATCGTTTGAAATTTAAAATATATAATTATTACATAATTTTGTCGAGTCATTTCAAATTTTATGAAAATCGGATGGATAGATCAATTACAGGGACAATCAAAAGGATTCCGTTACATTACGTCAATGGGAAAAAAAGTTTCAAATACATTTTAATCGTTTGAAATTTAAAAAGTTTAATTATTACATAATTTTGTCGAGTCATTTCAAGTTTTATGAAAATCGGATACATAGATCAATTACAGGGACAATCAAAAGTATTCCGTTACATTACGATCAATGGGAAAAAAGTTTCAAATGCATTTTAATGGTGTTACACTCATTTTAACATAAAATAATTGACATGAATCTATGATGTATGTACTAAAATCTACATTCTGTACAATCTGGGATGCAGAGAATATTTATTATTAAATTACAGGGCCACACAAATGTATTCCACTAAATAATGTTATACGGGGAAACATTGTTTGGGGCGTGTTTTAATTATATTAAACTACTTCATATTTTATGAATAAGATATACGTTAATGAAGTATAATCAAAATTACTCCCTGCATATTTACAGGAACACAAAGATTTCAACCACTGTACTTTATCTAAAGTACGCTCTACTATATCAGCAAGATCTGAATATTTTAAAACTTATAGTACGAACGCACCTCATTTGCTACGCTTCACGTGCAATTTCCAACTTGTTAAATAAAAAGTTAGCTTATACGATAGACGGTAATGTTTTAAAATATACATTCCTTTTATAGAAATAATAACATTTATTTGCAAGTAATATCACTGCATATTTTTTAGCTCTTATACATCAATAATTTTAAAAAATCCTTTATTCAATAAAGAAAAACTATATATATAAGCCAAAGATATAGCCATTCATTTCAGGTGGCAATCATTACGACGATAATCATTTCGTCGATACATCATTTCGTCTACACCACTTCGTCGACACGTCTACAAGTACACTTCATCGATATATCATTTGATCAATAGGTATTCTTCATCGACATATTATTTGGTCGGCAGGTGTACTTTGTCGACTTATTCTTAGCCTGTATCAATACAGATCTAATATACACTTATACTGCTATAAGCAGAGACACTATAACACGACTGTAGACAAAAGCTGTGTGTTGAATATAAGAGACATCGACAAGTCGAGTTTTTATGAGGACGTTTCTTTATTTAAACTTCAGTCAATCCACGTAAACTTGTTTTAAAAATACTTTCATAACAGCTTTTAATTAATATTCAGAGCAAAATTTGTTCAAAAGACTAAGTGAATCATTAAAATATTTCTTTAAAACAGTATTAAACTACATTACACCAAGAGCTTTTTCCAAAATACCTTTAAAAATAAATAAAATCGTTCATTTAAAAACTTCATAAATGAAAAATTAAATATCTTATTCGAATTTAAACACAAACTATTAAACTATAGCGAGAACTTGACGGAAACGAAAAGAGAAAGCAATGAACTCGATCAGGGAAAGGCATTTATACTACGCCATCTATCGAAATACAAATGCCTCATGTCGATACTTTAGTTAATTTATGTTTTAGAAAATAACAACATTATACTCCAGGTAATAGAGATATTACTTTTAAAATAAATCTTTTAAACTTTAAAAAGTAAAGAGAAAATGTATTAAATTAATATAAGTTTATGTAAGGTTTTAAACTCAAAAAAGCCATAAGTGACAAGTAAAACCGGCTGATTTGCCAACATTTCTGATAAATATTTGTTGAAAAGTGTTACATAATCTATCCTGGACGTATGATTTTTCTTTCTTGCTTATAATAAGTTTGAAAATTTTCATAATTATTTCAAAATGTTTCATCCTATTTAATTCAAGTTTTGTTGTGAAAAATAATATTTTCTGTGACAGAACATAATGCTAAAATTAATGGTCAATATACGTCATTCCCATATGGCGAATATTTTCGACAAAGAATTTGTGGCAATAAATCCACTAGCATTAGGATGAATTAAACTGATGTATGAAGAATTTAATCTCTAGGGTTTGTCAAGTGATTTGTCTGAGATATAATCCACATTAGACTATTTATTGATTTTTTTATATAAAACAATTTATTGCTATAACCTAAAATTTATCGAAGAAAAAATAATCGCTGTAAAGAAACAAATTCTTAGAATTAATTTATGTAATGTAAAGATGTGTAAATTAAAAAATACAATCACTTAAAGTACATTCTCGATCAAAATTTATTTTCAAAAGTGTACGTTGATCTACAGTGGTGGTCAGAGTTATAAGAACAATTGAAAATTAAGCAGAAAAAAATTTATTTCTGAGTTAAATAAACTGAAATTTATACACTAAATACTTTTCTATGCTAGAAATCATTGCAGAATGCAAAAAATTAGAAAATGCAAAATAGGAATGTTTTGTCACAAGTAACAAAATACGGCATTGTAAAATTTGGACAAAATTATAAGGACAATGAATGTTTTTGCCTGAAACACACTGATAATTAATATTCTCCCCGCTTCTTCCCAATCACTTTTACCAGTCTTGACGTCATGTAATTTGACAATTCCTTAAAAACGCTCTTGGAAAATTTTGAGTGATCTTTTTCGATGAAAGACATGAGTTCTTGCTTGTTTTGAGATTATGTACCATTTTCGCATACTTTGTGTGCCAGAAAACCCCGCAGCTTTTTCCATTGGATTCAGGTCAGGACGTCTGGCCGGCCAATGAAGTAGTTTCACGGAATTATCATTATACCACGAGTTTGAAATTTGGGAAACATGAGATGAGGCATTGTCCTGCTGGAAAAAAAACCTCCAATCGCTATCAACGGTGCTTCTGGTAAAATATTATTGCCTAATACATCAATGTAACTCTCATATTTCCTTTTATCCTGCACAAAATCTATTGGAGTACATCTACCAGTTGCGAAACCTCCTCAGACCGTTACTGAATCACTTCCAAATACACGCTTTAAGAAAATCGATTTTCTGTACGGAGATCATACTAGAAATTGGAAAAACAATCTATTCTATTCAAATTAATCTTTTTCTCATCGAAAAATACAGAATCAAATTTTTTTTCTCCATAATATTACAGTTTTTGGCAAACTCCATCCTCAAGTCTCTCATGAACTTTTGTAAGACGCGGTCTTGACACGTGTTTACTATTGCAAACCTTTTTCATTCTTTTTTGTAAAACACGTCGAACAGTTCGAGCACTTACATTCTAAATTCAATTTACAGTTTTTTTCCTTTTTTTTTTTTTTTTTTTTTTTTTTTTTGAACAAATTCGCCTTATTATCATTCTTTTCCCCCATACAGAAACAGAAGATAGCGTACTTGTATGTCTTTGCAGTCCATATTTATCAGTATTTTAAAGATAATTCTAAATAACCGTTCTTGATATCTATTAAACTTTGTAGCAATTTAGCATACAGAAAGTCCTGAATTTTGAAATGCATCCATTTTTCCTTTCTGAAACTCCAAAAGCTTTGCATCTTGCGGCAGAATTGAAAAACAGAATAATACGATCCCAAACGCTTACTACGCATTTATATCGTCTGGAAGTTCCGTGTGCAGAGCTAAAAACATGCAAATTTTACTTTTTAGAACACACAAATACAGTTGTTCTTATAATTTTTTCCAAAATCAATAGCTGTATAAATTTTTAATACATTTTATGAATATGAATTTACCACACATTTCCATAAAAACATACAAAAATAATCTTCATTTTTCATTGGTTTCCAGCCATTAAATTTGCATAAGCCTCCCGCCCAATATAACCAAGGTATAGCAATTTTTACCTTGTCCTTATAATTATGACCACCACTGTACGTATCGGTGTAATTTTTTAAAATCATTTATGCTGACATTGAAATATTAAAGTAATGAATATTTATTCAAAAACATGAATAGTTAGTTCCTTTATTTTTTATGTTTATCATAATGTATAGCTACCAACTTTTACGCATTTGTGCTACCACTAAAATTGTACAGAGTTTTTCTATTTGTTTAATCATAATATTTCGACGATTAAATATGACAATATTTACTATAAAATTTTTATGGTAGGGAAAATGCGTAAAAGTTGGCAGCTATGTCATAATGGTATTTAATAACATGATTTATATCATAACATACATATCCTAACGTGAATTTTGTTTCATAACATTTGCATCATGCATATATATATTTATTTATTACACTAGGCGGCTCTGCCCCCTATGAGCTATGCTTGTCAACCCCCGTTAGAATGAATGAATGATATAGAATGAATGAAGTAAACAGACTTTTTGCGTCCTGGCATATTTATTTGCACAACGCTATAAGAAAGCTGTTTTAAACAAGACATTTTACGTTTTTTTTTTTTTTTTTTTTTTTTTTTTTTTTTTTTTAATAGTAATTGTCTCCAAAGCTTTTTTTTCTTTTTTTATGTTTACAAAAAAATACTTTTCTTGTTGGAAATGAAATATTTTTTGCGCTGTCTTAGAACTCGCAACATTCGTCAAAATGGCCATCAGAAAATAGAAAATAAACTCTCGTGTAAATATGTACATATTTTTTTCAATATTATTGTTTGATAATTTCTAACATGACGTAATTTTTACTGTTTACTTTTTATGAAGCATAGTGATTTTATTATTTTAAAATTTCATTTCTCTTTTAAAATGAATGTGAAAACCATTTTGTTGAAAAAAATATTCTTATTTGCAGCGTCTTACAATTGGCAACAATAGTTTAAAAGATTATCCAAAAATGTGAAATAATTATGTTGTGCAAATATATTTTTAAATTTAAGCTGTTTGCAAAATCAATATATGCAGGGTTTCACCTTGATATTATTAATCTTAAAGCATGCACATAATTGCTTAAAAGGCGTGTCTTTTAAATAATTATGTGTATATTTTAAGATTTACACACGAATTTTGTCAAAATCGCGGAAAGCATGCGAAATTTTATCAAAAGATCGTGAAAAACATGCCATGTTCGGTCAAAAAACCAAGAAAAAAAAGTGAATTTTGCTAAAAACGAACAAAACGTTGTCAAAATATCGGGAAAAAACGCGAATTTCGAGAAAAAATCGCGATAAAGCTAAACGAATTGGGATCGAAAAGTTAAACAGTTTGGAGTCGAAAAGCTAAACGAATTGGAATTCGAAGACGATCTTGATTGAGACCGAGATTAAAAACATTTGATGAAAAGTTGATTCCAAATTTCTTGTTATTTAAATAATTTTTTCTAATTAAAGAAAAAAGACAAATATAGTTTTTCACTAAGAATTAGCAATCTTTAGGGACCTAAACCTTTGTGGAAATTTCGATTTTTATCATGCTTAAATACGTTTCTTCAAACTAATATGATGTTATATATTCACCTGCTGATGCCAATATATTTCCAATATAACGTAACATTCATTGAAAAAAATCATAATTATTTATTTCAATTTCCTCTTTTCACGTGAAAATCTTCCAAAAGAAAAATTATGATGTAATATTATTTTTAAAAAAAAATGTCAAACTATTTAATTTTCATTTTTCTCATGGAAAGTTGGGAATATAATACATTTATAAGTGTGTGTATGCGTGCATATTAGAATTATCACAAAGATTTTGGTCTCCAAAGCTCATTCTTACACGGAAGGTCTTCATACATGCATACTCCGAGACATCTGAAAAAATTACTAAATGTTCTTCTCATGAGGATGTATATGTTTTTAAAAGGTTTCGGCGGAAATGCGATATAGCGTTCTTAAAAGAAATAATCAACATTTCGTTGTTTGGCGATTTTTCACCGATCAGCAATGGAATACGTTTTCATCAAATACTTTTTTTTTTTTTTTTTTTTTTTTTTGTCAAATACATCTTATAAAAAAATTTCATATCGAACATATTTAAATAAAATTAATTTAAATAACTTTACTTTTGTCAGTTTCAGTTTGTTGTAACTATAATTTTGTCATATCGATATTTATATGTATGTATATTGCAATTTGACTATAAAGAATTATTTTTTTTAAAAGAAATTCAAATTTTAAATTAATTAAATTTATTTCGAACTCAAAATAAAGTCTGAATGAGCATTGTTCATTTAATTTTGTTGCTATGTAAAAACTTCTTAGATATTGAAATGTATTTATTTTTAAATACGCTTAAATATATGAAAAAGATTTTTTTCTTTCAATATGAATTTTTTTATGTAGGAAAATATTTTTTTCAGTTATAAATTCAACCACGGGAGCAACAAGCAATACATATACATTTAATACAATATATGTATTGAAATCTCTCATCGTCTAAGTTTAAATTCATTAAATACGATTTACATGCATTCTAAAAATCCATTAACAAACAATTTTTAATTGCATTAAAACCGTTTGCTTTCCGCGAGAAGTGCTACTCGCTAAATCGCATGACGCTGTCGTCTTTTCACGCCAAAATATTCGAATATACTTTATTTATTTATTTATTTATTTATTTATTTATTTATTTATTAACATATTTTCCACTGTAATTCTGCCACTATATTTGACAAAACCTTTATTACATACACAATTAGTTTAATTAGTTTTTTTTCAAAATTTTCTGAGTACGGAGACCTTTTTTATTAGTGAAGAGCTGAAATAAAGATGTCAATTTTTATATGCAATTGGAGTCAAGTTGGAATGCCTCGGCCGTGCTTGAATACAAATGGAAGTAATATTTCACAATTCGCAGTTGTTTTCTGTTACTAAAACTTTTTATTTTAGAGTAATATGAACATGTAAGTAACATTTAACAATTCACAATTGTTTTCTGCGACTAAAACTTTTGTCAATTTTAGAGAAATGTTTCTTACAAATAATTGTTTATTCTCCTCAGTCCTGATGTCGCCAGTAGGAGACACTAAACAGTATTTATTAAAACTTTTACCCCATTCAAAATTGCTATTCCAGATTTTCAAAAATTGCTTTCTGTTATTGTTAATAGATGACAACATATTGCAGAATGCTTTTTTGTTACCAAAATAGTTTTTTTCAATCATTTAGCGCTGAGCAAAAATGGCGTCGCCAAAAAGAAGGAAAATTACTCACTTGCGTACAGGTAAGTTCTTTTATCTATTAATAATAATGTTGTTAAAATTTATTCGGCCTAGGATTTTATAATATAAAAATTGTTCTTTTTAATGATACCATTGGTGTTAAGCTTTAATTGTTCTAAGCGTTAAAAAAAGCATAGTCAATTTAGTGTCTCCTGTAGGAGACATCCGGTCATGCCCCAATAAAACTGCATTTCCTAAAGCTGTTGCTTGAACTATTTTTTCTGAATTTAAATTCAGTATTTTTGGAAAGATTTTTTTACCGTAAGATGGGGTTGCTTTGCGACAGATGCGATAACGTTGTCACACGTGGCCTATTTTTGGTATTTCGAATCTCCCGTTCTGTCCTGTGTAATAGGAAAGCAAACAGCAATAATAATTCCCAGGACAGAGTGCCACATAACGAACGATTTTTTTCCTAAACTCTAACACGAAATATGCAAAGTAGACCAGGCATTACAAAGTCATCCCATCTTTCCCAAAGTAGGTATATTATGATTGCTCCACTCTATGCAGAGATTAACAATAACAATGTAGCTTTTTCTCCCTAAAACTATTTTCATAAATATATACCGAATGAGCTGATAAATATTACAACTAAATTTACAGATCGCAAGCACTTAGTAGAGACTGCAAAAAGCCTTTTACCTACAGAATCTGAGGTATTTTTTTTCTTTTGTTATTACAATTATAATGACCTATCTAAAATATCCTAGAATACGGATGTAATAGTCGGAAGACACCCTCGTTCAAGATTACATGTCGCATGATAGGTTCTTTTCAATTAGAAACAATTTAAAAATAAGAGATCATCTCACAGTAACCGATGAAGAAAAGGCTGGAGATAAATTTTGGAAAACCAGACCTATTCTCCAAATTTTTATATCAGGATGTCTGTTGAATAAAAAATTCTCAACTATAGATGAAAAAAATATTCATTTTTATGGCCATGAATCACTAAGACCAAATCAAAGGAAAACCAAATCCCTGTGGATTGAAGGACTTTTATACGCAGCTCCAGATGGTCTCCAATTAGACTTTTTTATATATCAATATAAGAGAGAAAAATAAATACAGATATAAATGAGAATGATGGAAAATATTTAGATACTAGTGGAAAAGTATTGCTCAAACTTACAGAGAATTTACCTCCTGGCTGTACCTTGTATATAGGCAGATATTTTAGATCAATATCTTTGTTGGACATCCTCCATTATAAAGCTAAATGCCAGTGGACAGTTACTTTACGAAAGAGTAATATATCGTCAAATATAAATTTTAAATCCTACAGTGACATGAAAAAGCTTGGTCGGAGTTCAGTTGACTAAAAAAATTGGAAATGATAGACAAATTTGCATCCTGAAATGGTATGTTAACAAGCCAGTTAAACTTGCTTCTTCAGCTGACAGTAAGCATTCTGAAGACATAAGCAAGCGATGGTCGAAAAAGGATGAAGAGTATTTTTCAGTGAATTGTCCATCCATTATAAAGAAGTATAATGAATTTAGTGTTGATTTCTTTTATCATGTTCTAAGCTACGAGGACAATTCGGAAAGTAACCTTCGTTTATGAATTATAAAAACACTAATAAAAGGAATTATGCTTTATTACTTACGTATGAAAGACACGTTCTTCAGCTACTTCTCAACATAATTGCTGTATTAATTAACCACTTAAGCGGCGGCCCCGAGATCGCTCGGGGGTTAGAATCTGATCGATTCCCGTGAGCCCCGATGTAACTCGTCTTTTTAGTTCTGATCTAAAAACGGTAGCCACGAGTCCCGAAACTTGTTTTGCGAGCTTCTTTGCAAACCACAAGCCGCTTCTCCCCCTCTTTCGGAGAAGTTTCAAAGAAAAGTGATTGATTACGTTCAGGGGTGTTTTACTACAAAAGAAAATCCCCTGTGGTTTATGTTCGAGGGGTTCTTACATAAGTGAAATTAGGGCTTTTTTTTATTTGAGTATTTGAATGTAAAAATGTTCTATTTTTCTTTATTTATTCAAATAAAATAAAAATTTGTAATTTAATTCAGAAAAAATTTTATTTTACTAAAAGTGATTACCATGCAAAAATGAATAAACAAATAATAAAATAAAATGATATATATATATATATATATATAATATATATATATATATATATATATAATAAAAATCGTCTTTAAAATTTATTTATTTATTTATTTTAAAATTTTTTAGACCAGTGCAGTTATAAAATTTATTTTCTCTAATTAACGTATAAATATTTCGCAGAAGTTATCACAGAATCTTATTGCATTCTAGAATTTGAATAATTTATGAGCGGAATTTAAAACTGAAAGTAGAAATGTTCTAAATATCTTCACATTAGCTTTTATTTATACGAGGCGGAACCCGTCGAAATTCGAAGAAAGAAAATCTTTAAAAAGAACTGTTTCATTTATTTATAATAAATTTACAAAATTAGTAACAATGAAATATACATTTTATATTGGTCAGTCTAACTCTCGAGCAAATATTATTTTAAGCTAAAATTCACAAAATACTATGAAATTCAATTATCCAAATTATTAAACGAAATAAAACCGAAATTCACCAGATTTTATAATAGACGCATTTTAATTTCCACGTGTTTTTTTTTTTTTCTTAGAGAAAATGGAGTGATTATGTTGCCACATTTATGAAATTGGTACAAAACTATCAAAAAATTAATATATCAAAAATAAATTGAGATACACAGAACAACAAAATGCATTTAAAAGTACGTTTTTTTCTCTATACGACGGTGTAAAAATTTAAAATGTACGATGTATAGAAGTGTAAAATTAACAGTACCGAAATTGCATTAAAAAATGTTGAGCATTTAAATTTACACTTTTTTTTTCTATTTTAAGAGAAAATGGAATGATTCTATTGCCACAATTACAAAATTAGTTTTAAAAACTATAAAAAAATTAATATCTCAAAAATAAATTGAGGTACAGATTTGAAACAAAATGCATTTAAAAGTAATTTTTTTTCTCTATATACGACGATGTAAAAATAAAAAATGTGCGATATTTAGAAGTGTAAAATTTGCAGCAGCGAAAATTGGGGGGGGGGGGGGGAGTGTTGCCATTCACAAAATGACGTATGCGTTACGCACAGATATTATTTTTTTAGAACAAATAATGATCCGTAAAATTATTTAACAATAAATCAATAATTGAAGTGAAAAACACTTCTTTAAACACCATAAAATAAGTTAACTGCGCAAGGCCTTTCGAAAGAACTTAGTCTTTCTTCGTCAGGCGCAAAAAGACGTGCGTCTTGCGCAGTTAACTTATTTTATGGTGTTTAAAGAAGTTTTTTTCACTTCAATTGTGTATAACACCAGCTTCAATTTTATACATTAATAAATCAATAATCATTCAAAAATGGTAAGTAATATCATTATAACATACTAGGGGCTTAGCTACAGATATTTTTATTGGGGGGGGGGGGGGGAGGGGAATAAAACTTTTACTCATTTTAAACATATTGCTCTATTTTTCCAACTAAAATTACATGCACAATATGTGTTTAGTAATAACAATAATTATGCCTAAAGGAAATGTCCAAACAGAAGAATTGAAACTAAAAACATAAAAACTGTAATCATTGATTCATTAAATTAATTTTTTTTTCTTATATTGGTTACAAGTCATGATCGTATTTCATATGAAAATAGTTTCATGGTATTTTGAGATTTTAGAGAAAGAATCAAAGTTAAAAAAAAAAAAAAAAAAAAAAATTAGATACACTGCTAATAGAATTGTGGGGAATTCAGATCTATTAGATGTATGAAATTTTCGTAATACAGAGAAACACAAGGTCAAATTGAGCATGGCTGCTTTTAGTATATTTTTTGAAAATTTAATTGGTTTACTATCACGGAATTAAGAAAGGCACTCAACAAAACAATAAATATATGTATTTTTAATAATTTTTAAAATAGAAAGAGTGTCTCAAGAATTTCTCAAATCCAGAATTTCTCAACTCTAAGCTTATATTTCCCAAGTTCGCATATATTGGAGGGAGTGGCTCCCCCCCCCCCCCTTCCAATAATTCTCCATTTCTATGCCTATGTAACATAATGATGCGACCTTCCCCGGGACCATGTTAATAAGCCTAAGTGCACATGAAACATTCTTACATGAATAAACAGAAAATGTTTTAAAATGGGGCTCTCTTCTGAGCTGCGGCCCCTCAGTACTTTCAATAGCAAACGCCTTTAATTTTTATTTATTTATTTTTTTTTCCAAAAGAAAAAAAATATTTAAACTTACTGAAGGGAGACCTGCTGCCTTCAGATGCTCATAAGGGAGTCATATACACACTTCTGCCTGATTTGAATTTATATATATATAAATGAAAGTATGGAAAGCCTTTTAAATTTTAAATGTTTAGAAATTCGGTATTCGATGAATTTATATGTTAACATAAGTCGCAAATCACCTGTACATGAATTGGAAACTTTCTGACATAAGTTCTGACACTTTTTAAACAAAATGACATAAAATTGGCCAATTTGACTATTGAACCGATTAGGAATCAAAATGAGCTTTCACTTTTTGATAAACAAATTACTTATCGAGTTATAAGTAATTATTATCACGTAACGACAGGTTTTTCTCTTGTCTTGCGGTATCGCATGTAGAAATTCCTCCCTGTTTAACTCCCCCCCCCCCCACACACACACACACTTCAGTGGTAATATTTTCTGAAAGATCTTTTGCGTGCATTAAAAAATTGTATCAACTATTATTACTGTAATAATAGAAAAATCGACTAATAATACCAATACTTGTGTTTGGATTAATACATAAAATGCGACATAACAAAAAGCATTAGCCGCCAAAATATTTTTTTTCTTACTGCTGTTTCGCGGCTTCCTGTTAGAAAAGCCCATTCTTTATTCGCATATGCAAGAAATAATTTGCTTTTACTTTCTCTCTCTCACCTTGAAATAAATTGTATGCATATCTATACAACCAGTATTAAAATAAAATAAAGAATACTGCCCAGTTAAACTGATGGCATTGAGCTCACAGGCTACAAATACTAATTGTACATTAAAGCCTTACAATTTCAAGGGTTAATTCTGTTCGAAAAAAAATTAAGAAGGGGAAACAGCTCTCCCCTTTCCTCTTTTTTTATACTTAAACATTGAACCTCCTATACTATCAAAGACATGCTTTATTATATAAAAAATCTATATCCAAAATTCAGAGCCAATGAGATAATTCTTAATAAAAACCCATTTAGTATTTATATAATTTAAAAGGAGTTATCCCCCTCTTTCATACTTAACCATTAAACTTCCAAAACTATTCAGATATTTGAACGAAATCTGAAAATTCGGCTTGAAAAACCCATTTATATAAATTAAGGGGGGGGGCATTAGAACCCCTGTTCCCCCTGTTTATACTTATTCAATGAACACCTAATAATAGTCACGGAATCGCCTCATCAGAATGATCCTAATCTAAATTTTGAACGAAAACTTAATTCTGCATGAAAATCCCATTTATATCAACTAAGGGGAGGGGCATCAGCCCCCCGTTCCCCCTCTTATACATATCGAATGAACTCCAAAAACTAATCGAGGAAGCGCCTTGTCAGGATATTCCTACATACAAAATTTCAAGTGGATCGGATATTTTTATCATGAGTTATCGCGTACGAACGTACATACAGAACGGACGGGCACATAAGCTCTCAGGCTATGGTAGCCTGTGAGCTAAAAAGAGGGATGGAGACTGAAATAGACAATGCAAGTCATTTCACATTCTCTGAGAGTAGTAGAAATTATATAATTATTGATATAAATTTCAAAACTTATTTCTGCATTTTGTGAGACTAATAGTGAAACTAATATATTTGTAGTTATAATATAAGGAAATCCACAAGGGAAATGTAAAAAGCTAAATAAGATGCGAACGGGAAAAAAGTGACCTGTAAAAAACTTATCGGAAAAAAGTGACATAAACTACAAAAGAAGAAAAAATGGACACGGAAAAAAGTTACAAGGAATTGATTTTGGATATTCATTATTGATTTTGGGGATTCATGGTTTAAGTATGAAAGGGGGATCAGGGGGAGACTTTTAAATTAGGTAAATGGGTTTTTCATGCTGAATTAATGGTTTTGGTTCAATTTTTGGACATGCGTTTAAACTGAAAAGATGCTTGCCTGATTAGTTTTGGGGACTGACGATTACCCCCCCCCCCATCAGCCCTAAATTAGATAAATGGATTTTTATGCAAAAATATCCATTGTATTTCAAATTTTAAATATAAATTCTTTCTGATAAGGTGAATGCAGGATAAATCCCTTAAATTAAATAAGTGGTTTTTTTACATAGAATTATCCGATTTGCTTCACATTTTGGATGTAGGTTCTATATGATAAGACGTTTCCCTGATTAGTTATGGGGTTGTTTTGCTAACTTAAAAGGGGGGCGATCATCCCCCCTTCCTTAAATTAGATAAATCGGTCTTTATATAGATCTATCGATGTATTTTAAATTTTAAATATAGATTCTTTCAGAAAAGGTTAAACCTTGAATAGTTTTAAGTGTTTAATGGCTAAGTATAATAGGCAAACGGCGGATAACCCTTCTTAAATTAAATAAATGGCTTTTTAAGCAGAATTATCGACGATTTTTGAATTCGAGAACATTGAAAATTATGTCATGAAACAGCGATCGATTCAAGATAGATATTATACATTATTCAAAACAAGGAAGCTCTTATTCGATCACAAATCATATCAGCAGTAAGGTGAGGTCTGCTAATATTATCTACATACTTATGTGCAAAGAATGTGAGTATGTCGCAGGCATTTGCGCTTTTGAGAAAGGAACTAACATCTTCCGAGAATGCCTTATTATATTTTCATTTTCTTTCTTTTTATTTTATTTACTTTCCGGGCGAGCAAATATAAATATATATATATAAATATAAATATAAATATATATATATATATATATTTAATTATGCTTTATTTTGAATAATATAAATATAATTACGATTTTACCAATAAACAACTTTTGATTATATTGTTCAATCTGACATACTTTTAGAAAGGTTTTCTGTAGGGCAGGAAGTGAGAATAACTCTATATTCAAGTAAACCTAATAGACAGATAAGATTTCTTGTATTCTGTAGTTAAAATATTTTGCATTCATTGCTTCGCCGTTAATCGATAGTTACCTACTGTGCAGAGTACTAGAACGGCGCCTTGTGAAGTAGTCATGCCTGTGGGGTGCCGTAGGTTCTATAATATGAGGAAGGGCTGGGAATCGCTATTGTGGAAGAAGCCTAACGGTCCAGACAATGAGGACCCGAAATCTTTTAAGTTTAACTACTACTTTTTTATTTTATATTATTAATATATTATTTGTATTTCAAGAAAACTATACAATTAGATAATTTATGTTAAAAAATGAAATAATAAAGAATAAAAAGGGCTCTATTAACGCAATAATCTGGTTGCAAATTTTGAATCGAGTTCTATTTGTTTGACATAAATTTCAAAAGAAACAATTTTGTGTAAATAAAAATTCTTACAGTTATGTTATGTTCCCATAACCAAGCCCAAAATAAGGATTTTTTTTTTTTTTTTTTTTTTTTTTTTTTTGAAAGGAGCATTTTATAGATTTTAAGCTAAAATGTTGTTTTTAAAATAAAAGTATTTAAGTAGATCTCTTTCCTGATTTTGAGATGGTCGATCGAATTCATTTGGCCTGAATCGAACCATTGCTAGTTTCTGAATAGCAGTAGTTTGCACTTGGTAAATAGCTAAGTGATTTCGCCAAAAGGAAAAAGTTACATACAAAGCAATTTAACTTCGTGTATCATTTTTATCGGAAAACATTTGAAACGAATTCAATATTTTTTTTTCTATTAAGTACGAATACGACAGTATTGATATCGATACAATTGGTCGAGAACTATTGAAGAGAATAATAATTAAAAATAATAATAAGACTGATTAAAAAATTATTCTTTCGAGGTAAAAATAAATAAAAAAACAATATATATACGATTTTTTATTTAAAAAAATCACTTGGGAGGAAAGCTATTAGTGGATAATGACATTCGTAAGAACAAATAGTAAAACGTTGAGAATATTTATGCATTGCTGCAAGTATTATAATCTAATTTATTGCTTCTTTTCAGATAGATCAATTTGAAAATTGGGTGCTGTTGAAACAGTTAAAATTGTTTTTATATCGCTTCATTTGTTCTCAGCAACTTACGATTTGTTCTTCCGAATGTCAGTATACATTAATAGATTTCTTTCAGAGAGATTTTTTAATTATAAATTCATATGCATATTGCATTTTTATTTATTTTTTCCTCCAAAGATTAATTTATTATATCTTAGCTAGTGCCAAAACTATTTAAAAAATTTGAAACCGTGTCAGTAGTTACAGAAACAATGGTACATTAGTATCAGCTGTCTTTGTTTTGTTTTCTTAATTATAATCACCTGTTTAAACATTTTACATAAAAATAATTATATAAATGTCCATCGAAATTTTACACTTTCTGAAATGCATGTAATAAAAAATACCTAAGAAATTTTGTACCTTTGTAGTGTGTGTATGGAGTAGGATTTATTTTCAACGTTTTAAGATGAAAAAATATGCAATTTGCACTTAATAATTTATTTTTAAAAATGCTTCACTTCTGCACTTAAAATAAATCTCACATTTTCGAATTTTTGAAAATATTTAGAAAAACTGATATGTTTTATCGATTATAAATGTTTTCAGAACAATAACGAGATCTATATTACTTATTCTATACATAGCCCTCGCGAAGATTTTTTTCATTGGTGAGGGAGAGAGCCTTAAATTGCCAAGTCAAAATTCAGTATTTACCAATTTGGTGAAAGGCAAACATAACTACTTCTCGGCATTTGCCAACTAGTTTTATAATTTTACCAAGTTATCACAATTAGAAAATGTAATATAGTTTTTATTTATAGAAAGCTTAATAATATATCTAATTATATGGGTAATTTTCATCAAATCTATCAGAAAGAGAAAGTGTATTATAGTTTTTAAAAAAAGTTTTGAATTAATTTGCCAGTTCATCTTGTAAATTTGCCAACTGTAAACAGCATGTGCGAACGTTTGGGGAGAGAATCCCCTCTGCCCCCCCCCCCCCCCCATAGCGAGGCCCCTGATTCTATAGTTCTGTTATATGCAATCGTATTCGAATGGAAAATAACAAGAAACAGTGTTCTGGAAACACATACACTCTCCCCACCTATGTTGTACTTGACAGCCGAGATTTTCTCTCGAGATAAATCAGCACAATACTTATTGACAGCCGAGTGCAGGGGAAAAGAACAAGCCACACAGAGAAGCTAACAATCTTGTTTTTAAGGAAAGACGATTTTCGACCGCGCAAATTCAACGAAGGAGACCGGATATAGGGTAGCTTTTCTAATATCGTTTCGCCGGTCAAGTGGTTAAGACAATTATCATAAGGGTAAATCAGTTATGAAATTCCATCGTGACAGACTTCTGCCGTCGGCCTATTCAACTGCGATTATTTTTAAATTCAACTCGCACCACTCTTTCAATCCAAAGAATTTTAACATATTCTTTTATTCATATTGACAAATTCCGAATTGCTCTCGTAATATTTTGTTTGACCCACTATTTTTTAAAACATTTTTGGTAGTACATTTATACTAGCGGCTCTTTCGAAGAGTGGCTCACTATGAAAAATCACAACTGCGCATGCTTTGGAAGATTCCACTTTTTTAAGCAGGGGTGACAGGTATAGTTGGGAATTATAAGGTTCTCTGAGTCCTACAGCAAAGCCCTCTACAGTCTAACAGGCAAAGCGTTGAAAAATAAACAAAACTTGTGTTTAATATGTTGCCGGAGTGAGAGTGTTTCTCGAATATAAGATTTTTTGTAGAAAATTACTTTGAAACATTGTTTCGTATTGAAAAAATGTCCAAGTTGGTATCCAAACAAATTACTCACCATTATTTGACATTTCAGAAAAGCAGTATTAATAGCAATAAAATAATTATAATAACATTTAAACACTTAATTAGTTATAACAGTAATTGTTTATACTCTGTAATGATAAAAAAAAATCATATGCATCACCAAACTGTGCTAATGGAAATTGAAGTTTCACTAATTCTACATGCCAAATACTTTTTTTTTTTTTTTATAATATCTTTGATATAATAATTCCTTCTTCATGAAAAAAGGCTATAAAAATCTTTCTTTTTCAGGTTTACAGTTTATGTACATGTTGTTATTACATTTCTATAGACTGTTTTTTAAATAGACTGCCTTATATCGTAGTTTTGTAATAATTTCTAATTCTAAACATTTTAAGCAGCTTAACCCTTCAGCAGATGTATAGTTTAAAGATAAATGAAAAAACATATGAAATAATATTGTAATAGCAAAATTACATAACATCAAGATATTGGAATTTATTATTCATAACATTATTTAAAATATATGTGTATATATATAAATCAGGACTCAGATGTCATATACGCACCACATTGGCGCGATTTTTTCTTCTGATGCCAGTTTGGCAAAAACTTCGTTATCAAATATCAGTTATATATCAGTTATATATTTTTTAATCAATAGAGTGCAACAAAATGGCGATTTTGTGCTTCATATGGTAACCCGGTCATTGCTTTTAGTTATTTATAAATTGCTTATTTAGTATTTACTTTGTATTTCCTTTTATAAATCGATATAAATTGTTTTGTTCTATTATTATTAATTAAACTTTTGTAATTTATTTTTATTTCCTAATTAAAATAATAGAAAATGGTTAATATATATATATATAACTCATATTTGTCAAAATATACGTCATGCACGGAAATATATGTGCAGTATGCAAAAATCCGCGAAAATCGCTACGTCATGCGGAGAACGATATGCGCAATGGCCGATCCCCCGCGGGATCAAATTGAAAAAGTGTGATCTCTAGACGCTTGTACCTTTCCCCATCTTCGATATTGGGATTTCTAAATGGACTAGTCCGATAGGTAGTGCGCCACTCTTGGAAAGAGCCGCTAGTTACATTTATCGGCATATTATGTAGAAAAATATGTTAAAATTCTTTGGATTGAGAGAGTGGTGCGAGTTGAATTTAAAAATAATCGCAGTTGAATATGCCGGAGGCAGAAGTCTGTGAAGTTGGAATTTCAAAGCCGAATTTCATAGCTGATTTACCCTTATGATAATTGTTTTAATTAATACGGCAATTATGTTAAGAAGTAGATGAAGAACGTGTCTTTCATACGTAAGTAAATAACATGTTTCCTTTCATTAGTTTTTTTATAAATCATAAACGGAGGTTACTTTCCGAATTGCCCTCGTTTTTATAAAATATTTACAAGGACAAAAAAAAAAAGGACCATCACAGTCATTATATATTTTTTATTACTTTGCCATAGCTGCCAGTAGGATAGAGTTAAGTAATTTACAAATGATGCTCAACAGAGCAAAGAACGAAATATTGGACTCTCTTGCATTCAGAGTTCATCTACAAAAACATCTTTTCTATGGCACAGAAGAATGCAGTGGTTCAGAGTATACTCCTAATCAGCCGTCAACACCACAGAATTTCTTTTTTTTTTTTTTTTTTTGCAAGAAGACAAACAATGTTTTACGAAACAATTATTTTATGAAAAATAATGTTTTAAAAAATGATTTAAAAATACTGGATGATATTTATGAAAGTATCTACATCAATAGTTGTATATATTTTTTCAATTTAAGTTTTAATCATTTCTTAAAGACTAGATATTTACCAATTTAATTTTCATATTATGTATGTTGTTTCCATACAAATAAATAATTTTTTAATCTTAAAAATATATTATAAATTTGTACTATAGCATTAAAACGCTTTTCGATCGTAAAATATTTAAAAGTATATACATAAATTTATACTTCGAATTGAACATATCGTATGTCATTATGACCGGATGTCGCCTGTAAGGAGACACTAATTTTTTAATTTAAAAGTAATTAATTTTTTTTTTTTTTTTTTGCATTTTTTTATTGCATTTTTGCATTTTTACATGTCAATGTCGTTTATTTTTAATTATTATAACACCTTTCTTAAGTAAAATAAAATTTTTATTAAAATGTTTATATAAAAGGTGAATCTTTTAAAATCTGACGATTTAAAAAATCTATTGGATTTAATAAACTTTTTATCATAGTGTATTCTTCATACGAAAGTTGGACTTTTTCGCAGGAAAATATCGGATAATTTATATAGATCGTACAATTTCAATACCGATATAAATCCTTATATTAGTTGGGTCGCTAAAAACTTTTATACTTCAAAATTGGTCGCCAAAAGCTTTTTTTACTTGAAGGTGAGTCGCGCACCAATTAAGATTGGGGAACCGCAGTTTTAGAGCAATACCTTTTACAAATAATCTATACATATAATAAAACAGTAGGACCCGGTGTGTCTGTACATTGAAGATAATTGACAAAAATGGAGTCAGGGCGATAAAAGAAAACCAATGAAACACAAAAAAATTTTTTTTGAATTTTTTGTCTGTCTGTCTGTCTGTCTGTCTGTCTGTTTGTTCGAGGTTATCTTCGTAACTACTGAATGGATTTTTATGCGGTTTTCACTAATGAAGAATGCACACTCCCGGGCAGTGTATAGGCTTTGTTTCATCAAAATCGGACAACAGACAAAAAAGTAACAAAAAGAAACAAAAGAAACTATTAGGTGCGCTGCTCACGTTTTTTAGTACATAACGTTTTTTAGTACATATAAAATCCAATAGATGTCACTGTGCGATTTTAAAACGCGCTATCGTTATGTTTTCGCCAGTCTACTTAAGTATGAGAAAGTTTCAAGCTGGCTGTCGTTCCATGTGGTTTAGTCGGTAGAACGTCAGTGCGCCATACTGATGGCCCGGGTTCGATTCCCAGCATGGAATTTTTTTTCACTATGTTGGCATTAACACCTATAAGCAATTAAAAGAATTTGAAATATTGTATTCAAGGCGAATTTTCTCTCTGGGAAAATTTCCTTGCATTAATATGTCAGTGTAATTTTTTTTTCGATTTAATTTTTTTTTTCGAAACTTTGTTTTTCTTAAAAAATTACAGTAAATATTTGATATTTCCCAACGTTTTTTGAATGATCGACTTGCTTTTTTTTTTTTTAATGTATGTCTGAACCTTATCTAACTACTTCTTCAAGATTTCTTTAGATAAACCGACCAGCGTAGCGGGCGAAGGCCGCTAGTTGTTTATTAAAATAAAACAAACACAAGCTAGATTTTTTCACTTTTTTAAAATAGAAAAAATAAATGGCTTATCTAAAATTCCAAACATATTTTTCAAAGATTTTTCATTCAATAAATTTGCTAAAATCTTTCCTAATACTTAAGAACAAATTTCTTTTTCTTCCGTTGCATCATTTCAAAAAAATCTTTATAAGCAGTAAACTTTCTAGATGTCATCTGAAATATTTCGTTTATCTCAACTTACTCTTCTCTATTAGTTTTTAGCTCACAGCATGAAGATAGATATAGTAGAAGGAGAACAAAGACGGCGCTTCCACTTTCGTCCCTAAAGTCTTTCCGAGTCTGGCTGGCACTTCCGGCAGTTTGGGAGCAGATGAAGTCTAGCGCCCCCTACGTCACGCTAGCAGACTAGTCGAGAGACCAGTCAAACAAGTCATGTGATCGAAAGTCAGTGCAGCATCACTAGCGCCACGCCATGCACCGGGAAATACTTTGGGGCTAAGTTCTGTTGGGAAAAGCCTATCTTCTTGGTTCTCCTTCTATTATTCTATCTTCATGGCTCACAGGCTATCATAGCCTGAGAGCTTATGTGCCCGTCCGTTCTGTATGTATGTGCGTATGTGCGTATGTGCGTAACGCGATAACTCATGATAAAAATATCGGATCCACTTGAAATTTTGTATATAGGTATATCCTGATAAGGCGCTTCCCTGATTAGTTTTTGGAGTTCATTCGATATGTATAAGAGGGGGAACGGGGGGCTCATGCCCCCCGTTAGTTGATATAAATGGGATTTTCATGCAGAATTAAGTTTTCAAAATTTAGATTAGGATCATTCTGATGAGGCGATTCCGTGACTGTTATTAGGTGTTCATTGAATAAGTATAAATAGGGGGAACAGGGGTTCTAATCCCCCCCCCCGTTAGTTGATATAAATGGGATTTTCATGCAGAATTAAGTTTTCGTTCAAAATTTAGATTAGGATCATTCTGATGAGGCGATTCCGTGGCTGTTATTAGGTGTTCATTGAATAAGTATAAATAGGGGGAACAGGGGTTCTAATGCCCCCCCCCCCCCCGTTAGTTGATATAAATGGGATTTTCATGCAGAATTAAGTTTTCGTTCAAAATTTAGATTAGGATCATTCTGATGAGGCGATTCCGTGACTGCTATTAGGTGTTCATTGAATAAGTATAAATAGGGGCAACAGGGGTTCTAATGCCTCCCCCCCCTCTTAATTTATATAAATAGGTTTTTCAAGCAGAATTTTCAGATTTCGTTCAAATCTCTGAATCGTTTTGGAAGTTTAATGGTTAAGTATAAAAGAAGGGGATAACTCCTTTTAAATTATATAAATGCTAAATGGGTTTTTATTAAGAATTATCTAATTTGCTCTGAATTTTGGATATAGATTTTTTATATGATAAAGCATGTCTTTGATAGTATAGGAGGTTCAATGATTAAGTATAAAAAAAGAGGAAAGGGGAGAGCTGTTTCCCCTTCTTAATTTTTTTTTCGAACGGAATTAACCCTTGAAAATATAAGGCTTTAATGTACAATTAGTATTTGTAGCCTGTGAGCTCAATGCCATCAGTTTAACTGGGCAGTATTCTTTATCTTTTTTTAGCTCACAGGCTATCATAGCCTGAGAGCTTATGTGCCCGTCCGTTCTGTATGTATGTTCGTACGTAACGCGATAACTCATGATAAAAATATCCGATCCACTTGAAATTTTGTATGTAGGTATATCCTGACAAGGCGCGTCCCTGATTAGTTTTTGGAGTTCATTCTATATGTATAAGAGGGGGAACGGGGGGCTCATGCCCCCCGTTAGTTGATATAGATGGGATTTTCATGCAGAATTAAGTTTTCAAAATTTAGATTAGGATCATTCTGATGAGGCGATTCCGTGCCTGTTATTAGGTGTTCATTGATTAAGTATAAATAGGGGGAACAGGGGTTCTAATGCCCCCCCCCCCGTTAGTTGATATAAATGGGATTTTCATGCAGAATTAAGTTTTCAAAATTTAGATTAGGATCATTCTGATGAGGCGATTCCGTGACTGTTATTAGGTGTTCATTGAATAAGTATAAATAGGGGGAACAGGGGTTCTAATGCCCCCCCCCAGTTAGTTGATATAAATGGGATTTTCATGCAGAATGAAGTTTTCGTTCAAAATTTAGATTAGGATCATTCTGATGAGGCGATTCAGTGACTATTATTAGGTGTTCATTGAATAAGTATAAATAGGGGGAACAGGGGTTCTAATGCCCCCCCCCCCGTTAGTTGATATAAATGGGATTTTCATGCAGAATTAAGTTTTCGTTCAAAATTTAGATTAGGATCATTCTGATGAGGCGATTCCGTGACTGTTATTAGGTGTTCATTGAATAAGTATAAATAGGGGGAACAGGGGTTCTAATGCCCCCCCCCGTTAGTTGATATAAATGGGATTTTCATGCAGAATTAAGTTTTCGTTCAAAATTTAGATTAGGATCATTCTGATGAGGCGATTCCGTGACTGTTATTAGGTGTTCATTGAATAAGTATAAATAGGGGGAACAGGGGCTCTAATGCCCCCCCCCCGTTAGTTGATATAAATGGGATTTTCATGCAGAATTAATTTTCGTTCAAAATTTAGATTAGGATCATTCTGATGAGGCGATTCCGTGACTGTTATTAGGTGTTCATTGAATAAGTATAAATAAGGGACACAGGGGTTCTAATGCCCCCCCCCCTTAATTTATATAAATGGGTTTTTCAAGCAGAATTGTCAGATTTCGTTCAAATCTCTGAATAGTTTTGGAAGTTTAATGGTTAAGTATAAAAGAGGGGGATAACTCCTTTTAAATTATATAAATGCTAAATGGGTTTTTATTAAGAATTATCTCATTTGCTCTGAATTTTGGATATAGATTTTTTATATGATAAAGCATGTCTTTGATAGTATAGGAGTTTCAATGATTAAGTATAAAAAAAGAGGAAAGGGGAGAGCTGTTTCCCCTTCTTAATTTTTTTTCGAACGGAATTAACCCTTGAAAATATAAGGCTTTAATGTACAATTAGTATTTGTAGCCTGTGAGCTCAATGCCATCAGTTTAACTGGGCAGTATTCTTTATTTTTATTTTTTAGCTCACAGGCTATCATAGCCTGAGAGCTTATGTGCCCGTCCGTTCTGTATGTATGTTCGTACGTAACGCGATAACTCATGATAAAAATATCCGATCCACTTGAAATTTTGTATGTAGGTATATCCTGACAAGGCGCTTCCCTGATTAGTTTTTGGAGTTCATTCGATATGTATAAGAGGGGGAACGGGGGGCTCATGCCCCCCGTTAGTTGATATAGATGGGATTTTCATGCAGAATTAAGTTTTCAAAATTTAGATTAGGATCATTCTGATGAGGCGATTCCGTGCCTGTTATTAGGTGTTCATTGATTAAGTATAAATAGGGGGAACAGGGGTTCTAATGCCCCCCCCCGTTAGTTGATATAAATGGGATTTTCATGCAGAATTAAGTTTTCAAAATTTAGATTAGGATCATTCTGATGAGGCGATTCCGTGCCTGTTATTAGGTGTTCATTGATTAAGTATAAATAGGGGGAACAGGGGTTCTAATGCCCCCCCCGTTAGTTGATATAAATGGGATTTTCATGCAGAATTAAGTTTTCGTTCAAAATTTAGATTAGGATCATTCTGATGAGGCGATTCAGTGACTGTTATTAGGTGTTCATTGAATAAGTATAAATAGGGGGAACAGGGGTTCTAATGCCCCCCCCCGTTAGTTGATATAAATGGGATTTTAATGCAGAATTAAGTTTTCGTTCAAAATTTAGATTAGGATCATTCTGATGAGGCGATTCCGTGACTGTTATTAGGTGTTCATTGAATAAGTATAAATGGGGGGAACAGGGGTTCTAATGCCCCCCCTCCCGTTAGTTGATATAAATGGGATTTTCATGCAGAATTAAGTTTTCGTTCAAAATTTAGATTAGGATCATTCTGATGAGGCGATTCCGTGACTGTTATTAGGTGTTCATTGAATAAGTATAAATAGGGGGAACAGGGGCTCTAATGCCCCCCCCCCGTTAGTTGATATAAATGGGATTTTCATGCAGAATTAATTTTCGTTCAAAATTTAGATTAGGATCATTCTGATGAGGCGATTCCGTGACTGTTATTAGGTGTTCATTGAATAAGTATAAATAAGGGGAACAGGGGTTCTAATGCCCCCCCCCTTAATTTATATAAATGGGTTTTTCAAGCAGAATTGTCAGATTTCGTTCAAATCTCTGAATAGTTTGGGAAGTTTAATGGTTAAGTATAAAAGAGGGGGATAACTCCTTTTAAATTATATAAATGCTAAATGGGTTTTTATTAAGAATTATCTCATTTGCTCTGAATTTTGGATATAGATTTTTTATATGATAAAGCATGTCTTTGATAGTATAGGAGTTTCAATGATTAAGTATAAAAAAAGAGGAAAGGGGAGAGCTGTTTCCCCTTCTTAATTTTTTTTCGAACGGAATTAACCCTTGAAAATATAAGGCTTTAATGTACAATTAGTATTTGTAGCCTGTGAGCTCAATGCCATCAGTTTAACTGGGCAGTATTCTTTATATGTTTTTTCTCCTTTTTTCCTTTTTTAATTGAAGAAATATAAGCTACAATTTCTGCTTGAAAATGTTTAGCATTTTTGACAAGTGAAACAAAATACTGAAACTTACGCGAACATTGTTTAAGAGTATTAAATTCTTTCTCTAAGTTTTTTTTTTGGGGGGGGGGGGGAGGTGAGGGGGTCTATTAAGGTAAAACCTTTAAAAAGCAATTTACCTTTTCTAAAATATATATATATTTTTTTTTAAATGTTGTTCAAATGGTGAATTCACTGCATTTCAATTTCAAAAAAGCGCACATTTAGAAAAAAAAAAAAAAAGTTAACTGTACATTTAATTATTTTTTTAAATACTCGTACTATAAAAGTACTCGTGTGAATAGAATGTAAATATTAATCGTATGTGGCATCCCCGACTGTAGTGTATGAAAAAAAGGCACTTTTAAATGCAATTTGCTTAAAAATTGTATCTAAATTTGTTTTCTAGTTATAAACTTTTTTTGTAGGTTTAACAATTTTTACTTTTTCTATATTTACAAGAAGAAAGTATTGGATACGTGAAAATTTTCGAATTCCAGTTTTCGACGGATTTACACGTTTTAGAGGCCAGAGAAACCGAAAAATATGTTTTTACAAAATGTTTGTATATGAATCTGTGACTCTGTATGTGATATAAATTTTCTGGGCGCTTTTTTGATTTTGCATTAATGAATAAGATTTCTCACAAAAAAATTTGGATACATTTCCATCCTTTGAAATTTTTTGCGCTTAAATGATGTCATAACGATTAAATGAGGAAAATGTTCTTTTGAGAAAACAAAACTAAAACATTTATAGCTCTGTTACAGTGCCGCCCAAAAGTATTATGAATAATAACCATATATGAGCAGAAATTGTTAGAATCGTGCTTACCATTGCAAAATAATCTCAACATGAAGTACATTTTAATATTTTATATATTGCGTACACAATCAACTGTCCCTATATGAGATGGAACAAAATAATCTGATACTTTCGAATGAAATATTCCGCAATTACCTCTTTCTTGTTTCTTTTTTTTTCCAATATTTGCGCATAGGTTTTATTATTTTTTGCAGTGGAGTATCGAAGAAGTCGGGGCCGACCCTAGTTCGGTAATGCAAAATTACGGATAAATAGAAAGCAACTTAAAGGATGTTCCTGACTATACTAAAACCTTCACACTTTATCCAGACATAAGACTGCCAACACCAGTTACAGTGGTGGTCAGAATTATAAGAACAATTGAAAATTGCGCAGAAAAAAATTTTTTTTGAGCTAAATAAAGTGAAATTTATACACTAAATGCTTTTCTATGCTAGAAATCATTGTAGTGTGCAAAACATTGGAAAATGCAAAATATGAATGTTTTATCACAAGTAACAAAATATGTCATTGTAAAAAATTGGACAAAATTATAAGGACAATGAATGTTTTTGTCTGAAATACACTGGTAATTAATAATTTCCCCGCTTCTTCTTAATCACTCTTATCAGTCTTGACGTCATGGAGTTTGACAATTTCTTAAGAACGTTGTTGGAAGATTTTGAGTGATCTTTTTCGATGGAAAACACGAATTCTTGTTTGTTTTGTGATTATATACCATTTTTGCATACTTTGTGTGCCGGAATACCCAAAAGATTTTTCCACTGTTTTCAGATCAGGACTTCTGGCTGGCCAATCAAGTAGTTTCACGGAATTAGCATTATACCACGTGTTTGAAGTTTGGGAAACATGAGCCGAAACATTGTCCTGCTGGAAAAAATAGCCTCCAATCGCTATTAATGGTGCTTTTGGTAAAAGAGTATCGCCCAATACATCAATGTAACTCTCAGAATTCCTCCTACTCTGCACAAAAACTATTGGAGTATTTCTACCAGTTGTGAAACCTCCCCAGTCCGTTCTGAATCACTTCCAAATACATGCTTTGAGAAAATCGTTTTTTCTCTACGGAGATCATACTAGAAGTTGCAAAAACAATCTAGTCTATCCAAATTAATCTTTTTCTCATCGGAAAATACAGAATCCCACTTTTTTCCCCCATAATATTGCAGTTTTTAGCAAACTCCATCTTCAGTCTCTCATGAACTTGTGCAAGACGCGGTCTTCACATGTGTTTACTATAGCAAACCTTTTACTTCCTTTTTGTAAAACACGACGAACAATTCGCGCACTTACATTCTAAGTTCCATTCACGGTTTTTTTCGTTTTTTGGAGCAAGCTCGCCTCATTATCATTCTTTTCCCCCCATATAGAAACAAAAGATAGCCTGCTTGTATGTCTTTGTCGTCCATATTTACCGGTATTTTAAAGCTAATTGTAAATAACCGTTCTTGATCTATTAAACTAGTAGCAATTTAGCATAGAGAAAGTCCTGAATTTTGAAATGCATCAATTTTTCCTTTCTGAAACTCCAAAAGCTTTGCACCTTGCAGCATGATTAAAAAACAGAATAATACGATCCCAAACGCTTACTACACATTTATATCGTCTGGAAATTCCATGTGCAGAGCAAAAAACATGCAAATTTTACTTTTTAGAACACACAAATACAGTTGTTCTTATAATTTTGTCCAAAACCAATGGCTGTATAAATTTACAATGCATTTTATGAATATGAATTTACCACATATTTCCGTAAAACATACAGAAATAATCTTCATTTTTCATTGGTTTCCAGCCATTAAATTTGCATATGTCTGCCGCCAAATATAACCAAGATATGACAATTTTTGCCTTGTCCTTATAATTTTGACCACCACTGTAGTACTGGCGGGTTTACAAATCGTTTTATTTTAATTTAATTTATTTTATTTTTTGTCTTTTTTTATATTTTTGTTTTCTTTTTTATCATTTAAAATTTTCTTTTCTTTTCTTATCATCTTCTGAACTCCAGAGATTATAATTTAAGCAAAAAAGCTTTCAATTGTTACTGTCTTCAAAGAAGACATTATTTTCAATGCTGCTACATCTAGAATTATTCGGGTATCGTGTGTAATCATGCTGACCACCGGCAAAAGTAAAAATGCTATACAAAAAAAAAAAAAAAAGTTAAAAAAAATTAATTAAAATTGTTATCTATATGTATTAATTTGTCGTTTACTCAGTTTTTATCTAACAATTCGTAAAAAAAAAATGAAAAAATGTCGAAAAATAATCTTGTAATAAGTTTAGAAATTAAAAATGAAGAAAATAGTTAGTCTTTTATATAAATGCATATAATTACATTATATAATTACTGGGTTCATTTGAGGCTAGTGTATTGTCTTGTAGCTGTAGAATCTCGTGATTTTTTTCAAAGTTCAGTAATTCCACGTGGTTGCTACGGGGTCTGAAAAGCTGCCGGCAGGGGTGAAGGGGACGCTATCTTGGGGTACATATATCTTAATACTTATCCCCATTAGGTTGGGCTTAACATTGTTTAGCTCGAATTCGAACACGTGATTCTAGGTTAATTTGGAAGAAATAATAATAAAACTTTAATTAAATGGTGAATTTTTACAAGAAAAATTTTATAAACTAATCATGATTGAAATTTAGACTATGGAGATGACTTTTCCATGATTTGAGAATTTTTAATTAAGAGTTTAAGCTAGTAAATACTCAGAATTGTGAAACTTAGTATTTGCAAGAGCCGATTAACTGGCAAAGGAATGTGATTATTAATTACTTATAACTTAATTAATAACTGTCCAAAAAACGTGCAATTTACTTCAAAATGTAGCTAGGATATTCACACATCTAAATCAATAGAAGGACTCCGTCCCGCGGGTCTTGGATCGTGCCTATCTTTGTATTTTGAAGAGCATTTCTGGGACACGTCCGCACATAACCAAACGATGGCTTGAATTCAGGGATAGGAGATTATAAATATTCCCTAAGTAATTAAGTCACTAAGGTAAATTGAAGGCTATCTATTTCTTCAAAATACCTGAAGTACACTTATCAAAAATCTGCTAAATCACTGAAGATAAATTGAAGGCTATATTTTCCTTCAAAATATCTGAAGTATACTTACCAAAAATCATCTAAGTCAATAAAGGTAAATTGAAGGTCATTACTTGCTGATAAAAGCCTGCATACAACCTTTAAAAATAGTTGTGCATTTTGCTGCAGTTTTCATTTTCCTTAAAAATACCTGATTAGTAAATTAGATATCAGATAAAAACCTGTATAAAGTCTTTTAATAAACTACTCAAATAAACCTACACTTTTAATTTACCTTCAAAATCCCTGTAGAAACCTTCCCAATCACTAAAATATTATTTTTTTAAAGATTTTTTGCTGATTTTTTTTACCTGGGTATGTAACAGACAGTTTTTAAAATATTTAATTAGTTTCAAAAAAAATTCAAAAAAAGGGGAAAAATCTGAAAAAATTGTCTGTCTGTGTGTCTGTAAACGCTCTATCTCCAGAACAAATTCAGATAGAGAGTTGAAATTTTGTATGTACTTAATATCTAAAAATGGGACGAAGCCTATTTAATATCAGTAACCTTGATTATCCGGGATTATTTTTTTCGGACTCTCGAAAACTTCGTTCTGATGAAAGGTACATAAAAATTTTCGAACTTTTTTATTTTAAGGAGGGGACGTAAAAGATAATAAAATAACACAAATTTTGCCTAAAGAACGAAATCAATCGGATGATGCATTGTCGAGATATTTGTAATCCTGTTTTCCACATTCTTCGATTTTTCATGACCCTGTAATTCCTACAAATTTCAATTCAAAGCTATATTTTAATTGGAAATTAAACGTTTAATTCGACGTAGTAAATTGTTAATTAATATGTTTATTATTTTTGGAGTTATAAGGATGTTTCTTTTACGCAATTCAGCGTTTTATATAATTTGTCGAAATGGGTCCATCAGCAATTCATTAATGGAGCATTATTATGTATATTAAAAATTTAAATAGAGGTCTGATTTTTTTTTAACTTTTTTTTCATGACGTATTTAATATTTTTGTGCATGTATTTAACATTTAAGTGCATGGTTATTTAAAAAAAAATATTTAAATTCAGAGTTTATTGAATTTCCTTCATTTTTAATATACACGCGAGAAAAACAATCATATTGAATATAAAATCCCACACATCTAAAAATACATGTACATTTTTTTTTTTGTGGTATATCTAATGAATGTGAAAAAAAATCGGAACAAAAATATTCTTATTTAAAATAATAGTAGGGATTTTTAAAAAGTTTTTTTTTTAATTTAATTTTAGTAAAACAATCTCTTCTACAAGCATTTTTTTTAATTTTTTTTTTTTAATTTTTAGTATTAAGTACTGTGCTACCACCTATATTACAGTATTATTAAAAATTGAGGAGGTGGTTTCAAAGGTACCGTGTCCCTTTAAGAAGAAAGATATTACACGGTTATAGCACGCTTTAACAAAGATCTGCATTGGGTTCTTCATTTAATAGAGATTCGTTTTAAGAAATAATACTGTATGTATTCAGGATTAAATAAAAATATTTTTTATGGTTATATTTTTCGTTGAATTGTTATAGGCTCTTTTCAAAAACTGAGATAATCAATATTTAAGTAAGAAAAAAAAATCTTGTTTCAAATATATACCGGGTCATCCAAAAGTCAGGACGAACTTTAAAAATGATATAATTCAGAAACGAATCAAGATACAAAAATACGATTTGCACCAAACGGATGGAAAAGAAACCAGGTTTTGTGTGGCAACGAAAAAATATAGTTCTGTTGGCGACCAACGGTATCTCTAGCAGCACTGAAAGATGCCATTCGCCAAAATGTGTGTGCCACAACCCAAGAAATGCTACTAAAGGCTGTGAACGGTGGTGGTGTCTAGTCTCACAGTTGCACTTATGAATGATAGGTATCACATTGAACATTTGCTGTAGTACTAATTAACTGTAATTAAGCTGACTTGTAAGTTGTCAATATTTTTTCATTTGTAAACCATCTTTGGGTGCAATAAAACTCTATAGCTCCACTTGTTGGTCGCCAACAAAACTTTTTTTTTTTTTTTTTTTTCGTTGTTACTCAAAATCTGGTTTTTTCTCCATCCGTTCGGTGCAAACCGTATCTTCGTATCTTGATTCGTTTTCGAATTACTCATTTTTAAAGTTCGTTCTGACTTTTGGATCATCCGGTAGCATTTTCAGAAATAATTACATTTTGAGCACCTTATCGCCAGAACAACGTTTGGCTCGGAGATGAAGTCAGTGCTACGCACCTTTTCTTTTTTGTGACGTCAAACGCCTAGCGAATAACAACCCTTCCTTGTGCAAAGAGATCGCGCTTATTGTTCATTTGTTTTTCCGTAACTGTTATCAAGCAAATACTATAATATGAGGAAATGTTATTCATCGTTGTTTACGATTAAAACATAGTTTAAAACAAAGAGCTTTTTCAGATTAAAATGCTTTGTTTCACAGAACATCTAAACATAGTTTTTTTTTTCTCAATTCAAAAATATTATTTTCTTAACTCGCTATGTTCGAAGAAATTCAGAAGTTAATTAAAAACAGTAATAAAGATTTGCTTGTAATAAATATAATTCTATTAATCATATGTTTTACAACACATTTAAACTTAGTTTATTTTGTGTTTGGCCATGCAGCTAGCTGAATGTTCTCGCTTTCGCCAACTCGCCAAGGCTGGTGCTCAAAACGTGATTCTTTCTGAAATGCCACCCAGTATTATGAAACATTTTCCAACTCATTTAGAATAATGTAAGAAGTGCTTAGAAAGTGCACCACTTATTAAGTTAAAATATTATGTGTTATTCAACCATATAGAAACGTTTAACACATTTCAAGACCCAATTTCAGCTGTTCCGATCTACAACGGAAGAATTATCCGATTTTTTTTTTTTTTTTTTTTTTTTTTTTTTTTTTTTTTTTTTTTTAGCAGCCCTGTATGTTATATGTAGATTTGTATCCATTTACTACACGCATGCCAAAATGTAGTTCCGGGAGGGAAGGAAGGAAATCTGAACCGTAGTTCCAAACTGTAAACTGATGGAGTTTTTCCCTACGGACGGATGAAACCCATTTGATAGTCTATCCTTTTGACATCTGTTGTACAGTAGTAGGAAAATGTGTTCATTTTTCTTGATTGTACAATGTTTTAATTTATAATTTAGTCACACATACCAAAATAAATAAATAAATAAAATAAAATAAAACTGTAAGATTCTTAATATAGCTACTTGGTTTAAAATACGATAATTTGTAATAAATTCTAATTAATACTAACAAATGCACAAATAGAGTAATAACTATTATGAAAAAATAACAATAATAATACAAATAATAATGAATCGAATAAAATCTATTTTCAATGGTAGTTGAATGAAAAATACATATACATTCATTGAAAACTAGCCTACAACATTTTTTTCTAATAAGGAGATAATATTTATGTACAGTAGGGTGGAGCGAAAAAAAATTTTTTTTGAAAATCAAAAACGGGTTGGTGCCAAAAGTTGCCTTTATACTAGTACATCAACTGCGTGAAATTTTACCGCTGAAAAAAAATGGCTTGAGTCTGCGCTTTTGTTTCAAAAATCGAAATTTTGGGTAAAATTTGTCATTTTTTGACATTTTTTCAAAAAAATTAAAAAACTTCTACAGAGCTGGTTAGTATTTAAAAGTGTTGCTTAGGCCTTTATGTTTATCTGCTTAACATATTTAAACTATAAAACAATATGTTTATTCCCTATAGCTGGAGAAAAACAGACAACTTTTAGTAAGAAAACAGCATTACCACTCTATTGGGTCATATAACGAATTGTTGTTTTTAATACAGCTCTTGTTTTCAAAACTACCTTGGACATGCGTCGTGGAGGTGGCTATATTTCCTATACCATCCGGCCCAACTATTCGATCATCTTAGTACAGTGTTTTATTTAAACATTGATTTGTGATTTTCTTTATAAAGATTTGGCATGTTTTCGATGCTTCCACCTTGTTCATCAGTTCTTTGCATCCACATGCTGCTGTAACTATCTTCATGTATATTTTTACAGTTTATACAAAAAAAATGACAAGCAGAGTAATGTTATTAAAGGGATCTATTCGGCCATCTATTATATTTATCAAACTTACATTCAGTTGATGAATAATGATTGGAAGTTCTGTTACCTCAACATTTTTTCAGTCAATTGTATTTTTTTTTTACGTAATGATTTGCTTCAAAGGTGATTTCAGATATTTCAATTATAAGTATGCCATCATTTATTCTACTTTTGCATTTTTTATATGTTGAGAAGCGAGCTGTTTAATGTGATGGTGATCGTCAGCGAGAATTGCAATGAAAATTTGTTCTCCATGTGTAAAGCAACCGCTGTTGTAAATAACTTTTTTTGCATTAGTTTTATGCCGTTTTCTAAGTTTTTTCGTATCCATTTAATTTCCTATTAACTTTTAGATCCCCTTTTTATGAGTGGACAACATTTGATGGTGAAATGTCCTGGCCATAAACTTATAATGCATTGGTCTTTATGAGGGAATGGACGGATATCGACCATAAGTGATCATTTAAAATTAGGAGAATTTTATTTGTCATTGTGAACCATTTTGCATGGGGTAAGCTTAGAATTGTCTATATGATATTGAATCATTTGCTACTTCAACTCCAGTGAATTTCCTCTGCGTCAATTATTAGAGAAGTTGATATAAAACGTTTTAAGCTACATGGATTCACTGGATCAATAAGGAAAATCTTTGTCTACGTAATGTTCACTTCCTATTGCAATTTTTTTTAAATATAAAATAGAGAAATTATTTTCTCAAATTGAGAAAAAGATACTCAGAACAGACTAGAAATTTCTGTCGGAGATTGCAAAGCTAATTCATAAGGAAAGCTATTTCTCAAAGAATGGGGAATAGAAATTTAGAAAACATCTCACAGAAAAGACAGCTCATAAAGTTAACAAAATTTTCCGCTTTATATAAGCACAGATTGGCAATCAGCGTCTATATGTTCACTCATCAAATCTATAATCCAAGTTTATACCGCGGGATGTTTTATACCAAATGTACTACACACCTAAATAATAGATCTAAAATCTTATTAGAAATTACTATTACTAGACTACGGAACAACATAGGAAACGACATAAAGCATACTAAAACTTCTTTAGAAATATTGTTGTTTTACACGCAAATTTTGTTTGCAATCCTCTGTGACGATCGTCATAATATTAAACAGCTAACTTCTCAGCATATATTCAATGTAATAGGTTCAATAAATGATGGCATACTAGAAACTGAATTCATACAATCAATTTTTAGGCAAATCATTGCATATAAAATGTAATTGATTGAAAGAATGCTGTGATAACAGAACTTCCAATCATAATGTACTAATTGCATGAAATTTTAATGAAGATAATAGACTGCTGACTAGGTTCAATTAAGAACATACCCAATACATTACTCAGCTTCTCTTCTGTTATACATGGTATAAAAATATACGTGCAGCAGGTCACACCAGCATGATTCAAATCATCCAAAGTCTATGAATACAAAGAAGAGATAAATTACTTTGATATATAGAAAACTTATACTCGTCTTCAGGAAAAAATAACAATTCAATACATAAATAAAACACTGGGCCTAGATGATTGGGTGGTTGAGACGGGTGGGATAATGCAAACACCTCTATGAGTTATATACACAGTAGTTTTGAAAGCAGCTAGGTAAGAAATGCATTCAAAAGAACATTTCGTTGTATGCTCCAATAGAGAGATTAATGCTGATTTTTCACAAAAAGTTGTCAGAATTGCTCCAATTATACAGACTACAGATATTGTTTTATAGTTTAAATATGTTAAGCAGATAAATATAAAGGTCTAAGCAACACTTTTAAATACTAGCCAGCTCTGTAGGAATTTTTAAATTTTTTTGAAAACATGTCAAAAAATGACAAATTTTACCCAAAATTTCGATTTTTGGAGCAAAAGCGCAGACTCAAGCCATTTTTTTTCAGCGGTAAAATTTCACGCAGTTGATGTACTAGTATAAAGGCAACTTTTGGCACCTACCCGTTTTTGATTTTCAAAATAAAATTTTTTTCGCTCCACCCTAATGTACAGCCCTATAAATGAGGTACAGAATTTATATTCAACAAGCAACATGAAAAACAAAGTTAAAGTTAAACGTGCATACCAAATTCTATACGCGTTTCTAGCAAATATTACCCAAAGACAATACTGTAACTACTTTTGTGTATTTTGTAAATGAACGACAAATGCTATGATAACTATATTCTGTCGTTATCATCTTGTTAAAAAATTCAGGAATTTATATCAGTTTCAATACATTTGCAATGGCATAATTTCACTTAAGTTCTCTGCAAACCATTTTCCCTCATATACCATAATGTAATAGAATCTTTACATTATGATATATGAGGGAAAATTATCACTATTATTTGTTAATTGTTTAATGGCAAATTCCAAAATTCTTTCACTGCAATTATGGAGCTTCAAAATATCGTTATATTATTTTATTTTTATTCTATTTGCTTAAAAATAAATAAAAATCCAAAAATTTTAAACATTTCAGTTTCAAATTAAAATTCTAAAGGAAATGAGTGAAAGGATTATATTATTAAATATATTTTAAATGAAATTAATGAAATACAAGAAAGTGCCACGGCTACAATATTTGGCGATGCGCCAAATTAGCATAAAAATACCAACTGCTTGATTTATCGGCACAAATGTCATATACGCACCACATTGGTGCGATTTTTTTCTGATGCCAATTTGGCGAAAACTTCGTTTTCAATGCTAGTACATACACATTTTTTAGCTCTTTTCTTTTATTTTAAAAAAGGAAACAATAATAAATAAGAAAAGTTTTATTAATAATTATAGAACAAAAACAATTTATATCATTTAACAAAAAAAGAAAATAAAAGTAAAATAGTTTACTAAAGAACAAACAACAATTGCCGGGTTATCATGTGAGGCATATATTTGCCTTTTTGTTGTAATCGCGCTAATCTGGTGTGTATAGAACATTTGTGTCTATTTTTCTAGCAGAATCTTCAAATTTGACAAAAAATTGAGCAATTAAAATAAATTATGAATAAAAGCATTATGATTTAATGCTTATTATACATTTAAAGGAAGACCAAACTGGTCGCCAAGGATGGCTAATTCTTTTGAAGAACTCTGTGAATGGACTAATAACCAAACATACCTCATATGCAATATCAAACATGCCTTGGTGATCCTAAGAAACACTTTTCATTTACATGAAAATCCAACTATATTTACGGAAGTTAGAGGCATAAGCAAGCTAAATGCATAAACCCTATTCAACTTTGATAAAAGAATCATTAATTAAAAAGGGGATTTAAATCGTAAACTTGAAAAAAAATTTCTTTTTGAAAATAAGTAAGATTTTGCTCAATTTGAAAGACATGTTTTGTTTCTCTAAAATATCTAAATTTAAGAACTCTTTTATAATTTTTTTTTGCTTACGTTATTATTATTATTATTATTTATCCATTTAAAACATATTCATATAAAGGTGAAACATCTAAAAAGTCTAGAAAATAAATGAAAATATTTCTCCTATATTCAATTTATAATCCATGGATTATGGTATTATTTTTTTTTTAATTCTATCATCAACATTAATTTTTATTTTCAGTTAATTTTTTTCTCCTACCAGTGCAAAAATAAGTATTTCAAATAAAATTAAATCACTTCTAAAATATTTTCTCTTAAATAAAGCGAGTTCAAAAAGAACGTTCTATTTTTAGTCTCTGTGGAGTTTTTTTTTAATCATTTTTTACTAAAAAGAAAGTAATTAAACACGCTATTTGAGAAGCAATTTCCAAGTTTTTTCCCTTTAATTACAGAAATTATTTTTAAGAATTTCGATAATAAATGTTTTTTTATGGGGTTAAATCAAGCAGTAATATATCTAAGATTAGGATTGTTTAAAAAATATTTTAATAGACTTTAATTAAAATGCAGGAAATTACAGTAAATTTATGTACCATTTTATAATATTTGGACACCTTTTTTTGCACAAATCGTCGCACTGTTGCTGAATTGGGGACAAAAAAAAAGTCCCCAGATTGTTTGATTGTCATCGCATTTTAGATGCGTTTTGATTTATATAAAATATGCTTTAAAAAAATATTAACCGACTTCAAAAAAAGAATCAAGCTTGTCGGCAACTTGGCGCTAACACATATGAATGCATAGTGTTAACATGCTTATGATTTGAAAACGGTTGCAACAATGAAAGATGATTTGCGCCAAATCGTTATTTTTTTTTAATCAAATTTACATTTTTTTTATCGAAAAAAAATTCTAATCACCAGAATTTAATGAAATTAAAATGGGACCACATGGGTGTGTTATACTTCACTGTAAAAAAAAACGGACGATTTTACGGAAGTATTACTGGTAATCTGGACGCCAGTATAATGTACTGTTTTTTAACGGAAAAACTTCCGTAAAATATTCCATTTTTCCGTGTTTTTTCTAGAATTTACGGAATTTTTTCCGTTAAAAAACAGTATATTATACCGGCGTCTAGATTACCAGTAATACTTCCGTAAAATCGTCCGTTTTTTTTTTTACAGTGTTTCAAACAAAAAAAGAATTATCAAAATCGATTCATATTTAAAGAATTTGTGAGTGAACAAGAAATACATACAGGTCGATATCATAACATCCTCCTTGAAGTCGGTTTATAAATACATAGCATCTATAGTCGTCGTTCAGTCCGTCTGTCTGTCCACTGTTAAAAAAATCCGTTAAATTTGCGGCGCAGCAATGTTGCCAACAGTTTTTGCCGTAAAAATTGCAGCAAAATTAGATGTAATAGAAAAATTTACATCCAATTTTACTACAATTTTTACGACGGAAACTGCTGGCAACATTGCTGCCAGCAGTTTTTGCTGTAAATTTAACGTATTTTTCTTTACAGTTTCCGCATATAACAGAGTGTAAATTACTCAACCGTATCGTTTGAAATTTAATATTTATAACTGTTGAATAAATTTGTAGAGTCATTTTAACTTTTATGAAAATCGGATGGTTAGTTTAATAACAGGGACGATCAAAATCATTTCATTACCTCACAGTCAATGGAAAAAAGTGCAAGTGCATTTTGCCAAGATTCAAGTGCATTTTAGTGATTTTATACTACAATAGAATTGATATGCTTCCATGAAGTATATACTAAAAAATACATTCTGCACAATCTATGGTGCGAAGAATATTTGTTAATAATTTACAGAGCTACACAAAAGTATTCGATTACAGAATAGTATAGGGGTAAACACTGTTTGGAGCGCGTTTTAAAATTGCTTCATATTTTATAAAATTGACGTACATTTGTAATGTTTATTGCAAATTACTTCCTGTGTAATAGAAAGCAGATAGTATTTAAAGTGACACACAAAAAATTTCGGCACTATATTTCTCCGATGTACTGCATACTATTACATCAACATCTGAATATTTTTAAAACATTGTGATTAAATGAACGCACCTCACTTGCTACGTTAGACTTATTATCTTTTCTGCTGTCGAACCTTCCTCAAAAATAAAATATATAAAGCAAATGAAAAACCATTCGTTGATACTTAGCAGTACATTAAAACGTAACATTTAAAAGTAATGACCTTTCTAAACACGTGCTTGAAGAAAGAAATTTTTAATTTAGCTCTTAGATTTTCTTATTTTTCAACAAACATTTAGTTTATTTTTAATATTCACCTAAAGTTATTATACATGCCAATCTCTTGATAATTATACACATTTTAAAACCTCTTTCTGTCTAAACTTTTACTGTTAATCTGGATTAAAATCTTACAATAACTTTTAATTACAAAGTGTCGCAGTGTAATTAACGGAGTTCTTAACCAGAACATTTTACGCTACGCACTTTAAATTTTTAATATTATTAATTTGCTCGCGTCTAGATAGTAACTCTGTAAAAGTTCCATTAATAATTCTGTAGATTAATCTCCTTATCTCTCGCTCTCGGTAATGTGAAAGTAAACTTTGATGACTTCTTTTAAATTTAGTATTAGATATATTTTAGGCGAATAGATTTAGTTCTGACGTTATTTTAATTACATTTCAGATCAATTAAAAATTTAATAATTGAAAATTAATGTAGATAAAAGGAATGCATTGGAATTTTGATAACTTCTTTTATACCGCCGACGCACATAAATAAATTTATATACAGTGAAACCTCTGAATAAGGGACACCTATGGTACCGGAAATTTTGTCCCTTAAATAGATTTGCCCCTTATTCGGAGTTTTTATTACACTGAAACTTCTAAATATGGGACAGCTATGGGACCGAAACTTTTGTCCCTTAAATAGTGGTGTCCGTTATTCAGGTGTCCTTTTTGGAGGTTTCACTGTATAGTATAATTTTTCTCATTCACATCTTTATATTTTGTTTTCTCTAAAAAAAATAATAAAAGACAAAATTTATCAAAAAGTATATCTTATCAATTAAATGGCTTACATAGTCAAAATCACAAAACTAAAATTAATCAAACATTCGAAATCTTACATATATCATTTCAACACTTAGTTACATTCAGGGAAAGAAATGTATGAGATTTACTACAATTATAAAATACAGGGTATAAACAAAAGTAAGTTCCGTTTTTGGTTTAAATTACGCGTTTATTTAGGAAGTTATATACAAAAGGAACATTAATATAATGTATTGGATATCTTTATTTTTTTAACTTTTAAAAAACGCAGAATTTCAGTATGGTACTTTATAGATGATTTCATCATAATTTTCTAAATGTAGTTTTTACGATTACTATTTTTCCTCTACCTTGTAACTCAGATTTACCACTTATATTAAGTAACAAATTATGGGATTTAAAAAAATTAAAATTAATGCATTTTTTATAAATGGAGTACATAATTCGACTCATTAAACTTTTCGCTCTCATATCTTCCCGAAAAATAAAATATTCAAAGCAAATACAAATTCTTTCGCTGATACTAAGTTGTACAATAAAACGTAGCATTTAAAAGGAACGAACTCTCTAGACACTTGCTTGAAGAAGGAAATTTTTTATTTAGTTCTTAAATTTTCTTATTTTCAATAAACATTGATTATTTTTAATACGCACCAAAATTTTATTCTATGCGGTAGTCTCTTGATAATTATACCCATTTTAAAATATCTTTCTGCCTCATCTTATACTGTTAATCTGGGCTAAAATCCTACAATAACTTTTAATTATAAAGTGTCGTAGTGTAATTAACGGAATCCTTAACCAGAACATTTCACGCTCCGCACTTAAAATTTTAATAATATTAATTTGTTCTTGTCGAGATAGTAACTCTGTAAAAGTTCCATTAATAGTTCTGTAGATTAATCTCCTTATCTCACCTTCTCGGTAATGTGGAAGAAAACTTTGATGACTTCTTCTCTTAAATTTAGCAATAGTCATATTTCAGACGAATTAATTTAGGTTTCACATTATTTTAACTACATTTCAGATCAATTAAAAATTTAATAATTGAATATTAATTTGAAAGTTTAATATTGATAAGAATGTTGCATTGGAATTTTGATAGCTTCTATTAACACCGACGCACAAATTTATGCATAAATATATATTTTTTTTCAAATTCACAGCTTTCTATTGTACTGTTTTCAATAAAAAAGAATAACAAGTCCGTAAGTGTGATCGCAAATCGCACAGAAGGTTTCGTTTAATATCCCCTTCCAAAAACATTATCATTAAATTAACAAATGAAAATTGTCAATAGAATATTAATTATACCTTGCAAGTAATAAAATTATTAATAAAAGTAATATATTGCAAAGCTTAGCATACATTTAAGGGAGACCAAACTGGCCACCAGCGGCGGCTAGTAATTTAAATGAATAAGAATTTTATAAACAGGAAAAAATATTTCACTTTGCGTGTCACAACATATGATAAATATGATGAAATATGCTGAAATAAAAACAAATAAGCCTGTTTTTCACGTGATTTTTTTAATCCATTAATTTTTATTACATACATAATTATTTATACATATATATTTAAACTTGCGTGCAACAAGTAGGAGAAAAAAAACAACAAAATAATTATAAAAGGTAGTTATTTATTTTAATCATATTAAAAATGTTGATATCAAATGATCTAAATTATAAAAGCCAAACGTATCTGTGCGTAACGCATACGTCACTTTAACAACATTTTGAAGTTTGAAAGAAAATTTCTATTTTGAAATTTACGCTACTTCAATTTTTTGAACTTCTAAATATCGCAAATTTTCAATTTTTACGACATTGTATACGAAAAAAATGTTCTTTTAAACGCAATTAGTTTAAAAGTTGTTTTTCAATTCATTTCTGATGCATTAATTTTTTTGTAGTTTTTAATACCGATTTCATAATTGTGGCAACAGTACTCCATTTTTTTTAAAGTAAAAGAAAAAAACAACAGAAAAAGGAATTGATGATATTAAAAAATATATTTTAATTAAAATAATAGTGTTTTTCAAAATTTTATGATTTGCTGTGTGACAAGAAGTCTTCAGCTACAACTACACAAAATTTGAACGCTCTGACTTATATAGTTTTTGTGTACGGACTCTGTGACAGACAAATAGAGAGACAGACAGAGAACAGAGACGAAAAGTGAAAAAAAAAAGAAAAGAAATCGGCGGAATCCCGATAGATCATTTTTAAATAAAGAAAGAACATTTCTTTTATTTGGCAGTTTATGACTTTTGAGAATTTGGCGATAAAATAAAATTTCAAAAACTACTTTTTTGTCATATACTTTTTAAGGTAAAAATTATTCATGTCGAACTATTTTTTTAAATATTTATTTAAATAACTTTGGTTTTTTTGGTTTTAGTTTGTTATAATTATAGCTTTGTCATATATATATTTATAATGAAAGTTAACTATGAAATTTGATGAATTGAAACAAAAATTATATTAATTAAATTTGTTTCAATCTCAAAATAATTGAGCACTGTCACTTCATATGATACAATATAATAGATATATTAAACTCTCTCATTGTTTAAGTTTAAATTCATTAAATACCAATTACACGCATTCTAAAAGTTTATTAACAAGCAATTTTCAGACACATGAAAATCTTTTGCTTTTGGCGAGGAAAAATGCTGCTTGCCAAACCGCATGACGCTTTCGTCTTTTCATGACAAATATTCAAAAGTATTTTATTTTTTTACAGAGTATGTACTGAAATTCCACAGGAATTTTAACTGATCCTTTATCACATACATGAGTATTTTAATTGTATTTTTTCAAAATATTCCGATTATGCCCAGGATGGAGACCTTCCTTGTAAGTTCAACGGTCCATCCACATGGCAAAAATTTTAAAATAGAATTGTAACCTTAATATTCAACTAAAGTATTAAGTGTCGGTACTCGCTTTATTAAAAATTATAAACACTACAAAATTTGTATTTAGAACATTTTTGAAAGAATTAGTGATTTAGAGATAGTGCTATGGTTTTTAAAAAATCCTGTTTTTCGACTAAAAATCTCAACATATTTTCTAACCATCGTCTAGTCTGAGAGGAAAAACTTAGTATATTCATTCTTGATCTAAACTGAAAGGATTAAAACAATTTCCAGCCTTCCTCTAATTAATTCCGAATTCGGCTTTTTTTCCTCCCTTACCACTGGACTAATTCGTAAAAGTTTGAGACAATTTTTTGGGGAAATTTTTATGCCCAAAAAGTAATGCTTTCTGTTAATATTCTTTGCATGTATTTCTTTGAATATACACTGGTGAGCAAAAATTGAGGAAGAAACAGACAAATAAAAATCCGAATAGGGAAATAGAACGAAATGTTTAAATAGTTTTGATTACTTGTCCCACATTTTTACATCTTAAAGATCGTATCGTAATGATTTAATTTCGTCATTGTGAAACATTTCTACACGATGATAACCATCCCGTCCTTAATTTTTGCACACCAGTATATGTTACAGCATGGCCCACTAGATCTAAAGGCCTGTCTATTTGAGATTAATGAATGAAGTTTCCCGCCAGAGGACGCTGATACTTTGCCCAAGTTGTTCAGACCAATCATGTAAACCCTGAACCAAAACAATGACACGTGTGCAAACATGTGCACAGAACAGAAAGCAGCTTATTCAATGCTAATTTGGGCAAGGTTTGCGTCACGTGGACTTACACGTGGTTCAATGAAATGCTTCAGGGTTTGAAGCTGAATCCAGCTTTACTTTTTCGGCGGTTTTTTGCGAAATGGCTCGGCCGGTAATATATATAGTCGGCGTTGGTTACAGTTTACACTAACAAATGAAAGTTGAAGAGACACATTGTAATGCTTTCAAAATGACATTTATTTTAGAGACAAAAGTACAATCTATGTTCACTGCATAAGATTCTAATTATATAATATATTTGGAAACAAAATTACGTTCTTTTTAATACATAGTGAACAAGTGAAACTAAAATATGTTGTTGATCAGCTACTTAATTGATGGGAGTTGCAACTCCTGGAAAGCCTCCACCGTGGGAGCCTGTTCCTGGTTGAAACTTGTTACCTGAAAAAACATTTGTAAGTACTTAAAGGTTAAATATTCAATGTTATAAATTGAAACGATAATAAAGTATACGCATTAAAAGTCAAATATGAAGATTTTTTTCCTCTAAAAATATTCAGTACTTTATTTTGGAAAAATCTAATGAAACCAGAACACAATCCAGAATGGCAAAGACATTCATATTTTGTTTAAAATCCTGCATGTGCCCGACAAATCAGCTTAAAGCCTGAATTCCAACAAAGAAAAAAGATAATCAACTCGAGCTCTAAGTGAAACAAAATTAATTAATGCTGTAATACAGATAAATAGGTATACATAGTCAACAATTATGCATTCAATATTAGTTTCTATATCTACCCTATAGATATAAAATCATAATGAAACCAATTTATAACACGCTTTTATGAAACGAATGATGAAACGACTGATTTTCTTTTACGGAGTTTTCTCCAAAATTATCGAATAATTTGAAGTAAAAAGTTATTCATAAATTAAAACTATGCATTTCAAACGATTTATTTATGGACAATATTCATTTGACGCACACGGTGTAAAAGTAGCGCAGCTAACAAATTCGTTGCAATACATGTCATGAAACAAATGAGGCACATGTGCTCATAGATGAATATAAGCGTGAATTGCAGGCAGCAAAAATGCAGGTTGGTTGCGCCAAATATTTTCAATTTTTTCTGTACAAATTACTATTTGATGATTAAAAAATTAGTAAAATGCTTAGCTAATAAAATAAACGACTTAAATTTTAAAAGTAAATGAAAGTATGCATGACGGTGCATTAAAAAAGCGAAAATAATTAAATTATGTTGCTGATAAAAACTAAAACTCGGTCAAAACATAATATATTAGAGAAAAATTTCAATACACGTACATTTAGTGGTTTTAAATAATATTCTCAAGCAGATGGAGTTTTTTAATCTCTAAATTAAACAGAAGAATGTTGTGTATAGCGTCTTAATAAAAGACTAATTGGCAGCCATTTTTTAACCTTTACATGGGGGATCGGATAACATTTGTCCGAGCCCCAGGGTAAAGGTTAAACACAACCATTCTTTTTAAACAGATTTTGAAATGTATTACTGTTTTTAATCATATCCAAAGCAACCGTCAGCTGTCGAGACAGCAGCATATGAAACCTTGATAACCGAAAAATGTTCTATTCAAGACTGCATGCTAACACGACTACTAAAAGTGACTTTGTTCGTGATATCTTCGTATTTATTTATATATATATATATTTTTTTTTTTTTTACTTTTTTTTAAGAAAAGAAAATTTACCATATTTAGAACCCTGCACGGGAGTTGGTGGGCGTTGCACACAGGGGGCACGATCCCCTAGATTTCCTATAAAAAAGGAATAAGTATATTTTCATTAGCATTTAAAAGTACAATTTTTCTTCGTTTGGAAGTATTTTAAACTTACTATTATAAGTAAAATAAAATGTTACATGTATCCAATCATTCGCTGAAAACGTAAACTTTTTAATAGTGTCGATTTAAATTTGAGCACAATCACATTGCAGTGCGTGTCGTTTTTTAAGCATAACTTAAAACTAGTTGGTTTGCATTTTCGGATTCAAATATATGAAGTTTCTAACAATTTATATCTGTTAACCCTTTATATCTCAAATTCTGAATTCATGAAAATTTCATCTTTTAAAATAGGGTTATCCAACGCGGTGCCCTTCTAAGTTTTTATTATTATTATTATTATTAGGGGCGTATTTAAGTAGAATTCATTAGGGGGGCGTAAATGACGATTTTGCCGACTAACTTAAAATATATATGTTTATATCTTTAAAAGTATGTTCATCCATACAAAATTAATGCAATAATATGTGAGGGTAAAATATAATACATTTTTATACCTGCTAAGAAGGAAACATGTCTATAACGATTTTTTTTCTTTCCTATGCGATTCCGTTTTAGAAGATTTTACTGTATACCATTTTTAAGATATTTATATCTCCAATACAGAGATATACAATACAATACATAGAATACGGATTAATAGTATTAAGGATAACTGACACATTTACATACAACAAACAGCGGTTCATTTTAAACATAAACTACGTCATTTCTATATAAATGAAGATCATAAACGTTAGAAAAAATCTAAGGTATTTTTTTTTAATCAGAACTTCTCGATACAAGTAAAAATCACTATTTAGTAGAAATTCAATCGGACTGAGTTGGAATTTTGCGGGCCGGTTTCGAGTGAAATTCCAACTTCTTTTTAGGGCCGGGCCAAGATTTTTTTCAAACAGGTCGAGCCTGAAAATTATGGCCCGTGTGGATCTCTATCTCTAGTCTCTAAAAGAGATAAAAAAACCTTTTATTCAACAGACAGGTCAATTTTTCAATAATCGGCTTTAGACGTAAATAATTGACTAAATGATTCAATTATTCAACCCATTTCATTGAACTTTACCTATGTCACATCAGCTGCGGATATCTAGAAGATAAACAAACACCATCAGACTGAGAATCAGCTGCACGGATCATCACCACATCGAATTGACGGCTGAATTTTCAATATTCGCATATTAAAATGCAACTGGTCTGCCAAAGTCATCTTAGTGCCACCTGCAGACCTGATTTTCGTCAATGATCGATAGGTTTATCATCAAATTTTCCTGTATTAGAGCCAGAATTTCACTATGGGCCAGAATTTTCAGGCCCAGTCCCGACTCGAATGATAGTTATCTTGGACCGGCCTATCCAATGTAAAAATTTTAAGTTTGGTCCGTTTATATTTATAGTATACAGCCCCGCCCTGCGCGATCTGGCCCAATTCAATTTCTGTAAGAAAAAAAAATCACAATTTTGTCTTAACTACAATTAAGATTCCTTTAACAATATTGCATGCATATTTATATAATAAATTTACAGTATATACATCAGTATATTACAATGCGTTCGCACGACAGACAGTACATAAAAGCAACATTAATAACTACTTTTCCTAGACGTTTCAACATTCAAATAAGAATTCATAATAAATAAATAATAAAAATAATAATAATTTAGTTCAGAATACTTTTAAAGCTGTCTAATAAAAAGTAGATTTGTGAAAATATTTCTCCGACATTTATTAAAGTTTTCCCAAAACAAAAGGGCTATTTTTGGACACACTTCTGAATTAATTTATTTTCGGAAATGCATAAGATTGGCAGGTGTTCTCATTAGAAACTATTCAATCGAATGACGTTATTTATTTTTTGGTAAAGGCAATGCATCTTAGATAAAATAGTGTTAAAGAAAGCGTTTTGAAACGAATTTCCAGTTCCGACATCATGAAAAAGGAGAAAAACCTGAAGCCGTAACAAGAATCTTTTATTGTCAACCTTATATATATATATATATATATATATATATATATATATATATATATATAAATCATTATTGGATTCAAAATCGCTTCTATAGTCATGCTTGTCAGTTTTAAGCCTTTACAGTTAAAAGTAGTTTAAAAATGTGCTGTTTAGCAATACATTTGACCACCTTACGATATATTTCCAAAGATTACTTTAACAGAACATTATCGTTTTAAATATTTTTACAATACATGTTGTCTGCGCTATACATCCTGAGAACAATTAAGTACAGTTCTAGCCCGTCTCGACTTCACTGAGAAAAAAAGCAAGCTTGATTTCAGCACTACACGAGTCTGCTAAAGAAAAAAGAAACTCAGCTCAGACACCATGCCTGATGCCGACTTCTATGGTGGACATGCAACATTTCTGTATTGATTTATCAAACTAGCATCGGTTCATGACGAACATTTACACTTATTCTCCCGAAAATCATATTCATTGAAACTAGCCAATATTTTACCGGTTTTGCTTACTCTTTTAGATCGGGCCGGCAGGCCCACTAATTTTTTTTTACCGGCCTAGCTGGTCCGTTTAATTTATTTGCTGGCATGGCCCGTATTTTTCGTTTATCAGCCCGTTGATAAAAATGTCTTAATTCTGCCGACCCGACCCGTTTGAAAATTGTCTTTATTTCGACTGGCCGACTGCGGGCCTCGGATCAAGCCCGGGCCCGTGCAAGTCCCTATCTTGTACCCTAAGATATGAAAAACATAGACGACTGGGAGCAGGAAAACACAGTGATAAACCTTCCAATTGACCACTAAAATAGAGTTTTTGAGAGTTGTTTCTACCAAGTTATGGCTTTGGCAGATCAGTTGCATTTTAATATGATAATCGAGTTCTGTCCAATCCTAGAATTTTAGCCACAAACTCAATGAGGCCTGTATAGTGGCTTTCCTTTCCAATAAGAATGAAGAACATTTTTACTCAACTTTCCTTTCGTCCAATAAACAGTCTTTTTCGGGCGGTACATAGTCGCCGAAGTGTGATTGTTGCCACTCCTGGGTTAAGTCCATGCACACGAAAAAATTATGAATATCTTCACGGAAGTCGTCATCATCTTTAATGCTAGTTGATCTACTAGAACTCTACTCATCTACTGCAAATTCTCAGAAAAACTAGTCTTTCCCGAATTTTATTTTATTTTATTATATTTTTTCAAATTATTTTCAGCAGTCACGAGAAGTCGAAAAATGTTGAGACAAACTTCGGATTTTCGGAAGAAATCCTTTAGAAAAATACTAAGGATTGGTGTTTTTTAGTGTATGTTTTAAGTAAAAACATATAAAATTGGAAAAAAAACGGGTGTTTTACAGTTGTATCGATTGATAATGACTACCAAGAATTTGCCGACTGTCATCGAAGTTGCCGACATTAGGGGGGCGAGACGCCCCCCTACGCCCCCCCCCCAGTAGCTACGCCCCTAATTATTATTATTATTATTATTATTTTGGAGCCTTTTTGAAGGTTACTATCATTTTTCAAAAATAAAAGTCCAATTAAAAGGATGCTTTACTTAAAATCCTTGATATTTGCTTGAGAGGCTATTTTTAAAAGCTCTAAGTGTATTTCAAACAGAAAAAATTAAAACACGTTTAAGAAATTTAATCATCTCTTTTTGAATTACTTCATTAATTTACAGTTCTTTTTTATGAAAAATGTTATGAAAATTACGACGATAGATACTGTCAATAACTTCCTTAATATGCTAAGTTGAGAAATATATAAAAAAAAGCGCACCCCTTCATCTTCCTTCGTGCATAAAGTTCAGCTGTTTTGTTGTTGTTGTTATATTAATGCTGTTATACTGGTCTGTTTCAATTTTGTAATACTTATGCAGCGATATTTTAATCTTCACATTAGGGGCTCGAATAACATTTGCCCAAGCCCCAGGATAAAGGTTAAACACAACCAATCTTTTTAAGCTGACATGTTTCAAACGTGTTCCTATGTCTAGTCATAAATTTCCAAAGCAACCGTCAGCTGTCGTGACAGCAGCAGATGAAGCCATGATAACCGAAAATTGCTCCATTCAAGACTGAATAGTATCCCGACTACAAAAAATTATCTTTGCTCGTGACATCTTCCTTATTTGTGTATTTATTCATTTTTAATATATTTATTTATTTTTAGGAAAGACAATTTATTTTTATTAAAGACAATTTATTAAACAAATTTATTTTTATTTTAGGTTATTTTATTTTATTATATTTTATCTTTTAGGAAAAGACAAATTACCATATTTAGAGCTCTGCACGGGAGTTGGTGGGCCTTGCACGCAAGGGGCAGACTCCCCTATTTTTCCTATAAAAAAAAAAAAGAATAAGCATACTTTTAATAATATTAAAAATACAATTTCTCTTCATTTTAAAGTATTTTAAACTTACTATTATAAATAAAATAAAATGTCACCTGCACCCAATCATTCGCTGAAATCCTAGTTTTTAGTAGTGCCGATTCTAAGTTTCAGTACAATCAACTAGCAATTCGTGTCGTTCTTTAAGCATAACATAAAACTAGTTGGTTTGCAGTTTTTGATTAGAATATATGAAGTTTTTACTAATTTATATATGTCTGTATGCATGTGTATATATATTTATATTATATAACCTCCTATATCCTAAATTCTGAATTCATGAAAATTTCATCTTCTTCAGGACTGTCCAAACCCTCTGATTTTTTTTTTTTTTTTTTTTTCGCTTTTTTGGGGTTTACTAATGTTTTTCTAAAACAAAAATCCAACATAAAAGGATGCTTTACTTAAAATCCTTGATATTTGCTTGAGAGATACTTTTAAAACCTCTGAATGTATTTCAAGCAGGAAAACATTTAAACGCATTTTAGAATTTTAATAATATGTTATTGAGTTGCTTCATTAATTTATAGTTCTTCTCCATGAAAAATGTTATGGAAATTAAGACGATAAATACATGTAAAAATTGGCAAGAACTTTTTTTAATATGCTAAGATGTGAAATGTAGAAAACAAACGCACGTTTTTACCTCCCTTCGTGCATAAAGTTCAGCTTTTTTGTCGTTGCTGTTGTATTGATGCTGTTATACAAACCTGAGGTAATATTATTATGCTTATACACAGTGTTCTCGCTGTCGCTCGCCATTGCGCCAAAATGCGACTAAATTCTTCATTTGGCGAGTAAACAAGCGATTAGATTCGCCAAATTGCTAGTGCTCAATTTTTGCTTTTTCTTTCTTTTCCTTTTCATTTTTCATACATATGCATGTATGCATATTTTTAATATATATGTAGCGGATAGTTGAAATTATATTAGCAAGTTGGAAATTGCACGTGAAGCGCAGCAAATTAGGTGCGTTCGTTCGATAACGAAGTTTTAAAAATATTACTTTCATATATCAATCTCATAAAATGTTAAATAGTGAATTATAATTAAAACGCTCATCAAACAATGTTCTCCCTATACCGTTATGTAATGGAATACTTTTGTGTGGCCTTGTAAATCAATAACAAATGTTCTTTGCACCACAAATTAAGTAAGATGTATATTATAATATGTACTTTATAATTGAATATAAATTTTATTAAGTTCGCATGAGTGTAACACGATTAAAATGCATTTGAAACATTTTTTCCCATTGACCGTAATGTAACGGAATACTTTTGATTGTCCCTGTAATTGATCTATGCATCCGATTTTCATAAAATTTGAAATAACTCGACAAAATTATGTAATAATTATGCATTTTAAATTTCAAACGTATAGAATATATTTGAAACTTTTTCCCCATTGACCATAATGTAATTGAATACTTTTGATTGCCCCTGTAAACTGATCTGTGCACACGATTATCAAAAAATTTGAAATAACTCGACAGAATTATGTAATAATTGCGCATTTTAAATTTCAAACGATTAAAATGCATTTGAAACTTTTTTCCCCATTGACCGTAATGTAATGGAATACTTTTGATTGCCCCTGTAATTGATCTATGCATCCGAGTTTCATAAAATTTGAAATCACGCGATAAAATTATGTAATAATTATGTATTTTAAATTTCAAACGATTCGGTTGGGTAGTTTTTGCGTTGTTATATGCGGACGGACAGACGGACGGACTGAACGACCACTATAGGTGCTACGTATTATATAATTACGAACGCACCTAATAACAATCGTTGTCGCAGTTATAAAAACTTAGGTTATTTTAGAAATATTGAAAAAAAGGAAGTACATTAAAGGATTTTTTTTTTTTTTTTTTTTGTGCTACACGGCGAATCTATTTGGCTAATAATTTTTTCATTTGGCGAATGTTTTTCATTTTTAACTAGCCAAATTACTAACGTGGGTCAAATGTCAGCGAGAACAGTGCTTATACATAGATATTTTAACCTTTACATGGCGGATCGGATAACATTTGTCCGAGCCCCAGGGTAAAGGTTAAACACAACCATTCTTTTTATGCTAATTTTCAAAATGTTACTGATTTTAATTATCAATTTTCAAAGCAACCGTCAGCGGTTGCGACAGCAGCAGTTGAAACAATGATAACCGAAAAGTACTCCATTCAAGACTGAATGGTAACCCGACTACAAAAAATTGTTGCTGTTTGTGACATCTTCCGTATATATATATTTATTTATTTTTATTTTTATTTTATTTTATTTATTTATTTTTAAGTAAAGACAAATTACCATTTTTAAAGCTCTGCCCTGGGGTTGGCGGGCATTTTTCGCAGGGGATAGAGTCTCCTAGTTTCCCCATAAAAAAAGGAATTAATATAATAATATAATAATTAATTTAATATAATAATTTCATTAATATGTCAATATAAAAATTTTCTTCATTTTTAAGTATTTTAAATTTATTATTATAAGTAAAATAAAATGTTACCTGTATCCAAGTATTCGCTGAACACCTAGTTTTTAATAGTGCCGATTCTAAGTTTAAGCATAATAAAGTTGCAATTCGTGTCGTTTTTTAAGAATAACTTAAAATTAGTTGATTTGCAGTTTTGGATTCGAATATAAAAAGTTTCCTTGATTTTTTTTTTTTTTTTTTTTTTTTTTTTTTCTAGTACTTTGAATTTCTAGTGTGGCTGACATTTTGAAACTGTCTGATTTTTCTCACGTAATAACACGCGTGTTTATAAAACGATTTGGATTCAATTTGGTGCGTACATAATATATATCGATGTCTGAACTGAGTTCGTTGGCCATTTTCATCCACCATCTTTTTTTGAAATGGCGACCATTTAAATTCTTTTAAAAATTTTAAAATTAGGTGCACAAAAATTAGAAGTTAAAGAAAATTTCTCTTTTTTGTGTTTTATTTTCATAGAAAGATTCCAAAGCATTTTTTGTTTCATCTGTATCTTAAAAAATGATTGAGTTAGAGCACTTTGAATTTCTAGTAAGGCTGACAATTTTGAAATATTCTGAATTTTTGTCACGTGTTAACACTCGTATTAATGAACCGATTTGGATGTAATTTGGTATGTATGTAGTCATACAATTGTCTCGATCGAGGTCGTTGGCCAGCATCGTCCTCCATCTTGTTTCGAAAAGGTAACCGTTTATTTTTTTTTTTTTTTATTTAAAAATTAAAATTAAGTACAAAAATATTAGAAATTGAAAAATATTTTTCTTTTATGTGTTTGATCTTGATACAAAGATTCCAGAGCATTTTTTTTTTTTTGTCTATATTTTTAAAAATGTCTGAGTTATAGCACTTTGAATTTATAAAATGGGTGACATTTTGAAATATCTATTTGCCTGCGACAATACTTGGCTATATCAATCGATTTCGATGTGAGTGAGCATATACACAGGGCTTACTGAGATCTCGGTCAAGCTCATTGGTTAATTTCACCCATCATGTTGTTTTCAAATGGGAGGGACTTCATTATATCGCCGAATTTGGCTATAGAATATAATAAAACCCGATTGTATAAAGTTGATTAATTTCTCGAAATTCCCATTTATACTCAGTATTGACAGAAACAACCTTGATTGAATCTTCTATTACCGTGTTCCACTAATTTGAGCTCTGTATAGTTGAATAATATAACTTGACATTATTTTTTTATTTTATTATTTTTTTTTATTTTTTTTTTTTTTTAAGTAAAGAATATGAACGCTACCTCTTCCTACAAGTTTTCCTTCTTCCTTCTGGCGGGAAGGAGTTTTTTAACTTGTATTCATGAGAACATTGCGGAAATTTTCTTAGTGATGCAAATCTAATCTGATGAGAGCTTCAAAATTACTATGCTCAAATACATACATTTAATTACTTTTAGCACAGAAAAACTGTCGTCTCTGGAAGGAGCAATTTTTTTAAAAGTGTTAAAATTCATTTTAGGAAAAAAAAAATGCACCGTCCAAAATAATAATAATAAATAAATAGATAAATAAATAAATAAATATAATAAATGTTTTTAGCTATAAATATATAGATTTTGTTAATCAATACTCCCCGAAACTGAGCCGAAAGAGAATAAATGCAGGTGCATTTTCTGCAGGTGCATTTTCTGATGCAGTATTGCTTTTATGCGCATCACATCAAAAAATTGCATATTACATGGGGTGTGTAAATACAGGGTGTTTATAAAGTCCCGGACTCATTTTGATGTTTAATAACTCGTAAAATAATCGATTATTATTACCACGTCTGCCATCATTAATCTGTCCAGGTGCCCCAGGCAATGTATGTCCTAAACCATGATTATGATTGCCATGATCGCCAAGATTGTCATAAATGCCACGGTTATTATTACCACGGCTGCCATCACTAGTCTCTCCGGGTTCCCCGGGCAATGTATGCCCTAAAACAAAGAAAAATTGTGAATTTGATTAGAAATAACAATGATTGTGTAATACAAACAAAAATACAAATTTCATATTTGAAAATAAATAATTAATTTCTACTGATTATGAGTTAAAAATTATTTTTTCTTTTAATTTTATGTCATTTGTAAATGTTATTTTACATTATAGAGGATAATATTTACTACAATTTCCATTATAAACCCTAAAAGCAACAAATAATTAAACAAGTAATATTTGCTAACGCATTTACATTCGGTCAAATTGTCATATGTCTTTCACGTGCCTTCTATGCTATCTTCCTATCATTCACCGGTTGTCCGTATTCTATCTCTCGTAAATTATTACCATGCAATTAATATTTGCTATTGACGTTTACTATGATATGATCACAATTGAAATAGAAAAAAGCAGTAGCATTTTACAGTTCATTTATTGTGACACTCAAAATAATCTCGTAACATTATAGTCAGTGATAAAAATCATATTCGGTGTATTTTAATAATGTAACACTATTTCAATCATAAATCAATTGATATGTATTTAAGTGGTTCACTAAATTGTACTTTCGATATACTTATGTCGCTATCATTCATTTACAATGTTAAACGAAATAATTAGATTACATAATGCCCTAGGAGAAAAAATTATTTGCAATTTGTTTTAGTATTATTGCACTATTTTTACTACATTTATCTTTGCTTTATGAACATTATTAAGAGCTCACACTACTGACTGAAAAAGGCCCGGATGATAATGTTAAGTCTATCTATGTTCTTTTCAAATATTTCGCTCAAATTTTAATATTTGTAGATTATTGTTTTGCTTAGGATAGCTCAGGACGATCTACAACCAGGTTAGTTTTTACTTTTGTAATTTTGGTTATATATTTTTTATATTATTGTAATTTCAATTTCAGAACAGGTTCAAACCAGTTCCGAAAATTAAAGTATTTTCTCAAAAGAAATCTGAAATCAAAATCGAAAAAGTAAAAACTAGCCCGTTTGTAAATCGTTTTCAGAAATAATTGTCTTATGCAAAAAAAAAAAAAAAAAAAAAAAAAAAAAAACATGTAAAAGTATTAAAATTTGAGCGAGATATTTGAAAAGAACGCCCCCATTGTCTTAACATTATCGTCATTATCGTTCGGGTGTTTTTCCGTCATTAGTGTAGACCCTTAAGGTGCACTCCCAGACGCTTACTGTAGAATATGACATGTAAAACAATTATTATTCATTTTCGAGTACACATAAAAGATTTCAGTTAATGTATTATCTATAAACGGTAAAATCTGCAGGTAACTTTTCTGATGCGGTATCGCTTTTATACACATCATAACAAAAAAAATACATATTACGTGGTGTGTGTAAACTTTGCATATCATATGCTTGACAAAACAATTTGCAAGCATTACTGTGTATAGTAGTGAATTGCTTCCACATTTTTTTAAACTGAAGTATAGATTTAAACTTAAACTATATTTAATATATTCAGAGATTTTTACAAAATGAAATGTATCCATGTACAAAATTTTTGAAATAACCGGAAATATTGCCGTCTATGATTAGTGATGTTTTTGGAAATAAGTTTTCACATGTCCAGTACGTTATTTTTCATAATTATGTTAGAAAATTAGTCCTATACCAAAGTTCTGTTTAATGTGTATACAACATTGTAGATGATATAAAGGGCTGTTTAAAATTATTTGAGTGCCGATCTGTAAATTACTGGATTTTGCGAAGTTAAATTTCTGATTGTCTTATACTCTTTTAAATTACGCAAAACTGTAGCACACTATGCAGTGTTTGTTCAAATTTATAAACCATATGCAGCCATGAACAAACGAAATCCTGCGAATTCGGCTACAGCCTGTATTTTGTTTCAGTTTTATAACTTATTTTTAATATTCATATTCTATGTTTTCATGCACGATTTATTTATTTTTTGTTGTTGATTTCATAGTAAGTATTTTAAATACATAATTCAAAATATTTGATTTAGAACAGTCGAAGAAAACAATTTTTCGAAATGTTTTTGAATGTTTAACCGTTAAAGTTCCAAATTTTTAATGACTCTAAATTTAATTTTAAAAAGTTTATATACATATATATATATGCATATATATATTTGGAAATTGTAAAAAATATAATGGTTTTGATATAGGAGTAGTACAGGAAATTTTGAGAACTAAAATTTTCCATCATGAAACTTCAACAGTTCTTATTGGGGTAAAAGTTATCCATTTAAAACAAATTTCCCTTTTTTTAATAAGAATTAAAAAAATAAAAAATAATGCTTTTACAACATGCTAACGTATACCATCTATAACTCAAACATCTCATATAGCTTAAAATAGAAAATAAAGCCTTTGTGCACAAATGTTTAAAGATAGAAAACCAACGAATATAAATGCACAAATAAAGTATGAGAAGGTAGCAAATAGCTATTTCGAATCTACTATCGAGATTCTTCATCTGTGCAAAACTCAGCGAGCTAAAAATAGCAAATCTGAGCGAAGAGACAGAGAGACGCAAGCTTATATACCCGCTATGGGAACAATCCCGCCTAAAGAGAAGCAACCAATGAGAAGAAAGCAGCCAAAACCACTGGGTGGACAAGTAGCGACATCTAACGAAGAACAAGCAAAAACAAAAACTAAAAAGCGTGTGAAAAAAAAAGTATTAAATTAAAGATTTCCAAATACTTGGAAAATAAGGAGTACTAGATAAGTCATTGACTAAGGAATGAGAATTTTTTATGATGTGGTAAGCTTCCCAAAAATCAAAAAAAAGTATTAAATTAAAGATTTCCAAATACTTGGAAAATAAGGAGTACTAGATAAGTCATTGACTAAGGAATGAGAATTTTTTATGATGTGGTAAGCTTCCCAAAAATCAATTTTGATTTGAAAAATGATTTTTGGGAAGCTTACCACATCATTAAAAATTCTCATTCCTTAGTCAATGACTTATCTAGTACTCCTTATTTTCCAAGTATTTGGAAATCTTTAATTTAATACTTTTTTTTTCACACGCTTTTTAGTTTTTGCTTTGCTTGTTCTTCGTTAGGTGTCGCTACTTGTCCACCCAGTGGTTTTGGCTGCTTTCTTCTCATTGGTTGCTTTTCTTTAGGCGGGATTGTTCCCATAGCGGGTATATAAGCTTGCGTCTCTCTGTCTCTTCGCTCAGTTTTGCTATTTTTAGCTCGCTGAGTTTTGTAACTGATGAAGAATCTCGATAGTAGATTCGAAATAGCTATTTGCTACCTTCTCATACTTTATTTGTGCATTTATATTCGTTGGTTTTATATCTTTAAACATCTCATATAGCTGTCTATCAGTGTCAAAGACTTTTATTAAAAGCCCTTTTTAATGGTATTTTAACCCCTTAACTATTTCCTTTTTTTACGAGCACTAAATTGAAAATATGGGTTTATACCTTTTTTTAAGCTAAAATACTCGCAATATTTATTGTAAACATTTCTACCTTTGAATAGTATGCCATTCTATTTTTAAAAAATTAGTGGTGTCATAAAAGCTTTAAATGATGAATTAAGCAAATTCGTCTTGCCCGAACGGCGTACGGACAAATCAGCTAAGTGGTTAAAGTACAATTCGGGCGTAAACAAAAACACACCTAAAGACGCATTATAATTTTAAAATTACTTCAAATGACGATTTGATACGAAAAAAAATATCGACTTTGAAATATGATTCATAAAAATTTCATGAATTATTTTAAATTGAACGAAACCAAGAGAAATTATCTGTGCAAAAATTTCGTTTTGCATGTGTTTTATTTGCTTTTTAAAATCGACTTAACCTAGCTATAATATTTTCTTTCTTCCATGGTTTTATTACTGAGAAACGTAGAACGCTGTGCTATTTTCTGAAACATCTCATCCATAATTTCATAGCTAACAATCAAGACCATAGAATCCATTTAGAGATCGTGAGTTAAAAGTGTTTTGGATGAAAATTTCACTTGCATTATCTATACATATATGGTAGATTTACATTTGCACGATTTCCTGTAAAAAAAAAATTTCTTGTGTAACTAGGGGGCTCTGTTCCTTTTGAGCTAAGCTCGTCAACCTCTATTGAAGCACCACAAACTCTAAAAACATGCTCATTTTATCGGTTTTTAAAAGATTGCAAAAACTTGAACTATATATTTTTTTTCTTTTTTAAGTGTCGATCTCTGTATAAATATATTTTTTTTTACTCATTTAGTTTAAATGGAGAATTTTAAGGTCTAATCAGCTGCTGTAAAACATCTATTGGTTATTTACATTTATGATTAAATAAGATCAGTTAAACAGTGAAATATACAAAGTCTCAGCCTCTGGTATTATTTGAACCACGCTATAAGAAAAATATTTAAGTAAGACATTTTAAATTTATCGTATAAATCTGATGTAATGTTCACTAAATTTTTCTTTCTCTTTTTAATATTTACGTGAAAATACATTTTTTTTTTAAGGAAATATTATATGAGTTATCTTAGAAGTCACAAATATAGTTAAAAAGATCATATCAAACTATAAATGAATATCTCGTTTAAATATATTTTTAATTTTAACTGTTTTGAAATATCATTAGGGGTTTTTAAATATGACGGTATGAATTTTACTTGCTGCTTTAAACGCACTTTAACGAATTTATTATTTTAAAGTTTACTTTATCTTTTTTATACTTACTTGAAGATACTTTTGTTGTTAGATAAGAAATAATTGTATTTGCTCTGCCTTAAAATTGGCAACAATAGTTTAAAAGATCATTTAGAACTGTGAAATGTGTCGGATAAATATATTTTTTAATTTAAAATGTTTGTAATATTATTGTTTGGCTATTTTAAATATGACGCAATTTTTTTCATTTACAGCGGTTAACGCATTTTAATGAAATCACTAGCTGCACCCGTCGAAACTCGACGGAAAATAATATATATTAGGTATGATATACAGTCAAAGATCTATAATCCGCACACCCATAATCCACTGTTTTCTATAATTCACGTTATTTTACGAATGTAAACAATGAAATAAACAGTTAAAAAATTTACAAATTAGTGATCCAAAAACTTTTTTTTAGAATTTTTTTTTTTAAATGAGGAAACAGTGAATTATGGGTGTGCGGATTATAGATCTTTGACTGTATATCAATCTTATATAGACAGTAAAATACTGAGCGAAATAAACAAATGCACAACTCATAACACATAACAAACAACATTAAAACAACTCATAAATTATTATGTTGGACTTTAGCTACAAATCTTTTTTTAATGCGGTTTCTAAACCTTAAATATTATTTAAATGCCAAACTATTTAGGAAGTTAATATTGTACCCCGGAAGACGAATTCAAAAATATCTGCATAGTTTATTTTTTCTCCATTTAAAGATCACTTGATAACTGTACAATAATTATAATATCAATGAAACATTTTAATTATAATAGAAACAGGGACTTACTAAACTGCCTATGCCTAACCAACCCAGTACACATTTACAGCACTTGCAATAAATTTAATTTATTTATCGGTTTGTATCCTCCATGAACTTGTAAAAATTAATTTTATTGCTATGGCAACGGAAAAAAAAGATATCTCTGTTATTAAAAAGAATAAAATTTTTGTATTTGTTGCTGAAATGCAGATTTTTTTTCTATTTTAAACAATAACTTAATACAATGAAATGATTTTAATTATTTTTTGATATTATGTAAGATAGAAATATAGTAATACCGCCATATCACAGGTTTTATTCTTTTTTTTTTCTGTAATATGACATCATTTACACCTTCAGAAAGACTCATCAGACTCATCTTTTCTTCAATAAAAGCGTGATTTATGCAGTTATTTAAGAATTCTTTAGTTTCATAAAATATTCAATATAATTAAATAGAAATGGCGCAGTTTATAGAAATATTTTCATTTGTGCACACCACGAACCTTTAAATTAATAGAAGTTCACTTTATTTAGATGCAGGAATTAAAGTCAGTGAATATGACATCATCACTGACACAGCTATAACAATGTATATTATATTCATGGAATAAATTTATCTGGTTTCTGTATGACGACATTTTCTCCATCGACAAAATTTCACTTTAGATAGTATATTTTATTAAAGTTTATCTTCTGTTATTTTACTTACATAATACTTAATAATATTACTCAGTAAATAATCTGTCTATTGCAGGGGATAACTATGTGCAATCATTTTATTATGATTAAATTTAACGAAAACCTCTATTTATTCATTTTTGTTTGTTTGTTTGTTTGAAATGCGATTATACATTCACCGATGAGATCAAGCTCCTGATTTTTGGAAAATAATGAAACAAAATAAATTTTGAGAATAGCCTAACCTGTTGCCACTGTTTTAAAGAAATGTCATGAAAAAGCTTTTAAAATTAAAAATAAAATATAAAAATTGAAATAAATTAAAAATTAGCCAGAATGGGCACATCTACTCATAAACAGCTTTCATTTAAAAAAAAATAATTATCAAAATCGGGCCAGTAGAAGGCTCAGGGCTGATGACCAAAAAAACAGCCAGGTGTTTTAAATATATAGATTATTTTAGAATTTTCTTTCTAATTTAATATTCTCGTGTAAATACAGCTTTGTGACGTAATTTTCAATATTTTTCACCTTTTAACTCGTAAACATTTAATTTTCAGCTGAAAGTTTTTATTCTGTTTGTAATGTACTATAATAAAATATTATAACAAAATTTTAATTTTAAGGAAAATTTATTCTTTGATCATTTGAAAAAAATTTAAAATAATAAGTATTTCTAAAATATGTAAATAATGTCTCTCAAAATCCTAAAAATTTGAATTTAAAATGATAATAAAAAACAAAAAACGAGTCAAATTAAAATAACAAATGCAGTTTACACATCGGAAACTTCTATTGTATAGTTTTAGAAAAAAAATGAATAAATTCTTATGTATAGTTTTTGCTCCTATAAAACTTTTTTAGTGTAGCAATTTTGGCTACTTTAAGAATTAAATATCTTTTTAGATAATTCTTGAATTTCAAAATTGCATGCATCAATGATTTTAGTAAACATTTCTCTATAATATTATCCAATTTCATTTTTTTTTAAGTACAGTAGTTTTCTTAATAATAGCTAAGAAAGACCACCGATCACAAAAAATTCATTGTCAACGGTGATAAAAGTATTATTTACATTTCTTTTAAATATAGAGGTTATTATTTATTTATTAACATTTTATTAAGATTACGTATGACTAATTCTGAAAATTTCACAAGTTTAATATGTACATTATTATAGAATATCTATTTATCACCAAATCGACATATCTGAGTATACTCGTGGAAGCATACGTTATAAAACTATAGCATACGATAGTAGCGCGAAGATATCAATTTTGGTATCATATCCATTAAAATTGCTCAACCTACGTTTATTTTATCAGGGAAAAAAGAATCTTACATTCTCTCCGGTAAAAATACAGTTATGACTTTTTTCTCAAATAACTGAAAAGAATCTTACCTTGAATACATCCCATGATGGCCAGAGTGATAACTGCAATACGTAGAAAAGCAGACATTCTTGTAGCGTTTTCAATTTTATCTTCACAACATAGAAGCAAGGTGTAAACCCAAAGAAGGATTGTGCTTATATATGGTTTTAAAAAGTCTAAAATGTCATCTAAAAGTTAAAAAAAAGAGGTCATTCATTTTCTAATTGAATTCTACAGGTGATTGAAATGTCTTTGTTTTTTAAATTAATATCAGTTTACTTCCTTATTCAATTTTGTTACATATGATAGATAAGTTCGTTGTTTTACTTGTACAACGCAATTTACAAAGGTGATTTACCACTCGTAAGTGCCAATCATTTGAATTCTGCTTTTATTATTTTGGATTCTATTAAATAAAGAAATGAAGCTTTATATAATTTAAAAGGAATAGGCATCATTTTAATATATTCATCTATTGTCAATTGTAATAACTGAAAAATAAGTCAAGAAAATATGTCTATCAAATTGCGTCTTAAACTGTCTTGTACTCATCAACATTGTTTCACAGACTACTTTTATTTCTCCTTACCACACACACAAATCGTTACATAATTAATTTGGATATATTACTATGTTTTCGTTTTCCCCACAAATATAACTAAACTTAAAATCATTCTTAAACAACTTTATGCTACGTTACACGTAAATCTGTAGCGTTAATTTCACAAAAAAAATTGTAACTTGAAATTTTAAAAATAAACATACAACATTTACTTGTAAATTACCATTCTCCTTATATTTCAATATCTTCTGTATTTCACTATTTTGTTTATTTCCAATAGTCGCTGTATAAGGAAAGACTACTGCATGTTATGCTATTTTTAATACTTTCAAACACAGTTGAAAAGCATTTAAAAATTCTTTTTATCTTCCTTTCGTATGCCTATCTGCCCTCTGTCTGTCTGTAATAAATTTACTGAATTTTCATAAAAATTTTATGCGGTAGTCAGAATTCTTGTAGAATGTTAGATAATGAAAATGAGATGTGTAGCATATATAGCATATATAATGTATAGTATATAGCATATATAAACGAACTGTACAAACAAATTCTATTACATTACGATCTAGGGCAAAAATCATCTGCGGTGAATTTTAACCTCTTAGAGACGAGCGACACACATACGTGCCGCAAAAAGGCTTAAAGATTTATCTCCACCAGTGAAATTTTTATGCGAAATTTGCCCTATTTAATTGGAGCATTTTGTCGATTTAATAAGGGACAAATTTCTCTTTTCAAAAACCGGTGCCATCACATTAAAAATTTCGTAAAAAGCACCCGTCACGAAAGGTTAAAGTTGCTATGATGCTTTAAACATAACGAAATGGCTGAAGTGTATTTCCTGTATTTTACGAAGTCGCAGAAAGTAATTTGATAAAAGAAATGATTAGGTTTATAATTTTTGGAAGTGTGTCTTCTTCCTGTGGTATGTATTTTTATACTGATGAAATTTAGAGTACATTGGGTAGTGTGTATGAATTCTGTAGCTTGTAGACATGGATATTGGAGAAACATTGCGATCAATACCGAATATAAGTAGCAGTGTCTCTAAAAATGCATTCATGTTCAGTTATGTTTCAAGTTACATAATCATGTATGTCAGTTTAAGCTCGAAAATAAAAGTAAAATTATGTTAGTATCAAAAAGAATTTTCATGATACAAGCCTGATGCATGATTTTTTTTTTTAATTACCTTTTATTTTAGCCGAATTCCAACACAGGAGAATGTACAATTCCGAGCGCATATAACACATAAAAAAACTGTCCAACCGCATTATTTGAAATTTAACATATATAATTGATGCATAATTTTGTCGAGTTTTTTCAAATTTTAAGAAAATCGGATGCATAGTTTATCTACAGGGGCAGTTTTCCGTTACATTACGGTCAACTGGAAAAAATAGTTTTGAGTGCATTTTAATGGTGTTTCATTCGTTCATTCTTAATCGAATTGATATGATCTATGAAATACATAATAAAACATACATTTTATAAAATCTGTGGTGCAAAGAATATTTGTTATTAATTTACAGGGCTACAAAAAAGTATTCCAATGCATAATGATATGGAGAGGGTATTGTTTGGGGCGCGTTTTAATTGTACTAAATTATTTCAAATTTTATGAAATTGATATGCTGAGGTTTTCTACAGGTTACTTCCTGTATAACAGAAAGCAGATAATATTTACAGAGACACATAAAAATACTGTATATTATTACACCGAGACCTGAATATTTTTAAAACTTCCTTATAGTACGAACGCATCTCATTTGCTATATTTGACGCGCAATTTTCGACTTGTTTTCTTTACAACTATATTTGGTACCGTAATAAAAGTAGCGCCATATTTAAACTTTATCTGACGTTTTATAAAACTGATTCAGCATAGTAGTAATCTTTTCTTTTTTTCAGTGAAGCTTTAATAATCTTTGTTCAAAGTTAAAACTTAGAATTGTGCTAAGCGCACTTCGAAAAGCGGTTGCAAAGTTACAACACCACCTTGGTCTATGCCGCCTTTATCCATATAGCTTTTTAATTAACTTTTAACGGCATGGGAGGAGTATTAAGAGATCCAGTCGATGCAAACTAGTCGCGAATCCCATACTTTTTATGTGACTAATTCTGTGAAACACTGTAATAATAAAAACTTATGTCGTGAAGGAATTTTTCTTTTGTTATTAATATAAAAGTTAAAAACATACATAAAATTGCTTAAAAAGGTGTATAAATGATTTACAAAAATGGTATATACTCTGATATATTTCAAACGCACACGCGTTCGTTTTCAAGGTGGGGAAAGTTACTCTTAAGTCACCCTTGAATCCATTATTAAAGCTTTTCACTGATACATTTAATTTAATTTCCTTTTCTTTTTGTATAAGCTTACACACTACATGGACAAAGGTGACCGGCCACTTGCGATTTTAGGCATTTGTTAAATATCTAAAAAAATACATGGGGAAGAATCCTGAAACTCTGAGTGTGAAAACATATTACACGTTATACATTTCCGTGAAGATTTTTACCCGAAACTCCATAGGGGACTGTCAACAAATTGAAAAAGAACGAATATCTTTTGGATAACCCAGTCAAAACTAATGTAACAAAAGCATTCAAACTGTAGATTATGATTAAGTGGCTTATTATAATAAACTGTGTTCATATGTATGTAAATTTTGTAGCAACTTTTGTAAAAGACTGACAAGCATATCCTGAAAATTCTGAAAATGATCATTGATAGAATAAGCTCAAAATCCCAAAATGAAGCAAAAAAGATGACCATTTATATAGTGATTAGTGTCAATATAAAATGCATAATGCGGTACGTACTAATATTTGGATACAACCTCTTTTTTTTTTTTTTTTTTTTTTTTTTTTGCTTTATTTTGAAAGCAGCGGATTTTGAGCTTATTCTATCAACGATCACTTTCTGAATTTTCAAGCTATGATTTTAAGACTTTCACAAAACTTGCTCTATACACTCTTGCTCTATAGTTAACACAAATTGTAAATGGAATTTTGATGGCAATCACACATGCGCAATGAAAATTTATTTAGTAAACCTGCTCATTTTTCATACAATTTTTATTATTTTTTAATTCTGATTACAGCGCATTGTGTATAATGTTGTTTGTCATATTTTCCTAAAAGAACCTTCTTTTATATTAAGAACTCTATAAATTATATGCAAAAAACTTGGAAAATTTGAAACTGTTTTTATAAAGACCTTAATTTTTTTTACAAGTATACATGCTATCCACATAAAAATTAACGCAGTTTTAAAAATAAGCCACTTCATCATAATCTACAGTTTGAACGCTTTTGCTACATTAGTTTCGACAGGGTTATCCAGAATATATCGTTCTTTTTCAATTTGTTGACGGCCCCCTATTGATTTTCGGGAAAAATCTTTACCGAAATGTATAACCTGTACTATTACGTTTACGAACTTATAGTTTCAGTGTAATTCCTCACGTATTTCTCTAGATATTTAACAAAATGTCTGAAACCGCAAGTGGCCCGCCACCTTTGGTCATATAATGTATATTAAATTATAGAGGAATTTGATTTTTTAATTTTCAGAATTTTCTTGCACATTAAAACATTGATTTATTAAAACTGTTTAAAAATCAAATGTTTCAATTTATAACTGGTTGTTGAAAGAATGCGCTTAATTTAAATAAGCCAAGTTATCACATTTTTGTTTTTTAGAATGTTAATCCTCAAGTGGATACTCTGTTTTTTTTTTTCTTTCTTGTGAAATAAGAAAATAATTTTGAAACGTTTTTAGTTGTCTTCTTTTATGATATAATCCCTTGAAAAAATATTTCTTAAATGTTCAAAAGCATAAAAGAAAAGGAAGACGATATTAAATGAAATAAGGTAGTTAGAGCTTTTTTCTACAGTGGGCAGCACAATCAGACTTACTTTCCCATTAAAAATAATCTTAAGATTATCTGAAAAAATTTACATTTTGTTCAGAAATTTTACATAAATCTGGAGAAATTTTGCAGATTTAGCTTTACCTTAAAAATATGAGCAAAATGTTTTAAGATATTCTTTAAAATATCTTAATGTAGAATGGGCCAATTGCCTACAGAATTTCTACAGAACTTTGGGCCAATTTTCTATAGATTTTCTGCAGTTTTTTTAGTGTGTGTGTGTGTGTGGGGGGGGGGGGGGGAACAGACAAATTGGAAATTTTTGATGGAAAATCAAACTGTATAGGTTACCATCATTGCTCCTGTGTCATCCTGTAATCTATTTGTCTAAAAAAGGCAGTTAGGTAAATGAAAATAATAAACAATGACGCCTATTTAATTTCTGTCAGCAATTAACGCTATATATTTGATATACTTCAGGCATTTTAGAAGAAAAATTCTTAATTAATTATCTCTATTAAATTATGCGTGACATATGTTTCAGTTCATTCATTAATATATTTTAAATGCTTACTTGATTTAAGCAAAAAGCAGTTGATTAGAGAAGCATTAATATTTTGCCCTTTCATCGATTCGTTCTTTTTATTATTTTTAATACTTTCTAATACAAATAAGAAGAATTTATGACTTCAGTTTAACAACATGTCTATCCATCTATCCAATCTCTGCCTCAAGAAAAAAGAGTAGAATTGATCTGTATTTTATTTATATTACAAAGATTTACAGCGATATGATCGGTACTGAAAATGAAGAGAGTAGTATTAATAGTACATTTGCAGGGTCATACACAATATTGCTATTACATTAGAATCTATAATGTAACTCGTTTGTATTGTATTTTAATATTGTTACACTATTTTAAACATTCTGAAATTGGTATACAGCGCTAAAATGCATTACAAGATTCTTACTATGTAATAAGACGGGAAGCCCATTCCTTGGTCTTGGGTCTATTCCGTCCCTTATAGCTCCTTTTCTACAAGATTTCCACGTAGGTCCTCTTCGCAAACCCTTCCGGGCTACTACAAGGATCGACTGCGTTTTCTTACTATGTAATATAGCGTGTATAGCATTTGTTATTCATTTACAGGGACTCGCAAAAGGAAACTGTTACAGCACCCTCTGTGAGTAATAATTGATTGGCGGACATTTCCATCTGTGCTTTTTAAAGTTAATTTAATTTTTAGATATTAGTTGGTGTTGATGTGTATAAATTCTGCACGAAGGGATTCGAATGCATTTACCCTTATTGCCATTCTCAGTAACTAGTGCACGAGAAATGTTATTTTGATTAAAATTTTTTATTGCATCTTGTAAATCTGGATGCTTTTGTATTAATTTCAACACTGCTGATTTTCCTTTCTGAAAAATAGCAGATGTTCCATCGCTGCCAGAAAAAGCATGGAGGAATGAAATGTATTCCCTGTGTCTTCATTTCAAACTTGTTGAAGAGTAAATTTTTTTCTCCACCTGGCCTTTACCTAGCTTGAAGAAAAAAATTCTAAGTTTGGTGGAGTTCGAGCAGCCATGATTACCAGTAAATCAATATCTTCTCCAATAATAACAGTGGCATTTTTGCTAGTTTTTGCAGTTTTGAGTGCTGTTTCAACAATGAGGACATCTGCGTCATCTTTTGGATGCTTGACACATACACTGATGGATTTAAATTTTTCAGAGAGCAAATAAATCAACCTTCTTTGGTTTTTTGCGTGGTACTGTCGCAGTCATGTTTTCATTAAAAAGAATCTCTGTTGATGTCATTTTCGAGCAACGACGAAATTGCTCCATGTCTTTGACACTTTTCTGAAGATTACTATAACCATCAATTACGAAAACAGTGCTTCGACCGTAGTGTTTTTCAACATAATTCACATATTTATCACAAATAAGAATGAAGGAATCACTTTGATGCCAGACTACTCGATGAAGCATATATCCTCCATCAACAATGTAGTTCGCTCTTTCAAAATCAGGATGGACATCTATGGGACTGAAGCTGTTGAATAAGGATGACTTTTTTGTTTTTCACATTCCAATTTAATCGAAAAGGACCACTGTGTAAAAAGCCAGTTCAAACTTCAAACATTCATGGAGCTCGTCGTAGGATCTCTTCATGATACAAATTCTTTGAAACAGCAGCAATAGATCTACAAATACGGTAACATCATGCACTGTTATGCGACTGTTCATTGTTTGAAGAGAAAGAACTCGTTCGGCACGTGAATTTTTGATCTCGTGAAAATTGCAACCAAACTTTTTTGCCATTATTGTTGCATCAACGTTCAGTGCATCATAGCAGTTTATTTTTTCCACATCACCTGTAACCCTTGTTGCAATGGACATAATCACTTGTATACTTTGGAAAGGATTGTGGACGTAAAACCACTCTGATACTCTGTTTACGTCTTCTTGGTCCCGCTTTATTCGAGATTCCCGTGCATCGACATGTTGTTCTCCACTTGCAAAGGAAACATCACAGAACTTTTCAATTCCTTCAGAAATGTTGGTTGCATTTACTAACCCAACAACAAACTTTGTTAAAACACTTTCTTTTGTGCTCCTTTCATGCACAAAGCCTCCTTGCATCTTTGAGAACTTCTTGAGTGACTGTTCAATTACCATATCACTTAAATTCCCACAAAAAAAATTGCCAGACCTTTTAATAGGGAAAAAATCCGAAGTAAATCTTTTCAAAGTGTCCTTATTCATTGAATTTTCCAATTTTTCCATGTCTTGTATGACCAACTGGGCACTTTTAGCGTACAAAAAATGTCCTGCAGCCTAGAAATATGGAATCATTCTTTTTATCGCTGTTAAATATACCCTTCAATCTCCCATCCTCTCTGCTCTAATAAATTCTTTGAGAATTAAAACCATGTCCAAATACTCAATTCATAATTTTGAAGTTGGCCCTCTCTCTTTTAAGTTGGAACATTTATCTTGAAATTTACTTTTGACATCACTAAGGATCCTCAATTCTTCCACCTCCGAAAATGAAGGTTTCGATTCATAAATGTCTTCGAGGTAGGTGCCCATGAATCTTTGTTCGTCACTAGACAATGATAGTGCATTATTAATTATTTCAGACAGAGCTGTTAGTAAAATTGTATGAGCTCTGACAGCTCTAGAGTAAACATGGCCTGATAACATTTTCTCAACCAAATAGGAAGCGTAAATATTGCTCATCACTTTTTTAAGACCACTTCCAGCCATGATGAAACCAATCGAACCGAGGAAGGACATGTATACATATGAAAACCTCCAAGTCTCACAATTATTTTCGAAACCAGGGAATTTTTATCTGTTGAAGAAACGATTTCCCTTGCTTTAATATAAATAGGTTGGTCAAACGTTATTACATAAGTAGTGTGACCATATTTGAGACCATCATCGAGAACGTACAGCAACGTGCTGTAAATGGTGTCTACTAGTCATATCGACTGTGATATTTGGCTTATGAGATTCTAATTTAAAAAAAAGTCGTTCTTATGAATAATGTGCACATAAAATATTTGAATTTTTCAAAATATGAAAACTGTTATAACTCAGAAACTGTGGTCGTATCAACTTGGTTCTAGTTTCATTCGATTCAGCGTTAAAAAATACTTTAAAAATGATATGTCACTTGCTCATACAGCTAAATATATGTTTTGCCCCCTTTTTCCCTCAAATCCCCCCCCAAAAGGGGGGGGGAGCGTACAGCAAAATGTCGGTTAAATAAGATATCGTTTAAAATGGCATAACAAAACCTTCTGTGAAAAAAAAAAACCTTTATTAAAAATTTTTCCAAAGAAAGACCCTTTTTTTGGCTAAAGTTACTGGACTACCGGGTGATCCAGAAGTCCCGGGACTTTTGAAATGCTAATAATTAGAAAACCATAAACGATAGAAGTATGCGGTTTTCACAGAAATGCTGAGAAACTTGTGGGATTTGTTTTTTCGATGAAAAAAACATATATGTTAGTTGCACTTTTTGACAGCAGGTGGCGCTAAAATTGATAGTATTGTTTTTATAGTATGATACAGCTCATTTAAAAGAACGAATTAGTGTCCAAGGGTTACAAAGTTTAATCATGACGCTCATGGCTTATAAGTACCGCCGTGAGCCGATGCAAAACAGCGTGCACAGTATCCTCAGAGCGGAAAGAAATTTCAGTTCATCGTGATATCACAAGTTTACTGCACTCACCATGAACTGGTGATTTCTACAGAGTATTGGCATAGAATCCTACCTAATTTACGATTGTAACAGACATTTGGGATCTCTTGTTTCTATTACGATCTTCCAATGAGCCTTTTTCTCAAACCTTGCTTACCATAGCATTTCACATTTGCAATGTCCATCGATTCTTTTGCAGTTTTAACTTGACGTATTGTACGATATGAAAACAACGCGACATGCAAAGATGTGTCTAAACATAGTGTAGACAATGTCTAAACACTGTAGTTGCTCATGAAATTTTGTATCAAATTTCCCTTACAATGCAATTTTATTTACCTTACAAAAAATGTTTGAACATAAACCACCCTTAAAACGAAATCTCATCACTATCATAGAAAAGAAGTTTCGCAATGAACACATGTGTCTATATAACGCATGGTATAGGTACATTCAGTCTTATACAACAGCGCCACCTGTTGCTAAAAATGGTAACTATATATATTTAAAAAAATTCATTCTAAACAAAAATCCCACATGTTTTTGAACATATATCTGAAAACAGAACCTTTGTATTATACATAGTTTCCTAATTATTAACTTTTCAAAACTCCCGAAACTTCTGGATCACCCGGTACTTCCCCTATAATGTATTGGATATCGGTATTTTTTTAATTTCTAAACAACGCAGAATTTCAGTACGGTATTATATGTATGATTTCATCAAAATGTAGTATTTACACTTACTATTTTTCCTCTACTTTGTTACTCAGATTTTCTACTTATACTAAGTAAATTATGGGATTTGAAAAATTAAAATTAAGAAACTTTTTTTATAAATGTAATACTTAATTTGACTCATTACACTTTTCGCTATCAAATCTTCCCCCCAAAATAAAATAATGAAAGCAAATGCAAAACCTTTCGTTGATACTTAGCTGTACAATAAAACACATCATTTAACCACTTAATCGTCGCGCCCGAGACATTCACGGGGCTGCAAGCTTCACGGCTTTTATTCAGAATTGTTTGATTCCCACCAGTTTTATAAAAAAGTGTAATTGGTTTTATTCTGGTATCATTTTACTTGCCATTGAATAAAATGAATATATTTTTTTCATTAAAGTGGTGGGAATAATGATTTTGAATTTTTAAACCGTAATTTAATGCGACCATTAAGTGGTTAAAAGCAACGAACTTTCTAGACACTAGCTTGAAGAAGGAAATTTTTTATTTAGCTCTTAAATTTTCTTAATTTTCGATAAACATTCAGATTATTTTTAATACGCACCAAAAATTATTCTATGTGGTAGTATCTTGATAATTATAACCCATTTTAAAATATCTTTCTGCCTCATCTTATACTGCTAATCTGGACTAAAATCTTACAATAATTTTTAATTACAAAGTGCCGTAGTGTAATTAATGGATTCCTTAACCAGAACATTTTACGCTGCGCAATTAAAATTTTAATAATATTAATTTTCTCGTGTCTAGAGTATAAACTCTGTAAAAGTTCCATTAATAGTTCTGTAGATTAATCTTCTTATCTCACTCTCTCGGTAATGTGGAAGTAAACTTTGATGGCTTCTTCTCTTAAATTTAGTAATAGTCGTATTTCAGGCGAATGAATTGAGTTTTGACATTATTTTAATTGCATTTCAGATCAATTAAAAATATTATAATTCCCCAGTAGCCAAACAATATTGGACCAATATTGGCTACATCTTGGAGCGATATTGGCACATTGGCATAATATTGGCATGAAATATTGCTCCATTATTGGGATGTTTACATTTTGCCCTTATTTAGCCGATATTTCCAACCAATATTATGCCAATATTGGGGTTTCATTGGAAATATTGCCAATAAAACGCCAATATTAGTTAAATATTGGAATTTCATTAGAAATATTTCCTATGAAACGCGAACATTTGTAAAATATTGGAGTTTTATTGGCAATATTTCTAATGAAACCCCAAAATTGGCATAATATTGGCTGCAAATATTGGCTAAATAATGGCAAAATGTAAACATCCCAATATTGGAGCAATATTGACATTTTATTGACATTATTTCCAATAGATGAAATATTGGTACAACGTTGGGCCAATATTGGTTTGCTACTAGGGTTGAATATTAATTTGAAAGTAATGTTGATAAGAATGTTGTATTGGAATTTTGGTAGCTTCTATTAACACCGACGCACAAATTTATGCATAAATGTTTTTTTTTTTTTATTCACAGCTTTTTATTGTACTTTTTTCTCTAAAAAAGAACAACAATTGAGTAAGCGTGATCGCAAATCGCACAGAAGGTTTCGTTTAATATCTCCTTCAAAACACTTTATCATTAAATTAACAAACGAAATTTTGCTATGGAAAATTAATCATACTTTGCAAGTAATAAAATTATGAATAAAAGAAAAGTATTGCAAAGCTTAGCATAAATTTAAGGGAGAGCAAACTGGCCACCAGAGGCGGCTAGTAATTTAAATGAATAAGAATTTAAAAAATAGAAAAAATATTTCACTTCGCGTGTCACAATCACAACATATGATAAATATGATGAAATATGATGAAATAAAAACAAATAAGCACGTTTTTCACGTAATTTATTTAATCATTTAATTTGTATTATATACATAATAATTTATATATATTTAAACTTGCGTGCAACAAGTAAAAGAAAAAAAACAACAAAATAATTATAAAAGGAAGTTTTTTATTTTAATTATATTAAAAATGTTGATATCAAATAATCTATAATTTAAAAGCCAAACGTATCTGTGCGTAACGCATACGTCACTTTTGCAACGTTTTGAAATTTGAAAGGAAATTTCAGTTTTGAAATTTACTCTACTTCAAACATTTGAACTTCTAAATATCGCAAATTTTCAGTTTTTACGCCATTGTATACGAAAAAAAAATGTTCTTTTAAGTTCAATTATTTTAAAAGTTGTTTTTCAATTCATTTTAGATGCATTAGTTTTTTTTGTAGTTTTTAATACCAATTTCGAATTGTGGCAACAGTACTCCATTTCTTTTAAAGTAAAGAAAAAAAACAACAACAACAAAAAAAAGAATTGATGATATTAAAAAAATATTTTAATTAAAATAATAGTGTTTTTCAAAATTTTATGATTTGTTGTGTGACAAGAGGTCTTCAGCTGTAAATACACAAAATTTGAACTCTCTGACTTATATAGTTTTTGTGTACGGACTCTGTGACTGAGAGATAGAGAGACAGACAGAGAACAGAGACGAATAGGGTTTCGTCAGATGAACGAAACCCTAATAAAAGGCAGAATTTATACAAAAGTATATGTTATCAATTAAATAACTTGCAAATTCAAAATTGCATCAGAGAACTATAATTAATCAAACATTCGAAATCATACAAATATCAGTTCAACAACTACAAGAAATGTCTCCATACGGGCAAACTCAAAAGAATCTGAAAAACAGAAATCTACTTATATAAATATATCTATATATATATATATATATATATATATCCCAGCAAAGAGAAAATTGCTGGCCAGCAGCAAGATAGGTGCTGGCAATGATGGAAAAGTGTTGGCTAATGGCCCACCGCTGCATGACCACTGCTGGACAACTTCAGTCAACTTTGCTGTTTGAAACTATCAGATAAAATTCTGATCGACTTGCACTTTATCTCAGGCGCTGGACCACCACACCTTGGAAGTGCACGGACTTTTGCAGTATTACTGCTGGTAATCCTTACCCTAGGTGGCGTTGGGAATATCGAAGACATTTTGTATCTTGCAATTCATCGTTTGGCAACGCTGTGATTATTTGGATTGGAATTTCATTTTGAAATAAGAACGCGGCAGCATTGTGTTCATGAAGATGTGACACGACAAAAATAAAAATATAAGCTTGACAAAGAAAAGTAAGTATACAATTTCATATGTCTTTTGTAAACATATTCATTTCGTAAACATATATCTCGTGTAAACAAATTCATATATCTCTTGTAAACGACATCTTTTACGATGAACGAATGTTCGTTACGAATGTTTTGTTTCTGAATAGAAATGAAAAATTTTGGCTCTTTTAAAATTTTTATTTTAAATGTGTTTAAGCTTAATCGCAACGATATTTTCTTTCTTTTACCATTTAATTTTGGAATTAAAGAGCTTTTTTACTGATATTATCAATTATTTTTGTATATTTAAATAAGTTTTATGCTTAAAATTAAAGTACAAAGTTAAAAAAAAATATTTAAATATTCACAGAAAACTTATCCTAGATTGATCTCTAATATGCAATTGTTAAATCTGGTTCCACTTTTAAGCTAACTTTAAGCTAATTATATGTGAAAATTATTATAAAACAGGAATATTGTGCTTGCATAATGTTTTAAGATGTAATACATACTTGGCAGTCTTTACGATTATACGTTTATTGATAAAAATATAAATGCTTCAAAAAGAAAAATAAGTTTTAAGTAGGAAAAAAGTTATTTTCTTGTATTATATCAGTGAAATATTTTGAATGTTCTCCAATACTTGCCAGTAAACATGGTATTTGTGTTATTTTATTTAAATGTTCATTAGTCATGGAAACTTTTAGCTTTTGGCCTGTAATTTTAAATTAATTGATCTATGCTTAAAGAGGATCAGTTTTAAAATTTAAGATTTAGGCTGTATTGATGAATATAGTTTTATTTTATTGACAATGAAATCATTCAAATGTTTCATTGCAATGTTGACTCAACAACAAAACAAAGCAAAACAAAACTTTATCTCTAAGGTGCAAAACAATATCTATATAATCTCTCTTTTGTTTAGTTCGTATTTTTTTTCTCAATCATCTCTTTGTATGTTGGTTATATTTACCATACAAAATAATATATTTGTGACCTCTATACAACATATATCTACTGAATGCGAAACTTGAATTTCATAGTGGAATTTATACCAAAAATTTTAAAATCTTGTCCAAAAAATTGTAGGCATTCCCGTTTAAAGAATTTCACTGTTTTTCGTTTTCACATTAGTGAATATAACCATATGTTTTGTACAATTTTCAAGTTTATGAATATTGCTTGTATGCTGCCCATCACAAATTTAGCTTGTGAACATGTATTAGCACGCAAAATCAAATAAAAGCAAATCCAGCTTAGAAATTAATTCAATTTTGTTGTTTAAGATCCAATATTTGGTGAAAATTGAAAAACAGAAACCGGATTAAAACTTATCTTTTTTTATTTTAACCTATACATAAATATAATAAGTATTCTGAGTTACATTTAAATTACTTCAATAGCATATTGCTATGTATATTAAAGTTAATTTTTTAAAAAACACACTTGATAATAGTGAATTAAGAAAAACTTTCCCCTTAAATATTTGAAGTCTCCTTCCATTTACAAATGTTAGGAGAGTCACTCTCCTCTCAAGAAAAATTAAATTTCAGTCATTGTTGGGTTTTTGATGCCAAGAAGCGTTTTTTGACATGACATGTCAAAAATTGTTGCAAAGTGTCTAAAACCTTATGCACATTTTTTAAGCCATCATTAGTGTTATTAAATCAAGCTAAAAACTGTTGAAATGATAATTTATGTTATATAAATTATTTTTAAGTTGCGAGTATAATTATTTTTAAGTCAATTCTCATGCTTTGAAAAATAGCAAAAAATATTCAAAATACTGTTTAATGCTTTTTGAAAGTACTATTTATATTTTTTTGCTGTTGTATGTTCAGTCTGTTTTTAGAATATATATAAAACAATATGATTTTATGCGTAAAAAAAGCTTATGCAAAGCTAAATTGGTTTGACTATTCAATGACTACAAGGAAAGTTCGCTTAATTTTAATGATTCCAAAAATGTTTGTTTTTGAACACAAACATAAAATATAAACCTGAGTTCCTACACACATGTTCTCTGAGTAATTAAATTATAATATCAAATCAGTATAATTAAGCATTCTAAAAATCGATAACTTATACCCAAAAGAATATCGTGGACAAGAGCCCCCCCCCCCAAGAAAAAAAATCAAAAATTTTCAGAAATTTTTTGCATTTTGAAACTATGATCAACTCCCGACCTTTTTGCGAATTTTATGATATTTTCGTGCAACTGAATGACATATTTTGCAAGTTTTTTGCTGCAAAAAATCATTAAAATTAAAGATTTTTTTTTCCAAAAACTGTTTGACAATTTTTTTCCGGCTATCGATTAACACAAGTTTCTTGCTATTTTCTGCTGCAAGAACGGAGTCATTTTGTTCCGAATTTTCCTAAAAATTAACACATTTGATTCCAAAAATTATGAAACATCAGTTATCTGCCTGGAAATTATGTTTGAATTGTTGGGCTGTTAACCGATTTGGTATAAGTTTTGAACCGAGCTGAGTCGCATATTTTCACAATCAATTTTGTTAGAGGATCACGATAGAAATTTTGTCGAAGCATTGTGAAAAAAACTCAAATTTTCTCAAAGAATAGCAGGAAAAAAGGGTGACCTTCCTCAAAAGATAGAGATAAAATGTGAGTTTCTTAGAAAGATCGCAGAGTACACGTGAATTTCGTGAAAACATCACAGAATAAATGGGAATTTTGTGAAAGGATCGCCATATAAACCCAAATTTACCAAAATTCCACTTAAAATTCACAAATTTCACAAAAAGATATGAAAATAAACATGCATTTCATTAAAAGATCGTAAAAGAAACAAAAATTTTGTTAAAAGAGTGCGAATAAATGCAAATTTTGTCAAAGGTTTTTCATGGGTGATTCTGAGTAATTTTTTTTTTTTTTTTTTAATTCACAGCAAATTTTCTGAAAAGATACAGCACAGTGTGAGAGGATAAGAGGGAAATGTACTTTTGACACTATTTATTCTGCGACAATTTGACGAAATTTACTGATTTTTCGCAATCTTTTGGTGAAATTATTGTATTTTTTGATGAAATTTGCCTTTTTTTATAAAATTTGCAGATTTTTTACGTTTATTGTAAAATTTCGCTGTTTTTTTTGACAATTTGTGAGGTTTTTGCAATTCTTAGATGATATATGGGAGTTTTTCGACACTTTATGCCGAAATATGCTCGTTTTTCGTGATCATTAGATGAAATTTGGAAGTTTTTAGTAATTTACCTTTTCCTGCGATTTTTTTCCCCCCACTATTTCCGTTTTTACTAGTATCCCTGGCCAAAATTATTATTCTTCTGTGAATCTGATGAAATTTGCGGATTTTTTGCACTATTTTTTTTTTTAAGAAATTTGCGTTCCCTTTGATAATCTTTTGATGAAATTTATTTATTTATTTATTTATTTTTATTATTATTATTATTATTATTATTTTGTGATTATGTGGCAAAATTGACGTTTTTCTCGCAAACCTCTGATGATATTCTCTCTCTTTTTTTTTTTTTTTTTTTTTTTCAAATTTATGAAATTGATTTTGTTTGGGCAATCATTTGTTGAAATTCATTGTATGGTTTTTTACTGAATTTCCAGATTGATGACTTTTTTTTTAGCATAAAATATCTTAAATTTTCATAAAATACAGAACAGAATCATCCCTGAATCGCTTAATAAATGCAAAAATTATCAAAGTATTGCTTTATAAAAACAAACTGTGTCACAGAATCACGAAAAATATACAAATCTCGACAAGCATTGTGGGAAAAAATGTGAATATTGTCAAAGGGTTGTTAATAACGCTAATTTAGTCAAAGGGCTGCTTAAAAAATGCAAATTTCATTGAACAATCACAAAAAAAATGTGAATTTCATCAGAAAACGCAAATTTAATCAAAAGGCTAAAAAATGCAAATTTCATTAAAGGGTCGTGGAAAAAATGCAGCCGTCTCTTTGGAAAACAACAAATGCATGCAAACATATCTGTTTATTGTTATAGGTATAACTTTAATCGAAAATTAGGCTAACCCTATCCCAACTTGCAGGAATTTATACTCAGTCTAAAATCCACATAAACCAAAAACCGAGTTTATAAGACCTGTAACAAAAGTAATTAGTACAGGAAAGGAATTTACCCCTGTAAAGACGAAATGGACAATACCAAAGCTTGATTTACTTTCTCTTTTTTAATAAAAACTCATTTTGCATAATTATTCTGAGTTGTTGGTAAACATTGTTTCAGTGGTATTTTGTCATCTATGTATTCGTGAGATTCTTTAAATAACACATAAAATGACAGTAGGTTTTAAAGATTTTTTTTCTCTCTCCGAAACAGTTAAACTCCCCTCCACTTATAGATGTTGGAAGGGAAACCGAGACGTCCCTCCCCTGAAAAATTGAATTTCAAGCTCTGACATTGGAAGTATTGGAAAATGGTTGGGACCTCATCCAATGGTCACTAAATGACGAGGAGTCACTAAATCGGAGATTGTAAAATCGTGAATCTACTGTATATTCTTTTATACTAGCCATATACTGTTATTAGGTAAACAGCTTATTTTTTTACTGTGAAATAAAGATAAATCAGTTTGTTTTTATTTTAACTTTAATTTATAGTGAACTATTGCTGTTAACAATTAAAAGTACATAGCTTTATATTTTATTATAATGTGCTTAATTTCAATTACAAGTGTGTACAGTACAATTTATTACCGTTGAGTTCAATGTATAATAAATAGGATCTCTATTATTCATGTTTTATACAGATTTTAGAAATAGCTTGAAAGATTTTGATATGAAATCCATAACATAACTAGTTTTGATTTCAAGCAAAATACACATTTGAAGAATTTTTGATGACCATTCAAACAATATTATTTAATTAGGAGGGTGTGTAGGTAAGGTTTTAGTTAAAATATTTTAAAATTTTCCAGGTATTATTTTCATTGGTAATAATAACAAATGTAAATATTGTAGGCATAATATTTTATATTACATACGTCATATGTGTACATTCATAAATATCTAAAATAATTTTTAACATATTATGTATGTAATATCTGTTGTGTATTTATTCCTTTATTAAGTGGGGGAAAAAAATCCATTAATTTTATGAAATATTGATCAGGAATTACTCCAGCAAACTCTAGTATAAAGTGTACTAGTATAAACGCCATGGCATTTACAAGTTTAAAAGTTACAATTTTCATATGCTGCGTTGGCAAAAATTTTGTGCAAATTATTCAGTGTTTGAAAAAAAAAAAAAAAAAAAAAAAAAGGTCACTTTTTTTTTTCTTATTCCCCATGTTCCCGATATTACCAAGCATATGTCAACAAAAGCAATTCACCATGAGTCACCCTTTTCCAAAAAATATGGTGACTGGAATAAGCAGAAAGGGACAGTAGATGCTTGCTTTTATTGCACTTCATTGTAGAAACAAAGAATTGGAAAGCCAGTTTTTCTGAATTTCACAATTGAAATGTCGCTCATGGTTGCAAGTTTTTCCATCCTGAGATGGAAAAATCTCCAAGGACGGAAGCAGATTGCAAAAAGCATGCGCTTTTCATCAAAGGATCGCGGTAAAAAAAAATCTTGAAATGATCGCGGAAAAAAAAAATCTTATGATTGCGGAAAAAAAAATTCTTAAAATGATCGCGGAAAAAAGTTCTATTTCTGTCAAAGGATTGAAAAAAAGACGCGTTTGCTGTCAAAAGCTTGCTGAAAAAAACACAATTCCTGTCGAAAGATCGCAAAAAAACATGCTATTTCTATCGAAAGATTGCGAAAAATACTCTAATATCATCAAAGAATTGCAAAAAAGGCACGATTTTCATCAAAAGCTTGTGAAGAAAACTCAATTCCTGTTAAAAGATTGCGGTAAAAGATGTCATCTCGGTCAAAGAATGCGAAATAGTTGCGGTCTCTGTCAAAGGATCCCAAAAAAGATGAGTTTTCTGTTAGAATACTAAATGAATGCAATTTTTGTCAAAAGATCACAAAAGACGAATTTAATCAAAGGAAAAGACGTGATCCTGAAACAGATGTAAATTTTGTCAAAGGATTGCGGAAAAGACGCAAATTTTGTCAAAGGATTGTGGAAAAGACGCAAATTTTGCCAAAGGATCAAGAAAAAGACACAATTTCCGTCAAATGATCATAAAAAATTCCACGATTTTCATCAAATGATTGCAGGAAAAGCGTGATTTTTGTCAAAGAATCACGGAAAAGATGTGAATTTTGCCAAAGGATCACAAAAAGACTCGATTTCTGTAAAAGATCGCGAAAAAGACGCTATTTTCATCGAATAATCATAAAAAAGACGCTATTTCCAGTCAAAGAATACAAAATAGGTACAATTTTTGTCAAAGGATCACAATAAAGATGTGAATTTTGCCAAAGGATCATGAAAAGGCGAGATTTCTGTTAAAAGATCGCAAAAAAGACTATTTTCGTCGAATAATCATGGAAAAGACGCTATTTCCACCAGAGAATTGCAAAAAAAGACGCTATTTCCGCCAGAGAATCGCAAAAAAAGACGCTATTTCCGTCTAAGAATTGCAAAAAAAGATGCTATTTCTAGTCAAAGAATACTAAATAGATGCAATTTTTGTCAAAAGATCGCAAAAAGACTAATTTAATCAAAGGATCGTTGAAAAGACATGAATTTTGTCAAAGGATTGTGGAAAAGACGCAAGTTTTGCCAAAGGATCGAGAAAAAGATAAGATTTCCGTCAAATGATCGCAAAAAATTCCACGATTTTCTTCAAATGATTGCAGGAAAAGCGCGATTTTTGTCAAAGAATCATGGAAAAGATGTGAATTTTGCCAAAGGATCATGAAAAGACGAGATTTCTGTTAAAAGATCGTGAAAAAGACTTTATTTTCGTCGAATAATCATGAAAAAGACGCTATTTCCGCCAGAGAATCGCAAAAAAAGACGCTATTTCCATCTAAGAATTGCAAAAAAGATGGTATTTCTAGTCAAAGAATAGTAAATAGATGCAATTTTTGTCAAAAGATCGCAAAAGGACTAATTTAATTAAAGCATCGTGGAAAAGACGTGAATTTTGTCAAAGGATTGTGGAAAAGACGCAAATTTTGCCAAAGGATCGAGAAAAAGATAAGATTTTCGTCAAATGATCGCAAAAAATTCCACGATTTTCATCAAATGATTGCAGGAAAAACTCTATTTTTGTCAAAAAATCACGAAAAAGATGTGAATTTTGCCAAAGGATCACGAAAAGACTCGATTTCTGTTAAAAGATCGCGAAAAAGACGCTATTTTCATCGAATAATCGTGAAAAAGACGCTTCCAGTCAAAGAATACAAAATAGGTACAATTTTTGTCAAAAGATCGCAATAAAGATGCGAATTTAATCGAAGGATTGTGGAAAAGACGCAAATTTTGCCAAATGATCGGGGAGGTGGGGGAATGCGATTTCCGTGAAATGATCACAAAAAAAACCCACAATTTTCATCAAATGATAGCAGGGAAAATGCGATTTTTGTCAAAGGATCGCGAAAAGCATGCGATTTCTGACATAGGATCGCAAAAAATACTCGATTTCTGACATAGGATCACAAAAAAGACGCAAATTTCGTTAACAGATTGTATAAAATACTTGGATTTCATCGAAAAATTGCAGATTTCAGCTGAAAACAGTAAAGAAATCACAAATTTCCGCTAAAAACCATAGAAAAATCACAAATTTTGTCTGAAAGCTGTAGAAAAATTGCCAATTTCGGCTAAAAATAGTAGAAAAGTTCCAAATTTTGTCGAAAGATCGGGAGAAAAACACAAGTTATGAGTGTTTTTGCTCGCTTATTAGGGGGGGGGGGAGTCAAAATATTTTCAGTCCTGGCAAAATGTCTCTTTTGTTGGTATATTTTAGTTTAGTTAAAAAATCTACAATATTTTCCAATTCGATCTCCTGTTCATGCAGGATTTTCCAATTCGATCTCCTGTTCATGCAGGATTTTCCAATTCTCTTTTATGATTACTTGCATATTTATAAAATCTTTTTTATTAATTATCCAACAATAAATGCAGGATTTTATAATTTTCTTTATGACAACCGATAACACATATTTCTTGGTACACTTTAAGGCATATTCCGTAAACATTCGGGGGGAAAATATTCCAAGAAAATTTTTAAAAATTCCCAATAAAAGAAAAGTGAGAAATTATTTAAATTCTATTCTAGTTTTTCAAAAGTTATAACACTCTATAAAAAGGTCCACTACAAAGTAACTGCAACAAAAAACAAGTAGTCTGAGGTTTCTCGAAAGTCAATATTATCAGAATAAAGCTGCATTCACATTGCAATACCATAATTTAGGGAAGAAACACCGCACCCGGTGTAATCTCCGCACCCTCTATTATTGACAGCGTTTTGAAAAAAATCGGCATAATCACCGCACCGCGCACCCGTCATAAATGCCGCAGTCAAAAGGAATAATTTTGCCTTATTAAGGAGACGATAACGTAACCAAAATATCGCATAAATACAGCAAAAAAAACTGAATTATTAGATTAATTAAATTATTAAAATAACTAATTGTCAAAAAATATGTAGGAATAAAATATGTATCATACAGAACCAATTTTCCGGACCTACCAGATCCGTAATTTTTTCCTAAAATTTTTTTGATATGTTGTTTACTATGTATACTGTAAAATCTCGAAAACACCGCTCCTATTTTGAACAAATTTGATTTTTCGAAATGTATATCAATGTGTTTGTAAACATATTTTTTCTTTAACAATTTTAAAAAAGAAAAAAATTCCAAGCACAATTCCTTTCTGCGTAACTAACGTATCTATGGAGAGTAGAGATGGGAAATATCGTTCCTTTTAAAGAATCGTTCACTGAAAGAAACGATTTCTTCTGAGTCGTCCTTTTTGGAATCTTTTTAAAAAGGAACTAATCTGAAAAAAGGAGCAACACCGAGAATAAAGGAATGAATCCGAAAAATAGGAATGAGTCCAAGAAATAAAGGAACGAATCCGAGCAAAAAGGTACGAGTCCAAGAAAAAAAGGAACAAATCCTAGAGAAAACGAAATGAATCCAATTAAAAAGGATAGAATTAAAAAAAAAGGATTCCAAGGGAAAAGAAACAGGTCCGAGCACCAATTTAAAAATGAATGAATCCGGAAGCAGGGATGAAAGGTCACAGAGCGACATGCACTCCTTAATATTTATTACTAATTTATTTTCTTACGTATTTATCTTTTTCCATATCATTTCTTACCATTCACCTTAATTTCTTAGACAAATGATTTTGCTTTTGAGATTTTGTTTCATTGATATGTGTGTGCTATTAATTATCATAGTGTTATCGTGACCTACAAGAACAAGAAACGATTTTTTTCTGAATCAGTCCATTTTGAACAGAATCCGAGGAATCGGTCCTTTTCGGATATGTTCCAAAAAGGAACGATTACTCGGAGTCAGCCCATTTCGGAACAATTCTGAGGACTCGATCTTTTTCGAAGTCGTTTCATTTCAGAAAGAGTCCAAGGAATCGGTCCTTTTCGGAGTTGTTTCATTTCGGAACAAAACCAAGAATTCGTTTCTTATCGGAGTCGTTTCATTTCGGAACGAGTCCGAGGAATCGTTTCTTTTCGGAGTCATTTCATTTCAGAACGAGTCCGAGGAATAGGTCCTTTTCGACTTACGGAAAAACTGGCTTTCCAGTACTTTGTTTCTATAATGAAGTGCAATAAAAGCAAGCATCTATTGTCCCTTCCTGCTTATTCCAGTGACGGTATTTCTTGGAAAAGGGTGACTTACTCATGATGTATTGCATTTGTAAATTTAACGATCGGTAACATTGCGAACACAGGGAAAAAGAAAGAAAAAAGGTGTTTTCTTTCTGTTGAAACACTGAATAATTTTCTCAATTTTCGTAAACGGCGCTTATATGAAAATTTCAGCTTTTAAAATCGTAAACGCCGCGGTGTTTATTCCCTAAATTACAGTACTCTTTCCTTCAACTGAATTCTTGGAAAACAGTAAGGAAGGCTTTCGTATAAGATCCATTTGCGGTTTTTTCATAATAAAACTGAAGGGAGCGAACAAAAGAATCGCGGGATACGCAACCCATCCTACTTGACGGAAAGATTTTTCTTTTGCCGGAGATCTGTCTCTTTCCTGCAAAATTCGTTAAGATTAAAAACACCGTGTCCCTACAACAAAGAAGCCAACATCAAACTTTAAAAAGTGGTCTAATGTGTTTGACCCTTAAGATCATCTGCTCTCCATAGATACGTTTAGTTACGCAGAAAGGAATTGTGCTTGAATTTTTTTTTATTATTATTATTATTGTTAAAGAAAAAACATTTTTGGTGTCAAGCTTACAAACTGATATACATTTCGAAAAAATGAAAATTGTTCAAAATGGGAGCAGTGTTTTTTAGATTTTTACTGTATGTATTTAAAGTAAAAAAAATTCTGGATCCTGAAGTTCCTGAAAATCAGTTCTGTAATATAAATATTTTATTCCTACATATTTTTTGACAATTAGTTATTTTAATAATTTAATTAATCTAATAACCCAGATTTTTGCCATATTTATGCAATATTTTGGGTAGTTTAATGCTTCCTTAATAAGGCAAAATAATTCCTTTTGACTGTGGTGATTATACAGATTTTTTTTTTTCCAAGAAGATGTCAATATTTGAGGGTGCGGGGTGTTTCTTCCCTAAATTACAGTAATAGTTTTTATAACCAGTATACATATTATTGATATAATTTAAAACCTTGTACTATGTATAGTTGTTAAATGACATGAAACTAAAAAAAAATAACATACCTTTAGGTATCTTAGTAAAATGTGCGATTTTCAGAAACAATCTTTTTTCAAGATGCTTTTGTAGCAGTTTGCAATCTATATCTGTAATTAATTTCCAGCAAAGATTAGTTTATTTTGTACACCTACACTGTATATGTAAAATCATAGTGAAACGACTGATTAAATGACTGTGTTTCACAGCTATTCTTCCTAAAATAGTGAATGTTTGACAGTGAAATTAATATCAATCATCCAGAAAAAATTTGCAAATTTCAGAAATGGTTATAAAATTCTGAAAAAATTATCTGTTTTTGAGATATATATGTATTTTTTCCAATTTAAATAAAATTTTCTAGTGATGGCAACAAAGTAACTTCAGTTTTGTGGCCAAAAAAAAGGGGAAAACTATAGGGATTATTTAATTTCTTCCCCCCCCCCCCAATTTTAAACAGAATTAAAATTCTTTTATTTCAAACATGACCTTATGATTGAAATAAAAAATGTTGAATAAAAAATCATTCCCTCTTTTAACTAATGACAATGTTTTGATTTAGATTCTGTTTTTCAAAAAGAAATAAAATATTTACACATATTCGATCTGCAGAAATTATAATTTAGAAACGTAAAAATCGCGTGTCATTTTTAATCTTTGTCATAATTCAATTAACTTAAAATAATAATTCCACCACAGTTTTAGTATTTTTTTCTTTTTTAAATTTACAATGACATATACAGCCAAAATGATTTGATATTAATTTATACTAGAACTATCACAGTTATAGCATTGATGTATAGTATAAATAATTATCTTATACTATAATGCGAGCAAAAATTGTGTGTGTGTGTGTGTGTGTGTGTGGGTAAATTTTATCTCAAAAACGGCTCTAACGATTTTCGCAAAAATTTGGATTTTACCATTTTCGGGCACGAGAAGACCATTGGGCTAGGTCCCATGTTCGAGAAAATTCGATTAATGGGTCATTTTGGGTCACAATGGGTCAGGATCAAGCTATTTATATCTAGAGAACGGCTGCATGGATTTTAAGGCAATTTTGTATCCAATCGTTTTTTGGCACGAGAAAACTATTGGGCGGGGTCACATGTTCGAAAAAGTTCGATTAGTGGGTCATTTTGGGGTCATTATGGGTCAAGCCATTTTTATCTAAAAAACGGCTCTAACGATTTTGACCAAATTTTATATTGTATCGCTTTGGATTACAAGAAGACCATTGGGATAGGTAACATGTTCGAGAAAATTCGGTTAGTGGGTCATTTTTGGGGTCATTGTGGGTCATGCTATTTTTATCTAGAGATCTTCTGACGCAATTTTGACTAAAAATTGCATTCTATGGTTTTCGGGCATGAGAAAAACATTGGCCTAGGTTACATGTTCGAGAAAAAATTTTAATGGGTCATATTGGGTCATTAAGGGTCTGGGTCAAACTATTTATATTTAAAGAACGGCGTGATCGATTATAACGAAATTTTGTATGTAACAGTTTTTTGACATGAGAAAACTAATGGGCTAAATCACATGTTTGAGAGATTTCGACTATGTGGGTCATTTGTGGATCATGATGGGTCATAATGGGTCATGGTCAAGCTATATCTAAAGAACAGGTGGATCGATTTTAACGAAATTTTGTATGCAACATTTTTTTGGGACTATAAAATCATTGGACTAGGTTACATGTTCGAAAAATTTCGATTAATGGGTCATTTTGGATCATTAAGAGTCTGGGTCAAGCTATTTATATTTAAAGAACGGCGTGATGGATTATAACGAAATTTTGTATGTAACAGTTTTTTGACATGAGAAAACTAATGGGCTAAATCACATGTTTGAGAGATTTTGACTATGAGGGTCATTTGTGGGTCATGATGGGTCATGGTCAAGCTATATCTAAAGAACAGGTGGATCGATTTTAACGAAACTTTGTATGCAACATTTTTTTGGCACGATAAAATCATTGGAGTAGGTTACATGTTCGAAAAATTTCGATTAATGGGTCATTTTGGATCATAAAGGGTCTGGTTCAAGCTATATATAATTAAAGAACGGCAGGATCAATTTTAACGAAATTCTGTATGTAACAATTTTTAGAAACGAGAAAACTAATGGACTAAGTCACATATTAGAGAGCTTTCGATTATAAGGGTCATTTGTGGGTCATGATGGGTCATGGTCAAGCTATATCTAAAGAACGGGTGTGGATCGATTTTAACGAAATTTTGTATACAGCATATTTTTGGCACGAGAAAATCACTGGGCTATGTCACATGTTCGAGAAATTTCGATCAGTGGGTCACTTTTGGGTTATTCTAATTTTATCTAGACAATGTCTCGCGCAAATTTGACTAAATTTTGTATTTTATCGTTTTCGGGCACAAGAAAATCATTGGGTTATGACAGATTTTTAAGAAAATTCGATCAATGGGTCATTTTGGATCATAAGGGGTCAGGGTCAAACTAACTATATCTAAAAAACGGCTGAATCGATTTTATCTAAATTTTGTATCTAATGTTTTTCGGCATGCTAAAACTAATGAGCTAGGCCCAACGTTCGAGAGATTTCGATTATAAGGGTCATTTGTTGGTCATGATGGGTCATGCTAATTTTATATAGAAAATGGTACTCACCATTTTGACTATACTTTGTATTATATCGTTTCTGAGCAAGAGAAAACCATTTGGCTTGGACACATGCTCGCGAAAATTCGATTTGTGGGTCATTTTGGGTCTTAATGAGCTAGGGTCATTCTAATTATATATAACAACGACTCAATCAATTTTATCTAAATTTAGAAACAAAACGTTTTTTGTCGCGAGAAGACTATTGGGCTGAGTCGCATGTTAAACAAAATTATATTAGTGGGTCATTTCGCTTCATTGCTGAATGCTGCCAAGCTAATTTTACCTAAAAAATGGCTTAAACGGTTTTGATTCAATTTTATATTCTACTGTTTTTGATTACCTGAAGACGATTGAGGTATGTCACATGCTTGATCAAATTTGATTAGTGGCTCATTTTGGATAATACGGGTCAGGGTCACGAGAATATGGCAATAGGCAATAACTTGGTGATATTTGACAAAATATTGGCGACATATGGCCAAAAAATCGACTATAAAAATTACGAAAACCAAAACACGTATTTGGATCCAAATGAAAGAATGCCTCCAAATTTGGCTATATCAAGCAAAAAATACTGTCATTCAGAATGTAAAGAATTTTTTTATACATTTTTAAGAGGATTCGAGATGCATGGTTAAACCAATCAGAGTCGAGCTAAAAAAGTGATTTAGATCGATGTCCCTTCGTTATAAACATGCGCATAAAAACATAGTTTTCTTATTGATTGTTTTTCTAAATAATACTATTATAAACATGTTTTACAGTAATAATACAGAGTTAATGATACAGTGAAAATACTATATCGAGTTGAACACAAAGTTAATTTTGACCGAGCTAAGCTCGGTCTCCCCTGCTAGTATTTGTATAATTATTGAAGTGTCAATATTTGTTTTTAATGTAAATTTTTTCAAAATGTATTTTTACTTTTTAACAATATGAAACTATTTTTTAGCTCAAAATATGAATATGCTGTCACAGAATTCTGACGAAAAGGGCCAGATACGCTTAATTCCATGTGCCTGGATCGCAAAAGAAAATGGTAAAGAAGGGATTTTAATTGTCGGAACTTATAAACACTTCAAGTATTAACAGTAATCACATTGTTTACCACATTTTTGTTAATTGTAGTTCTTAATAAAGTCGAATCATCCAGGGTAATTCCTGGTCACTGAATTTCAGGTAACTCTTGATCATTTTCCCCTTTATTATAAAAATAATGATGGATCAAATTGTAAAAAATCTTATTGATACTTTGATCCTTTGCATTGAAATGTATGCTTAGAGTATTCATTTAGTTGAAATTTAATACTGATAAAATGTATTCAAAACGTCTACTCAAACTTCTGTGAAACAACATTAACCTTAGTTCACTATGTAAAACTATATATAACCTTGATTACTATAAAATATATTGAAAACTGTTACTCAGATTTCTGTAAAACAACATTAACCTTGGTTCACTACATCCGAATTCGTTGAAAAAAGTTTTTTTTTTTTGTGTGTGTGTGTATGATATAGCATTGTTAAAAATAGTGATTGCAAATTATACATAATTTGCTTATAAATTATTTTATTAAGAAGATAATAAATCAGACATTAAATATAAAAATTACTAAAATTACTAAAATTATTATTTTATTTTTACATTCTATGCAAGTAATTCATGATTTTCGATTGAAAACAATTCAATTTAAAGTAAAATTAATCGATTTTCTTAGCAACAATATTAAAGAACTCATGAAACTTTTGTAAAATTTATTTTATTTTTGTGAAAAATAACTTAAAATGATATATGAAACATGTTACTGGAATTCGAATCAAGCATTTATTAATAACTTTAGATCTTTCTGCTGAAGCTTAATTTTCTGCTAAACTTGATTTGTTTGCAATTTACACATTTTAAAATTAAAAAATATAAAAATAATAAACACCATCTTTCTATGAAATAGAATTTTGTGATGTAGACGGTTTTATAACGAAGAATTTTGTGAAGGGATCTGCTTTATTAAATGGATTTTCGTGAAGGGGTTAAATGGCCTTCAAATCTTACCTTTATTTGACCCCTGTAAGTGTAAGATATTGTATTCCATTTGATGAAGTCGTTCAATATTCATTGAAGTTAAGTCAGTTTACCCCCCCCCCCCCTTTTTTTTTTTTTTTTTTTTTTTTTTTTTTTGAAATGGTACATTTTAAGCAAAAATTTAAATTATGCGGTACTATCATGTACTGTGTGCCATATTGTGCCATTAAAGCAGCGTTTTGTGTCTCCTACAGGCGACATCAGTACTGAGGCGGTTATGCAGGAAACTGAGCCATGTTTGTTACTATCTTTGCTATAAATGTTTTTGAATGAAATCCATAATCGTTTGCAAAGGCTTCTATGTTAAAAATCGCAATTTCAACAAAACTTTTTTATTTTTTACTGTAATTTCTAAAATTTTTGCTATTGAAATCTGTATTTTTTTCATGAATTGTATACTGTCATTTTCCATGCTACATGCATTGTTCCAATGACATTTATAGTTTTGAATGTGGGTCTATTGGTGAATGTGGGTATAGGATAAATTTAATTTCACATTCAATGTAACTTGCATCACACACAATCATGGGATAAAAAACTATCAACTGTTGTTTCTCATTATCACTACCAACATAAACTTTTATTTTATTGTAAAATACTGATGGTAAAACAAAACATTGGCATTTCTGTGTAAAGCATGTCAATTCAATTGTAAAATGTTTAAATGCTCAAGTGTTAGCAAATCAATTGATCCACTTTGTGTTTGAATTTCTTTTTCTATCAGGTAACCAAGAAAGTTCATGCGGTTTTCATCAGACATAAAAAACGACCCACAAAAATCTCAAACACTTATTTTATTCTTTGAAATAATCACCATTGGCTTCAATTACATGTTCAGAACGAGAAACAAGCTTATAAATACCCTTTTTGAAAAAATCTTTTGGTTTAGAGTCCGAAAACTGGGTTATAGTTTTTGTGACTTAATCTTGGGTTTTGAACTGCTGTTCCTGCAAGTGATTATCCATGACCAAAAACAAGTAATAGTCCAATGGGGCGATGTCCGGGGAGTAAGGTGGGTGAAGCAAAACTTCCCAGCCCAATGGTTTTATCACGTCCCTGGTCGCTTTGGCCATATGAGAGCTGGCGTTATTGTGGAAAATAAGAACTCCTCTCCTGTTGACCAGCGCTGACTGCTTTTCTAGCAAAGCAGCTGAAACCCTTTTCAACTGCGACGAGTAGACTTTGGCGGTGATTGTTTTCCCGCTTTCTAAGAATTCATAGTGAACTATACCAGCGCTAGTCCACCAAATACACAGCATTATCTTTTTTTGATGGATGCCCTGTTTAGCAACCAATGAGACGGAACCAGAAGTCAACCAATGATGTTTTCTCTTTCGGTTTTTACCCATTCAGTCATTCCATACATTACCCGTCACATGTCAATATCTGATCCAGGAAAGAGGCTTTGTTGTGGCGCGACAGCAATGACAAGCAGATGTTCAATCGTTGGAGCTTCTTTTCCTCGGACAGGACATGAGGAACCCACTTATCAAGTTTCCACGACCTCCCAAGCCTATGAAGATGCAATCGGATGGTTTTTTCAGATATTCTAAACCTTTGCGCAAGGTCCTGGCATGTTAGATCAGGATTCTCTTTGATTTCCTGTTTCAGCTGGACTTGGTCTAAGATGGATGGACAACCAACACGAGACTTGTCTTCAAGGCTCTCGTCTCCAGATGAAAATCTGCTGAACCCCTTTTGAGCAGTCCGTTCATCCACTGAAGTCTCTCCAAACACGGAGCATATTCTAGCAGCCTCTGCAGCTTTGTTTCCTAATTTGAACTCGTAGAGCAAAATAGGCCTCAAAATCTCCTTTGTCAATGACATCCTTTTCAACGATTGTACTTCCTACAAAACTGATAACGAAACGTGTGATACGTTAAACAACTCTCTACTGATTGCAATTTAAAGGCAATGTACAGAAAAGACGTCATCAGAATCAATATGACCACACCTACGCAACAAAAGTAGCTGTTCTCAAAAACCGCTTGAACTTTCTTGGTTACCTGATATTTTTAGATTATAAACATTACTTCAATGTATATAGGGATGGTTATTTTCCTGTTAAACATTTTGATTTTTGTCCACTAGTTTTGAATATCCATGTTTAAGAATTCAATTTGGCAAAGTTGAAATCAATCATTTAGAAAATTAAGAACACAGTCAACATAACAATATATTTTGTAGTTTCTAATTTGTTTGTCTCATTGCTGGTTTGTATTCATACATCTGCACTTAAAAAAAAAAAATCTCAATTCTCTCTTCTTTTTTTTTTTCTTCCAGCTGCAGCCCGTCAAATACCAACTACCAGAACAGTCTTACAAGCAAATGTGGAAGATGTAAAGCTTTGGTTGCGCTCAGCAATCCAGTTCAGCAGCGAGATTCATTATGATAACTTTTTTAATGTACCGTTGATTATGCAAATAAAAAAAGTTTTTCATTAAAGTTTTTTCCTAAGTTATAGATATGTGTGTGTAAGAAAAAGGTAATGTCTTGCTTCACACTGATTGATATCTTTAGATTGGGCGAATAAAACTTAAATATAATGCACTACAGTTTATCTTAGCTTTTAGGCTACAAAATCATTTAGAACAAAATTTTTAAGATAAATAGGTTGTTTCAAATTTAACATTTTTCATATTTAATACTCATGATAGGACAGTTGGCCAAGCCAAATAAAGTTTTATGAGAACTTACATTGTTGTCATTGTTTATATTTTCATTAAAATGAATCTTGTAAACTAAAGTTTTGTTACTGAAATTGATTGTAGTTATGAAATTTCTAGAAAATTTTGTTTTCAAATAAATTCGTTTGTTGGGGGGGGGGGGGGGAAGCCAAGATCATTCAGCAGACCTTATTTTAATATTACATTTTGCTTAACCCTTTCGTGGATATAAGTGCGTATAAACACGAAGCGCGGGCCCAGAATACCACTTAATTTGAATTGCGAAATGCCATACTGACACCGAAATTTTTAAATGAAAATTTTAATTTTACAAAGAACGTAAAAAAAAAAAAAAAAAAAAAAAAACATTTATATATTATGAAATAAATTTGTTTTTAAATTCCGGTATCATTCAATCATTTTAGTATTTTATGAATAGACATGCTTTAACCGTCAAAGGGTTAAACAAAAATTAATAAAATATTTTAAGAATGTACACAGTTTTTCACAGTATAAATTCATTCTGAAATTTTATTATAACTAGATGATTTGTTCCATGTGTTTATTTAGATATTCAATTCAACATTCTAATAATATTTGCCAACAATAAAGAATATTCGAAATATTTAAGAACATTGCACTAACTGTCACAAACAAATTCTGGGATTATTTGTCTTAGTAATTACATAAAATTCCTTTTGGATAAAAACATACAACAGATGCATTAAAGATATCTCATTGAGATTTATTGTTTTGTATTCTCAATAAAATTATCGGTTTTTGTTTTGATGTTTTGGCAACAACCTTGCGAAAGGAATAACTGAAGTAAGTGAGTCTTGTAGAATTGGTGTTTTACTGTATTAAAAAAAAAAAAAATATTTAAATAAAGGCAGGATAAATGCTGCCCTTAAAAATGTCTTGCAGAGAAAATATAAGTATTAACATATTTGGTTAAACAGTGGGAACAACTAGAAAACATGGGAAATGACAAAAACTTAAATAATCTGAAAAACTGCTTTTTTTTTTTTACCTGAAAATCTGATTTTTATGTGCTACCATTCATAAAGATTGCCCTAAATTTTGAGGTCCTTCTGTAAAAAAATTCAAATTTTTCACATAAAAGTAAAATTTTCACAAAAATCCACATCTTTATAACATAGATATTTTAGCTATACATATTTGTCGCCATATATGCTAGAGTTGAACCTTTTTGATGTGTGCCCATTACTGAAATTTTTCTATTTAATTAAAAAAAAATATGAGGAACATACATGTAGGTATTTACTATAATTATGGGGAAAAAATAGTTAATGCAATGCAATTATATTTCTATTTTGAAACTTAATATCAAGTTAACTATAATGCAAACTTGTTTGAAAAAAATTGAAATCATCAATAGATTAGAATATTATATGCCGCAATTAAATTTTTTCAATTTCCATTTGATTAAATTTCGAAAAGATTAATAGTGATTTTGTATGATCTAACTTTATTTTGATTTAGAGAGAGTAATGTCGTGCCTTAGGTTCAAAGTCTCTTATATAGGCAGTATCTCTACGAAAGAATATGATGAAATACGAATAATAAAAAATTACAAACAAGCTGCCAAAATAATAATAATAATAATAAAATTAAATATAAAAAAAATCTATCTAAAATTTTTAAAAGATGAATTGAAACCTGCACAACAAATTGCTTTTGCAAAAGCATAAATGATATAGCAGCACTGACTATAAATAAATAAATAAATGTTTAATGTGTATAAATTCGTATGTAAATATAAGTTTATGTAACTTTTATTGATATATTATTATAGCTTAGCTTAATTACATATCTTAAATGAGTAAAAGTTCCTTTAAATTCATTTTAATTGTATTTTAGCTTTATTTTTTTTTTATGTTGTGAATTGTAATCGGGAAATTTTGTTCTTCAAATAGAGTATGAACTCTATTAACAGATATAAAAATGGATTGCATGAAGACTTATATTTACAAGTAATACAAAATAAAAATAATTTTTTGGATAGATTTCATTTCTTTTTATATTTATGCCAGTAGTAATTATATCCACATAATATGTATCAAATCAATCCCAATTAAAGCAAAACTATTGTTCAGGGAGGATTGATTTGCATCCTAGAGGGCTCTAGGCATTAGCGTAAAAAGTATTCAAGGACAAAAATTCAAAAGAACTTTTTGGAAAAATAAATTTATTAAATGAATATTAATTTAGGCTTCCACAGAACCTTAGTTATAAGTGAAATATTAGATCTCAGAAGTTTTAAAATGCAAATATTTTGGAGCTCCCAAAATTGTTGGCCCTTGTCAGCGTCCCAGATGATCTGCTGCAAATCAAACCCTGAATAAATATGCTGTCCCAGCAAGCAGTAATTGCTAGTCATGGGAATAAAAATGGTAGTAATGTGTTGGTCCAGCAAAGTGTAAAATCGTTATAGAGGATGTTACTGATTGAAAACTGCTGGTACAGCAAAAGTCCAGCAGCATAAACATTGCATGATGGCCTGCTGCTTTATCAACACTGCTGGGTGGATGTCTGCTCGTAGTAAAAACAAATCTGACTGATGGTTTATCCCTGTATAAACATTGCAGGATAAGTGATGGTGGTTTATTAAAAGTGCTGACCCAGCAAAGAACTAGCAGTACGTTAGAAGCTAATACTGATTAAAAACCGCTGGTACAGCAAAGGTCCAACAGCATATACATTCTATGATAATCTGCCGCGTTATAAACATTGTAGGGTAGTTGTTGGCTCATAGTAATAAAAAAAGCAGTCTGACGGTGTATCAATGTATAAACACTGTAGAATAAGTGATGGTACTGGATTAAAAGTGCTGGCCCTGCAAAGGAATTGCTGTAGGATAAATGCTAGCACTGCAGGAAAACTGATGGATTGAAGCAATGTGATGGCATACCAATGCTGGCTTGCTGTTGGCCATCAATGATGGGCCACCTGCATTTCGGACGGACACTTTAGTACAGGTTTAAGTAATGGCACCATTGCACTTTACCGCTGATGGCACTGCTGGCTGCCATCTGCTTTCTAGCTGATGGCCCACTGTTATTTCTTTGCTGGGATATAAAAACAATTGGCGGAATTCCGATAGAACATTTTTAAATAAAATAAGAGCATTTCTTTTAATTGGCAGTTTATGACTTTTGAGAATTTGGCGACTAAATAAAATTTCAAAGAATACTTTTTTGTCATATACTTTTTAAGGTAAAAATTATTCATGTCGAACTATTTTTTAAAATATTTATTTAAATAACTTTGGTTTTGTCGGTTTTAGTTTGTTATAATTATAGCTTTGTCATATATATATTTATAATGAAAGTTAACTATGAAATTTTATGAATTGAAACGAAAATTATATTAGATAAATTTGTTTCAATCTCAAAATAAAATTCAATTGAGCACTGTCAATTCATATGATACAATATAATAGATATATTAAACTCTCTCATTGTTTAAGTTTAAATTCATTAAATACCAATTACACGCATTCAAAAAGTTTATTAACAAGCAATTTTCAGACACATGAAAATCGTTTGCTATTGGCGAGGAAAAATGCTGCTCGCCAAATCGCGTGACGCTTTCGTCTTTTCATGGCAAATATTCAAAAGTATTTTATTTTTTTACAGTGTATGTACTGAAATTCCACAGGAATTTTAACCGATTTTTTATCACATACATGAGTATTTTAATTGGTATTTTTTCAAAATATTCCGATTATGCCCAGTATGTATATTTTAAACACTACAAAATTTGTATTGAGAACATTTTTGAATAAGTTAGTGTTTTATAGAAAGTGCTATGTTTTTAAAAAATCCTGTTTTTCGACTAAAAATCTCTACATATTTTCTAACGTTCGTCTAGTCTAGTCTGAGATGAAAAACTTTGTATATTCAGTCTTGATCTAAACTGAAAGGATTAAAACAATTTCCAGCCTTCCTCTAATTAATTCCGAATTCGGCCCTTTTTCCTCCCTTACCACTGGACTAATTCGTAAAAGTTCGAGACATTTTTTTTTTTTTTTTTTTTGAAATTTTTATGCTTAAAAAGTAATGCTTTCTGTTAATATTCTTCATGTATTTCTTTGAATATACACTGGTGAGCAAAAATTGAGGAAGAAACAGACAAATAAAAATCCGAATAGGGAAATAGAACGAAATGTTTAAATAGTTTTGATTACTTGTCCCACATTTTTACATCTTAAAGATCTTATCGTAATGATTTAATTTCGTCATTGTGAAACATTTCTACACGATGATAACCATTCCGTCCTTAATTTTTGCACACCAGTATATGTTACAGCATGGCCCACTAGATCTAAAGGCCTGTCTATTTGAGATTAATGAATGAAGTCTGCCGCCAGAGGACGCTGATACTTTGCCCAAGATGTTCAGACCAATCATGTAAACCCTGAACCAAAACAATGACACGTGTGCAAACACGTGCACAGAACAGAAAGCAGCTTATTCAATGCTAATTTGGGCAGGGTTTGCGTCACGTGGACTTACACGTGGTTCAATGAAATGGTTCAGGGTTTGAAGCTGAATCCAGCTTTACTTTTTCGGCGGTATTTTGCGAAATGGCTCGGCCGGTAGTATATATAGTCGGCGTTGGTTACAGTCTACACTAACAAATGAAAGTTGGAGAGACACATTGTAATGCTTTCAAAATGACATTTATTTTAGAGACAAAAGTACAATCTATGTTCACTGCATAAGATTCTAATTATATAATATCTTTGGAAACAAAATTACGTTCTTTTTAATACATAGTGAACAAGTGAAGCTGAAATATGTTGTCCATCAGCTACTTAATTGATGGGAGTTGCAACTCCTGGAAAGCCTCCACCGTGGGAGCCTGTTCCTGTTTGAAACTTGTTACCTGAAAAAACATTTGTAAGTACTTAAAGGTTAAATATTCAATGTTATAAATTGAAACGATAATAAAGTATACGCATTAAAAGTCAAATATGAAGATTTTTTTCCTCTAAAAATATTCAGTACTTTATTTTGGAAAAATCAGGTCAACCAGAACACGATCCAGAATGGCAAAGACATTCATATTTGGTTTAAAATCCTGCATGTGCTCGACAAATCAGCTTACAGCATGAATTCCGACAAAGAAAAAAGATAATCATCTCGAGCTCTAAGTGAAACAAAATTAACTAATGCTGTAATACAGATAAATAGGTATACATAGTCAACAATTATGCATTCAATATTAGTTTCTATATCTACCCTATAGATATAAAATCGTAATGAAATCAATTTATAACACGCTTTTATGAAACGAATGATTAAACGACTGATTTTCTTTTACAAAGTTTTCTCCAAAATTATCGAATAATTTGAAGTAAAAAGTTATTCATAAATTAAAATACGCATTTCAAACGATTTATTTATGGACAATATTCATTTGACGCACACGGTGTAAAAGTAGTGCGGCTAAAAAATTCGTTGCAATACATGTCATGAAACAAATGAGGCACATGTGCTCATAGATGAATATAAGCGTGAATTGCAGGCAGCAAAAATGCAGGTTGGTTGCGCCAAATATTTTCAAATTTTTCTGTACAAATTACTATTCGATGATTAGAAAATTTGTAAAATGCTTAGCTAATAAAATAAACGACTTAAATTTTAAAAGTAAATGAAAGTATGCATGACGGTGCATTAAAATAGAGAAAATAATTAAATTCTGTTGCTGACAAAAACTAAAACTCGGTCAAAACATAATATATTAGAGAAAAATTTCAAAACACGTACATTTAGTGGTTTTAAATAATATTCTCAAGCAGATGGAGTTTTTTAATCTCTAAATTAAACAGAAGAATGTTATGTATAGCGTCTTAATAAAAGACTAATTGGCAGCCATTTTTTAACTTTTACATGGGGGCTCGGATAACATTTGTCCGAGCCCCAGGGTAAAAGTTAAACACAACCATTCCTTTTAAACAGATTTTGAAATGTATTACTGTTTTTAATCATATCCAAAGCAACCGTCAGCTGTCGAGACAGCAGCATATGAAACCTTGATAACCGAAAAATGTTCCATTCAAGAACTGAATGGTAACCTGACTACTAAAAGTGATTTTGTTCGTGATATCTTCGTATTTATTTTTATTTTTTTTAAACTTTTTTTTAAGAAAAGAAAATTTACCATATTTAGAACTCTGCACGGGAGTTGGTGGGCGTTGCACACAGGGGGCACGATCTCCTAGATTTCCTATAAAAAAGGAATAAGTATATTTTCATTAGCATTTAAAAGTACAATTTTTCTTCGTTTGGAAGTATTTTAAACTTACTATTATAAGTAAAATAAAATGTTACATGTATCCAATCATTCGCTGAAAACGTAAACTTTTTAATAGTGTCGATTTAAATTTGAGCACAATCACATTGCAGTGCGTGTCGTTTTTTAAGCATAACTTAAAACTAGTTGGTTTGCATTTTCGGATTCAAATATATGAAGTTTCTAACAATTTATATCTGTTAACCCTTTATATCTCAAATTCTGAATTCATGAAAATTTCATCTTTTAAAACAGGGTTATCCAACGCGGTGCCCTTCTAAGTTTTTATTATTATTATTATTATTTTGGAGCCTTTTTGAAGGTTACTATCATTTTTCAAAAATAAAAGTCCAATTAAAAGGATGCTTTACTTAAAATCCTTGATATTTGCTTGAGAGGCTATTTTTAAAAGCTCTAAGTGTATTTCAAACAGAAAAAATTAAAACACGTTTAAGAAATTTAATCATCTCTTTTTGAATTACTTCATTAATTTACAGTTCTTTTTTATGAAAAATGTTATGAAAATTACGACGATAGATACTGTCAATAACTTCCTTAATATGCTAAGTTGAGAAATATATAAAAAAAAGCGCACCCCTTCATCTTCCTTCGTGCATAAAGTTCAGCTGTTTTGTTGTTGTTGTTATATTAATGCTGTTATACTGGTCTGTTTCAATTTTATAATACTTATGCAGCGATATTTTAACCTTCACATGGGGGCTCGAATAACATTTGTCCAAGCCCCAGGATAAGGGTTAAACACAACCAATCTTTTTAAGCTGACATGTTTCAAACGTGTTCCTGAGTCTAGTCACCAATTTCCAAAGCAACCGTCAGCTGTCGTGACAGCAGCAGATGAAGCCATGATAACCGAAAATTGCTCCATTCAAGACTGAATAGTATCCCGACTACAAAAAATTATCTTTGCTCGTGACATCTTCCTTATTTGTGTATTTATTCATTTTTAATTTATTTATTTATTTTTAAGAAAGACAATTTATTTTTATTAAAGACAATTTATTAAACAAATTTATTTTTATTTTAGGTTATTTTATTTTATTATATTTTATCTTTTAGGAAAAGACAAATTACCATATTTAGAGCTCTGCACGGGAGTTGGTGGGCCTTGCACGCAAGGGGCAGACTCCCCTATTTTTCCTATAAAAAAAAGAATAAGCATACTTTTAATAATATTAAAAATACAATTTCTCTTCATTTTAAAGTATTTTAAACTTACTATTATAAATAAAATAAAATGTCACCTGCACCCAATCATTCGCTGAAAACCTAGTTTTTAGTAGTGCCGATTCTAAGTTTCAGTACAATCAACTTGCAATGCGTGTCGTTCTTTAAGCGTAACATAAAACTAGTTGGTTTGCAGTTTTTGATTAGAATATATGTAGTTTTTACTAATTTATATATGTCTGTATGTATGTGTATATATATTTATATTATATAACCTCTTATATCCTAAATTCTGAATTCATGAAAATTTCATCTTCTTCAGGACTGTCCAAACCCTCTGATTTTTTTTTTTTTTTTTTTTTTTTTTTTTTTTCGCTTTTTTGGGGTTTACTAATATTTTTCAAAAACAAAAATCCAACATAAAAGGATGCTTTACGTAAAATCCTTGATATTTGCTTGAGAGATATTTTTAAAACCTCTGAATGTATTTCAAGCAGGAAAACATTTAAACGCATTTTAGAATTTTAATAATATGTTATTGAGTTGCTTCATTAATTTATAGCTCTTCTTCATGAAAAATGTTATGGAAATTAAGACGATAAATACATGTAAAAATTGGAAAGAACTTTTTTTAATATGCTAAGATGTGAAATGTAGAAAAATAAACGCACGTTTTTACCTCCCTTCGTGCATAAAGTTCAGCTTTTTTGTCGTTGCTGTTGTATTGATGCTGTTATACAGACCTGAGGTAATATTATTATGCTTATACACAGTGTTCTCGCTGTCGCTCGCCATTGCGCCAAAATGCGACTAAATTCTTCATTTGGCGAGTAAACAAGCGATTAGATTCGCCAAATTGCTAGTGCTCAATTTTTGCTTTTTCTTTCTTTTCCTTTTCATTTTTCATGCATATGCATGTATGCATATTTTTAATATATATGTAGCGGATAGTTGAAATTATATTAACAAGTTGGAAATTGCACGTGAAGCGTAGCAAATTAGGTGCGTTCGTTCGATAACGAAGTTTTAAAAATATTACTTTCATATATCAATCTCATAAAATGTTAAATAGTGAATTATAATTAAAACGCTCATCAAACAATGTTCTCCCTATACCGTTATGTAATGGAATACTTTTGTGTGGCCTTGTAAATAAATAACAAATGTTCTTTGCACCACAAATTAAGTAAGATGTATATTATAATATGTACTTTATAATTGCATATAAATTTTATTAAGTTCGCATGAGTGTAACACGATTAAAATGCATTTGAAACATTTTTTCCCATTGACCGTAATGTAACGGAATACTTTTGATTGTCCCTGTAAGTGATCTATGCATCCGATTTTCATAAAATTTGAAATAACTCGACAAAATTATGTAATAATTATGTATTTTAAATTTCAAACGTATAGAATATATTTGAAACTTTTTCCCCATTGACCATAATGTAATTGAATACTTTTGATTGCCCCTGTAAATTGATCTATGCACACGATTATCAAAAAATTTGAAATAACTCGTCAGAATTATGTAATAATTGCGTATTTTAAATTTCAAACGATTAAAATGCATTTGAAACTTTTTTCCCCATTGACCGTAATGTAATGGAATACTTTTGATTGCCCCTGTAATTGATCTATGCATTCGAGTTTCATAAAATTTGAAATGACGTGACAAAATTATGTAATTTAGTATGTTTAAATGAATGTTAAAATTATGTTTAAAAATGTATGTTAAAATTATGTAATTTAGTATTAATTTGGTATGTATGTAGTCATACAATTGTCTCGATCGAGGTCGTTGGCCAGCATCGTCCTCCATCTTGTTTCAAAAAGGTAACCGTTTAATTTTTTTTTTTATTTAAAAATTAAAATTAAGTACAAAAATATTAGAAATTGAAAAATATATTTCTTTTATGTGTTTGATCTTGATACAAAGATTCCAGAGCATTTTTTTTGTCTATATTTTTAAAAATGTCTGAGTTATAGCACTTTGAATTTATAAAATGGGTGACATTTTGAAATATCTATTTGCCTGCGACAATACTTGGCTATATCAATCGATTTCGATGTGAGTAAGCATATACACAGGGCTTACTGAGATCTCCGTCAAGCCTCATTGGTTAATTTCACCCATCATGTTGATTTCAGATGAGAGGGACTTCATTATATCGCCGAATTTGGTCATAGAATATAATAAAACCCGATTGTATAAAGTTGATTAATTTCTCGAAATTCCCATTTATATTCAGTATTGACAGAAACAACCTTGATTGAATCTTCTATTACCGTGTTCCACTAATTTGAGCTCTGTATAGTTGAATAATATAACTTGACATTATTTTATTTTATTTATTTTTTTTTTTTTTTTTTTTTTTTTTTTAAGTAAAGAATATGAACGCTACCTCTTCCTACAAGTTTTCCTTCTTCCTTCTGGCGGGAAGGAGTTTTTAAACTTGTATTCATGAGAACATTGCGGAAATTTACTTAGTGATGCAAATCTAATCTGATGAGAGCTTCAAAATTACTATGCTCAAATACATACATTTAATTACTTTTAGCACAGAAAAACTGTCGTCTCTGGAAGGAGCAATTTTTTTAAAAGTGTTAAAATTCATTTTAGGGGGAAAAAATGCACCGTCCAAAATAATAATAATAAATAAATAAATAATTATAATAAATGTTTTTAGCTATAAATATATAGATTTTGTTAATCAATACTCCCCGAAACTGAGCCGAAAGAGAATAAATGCAGGTGCATTTTCTGTAGGTGCATTTTCTGATGCAGTATTGCTTTTATGCGCATCACATCAAAAAATTGCATATTACATGGGGTGTGTAAATACAGGGTGTTTATAAAGTCCCGGACTCATTTTGATGTTTAATAACTCGTAAAATAATAAAGATAGATTATTATTACCACGTCTGCCATCATTAATCTGTCCAGGTGCCCCAGGCAATGTATGTCCTAAACCATGATTATGATTGCCATGATCGCCAAGATTGTCATAAATGCCACGGTTATTATTACCACGGCTGCCATCACTAGTCTCTCCGGGTTCCCCGGGCAATGTATGCCCTAAAACAAAGAAAAATTGTGAATTTGATTAGAAATAACAATGATCGTGTAATACAAACAAAAATACAAATTTCATATTTGAAAATAAATAATTAATTTCAACTGATTATAAGTTAAAAATTATTTTTTCTTTTAATTTTATGTCATTTGTAAATGTTATTTTACATTATAGAGGATAATATTTACTACTATTTCCATTAAAAACCCTAAAAGCAACAAATAATTAAACAAGGAATATTTGCTAATGCATTTACATCCGGTCAAATTGTCATATGTCTGCGACGTGCCATCTGTGCTGTCTTCTTATCATTCACCGATTGTCCGTACTCTATCCCTCGTAAATTATTACCATGTAATTCATATTTCTTATTGACTTTTACAATCACATAATCGCAATTAAAATTGAAAAAAAGTACTAACCTTTTACAGTTCATTTATCGTGACATTCCAACTAATCTCGTTATATTATAGTCAGCGATTAAAGTCGTATTCGGTGTATTTTAATAATGCACCAATATTTCAATCATAAATCAATTTATATGAATTTATGAGGTGCGCTAAATTATGCTTTCGATATACTTATGTAGTACAAATATATAAAGTTTTTACTAATTTATATATTTTAACCTCTTATATTCTAAATTCTGAATTCATCCAAATTTCATCTTCTTCAGGATTGTCCAACGTGGCGGGCGCAGGCGCCATGTCGCCCTTTGAAGTTTTTTTTTTTTTTTTTTTTTTTTTTTGCGCCCTTTTGGGGGTTACTAATATTTTTCAAAAACAAAAATCCAACATAAAAGGATGCTTTACTTAAAATCCTTGATATTTGCTTGAGAGATATTTTTAAAACCTCTGAATGTATTTCAAGCAGGAAAAAATTTAAACGTATTTTAGAAATTTAATAATATGTTATTGAGTTGCTTCATTAATTTATAGTTCTTCTCCATGAAAGATGCTATGGAAATTAAAACGATAGATACATGTAAAAGTTTGCAAGAACTCTTTTTAATACGCTAAGATGTGAAATGTTGAAAAATAAATGCACATTTTCTTTTTCCTTCGTGCATAAAGTTCAGGTTTTTTGTGGTTGCTGTTGTATTGATGCTGTTATACAGACCTGAGGTAATATTATTATGCTTATACATAGATATTTTAACCTTTACATGGCGGATCGGATAACATTTGTCCGAGGCCCAGGGTAAAGGTTAAACACAACCATTCTTTTTATGCTAATTTTCAAAATGTTACTGATTTTAATTGTCAATTTTCAAACCAACCGTCAGCGGTTGCGACAGCAGCAGTTGAAACAATGATAACCGAAAAGTACTCCATTCAAGACTGAATAGTAACCCGACTACAAAAAATTATTGTTGTTTGTGACATCTTCCGTATCTGTATATTTATTTATTTTTATTTTATTTTATTTTATTTTATTTATTTTTAAGTAAAGACAAATTACCATTTTTAAAGTTATGCCCTGGGGGTAGCGGGCACTTCTCGCAGGGGACAGAGTCTCCTAGTTTACCTATAAAAAAAAGGAATTAATATAATAATATAATAATTAATATAATATAATAATTTAATTGATATATCAATATAAAAATTTTCTTCATTTTTAAGTATTTTAAATTTACTATTATAAGTAAAATAAAATGTTACCTATCCAAGTATTCGCTGAACACCTAGTTTTTAATAGTGCCGATTCTAAGTTTAAGCATAATAAAGTTGCAATGCATGTCGTTTTTTAAGAATAACTTAAAATTAGTTGATTTGCAGTTTTGGATTCGAATATAGGAAGTTTCTTTGATTTTTTATTATTATTATTATTATTATTATTATTATTATTATTATTATTATTATTATTGTATTATGAATTTTTAGTCTGGCTGACATTTTGAAACTGCCTGCTTTTTCTCACGTAATAACACGTGTGTTTATAAAACGATTTGGATTCAATTTGGTGCGTACATAATATATATCGATGTGGGAACTGAGTTCGTTGGCCAGTTTCATCCACCATCTTTTTTTGAAATGGCGTCCATTTAAATTCTTTTTAAAAAATTAAAATTAGGTGCACAAAAATTAGAAGTTAAAAAAAATTCCCTTTTTTGTGTTTTATTTTCATAGAAAGATTCCAAAGAATTTTTTGTTTCATCTGTATCTTAAAAAATGATTGAGTTAGATCACTTTGAATTTCTAGTAAGGCTGACAATTTTGAAATATTCTGAATTTTTGTCACGTTTTAACACTCGTATTAATGAACCGATTTGGATGTAATTTGGTATGTATATAGTCATACAACTGTCTCGATCGAGGTCATTGGCCAGCATCGTCCTCCATCTTGTTTCAAAAAGGTAACTGTTTAAATTTTTTTTTATATTTAAAATTTAAAATTAAGTACAAAAATATTAGAAATTGAAAAATATTTTTCTTTTATGTGTTGGATCGTGATACAAAGATTCCAGAGCATTTTTTGTTTTGGCTATATTTTTAAAAATGTCTGAGTTATAGCACTTTGAATTTATAAAGTGGGTGACATTTTGAAATATCTATTTGCCTGTGACAATATTTGGCTATATCAATTGATTTCGATGTGAGTGAGCATATACACAGGGCTTACTAAGATCTCGGTCAATCTCATTGGTTAATTTAACCCGTCATGTTGTTTTAAGATGGGAGGTACTTCATTATATCGCCGAATTTGGTCATAGAATATAATAAAACCCGATTGTATAAAGTTTATTAATCTCTCAAAAGTCCCATTTATATTCAGTATTGACAGAAACAACCTTGAGTGAATCTTCTATTACTGTGTTCCACTAATTTGAGCTTTGTATAATTGAATAATAAAACTTGATTTTTTTTTTTTTTTTTTTTTTTTTAAGTAAAGAATATGAACGCTACCTCTTCCTACAAGTTTTCCTTCTTCCTTCTGGCGGGAAGAACTTTTTTAACTTGTATTCATGAGAACATTACGAAAATTTTCTAGGTGATGCAAATCTGATCTGATAAGAGCTTCAAAATTACTATGCTCAAATACATACATTTAATTACTTTTAGCACAGAAAAAATGTCGTCTCTGAAAGGAGCAATTTTTTTAAACGTGTTAAAGTTCATTTTAGGAAAAAAATTGCACCGTCCAAAATAATAATAATAAATAAATAAATAAATAAATAAATATAATAAAAGTTTTATTTATAAATATATAGATTTTGTTAATCAATACTCCCTGAAACTGAGCCGAAAGGGAATAAATGCAGGTGCATTTTCTGCAGGTACATTTTCTGATGCAGTATTGCTTTTATGCGCATCACAGCAAAAAAATTGCATGTTACATGGTGTCTGTAAATACAGGGTGTTTATAAAGTCCAGGACCCAATTTGATGTTTAATAACTCATAAAATAATAAAGATAGATTATTATTACCACGTCTGCCATCATTAATCTGTCCAGGTGTCCCGGGAAATGTATGTCCTAAACCATGATTATGATTGCCATGATCGCCAAGATTGTCATAAATGCCACGGTTATTATTACCACGGCTGCCATCACTAGTCTCTCCGGGTGCCCCGGGCAATGTATGCCCTAAAGCAAAGAAAAATTGTGCATTTGATTAGAAATAACAATGACTGTGTAATACAAACAAACATACATATTTCATATTTGAAAATAAATAATTAAGTTCAACTAATTATAAGCTAATTTTTTTTCAATTTTATGTCATTTGTAAATGTAGTTTTTCATTATAGAAAATAATATTTACTATAATTTCCATTATTAATCCTAAAAGCAACAAATATTTAAACAAGTAATATTTGCTAATGCATTTAGATCCGGTCATATTGTAACATGTCTGTCACGTGCCATTTATCTATGCTGTCTGCCTATCATTCACCGGTTGTCCATACTCTATCTCTCGTAAATTATTACCATGCAGTTAATATTTCATATTGATTTTTACTATGACATGATCACAATTAAAATAGAAAAAGTATTAGCATTTTATAGCTCTCTTATAGTGACCCTCAAAATAATATCGTTACATTATAGTCAGTGATAAAAATTATATTCGGTATATTTTAATAATTTGGTGCACTAAATTATGCTTTCGATATACTTATGTCGTTATCATTCATTTACAGCTTTAAACGAAATTATTCGATTACATAATGGCCAAACAGAAATAAATATTTTCAATTTGTTTTAGTATTACACTATTTTAAGCACATTTATCGTTGCTCTAAGAACATTATTAACCCCTTAACTGGTCAATGTTCTTACCAGAAATGTTCCCCAAAAAATCATAATTTTTATTGCATTTAATCAAACATCAAACTGTTATATTGTTGGAATTTGCGAAACTGATTTTCTGATTGTCTTATAAGCTTTAAAAATACACTGAATTGTAAAACACTTTGCAGTGTCTATTCAAATTTCTAAACCATATACAAACATACACAAAAGAAATCGTGCGCCTTCGGCTACTATCTGTATTTTATATCGATTTTTTAAACTTTATAGTTGCAGCATTCTAGATATTTTGAAAATATTCATATTCTATGTTTGAAACACGGTTTTTTTTTTCGTTGATTTCGTAGTACGTACTTTAAATGCATAATTCAAAATATTTGATTTAAAATACTCAAAGGTTAAAAAAATTGAAATATTTTTGAATGTTTATCGGTTAACATTTCAAATTTTGTATGACTCGGAATTTGATTTAAATAAGTGCTTAAATTAATTTTTTTAGTTGGATAATTTAAAATATAATGGTTTTGATATATGAATAGTACAGAAAATATTGAGAACTGAAATTTTCCACTATGAAAGTTTCACAAATATGATTGGAAAAAAAGTTATCCTCCTGACTTTTTTTATATCGTATCAAAAACATGAATGTGAAAAAATGCCAAGTTCGTTAAAGGTTTCACTAATAAAAAAAGTGATTGACAAAAAATAATGATATCCTATCAAAAACATGAATGTGAAAAAATGCCAAGTTCGTAAAAGGTTTCGCTAATAAAAGAAGTGAGATCTAACTGCAAACCAAGTTCTTTCGGAGCTCCTTAAATCATAACTCCTGTCATGCATAATATTATTCAATTGCTTAAAATGATTTGTTATGTTACTTGTTATTCAATAGAGAGACTTAGCAAGTTTTCTCTTATTCAATTTTTTCTATTTAATTGATCAGAAATTAAAGTTGATCCCTTCCTTAACTTCAATATACTTATTCGAACACTCGATTGACTAGATCTTTGCCAATCAGATTCTAGATTAAATTATACTCCGACTCAAAGATTAAAGTTAGTAGCTGAAAACTTGCCAAGTCGCTCTATTGAATAACAAGTAACATAACAAATCATTTTAAGCAATTGAATAATATTATGCATGACAGGAGTTATGATTTAAGGAGCTCCGAAAGAACTTGGTTTGCAGTTAGATCTCACTTCTTTTATTAGCGAAACCTTTTACGAACTTGGCATTTTTTCACATTCATGTTTTTGATAGGATATCATTATTTTTTGTCAATCACTTTTTTTATTAGTGAAACCTTTAACGAACTTGGCATTTTTTCACATTCATGTTTTTGATACGATATCATTATTTTTTGTCAAATAAGTAGGTATTTGTTTCCTTTTTGAAATAAATAAACTTAATATTAAATTAACTTTATTTACTATTCATTAATCTTACAGCGTTTTCCTGCTTTTATTCACTGTTTTTTTTAAGTCAAATTTAAAAATTTTAACATTATTACTGCTTTTGTTCCTTTAAATTCCACTAATAAGGATGTTTCTTTTACGTGATTGGGTACTACTTGATTATCTCGTCGACCAAAAAAAGTTTGTTGCCAACTTGGCGATATATCATCAAATTGACGACAAAAATTAAGCGCCAAAAGAGATGCTAACTTGGCGCTATTTCTGGTATTTCGTCTAATTCCCATAGACTCCCATTGTAATATGGTAATTTATCCAATAATTTTGTTAGAGCAAGGATTGTTGCCATCATTTTGGCATCTTTGTTTTCTTTAAATCGGTTCGCTAACTACCCAAGATTGCTTAAATATTGCTATTTAGAAAGTTTTTAGAACGCTTTTCGCGCATTTTTACCCTTTTTAAATTTTGTATTTGTTAACAAATGTTCTTAATGATCATTTATATCTTATAATTAATGAACATACCAAATTTTATGTTTTTAGGCTCTTAACATACAGACATCGCATTTTTAGAACGCTTTTTGCTCTTTTACACCCTTTGGATTAGTGGAATCGACATAAGATATAGCCTATATTGGAGCAAGAACTATCACCATTATTTTGATATCATTACTTTTAAGATCGGTTTGTTGTTTGCTGAAATTGCTTAAAAATCCCAATTTAGAACATTTTTAGAACGCTTTTCGCACATTTTCACTCCTTTTGAATTCCGTATTTTTTATCAAATGCCCTTAGAGATCATTTATATCTTATAAATAATTAACATGCCAAATCTTATAATTCTAGGTCCTTCAGTAACACAAAAGTTGCATTTTTAGAATGTGTTTTGCTTCTATCCACCCTATTTTGGTTAATGGTATACGCATAAAGCATAGCCTATGTTTGAACCGGGGCGAATACCATCATTTTGGTATCATTAAGTTTGAAATCGGTTCGGTGGTTTCAGAGATTAGCCCCGATACTCGCCAAAAGTGTTGCCAACTTGGCACTATTTCTGATATTTCGCGAAATTCCCATAAACTCTAAAATGCCAAACTTTATGTTTCTAGTCCAGTCCCTTAATATATAGACATCGCATTTTTAGAATGTTTTTTGCTCTTTTACCTCCTTTGGGTTAGTGTAATCGGCATAAGATATACCCTATGTTGGAGCAAAGACTGTCATCATCATTTTGATATCATTACTTTTAAGATCGGTTTGTTGTTTGCTGAGATTGTTTTAAAATTGGTATTTCGAACTTTTTTAGAACGCTCTTCGCGGATTTTCACCCATTTAAATTTGATATTTTTTAGCAAATGTCATTAGTGATCATTTATATTTTATAAATAATTAACATGCCAAATTTTGTGCTTCTAGGCCCTTCAGTAAAACAAAAATCACATTTTTAGAATGTTTTTCGCTTTTGAACCCTCTTTTGGTTAGTGGCACAGACATAAGATATAGTCTATGTTTGAACCGGGACGAATACCATCATTTTGGTACCATTACTTTTGAAATCGGTTCGGTAGTTTCAGAGATTAGCCCTGATTCTCGCCAAAAGTGACGCCAACTTGGCACTATTTCTGGTATTTTGTGAAATTCTCATAAACTTCCATTGTGATCCAATAATTTATCCTCTAATCAACCATTAATGTTTAATTAATGGTGATTTCTGATTTTTTCCTGGTTATAGATCCAATAACCTACCTCCACACCAAATTTCAACTTCCTAAGTCACCTGGAAGTAGTCAAACATTTCTATGAGTGAGTGAGTGAGTCAGTGGTAAAAACAGTGGTTTTCAGACATCAATTTCTCGTGAACGGTAAAAAATTTTTAAAAAAAATTTTAGGATTCGGAAATTAGAAGATGGTCTTACACGACACAAAAAATTGCAAGTGTGTAGGTCAAATAGAATTTAAGTTATTGAGGGGTCAAAAGTGGCTCGAAATGGTTCGGGTAATATAACCCACGGCCAGTGTGTCGCCTTTTACTTTGTGAACTTGGCTGACACACTGCCGTGTGTCTAGATATAAAAAATAATTATTTTACAACATGTTAACGTATAACTTCTATAACTCAAACATATCGTATAGATGTCAATCCGTGTGTCAAAGACTTTTACAAAAAGCTCTTTTTTAATGGTATTTTAAAGTACAGTTTGCGCATAAACAAAGACGCATCTCTAAAGCAGAAGCATTATAATTACAAAATTACTACAACTAACATTTTGATAGCAATAAAAAAACTCGACTTCGAATTATATGATTCATAAAAATTTCACGAATCATTTTAAATTTAACGAAAACAAGAGAAATGAAAAGTACAAAAACTTCTTTTTACATGCATTTTATTTGCTTTAAAATCCGGTTCACCAAGTTACAGTATTTTCTTTATTCGGTGGTTTAATTATTTAGAATTGTAGAACGATGTGCTATAGGCTAAATTATCTCCTCCGTAATTTCGTAGTTGACAATGTAAGTCCCATAAAATCCTTTTAGAGATCGAAAGTTACAGGTGTTATGAATGAAATTTCTATTTGCATTATATATATATATATATATATATATATATATATATATTATGTTTAATTCATTGTCTTGATATATGGTATATTAAATGTCAAACCTTCCATGTTCAGTGTACTATAAGTTATTAAATTCAATGGTTAATTTCAAATGGTTAATATTGTTTACTATAATTCAATTTAATTCTTTTATTGATAAAATCCATTGGTGAATCTTGTCTACTTTTAATGGTATTATATATATATATATATAGATAGATAGATAGATAGATAGATAGATAGATAGATAGATATAGATATAGGGGGAACTGGGGTACATTGATACAGTTTTTTTCTAAGATTTTTTTTGGTGTCAAGAAAGTAGAAAATTCAAGTTTTTTTTCCATGAGGTGACAGCAAAACTTGTGTAGTATGTTATAAAAATGTACAATCATTGTTTTATATAGTATTTTTGCATGTAATTTTTAAAAAATCAAAAAAAGTCATTTGTATCAATGTGCCCCATCCCCGGGGCAGATTGATACGTTTGAGAAAAATGACGACAAAATAATACCAATGCATATTTTTCATAGAAAATGAATTAGAAAACCATTTTATATTTATTTATAAAAATTCAAATCACCCACAATTTATTTTTAAGCAATATTAAAGCAATCAAAATTAAATATATTATGACCTGATGTTCTGGCTGTTTCTTGTCTGATTGTTGGCTGTGGTAACTTTGTCATATCTAGCACTTCAACCCCAGCATTATCTTCTTTCTTATGAAAGATGAAAAAATTACCAGTTTTTCTGTTTATAAATAGGTTCATAAACCGAAAATAAAGGATAATTATATTAAAAATTCTGTTTATAATATAAGTAAGATTTTGTGTTCTGCAGTTTGTTTCTCTTGCTTAACATTTCGCATGTCGAAAATACTTTTTTCTCTGGAGAATCGATATAAATTCGAGATTTGCCAGAATGGCGTCCTTTTCTTTTATTAGTTCTACTAGCACTAGATGCTGGGTAAGTTCCTACGTCTTCTGTTTTCAAAAATACTATAAAATGTTCTAATATAAAGAAATTAGAGCTATTTCACTTCAATAAAAACTAATATTAGAAATTTTTCGTGAAAAAAAGGTTGGATTAAGGAGTGTATGGTAAAAAAAATAATAAAAGATAATGAAAATATGAACTATTAAAGGATTTAGGCTGTATCAATGTGCCCCGTCATAGACTGTATCAATGTGCCCCATACAGCGATTTTGAATAAAATGAGTCTCAAATCCAACACTTCACAATATATCTAACAATAAATAATGAAGAACTGATAAAGAGTAGCTGTACTTACCAGGGAGAGTATTCATTTTGGTTGAAAATACTGGAACAGTTATATAATAGCATTTCAATTGTACAACTCATATTTACATTTGAACAACAAAAACAATAAATCATCCGTCCCATTTCATCAAACTACTGAATCATTCCAAGATTTTCTGTATGTAGTTGAATACACTAGCATCATCTTTTGGAGCTGTTGTGAAACTTCCTGTAATGACCCTGTGAGCGGTAGAGGGGGTGTATCAATGTGCCCCATGTATCAATGTACCCCAGTTCCCCCTATAGATATATATATAGTGGATTTACATCTGCGTGGTTTTAAGTAAAGTTATTTTTTCTTATGTTACAGGGGGGGGGGTATACCCTCTACATACCAAGCTCGTCAACCCATATTAAAACACAACAAACTCTTAAACACACGCTAATTTGATCTGCTTTTAAAAGATTACAAAAAACTTGAACTATACTTTTTTTGTGTCGATCTCTTTATAAATAGGTTTTCATTCATTTCCCTTTGATTGTGAATTTTAAGGTCGAATCAGCTCAGTTAAACATCTACTAGCTATTTACATGCTTGATTAAATAAGATCAGTTAAACGGTAAAGTACACAGATATTTTGTTTCCCGGTATTATTTGAACCGTGCTATAAGAAAAAATATTTAAGTGAGACATTTTAAATTTATCATTTAAATCTAATGCAATTTTCACTAATTTTTTTTTTTATCTTTTTAATATTAACGTGAAAATACTTTTGGTGTTTGAAAGGACATGCTATATGTAGTCTTAGAATTCAAAATGATAACTTTATTAGAACGGTTAAAAAGGTCACATCAAACTATGAATAAATATCTCGTTTAAATAGATTTTTAATTTTATCTGTTTTGAAATGTCATTAGGGGATTTTAAATATGACGTTATTTATTTTACTTGCTGCTTTAAACGCACTTTAACGAATTTATTATTTTAAAGTTTACTTTATCTTTTTGACGCTTACTTGAAGATTCTTTTGTTGCTAGAAAAGAAATTCTTTTATTTGCCCTGCCTTAAAATTGGCAACAATAGTTTAAAAGATCATTTACAAATGTGAAATGTGTCGCATAAATATATTTTTAATTTAAAATATTTGCAATATTATTGTTTGGCTATTTTAAATATGACGTAATTGTTTTTCCTTTACTGCGGTTAACGCATTTTAAATGAATTCATTATTTTAGAATTTTTTTTCTATTTTAATATTTACATGTAACTAAAAGTTTTGTGACGTAATTTTCAATATTTTCACCTTTTAACTTGTAAACATTTAATTTTCAGTTGAAAGTTTTTATTCTGTTTGTAATTTACTATAATAAATTTTTAGTTTAAAGGAACTTTTATTCTTTGATCATTTGGAAATAATTTAAAATAATAAGTACTTCTAAAATTTGTAAAAAATGTCTTTCAAAATCATAAAAATTTGAATTTAAAATGATAATAAAAAACAAAAAACGAGTCAAATTAAAACAACAAATGCAGTTTACACATTGGAAACTTCTATTGTATAGTTTTAGAAAAAAATGGATAAATTCTTATGTATAGTTTTGCTCCTGTAAAACTTTTTTAGTATAACAATTTTGGCTACTTTAAGCATTAAATATCTCTTTAAATAATTCTTGAATCTCAAAATTGCATGCATCAGTGTTTTTATTAAACATTTCTCTATAATATTATCCAATTTCATTTTTTTTAAGTACAGAAGTTTTCTTAATAATAGCTCAGGAAGACTACCGATCACAAAAAAATTCATTGTCAACGGCGATAAAAGTATTATTTACATTTCTTTTGAATATAGAGGTTATTATTTATTTATTAACATTTTATTAAGATTACGTATGACTAATTCTGAAAATTTCACAAGTTTAATATGTACATTATTATAGAATATCAATTTATCACCAAATTGACATATCTGAGTATACTCATGAAAGCATACGTTATAAAACTATGGCATATGATAGTAGCGCGAAGATATCAATTTTGGTATCACATCCATTAAAATTGCTCAACCTACGTTTTTTTTTTATCAGTGAAAAAAAAATCTTACATTATCTCCGTTAAAAATACAGTTATGTCGTTTTTTTTTTTTTTTTTTTTTTTTTTTTCAAACAACTGATAAGAATCTTACCTTGAATACATCCCATAGCCAAAGTGATGACTGCAATACGTAGAAGAGCAGACATTTTTGTTCTGTTTTCAAGTTTATCTTCACAAAATAGAAGCAAGGTGTAAACCCAAAGAAGGATTGTGCTTATATATGGTTTTAAAAAGTCGAAAGTGTCATCCGAAATGAAAAATATGTCATTCATTTTCTAATTGAATTCTACAGGTGATTGAAATAGCTTTGTTTTTTAAATTAATATCGGTTATTTATTTTTGTTACACATGATAGATAAGTTCGTTGTTTTACTTCTGCAACGCAATTTACAAAGGTGATTTATCACTCGTAGAGGCCAATCATTTGAATTCTGCTTTTATTATTTTGCATTCTATTAAATAAAGAAATGACGCTTTATATAATTTGAAGGAAATAGGCATCATTTTAATGTATTGATCTATTGTCAATTGTAATAACTGAAAATAAGTCAAGAAAACATGCCTATCAAATTGCGTCTTAAACAATATTGTACTCATCTGCATTGTTTCACAGATTACTTTTGTTTCTCCCTCACCACACACACACAAAAATAATCAAGGTATAGCAAACCCGTGGTGTTTCGCATGTCGTTACATAATTCATTCGGCTATATCATTATGTTTTCGCGTCTCCCCACAAAAATAGCTAAACTTAAGTCGTTCTTAAATAACTTTAGGCTACGTAAGTTACACGTAAATCTGTAGCGTTAACATTATAAAAAAAAAAAAGAATTGTAACTTTACATTTTAAAAATAAACATAAAACATTTGCTTGTAAATTACCATTTTCCTTATATTTCAGTATCGTCTGTATTTCCCTATTTCACCTGTTTCCAATAAGTGCTATATGAAGAAAGACTACTGCATATTATGCTGTTTTTAACACTTTCAAACATAGTTGAAAAATCTTTAAAAATTCTTCTTTAAAAAATCTTCATCTCTCTATCGTATACCTATCTGCGATCTATATGTCTGTACTAAAGTCGCTGTATTGACATAAAATGTGTATATGCTATTCAGAATTGTTATAGAATGTTAGGTAATGAAAAAAAGGTGTTCCTTTAGAGATACATAAATTATCACTAATAATATATAAATCAAAGTATATATTTTCCAAGTATAGTTCCTTTAGAGAACTGTACAGAATAATTCTGTTACATTACGAAGCATGTGAAAAATCGCCTGCTGTGTATTTTAAAGCTACTGTGATGCTTCAAACATAACGAAATAATTGATGTGCACTGCCTGTATTTTACGAGACGCAGAAAATAATACGATTAAAGGAATGATTAAGATCTATAATTGCTGGAAGTGTGTTTTGTTCTGTAGTATGTATTTTTCAACTCATGAAATTTTGAGTATATTTGGTAGTTTGCACACAAGGATACTCGAGAGACAGTGCAATCATTAACAGACATGGATAGCAGTGTGTGTCTCTAAAAAACATTTTTGTTCAGTTTGTTTTAAGTTTATTCACGTATGTCAATTAGTGCTCGGGAAAAAAAAAGCTAGAATTGGAAAGTTTTTTTATGATACATGCCTGATGCATGATTTTTTTATTCATGATTTTTATTTAAAATGATCTTTTATTTTAGTCGAGATATAACACAGCAGAATAAATAATTCGTCATTATTGTTTTTTGGGAATTCATGTAAGCCGAGTACAAATGATAATTTTTCGAATACTGTTTCAATTGTCATAATTTCTATTGCATTCATCTAACTCCTTTGTGACTAAAGCACTTTGTTTAATTTTTAATTTTTTACCACCGGTTTCTCAAAATGAAGGATTCTGAGAACCTTACGTGGCAAGTATGCCGGTCGCTCGTCCTTAAAGGGTTAATTTAAAATGTAAGCATATTTCACACAATTAATTCATAACAATAATAATAACAACAACAACAACAACAATAATAATAATAATAATAATAATAATAATAATAATAATAATAATAATAATAATAATAATCTAAATCACTCATTTTATTTTATCATAAGCCCTTTTTTTCTTATTAACATACACGAAAATAAAAAGTTACTATTGGCGAGTTTTGTATCCAATTAACCAAGTTTTTTTTTTTTTTTTTTACCCTGTTTTTTTTATGCATGTGTATTCATAACTTTGGAATGGATGATCCGATTTTTGATAAATCTTTTTAGGTGGGTTCGTAATTGTGTAAATACGTAGCGCCTATCGCCGTCATTCAGCTTCTCCGCCCGTCTGTCAACATATAACTGAGCAAAAAACTACGCAATTGAATCATTTGAAATTTAAAATGTATAATCTTTGCATAATTTTGTCTAGACATTTCAAATTTTATGAAAATCGGATGCATAGTTTAATTACAGAGACAATCAAAAGTATACCATTACATTACGGTCAATGGGGGAAAAAACTGAATGCATTTCAATGGTGTTACACTCTTTCAAACATAATCAAATTCATATGCATCTATGAAGTATGTAACAAAACATATATACTGTACAATCAATGGTGGAAAGAATATTTTTTATTAATTTATTGGGCCACACAAATGTATTCCATTACATAATGGTATAGGGTAAAACATTGTTTGGGCGCATTTTAATTATTATAATCTATTTCACATTTTATGAAACGGATATATGTTGCTGAGTTTTGCTACAAGTTACGTCCTGTATAAAGCAAATAGTATTTACAAGGGCACACAAAAGATTTCGGCTACTTTACTGTACCCGAAAAAATGTACACCAAGATCTGATATATATATTTTTTAATTTCATTACAGTACGATCGTACCTTATTTGTTACACTTGACGTGCAATTTCTGACTTGTTTTAACTTTATTCTAACATGTTTCTGATTTTATGTTAACTTAAATCGATACTGCCAATAAAAGTAGTGCATATTTAAACTTCGTTTGGGATTTCATAAAAAATATAAAGCCTAAATAAAATAATATCAAATATTGCTATTCTCCATAACTCTTTTTTAATCTTATCCTAATCTTCTTTTTTTTTTCTTTTTCTCCCGAACTTAATTCGGTACTGACAATAAAAGTAGCGCCATATTTAACCTTTATTTGGCGTTTCATATGAAACTAATTCAGCGTAGTAATAATCTTTTCTTTTTTATAGTGAAGCTAAAACAACGGTTGTTCAAAGATTAAACTTAGCATTGTGCTAAGCGCGCTTTGAAAAGATGTTTCAAAGTTACAACGCCTCCTTGGTTCGTGCCACTTTTTTCCATATAGGTTTGTAATTAACTTTTAAAGACATGGGAGGCGTATTGAGAGATGCATTTGACGCAATCTAGACGCGAATCTTGTAGTATTTAAGTAACTAATTCTATAAAACACTGTATTAAAAGCGAGTGTCGTGAAGGAATTTTCAACTTGTTTTTAATATGGAAATTAAAAACATACATAAAAATTACTTAGAAGGTGCGTAAAAGATTTACAAAAATGTTATACAGGGTGTCCCAGAAGTAATTGGACAAACTTTAAGGAGAGGCAGGGGACATCACAAGGATTCAGTTTTACATAGCAACTCATGATTGGAAACGTTTTCCTGTCATGGTAGGGATGACACAAAACACAAAAAAGATCGGACACGAATAACAGGAGAAAATACAGCAAAAAAGTAAGAAAAAAGAATATTAAAGATACAACGATAGTCATCAAAACAGGTATTCAAAATTACGATCCCAAGCCGTGATGCACGGAGCGCATCTCCGGCGCATGAATGATCTAATGATCTCGAAAACACCAAGAATATCCCAAACTTCCCCAACAGCTGCCACGATGCGTGTAACAAGTTCCACAGCACTTTCCAGCATTGTCTCAGTATTTTTGCAGCATTAAGAATAATAAACATGTTTTCTTTCCCTGTTCGTGTCCTTTCTTTCTTCTGTTTTGTGCCGTCGCTACCGCGCCAGGAAAACGTTTCCGACCATGGGTTGCTGTGCGATTCTGAATCCTTGTGATGTCCCCTATCTCTCCTTAAAGTTTGTCCCATTACTTCTCTGACACCCTGTATATCTTAGATCTTTCAAACGCACACGCGTTCACTTTCAAGGGAAAAAATGTAACTCTATGTCAATGTGAAAATGTGTGTGAAAAAAGGTCACCCTTTCAAGGTATGGCTTAAGTCAATGCATAATTTTTTTCGTTCTTATTTAGTTATGTTCCACACTGGTTGTAATAAAGTAACAAGCAGGGGTACGGAGTCGGTGGAGAAAGTGGTCGATACCGACTTCCGTAATTTTAACGACTCCGGGATAGCTAATATACCGGTATTGATTTTGATTAAAATTATAAAAAAACATAAGAAAAAAAAAGAGAAATTTTCACTATTTCTGTTTTAATTCAGTTCTTAGAGCTTTGAAAGAAAAATGACAAAAAAAAATATTTCGTCTTGCTAATTTTTTCATTTTTGCGTCAAAAAAACCCCCGAAAAATCCAACTATCGAAATCTAAAGAAAAACACAAAATAGAAATTTTACTATTTCGGATCCGTGGAGTTAAAAAAGGGAAATCTTTAGAATTTTGATGTTAATTAGTGTCTTTAAAGCAGAGAAATTTCGATGGAAAGGGAAAAACATAATGATGCAAATTTTACTATTTCGGAAATAATTCGTCATCTATAAGAGTTTTTAATTAAAAATAGTTTTAATATACTGTGTATGCCGGGCAGTATATTGGGAATCTTTAACTTAAATAGCCCGATGTAATTCAAAAACAAAAATAATAATCGATTTTATGCATTTAAAATTACAAATAATAGGTTTAATTTCACTTCACACTGCCTAACAAAAAAGACGGAGTAGGCTTTGTTTCAGCGACCCCGACCCTTTTGCTCAAAAATGAACTCAATTCCGACTCCGCGACTCCGCAGACCTAGTAGCGAGCATAAAATTTCATGTACTTGAATGATTTTGCAGCTGGAAACACGGATCTGGCACATATTTTATTTTGTTTTACCTAATATAGTTAGTTCTAATGCAACAAAATTAAATAAATAAATTATAAGTTAAAAGAAAAGGTTACAGGAAATATGATATTATAGGCCAAGAGCCGACAACACATAAACCTATGTTATCAAGCATAAGAAAAAAAATCTTTATTTTATTGAAGAGTAGAAGAACGGGAATATATTAATATCATTGTGTTTTCCTGCGCCCAGTCCTCTATGTTTTCATAACTTTGATTGGGGAATAAACACAACAACCTATATGAAATACCTATTATTTTATCTGGTGAGTAAATTTATTTTGTTTCGACTGGAATAAACTCACATCTGGCATTGACGTAACGTAAATTTGTAGAATTAAATTTAATCTACTGAATGATTTTGAGAGAGACTTTTTAATAATTTTAGGTGCCAAGATATATTTTGAGTTTATTTGTAGAATAGTTTTTGATCATCTCTAAACCCTAGAAAATATTTTTGATTCTGCTTTCCTTGACAACATAAAGCTGTTTAAAAATAAATGTGTAAAAAAAAAATATATTATTAAATAAATGTTATTATATTAAATAAAAATATAATAAAATAGTATAATAAACTACCAAAAACCACGCTTTGTTTGGATTCGCGAAGTATTATTTCATAAGAAAACTAGTCGTTGGGGGCCACCGTAATACCTACCCATCATGGATATGTATATGAAAATAAAACATGTGAAAACTATTTATACAATGCATTGCAATTCCAAAACAAAATTTAAATATTGTTAATATACATAGTAATGCTCTATTAAAGAACTGCTGATGTACCAATTTCGACAAATTATATAAAACGCCAAACTACTCAAGTAGTACCGAACTGTGTAAAAGAAACATCCTTATAACTCCAAAAATAATAATTCTATTTATTAACAATTAACTGCGTCGGATAAAGCGTCTCATTTCCAATTAAAATATACCTCTGAATTGAAATTTGAATGAAATACAGGGTCATTAAAAATCGAAGAATGTGGAAAACAGGATTACTAATATCTCAGCAACTAATAATCCGATCGACTTCGTTCTATATGCAAAATGTGTGTTATTTTATTGCTTTTTACGTCCATTCCTTAGAACAAAAAAAATCGAAAATTTTTACATACCTTTCATCAGAACGGATTTTTCGAGAGTCCGAAAAAAATAGTTCCGGATAATCGAGGTTGCTGGTATTAAATAGGCTTCGTTCCATTCTTCGTTCCTAACTATATACAAAATTTCAAGTCTCTATCTCAATTTGTTCGGGAGATAGAGCGTTTACAGACAGACAGACTGACAGACAGACAGACGGACGGCAATTTTTTTTTTTCTAAAAATATGTTTTTCGGAATCTTCACTATCTAAAACGTGTAAATCCGTCAAAAAAAATTTTCGATTTTCAAAACGATTGCAAGACTTACCTTATACTTACGTATGATGGGTAAGTAATACTTGAAAGTAACAATATTTTTTTAAAATTACATTTGCATCATTAGTAATCAAAAACATTCTTATGTTTCGGCGCATTTTAATTTTAGAAATGTAAATTCAGCCAAGTAATTAAGAATTTCCTTGGAATTTTTTATTTATGATATAAGACTGGTATGAATAAAAATATTTTCGAAGCAAAATTATACAAAATATTAATTAATTTTATTTGTTTAAAGTTCTTTTATTCCCACTTCACACATTAAAAAAAAAAAAAAAAAAAAGAATATATTTTTTTAATGCATAAGTATCGTTTACATAGATTTCACAAAATAAGAATAAATTGCGCATTTGAATTTTTAACACTGAAAAATACTATTGAATGTAGATACAGTCAAACCGCGTTAATAGGCGCCTCGCTTAATACTCGAAACCGCTTAATACGCGAATTTTGTTTGGTCCTTTGAAATAGACTCTTATCTTCTGCATATAAAAACACCCCTTTAATATGCGAATGGTTAATATGCGAACTCGTTTAATACGCGAAATTTTATCAGTCCCTAGGAAGAAAAATCTACGTTTAATACTCGAATGAGCTTAGTTCTAAACATAGAAGTTTTTAGATGAAGTACTTTCCCAATCATTTTTTTATACAATTGCATTTTTATTTATAATTTTATACATATTATTTAAACAATTATTCAACTTATTTTTTATACAAAAATTATTTAAACGCAATTAAATTGAGCTTTTTTTTTTCTTTGAAAAACACACGCTGACTAGACTTGCACCCCGATCCGAGGCTAGCACAAGACTGCCGAATCAAAATTCTCCCAATGAAATTTCATATGCGAGACGAGGCTAGCGTTGTGCAAAAGTTAAAGGCATTATGTCTGCTTTGAAAAACACCTGTTTTTATTTGAAGAGTATATAAAACCAAGTGTAAAATTTTAATGGAAAATCAAATTTAAAAAAAAACAGCATTTAGAGATTTTTAACTTATGCATTTCGGCGAATCATGAGACGCAAATTAAGAATATGTAAATTAAAAAGTAATTGATACAAAAATTTTTGAAATCAGTAAAAACCTCAGTGTTTTGTCGTGGTTTTGTTCGCTTTCTGTAGGGGGAAGTGGGGTACATTGATACATGGGCACATTGATACATGGGCACATTGATACACCCCCTCTACCGCTCACAGGGTCATTACAGGAAGTTTCACAACGGCTCCAAAAGGTGATGCTAGTGCACTCAACTACATACAGAAAGTCTTGGAATAATTCAGTAGTTTGGTGAAATGGGACGGGTGATTTATTGTTTTCGTGTACTGCGAATCGTGGGTCGATCTACTAAAAAAATTTTTGTGATCCTTGTAATTACTAAAATATTTTTAGTAATCTTACTCAATTACAAGGGATCTGTAAGAATTACTAGAAAAAAGATAGCAACGAATAGAGTACATTTTTAATAGCTATTACTAAAACTCACTTGGTGTGGCCGTGATAGCCTAGTGGTCATAGCACCGAACTCCAGGCTGAAAGTACCTGGGTTCGATGCTGGCCGCCACCAAACATGCACCGAATGTAAGTACTTGTTAAATAAAGGGATTATGAAAATCCTGTCGTAGCAGTTACCATGGGTAATGATCTCTGAATTTTCCCTCCCCTTTAGAAGCATGTCAAAATAGAGCAGGTAGCAATGTTGATGTTACCATCTATTGCGGATTTGACGAAAATCTTCCGTTTCAGAAGTCTGTCTTTTTACCCACTGGATGCAGCTCGAAGGAGGCTCCTGCCCTTCGGGCACACGTAATGGTTACTAAAAATAATTTTGGAGCTATTACTAAAATTTTCTTGGTGGCTCATACTAAAAAGTTTTAAGTTAGTTATACAAAAAATTCTTTTGTTCAGTTTACAAAAGAAATGTTTGTTTCATTAGCAAAAAAAAGTTTGTAATGGTTACTAAAATATTCTGTGGAATACAAATTTACTAAGACATTTTTAGTAACCTCTTGAATTTTTTTTTTTTACAAAAGTAAATTTGAGTTGTACAATTGAAATGGTATTATACAACTGTTCCAGTATTTTCAACCGAAAAGAATACTCCCCCTGGCAAGTGAAACTACTCTTTATCAGTTCCTCATTTTTTATTGTTAGATAATTATGAAGTGTTGGATTTTAAGACTCATTTTATTCAAAATGGCTGTATGGGGCACATTAATACACTCTATCTCGGGGCACATTGATACAACCTAAATCCTTTTTTAGTTCATTTTTCATTACTTTTTATTATTATTATTTTTTTTTACCCTACACTCCTTAATCCAACCATTTTTCACCAAAAATTTCTAATATTAATTTCTATTGAAGTGAAATAGCTCTAATTTTTTATATTAGAACATTTTATAGTATTTTTGCTAACAGAAAAAGTACGAACTTACCCAAAAGCTAGTACTAGTAGAATTAATAAAAGAAAAAGACGGCATTCTGGCAAATCTCGAATTTATATCGATTCTCCAGAGGAAAAAAGTATTTTCGACATGAGAAATGTTAAGAAAGGGAAACAAACTGCAGAACAGAAAAAGATAATTATATTATAAACGGAATTTTTAATATAATCATCCTTTATTTTCTGTTTATAAACCTATTTATAAACAGAAAACCTGGTAATTTTTTCATTTTTCCCAAGAAAGATGATAATGCTGGGATTGAAGTGCTAGATATGACAAAGTTACTGGAGGCAACAATCAGACAAGGAACAGCCAGAACATCAGGTCATAATATATTTAATTTTTATTGCCTTAATATTGCTTAAAAATAAATTGTGGGTGATTTGAATTTCTATAAATAAATATAAAATGGTTTTCTAACACATTTTCTATGAAAAATATGTATTGGTATTATTTTGTCGTCATTTTTCTCAAACATATCAATCTGCCCCGTAGATGGCGCACATTGATACAAATGACTTTTTTTTATTTTTTTTTTTTTAATTACATGCAAAAATACTATATAAAACAATGATTGTACATTTTTATAACATACTACACAAGTTTTGCTGTCACCGCATGGGAAAAAAAAAAACTTGAATTTTTCTACTTTTTTCACACCAAAAAAAATCTTAGAAAAAACTGTATCAATGTACCCCACTTCCCCCTACGCATAAGCTCAAAAAATCAAATTACGCAAAGCAGAAAGTACTTTCAATTCAATACTTTTCTTGCGATTTTTGTCATTTAAAAATATAAATGTAGACTAAAAGGGAATTAAATTTATAAAATTATACAAATTTGATGTTTATGTAAAGTTCATTCATCGCGGGCGCGGGTTGCGCTAGTCAGCTAGTTTTTATAAAAAGTAACAAGTTGGAAATTCCACGTGAAGCGTAGCAAATGAGGTGCGTTCGTACAATAACGAAGTTTTAAAATATTCAAGTCTTGCTTATATAGTAGAGCGTACTTTGGATACAGTATAGTGGTCGAAATCTTTGTGTTCCTGTTAATATGCAGGGAGTAATTTTTATTATTCTTCATTAAAGTACATCTTATTCATAAAATGTGAAGTAGTTTAATATAATTAAAACACACTCCAAGCATTGTTTCCCTGTATAACATTATTTAGTGAAATACATTTGTGTGGCCCTGTAATTTAATAATAAATATTCTTTGCATCACAGATTGTACAGAATGTATTTTTAGTACATATTTCACAGATTCATGTCAATTCTATTATGTTCAAATGAGTGTAACACCATTAAAATGCATTTGAAACTATTTTCCCATTGATCGTAATGTAATGGAATATTTTGATTGTCCCTGTAATTGATCTATGCATCCGATTTTCATAACATTTGAAATGACTCGACAAAATTATGTAATAATTATACGTTTTAAATTTCAAACGATTAAAATGCATTTGAATTTTTTTTCCCAATTGACCGTAATGTAACAGAATTTTTTTTATTGTCCCTGTAATTGATACATCCATCAGATTTTCATAAAATTTGAAATGACTCGACAAAATAATGTAATAATTACGTATTTTAAATTTCAAACGATTCGGTTGGGTAGTTTTTGCGTTGTTATATGCGGACAGACAGACGGACAGACGGACGGACTGAGCGACAACAATAGGTGCTACGTATTTACATAATTACGAACGCACCTAAAAATGAAAAGAATATTTTCCCATGATTAATACATTCGCTGCCGGTTACGACAGCAAAACTTTGAGAAATTCTCAATCATTTAACTCAGGGGGCGGCGTTATTGGCAGCGAACGTGTTAAGAAATGATGTGACCCCCCCCCCCCCCTCCTCTAAATTAGAGCGGTAGAACCCATAGATTGAGCCAGCGCTACAATCGCAGATTAATCACGTGAGTCTTTCCAATCGCTGTTTCATCAGTGCTGTGATATTTTTAAAAGAAGAGTCTCTTGTCGTTCCAGTGTTATCTAGTCTACGATATCTATCTATGCTTTTATAGTCTAGTCTAAACTCGAAACTATGGCCGAAGGAGCAAAACATATTAAACGAAAGGCTCTCTGCATCACTGAGAAGTTACAAATTATAAATTAATACGATGCCCAAGCCGTCTCAAATAAGTCTGCGTTCGCCAAAGAAAAAGGCATACCTGAGTCAGCTTTAAGGACTTTTTTAAAGAATAGGAATACCATCGTTAACCAAGCTGTGGTTGGAGGAACAAGAAAATAAAAACCGCCATGTTTGAGGACATGGAAAAGGTCCTTCACGAGTGGTTTGTTCAAGCACGCTCTACGAATATCCCAATAAGCGGCGTGTTAATACAAGAAAAAGCTTCTGAAATCGCAGCAAAAATGGGATTACTATATTTCAATGCCTCAAATGGATGGCTGGGTCGATTTAAAACGGCATAAAATTTACAAATATGGAAAAAATTAGCAGCACTTAGGACACACGAATTTCTCTTTACCCTTTTTGTTTTCAGCAGTGAAAATGTTGCTCTTTCGTGCATAAAATAAAAAATAAACGATATATCAACTGATTATCTGGCGTAAATGCTGAAATATGCCTAGTGGTATTTGTGCGCATGTTTTTATGATAGGAGGTTATATTGCTACGAGTAAATAAAAAAAAGTACTAACTGTTACATTTTGAGTAAACTTCAAATATTCAAACAGCCGTCAGCACAAAAAACCTACACTGTGAAAAAAGATGAATCTGTGAATTCACGGTAAAATTACTGGAAGCAAAGTTGACAGACTTTTACCTTTCCGTTAGTAGATTTTCGGTTTAATTAAATAAGAGAAAGGAAAACTCCGTTTCAAGAAGCGGTAACTTTCCGTTACAAGGTTTTATTTTTAATGTTAATAATTTAATTTTTAAAACTAATGAATCAATCGTCGAAGAATTCGAGCTTTCCGAGTGATTTTGAGCTGCTATATTATTTGAATTAATTTAATTATTTTTTTATATATATATAATTTACTTCAAGCAATCCTGAGGATCGAACTCGAGACCTTTTAACAGCGGAATAAGTCCTTACTGACTGAGCCAAAGCTGCTGCTGACATTCTGTACAAAGTATGTCTTTTATCAGTGAGTGGGAAAATTTTTCGTGCTTTTCAAAGATTTCCTTTCAGATATATTCGTTAGCATATTCGTAAACGGTTTATTTTCTTTTATTTTAGACCGATGCATAAAATTTATTATTTTTTTAAATCAATTTTAATTTTTTATCTAGTTTAATTTTTTAAAAAATTAGTTTTTAGGTGCGTTTGTAATTATGTAAATACGTAGCACCTATTGTTGTCGCTCAGTCCGTCCGTCTGTCTGTCCGTCTGTCCGTCTGTCCGCATATAACAACGCAAAAACTACCCAGCCGAATCGTTTGAAATTTAAAATACATAATTATAACATAATTTTGTCGAGTCATTTCAAATTTTATGAAAATCGGATGGATAGATCAATTACAGGGACATTTAAAAGGATTCCGTTACATTACGGTCAATATGGAAAAAAAGTTTTAAATGTATTTTAATCGTTTGAAATTTAAAACATATAATTATTGCGTAATTTTGTCGAGTCATTTCAAATGTTATGAAAATCGGATGCATAGATCAATTACAGGGACAATCAAAAGGATTCTGTTACATTACGGTCAATGGGGAAAAAGTTTCAAATGCATTTTAATGATGTTACACTCATTCGAACATAATAGAATTGGCATGAATCTATGAAATATATACTATAATATGCATTCTGTACAATCTGTGATGCAAAGAATTTTTATTATTAAATTACAGGGCCACACAAAAGTTTTTAACTATATAATGCTATACGGGGAAACATGGTTTGGTACGTGTTTTAATTATATTCAACTATTTCACATTTTATGAATAAGATATAAGTTGCTAAGGTGTAATAAAAATTACTTCCTGCATATTTACAGAAACGTAAAGATTTCGACTACTATACTGTATCCGGAGTACGCTCTACTATATCAGCAAGATCTGAATATTTTTAAAACTTCGTTATCGTATGAACGTACCTCATTTGCTACGTTCACGTGCAATTTCCAACTTGTTTTTTCTTGTTTTTGAATGAATGAATGAATGAAAAATTTTGTTATACGTTTTTCTACAACAATAATATTATAGAGAATTTTTTGAAACTGTCGCACACTATTTATTTATTTATTTATTTATTGGAGGCGGTGGTAATTAGTTAAAAGATTTTTTAATAAGAAATAAGAAAAAAAAAACAGAAAAAATGTAATTTTAAAGGGATTTTTTATGTTTTCATTATTTTATTCATTTTGTGTAATATGTTTTTATAGAATTAAAATATTTTTATAACGCATTTATCATTGAAATAACAATAATGATAATAGGATTCCAATAATTACAACACAAAAAGAACGTGTGCAATGGCGTCAGTTGGATTCGAACCCACAATCTACGATCGCAGGTTGTTAGCGACGTAGTGCCCTGACCACTCGGCCACGGAGACGCCACCGTTAACGGAATGTCTCCGTTCTTTCTTTCTATTTCCATCCGTTTCGTTATTTTCCGGAAATATAATGGAATTTTCTGATTTTTAACAGACAATGCCCTTTTGTTGTGAAAAGGGAATTTATCTGTGAATTTCAGGTTTTTTTAATAGTGTATGTTATCAAGTACAAGAAAAAGAAAAAAACCTTTATTTCATGGAAGAATAGAAATAGAGAAATCCAATGATCCATGTCAAATGGGTGTGAAGTGGTTCATAAGACAAAAAATAATACTACCAGTGGTTGACTCGTAGGTTTATCTTGCGTTTTCTGCTTTCTGTCCGCCATATTTTCATACCTTTGATTGAAGGACAAACAGTATCCTTTTATGATAATATTAGTAACTGATATAGGTGACAAATATAGCGTGCACTTGTGCCATTCTGGTAAGGTGTGGTAGGGTCAAGTAACCCCCACCGACGAGAAGTTTAATACATCAGAATGTATTAGTTATTATATATCAGTCATTATTATTATTATTTTTTTTTTTTAGAAATTACTTATAAAGTTAAAATAACTTGCCAGATTTTATTAAAGAAGAAGCATTGATAAGAAGAAAGAATCACTAGATTCAAGAGTCATAAATAATTTGCCAAAATATATTAAAGAAGAAGCATTGTTAAGAAGAAAGAATCACTAGATTCAAGAGTCTAGTATAGTCATAAAATAACTTGCCAGATTTTATAAAAGTAGAAGCATAGTTAAGAAGAAAGAATCACTTGATTCAAGATTCATAAAATAACTTGCGAAATTTTATTAAAGAAGAAGCATTGTTTCGAAGAAAGAATCACTAGATTCAAAGAATCATTAAGAAGAATAATTAAATGCGCATTTTAAGTATATAAATTTTAAATGAATTTTTAATATATTTTTTCTATAACTTGGTTATTACAACATTGTCACGACACTTTTATCATCACTGAGTATTTTAGATCTATATGTGAAACAAAACTGTATCAATGCTTTTATTTATGCTCAAGAACACTGTCAGAAATAAAACTCTCAATTTTGACGATTCAGCAATCTTTGAGCAGTATTTTGTCGTTTTTCACAGGAATTTCGGATCATAATCACATGATTTTTAAAGAAGCGTAATCTCTCAAACATTTGGCGATTTTTTTCCTCTCTCGTGGACAAACTTAAAAATCTATGAAGTTACTAAGAATTTTCCAGGAAAATAGCATTCCTAGAAGAACTTATGAAAAGACAATAACAGCAATTCATGTAAAAGGTGCACGTTTGCAAAATTAAACAAAAAAAAAGTTGAGTTACTAAGAATTTTTTAGGAAGGATGCCTAGAATGTAACAGATGAAACTTGAGTAAGAATGCTGTAATTTTAGTACACTGTAAAAAAAAAAAATTCGCTCTAATTTGAACCAAATTTTGGTGCTCAGTAGCTGCTATCATAAGATGGTAAAATCTCATCCAATATTTGTAGCTTCCTATTTCAACCTCGTTCCAGCTATTGGAGCTATGCTTCGACAAGAGCTCCGAATATTGGTTCTAATTTTCACCAACTTATAGTGGCAACTATTGATCACCAAAATTTCGTTCTAACTAAGACAAGATTTTAAACAGTGTCAATTCTTTTGTAACAGATTTTTGTCTACAGATTTTAAGGAAAAAAATTAAAGAAAAGTTCCATATTCTGTTCTGATTTTATTTGGAAAGCTATTTTTGGCATTAAATGAACCGATGTTGTTAAAATCTTCAGCCTTTATGGTTGCTTTTATAATTGCTAGAATAGACTTTATCCATAAACCTTTTGCATTTAGAATATTTTTCGGAAAAATGTATTACTTCCGTTTTACTTTGACATATATAATAATTATATGAAATATATAAAATTATAAAATTATAAAAATGAATAAATATAATTGTATAATATTTATTTATAGGTGTCTATAATGTGTATTCATATATCTCTACATAAAATTTCATATGTATCGAGATATGTATAATATATATATATATATACATAAAAATAAAAATATTTATATAAACAACGTATTTATTTTTTTTTAACATGTGACTGTATAATGTTTGTTAAATAAATATATGTTTATAAATATTTAAAGACCATGATTTTTCGCCATCTCGAAAAATTTAATAACGTGCTAATTTTTTTTTATTTTTTATTTTATTTTATTTTATTTTACTTTTTTTATTTATTTATTTATTTATTTATTTATTTTTTTTTTTTTACCATTTTGAATTTTTTGCCAATCGCGCCAACCAAAACAGGATATAGAACTCTTCCCACGATTTTTTATAAAGCTACAGAAATCTGTAGCCCGGAAAGAATCTACTAAAAAAGAGTAATGTTACTATGTAAGAAGTCGTCTTACAAATGTAGAAGAGAAGAAAGAAGTGATAACTTATCTTAATAAATATCTCGGGGCTGCATTCTTCTTTATAAACTTTTTATTACTTGAAAAGACGACACTTACAAATATAACACTAACGCACACACATTATATACAAATAAAGCTTTTACATAATTCTGGCGCACGCCACCATCACAAGATATAAACCACAGTTTTTTAACCAACATTCGAATATCACTAAGAAAAGAAAATTTTTTTAATAGAACTAGTGTTGCCAGATTTCTTTTAAACGAGAAATATTACAACTACATTTTTTTAAATTTAGCAAAACTCAGGTCACGTGACGCGTGAGTCTATTTTTTTTTCTTTTATTCCTTTGGAAAGCGCGTGTTACATCCTCCCCCTCTGTTTCCGATCTACGTCTCGGAGAGGAAACAGGATGCTTTTTTAGGTCTTCCTCTTTTTCTCAAGGGTGCAACTGGAATAGTTTCAGATTCTTGGAAAGGCAACAAGGCAGAAACGTGGTAAGATCCAATTCGTTCAGTAGGATTTTCTAGACTAGCAATGTCATATGTCACTAGTGACTTTTGAGTCAAAATTATGTATGGGCCATCCCTCCTAGGCATCAATTTTGATGTTTTATTTCTACTTGCATTACTAACTGGGTGTAGGTTAATCCATACCTTTTCACCAAGCTTGAAATCTATTCGTCTATGATTTTTATCATAATATTTCTTCCTCTGATCTTGTTTCATTTCAGCACGTTCTTTCACACTTTTTGAAATATTTACAAAACGTTTAAGATTTGGGGTTGTCTCTCCCCCTGGTCGAAAACACTTTTGAAACCTTTTCGGAAAATCATTAAATATCTTCCTTTTACTGAAATTTAAATTTTTGCCTACATCTTTACGTAAGGCATACGGACAGACTTCGACCGCTTCGGTACACGTACTATTTTGTACTTCATGTTCTTCTACAAAATAAAACTTTTTATGAGGTTTGTCCCTAAAATGCCATCTTTTGTTAGCTATGTCTAACACTATGTTAGCTTTGCACAGGAAGTCCATTCCTAAAAGAGTTCTATTACCTTTGACATTTGGGAATACAATAAACTCTGTTTTGAAAACTCGGCCTTCAATCTTTACACGCACAGTGGCAGAAAGAGTTTTTCTAGCCATCGTAGTTCCATCAGCTAATTCTTACTTCATGAGTATGAGGTTTCATTGCAACACCAGCTTTCAAAAATAATTTATACATACGTTCTCCTGCAATAGAACGATTCGCTCCAGTATCTGCACAGACTAATACCTTTTTATTGCAGATCGTAATAGGTACATTTAGAGCTGAAGCTGTTGATGTATTTAAACTATACAGCTGAAGACGATGAGCTTGCACTGTTTGTTTATCAATCGTAGGGGAACAATCTGGGCATTTCTTCTTTATAAATCCAACTTTGCCACAACCATAGCAAAATATATCGGATTCTAAGCGTCGATTATCATATGTAGGAGAAGATCTATCTTTTGGAGGCTTACTCTGCTTCCATGTATTTTCGCGACGAGAATAATCTTTTTTCTTCTGGGGTACAACCGGGTCTTCGTTAGGGAACGTAGATCTTATGGTATCATACGCATCCAATTTTCCGGCAAGGTCGACTGGCGAATTTAAATGTTCCCAATCATCTAACATATGTTGTTTGCATTCGACAGGCACGCGCCTTTTTATCTGATCCGCTATGATCAGATCCTGAAGAGCTTCAAAAGACGTTACATTTAACTCTTTAAGCCAGTTTTCAAAGTAAGCACGTAACTCAAAGTAATAATCTCTCCAAGTAATTTCTTTATCTTTGCAATGCGTGAAAAACAGCTGCCTAAACCTTTCAGCGCTAATTTTAAACCTTTTTAGAAGTAGACCTTTAACATGTGAAAAATCTGAAGCGTTTTCTTCTTTTTCACGAGCAATAAGCGTAGATATAGAAGAGGGTGCAACACTTAGTAAATAAGAAACCCAGAGGTGTTCTGGTACCTTCGAAAGCTTTAACTGTCGTTCCAGGAGCACCAGAAACAATGTTACATCATCTGTCTCTGGCTTAAATGTAGGCAACAGCTTCTGGATATCTATTTTACTCTCTGGATGAGACATTATCCCTGCCGCATTTCCACCTACCGCTCCACTGGAAACACTTTGGCTCTGAGCCTGTAACTTAAGCTTCTCAAGCTCAAAATTCATCTCAAACTTTTTTAATTCCAGTTCTTCCGAACGATGTTTTTCTTCTACTTCTAATTTACGCTGTTCTAATTCAGCTGCTTTTTGCTTTTCCTCGCGAGTCGCAATTTGGTTTCTGATTAACGAATTTACTAAATCAACTTCATACGAGGGAGAGGATTTAATCTTATCACGCAATGTGACAACAGTCATAGAGGGTTGTACATCTAAATTCATTTCTAAAGCGATCTGAAACAGTTCTTCTTTTCGTGCTTTATTGAGCTCGGACATTTGTAAATTTAGCAAACAACAAGATATATACCCACTAATGCTAAAAATTCGTTTAAATAAATTGTTCCCCAGACGTGAGCTTTGCTTTACAACTCATAAAAACAAGACATCAATAAAACAAAACAGTGAACTTTAACGTTAGCAAAACATACTTTTAAAATAATTAAACTTCATAAAACTTCATAAAAGTATCTTTAAAATTTAAACTCTATTTTTTTTTTTTAAGAAAATATACTTTAAATTATTGCTGATATAAATAAACTAGTTTGTCATTACGTGTCATTTAATCAAAACATTATTTTAACTGATATAAAACTAGTACTGAATTGTTGGCAACATTCATAAACAATGTTCTAAATAAGTCAAAACATATCTGAATAATTAAAATGTCAATCAATATTATTATCATATTATCATGACAAGACTACGTAATATAGTTTTTTTCAATATAACTTTAAAAGAAAAGAAAGTCTTATTTCATAAAAATAAATAAATAAATAAATGCAAAAACTTACTCAATCTGTTTTAAAAATCGTATTCAATGCTATTTCAAAATATATCAAGAACTCTAAATTAAATGCTTAAAACAACTAACAATAGAACACTCAAATAAAATTTCTAATTAAATTCTGTTACCTTGCGAAACCAACAACAAAACAAACAAAAAAATAATTAATAAACACATACCGTATGACACTTGTATTGATGGTATCAATGTATTTTAATATATTTTTTCACTATTAATTTAATTCCCTGTTTGTAAAAAAAAAAAAAGAAAAAGAATATCAACGTAAATAAATGCTTATTTCATTATTTATCAACCCTTTTTTTTTTAATTGTTTTTCTTTTTTTTTTTTATTCGAAGTAAGAAAAGTTGTTATTTAATCAAGATAAAAATTAAACATGCATGCAGAGAATGAAAATAAACAAAAGAATAAAAAATATAAGCATGGGGAGGGAAGGGGAATTACACAATATATAAATGAACTGTAAAATAAATCAATAAATTAAAACTAAAAATATGAAAAATTTTACAAATAGAAAACAAAATATAGACACTTGTGGAAAGAATGCATTCTTTTGATAAAAATATGGATCCATTTTAAGAAAGTAACTTGAAGATTAAATAAAAATTATTGAGTTACACCTGCAGGCACAAGAACTGAAAGTTTTTAAAAGCACAGAAAACGTAGAATTCACAAACAAATATAAATGGCGTTATCGAAGCAAGATTAAATTCGAGAACATATATCGCAAACAAATAAAAATGGTGCTTGGCATATGATTATTCCGTGGAAATTTTTTTTCGCAGCATTGAAGAACACATTTCACAAACAAACGAGCAACGACTGCTCGTGCCATTTTCTTGCATTAAACATGCATGCATTTTTATTTCGTGCATATTTCACAATTTAAAAAATATATATATCAAGCTTTAGAAGATTCACAAAGATGTAGAACACCTTGGAAAGACTTCGCGCCATTTCCTTTTTCCTCTTTCTTACTTGTAGATAACATATCGCAATTAAAAGCATCAAACATTTGTAGAATTAAGAAGATGTCAGAACAAATCAAACTATTTCCAGGTAAGGGCTCCAGGTTGGGCAGCCATTTTGTAAGAAGTCGTCTTACAAATGTAGAAGAGAAGAAAGAAGTGATAACTTATCTTAATAAATATCTCGGGGCTGCATTCTTCTTTATAAACTTTTTATTACTTGAAAAGACGACACTTACAAATATAACACTAACGCACACACATTATATACAAATAAAGCTTTTACATAATTCTGGCGCACGCCACCATCACAAGGTATAAACCACAGTTTTTTAACCAACATTCGAATATCACTAAGAAAAGAACATTTTTTTTAATAGAACTAGTGTTGCCAGATTTCTTTTAAACGAGAAATATTACAACTACATTTTTTTTAAAATTTAGCAAAACTCAGGTCACGTGACGCGTGAGTCTATTTTTTTTCTTTTATTCCTTTGGAAAGCGCGTGTTACAACTAAGATTTTATCTGTAAGATAAAACCTTAGTAACTGTGAATTTGTATCCGATTTACAGCTACATAAAATGTTCTTAGGCATCCCAGTTTTCTAAAATATTCTTATAACCTTAGAGATTTTTTTAGTTGCAGTGCAAATGTGTATCTGTTACACGAATTTTCGTGTTTGCCGTTGCATAAAAACTTCTAGAAATCCTAGGTTTCCAGAAAAATTTTAATGAATTTACAAGTTATTATTATTATTATTATTATTATTATTATTATTATTATTATTATTATTATTTTAGTGAGTGTACCTTCCTGAGAAAATAATCATTTATTACTCAAGATACATCAAACTTTTCGGAAAATGAAAAATACCGTTCGACTTCAAATCACTTCAGTAATTAATTATACATCATGTTTTTATGTTTTAAAATGTGTCAGAAAGTTTTGCATTGTTGAGGAAGAAAATTTTTTTTTTAAACTACCATAATAACAGTCGTAAAATTCAAAAAAAAATTTTTTTAACAAAATTAAATTAAATTAGAAACAGTAATCACTATAGTTTGTCCTCCAAGTAAATCGATTTTATTTAAACTTTAGAGAAAAATTTCTCATCTAGCATTGCTGTAAGGCAGAAATTGAGAATTTCATTTAATCTGCTGGAAGATTTGGCTTAACTTGTTTATCTGCAACAGACGCTAAAGGGTATATTGCGATTATTTGCAGAACATTTATTTATTTCGGTATCCGAGAAATTACTTTTGGATTATTTGTCATTGACAGCTGAAAACTAATCGAGAGTTAAGACACCAAAATTCATAACAAAAAATAAGTAAGGGGCCATCCATAAATTATGTCACACTTTTTTTCAATATTTTTGACACCCCTCCCCCCCCCTTTGTTACAAATTGTCACACTTCATCAAAACCCCTCACCCTCTCTTGTCACATGTCACGCTGTATTACATACTTGTTGTTCAAAAATAAAACACTGCGTTATAAATCATTTCAATTTTATTTTTAAACTTTAACTATGTCTTTCAATGACATTTGTGAGCATAACAATAAAAATGATTCATATACTTATTTTGTATGAAATAAGATCAAAGTTTACAACAAAAAACAAAACTAATATACAATAATAATAAAATTTAATATAAAAGAGCAATTGAAAGTAGTAGTATTTTGGAATTTGAAATGGAATTTAATATTACTTGATTTTAATTTTATTTTAATTCAGCAACACAAAATATTTTAAGTTCAAAGTAACTTCAAAATTTAATCTGCTGATTTTAAATGCTTTTATTTTAATCAAAATGTGTGGTGTCACATTTCTTCTAGCCCCCTCTCACTCTCTTCTCACAAACTATCACAATTTCAGGAGCTCCCCCCCCCCTCCATGTGTCTCATCATTTATGGATGGCCCCCTAACAAAAAAATAAAACTCGTTTTTGTTACGATCTGAAAACAAAAATCAATATAGAACTATAGTATTGCGAAGAGAGATCGACATAAAACTTTTTAAAGACGATCATTTTATTTTGTTGTCATTTATGAAAGAATAACATGTTACCGAGCTTTTTTAAAAAATTATGACATTACTCTAATTAAAATCAGTTTTATGATAAAATATGTGGAGCCGATACCTATCCAAATCAAGATAAATTTTAACTTTAAAGCCTTATTACTCAACTCAGATACTTTTGACATTAAGCGCATCCTATTTCCAAAATTAAATAAAGTAGAAATTTAAAATTGTAAATTATATTGTACCTTATATATATCTTTATATTCTCTACCTATTTTTAAGTAAATACCTGTAATATATTTATTTCTTTTTAAATTTTTATCGAAATTTTTGATATAGATTTTGCGTTTTATGGTTTAAATGCCTGAAAAGACATATTTTTATCTGTAAACTTGATTGTTATTTTAGGTCGAAGTTCAAGTGCGATATTGTAAGATTATTTTTTTATATGCCTATTTTAAAGTTGATGTATCGATTTTCACATAAAAAAAATTTTTACAAATAATATTTAAAATAAGATAGATACATTAAATTTTCATTAACAATAATTTTTGTGGTTGTGAATTGTGATATACTTCTAAACATGCAATAGAAAGTTTAATTTCACAGTCAGCTCTAAAGATTAAATTGAAGGGAAATATGCAAAATATCCAAATAGAAATGCAAGTTAAGTTTTACTGGTGTCAGAACTTTTGTTTTTCAACATTTACGTCTCCAGCTCGGGAATATGACGATCACGAGAAATAATGAACACCTCATTCCGTGATATTGATAGAAGCGTTAATTAAGGGGCTAAAGTGTGTCAGAAATTTAATGTTGTTGAGAGATTTTTTTTAACTGCCTATAACTCAACCGTAAAATGCAAACAAAAAGCTAGCTAAATCAAATTAAACTGAAAACAGTAATCACTATATTTTATCCTCTAAGTAAATGGATTTTATTTAAACTTTAGAGCAAAAATTCTCATCTGGCATTGAAGTAAAGAAGAAATTGAGAAACTCAATTAATCTACTGGAGGATCTTGTATCACTTGTTTACCCGCAAAAGACGCTAAAGGGTGTCTGGAGATTATTTGCAGAACATTTATTTATTTCGATATCCGAGAAATTACTTTTGGATTGCTTGTCATTGACAGCAGGAAATCATTCGAGAGTTAAAAAATAGAAACCCGAAAAGGAATAACAAAAAATAAGTAATAAAAAATAGATCTTGTTTCTGTTATAAACTGAAAACAAAAATCAATTGATAACTATTACGAAGAGAGATCGACCTGAAACTTTATAAAAAGTCAATAATTTTTTTTTTTTTGTTATCGATTATGAATGAGTAACATGCTACCGAACTTTTAAAAAAATTATGACATTAATTAAAATCATCTTTATGATAAAATATGTGGAGCGAATACCTATCCATGTCAACATAAATTTTAACTTTAAAGCCATTTTACTCAAATCAGATATTTTTTATATTAAGCGCATCCTATTTCCAAAATTAAATAACTTAGAAATTTAAAATTGTAAATTATAATATATCTTATATATCTTTATACTCTCTACCTATTTTTAAGTAAGTACCTGTAATATATTTATCTCTTTATAAATTTTTATCAAAATTTTTACATAATTTTTGCGTTTTTTGGTTTAATTGCCTGAAAAAAAGATATTTTTATCTGTAAACTTGATTGTTATTTTAGGCCGAAATTCAAGTAGGATATTGTAAGATTTTATACACCTAACTTTAAGTTGATATATCGATTTTCACATCTCTAAAAAATTTTATAACTAATATTTGAAATAAGACAGGTATATTAAATTTTCATTAACAAAAATTTTTGTGGTTGTGAACTGATATATTTCGAAACATTCATTACAAAGTTTAATATCACAAACAGCACTAATAGTCGTTGAGCCAGGAGCTTGTGTGGTTTCATCTCTGGGGACTTGATAAACTATATATTTTTGGATTCACCACAACAACAGCATTTCATTTATCCATGATACTTTCAAAATTAGGGTAGCTTTTGGGCGCCATATTGGAAAATGGTCGCGGTCATTGAGTTAAACGATCGTGTGGTTTCATGTCAGCGGACATGGTAAATCACACATTTTTGGATTCATCATTGCATAAGCATCTCATTTGTCCATGATACATTCAATACTAGGGTAGTTTATGGACGCCATATTGGAAAATGGCCGCCGTCGTTGAGGGAGCGACTCTTGTGATTTCATGTAAACAGACTTGTTAAACCATACTATTTTCGATTCACGACAGCATCAGAGTGACGTTTATCATTGATATTTTCAAAATAAGAGTAGCTAATGAACGCCATATTGAAAAATGGATGCCACCGTTGAGCCAGGGGCTCGTGTGATGTCATGTCAAATGACTTGTTAAATCATACACATGAATTTTTTGGATTCACCACAATATCAGAATGATATTTATCCATATTTACAAAATCAAGGTAGCTTATGGGCACCATATTCGAAAATTGCCACCGTCGTTAATCCAGGGAGGCGTATTTTCATGTCAATAGACTTTGTAAACCATACATTTTTGGATTCACCACGTCAGCCGCAACATGACATTTATCCATGATATTTTCAAAAACATATAATCAATGGACGCCATATTCGAAAATTCTTCCAATAAACACAGTGATAGGAGAAATTTTCTTGATTTTACATGCTGTAAAATTAACAGGACGATTAAAGAGACAATAAGTAAAGACACGCAGAGGTCAAAAGCTACAACAAAGTTCAGTCAAAGACCTACAGCAATTAAAAGATATTTTGGATACCAGGGCAGAATTTCTTCACATGATTTGTGAAAGAACCACAATCAGTTTTTCAGAAAAATCTACTCTACATCCATATCTGTCTTTGAGCAAGATTCAGAAAAAAACGAACGTGATATCTCATATTTACAGAACATGATTGTCAATGAATAGATAAATAAAGAAAGGCTAATAGAATCAACTGAAGCAATTACAAATCCAGAAGTTGCCGAAGACATGATTAAAGCTCATGAAATGACTGAAGAAATTCACCAAACTTTCAAGTGAGAATATCTGTCTGAGGACTCAAAGGCAGAAGGATTTTTCAAACCTCCAATAAGCTAAACATATTTTGTGACTTGAAAGGAAAGAGAATTTGAAGTTAAATAAATCAGAGTTTGTTGCCATGACAAAAGGAAATCTGTTTTCTCAGATGACGATCCTTGCAGAACGAAGAAAGAATAAGAACTGTCTTATTCTTATTCTTATGTCTTATTCTTATAAGAACTATCTTTTCCTACCATCTAGTTCTTCTTCAGTAATCCTTAGAAACACTTGATGGTTCAATGCGAAAAAATAAAAAATAAACTGAAAATGTTATGACAAAATTGCGACTGCTGAAAGAATGCAAATAATGGTGTTGTTAATATAAATGACAGAATGTACTTTATTCAAAGCTACCATAGGAGCTACAATTATTTGCAGAACTAGCAAAGAATCTTTTTTGAAATAATACGAGATTATATAACCTATCAAAGGATAGATGTTGTATCTGATACATATAAGCAGTTGTCAATAAAAAATAAATGAACGAAAAATATGAACTATTGGTGATGTTATAAAAGTTATATACTCTTGGACAAACAGTATGAAAATGGAAGCAAAATATATCTGATGAGGAGGACAAGAAAAAACTTATGCATTTCATTTCTCAAGAATTGCAAAATGAACATTATTTGAAACAGTTGAATACACAAGTGCATACGTTATCTACAGAGAAAAATATTATAAATTCAGGAAATAACTAGATGAAGATTCCACAAAATTGATTTGCTTCACAGAAGCGGTGGTACACAATTCATATTTTGCATACACCATACTTTCCCTTGAAATTCAGTCACTGTCAGTGCAATAAGTGCTTTTGCAGAAAAGGGAAAATGATGAATCAGAATACAAATTTCGGGGTGCGCTTAAGACATTTTATACTGAAACTGATTTATCAGAGGAAACAAGGAAACGACTTGAATCATAATTTTACCATCTCTATTTTGGAAAGCAAAAATACTCAAGCATCAAGGAATTGCGCTATATTTTATATATTTTTCTGTAAAACAAAAAGTCTGGAATCGCATTGCCTTTTGTCATGTAGTAATGCACTCTACTTATAGGTAATGCAAGCAATTACCACAGTCTTGTTCGGAAGAAGTGCCTACAGGCTGATCGTGATCTTCCATCCCCATATAAATATGGTTGGATTTTTGGAGCAGATAGTGAGGGAAAAGGCTCTCTAGAGATCCAGTAAAATGGCAGTCCTCTTGGTCCTGCAGCTGCTTTTTAACTGGTGTCATATTTTTGTTCAAGAATATGTGCCACACTGTTATGTGTGTGTTTATTTAATAACGTAATGTATAAGCATATGCAGAACCTAGTACTGTTCTATGACGATTGAAGTTATTTGGATATAGGAGTGTGAACCAATTATGATAGAAGTGCAGAAGACGAAGATTTCTGTTATTTATGAACCCGTTCGTGACCAGCATCTTTTACAAAAATTTAATTCTATTGACATCACTTTTTGTCAAACAATTAAATTTAGCTTAGCAAACAAGAGAATGTCTTACTTAGATAAGGAAAATTATACCTTTTTAATGGTATCCAAAAAAAGCGATGGAAGCACATTTTGAAGTTGCCTATATGCACCCATGGTCCCGAAAGGGTTAATTCTTAATAGATTAATTGCAATAGTTTCACCAGTACTACTTTTTTCTTGAATTGCTGTGTCTTATCCACATGAAAATTATATGCATTGAAATACAAAACAAGATTTCGATTTTCATCCATTGCAAATGTCTTTTGATCGGTTTATCCAGTTGAAAATGCTAATAATCATATTGAAATAAAATCTTAACAAATGCATAGTTTGTATAACGTATAATGTAAATGTACGTATGTTTGTATAACGTATAGTTGTAAATGTTCAATAATATTTGTCCTCTGCATTTTTTCCTTTAAATTTAATTATGTGATAATGGTTAAAAAGAAAAAAAAATCATTTGTATCTATGTGCGATAGATGGCGCTCATTTTTTAAATATGGCGTCTTTAAGCTACCGCAAATTTAATAGTATCATCATAAAATGAACTCCTTGGACCATTGTGAATCCAAAAAGGTACATATTACCAAGTCCCCAGAGATGAAACCAAAAACCCTAATTTTGGCTTCTGGCTCAACGACTATAAAGGTTAAACTGATAATAAATATACAAAATATCCAAATATGAATGCCAGTTAAATTTTACTGGTGTCAGAACTTTTGTTTTTTAACAATTACATCTCCATCTCGGGAATATGACGAGCACGAGAATAATGAACACCTCATTCCGTGATATTGACAGGAGCGTTAATTAAGAGGCTAAAGTGTGTCAGAAATTTAATGTTGTTGAGCGATTTTTTTTAACTGCCTATAACTCAACCGTAAAATGCAAACAAAAAGCTAGCTAAACCAAATTAAACTGAAAACAGTAATCACTATATTTTATCCTCTAAGTAAATGGATTTTATTTAAACTTTAGAGCAAAAATTCTCATCTGGCATTGACGTAAAGAAGAAATTGAGAAACTCATTTAATCTACTGGAGGATCTTGTATCACTTGTTTACCCGCAAAAGATACTAAAGGGTGTCTGGAGATTATTTGCAGAACATTTATTTATTTCGATATCCGAGAAATTACTTTTGGATTGCTTGTCATTGACAGCAGAAAATCATTCGAGAGTTAAAAAATAGCAACCCAAAAGACATAACAAAAAAGTGAATAACAAGTATTAAATCTTGTTTCTTTTTTTTTGAAGTGAAAACTTCTTTAGCGGCGCTGAGCACTTTTTGTATGGGTAAAAACTTCCAAACTCGCGTCAGGGTCACGTGATGCTGATCGAAAAAGCGTAAGATCGAGGGGAAGGGAGAGGAACTAGTATCTCCCACTCTTTCTACCGTGCCTGAGTGTGCTGCTCCGTTTAGGCGGCACAGGGCGCTTGCGCGAATGTCCGTGTGTGTTTTTTTAAGTTATAATTGTATTTAAGTTTAACAACTTATACTGTTAATAGATGGAATAAAACGTTATGAAAGAAAAAGTATGACATTGTGCATTGATTATGCTGCAGTTTCCAACTACTTTTTTTCATTTTTTTATTGTATTTAAATAATAACAACATAAATTGAAACCAAATGGAATAAAAAGTTAAGATAGAAAAAACATGACATTGCACATCAATTATGCTGCACTTTCCAACCATTTTTTTTCAATTCCTTAAATTTTCAATTGTATTTAAAGTTTAACAACTTACATTGTTATCAAATTGAATAAAAAGTTAAGAAAGAAAAGCCATGACATTGCTCATCGATTATACTACACTTTTCAACCAATTTTTAAAATTATAATTGTATTTAAAGTTTAACAGCATATACTGTTACCAGAAGGAATAAAATGTTAAGAAAGAAAAAAATATGGCATTGTGCATCAATTATGCTGCACTTTCCAACCACTTTTTTCAGTTTTTTTAATTTTTGATTGTATTTAAATAGTAACAACATAAATTGATACCAAGTGGTATAAAAAGTTAAGAAAGAAAAACATGACATTGCACATCGATTATGCTGCACTTTTAAACCTTTTTTTTTATATATATATTTTCAATTGTTTTTAAAGTTTAACAACTTATATTGTTATCAAATGGAATAAAATGATAAGAAAGAAAAGACATGATATTGTAAATTGATTATGCAGTACTTTCCAACCAATTTTAAAAATTGTAATTGTATTTAAACCTTAACAACTTATACTGTTACCAGAGGGAATAAAAGGTTAAGAAAGAAAAAGTATGACATCGCGCATTGATTACATTGCACTTTCCAACCATTTTTCTCTCTTTTTTTTTAAATTTTTGATTGTATTTAAATAGTAACAACATAAATTGATACCAAATGGAATAAAAAGTTAAGAAAGAAAAAACATGACATTGCACATCAATTATGCTACATTTCAAAACCATTTTTAAAAATTTTAATTGTATTTAAAGTTTAACAAAATATACTGTTACCAGATGGAATAAAAAGGTAAGAAAGAAAAATCATGATATTGTGCATCGATTATGCTGCACTTTCCAACCATTTTTTAAAAAATTGTATTTAAAGTTTAACAACTTATATTGTTTGATTACTATTCAATTTGTTGCAAGTTTCAGAAGATACGGTCGTCCAGCAGCAGGAGTAGCTATTTATAAAAGGTTGTTTGATGTAATGGGCATATATTTCCACAATTCATATGAATGTGCATGTGAGGTACACCAGTATGTTTAGTAGTAATGTTTTTGATATCAGTGATATATGTGTTTGTTGTTGCCACTCTGAAAATGAAAAACTAATTGTATTGGTTGCCATTTATATTTCACCGGATAAGTCTTTAAGTGCAAATGAGAATTTTTGTATGAAAATTTATTTATTTGTTCTAAAGAGGCTTCTGCATTACTTCAAGATAGAATTGGAAAGAGATTTGATGATTTGCCGATGATTTTGAGTAGGGATTTTAACATCAACTTTGTGGATGATGAAAATCTACAATTAATTGAATTTTTAAATAGAAAATTTGATTTAACAATGACCAACCATCGCAATCTTAGCACAGAGAGATAAAAAATTACAATTGATGCAGTCATTACAAGATATTTAAATAGAATTGAATCAAAATTGTTTGCTATATATTTTAGTTACCATAAACCTATAATATCAAATCTAGAATATAATGATAATAATGATGATGATGATGATGATGGAAGAATTGTTGAAATGGGGATGAAAATTCATAAGTTTTATGGGTATTTATTTCAAAGAATACCAACTGACGATATTTCATATTTCATGCATTTGTAAATTTATGTTTTAAGCAATAGATTGCAATTGTATGTAAAATAATATGCATTATTTTTCATGTACAATAGCGCATTAAATGAAAATTGTAATATAATTTTTGTAGCAGTAGTTTATAATAATGAATAAAAAACACTTCATTTAAAAGTATTTTCTGCACAATAAAATATGTCCAGACGACTAAAAAAATACACACATAATTGTTCAAGTTTTCACTTCTGTCGGCACTCCCGGAGTGCTTTTTTTTGTTGTTTGTTTGTTTGTTTTTTTACAATCTGAAAACAAAATTCAATATGACTATATAGTTATTCAAGACTGGGTTCATTAAGAGATAATTATAATTTGATTTTAAGCATATATGTGATAATATTTTTTACTGTCTTTTCAGATATACAGGGTGCACATAAATTATTGTCTGGATTTCCCGAATTCATAAATTCGTATGCAAGAACATAAACAAAAGCATTATAATATTATTTGTGAAGTAGAACTCATTTTTTTTAATAACATAACCTATACAAAAATTTCTTATGGAATTCTATGTAAAGAGAGAGAGAGAAGTATTATAGAAGCCTATAGAATTATGACCTCTTTTTCTATTAGCTAGTTTAACCAGATGCCATAGAAATATTTATAGTAGTTTTCTAATCGAATGTCTATACAGTTTCTATAAAAAATATTCGAATTTATTCCATAAGATAGTCTATAAAAACATTCGAATATATTCAATAAAAAACATTCGAATTTCGCCATCAAGCAGTTTCTCCTCTCAAATACTAACTGCGCTCGAGGCTCCAAAAAAATTATGAGTGGACATGGATGGCCGTTCGTAATTTACAACTTTTAGAAGATAATTTTAAATTTGTTTCTTTTGTGATTTGCGTTTCTACTACTGAAATACGTATAGAAATCATATGCATTTTATACGCCGATTCTCGACTGTGTGAATTATAAAAACAAAAATCATTTGTAACTCAGAAAATCAGACTTAAGGATGCTGCTCACTCATTTTTCGAATCCCTCCCCATAATGTTAAATTTATGGACGTTTGATGCATTTTTATATTCAAAATGTCTCCTCAACAAATTATTCATATAATTAATTTTTAACTTCTTTTTTCAGTGTTCTTTTCCTAAAGGACGTCCCTTTTTATAGTTCTCAAAATATTTATAAAATCTTTGCTTAATATAATATTTTACGTTTTAAAAGCTTACGTAGTGGAAGTAAAATTTTAGCACTTCATATAAAATTAATCGTTGTTTGGAAAATTTTAGCAAAATACTTTCATGTAATAAACATACTAGATAAACTACAGGGTGAACAAAAGTATTCAAGTATGTTTCCATCTATTAGTATAAATTGCTGAAAGCAAATTTTCAACCAGAAAGGCGATTTTTTGCCAGACTAAAATTGCTAACTAAGTAAAACACAGTTTGAAATAATTTGAAAACTAAGTAAATAGAAAAAATAAGTAGTTAGAAAAAATAATTTGAAAACTAAATAAAAAAATAGACATGCATACAAAAGACTACACAGAAGAAAGAAGTTAAAAATATTAATTTCCCTCCCCCACTGGGTCGATATTCAAAAGTCAAAATAATTTCCCCGGCGGCATTGAATTTTGACCCCCTGGACCCCCCCTTTGGCGCCGCCCTTGTAAATGATTAATAAAAAATATTAAATTAGATGAATATTTTTACGAAATTAACATTGAATTACTCATTATTAAATGAGTATAAAATTAAACAACAAGCTAATGAATCAAAAACAAACAAATTAACAACCATCCATAATTTAAATCAGTGTACTTGGATTGATATGTTATTACATTAACAATTTAATCATAATGTATTAGAATTATGAATTAGATTATATTCATATTAAATCTATGGAATACTATTATATTAAAACTTGTGTTTTACGATTTTTTTAACTTTAACATAGAGGGTGTAATATGTTATCTATCGCCGGCTTTTAATTTCTCAACTGTTGGTCGTAGACATACTGCTCAATTACAAAAACTTTCAATTGCAGTAAATATTCATGTTGTAGTATTGTTTAAAGTACAAAATCTATTTTATAAAAAATTACAAAATCTAACTTTTGACCCGGTACTTATACTTAATAAAAGTTTACACAAATCATAACAGGTATAGCACAAAAAGTTTTACTTCTGATTACTAAAATTGATGTAGTGATTAGATTACAAAGTTTGATATTTTTATGCAATACTTTCTTTTATACAATATTCTCACGAAAAAAATTTTTGCTCAAAAATCACTACGAATCTTTGAAAATTTAGGAGCTATGCTTACCTGGATGTTGAAAATTATTAAATCGGTAATATTAAAAACACACATTCACCCACCTTTTAAAATAATGAATATATTTTATCGTCTAAATAAAATGCTTCCTTGAAGCTTTAAAGAAAAACATTCTTCATTTCATTTTGGTATAAGTGCAGATTTCCAAAATTCGTTTAATCTAAGAGGAACTCTTAAAGGATTTTGAGTGACGTGATTACTCATCGAAAGTTCCGAAGGATATTTTGAGCTTTACAGGATATTTATTGATCATGCCGATATTTAAGAATTTATATTTGGATCTTTTATTGTTGAAATTGATAATTTATTCAAGTTTTAAACGTGTAATAGAAAAGAAAGCTTGTCTATTTGACGAGAATTAATGTAAACTACAGTTATTTATGAATTTAATACTTTAAACAAACGTTTTTACATGATTTTCATGTAATCTAAAAATATATACATTTCTTCTAAAAAGTTTGAAACGTTCTTTTTTTGATGAAAATTTTCAAGGAAGCAAAAAACTATTTTTAACTGTTATATGATTTATGTACAAATTCAATAATTGTGTTAAAATTAATCTAATACGTACTCCAATTGTTTATTTGTTGGAGTTCAGTAGACAACGTTCAAAGTATTTAATGAGATAAAAATTAAGATTGTGTTTAAAAATAGTCATATTTTTCATTATTTTTATACAATACTCTCAAGAAAAAAAAATTCTACTACAAAATCACTACAAATAGATGCATATCTATATCTTTGAAAATTTGAAACCTGTGCTTAACTGAATATTGAAATTTATTAAATCGGTAATATTAAAAACTCATATTCATCCGCGTTTTAAAATAATGAATACATTTTAACATCTAAATAAAATGCTTTATTGCAGATTTAAAGAAAAACATTCTTTATTTCATTTTTGTGAAAATGCACTTTTACAGAATTTATTTAATCTAAGAAGAACTAAGAGTATGAGAAATAGTACAATTTTTTATTTTATTTTTTTTATACAACACTCTCAAGAAAAAAAAAATTCCTCTACCAAATCAATACAAATAGATGCATATTTATGTCTTTTAAAATATAGGAGCTATGCTTATCTGAATATTGAAAATTATTAAACCGGTAATATTAGCAACACAGATTCAACCGCTTTTAAAAATAAACTAGTTGGATGTGCCAATCCCAAAACTTTCTTCTATCTCATACATACATTTTAATATTAAAAAAAATAGTTACTCATTTTAATGCTTTAATAATTTTAATTCAATACCTTACCGACTTCGATTTTCATCTTAAATTTCTGCTTCAATCAATTAATCGGAGTAAAAACGAATTTCCGTCTCGACACGAGCCGAGGGACAATAAAATGATAAGCAGATTTTTTTTTTTTTCAAATTCAGGGAGGACCTACTTGCCTTACCAAAAAATAATCATATACAAAATGTTTTGTTCAGTTCTAACTTTGTTCAACTAACTTCATACACTTTTATGTGGTGCAATATTTAAAATGGCATAAAATTCGGTATTGCAGAGTCCCCTTCTGGTGGATTTTTTTCAGATTCAGGGAGATCCAACTAGCCATAGCCATACACTTACACAAAAAATTTCGTTCAATTCGATGCATAATTTCATGTACTTTTGGTCGGTACAATATTGAAAATGGCACAAAAATCGCGATTGCAGCGCCCCCTTCCGACGGATTTTTTTCAAATTCAATGAGGACCAACTAGCTATAGTCATACAGATACAAAAAAAATTTGGTTCAATTCGATACATAACTTCATATACTTTTGGTCGGTACAATATTGAAAATGGCACATAAATCACGATTGCAGCGCCCCCTGCCGGCGGATTATTTTCAAATTCAGGGAGGACCAACTAGCCATAGTCATACACATACACAAAAAATTTGGCTCTATTCGATGCATAACTTCATATACTTTTGGTCGGTAAAATATTGAAAATGGCACAAAAATGGCGATTGCAGCGCCCCCTTCCGGCGGATTTTTTTCAAATTCAGGGAGGACCAACTAGCCATAGTCATACACATACACAAAAAATTTGGTTCAATTTGATGCATAACTTCATATACTTTTGGTTGGTACAATATTGAAAATGGCACAAAAATGGCGATTGCAGCGCCCCCTTCCGGTGGAATATTTCAAAACTGAAGGAGGACCTGCTTGCCACAGGCAAAAACATTCACAAAAAATTTGGTTCAATTTTATGCATAGCTTCATACACTTTTTGATAGTAGAATGGCGACATACAGACACACAGACACACAGACACACGGACACACAGACACACGGACAGACAGACATTTTGTAAAAACATGTTTTTTGGAATCTCTAACCCCTAAAACGTGTAAATCCGTCGAAAACCGGAAGTCGAAAAAAATTTCGATTACAATACTTTCTTCTATTGAAGATAGAAGAAAGTAAAAATCTTATACTATAATGCGAGCAAAAATTGTGTGTGTGTGTGTGTGTGGGTAAATTTTATCTCAAAACGGCTCTAACGATTTTCGCAAAAATTTGGATTTTACCATTTTCGGGCACGAGAAGACCATTGGGCTAGGTCACATGTTCGAGAAAATTCGATTATTGGGTCATTTTGGGTCATAATGGGTCAAGATCAAGCTATTTATATCTAGAGAACGGCTGGATCGATTTTAAGGAAATTTTGTAACCAATCGTTTTTTGGCACGAGAAAACTATTGGGCTGGGTCACATGTTCGAAAAATTTCGATTTTTGGGTCATTATGGGTCAAGCCATTTTTATCTAAAAAACGGCTCTAACGATTTCGACCAAATTTTACATTTTACCGTTTTGGATTACCAGAAGACCATTGGGTTAGGTAACATGTTCGAGAAAATTCGGTTAGTGGGTCATTTTTGGGGTCATTGTGGGTCATGCTATTTTTATCTAGAGATTTTCTCACGCAATTTTGACTAAAAATTGCATTATATGGTTTTCGGGCACGAGAAAAACATTGGGCTAGGTTACATGCTCGAGAAAAAATTTTAATGGGTCATATTGGGTCATTAAGAGTCTGGGTCAAGCTATTTATATTTAAAGAACCGCAGAATCAATTTCATCGAAATTTTGCCTGTAATAGTTTTTTGACACGAGAAAGCTAATGGGCTCACACGATCGAGAGATTTCGATTATAAGAGTCATTTGTGGGTCATGATGGGTCATAATGGGTCATAGTCAAGCTATAGCTAAAGAACAGGTGGATCGATTTTAACGAAATTTTGTATACAACATTTTTTTTGGCACGAGAAAACTATTGGGCTAGGTCTCAGTTCGAGAAATTTCGATTACTGGGTCATTTTGGGTCATAAAAGGTCTGGGTCAAGCTATTTATATGTAAAATACGACAGTATCAAATTTAATGAAATTTTGTATGTAAGTTTTTTGACACGAGAAAATTAATGGGCTATCTCACATGTTTGAAAGATTTCGATTATAAGAGGTTATGGGTCATTATATTATGAGTAATGATGGGTCATAACGGGTCATGTCAAGCTATATCTAAAGAACATGTGGATCAGTTTTAACGAAATTTTGTATACAACATTTTTTGGCACGAGAAAATCATTGGGCTAGGTCACATGATCGAGAAATTTCGATTAATGGGTCATAAAGGGTCTGGGTCAAGTTATTTATATTTAAAGAACGGCAGGATCGAGTTTAACGAAATTTTGAGTGTAACAATATTTATACACGAGAAAACTAATGGGCTAAGTCACATGTTCGAGAGATTTCGATTATAAGGGTCATTTGTGGGTCATGATGGGTCATGGTCAAGCTATATCTAAAGAATGGGTGAATCGATTTTAACGAAATTTTGTATACAGCATATTTTTAGCACGAGAAAATCATTGGGCTATGTCACATGTTCGAGAAATTTCGATCAATGGGTCACTTTTGGGTTATTCTAATTTTATCTAGACAATGTCTCGCGCAAATTTGACTGAATTTTATATTCTATCGTTTTCGGACACAATAAAATCATTGGGTTAGGTCAGATGTTTCAGAAAACTCAATTAATGAGTCATTTTGGGTCATAATGGGTCAAGGTCAAACTATTTATACCTAAAAATTGGCTCAATCGATTTTATCTACATTTTGTATTTAACGTTTTTCGGCACGCAAAAATTAATGAACTAAGTCACATTTTCGAGAGATTTCGATATAAGGGTCATTTGTGGGTCATGCTAATTTTATCTAGAAAATTGTTCTCACCATTTTCAGTATATTTTCTATTATATCGTTTTCGGGCAAAAGAAAACCATTGAGATAGGACACATGCACGTAACAATTCAGTTAGTGGGTCGTTTTAGGTCTTAATGGGTTCGGGTCATTCTAATTATATATAACAATGACTCAGTCAATTTTACCTAAATTTTGCAATGGAACGTCTTTTGTCACGAGAAGACTATTGAGCTGAGTTGCATATTAAACAAAATTATATTAGTGGGTCATATCGCTTCATTGCTGAATGCTGTCATGCTAATTTTACTTAAGAAATGGCTTAAACGATTTTGATTCATTTTATACTCTACTGTTTTTGATTACCTGAAGACCATTGAGCTAAGTCACAAGTTTGATCATATGTGATTAGTGGATCATTTGGTTAAAAAAGGGTCAGGATCACGAGACTATGGCAAAAGCCAATAAGTTGGCGATATTTGACAAAATACTGACGAAATTTGGCCGAAAAATCGACTATTAAAGTTACGAAACCAAAACACATATTTGGCGCCAAATGAAAAAATGTGTCCAAATTTGGTTATATCTGGCAAAAAATATTGTCTTTCAGAATGTGAAGAAATTTCTTATACATTAATAGATTTCGAAATGCTTAGTTAAACTAATCAGAGTCGAGCTATAAAAGTGATTTGGATTGATGTCCTTTCATTGTAAATTTTAAAATAAAGTAAAATTTATGAACATGTGCATGCAAACATAGTTGATTGTTTTTATAAATAATACTATTATTAATAACATGTTTTACAGTAATAATACTATATCGAGTTGAACACAAAGTTAATTTTGACCGAGCTGAGCTCGGTCACCCCTGCTAGTATATTTTATCCTCTAAATAAAATGCTGTATTGAAGCTTTAAAGAAAAACCATCTTTATTTCAGTTTCGTGTAAATGCACATTTACAAAATTCGTTTAATCTAAGAAGAACTCTTTAAGGATTTTGAGTGACGCTATTACTCATCGGAAACGCCGAAGGATATTTAGAGCTTTACGGGATATTTATTGATAATGCTAATATTTCAGCATTTATATTTAAATCTTTTATTACTGAAATCATTAAATTATGTAAGATATAAATGTTTATTTATTCGAAAAAGAATAGATGTAAAACTGCAGTTATTTATAAATTTGATATTTTAAACAAATGTTTTTATATGGTTTTCATGTGATATTATACAGGTATTCTAAAAAATCTGAAATATTCTTTAAATTATTAAAAATTTCCCAGTGGGTGAAAAATAATTCTTAACTGTTATATGATTTATGTACAAACTAAAGAATTGTGTTAAAAATTAATCCAATCCGTTCTTTTATTCTTTATTTGTTGGTATTCAATAGACAACGTTTAAAGTATTTAAAATAAGATAAGAAGAAAAATTGTAAAGATTAAGAAGTACAGTCGGTTCTCGTTAATTCGAACTTGTCAGGACCACAAGAAATGTTCGAATTATCCGGAGTTCGAATTATGGAATGTATGTCAGGAAAACATTTTTAAAGGATACTACTACAAAGGAATTAATGTTACGGTATTTTTTTAATTTATTTCGGCTGTTATCATTAGAATATGACTTAATATTTTAAATTAAAAGATATAAATACATAAACTAATTAAGGGATTAGGAACAAGCACAAACGGAGATGAGTTGAGGTGTCATTGATGGACAGACCGAGCACTAAAAAAGCGGAAATCAAATGCATGGGACTATATGTATACTTGTTCAGAACAATTCTGACAAAAATGAAACAAAGAAAGTTATTTCAAAGATCTGATGTCCGGGAGAAAGTAAGGAAAAGTGAAAAATCTGAATCTGATTAGTTCGAATTAAACAAAGTCAAGAAGAAATGAGTTCGAATAAATGAAAGTTTTTAATGTTATTCTGCTATTAAAAATTTCGGGATTTCACGTTTAGTTCGAATTAAGCGAAGATTCGATTTATCCGATTTCGAATTAACGAGAGCCGACTGTATTTGAATATTTATATTACAGTCTTTTACTGTTAAAGTCATTAAATTATTTCAGATATATAAATGTTTATTTGAAAAAGAATAAATGTAAAATTTCAGTCATTTGTGAATTTCATACTTTAAAAAAAAACATTTTAATATGATTTTCATGTGCTCTAAAATATTACACTGGTTTTGCAAAAAGTCTGAAACGTTCTTTAATTGTTAAAAATTTCCAAGTGGAGGAAAAACAATTCTTATCTGTTACATGATTTATGTAAAAATTAAAAAATTTTGTTAAAAATTATCTAGTACGTACTTTAATTGTTTATTTGTTGGAGTTCAATAGACAACCTTTAAAGTATTTAAAATAAGATAAGAAGCAAGATTGTGTTAAAGAAATAGTCCTATTTCTCATTTTTTATACAATATTCTCAAAGCAAATCCTTGCTCAAAAAATCACTACAAAAAGGTGCATATTTATATCTTTAAAAGTTTTGGAGGTATGTTTAACTCAGTATTGAAAATTATTAATTCGGTAATATTAGCAACACACATACAGCCGCTTTTTAGAATAATGAATATATTTTAACGTCTAAATAAAATGCATTGCGTATTGCAGGTTTAAAGTAAAACATTCTTCATTTCATTTTGGTGTAAGTGCAGATTTCCAGAATTCATTTAATCTAAGGGGAACTCTTTAAAGATTTTGAGTGACGCTATTACACATAGGAAGTGCCGAAGAATGTTTAGAGCTTTACATGATATTTATTGATCGTTCCAAATTCCAGAATTTATATTAATTGTTGAAATCATTAAAGTAATGAAGGATTAATTGTGTAATGAAAAGTTACTATATTTTTTATAAACATAGAATAAATAATTAAGAATAAATATAAAACTACAGTTATTTATGGATTTGTTATTTTAAACAAACGGCTTGTTATATGATTTTCATATTATCTAAAAAACTATGAAGAGTGTCTTAAATTTTTTTAAACTTACTTTAATTGTTTACTTGGAGTTTTGTAGACAGCATTCATAATACTTGAAGTAAGATAAGAAGTAAGATTATGTTAATTAAAATAAACCTTATCATTAGCTTTCTAAAGGGTTTCATAAAGGATGCATTTCATTTTCAATCTTTCTAACATAGTTGAAAAGCAATGTTGAATTCAGGGGGTGGCCTGGGGGGACATCCCCCCGGAACAATAAAACGTCCCCCCCCCCGAAAAATTTGAATATTTGCTTTTTCAATGGTAAAAAAATTAAATCCCCCCCGGAACTTTATAATCCCCCCCCCCCGTGGCCACTGAAATCTCTCCCGGAGAAAAGTGTCTGAATCCAACCCTGGTTGAAAAGTGTTTATATATTGAGTTTGTATGTCCGTTTATCTGTCCGTTTGTCTGGCCTTCTGTCCCGTAGAACTGTAATTCTCATAATTCAACTCGGACTGTCATGTAATTAATGTACGTTTTTGAAGTTTATTCTTGCATGTTTAATATGGAAAATTAAGTGCGTAAAATTTATATTTTGTTTACAGATACACTAAGTTTGTGTATAAATGCTCCTTTTGTCATTTTCTACGTTTCTCTTGGAAATCTGTTGTTCTGAAGCCTTTTGCGGTTTATTCACATAAGAATGCGGGTAATTGGAAATGCGTCCAGAAATAAGAAGTTCAGCTCTACTTGGCAGAAAGATTCCTAAATCAGCTTCATAAGTCAGCTTTATATTTCTACTTCAGTCAATTAATCAAAATAATAATAATAATAATAATAATAAAGTTAATGTAGATCATGATATTTATTAAAAATTAATAGTTTTTCCTTATTCTGCTGTCATCAGCTGTCTGTAAATAGCCGGATTAGCAAAACGCGAGTTCTCATCATCTCTACGCAAGGTAATGGATAATAGAACTACGAACAATCGAGAAAACGATGCAAACTTCGCTATCATAGCTCTCCTCTCCCACGAAATACTTTCATATTCAATGAAGATCTGGAGGACATTGGCATAAACATGCACAAAAAACTGGTTCAATTTTATGCATAACTTTATGCACTTTTCGATGGTATAATGAAAATGGAACAGACATTGTTGTTACAGTTGCCCTTTCAAGCGATTTCTTTTTTTTTTCAAATTAAGGGAGGTCCTACTATTCTTGGTCAAATGCTTACAAAAAAAAATTTGTTCAATTCTATCCATAACTTCATACAATTTTCGATATAACAATGATGAAAATGGCTCAAACATTGCTATTAGAACGCCCCCTTCCGGCGGATTTTTTTTAATTCAGGGAAAACCTTAACCAAATACTTACGCAAAAATAAGTTAGTTTAATTCCATGCAAAACTTCATACACTTTTCGATGGTATAATATTGAAAATGGCACAAGAACTGCTATTACAGTGCCCCAATCCGGCGCATTTTTTTCAAATTCAGGAAAGACCTACCAGCCATAGCCAAATACTTACACAAAAAGTGAGATTGCATTCTATGCATATCTTCATACACTTTTCGATGGTACTATGGCGACACACGAGCACACAGATGTACGGATATACACACGGGCAGACGGACATTTTGTAAGAGCATGTTTTTTGGAATTTCTGACCCCTGAAACGTGTAAATCCGTCAAATACCAGAAGTCGAAAAAAATTTCAATTACAATACTTTCTTCTATTGAAGATAGAACAAAGTAAAAAGCATTATATTACGGTATATTACTATTGGCGTCATTAGAAATTCTAATTTCCAAACACCTTAAACAGCAGAAAAGACGAAAGAGAAACCAACAAATCAGGAGACCGGAAACTTCTCTATTGTCCGTAATCGAGTAAACTGGATTAAAACGCGATTCGGCCAAAAATGTCTTCCTTACAAATTTCTTCTTCCCTGAATCATCGTGAAAGAGCAATTGCGCCACCTATTTTGCAAAAAACTTCTAAAACAGACCTATTTAGAGATACATCAAGTTACATTAACTCCTTGGGGACGAGCAACACGTATACTTGCGACAGAGAGGCTTAAGAATTCCTGTTTATCCCCACCAGTAAAATTTTACTGTATAATTTACCTTGTTTAATCGGAGCATTTTATCGATTCAGTAAAGCTCAAATTTCTGTTTTTAAAACCGGTGACAGAACATTAAAAATTTCGTAAAAGGCTCCCGCCGCGAAGGGGTTATGGTAAAATGCCCATATTCCGTTCCCTTCCCTAATTTCGCCCCCATTTATTTCTCCGTTTCCCTTAAAGTGACGCCACTGATCACGAAAGGCAAAACGAACACAAGATAAAAGGATTCAGAAGTGAAAATTTCACTTGCCAAGACGAATCCGTGAATTATTAATGTTGGATTTCCTATTTTTAGAAGATCTAAGTCCATGCTACGTCTTTTGTAGAATGATATTTACTTTTCGGTAAGTATTTGTTTCCTATTTATTGTATGTATTCTACGTAGGTAAGATGTAAACAATACCATATAGTGAGCTTTACAATGTTCAATTTATTTTACAAGAACTGAAGCATCGCCATATTGGGAAGTAACGTTGTTCCAAATTCGTCCTCCTTTCAGTTCTTATTTTCGTACCGGGGACGAAATTAGGTGCGCTTTTCAGCGCTGTTAAATCCTAATAAATAATGTGCCTGCAATTTTATATGTAGGTATGTATAAACTTAACCTTGAGGATTTGCTTCAAATTTTGTAAATAAGTTAATAACAGATCAGGGAAGTGCCACTGATCACACCAGCAACTTCTGTCCAAGGAGGTTCAGCAGTATTGATCACTGAATCTCCGCATAAAAACAAAGTGAAAAATTTCCAGGCGAAGAATAAACGCTCAGGTGAAAAAAAAACCTTCTGGCAACTGCCACTCTCAAAGGGATAGGGGGAAATCCATCTTGTAAAAAGTCCAAACATGACCTACATAGCATCATTGATGACGAAAGTGATTCTTCTGTTGAAATTCTTCATGATGATAATATAAGCGATGATGATAACAATGACGCAGAGTGCCTTACTTGCTTGAAGCGTTTTTCTCGTGATTAACATGGGAAGCAATGGGTTCAGTGCCTTCAGTGCTAGACATGGTCACACGAAACATGCTCAAGAGCCAAAAACAATACACAATGTTACACATGTTATAATTTTTTGGATAATTCCTTTTATGGTTATTTTTGATGCTATTATTTACTATTAGGACTAATAGTACATTTCTTTGTACCTTAAGTTAAGATAAATTGAGTTAATTATTCATTTTGAAATAAATTTTGATTTGTTTATAAGTTAATCCTTGGCTTTTTGGATTTTTTTCAGGGGGGCGAAATGAGGACATTTTTAAAAAAAAATCATATTGAGATACTTTTGAAAAAACAATTTTTTGTATCGTTAAAGTTTCATTGTACAACATTTGCCCATGTTTCCATATATGTGAATAGTTAGTCTATACAAAATTCAAATTTGGTAGGTTTTCACTAAAAATTAAAACTTCCAGGGGCCTAAAAGTAATTGGGGGCGATAATAGGGCATGTTACCTTAACATTATTCTACAAACGACCACTAATTTGTAATGAATTGTTATAATCAGGGCAAAACTTTTGATTCGCACTGTATATGATTGGGGTACAAATTTATATTTAAAAATAAGGAAAAGAAGAAAATAAAAACCTTCAGTTGGTATTGACATAAATATTTATCTTTAATATTTAATTTAATTTCATCTAGTATTTAGACTGAGTTGTTTACTCCCAAAATACGCCGGGAGATATGCGGAGTTTAAGTCTAAAACATCTGCTGATTATTTCGATAGCATAAGAATTATATTTAGAACTGTTTTGCTGACAGAAAAATCTTCTATTACGAAATAAAAGTACGACGAAAAATAATATAGAATAGCAGTAATGGAACTCTTAAGGAATTTCTATAAAAAATGTTTGTTTGTTTTTTTAATTCATAGTTATATTATATTCCAGTTTTTTTTTTCCAATATTATATTAATCTATCAACAATATTTAACCATTTTCATAGTTTCATTTTCCAATATGAATCAAAATTTAATTATAAATAGCAGAAATATAATACACACCCTCTATTCCACTAATGGACACCCCATAAAAAGTAATATTTTTTTTTTTAAGATTCTATCTAGAACCAGAATTTAATGAAACCATACCAGTGAAAACAAAATAGTTATTTTCAAATAAATTTGAGAATTCGTTTACCAGTAATTAATAAAATATTTTTGATGATCATTGATTGGTTTCATCAATTATTGTAATTATCAGAAGATTGATATTCAAAATATTTTACATCGATAATGTAAAATGCTAAAAATCAGGCAATTACTGCTATCAAATTATTGAGACAGTGGGGGATTTCAGAGATAACATTTAAGACAGAAAATAGATTTTCAACAGTTTCTGTAACTTATGTATCTTTATTTAAACTGTGAGGGATTATAGTCCAGTCATTTTAGCACCTTTTTTTTACAAATAGCGGAAAAAATTAGAACAAAGCTGGATTTTTGCATAGATGTTAGTTAGGGTATCTAGTTTAACATACTAAAAGTCCCCATCGATCCGATGTGAGCTTTCGTCGCCAAGGGGCGCTAATGAGCTTGAAAATCGGTTTTTTGTGAATATCTTACGAACAATGGAATTTAGAAAAAAAGTTCAATTACAAAGATCTAGATAATTTAATTTCCTACAAAAAGTGTCATTAACATTTTTTTGTCACACCAACCCTTCCCTGCCAAAAATTAAAATAAAGTAAACGTTATTGAAAAAAATGCGGAAGCACAGTCATAACGCGGCGAAGAGGCAGAACAAATACGGAACACTTTGGATCCCCCCCCAATTCTCCCCCATTGTCTGTATGCCGTTTTCTTGCGCTTGTACAGTAGTAATTGCCCAATACCCTATCTCTCTTTGCATTTGTGGAAATGTACCACGTGCAGGTACCTTTCCAATATTTAATTTTCATTTGGTGCTCATTTTGCTAGTATGAAATCACTCTAATTTACTAAACGAAGTAGTCTTTATGAGATCAGCGCCGTGCAAAAAGGGGGGGGGGCGAAGGGGGCGGTCGCCAACAGCGCAGATATTTAGGGGACGCCAAATTTATGCTACCAACTAATTTTTGGCCTGTCACATAAAAAAGTTGGGGGCGCCAAATTGAAGCTTTGCCTCGGGTGCAGTTTTCTCTTCGCACGCCCCTGTGTGAGATTTTAGGAAGGGAATAATTTTATTTTCATCGCATGTTATAGAAATTGTTAAATAGTTATGACAGTTTAAAATGATTCTTCCTTAATTGCTGATTGAGAGTGAAAAATGGAGATTGGCAGAATAGTATGTTTTGTATGCGGTGAGGATTGCGTTTGAAAGATTATGTAAAAATAGAAAAAAGGGACTGAAGCTCCTTGTGACAGCAAGTTGAAAAAAAAGTGACCATAAGTAGAAAATATTTGAAGGAATGGATAAAAACAATAGTGAATGTACAGTTCACCCGAAGTGTAGAAAAATTATACAGGAAAGAATTCTATTAAATCATACAATAAATCTATAGCAGAAAAACCCTCAATGTCCGCACAAATTACTCCGTTGAAGGAAAAATTGTGAAATGACAGTCCGTTGTTTGAATTTAAGGAGAAATGTTTGTTATATTCTGACACATTAGACGAAGCTTTTATATAGAAGGGAAAAAACGCTCTAAAGTATCGCAAAAAAGAAATTTTTTTTAATCTAATCATTAAAATAAGACACGTCTCATATCTATGCTTATGGAGAAATTTATAAAGAATGGTTTTGAAGCGACACAAGCAGAAGATGATGCATACACACTAATTGTTAAAACAGCTATTGAAATAGTGTCTGGTGCGCTTATTGCTGTTGTTGGCGATGATGTTGACTTGCTCGTATTGTTGACTACTGTAGCACTTCCAGCGATAGAGATATTTTTATTAAGCCAGAAAGAGGACGAATTGCAACCACTCTGTATTCATCGCACACTCTTAACAATGATGCTGTTCTGAAAGATCATATATTTTCCTTCACGCTTTTTCAGGTTGTGACTCGACATCAGCAATGTTTGGGAAAGATAAAATGTCGTTAGCAATTTTTTTGAAAAAGTCAAGAAAATCATAACATACAAGATGCCAGCATTTTAAAAAGTGATCAAGTATCCCAATTAGAAGTTTCTGAGGCAGGAAAAACTATTTTTCTTGCTTTATACGGTGGTAAAGCAGAAATTTCTCTGAACAAGCACCGTTATTGTATGTTTCAAGAAAGAAGTTTGCTGTTGGTAAAAAAAAAGCCCTTCATCGTAACCGCCTACCGAAGATGCAGCTAGATTGCACAGTTTACGTGTTTATCATAATAGTAGATGATAAACACGAGTATCACATTCGTACAATACCGGTTGAGCAATAAACTACATACTGAGAACTGATGCTGGCAAAATGCACCTAATTTGTTTCCAATTCCAACTACCTTATAGCCCGCACCAAAAAATATTATTGAATCAATTTTTTGTACTTGCTCCAAAGGATGTGGAAAAGCATGTGGATGCCGATAATTTGGATTGAAATGTTCTGATATTTGCATAAATTTCTGCGGAGTTTCATGTCATAATGCAAGTAAAATTGAATTTCAAGACCAGGAAGATATTGACATGTATCCTGCCCATTGCAAGGAAAAGGGGAAGCGCTACATCTGAATTTAATCATGATATCGAAAGGCAAACAAAAAATACTGAAATCAGCACAAAAACGAAAGAAAGAAATACAGATAGTGACGAATCTGAATCGTGTGTAAAAATTGAAGTTGCGCAAAGAACTACTAAAGCAGTTAAACGACTGAAATTGGATTAAGCCAGTATATCACTATAAGTGGAACCACAATAAAGAAAACGCGCTAAATGCTTTTCCTCAAGAGTAATGTGAAAATAAGCATAATTGTATATTATGTATTCACTTTCTCCATTCAGAGGTGAGAATTTTAGTTCTGTTTATATAATTTTTTTTTTTAAAGTAGCAGCAGATTTTTCGAATTTTTATAATTTTACTTTCAAATATGTTCACGTTTTTATATTTTTGACAGGGAAGCGTTGGTGTGGCAAACAAATGTTAATGACACTTGTTATAGAAAATTAAATTATCTACAACTTTGTAATTGAACTTTTTTTTCTAAATGCCATTGTTCAGGACATATTCACAAAAGACCGATTTTCAAGCTCTTTAGCGCCCCCTGGTGGCGAAAGCTCACATCGGATCGATGGGGACTTTTAGTATGTTTAACTACATAACCTAACTAGCAACTACGCAAAAATCTAGCTTTGTTCTAATTTTTTCCCCTATTTTTACTAAATGACTGGGCTATTAAGCCTTATGAGCCTTTTTTTTTTACTGAGCCCTTACACATTATTTTCGGCTTCTTGCTCGTTTGATTGCCAGTTTTTAAAATATGCAAGGCAGAGTTTTTATTCATTTAAAAATATTAATTAATAAAATTAATAAAATATTGAATTCTTATTAACCACATTAAAATATCTCAAAAGCAGCTATTTGTAAAAGTTTTGGTGTTATTATATTTTGATAAGTGTAATTTAAAAATTAAATTTGATTATATAGGTTTTCAATTAAGTCAAAATATTTTAGACACTATAAACATTACCGAAATAGCAATTTTATCAATGTCTACACGGGGGGCCCATTACTGGAAAATGACTATTTAAGCATCCTACTAATGGACAACCCTCTTAAAACCTTAAAAATAAATGAAATTTTATAAAAGGCTATTAGGACTATAAAAAATTTAAAGTTTGCTACTATTACAAATACAAAAAGTTGCAAATTTTGTCAGAAAATAAATACTATATAAATTTATTAAATGAAGTTATTTAACTCTTAGTATGTTCATTAAGATTTTCACTGAAAAACGGCGGAACTTCGAAACATTATATTTTGCTTCCTGATTAGATTGATTAAGAGTATCAACAATAATGCAAAATTATATAGGGCTGTTTTATCCTATTTACACTGACATTTAACCATTCACTTTTGTTTAAATTTTTCACGGGTTTATAAAATTAAAAGGGACTACGGCTACTTAGTTATATGTTTTATTACTTAAGTTTAAAAGCTATTAATTAATATGCAAGTCATTTAATTTCTCATAAACATTTAAAATCATGAATAGTCATATAATAAAAAAACACCATTTCTTATTATTAAAAACAATATTATAAATAGCATATGCATGAATATGCATAATAGCAAGCTATTCATAATTTTATTTCAAGAAATTTTATTTAGAAAAAAATATGTATACATATTATTTTGTTTAATTGCTGTCTTTATTTTATTCACTTATGTATTCTCCTTTACGAATTCTCCTTTACGAATTCGTATTTACGAATTCTCCTCAAATTTTATATCCTTTCTAATTGATCTTTTAGCATTTATAACTTAATCTCTTCATATGGACACATAAGACTATTTCTATTTTGACATGCTACATTTCGTCTTTGTTTAATTAAAAATATAATCGCTAAGATGGGTAGTATTTGTAGAGCTCTGCAATAAAGTATTTCAAAATATTGGATTCTAACTTATTCCTTTACAATATTTATAATTTTTTTTTTCAGACATAATGCCTTCACAGTTGCCTTCTAGTAGTTATAAAGACTTATTTATTTGACAAAATTTATTATATTTTTGGTAAAAAATATTTTTAAGTGTTTTAAAAATTAATTGATCTAAATTTAATACGAATTATCTGTAAACCAAATTTTAAAAAACAAAACAGCCTTTTTTCAATAAAAGCCGGGTGTTTTGGACCTTCTATAAGCGGGAAACCTTACTTTAATGTATTGTAACTACTTTTATATTTTCTATATGCTTCTAAAATCAAATTCAGTTTCTTTTTTGTGTGTGTGTTTGATACGAATTTTAATTATTTACTCAAAATGAACTTACCTCTAGAATTTGAACATTCCTTTGTTGAAAAATTATGTCTTTTCAAAACGATTAATACCCGCGTCTATAAAATTCTAAGAAGACGCTGGAAACTCCATTTTAAATTGCCACGTTTGGCATGTTAGAAAGTACACTTGACACGTAACTAATTGTAGTAAAAAATTGGAGAGTAAATGAAGTCATTTTCGACATTGTCAGTTACGTGACAGGATTAACAAAGTCTAAACAGCAAAATGTTAAGCACTTACTAATTGCAGAAATTCCTGTTTTCTATACTTTAATTAAAACGTTTTAGACAATGATCGAAATGCGGAAAACTGTTCATTTTTGAATAAAAAGATTATTTAAATTAAAACCATTATGTTGCTACATGTCTTAAATATAAGTGGTATTAACTCTGTGGATATAACTCTATTTTTATTTTCTCCATAACCACTGTAGATTACTTGGTATTTCTTTAATGAATTTTGGTTTTATGTGCGTTGGTAGTCCCAAATTCGTATTGTTTTGCTTTTTCATGGCAAATACGAAGATGAAACCACACACTTCATTTGTAGTTCCAAAGTATTTGGGACCTGAAGATTCTGCTTTAGTTCTACAAATTCCATTTGTATTCATATTAATAATTTATTTTTTCCTTCCATGTTCAATGTGCTATAAGTTATTAAATCCAATGAGTCATATTTTTTAATAGTATTAATGGTTTTATTCTATTAAATTCAAATGGTTAATATTGTATACTATTAATGGTCTTATATATATATATATATATATATATATATATATGCATCTTTTCTGTAAATGTTTATTTCAAATGAAGTAAATCCTACTCAAGTACTTAGAAATTTAAAAAAAATGAAAAGAATTATTTCTTGATCAAACGTTTTGAAAAAAATGCACAAAAATAATAAATTATTTATTATTTCGCTCAGTATTTATTTTTGTCACTTACATTTCAGTAACTTTTCCACCAGAATTCTTTCTGTAATGAAAGATTGGACATAAAAAACAAGTTTGGGTTATTTATAACAGTAAACTTCAAAGAAGCGTGACGAAAACATTTCGAACAGTGTGACATTTATGATGTTCCTGTTTATAATTGAAAGAGATAGAGCTAAAATATTATTAGCGTGTAATATAGCTAGAGTTTATATGTAAAGAAAAAAAAAAGAATAACTTACAAATATTTTTGAAATATGAAATAGCGTTACATTTTTCAAATGATTATACCATGAAATTGCATTTGTATCGTAGTTATTTACAACTTTCGTATACTTTAATTCTTGTTGAAAGTATTCTCAGTATGAAATCTTCGAAAGCACATTTTATTTTTATTTTATGAAAAATTTACTGCTTTGATACTTAATGGTATTTCTGTTGAAGTTAACAAGCCTCTTGAAGCTTTGAGCTCTAAGCCATGAACAAAACATAAAAACTTTAAAAATGTCGTTTTTATAAGAAAAACTTCTTTATGCTTTTTGAAGAGAAATTTAGTGTCATATATATCTGACAGAAAAAAAAAAGATAAACATTTACTCGGGTCTTCAATGTTAAATAGTCAAGTTGTTTATTAATAGATCAAATATAATTTAAGTATATTTATTATTAGTTATATTTTTCATTTCTCGAATATTTTTTAATCTATTGTTATTCGTTAATTTTGTCATGAAAAAAGTTATAGTTAGTTATTTAAAATAATATAAACTGGTTAATTATGTATTAGAAAGCTTTGCCTGCTATTTAGGTTAATTTCATCAAACGAATCTTGAATATAACGAAATATATCAGTGAATTTGCCCTTGTGTTTAATAGCCATATGGGAATGCCTCTAGAATTTCTTAACAATGGTGCTCTTTACTAATTTCCATGCCACAGCATCGTAATAAATTGCATGCAAAACTGAGATTTTTACCGTTCCGATTAATCAGCAACAGGACTGTACCTAGAAATGAATAATACGGGGGGGGGGGGGGAGAGGTTGCTCGAGAAAATGTAGAGCTCATATTTATTTCTCTCTCTCTGACGCAGAAAGATAAATTAGTGAATATTCATACTGTAGGTACTATGTTTCTTATTAAAATGTTGTAATAACTTCATTTTATCCTAAGAAAAAAAAGGGATGATGAAAAATTCGAGTGTATAACTAGTGCAATATTAAACATCATATTAGCTTCACATGTGCAGATACGATAAGCAAGTGTTGAAACACTTATTTTAGTTACAATTTAGTATTCCTGCAAAACTGTGAGAGGGCTTCAAAATTAAATTAGATTTTTGAACATCAATTCATTTAGTGACTTTGAAATATTTTCCACAGTAGGCCACCCTCTCTAGCACCCCCTTTACTACAGCCCTAGTCAGATAGCTGGATAATCCGATTCCGGTTAATCGAGAGTCTACTGTATGTAAATAATCTTCCTTGTCAATCCAAAAAGTAGACGTCAGCTGTTACGACAATTATGGAAGAGGACATGATAACCGAAAAATGATTCCATTCAAAGGAAAAGTATAGCAACTCGATTACAGAAGATAGACATCTTTATACGGATTATATCATGCAAACTTTCGTAATCTAGTAATAATTTTTAAACAGGGCACATTACGATGTTTTTTTTAAGTTGCGAAACCTAAACGGTAGTTTGCAGAAGGTTAAGCCCCTTAGTATTTTTTTTTAAATTATTTATGTATAATTCGTTGAAATCAGTTATAAATAAAGAGTTTAGATCATAAAGTTAGTAAGTGCCACAATCATCATTTCGAGAAAATGAGCCGTACATTTTGAAATCTTTGTATTTATTGTAAAATGTTTATTTTATTTACTAAAATCTCAGTGAGTATTTTTTTTTCCAAATAATAATTTAATAGATGACAGAGAAATAAATTGATTATCTTCCATGATATATATAAAAAAAAATGTTAATTGCACTGGGGGACTCTTTTCTGTTTATAATAATCACGTGTAAATAAATTTTTGATTTAAAAGGAATATTATTTGCGCTGTTTTAACAATTGACAACAATTAAAAATAATTTTTTTTTTTTTAAATGTGAAAAATATTTATGTAAATGGTAAAAATTCGAATTTAAAATTCAATAAACCCTCAAAAAATTAGACGAAAAATAAATGCAGTCTGCATACCGTGAGTTTCTATTGAATACCCTAAGAAAAAATTATTACATTCCTATGCATTGTTTTTCCAGACATTTTTTTTTCTATTAGAACGATTTTGTCCAACTTTAACATTAAATATCTCTTTAAATAATTCTTCTATCTAAAATCTGCCTGCTTCAACATATTTAATAGATATTTTGCTATAATATTATACATTTTCGTATTTTTATGTATGTTATGGCCAAACCCGGAGCCTGGCCAATTCTAGAGCTAGCCGGGAAGCTTTGGCCAATATCCGAACTGGGGATTTAAAGCTATCTGGAATTGTTATATTTCATACACTGTAATAGATAACTGTTTATCGTCCATCTTAATGATGCATAAGTACCAATTTTATTGTAACTAAGATAATGTAACAGCAATAAAATGCACAGTAAAAACGATTCCCATTGATTATATATTGAAACGAAATATTTTTGTGTATTCCAGTAAATTAACCAAATATAGTACACAATTCCTTTTTAATACAGAAATTAATTGATAAACCAAATAAGATAACAATTACAAGTTAACCCGAGAGTTAACTCGAATTAGAGCATGGACAGGCAGGCGGCTAGATTATTTGAATCCATAGACACTTCCAACTATGTTAGAAAGAATTAAACCGAGTGCCTATATCTATTTCGTGAACTGGCCTATCACATCTGGCCAATTCTAGATTGACCGATTTCGGGTTTCGGACGTAACATATACACTAGTTTTATTAATACTATTAGCGAAGAAAAATCTCAAATCACACACACACACACACAAAAAAAAAATAATAATAATCATTGGCAAACGGCGGTAACAACGCAAATGGCCAATTTTTTTTTTTTTTTTTTTTTTAAGAACAGAGAGATACCATCTTTATCTGAACTCTTCAAATATTTATTAGTTAAACTAAATATTTTGATACATTATACATTAATTTCTTCTTTTTTAAAACATAATTAAAGAGTTTGATGATGATATTCTTCTTTAAAAAAGGAATTTATTAAAATCCGAATAACAGGGCATCCATTCAGTCTGCTAACACCACTTTTTTTCTAAAAAATGTTTTTAATGTAAATTTCGTTGATAGTTACACAGAATAGTTTTTTTCTTGCAATTTATGAAGAAATTTACCACAATTTTTTCTCTGAAATAATATTGGTTTTCAAAAAGCAGACCAATGGGAGCCCTGAAATAATTTTCTTTCAAAATAAAGTTTTAAAAGGGTACGGGACACATTTTAAAATTATTTTTATTTATAGAGAATTTTCTGTGATGGTTAAATATATCATTTGTAAATAAAATCACATGATAAAACTTCTCATAGATACTTTTAAAAAATTTAATTTTAAATTTAATAAAAAAAATCGGAGTAATTTAAAATCGTCATAACTCAAAATAATAGTTGTAAAATTTCTTTTTTTTTTTTTTTACTTTTAAACAAACATATATATTTAAATTTTAATTTTGACTTAGGATTTTTTTAATATAATGTTTTTATAAAAATATAAAAATATTTACAGTAAAAATTTGACAAAAAAATGTAACTCTAATTATAAAAAATCTTATTTTCAAAATTAAATATTTTTTTCAAATTTGCAGAATCAAACTTTTAGAAAAAATATATATATTCCAAGTTTGAAGTTTCTATCTTTTACGGTGTTTGCGTTATAACGATTTAAATCCGAATTTTTTTTTTTTTTTTTTTTTTTTTTTTTTTTTTTTAATCATCATGAAAAAAAAAAACGCATTTCAAGAAAAAATCATTTTATGACAACCATTTTTTGAAAGCTGTATTTTAAAAACAAACTGAAACTAAAAAATTAATATTTCATTTTTTAATTAAGATAGAAACATGATTTAAACGTTATTTTAAGCATTAAAAAAACCAGAAAAGTGTTTAATGCAATAACACTTTTTTAGAAAATTTAAAGATTTTTGTGTTTCGGACCCCCTTAATATAAACAAACGATACTATGTTAATATGATTAATTTTGTACTTCTATAAAATTTGTTAAACATACAGAAATTTCAAATAAGATAAAAGATTCTCATTTGTTTGTTCTTTTTTTAAGTGTAAATGAACATTTTAAACATAGTATCTAATTCAAAAACTTAGTTATCACCAAACTGTTTCATTTGCGGAAAATTCGATTAGTTTTTCAAGAATGTGATAATCGTTTAAAGATAAATATAAATCTAAATAATAGAGGCAGAGAAAATGTTTTAAAACAATTGTATTGATTAAAGTACACAGAAAGAAATTTTAGCAAAGATTTTACGATTTCCAGGTTCGTAAAAGTATAGTCAATTAAAAACAAGTTGGAATGCACATGAAGCGCAGCAAATGAGGTGCGTTCGTACTATATTGAAGTTTTTAAAATATTCAGATCTTGATCAGGGTCTTTATTACTAACAGGGCTCACTTACACCAATAAAATTTAATAGAAATGATCGCTTTACCTAAACGTCGTATTTACAGAAAATTTCTACCAGTAAAAAGGCAAAATTTTCTGTTTCTTTATACTGAAAGAAACAGAAAATTTTGCCTTTTTCTTGGCGGGAATGTGCCCCGTTGCTAATCAGACCCTCATCTTGGTGTAATAGTATGCAGTACATCGGATGCAGTATAGTGGCCGAAATCTTTTGTGTCTCCCTGTAAATACTATCTGTTTTCTATTTTACAGAAAATAATTTGCCGTAAACCTTAACAACGTATATCAATTTCATAAAATATGAAGTAGTTTAATATAACTAAAATGAGCCCCAAACAATGTTTCCCCCTATGCCGTTATGTAATGGAATACCTTTGAGTGGCCCTGTAAATTAATAACAATGTTTTTTTTTCACCACAGATAGTACAGAATGTATATTTTAGTACTTACTTCATAGATGCTTAACCATTTTATTATGTTTGACAGATTGTAACAGGATTAAAATGCACGTGAAACTATTTTTTCCCATTGGCCATAATGTAACGAAATACTTTTAATTGTCCCTGTAATTGATCTATACATCCGAATTTCGTAAAATCTGAAATGGCTCGTCAAAATTATGCAACTATTATATATTTTAAATTTCAAATGATTCGGTAGGATAGTTTTTGCTCTGTTTATTTTTACGGACAGATGGATAAATAAACAGACGGACGGACTAAACGACGACTGTAGGTGCTACGTATTTACATAATTACGAATGCGCCTAAAAAAGAACGAAAAATCATGCATCAATCATAGATTATGAACATTTTCCAACACATTCAGAATACTGTAGCAAAACTTTACTGTTTATTAAAATGAATGATTAGTAGTTTAAATAAACTACCGTATATACTCGTATATAAGTCAAACCCCCAATTGTTTAGCAAAATTTAAAAATATATGTATATAAATTGAATTACATTTCTGGTAGTATGTTGAAAAATAATTTGTAATCGAGGAAAAATATAAATATATTTTCATTAACTTAGTAAACATTGTTTAAAATCAGACTTTTTTTTATTCAACGTTTTAAAAATGTATAATTATGTAAAACTGCCGAAGTTTAAACTATTTTGAAACTCTATTTTAAAAGATTATTCACATCAATTTAATTATACTTAAAAAAAAGCAATCTTTCAGAAATCTGTTCAAACATTATTGACAAGGGTAAACAACTTCTTAGACTGCTAAACAGTATTGAATTCAGGAGGTAGCCCGGGGGGGACATTCCTCCCCGGAAAATTTGAAATTATGAGATCTCAATGGTCAAAAAGTACAATTTCCTCCCGGAACTCTATAATGTCCCCCCCCGGAGCCACTGATGTCCCTCCCGGAGAAAAGTGCCTGAATTCAACATTGCTGCTAAAGTACAGCATTTCTTTGTATTGCAAGACTTTTAGAAGAGATATCTAGAATCATTCTCAAGATGAACTCTTTTTTAAAAAGGAGATTAAATTATTAAAAGAAATGCCTCTTTATTGGTGGGAATTCTAAACCAAGAGAAAGTGGGTGCAAAACAATTACAAGGGCATTATTGTTGAGCTTCTTTTGTGATTTACAGAGAAATGTTAATTGTCCGATTTTACCTCTCTCCAACCTAGATACATATGCGATTACTTAAAAGACTTTCCTGTTCGCTGATTATGTTCGAAAATTTTACTTTTTAGGTGCGTTCTTATTTATATAAAAACGTAACACCTATTGTCGTCGTTCAGTCCGTCCGTCAGTCTGTCCGTCGGTTCTCATATAACTAGCGTTGCAATGGTTAGAAAAAACCCGGTTTAAACCCGGGAATAAACCGGGTTTTAAGGAATAAACCTGGAAAAAACCCGGGATTTTTTGGAATAATTCGGTTTTTTGGGAATAAACCTGGGAATAAACCTGGTCTATTGGAAATAAACCGACTATTTGCAACTCTACATATAACAGAGCATAAATTACCAAACCAAATTAATTGAAATTTAAAATATATGATTGTTGCATAATTTTGTCGAGTCATCACAAATTTTACGAAAGTCAGCTGTATAGTTTAATCTACTAAAAAACACTTTTCAAAAGTAAAAAAAAGCCAAGCAAGAAAAAAAAAGGATGAAAGTTGTGTCTAAAAAATGGTCTGATATCAAATTTCCAAGCTTATATTGTGGTAATTATTTAACATTTTCCATTAAATAAATTACTATTTCTAAGTCAATGCCTTTGCACATGTTGATAGAAATCCTTTTCTCTTGTACTAAATACATCGTAAACGTATTTTTAAAATTCAAAGGTTTTAAAATTATGCGTGATGGGCTTGGCGGCCATTTTTCCATATTGTATACTAATTTCTATGTAACCAAATCCATAGTTAAAATTTAAAACTCAAAATTGTTACTTAAGCAGACATTTCCGTACTAAAAATCAGGTGTTGAAATTTAAAAGTTTTGTTTAGTTGTAGACAATCTATAAATAGATCGCTGGGTGGTAACGCGTTAAATATATTTGTCCATAGTAAAAATCAGTTCTAAATTGTACTTAATGTAAACTTACTACGCTTTCCTTTACAAACTTGGTGCTTGGAAATTTGTGTAAATTATGAAAAGATCGCCGCCAAGCCCATCATGCATAATTTTAAAACATTTGAATTTTAAAAACACGTTTACGATGTATTTAGTACAAGAGAAAAGGATTTCTATCAACATATGCAAAGGCATTGACTTAGAAATAGTAATTTTTTTAATGGAAAATGTTAAATAATTACCATAATATAAGCTTGGAAATTTGATATCAGACCATTTTTTAGACACAACTTTCATCCTTTTTTTTTTTTTTTTTTTTTTTTTTTTTTTTTTTTTTTTTTACTTTTGAAGCGTGTTTTTTAGTAGGTATCACTTAAAGAGATTATATAAAATTTAAATAATCTGCTCACTTAAATTGGAATGAGTTCTCGTAGAACCTCTGTAAGTAGGAAGTAAAAAATATATGTGTACATTGTATTTATATATCATTTATTTCTTAGAGTAATTTATCATTTATTAGTATGAAAATTTTGTAAAAAACTGATAGAATCGAAATAAAATATAGATCTATAGTTGCTATTTTAGTTAGATATGATACGAAAATCTAGTTTAGCAAGCAAACGAGTAATAAATTGAAATTTCTCTTTCAGCAATTTGTGCCTGTTCACGGGCACTTACTTGAATACATTTCTACAGCCCTGTATTTAATCTGCTATCTTTACATTCACACTACTATTTAACTTAAATTTAATTCAGACTAAAATACTCCTAAAACTAGTAAAATCACACTTCCAAAAATTATCATCCTTTGACGGTCATATATCTAATTTTTTGCGTGGCCTGTAAATCGTTTTATCTGTATTCAGTAAACATCTTTTAGTAGTGCTAAATTATAATTCAGCATAAAAATGCTTAGCTAATTTAAAAGTAAGAAAAATAATGCGTTAAGCATAAATTATGAAGCACTTTCCAACACTTCATGAAATCTTTAAAAAAAACTTCGTTAATTAGGGATATAAGGGTATATAGCCAAATATGTATTCCAATACTTTTGAACAGCTCTGTATTTCATCTGTCTGTTGATATACATATTATAAAATGGAAAAATTTAATTTAGCAAGAAAAAAAAGCTTAAAATTTCTTCTTGAGCAATTTGTACTAATAAATGGGAAACATACTTGAAAACTTTTGTTCAGCCCTGTAGGGTTACCTTGTATCTTTATTACGCTTCAGTAAGAAGCTAAAGTTCATTTTAAACTAAAACTCTTAAAACAACTGAAATCACATTGTTATAAATTATCATTCATAGCTGTCCATATACACAATTCTTTGCATGGCTTGTATATCATTTTATCTATATTCTGCAATCATTTATTTGTAAACTGAATGGAGTTCAGCGTAAAAATGTATACCTTATTTAAGAACCACCTTTAAGTAATTTACGCTCATACTCAGTAACGTTGACGAGCTCTTTTGTATAGCCCTGTATATCAACTATAACATTTATACACACCCTTATAATGTACAAAGATTTAGTGAAACTTAAATGCGTATATCATAATTAAAATGTATTACATCCATCCATCAGCCATCATCGGAAACATATACAGTCCGTCGGAAGGAATATACTATTTGAAATCTTTTGTGTGTCCCTGTAAATGCAATGTACTTCATATCATGCAAGACAGTATCGTATAATTTATATTAAGCCTCAGTGACATATATCAATTTTGTTATACATATTTTTAAAATGTCTTTACCATTATCCAATGGAATTCTTTTGTGTGGCCTTGTAAAGGAATAATACTATATTTTCACCGCATATTTTATAGAATGCATAATTTAGTGCACCTCTTAAATGCATGTAAATTTTAATATGTTTGGCAGGGTGTAACATCTTTAAAACGCCTTTGAAACGATTTTTCCCCATAGGCCATAATGAATGAAAAATTTGTGACTCTCTCTGTAAATAAACCAATCATGGTAGAAACTTCATTTTCAATAGGGTTCGTGCTAGTGTAAACGTCAATAACATACGAAAATTTCAGGGCAATTCGAGTATATTTACAGGTGTTAGAGCGCGAACAGACTGGCAGACGGAAAGACTGACAGACGGGCAGAAGTACAGACAAACCAAATGCATAAGCACTTTTCAAACTTTTGGAAAGTGTTATAAACGTTAAAATTCATTTGAAACGTTTTTTTCCGATAGACCGTAATGTAATGGAAAACTTTTTACTGTCCCTGTAAATAAATTATTCACGGAAAAAACTTCATTTTCAGTAGGGTTCGTGCTAGGATAAACCTAAATAACGCCCAAAAATTTCATGGCAATCCGAGTATATTTATGAGAGTTAGAGCGCGGACAGACGGTCAGACAAACCGAATGCATAAGCACTTTTCAACTTTGTTGAAAAGTGCTAAAAACATGAATTCATTTATTCTTAGGAAAATGGAGCCTAAGATATTTTCTGATTGATTTGTCTTCCCGCAAATGAAATGCCTGCAGTTTATTATTGATGATTATAACTGGTTAATATCGGTCCGGAGGCCATCTTTTTGCATTTGACATTAACCTAAATAACGCCCAAAAATTTCATGGCAATCCGAGTATATTTATGAGAGTTAGAGCGCGGACAGACGGTCAGACAAACCGAATGCATAAGCACTGTACATGCTAATGTACCCAAATTCGTTGTTAGAACCCAAAATTGTTACCTATTCAAACATTTAGATAGCAGACACTTCCGTACTTAAATACTGGTGTTGAAATTTAAAAGTTTTGTCCAGTTGTAGGTAATGTATATGGTATCGTTGGATGGTAACGGGTTAAATATTGGTTAGAAATTTGCGTAAAATATGGAAAGATGGCCGTAAATCGATATGATATAGAATACTATTGGTTAATATAATTGTATAAAGTTGGTTCGGTTGGTACAATTGGTTCGGTAGTTCCAGAGATTACCCTCTTTAAATAAACATTTTATGGTAAAATCGTATTTCATCATACAATGACACCAAAGTTGTTATCTATGTTGATTCTTTGCTCACACACAAAGCGAATACCGTTTACCATGGTTCTCGTTTTATATAAAAATCCCACTCAACTCAATTTTTTTTTTCAAAACTTTTGTTTACATTACGAATGAAACTTTAAATGCTAATAATTTTAAATGACTACACTTTAGAAGATATCTCTCTCTCAAAAATTTATTTTATTTTAAATATCTTTCTAAAAATTAACTTTTACGCTGTTTTATTTTTTAAAAATGATCTCGAGGCATATTAAACTTGAAGTAACCTGTTAGAATTCGAAAATAGGGTTAGTTTAAAATATACTTACTAACCATGCATTTCTTCATTTGTGGGCTGCATCTACACGATGCTTGGAGCTCTTGAATTAAAATCAAACTCAACTGTTAAGATAAACTTATTCTAAGTTCAAGCTCATCTAAAAGTCCATATATTATAAAAAAAAATGCAGCTTAATTCCATATAAAAGGCACATTCATCATTACATCAAGAGAACTCAATAGTCCTCATTCATTCATCAAAGTTCTTCGATTAATAAAAAAAACATCAGATGATATTTTAATTTTCTTAATTTTCGCACTGCGCGTTCTATTAATTCACTTCATTTCATTTTACAACATCCTCCCCCTTTTGAAACTTGGGGAGAGTTTCAAATACATAACAATTATTATTTAAAAGATCTAACTTCATTGGAGCTTTCACACATCTTCCAGAAGAGGTGTAGTTCTAATAACAATTTTAATTTTTCTTAAAAAAGGTGTTATAGTAAAAATAAAATACATTGAGATGTTTCGGAACCGTCAAATAAGTTCCATAGTCATAATATAAATAAAACAAAATTTCAAAATATTTCTCGGACAATACAAATGGCACGCGACAATGAGATATAAATAACAAAAAACCCGCGCTCTATTGCAAAAAATTAAATTAAAACATAGACCATGATCTAAACTTAACTAAAAATAAAAATTTCAAACTATTTCACGGTCAATACAAATGACACGCGACAAAGAGATGTAAAAAAACACCAAAAAACACGCGCGCTATTGTGAAAAATTAAATTAAAATAAAAATAGACCATGATCAAAAGAACTTCCAACTTGGTTCATCCCATTCAAGCCTCACGAGGAATTTATTCATTAATTCTAACCATAACTTAGGAATAATAAAAGAAACGGTATCATTGCAAACCAGATTATTACGTGTATAAATTTCAATGGACTCTCTTATAATAGATTTACGATTACAATGAGATATGAAACATAATTTACTTTGATTAAACAATATTTTTTATCTCCTCATTTAAATATGTTCTTGATAAGGCAGTGTCAGTACGTCCAAATTTAATATCAGATTCGTGTTCCCCTTTTATAATTCCAAACTTTCTCCCAGTCATGCCTATGTAATAATTTAAGTCACCATTTTCAGTAATATAAGGTATTTCATAAACTCCAGCAAGATCATCATGTCCAATAGGATCCACTTGCTTATTAAGTAAACATCTTAATTTTGGTGGAGGAGTTGCAATCAAATCAATATTAAACTTTTTTAATTTAAATTTTAATTTCTCAAAACTGCCTTTCAGATATGGAAAAGAAACTCTTTTAAAATTTTTAGAATCACCCCCTTTATTGAATCTTTCAGTTAACCCTGGATATTGTTGTTTAGAATTTTGAAATTTTGTTTTATTTATACTAGACGGTTGCCCGCCCTCAGTAGCCCGAAGACTATCTGAATTTCTTCTCGGTGTTCTGGGGTTTCGTTTGCATATCTTTTTTTATTGTTAATGAAGAGGTCTTCCATTTGTTCTTCCATCTGTTCTTCTTTCTGTTCTTCCATCTGTTCTTCCATTTGTTCTTCCATTTGTTCTTCCATTTGTTCTTCCATTTGTTCTTCAATTATATTCGACGATTCACTGTTTGAGAGCCTATCTGTCCTTTTATTTATAGAAGTTCAAAATGAAAAAAGATTTTCTTAGCAGACGATTTTTTCTGTGCCTCAATTAATTAATTAATTAATTATCCTCTATATTCCTTTTATTTATAGAGATTATGACTATAGAACTTATTTGACGGTTCCGAAACATGTCAATGTATTTTATTTTTACTATAACCCCTTTCTTAAGAAAAATTAAAATTGCTATTAAAATGTTTATATAAAAGGTGAATGCTTTAAAATCTGATGATTTAAAAAAATCAATTGGATTTAATTAACTTTTTACCATAGAGGTGTAGTTCTTAATTATGACACTATCAGGAGAAGATACATTTTCATGATCATCATGCTCACTGGAATTAGTTTTCTCTTCACCCGACGGTTTGGATGCAATTTCAATCATTTCATTCGAATATATTTCCAAAGGAAAGATGCGCTGCACCGGACGTAAAACCGTGCCGTGCTGAGTTTTCAATTTAACAGCACGAACTTTACCATCCCGTCCTGAAATTAAATTAATCACTTTTGCTAAAGGCCAAAATAAACGCCTTGTATTATCATCCCCAATTAAGACTACTTCTCCCATTCGCGGTTCACGTGTATGTTTTTCAGTATGTTTTTGGACTAATTCGCTGACTATTGTGATGTTGAAATGAACAAAGTTTTAGAAAGGTATTCCTTTCTAAAACGTTGCCTAAAATCGGTAAGAAGTTTAGCTCTGCAATTCTGTAGTTCCTTAAACTTTGAGAATCTAATTCGATAATATCTGAATTGCTGAAACTTCGGTTTTCAGTAAGGAGCATAGCGGGTGTGAGAGGTACTAGCTGCAGTGGGTCCTCTGAGATATAGGTTAGAGGTCTGCAGTTAATCACAGATTCACAGTCACATACAAGTGTATTCAATTCTTCATAAGTCAATACAGATCTACCTAAAGTACGTACTAACAATTCTTTTACAATGCGAACTAACCTTTCCCACCAGCCTTCCCACCAAGCAGCGGTGGGAGGTATAAATTTCCATACAATTTTATGCGTCATGGTTTCTTTTAAAATTTTATCCCAATTTAATTTCGAAAGTTCATTGGAAGCCCCCTAAAGTTTGTTCTGTTATCACAATAAATAGTGCTGGGCCTACCGCGTCTAGCTATAAAACACCTAAGTGCTAGCAGGAAAACATTAGAAGATAGCGAATTGACTAGTTCAAGGTGAAGTGCGCGATAAACTGCGCAAGTAAACAATGCTATCCAAACTTTCTCGCTATTTTTTAGGAATAAAGGCCCGGCTAAGTCTACTCCAGTAATTTCAAAGACAGCACAATCTGTTACGCGATCTGGTGGCAAAGGTGTTGGTTCGCTTGACAAAGACTTTACCTTAAAACGTTTACATGCAATACAGTCTAACAATATATTTTTAATAGTTCTTTTAGCTCTAATTATCCAAAATCTTTCTCTTATTAAAGATTGCATTATTCTTATCCCTGCATGACAATTCTTTTGGTGTACCGATCTAATCAATAGTTTAGTAAATTCACATTTACCTGGCAATAATATTGGATACAAAAATGATTCTTGGTCATTTCTTTCAGTTATTTTAGTTTTTACTCTAAAAATTCCATTATCATCTGTGAATGTTACAATATCATTTAATAACCTTTTGTTATACAAATAACACCTTTGAACTAAACGGATTAGACACTTTTCAGAATTTTCAATTTCATTTTGAGTAAGATTGAAATCTTTACACATATTAGAAACATTTCGACAATTATTTACAAATCTCAGAATCCAAGAAAATATTCTTATCATCTTATCATAATTAGATATATTATCTAAGAGCCAAAGGGATGCGTCTTTAGCTAGATCAACATTCGTAATTTCGACCTTTTTTCTTTCTAAATCAACCTCTTTTGGCTGACAATCAATCGCGAAAATTGGCCAGCATTCAGGATTTTCTTTTAACCACTTAGGATCTTCCCACCATTGCGATCTAAGCATTTTCTGTGGAGAGCATCCACGCGAAAGTATATCAACTATGTTTAAATTTCCTGGAACATGCTTCCATGACTCTATATTGGTCAACTGCCGAATTTCTTTGACTCTGTTGCTCACGAAAACCGACCAATTTCCATATTCCTTTATCCACTAAATTGCGGTAGTAGAATCTGACCAAAATATTATTTTTAGATCTGGCATATTTATTGCCTTGACGATAGAACTCGCGAGTCGAGCACCTATACAACAAAGCCATTAACTCTAAACGCGGCATGCTCAAAGTTTTGAGAAGAGCAACCCTAGACTTCGCTCTAACAAGCGTAACCTTGACTTCGGAATCAATTATTGATCTAGAGAAGACACACGCTGCATATGCCCCTTTACTCGTATCAACAAAAACATGAAATTCAGATGAAACATTAATTTCTAAGTATCGAGGTATAGCTACTTCTTTTAAAACATTAATGTTCTTCAGCCATTTCAAAAAAGCACTTATAATATTGCAAGGTAATTCACGATCCCATGGAATTTTCTGTTTTCATGAGTCTTGTAGCAATAATTTTGGAAGCAATGTAGCAGGAGACAATAAGCCGATAGGATCAAAAATCTTTTGCACAATGCTCAAAATCAGTCTCCTAGTAATTTTCCTTTTACACGTTAATGATTCTAAATCTGAACAACATTTCAAAGAATCGCTATCTAAATTCCAAATAATCCCCAAAACTGAAGTACTCCCAGAATGTTTATCGACATTCTTGCAAGCTACATTGCTTTCAAAACAACGCAAATTGAAACACCCTTTAGACATTAATAACTTTGCATTTTCAATAAACATTTCACCTTCATCAATGTTAAAAGCACCTGATACACAATTATCTACATAAAATGAACATTTTAATTTTTCAGCAGTTTCCTTATGTTCAGGAGGACTATTTTCTAAAAGCTGCATTATAGATGCACTTAATAAATAAGAGCTAGAACAGACACCAAAGACAACTCTACAATGTCTGTAAATCAGTTGCCCTTCATTACATGGGAAATAGAATCTAAGAAAATCTCTATCTTTAGGCATAACAGATAACATTAAATAAGCCTTTTTAGGTACGTTCGTAATTATGTAAATACGTAGCACCTATTGTTGTCGCTCAGTCCGTCCGTCTGTCCGTCTATCTGTCCGTCTATCTGTCCGTCTGTCTGTCCGTCAGTCTGTCCGCATATAACAACGCAAAAACTATCCAACCGAATCGTTTGAAATTTAAAATATATAATTATTACATAATTTTGTCGAGTCATTTCAAATTTTATGAAAATCAGATGCATAGATCAATTACAGGGACAATCAAAAGGATTCCGTTACATTACGTCAATGGGGGAAAAAGTTTCAAATGCATTTTAATCGTTTGAAATTTAAAACGTATATTTATTACATCATTTTGTCGGGTCATTTCAAATTTTATGAAAATCGGATGCATAGATCAGTTACAGGGACAATCAAAAGTATTCCGTTACATTACAATCAATGGGGAAAAAGTTTCAAATGCATTTTAATCGTTTGAAATTTAAAACGTTTAATTATTACATAATCTTGTCGAGTCATTTCAAATGTTATGAAAATCGGATGCATAGATCAATTACAGGGACAATCAAAAGTATTTCGTTACATTACGATCAATGGGAAAAAATGTTTCAAATGCATTTTAATGGTATTACACTCATTTGAACATAATATAATTGACATGAATCTATGATGTATGTACTAAAATCTACATTCTGTACAATCTGGGATGCAGAGAATATTTATTATTAAATTACATGGCCACACAAATGTATTCCACTAAATCATGTTATACGGGGAAACATTGTTTGGGGCGTGTTTTAATTATATTAACCTACTTCACATTTTATGAATAAGATATACGTTAATGAAGTATAATAAAAATTACTCCCTGCATATTTACAGGAACACAAAGATTTCGACCACTATATTGTATTCAAAGTATGCTCTACTATATCAGCAAGATCTGAATATTTTAAAACTTATAGTACGAACGCACCTCATTTGCTACGCTTCACGTGCAATTTCCAACTTGTTTATATCTGCAGTTATACCGATAGGATACATTCTAAAACGATCAATAATATCAGGTATTAATTCTACAAGATTAATGCCTTTATACAAACATTCATTTAACGAGAGTTTTCCTTTCTCAGAAGCAGATGCATCAAATACAGGGCGTATTTTTGTAGTTTCCTTATCTAACCTGATAACGGGCCTATGCGGTAAATAATGACATTTATTACTTAATTCATTTTCTGGGATACGTTCAATAATATTCATTTTTTCCCAATTCTTAATTACTTCCTAATATTCATCGAAAAATCCCCCACATTTCAATTTATTAATCATTTCTTCATATCTCTTCCAAGCTAAAACTTTATTGTTGGGCAAGTTCTTAGAATTACACTTCCATGGAAGCTCTACTTCATATCTACCATCGGGAAGAATTTTCATTTTTTCCTTAAAATCGTTTAAATCAAAGTTTTCCCGCTTTTCAAAACTCTGAATGGGGTCAGAAATTCCTATGGTTTCAAGTTCCCATAATTCATTCAAATCTTTTTTTTTTTTTTTTTTTTTTTTTTTGAAAATGCTTCAAAACAAAACGCATTATTTCCATCTAATTCACTGATTTCTACAGAAAATACATCATGTTTCGTTTCATGTACATGTAGGTTTCGTTTCATCCCCCCCCCCCCCCCCGAACAGCGTGTGAATATTTCATTTTTTATGGAATGCATTTTTAACGATTTCGTTATTCTCTCGCTTACGTAACTACTTTGGCTCTCTGAATCCAGCAGGACGCGTACGATCTTTTGGCGACCTTGCGATCGCCAAGCGTTTGCATATACACAACTTTATTTCTACTACAATTAGAAAGAGAATTTTCAGATTTTAAAATATCATTTTGATTATTAGCTTCCAATGCTATTTCTTTCAGACAAGCTAACAGGGGCGTCGCCATGGGGGGGTATGGGGGGGGAGCCTCCCCCCCCAATATATGTGAAGTTGGGAAATTTGAGCTTAGAGTTGGGAAAATTTAGATTTTTGAAAGACTTTCTTTTTTTTTAATAATTACAAGAAATATATGAACTTTTTATTCTTTCGGTGACAATGGTTTAGCAAACAAGTTAAATTATCAAAAGAAATCAACCAGACTCAATTTGTCATTGTATTTCTCTGTTCTATGAAAACATCATACACTTATTAGACCTAAATGTCTCTGCTCCTGTGTATCAATATCTGACTCTAAACAGCTTTCTCCACTCCTTTGTTTCCTCCAAAACTTTCATTTCTGAAAAATTTCAAATTATAGTCCGTGACTTTTATGTTACTTTCGTATGAAAATCCATAATGGCTCATATACTAGAAGTCTGTCCGGGCCTGGGCTTGGTCCAAGGTACTGGCATGGCCCGTGGACCGAGCAGGCAAACTTTCAAACAGAGTGCTTCCACCATTCTGATATAAAAATTTAAAAGAAGCTCATAAAATTTGAATTATTTTCAATAAATATGAGTTTCACAAGAATGCGTATAAATGTGCTGCATGAGCCGATTTTATTTTAACAACACTATTGCAAAAATATATTTTGTCCAAAATGTAGAGAACGTCATCGGATAGTTAATCATGTTTGAGCCTGAGCTTAGCTTTTTTTGCAGACTCGGGCAGGAGCACCGTCAGTTTATTACCCCTCCCCCTTTTTAATCCTCAAACCAGAAAAATTATCAAATCATAGATGCAAAAAAAAGTAAAAATGTCGAATATGAAATCGCAAAGGACTGATGAAAACTTTCACTTTAGACAGATTTTTATCTTTGGCGGGAAATTTTCAAGCAATTTTTACGTCAGGAGTATGAAAGGAGGACACTGTGCAACATCAAACACCCTACAGTTGGCGGGGGGATTCCCCTCACATCGCCAGGTCCCCCAAAATGGCTTTCCAGATTGTTTATTACCTTGTTCATAGTCATATAATAACAAACATCTTCATTAATCTCTCACATTTTCTTCCGGAAGTTTTTTTTTTTTTTTTTTTTTTTTTGTAATAGAGGCTGCGATCAAAAATGTCTGTTTTCTTGTGGGGAGGGGATGTCTCCCCTGTCCTTCCCAAATGGCTCTCCTGGACTCGGGTTAGGCCGAGGTAAGGATTATTTTTTTCTGCATAGTTGAGTCGGGACGGAACTGGACTTGGTTGCTCTTGGCATGTGTCGGGCGGACAGTTTTGCTTTGCAAAATAAGTAATAATGATAACGAACTTTTGGTAAGGGGAATCATCGGAAATGTATCTTGAGGTGGTTCTCAAATTCCCTGTTGAATAACACAAAACTTTCTGAAACATTTTCTGACTCATTTTTAAAAGAAAATGCATAACATTGACAGGCCTGAAGTGATTGGATTGAAACGATTTCGAATTGAATAGCGTTTTCCATTTTTCGATAAATAAATTACTTATCCAATTACAGGCGATTATTGTTACACAACGACAGTTTTCTCTTCTTTACTTGCTATGACGTTTTGAAAATCGAATCAAAAACTAATATTTGACAGCCTTTTCTGAAATATATGTTGCTTTCATTCCAAGAAAAAAGAAAGCGCCATTCGATAACATTTTTTCTAAATAAGAACATCTGCCAATTTTATGCGTTTCCGAACAAAAGTGAATTGAGAAATGCGCAAGAAAACAATTATTTTAGATTCTTTTTATCAGCATTCTTTAGAAGAATCTTAATTGTACGTTAAGAAAAATCCGAATTTTTTGTAGCTATCAAATTGGCCCGCGGATCGGGCCTGGTTTAATTGTTTTTTACGCAAGCTGTTCCTGTTTTCAAAGATTTTTGTTCAGGCCGGCCCCTGAACTGTGAAAATATAGATCCGGCTCGAGCCAAAGTTTTAATTTTCAAATCGGGCCGTGCTGGGCCAAAATAGCTTATATGTAGTCGGGACCGTGCTCTGATCTGGAAATTCCAGCCGGAAAAGACATGTATAGCAAAGACAGTAAACAAAAAAGGGAATTTTTAAACAAACTAATGATGGTTGACGAAAGAAAAGAAATCGCAATAGATCTTTAAAAATAAAATTAATAATTCCAATTATAACATATTCTACTGTCAAAATGAAAATAAAACAAGAAAATATTCACATCTTTTCATATTTAACCCGTCGTCGTCGCGTCGCCGGAGAATTTATACAACGGCTTTAGTCGTCGAGTCAATCTAAGCTTAAAAATCTGTAAATTTTATTTCAAAATAGCAATCTATTCTAATATTGTAAAACAAAAATGCAATTTGTATTTCCGTTTTATGCTAATCTCAAATAGTATTAAAAGAACTTGGAATAAGTAACTTTGAAAAAAAAAAAAAATATTAAAAATATTTATTCAGGCGCCAAAAGAAAAAAAAAAAAAAAAGAAAAGCTGGAGTCCTAATTTCTATAATAGTAGCTACACCTGCTATATTACGTAACTGGGCAACAATATCCAATGAGTTTTCGCCAGAAAAAATACTGGTAACCCTTTGTCGTCAAGAAAAAATAATCATAAAAGCAAATGTGATTTCAAAAAATTATTGATTCTGATAAATGTGTTCCTTTTTACTTTGTTTGTGTGCGGATAAAAAAACTGCTATATTTTTATCGGTTTATAAAATATGAAACCAAAGCGATATAAAGTTCAATGTTGTAATTGTAAAGCAGTATTTAATAATGACTATAAATCTCAGCATGAAAAAAACAATCATAATGGGAATAGAGTTTCTGTGCAGGAAATTGGAGCCCCTAAAAATCCATTCGATGCTTCAGTACGTAAAAGGAAAAAAGTGGACGATGTGAAATCGGAACAAATATATAAATATGATAGCAGTCCGTCAAATGAAGAAATAATCAGCATAAGTTGCAATACTGATGTGTTGAACTTAAATAAAAAGTCTGAAGAAATAAAAGATTTTTCTTTTCCTATAAACAACACCGAGAGCGAAGATCAACTTCTTCAACAGTGTAATTTGGATTTTTCAAAAGAAAGTGAATTTCTACATGAGGCTACGAATTCCAAAACTCAAAACCAATCTGAAATGGATAATGAATTTCAAAACGAGACTGCAAGCTTCACAAATGAAAACCAAACTAAAGAAGAAAATGAAAATAAGTCGGACTGGGTGTCTTTTATGGGAAAATTTTCTTTTATTCTCGAAAAATTAACTGAGAGCAAAACTATTTTTTCTCAATATAATGAATCTGACATAGTTAACGAGAAATTGGCAATAACTGAGATTGTTAACTTTATCTCTTCAATTAAAGAAACCTGTGATATAGTTCTTGAAGAGGGGTGCAGAGTATTGAATAAACTGAATAATGAGTTAGAATTTTCAATTGAAGACAGTGGAAGTGCCTCTGAAATAGTAAATCATGATCCTGGTCTACGTCCAGATACTTTAAATGAAAATCAGAAAAATTATTTAATTCAGTTAGGTCCACATCAACCTAAATTAGCATGTTTTCCTTCTGATGGAAAAAACCGGTTTAATCCCCACTGGTATACAGAATTTGAATATTTAGAGTACAGTACAGCAAAGCATGCTGCTTTTTGCTTTGTATGTTGTCTTTTTCCTGTTGGTATAGGTCGTGAAAAAAGAGAAGATGCTTGGACTTCAACCGGAGTAAAAGTATGGGGTAAAATGAAAAGTTGCGGAAAAGATAAATTAGGGAAGCTCCAACAACATTTCTCATCTCAAGCTCATAAGTCTGCTCTATATGATTTTTGTAATTTTCTTGTAAAGAAAAAACATATTGATGTCTTAATTGACAAATCAAAAAGGCAAGTTTTAATTCAGGAAGAAAAAGTTCGAATGCACAACAGAGAAGTTATCAAAATTTTAATGGATACTTGTAAAACATTCGGAAAGCAAGGATTAGCATTTCGAGAGTCAAACACCGATGATATTAATAAAGGAAATTTTTGCGAAGTGATACAGCTTATCTCAAGGCACAATACTACAATGAAATGTTGGTTTGAAGATAAAAAATTGAGACCATATCATGTTACATATATGAGTCCAGAATCTCAAAATGAAATGATAAATTTAATAGCATCTGAAATTCGTCAGGTAATCACTTCTGAAATAAAAAATAGTTTATGTTTTGCAGTTTTGGCCGACACAACTCCAGATCTGTCACACAAAGATATAATGTCTATTGTTATCCGAAGTGTAAGTAATGAAGGTGAAATTAGGGAAAGATTGGTCAAAACAATTGAATGTAGTGACAAAACTGGAAAGGGAATGGCAGATTTAATTTTACAGTGCTTAAATGAAATAGAAATTGATTATTCGAAGCTTGCATTCCAGTCTTATGATTTTGCTCAAAATATGTCCGGGAGGTTCAATGGTGTACAAAAACATATATCTGAGATTGTCGGTCACAGTGTTCCTTACATACCTTGTCAAGATCACCGCACTAATACTGCTCTAGAACATGCTTGCAACGTTAGCATATTAATTCAAGATTTGTTTAACATCCTTGAAGAGCTCTATGTCTTTTTCACATCAAGTACAAAAAGATTTAAGCATTATCAGTCAAGTGTAGAGAACATTGATAAAGTAATTCAACTTAAAAATCTATCAAAAACCAGATGGACCGCAAGAGCTGAATCGGTCAAAGCCTTAACTCAATCGTTTGAAATGGTAATAGAACTATTAGAAAATATTTTCAATGAAAAGACTTTTGATTCCTCTACTAGAACAAAAGCATTTGGAATTTATAAAAAAATGAAAACTTTTGATTTTATTGCATCATTTTTTTTCATGAAAAACATCTTAAGCAAAATAAAAATTTTAACTGAAATTCTGGAGACACCTGATTTTAACGTCATTGACTGCATTGCGATAATAAAAAGTACTGTCCAAAGCTTACAAGCAATTAGTGATGATTCCACTGGAATGAATAATCTTATAAAAAGTTCAATTGTATTCGCTGAAAAAATGGGGATAGATGTTGAATCAGACTTCCGAAAACACCATAGAAAAAGGGTTCCACCTAAAAAAATTGATGAAAACAATAGAACAGCAATGGACATAGATTTAAATACTTTTTACAGGAAAGAATTCAAAGAAGTTTTGGACACATTAATAATGGGTTTCAATGACAATGTTTTATATATCAAAGATACTATTGAACCGATACATTCGATTTTTAAGCTACCATTCACCAAAGCAAATTTGAGCATAAGTAATCTAGAAAAAGTTATTAACATGTTTCCTCCTGGATCTGATAAACCTGACATACACGACTTGCAGAGTCAAATGGAAATACTTTTTGACTTGTGTTCAAACAATAATGTTGACTCTCTTAACGGACTTTTCGTTCATGCCAAAAAATTCAAAAATTATTTAGGTCAAGCCTTCAAACTGTGCATTTTAACATTCACAGCAGCTTATGGTGTTGCGTCAAATGAAAGGACATTTAGTCAGCTAAAAATTATAAAAAATGAATTACGAACTACCATGAGCGATGACAGACTGGATAGCTTAATGCTTTTGAAATGTGAAAATAAAATAGCGGACTTACTTAAACTGGACGATGTGATCATTAGGTGGGCTTCTTTGAAGAACAGAAGGATCAGTGTTAAATGAAAAAAATTACAATGTAAGTGTTCATTAGCAATCGTTACAATTTTTCTTTATGTAAAATTTTTTGTTTCATATTTCATATATTTATATAATTTTTTTTGAATGTATGCAATGTCTCTAACTTTGAATCTTACATTTATTGCATTATTTGAAATTGTTTCTTTAACCTTTGTGGTAAAAGTATAATCTTTATCTCTTTTTCTTCTGATCTTTATTTTCATGCTGAAAAAATAGCAATAAATCTAGTTTTTTTTTTTTTTTTTTTTTTTTTTTTTTTTTGGAAAAGAAATTATTTTTAATGCATAAGTATTGTTATCATTATAAGCACATTGCATTGTATAATTTTAATTGGAAATTAGAACAATATTTTTCAAGTTGGGAAATTTTTAAATTCTCCCCCCCCAAAAAATATCTGTAGCTACGCCTCTGCAAGCTAAAAAAATATCGTGTCATCAGCCGTGAATTTTCTACTCAAACGATTTTGATAATTATTTTTTTTAAATGAAAGCTATTTATGTGTCGTTGTGCCCATTTTAGTTATTTTTTAATTTATTTCCATTTTTATATTTTATTTTTAATTTTAAATGCTTTTTACGATATTTCTTCAAAATGGTGGCAACTCCGTTTAGCTTTTCTCTCTATAATAAAAATTTATTTTCCAAAATGATTGCGTATAATTATGCACTAATTGAGGTAATAAAATATATTTACTGAGAAATGATATTAATAATGTAAATAAAATAACAGAAAATAATTTATGATAAAAATTAATGTCTAAAACAAAATAAGAAAAATTTCAAATGAGGAAAATGATGTCATTCAGCAACCAGATAAATGAGAATTACAATATTATTACGGATGCCTTTTTCATATTACTAATAACAGTAACTTCTAAAAAACATTTGAAGAGAAAATGACGTCACTATTTAAAACATCGCATTTTTACTCATAACGATATTAGGTACTACTCTGTTATCACGTCGACCAATTTCCCCAAATTATACAAATCGCCAAATTAATAGCCAAATTATACATATTGACATAATTTTTATTTTAAATAACGAAAAAACAAATAATTAGTAGAATATTAATAAAAATATTAATAAAAAGTCGAAATAAAAATCACTTAATGACATTTTAAACACATGAATCGTATTTAATGTCATTGAATGTGACATTCACGATCATCCATTATTGACATTTAATCTTATAGTTTGGCGATAATTTTTTGGTCGACGGGATAACCTAGTAGTACCAGATATTACATTTCAATATTTCTTTTTATTATGGACACTGAGATTGAGATTTTACTTTCAGATGACTTCAGTTAGTGAAAATAATGTCACACTAAAAATGAAATTAGTTTTTTTTTTTTAATAAAACTATTTTTCTGTGGGTGCATATAAAATAAAATTTCTGGATTTCGCCGGCATTCAGATTACAATTTTAACTGAAGATGTGGGAATATTTGCATGCAAAATTGTAACTGGCAAACTTGACATTTAGTTTGTAAATATATTTATTATATATTGATTCAATAATGATTCAAATTCAATTCAATACTTTTGCTTTTTTTAAAACCAAATCGATCGGGTCTTTTAAACATTCATTCGTCGAATTCGAGGGGATTCCACTCGTTTTATTGTTAAATTGCATTTCCTTTTACTCAGTCTATAAAAAAGCGTTTAAACTAAAGAAAAAATCCGTTTCGATGAATCTAGTCAATGAAGAAGTAGCACGTCAAATTGTATCTCTTTATTGTTCCGCAATTCCAATGTCTCAGAGAGAAATTGCTATTCAATTGGTTATTTCACGCCGCACAGTGGAGTATTTGACCCGAAATCCCGGTCAAAAATATTTTTCGATGTAAATATAATCCGATTGGCTTGAAATTTTTAGATGTTATTGGGTATCACTATGGAATGTTTGGCATTGTAAATGAAGTCTATAGCCTGGACGGTTCATTTACAGAGACACCCAAAAGAATTCCCTTACATTATAGTCAATGGGGAAAAATCGTTTCTTCTGTATTTTAATGATATCACACTTTTAAACGTGCTGAAATTTATATATCACTAATGTGTACTAAGGCACTTATTGTGGAATATGGTGTGCATTTAATAGATCATTCATTTACAGGGACACACAAAAGAATATGGCGGAAGAATAAATTTAAGTATTGAAGTCTATGACCAATAATTACTGGAAGTGCGTTTGTAGTTGTGTTATCGTTTTAAAATGGGACAGCTTTTATTAAATATTTATTGGTGTGGATACATTCTATATATCATATACAGGGATGCACAAAAGTTCTCAAGTACATTTCCATTCACAGAATGGACATTTTTAATTGAACTATGCGTTTCACTGAGCTAACTTTTAGCATACTATGACCTATGCATACAAATCCATAGCTTAGTTTAATATTTTATATCTTAAAAGCTGACGAAGTGTAAGTTAGATTTTAAGACTTCACATATTAATAAATATATATTTTATAAATATTTTTACAATTAAGAAAAAAAAGAGTCATCATTTAAGAAGAGCACAAAGAAAAAAGAAGCTAAAATATTAATTTACTAACAAGGAAGGTCTCCATACGAGCATACTCAGAAAAATCTGAAAAAATTACGGAATGTTCTTCTCATATAGTTATATATGTTTATAAAAAAAATTTCGGCGGAACCTCCTTATAACGTCCGTAAAAAAATAATAATAATTTCATTTATTTGGCGATTTATCTCCGGTTGGCGAAAAAACGAAATTTTGAAAAATACGTGTTTACGCTTCGAATACTTTTTAAAGAAAAAACTTTCTATGTTCAATTTATTTAAATAAGTTTAGTTTAAGTAATTTTAGTTTTGCATTTTTACTTTACTTTAAGTGTAATTTTGTCATATACGTTTATATGTACTTATAACAAAATGAAATTAATATATTTTATCATTTAAAACACAATTAAAATTGATTAAAATTGTTCCAAATTGAAAAATACACTGTTAAAAGTCTGCTGCATTTTGTTGCAACGCACTCCCTTGCTTGTATAGAAAACGGTTACTTGGCCATGAAATGGAGCTTTCTCATTGGTTGGAATAGAGATATTATATACAAGCGGTGGAGTGCGTTGCAACAAAATGTTATATTGCACAAGCTACAACACCGCTAAAAACCTGTACCATTTTCTGCAGCGTCACTCCACCGCTTTTATAGAAAACGGTCAATTCACCGTGCTATGGAGCATTCTCATTGGTCAGAAGAGAGATATTCTATAAAAGTAGTGGAGTGACGTTTCAGTAAATGCTGCAGATTTTTAACAGTGAAGTCAATTAAAATCAATTTTCAGATTCGTTAAAATCGTCTGCTTTTGGCGAGGAAATGCACTGCTCGCCAAATCCCGCGTCACTTTCAACTTTTCACGCCAATTATTCCAAACTATTTTATTTTTTTACATATCTAATAATGTAATTCCGCCGCTAATTTTCAATGATCCTTTATTACCGACATGAGTAGTTTAATTCGTATTTTTTTCAAAAAATTCTGAGTATGCCTCCAATGGAGACCTTCCTTGTAAGTACATATTTAAAAAATACGAATAAATCACAAGTCCATTGACTTTACTGGGAAAGTAATTGTTGATAGGTTTGTCTTATTCAATATTAATGTTTAATTAAATGCATTTAATTTTACTATATATAAAACTTATTATTTACATTTACTAATGCTTATTACATTTAAATTACATATAATAATAACAGCGGCAGGAGCCAAAAGCCGCCCGTATAAAAAATATATTAATTTACCATCTCTTAACAGAGACTTTAACCCTTTCCGGCGCGGAGTAATTCTTTCTTTAAACTGATAAAATAATGGACTGATACCATAATTTATAAAAGGAGTTATTAGAAAATATGAAGTTGCTTATTTTCACGTACATTATAAAAGGAAAATTTTAATTAAATTTTCTTGCTGCCGTTTGTCAGCTTTGAAATTAAAATTAGGTGTCCCTTTTTAAGGACATCGCCCTCGGAAGGGTTAATTCCCCCCTTTCTCCTCTTATATTACACACATGAGTCCCAAGAATTAATTAGGGAACCCTTTTTCAATAAATACGTATATATAATTTGAAGGAGATCGGAAATTTCTATCAAAGATGTCGAGTTGCGTGCGTATGTACGTACCTACACACGTACATACATACATATGTATGTACGTACATACACACAGACATAATATGTAGGTGCAAAAGCTCTCCGGTAATAGTCTGTGAGCTATAAACCTGCAATACGACAGTAAATATATAGTTCTTATCTCTGCAAAACGGGGCATTTAAATAGTCATCCCGAAAATTTTTTTTATAAAAAAATGGCACAAACATGCGCAAGATTTTTTTGCAGAAATTGACACTCAAGACTATAACTAATACGATTATAACTCAAACATGGCGCGGCAAAGCGCGGCACATAACTAAAAAGCTTTCGATATGTATAAATTAGAGCCAAAAACGCTTTAAAAATAACCTTTTTACACATTTAATATTTTTTTATTACATTAAAAACTAAACTATTTAAATTAACACATGGTTTAACACTAAGTTCTGACCTTTGTTAAACACGTAAGCCATGTTTTGTTTCAATTCAACAATTCATTGAGCCACAAAAAAAATATATTTAAACATAGCAACAAAGCCAAAAAACAACAAAAACCACGTCTTCTCACGAAGAAACTTCCTCTTCAGCTAAGGCCTGGAGCCACCATATATAACTCAGGTTCCTAAAATAGACATAGATCGATGCACCAATTAGTTAGCTATTAAAAAATATAATTTTTATAATTGTTGACGAAATTTTAATTTTTGCCTTTTTGACCAGGTTTTTGGGTCAAATACTCCACTGTGCGCCGTTCTGTTTGCTATTATATTGATAAACACAAGAAAAATGAAGTTAGTCAATTGCAATCTAAACTGGGCCGCCCTTTTAAAAAACCTCTATCGATTTTTTTTTTTTTTTTTTTTTTTTTTAATCGGAGGCGAAACTGAATTCTGCAATAGCAGATAATTGCCTAATAAGCCAAAAATTGATACTACTAGTGGTTGACTAGTAGGCTTAGCATTGAGTTTTTCTTCAACTTGTTTTCCATGTTTCCATACTTTTGATTGTAAGACAAACACAATACTAAACCGACGAGTCAACCAGTAGTGGTATCAATTTTTGGCTCATGCACCATTTCACTTCCGGCAGACATGGATCATTATATTCCCTTATTACTACTCTTCCATAAAATAAAGGATATTTTTCTTGTGCTCGATGACATAGGATTTTGTGAGGTCGGCTCTTAAACAATTAGTATATTTAAAAATTATTGCAAATCTTTTGCGTCATAACGCAGGTTATATACACAATAATATATTTACGAATGTATTATTGAAAAAACAGTGAAATATATTGAATACATTTTGTTTAAGAAAATTTGGAATAAACTCAGTTCTTTACTAAAATTTGTCGGAAATAACGAATCGCGTGTGCATGTTTTGTGTCCAATCAGACCGACGATTATTTGTTTGTGAAATGTGCAGCGTGATAGTTTGTGAAATGTGTGACTTTTCTGTGAGGCATGCTTATAACAGAACTATTAATAATCAAGAAAAAAAAAAAATCTGTGGTGAAATACCATGGGAAACGCTCCTTCAAACTGTGAAGGTTAGTATATTACACCAGCGCTAGGTGGCAGCACCATACAGGCACTTTGCGTCGGAATGTTGTCGTCACAGGAATAAACAGAAATTAAAGAACTGCTGATATATGCAATTTTGCATTGTTTTTTCTGACTTTAAGACAATGTAACGTAGCTTTTCTTCTCTGTAATTAATATTTTAATATTGTACTTCCAAGCCTTAGTGCTGGAAGAGTATAGTTATAATAATTAGCATCTGTTGTCGATGCTGTGGTAATGTATTCAATAATTTTGTCATATTATCCAAGAATCAAATAAAAAGCAGCTTCATCTTACAACGACGTACTATCTGGACCAACATCGAGCATATCAACTAATGATTAATTTGTCTAGTTCTTTTACAGACACAGATGTCAGTCAGAAGACGAAACAGCTCCCAGTTTGAAAGAAAACTTCAAAAGGTAGGAAACCTTTTCCCATTAACTATTCAGTTTTAAATTGATCGAGTGATAAATTACAAGTAGAACTCACTACTCTGCCTTCATTTTAAAAGATTATAGAGCCTGAAAAAGGGGATTAAAAATAAAATAAATCACTCCATTTACGAAAAAAAAAATATACATGAAAAAAAAAAAATAAGTGGTGAACAAATGAATGAATAACAATATCTAATATTAATAATTCATGTCTTATGTATACATATTAATGAATATTGAAAGTACATATTTTATGTTTTTCATTTTATACTGAATATTGAATGAACATTTAAGTGCCATATAACGTCGAGTTATTTAAGATATAAACTAACAACAACAACAAAAAAAATTACTTTCATACGACGCATCATGACTACAAAAGAGCGCCGTAGAAAAATTAAATGACCAAAATTATTCAATATGGTCATTTAAGATGGAAAATTTATTAATAAAAGACGACCTCTGGAAATATATAACCGACGATCCACCCGTTACACCAAACGAAACTTATAACAAAAACTCGGCTAAAGCCAAAGCGGTACTATGTCTCTGCATCGAAGATGCACAAATAGTCCATATCCGAAGCTTAAAAACGCCTAAAGAGATATGGACTAAACTAAAGAACCTCCACCAGCGTTCCAATTTAGCTTCAAAGCTATATCTGCTCAGGAAATTGTACTCGCAGAGGCTGCAAGAAGGGGGGGACCTCAATAAGCACATAAATAACATCTTGAGTATAAGAGATGATTTGGCGGCCATTGACGAAGTCGTGAACGACTCACACATCGTGGCGTTAATGTTGTGCTCCCTTCCTAACTCTTACGCGCCGCTGATTACCGCTCTGGAAGCGAGAGAAAGTCAGCAGCTAGATATCGAAACTGTAAAAAATAAACTGTTAGATGAGTTCTCTCACCGCAATGAAGACAAAAACTCGAATACACGTAGCCGAGAAACGGCATATAAATTAACAAATAAATTTAATAAAAGCAAAAAATATTGTGATCACTGTTGTCGCAGAAACCACTCAAGAGAAGATTGCTATTATTTAAAAAACAAACAGAGAAATATGCCCCAGAGGGGTGAATTCAACAGATTCAGACAATACAATAATAATAATAACAACCCGAAAACACACCCTAGAAACTCAGGGCAAATAAAAGGGGAATCCTCAAACTATTGTTTCAACAGCAACTCAAAGATAGAAGATGACCTGAAAGAGACGATCATTCCTCTCTTCCCAGAGGAAAATAATTATGAGAGCGAGTCAGCAGAGGTTAACCATACACAAACAAAAGACACACACAAATACATAGTTGACTCCGGTTGCACCAGACACGTCACCTCCACAAAAGAAAACTTTGCGACATTCACCGCTGGTAACTTCGGAAACATCACAATCGCTAACGGTAAAAGACTTATTTCACTAGGTATGGGGGACGTAAAGTTAAAAACAGACAAACAACACTACATTACTCTGAAAGATGTGCTGTACTGCCCAGAACTAAAGAGCAATTTATTGTCGGTTAAAAAGGCCACCGAAAATAACATAAAAGTGATTTTCGAAAAAGATGCATGCTTATTCGTCAAGGATAATAACATATTTATGACAGGAAAACTCAACGACAATCTTTATGAAATAAATCCCCAAGACGAATACGGATATTCATTAAGTACACAAACACACTGCAACAATACAAATTGCATATCGATTTGGCACAGGAGATTGGGACACAAAAATTTCGACGATATAAAATATATAGTTAATCACAATTTAGCAGAAGGTATAAAAATTAACAACTGCAAGCACGACACATATTGCACTAAATGTGTTGAAGGAAAACTCTCGACAAAACCTTACCCCAAGGTCGCCTCAAATAGAAGCAGAGAAGTCGGTTCTCTGGCGCACTCCGATATATGCGGGCCTATGCAGACGGAAACTTTGGGGGGAAAGAAATATTTCATAACGTTCACAGATGACTGCAGCAGATTCACAAGGACATATCTGCTCGCGCATAAATCGGAAGCCCTTGCTAAACTAAAAGAATACGTAGCATTAGTAAAAAATAAATTCGGTAGACCAATAAGATCAATCAGATCTGACAACGCACAGGAATACATAAGCGATGATTTCGAAAACTACTTAGCCGAAAACGGAATAGAACGACAGCTAAGTGTTCCCTATTCTCCCCCCCAGAATGGCGTCTCTGAAAGAAAGAATAGAACAATAGTAGAAATGGCTAGAACCATGTTATCAGATGCAAAATTACCTAAACATTTTTGGGGGGAAGCAGTAATGACCGCTACGTATCTAATCAATCGATTGCCAACAAAAGCCAATGAAAACAACGCGACGCCCTACGAACTATGGAATAAAAGAAAACCGAACCTTTCAAACATTAAAACATTTGGATGTAAGGCATTTGCCTATGTCGACAAACCTAAGAGAGGGAAATTAGATGAAAAAGCAATCGAGGGAATCATGTTGGGCTACGATCCTAGAAGCAAGGGTTATCGGATCTACACGGGGCAAAATAAAATAATAATTTCTAGAACCGTGAAATTTATCGAAGAGGGCGTTATGAGCGAAGAAATTACTACTACCGAACAAAAACCAGACGATCAGAAAAGGACAGCGGATAGCGTGGAAATTGAGTTAGAAAACGACGATGAAAATTCAATTCAAGCCCCAGCGCAAAAACCGCCCGAGCCTAGAAGGTCGGAAAGACAAAATCGCGGAGTACCTCCTAATCGTTTCGGCATAAGCGCAAATCTATGCCAAATTCAGGAACCGAAAACGTGGACGGATATACAAAACATTGAAGATGATGAAGTTAGGGACAAATGGTTAGAAGCAACAAATGAAGAGATAAATTCGCTGAAACAAAATAATACATGGAAATTAATTAAACCAATTCCGGGAAAGCGAGTAATTGGATGCAAATGGACATTCAAAGCGAAAAGGGGAGCGAATGGATCCGTAGAACGGTATAAGGCTAGACTAGTTGCCAAGGGATACGCTCAAAAATACGGTTGTGACTTCGACGAAACGTACGCGCCAGTCGTGTCTCACACGACACTGCGAGCATTTCTGAACGCAGCAGTGTACAAAAATCTGAATGTTACTCACCTAGACGTCAAAACTGCCTTCCTACATGGCGACCTTGAGGAGGAGGTCTATATGTATCAGCCGGAAGGATACATAAAGAAAGGGGAAGAACATAAAGTGTGTAGTCTTAACAAAGCGATTTATGGCCTTAAGCAAGCGGCTAGGGCATGGAACCTAAAAATTAATAAATCACTTAGAAATCTAAATTTCGAAGAATGTGCATCGGACAAATGTCTGTACAAAAGGGTTAAAAACGGAAAGGTTGCATACATAATCGTTTACGTGGACGACATCCTAGTAGCAGGTGACAAACAGGACACCGACGAAATTTACACACAACTGTCAAAACAATACGAAATTAAAAATCTAGGAAAGGTAACACAATATCTAGGGATAAACATAAGACAATCGGAGAACGGAAACCTAGAATTAGATCAGGAACACAAAATCATACAGATCGCAGAAAAGTTCGATCTATTAAACGCGAAACCAACCTACACGCCGATGAGCACTAACTATTTCAGTTTAGACCCTAACGGAAAATTAATGGAAGACAACACAAAATACAAGGCAGGCTGTGGGGGCGCTTTTATACATCGCGACCTTAACTAGACCTGATATAGCATCAGTTGTAAATATCCTGGGAAGAAGGAATGAATCGCCAAGAGAGGTCGATTGGGAGGCAATAGAAAAAGTAATCAGATACCTCCTAACCACAAAAAACCTTAAATTTGTAATAGATAGAACAGAACCCCCAGTGTTAACTGCATATAGTGATGCAGGTTGGGGGAACGACAGAATAGACAGAAAATCAACCACCGGAAATCTATTCAAACTAGGAAACAATGTCCTGGCATGGGCATCGAGAAAGCAAAGCTGTATAGCACTGTCTTCCACAGAAGCGGAGTACGTGGCTGCGTCAATCGCCAGTCAAGAAATCATATGGTTACTTGAGTTATTAAACGACCTAGAATTACGCCAGCAAACCCCCGTTACACTATATGAGGACAATTTATCCGCCATAAAACTTACCGAAAATGAGAAGGCACAGATAAAGACAAAGCACATACATGTGAAATACCACCACATACGCCACTTAAGTGAAACAGGCACCATTAAGCTAGTCTACTGTCCCACGAAAAGAATGCTAGCCGATATCCTCACCAAAGCCTTACCAAAAGCACACCTGTAGTATCTGCGTGAAAAACTACAAGTTAAGCAGTCCTCAGTTGGACACAAAAAGGAGGAGTGTCGGAAATAACGAATCGCGTGTGCATGTTTTGTGTCCAATCAGACCGACGATTATTTGTTTGTGAAATGTGCAGCGTGATAGTTTGTGAAATGTGTGACTTTTCTGTGAGGCATGCTTATAACAGAACTATTAATAATCAAGAAAAAAAAACATCTGTGGTGAAATACCATGGGAAACGCTCCTTCAAACTGTGAAGGTTAGTATATTACACCAGCGCTAGGTGGCAGCACCATACAGGCACTTTGCGTCGGAATGTTGTCGTCACAGGAATAAACAGAAATTAAAGAACTGCTGATATATGCAATTTTGCATTGTTTTTTCTGACTTTAAGACAATGTAACGTAGCTTTTCTTCTCTGTAATTAATATTTTAATATTGTACTTCCAAGCCTTAGTGCTGGAAGAGTATAGTTATAATAATTAGCATCTGTTGTCGATGCTGTGGTAATGTATTCAAGAATTTTGTCATATTATCCAAGAATCAAATAAAAAGCAGCTTCATCTTACAACGACGTACTATCTGGACCAACATCGAGCATATCAACTAATGATTAATTTGTCTAGTTCTTTTACAGACACAGATGTCAGTCAGAAGACGAAACAGCTCCCAGTTTGAAAGAAAACTTCAAAAGGTAGGAAACCTTTTCCCATTAACTATTCAGTTTTAAATTGATCGAGTGATAAATTACAAGTAGAACTCACTACTCTGCCTTCATTTTAAAAAAATTTGACTAAATATTGATTAAACTTGAAAGGTAAATTGAAATTCTATTAAAAATTTATATGAATTCATAGTTTTATTCCATGTTCTAATTAAAAACACGTGTGTTTGCTAAAAAAATTCATATTTTTTTTTAAAAGTGCCCATAAACGTAGACACATATCTTAAATAAAATCATCAAACTAAATTGTTATTCTTTCCCCGTCTCCTTAATATAGTTTAGAAGCATGGATGTTTTTCTTTTCACGTTTTTATTCCCTTTAATCTTATTTTTCTTTCAATAAATTGAATAGCTAGATAATAATAATATCTAATTCAAACAAACTGTCAACCAAGAAAAAACACAGAAAATTAAATTATGACAAAGCTGTTTCATTCTTAGAAAAATTCATTAGCTTTCCAAGAATATGATAACGCTTTAAAAAGTAATCCCGAATCTCGTTAAGTTTAGCTGATGAGCTGATACGAAATAATTTATTTTATCTAAATGCGCAGATAAAAACTCAAATGAGGTACTAAGAGGTTAATCTTATTTGCATTTTTCTACACAATGAGCTTTTATGTTCCGAATTTTTTTTATCTGTTTGAAAAGTGACTTTTTAAACAACAATTTAACGCAAAAGTATTAGTCTTTTGAAAGGCCTGTTTTAACAAAACTATGTTAATTATTGAAATTTATATTCGTAATATTTTAATTGAAAAAAATAATAATAAGCAATTTTATTTTAAAACAAAAAACAAGTCAGAAATTGCACGTCAAGCGTTGCAAATAAGGTGCATACGAGCTATAACGAAGTTTTAAAATATTCAGATATTGGTGTAATTGTACACAGATTTCAGATAAAATATAGTATCTGAAATCTTTTGTGTATCCCTGTAAATATTATCTGTTGTCTATTACACAGGAAGTAACTTGTAATAATCCTCAGTAATGCATATAAATTTCATAAAATGTTTAATAGTTTAATACAATTAAAAAGCACCCCATGCAATGTTTTCCCTATGCATTATACAATGGAATACTCTTGTGTGACCTTGTAAATGAATAACAAATATTCTTTGCACCACAGATTGTACAGAATGTATATTATAGTATATACTTCATAGATGCATATCAATTTTATTACGTTCGAAAGAGTGTAACAGCATTAAAATACATTTGAAACTATTTTTTCCCATTGACCATAATCTAACGGTAGATTTTTTGATTGTCTCTGTAATTGAACTGTACATCCGATTTTCAGAAAACTTGAAAAGACTGCACAAAATTATGTAATAATTATATATTTTAAATTTCAAATGATTCGGTTAGGTAGTTTTTGCGTTGTTAAATGCGGACAGACGGACTGAACGACAACTAGGTGCTACGTATTTACATAATTACGACCGCACTTAATAAATGGCCTCAAATTTTAATGCTGACGTATTCTATCTTATTATTTACTGGCGTTTGTCCTCGCCCAAGTAAAGTTTAAGCTTTGAAACTAGAAATTCAAATTTTAAATACAGGATGTTTCAAAATTATGTGTCAGAAATCTAAACGCAGATTAAAGGGACCTTGTAAATAGATTTCTTATAAAAAGGCAGGTGCGGAAATGCAGCGTTGAGGCGGTAGAGAGTGCTATTAGGTTCAGTGGGTAAAAGCAGTTCGCTGCTTTAAATCGTCATTTATAGTTTAGAAGCATGGGCGTTTTTCTTTTCACATTTTTATTTCTTTAATCTGATTTTTCATTCGATAAATTGAATAGTTATATAGTAATATTAATATCTAATTAAAACAAGCTACTAACCAAGAAAAAACAGAGAAAAGTCAATTATGACTATAAGCTGTTTCTTTCTTAGAAATTTTTTTAGCTTTCCGAGAATATGATAACGCTTTAAAAAGAATCCCAAATCCCGTTAAGTTTAACTGCGAGCTGATACAAAATAATTTATTTTATCTAAATGCACAATGAAAAACTTAAATGATGTACTAAGAGGTTAATCTTATTTGCATTTTTTCCAGACAATGAGCTTTTATATTCTAAATTTTTTATCGGTTTGAAAAGTGACTTTTTAAAATAATAATTTAAAGCAAATGTATTAACATTTTAAAGAATCCGTTTTAACGAAGCTGAGTTAATTACGGAAAATTTATATTCGTAGTATTTTAATTGAAATAAATAATAAGACTCTAAAGCAATTTTATTAAAAAAAATAATAATAAATTGCCTAAGACTTCAACGCTGACATATTCATATTCAATATTTACTAGCTTTTGCCCAAGTAAATTTAAGCTTTGCAATTAAAAATTCAAATTTCAAATACGAGATGTTTCAAAATTATATATCAGTAAAGTAAAAGCAGATAGAAGGGACTTTAGTAATACACAAGGATGCGGCAGCACAGACAATCACCGCATAGAATTCACGGATAAAAATCTAGGATTAATTAAATCTCTATTCGTATATTACAACGCAATCGTTCTGCCAAACCATACCTTGATAGAAAATACCTAAAAATCCGAATTTAACGGCTGGTTGATAGGTTCACCATTGAGCTTTCCGGCACCCAAAAATATGAAAACTTGGAGGATTGGGAGCCGGAAAACATTATAGAAAACATATGAGTCAATCGCTAAAATCGGGTTTTTAAGTGTTTCCCACCATGATAAGACTTGGCAGACCGATTGCGTTGTGATATGCGAATCGAGATTTAATTAATCCTGTATTTTCATCCGTGAAGTCGAAAAGGTGATTGTACGTGCTGTCGCCTACCGGTCTAGGCGTAAGATTAAGATTTTAAAAACAGTTAAATAATTTTATTTAACTGTTGATGTGTTTCACTTCTTCACGATTCACAGTCAAAACTAACAAAAATAGTATTTCTGACACGGTCTTTGATGCGTTGATCTGAAACGCCATCATTCAGTTTTCATGTGACGCACGTTAATTTTTAAAATTAATTTGGATATTTCTTTCTCTTTTCTCAGCAACTGAGTAACTCGTGCCACAATTTTGGTTGAATGATGTCATATCGTTACATATGGAATTTTATACGTGTTAGAATCTCTGTTGTTTCTCTTATTGTGAATGAATATTATTGTCTGGAGAAAAAAAATATTTTTATTATTATTTAAAAAAAAGAAAAAAAACATGTCGCTGAAATTAAGTATAATAAGAACCCCACATCCATAGCAAAATAATATCAAGAAGAAATTATCCATATAAATTTCAACGAAAGTAAAATATTTTTCCTCTTCAAACAATGTTATCCATCCATTGTAAGAGAAACAGTAGAGATTCTAACACGTAAAAATTCCACATGTGACAATACTCATCCAACTTACCAAAACTGTGGCGCATCTCATGTAAAATTGAATGATGGCGTTTCAGTTTCGTGTACCATAGACCGGGAACATAAGCGGCAACATAAACAAACACCTCATCCAGTTCGCAGATTAAAATCTATGATTAGTTAAATCACATATTAAATTACAACTGGTCTGTCAAGTGACATTTTGGTGGAATACACTTTAAAACCCGGTTTTAACGGTAAACTCATAAGGCTTGCCTGTACCCAAATGTATGAAAGCAGGAAAATTTAATAGTAAACCTATGAATCAACCGTTAAAATCGGATTTTTAAATGTTTTTCACCAAGATAGGACTTGGCAAACCGATTCCGTCGTAATATGCGAATCTAGATTTAACTAAACCTAGATTTTCATCCGTGAATTCGATGAGCTGATTGACTGAGCTGCCGTCTCCCGGTCTATCATAGACCGTGCAATTTCAGAATATCATTTTTATTTGTTTAAAAAATCACTCGAGAAAAGTTGAAACAGGTCGAAAGTTTAAAAAAATATATTTTACTATTTTTAAAATCTTAATCTTACACCTTTTTAGCAATTAGAAAGAATGTGTTGGTAAATGCTTCATAATCTATGTTAGACGTATGATTTTTCTGTTTTGTTATTCGATTTTTCGGTTTTTACGCGTAGTTAAACAGCTACAAGATACCATCTAAATTGAAAAAATTGTAAACAAACCACTGAGAAAAAATCCGAAAAGATTTAATTATCACCAAACTGTTTTGTTCTGAAAACATTTTATTAGCTTTCTAAGGAAGAGATAATTGTTAAATTTCTTTAAGCTTGGGGGAGGAACTTGCATAAAATGATTGTATTAGTTAAGTAAGTCGACAAAGAAAGAAATAAGAAACTGAGATAATGTAATTTGTATTTTTCCAGACAATGAGCTTTCGTGTTCAAAATTCTAATTCTAATCTTTTGGGGGGAAAAAATTAAACAACAATGTAATGTAATCTTTTAACGTTTTAAAAATTCATTATGAATAAAGTTTCCTTAATGTTGTAAATGTTTATTCTTGATATATCAATAAGCAAAATAACAAAGCTGATTAACGAAGCCATCATTCAGTTTTTCATGTGACGCGCGTTATTTTTTTTTTTAATTTACTTGAATATGTCTTTCTATTTTAGAAACCGTTGAGTAATTCGTGCCACAATTTGTATAAGTTGGATTGTGTCGTAATCATTACATTTGGAATTTTCTTAGAATCTATATTGTTTCTCTTATAATGAATGGATAATATTGTTTTTAGTAAGAAATTATTTTACTTTCGGAAAAAAGAACATGTCGCTGATATTAAATACAACAGAAAAATACAGCCCTGGCAAAGTTACATCAAGAACAAATCATTAATATAAATTTCATCCAAAGTAAATAAATTTTTCTCTCGAAACAATATTATCCAACTATTATAACAGAAAAAGTAAAGATTCTAATACATAGTAATTCCACATGTAACGATACGGCATCATTCAACTTACCAAAACTGCGGCGCGAGTTATTCAATGGTTTCGGAAATAAAAGTAAACATCCAAGTAAAATTAAAAAGTCACGTGCGTCACATGAAAAATTGAATGATGACATTTCAGTTCACTGCATCATTGACCGGGAGGCGGCAGCACAGACAATCATCCCATCCAGTTTACAGATGAAAATCTAAGATTAGTTAAATCTAGATTCGCATCTTAAAATACAATCGGTCTGCAAAGTGATATCTTGTTGGAAAACACTTTAAAACCCGATTTTAACGGTTTACTCATAGGTTTAACGTTGTACTTTCCTGCCTCCAAAAATATCAAAACATGGCTAATTGAGAGCAGGAGAACATAATGGCAAACCTATAAATTAGCCACTTAAATCGGGGTTTTGTGTGTTTTCCACCAAGATATGACTTGGCAGGCCGATTGCATTGTAATATGCGAACCGACATTTAACTAATCCTAGATTTTCATCCGTGAACTCGATGAGATGATTGTTTGTGCTGCCACCTTCCAATTTATTATAGATCGTGCAATTTTAGAATATCATTTTTATCTGTTTTGGAAATGACTCGGGAAAAGTTAAAACATACTGTTTTTAAAATATTAATCTTACACCTTTTTTAGCAATTAGAAATAATGTGTTGGAAAATGCGTCATAATCTATGCTAAATGTGCACGATTTTTCTGTCTTGTTATTCTTTTTTTTTGGACGTAGTTAGTTAAAGAGATACAAGATACCATCTAAATTGAAAAAACTGCAAACAAATCACGGAGAAAGATTCCGAGAAAATTCAATTATCACCAAACTGTTTTATTCTGAAAACATTTGATTAGCCATCCAAGAAAGAGATAATTGTTAAATTTCTTTAACCTTGGGCGAGGAACTTGCATAAAATGATTGTGTTAGTTAAGTAAGTAGACAAAGAAAGACTTAAATAAGAAAATGAGATAATGTAATTTGCATTTTTCTAGACAATGAGCTTTCATGTTCGAAATTCTAATCGTTGAAAAAAAGACTTTTTAAACAACAATGCAATGTAATCTTTTAACGTTTTAGAAATCCAGCATGAATGAAATTTTCTTAATGGAGTAAATATTTATTCGTGTTATCTTAATGAACAATGTAACAATAGTTAAAAATAATATAAAAAACATTAATCATATTGAGACAATAGCTTTTTATACATGATTTCTATTTTTATATTTTTACCCCTTGGGGACGAGCGACCGGTGTACGTACCGCATAAGGAGATCAGAAACCTTGATTATTCTCGCCAGTAAATTTTTATTGTAAATTTTACTTCAATTCATCAGAGCATTTTCTCGATGCAACTAGGCAAAAATTTCTGCTTTAAAAAATCGGTGAAAAAATTAAAAATTCAGGGAAAGACGCTCGTCCCGAAGAGTTAAAAATAAAATTTGTAATTCATTTCATGCACATGTTGATACAGCTCAATTAAAAATGCTTCTTTAAAATGTGATACTAACACGGAATAAAATTCGTGTAAGAAAAGCATGTCTTGACGTCACATGGGAAATGAAATTAGATCAATAAGGGGTTACAAGGCTTTATGTTACATTCTAATATAGTTGAAAAGTCTTTATGAATTAGGCTTGTCTGGCCATTCTCTAATTCGCGTAAATATATTCTTATTAGCATGTAATTATTTTATGTTATTGCTGAATATCACGTCATGTTCGCCAGTGAAAATGAAGAATGTACCATTTATGATTACAGTTTACAGGGACATTCAAAAGCATTTCGTTACATTCCGGTCAATGGAAAAGGTTCGTTTTCAGTGCATTTTAATGATCTTACACTATAGTTTACAATATGTATTTGAATAGTGTATAATTTGGTATATTACTTATCCGCGATGACGGTGAACCATTCTAGGTTTTTACTAATAATTAATTTAATATATTTTCCACCTGTCAAACTTAATCATACCCAGCTCATTTTGTTTGTATCATTTTTTACTTTCGATTCACATAAAATATTTTATACTCCACCATAACCGGGGCTTTTGAAGTCACCGGCATCCGGAGTATAATAAATTGTAAAACTTTGTTACAATATTCTGAATATATAAGAAAGTGTTTTATCATCTATGCTTGATGCATGACTTTTCTTACTTTTTATGTGATTTTACTGTTTTTTACGCGTAATTAAACAGATAGAAGATACCATCTAAATTGAAAAAAAAATGCTAACAAACCACTGAGAAAGAATCTGGAAAAAAATCAATTATCACTAAACTGTTTTACTCTGAAAACATTTGATTACTAAAAATAATTGATACTAGAAAGAGATAATTGTTAAATTTCTTTAAGCTTGAGCGAGGAACTTGCACAAAATGATTGTGTTAGTTAAGTAAGCAGACAAAGAAAGACTTAAATAAAAAAAATGAGATAATGTATTTTGTATTTTTTCAGACAATGAGCTTTCATGTTCAAAACTCTAATCTCTCTAGAAAAAAAAAAAAAAAAAAAAAAAAAAAAAGAAAAGAAAAACGTCTTTTGAACAACAATGCAATGCAATTTTTTGAGAGTTTTAGAAATACAGCATGAATCAAATTTTCTTAGTGATGTAGACTTTTATCCGTGCTATCATAATGAATAAAGTAACAATAGTTAAAAAATTAATGAACCTTTTACCGAAACCTACCTTTTCATAAATGATTTCTATTTATATATATATATTTTGCACCACTATTTTTGAAAAATAAATTTTGTATAATATTTCTTACATATGTTGATAAAATACAAGTAAAATTAACCTTTAAAAAAAATGTCAACCGAATAAAATGTTGTATAAGAAATGCTGGTTTTTGACATCTATTGGAAGCGACATTGGAGCTTAAACGGGTAATTTTTTTTCAGGCATTTCAAATCCTATACAATGTTTCACAATTAAAAAAATCGGATATTTTTCGGAATTGGTGGTAATAATAGCAGAAATTGTGTTTCTCAAATGCGTTATGTATTTTCTTAATATTTATTTAGACATTAAGTTTCACATTAATAAACTGAAGATTTTTTACAATATTTTAAATGTGGTGGAAATTTTTTCATAGTGTATGCTAGACGCACCATTTTTCTGACTTATTATTCGATATTTCTGTTTTTTTTTACGCATTGTTAAACAGATACAAGACACCATCTAAATTGAAAAAACTGCAAACAAACCACTGAGAAAGAATTCGAAAAAATTCAATTATCACCAAACTCTTTTATTCTTAAAACATCTCATTAGCTTACAAGAAATAGATAATTGCTAAATTTCTTTAAGCTTGGGCAAAGAACTTGCATAAAATGATTGTGTTAGTTAACTAAGTAGACAAAGAAAGACTTAAATAAGAAACTGTGATAATGTAATTTGTATTTTTACAGACAATGAGCTTTCATGTTCGAAATTCTAATCTCTTTGAAAAAAAAAGGGGGGGGGGATTTTTAAACAACAATGAAATGTAATCTTTTAACTTTTTAGAAATTCGGCATGAATGAAATTTTCTTAATAACGTAAACTTTTATCCGCAATATCTTAATGAATAAAGTAGCAATAGTTAAAAAATGAATTAACCTTTACCGGATGCTATCTTTTTGTACATGATTTCTATTATTATTTTTTTTTCGCAACACTATTTTAGAAAAATAAATTGTGTATAATATTTCTTACGCATGTTTATAAAATACAAGTAAAATTATCCTTTAAAAAAATAACGACAACCGAATAAAATTTGTGTTAGAAATGCTGTTTTTGATGTCACATAGGAAGCGACATTGGACCATACAGGGGTAAAAAAAAAAAAAAAAAAAAAAAAACATGCATTTTAAATTCTATACAATGTTTCACGAAAAAAAGAAAAGAAAGAAAGAAAATCAGATATCTTTTCGACTATTGATGGTAATAATAGCAGAAATTGTGTTTTTCAAATGCGTTAAGTGTTTTCTTAATTGCTTATTTAGATATCAAGTTTCACCTTAATAAACAAGATTTTTTACAATATTTTGAATGTGTTGGAAAGTGTTTCATAAAGTATGCTAGACGCATCATTTTTCTGTCTTGTTATTCGGTTTTTGGGTTTTTTACACGTAGTTAAACAGGTACAAGATACCATCTAAATTGAAAAAACTGCCTACAAACCACTAAGAAATAATTCGAAATATTTCAATTATCACTAAACTCTTTTATTCTTAAAACATTTCATTAGCCTTACAAGAAAGAGATAATTGTTAAATTTCTTTCAGCTTGGGCAAGAAACTTGCATAAAATGATTGTGTTAGTTAAGTAAGTAGACAAAGAAAGACTTAAATAAGAAAATAATCTAATGTAATTTATATTTTTCCAGACAATAAGCTTTTATATTCGAAATTCTAATCTCTTTGGGAAAAAAGACTTTTTAAACAACAATGCAATCCAATTTTTTGAACGTTTTAGAAATTCAGCATGAATAAAGTTTTCATAATGATGTGAATGTTTATTCGTGATATCTTAATTAACAAAGCAATAATAGTTAAAATAGGAATTAAAAATCATAGGATGGTAGATTTTTATACATAATTTCTATTTTTTATTTTATTCGCATCATTTATTTTAAAAATAAAAATTGTATTACATTTCTTGCACATATTGATGCAGTTCAATTAAAAATGCTTCTTAAAAATGTGGTAACATAGAATAAAATTACGTATAAGAAATTCTGCTCTTGATATGATATTAGACCAATAAGGGTTAAAAGGCTTTTTGTTTTATTCTAACACAGTTGAAAAGTGTTTATGAATTAGGCTTGTCTGGCCGTCTTCTAACTCGCGTAAATAGACTCTTATTACCATGTAATTATTTTATGTTATTGCAATATACCATGACATGTTCGCCCATGAAAATGAAGAACGTACCATTTATGATTACAATTTCCAGGGACATTCAAAAGTATTCCGTTACATTATGGTCAATGGAAAAAAAATCGTTTTCAGAGCATTTTGATGTTACACTATAGGGTAATGTACAATATATATTAAAAAGCGTATACTATGTTACATTATTTATCTGCGATGACGGTGAAACATTATAGTTTTTTAAAAATAATTAACTTGATTAAAAATATTTTCCGCATGTCAAATTTAATCGTACCCATCTCATTTTGTTTGTATCACTTTTTACTTTCGATTCACATAAAAAAAAAAAAAAAAAAAAAAAAAAAAAAAATTAATTTCATCATGACGGGCTTCTGAAGTCAACGGCATCCAGACTATAATAAATTGTGAAATTTTGTTACACTATTCTGAATGTGTAGAAAAGTGTTTTATAATCTATGCTTGACGCAATATTTTTTTTTTCCTTTTTGTAAGAATTTATTTTACTCTTTTTTGCGCGTAGTTAAACAGCTACAAGATAAGTCTGAATTGAAAAAATGCAAACAAACTACTGAAAAAATCTGAAAAAATTCAATTATCCACCAAACTGTTTTATCCTGAAAACATTTTATTAGGCTTCTAAGAAAGAGATAACAGTTAAATTTCTTTCAACGTGGGCGAGGAACTTCCATAAAATGATTGTGTTATTTAAATTAATAGACAAAGAAAGACTTAAATAAGAAAACGACGTAATGTGATTTGTATTTTTCCAAACAATGAACTGTCATGTTCAAAATTCTAATCTCTTTGAAAAAAAAAAGACATTTTAAACAACAATGCAATGTAATATTTCTATGTTTTAGGTATCCGACAGGAATGAAATTTTCTTAAAGTTGTAAATGTTTATTCGTGATATCTTAACGAACAAAGTAACAATAATTAAAAATATTTTTTAAAAAAACAATCATCATAGGACGATAGCTTTCTATACATGATTTCTATTTTTATATTTTATTCGCACCTTTATATTTTAACCCCTTAAGAACAAGTGACTTGTATACGAGCTGAATAAGGTGATCAGAATCCTTGATTATTCTCGCCAGTAAATTTTTATTGTAATTCTTATCTTAACACTAGTACAACTTCTCTCCTTTTTGAGCACAAATAATGCAATTGATCACTGTTTGTCACCTTTGCGACGATATAAATTTCTATTAGTGATGAATTGAAACGGTTATATTCTTTAGAAAAAAAATGCGAAGACCATGGGAAAACTGTTAGTAATTTTATTTAAAACACAAATAAAAAAATGAAATTAAAGAAACTTAAAATTATTCTTACGGAGATATATGCAATTATGGATTGTTAAAAGAATTTTCATGGTAAAATAAATCTACATATTTTTTTACTTCATTACTTTTTGGTATAACTGCGTACCCATCTCCTTTTTAGATCCATCCGTTCGTACTTATGTAAATATCTAGCAGCTATACTCGTCGTCCCGTTCGTCCGTCTGTCCGTCCGCCTATGCGCATACAACAGAGCAGAAACTACGAAATCGAATCACTTGAAATTTAAAATATAGAACTGTTTCATAATTTTTTCAAGTTATTTCAGATTTTATGAAAATCGGTGGCATGGTTTAATTATAAGAACAATGAAAACTATTCCGTTACATGATGGCCAATGAGAAAAATAGTTTCAAGTACATTTTAATCCTGTTACACTCTTTCGAACACAATAAAACTGATATGCATCTATGAAGTATATACTAAAATATACATTTTGTATAATCTGTGGTGCAAAGAATATTCGTTATTAATTTATAGGGCTGCAGAAAAGCATTCCATTACATAATAATATGGAGATAAACATTGTTCGGGGCGCGTTTTAATACTATTAAACCATTTAACATTTTATGAAATGGATATACGTTGCTGAGGTTTACTACAAGTGACTTCCTGTATAATAGAAATGCGATAGTATTTACAGGGATACACAAAAGATTTCGGATACTCTACTGTATCTGAAGTACTGTATACTATTACACCAAGATCTAAATATTTTTAAAACTTTCTTATATTACGAACGCACCTCATTTGCTACGGTTGACGCGAAATTTCCAACTTGTTTCTGATAAGTGATTTCGGGACTTTTTATTAATCTTCCCTATTTGAGTACCCTTCCATTAAATTTGCATGTAAGTTATGTTATTGAAGCATTTTTCATGCTTGAAGAAAATTCTTCTCGATGATTCCTATAACAAATAAACTAGTTGGATGTGTCAATCCCAAAACTTTCTTCTATCTCATAAGTATATTTTAATATTTAATAAAAAACGTGGTGACCCCAAAGTTACCCACTATCGAATTTCCTCGAACATTTAACCTAGCCTAATGAGATTCTGGTATCCGAAAAGCCTAAAACGCAAAATTTAATTAATATTCTGAGAAAATGAGCTTAGTAGTGCCTCAAGTTGGATAATTTATACTTAAACCTAATAAGCATCTATTTATGTCAAGACCTAACAGAATCTGAAATTTGATGGAATTTCGTCCATTAGTTCTTGAGATATAGTTATAAAAAAAATTTGAAAAACGTAGCACAGCAATACCTTATCTTGGACAATTTATGCCAAAACGTAAAAAAGCGTCTGATTATGACAAAACATAATCATCGTGTAATTATGTTATATGTCATTTTGTAACAAAATCTGAAATTTGGTGAAATTCTGTGCGTTGATTTTTGAGATATAACTATCGGAAAAATCGTGCAAAATGCAGCATAGCTGCACTACCTGTTGCAAGGTTAATACCAAAATGTAATCAGCGTCTAATTATGTTATATATTCTAGTGTAACAGAATCTAAAATTTGAAGAAGTTCTCTGCATTAGTTCTTAAGATACAGCTATCGCAAAAATCGTGCAAAATGTAGCATAGCAGCGCCACCTATAGAGCAGTTCACATCAAAACCTTATCAGCGGCTATGTATCTCAAGGTATCGCGGAATCTGAAGTTTGGTGAAATTCTGTGCATTAGTTCTTGAGATATAACTATCATGAAAATCATGAAAATCATGGCATAGCAGCGCCGTTATCATAATTAGCGATTGAATTGGAAATGTATGACACATGATAAAATCGAATTTAAGGCTGTTTCCATCTACAATCGGAAAATTATCCAAATTTTCTAGCAACCCTACATATGATATAGAGATTTGTAGCTATTAACAACATGCATTCCAAATTTTTTTTCATTTAAGGGATACACATATTCCAGTTGAAAATTCCCCTTCAGCAATTTCCTTTAATACGGAGAATGGTATGCGAATACTTTTTTGTAGCCTTATATATGAGCTATAAAACTTATATATAAATAGTAATATGAAAAAAAACTAATTAAATTTAAAAGCTCATACCAAATTTTAAAACGCACTCTCCGGCAAATATTACGCAAAGGCAGTAATGAAAATTAATGAAATAAAATTAATGAAAAATGCTATGAATGCTTGCTCCGTTTTAACGTGATCATAATGAAATTCAGTGATGTATATATGTTTCAATACATTAGAAATAGCGCAATGTCATTAAAATACTCTCCAAACGATTTTCTTCCATATACCATAATGTAATCGAACTCTTTTGAGTGTCCCTGTAAAAGAACCATTAATTGTTCATATTTTATTTGCAATACCAAACATGTTTTTAAGACCCTAAATAAGCTTTATCAATTGCATAAAAATAGGAGTATATTTATGGGATTTAGAGCGTGGACAGACCGACAGACAAAGTGAATGCATAACTACTTTTCAACTTTGTTGGAAAAAGCTAAAAACATCAAGATTCTAATTTATGGGTCCGTCTATGATATCCTGAATCATAATTTGAAGAACATATCTTTTACTTATTATTTTGAAACATTACGATTCGCAATAGTCGAAATATATTAAGTGAATGAAAGGCTCGTAATTCAATACAATACGTTAATAGAAGTCACTTAGTCATTCGATAGAATTTCAACAATCGATACCGGACTTCAGTTTGGATACAATCTCTAAAATAAGCTTATTTTAAAATAATTAATTTCTTTGAAGCTAATCGTACGAGTTTAACCACTTCGACACGGGAGTCTTTTACGAAATTTTTAATGTTTTGTCACTGGTTTAAAAAAAAAAAGAAATTTGTATCTTATTAAATCGAGAAAATGTTTTGATTAAATAATGCAAATTTTTCTAGTGTGGATAAACAAGTATCCTTAATCCTTTTTTTGCGGAACGTCGTCCCCAAGGCGTTAATAAACATTTTTATTGAAAGTTCCATTAACGGGTGTAGAATTTATTTTCGGTATGAATTTTTGGTATTGCTATTGAAAAAAAAACAGTTTGAGTTTGTTTTGATAAATAAATGACCTCCTAAAAAATTTATGTACATCATTTAAAAGTAGACTTTTTAGGGGCGTTCGTAATTATATAATACGTAGCACCTATAGTGGTCGTTCAGTCCGTCCGTCTGTCTGTCCGTTCGTCCGCATATAACAACGCAAAAACTACCCAACCGAATCGTTTGAAATTTAAAATATATAATTATTACATAATTTTGTCGAGTCATTTCAAATTTTATGAAACTCGGATGCATTGATCAATTACAGGGGCAATCAAAAGTATTCAATTACATTATGGTCAATGGGGAAAAAGTTTCAAATATATTCTATACGTTTGAAATTTAAAATACATAATTATTACATAATTTTGTCGAGTTATTTCAAATTTTATGAAAATCGGATGCATAGATCAATTACAGGGACAATCAAAAGTATTCCGTTACATTACGGTCAATGGGAAAAAATTTTTCAAATGCATTTTAATCGTGTTACACTCATGCGAACTTAATAAAATTTATATGCAACTATAAAGTACATATTATAATATACATCATACATAATTTGTGGTGCAAAGAACATTTGTTATTGATTTACAAGGCCACACAAAAGTATTCCATTACATAATGATATAGGGAGAACATTGTTTGATGAGCGTTTTAATTGTAATTCACTATTTACAATTTTATGAGATTGATTTATGAAAATAATATTTTTAAAACTTCGTTATCGTACGAACGCACCTAATTTGCTACGCTTCACGTGCAATTTCCAACTTGTTTTTCATTCGTTTGGTGCCAGTAACTTTCTTCTACCGTAGTTCATAGCGGAATTATTAATTGGGGGTTGTTTACTTTTTTCCATGATGGTACATGACTTTTTCACTGGTACACGGACATTTTTAACAAGTTGGAAATTGCACGTGAAGCGTAGCAAATTAGGTGCGTTCGTACGATAGCGAAGTTTTAAAAATATTACTTTCATATATCAATCTCATAAAATTGTAAATAGTGAATTACAATTAAAACGCTCATCAAACAATGTTCTCCCTATACCATTATGTAATGGAATACTTTTGTGTGGCCTTGTAAATCAATAACAAATGTTCTTTGCACCACAAATTATGTATGATGTATATTATAATATGTACTTTATAATTGCATATAAATTTTATTAAGTCCGCATGAGTGTAACACGATTAAAATGTATTTGAAACATTTTTTCCCATTGACCGTAATGTAACGGAATACTTTTGATTGTCCCTGTAATTGATCTATGCATCCGATTTTCATAAAATTTGAAATAACTCGACAAAATTATGTAATAATTATGTATTTTAAATTTCAAACGTATAGAATTTATTTGAAACTTTTTCCCCATTGACCATAATGTAATTGAATACTTTTGATTGCCCCTGTAATTGATCTATGCACACGATTATCAAAATATTTGAAATGACTCGACAGAATTATGTAATAATTGCGTATTTTAAATTTCAAACGATTAAAATGCATTTGAAACTTTTTTCCCCATTGACCGTAATGTAACGGAATACTTTTGATTGTCCCTGTAATTGATCTATGCATCCGAGTTTCATAAAATTTGAAATAACTCGACAAAATTATGTAATAATTATGTATTTTAAATTTCAAACATATAGAATATATTTGAAACTTTTTCCTAATTGACCATAATGCAATTGAATACTTTTGATTGCCCCTGTAATTGATCTATGCACACGATTATCAAAATATTTGAAATAACTCGACAGAATTATGTAATAATTGCGTATTTTAAATTTCAAACGATTAAAATGCATTTGAAACTTTTTTCCCCATTGACCGTAATGTAACGGAATACTTTTGATTGTCCCTGTAATTAATCTATGCATCCGAGTTTCATAAAATTTGAAATAACTCGACAAAATTATGTAATAATTATGTATTTTAAATTTCAAACATATAGAATATATTTGAAACTTTTTCCTAATTGACCATAATGTAATTGAATAATTTTGGTTGCCCCTGTAATTGATCTATACACACGATTATTAAAATATTTGAAATAACTCGACAGAATTATGTAATAATTGCGTATTTTAAATTTCAAACGATTAAAATGCATTTGAAACTTTTTTCCCCATTGATCGTAATGTAATGGAATACTTTTGATTGCCCCTGTAAATGATCTATGCATCCGAGTTTCATAAAATTTGAAATGACTCGACAAAATTATGTAATAATTATGTATTTTAAATTTCAAACGATTCGGTTGGGTAGTTTTTGCGTTGTTATATGCGGACGGACAGACGGACGGACAGACGGACGGACTGAACGACCACTATAGGTGCTACGTATTATATAATTACGAACGCACCTAAAAAGCGCCAATTATGCGGATTATTGTTTAAATTATTATCATAATATTTCATATTATAGGCAGTGATAATAAACTTGTGTTAACAGAAATGGATTTATACTTTTATAAATAATTACCTTTTTCCAGGAAACGTTAATCTTCGTACAACACATCTTCGTTGCATTTTTAAATAACGTTTATTTTTGATGGAACAAATTAAGATTTCTGTGAAATAATTATCGAGGTGAGACACCGCCTAACTTATAAATACCGGATCTAAAAATTGGGTTCATTTTTGCTCTTGATTCTTCCAATGATGTGTTGCAATATGAATACTAGAATCTTCCTACTGTTCACAGGTTGGTGCGAATTAATATTATTTTGTACTTTCATTAATTTTTCATCATTTGTATTTTCATTATTAATTGTATTTTCAACATCTGTAATAGACGGGATGCGGTAGCGTAGACCAGGGGTTCTCAAACTGTGTTTTCGCGTAACAGTAAGTGGGTTACATTTTTTATTCGGATTTCTTGACTGGCACCACTTTTTTGAAATGGTAAAACCACTTTTTTTCGTGCCTTAACTGATATGCCATTAAGTAATTTGAATTTTACTATTTCAAAAAAGTGGTGTCAAGCTATAAATCTGAATTTAAAACAAGTAGCAAATTTATCATTCATTATTCTTACAAAGTTTATATTATTTTTGTTTATTTTATCATTGTCTAAATCCAAGTAAAGTCCTTAAACTTTCTGCAGATCTCTCTACGAAGTTTTTAAATCTATAGATCTGTCCTAATATGAAATTCATTCATTTTTTCTTTCTTCTATATTTATAAGAAGATAAGTATTAGATTCGTAAAAATTTTCGAATTCCGGTTTTTGTAGAATTTACAATTTTAAGCTTCAGAGATTCCAAAAAACACATTTTTACAAAATGTGTATTTGTGAGTCTGTGACTCTGTCTATCTGTTCGTCTGTCTATTTGCATGTATTTGGCAAAATTGTGTGGGCGTGTTATCTCAAAGCTAATGTACTGAATTTAATAAAGATTTATATTAAGTTTGTCCCTAATATAAATGGATGCTGATCAGTTTTTGGTGCAAATCGTTCAACAGGTGGCGCTGCTATTCGGCATTTTTTTACGATTTCCCCAACAGCTCTATATCAAGAACTAATGTATGAATTTTCATCAAACTTCAGAGTCGGTTAGCCCTTGACATGAATTGGTGCTATTTACATTTTGGTGAAAATCACCCAACAGGTGGCATTTTTCACGATTTCCGCAATTTTACCTTAAACTGCAGATTTAGTTCATCCATAATATGAATTGGTTCTGTTTGCGATTTAGTGTCAATTACCTGATACAGATGGCGCTACTATGCCGAATTTTTCCCGATTCCCGCAATTGCTCTATCTCAAGAATTAATGCATGAATTTTCGTCAAACTTTAGATTCAAATACATCTAGATAGGTATTATTGCTGGTAATTTTTTGGTGCAAATCGCCCAACAGTTAACAGTGTTATGTAGCATTTTTCACGACTTTCGCAATAGTACTATTTTACGAATTAATGCATGGAATTTTATACCTCTAGAATCTTCACGATGGACATAGACTGTCATTTAGTTTTGGCACTGTTGTTGTTGTTGTTGTTGCATGTATGTCGGCCAATTATCTACACTATGGGATATAGGCCCTAAGGGGTGGGATGCCCTCCGTGGGGGTCTTTCTAAGGGAACCTAACCCGTATTTACGCAAGGTTCGAAGAAAACCACGGAAAACTCCGAACGGTTAGGCCGACGATCGCGATTGGGTTCGAACCCAGCACCTACCGTCTACCAGTCTGAGGTCAGAACCTCTCGGCCACTGGTGGGGCAGTTTTGGCACTGTAACAACGTATTTTGAAGTATTTACATTCATCATATAGTAGAAAGTTTTGGAATTGCTAGTTCCGACTAGTTTCAGTGGCAATTAATTATTTAAAAAACTGTCTTTTCAGGGTTCCTTTTCCATTCAGCGTTGTGCATGTATGTACAAAATGAAGTTGGAGACTATGAAATGTTCGAAGTGCCTTTACGACCAAGATACAACGACTCGGACGGAAGTAAGTGTTTCTATATTTTCCTCTCTTCAATAACGCTTTTTAGAAATAACACTCATGTATTAATAAACAATAACTTATTGGATTGTGCGGAAATGTTCGAACATTTTTTGCAGATGCAAATTTCAGCTGCATATTGATATTTTGCATTATTGGAAAATACAGTTTGGGGGCAAAAATATGATGAGAAAGAGCAACAAAATGTTTCGTGTATAAGTTCTTGCTGTAAGTTCTCGCGTAAAGTTATCTTTTATTTAAAGAGAGATACATTGTTAATCCTTTGTACTGTCATATCAAGTCTGACCGGGCAGCATATTTCAGATGTGTATATTGCTGGGACGATTACTGTTTCTAAACCAATAGGAGACCGTCATTATCACGGTCAAGCACACGCCCACACAGTTTGATTGACAGGAACTCGTGCACAATTGATCGTGTGTGTTTATTATTTATTTGTACTCGGATTGTTTGAATTTGTACTCGGTAATTAAAAATTAAAGGTACGAAAGAATTTTTTTTTTTTCAAAATGACTGAATTTTATTTACTTCAATTAGAAATTATACTTCCTCTGATCCTGAAATAAATAAATAAATAAATAAATAAAAATTAAAGTAAGAATTTTGCTTATACGGATATTTTCGCAGAATACTTTTTTTCCCATTTGTTTAATATATATATAAATCATTTTGGAACGATATTTAGAATATTAAAAGGGTTTGAAATATTTTTTTAATGTCTTATTTATTAATAAAAGACAGCCTCCAATAATTTAAAAAAAAAAAATCACCAACGGACTCTCGGCCCGCGATGGACTCGAACCCATATCCTCCGGTTTCAAGCTCGACGCTCTAACCATTCAGCCAGTCAGCTCACTTTCATCCGCAACAGATTATCGTTATAATTAGCACCGTCAATTGTCCACGAGTTCCTGTCAATCAAACTGTGTGGGCGTGTACTTGACCGTGATAATGACGCTCTCCTATTGGTTTAGAAACAGTAATCGTCCCAGCAATATACACATCTGAAATATGCGACCGGGCATGATCCTTGTTCGCAAAATTTGCTTTTGGCCGTTTTGCTGTTGTTATAGAGTGTATTTAATACCCTTGAATCCACAATTTAACTTTTTTAATTTCGATTTAGATAAGCATACAATATTTCTAGAAATGAAATTTTAGAAGTGTCACAGTAAACAATACAATGTTATTCAATGATATCCTGATGATGTGCTGATTCTTGTAAATTTCGGGATGAAAAGTATTAACATCCCCCCCCCCCCCCTCTTCTTGTCACTTTAATTTTACGCTCTCAATTTCCAATAACTGCACAATTTTCAGGATTGCTTTCGATAATAAACAATTTATTCACGATTAATAATTTGAAACTGTTTTGTCATTCCATTTTTTTTTTTCAGAAAGCATAGTTTTAGATACTGGTAAACCTGATCGATTCCCTAGATCTTCAACCACTTGCAGAATCCCGCAGCAACTTGAGAATTCTAATCTGTCTTGTATATCGTATCCCAGCAAAATGTGAGTGCAAATCTGTCGTTTCCTTCAGTTGACTATCTAATATGATTCGAAATTGCATATACATACTTGCAACTATACTACACTGAGAAAGATAGAATCTGATCTGTAACTTAGCAACACAGCCCATAATTAAATTCTAATTTTTATCCCAATGTTTATTCCATGTAAAAATATGGATACACCATTGGCGATTATTTTAAAGCTTGGCGCATTTCGGGTTCATTAAATGGGAATTATTGCCAGATGATATAAACAGCTATAAAAACAAACCCAATGAACGTTTATGCCTGTTTATATGTATATGCATATATGTAAATACCGGGTGATCCAAAAGTCAGGACGAACTTTAAAAATGAATTCGAAAACGAATCTAGACACAAAGATACGGTTTGCGCCGAACGGATGGAGAAGAAACTCGGTTTTGTGTAACAACGAAAAAAAAAATAGTTTTGTTGGCGACCAACAAGTGGCGCTATGGTGTTTTATTGCACCAAAACATGATTTACAAATGAAAAAATGACGACAGCTTTTAAGTCAGCTTAATTACAGTTAATTAGTACTACAGTAAATGTTCAATGTGCTGTCCATTATTCATAAGTGTAGCTGTGAGACTAGGCATCACACCATTCACAGCCTTTAGTAGCATTTCTTGCATTATGGCAGACAAATTTTGGCGGATGATATCTTTTAGCGCTGCTAATGATGCCGTTGGTCGCCAACAGAACTATATTTTTTTGTTGCCACACAAAACCCGGGTTAGTTTCCATTTGTTTGGCGCAAACCGTATCTTTGCAACTTGATTCGTTTTCCAATTATTCATTTTTAAAATTCGCCCTGACTTTTGGATCACCCGGTACTTTATTTACGTATACGAAGTGGTCATTGTGATGACTGATGATGTGTTTTTTTTTGTTTTATTCATCGGCGCCCGCTCTTGAGTCACATGACCAGCGGACGAGTGTGTGTGGAGAGGAAGGGGTTACGAACGCAGAGAGAGAGAGGTGTGTGCGGAGGTAAGAGGTAAGACCTGCGAATGTTGAATGCAGGTTAAAAGGAATTTATTTTTTAAAAACATTATCCGGGAAAAGCGGAATATGTATGTGCTACGGGACGGCGCGGATCTGTTGCAGAAAGAAGCGTAGTTAGAAGTTATTTATATATTTAATTGTGTGTGTTCAAGTCTTGCTGTGTTAGTCCATCTTGTGTGTTCCATCTGTCAAATAAACTTTTGTGTTTTTTTTGTCAAGCCGGCTTCTTTGGATTATTTCAACATAAACGGGTGTTCCGTAGAATTCATGAAGAAAATAGGAAGAGCGTATATCACACGCTCTCTTTCGAGAACCAGAGGTAAGTGAAACCACTTTTTATAGTTTTGGAAATAAAGTTGAAAGTTATAACTTTTGATTATTAACTGAAGATTCATAAATATTAGATTAATGAATGTTACAATGATTCTAAAGAGATAATCGGATTAGAATTGAAAACAAGTATTGTTCTCAGTATGTTCTAGTGTATGATTTTAATGAATGATTATATTATTTAATGATTATAATTATTGATAAAGATAGTAAATTATAATTATTGATAAAGATAGTAATAGTAAAAAAAAAAAAGAACATGTTTACAATTAAAGGGTTAAGAAAAGAAGACCTGGTCATAGTAGCCACAGAATTAGGCTTAAACGTAGAGCCAGATCATAGAATAGTGGATTTAAAGGCATTAATCGAAGGAAGCGAACAATACGAGAAAGATTTCGATTTTGTAAAAGAATTCCTTGTTACAACGGTATCAGACCGCATTTCAAAAGAGAAACAAGAGGCGGAGGCCCTCAAAAGTGAAAAGGAATATATTAATTCTGAGCAGAAAACAGCGTTAGAATTAGAAAAAACGAAATTAGAAGTTATCAAACACCAATTAGAAATGGCTAAACTGCAGTCTGAAAACAAAAATTCTGATAGTGGGGGGGATGGACAAAATCCCAAAACTAATTCGTTAGAAGCTCTAATTAAAAGCGTTAAGACTTTAACTATTGCGATTCCTACCAAACCTGAATCGTGGAATTTATTTTTTTCTTCGCTCGAAAGGGCGTTTGAATTAAAGAATGTCGCGGAAGATTTGAAAGTTGAAATACTGTTTAATTTAGTAGGGGAAAAAGCTGCGCATTTATTAGTATATGCAAATTCAGATGAAATGAAGGATTATCAAAAGGTTAAAGCTTTAATTTTAAAAGAATTTCAACCCACCCCTGAAGCTTGTCTTCAAAATTTTCTTTCGGCAAAGAGGGCGAAAAATGAAAATCACATGCAATTCGCATCGAGGTTAAGAGCGAATTGGGATTTTTATTGCGAACTTAGAAAGGTAAATGATTTTGATGCACTTAATGAATTAATAGTTAGTGATAGATTAATGGATGCGTTAGACTCAGAGGCGCGAAGCTATGTCAAAATAAAACAATTAGATAATTGGTTAAAAGCGCGGGAAATTGCGGAATTATGCGATAATTGGTTTACGTCAAAAGGTAGAACCTTTTCTGAGGTATATGATAAATCGACAAATTGTCGCGGTTCTGATGATTTCGGATCTGGCAAATATATTCCACCGCATCTAAGAAATAATTTTAATTCGCGTAATGATAGGAAAAAGTCTGTGTGTAAATTGTGCCGTCAAATCGTTCATTTACGGTTTTGTCCTAATAATAATAATAAAGAAAAAGAGAGGTCGGGAAATTCTCATTATCAAATGAAAAAAGATTCTACCGGAAAAAATAAAGACGAACGGTTGATAGCGAAAGTGACAGCTTTATGCTTTGAAAATGACGCAATAAGTACTCAACCATTGCAATACGATGAAATTTGGGTGGGGAAGCAAAAAATAAAGACATTAATTGACAGCGCTGCTGAGATTCCCGTTATAAATTCGAATGAAGTACCAGAGTCATTTAAAAATAATGAAAATTCATCAATTCAGTTGATTTCAGCTTTTGGCGAGCAAATTACTGCTGATCTTTTAACATTACCGGTTTCTCTAAACATGAGTGAATCAAATTGTTTATTTAACAGTGTGGATGTGTTATTTGCAGTGACAGATAAATTATGTAGTTCATGTATTATTACTCCGAAGGTTTATGAGTTATTACAATCATTGCAAATTGGAGAAGGGAAAAGAATAGCCGACAGTCTGGCCCCAACAAGTGAGGCGGAATCGAAAAGGGGGGATGAAAATTTATCGTTGGAAAAGAAAAAAGAACAAAATACGAGTGATAAATATTTATGTTTGCAGGTTGAAAATGAATCTTTTGAAGATAATTTGATTATTAATTGTATTGGAACGAAAAATGATTGCGAGGATTTAAATTCGAATCAGCGTTCGGAAACGACCATTTACAGGGAGCAACAAAAGAATTGCGAATCTTTACAGGGGGCATTTAAAGATGCAAAACAAGGGAAAAATGGGTTTGTTATGGTGGATAATTTACTTTATCATAGGGAAAAGGTTTCGGGAGATCAAGTCATGCAATTAGTAGTGCCTAAAATTAGGAGGGAGGAAATTTTAAGGATTGCACATGAATCAATCTTTGCGAACCATCTTGGTATAAGGAAAACGAAAGAAAGAATTCGATATTCATTTTTTTGGCCAGGCGTGTCGCGGGATGTAGAGGAGTATTGTAAATCGTGCAAGGACTGCCAGTTGCGAAGCCGGGAGAGAGCCAGTGATCAGATACCGATTCTTCCGATTGAAAGACCGGAGCTCCCATTTGACGTTGTAAATATTGATATAATTGGGAAAATTGAACCACCTTCGGCGCGTAGACATCAATATGTACTTACTTTGGTTGACCAACACAGTAGGTGGCCCGAAGCGGTTCCGTTAAGAACAATTTCGGCTAAGGCTACTTGTGATGCGCTGTTAGAAATATTTATGCGGACAGGGATACCCCGCGTAATAGCAAGTGATCAAGGGGGAAATTTTGTATCAGGTTTAATGCAGGAATTTCATGCTAGGCTAGGGGCGGCTCCTAGATTTGCAACACCGGGACATCCACAAAGTTCGGGATTGGTTGAACGGTATAATCAGGTATTGAAACGCATGTTGCACCATATTATTCGGAGCGATCCTAAAAATTGGGATAAACACATCCCTTATTTATTATTTGCGTATAGGGAGATTCCTAACTGTACGACGGGGGTGTCGCCATTTAAGTTGATGTATGGAAGGGAGGCCAGGGGGCCATTGGCGGTATTAAAATCTACATGGTCGGGCGAAATTCCACTACCTATAAATCTCGGGAAAAGTGCAACCGAATACCTTCAGGATTTAAAAATTAACTTAGAAAAGGCGGCGGAACAAGCTTCACTAGTAGCGGAGGTTAAACAGGGCGCGTATGCGAAGTATGCGAATCGAAGGGCAATTTATAAGGAATTTAGACCGGGGGAGCAGGTATATTTATTAATTCCAGACTCTAGTAATAAACTTTACGCTAGATGGACAGGGCCAGCCGAAATAGTGGCACGGTGTAATCCCGACTCTTACAAAGTCAGGTTAACGAACGGAAACATTAAAAATGTTCACGTGAATAAGATTAGGAAATTTACTCCTAGGGTACAAGCAGTGGGGGTAATTTTTGAGAATGAAGAAGAATTAGGGGAAGTCCATCCCACCCCTAGTACAAAGGATAACTCGAACTATTTCAAAATCGAAGAAGTAAATTTAAATCATTTGGAAAACGTAGAAAGAGAAAAGATGTTAGATTTATTGTTTAGATATAAAGAATTGTTTTCAAAGAAAATACAAATAGCAAAAGTCGGTGCACACAAAATAAGATTAAATGATAATGAAAAGAAGAAACCTTATGTTTATCGAATTCCAGAGGCCCTAAAACCTCTAGTAGACAAACAAATTCAAGAATTACTAGAATTAGGTTTGATTGAAGAAAGTGATGAAGAAGCACCGCATCCGGTAGTGTGCGTGATGAAGAAAGATGGAACGCTACGACTTTGCGTAGATTTTCGGGCACTGAACGCAATCACCAAGGTTGATGATTTTCCTATGGAAAATTCTACTGATCTATTATTTAATATTGGCAGGGCCAACGTCATTTCCACTTTGGACTTACTCAAAGGCTACTGGGCCATACCATTAGAAGAAGAGAGTCAAAAATTAGCCTGTTTCAAGACGCATAGAGCTCAATATCGCTTCAAGGTCATGGCTTTTGGGTTGAGGAATGCTGCTGCGACGTTTCAACGAGAAATCAACAGAGCGCTTTCTGAATACCAGGACTTTGCTAGAGCATACATAGACGATATAGCAGTTTTTTCCGAAACGTTCGCGGAACACCTGGTGCATTTAGAGAAGATATTTTCCAAACTATCACAGTTACAATTCTCCGTCAATTTGAAAAAATGTGAGTTTGCAAAACCCCGAATAAAGTACTTAGGCCATATCATTGGGTCCGGCAGCCATCGGACCGATCCGGAAAAAGTGGAGGCCATCCGTAAGTTAGCTGTGCCTCAAACCAAGAAGCAACTAAAAAGTGTTTTAGGCTTGTGCAATTACTATAGAGATTATATACCAAAATATGCTGAAACAGCATATCCCCTCACTGAACTGACAAAGAAGGACAGTCCAGAGAATTTGTGCTGGTCAGTAGAGCATGACCAGGCGTTCAACGCGTTAAAAAGAGGTCTCATCGAAGCGCCCAGTCTGCATACTCCTATTATCGGGTTACCTTTCATCATAGAGTGTGATGCATCTGCAGTCGGCATCGGAGCCTGTTTATCGCAGAGAAGAGATGGAGTAGTGTATCCAGTAAGTTACGCCAGTCAAAAACTCACCAAAACTCAACAGGCATGGCCAACAATTGAAAGGGAGGCCTATGCAGTGATCTGGAGTTTGAAAAAATTTGAAACGTGGATTTTCGGCTCACCTGTGGAACTTATTACGGACCATAATCCATTAACTTTTATCACCAAAAATGCCCCTCAATCTTCAAAGCTGCAGCGATGGGCATTAGCCTTACAGAAGTATGACATTAAGATTTCGCACCGCCCGGGTGCCAAACTAATTAATGCTGATGCATTATCACGCTTGGACACTGTGTAAGACATTCAACAACTTCTGAAGATCCCAGTGTTTGAACATTCCTTGAACAATATACTTTTTTTTCTTTCAGCAACTCTTAATGTCCTGTTTAATGTTTACTAAGTTTTGTATATTACCTTTTGTTAATTGTATGTTATATTGTGTATATGAAGTATTAATTTAATTCTATTTTATATTAGCAGATAGGAAGAATACCGGAAGATGTGCCTTCTCCGGATACGGTTGTATTTGTGGTGTTATTTTTTATATATACATATTATAATTTGGGAAATCATTGTTAAATAGTGTAACATCATCAGTCGAATTTCAGATTTAAAATAAGTGTGTACCATATTTTCAATCTTGCGTGGGGGGTGTGATGACTGATGATGTGTTTTTTTTTGTTTTATTCATCGGCGCCCGCTCTTGAGTCACATGACCAGCGGACGAGTGTGTGTGGAGAGGAAGGGGTTACGAACGCAGAGAGAGAGAGGTGTGTGCGGAGGTAAGAGGTAAGACCTGCGAATGTTGAATGCAGGTTAAAAGGAATTTATTTTTTAAAAACATTATCCGGGAAAAGCGGAATATGTATGTGCTACGGGACGGCGCGGATCTGTTGCAGAAAGAAGCGTAGTTAGAAGTTATTTATATATTTAATTGTGTGTGTTCAAGTCTTGCTGTGTTAGTCCATCTTGTGTGTTCCATCTGTCAAATAAACTTTTGTGTTTTTTTTGTCAAGCCGGCTTCTTTGGATTATTTCAACATAAACGGGTGTTCCGTAGAATTCATGAAGAAAATAGGAAGAGCGTATATCACAGTCATAATTAAACCAACAGCACTCAGAATTATCTGTAGTACTATCTAATTGAGAGAATGATGCCATATTTAGTAAGAAGATTAAACCAGGTGAAGGACGTAGGATTCCGCGGAAAAAAATCAATTCCAAACAGTAGCTTCGATCAATATGCTTCTTCATACGACAGTTCGATCAACCCGTTTCACTGAAGTATATGATGTGAATCCTTTCGAAGTCGGATAACTATTTGTAGTGCCTCGAATGTGTCTTAAAAGCATCTTTTTTTTTCAAATCTCTTGTACTAACAATGATAGTCCAGTCCTAATCCGTCTGTGAGTACGAGTACCGACTTTCATAAATTATTCCAATTGAACAAATTATTTGCGACAAGGCGGAAGCACAGATAACACTAGTTTACAAAATTAAAATTTTTGTTTGTTGCCGTGAATTCTATGGTTGATAATGTTCACTTATGACTTGTTTTTGTCAAATCTAACCGAAAAATCTTTTGAGCAGCTCAAGTTACTTTGTTTTTTATTTTTATTATTTAAGCATATATATTAATCGATAACAGGCGTATTTTACTGTTTTAAGATTAGTTTCTGAAGTTTTTGAATCATGAGTATTTCAAGAATACGTTGTTTAAACAATTCAGATCATTTTTGTTACATATGGAGCGAATATGTGTTTAACAATTGTAGAAAAGCCATATCAGAGTTGGTAGAAAGTACCTATTTTGAGTATTTTGGGATGCTCTTGGATAAAAATGAGAAGTCTTGGACTCCCAATTGTGTTTGTAAATTGTGTGGGGAATATTTAAGATACGTGCCTTTAAATTTGGAACACCGACTATTTGGCGAGAACCACGAAATCATCTCGAAGACAGTTATTTTTGTAGCGTGAATGTAAACGATTTAAACACTAAAAATCGAGCTACGTGGCAGTACCCAAGTACTAGTTGTGTTCAACGTCCAGTGCAGCGTTTACCTGACTCTTCAGAGTATAAAAATATATCTGAACCATTAGAACAAGATATTGAAGGACCAATCTCATCACAAAATGTTGCCGATTTTGGAGGTATGTCAAATGAGCCAAAACGTTTTTCCCAAAATGAGTTAGATGATCTTGTAAGAGATTTAAATCTTTCTAAACAAGCTTCAGAATTGTTAACATCAAGACTAAAAGAAAAAAGTTGCTTTCCTCAGATATTAAAATAAGTTTTTCGGAAATAAAAAATCTGAAAATTACATTGAACTTGTAGAAGACTTTCTGCTACAATTAAAAAATATTGGGTGCAATATGGGCATAAAACTCCACTTCCTAAGTAGACATCTGGACAGATTTTCGGAAAATTTAGGAGATGTGAGCGAAGAGCAGGGAGAGAGTATGCATCAGGGCTTACGCGTCATGGAAGAGTTCTATCAGGGTTTCTGGGATACGAATATGATATCTGACTACTGTTGGTCTCTGATACGTCATTTTCCAAAGTCTACACATCAGAGAAGAGCATTAAAACGAAGTTTTTTAGAACTTAATGATTAATTATTTTTTTAGTAAAGTTTTTCTTAGGAAATAATGTTTTTTTCTCCTTAATACCTACATAGCTAAAACTCAGAAACTAGAGCTGATTAAAATATACTAATTATATTTTTGAAAATAGCACATCATATGTAGTCAGCAACAGCTAAAATTTTTTCGGCAACAGATGTACTGTAAACTAGTGTAATCACCTCATCGAGTTCATGGCTGAAATTTCAAAATCAGTTAAGACACTGATTCGCATATTAAAACGCAATATCGGTCTCCCAAGTTATAACTTGAGAAAAAACCCCTAAAATCCCGATTTTATCGGTTGACTCATAGATTTACCATTGTGTTTTCCTACTGCCAGTCGCCCATGCTTCCATATCTTTAGAGTGCAGGAATACACAATGGTAAACCTGAGAGTCAACGGCTAAAATTGGATTTTCAGGTGTTTTACACCAAGATACCATCGACTCTCGTCAATTCGAAATCGGATAATTCGAATATTCGCTTAATTCGAACTAAGCATGAAGTCACGAAATTTTCAATGGCAGAATAACGTTAAAAATTTTCATTAATTCGAACTCATTTTCTTTTGACTTCGTTTAATTCGAACTAACAAGAATTCCGATTTTTCATTTTTCTTTTCTTTCTCACGGATTCAGATCAGTTGAATAACTTTCTTTCTTTGATTTTTGTGAAAATTGTTCCGGACGAGTATACATATAATCCAATGCATTTGATATCCACTTTCTTAGAGCCCCGTCTGTCCATCAGTGACGCTTTGAATTTTTCTGCCATTGTGCTCGCTTCTAATCTTTTAATTAGTTTATGTATTTATACATTCTAATTTAATATTTAGTCATAGTCTAATGATAACAGATGAAATAAATTTAAAAAACACTATAACATTAATTCCTTTGCAATATGCCATATTAAGCATGTTTTCATTTCATATTTTCTACAATTCGAACTTCGGATAATTCGAACATTTCTTGTGGTCCCGACGAGTTCGAATTAACGAGAGCCGACTGTATGTCTTGGCAGGCCGATTCATTTTAATATGTTAATCGAATTTTAACTGATTCTGGAATTTCAGTCGTGAATTCGATGAGGTGATTGTCTGTGTTTCCGACTCTCGGTCTATTAATCCTTTACATAACTACTTACATTAAGTCCCATCAATATGCAAAGTTTCATAGCTGTATCTCAAATTTTTTTAGGGTGTATATATGTTTTTTGTAATAAAATGCATATTAATAAAACAAAGAGGTTTATCTGTTTGTGTTCGCTTTCATACTGTGGTAGATTTGATCAGCATTGCGAGATTGGACATAAATGTACTCTAAAGTGTACTAAGAACCTCTTAAAGAATTTTTTTATCATATTAGTTTGTTTTTTAACTTTCTGGATTTTTTACTATACCTTTACTGTGGATAATTTCTTTCACTATTCGCATCTTTGTTTCTAAATATCGCATAATTTCAGTTTTTAAAGCGCAATATAGAACAATAAATGCGCTTTCAGCAAAAGTGAAAAACAAAACTATAATCAGTTTATAGATTTTTAATCATTAATTTTTTTTAATGTATTAAAAGTTTTTTAAATATGTAATTTTTTACTTTTGATTCAATAATTTTTAAACTGTAAGCGTTTATTTTGTTTAACTCCATTTTGATTCTTTTCACAACGCTAGACACTAATAATGACTATGCGCAAAGTTTTGCGTTGCATTTTAAGACTTTATTCATACAGAATTAGAATTTCATAGAAATTAAAATCTCAGAATCCGCAGCAAAGGAACGATTTTACCGATTTCATTTTTTACAAAACTTGATGGCGAAGAATCATGAATACGTAAGATTTTGTGGTTTGATGACTCAGATATTAAGCATATATTGTAAGAGTTTTTCCTATTTTATAATAAATCTATTTTCATAAAAATCAAACGTTGTAAAAAGATTTATCGAACAAACGCCACCTATCGTTAAAATATTAAATTATATATATATATATATATATATATATAATTATATCGGAAAAGAGTTATGCAATGTTATGTTAATTATATGCAAATAGAGTTTATGCTAAATCGGAAAAGAGTTATGCAATTATATATATATATATATATATATATATATCATCATCATCATCATCATCAACCGTTTTCGATCCACTGCTGGATGTAGGTCTCCCCCAGATTTTTCCAATGTTTTCTGTCTAATGCTTTCGTCATCCAATTTACACCAGCCACTTTTCTAATTTCGTCTCTCCATCTTACTTGTGGTCGTCTTCTTGGTCGTTTTACATCTCTAGGATACCACTGTAGTATATTTGTGCTCCATCTATTGTCTTGTCTTCTTGCAATGTGCCCAGCCCATTTCCATTTTAGCTGCTTGATTCTTTCAAGGATCTCAAAAACTTTTGTTTGATTTCTTATCCAGGTTATCCTCTTTCTGTCTCTTCTAGTTATGCCTAGCATACATCTTTCCATGCTTCTCTGTGCTGTTTGTAATCTTTGTATCATCCGTTTTGTTAGTGTCCATGTTTCTGCTCCGTAGGTTAATGCAGGTAAAATACATTGATTAAAAACTTTTCTTTTCAAACAAAGAGGCATATTACTCTTCAGAATAATACTGTTCTTCCCGAAAGCACTCCACCCATTTCTTATTCTTCTATTGATTTCATTCATGATACTATTATCCGATGATATTTCCTGTCCTAGGTACACATAACTTTGCACTTCTTTAATCTCAGTGTTCTTGTAGACAATTTTCTTTTTTGATGTAAATGAATTAAACATCAACTTAGTCTTTTCTAAATTTATTTTTAATCCCACATTGATGCTAGCTTCTGCAAGATCTTTTAGCATAATTTCCAATTCTTCAGGACTGTTACTGAAAATTACAATGTCGTCAGCGAAGCGGAGATGACTTAAAAATTCTCCATTTATTCTAATCCCTTTGTTTTCCCAATCCAGCTTCTTGAAGATATTTTCTAAGACAGCATTAAAAAGCTTGGGTGAAATGGTGTCTCCTTGTCTTACTCCTCTTCCGAGCTTGATCTTCGCTTTTCCTTTATCTAAACGGATGGTTGCTGTTGCTTTCTTGTAAATCTTCTTTATGATATTGATGTAAGGTTTGTCTATACCAATGTCCTCCAGAGAATCTACTACTGCTGATGTGTAGACGGAATCAAAAGCTTTTTCGTAATCAATAAAGGCAAGGCAGAGAGGTAAATTATATTCTTTATGCTTTTCTATGAGTTCCCTTACTGTTTGGATATGATCCATTGTGCTGAATCCACTTCGGAATCCTGCTTGTTCTCTAGGTTGAGCCGAGTCCAGAGCTGATTCAAGTCTTGTCGTTAAAACTTTGGTGAAAATTTTATAAATCACGGACAATAAGCTGATCGGACGGTAATTTTTAATGTTTTCCTTCTCTCCTTTCTTGTAAAGTAGTATCATCACAGCATTATTCCAATCTTCTGGTACATCTGACTTTTTGAGACATTTGGAAAACAGTAAGGATAGCCTTTTTGCAAATTCTTCTCCTGCTTCTTTGATAAGGTCAATTGTAATTCCATCTTCTCCAGGGCATTTACCTTTTTTCATAAATCGAATAGCTTGTAAAACTTCATCTGTCATCACTGGGATTATCTCTTCAGTTTCTGTTAAGATTTCTCGTTGATCGTGTACGTTGATTTCCATTTCCCTCTGATCTTCACATTTATATAGATCATTATAGAATTTCTCAACAATGTGTACTATTTCGTTGCTGATTTTGGTGATTGTTCCATCTGCTCTCTTCAGTGCAAAAATGCCTTTTCTTCCAACACATAACTTGCGCTTAGCTGATTTTAAACTTTTGTTATCTTCCAGAACTTTTTTAACAAGATCACAGTTAAATTTTCTAATATCTTCTGTAACGCATTTTCTTACTGTTTTACATAATTCAGCATATTCAATTCTTGATTTAGGATCATTTTTCTTCATTTTAAATTCTCTGCGTTTTTTCATCAATCTTCTTGTTTCTTCTGTTATTTTCTTTGTTTGTTTTACTTGTGCATCACCGGCTATCTTCTTAGCAATTTCTTGTAGAGTATCGGTTAGCTTCTTGTTCACTATTGTAACATCTTGCTCTTCTTCTAAAGTTGATTGAAGTACTTGGAAACGGTTTTGAAGTTCCAAATGAAATTCTTCTTTATGTTTCTGGAGGTTTATAATATCGATTGATTTCTTTGAGTGTAGCAAAAGCTTCATTCTTTCCACTTTAGTATTTAACAGCAGTTTGCATCTAACCAATCTGTGATCGCTTCCTGTATTGAAGTTATTGAGAACGCTGCAGTCCTGAATAAGATACTTTTTGTTGGTCAAGATGTAGTCGATTTCACTTGTTGAGCCATTTGCACAACGCCATGTCCATTTTCTTTGTGGCTTTTTCTTGAAAAATGAATTCATGATATACATCTGTTCACATTCTGCAAACTCAATCAATCTGTTTCCTCTTTCATCTCGCATACCATATCCATGATTTCCTACAGATAATTCACCTTTCTTCTTCTCTCCAATTGTAGCATTCCAGTCTCCCATTATTAATTTTATGTAGCAATTTCCCTTTTGATGCATTGAAGCTACTTCTTCATAAAAATCTTCAATTTCTTCATCAGAATAACTTATTGTTGGTGCATAAACTTGGGTAATTTGCAGCTTGTATCTTTTGGACACTTGTATTACTAATCTTGCAACTCTATCTGATGCACTATCATATTCTACAATGTGATTCTTCCACCTTTTATGAATCAGAAATCCTACACCACTTGTTCTTCCATCTTCTGTACCTCTGTAGTATAAAACATGTCCGCTGGCAAGATCAATCTTTTCTTCGCCTTTTCTTCTTACTTCACATAATCCTAAAATGTCCCAGTTGATCTTATCTAACTCTTCTTCAAGTTCCTGTAAACGGTTTTCAGAAGATAGGGATCGTCCATTGTACGTAGCCAAGGTCATCAACTTATGGCAGCCAAGCCGAGCCCGGTGATTCTTAGCACCCTCTGTCTTCATGTCTGTCTGATCGCTGCCGTAACCAGGAACATGCAGACTACCGGGAACTGAGGGCCGTGATTTGTTTTGTGAATTCATGGTAAAATAAGGGGGGTTGTGGCCAAATCCCTCCACGCTGGCCAAGCGGGTTGGAGGAAGCCCTTCCGCGTTCGTTCCCCTTGCACTAGACAAGAGTACTAACAGGCTGTACCGATGGAAGGTGCGGATTGGACATTAAGTCTCTGCTCCCAGTCGATTCCTTTAAGTCCTCCTAGAAGGCAATTGAAGGGTCTTCTCCTGGTTGATAAGCAGAGGCTATTAAACAGCCCTATATATATATATATATATATATATATATATATATATATATATATATATATATATATATATATATATATAATTGCATAACTCTTTTTCGCATATTCTGAAACAGCATGCATACAAAATCTTTTATAAATATTCCTAGTAATTTTGATTGTAAAGAAATTCAAACACGTGCATTTCAATTACGATCACTCTGTATATAGGAGTTCTAGAACGGAGAGACAGGGAAGAAAATTATCAGCAAAATGGTAGTTGGACTAGCAATCCTACAAAGCCTTATAAGAGTTTTAGATTTGATAGGCAAGGAAGAGACAGTGTCGCAATCAAAGCACATAAAATTCACTTATTGAAATAGGAAATAAAGGAACATTTTTCAGGAGAAATTTCAAGAAAGATTCGGGGGAAAATAGGAATTCTAAAAAGAAAGAAATTAAAAAAAAAAAATACTACGAAGTTAAATTAATAAATTTTCAAAAAAACGATTACACAACAAAAAGAAGACTGTTTTAATAAACAAGTGTTAAATAGAAAGGTTTTAAAAGAAAATTAAATATTTTTATAACAAATATATTTATTTAAACAACGACTTTTTTTTGCAGGAAATGCATTCAAACTTGCATGTTCGGGTATACATTCAGCGAAGGACGTCATCGAGTAATGGTTTGCGACCATAACACGAATCAGTGGACACCCAATCCAGTATTTGAAAGTTGCGAACGTAAGTAAATTTTCTTCTTTTAAAAGAAACAAAAGAAGGCGACTTAAATGATCATAAATTGGGCGACTCTTACTTTTTACCCCAGTGGTTATAGGGTTGAATTCGGAATTAATCAGCGGAAAGCTGGAAATTGTTTCAATCCCTTCAGTTTAATCTAAAATGAATATGCTATGTTTTCCCCCCTCGTACTAGGTGAGTGTTAGGAAATATGCATAAGTTTATAATTTAAAAAATCACGTTTTTTGTTAAATATCATAACACTATCTCAAAATCACTAACTCTATCGAAAACATTGTCAATACAAATGGTTGTGGAACTTACAATTTTGAATAAAATGAGTACCTGCATTAATATTTTTGTTCAAAATTATGGTCGCAATTCTATTTCAAAATTTTGTCTTAATCGCTAATCAAGAACTTGAAACTAGGAGACACCAATTTATTTGAACAATAATACTTTAAAACAAATAAAATATTTTTGTTTAACATTAAAGTCGCAATTCTATTGTGTTGTTCAAGTAATTAAAAAGAAAAACGTGTTTTTCAATTATAAAAATGTACATAATTCCTAACGTTCACCTAGTACGGGGGAGACAACATAGGATATTCATTTTAAACATAAACTGAAAGTATTAAAATAGTTTCCAATTTTCTCCAAATTAATTCTGACTTAAACCCCCTGACCACGGGGCAAAAACTTTGAAGTAGAATTACGACCTAAATATTCAACAAAAGTATTAAGTGTAGGTACTCATTTTAATCGGAATTCTTTATTTAATTTAAACAGCAGTAAACAAGCAATGTTTAGTGAAACGGGACTTTAACTCATGATTTGCGACATTCTAAGATATTAACTTAACCATTCAGCTATTATAACACAAGACAAGTTTTAAAGTACGATATTTATTGTATTCACGCAAGTACATATATTTTTGTGTAACATTCTTTTCTTCCACAGATTTCTGCGTAACATTGTTAGACATAATCATGGGTAATATTTTGTTCATAATAGAAAATTATCGTAAATGTCGCATTCACTTGACATTAAACACGTTACACATGCTTGTTATGTCATCAAGTGATTTTTAATTCGACGTTTTATTTGTATTTTTATTAATATTTTACTAATTTATTTATTTATTTTTTTATTTTTTTTTGTTTTTTGTTATTTAAAATAAAAATTATGCTAATTTGTATAATTTACGAATATTTTGGCGATTTATATAATTTGTCGAAATGGGTCGATGGGATAATTAAGAAGTACTCTCTTCCATAATAAAGCATTCTATATATATTAAAAATATTTAAATATGCGTTTAAATTTTATTTTGGAATAGCAATAAATTTAATTAAATTGTTTACACGTGTTTTATTTTCATATTTTACATTATGCATATCTATGATGAATAACTATTGCGGTGGGCCTCAACGATTAGTTTTTGTGTGTTTATTGGCTTAATTGAAGTGTGTAATTTGTTATTTCTTCAAGTACTTAAACCAGTGGGCAAATGGTAGAAAATGTTACAGAAGAGGTAAATACTCGAATTGTTGTGTTAATGTAATTTACAAATTTTGCTTATTACACGTTTTGCTTATTACTGCATTGCTGCCAAATCTTCCGTTTTTTTATACCACAAAAATTTAGTAAAAATTTTTGCCATACTTAATCGGTTGATTATAGAGATTTAAAAAGGAAAAAATTTCTATAAAATTTTTCTGATACAAAAAGATGTTGGCAGCTATGCTTCTGTGTAATATTCTGATCTTACGTATATATCTGTATCATATTCTTACACATATTTCGGTGTAATATGCAAAACACACATATGTTTGTGTAATAAAAAAAAATTGTAAGTTACATTAACACACCAATTCGGATATTCACCTTTTCTATTACATTTCCTACCATTTGCACGCTGGTTTAAGTACTTGAAGAAATAACAAATTACACATTTCAATTTAAGCCAATAAACACACACAAAAACGAGTCGTTGGGGGCCACCGTAATACACATTCATCATAGATATGCATAATATAAAATATGAAAATAAAACACGTGTAAACTATTTATAAAAATCATTGCAATTCCAAAATAAAATTTAAACGCATATTTAAATATTTTTAATATGTAGTAATGCTTTATTATGAAATGAGGTATTGCTTAAATATCCCATCGATCCATTTCGACAAATTATATCAATCGCCAAAATATTCGTAAATTATACAAATTAACATAATTTTTATTTTAAATAACGAAAAAATAAATAAATTAGTAAAATATTAATAAAAATACAAATAAAATGTCGAATTAAAAATCACTTGATGATGTAAAAAACATGTGTAATGTGTTTAATGTCAAGTGAATGTGATATTTACGATAATTCATTACTGGCATTTAATCTTATAGTTTAGCGATAGTTTTTTGGTCTATAGATTAAGTAATTAGTACCGAATTGCGTAAAAGAAATATCGTTATAACTCCAAAAATGATAATCATATTAATTAACAGTTTACTACGTCGGATGAAGCATCTCTTTTCCAGTTAAAATATATATTTGAATTGAAATTTGAATGAAATACAGGATCATGAAAAACCGAAGAGTGTGGAAAACAGGATTACAGATATCTTGGCAACTAATTATCCGATCGACTTCATTCTTCATGCAAAATTTATGTCTTTTTATTTATTTATTGTCTTTTACATTAAATACTTAAAATAAACAATTTCGAAAATTTTTACGTACCTTTCATCAGAATGATTATTTCGAGACTCCGAAAAAAATAGTTCTTGATAATCGAAATTACTGACAATAAATATGCTTCTTCCTATTATTACATACTAAATACACACCAGATTTCAAGTTTCTACCTCATGTTGTTCAGGAGATTGTGCGTTTACAGACAGACACACAAAGAGACGGCATTTTTTTTTTCTAAAAATATGTTTTTCTGAATTTCCAGTGTGTAAAACGTGTAAATCCATCAAAAAAATTTTTTCGATTTTCAAAACGATTGCAAGATTTACTCTATGCTACGTATGATGGGTAAATAACAGGTAAAATTTAATGACAAGAATGGAAATTTTATATGAAATGACATTTTACAAATTTAAACAATTACGTATGTAAAAGTGATTAATGTAACATTTATCTTTTAGTGACCGACGTTTCGTCGAATTTCATGTCAAAAATTGACTTCGTCCTCATTTTGTTTTTAGCTTTTATAGATTGTGGCGTGACTTTAAGTTCGGGAGGAAAAATCAAATGCAAAACTCACTTCATGGACAAAGGAACAATCTGTGAAATATCCTGTCATCATTACGAAGATAAATCCGCCATTCCGCCAAAATTCTATGGTTGCAATATGGATGGAAGCTGGACCCCAGAGTTACCCTTTTGTGCTCGAGCTGGTTCGGGTAAATATTCGGCATATTTTTATTCTATATCCCTTAACATCTTGAGAGACAAGCAATATTAAATTCTCACCGAAAAAATCGAAAAATTTTGTTTTAAATATGAAAAGACAGTTGTCAACATTTCACCACCAAAATTTAAAATATAAAATTTCGTTAAAAGTTTCTGGTGAGAATTTCGTTTAAATTAGGTTGGGATAAAATATATCTCCCCGCTCGTCAAGGGGTTAAGGAATGTATGTACCTTTGGGACACTTTTTATGAAAAGTATGGAGTTTTTATTAAACACATATGTCTTTAGTGAAAACATGCAATAAATCCATAAATTCAAATAATTTTTTAACAGAATTTTAATAAATTTTTCAAATTTAGGCAATATTTAGTCAAATTATAGCCAAACCTTCTATAACAAAATCTATTCAATATATTTCAACACTTTTAGCAACAATATACAGTAAAACCTCCGTAACGGACACTCCCGAATAGCGGACACCTCTATTTAACGGACAGTTTTCCAATCCCCACTCCCAAAACTTAAATTTTTGTATGTTTAACCTCTGAATAACGGACATTCCGAATAGCGGACACTTTATTCGGCGATAAAGGATGAAAAAAGTATTTTTTTAAACAGAAAAAAATGAAAAAAGGTAAAAAAGCCTCTGAATTTATCAGGACAACGTGTCACAAATTTTGTGATCACAGTCAAATGTAAGATTTTTTAAATGTAGATAAAGAGCTGGGGAAAATTCCCCCTCCCCCCTAACGTTCAGTGCTAAATTCAGGGGGTTTCCCGGGAGAAATAATCTCCCAGACTATTGAAACGTCATCCAAGACCATTTTGAGATTTTGTGCTTTTAAAGATCAAAAAATGCAATCCCTCTCTCCTCGCAACCTAGAACTCTACAATGAACTCTACAATGTCCAATAACATCACACAGAAAAACAAATTACAAGTAATCGCAACCAAAAATAAACTTTTGTAACAGATTTTTTTCACAATAATATAATAAACAGTAGATAAAAGGGAGCACAATTTTATTTCAATTTTATTGCTTAAAATAATTTTATTTTCTGATTAATTATATACTAGAGGTTTTAATCATACAAAATTAAATTAATGAAACATTAAGCATTTCTTAGCGGTTTTTGAATCTCTGAGGTTTTCCCAATAGCGGACACCTCCGAATAGCGGACAATTTTTGCGTTTCCGAGGTGTCCGTTATTTAGAGGTTTTACTGTATTAGCAAACCACTTATGTTATGAAACTAAAGATTTGTAATGCCTCTTAAATATACTAGTATATATATATCATATTTTGTACACAAAATATGACTTTTCTTTAAACAAGGTTTGTTTAAAAAAAAAAAAAAAAAAAAAAAAAAAAAAGCTCTTCAATTAATATCGGCACACTTAAAAGTCGTATTTTGCTTCATAACATACCATATATGAGCAGAACCTTTGACTATATTTTATTTCAATAACTTGAAAACTTTTTTAGAAATGTTCTTTTAAACGCAAACAATGAAAAACGCAGTTTTCCAGAAAACGCAAGTTAAGATTTTAATATAGCACAAAACTTATGCACAAGGGTTTATATTTTAGGCTATAACTTAGCTTATATCTATCGCATAACCAAAAGTAAGGCATTTTTGGAATCCTTAATATTTTGACTTTAATTTAAATTAATAAAAATACAAACTAATTTTTTCACAGAAACGGTGATTTGAGGGTAGGCAGATACATTAAGGCCCCGCTACACTGAAATTCCCTATCTCGAAATCCCATGTTACCCTATACAGGGTGTCCCCTCTCAACGGTGGCCAGTGGCTAATTTCTAAACCGTTGGTCATAGACATATAGTTCCAATTGCAAAAATGCTTTAAAAAAGGCAAAGAATTGTTTTTTAAGCGATTTCTGTCAAAAAAATGTTTTATTAAAAAATTACGAAAATTAAATTTTTATACGGTCCCCCGGTCCTATAAGTGATATTTAGTAAAAATTTTTCAACACTCTAGCAAGTAATATAGAAAAGGTCCCATTCATGTAACATTAAAATTGACCGAGTTATGAAACTTTAAATTTCATGACTTAAACCACTTTTCTATAGCTGAAAACGGATGAGTTCGACACAGCTTTAAGGGAACGTACACTAAGTGCTTAAAGTATTATAAAGGGAATCGATTTCGAACGCTGTTCAAAGGGTACTTCCTAAACTATTTGTCACAGACATATAGTTCCAATTACAAAATGTTTTAAATGAGCGATATAACTGAAGGCGCTGTCCCCGTATAAATTTTACGGCAGTGTTAATTATAATTAATTAACTTCTAGATTAGTTATTAAAATAATTGAAGACATGAATTTCAAAATTCTCTTTATTGAAACAATCAAATTTTGGGAAATAGCGAAAAAACTTTAAATGCATCTATTGGTTTTCATTATAAATTTTGAGATTCCATTGTTACAATAGTGGAGGTTTGTATAGACTGACAGAGAAATCAAAAAGCGATATGTCGAGTTTTGAAATTCATATCCTCAATTGTATTTTTACGTATGTTTTATTTTGTAAGCAAATTAAGCTGATTTTTTTCGTGATTTTATTTTAAAAAGGTATGTTATTTTGATAAGCTTTTATTTTATTCATAGTTTTCGTATGTAAATTTTCCTAGATCAAAACTTACATTCAAATTTTAACTCACTTCCAAATATCTGATTGAGGTTCAATTCCCATACTTATTTAAACCCGATGACAATGTAAAATTAATACGATTTTAGGTGCGTTTCATTTATTTATTTTATAGGACTACATCAAATTCTATTAGGTTGAGTAATCTAATAGAGCTTTAAATATGTATCATTTTGTAACGATTTGTGACTGTTGCTTTTCATAGTTTAATTTAACAAAATTTCTGTTATTTTTTTACTTATATTTTTAGAACAAATTGTATATTTTACTTTAACATGTAAATGTCAACATAAATTCAGAAACAACATTGTAAAAATTTTTTTTACTCTCAATGTTTAAAGTTAAAATTTCTATCTGATGTTTATTTTTATTTCCAGTAAATTTGTGACTGACCCCTATTTTGCAGCAAAAAATATGCTTCAACTTTGAACAGCTATAACTCGGTCAATTTTGATCGCAGAGGAATGGGACTTTTTTTGTCTTACTTGTTAGAGTATTGGTAAAAATTTTCTAAATATCACTTATAGGACCGGGGGACCGTATAAAAATTAATTTTCGTAATTTTTAGCAAAACATTTTTTTTGACCTAAATTGCTTAAAAAATAATTCTTTACCTTTTTTAAAGCATTTTTGCAATTGGAACTATATGTCTATGACCAACGGTTTAGAAATTAGCCATTGGCCACCGTTGAGAGGGGACACCCTGTATAGGGAACCTGAAAGCGCGATTATTTATTATCTAATATAAGTATTAAAATACAATTTTCACCATTAGAAATTAGACATCAGATGCCGATGATGTGCTTTTCTAAAAATTATCTCCCTAAATTTTAAGTGCATAAAAAATCCCTATAAACTTTGAAATTTCCATTTTTTTAAATTTTATTACTTTCAAATTTTTTATACATATTCTATACTTGAAATTTCCGTAAACAACTTTTAACAAGTAAGAAATTGCACGTCAAGCATAGAAAATGAGGTGCGTTCGTACTATAATGAAGTTTTAAAAGTATGTAGATCTTGGTATAATAGTAAACAGCACTTCGTATGTAATATAGTTGTCGAAATCTTATATGCGTCACTGTAAACAGTATCTGCTTTTTTATTATACCGAAAGTAATTTGTAGTACACCCCAACAAGTACATCATTTTTGTAAAGTGTGAAACAGTTTAATATAATTAAAACGGACAGACTGAGCGATGATCATAGGTGCTACGTGTTAATATAATTACGAAAACACCTAAAAATATTCAGATCTTGGTGTAATAGTATACATATACAGTATTCGGATATAGTACAGTAGCCAGAATCTTTTGTGTGTCCCTGTAAATACCATCTGCTTTCTATTACTCTTCCTCATTTTTCGACGTTCGGAATGAATTCACAGATCAAATACGTTTTCTGTGAGTACGGAAATTATTTGTGAAAAAATGAGGATAACTTAGTGTATATTGACGAATTTTTCTGACAATGAACATATAACAATTTCATAAAATGTTAAGTAGTTTAATACAATTAAAATGCGTAATTAACAAGCAATGTTCTCCCTATACCATTATGCAATGGAATACTTTTGTATGGCTATGTAAATTAATAACAAATATTCTTTGTACCACACACTGTACAGAATATATTTTTTAGTATGTACTTCATAGATGCATATCAATTTTACTATGTTAGAAAGAGTGTAACATTACTGCAGACGCCCCTGTTGTACATCCCTGAGGCCAATTCTTGTCAAAGGTCATTTATCATTAAAGACCTCTATTATTCAAATAACTTTAGCTTGTAACTATCTTTAATAACTATTTTGTTTTAATTTTTATCTATCTCTTACTTTACTTTTTTATATTTATAAACTTTTTTCTGATACTTTTACAGGATTGGCGCTTGTTCCACCGCCTAGAAGATAGACTATGAAAACTTGGAAACCAGATGTTTCTTTTTAAGCTGATCACATTTTTCTATTCCTTTGTTTTTTTTTTCTCGTGAAGAGAAAAATGGTTTTGATTTACAAATACTACATGAACTAAGAATATCTAGAAGTATCCCTAGAATCATTATTTTCCCAAGAAATAAAAAAGAAAATAATTAAAGGTATAAAGATAATTATTAATCAATGGTACTCACTATGCCGCCATGTAATTCACCTCATGCGAAATCGCAAATTGAGAAGGTACTTGGTAGACCGGGACGCGGCAGCATAGACAATCACCTCATCGAGTTCACGGATGAAAATCTAGGATTAGTTAAATCTCGATTCGCATACCATAACGCAATTGTTTTGCCAAGTCATATCTTGGTTATAATATTTTCGTGGAAAACACCTAAAAATCTAATTTTAATGGTTGACTCGTAGGTTTACCATTGTGCTTTCCTGCACCCAAAAGTATGAAAAAGTGGAGGATTGGGAGCAGGAAAACAAAATGGTAAACCTATGAATCAACCGCTAAAATCGGGGTTTTATGCGTTTTTCACCAATATATGATTTGGCAGACCGATTGTGTTTTAATATGCATTTTGAGATTTAACTAATTTAACTGTGATTTTATTCTGTATTGTATTACACAGTCTGAATTTAAATATAAATTTTCATATTACTATTTGTCATTGATCACCAATACGATTAAAGATTATCTCAAAGATGACACAAATGGTTTTTCTTCTTTAGTAAATCTAGCGTGAAATATCGGTGCGTGGTAAATAAATCCATGTTCCGAATACGGTAAAGTTCGACTTAACTGATTAGAACTTTGGAACAAATAAAATTAACCCTCCGTAAGTCGCAACTCTTGGACTTCAATGTCCAAGAGAAGTCCAAAATCGTGATTAGCGATTAATTTATGCAATTGTAATGCTCTTAAAGTGATCAGTGACCTTCATTAGGGTATACTAAGAGAATATTTCAAATTTGAATGAAACAACCCTGATTTTTATTTTTCAAAGTAAGTAACCCTTCCCGCTCTAGTAACGCAGAAAAGCACAGAAATAATTGTACTGTATCTAGCAGCCCTGTTGCGATCGATGAAGGGTTAATTGATTTTACCAAATGTTGATTTGCTGTATTTAAATATTTTCATAAACATTCTGTAAATAAGTTAATATTACTTGACAGATAACTGCGCTTATACCTTTCTTATGTTTAAAACCAACAACCATTTTTATCAATTAAGAATTCCTTCATTTAAGCTTTCATTGTAAAAACAAAATTTCATTAAATTTTTTCTGGTGTCTTTTGCAAGTTTCGAATTAAAATATTAAGTGTGCCTAGAGTGGGCACAGTGTTCCGGAAAGGGTTATAAATATTGAAATTCAACCAAGATACCTCTATAAATTTCTCCCATAGGATTAGCTTAACTCCGGCTCAGCATTGACTTAAACAAAGAGTGAATGAAAAAGAGAATAAGAGGAAAACGTGTATGTTTATTGCCTTGACATGCTTCTTGCAACCAATGATGAGTATATAAAGGTTTATTTTTTTACATAAAAACTTCAATATATTCTTCTAATATTGTACAATACTTCATATATGAAATCTTGAAATTGTAAATTGACTTTGTGAACAATTTGTATATTGACATTTGACTGCTTAAACATAATCTCTGATCAATTTTCAGCAAGATTAAGAATCTTACAGAAATTTTAGCGAGTACCATTCATTTACAGATTCTTTCTTTTCATTTAATATTATGAATTATTTCAATATTTGTATTTTTTTTATGTAATGATGTAATATGAAAAATATGTTGAATCACAATGACAGATTAAATACATTTATGAATGAGTTTAGTTATTTGTATGGTTATTTTGAATTTCTATTCTGCCTCTTGCATTTACCTAAGTTATCTTATACATGGGTCCCTGCAAGGGAGAGGCTTAAGGAAGAGCAGCTATCCCTCATAGGTTTTCAATTTTAATTAGCTGAATTTTTTCCCCTCCCTCATGACTTTGGAAAAAAAAAAATATAGTCTTCTTAAGGATTTAAAATAAATGCACACTAACAACAAGAAGAAGAAGAAATAAAATTCATGCATCAAGCATAGATTGAGAAACAATTTCCAAAGCATTCAAAACACTATAACACAACTTCCCCATATAATAAGGTAAAAGATGGCAACATACGTTAACAATTTAGAAAATTTATAAGACATTTGAAAACCTAATTTCATCAATTACTATCTGTAATCAGAAAATGATCGGAATCGTTTGTGAAGTCCTGTACATGATGTAAAGATTGCTATACATACTATATACGACACAGTATGAACTTATGCAGTTTTGTACTCAATTTTTGAGATTTGTGTACACTATGTAATGTACAAAAAAGTATTTAAATTTAAAAACGAAACTACAAGTGAAAATGCACTTCCAGTAATTATAAAAATGAATATGAATTTAGCACAGCAACGAAGTCTTTTGTGTACCCTGTAAATGATCGATAAATGCTACTTACACCATATTCTACAGCAAGCATCTCCCTTCCTCTTAGACTCATCCAATGAAAACGCAAACTAAATCATGAAGATACCTTATCAGAATAATCCTATAATTTGAAAAAAAATTAATGAAATCTGATAAATCTGCATAAAAAACAATTTATCGAAATTAAGGGTGGGGGATTAGCTCCCATTCCTCTCTATATACTTATCCAATAAACTGCCAAAACTAATCATGGTGGCGCCCTCATCAGAATGATCCTATGTCTAAAATTTGAACAAAAACTGATAATTCTGCATGAAAAACTCATTTATATAGATCAAGGTGAGGGGCTTTAGCCCCTCATTCTGCATCTTTATACTTATACAATAAACACCTAATACTAACACAGAGGCATCTCATCAGAAGGATCTTATATCGAAATTTTGAACAAAAACTGATGATTCTGCATGAAAAACCCATTTATATAAATTAAGGGGAGGGGCATTAGCCCCCCGTTCCCCTCTTTATACTTATCCAATGAACAACACCTAATAGTAATCATGGAGGTGCCTCATCAGAATGATCTTATATCAAAATTTTGAACAAAAACTGATAATTCTGCATGAAAAACCCATTTGTATAAAATAAGGGGAGGGGCATTAGCCTCCATTCCCCCTCTTATACCTATCGAATGAACTCCAAAAATTAGGGAAAAGCCTCATCAGAATATACCTAAATTTCAAGTGAATCGGATATTATCATCATGAGTTATTGCGTTACGTACACACATGCATACAGAACGAGCGGGCACATAAGCTCTCAGGCTTTGATAGCCTGTGAGCTAAAAATTGGTAGCTGCTTATTTTAAACTATGTTTAACAACATTAAAAGTGGTTTGTGAATTTGGTTGGCCTGTGTTGTCTGTCTGTGCTCTAAATCTTGTAAATGCACTTAGATTAGCATAACAATTTTATGTTATTGAGGTTCACTATACAGTATAACGTTAAAATGGCATGTATAGTGATTTTCAAATTTTAATTGCTTAAAAGGCATACAGTCAGAGTCAACAGAGTGAAAAAGCGTCCAAGCCTAGAATCAAACCAGGGTCATTGACTATATGCATCAATGCTTTACCAATAAGCTAAATGGAAATGACTACATTGTATGCTGCAGTTTGCAGTCTTGACAACAGATAAGAATGAGAAGGGTTAGGTTTGGCTCTTCACCCATTTAGCAGAGTGGCAAAGCATTGACGCAGATAGTTAATGACCCTGGTTCGATTCCAGGATTGGATGTTTTTTCACTTTGTTGGTTGTATGCCTTTTTAAGCAATTAGAATTTGAAAATTATTAAATTTAAAGCATCATACATGACAAAAAACTTTTTAGAAACTGATATTTTTGGGAACTAATAAATTTAGGTTCACAAACAGAGATATGAAATTACCATTCTCCTTAAAAGACCAATTTATTAATTATTAACACTAACCTAAATTCATACAGCAAGAAATTTAAAGCTTTTAAACAAGTGAATGATAGATAAATTCTCAAAAACATTTTATTGTAAAGTATTTAAGTTCAATAAGTGTAAAAATTTCTCAACTTTATGATCACACTGTCTTGAAGGAATATTGCAAAATCAAATGAAAATAACATTTACTTTATGAAGAAATCAGCACAGATTTTGTCATTTATTGGTTTCAGCTATTAAGAAATGAAGCAAAAACAGTTTAGTTTAGTTTTAGTGAGAAAATTAATAAAGGTCCACATAAGTGTCCTCAGATAACAAAATGATAAAAATTAAATCCATTTATGGAGGGATCTTTCATTTTCTGTCTGTTGTCTTGTTTTAAAATGCCAGCCACTCTAGAATTTCAAACAGATACCTCAGGACATTTTTTAAGATAGGAACCAAACAAAATAATGCTCAGAATCCTTTTATCAAAATCAAACATTAAATTTAGGGAAAAAGAAAAGGAACAGGTAATTTAATTATGCTGCTGTAATGTTAAAAGCTCAACAGAATTTTGAAATAATTGTATTTAAAAATTAAGTAATTTATTTATACTTGCCTTTATTTAAAATAAAGGTAATTTTTTTTTTGTGTGTGTGTGTGTGTGTGTGTGTATAAATTATATTTAAAAATATATAACATACTCGAGAATTTTAGTGCAAAATTTTAGTAAAATTAAATGTTTTAGATGATAATACTGCTCTTCACTGTTAACAGACCATATGATGCTTAACCTTTATAAATAAATCCTTTATAAACTTTTTTTTTCCTTTATATCTATTAGATAATCTAACATTTCAGAACAAAAATTTCAAAACAGCCTTTTTTTTTTTTTTTTTTTCCAACACTCTATACAAAAAGCAATTTTTCTTTTTTGTGTGTGTGTGTGTGTGTGTGTGTGTGTGTGTGTGGGTGAGACAGTATCATACTTTTGTAAAGAAAAAAAATGTTTAGCTAATTTTGATATGTATGATTATTAGATGGTACTAATAACAAAATTGCCAATCAACTGGTACACCAGCAGACTATGTTGACACAGTAACATTGTCAAATGTATGGTATCTAACATTGGCATCTTGCATAGCAATCTTACATGGTAAAGTAAAATGTATGGTATTCCGATGCCCAATTACAGAAGAAGCCATTGTAGTTGAGATAATATCCATAATTTGGATACCAATCCTTTTTCTTTATAGCAGGATATGTGATATTACAGTAAAACCCCGATAATTCGGATTAATTGGGACTGGACCCAATCCGGATTATCCGGAGAATTAGAAAAAGATGAAATAAAATAAAACATACTTACAGAAAATCACGTTTATGTTAAACTTATTGAATATTTATCAATAATAAAAATGTTTACTTTGTATAATTCTACCAAAAAGATTTCAGAAAAAGTTTTTTCTTATTCTGAATACGACGATGAAATAAGTTAATATTATGGAAATTAACCAATTGCTTCTCAAACTTGAAAAAAAAAATGACCAAACCAATCCGGATTAACGGGGTCCGAATTTGCGGGGTTCTACTGTACTATAGCAACACACCTCATTGGTGTACCTTCTTGCTTGGCAGTTTCATTATTAGTACATTCTAATTTATCACTTATGCATTAAAATTAGTGGCACTAATGCTGGTTTCAAAAATAATATGTAGTAATACAAACTGTACATAATAAAATACAGAGAAAGGAAAACAAAATGAAAATAGAACACAGACTTAAATTGCAAACAAATTTTATTAATATAACACATCAGGAATATACAACTTTAAAACACAGCATTGATATTTAAGTACAAAATTAAGTTTATCACAGGCTAAAAAAAGATTTTATAAACTAAAAATTTTGCACAAAAATATCATTTGACCTAATTGACTAGTTTCTCAATAAAAGTACATAGCAAGGCATTTGTATGTTTTATACATTTAGAATAATTTTTTAAACAAAATATCAACCATACATTTAATGAGTAAAATACAAGTAGGATCTAGCTGTATTTACATTTAATGTAAACAGGCAGCTTCAGAGGATACAGAAAGAAAAAAAATGCTCTTTTGTTGAAACATTTTATTTTACAAGTTTAGTTGATTGTTATACAAACATTAACAGAAAATAAGAAGGCTGTTCTAAAAATAACAGAATAAAACAAAATACCTGTTAATTAACATTACTTGAATACAAAGAAAAATGTTTTAAATCAGATGTAAGTCTACCCTGTTGAGAATAAGGATGCTGTTCACCGATACTCTAATACAGAAGTTTCCAAACTATGTATCATGACCCACCAGTGGGTTATAATCAAATGTTAGGATCATGGAATAATCAATCATTTTTTTCAATTTGTATGGAGCATCTTGAGACTGGAAATAATATATTTCAAGCCTGATTATAGACTCTCTTGGTTTAAAATAAGGTTATAAATTGTGCTGACCTTTAAAGTGCATTTTTAGATGCACTAATAAATGCATTTTTTATGCATACTGAAAGTGAAAGTTTTTGTTTTATAATTACAGCAAATTTTTATAATACAGTTACCCACTTCTGTTTATCTATATATGCTTTGTTTATGTTTGTGACGTGTGAATACTGATTTCATAGATAATAGGCAAGATTTTCATGTAAATTTTATGAAAACTTAGTTTCTGTGCAATGGATTACACAAAAATCTACATACATACATTAGTTGAGTTATAAACGATTTTTAAACTTAACCCTTTCCGGCGCAGTGTGTCCAGTCTGGACACACCTAATTTTAATTCTAAATTTGCAAATGGCACCAATAATATTTTAATAAAATCTTGCTTTTACAATAAAAGCTTAAATTAAGGAGTTTTTCATTTCTTAAAAAGTCGTTTGTAAATTCCGGTGTCAGCCGAATTTTTTTCATTTTACTAATAGAATCTGTCCACACCGGTAAGGGTTAAGGTGGGTCATGTAACAATAAAGTTTGGGAACAACTGCTCTAATAGGTAACACAATAGTAACATTAGCTAGTAATACAATAGATACAAGATTGATTTATACGACATTTTGTTTTGAGTATAGTATCTCCAAGTTATGGTGTATTAATTAAAAATAATTTTGAACTCAATTTTAAATTACAAAACTTTTAAAAGTTTCTTTTATTAATATTTCCTTAATGAAAATTCAAACTTTTACAGTATAAAATTTTATATGACAAACAACTTTATTGAATGAATGCAACACTTAGTATTTTGACTTGATGCAAAGACCAAAGTTAGCTGATACAGAATTCATTTAATAGAAAGAAAAGATAACTCTTTATTTTAAGGTTGTTCTTAAATAAGAAACTTATTACTTTTATCTAAAAAAAATCTTTATCAACAGACTTATTTTAAAAAATTCAATTAGTAAAGTTGGAATTGCAAATACCTGATTTTTCTCTTTAATTTAAAAGTAAAACTACATATAGTTTAAAAAAAAAAAAAAAAAAAAAAAAAGCAAAACTGATCTTTTAAACAATAATTTTGTTTAACCCATTCATGCTGAATAACAAGTCAAATTTGAGGGTGTATTATTGTGTATTCTATTACAACAATGCGCAATGACAAGTAAGGGTTATGCCTTCCTTGCAATCATTTTTTTACAAGTCAATAGTGTGGCTAAATCTTTATGCTTTCTGGTTATTTCAAATAATGATCATTCTATTTAATTCAAAAATAACACTATTGTTTTATATAAATTCAGAATAACTTCATTTGTACTTTAGAATGGTTAAACATAAAAATAATTTTGAAATGTGTAGTAATAGTGTCAGAGATGAACTGATTTTATTTCAAAGACACACACACAGAAGGAAAAAAAAAAGGTGTTAGTATGTATAGCTTCAAAAGATTCTGATCCTAGCGATACAATAAAATAATTGAATCTTCAACGAGTGAAAAAACTTGATTAAACACAGTTCCTGACAACCAAGGCTGCAGAGTCGGTAGGAAAAATGAATAATTCCAACTCTGACTCCATGCTGAATGGTAAACTAGTGTTGCCTATTGGTTAAAATTTTGAGAAAATGCAAAAAAGAATAAATAAAGCAAAAGTTTCACTATTTTGGCATTAATTCTATCACCAAAACTTCTTAAAAAAAAAAAAAAAAAAAAAAAATTGTTAATTAATTTTATAATTTTGCATTCCACAAATCCGAAAAATTCAACTATCAAAATCTAAAGAAGAAAAAAAAGTAAAAATTTTACTATTTTGGGAAATGATTTAAATTCTGCAAATTCTGGGGAAAAAAAAAAAAAAAAAATGAAAAATTACACTTTTTGCTTAATTTTACATTTTTTTTTTTTTTTTTTAGTTGTGTGGATCTGATAAATCAGAAAATCAAAAGGAGATTTTTTCTGTATAAATATTTTTGTACTTATTTGAGGAAATAAAATATTTGCAAGGGAATTTAAAAATATTTATGATAATTTTTGGTTGCAACTATTACACTATTATATCTAAATATGGTAACATTGTGTTAATTACAATTCAAATTTGATAATGAAAATTTACAATGCAAAAGTACCTAATTAAATTCTATTACTGAAAAATAGCAAATAAATTGTTTAAACATAATATTGAAACATTTTGAAATATTCAGAAATTTTATTGAATCCTTTCTTTTTATTATTTTAAATCAATATATTTGCACTTTAATATTCTTGGAAAAATGCACATTCAACTACTTGAGCAATCTCTACTAACAAGGGAAATGTAAACATATGCTAAACAACCTATACCTACTAAATAGCAAAAATAAAATGCTCAATAGAGTTTGATACATATTTACATTTTTTACAAGCTTTGCCAAATTCTATGCTTAAATTTGATTACAATAATTCCTATTTTCTTGAGCATTATGTTTTATCAAAAACTATTACTAAGATAATTTAGAATAAATTACTCAAAAATAAAAATAATTTTGTTTTTTAAAAGTGTGATTTCCAACAAATGAAGTAGGTGAATTAATGATAATGAAGCTGCATTTTTTTTAATAAGAGTTTTTAATTATAGCAGATACATTAATATTGATAGAATTGTGTGTTATTAATATATTATTATAAAAATATTTATATACATCATAACATACAAATAAAAATTAGGAAAAAATAAATGAAGAAGAATGTTTTAATAGTTCATGAATAATTAAGGCATTCATAACCAAAGTGAATTGAGTCATTAAATCAATTTTATGATAATTCCTTAATTTACAGACAATTTATTTGGTACTATAATGTTTTGTGCATAAATGCAGATGAGAAAAAAAATTTTTTTTTTGAAAATTGAACTATATTCAATAAAGAATTTTCTTTATCATGATTATGGGCAAGAGAAAGTCCTGTCATCATGGAATCGAAAATTTTAAATTAATAGTAAAAAGTCATGCGATTAAAATAAACTAGGTTTAACATGCTGAAAATAAGTTAAATTAATTATTATTAAAAAGCTATAATGTTTTTCTGTCACCATGGATTTTGACCACTCTTAGAACATTTTATAGAAAATTTTATGCTTTTCAGAAGAAAAAAAAATGGTATGACAAATTGTATTGTGTCAGAAAAATCTGCCATAACTATTTTAAGGAGGCAGAGGAGGATAAAAATTCACATTTATTTTGTTTTAAATTTTTGCCAATGGCTACTTTATTTTGTATCTGAATGTTGGTCAAGGTTTCAGCTTTCCATGAAAACTGCAAATCATTGCAGCTTTTTAATGATAATTAATTTAATTAAACTTATTTTCAGCATAACAAACCTAGTCATACATAGCTTATTTTGTTCATATGACTTTTTAGAATTGTTTTACATAATTTTTTTCAATTCTGCAGTGACAGGACTTTTGATGTCACTGGCTCCTGGACTATATTGACAAAATCTTATACACAAGAGCTAATTCTTAATGCATTTAAAAATGGAATAGCTTTAATTTTACATCTAAACATCCCTAAATATTATTTTACAGACTTAAATTCTTTCATTTATTAATGCCTCAATTCTGAACAACATTTTTAGAACATATGAAGTGTAATAAAAATTTCTACTTAACTCACTGACCAATTAGCAAAAGGGCAAAATTGTACTATTGTCAGGGATGGTTGTGAGTTCATGAAGAAATACTTGACATTTTAGCAAGAAAACGTTTCTGTAGAAGAACAAGGGGGAAGGGGGGGGGGAAGAGAACATAATTTATTACAGGGAGATCGAATTACATAATATATAAATTTTAATTATGGTTACCAGTCATATGAAATTGGCATCATTATTTTAATCTTATTTAATGAATTGAACTATCAGAAAAACCAGAATTTTGGTACTATAAATTTTAAAAATACCTGAATTCAGGTATATAACTGGAACAAAATCACCCCTGTAATTTTTCTCCCCCCCCCCTTTTTTATGCTGAAAAATATGTATGTTCTGATAAGATATATAAAATTTAATTACATATAGGAATATAATCCTTGGGAGAGTTAAAATCACAACTTAAAGTTTTCAAATTTCATTATATCTGTTGAAGTATATTAATTTAAATAAAGCTTCAATAGTAATGAAACCTACAGCTTAGTGAATGGATATATAGTTTGTGGTGGTAAAAATAAAAAAAAATCTATACATAAAAAAAAAAAAAAAAAAAAAAAAAAGGGCAAAATTTCTATAAAGAAATTAAAATAAAAAAAATATGAGTGATATTTCTTTAATAACTTTTTTACTCAGTAGTTAAGTTTGACTTAATACATTTTGATTTTTTATTTCTTAATTTATGCTAATTATTTTTGAAATATCACATACACACACTTTACTTTTTAAAGAATTTGTCATATTTGAGAATATTTTTTGTTTATAAGAATATTTTTTAACATTACAGACTATGTGCTTTCCAAAAAACACTCAATTTTCAAACATAATGCAAGCATCCCATTCAATCTGTTTCTTTAACACAAATTTTTTAAAGAAAAACCTTTTTACATTTTCCTTACAAATTTTGTAGAAACCTAAGCACAAGATAATTAATTATACTTGCAAATGTTATAAAAACCTAGATTTAAAAAAAAAAAAACTACAAAAATATTTATATTAAAAAATCAGCCTGATACTATAAAATTAATAATCCCATAAAAAACATATGGGACAATAGATTAACAATTTTATTTAGTGAATAAAATTTCAGAAATTGTCAATTCAATAAGAAAAATTTTTTACTAAATAGAATTAGTTTAAAAGAAAACTTAATAAATAAAGCACTTTACTTAGAAATTTACTAATTGTATAATGCATACAAACATATACGTATATATATATATTTTTTTATATAGCATTATTATGGAGTTATACGAATTATAAATTTACTTTAAGTTGAAAATTTGTGCAAATTATAAAATCCAGTATTAATTGAATAACCAATAATAATTACCTGTACTGAAATCAATTGAAATTACATAGTAAAAATTGGAGATAAAATAGATATTTCAAGATATTTTATATCAGAATAAATATTTCACATATATGAAGAATTCCATATCTTGAAAAATGATTAAAAATCACATGATTGTAATAAATCATATATACAATCTACATAATTCAAATATAGTGGGAAACAGATGAAATAAGTCAATGAGATAAAATCACATTAAAATATGTAGAAAGAAAAAAAGGTTTACTCAATTTAAATTTTCATTTTAGACATACAAAATAATTTGCAGTTTTTTTTTTTTTTTTTTTTTTTTTTTTTTTTTTTCAGGGCTTGAAATTTAATTTTTCTGTGGATGGGAGTCTCTCTTCCAATATTTATAAATGGAGGGGAGTTTAGCTGTTTGGGAGGGAGAAAAACATTCTTAAAACCCACGATTATTTTATGTGCTATTTAAAGAATTACAAGAATACAGCCATGACAAAATATCATTGAAGCAATTTTTATCAACTACTCAGAATAATTATGCAATGCATTAAAAAAAAGTCAAATTTTTATACCGTCTAGTTTTTACAGGGAGTAAATTTCCGCCTTTGCTAATTATTTTTGTTACAGGTCCAGTAAACACTGTTTTTGGTTTGGCTTGATTTTAGATTGAGTGCAGTGGCGCAGCCAAGGGAGGGGTTTTAGGGTTAAAACCCCTCCCAGAGCTAAGAAAGATTGCTATAAATGCCGTTTATATGAATCAAAATCAAACTTTATATTTAAACGTTTGGGCGTATTTCGGAATCCACCAGTTTATTGAATCATATTCTATTTAATAAAGTGATTCATTTAAATGGCGAAAATTCTACTTAAAATTGTGAAAGTGCGTACTACATGGAATAATTAAGTAAAAATTAATTATTTGGACTAAATCACTTTTCTGAGACGTATTATACTAAAAGAATGATTTTCTGCTACACAGATGCTCTATGAGTTTAAGTATTAAACAGTGAATACTTTAATTAGTATTGATTCTATTAACCGGTGATTCAAATAACCGGAAATGCTTTTATTAGAAACTCAAAACCCCCCTAGAACCGAATTCTGGCTGCGCCACTGATTGAGTGTAGATTCCTGCAAGTTGGGTTCGGGTCATACCCAACTTTACAAAAGTCAGTTTAGTATTATTTCCGATTAAAAACTATACATATAATAATAAGCATATGTTTGTGTGTGTGCTGTTTTCTAAGGCGGCGGCTGCATTTTTCTCGACCCTCTAAAGAAATTCAAGATTTTTTTTGCGTTTCTTTGATGAAATTTGTGTTTTTTAGTCACCCTTTGACTAAATTCGCATTTATTCCGCAACCCTCCGACGAAATTCACATTTTTTTTAAAGAAAAATCTATCATCAATCCAAAAATTTGGACCAAAAAAAAAAAAAAAAAAACGAATTTGCACAAATGGTCGGCGAAAAAAATCAATTTTGTAAATCGCTTGCAGAAAAATTGCGAATTTCGCCAGAAAAACGCGAATTTTATCAAAAGAGCGCTAGAAAAACAAAACTTTGTCAGAAGACTGAATAAAACGCAAATTTTGTCAGAAGATCCTGAAAAAAATATACTAATTTCGTCAAAAATTAGTGAAAAACCGAAATTTTATCAAAGGATCAAGAGAAAAAAAACGTGAATTCTGTTTGGGGAACACAGAAAAACACAAAAATGTTTAAAGAATCGTGGAAAAATGCTAACAGCCCTAAAATAAATGCTAATTTTGACAAAAACCCGCAGAAATACTGCAAATTTAACCAAAAAATTGTGAAAAATTACAAATTTCGTCATAAAATCGCGAATAAACCGCAAACTTCGTCAAAAATCGTGAAAAATTTGAAAAATCTGTAAATTTCCATAAAAGATCATGAAAAATCTGCAAATTTTGTCAACATATAGTGTCTATACTGAATCCCTCCCCCCCCCCCCCCCCATACACACACACGCACTCAAATTTTTAGAAAATTTGCTTTGATTTTTTAGATTTTTTTCCCCACTCAGAATCACCTCTGAAGCGACTGTTTGACGAATTTGACATTTTCCTAACGATCCTTTGACGAAATTGGCCATTTTCTACAAACGATGGACGAAATTGATTTTTTCGGGAACCAACTGTCGAAATTCACGAAATCTGTATGTTTAAATTTCTGGCCTGATAACTAATTTTTCATATATTTTGGAATTCAAAGCGTTAACTGTTTTAATTTGGAAACAGAATCACTTTTTTTCATTGTGGAAAATAGTTCGAAACTTGTCAATCAATCGCACGTAAAAAATTAGGAAATTTGTCGATCGGTCGCGGAAAAAATCGTGAATTTCAACCATCTTTCGCAGTAAAAAAAAAAAAAAAAGAAAAAAAAAAAAAAAAGAAAAGGAAAGAAAAAAAAAAACTAGCAAAATGTGTCAATTAGTCACATGAAAATATCACAAAATTCGCAAAATGGTCGTGGGAGTTGATTGTAGTTTCAAAATGCAACATTTCTTGGAAAATGGTGAAATTTTTTGGACAGGAGTCTCCGGCCCGCATTATTCTTTTGGGTGGGATTTCATAATTTTGGGCGTGAATCACGCAATCCCGCCCTGAAATTCAAGCCCTGTTTTTAATAATCTTAAAATGCTTCATCTACATATAGAACATTTCTCAGAAAATTGAATACAGTAATAAATTTTATACAAATATATTAGTACATGTAAAATTTGAAGAAAACAAAAAGTCATGTATATACAAATTAAATCTGCAAAATTATGTTATAAATAGAAATGAATAGCAAAGTTTATTTTTCAAATGTTATACAAGTACAACAAATATTTTAATCATTTAGAACTTTTTCTTTTATGAGTTATATTTTTTTAAATAAATATGAAACAAAATTGACTTATATAATTTATAGACAAAGCAGGTCTTAAAATATTATATTTTTAAGTATTAAGAAAAGAGATTGTTTCTTTTTATTTTTATCTTGGATTTCAGAAATATTTCAATAAAGAAACTACAACTAATGTTTCACAGACTGCATAAATAACACCGTGATCATTGTACAATATGTGTCAAAAGTTTAGGAAAACAAAAAATAAAAAAATAAATTTAATTATTGATTGCAAGTTGCATTCCTTTTCATATAAAATACAAAGTGTAGTTTTAAAAAGGTATGAGTTAGGCTTTAAAATTTATCTCAAAATAGAATTTATCAAAAAGACAAAAATGAGTGTGTCAAAAGTTTAATCACAGTATTTCTTTAATCTTTTGTAAAACAAGAATATAAAAAAATATATTAATGCTTGGTTCTTGCTCTATTCTGATGAATAGATCATCACAATCTTTCACCGATAAAGCGAGATTCTGAATCGTATCAGTTTTGATATTAAACTAAGCATTCTCAATAGCATTTTTCAAGTCTTTAATTGCAGAATATTGCTTACCATTTGAATCAGTTGTGCGTGTAATAATAATCTACATATTTTTATAAGGTTTAAATATGGTCTAAAAGCCAACAATTTCTAAACTAATACCTTATATGACTTAAGCTACACTGATGTTGAACTTGAGATAGGGATAAAAACACTATAATATTTTTTTCATCTAAAAATTTTAACAACAGGAAGAAAAAGAATGACAGCTTATAAGAGTTTTTTGACAACTGATAAATGTTAGGGATGTTTGACCATTGAAAGAAATAGTCCCTATACATTTACGCAACCATCACAATATAGTATGCTGTATAGCATAAAGTACCAAAAGTAAACCCATCTGAATATAAGCCCTTCCCCTCCCTTATATATTTTGCAAATTATATAAATCCTGAGAAATATATAAATTCCAAATATATCCCACCATCCTTTTAATTTTCCTCTTTGTTTCATAAAAGTTACAATTATAAGTCTCCCTTAAAATTATTAGAATTTCCTTTCATCTAAAAGGGGGCAAATTTCAGTACTTTATGACATACTCCTGAATTTTTTTGCATTGATCATGCTAGCAGCATTTAAAATGCAACATGGTTGATGAGATCCCTTTTCCAGCCACCCCTCCCCCCTTCAATGAACCCTCTTACATTCAACCACTTACCACCAAATGGCATATGCTGTTTGCCCATTGTAATCTAGTTCCTTTATGATACAGTTTCAAACATACTAGCTGAGCCATTATATAGTTTTTGATGTATCACAAATCCAAAACTCTTTCATGAATTTTTTTTTCTTCTTCTTATTTACCCTTTAACTATATGTTTTATTTGCGAAAGAGCATAAATGCTAGTTGAAGCCATGTTAATGATCTCTTCCTATGGTCATCTACAATCTTCACTAAATGTTATCACTCGTGGTTTTGCTGAATGGGGTTCTGTTTAACCCTCTGAGTAGATTGCCCACATTTTCCGTTTCCATAAAACAATATAAATCTATTGTAAAAAAAATATTTTAAATAGAATTATATTTTAAGATGCCTATCAAATAAAGGAGTATGAAATGCATTTTAGAACTAAACAGCTAACGAAAATTGAAATTAAGATTATTTTTATAAGCATTTTTGTAAAAATAAAGGAAAACCCTCAGAGCTTGGGAAATTAAAACCATTACAATAAGCCAAAACTTGATGATTTCCTTGTTTTGATCTTTTTAATGCACTCCTAATTTCAGATATAGGCTTATGTTTTGCCCTCATATTCCAGATTTTTAAACACCTCCTCATGTGAAAATTATTTTGACTTTATACTGCCTGTTAAACTGCTTACGTTATTTTTTAGCATTTACATAAAAACAATTTTGTGATTAAACTTTTGACAGAGTTATTTTTGCCCTTTTATTAAACTTCAAGTTTTGAAATAAAATGTAAAATGTACAATTTTATCGAATATGATGTTAAGACTACAATCAGATATTGAAATAAAATGAGTATTAAAGTTTTATTTTATAGTTGTTTGACTTAAGCTATTGATATACACAGATCTATATTAATGAAAAAAAAGATGGTATTTGCATGTGTGTGTGTGTGTGATGGCAAGATCAGGTCCAGGTACATATGATGCACAGATTTTTATTTTTTTAATAATGAGCTAAGATATCAATTTTAAAAAATAATGAGCATTGCAGGGATCCAAAAATTTAGTCTCCCCAAAAGGAGAAAAAAAAAAGGAACCATGTCTAAAAATACTGCACCAAGTTTTCCTAAACATGCAAACAAATTTCTATAAATTACCCCAAAAATATCTTAATTCATTATCTTTATAAAGATGGGTCAACAGTATACTGTGCTAAATATCGTACTTCAAGAAGGTAAAAAGTATTCTTGTTTGGTACTAATATTGATAATTCTCCTTAAGGAAGCTTTAAATTCAAATTGTTGTCTTATTAACATTAAAAACAGCAAAAAATGCTTTACAATAAAATATAAACATTTAAATTTAATGTATCTAAGACAGCCATACTCAACCTTTTTTTTTCTTGGGTTGCAACACACTTATACAATAAAGTTTAAAAAAGGAATAGTTAAAATAGTAAGGTAACAAAATTTGTATAACAAAACATTGTAACAAAGTTAATGTTATCAGCAATATTTTTAATCCACTTTTTTTTTCCATTGTACTAAGACTTTTCCACTTTAGTAAATAATAAATAAAAAAAAAAAGGAGTCACAGACATGAGACTAAGTTAATCAAAATGCGTAAAAAGGAAACTTTTTCTAAAAAGGAGACTTTAAGAAGAAAAAAGGATGATTTTGATCATTAAGATCATTTGCCCTCCTAACATTACAAACTGGTGCACTCTTGCAGTTGTCTGGACTAAAATCATATTTTTAAATATTTGAAGCAGATAGTAAAGAAGTGAGGAGGGGCAGCAATGATGTTATTTTTCTTGATTTGAAAATGTTGCATTTGCTCTCTACATCAAAATATGATAAAACAAAAAACACTCACATATTGTGGGTGTATCTTCCATTAAAGCTTTCTATTTTTATATATTTTTGTATACATTTTTTTAAAATAAATAATATACATTAAAAAAAATCATATAAAAAAATTAAGAACCAAGCATACATGTGTAGCTACTTTAACAATTTACGTAAAATAATGACATTATACAGCAAAAATTTGTGAAGACAGATCAAAAGAAGCAAAACAAGACAAAACAAAAAAAATCCCTTTAAAGTAAGTTCTTGCATGATCTTTTATAATTCTATTCCATTCTTTTCATTGAGGAAACAGAATTTTACATCTAGATGATTCATTAAATACATCACACAAATTTTGAGGGGATTTTTTTATCCATCACATGCCAATTTTCCTTGTCACACTTAAGTGATTATAACATCATATATTTGGCAATTTCCATGTATACTCATGTATAAGTCGACTACCATCCTACTCACCACCACCATCGCCGATTCTTAAGCAAAATTTTGAAAAAAAAAAAAAAAAAAAAAAAAAAGAGAATTTTTCTGTATAAGTCAAATCATATTTCTGGTAGTATGTTGAAAACTAATTTGCAATTGAGGAAAAAATAATCATTAAATTAATAAACATTTCTTTTCCTATTTTTCTAATCAGCCTTTTTTTTTCTTTTTTGATTCAATGCTTTAAAACTGTATAACTATGTAAAACCACAGAAGCTTAAACTATTTTAAAACCTATTCATATCAATTTAATGATACTTAAATAGATTTTTTTTTTTTTTAAATCTATTCAAGTTTCATTTACAAGGGTAAACAGCTTCTTAGACTGCTAAAATACAGTGTTTCTTTGTTCTGCAGCACTTTTAGAAGAGATATCTAGAAGCATCCTCGAGTTCCTTCAAGCTTTTTAAAAATTCTTTTTAATATTCTTTTTAAAAAGAATATTAAAATTTTGAAATAATGCCCCTGTATTGAAGGGAATTCTATCCCAAGAAAAAAAGGGTGCAGAACAATTACAGAGGCATTATTGTCGAGTTTTTTTTTTTTTTTTTTTTTTTTTTTTTTTTTTTTTTTTTTTTTGTTAATCACGGGGAATAACTATTGCAAGCTTTTATCTCAGTCTTCAACCAAGATACACATATAATTAATTAAAAGGCTTACACATTCACCAATTATCTGCGAAAATTTTATTTTTTTAATATACTCCTGTACAAGTTGACCTCCTGTTTTCAACTCCCAAATTTTGTTTAAAATTTTTAATTGAAAAAAAAATAAAATAAATGATGTTGTTTGAAAGTAAAAAGTATGATATTTAAGAATGATTTTTAATTTTTATACTTTGAGAATAGCTTAGCTGACAAGGGCACCAAAAGATGCAGAAAAAGTTAACAATTGTAAGATTTTCACCAACCAAGCTTTCTGAACCAAAGCTGTATACTATTTTGAGAAAAAAAAAATATTTTTTTGATGAATATTCACAATAGTTTTTATTTAATACCTCAGTGAATTAACAAAAAGAAAAATTTGAGCCTTAGCGGTATCAGGACCTGCCTTGGACTATCCTCAGCTTAATGTGCAGAAGACTTTCTCAGCCATCATGGACAGACACACGCACAAACATCTTTCTTTTATTAGGATAGATAGATGCTTTAAAAATTATCTTGTACTGGAAGTCCTGACAAAAAATTCTGATTTTAAATTATTATTTCATGTTTATAATAACCAATTTTTTTAAATCTGACCAAAGTTATCAATCACAAGCACATATATTCTAAAATCTTGCCTTTTCTTGGATTCCTGTATGTTGGTGCACATGTAGTCAAAATAAGAAGTTCTATAATTTTACAGCAATGTGAAATATTCAATAGTTAACATTAAAAAGAGTTCCAATCATAGATTTTTAAACTCAAAAGCAAAGTTTGGTGATTTTCTTTTATGAAAATGAATTTCTGATGCATCACATCTTCACAACAAGCACCAGGTATATGTGATGTACAGGTTGTGTACAATCTTTCATTTAACTACCAGTATTGCTTAACAACAGCTTCTATGATTAAGTAAAGATTTCATTTTTTAAACACTGGTGCAAAACATTAAAAATGTGAGCTGGATACTTGTCCCAAAAGAGTTAATTGTTAGATAATATGGATACCTGCGGGATTGCAAGCAATTATCCCTCCATGAATTTTCAAAATCACCTTAGATAAATTTTCTTTTTTTCAAAAAATCAAAAAAATATATAATACAATTTATTTTTCTTGGATGATTTAAAATAAAATTAAAAGCTAAGAGAAAAAGGAACTAAAGATTTCTTTAGCAGAGGGACTTTTCCTCCCTGAAACTCCTGTTTAACATATTTTAACATTAGAATGCCAGAAAGGAGTCAATTTGACTCCGACCATTCAATTAAAACCAGAAATTTTTCCTTGAAATAAGTTACAATTAAATCACACAGAATTACATTAAATAAATCAATTAAATAATTTTGAATAAAAATTCTGGTGTGAAATATTATTATCAAACTTGAATAAAATTTCTGGATGTTCTAGTGTTAATACACAAAGAGTAAAACATAACTAAAAAAATAAACTTTATATAAAAAAATTAGGAGTCAGATACTGCAAATTAAAAATAATAATTATTATCATTCGAGAATTTATAAATTTCATTTGAGAAAAAGTAGTAGAAGCTAATTTTTGAATTTTTAATATGCCATACTTGTTTAATTTCTGTTTTGTTTTTTACGTTTACATGCATAAAAATTGTCTTGTGCATGATGGTCTGACAAAAAAATCTTAGCATACTTTATTTCTTGTTTATATTCGCCATTAAAAGAAATGGGGGGGGGGGGGGAGCCTTAACAGCAGACAATAGATATCTACTCAAAAATTGCCAATATTCTTGGATTTTTTTTTTTTTTTTCTGAGTGCCCATGAATATATAAATATGAGATATTACATGTTAAGTATTCAGTTTCAACACATTTAATATTTATTCTACTCCATGGTATGATTTTTAAAGTGCAGTTTTTTAAACAGATGCCATGCATGATGATAAATAAGATATAGTAAAACAGATCCAAAACAAAGTAATTTAATCCAATTTCTACAGTTCACAAAACCTTTGACATTCCACTGGTTAAGATATATTATTTTCTAAAACAAGATTTCCGAAATGAGGTTCTTCAAGTAAACTATTTGTTGTCTATATGATTTACAAAAAAATAGGTAATAGTAACAGCCAATATTACACTGGAATTTTTACAACATGGATTTTATTTTAAGAATTCAGAATGAGTAAGTATGAGCAATGATGCTTTAAACAAAACTTTGTGGATAAATTCCTTAAAGCATACACTTGAATATGCACAACAGAACAGACCAGCAGATTTGTTTCAAATAAAATACATTGTACATGCAATTCAACAGTGGATTGATTAAAGTAATGAAAAAGACAGGAATAAAATTTCACATTAGAAAATATATACGGATATTTACAATTAAATTCAAATTTTCTGAAGATCATGAACTTTCCTTTAAAGTAAAAAATATAAATTTTGTTTCTTGGTATGACATAGACTTTCACAGATAAGGATAAAACATGGTAAAAAATATAAATATCTTTCTAAAATGCTTAATCTGAAGAACTAGATGATCTCTCATTCTGATGTGTCAAAATGTTCTTTGATATATATTTGCTGAAATGAAAATATTTCATGAGAAGCATGCATGGAATTATACCAATATAATACATAAATATACTTAAAAAAAATACAGAAAAAGTACTTATTTATAACAGAAGGCTTTGTGCAATAGATAAAACAATATTAAATTTGATGAAAAAAAAATTAAAATACTTTTTCCTTTTCAACCTTTATTCACATTTTAAAGAAGTCATTTGTTCAATCTTAATAAAATAATTTTCAAAGAATGTGGATCAAATTTACAAACAATATGTTTATTGCCAAAACGTCAAGTGAAGGCTTACTGTGGAGACCCGAAAAGTTTTTGGTGTCTTTTTCTCTATTTGTGTACATTTCTCATGATAACTGCTAAAAGCATCTGATTGAGTTGTAAGTAGATAGGGAGGGATGTTCATAAATACTCAGAATTAGCTTCACAGCTTTGATTAAATTTGGTTCATTCATTTAAAAAATATTTAACATTTTATTTTATATCAAAATACTTTTCTGTAGAAATTTCAATCATTTTAAAAATTTAAAATTCATTGAAAAGAAAATGGCATATCTGGATAGCTGGTTTAAGTTTATATATATTAAAATTAATCTGAAACTGGTTATTTTGAAATTTTGTCAATACCTATGTTACACATGCTAAATTTTTAATGTATTTTTTTATGAGATTCTAAGAATCTGTTCAAAAAATACAATGCATTTTAACTTTTCCATTTAATATTATTGTTATCATAAGTAATTAATTTTTCTATTTAATTTATCCATTGCCTAGTAAATAACAACTCTATTTTATAGGGCCTGGTGGTAAAAAGTTGGCCCATGGGATAGATTGAAAAATTCTTATTTTCTCTTTTTAAATTATTGGATTTATTTAGATTTCTTTCTTTCTAATTTTAGAAATTGGCCACACATTTAATGTTTACAAACTACATCTTTAAGTTCATAGCATATATCATAAGTTCATAGTATAGATTAAGCTGCTGATGAACTTGCTTCTAAAATCATTATTCACTAGAAAAAAAACTATTAATTTTAATTCAGACATGTAGAGGAATGTCTACCAATCAAAAATAAACCAGCTAAATACATCAGTCAAGATATAGAAATTAATGAGTACTATCATATAAAAGTATTTTACTAAGTAATTTGGGGGACTATTACCCTTTTCCTGATGAAGATTGTACAGAATTCAGCAGAACTAAATGAACCTAATTTTGATAGCTGTGGACTTCTTTAAATTAAATTATATGCAACTTTTGTCTTTGTTGTTTATTTTTACATATAATTAAGATACATTCATTTTAGTACATTCTTATTTCAAAAACAATATTTACACACTTTTATTTAAATATACACTAATTTTAGAACTACCCCCACTTCACCCCATAGTGGGGAAATCTAAACATGCTCTTTTAAATATACAACTGTGAAAAAACAATCTAACAAAATTGAAAGATTATGCTTCATGCTTAATTCATATGAATCCGATGTATATAAAATGCACCAGAAGTTCCATTGAAATAAATTTATTAGTTTGGTTCTAGGGCTTTCTCTAAAAAAAGCTCGATTTTACCACCACTATCCCCCACCTGACACTACGAATATAAAATAGATCCTGCTACATTTTCCTTTTAAAGAATCTGACAAATAAGCAGTTGAAGGAAACTAGGTATCTTCATGAAATCTTGTTTAATAAAACAATAAGTTATTTTTTTCTTTATCTTTGGAAATTCTTGTATGCTTAGAACTATTGTGTATTTCAGTACATTAAATACACTGTAAAGTGAAATGAAAATCAAAATGACTTGCAAAATTGACATTGAGACCCCTGATCTGAAGATTTACTATTGTTTACATCCTTTAATACATACACTGAGAAGCAATTTCTATATGCTATGCATAAAATTCACTGCTCTGATTTATGTTTGGCAGAAAGAATAATCTAGTGAATCTATTTTTAAAAAATTACAATTTGTATTGTGTTTCTTTTTCAGAACAAAGCAAAAGTTATTTATTCAGGATTTTAAATTGCTTCCTCAACATAAAATCATACATAACTTTTAAAAATTAACATCTGGTGCTTATTGCTGATTTTTTTTTTTTTTCCAGTTTAGAGCATGACAAAATTAGCAAATTTCTTCCATTTTTCCACAACTATACTTTCATTTCGCCTATATAGTATTGAAAGCATGGCTTAATTCATCTAAAATTATAAGAAGACACTATCAAAAAATGTTATGTAGCAAACTGTAAACAAAACATTTTTGACTGTGTCTAAATAATAGATCTTTAACCTAAAGCTGATTCCCTGAATTTATCATGTCACCGTAATGCGAACCAATCACAACTGTTATTCATACATTGCTCAAAAGGTTTGCGTTAAAAAAGAGATTCTGTCTAGATTTTGATTTGCTGAAAGGGTCTGGTCATGTAACCATAAATTAATCACTGGGAATTTGCCAAATAGCAAACTACAAATTCAGGCTTTTTTTTTTCACACTACAGTCGTGTCTCTATATAACGAAATCCATTGTTACAGTAAAAAAATTCGTTATATAGAGAAATTCGATGCATAGAGAATGAAGTTAAAACTCTTCTATAATGTGTAAATTTTAAACAAATATTATTTTTTATGTGTTTAATTAAGAATTTGAAATGGTTAACTGTAAATATTAACCTAATATTCTATTTCTTAATTATTTAAACAGTTTCAAAAAAGATAACAGACATTTATTTTAAAGCCTAATGAAAATCGCATTAATTTAAAACAAAGAAATCTAATTTTTTGTTGTTTTGATTTCAAAATTATTACACTCTCATAAAAAAATGTTGACATTTTAGCAAGGAATGAAAATTTTGTATAGGGAACATTTTCGTCATTTGAAGTCCTCTCCTGATTAAAAGAACTCATCAATACACTGTGTGATAGTTTTTTCTCTTGTTGTAGGTTATTCTTATGCCCACTGCCACTCTTACCATCATTGTTTATAACTCTGCTCAAAAAAAATAGGTAGTTTCGAGATAGAGAAGTAATATTAAAAAATTAAAACTGAATAAAGAATAAGTCATGGAAAATTGATTCCATGTGATTTTGAAGCTTTTTTAAAACTGAATAAATAACGAACATTTTATGAAAAAATTCGTTATATAGAGATAGATATTTCGCTATATAGAGACTGTTTTTAATATAATCATGGGAAAAGGGGGCCGTTTTTATTAAAACTTCGGTATATAGAGAAATTCAATGTACGGAGTTTTGATAGAGAGAGACTCGACTGTACCTATAGAGAGATGCTCACAAATATTAAAACATAAAGCTTAAAAATAAAATTTGATGATCTATAACATAGTGCATTGTTTCTTAAGTACAGGTTTATGTAATATAGTATGACATGTGACAAGAGTGGGATGGAGGGTGTATGGTGATCTGTGACACTTTATGACAAAAGGGGGGAGGGGGGAGTCAAAATATTGAAAAAAAAAGGGTGACATGATTTATGGACTGCCCCTAACAGAAAAATGCCTTTAAATTAAATGTACAACCTTTAGATGTGAGGACAATGAAATTCCTCAGAGACAATTATAGAATGAAGATAACCTAATGACTTTTATTGAATATTGAATTGAATCAGTTTTGTTTCTCATGTAAAAATCACATATGAATTTTTAGAAGATGCATGAGTTTTATATAACATAAAAAAAAAAAAAAAAAAAAAAAAAAATTGAATACTTGACAAGTTTTTCAATGGTAAAAAAGTTAAAATCTGAAATTGACACTGAAGACAGATTTCTTTGGGACAGACTGGATAAAAATAGACATGTAACTAATTTAATATTACAGTGAATGATTACATCGGCAATGATAGCAATCTAGAAATAAAAAATAGACACTGGTGAAACCATAAATACTATCTGATCAATCTGAAGATTATTATTGAAAATGGAAAACAGAATAAGTGTCATCGAAATGCACTGTAGGGAATCTAAAAAACTTACAAGAACATTTCAAAAGAATAATATAAATTGAAAATATCATTATATGCAATTGAAAAAAAATTGTATAACTTCATTTTAAATTCAGCTGTTCAAAAAAAGTCTTTAATTATCCCTAAAATCTAATAAAATTTTAGAAAAGAATGCATTATTTATTTAGATAAAAGTTATTTTATTTATTTATATTTTAAATGCAGTATTGCCCATTATGAATATAAAATACAGTCAATGTTTTTCAAAGTACATCAACTTAACAAATATGTGAACTCAATCATATTATGAAGATATAAATATTACAGGGACTTGACTATAACAAAATTTACATAGCTACAAAAATATTTTATTGCACTTAAAAGTAATTCTTTAAAGTATATTGAACTTACTTCCTAGCTTTTCTTAGAAGTTCTTCTTTTCGCTGTGATAACATTTGTTCTCTTTCAGATGAGCTTTTTGAAAATCTGCTTCCTTCAACTCCAGCTCTTGAAATACTTTCCTCACACCTATAAGAAGACAAAACATGAAAAATAATATTAGATGATCAATATTGGCCAATGTTGGTAAAACATGACCAGTCTTTGCTGATACATGCCAAGATTGACCAATATTTCTAAGCTACCTTGGTAATATTCATTACACAACCTTTCTCCTAAAACTCGGAGAGAGCAAATGGCATATTCATCTACTTTAGACAAAAGTTTTTAACCATAAGATGGGTTTTGCTTAGTCTTAGAGAGCTGTTTAGGTAGGTTACTCAGCTCTGGCAACACACTTCATTGTTGCAAAAAAGGATAAATTAAGGGAGTCCAGAGAAAGAGCTAAATATGAAGGGCGCTATATACATTCTACTTCATTGATTCCTGTTTGTTATAAACCAGCCTGTTTTTCACATGAGTAGGACAAATTAAAGCTTTACTTCCAAAATTCTCATGTTTTTTCCAGAAAAAAAGCAATATATATATATATATATATATATATATATATAGAGAGAGAGAGAGAGAGAGAGAGAGAGCACAAAGAAGGAACAAGCAAAATACTTTGAAAGAAATAGTGACTACAAAAAAGAAAAAATATATATACAGAAAAAAGAAGCATGAAATATTTTTCTCTTTAAAAAAGAATAGAACATATCAATGAATAAAACAAAAAGGACACCACTCCCTAGGAATGTATTTCCCTAGTTCCAGTACAAGTTATTTAATAACATATTTGACATTTGCCAGTGAAAAAAGCAAATTTCATTAAAAAATAAATAAATAAATAAAATAAATCATAGCTATTTAATAGAGGAGTTTCTACAGTGGTTGATACAGAATGCATCACCCACTGTAGTGTACATAAATATACCACTGTAGAATATATAAATATATGAAAGCCATAAAGCATAGTACACAGGTGATCTTGAGAAAAATATCTCAAGTTTATGTTATGGTTCAGCAATAATTATAAAATAAAAATTTTAAAATTTAAAAAAAGTGCTAAAAATTTAAAATAATATTTTAAAATAATCATCAAACATTCAAAATGCTTGCTTAGTAAAAAATTAAAAATATATTTACTTATGTATTTTAATTAATATCATGGATTTCAATTTATTAGGATGAGCGAAGCGAATCCTCTACTAGTCCACTCAAATTACAATTTGTCGTACGCTTTACAAAAAAACTATTCAATATTTTAACTTCAAATTAAACACAAAAATAAATTATGATCTGTAGATTTGCAGAATATAATTTTTTTTACAGTAAAACGTTAAAAAAATTATTATTTTAATTAATTTATTTTACATGCATTTCCAATACGGACGCATTTTAGCAAATAAATAAAAAAATGAAACGCGTATATTTTCAGAAAAAAAAAGTTTAAATCATGGAGTAAATAATTATAGATAGAATCATGATTAATTTATTAAATAAAACATGTTTTCATTATCCCGCAAAATCGTTTGCACAGATGACACTTAAACATTTTAAAAGAATTGTATTATGGATTTTTTTTTTTTTTTTTTTGTAAACTGGCAACAAAATAATTGTAAACAAATAAAATTAATTCTTAAATTTGTTATATAAATGAAAAATTAAAAGATCTGCGTGAAGTTGTTGGTTCAAGCTCTTTATAAATATTTTTGCGAAGGTCGTATTGTGGCTAAATAATATCGACTCATTAATTAGAAGGATTTTATAGAAAAATAAGACTTTAATAAGTTCGCAAACACAACAACAATTATTCGTGAAAACGTCACTGCGAGAATGAGAGAGCGCTTCGTTAAAAGGTAATTCCATTAATTGAGTTGCCATTCGCAGAAAGTAAAAAGTTCTCCCACGCGGAGAGAATTACAGCAATTCTCATACGCTAACATGTATAAAAACGAAGAAATTAAAATAAAATGTTTTACAGTTAAAAATTCATAGTATCAACGAAAGCAGATTTCAAATGTTTTTTCCAGAAAATAGGATTTTGAAGAAGTAACTTTCTTCAAGCTTTCTTCAAATATATTATTCTAAAATAGCTATCAAAGATTATCGGATGTTGATTACAAAGATTGGAAACATGCATATTTCAAACAATTAAAAAACACCAGTGGCTACTTGAAATTGTAAAAACATCTTTAAAAGAGCTTTTAGTTGAAAATTTAAAAAAAAATTTGTAAAAGTTTGCTTCGAAAATATCTTATTATGCCAGTTTTACATCATAAATGAAAAATTAAAATGCGCCAAAACATAAAATAACGTTTTTGTTTAATAAAGATGCAAAAATAATTTAAAAAAAAAATATTGTTACTTTCAAATATCTGTTTTATAAAATAATGCTTCGCGAATCCAGACAAAGCATGGCTTTTGCTAGTTTTTTGTTACAAATAGTAGTTATTTATTTAAATATCTGTAAATAATTTTAAATAACTGCAAAAAGATTTGGTCTATAGAAATATAAATTGGCTACTTTCTGTCTTTTACTTTTTATTAAATATTAAAACATGCAAAATTTCAAAGATAAAACTATTACTTATATACTACAAAATATATATTTAATTTATATATATTGTAAATTTCAATTTTTAAACATGTTGTTTCAATCACAGTTCAAAGAAAAGAAAAAAAAATGTGAAAAATAAGCTTCACTGGAGTTTGAACTCACAATGAAAAATCTCAAATATAGCATGCTGCTGAGCTTTTTTGCCACAGAAGAAATTTATAATATTATAAACTGAAACATAAACTTTGAATTTTATTATCTCAAGAGCCCTTGAGTTATGCTTATTTCATATATTTATATCAGGGGTGATTCTGGATGAAATTTTTTTTTTTGGAAATTCGCATCGCATTTTCGGAAATAGGGGGGGGGGTCGTGAGTCCCCCCCTCCAACGATCTTCGGACAAAATCGGCGTTTTCCCGCTATCTTCAGACGAAATTAGCAATATTTTAGCAAAATCGGCGATTTATTGCGATCTTTTGCCAAAATCGGCGGTTTTTCCGCGATCTTTTGACGAAATCGGCGTTTTCCCATGTTTTTTTAAGTGAAATCATCGTTTTTTCGACGATCTTTAGACAAAATTTGCCTTTTTACGCGATTTTTTTCTCGAAAACGGCGTTTTATTTCAGCGATCTTTTGACGAAATCGGCGTTTTTTCTCTGATCTTTTGATGAAATCGACGTATTTTTTCAAATATTCTTTTGACAAAATATTTTTAAGCGATCTTTTATCGAAAACGGCGTTTTTTCCCGCGATCTTTTAACGAAATCGGCGTTTTCCCGCGGTCTTCAGAAGAAATCAGCGTTTTATCTGCGATATTTAGTAAAATTGTCTTTTTTTCCGCGATGCGCACAGGAAATTCGCGTTTTTTATCGATCTTTTGACAAAGTTAGTTTACAAAAACATTGACGAAATCGTCGTTTTTCCACGAAATATTGACGAAATGTATGCTATTTCGGCGATCCTTTTACGAAATTTGCATTTCTACGTAATTGTATTTTCCGCGCGCAAAACCGTACAAGTTGGCAACTATGCGGAACTGATAACCCAATTTCAAATTTTCGGAAGAGGATGCCTTCAATTTTCGGAAATTTCGGAATTTTCGGACGAGAATCACCCCTGATTTATATGCTAACTATATTCTAATGATACACAAATGTCAACCACCTTATATGTTGCCAACCGCAGAACCTCCCCATTGTTAGACATTAAAAGTTACTGCCCACAGCAAGAAATTTAGTATCCATTTGGTGACTGGTTGCAGTGAATCTACATTTATATGATTTAATATATCATGAGAGATCTGTTTTAATGCATAAGTACTGTAAAGAGAGAAACAAGTACTTACAATTGGGATGGCTGCTGAGCATTTTCTAATTCAGTCTCAGCAAGACTACTTGAGATTGTTGCAGTTCCTGATACAGAAGGTGCAGGATCTTGTAAATTTGTGGACAGATTTGAAAAACTGCTACTACTGCTGTCACTACTACTGATGCTACTACCACTGCTTCCCTTGAAATAAAGAAATAAATAGCTTTTTTTTTTTTTTTTTTTTTTTTTTTTTTTTTTTTTTAATATTCTTTACTAAATAGAACAAGCAAGCTGATAAACTAATAATGTAGGACATGTAACACATACAGTTAAATTTTAAAAAGGATGTTCTACTTCTTTGGGTCAAAACTTTCAACTTTTCTTTTAAATTTTGTATTTTTCATGTGACTGTAAATTATTGCCCTAAAACGATTTTTTTTTTTCAATTACTTACAGTATTTTTTTATCATTAAATATAATTCTGCTTGTTTAATCTAACACTATTGTAAATTTAAAACTAATTTTTCTTGAAACACTGTTTTTTAAGCTAGGCAACTTTCTTTTTTTTTAATTAGTGAACCAATTTCCTTGCTTTTTTACTTAAAATAAAGTTAATTGTTTTCACTGCTGCTTATACTGTTGAAAAATATTATTTTCATGGAATAACTACTTTTTAGAACTTGTAAAAGGTATAAAAAAGGCAAAAAAGTGAACTTTGTTGTTCAAATGAATGCTATTTTGTCAAAAATCAACTTTTTCAACTAAATATTGGTATAAGTTACAGAAAATTTAATGTCCTTTCACAATATGGTGACCAAATTCATTCGAGATTATTATGACTGGATAAAAAAGGTCACTTCTTTAGAAGTAAATAGTGTGCATTTATAGTCTCCCCCCCCCCCCCCCACACACACACACAACACACAATAAATGACTTTGAAAACAATAACAATGTATTTCATCAAACAAACAAGGTTGTCTCATATAACTACTGCCAAATAAATTCAACTGAGGGATTCCCAGAATCATCAAAGGAATCTATTGATGCACATTAGAAACAATAGTTACTAAATAAAGGAATGCAAAGAGAGGAATATTAAAGTTAGGTTTCAATGAGTAATCTTAATTCTCCTTTTGCCATAAATGCAGTATTCTATCGTGTATTTTTATGTATAAATCTAAAAATATGAATTACACCTTTGTCTTGTAAAAATTTAATCACATTCATCCTTTGACACTCGCCAAACTGATGGAACATATTAAATCTTTCCCCCCCCCCCCCCCCCCAAAAAAAAAAAAAAAAATTTAATCTTTAAGGAAAGCAAACATTAAAAGGAAAAAAATCTTACATGTAAGTGCAGAGTTGAATTCAGGGAGTGGCCCAAGGCAGACATTCCCCCCCCCCCCCGGAGCAATGAAATGTCCCCCCCCCCTAGAAAATTTTAAATTTTGTGTTTTCAATGGTAAAAAAGAACAACCCCCCCCCCCCCCAGAACCACTGGAGTCCTTCCAAGAGAAAGTGTCTGAATTCAACACTATGTGAATGTAATCACCATCCCTTGAATATCAGATCTGTGTGCTGACACAAAAATGTTGGCTGACAAAGGCATTTTTTTCAGCATATGAATTGTCCCTTTGAATTTTGACATCAATAATTTTTAAAATATTTTTCCACTTTATTTTTCTGAGATTAAATATGTCAAAGGAATCTTTTATAAAATAATGTTGCCTAAATTTAAAGGAGCCATTCATTTCTTAAAAAAAACAGCTGCAATTTTTATGTTAGAACTCAGACCTAATATTCAAGGGACAATGGTGTAAGAATAGATTATTACATTTGTCAATATGAAATAAGCAATTTGATACAATATCATGACTGGTATCCATCTAACGAAAAAAGTATAGAATTCTCTATCAATATTTGAGATGGTATGCAATTTACTGTCATTTTCTTACATATGAATGATTTTATTATTTTATTATTATTCTATACTTTATACTTATTGTTTTATAATTAATAACGAGACCATTAAAACAGGGCTCCTACACAATTTTGGTAAAAAAAATTCTCTGACTTTTGCCAATTTTCTCTGACCTTTTTCAAAAATTTCTTTAGACCTTTCTCAACAAAAATCCATCTTATATACTGCTGTAAAATCCTCTACAATGTTAGACTTAGATAAATGCTAAAAAAGGTATGTGCTGTTTGAATTTCCAATTTTTAAATATTTCTCATATTATGCTGTTGTTATATAGTTTGCAAAAAATTTATACAAAAATTTTTAGAGGTTGAATATATAATTAATACAAAATTCTTAATTTACAATAACCAATATTCAAATGGAAAGTGGTACATAAAAAATTCCCTAACATTACATTAGCAACACATAATGTACATCTAAATCCCTAAATTTCACCCTGACATTTTGCCTAAATTTCGAATTCCCTGACTTTTATCTGTTATCTCTGACCCATAGGACTCCTGTACCATGTAAACTTACAACAGGCATAAAAGTGGGAAATAAAAAAAAGGTACTTTTTTTTCCATCTATACAATGACGCCAATGTAAGTATCATTCTAACAGATATTTATACAAACAAATTTAAATGTGGCAAAATGTATTATTGTTTTTTTTTTGTTTTTTGTTTTTTTTGAGCTTAGAAAGTATTAACATTACTAAAGGTACAAATCTAAAATATATCTGATCAACTTATGTGAAGTATAGTCATTAATTTTCTTAAATAACATTATTTTGAATAGTTTAGCTGTTAAATTCAGCCCTCCTTCAAAAAAAAAAGTTACTTGCTAAACTGATCTTTGCTTCAGAAATACATCTTGAAAAAGGTATCACAGAAATTACTCAAAAATGTTATATAAATAGTAAAAAATATTCTATTCCAAAAAGAATCTTCCTTTCACTTTGAATTTAAAAAATCTAATTAACCCTTTCACTATCCAAGGGTTTTCATGTATTTTTATAAGAATGCTTATAAATTGCAAGATATTTATATTTATTAATCACAGTTTGATGCTATAATATTTTTAATATCACTTCTTTCTATGTATGATTCAAAATAACATTCCGTTTAAAATACTTTTGTCTACAGCCATTTAAACATGATTTCTAGAAACAGAAAAAAAGCCGAGCCAGATCGTTAAAGGGTTAAAAAAATCATTCTTCAAAAACATTTTGAGAAATTTCATTTTCAAGACTTTCAAATGATTATATTATATAAGTTCACCTTTCATTTTATGTTTCTTTTACACAGAAATTCAAGAATAATCCAAAGGTTTAAGCAGACAAAATTTTTAATCTAAAGTTGACTAAATTTTTTAGGCATCCCCCCCCCCTTTCTACCCAAGTACACTTTCAAATTTTTCTTTGCATTTTTGCATCAATTCAGAAAATGTCTAAACTGGGTTTAAAAAGGCAGAATTCTCTTTCATGCTTGTTACAATATATTTTTACAACAAGTGAATTTGTGATAATTAGAATAGATTTTAAGAAGTCTTTCACTATTAAGGATGCATCTCATATAAGTTAGAAATGTCTGAGATGTTATTCATTCAAATTTTTTCAAAAACAGTGAGTGCTTGCCTTTTAATTATCTGGCAGTATCTCTTGTTAATAATTATAGCTAATGAGAATAATATTGACTTCAAAGATTTAATATTTTTGATAAAGAATCAACAATTTTGCAAATATTAAATTATATGAAAAAGGACAATGTATGCTTGGATGAAGTAACATAAATGAAATAATTTGCAGAAATAATGAAAATAAGCAAATCGTTAGTTCACTGAATAAAGAAATTTTGAAAGCATTTTTCAGAATGTTGATGACAATGATTCTGAAAACAAAAAATCTAAAATTTATGAAACTGGAAAAAACAGAAATAATAATATTAAATAAAGGGATAAAAGGCTCAAAGCAAAAAAACTTTATATGACAGAAGAGGTTTTCCAAATATCATCTTTCAAAAGAAATTAGTACATATACATATGTGTGTGTGTGTGTTTCTTTAAGAATAGTATAGTTTTTACTTACTAAAAACAAATCTAATGGAGCTGAGCCGCTCATAGATGCTACAGCATGGGTAGAGGTAGGAAATAAAGTTGTCTGTAATGATAATAAAAAAGGAAATAAAATGTACATAATATTTTTTTTAATACCAATATTTATGCTTCCAGTAAATCAAACAGATATATATTCATTTTTTTTTTTTCAACTTTAAAATGTAATGATTATGATTTTACATCAAATGAAACATTGTGAAAATAAATATTTGATTCCTTTACAATTACTCTAAATCATTATTATCATATTGTTACTTAAGCATTTTTTAAAAATATTTTAATTCTTCAACTTATAAAAAGATAAAACTTTCAAAATGTTGTCAAGATTCATGTTGAAAAACAATTGGTTGGTTACAATAGAATTTTGCTGTAATAAGTATATTTGTTATATTTAGAGTACATTCTCTGATACTCCTAATTTAAAAAACTGAATTTCTAGATGGAATGTTAAAAAATGCTGGGAGATTAGAAGAAAAAAAAAAGTTTTGAATTGAGGTGGAGGATTCAGAACAGAAAAAGACAATTCAACATTAGAATAATTTAATTTTTAGAAAGCATCATTCATGAACTAAAAGCTAGTGAAATATTAATATGTGAGTACAGAAAATATTATACTGTAAACTTTAACTATCTATGTGTTGGTTAAAAATAGATAAAAATTTCCTGAGTTAATATTTATATATATATATATATATATATATATATATATATAATGCTACTAAAAATCTCACCACATTTTAATTGATAGAAAATATACATAACCTCACTAAATTGAAATTATATAAGATTCATTAACACAAAAAATGTATGCTTTTTTTTTTTTTTTTTTTTTTTTTTTTTTTTTTTTTTAAATAAGATAAAAAAAATTGACAGAATAAAATATGTCAATTAAAAACCCTACTTACAGTTGGAGCAACTAATCTTTCTTCTAAGATATTCTCAACTGTGCTTTCTATGGATCTTGTTAAGAGCAAATCTTCTAAGACTAAATTATAAGGCAAGTGGGGAAACATTTGTAAAACTTGATGCACCTAAAAGGTAAATAAACAATTCCAGGTAATAAAAAATGTTAAACAATTTACTTTCTTCTATCTTCAATAGAAAAAAAAAATTGCAATAATTTTTTTTTTAACTTCTGGATTTCAACAGATTTACAAGATTTTGGGGATAAAGATTCTAAAAAACATGTTTTTATAAAATGCCTGTCTGTTGTGTGTCGCCATTGTACCATCAAAAAGCGTATGAAGTTAGGCATAGAATTGAACCAAATTTTCTGTGTAAGTGTTTGGCTATGGCTAGTTGGCTTTCCCTGAATTTGAAAAAAAATCTGCCAGAAGGGGGCACTGCAATAGCGAATTTTGTACCATTTTCAATATATTACCACCAAAAACTGTATGAAATTTTGCATAGAATGGAACCAAATTTTTTGTGCAAGTGTCTGGCTGTGGTCAGCAGGCCCAGCCTGAATTTGAAAAAAAAATCTGCCAGAAGGGGGCAATATAATAGCGATGTCTGTGTTGTTTTCATTATTTTACCATCAAAACGTGTATGAAGTTATGCATAGAATTGAACTAAATTTTTTTGTGTATGATTGTTTTTGGAAAAGACAGGCGAATCCTCCCAGAATTTGAAAAAAAATCTGCTGGAAAGGGGCTTTGTAAAAGTCTGAGCTGTTTTTTATTATTGTACCATAGAAAAGCGTATAAAGTTATGTACAGAATTGAACCAAATTTTTTGGCTATGGCCAGCAGATCTTCTTTGAATTTGGAAATATTCCATGGGAAAGGAGCATTATGATAGCATAGCACTTTTTCTATCATTTTCTAGATTCTTCGTCATTCTATTGTCCATTAGCTTATGCAGAGATGAGAACTTGCGTCCTGCTAAGCGGGCTATTTGCAAACAGCCGATGATAATAGAATAAGAGATTTGATTTTAATAACTATCATAATCCAAATTAACTAATTTTTATTCCAATTAATTAACTGAAGCAGAAATTTAAAATGAAAATCAAAGTTAGTATAGTATTGAATTAATAATATTAAAGTATTAACATGTGTAATTACTTTTTGAAATATTAAAATGCATGTATGAGATAGAAGAAAGTTTTGGGATTGGTACACCCCACTACTTTTTTTATATCATTGCTGACAATTAACTGAATTAGCATTAATAATTAACAATACTGAACAATAATTAACAATACTAAAATACTTCTTAAAAAAAATAAATAAAATAAAGCCTTACTTTATTGAATTAGTGTTAATACTTATTGATTTTTAGCAATGTTAACAATTTAATATTAAATGTACTTATTAATAATTTTAATAAGTATAAATATCAGTAATATTTAATAAAGTTTTACATAGTAATTACAAAATAGTAATGGACATCATGTTATTCTATGCTACTAACTAGGACTTCCCTCAGAGGGATTAGTCTGAGCAATACCGCTGAGAACATAGATTTAAATAGGAGGTTTTGCCCTGTATGAGCTATGCTCGTCAACCCCCATTCCAATTCTAGAAATCAGTTAATATGATCAGTTTAAAAAATATTACGGAATAGTGAATTGTAATAAAACAAAAACAGTGATGATCGCCCTGTAAATGGGTGTTAATAATTTTCCTTTTTACAAAAGGAGATTAATACCAAATCAGCTGCTGTTAATGACTGTTTTCTCATTTGATTAAACAAGATTAGATTATAGCATTTCAAAATCTTCTAATATAAAATAAACCAAATCAACACAGTCTTTGCATACTGGTATTTTTTAACAATGCTGTAAGGAAATAATTTTAAATAAGTTATTTTAAATATAACACTTGAAATCTGATGTAATTTTCACCAAATGTTTCTTTCTTTTTTTAATATTAATTTATGCAAAATATTTTTATCATTAGAAAGGAAATCTTACTTATGCTGTTTTAGAATCGACAAAAATATCGAGCCAGTAAAAATGATGCATTCACTAAATCTTTGTGGTACATGTACTTTATTTGCGCTTTTTGATCTGTTTTTCCCATATAATTTCTGAATGGTTTGATATTTATTTATCGTGAGACAATACGTATCATTCACACACTCTAAGGTACCTTTTTTGAAAATTAGAATAAAATCTTACAACTATTTTTTGAGTTATGCTTGATGAAAGGTTTTAATATCCACCATAGCTGTACATCCCCAGAAAGTAATGTTGTGCTATGTATTGACCTTCACTTTGCTCACAAATTAATGAAGTTATTAAAGTGTCGTTCTTATAATTTCTGTAGTTACTAACTAATAATTTTATTGATTAAAGCATAAAAAGAAAGATTATATCAGCAAATAGAGGTTTAATTGTTTAGAAAATATAAAATTTTTTGGTAGCACTTCTGTATTTTAATGAAAGGAGGTAAATCATAAAATCTTATTTAAATTTTTAAAAAACTGATTTTATTTAATATTTTTTATGTTATATTGTGATTATTTTACAGCCAAAGTCCAAGATAGATCCTGATGCATGTGCATCATGGCTCAGACTTTTTTTTTTTTTTTTTTTTTTTTTTAATAATTAGATGAGATATTAATTAAAAACTCATTGAAAATGCATTATTTTTTCTGAAATTTGAGACAGTTTAAAAAAAAATGTTTAATCAATTTATTCAGGGAACTGGATAGAACAAAAAATTGTAGTATTCAAAATGCATATAAAAATAAAATTTATATATCCTTACCATTGCATCTAGATGGGATGGATGTGGAATAAGTTGATGTCTGTCACCCAATAAACTGGTATGACTCACTTCAACGGAAAAGCTGGGGAACCAACTAACATATCTTGAGCCTAAATAAAAAATAATACAATAAGTCCTGTGCATTTTTATCGTCATCAAGAAAAAAAAAAGTTGTTAGTAAAATTTTATGTAACTACCATAATTAAAAGGTGCATTACAGTTACATTTTGTTGATTGAATTTTTTTCACAAATCTAATACATAAAAATGGAAAATTGTCCGTCTGTCTGTAATTCTATACAAATTCACAATTTGGAAGCCATAATTGTGAAAAGTTACATACATATGTAACTAAAATAATCCAGAATCGAAAAAATTTATAGTTAATTTTTAATTCATAAAAAACCACCAATTTAACAGCAAGATTCCTTTAAAAAAAAAATTTATTGCAGTAGCGAAAAATTAAAAATGCACAATCAATTGTCACTACAAGTATTAAAAAATATTCTAATGAGCAACAAAAAAGGTTAATATGTTTTTAAGTATGAAAAAGTGTTTGACAAGTGCTTCTAATTGAGCATGAGAGAGGACAAGGTGTCCCTTCTTGGCTGCAGCTCACTGTCAACGCAAAATTTGAAAAAATCATATTTGCACTTTTTCTGTGTTAAAGAAATCAGTCACAATTACAATAAAAATGTGTAGCACAAAGACATAGCCAGAAAAAGTGCAGCATAATTAAATATGAATGTAAGGTGAAATAGTACCAGAAACCTTAGTTCCTGTAGCATATCATACTCATGCAGTGCAACCAAGCATGCCCGCAGCATAAAACTGTACAGAAAACTGATTTGTAATGCAGTTGCAATGCAGAGTCAACAGTAGAGTTCACATGTAAAGTAAGATTGAAAATTTTACTAAAAAGAAAGATGGGAAGTTTTACGCAAATTTCTTTTATATGGAAAAAGCGCAAATATGATTTTTTCAAAATTGGCATTGACAGTGAGATGCAGCCAAGAAAAGATCCCTTGTCCTCTCTCATACTCAATTAGAAGCACTTGTCAAATACTTTTTTATACTTAAAAACATATTAACCTTTTTTGTTGCTCACCAAAGCATTTTTTAATACTTGTCATTCAAATTTTTTGATAAAAACTGAAGATTTTTTATATCTTGAAAAGCAAAATATTTGCTGCCAAAATTTTATTGTTGCATTAAAATAATTAAGAAAGTTATTGCATTGTCATATAAAATGCATGATGTCTGAAAAATAAACTAAGGAGTCGAACGAAAATAATTACAGTACATCCATAATTTTATTCAAAGAACTGAAACTAAATGCTTCGCAATAAAGACAAATAATTATGTTTTTCGCATGATTTATTTAATTTGAATGAATTATGTTACATGCACAAAAAAATTATACTTATTTAAACTTGTGGTAACGAATTAAAAAAAACTACAACAGCAAGAAACAATGTTCAACTGGAGCTTTAAGACACAAATTCAAATTTTTCAGCGATCGTCAAACATACAAAGATGAAAAAAAAATCTATTTTAAGTTTTACCAAAAGGATTAAAATAAATCAAAAATGAAGTTAATCTATCCATGGTTAAGTTATTCTATCGCTTGTTGAATTTTAGATCTTCATTTTTTCATTTAAAAAGTTTAATAAAAAACTACAATAAACTACGACGACTTTTTGAATGCTATCATTTTATTCTTCTTGTTGAGTTCTATCTTTTGAAGAAAAAAAAAAAAATCACTGCTCTACGTCAACTGGTTCACCAGAAATTTCAAAAAGACGTTTTTATTTTTCATTTCTTAAACATATTATACCAAACACTACCGCATTTACTATGATAACAATTACAAGATTTCCATGTAAAAAATGAAATAAATAATTTTACTTTTTTTTTTTAATGAATATAACATCATAACTTTTCTATTGCAAGAATTCCATGTAAAAAATTAAAATAAAATAAATAGTTTAATGAATAAAAAAAAGAAAAGAAAAAAAAAAGAGAGAACTGTTAATCGAAATGTAATGGGCATTATGAATTTTTTTAGAAAAAGAATTTTACATCAAATAGAATGTATAATGGACATCAGCAGGTAGATATATAACAACATATAAGTCTGAAAAAGTATTCAAACATGATAAAAACTAAATTATAGAAATATTGGTATGTTTTAACATTTTGAGATTATCTGCATTTGTTTTCATCATTTTAAATCTATTTCATATATGTACTTATACATGTATGTATGCACGTATATTAGAATTTCCACAAAGTTTTGGGTCCCTAAAGCTCATTCTTAATGATGAGCTGCAATAAAGATGGCTTTACTGCTTTTATTATTGTTTGTTTTGTACTGTATGATTAATTTTGAAATTGATTTTTCAAAATAAACACTCTAAAAATCCCAAACAACACAGGGCACTTTAGCTAGCATATAAACACAGTCAACCCACAATAACGCAAACTATCAAACTCCCAAAAAAATTTGCACTTGAATTAATGCAAAAATTAGTTTGCTGGTTTAAGCTTATTTTTTATCACATCAGAGTTAATTTGAACTATATAATAGCTGGAAAAATATTTTTCATAAAAAGAAAGTAAAAGCTTTGGTTTTGTTAGGCAATAATAATTTCAATTTCCTAAGTTACAAAAACTATCACATTTCTTTTTCTAATGACTGTAAATATAAGTATAATAGTAGGTTACTATCATCTACTAACAAGCTATATGTCATATAGAGTGTGCAGGAAACAATATATTACTTTCCTTTGCTGGTTTTTTGGGTGCGAAAGATACCTATCATGCAGAACACCATAAAATTATTATTGTTCAGAATTTCTAAACTTTAAAAGTAAAAATTAACTGCAAGAATATAAAATTTTCTATGAATGTAGAAGTAGACAACAATTTCAAAATTTGTATGAAATCAAATGATGAATAAAATGATTAAAACTATTATACATATCTTAATGAAAATTCAATAGTGAATATTTGAAAACTTGTAATCAGATTATAAATTAATAAGAAATAGTCTTCAGTAAACAAAGAACTGAAATGTTTTGACATCATATCAAAAATATAGAAATTAAAAAATTAGAAAAAACATCATTTGACCTTTTTTTTACTATTAAAAGTAATTTTTTTTTTTTTTTTTTTACGATCAAAGCAGTTCATTATGCATTTCAATTTCTGCTTTATTTCTGTTACTATGCTTTGATTTACAATAAGGATAACGTGTTTAGGGCTTTTTAAGATTAACATACTTCTAATATTTTTAATACATAAAATGTAATTCTTTTTATACTAAATGTTTGAAACAATTAAAAGTGCAGAAAATGTGTAACTTAATAATAATACTAAATATGTTTCTTTCATTTTCAGATAATATTAAATAAATTTCTGTTACTTTATAATAATATTAAATAGGTTACTTTCCTTTTAAGTAATAGTATTTAAAGTCCTTTTCTTTGTCAGAATTTGGTAATTCAAACTTATTTCTTGGTTTGAAATAATAAGTGTTTACTATATTTCTTTTTATTTTATACATCAATATAATCATTTTATAATCAGTTGAGGAAGTAACTAAAGTCAAAATAATATAATTTAAAATTGTCTTTAAGAAATTTAATAGATACGAAGATCAATTATAATAATACTTTCATCTACTGATAAATAATGGTAATTGAATTTACAAGTTGAAATATGGCTTCAAAGAAAAAGTGAATGCTTTGTAGCCAACTAAAGATATTATTACTTTAATTTCAAATTAAAATTAAAACATTAATAACCTACACTATATTTATTTCATGTTAATACTTTAAAATAATACTGAAAGCCTAATATATTATTAAAAACTTAAAAAAAAAAATAATAATAATAAAGAATGAAGTACAAATATTCAAAACTTTGGAAAGTTTGGTGCTCATTTATACACTTATGAGTGCACTTACCATCGAAGTGAAAAAAATGATTTGTTGTTTGATTAGCTGGACGAGGTGGCATATCATCTTGCCCAAGAATATTTCTCTGTTCACCATCAGTTTCATTAGGACTACTTGCTAAAGGTGTGCGGCATGTAGGACAGTTAGTTACCTGCTCCAACCAAGAATGCAAGCATGATCTACATAAATATTTAAACAGGTTACTGTATTAAAAGCAATAATACTTATAAAAGAAATAAGTTTTGTCTTTTCAATTCAATGGAATTGCACATAAACATTAACAATCAAAATACAGTGGGCATTCAATAATTTGAACACAGCTGATGTTACTTTTAAATAACTTCAAGTTAATTAAAAATGCTGAATATTTTACATTAGAATTAATTTTAAAACAAGTTTATTAATTCAAATCAATTTTTATCGCTCCAATTAATTCAAAATAAAAAAAAAAATTTCTTCCATAAATTAGTAAAATAATGATAAAATAAATTCTGAATACCTTATGTTAGAATTAATGCTAAAACAAATTCCTTAATTCAAAAAAAAAAAAAAAAAAAAAAAAAAATCTTCCATAAGTTAGTAAAATAATAATAAAAAATATAATAAATAAAAATTAAAGAATGTGTCTTTAAAAGAAATAGGGCATTCTGATTTAAATTGTTTTCTATTCAATGGCAACTGCTAATCTTTGTAAATAATCAAACGTATAAAAAAAGTTTCTTAAATATAATAATGTTTTGTATCTATTTACATCATTTTTTTCTACACTTCACTTTTTTTGTTTATTCAGCAGCCTGAACTTCACATATGCCCAATCAGAAAGACAAAAAATAATCTCTGCCAGTTCCGCCCAGAGGTGGAGGTAGATTTTTAAGTTAAGTACTAATTTTACCAATAAAAACTAAATCAAGAATAGAGATAAACCCAGTTTCTTCAATCAACACTAGAGACCTAAACTTTTTGTGAAAATTCTAATTATGCATGTTTGCATATAAGCACACATGCATATGGAATAGATTTAAAACTATCGAAAACAAATTCAAAAAACCTCAAAAATTAAAAATATGCCAATATTTCTATAGTCGAGTTTTTGTCATGTTTCATTACATTTTTTCAAACTTATATGATGTTATATATTCACCTAGTGACATTTATTATATTTCCAATATAACATAATATCCACATTTTTTTAAATTTGTTAAACTGTTTATTGCAGTTTTCAGGTGGAAATCTTGCAATAGGAAAGTTCTGATGAAATATTCAACTTTTTTTTATATTCATATAATTCATCATTCATATTTTATTTCCATTTTTCAAGTGAAAATCTTGCAATAAAAAAGCAATTCTTTTGTTAAGAATTTTATCTTTTTTCTATTATTATTATTATTATTGGCAACCGTTATAATGAAAAATGTTTATATTTTCCTATGATTTTGTTGTAAAAGCTGATTTTATCAGGGCCTTGTGAAGGTGGTACTCAAAATTTTTAATCATCTCATTTCCAGCCGCTTGGCCGTATACCCATTTGCAATCCCCAACGGGGTATTAACCATATCAATGTTTCTGGCATATTTGAAGACGATTTGTGCATAATTGTGATTTTTATCATAGAGACAAAATTTAACACCCACATATATATATACAGGGTGTTTCTAAATTCATGGTCCAAACTTTAAGGGGTGATAGTACACATCAAGACAAACAATATTTAAATAGGAAACCAAGGGTCCCAAAGTCTTCCGAAGGAGATAGGCGCCATTAAAGTTTAGGGTCCAAAAATTCAATTGATTATGAAAAACAGAAAAATTGGTCGATTCGTTTGCGGTTTTCACTAAAATTATTCTTTATGTCAGTATTGTCTTGAAAATAAATTATAAAGATAAATTTAAAAAAATGATGATAGAGGGCGCTTTAGACTTTAGAGTAATGAACAACTATTTTTTACCGTGATTTTTTGCATCTCATTAAATGGTTTCGTAAGCTTAGACTTAAACTTAAATTTTGAGCTCAAAATCTGAATAGTTGGAAGCAGTTAAGTAGCACAAACTTAACTGTGTTCAGAGGGTTTTAAATTCAAATGATTATAAAAAACGGAAAAATTGGTCGATTGATTTGCGGTTTTCACTAAAACTATTCTTTATGTCTGTATTTTATTGAAAATGAATTATAAAGATAAATTTCAAAAAATGCCGATAGAGGGCGCTTTAGACTTTGGAGTAACGTACAACTATATTTTACCGTTATTTTTCGCATCTCATAAAATTTTCTTAGAAGCTTAGACATAAACTTAAATTTTGAGATGAAAATCTGAATCGTTGGGAGTGGTTAAGAAGAGCAAACTGAACTGTGTTCAATGGGGGTGGGGAGGTTCAAATTTCAAATTATTTTAAAAAACAGAAAAATTGGTCGATTTGTCTGCGGTTTTCGCTAAAACTATTCTTTATGTCAATATTTCCTTGAAAATAAATTTTAAAGATTAATTTCAAAAAATACCGATAGAGGGCGCCTTAAACTTTAGAATAACAGGCGCCCTCTAACGGTATTTTTTAAAATTAATCTTTAAAATTTATTTTCAAGGAAATATTGACATAAAGAAGAGTTTTAGCGAAAACGACAAACGAATCAAACAATTTTTCCGTTTTTTATAATCATTTGAAATTTGAACCTCCCCACCCCCATTGAACACAGTTCAGTTTGCGCTACTTAACCACTCCCAACGATTCAGATTTTCATCTCGAAATTTAAGTTTATGTCTAAGCTTCTAAAAAATTTTATGAGATGCGAAAAATAATGGTAAAATATAGTTGTACGTTACTCCAAAGTCTAAAGCGCCCTCTATCGGCATTTTTTGAAATTTATCTTTATACTTCATTTTCAATAAAATACCGACATAAAGAATAGTTTTAGTGAAAACCGCAAATCAATCGACCAATTTTTCTGTTTTTTATAATCATTTGAATTTAAAACCCTCTGAACACAGTTAAGTTTGTGCTACTTAACTGCTTCCAACTATTCAGATTTTGAGCTCAAAATTTAAGTTTAAGTCTAAGCTTACGAAACCTTTAATGAGATGCAAAAAATAACGGTAAAAAATAGTTGTTCGTTACTCTAAAGTCTAAAGCGCCCTCTATCATCATTTTTTTAAATTTATCTTTATAATTTATTTTCAAGACAATACTGACATAAAGAATAATTTTAGTGAAAACCGCAAACGAATCGACCAATTTTTCTGTTTTTCATAATCATTTGAATTTTTGGACCCTAAACTTTAATGGCGCCTATCTCCTTCGGAAGACTTTGGGACCCTTGGTTTCCTATTTAAATATTGTTTGTCTTGATGTGTACTATCACCCCTTAAAGTTTGGACCATGAATTTAGAAACACCCTGTATATATATATATATATATATATATATACAGGGTGGTCATAAAAAAAACTTTGTCGATATACGGAGCTCTAGTGGCCAGTCTGCTCAACCGATCGAAATGAAATTTCAGATATAGCTATTCAGAGGTATGAGCTCGAGATTCTGAGAACAACAACAAAATGGCACTCATGGTTACGGTTATAGTTACAGAAACTCGAAAATTTCCAATGGCAACACCCATTTTTTTTTATCGCAAAATGCTCAGCCCATGCGAAAACTCTAAAGAGCCTTGGAACCGTACGTGTATCGCAAGAAATGGACATGTTATGCATGCACAAAAAACCGTTCTGGGAATCCTCCCCCCCATAGAAAAAACTCGATTGGGGTGCAAGGAGGAAATTTGCATATGAAGCAGAGTCAGTACACTAATCTCTGATTACAATACAGATCAGAGAAACTAAAACTTTTATTTTGATTACGCATTTTCCACATGGGTGCCATCACCATGCAATGTGTAATTGCCTGTGATGGCACCCATGTAGAAAATGTTTAATCAAAATAAAAGTTTTAGTTTCTTCGATCTGTATTGTAATGAGAGATTAGCGTACTGACTCTGCGTCATATGCAAATTTCTTCCTTGCACCCCAATCGAGTTTTTTCTATGGGGGGGGGGGGAGGATTCCCACAACGGTTTTTTATGCGTGCATAACATGTCCGTTTCTTGCTATACACGTACGGTTTCAATGCTCTTTAGGGTTTTCGCATGCGTTGAACATTTTATGATGAAAAAAAATGGGTGTTGCCATTGGAAATTTTCGAGTTTCTGTAACTATAACCGTAACTGTGAGCGCCATTTTGTTGCCGTTCACAGAATCTCGAGCTCATACCTCTGAATAGCTATATCTGAAATTTCACCTCGATCGGTTGAGCGGACTGGCCACTAGAGCTCCGTATATCGGCAAAGTTTTTTTTACGACCACCCTGTATATAAACTTTTTAGGTAAGGATGTTTTGGGGTCATATAATCAATAGTTATAAAGGTATGTTTCAAAAGCCATACCATGGTAATGACTGCAATAGGTAGTATTTCCTACAAAATCCAGTTAAAATAAAAGATTTAATGATCTAATGTAATGCCTTACTTGCTGCTTGCAGATTAAAATAACTGAATAAATAAAGTAACATAAATTATAACTTAACGTAATGTCTGTAAACATTTCAGAGATAATTTATAAAACTGCTTCCTGGCATCCTGTTATTAGGATTTGCTTCACTCAACCTCTACTAGGCTATACAAATTACATTTTCTCATACACTTTATAAAAAACTATTCAGTATTTTGACTTGAAATTAAACAAAAATAAATTATGATCTGTAGATGTGCAAAATAATATTTTTTTACAGAATAACCTTATAAAATTTATTATTTTAATTAATTTATTTTGCATGTTTTTCCATTATTGATGCATTTTTTCCAATAAAAAAATGAAACGGGTATATTTTCAGAAAAAAAATAAATCATGGAGTTGGCAATTATTGGTTGAATCATGATTAATCAAAAAAATAAAAAATGTCAACATCAAATGTTTTTTTACACATTAAATTGGTGATTTTTTATTTATTAAAATTAACTATAAATTATTTCAATTCCAAATTACTTTAATTGCCTCAGCCATGTTTCAATGCACATGAGCATAACATTTCACAATCCTGGTTTCCAAAATGTGGATTTGTATAGAATTACAGACAGACATACAGAACAAATTTTCATTTTTATATATTACAAATAGATAAAATTCTATTCAGATACTTTCTCAAGGTGAGTATAGAGATTATGAAAAAAAGCTCCCAAATTTCTCTACTTTTATTAGATTTCCTTGATTTCCTTTATTAATCATATCATACAGTATTTTTTAATCCTATCAAAAACATGAATGTGAAAAAATGCCAAGTTCGTTAAAGATTTCGCTAATAAAAGAAGTGATTTGACAAAAAATAATGATATCCTATCAAAAACATGAATGTGAAAGAATGCCAAGTTTGTAAAAGGTTTCGCTAATGAAAGAAGTGAGATCTAACTGCAAACCAAGTTCTTTCGAAGCTCCTTAAATCATAGCTCCTGTCATGCATAATATTCTTCAATTGCTTAAAATGAGTTGGTATGTTACTTGTTATTCAATAGAGCGACTTACAAGTTTTCTGTTATTCAAATTTCTCTATTTAATTGATCAGAACTTAAAGTTGATCACTTAATTAATTTATCGATACCTTAACTTCAATGTAGTTATTTGAACATTTGAATGACTAGATCTTTCCCAATCAGATTCTAGATTAAATTTTACTCAAACATTAAGTATTTACTCAAACATTAAAGTTAGGGGCTAAAAACTTGCCAAGTCGCTCTATTGAATAACAAGTAACATACCAACTCATTTTAAGCAATTGAAGAATATTATGCATGACAGGAGCTATGATTTAAGGAGCTTCGAAAGAACTTGGTTTGCAGTTAGATCTCACTTCTTTCATTAGCGAAACCTTTTACAAACTTGGCATTCTTTCACATTCATGTTTTTGATAGGATATCATTATTTTTTGTCAAATCACTTCTTTTATTAGCGAAATCTTTAACGAACTTGGCATTTTTTCACATTCATGTTTTTGATAGGATATCATTATTTTTTGTCAAATAAGTCGGTATTTGTTTCCTTTTTGAAATAAATTGGCTTAATATTAAATTAGTTTTATTTAATATTAATTAATCTTACAGCTTTTTCCTGCGTTTATTCAGTTTCTTTGAATCAAATTTAAAACTTTTAACATTAGGATTGCTTATGTTCCATTAAATTCCACTAATAAGGATGTTTCTTTTATGTGATTGGGTACTACTTGATTATCTCGACGACCAAAAAAGTTTGTCTCCAACTTGGCGATATATCGCCAAATTGACGACAAAAATTACCTGCCAAAAGTGATACTAACTTGGCGCTATTTCTGGTATTTCGCCAAATTCCCATAGACTCCCATTGTAATCTGGCAATTTATCCAATACTGTTGTTAGAGCAAGGACTGCCACCATCATTTTGACTTTTTTTTTTTAATCGGTTCGCTAACTTTCCAATATTGCTGATATTGCTATTTAGAACGTTTATAGAACGCTTTTCGCGCATTTTTACCCCTTTTAAATTTTGTATTTGTTAACAAATGTTCTTAGTGATCATTTATATCTTATAAGTAATGAACATGCCAAATTTGATGTTTCTAACCCCTTAACATACAGACATCGCATTTTTAGAATTTTTTTTGCTCTTTTAATTCTTTTGGATTAGTGGCATTGACAAAAGATATAGCCTATATTGGAGCAAGGAATGTCACCATCATTTTAAGATCATTACTTTTAAGATCAGATGGTTGTTTGCTGAGATTGCTTAAAAATCCCAATTTAGAACAGTTTTAGAATGCTTTTCGTGCATTTTCACCCTTTTTGAATTCTTTATTTTTTAGCAAATGCCCTTAGAGATCATTTTTATCTTATAAATAAGTAACATGCCGAATTTTGTGCTTCTATGCTTATTAGTAAAACAAAAATCTCATTTTTAGAATGTTTTTTGCTTCTTCACTCTCTTATGGTTAATGGTATATACATAAAATATAGCATATACTTGAACCGGGGTGAATACCATCATTTTGGTACTATTAATTTTGGAATCGGTTCATAGTTTCAGAAATGAGCTCCGATACTCGCCAAAAAAGGCGCCAACTTGGCACTATTTCTGATATTTCGCGAAATTCCCGTGAACTCTAAAATGCCAAACTTTATAATTCTAGTCCCTTAACATACAGACATCGCATCTTTAGAACGTTTTTGTTCTTTTACCCCCTTTGGGTTAGTGGCATCGACATAAGATATAGCCTATGTTGGAGCAAGGACTATCATCATCATTTTGATATCATTACTTTTAAAATCGGTTTGTTGTTTGCTGAGATTGTTTTAAAATCGCTATTCAGAACGTTTTCGGAATGCTCTTCGCGAATTTCCACCCCTTTTAAATTTGGTATTTTTTAGCAAATGTCATTAGTGATCATTCATATCTTATAAATAATTAACATGACAAATTTTTTGCTTCTAGGCCCTTCACTAAAACAAAAATCCCATTTTTAGAGTGTTTTTTGCTTCTGAACCCTCTTTTGGTTAGTGGCACAGACATAAGATATAGTCTGCGTTTGAACCGGGGCGAATACCATCATTTTGGTTCCATTACTTTTGAAATCGGTTCGGTAGTTTCAGAGATTAGTCCCGATACTCGCCAAAAGTGACGCCAACTTGGCACTATTTCTGGTATTTTGTGAAATTCTCATAAACCGCCATTGTAATCCAATAATTTATCTTCTAACAACCATTAATGTTTAATTAATGGTGATTTCTGATTTTTTCCTATTTATAGATCCAATAACCTACCTCCACACCAAATTTCAATTTCCTAAGTCACCTGGAAGTAGTCAAACATTTCTATGAGTGAGTGAGTGAGTGAGTCAGTGGGAAAAACAGTGGTTTTCAGACGTCAATTTCTCGTGAACGGTAAAAGATTTTTTAAAAAATTTATAGGATTAGAAAATTAGAAGATGGTCTTACACGACACAAAAAATTGCAATTGTGTAGGTCAAATAGAATTTAAGTTATTGAGGGGTCAAAAGTGGTTCGAAATGGTTCGGGTAATATAACCCACGGCCGGTGTGTCGACTTTTACTTTTTGAACTTGGCTGACACACTGCCGTGTGTCTAGATGTATGGCTGCTGCTTCCTTGTATAAAGCACTTTTATAACTTACTAATATATTATTTGGGAGAGAAAAAAAGAAAAACATAAAAATTGCACATTTATGTCCTATTATTGGCTTAAACATTGCCTGCTTAAGTGATGAATCTGTGTTATTATTAGGTATTAATGCAAATATTTTCCCATCTAGACAAATTTCCCTGATTTTAGAGTAATTTTATGAAATTCATTTGCTTTGCCAGATTTCTAAATCTTCCTGATTCTCAGAATCTGTAGAAACCCTGTTTTTACAATATTTTTATTAATTTTTTAACACAAATTCATGAGAACATATTATCTTCTTATGAATATCTTTATACTTACACATATCTTTTTAAATGTGTTTGTAATTATGTAAATGCACAGCACCGATAGTCATCGTTCAGTCTGTCTGTCTGTGTATCTGTCTGCATATAACACAGTAAAACTTTTTCAACTGAATTGTTTGAAATTAAAAATATATAACTGATACATAAATTTTGTAGAGTCATTTCAAATTTTATGAAAATTGGATAGATAATTTGATTACAAGAGCAATCAAAAATATTCTGTTACATTACGGTCAATGGGAAAAAATTGTTTCAAGTTCATTTTTATGGTGTTACAGTCTTTCAAACAGGATAAAATTGACATACATGTACTGAAGTGTACTAAAATATACATTCTGAGCAATATTTTTATTATTTTTTTATTTTTATTTATTTTTATTATTAGGTGCAAAAATTTTTTTTATTATTTATTTACAAAGCTACACAACAGAATTCCATTGCACAATGATATATGGCAAAACATTGTTTTTGACATATGTTAATCATGTTACATTATTTTATGTATTTTAAAATTGATATATGTTGCTGAGATTTATTACATTCCTGTATAATAGAAAGTGCTAACAGTATTCACAGGGACTCGCAAAAGATTTCGGATACTATACTGTACCAGAAATATTGAATGTTACAAATTTTTGCTGGAAATACATTTTTAGTTGTGATATGAGTTTTTAACTACAGTTTTACATATTACATTGTGTGTATAAATTCTGTAGATCATATACAGGGTTACACAATAGAATCTGTAAGATTTACAGAATATGAATTAAAATAGTTTAAAAATGGTTTTCAAATGAGTCATGTATTTGTACAGCATTCCATGATAGCACTGATTCGAGGTTTGTCATGTTGATTACGTACTATTTAAGACCAGGTCCTATTATTTTTATATTCATGAATTTTTGCACATGAGTTTAACTTATGCATCAGATTTTTAATAAAGATAAAATTAATTGTAGTATGAATGCACCTCATTTGTCACATTTGACGTGCAATTTCCAACTTGTTTGTTTTTAAGAAAAGAAAATATAAAAAACTTTGGATTAATTATGAACTGTATTTTTGACAATAGAAATTAAAATAAAACTTCAACTGTCACAAATTACTGGCAAAAAAAAACATGCATTTTTCAATAAAAGTATACAAAATTCAATAAGTATGGTAACTAGAAAAATTCTAAAATTTACTCACGTGTGAAACATGTGTCCACAAGGTAATTTCCTAGCAGATTCCATTCGATCCCAACAAATTGCACAATCATCTCTATTAGATTCTAATTCTTCTTTTGAAGCAAGTGGATAACTAATAAAACACAATTTGCAATTTAGGGAAAAAATTGTTTTAATAATTAAGATTAGAATACTTTCAAAACAAAATAATAATTTTCAAATTCATTTTGAAAATTTATGTAAAACAGGCAATGAAGTAATTATAAAAAAAAATGTGCTTTAAATGTGACACATTTATTTAATATGTATTTATATATATATATATTACAAATTAAAAAAATTTTCACCAAAACTAACCTTTATACTATCTTAATTTTCTTATAATAATGTTCCATACTTACTTCAAATTATTAATTTAAAATCTTGTTTCTAAATCTAATCTGTTAATCTTTATGCAGATGATATAAATTCTTAATTTGCCTTTAAAAACATTATTCCAGTATGCATAAATTTAAAAAGATGGCTCTAATTTAAAAATATTCTTAATTAAACTTTATTTCTTAATATTCTAAATAAAACTAATTTCTTCTATGTTTTTATCAACCGTTTTTAAGAAAGTCTTATTAAATTTATTCCAAGCCCATACCTTTCAAAAAATATCATTATTTTATTTTATCTATTTATTTATTTTTCCTACCTCAACCTTTGATGTGTGCAGTGGTGACCGCCCCCCCCCCCCCAAATCCAATGACGCAAAATTCCCCCCCCAAAAAAATCTTCATACTTTAACATTTATCCACCCCACCCCCGCTAAACAGAATATCAATTATAAAATATAGTCTACTTATAATATACTGCACATTCAATAGATAGCGAGTTGAGCATAGCGGAATGAGTTCTTATTGCCCTTATCTAGAATTTAAAGAAAGAAAACACAGGAACATTTCTGAAAATTCAATGTTGAAAAAATTTAAAAGTGATATTAAAAGAATCAAGGTTTTTTTTACAGTAAATATATATATATATATATTAAAAATTTAAAATTCCCCCCCTCCCCCCCCCCAAATGTACTTTCTCTCAAATTCCCCCCCCCCCCCCCAAAACTAAAATGTATGACGCATCTTGCGTCACCAAACCCCTCTCTGGGCACGCCTGGATGTGTGCATATTAATAAATTCATTTCTTTTCTTTTTCTCTTAAAATTAATCATTTATAAAAATCATCTGCCTAAGAAATCCTGAGTCGATTATAAATTGGTTAAATAATATTTTTTAAAAAATAAATTTATCGTCTGTGGAAAATAGTCTCGTACTGGACAAGAATTCTGTTTACATAAAAGAATGATGGTTTGAGGTTACAGAATGTTCTGGAATTTTCTTTTTAGTTTTAAAAGGGGAAGCCTCGAGTTGAGAAGGAGGATTTTTGGTTTTTTCTTGGATGAGTACGGCTCGCTGAAATAATGTTTCGGTAAAAGACAGTTTGCAAAAGGAGCTTTTCCCTTTCTCATGATTACGGATTAAATAAATGAACTTACAGCAGCCAATGAGTAATTATTTGGATTCTCTACATATATTTATTATTTTTCCTCGGTGGCCATGACCTTTCTGTGGTGAAAGGGAAACCCGGCGTTGATGTCTCTGGCTCCTAACTTTTAAATCATCACAATAAACACTAAAGTCGACAGGATAATTTATCTGTGCTGCCTTTTTCGGATATTTAAAGAAAATTTTCGGCTTGCTAATGAAATCGGCTGTGGAACGAAATGATGATAGGTTTGTGAATCGCCGATAATCGACTTCTCGTGAATGTTCTTGTGCCAAAATCGCCGTAATTTCTTACTTAATTAAAGTAAAAGAAATGTTCTTCCTAAAGAACTTCACAACTATGCTTGGAAAGATGCTAATCTGAAAGAATTAGTACTTGCTTCGAGTCTGATGTGGATTTCCTGATGCTTGATGTTGATCTGTGCGCATAAATTTTGATTCAGTATTCATGGTCATAATGAAAATTTTTGAAAATTAATGACTTCAAAGTGGTGAGTATGCAAGAAGTATTTGATGAGGAATTTAAAGACGATTGAATTTTATTGAAGATTTTTCAAAAAACTGTAAGTTTTTTTATTAAATGTTTTGATTATTATTTTTATTCTTTTTATGAGTGAGAAAAAATATTTATTATGTATTTATTTATTTATTTATTTATTTATTTATTTATTATTTTATTGATGAGAGTAATTTGAAGTTAATTTATTAATTTATTTATTATTTATTGTATGTTATGGATCTGATATAGTAATTTTGAAAAAATATGTAATTGATAGAAATTATTAACTTTGAAATTTATTGCGAATGATTTTACGATCAGGATTTAATAAAGAAAATAGAAGTGCTTCATTTATTCTAATGAGTAAGAATAAAAAAATTATGGAAGATCCTAAATTCGTACCGTTTGACCCGAGTTCGGGAGTGAACATTTTGTCGTGGTTAACTTATTTTGATACAACATGTGAAAAGGAGAAGAAAAATCTAGAATGGAAATTTAATTTTATTGCACAATATTTGAAAGGGGAAGCGCAAAAAATTTATATCAATGACTGTTTAAATTGTACGGATTATGAACAAATTAAGAAAATTTTGATAGAAAGATTCATTGAATTAAACATCCCGAGTTTTTCTGATTTTTCAAATCTGAAATTAGATAATTTAGACAATTTAGAAACTTATTTTCATAAAAAAGTGGAAATCGGTAGGAAATTACATCTTAGTGAAAGTATACTATTACAGGATTTAACTGATGGTTTAAAACCAGAATTCAAAAACAGTATTATTATAAATCCTCCTAGTAGTACCATAGAATGGTACCGGGTTGTCAAACAATTCGTGGAAGTTTCCACCCCACTAGTTTCAAACCAAGTAATAAATCAACCATCAGCTAGACAAAAGTTTCAACCTTGTCAACCAACTAGGCCCTGGATTCAGCCAGTTAGGCCCAATAATACACCTAGGAATTGGATTCCCCAAAGGCAATCTCAGTTTCAAAGACCTAGAATTTGTCAAAATAATTATATTGAGAATTCATACACTTCAAGACCTTGTAGGATATGCACAAATAGGGGTGTGAGTAATGCTTTTCATTGGGAAAGAGAATGTATTTTTAGGAATGAGGTACCATCCTCTGATACTCTTCCAAATAGCTCACAAAATAATTCTCATAATGTTTGGCAATTAATTGTGTATGGATATACAAATAATAATAATTTACCATGTGTTGTAGATAGTTCTCTGTTTGTCAGGTTTATTTATTTGATTATTTATCTGTGAATCTTACTTACTTACCTATTTATGAGTATTTTTATTATCATTATTATGTGTTGAAGATTGAAATATTTTTATTCTTAAGGACTTAATTGAGGAGTATGATGTTCTTAAGATATTTACTGTTACTTATTAAGACTATTATGATATTTTTATGCATGTTTAAAGATAAGTTCGTAATAATAATGATGTATAAAAGAACTTAGAAGCTCAAGTTATTTTTAAAAAAAGTATACATTTTCTAATTTATTGATATTTGTTTGTTATCAAGAAATAGTCTCAGAATGTAGTATTTTTATGATGGTGTTCCTATTACTAGACATTTAAGCTTAGAAAACTAAATTAACATTTATATTTTCTCCTTTATTTGTTAGAATTTCTGGTAGCAGTGAGCTTTAGTTCCCAGATTCTTATAATTTATTTAAATTCAGTAAGAAAGATGGAACTGTGCAAGGCTGTTGCTAGAGTTTTTACTGATAAATATGATTAATTTTTTCAGTAAATTTTGTGATTTTAAAAAAGAAATTACCTATAATTAAAATTTTTGAATCTGTTTATGATCTATAAAATAATAGAATTAAAAGTTGATCCCAATTTAAGGTATAACTATGATACTTACAATTTCTATTTTTATTAGATAAAATTTCTGGTTAATGTTAACAGCTAAATACAGTCACAATTTCACGATAATTCTGATTCAGATTTAAAAAAAAAAAAAAAAAAAAAAAAAAATATGGTGGGTAATGGTTTTGTGTGAGGCAGTTAAAAGGTATACAACACCAGTAGACAAAGCCCTCAAAATTGCGAAAGCGCGAACTCATGAATTTCACCTTAAAAGTAAAAGACTCTATGATCGAAATTTTGTCGAATGCCCATTAAAAATGCAAGACTCTGTAATTTATGAAGAATTTAAATACCCTAACACTCGAAAATTAGAACCTACTTTCTCTGGACCATACAAAATTATAAATAAACTTTCTGATGTAACTTATGAAATAGATAAATTTAATTATGAGACAGGACAGAATTCTGTTAATGTGCATGTTTCTAAATTAAGACCCTATTTTTCACCCGAAGATTTTAAGCTGTTTCATGAGCAACCCAAAAAACAAACAAATCCTCAGATACAATCACAATCACCAGATCAAACTAAAGTCAAGACAGTAGATTAAATTTTAATTCTTCTCTAAATATTTTATCACCATAATTTTCAACATTAGCAGGTATGTTCTTGGTGCGCAACAAGAATATTACTTGTTTTTGGGATTAAATTGGGCTCCTTATGCAGGCATAAGATGTACACTTTGATTGTAAAAGCTTTCAAATTGATGTTGATAAATTAATTTTAAGTGTATTTAAGTCTAACTATATTTACTCATTATTTGACATTAGTATTATTCTACTTATTCAACAGATATTAGGTGATAATAGTTATAAAATTTGATGACTTTACTCAAACCTATAACTTAATATGTGATTTTCAGTGATTGTGAAAACTACAGATATTAAGAGTTTTTCAAAAAAGCACACTATTTTTATTTCCATTTCTCAATTAAGAATGACACCTTTTATTCCTATTTGTATTTTATTATTAAAGTTTATAAACTATGTGTAGATAAAACATTATTCTACATTTGGCATTTGAAAACTTATAACCAAATTTGACAATTTTGTAAAAGAGTATCAGCGAGGAATTATTGTAAGGAAATACTGGTTGAGAGTCCATTTTCTAAATGGTTAGATTTAATTTTATTTGGATTTTGGAATTATTATGATTTTTTTTATTTATACTTTCGGCTAGCAAAAAAAATACTTTCTTATGATATTAGAAGATAAGAAAATTATTTAGTTGCTATGTAATTATTTTTATCCTCAACCAATATTTTCCCTATCAATAATAAACAAATAGTGATATTTTCTTTTGATTATACTCGTTTTATTATTATTATCATTATGATTTCTATAATGAGGTTTAGTATTAAGTATACTTTTATTGAGAAATATTAGGATATGGAGAATTATTATTATTATTGTTGTTATTATTATTATTTAAATTTTTCTATATTATTTATTATGGATATTGAGAGTGATGCTATTTATTATTGAAAAATTGACATATTATTAAAAGATGTTAGATCCAACATCACATTAAAACCAAAGATTAAACTAGATTTGGAGATCTTTAATTAAAGAGACTGTATTCAGTGAACATTGGAAAAGACTTTTATACACTATTGAAAGACTTTTTTCATTTAAAGGACTTTATTTAAAATAAACTATGCATTAAGTTATTGTAATTATTTAAACTTCCATGAGAACGAATTTTTATTGTTTTTATTATATTTTTAATCTCTTGCTTATTAATATTTATAACTTATTTACTGTTATTGTATGTATTATCTCCTATGCACTTACAAATAGTAAGTGATATTGTAACATTATTGTATTTCTTTCAGGGAAATGCTCCTACCTAAATTTAATTCACATTAATTTTCTCTTAACTATTTTATTTTAATCGCTAATATTTTTTATATTGCGTTAATTTTCTTTTCTTCCATCTCTTGGCTTCCGGAGTTTGACAGTTTTATTCCAAAATTTAACTTTTCTAAATTATTATATTTCTGTTGTCTGAACTTGTAGTTTTATTTAACTATCAATTTCATACAAAGTTTTGGGAAGGGGGGATAATATTACAAATTTAAAATTTTTTCGCCAAAACTAACCTTTATACTATCTTAATTTTCTTATAATAATGTTCCGTACTTACTTCAAATTATTAAATTAAAATCTTGTTTCTAAATCTAATCTGTTAATCTTTATGCAGACGATATAAATTCTTAATTTGCCTTAAAAAACATTATTCCAGTATGCGTAAATTTTAAAAGATGGCTCTAATTTAAAAATATTCTTAATTAAACTTTATTTCTTAATATTCCAAATAAAACTAATTTCTTCTATGTTTTTATCAACCCTTTTTAAGAAAGTCTTATTAAATTTATTCCAAGCCCATACCTTTCAAAAAATATCATTATTTTATTTTATCTATTTATTTATTTTTCCTACGTCAACCTTTGATGTGTGCATATTAATAAATTCATTTCTTTTCTTTTTCTCTTAAAATTAATCATTTATAAAAATCGTCTGCCTAAGAAATCCTGAGTCGATTATAAATTGGTTAAATAATATTTTTTAAAAAATAAATTTATCGTCTGTGGAAAATAGTCTCGTAGATGGACAAGAATTCTGTTTACATAAAAGAATGATGGTTTGAGGTTACAGAATGTTCTGGAATTTTCTTTTTAGTTTTAAAAGGGGAAGCCTCGAGTTGAGAAGGAGGATTCTTGGGTTTTTTCTTGGATGAGTACGGCTCGCTAAAATAATGTTTCAGTAAAAGACAGTTTGCTAAAGGAGCTTTTCCCTTTCTCATGATTACGGATTAAATAAATGAACTTACAGCAGCCAATGAGTAATTATTTGGATTCTCTACATATATTTATTATTTTTCCTAGGTGGCCATGACTTTTCTGAGGTGAAAGGGAAACCCGGCGTTGATGTCTCTGGCTCCTAACTTTTAAATCGTCACATATATATATATATATATATATATATATATTAAAAATTTTTATTGGATCATTGGTATTTTACAGTTAGCTAAGCACCAGTGTTATATATATATATATATATCAATAACCATTAATACGAATTACAAAGTGCTTTAAAGACTGTGAAAATATAAATAACAAAAGTTGATACCTTTAACAATTTTATTATTGATTCTAAAAATATAATAAAAAATAGAATTAAAGGAATATAATGGAAATTTGTAGTATCAAGGCAGAATCGCCAAGTCCTAAATACTTAACACTACAAGTGTGTGGTTTCATCTTTGTATCAGGATTAAAAAAACTAAATAATACGAATTCAGGTCTGCCAACACACAATAAAACAAAAAAAAAAACATTAGAAAAACAATTAAATTTTAAAATAAATATGGAAGTAAATGGATTGAAAAAGAAAAAACATATAACCAGATCCTCTATAACCCATACATATGTATTTATACATGCTGTATGTATATATATATAAACTTTTTATAAATAAAACCATTGCAACATATAATATTTACCAAATTTTTTTTTTCTTTTTTTAAATCTGCCGATAATTGTTTTTAAACATATGTAATGACCAAAAATTATGTAATCACCATTTTTAAACAAACAAAACAAACTCTTGTAAAATTTGTAGTTCTATGAAATGACTATTAACAGACAAATGAAAAGAAAGTAGATGAATACTTAAGAAAGGTTATATTGTAGGATACTCATCAGGGGTACATAATTTATATATAATAAGCAAAAACCAGTCAATATCTGTCATGGATCAAGCTATAAGCTGAAAAAAATAGATCCATCATGCACCCTATCGACCAGTTGAAAAACCAAATAAAATAGTGAAGAGAAAGACAAAACTTGAAATGTATGAATATGAAAAAAATAATAATAATAATTTATACCAGCTTACCCTGTAAAATATTATAATATATGGATATATATTATAAAGATTACATTCAAGAGCCAAAACATTATTACCATTGCCACATTTTGTAAAAAACTCGCCTGGATCACATGGAAAGCATATAATTCGGTATATAAATGGTATTTAAATGCTGCTAAGGAGTCTCAGGAATCATTTTTGCACTTACGTCTGCTCGTGAAGGTAAAAGCTGCTGATCTAAGCTATTTTGATAGAAGGCAAAATTCAGTTGCACAATGACTCAGAGTTTCAAAACTGCACGTCTCATGGGTTATTCGAGACATATCATTGTTAGTACTTGTATAAAGTTGATGAATGATGGTGAAACCATCAGTAAAAGCCATCCTATTGAACATCAAGCGTTATAAAATATAAAGGGAATTAGAGACCCCCCCCCCCCCTCTTAGTAAAGCGAAATCTTCACCATAGATTGGCTCAATGTACTTCCAAGACACTACAGGTCCAAGTGGAATTCTTTCAGAGAATACAGTTCAATTAACATTTTTGACCAAGCATCATTGCTAAATACTCTTACACTAGGCCTGGGAATATAATGACTTGATTATGGAACATAGGAAGAGAGTTGCCTCGTCTGATGAAACACGATTCATCTTCAACATGTCGATGGTTGTGTTTGGGTATGTTGTCTTCAATGCGAAGTGTTACTCTCACTTATACAACAGGTAATACACAGGCCAACTGTGGCAATAGTAAGCTTCGAGGAACATTTTTGCGGGCATCCCTGAAACCTGTGGTTATTGTGGGACAGGCCATGGGCTATCTGAGCATCAGTATAAATCATTTGCACCATTACAATGCATGTCTTCCAAAATAGAAATGGTGTCTTAGTGCAAAGACAATGCTCCATGTCACATGACTTCAATTATGCTAAATTGATTCCAGGAACATAATACTGAATTCCAGTTAACGTCCTGGTATCCTAACTCTAAGCATCTTAATCCGACAGAGCACATTTCAGGTGTCATTCAACAGCAGTCCAAAGCTCAAACACAATCATATTGGAATATCCTGGATATGCATGACCCCTGTTTAAACAATTAAAACAATTTATCACTGGTCATCTATCAAGAGCTCGTGGCATCCATGCCAAGGTGGTTTGACTAACAGCACATCAAAGGTGGGCCAACAAGTTATTAAGTAGGTAGTCATAATGTTTTGGCTCTTGAGTGTATATAACTAAAATGAAATCACAAATGTATGAACAAGTTGGCAGAATGCTAAAGATGAACAAAAAATGTACATATATATACATACATATATGTGTAAAATGTATGTGTGCATAAAAACACTGGCGAGGGAAAATGGAGGAACTATTTTTTCAAAAAAGTAAGAATTAGGTATTATAAGAGATAAGATTATTTTTAAAAATTAAACTACAAGTGATAGTGACTTAAATATTTATTTGGCGATTTAAAATCTTTTTTTTTTTTTTTTTTTTTTTTTTTTTAATTTTTTTCCAATAGTGATGATAAAAGAACTGACCTTTTATATCTTCAGTTTGTTGCATCTTATATTTTAAATTAAAATAATAACCATAGCTATGATAGGACAGTTTATAACCAAGGATAGTGTAACAAATCTCATATTTTTGGTGCTTTTTGAAGAAAATGTTACAGTTCCATTTTTATCGTTTTTATTTGGAAGTTATTTTAAGATAAATTTTTAACAATAAATGATTTTTTTTTTTTTTTTTTTTTTTTTTTACAAGAATTTAATATATAATTTATGTTATAAGATTAAAATAATATAACATATCACACATGTTGAATCCTTTAATTCATCTTATTTATACATAAAACCAAAATAAAATACTCAGATTACTTAAAGGTGTTTTTTTATTAATAAAACCTAGTACTTTCGAGCATGTCATGCTCATCATCAGGGTTAAAACAACAAAAGAGTAAAAGCCGAAGGCTGAGTTCTTTTATACGAAGTGGACTGACCCAAAGACAATGTAAAAAAGGGGGGGAGAAATCGGAATGTTCCAAATTCGATAGAAAGGGGGGTTCAAGTTATTTTGAGCAGATTGTACCGTATTCTTGGAATATCGTACAACAAAGTATCGTTACAAGTATTGTTAGCTCGTCATAAAATTTCAATTGATTCCATGATTTTAATCTTCTGGTAATTTGATATTTTCTTTAGTAATTTAGCTTTTTTGAAATCTATTATAACTTCTTGTTCCTGGTACAGTTTAGAGAGAGCGGTATTGCATCGATTAAGCCTGGTATCTGCAATGTGTTCTGACAAACGCTTCATAAATTTCCTGGTTGTCATTCCAATGTAATCTGTTTTGTTCTCCATTATTGTGGCTGGGATTAAATATACACCTGCTGAATCTTGCATGGGGATAGGATCGATGCTATTGTGAAGTCTTGTGCTTAATTTATTAGGGGGGGGGGGAGGGAAGCAATTAAATGTAGATTGTATTTCTTTAATTTAAACTTTAGACATTCAAAGAGACCAGGTAAATATTGAAATTTGTGCAACTTTGTTTCGTTATAATTAAATTTACTATTACTGCTGCCGTATTGAGCTTGGTAAATAAGTTTATTTATAATCTTGAGTGGGAAACCGTCGTTATCATTTGCTATATTTCTGTTTGTGTCTAATTCCTGATTAATATATTTCTTACTGCAGATATTGAAAGCTTGGTTTATATAGAGTCTGTATGCTGCAGCTTTATAATTACTGGGAGAAGAGCTATTGAATGAAATGGTATTGTTTGATCGAATTTCTTTTCTATAGACTTTTGTTTCAATAAGCAAATTATTTTTTATGAGCTCAGTATCAAGAAAGGGTAGTTTTCCATTTTGTTCTATTTCTAATGTAAATTGTATGTTTTTATCGATTGCATTGATTTCATCCAAGAACACCTGTAACTGTTCCATAGTTGAATCCCAAATGATAAAAATATCATCTACATATCCATACCATATTTTTGGTTTATTTTGAAACTCTGTCATAATTTTATTTTCCATTGGTCTAAGTTTAATTTCCGCTAGTAAGCCAGAGATGGGGGAGCCCATCTCAAGTTTATAAATAAACTTATTTACCAAGCTCAATACGGCAGCAGCAATAATAAATTTAATTATAACGAAACAAAGTTGCACAAATTTCAATAATTTCTTGGTCTCTTTGAATGTCTAAAGTTTAAATTAAAGAAATACAATCTACATTTAATTGCTTCCCCCCCCCCCTAATAAATTAAGTACAAGACTTCACAATAGCATCGATCCTATCCCCATGGAAGATTCAGCAGGTGTACATTTAATCCTAGCCACAATAATGGAGAACAAAAAGAAAGCAGATTACATTGGAATGACAACCAGGAAATTTAAGAAGCATTTGTCAGAACACAATGCAGATATCAGGCTTAATCGATGCAATACCGCTTTCTCTAAACTGTACCAGGAACAAGAAGTTATAATAGATTTCAAAAAAGCTAAATTACTAAAGAGAATATCAAATTACCAAGAGATTAAAATCATGGAACCAAATGAAATTTTATGTCGAGCTAACAATACTTGTAAGGATACTTTGTCGTACGATATTCCAAGAATATGGTACAATCTGCTCAAAATAATTTTCTTTCTTATTTTATGTATTTTTACTCTCATTCATTCTTTTCATCAGACTTGGGCAGGATGGGACCTAGAAAACACAGGATGCTAGTGACTAATAAGATTAAAGACTTACTGATTTTCCATATGCCTGGATACTCTCAAGTAGTTTTTGTGGCGAATAACTTTGCGTTGGATTTCGTTAAAGAGACATCGTAGTTGCATACAAATAACTAATGTTGCCATTGACAAGAAGATATTGCCACGGAACTAGATATCAGAAATGGATACAATTTTAGCTTTCAGAAGAATAGAAATTTTAACTGTGTAAAACAACATTAAAAAATTTAAATACTATATATAATATATAACTAAATACCAGAGTTGGCATGATTTAAATCAACCAATTTAAATCAAGATTTAAATCAACTGATTTTTTTTTAAAAATCATTTGATTTAAATAATATTCTTTTTTTCATTTTGGAAATTAAATAGCAGAGAAATAAGAAATAGATGTAAATAAGTAACAGGTGTTTTTCTATTAATTTTAGGATTGCTATCAGAAAGAATGTGGCAGGAGTAGGTTAAGTCCAGCTGTCCCTCTCCTAATCCTTTAACTGTTTGTTCTTTTGTAATAAACTTTAGATGATGAGGCGAAACACACTGAAACATTTCATAAATCATATTTCATTTGCCAATCTTGGCAACTAAATTATTTGAATCTTTTTTGTTTCACAAATTAATAATTAAACAAATTCATTAACGTTCACCAAAAAATTGGATACTACGTGCAAGGAACAAGTTTTAAAACTTGCCATATTACACTATCAAATTTCAATCAAAGATTATGAATTTTTTAAATTTTTGGGTAAAAAAAAAGTATTAGATAAAGATACAGAGTTGCCAAGTCTCCTGATTTTGGCAGGAGATTTTTGATTTTCAGATGTTTCTCCATTCTCCTTATTTTTGACATATTTCTCCTGATTTTTCACACTTTTTAAATTTTCTGTTATTTAACAATCAAATGTGCTGTGATTCAGTGAGAAAAGCTCTAATACAGGTGTAATTGTTCTTTAGTATCTATAGTTCTTTAGTCCAGTAGTATTTTATGTGATGAATTACATCCAGATTCATTATAAACTATGAATCTTTAAGGTTTGTTATTGTTACTATGGTCATGTATTAAATTATTAATAATTTGTCTCTATTAAGACTTAATTATGATCTTTACTATAGTTTTACGTAAGTTAATGAGTAACAAAAACACCCCTCTTTTTATAATATTTAGTCAAATTAAAAATATATTAAAACATCTTAAACATCATATTCTTAAATGTGTTCTACTTGTAAAGAATACATACTTTCCTTATTCGAGTAAAAGTGATAGATTTCTTTTTAATCTTCAGTAATAACCAAGCAATATTAAAACTTAAACTTTCGCTAAAGATGCTTATATCAACAAATTAACAAGTTTTCATTGACAAAAATATCTCCTGATTTTTAACTTTCAGAACTTGGCAAGTCTGAGAGAGAATTACAAAATTTAAAGCAAAATATGAACAAGCTATTAATGGCTGTCATTTTGATGGAGTTTTATTAAGTCCCTCTGTTTTAAATTGAAATGAAATTTCACTTAGTGCAGAGGAAAATAATGAAGATTTGGCATTCATAAAGAAAATTGTCTAAATCTTCTTACCACTGTAGCACAAATTTAAAGCAAAAAATGGCCCATTCCAAAAATTATCTATGCTTGAGAAAAATGTTTCAGATATTATTACAGATGGTTGGTGGAAGTCCTTTTCTATAATGGGAGGTAAAGAGATAATCAGCGAAATTGAAATTTAATTTATTTACCAAATAACAACAGCCGTGGCTTCATCTGCTGGAATAGAAAGACAATTTTCTTCTTTTGTACTAGTTCATTCAAGCCTTCATAATAAATTAGGAGTGGACAAAGCTTCTAAATTAGTATTTTTGTTCAAACAATTAAATCCCTGATTTATTTCTATTTGCTTAAAAACTGTTGAATTAATTGTGATTTTTATCCCTTAATAAATAGCTTGCATTAAATGAATATTTATTTATTTTTTACCATTTTCTATTTATTTATAACCTATTTAAGTTTATTTCTTATTTAGTGTGCACAATTCAATTACAAAATAATAGAATGGCTTTAGATTAAAGCCTAGATGTTTAATTTTTAGTACCAATCAGTAACTAGAATATAGGGTGCTACTAGTTTATCCCGTCGACCAAAAAATTATTGCCAAACTATAAGATTAAATGCCACATTCAATGACATTAAATGCGATTCACAAAGTTTAAAATCTCATTAAGTGATTTTTTATTTCGACTTTTTATTAATATTTTTATTAATATTCTACTAGTTATTTGTTTTTTTGTTATTTAAAATAAAAATTATATCAATATGTATAATTTGGCTATTAGTTTGGCAATTTGTGTAACTTGGTGAAATTGGTCGACGGGATAACAGAGTAGTACCCAATGTAGTATTTACTGAACTGTATAATTATTTCTAATATTATTTTAATAAATTAGATATATATTATTTATTTTTTTTTTAGTTATTTTTATTTTTAAAAAAACTGCTCGATATATTGTAAAAACATAAAAACACAATAATTAAAAATAGAATTCTAAAAAAATCAAATAAATCCGATTTAAAACAAAAAGATCTGATTTAAATCAAATAAATCTAATTTTTTTTTTTTTTTTTTAATCGTGATTTTTTTTCAACCCTGCTAAATACATACAGTATATCGCCAAGGGTGACCGACCACTTGCGATTTTAGAAATTTTGTTAAATATCTAGAAAAATACATGAGGCATTATACTGAAACTTTAAGTGTGTAAATATAATAGTACAGGTCATACATTTCTCTGAAGTTTTTTCCTGACACTCCATAGGGGACCGTCAACAAATTGAAAAAGAACGAATATCTTTTGGATAACCCTGTCAAAACTAAAGTAGCAAAGGCGTTCAAACTTTAGATTATGATTAAGTGGCATATTGTAATAATTTGAGTTTATTTGTATGTGGATAGCATGTATACTCATAGAGAAATTAAGGTTTTTATAAAAACAGTCCCAAATTTTTCCAAGTTTTTCGCTTATAATTTGCTTCTAAATATAAAATAATGTTCTGTTCCAAAAATATGACAAACAACATTGTACATAATATCCTGTAATCAAAATTAAAAAATAATAATAACTGTATGAAAAACAAGCAGTATATCGTTAAAATGTTATTCACTGCACTCATAATGGTATTAGACAAAGATATTACTTTTCTTTAATGGCACAATATTTTAATTTGAAAGCAACAGATTTAATGTTCAATGATGAATTTAAAAGGTCATTAATTATGATGAAAAAGATATTGTAAAAATAGGACACATACATAACAGATATTGGGCAGTTTTATTTAAATTTAGATTTTTATGGTTTCAAGTAAATAAGTTTAAAATAAATATTGACATTCATATCGTAGATGGTAGAATCCAACAGTGTCCTCAATACATTTCATACAGTTGCTAAAATTCTAGACTTTTTTTAGAAGTTTTATGACCGAATGAGAAAAAAATATGAATTTTGTATTACATTAGCAAGTTAATAATTAATTTTATGCCTTTATTACAACATACAATATTTTTATGACCAGTAGATATCTTGTGCAGAAAAAGCATGCAACTCAACATCTTTTACATTTGAAATTTTGAAATCTAATTTGATTACAAGAAATTTTCAGTATGATGATTTTTTACAAAAAATGTAAATTCCCAAAAATAAATTGTGTTCATATTAGACAAAGAGCTTGAGTGCAGATGCTGAAAATATTCAATCCAGCTATATAAGATTAGGGGAAATTTTTCAGAGAAATATACAATTGATTTTGAATTTAACAATGAATTACATAATTCCCAGAAAGATTTTCACTACAAATAAAAAAAAATCTATGTGGCAACCTTCGCAAAATCTATTTCAAAATAATATACATCAAAAGACTCACACATAAGATGAAAAACTTTGGAAAAAAAATTATATCTACAGTAATACAGAATTTATGTAAGCATTAAGAAAATTTTAGGAAAATTTTCATATGAATAGTGGGAAATGTTGAAAATAAAAACATTTACTGCACTCCTGCTCAAGTACAGGAAACAATGAATATGTTGTCCAAAAGTATGTGTGGAAATTTTCCTTCTTTAACGAAGGCCATTTCAACGAAACTAAGAACTTTATAAAAGGAAAATATCAATAATAATATCTATATGTAAAAACAAATTGTTGAAATGAAGATTACAGAATGACTACTCACAAGCATGTGTAAGTGATGGAGAAAATCCACTATATTGCTGCCTAGCTCAAAAACCAATTCTGTGTAATAAGTATAGACACCTCTCTTTTCCCAAATACCTTCAAGGCTTACATCATATAAATGTAGGACATACCTAAATAAACATAATTAATACAATTTTAAGTTTCTTTAGAATTTCATCACAATTTTTAAAAAAATGATATAATTACTAAAATAATTTAAAAAATAAATAAATATTTTTTTAAGAACATTATTAAAAAAATATAACAATCTCATTACAATTAATGATGATAGAAAATTTTTCAGTTTAAAGAAAATTAGAAGGAACTTTTTTCCCCCTCTAAATTTATTTTCAACCTCATAAAGCAGGGTCTCAGCTGAGACAGAAGTCGCAACAACAACCAACATCTGAGAATATCTTAGTAAAGCATAAAATTTTGGGTAAATATATTTTAAATCTTCCAAGATTTCTAAAGGATCTTTTCTGATTTCTAGTTTCAGGTAATGGCAGTAAATAAAAATGCATCTCAGAATCCATACTTGAAATAGAGGTATGAGAGACAACTACAAGAAATGATCAAACCTATTTTATTTTTGGATGTTTTTGAGGGCTGAATAGTTTCTTGTTACAATGCATCAGATTTTTTATACTAGTGTCTTTCGATGTAAAACATCCTTTAACTCCAGCATTATAAATTTTGATAAAACTTCCCTAAGCATTACTTTTAGGAAGTAATCCCTTCTATAAGATTATTTCTCCAATAATAATAATATAATAATGTCATCATACAAACAAAATTATTATGCTAGCACATTTGTGAAAAATACACCACCTACTATAATCCACCTACCAAACAAGATTCTCAAGCAATTTAAAAGAAAACACAAATTACACTTAAGCATCTTTGAAACATTAGTAAATCGAAACATCATTAGAAACAATGGGATGGAATAAGGGAGGATGCTTTTCACAAATTTCTGTTTTCCCCTATGATATTTAGCCAAAAAAAAAACACTTGAAGAAGATTGTTTTCTGATTAAGTGACGGTCATTATGTAAAAGGTGCAATTATAAAAATGTGAAAAACTTTCAATGCATCCATTTAAAAAATTGAGAGTTGCAATCTTTATATTAGTTTTTCTCAGTTTATCTTTCTTCCAATTTATTAATATAATCAAAATGCTAAAACTACCTTAAAGTAAATGTCAAAAGTTAAAAATCAAATTTTCAATAATATATTAAATTTAAAAAGAAAAATATATATTATAATAAAAATTTAAGTCATGTGACAATCATAAACAAATATAGGCTGACTGCTTTGCTTTTCATATGATAGGTGGCTTTTTTCACTCAAATTTTTTAAATAAACTTACATAAATATTATTTTTAGAAAAATTGTCAAATAAAAACTAATTTTTGAGACATAAATTACTTTCCAAAATGTATATAATTGAAATAATCAGCATTCTAAATTTCATTCCTAAAGTAAATAAAACACTTCACAATAGAATTGAATTCATTGTGATTTTTACTAATCATAGTAAACAAATATGCATTACATTTACAAAGAATGCAATCAAGAAAAAGCTTTTAACATTACACTCTTTTATTGAACTTAACTTTATTTGACATCATTTGGCTATGAACCAATGAAATTAATTTTGCTTTCACATGTAAAGTTTTAGACAACTCACCTTGAATTTTTGAACCTTATAAAATGTATATATCATAGTAATGTAGATATAATAAATATTTTTGTTTTTTGTATGTTGGTTTCAGTTAATTTCAATATAATTTGTTCTGATAAAGTTAATTAATTTAATGAATCATCAATTGATTTTTTTTTTTTAATTTTATCCCAATATCACATAATTTAAATTTTTTCACAGTTGAATAGGGAAAGTATGAACTTTTAAATTTAATTTGTTTGAAAACTACATTTTAATGACTTTTTATAGCTTTTAAAGCAATTTCTAAGTGTGACTTTTAAAAAAATCTAACTCAATACCATGCAGCTCGATTACAGAACTAACTCATTTGCACTTAAAATAGTTCAGTGTTACTTTTCGGGTAATATTCCATAACAAAGTTAACACTCTATAAAAAAATAAATGTAAATGACACACAAATTTAACAGATATGTAATCAAGCTGTGCACATAAACACTGAAATAATCAGAATTTAAACATATGCTTTAAAGATTAACTTTGGTGATTTCTTTGACTATTATTTCCTGGCAAGAGGCTAATATGAAAGTATTGCTTTTAAATAATTTTTAAAACTTTATCTTAATACATAATTGATATTATACTCTTTTATTGAACTTAACTTTATTTTTGTGTGTAAATATGTAATTCTGCATTTCATCTAATATTTAGCAGTACTCTCTGTTATCCAGGAAGTCAGGTTGGATTACATAGTACATATCAATGCATTACACATTAAATAGAAGTACAATTGAAAAAAAATATAATTAAACAAAAAATTAAAATTTATTTTCTGCTGCTATTGTAATTTGCATGTTTAAAAATTGTAACAGCTTGAGCCCTTCAAAATGCATACTCTGTTCCATGATTCACGATGAAACTCTTCCTGAAATAGCCGCTTTTTAAATAAACTTTTTGTGAGGTGTTTGTGCAACTATTAGTAAACTAGTTTGTAAAAATTACAAGCAAAATTTTTATCAGTTGAATAAGCATAAGCACAACACAAAAATCATCTTATAGAACACATAAATATCAAAAGTACTAGCAGAAACTTCTTTAAAGTAACACACATTCAAAAAATAGATATTTTATTAAAAAGTTATGTCACATTTTTAATATTTTAAGCAAAATTACCTGATCAAAACATGCAACGTACGGAGAGTAACTAAGGCCCACTAGAAAAATAAAAGCACAAAAATATAAACATCATTGTGAAAAGAATATATATCAAATTAATGTTTAAATATGAATATTATTTTTAAAATGCAAAATAAATAAATAATAATTACCTCAGCAGACATGAAACAGAATGTACTAAAGGTGGCATGGAGTCCAATACCAATGCAAACAGTGACAGATACAGCAAGTATGAAGAAAATCAAAGCAAACAATCTCAGATGAGTCCACTTAGGTGTTGTTGGAGAAAAGGACAGCTGAAATTTATTTTATGCACAAATTATACAAACTTTATTACAAAATAAATTAGTTCAGTATAATTTAAGATTGAATTAATACTTATAAAAAAAAATTATAATAAATCACATGCTTATTATCCTCATCAAAGGCTAGAAGTATATGACATTACATTCATTGGTGCCACTCTTATGAGATTGCTGTATCTACCACCCACAGGGGATTCATTTAAGCAGTCACAGTGAAAACTTGCAATGAAACATTGCAATAAAAAATAAAGAAACAGCCTATTTAAAAGTTATCAATTTTAATTTCAGGTTATACTCATATTAAGAAACATTTGGTCTGTCAAACTGGGGATATTTATTTTAAAAAGGAACTGTCTAAAACAGTGAGTGAATATTGCAGTTTTACAGAGCTCAGAATACACACGTTTTCATATGTTTCCTTTTTGGATTGATGCTATAAACAGATGAAGTTATCTGTTTATCAAACAAAGTAGAAAAGGTTTGATTATCTTTTTTACTGCATGTAACTTTTTGATAAAATGAAGTCATTCTTGAGAAGTTGAAAAATAAATGCTTTTTAAGAACAGTATTAATTAGATTAATTACTAAGTTTGAAACTTTAATGAAAGAGAAAAATAAGAAAACTGATGACTATTCAGAAATTCCGGATCAATTAAATAAAAGAAAAGAATCATTAAAAACCAGAAGTATGCAAATGACAAATTTAAAAAGCGTATCATTATCACAATTCAGCATTTACAAAATAATTCCAGAAAAACATAGTCAAATTTTCAGAGTAAATTTAAAATAAATACATTTGTAATTATTGTTATGCATCTAACTAATGTTGGTTTTAGTCTGAAAGAATAGAAAACTAAGATAAGTATTTATAATTTTAAGGTAGATAGATTTTTTTTTTCCACTATAGATATAATGGCATGCATTATATTGAAAATGATGTATCAAATACTGTTACAAATGTAAATATGTTATTAGATAATATCTGCAACAGTGATTCAGGAAACACGTAATTTACTATGATCAGTTTGAAGTATGACATCATATATGTGAGCAGCCAATGGCATTTTGCATGGCAGTTTTGATATTTAAGTTTAAAAAGGCAAAATCTGTGTGCAAATAAAATTTGTTTTTTTATCATAAACCATGACTATTTGTTGGTGTGTTTGCCTTGCTTTTTTTACATAATACTGTTACATAACTGCAATTTAATTTTTTCAGTGTTATTTTTAAAAATTGTTTTATTTTCTCAGCAAAGTAATGCAGTGAATTTTGTAACCCTCATCCTTATCCTACTTATTAAAATTTGTATTATGTACTAGAATCATCTTTATTCATAGTTTTCCAGATAATGAACATTTTTAAAAATCTGATGCTTAGTTTGCTCTGTCATTAAATTAATGACAGTTATGTTATTATTATTTTTTTTTTTTCTATTAATAAATTCACCTAACTTTAGAAATTCTTAAAGTTTTTTGCAGTTGAAAAAAGTTGAGGACAGAAATTAGATCTAAACAAAATAAAATCACTAACATTTTCAATTATCTTAAGAAATGAACTTTCTTGGGAGAGACTTAAATACTTCCACTGAAACTTGTTATTCCCTGCATTTTTAATGCTGTTAATGTATAATGCATAAAAAGTTATGGTATTTATAAATAACCATATTTTTATTAGTTCACTATCTTTTGAATCTATTGGTGTAATTCGATGAGGTAAGTGTGGATCATCATTATTTCAGCATGATAAAAATGTTAAATTTTAATAAAATAAATTTAACATAAGTTCTGTAATTCATATTGTGGATGGAGAAATAGATTTAGCACTGTAAGTGTCGTTCCAACTTTTGCTGACAGAAAATCATATATATTTTTTTATCCCTTTGCAGGAATAAATTTGCAAATATTGTGATCAAATGACAAATTTCACAATTATTTTTTTCTGCGACCAGTTGCCAAATTTCAGGATATTTTTCCATAAAAACTTTTTTTTTTTCTTCTGATTCAATAACAAAATTAAATTTTTTTTTCTATGACCGATTGATGAAATTATTTTTCATTGATCATATGGTATACATAATTTTTTTTTCCTATAATTGTTCAAAGAAATTTACAATTTTTTACAAAAATCACTTATTTTTTTTTTTTTTTACTTGTGATTGAAGAAATTTTCAATATGTTTTTGCAACTGTTTGCCAAAATTTGTATTTTCCCCCTATAGTTATTTGATGAAAACCACAACTTATTCCCTCTATCAATTGACAAAATTTGTGAACTTTTTTCATGGTTGTTTGACAAAATTTGCAATTGTTTCCATCTATAGACTGGAGAAATTTATGATTTTAATTTTACAACTGACTCATGAAATTTGCAGTTTTTTCATGAGCAATTGGCAAAAGTTATGGTTTTCTTTTATGAGAGATTTGTTACATATACATATATAACATTACTTTTAGTTTAAAGGAATATAAAACTCAAGTATTTACTTATTACTTTGATGCACATTTGTTTTTCTCATCTCTAGGTATAATATCATATATGGATTGATCTATGAAATTTATCGATCCAGGGAAAAGTGGCATCCCAAAGTTGTAAATGTTACAAAAAGATGATATTTGAAACATCCTTACCTTTCCCTTCATTCTTTCATAAACTTAAAACATTGCTTTAATTTTTTTTCGGTAGAGGAATTTTTTGAAGACTAAAATTCTGTGTGATAAATGACTACCTTTTGACACATAGCTGGAATGTAAAAATATTGTCCCTGACAGAACAGATATTGATTTCTTTTCATTAATTCTACTTTTTTTTTTTTTTTTTTTTTTTTTTTACTGAAAAGTACATTTAAAAGAACAGATGTTTTATTTAGATTAACCATAACCTACTTTTATATATTTTTAAAAGATGAAAATCTTAATATATTTTAAATTATGAACGATTTAAAAAAAAAAAAAAAAAAAAAAAAAAAAAAAAAAAAAAAACTTTTTTGTTTTAATCTTGTTTTTATTTTAGCTGTGTCATTGCTAGGCAAGTTCAATTGTGTTTGAATAAGGGATATAGAGTTGCCAAGCTTCAAAGGACAAAAATCAGAAGATTATTTAAAACAAAATCAGAAAACTTTTTCAATGAGGTTTTTTTCTAATGTAAAAATAAATTTATTTAAAATGCTATTGCAACTATATATATTTAATAAAATAAAAATGTCTTTAATTAAGGACCCCAAAATGCTTTTAACTAAGCAAAGGAGATAAAAGTTTTAAAACAATTCAAAATTCATCATTATAAATACAAAAAAAAAAAAAAAAAAAATGTGTCTTCTCAAAAAAATTTTGTCTCTGAACAATTATAAATGTTATGAATGATAATTATTAATAAAGAAATTGTTAATAACAAAAATAAAGTAATACATAATGATTCCATTAAAAAAAAAAAAAAAAAGACAATTATACATTTTGCAAAAAGTTGGGTTTTTTTAAATTATAATTTATTCATTATAAAAAATAAAATCAATGGCCATCAGATGTTTGCATTTAAGAAGAAAAATTGAAAATTTGCCCACAGTGAGAGTGTGAAGTTTTAAAGAGACATCCTATATACTTGATTTGAACTGATATATCAAAAACATTAGTAAAATAACAAAATGAAGTACAGAGAAGAAATAAATATCCAAGACTTTTCTAGTATATTTAAATATAAAATAAGCATGAGAAAAAATATGTTAGAAAATCAGCAGAAATAAGTCAAAAATTAGAAATCTCCTGCCTAAATCAAGAGACTTGGCAAATCTGGGACAAGGCTTCAATTTCAATATAGTGTGTTCAATTTAACAAATAAAGTGTTTTAATAATATGCTATACTAAATAGAGTCAGCAAATTATACATAATACATAACAAATTACATACATATCTACTATGCTTTTGCAATTGGTTAAGTGTTAATTTAAAAAATAAAAATCTCATTAGATTTCCCCGGCTTGGGCAAACACTGAAGTGAATAAAAAAAAGGCATAAAGTACCCATTTAAATAAATTGATAAAAAAAAAATTATCATAAATAAAACTTCCTTTGAAGTAGCTAATTACATACCTATGTATCAAAGAGATTAAACTATAGTTAAGAAACTTTTACTTACATATTCAAATCTATCTTTGCATAGCTGGGATAAAAGATGGAAGGCACCCACAAATGAAAACCAGCCACACCACAAAAGAACTTCTTCCATATACTGAACATTCATTACCCCAAATATAAATATAAATTTGTAGAACAAGAAATTCCAAAACTTGTCTTTCATATGCTATAAATAACAATAATGAAACACAATTACTAGTACATTCTATAACCACAAATTAAATTATTACTTACATGAATACACACTACAAAAAAAAAAAAAAAAAAAAAAAAAAAAAAAAAAAAAAAAATTAGTTGAAAGTGTAAATTCCAAAACTTTTTTCTATCTCATACATACATCATAATATTCCACAAAATAGTTACACATATTATATATTAATACTTCAATATTATTAGTACAACACTATACCAACTTTGATTAAAAATTAACATAGATCATGATTTTTTATTAAAATCAATAGTTTTTCCTTATTCTGTTGTCATCAGCTGTTTACAAATAGTTGGCTTAGCAGGACACAAGTTCCAGTCTCTGCATAAGCTGATAGACAATACAATTACAAAGAATTGAGAAAGTGATACAAAAATCATTATCACAGTGCTCCTTTTCCTCAGCATACTTTCAAATTTAAGGATGATCTGCTGGCCATAGGCAAAAAAATGCACAAATTTTTTTTTTTCAAATTTATACTTATCTTTATACACTCTTCGATGATATACTATTAAAAATGGCACAGACATCACCTCTTCTGGCAGAGTATTTCCAAATTAATTCAAGAGCAGCTTGTCATAGCAAAAAACATACATAAAAAAATTTGGTTCATTCTTGTTCATAACTTTAAACATTTTTCAAAGATACAACAATAATGATAGCACAGAAATCTTTTTTTACAGCACTCGCCTCCGGCAGATTTTTTTTCAAATTCAGGTAGGACTTGCTTGCCATAGTCAAAAAATCATACACAAAGGATTTACTTCAGTTTTATGCATAACTTCATACACTTTTTGGTGGTACAGTAATGAATATGGCACAAACATTGCGATTATAAAACAGCCTTTGGTGAATTTTTTTCTCATTTAGGGAAGATCTGTTTGCCATAGACAAAAACATAAACGAAAAATTTGGTTGAATTCTATGCATAACTTCATACACTTTTTGATGGTACAATAATGAAAATGGCACAGTTATGTTGCATTACAGTGCCACATTCTGGCAGAAATTGTTTCAAATTCAGGGAGGATCTACTAATAATAACAAACATTTATACTAAAAACTTGGTTCAATTCTATGCATAACTTCATACACTTTTCGATGGTACAATATTGAAAATGGTACAAAAAGAACTATTACAGCGTTCCCTTTGGCAGAATCTTTCAAAATTGAAGGAAAAACTACTTGCCATAGCCAAAAACATACAAAAGAATTTTTGTTCACTTCTATGCATATCTTCATACATTTTATGATGGTATAATGGTGATACACAGATAGACGGACACATCGGCTGACAGACAAACATTTTGTATAAACATGTTTTTGAGATTCTCTGACACTTAAAAAGTGTAAATCTAACAAAAACCGGAAGTTGACATTTCTTTCAATAGGGACAGTTCAAGTATTACGTAAGCACTAAAGGGGGAGGGGGGTGTCCAGAGTCTGCTTATTTTTTCTGACAAGAGGGAGAGGGGGGTCACGACAATTTTTGCATAAGCATTAAACAACGAAGCAACTGCAGTTCAAATTCAACAAGCATACAAACAAAGTATGATGGAGAAAGAGCGTTCTACAGCTCGTTCGAAATTTGCCGTTTATTTTCGATTTTATCCTTTGCTTATCCATCGGCAGACGCGTGACCTGCATCACCCACTCGCACTTTGTCTTCATTGTTGTCTGTTGTGTGCCAAGTCAAGTACATTGCAAGACTAAAAAAACACAGGAACCGGTGTAGCTGGGTTCTGTTCCAAGGGTAACTGGTCAGTTGACTTTATTTTAGGTAAATCCGGTATTTTCTTTTCTCCCGTTCAATTGGTCATGTAATTCCGGGAATTTTTGCAGAATTTCTAGAAATTTTTGTCTTTCTGCTCCTATTGTCGAACTTCCTTCTCTACAGGTTTTAGAACTTTAGAAAGCAGGAAACCTACTTGGGATTTTTCTTGTCTCGGATACACAGCACAGATATTTATTGTTTTAGTTCAGTAACATAGTGAATTTTTAGTGAAAGAGTATTGCTTGTAGTTGCATAGTGAATTTAGTCTGATTTAATTATGGATACTAACATTGACAATATATTAAAACCATTTTATATATTTTGATATCACAATCTCTGTATGCCTATATAAATTTGTCCGATTAATAATGTAATTGATTGGTAACTTTTTATAAGTCAAGAAGTATTGATGTATAAACTGTCATAAAATCTTACGTAAGCAAAGGGAGGGGGGGGGTCTAGCATTTGCTTATATTTTCTTACAAGGGGGGAGAAGGGGTACAAAATGACTAAAAATATGCTTACGTAATACTTGAACGGTCCCATAACAATACTTTCTTCAATTGAAGATAGAAGAAAGTAAAAACCTTAATTGACCAATTGGATGTGCCAATCCCAAAACTTTCTTCTATTTCATAAATCTTAATACTTCAAAAAGTAGCTATGCATGTTAATATTTCAATATCATTAATTCGATACTATACCAACTTTGATTTTCATCTTAAATTTCAGCTTGCCATAGGCAAAAACATACATAAAAAATTTGATTCATTTCTATGCATAACTTCATAAACTTTTTGATGGTACAATGACAACAGACGTACAAATAGAGAGACACTTTCTATAAACTTGTTTTTTTTTTATCTCTGATCCCTAAAACATGTAAATCAGACAAAAACCAGAAGTTAAAAAAAATTCAGTTACAATACTTTCCTATTTTGAAGATAGAAGAAAATACTGTAATTGAAATTTTGCAAATTGAAAAGTACTGTAAAGTGTAATTCTGCTGTTGAAGATGGCAGAAAATAAAAAGTTAACAAGAATGGATAGGCTTTTGACAGATACCTGTATAGAAAAGTTTGTGACAACATTCAGTGCACTTTCATAAATGAAATGATTTGCTATAAACAAAAAAAATTTTAAGAAATTTAGAATTTTTTTTTTTCTCTGTTTATATGTACAAGAATATTTAAATATTGAAATAGTTAACACTTTGGTGTGTACAGAAAAACACAATTGCAATTAAATTCACTATAAAGTTTATTTATTTGGTTTGGCTACTCATATTCACAAGAAAACAAAAAATAATAAGTTGAAAGCTTTTACAATGTTTTAAAACACAATTATGTACAAACATGGCAGTAAACATGAAGATTAAAATATGAAGATTTTATTACTAAAAGTACATTTTAAAATGACAAATGATATTTCTACGAAAACAAATGATGTGTTTTTTTAAGCTCAATATTCAATTTTTTAAATAGTTTAATATTCAATAAAGATTTTAATTAATCTGCTCTAATCTTTGGAAATGAGAAATAGAAAATCAATCAAAATTATGTCATGTTGATAAAATTATATAAATTTTCTCCTTAGTTTCATGCATAAAAATACATTTCAAACTTCAAACTAAGAATAACATCACCAGCTTAAACATTTCACCTTGTGCATACTTTTATGTTTAACTACAGTATCTATAATTAAGTAAAAATATATTTTATATTTTATTGTAATGGAAAAAAACAATAAAGTCATAATACATTAAGTAAACTCAACAGAAAACATTCTAGTGATGTTGCAAAAAATATGAATTTTTATTTGCTTCTATATTAATAAAAGAAACTTTTGTACTGTCTTTGTGCGACAACTAGCAAAATTTATCACACATAGAAGCCTGATCCAATGTAGGTTCACATTCACTTGAGGTTCAGATTTTAATTTTTTTAAGACCTAGGCCTCCTGGGCTCTTACCAGCTTTTATGCTCTAAATTTATTAATAACTTGCCCTCTTTTCATCCAATCTTCTTTGTTTTGGGGGGACTTTCTCCATTTAATTATTTTTGCATTTCCACTTTCCAGTTAAGACCCTGACCCCTTGGAGCTATTACAGGGATTTTGAAGTTTTGTGGAAATAAATTGTTAATAAATTTTTCTTCTTTTAATCTGATTGTGATAATTCAGAATTATCACAGGTTTTTAAAGCAAAGTAGCAGAAATAAGTATTTATTTCTGAAAGAGGTTTCACCATGAAACTGCAAACACAAAGTGACCCTTATTCTCAAGGTGAGACTGTCGGCGATATTAAAGGATCGCTACATCATTATCGATCAACAGAACCGACAGTTGGATGACAGTGGGGTGAATGGGACGACCGCCAGGGTCGTGCCTTTGATGATACTCCGACACGAAGCGAAAGTACGAGATGACCAGAAGGCCAGACAGCCTGGCGCCGTGGGAGTGAAAACTCAGGTGCCAATAATCACACGATTTTACTAATCATTTAATGAGAAAAAGATATCATTAAGGTTCATGATTGGTTTGTGACCTCTAAGGGAAGGTCTAGAGGAGGACCTGGATTAGAAGAAAAGGAGAAGACAGGGGCTTGCAGAAATTTCTCACAGAGTAGAGAGAGAGCAGGGCAGTGAGCTCGGAGTGTTCTCTCAGATAAGTGAAGCAGCTTGGATTTCAGAGCTGGAAGAAGAGAGATCCCACAGCAGATCTCAGAGGGTGTTCTGATCGTAGAGCCCGTGCAGCATCACGAAGTGTACTCGCGCCAGGAGAGACAGTGATAACTCTCGTCTTGAGTGGCTTGATAACGCAGTTATCCGTGAACTATTGTACTTCTACATTGTGTGTAACTTAGCGAGACTTTACGTCAATCATGAACTTTGTATTTACGGAACTCAAACTGAACATTAGTTGAAGCTGGTTGGTATAAGAGCCTACGTGCTTTTTAATAATTTTAATGCTGTAAATATTTCTCCAGAGGATCTTTTTTGTTCTACAAATAATAAATAGATTCTCCATTAAATATTCTTGCCTGGATTATTCACTGAGCGGCACGCACGCTACCTACCACTTAGCATTATAATCTACTAAGGGCTAAGTTATTACATGATCTTCATTTTTTAGGTCTTTTTCCTATTTAGTTATTTCCTCATTTCTACATACCAATTTAGATCCTGGTTACCTACTACCCCTTAAACTTTTGATGTGGCATGCATTTTCTCCTCCTAATTGTGTTACCCTCTCAAATACAGAACTTTAAAGTTGAATATTACACTCTTTTCCTTGAGGCAATACTCTCTTATTTTTATTGGAGCTTCAAAGCATTTCTCTCATTTTGTACACATTTCTGTAAACTTTTATTCTAATAATGTTTAACTATTTGAAGACCTGAAATATTTGGACTTTTTAACATGTTTTCATCTTAGGATCCTGCTTTCTCTCAACTATCAATTGGCCTCTTTTGGATCCCCTGTTACAGCTTCCTTAAAAGTGATCAGATTCACTAGTTTTTAAAATTTTCCAAGATCCTCCAGCTATTATATGAAGACAGAATCATTTCTTGGACTTCATTAATCACAAATTTTGAATATTAATTGCCTACTTGGGACCCTTGGTGCAGCTTCTTAAAAAAAAAGATTATCTTGCATTTTTTTATTAGATTCCTTTGACTACTTTATAAACTACTAAAAAGTTTTCTTATACCCAACTGTATCCCAATTAAAATCCTGAATTCCTGGGACCTGGTACAGACCCCTTCAAGTTTTTTTGCCCTAAATTCTCAACAAATTGCTCCCATTTAACCCACTATTCATTTTGAGACACTTTATATTACTCAATTATTCCCTCATTTCTATTTCTCAATTAAGATCCAGGTGCCTTGGGCCCAGTAAGGGACATATTTGAATATTAATCATCTACTTGGGACCCTAGGTGAAGTTTCTTTAAAAAATAATTCTTCAGCTATTTTCTTTAACACAGTTTTAGGGTCTTCTAACTATTTTATAAACTATTAAAAAAAATTTATGCCCCAGCTATCATTTTTTTTAAATATTAATTTTTTTTACAACATCATCTTACGTTTACTCACTACAGATGTAAAAGAATAATAGAGTTGGTTCAGACTTTTTTTTACCAGGTCCTGTTTTTGTAAATTTGTGAAGTTTTTAACTTAATATTCGTGTAAAATCTAGTCATAATTTTATAAAATTTAAATTACTGAGTTAAATTGAAATTATGAAATAATTCAAATTTCTGTTTATATGTTTGTAATAAGATATTTTTAAAATGTAAAAGTACGATAATAGATTCTTTCAAGAGTTGAACCATTTTGGAATAAGTCAGATTTTCCTTTTAAAATGATTAAATTAGAGAAAGTTTTAGACAAAAATGGAAAAAGTTTGTTAAGGGTGTGTTTCGATTCAAACTGCTTATTTTCCGATTTATTTTTAAATTCATTTTTGCTCTCAAATGCACCAAACTGGTAAATTGCCTTATTTAGAAACTTTATAAGGTGCCGCCGTGATTGTTGATTCTTTGATAAATGCAGAAAAAATTGCAAAAAAAAAAAAAAAAAAAAAAAAAAAAAAAAAAAAAAAACAATCAAAAATGGCATTTTGAACCGATTTTTCCGAAGCGGAAGATCTGGGAGCAAAAAAAAGGGTCCTACTGAGAAGGTAATTGTTCATAAATCAAATTCTAATGAATTGAGCATAAAAAGACATCACACGGCACTTTATAAGTCTCTTCAAAAATCATCCCAGCAAGTTTCATGTTTCTACTTTTAAAAATATGTCTGAAATTGTATCCGAAAATTTCGAGCTGTTGAAGGTGGAAAAGCGTTTTTTCGAATACACCCTTAAAGATCAATTTTTAAGGCAAAAAATTTTGTGAAAGGTTAATCCTGTTTTAAGGTAAAAAGTTTGGCAAAGGATCTGTTTGAAGATCAAAAATTTTGTGAAAAATCTTTTAAAGGACCAATTTCTTCTTAAATATGTCCCTGAAATTATTTATATAGATTTTCAGAACATAATGTACAGTTAAAAAAAAAAAAAAAAAAAAAAAAAAAAAAAAAAAATCTTAACAATTATTTTTACACTTACTTGCTGCTCAATAGATCTCAGTTCTCCAAAAACAATTTTTTGAATGCATTTTCCGATGAGAATCATTGTACAATAGGCCATATTAATAAGAATCTATTAAAATATACATATATTACTCATAGCAAATAATAAATATTAAAATCAAGAAATAAAAGATGCAATTTAATATAAAATATACATAGCTAATACAATCATTTTTAAAGTAAGAATAGATGCCATTAAAAAAAAATATTTTTATCACCAAAACCAGCTTGCTTAAAATTTAGAGAGCTACGTACTAGTCAAGAAGTGTTAGGCTCGAATCAAGGTTCAGGTTTGAATGTTAGTATTACCTATTTCCCTCAGAAGTGCTCAGAATTTGATGTAGAAAATAATCTAAGAAGTCTTCATTTCAGTAGTTTAATTAGGGCTGGACAATATCAGAAATTTAATATCACAATCACAATGTATCAGCGAATTAATATTGATATCTGTGATACATCGCAATAACTACCTTAAATTGTACAAGAATAAAAATTTTCTAATTTTGAAATATAAATTGTACAGTAGCAGCAATTTCAGAAATAAAAAGTGCCTAGTTAAACTGGTGGCACTGATCTCACAGGTTATTCACACTAATTGTATATTATATACTTATTTCAAAAAATAATGCTTCTCAAAAAATAAATCAAGGAGGATTAGTCCCCATTCCTCACATTTATACCTAACCAATGAACCTCAAATTTTAATTAAGGATGCACCTTATCAAAAAAAACTTATATACCAAACTTCAAGCAAATCAGATAATTCTGCATGAAAAAAACATTTTGCTAAATTAAAAGGGGTATTAGCTACTTAACAAATGAACCCCCAAATTTAATCAGAAATATGCCTTATTAGAATAAACCTAGAAAGAAAAAAAAAAAAAAAAAGCAAACTGGATAGTTTGTGCAGAAAAGCCATTTATCTAAATTAAAAGGAGGGACAAACTCCCCCCCCCCCCCTTTTATTCTTAATTTATGAACCTCAAAATATAATCAAAGAAGTTCCTTAGCATTATAAACTAGTATACCAAATTTGAAGCAAATCCAATAATGCAGCATGTAAAATTCATTTAACTAAATTAAGGAAGATGACTTTTTGCCCTTTCCCCTCCTGTTGAGAGGGGAAAAATATTTTTTCGAATGCATCCTTAATTGCATTTTATAATCCTAAACATAGAGAGTGACACCATTAGAGATTTTGAGGCAATCAAAAAATGCTTATTTTAAACTATTTCTGAAATGATTTTTTGACTTAAAAAAATTATTGAAATTTTGTTAGTTTTGAATCTCTTATAGAAAATTTTGTTGAAAGAAGGGATTCTCGGTAGAAATTTTCAGGGTTCATACAGAATTCGGAAGAAAAAATCCAAGGAGTACATAAAAAATCCAAGGAGCCCAAAAAATTTTAAGGATTTGTCACTTTTATTGTTATTTGTGTGGTATGCACTTACACAGCCCCAATTCCATAGAGATTCCACGAGTTACCCACCACCAGAGTGGGGTGGGGTTTGCGGTCTTCAGGCGAAATCGGCGCTTCCCCGCAATCTTCAGACGAAATCAGCGATTTATTTGTGATATTTTAGCAAAATTGACGATTTACTGAGATCTTTTGTCCAAATCGGCAGTTTTTCCGTGTTTTTTTTTTTATGAAATCAACATTTTTTTGACGATTTTTAGACAAAATTTGCATTTTTAAATGATCTTTTCTGGGAAACTGGATTTTATACCAACGATCTTTTGACGAAATCGGCATTTTTTCCGATTGATCCTTTTCATGAAATCGGTGGTTTTTTATTTATTTTTTTTTTAAATGATCTTTTGACTAAATATTTGTAAGCGATCTTTTATTGAAAACAGCATTTTTTCCCATGATCTTTTAACGAAATTAGCGTTTTATCTGCGATATTTGGTAAAATTGCTGTTTTAACCATGATCCGCACAGGAAATTCACGTTTTTCAATGATCTTTTGACAAAGTTTGTGAACAAAAAACATTGACGAAATCATTGTTTTTCCACGAAATATTGACGAAATGTGCACTTTTTCGGCAATGCTTTCACGAAATTTGCATGTCTCCGCGATTGTTTTTTCGCGTGGAAAACCGTATAAGTTGGCATCTTTGCGAAACTGATAACCCAATTTCAAATTTTTGGAAGAGGACGCCTTAAATTTTCAGAAATTTCGGATGACAATCACCCCCCTGAATCCACCGTTATCAGCAAAATTGAGCATGATAAATCGTATTATGAAGAAGAAATCCAAGTTGTATATCTAGCTGTGAAGGAATTGTGTCAGGAAGCTGTGAAGGAAGGAGTGTAATCACTTTTTGAAATTAGAAGCTTAGAGGTGAATCTGGATTATTCTTTTCACTTTTCCTTCCCTTATGCCCATGAAAACTAAATCACTTTGGTGGCTATTAGTATGATCCCAACCAGTCACTGCTGTTCTTCTGATGAATGATGTGCATACAGGATTTACCGTGCACTTTACAATCGCAATATTTTTTTTTTAGCACTATTGCTTGCGTGCAAAACCGCCGCTTAACTTGAAAAATCCTGGTTCCCCGGGAATTCTAAAATTCTGGGTCCATTTTTATCAAAAGCGGGTCCCCACTAATAAGTCATTATTTTAGGTGCAAAAATTGAACTTGTTCATTTGCAAATGAAAAATAAAATGCAATAATCATTGTTTTAATAATAAATAAATAATTAAAACCAATAATTTTTGTTTAAACTATTAAGAGAAATTTTCTTTACTTGTTTAAAAATAAATGTGCAAGATACAAATTTAACTATAAAATATTGAACATTTGGATGTAGAAGATAACAAGTATCACTATTGTTTGCATTTAAGGGACAAGGCTGATTTATTGAAAAAGACATTTTTGCTGAAAAAAAAGAATACTTTTGTTGAGGAGTAAACTGATGAAAATTTTTGTTTAATGAATGGGGGTTTTTCTGAGTCACATTTACTCAGAAAGACTTGGAGCAGTCAGAAACAGATTGTGAAGCAGAAAAATCCGTTTTTGGAGCAGAAAAAAAAAAAAAAAAAAAAAAAAAAAAAATGAAGCAAAAAAAAATTAGTTTTTGGAACAGAAAAATTCACTCCCAGCATTAACCTTTATTTTATTTTATTTTTTTTTTTTCTTTCCATGCCCGTTCAACAAAATTTGAGTTTTTTCACAATCTTCTGATGAAATTTGCCCTTTTCAGTGATTTTTAGACGAAGTTTGCCGTTTTTTTTCGCGATTTTTTGAGGAAATCTACCATTTTTTGAGATTTTGTGACGAAATTAGCTATTTTTTCGCGTATTTTTTGAATAAATCTATCTTTTCTTGAGATTTTTTGATGAAATCTATCATTTAATCGCGATTTTTTGACGAAATCTGTCGTTTTATCGTGATTTTTTTTGACAAAATCTGTTGTTTTTACGCAACTTTGAAAAAATTTGCGCGATTTGTGAGAAAAATTGCCATTTTTTCGCGATTTGTGACAAAATTAGCCATTTTTTTGCGATTTTGTTTACGAAATTTGCCATTTTTTTCGAAAATTTTGACGAAACCTGTCGTTTTAGCGAATTTTTTTGACAAAATATGCCGCATTTTCCGAATTTTTTGACAAAATTTGCGTTTTATCGCGATTTTTTTGATGAAATCTATTTTTCGCGAATACTTTGACAAATTTTGCCGTTTTATTGCGATTTTTACACAAAATTTGTCTTTTTTTCGCGATTTTTTGAAAAAATCTGCCTTTTTTTTTAATTTTATGAGGAAATTAGCCATTTTTTTGCTAATTCTTTGACGAAATTTATCGAAAAATAGTCATTATTTCGCAATTTTTTTAACGAAATTCGCCATTTTTTGCAATTTTTTAACGAAATTACGCGTTTTACGGGACGTGTAAGTGCTATTTTTGTGCGTCCCGTCGTCGATTTTTTGCGTATTTTACGCACTATAGCGCGTTCGCGGCATCCCCGATCGCAATACAATTTAAGGAGTTTCTAAGGAGTATTTTGTTTATCTAAGTAGTTCTAAGTACTACTTGGGAACGTTTTCATTTCTAAGTAGTTTCTAAGGAGTCTGTACGAACCCTGATTTTTTTTTATTTAGGCAGATATACTTTCTCATACACATCTCACATGTAAAATAAGCCTAAGGTAGCTGCATCTTATCAGATATTGGTGAAATGGATGAGTTCAACCGGATTTGTTACAATGTAATTTATTATATAGAAATCATATTAACTTTAATGATTAAGGAATTGTCAATGCAATAAATATTGATTTATTATACGATTGTGATAAGATTATTAATGAAATAAAAAGAATATTGCCCAGCTAAACTGATGGCATTGAGCTCACAGGCTATTCACACTCATTGCATATTACAGTCTTATTTTTTCAAGGAATAATGACCCTTGAAAAACAATTTAAGGAGGGAGGGGACTTGCACTTCCATTTCCCTCCACCTTTACACTTATTTACTGAACCCTCAAACTAATCTGGGATATGTCTTATCATAATAAATCTATATCCAAAACTTAAAGAAAATAAAATAATTTTGTATAAAACCCCATTTATTTAATTTAAGAAGGGTTATCTCCCATTTCCTCTTTATACTAACAATTAAACCCCCAAAATTATTCACAGATTTGCCTAATCAGAAAGAACCTAGGTCCAAAATTTGAAGCAAATGGGATAATTCTACATAAAAACTAATGACCTGATTTTATGGGTGTAATTGTCTATTCCCTACTTCCAACCCAAAACTAATTTAATTAGGAAAGACTTTTATCAATATGAACGTACATCCAAAAATTGAAACAAATTGGTTAAATCTGCAGGAAAAACCCTTTTACCTAAATTAAGAGATGTAGCCCCCCCCCCTCAATTCCCCCTTTATACTTAACCAAAGAATCGACAAAAACAAATTAGGGAACAGCCGTATCAGAATGAATCTATATACAAAATTTGAAGAAGCTCGGTAAATTCTACATAGAAACCCAGGGGATTAGCCCTCAATCCCCCATTTCTTATACTTATCTAATGGACTCCCAAAACTAATTAGAGAAGTTCCTTATCAGAATGATCCTATATAATTTGAAGCAAATGATCAGATTTGCCATTTATCTAAAAATGGGGGGAGGGGCTTACCCTAGTCCTCCCTCCCTTTATCCTTAACTTTGTTGAGTGCTACATAAGTCACTGGTGACTGACACTGAACTTTCTGTTTGGGCCACATCAGTCACTGAAGTCTGACAGTCTGAATTATGATATAAAACTAAAAACTTATATTTTTTAAGTAATTACTGAAAATTTATTTGAAATTTACTTAACTTTCACTTATTATAGGATTATACTTTCTCAATAATTATTTAAAATATAATTTTTTTAGTTTTATATTAATAGATTTTACTGTCAGTTACTGGTGACTGACACAGCCTAAATGGAAAGTTCAATGTCAGTCACCAAGGCACCAACATGTTAAACAATGAACACCCAAACTTAATCATCGAAGTGCCTCATCAAAATAATCCTATATCAAAAATTTGAATGAAATCTGATAATTCTGTTAAATCTATTAGAAAATTGAAATTAAATGCTCAGATTGTTTGCCATTTTTAATATAAGTATTATTTACAGATATACTTTTTAAATTATAATATAGGCATACAGCAAATGATGTTTCCCCCAGACACAAAATCTATAAATGAGTGATAAATGCCTTATACTCCATATTCAACAGAAAGCAAGATTTAGTATTTTCAAAAATGCATAGCAATTTCATTATGTTTGAAATAATATGACATTGCATACCCCCAAAGCAAAATACTTTGCAGTGTTCTGCAATGAAATTTAGATGATCATAAATGTTCTGTGAGAACAGTACAAAGCACAAGTTTTTCTCACAACCAGCTGATGATTTTTGCAAACTTTTTAAAAGAACAATTAAAAGAATTTTGAGATTTTTTTCCCCTCGGCTTTTGAGCAACGACTTTCCAGAGATGTTTCTGAGTTTAAAAAAAATTAATTCAGAAATTTACAGCAAATTTTCTGAAAGATTACAACAAAGGGAGGGGTGGAATCTATTCCTGCCACTAATTATGCTTCACCTCTTTCATGAAATGTGCAGTTTTTATGTAATTTTTTGGTGAAATTTGCAGTTTTTATGTTAACTTTTGACAAAATTTGAGGGTTTTTTGTAATTTTTTGACAAAATTTGCAGTTTTTTGTGATCTTTTGACAAATTTTGTGGGTTTTTTGAGATCTTTTGATGAAATTTGTTGTTGTTTTTTTTTTTTGCGATATTTTGGTGAAATTTGCCATTTTATCGCAATCCCTTAACAGAATTTGTCACTTTTTCATGATACCTTAACTGAATTTATCTCTTTTTCACAATTCTTTGACGAAATTTGCCATTTTTTCAGGAATATTTGAGAAAATTGCAGGTTTTTTGTAATCCTTTGATGAAATTTGTATATTTTGCAATTTTTTGATGAAAACTTGCTTTTTTTTATCATTTGACAGAAGTTTTGGGTTTTTTTCTTCCTTGCGATACTTTGACGAAATTTCTGTTTTTTCAGAGATCCCCAAAAGAAATTGGAGATTTTTCTTTGCACAATTAATGAAATTGATTTTTTTCTGTGACCATTTGTCAAAATTTGCGATATATTTTCAGATTTATGATAGATTTTTTTCTGCGACCATTTGTCAAAATTTGCAATATATTTTCAGATTTATGATAGATTTTTTTTAATTTTCTTAAGTGACTGACTTAATTTTTTTGAAAATTTGGAGCCCCTTTGAATTTTTGGATTTTTCCTTCAATTGAATGGTGAATTTCTTAACTGATTATTTGAAATGTTCTACAGAGAAACTCGTTGTTCTGCGACGCATGTTACACTTTTAAGCATATTCTGCTTTGGGGTTGTATACACTGCAAATGATTTTCCCCATAAGTCATAGTTTAAAGAAAATTCAGCATGTATCTCTAAATGAACAACAAATACTATGCATTTTATTTTCAATAGTGACTATACTATAGTAAACTTGAATAACACATCAATTACAAAGCACCAAAAACTATTTTTTCCCCTAAAGATCACAATGCAATGTTATCTTTGTAAATTATCTACAAATAATACACTTACACAGTCTATTTTCAATACTATATTAAATATCAAAAACATATAAAAATTACATAACAATCCAGTTAAACAGTTATGACAGAAAATAGACAGACAAAATGAATTCATAAACATATTTTCAGCTTGTTTTATAATGTTGAAACATTACAAACATATAGAAAACAAACCACAGTACAATCTACTAAAGAATAAGATCTATCTTACCCATGTACACAGTGAATCTTCCACAAAGATTATACATATTTCATATAGCTTCTTAGTTATAGCATTATTGAATGCTAGATTCTGTAATATATTTTTAACACTTTCCAAAGGTTCAGTTTCATTTTCAAGTCCATCTGGCACAGTTTTATTTTCCTGCAAGTCAATGTTCCATTCTGGATCTGAAGTTATTTGTATTGCATAATAAATTGCAGATGAAAATAGCAAAACACTGACAGTAGTATAGGCGTGTAATGTAGGCAGCGGAAGTCTATCCAAGAAGACAGGAGGCATTGTAACATAAGATTTTCACAAGATGACAAACTAAAAGAAAACATATATATAAATCAGAAAATGATGTTACAAATTAATTAATTCATATAAAATTATGATATTACTTGATTATCCTGTCAACCAATTTTGCTAAATTAATCAAATTGCCATAATTTTTATCTTAAATAATGAAAGACCAAATAAATTAGTAAAAATATTAATAAAAATAAAAATAAAACACTGAATTAAAAATCACTTGATGATGTGACAAACGTGTGTAATGTGTTTAATGTCAAGAGAATATGACATTTAATTTATGAACATCCATTATTGTCATTTAATCTTATAGTTTGGTGATAATTTTTTGGTCGACAAAATATTCAAGTAGTACCAGGGCTGCAAAAAAGCCAGCTTTTTCTAGAAAAGACCAGGCCGGCTGGCTTTTAATGGAAAAAGCCGGTCTTTTGTTCAAAAAGCCGGCTTTTATTGGCTTTTTTCCAGAGCATATCTTACTATTTATTTTTAAAATCTTCTTTTGTTAATTTACCTTACTAATGGCCATTTAACGTAAATTAAAACTAAAATCTTATGAAATTCATTTAAAATCATGTTTCAGATGTCCACTTTTATAGCCAATTAATATAACAAAAACCTCATAGCCAATATGATTAACAGACATCTATTTATAGATCCAGTGACACAACCTATGCTTAGTTATTTTCATGTTATTATGAGTAAGAATTACATCCAAATAAATAATATACAAAATGATATAATGTTTATAAAATACTTCACTTGAACAATAGCTCCTAGTATATATGAATGTGTTAGTATTATGAATAAAAATAGTCACTATGCATATGTAAGAAGTTTACAAGACAGCATTCTACTTTAAAAATAAGAAAAAATAAATAATTTTGACATAACTTTTATATTTATTTATCTTTCTATGTACAGTAAATTCTCTAAGTCAGACTAAGTAAGATGGAAATTTGTCTAGCTCAAAAAGGCTTTTCAAGTCCTTGTGAATCCATAGACAGTGTAAAATTTGCCTAAGGCAGAATATCATTTACTGTGAACAATTTTCTAAGTTCTGATTGATTCGGACTTGTATGTACAAGTTCGAATTTACTGTACATCCATTAGGTCCAGAGTTTACTGTACATCCCTTTATCTTCATTTGTTTTTTCTTCTAAAGAAAGAGCAGTTGACATAGTGTGGGTTGAATTACTGCGCAGTGACAATAGCAAGAAACATCTGTCTGTTTTTTATATCTCTTGCCGTGGACATTACCTCGGCCAATCTGATTGGTCTCTGTTTAACAGGTCCATGATATGATTGGCCTATATTGCCATAAATGTTCCTGCAGTGATCACTATGATAAAAATGCAGTGGTGTGGTAAATTGGTTGATGAAAATGTTTGTAAACATGCTCTTTCCTTCTATATATATTGACTAAATATTTTGTTCTTGTTCCTTTACAAATCTTTCCACACATTAATAGGAGAGGAATTGATTTGGGTCAATTAGTAAACTTTCCCATCCACAAATTTCTCATATTAGGAGAGGTTTAGTGTTTAATCTAATAGGTTACTGGATTAGCAAGATTCCAGGAACTAACACATTTACGCTTAAAAGAGCATAGGTATGGGAGAGAGAATTTAAAATAAAATTTCAACAAATGGTTTTGTTTGGAACAAGATCAGTGTAGTACTGATATTTAAAATGTAAGTCAAATGACTAGTAGTATATTTGGTAAAAATCATTTGAACTACTTCAAAAAAATGTTTATTGTTCAAATTTTCTAATAAATATTTTTTTCATCTGTTGATCACAAGAACATTTCTACTGTCAATTCACTTATATTTTAATTAACAATTTATTAGACAGTTCATTTTTATGACAACAGTAATTAAATAGTTATTAATTAATAATAAATTTAATTTTAAGAATAGTTTTTGTAGAAGAAAAAAAAGTTTTAGTAAAAGCCGGCTTTTTCTTTAAAAAGCCGGCCGGTTTAAACCGGCCCGGCTAAAAGCCAGCAGCCCTGAGTAGTACCAAAATTAACACTAAAAAAACTCAATTTAAGCAATAGAATTTTTTTAACTAAGTATAATTTGTGATTTAATTAAATCACTACACTGTAGATTTCCATTAAGTTTTTGTTAGGAAATTAACACTTTAACATGCTGCTCAAACATTAATGAGTTTGGTTATCTATTGTTAAAATGACTTATCACTTACTTGAAAACTCCTGCTCCATAAAATGTTAAACCAATGGGCAGGTTATTTTCGAATTTCTCATTTAAATTTGAATATTTTGAAACTATTTTTCTTTTGTATAGGATAGCTGAGCTCGATCTTTAATATGATCAATTTTTATTTTTTTTATTTTGATTGTAAATTTTTTTTAATATAGGTATTTTCACTTTCTGAACAAGTTTTGAAACTGAAAGTACTTTTATTAAAAGAATCTGCAATCAAATTTGAAAAAAGAAAAAGCAGTCATATTGAAGATCAATCTCAGCTATCCTATGGAGGAAATATATATATATATACACTATATGGCCATTGATTATTGGACACTTGCGATTTTAGACATTTTACTAAATTTAGGGATGCACCGAATAGTGATTTTGGCCGAATACCGAATGCCGAATATTCGGCCGACAGGTGAACCGAATACCGAATATTCGGCTAGCCGAATAGTAATTGTTGGGCCGAATACCGAATATTCGGCTTTCCAAATTCTTTTTATATTTTAAAATTTAAAGGTATTAAAATGTTACTTTTTAAAACAGTTTTATATAATATTTAATAAAAGAAACTTACATTTTGATAAACAAGAGTTTTTTTATAAGAACATTTAGTATTGAAAAAAATTTGCCTTGAGTTATTTAAGAAGCGCAATTATGAAACTTTAATTAATAAAATTTTCTATGAATGGAAACAAACATTTTAAAATCAAATAATGAAAAAAATGGCCGAAGAAAAATTTTACAGTCTGATAATTGTCCTTTTTAAATAACTCGAGGCAAATTTTTTTCAATATAAAGTACAAATACTTTCAACTTAATTTTGAATAAAGGCATGTTTGGCTCATAGTTTTTTTCTTATGAATGGTGGTATTTTCCATCCTTCCCATCATATCATATTTTACAGAAATCAAAGCATGTGAGTTGAAAATATGTTATCTTATTTATTGTTAATGTAATAAACAAACACACAAGTTTTGACCTAGAGTGAGATGAAATACAATGTACTTATGACTCAATAAGTTGATTATGATTATGGTTTCATGAACAAAAATTGTCTGCCTTGATAGCTATTACTAATCTCAAAATTTGTTTTAAGGACTTTTATTTGGGGGAAAGCAAGAAACAGATTATTTACTAAACAAAATTTAGAAACTTGTATCTGCACATAATTTATTCCTAAGGAGAATCCTAATAAATCACCATTGTAACCCTTCTCATATTTAATTTTCTTAAGTTATACTTTACAAACAACAAATAAATAATGTAAAAACATTCTATTTTATTTAAAAATGATTTTGTTTCTAATTGTTTTAAATATAAATTAAAAAATTGACAGTTAAAAGTAGAAATAGTGAAAAGTTTTTATTAAGTATTGAATTCGGCCGAATACTTTGATATTCAGCCATACCGAATATTTGGCAGGCCGAATAGTTTCATATTCGACCAAGCCGAATATTCGGCTCAACCGAATAGTTTAATATTCGGCCTAACCGAATATTTGGTGCATCCCTATGTAAATATCTAGAAAATACATGAGGAATCATCTCAAAACTTTTAGTGTATAAATATAATAGTATACATCATACATCTCCGTGAAGATTTTTTACCGAAACTCACTAGGGGACCGTCAACAAATTAAAAAAGAATGAATATCTTTTGAATAATCCTGTCAAAACTAATGTAGCAAAAGCGCTCAAACTCTAGATTATGATTGAATGCCTTATTGTAATACACTGTGTTCATTTTTATGCAAATAGCATGCATACTCACAGAGTAATTAAGATTTTTTTTTTAAATGGTCCCAAATTTTTCCAAGTTTTTCCCTTATAATTTTCAGAGTTCTTAATATAAAAAAATATTTTTTTCAGAAAATATGACAAACAACATTGCACACAGTACCCTGTAATCGGAATTAAAAAATAATAAAAATTTTATGAAAAATGAGTAGATTTTCTAAGTAATTTTTTACTGCGCATGGGTCAAAGATATCAAAATTTCATTTGCATATTATGTTAGCTAAATGTATAGAGCAACTTTATGAAAGTCTCAAAATCATAGCTTGAAAATTCTGAAAGTAATCGCCTGTAGAAAAATGACAAAATCCGTTGTTTCCAAAATGAAGCAAAAAAAATGAGGGATTTTATCCAAATGTAGTAGTACATCCCATATTGTGTATTCTATACTGACACTAACCAATGAATATATGGATACAAACCCTCTTGTTTTTGCTTCATTTTGAGAATAACGGATTTTCAACTTGTTCAATTGACGATTATTTTCAGAATTTTCAAGTTATGATTTTATGACTTTCACAAAAGTTGCTCTATACATTTATCTAACATAATATGCAAATGAAATTTTTATAGCGTTGACGCATGTGCAGTAAAAAATTTTTTAGTAAACCAACTCATTTTGTATACAATTTTCATTATTTTTGAATTCTGATTACAGGGTACTGTGTGCAATGTTGTTTGTCATATTTTCTGAAAAAAAATATTATTTTATATTAAGAACTCTGAAAATTATAAGGGAAAAACTTGGAAAAATTTGGGACCGTTTAAAAAAAAACCTTAATTACTCTGTGAGTATGCATGCTATTTGCATAAAAATGAACAAGGAGTATTACAATAAGGCATTCAATCATAATCTAGAGTTTGAGTGCTTTTGCTACATTAGTTTTGACAGGGTTATTCAAAAGATATTCATTCATTTTTAATTTGTTGACGGTCCCCTATGGAGTTTCGGGAAAAAATCTTCACGGAGATGTATGACTTATACTATTATATTTATACACTAAGAGTTTCGAGATGATTCCTTATGTATTTTTCTAGATATTTAACAAAGTGTCTAAAATCGCAAGTGTCCAATAATCAATGGCTATATAGTGTATATATATATATACAGGGTGTCCCTAAACAAATGGTATATACGCTAGGGGGTGATAGAACACATCAAGACGAGTAATAGTAAATAGGAAACCAAGGGTCCCAAACGTTTTCCAAAGGAGATAGCCGCCATTAAAGTTTGGGGTTCAAAATTTCAAATACACATAAAAAACGGAAAAATTGGTCGATTGATTTGCGGTTTTCACTAAAATTATTCTTTATGTTGGTATTTTCTTGAAAATAAATTATAAAGATAAATTTCGAAAAATGCCAATAGAGGGCGCTTTAGACTTTGAAGTAAGGAAAAACTATTTTTTGCCGTGATTTTTTGCATCTCATTAAATGGTTTCGTAAGCTTAGACTTAAACTTAAATTTTGAGCTCAAAATCTGAATAGTTGGAAGCGGTTAAGTAGCACAAACTTAACTGTGTTCAGAGGGTTTAAATTTCAAATGATTATAAAAAACGGAAAAATTGGTCGATTGATTTGCGGTTTTCACTAAAACTATTCTTTATGTCGGTATTTTATTGAAAATGAATTATAAAGATAAATTTCAAAAAATGCCGATAGAGGGCGCTTTAGACTTTGGATTAATGAAATAATACATCCTAATTCTATTTTTTGCCGTTATTTTTTCCATCTCATTAAATAGTTTCGTAGGCTTAGATTTAAACTTAAATTTTGAGCTCAAAATCTGAATAGTTAGGAGTGGTTAAGTAGCACAAACTGAACTCTGTTCAGAGGATTTAAATTTCAAACGAAACGGAAAACTATAAAAAAAATACCATGACTGCCACTAATGGCATTCTCCAACTTTGTCCTGTTACTGCCACCTAGGACTTCATTTGGGGGGAGAGAAAAAAGAATACAAAAATGAATTCCTATACTTTAGTAAAAAGATCTTATAAGGAAATTCATAGCGAGAACCGTCTTTAGAATTCCCTAAAAGTTGAAAAAGAATTTCAATGCTACCGACACACAACAACTTCCAGTACCCAGCACGGCTATCCAGAAAGCACGGGTCCGAAACTACTCTTGCCGCGGTCGATCCGCAGCACCAAAACCAGATTAAACATCCGCTGGTTCCTTTGGATCCAGTCCACAACACTAAAGCATTAAAGGAATCATTTTTGATAAAAAGATAAGCTTGGCTAGATTAATATTCGACCAGACCAATATCTGGGACAATAAAGAAAAACTATACTTTGAAAATAGGAGAAGAAAAAAAAGACAAGGTAAAAAGTTATTTCTAAAAACATTTAAAAAGGAAAAACCTGTTTAAAAATACACACTGTCGGCGGCAATGGCTGTTTTTGCCCTTAAGGAGTTTCTTATGAATCCTGAATTTCCATAACTACATCAGCGACAGTCCAACTTAATAAATCAGTTTCCAAAAATATTCTTTACATACGCTGATCCCCTGATCTCCAACTTCCAAGCCATTACTTCGTTTGAGCTTTCTCACCATTTAATTCATAGCAGCTTAATAACTTTATCTATACCGCACCGGTGATGTATTCACATTCTCAAAATATAAGGACGAAACATCAGACACCAAAAACGTAACAAAAAGTTTAAAACCAGAGCGTAAAAGCATCATTCCCCGTTCCTTCCTTCTGCTATAAATAGCTACCGGCAACGCCCACTTACGTCATCTTTCAACGCCACCTTCGGTTTCTAGAAGTTACCTGTGAGATCGGACCAATGTCGATCGGCAACGCTAAGAAAAGGTCTCGTGCCGTCAGACATGTCACACCATCTATCACCTTTCTCTGTAACTTGTCAGTTAACAATATCGATGTGACGATGTTTGCCAGTGAGCTTAGTGAATGGAAGGAAAAGTAAATACCGGGAAATATGATTGTTACGTAAGTTAATATTGATGCTCAAGAGAATTAATGAATCACGGTAAAAATAAAGATATTTATTTTTGTTAGATTTATATACTGAAATAAAGATATTGAATGTACTTAAATTAGAAACTTAAACTATTGAAACAAACATAAAAGTAAAGGGTATTTATTTCTGGGTTTATTTAAGGAATAATTAAATAAAAATAAAGATTATAAAAGGTTAGCTGAATGATGTAAGTTGAATGAAACAGGTTTGAATAGGACAGTTTGAGTGGAGTGATAAGAAAAACAAGGGGAGAAAAATAATCATTTTTCTGTCAAAAGCCCCCCCCCCCCTCTTATCACTTCCATGAAAACCAACTCACTAAGTCTAAAAATCAAACCACAATTCACCAGAAAAAGTTACCTTATACTACACCTATTCTCTGGCTTATAGAAGACCCTATACACTCATCCAACTAAAAAGGATTAAATAAAAGACCAGCAACTATTAAAAACATATTTAGTCACAGCTACAGCATCAACCAGATTCATCCTCTGATAGCATCCCCCTGTCCTCCACATCGATGCAAGATTTATATACCAAGCCGCTAAAAAATTGAGATCAGGAAGTGCTAAAAGAAAAACTTTTGGGCTCCAGTCCATACATATAAACTAAAAAATAAAAGCATATAAATTATATCTTAAATCATATAAATTATATCTAAAAGCATCACCGGTACATGTATTTTACATCAGTTTTACATCTGGACACTAGTGTTCACTCTAGAAATAAAAAGGACATGGTGCTATTTACTAAAAAGGGCACTACTGCAGCAGAAAAGGGCACTTTTCCAAGAAAAAAATTGTCATTGCCTTTAGAAAGGGGGGAAAAAGGCAGGAAAATACGTAACTTTTAAGTATGATAAATCAAATAACTTTAATTTTGAATGATTTTGAGGCATAGAAAAAAAAAAAAAAAAAAACTATTAAATTAGAACATAAATGAATAGTTGCATGTTTTTTTTTTTTTCTAAAAAATGAAAAAATTATATCATTTTTGTGCTCACAAATGTAGAAACACTATGGAATAAAGGAAATTTTTATTAGAAATCTCTTGGTAAAACTAGTGGTGCACTTTACTACTTTTAAAAAGGGCAGGGTGCATTTTGTAAATTTGAAAAAGGGCAGGGTGCTGCACCCTTCAAAAATGGCCTAAAATGAACACTACTGGACACATTTAAAAATTTCTAAAATCATCAGTTACCCCAGGTCCACAAGAACAGTCTAACATTAATATTTTTACTTTAAAAAGTCTTCAAAAACATCAATATGCACTTTTATAGTTAAATACCATAAAGTGAGTATCAAAAACAATTTGTATCACAAGGAGAGTAGATTCAATTTAAACTTTTTCACATCTTTAACATCTAACAATGACCAAGTCATTAATATTCAAATCACAAATCTTCAGAAAATTTCAACATTCAAAGCTTTAAATCTAGAAGAATCTTACACTTTAAGGCCAAGAATTCAAAGTCTTTAACCTTCAAATATTTTTACACTCTACTATCTTAAATGTTCAAACATAAATGTCTTGATCAACTGAACATTTCGTGTTTCTTAAAAATTTAAATATTCTTCCAAAAGTTAACACATTCTAATAAAAGTTTAAACATTCCCACAGTTTAACACTAAAGTTCCCTACATTTAAATATCTCCAATTTTTCAATGTCCAAAAACATTATACTCAAAAATCCTTACATTTCAATATTTGAACATCCTAACACATTTTCAAATACTTTAATACATGTATTATAACACTCCAATGGTTAAACCAGTATTTAACTAAACCATTTCCCTTATTTCACAAATGCAAATTTACTCCTTAAATCTACACTTTATCACTTTCTTAGTAATGTCAAAAAGTTCATGACCTTAAAATTATTTCTATAACTTTATTACAATTCAGACTAAACACCGACATACTCCAGGTAAAGTGAAAACAAATTAACCCCATCAGGAATCATTTTATTCAAAAATCAACCCATGCTCTAAATACTGTAACAATAGATAAGGATATTCATAACTTACACCTTATCTAAGATATCCTGGAAAAAAAAATTAAAAAAAAATTTATTTGCGACAACACATTTATCCATCACAATCATACTCAAATCCTTACAGCATTATATGCAAAAAGCATACATTCACTCAACTCCATTGCTGTGGCCACAGACTTCATACATCCCTTTCATACTTAACATAAAAGACATAGATAAGGGTAGTAACAGATCAAAGATTAATTAATAAAGATTCTAGTAAATTAACTATCCTAGTATTTTCCAGAAAAATTTATCTTTAAAGAATAGAGCATGTTTCAATGATTTATATTACGAGAATGTTCCTTTTAAAAAAAAATCTCAGAATAAAAGTCTGAGTTTAAAAAAAAACATGATCTTAAATCTTTATAAACAAGCCAATTATTCTTACACATCTACTGATAAAAGTTCTGAAGCAACCACTAAAAGGCCTCCCCCCCTTTAATGCTAATCACATAAAGAGGTTTAAAAGCTCACTTTATAACTCGCTTATCCATAAACACTCTTTTTAAAAAAAACAAAGCAACAGAGGAGGCAGTTACGGGAATTAATAAGATTAAATCTTTATCCCAGATAAACAGTAGATCTTCAATTATATAGTAAAGGCTATCTCCAAAATATTGTAAGTTAATTCACCCCCCTGAAGCATGTCACAACAGTCCAATTCAATAACCTCTTTACAAAATCAATCCTTTAAGTATGGCTTTGGCATTTCTTTAAACTCAAAAACTAGAATGCAGCCATATATCTATGATTTTATACCCTATACAAGCATTTAAAAAATGATCTCACAATCTAATTTTAATAAACTCTAACCCAACTAGATAATTTACTTTGAGAACTTGCTTACACTAAATTTGACAGTCAACAGTCCCAAAAAAAAAAATTTGTTCTCATACCAAACAGATGCCATTTTTATTAAAATTATTACAAGTTTAGCACATGAATTATTTATGATAATTTTTCCCAATAAATGATAATTCAGTTAATTGATCAACTAGCTTTAAAACTACTGTTACCATTTTAAAGAAGGGATTCCAATAATTTCAACCTTCAATACTAACAGTTTAAAATTAGCATAGTAATCTAAAACTTAACCTTAGTCATCCATTAACATTAGGGAAATATCCCAAGAAAAATAGCCCCTTTAAAAAAATTTTCAATTAAACAAATAAATTATTTCCTTGACTTTATCTTTAATTTAAACTTTAATTTTATAGAATAAAAAAATTTATTATATTAAAAATGATTAAAAATTTATAAATTAAACTAAGAAAAACTGCTTAATCTTAAAAAAATATTTAACTAAAATTACTACAGGAAGGCAAAAGATCAGAAAATCCATCATTCAAATCTAAAACACACAACAGTGTGGACTTCCATGATTCACTCCAGGGTATCTAACACAAGAATTTACCCAATGATATCATATGTTGTACAGATTTAAACTTCAGGATACCCGAATCTAAAAGAAATTACAAATTCTATTTCAACAAAAAAATATTTCAAAAAAAATAAAATTTCAATAAGTAAAAAAATTTTCAAAAAAATTAACTTCCTCTTAACTTAACATAATAAAAACCATTAGAATTTCCCTAAAATCTTTTCTACTAGAAATCCAAATTTCAAAAAAAATTTCAAGTTCAAAATGGGACCGAAACTGTAGTTTACAAGTCTCATGAAGTTCTAGCCATAAGGTTTCTAACACTAATTTTTACACATGAATTTTATTAGAAAAATTTCTCAAAAACCAGCTGAACGCTTACTCTCAAATATTATAAAAAAATATCACAATTAAACTACTAATCAATCCCCAAACTTCATTTCTCTATAAATTTCTAACTATATAATCCTTCAAAAACTTTAATAAAAATCCAGAATTTTAATCATATTTCCAAGAAAAATTTAGAAATTAATTTCTAAAAGTTTATCTTCCAATTAAATAAATATATATAAAAAATTTTCAAATTACTAGACAAATTGTTTAATGAAACCATTGAGAAAAAAAAATTTATTTTAAATTTTAATCCATTAATAAAAAAAATTTAAATAAAAATTAGAAATTTAACCATACGCTAAAAAAATTCTAAAAATGCATCTTTTAGTCAAAAAAAATTTCAAATTACTAAATAAATTATTAAGAAACCATAAAAAAATTAAAATTGAACCCAAAAAAATTTTTAACATTAAACTTAAAATAATTTTAAATTATATCAATTTTTCATTTTTTTATCAAAAATTCCAGTTTAACAACAATCCAAAAAAAAATTTCCAAAATTTCAAACATATTAAAGAAACCTATTAAATTCAACATATTTCACAGATGAATCCTCGTCTCCCCTGGCACAATTTTCTTCTGTACATGAGGACCATTAAAAACCGATGTTCCAAAAAGTCCAGAAAAAATTTCAGTCTCAAAAAATATGTCCTTTTCTCACGAAAGAATGTCCTTTGCCACTTGCTGCTATCACCGGGACATGGTAGAAATGAATCGAGCATGCAACGGCCCGGTATGGGTCCGCTGGGCTCTTCAACATGGCACGATGAAAACATCACTAACTGGGTACATTACACATCAATGTCCAGTCTTTTTCTCACCAACCGGAACACCCAGATACACCGCCAGGACCAGGAACCAGGAACACCCAGGTAAGTAGCCAGGAACAGAGACCAGGAGCAGATACACTCAGGTAAGCAGACAGAAACAGGAACAAGTACACTTAGGTAAGTAGCCAGGAACCAGGAACAGAAACATTCAAGTAAGTAGCCAGGAACAGGAACAGATACACTCAGGCAGGCAGAAGAACTCGAACACTTGATGACTCACAAAAGGAATGTTAACTTATAATTTCTCAAAAAAATAGTCAGGAAACAGTTCATAACTTTTGCAAACTAAACTTTCGTAACTTTCTAACTCCTGTTATATTGGCGTCAAACCATGCCACCGAACAACATGTTTAAAAAATTTTAACATCCACAAAAGAATTTAGAAACCAATTCCTCAAAGAAAAATCCTTTTCAAAAAAATTACAACCATTAAATTCATCCAAAATTCTTTGAAAGAGTAATCTAACACATCTATGATTTACTCCTACAGCCCCCCCCCCCCATCTCAGAGATCCTTGTTAACTCTTTCGGGTGAGCCGTATATAAAAAAAATTTTCAAAGACAAAAATAGATGAAAAATTATGGAAAAAGATTTCTAATTAAAGCTACTTTAGGGCTCACTAATGGCCCATAACCATTTGATATCCTTGAAGTCAAGGATAGTCTAAAAAGTATTTACACAAGCAGAGCAAGGACGCATGCAGAGCGCTTAGGCTGTCAAGTATGCCCTTGTAATTTAAGAAGTGTATTTGAAAGAAAAATAATCAAACAGATTTATCAACAAATAACTAGTTTTATTTAATCAAATAAAAACATAATAGATTTAAAAGTATCAAAATTAAAAGACATTAACATATGCTGAAATAACTTAACACTTAAAAAATAAAGACCAATAATGTTTATTCAAATTGGATGGACCAGAGCACCAATAAACTATCTATTATAATTTAAATCTTATATTAAATTCATTTAATTAATTCTTTTCAATAAGAGACCAAACTGCATTTAAATTTATCCAAATATTATTCCTATATCAACTTATATTAAGCTTAAATAAATTTAAAGGATTCTATTTTACCCATGTCATCTCCTCCCCTAAAAAGTAAACTTCAGGTTAGCCAAACTAAATTATGAAAAAGAAATTTCTCTAAAACGCTCCACGCTGCCACTAGGAATGTTTTCCTATAATACCATTACTGCCACTAATGGCATTCTCCAACTTTGTCCTGTTACTGCCACCTAGGACTTCATTTGGGGGGAGAGAAAAAAGAATACAAAAATGAATTCCTATACTTTAGTAAAAAGATCTTATAAGGAAATTCATAGCGAGAACCGTCTTTAGAATTCCCTAAAAGTTGAAAAAGAATTTCAATGCTACCGACACACAACAACTTCCAGTACCCGGCACGGCTATCCAGAAAGCACGGGTCCGAAACTACTCTTGCCGCGGTCGATCCGCAGCACCAAAACCGGATTAAACATCCGCTGGTTCCTTTGGATCCAGTCCACAACACTAAAGCATTAAAGGAATCATTTTTGATAAAAGGATAAGCTTGGCTAGATTAATATTCGACCAGACCAATATCTGGGACAATAAAGAAAAACTATACTTTGAAAATAGGAGAAGAAAAAAAAGACAAGGTAAAAAGTTATTATTTCTAAAAACATTTAAAAAGGAAAAACCTGTTTAAAAATACACGCTGTCGGCGGCAATGGCTGTTTTCGCCCTTAAGGAGTTTCTTATGAATCCTGAATTTCCATAACTACATCAGCGACAGTCCAACTTAATAAATCAGTTTCCAAAAATATTCTTTACATACGCTGATCCCCTGATCTCCAACTTCCAAGCCATTACTTCGTTTGAGCTTTCTCACCATTTAATTCATAGCAGCTTAATAACTTTATCTATACCGCACCGGAGATGTATTCACATTCTCAAAATATAAGGACGAAACATCAGACACCAAAAACGTAACAAAAAGTTTAAAACCAGAGCGTAAAAGCATCATTCCCCGTTCCTTCCTTCTGCTATAAATAGCTACCGGCAACGGCCACTTACGTCATCTTTCATTGACGGGAAACGCCACCTTCGGTTTCTAGAAATTACCTGTGAGATCGGACCAATGCCGATCGGCCACGCTAAGAAAAGGTCTCGTGCCGTCGGACATGTCACGCCATCTATCACCTTTCTCCGTAACTTGTCAGTTAACAATATCAATGTGACGATGTTTGCCGGTGAGCTTAGTGAATGGAAAGAAAAGTAAATACTGGGAAATATGATTGTTACGTAAGTTAATATTGATGCTCAAGAGAATTAATGAATCACGGTAAAAATAAAGATATTTATTTTTGTTAGATTTATATACTGAAATAAAGATATTGAATGTACTTAAATTAGAAACTTAAACTATTGAAACAAACATAAAAGTAAAGGGTATTTATTTCTGGGTTTATTTAAGGAATAATTAAATAAAAATAAAGATTATAAAAGGTTAGCTGAATGATGCAAGTTGAATGAAACAGGTTTGAATAGGACAGTTTGAGTGGAGTGATAAGAAAAACAAAGGGAGAAAATAACCATTTTTCTGTCAATCTTTATAATTTATTTTCAAGAAAATACCAACATAAAGAATAGTTTTAGTGAAAACAGCAAATCAAGCGACCAATTTTTCCATTTTTTATGTGTATTTGAAATTTTGGACTCCAAACTTTAATGGCGGCTATCTCCTTTGGAAAACGTTTGGGACCCTTGGTTTCCTATTTACTGTTACTCGTCTTGATGTGTTCTATCACCTCCTAGCGTATATACCATTTGTTTAGGGACACCTTGTATATACAGTAGAACCCCGCTAATTCAGACCCCGTTAATCCGGATCAGTCTGATCGGTTTTGTTTGAGAAGCGATCGGCAAAATTTCGATAATGTAAATTCATTTCATTCTCGTATTCTGATGAAAAAAAATATTTTCGAAAGAATACTTTAATCTTTTTCAGTTAAACTCTTTGATGCTACCTTTCAATAAAACAATTCATCATTTAAAGTCTGAGTGTAGGTTACTGAGAGTATTCTCCGAAATTCATGGAAGAATTGATGGGCTACAAATTTTGATTATTTGAATAACAAGCAAGCTTGAAACAGAAGAAAAAACAGGCGAGAATAAAAGGGAAATTGCACCTGAAAATTTTATAAGCATTAAAAAAAAAAAAAAAAAAACCTGATGGTTGCTGAGGTGTTGATATCACCAACATTAGCCATTGAATAAAGCAAATATAATGATGTTTACGCCTCACTTACAGATGCTGAAATAATCACTTTATGTACAACTGAAGAAGTTGAAGATGATTCAGATGGAAACACTAATATCAACGATGATCAACCAAAAGTTATTAGCCATAATGAAGCAACAAATCATTTACAATAATTAATCGTTAATTTAGAACATCAGGTGGAGACTATACCCAACAAACCTGTTGACTATATATTCATATTTTCAACTCCTTTATTCTTATCATTTTATAACCTGTTTAAATAGCTCTCTTATCTTCATTTCATTAAGTCTTACTTCTTTTATAAATCTCCAAAGTTTAAAATAAAGATTAAAATAATAGATTAATTTATCTGAACATCTAATTTAAATTTTAAGTCTAAAAGTAAAATATAACATTTAAATATTTAAATAGTCTTTAATTAATTTCGACCTACGATTTAATTACTCCAGATATATTTTTCCTTTCTGTTTCTTGCCTTAAACGTCTATTTACTTTTAGATCTCGGTAGCATGTTTATCTTGTACAAAACAATAGCGAATCGCTGTTTTTCCCATCTCGTAACTTCATCCTACGTCCGTGCGTTCATCTTTGAACAGAGGAAAGTTGACAGCTGATGATGGAGGGCACTGCCTGTCCATCAGCATTTGCATTTCTCCCTTGTGATAGACACGGCGCATCGGAGATTGTTCTGGAGTCGATGACGTCGTAAGCTGAGCGTGCGTAGTAGATTAGCCCGACAGTCGGCGCGATGTATTTAAAGTAATGACAGCTGTTTGCTTTTCAGTTTCGTTTGTTGTTTTTATACATGATGGCTGGTCACGAGCAAGTCTCGCTTATTGACAGCTGATAGTTTTCAAGTGTTTTTGAAAGAAGAATGTCGTCGTCCTTTTTATGAAATAGTGTTAAAGTGTTTTAGAAATAGATGAAGATGGAAGTTTTCCTATGGTGGTCTTCAACTTAAGAATATTTGGAAACACAGTTACTTTATAGGCACACGCTCTTGTTTCTCTTTTAATGGTTTTAATATAAGTTTTCTATTGAAATTGTCTTTCCTCCTCCTTTTTATTTTGAAATGAAGATGATTTAATTTTTTACTTATCTCTATCTTTTACTTATAAGGTCATTCATGTCAAAAGGTAAGGTGTTACAAAACTTTAGCTTTTTTTAATGGTTTGGGCAAAGTTTATGTTGTTTACCGGATGTGTTTTGACACTTGCTTGGTTTTTACCCTGATGCAAGGTATGAGGTGGAGTTATGTCATACTTGTTTTATTCGGGTTTCCGATGATGTTTTAATGACGGTTTCGTGTGAAGTATCGGTGGTTTCCTGTAAGGCAATGTATAATAAATATTGGATTTAGCATCTGTTTAAAGTTTAATTATTGAGGGGGGAAGTCAATCTTAAGTATTAAAGCTATTACTAATGGAGTTGTTAAGTTTAAGTTTTTTGAATTAAATATGAATTAATCTTTTGAAATATAATAGTTTTCTTTTTAAAGTTAATTTAAATTAGATATACAAATTAATTTAATTCTTTGGTGCTCCAATCCTTATTTAAATATATGAGAACATAGATGTCAAATATTTGTAAATAGATAGATAATAAATAGATGTTTTTATTTTTCTTTTAATCTTGTTTTTGTTAAATAAAAATATAGTTCGGTTTTAAATCTAGTTTGTTCTCATTTTTACATATATTATTTTTTTTTCTTTTTCAACCATTTAAATTGATTTAAACATTGAATATAATTCACTCTTTTTACATAATTTACTGGGTTCAACTTCTCAGTGTGATACGGTTCCACTTGTGCACTTATTATTGCTCTGCTAATTCAGTTTATAATCATAATTACACTTGTAATTACTACAAAACCAACTATGGTCAAGCGGATGCGTGAACGTGTGAGCCGCAAAACTTATACAAAACTGCCAGAGCAGAAGATTTCATAATTACAAAATAAACATTTTTACTGTCCGTAAATATTCAGTATATTTATTATAAAGGTAATTTTCTGTATGTTTTATTTCACTTTTTTCTCATTTTTCGGATAATCCAGATTTTCAGTAATTCAGATCTGGTCTGGTTCCAATTAATCTGAATTATCAGGGTTTTACTGTATATAGATATAGATAGATAGATACAATAGACTCCCTCAAATCCGCACTCTTAAAATCCACAACTCTCTAAAATCCGCACATAATTTATGGATGTAAACAATGAAACATTCAGTTCAGATGTAGGTGCAAAATTTGACTTTTATAGTTTTATATCAATTCCATACATTTTTTATTTTGCAAATTTTGTTAAGGTTATTGAATTTATGAAGAAAGAATAATTTATTTCTGAAAAAAATCAAGATATTGTTGATATCATTGGTCATCACAATCTTACCAAATATGTTTATGTATTAATCAAGCCTTTTTAGTTAGCTAAACCTAAAATAAAACTTCGTTATTTTATGATTCTGATGTGAATTAGCAATGTACTTTTACAAGGCGAGTTTCATTGAATAATTTAGGAAAAACACATTTCATCTTTATAACGAATATTTAATTGTACATTATTGATTATTAACTTGACCTTTACTTTTAGTATTTTAATCATTTTAAAATTTATCTAAATTTTTATTATTTTATTTTATTACTTATTTTAATGGTTTAGTATATTGTAAGCAGTCATTGTACTTTTGATTCCATCATTAATTACAGTCAAATTACTTTTTTAAAACTATAAACAGAGCAATGACCAGAAATCTGCAAAATTCTAAAATCCGCACAACCTCTGGTCCCAAGCTGTGCGGATTTGAGAGAGTCTACTGTATATATAATATTAAAATTTAAACAAGAAATTCGAAAAAACCAGCCCATTGGATTAAAATTACGGAGAAGGCATAGGAGCTAACTTTGGTCCCAAAGCTGAGTCTACTACAAGGGCAGTTATTGGAGGGAGTAGTAAAAGGAGGTTGAAGGGAATGCGATTTGGCGAGCAAAGCAAAACTAATTAACCTGGGCCCCTAAGACAGCATTTTGAACTTACCCAGCATTGTCCTCAATTGTGATGCAGTTTAATACAAATTCAGAACATTTTAGAATACTTAACACTTTTAGATAACACATACAAAATATTATTAGCACGATTGGATTTTATAAAATGCATTAAATAGGTCATAAATTGTTAAAATAGAAAAAACAATTTAGGAATTTAAAGTTGTTTGTGAGTAAAATATACCTTTTTTCCTTGAAAAATTTAAAGCTAAGTATACTAAATAATACAGAAAAGAGAGAGGGAAGGGCGTGCATACAAAAAACTGTATTTTATTACTAACTAAAGATAGACTTCTTTATTCTAAAGGGTAAAATCTGTGTTAAATCTGGATTTAGTTTTAAATTGCAATGTTAGATGGATGATAAATTGATTTAAGAAATTTCTATGTTGCCCAGTTCTATCGATAGGCAAATTTTGCGAGATGTTTCTACAACCAATTGGCAAAAATTGTAGTTTTTTTCATACTACTAATCCACAAATTTCATGTTTTTTTACTGCCAACTAATTTCAGCTTTTCCTTACAACAGATTAGAAAAAAATTGTGGACTTTCCCCATGAAAAATAGAAGAATTTCATGATTTTTCTGATGATTTTAGAGTTTTTTACACATGACTGATAGGCAAATTTCAATATATATCTTTTTGCTGGTTGGCAATTCCCCCCCCCCTTCTTTTTTTGTGACTGATTAGATTGATGAATTCCCAATTTTTTCAATTATCCAATACAGTAGACTCCCTCAAGTCCGCAAACCAGAAATCTGCAACTCTCTAAAATCCGCACATATTTTATGGATGTAAACAATGAAACTTTCAGATCGGATAAGGGACAGAATTTGATTTTTTTAGTTTTGTATCAATTCCATAATTTTTTTAATTTGTAATCTTCTCAATAATACTCTATTCATGTTTTTTTTTTTCATGAAGGAAGAATATTTTTTTTTGGAAAAACTTCAAAGATTTTGCTGATATCACTGGTAATCGCAATCTTCTTACCAAATATATTTATGCATTAAACAAGATTTTTTGGTTACTAAGCCTGGCTAAACTTAAAAAAAAAAAAAAAAAATCTTTATTTTATGATTTTGATGTGAATTAGTAATGTACTTTTGTGAGGCAAGTTATGTTGAATAATTTTGGAAAAATACATTTAATCTTTATAATGAATATTTAATCATACACTATTGATTATTAACTTGACCTTTGCTATTAGTACTTTAATCATTTTAAAAATTATCTACATTTTTATTATTTTAGTTAAATTTATTACTTATTTCAATATTTTATTATACTGTAAGTATTCATTATAGTCCCGAATGCACTATTCATTGCACTCAAATTACTGTTTAAAAAATGTAAACAAAGCAATGACCAGAAATCTGCAAAATTCTAAAATCTGCACAACCTCTGATCCCAAGCTGTGCGGATTTGAGGAAGTCTACTGTATTTCAATTTTATCCATTAAAGGGTTGCATAGCTTTTTAGGCACAATCAGTGAGCGAATTTAGCGATATTTACTTTCTTGTGATTGCAAAGTTTGTTTTTTCTTTTTAGCCAATTGGAAAAAGTTATGGAGTTTTTTCTGCAACTGATTGACGAATTTCATGTTTTTCTTTCCCCAATATTGAATGGGGAATTTTGCAAAAATCTCTTTGTATCAATAAGCAATTTTTGCAGCAGCTTCTTGTGACTGACTGGAGAAAATCGTGCATTTTTTCTAATACTGATTAAAGATGAAAATAAGGAATTTTGCTTAGTGGCCACTGGCCAATAAGCAGAGTTGCATAATATAGATGCACATGCGCACGCCATGCGCAGAAAGTTTTATGAACCTTGCAGAAAATTTTAGGAAAGAAACAATTTTTTTTTTTTTTTCTTTTTTTAGTACCAAAAAAATAAAAATATTCCCTCAATTTTATGTACAAATTATTTACTGCTAATGTGAATTTCATCAAAAGACAGGGTTGCAAAAAAGCCGGCTAAAATTAAAAAAAGCCAGGCCGGTTGGCTTTTATTGATTTTAGCCGGCTTTTTTTGGCCAAAATTGGTCTTTTTTGGCCATAATTGGCTTTTATACAATGAAGCCTTTTATTATAAGCAACACATTTTTAAGTGTCTTTTAACTAATTTCAATGATGTTTAATTTACTTTGAGTTTAATAAATTTATTTATTAATACGAAAAATTGGGATTTTAATTATGATTCATTATGAGAAATTGGGTTATAGCCCAAATTTTCAATAATGAAGAAGACATTAATACTAGAATAACACATTGATGGAGTTGCTAGTGGTTTATAGTCAGAATTGCAAATATGTCAGCTAAATTATAAAATGGCCATACCAAGTGCTTTTTCTGATTTACATTGACCTTTAATCCTACCTTTGTTTTTCCATTTTTACTGCTTTATAAAATTAAAGGTTACTTAGTTACATGTTTTATTACTTAACTAATTTTAAGAGTTCTTAAAATGTTTTATTTGCTATAAACATTTAAAATCATACATATAAAAAAACACCATTTCTCGCTATTGAAAGTAGTATTTTGAATTATGCAGATTTCATAATATATTATATTTCACAATTTATTTCAGTATTCTCAATTAGCATATGCATGAATATATTCATTCATGCAAGTGGGCATATATGCACTTTTAAATAACAAAGAGCTATTCAAAATTTTAATTCAACAAATTTTATTTGAACATTTTTTGTTGTTTAATTTTATGTAATTATGTATTAAACTTTCCTCAAATATTCAATCCTTCGTAATTTCTCTTTCAACATTGTTCATTTTATGACTTAATCTTTACATATCGACCTGTAACAATGTTTCCATGAATGCTTTGATGTGTTTCATTTTGTTAGTGTTCATTCTAGGCCATTTTTGAAGAGTTCCGCACCCTGCCCTTTTTAAAAGTAGTAAAATGCACCTCTGATTTTACCCAGAGATTTTTGATAAATATTTTTTTTATTCCGTAGTATTTCTAAATTTGTGTGCCCAAAAATGATAGAATTTTTTCATTTCTTTAAGAAAAAGAACATGAAACTATTCCATCATGTTTTAATTTAATTGTATTTCTAATTTTTATATCATAAAATCATTCGAAATTAATGTTACTTAATTTATCATATTTAAATATGTATTTTGCTGCTTTCTTTTTTCCCTTTCTAAAGGCAATAACATTTTTTTTTTCTTGCAAAAGTGCCCTTTTATGATGCAGTAGTGCCCTTTTGAGTGAATAGCACCATGCCCTTTTTATATCTATAGGTAACACTAATTTTGTCATAATTCCATTAAAAATATAATTCGTAAGAATGTGTAATATATGTAGAACTATGAAATGTAGAAGTTTAAAACACATTTTTCGAGTATATTTTCTTTTTTCCAAGATTTATATTTTTCAGACATAATGCCTTCACAGTTGAGTCCTAGCAGTTATAAAGACTTATTTATTTGAAAAATTAAATAGAAATTTATAACTTTTTTAGTAGTAAATTATTAAAAATGTATTAAAAATAAATCAATCCAAATTTAATATGGATTCAATACAAATTAACACTTTAAAAATAAAAGCCGGCTTTTTTCAATTTTAGCCGGCTTTTTTTAAGTGGATAAAACCAAAAAAAGCCGGCCGGCTTTTTTTGGCCCGGCTAAAAGCCGGCAACCCTGTCAAAAGACCTCGAAAAAAATCGCATAAAAAACGTGCATTTTGACAAAGAATCGCATAAAAACGAACATTTCGACCAAGGGCCCTGCGAAAAACGTGAATTTCTTTCAAAAACTGCGCTAAAAGCATATATTCCATCCATGAATTGCATAAAAAACACAAATTACATCAATAAATTGCATAAAAAACATGAATTACATTGATAAGTTGCATAAAAAACAAGAATTAAATCGATAAATCACTCAAAAATGCGTATTATGTCTATAAATCGCATAAAAAACCCAAATTTCATCAATTTACGTCTATGAATCGCACAAAGGCACGAATTACTCATGAAGTGTGTAAAAAAAAGAAAGAAAAAAAAAAGAAATTTCGTTAATGTCAAACTAATATAATACGTAATTTTATTGATTAAATTAATTTTCAGAAAGTTTTAACCGAATAATACGTGCGCAGAAAGATTTTGGTTTTATACAAGTCTGCTGGTAAGTTGATTTTTTTAGTAGCCAGTTACTGGCTAGTGAGAATAATTTTTTTAGTAGCCAGTAAGTAAATTTATGTCAAATATTTAATTACAAGATGCATACGAGTTTAGAATAAATAAGTAATATGTGAACTAGATAAAAATATTTTAATTTATATTGTTTGGAATAAACTTGAGATACTAATTTCCAATCTATTTTAAATTAAGTTAACAGCAAAATTATAATGTAACATGCGTATGTAGTTAACTACATAAGTCCAACTATGCTTAGGTACATGTGTAGCTAACATAAAGAAACCACCAACCTTCTTTTTTATAATTATTTGTCTAACATTAAGGTATGACAAAAAAAAAAAAAAAAAAAAAAAACATTTATCTACCGATTAGCAGGTTTGATCCAAAATACAAATTTAAAAAAAAAACTGAAATTCACAACAAATTTTCGAAAAGATAAAGGGGGGGAGGGTCCTCTCCTGAAACTAATATTATATGTTTTTTCCACAATCTTTTTACATAATGTGCGGGTTTTTTTTTCTTTTTTTGCAATCTTTTGACAGAATTTGTGTTTGCATCGTGTGTTCATTTCATAAAATATCCACTGTAATAAAAGTAGACACGGGCCCAATTATGCTACATACATTACTAAAAAACACATTTTGAACTGTGTACAAAAACATAACATAAAAGAAACTTTTATTATACCAACATCACACCGAAATGGATAGTATTTGCCTAAATGGATATTTCGAAATCCAAATTTCATTACATTAATGTCTAATACACAATACAGCTTATAGAAAAATCACTTTTAGATTTTTATTCCCCTTCTAATACGGTCAAAATTGTTGCGATTTGAAACTAGATCTTATTACACACTAGCTCTGGAAAGCAATACGGTCAACCAGATTCAGACAAAAGGTAATATTTAATTAATATAACTTCTGTGCATGAACTAACAACAGACAGATATATAAAATTAGAAAAAGAAACTTTATACATACTGTCAAATCAAGATTTTTATCCACAATTCTAATGTAAACATAAATAGAGCTATGACGAAATACGAAAACAATCCTTAGGTCTGTTTCTGATCGACTTGGGTCGCTTTACCGCAAAGGAGATAAGAGTATACGGAGTCGGATTTACATCGACTCCTTGCATGCGATAATTTCTAAGGAAAAAATAGAAGTGACAAAAGAAAATTATATAAAGATGTTTAACAAATTAATAAATATTTTAAGTTGCCTCAAATGTTTCGTTAGGATTTGTAATCACCGAACGCCGCCCCCCCCCCCCCCCCCCGATTGACGTAGCGTACACACTCAAAACACTTTAAAAGGACTACTCCCTTACGGGTAGTATGTCTCAGTACCTGCCAACCAACCAACTTTAAAAGGAAAATTTCTCTTTAAATGTTTGGCAATATTCTTGCAATTCATTAATTTAAAAATTTGGCACCGAAATAAGGAAAAATATAATGACAACTTTTTGCACCAAATAATCCTACTCCCTAAATTTATCCGTAGAATTATTTTATGAGACTTTATTTTTTGTTATTTTGTATATAAATTTACTGTAAACATGTATACTAATAAACGTAACTTTGTACCTGCTGAAGAAGAATACTTTTCTATAGATGACATACTAGCAACTAATGAACGAATACCTTGTCGATTTGAAGTAACTGTTAAAAAAATAGGTATTTTTTATCATTTTTATTCTAAAACGAAAGATAGTTTTTTAACTTCATAATGCATCATATTTCTTTTTCTTTCTTTGTAATTTATATCTTAAATTGCCTTCTATATTAATTTGACAAATATTATGTCTGATTACTAGAAATTAGTCTCCATAATTATTTTTACATGGCTCGTGGTGAGAGACACGAGAAACAAAATAATAAGGCTATTGGTACAGCTAAAAGAAAAATGTAAATGATACGCTACAGATACAAAAATTAAATTAATAAGAAATTCTTAATTCATATACATTGTCATTCCATGGTGACCAACGTATATACGGTAAATTAAGGCAATCATTTTACATATAATTAGTTTTCAAGAATTACACTGAAAGCTATTTAACTATTATAATACTGCAATAGTCTCATAAATCATAAAAAATGCCTTTAATATCAAAATTTTAATTAATTTCTAAATATTTTAATCAAATTTAATAGATGTGACCAATGTAACATTTTTTTCCAACTTTGTTACATTGGTCACATCTATTAAATTTGATTAATATGAAAATTTTAATTAATTTTTACATATTTTAAAGATTTTTTTACTATTTATGAAACTATTGCAATATTATAATAGTAAAATTAATTTTAATAGATGACTTTTAGCATAATTATGTGTAAAATGATTGCTTTCATTTACTGTAAATGTTACATTGGTCACCATGGAATAACCCTACATTGGTTTGAAATTTTATTTTATTTTTAATCTAATGAATTTCCTGAAAAACTTATTTAAACAAAACTGGAGTTAGACATGTCTGTCACTGTATATTCATCTTTAACCCCTTTTTAGGGTTTCATTCATCTGACGAAACCCTATTCGTCTCTGTCTTCTGTCTGTCTGTCACAGAATCCGTACACAAAAACTATACAAGTCAGAGTGTTCATGTTGTGTACTTAGCGCTACATACTTGTCACACAACAAATTGTAAAAGTTTGAAAAAGACTATTGTTTTAATTAGAGCCGTACCGAGTACTCGGTATTCGGCCAAATTTTGGCCGAGTACTCGGCCAATACCGAGTAGTTGTAAGAATTTCATTTTTTAAGCATATGAATTTATAACTGATCTGTAAAAAGTTATTCGAATATCATTGTATAATATATGTAGTAATTCATAAAACTACTTACTCTGTATTTAACAATATATCTGCAAAATATAAAAAAAGTTAAGAACAAAATCCCTAAAAAAATTTCACTTTTATAACATAAAAATGAAATAAAAATACTTTTTTATATATAGAAAAACAGAAAAGACTTATTTTGGATAAAGAAACTGAAAATACAATAAAAAATTAATAATAAAATTACATTAATAATACAGTCGAACCCTGTTATAACGAACTTCAAGGGACCGAAGTTTTTGTTCGCTATATCCGGACCATTAAAAAATGTTAGTTTATAAGATATGAATATTATTAGCTGATACCTATATATTCAGTAATGATACATTAAGTAAAAATGTAAAGTCTATTAGATATGATCATTAATGAATTAAATTGACTAAAATTGATAAAGGTATAAGCTGACAGACTACTAAATGAAATAACTGAAATGAAGACAAATAGAAATATAATACAGCACCTACTATCCAAACAAGTAGAGACTGATCCTAGTTCGAATAAATGAGTAAACATTTAAGGAATGATCCTGACTATACTAAAATCTTAATTGACGGGTGGGTGTGATCACACCTGCAGAAAATCTACCATAAAAGAGAAAGAATGCAGGTCTTACTACTCTTTAATAAAAAGACTTACCATTAATTTGCACCATGTTTCACCAGCTGGCATGCATTTTCTTATAACATTCAGTAACAGTCCAAAGTAACAGTCCTAGTAACAGTCCAAAAATGACGTTTGTAGTACATAAATTTGGCATTCCTAAAATTTCCGCGCTCGGGGCGACCACCCCCTTCGTCCTTCCCCCTTTCACACGGTTCTGTTCACAATCCGTTTTTGACTGTCCAAATCTTTATAAATGTGACTCCTGAAAGCACCCGTTCATTAAACAAAAAGAACCCTTTATTCAACAAAAGTATTAAAAAAAAAGTCTTTTTCAATAAATCCGTCTTGCTCCTTTTTAAAAGAAAAGCGAACAATAGTGATATTTCTTATCTTCTACACTCAAATAAACATTATTTCATAATTAAAATTGTATCTTGCATATTTATTTTTAAAAAATAAAGAAACTTTCTCTTAATATTAAAAAAAATTAATATTGATTTTATTTATTCATTTATTATTATTTAAACAATAATTATTGCATTTCATTTTTTGTCTAAAATATGAAGTATTATTAGTGGGGACACGCTTTTGTAAAAAAGCGACCCTGAATTTTAGATGTCCTAACCAATGAACCAATGCAGTATAAGTAGAAGTTTCTACTGGAGTCGCTAGGTCCCAAGACGAGGACCCAGGATTTTTCAAGTCCAGCGGCATCAATTTCCCTTACTGCTGTTGCATCTGTAGTGACTGCTGAGATCATGCACTCTCAAAGATTGCATTGCGTTAGACAAGTCTTAGGTCAAGGTCACGATAGTCAAATTCCCAGTCGATGACATGATGCCTCCTGAACCATATATTGATAAAAAATAATAATAATTGACTAAAAGAAACAAAAAATATAAGAAAAATAATTTTGATTTTCTAACCATTGATGATTTTGTTCCATAATTTCAAAAAATTCAAAACATACAGTTCGGGGGGGGGGGGGGGGGAGAATTATCAATCAGAAATTTCAGGCATAAAAAAAGTATTGCGAAATTAAACAAATGATCGCCTAAATATTTCGTCAAAAAGTTTTTTTTTTTTTTTTTTTTCCGTTTGCGGGAGAAAAAAAACCACGAACTTTATTGAAAAATTGTGGGAAAAGGCGCATTTCGTTAAAGAATCAAGAGGGAAAAGCTTACGAATCGCAACAAAAATGGTAATTTCGACAAAGGATCACGGAAGCAAGTGTTTGCACCAAAATGTAGCAGACAAAAGTATGAATTTTGTTAAAGTACCAAGTAAAGATGCAAATTTCGTCAAAGAATCATAGAATTGATGCATATAAGAATTGGAAAAACTTCGAGTTTCGTATAGGAACCATCGAAAGAACTTGAATTTTGTCAAAGGGCCTTGAAAAAACGTGCAGCATAAAAATGAAAGCAGAAAAATGCGATTTTTTTTTTTTTTTTCCCAAAGGGCCGCTGGAAAAATGCAAATTTCATCAATGTATAACAGACAAAAAGTGTGAATTTCAACAAAGGGCTGCAGAAAAAACAGTTTTTTCGCGATCTTTTAACGAAATTTGTCTTTTTTCCGATTTTTTGATGAAATGTCCCGTGTTTCAAGATTCTTTGTCGAAATTCACAGGTTTTTTATTTATATTTATTTATTTTTATTTATTCAGATCTCTGAACAAGATTTGCATCTTTTCACAATCCTCTGGCAAAATTTGCGTTTTCCCCACAATCCTATAACGAAATTGGCGATTTTTTTTTCACTAATTTACGAAAATGATTTTTTTTTTTTCGATTATTTGTGAAAATTTGAGATATATTTTATGCAAAATTTTTAGAGTAACAACTGACTGTTTTTAATTTTCGGAAATGAGGCCTTAATTTTTCTTAATTTTGGAAAAAATCTGACAGAATCACAGAGGTGATCCTAAGCAAAAAAAAGTAAAATTCACAGCAAATTTTGTAAAAGTTTACAATGGAGGTGGGAATAAAGAGGGCATTCCCGTTACGAACTGTGTTTTTTTTTTTTTTTTTGTGTTTAAACGCTACAAAACTGGCATTTTTTCGCTATCTTTTGACGAAATTTGTCATTTTTTGTGATCTTCTAACAAAATTTTCTGTTTTCCCGCGATTTTTTTAAAAGCAATATCTGCCATTTTTCTGAGATTTTTTTTTATAGTAAAATCTGACGTTTTTTGCGATTTTTTAAGCAGAATCTGCCTTTTTTTTGCAATCTTTTAACAAAATCTGCTGTTTTTTTGATCTTTCAACAATATTTTTTTTATTCAATTTTTTGGCAAAATTTTTGGATTTTTTTCTCGATTTCTTGACAAAATTTCTGTTTTTTCACAATTTTTGAACTGCTAAATTCTAGATTACACTCTATAAAAGTGCCTTTAAAAATCAAAAAAGTGCCCTTTTCAGAACAGTAGTGCCTTGCCCCTTTTTAAACCTGGGGGAAACTCTGAGTATAAGAATAAAGTTTTTTGAAAGAGATATTAAACGAAACCCTCTGTGCAATCTGTGATCACACTTACCCACTTGTTTAGGGTTTTGTTCATCTGACGAAACCCTATTCGTCTCTGTCCTCTGTCTGTCATAGAGTCTGTACACAAAAACTATATAAGTCAGAGAGTTCAATTTTTGTGTACTTACAGCTGAATACATCTTGTCATACAACAAAACGTAAAATTTTGAAAAAGACTATTATTTTAACTAAAATATATTTTTTTTAGTATCATCAGTTCATTTTGGGTTTTTTTTTTTTCTTCTAATTGTTGCCAAAATTTAAATAGATATAAAAATTATAATGCATCTAACATCAGAGATGCCACTTTTCTACCAAACGGGAGATTTTTTTTTTTTAAGAATCTGCGATTTTTGTTAAGCAATCACAAAATATAATGTCAATTTTCATCAAACGATTGTGAAATGTAATGGCGATTTTCGTCGAATGATCGAGAAATATAAAGGTGATTTTCGTCAAATGGTCGCGAAATAAAATGTTGTTTTTCATCAAACAATCGTGAAATTAAAGCCGATTTTCAGCAAACAGCGAAATAAAACAGCAATTTTTGTAAAAGAATCTCAAAACTGCGATTTTCATCGAACAATAGCAAAATGTAATGGCAATTTCCATCGAATGATTGCGAAATAAAATGGTGTTTTTCATCAAACAATCATGAAATTAAAGCTGGTTTTCGGCAAACAACAGCGAAATAAAACAGCGATTTTCGTAAAAGAATCTCAAAATAAAACTGCGATCTTCATTGAACAATAGCAAAATGTAACGGCAATTTCCATCGAATGATCGTGAAATATAACTGCGATTTTGTCGAACGTTCTCGAAATATAACAACGATTTCCGTCAAACGATCGCAAAATATAACAGCAGTTTTCATCAATCGATCAAGGAACATAATGGTGATTTTCATTGATCGGATCACGAATAAAAGTGGAGATTTTCGTCAAACGAGCACAAATAAAAACAGCCATTTTCATCAAACGATCACGAATAAAAGTGACAATTTTAGTCAAGCAATTGCGAATAAAACCCTGTGAATTTGTGCTACTCACTTGCTCGGAATAATCATCAAATTTATTGCAGGTTACATAAATTGACATAAAATTCTTCACTGAGCTCACTGCATCTGTTGCTGGGTTACCTTAATTGATGTTAAATACTATGAACTAAAAAACTTGTGTTTAAAAATTTACTTGGTTGTCAAGTCGACCCAAAAACTATCACCAAACTGTAAGATTAAAGGCCAATAATGAATGATTGTGAATGTCACATTCAATAACATTAAATACAATACACGTGTTTAAAATCTCATTAAGTAATTTTTATTTGTATTTTTATTATTATTCTATTAATGTACTAATTATTTGTTTCTTGTTATTTAAAATAAAAATTATGTCAATAGGTATAATTTGGTTATTAGTTTGGCAATTTGTATAATTTGAAAACTGGTCAATAAACTGCTCTACACAGTGAAACATTGATACTCTGAAAATCTTTATTAATAATAAATATTTGGATGTAGTTTGATAAATATAATATTATTTTCAACAATTATTCAAATAATAAATTTCAGATACTTTTTGTTTTTTGAGTGACAATTTGAAGTCAACATTTTTTATCATTAGATTCAGCAGATAACTAGTTAAAGAAAAATAATAATAATGCTATAACTAGTGCCCAATCTTTGAATACTTTTATTTAACATCATATTTTGATTTTAATTCTTCAAGATAATCGTCCCAATAAAGAAAAAAAAAAAAATACAGCTTGAGATAAATCTTAAAGATCATTGTGTTATGTTATTAATTGCATTTTAATGCAATTAAAAATTTAAGATTATTTAAAAATAATCTGCTTTAAAAGAAAAAACTAAATAAAATATTTTATACTAAATATTGAATATTTTTAATCTATTTTATCTTTCTGTTTCTATTATCTACTTGATCAATTCACATGTTTGAAGCTTTTTCTTTGGAGCAATAGATATGTTCACCAATGCATACTGATTTTAATCCTACACATAAAAAAATGACCCAAACCCACTATATCTAATACTTATTGCTGAAATAAATTATTAAAAATAGAAATTATTTAATATCCAATAATCTGAAGCACATAAATTATTTTTTAAAAAAAGGAGAACATGTCAATAAATTTCTAAAAAGAAAAAAAAAAAAATCTTTTTTTTTTAGAACTGGGTTTAAACTGTGCCAACCCTATTTATAACTAGTATTTATTATTTGTTTATCCACTCTACTCTAAATGGATTAGGGGAACATAGGGATACTTAAGCCTTTTTTAAAATATATTTTTTTTTATACTTTTTTAGAGCAAAATAAAATATTGTAAATAAAAATTTTATATATCTTCTTCAACTGAAAACCACTTTCAATTAATTTTGAGCTATTTTTCTATGCCTAATAAATTTTTCCTTTTTGTTTTACATTGTGGCTCAATTATCCCCATGAGAGGAGTAGTTGAGCCAATACTAAAAAATACCTACAAAAATAATATTGTCTGGCTCAGGTAAGAAAAACCCTGAGTAGATTTCCTGTTTTCGGAGGTTCCAAAACTTGTAGGGAGGGAACTTTGTCCGTAGGAGGGAAAGGGGAGAAAAAGCTACGATAATTCTGGGAATGACCGATTGAAAGAGTGAAAAGAAAAAGCCGACTCCCCTAAAATAAAGTCGACTGACCAGTTACCTTGGCAACAGAATCGAGCCAAAACCAGTTCCAGGGTCTTTCTTGTCTCAGCCAGACTATATTTTTCTCTTTATTTTTTTATTAATATTATTTTTAAATGGAAAAAAAAATAGTTCTTTCTAATTTTACCCAGGAAAAAAAAAAAAAAAATATCAGTGGACATGAAAAGAACGTAGTCTTTTGTTTCACCCATACGTCTAATTTCCTAGTGGAGATGGTTGATCCATGGCTCATGTATCCCCAATCTCAGTGGTACAAGTATCCCCATTATCACCATTTTTGTTTATCAGACTTTTACTAACTAAAGCATGCAGCTATTTGATATATTTTAGATTCAAAATATGGCTAAAATTATGCTTATTAAATTTATCTATATTGATGCAGCTTAAAACAAAACTTTCATTGCAAAATAATAATAATAATAAAATAAATTAAACTTTCACCTAAACATTTCCTTTAAATAGGGAAAAAACAACTTTTAGTCACCATACTTTCAAAATGGTACCAAGGTATGTGATTCTTTTTCTCATGTTCAGAACTATGACTATGTTATGTTACCATGTGGCCAAATTTAAAATGAAAAATTAACCTACTTTAGAAAAAAATAGGGTTGGCTCAAGTATCCCCACTCTCCCCTAATTAATCTCTTACAAATTTACTAGCCCATAAAATATAAAACTGAATGTTTGTTTTCAATTTTATCTCGGTTAGGCCAACTGAAGTTTCTAGCTCCTTTTTCAAGAAATTTTACAACTTCAATAAGGATCTTTATTATAATTACACAGCATAATAATTAGGTTCTTCTATTGCTTTATTATCTATACTAATATTATAAAGAGGAAAGATTTGATTGTTTGTTTGTTTGAATTGAATAGGCTCCGAAACTACTTGATGGATTTGAAAAATTCTTTCACCGTTGAAAAGCTACGCTATTTCCGGTGAACATAGGCTAATTTTTAATTGATTTATTCAAATATTTTTCTTAATATTCAAAATTTCATTATTTTTCATACATAATCAATTAAAAATTTTCCGATAAAAAATAACCATTTTTCTTTCCCGTTGCCAAGAAAATGTAATCTGGAATAATAATAATAAATAAATTAGGTCTTAGTAATTATGGAACAAAACAATTTGTATAATTTTCAAATAGAAAAGAAAAATAATGAAATAGTTTACTGATAAATAAACGACTATAATTGGATTACCACGTGAGGCATAAAATCGCAATTTTGTTGTAATCGTGCCAACGTGATTCGTAGATGACATCTGCACCTAAATATTATTGGCAATATTATTGTTTATATAATTTGTTTACATTATTTGGCAATATTGATCTCCCATCGACCAAAAAACTGTCGCCAAAGTATAAGTTTAAATGTCAATAATGGATGATCGTAAATATCATATTCTTTTGACATTAAATATGTTTTGCATAATTGTTACGTCGTCAACTAATTTTAATCCGATGTTTTATCTCTATTTCTATTAATATTTTAGTAATTTATTAATTCTTTGGTTATTTAAAATAAAAATTATATCCATTTGCATAATTTGGCGAAATTGATCGACGGAATAATCAAATGGTACCAATTGTTTGTTTACACTCTATCTGGATATTTAGGTTGATAGAATTAGCGTACTTATCGAGCCTCCGCCAAGTCATATGCCAAGCAGTCATTAAATCTGAGTTTTAGACTTACTATTATATCTTTTTCATCTGCAGTTATTTTACCATTACTAAAAAAGAAATATTTTGAATGCGAAGGAAAAATCATTGTCATGAAAAAATATTTGCAATTAATTTATCATTCATTCTAATAAAAAAAAAGGTACTACTAGGTTATCCCGTCGACCAAAAAATTATCGCCAAACTATCAGATTAAATGCTAATAATGGATGATCGTGAATGTCGCATTCAATGACATTAAATACGATTCACGTGTTTAAAATGTCATTAAATGGCTTTTATTTCGACTTTCTATTAATATTTTTCTTAATATTCTACTAATTATTTGTTTTTTTTCGTTATTTAAAATAAATATTACGTCAATATGTTCAATTGAGCTATTAGTTTGGCGATTTGTATAATTTGGCGAAATTGGTTGACGAGATAGCTGAGTAGTATTTAAAAAAAAAAAAAAAAGTGGGTAAGTGTGATTGGCAATCGCACACAGGGATTTGTTTAATATCTTTTTCAAAACACTTTTTTTCATTAAATTAACAAATGAAAAATGGTTTTTCGGCGCTATTTTGGGATTTCTTTGCTAATCGCGCCAACCAGAACAAAATATTAACAGAATCTTCCCCTAAATGTTGCCTTGATCGCATAGATTTGTTCATTTCTCTATCAGAATCTGCAGATTTAGTAAAGCTACACAAGTAAATAAAATCATGAATAAAAGTAAAATATTTCAAAGCTTAGCATAAATTTAAGGGAGACCAAATTGGTCACCAGAGGCGGATCTTAATTTAAATAAATAATCTATATATATAAAAGAAAGTTTGGATTTCGTATTAATCACAGCACAAAAAATCTACCGAACCAAAAATCTTGAAAATTGGGGTAAAAATACTTCTTATAACATCGAGTGCCGCTAAGAAGGGATTTTCGAAAATACCACCCCTAAGGGGGATAAAAAAAAAGAACGAACTTTCAAAAAATTCCTTAAAAATCGGCTTTTGAAGTTATTTTTCATCTGATAACATATTTTAGTGTATTTTCTCATGCTGAATCGAATGTTACTAAGTAAATTCTTTTAAATCCAGTAGTTCGTGAGTTACTTCACATTTTCCTAATTTGGCGATGACTTCGGCGCAAAAAACTGAAATTTTCAATCCTTATGTATATAGATCAGATTTTGTAGTTATTTTTCAACTGATACCATATTTTAGTGAATTTTTTCATGCTGCATCGAATGATATTAAGCAAATTCTTTTAAGTTCGGTAGTTCGTGAGATACCTTATATTTGTTTGATTTGGCGATGTCTTCGAAGCAAAAAAGCTGTAATTTTCAACCTATATATATAAAAGAAAGTCTGGATTTCGTATTAATAATCGTACAAAAAAATCTATTGAACCTAAAATTTTGAAAGTGAGTTCTATAATCAGGTTAACGTGATTATGTAAGCTACATTTAATTATCTCAATATATATAAAACGCAAAGTGAAATTTCACTCCGGACGCTTATAACTTAAGTTCTACTAGATAGATTTTAATGGAATTTACATTGTTAGTTGGATAATTTTTCAGAAATTTTGTAGCAAGTGAAATATAGCATTCTACGTTGTTTAATTGAATACTTATGGAGATGTTTCAGATGAACACAATTACAAAAGGTTGGCTTTAATTTAAAGGTTCCGCTGAATGAATTTTTATGTGATTAAAATTGTTAACATGTTGAGCGCTACATCATTCATTGGTGACTAACACTGAACTTTCCGTTTAGATGACTGACTTTTCACCTATGACAGACAGTCTAAAATACCATATAAAACTAAAAATTACTATGATATAAAAATTTCGTTTGATTCAAAGTTTCTTTAAAAAAACTGACCAGCGTAGTGGGCGAAGGCTGCTAGTGTAGTATATTTTTAATCACAATTTTGGCATTTAAAATAATACACTAGGTAAAATTACCAAAAAATGAAAAATAAAGCAGGACGCATTTCGAGCTACAACAATAACAGCTCGTCCAGGGCTAATTCTCATCCGAAATTTCCAAAAATTTAAGACATCCTCTTCCAAAAATTTGAAATTGGTTTATCAGTTCTGCATAGTTGCCAACGTGTACGGTTATGCGTGCGGAAAAAACAATTGCGTAGAAATGCAAATTTCGTGATAGGATTGCCGAAATAGCATACATTTCGTCAATATTTCGTGAAAAAACGACAATTTCGTTAATGTTTTTGTAAACGAACTTTGTCAAAAGATCGATGAAAAACGTGAATTTCCCATGCGGATCACAAAAAAATGGCAATTTCACCAAATATTGCAGATAAAATGCTGATTTCTTCTGAAGACGGCGGGAAAATGCCAATTTCGTCTAAAGATTGCGGATATAACGCCGATTTCGTTAAAAGATCGCAGGAAAAAATGCCGTTTTCGATAAAAGGTCGCTTAAAAATGTTTTGCCAAAAGAATATTTGAAAAAATACGCTGATTTCATCAAAAGATCACGGAAAAAACGACGATATCGTCTAAAGATCACGGGAATAAAACGCCGTTTTCAAGAAAAAATCACGTAAAAAAGCAAATTTTGCCTAAAGATCGTCGAAAAAACGACGATTTCACTTCAAAAAACATGGAAAAACACCGATTTTGTCAAAAAATCGCAGAAAATCCACCGATTTTCGCAATAAATTGCCGATTTCACTAAAATATTGCTGATTTTGTCTGAAGATAGCAAAAACATGCTGATTTTGTCTGAAGATCGTTAAAGGGGGGGGGGGAGAGACTCATGACCTCCCTTTGATTTCCGAAAAAAAAAATTTCATTCAGAATCACCCCTGAGCTCGTCATCAGCTGAACTAACACGTGTCCGTAAGGGCACAGAGTCAGAGATAAAGATTATATGTTAAGTGTAAAGCCGGATATCAGGCATCTGGCCAAACTGACATCCATTGCATCTCTAGGTATCAGTATCTTAATGTAAATCATTGTTTAGAGCATGGAAACATTGGGTATGTCATTGGGAGTGACAGAACAGATGAATCCAATCCCAATCCATTATGAATACTAGTTCTGGAAAGAAGCTGGTAATTTTCTATATGAAAATACATAAAACTAATGTACATAAAACTCGCAGTTGCGTATTTGACTTTCTATATGAAAGTCAAATACGCAACTGCAAGCTTTATGTAAAGAAAGTATTTTGACGATTTTTTTTTTTAGAATTATTATTAGAATGTGAGTGTGACTATTTAACGGGCAAAATTAGCACTATCCACCGACCACAGGGGTAGTAAATGAGAAAAAGTGGGTAGTAAAAAATTGTCTATCAGCGGCCACTTTTTCTTATGAAGATAATAAAAATTTCTAGTATTTCATCAAGGATTCTACTTTTTTTGTTCCAATATATTTATATTATCATATTTATTTGGGCTATTCAGTTTTAGATTAATACTACACTTATAAAATTTTTACTGTTTAGTATTTTTAAACAAAAAAGTGGCCACTAGTTTAAAGAAAGTGGCCACTTAAAAAAACTAGTCTTACTGGCCAGTGGCCACTAATGAAATTTCTCAATTTTGCCTTATGACTATTACCAGAGGAAATACAGTATCCTAAAATACTTTTGGGTCTGAAGGCAACATTAATATAACACGGATATAAACAACACATTAATAACCATAAAGTTTTTATTCCAAATTTATTTTATGCTATATCAGGGTTGTTTGGTTTAAACCACACTGGTTTAAACTGTGGTTAAAACCATGGTTTAAACCCAGTTGTTTTTTTTTTTTAAAAAACCATGCTGTTTTTTTTTTCATTTGTTTTTTTTCTTTTTTTTAATGTTTTCATTTATTTTACACATTATTAAAATATGCAAAATCCAAGTTATGCGGAAGCTACAAGCACAGCATTTTTTTTTTCTTTTTTTTTAAAAAACATTAATAAATTTTTAAAGTGACAAACACTTTTAATCCGCCCATCTTTTCTTACTAGCTATAAATCTACATGGCAAACTAATTTTTTTAATGTGAGCTATGGAGGGAAAAAAAGGTTGTTTTGTTTCTTCTTTAAGCCTTTTATTAAAAAAAAAAAAAAAAAAAAAAAAAAAAAAAAAAAAAATAGCCAAAATGCAATTTTACCATTTAAATTGCATCATATATCAAAGCATTAATGATGACATAACATAAGTCATTCTCCCCATTGGTTACTCTTTGTTCTCTATGCTAATGAACGAATGATTGTAAATTTTCTCTGTTCTGCAGCTATTGGTTTCAATAACCTTTTGCTTTTCTTGCATTGGAGTTTTACTTTATGATTTTATTCTATTTGTACTATATTTTATTTTAAGAAAGCTACTTATTTATATTGAAGTAAAAGAATGTCTAAAACTAGAAAAAAGAAAGATATAATATGGTTTTCATTTGAGGAAAACAGAAGTACACCAAGAACAGGCTCGAGAGCCAAATGTATAAATTGCATGCAATGCAAATGCTGTCAAATTAGTTATCCCTTATTATATTTGATGGAATTGTTTTTCAAGATGTCTTAGATGTTTGCCTTAAAAATTACCCCACTTAAAATTTGTGATGAAAATAGGAATGTTAATGATAAAATTATTCAAAAGTCTATGTCTAATTTTAATCTAAAAAGAAATATTGAAGATATGTTTGAATTGTTAAAGCCTATTGCAGTTGCCCTGGATAATATCTAAAGTAATAATTGTTCCATTGTTGACGTAGGTTATATTTGGAAAAATCCTCAAAAAATATTAAGAGAAAAAATATAAGTAAAGAAGTCCCGCAGTGTTTTGGGTCCAGGTATAAAATGGCTCTAACACCCATGCATGCTTGATATCGTGGTACAGTCAAAGTGAACTATCTGATCAAGAAAAAAAAGGATGCATTAAATTTTGCAAAACTAGAATATCCATATAACTTTAGCTTGCACTGATAGTAAATTTTATGCCAATCTTCACCTTTTGACAAACATTTTTTTTTTAATCAGAATGCAGTAATGGAAGTTACCCCATATAAAATGAGGAAGAGTCAGCAAATTCAAATCAAGAAATTTAATAGCTATGTCTTTACTGAAGTTGTACAACTTATAACAGCAAAAGCCTATTCAGCGAGTGTTGAAAGAATATTTTCAACATTTGGACTGGTATAGACAAAAATACGAAATAAATTGGGATTAGAAAAGGCCTCAAAACTTGTCTTTTTATTTAAAGCTTATAATTAAAATTAAATAAATAGAATTGTTTTTATAAAGAAATTGTTTACCTAAATATATTTAACTAGGAAAAATTAAAGTTTGTATTAAAAAAAAGAAAAAAATAGTAATTTTTCAAAGCATATGTCTCAATATGTATAAATATTACACTCATTGATAAATCAAGTATGTCTATACACATGTGATTTATTTTAGCATTAAAAAAAATCCATATTGATGTTTTTTTTTTTTTTAATAAATATGTATATAGTGAAAGATTAATAATCATTTGTTGATGTTGATATTATTGATACAGTAAATGATTTCTTAACTAAGCATAGGAAAATGTTTTCTATTTCTGCTTATTTTTTGTTGATTTAGTGAAATATATGTTTGTTTACCCCTCATTATGTTCTACATTATCAACCTGCATAATAATTATTTCTTTAATTATTATCTAAAGGCTTATGAGTATACTAATAAATTAATAGTTCAACATTTTTCAAACAATAAATACAGGGTGATTCATAAAAGATGGGCAGAACTTTAAGGGGTTATAATACACTTAAAGACAAATAATATTAAATAGGAGACTAAGGGTCCCAGACGTATTCCCAAGGAGATAGGGGGCATTAAAGTTTAGGGTCCGAAATTTCAAATGATTATAAAAAATGGAAAAATTGGTCGATTCGTTTGCGGTTTTTGCAAAAAATTTTCTTTATGCCAGTATTTTCTTGAAATAAAATTTTAAAGTTCAATTTCAAAAAATGCTGATAGGGGGCACTTTAGACTTTGGAGTAACAAACAACTATTTTTTAACGTTATTTTTTGTATTTCTTTAAATGATTTCGAAAGCTTAGACTTAAACTTAAATTTTGATCTAAAAATCTGAGTCCTAACGAGTAGTTAAGTAGCGTAAACTGAAATTTGAAACCCTTCTCCCCCCCAGAACAAAAATCAGTTATTCCCGATCTTTGTGTCGTAGATTAGGCTCTAACTACTGCCGCGTTTTGCTAAAATTATTCTTTATGTCAGTATTTTCTTGAAAATAAATTTTAAAGAAAATTTTCAAAAAATTCCGATAGAGGGCGCTTTAGACTTTGGAGTAACGAACAACTATTTTATACCGTTATTTTTTGTGTCTCATTAAATGCTTTCTAAAGCTTAGACTTAAATTTTCAGCCCAAAATCTGAATCGTTAGACATGGTTAAGTTTCTGGGGAGAGGGGTTTGAAATTTCTACTCCTGAGCACAGTTCAGTTTACCATGTCCACACATTGTGTGCTTTGATACGAGGTAAAAAGACACAAATTAGGATTATGTTACCAAAGCATATTTATTAACATGTAATTACAATAAATGTTCAAAATTGTGACCACCAGAGGTTATGCACGCAGAACAACGGCGAAGAATGGAACGGCGAACATTCGCGAAAACATCAGGCTTTTCGAGCACTTCCCCTACAGCGGCGGAAAGTCTGGCGACCAGTTCCTCGGGGGATTCAATGGGTGTCTCATACATAAGAGCCTTCAATTGTCCCCAAAAAAAGAAATCGAGGGGTGAAAGATCTGGCGAGCGAGCAGGCCAAGCAACAGGACCACCTCGACCAATCAATCTGTTCGGAAATGTGATGTCCAGATAGTTGCGGACGTCTCGTACGTAATGGGCTGGCGCTCCATCGTGCTGGAACCACATGACCTGCCGGATGCGTGGAGGAACAAGGTTTAACAGGTCTGGCAGCACATGTTGCAGAAATGTGAGGTATGTTTTACCGTTGAGGCGTTCAGGAAGAAGGTACGGTCCGATTAGGTGGTCTCCGAGGATTCCTGCCCAAACATTGATGGAAAAGCGTCTATGATGAGCATGTGGATTGACATCCGCCCATACATGTGCATTGTGTGTGTTAAATGTACCTTCACGTGTGAAGGTACATTCATCGATGAAAAGCACAGTTCGTCCAAAATGTGGATTTAGCGCGTTCTGCTGCAGAAACCAGCGGGCGAATTCAATACGATTTGGATAATCCCCTGGAGACAGTTTCTGGACTCGTTGCACATGAAACGGGAGCAAATGTGCATCCTTCAGTACCCTCCAAGTCATGGACTGTGAGGTATCCACCTGCCTAGCCACTGTTCGTGTACTTGTACTTGGCTGCGCCGCTACTACATCCAGAATGGCTTCTGCAACAACTACTGATTCGTCCTTTTTTGCACGACCTGCATTTGACCGGGAAGCGAGAAATGATCCCGTCTCACACAACTGTCTGTGCAAGCGCTCGAAAGTTTTGCGGTTAGGCAACCGCCTGTTGGGAAATCGCTCTCCGTACATTCATTGTGCCTCTGCACCATTTCCATCTGCCGCTCCGTAAATTAAATGCATCTCAGCCTTTTCCTTATTCGTGAAGGGCACTATCTTCCGATTCGTTACTACAGCGACTTACACTTGATTCACCGTTCAGTGGTTTTTATGCCTGAATCGTGTCGAAATTTTGCATACGGGTTATTCTCTGCAATAGTGCAAAAAGTGGTTCCCAGCCATATAAATGCTCTAAATTTCATTTTATTTTTATTTATTTATACTTTTATTAGAAGGTCCAAAGTTTGTTTATTAGGGGCAGGGCGTAAAATTTAAAAATAAACAAATTTAATATTTAAAAATGTAAGATATATCATGCAAATATCATTCCCTCACCTCTTCCCTACCCATACTACCATACTTTACTGCCTGATTTTTTCCATTCAGAAATAAAAATAATTAAAAACACCCTAAGCAAAATAAAGTTCTTAATTGGTACCTTACAAAAAATAATAAAAATATTTTTTTTTACTATAATTATGTAGTCTACTCAATCAATTATATGTCTCCCCATGTTAGACCATCATTCCCTCACACCTTGCTATTATCGCAAATATCCTATCACTAAAGATGAGCAGCAGTCTAGCATTCTTTACAGAGAGGAAGCTAATTTGAGTACTTGTCAGTCCAGCAACATAAATTGGTGGTATAAGTTTTTGTTAATTTTATAGAAATTTTTTTCAATCAGAAAATCGGGGAGTATTTTTATTAGCAGTCATTCCCTCACACAGAATGCTAAATTTTTAGCAATTTTCAAAATTTTTAATTTTATCATACATTATATATTATGTGTTCTTCTTTGAGGAATCAGTTCGTTTTTTTCCATAATTTTGCATTTTTCATGACAGTTAGTAAAAACATCTTAATTTCATCATTCCCTCACATTTATTGTTATGAGTTAATGATAAAGTGAATGGGGAATATGACTTTTGTTTAAAATTTTATAACGATTTCTCAGGGGTGATTCTCGTCCGAAATTTCCGAAAATTTAAGGCATCCTCTTCCGAAAATTTGAAATTGGGTTATCAATTCCGCATAGTTGCCAACTTGTACGGTTTTGCGCGCGGGAAAAAGAATTACGTAGAAATGCAAATTTCGTGAAAGGATCGCCGAAATAGCATACATTTCGTCAATATTTCGTGGAAAAACGACGATTTCGTCAATATTTTTGTAAACGAATTTTGTCAAAGCATCGATAAAGAACACAAATTTCCTGTGCGGATTGCGGAAAAAACGTCAATTTCACCAAATATCGCAGATAAAACGCCGATTTCTTCTGAAGACCGCGGGAAAACGCCGATTTCGTCTAAAGATTGCGGATATAACGCCGATTTCGTCTAAAGATTGCGGATATAACGTAGTGTTAATTCTAGGCCATTTTTGAAGGGTGCAGCACCCTGCCCTTTTTCAAATTTACAAAATGCACCCTGCCCTTTTTAAAAGTAGTAAAATGCACCACTGGTTTTACCCAGAGATTTTTAATAAATATTTTTTTTATTCCGTAGTGTTTCTAAATTTGTGTGCTCAAAAATGATAGATTTTTTTCATTTCTTTAAGAAAAAGAACAAAACTATTGAATAATGTTTTAATTTAATTGTATTTTTAATTTTTATATCATAAAATAATTCGAAATTAATGTTACTTGATTTATCATATTTAAAAATTATGTGTTTCATTGCTTTCTTTTTTCCCTTTATAAAGGCAATAACAATTTTTTTCTGGCAAAAGTGCCCTTTTCTACTGCAGTAGTGCCTTTTGTAGTGAACAGCACCATGCCCTTTTTATTTCTAGAGTGAACACTATATAACGCCGATTTCATTAAAAGATCGCGGAAAAAAACGCTGTTTTCGATAAAAGATCGCTTAACATATTTTGTCAATAGAATATTTGAAAAAATACGCCGATTTCATCAAAAGATCATGGAAAAAACGCCGATTTCGTCAAAAGATTGCGTGAATAAAACGCCGTTTTCGAGAAAAAATCGCGTAAAAATGCAAATTTTGTCTAAAGATCGTCTAAAAAACGATGATTTCACTTAAAAAAACATGGGAAAACGCCGATTTCGTCAAGATCGCAGAAAAAACGCCGATTTCGGCAAAAGACCGCAATAAATCGCCGATTTTGCTAAAATATTGCTGATTTCGTCTGAAGATAGCGGGAAAACGCCGATTTTGTCCGAAGATCGCTGGAGAGGGGGGACTCACGACCCCCACCCCCCACCCTCCCGATGCCGATTTCCGAAAATGCTATGCGAATTTCCGAAAAAAAAATTTCATCCAGAATCACCCCTGCGATTTCTGCTGCTATTAAAATCTTCAACAATTGACCAATTACTAACAATTTATCCAATTTTTATGAAAATTTACCTATGTAACATTCAAGTCAGACTGCTTGGTCAAATTTGCAGTATTGTAGAGAATAACCCATACGTGTTCTTCTTCTTCCCCATTTGACATTTGCATACTTTTTGTCTCCTTCTTCACCCGGTGACTAGCATCAGGAATGGAGCTTTAACGTTTGCATGAGCAACGTTTCCAACTGTGCCAGTGCCTTTATGAGTGAATTCCGACTATGCAGTCCTTGACGAAAATTGTATTTTTGCCTCGTATCACAGCACAGAATCGTTGGGCATGGTTAAGTAGTGCAAACTGAACTATGTTCAGAAGTTGAAATTTGAACCCCCTCCCCTCGCTACTGAACCACGCTCAGCGATTCAGATTTTGAGCTGAAAATTTAAGTTTAAGTCTAAGCTTTAGAAAGCATTTAATGAGACACAAAAAATAACGGTATAAAATAGTTGTTCGTTACTCCAAAGTCTAAAGCGCCCTCTATCGGAATTTTTTGAAAATTTTCTTTAAAATTTATTTTCAAGAAAATACTGACATAAAGAATAATTTTAGCAAAACGCGGCAGTAGTTAGAGCCTAATCTACGACAAAGATCGGGAATAACTGATTTTTGTTCTGGGAGGAGAAGGGTTTCAAATTTCAGTTTATGCTACTTAACTACTCGTTAGGACTCGGATTTTGAGCTGAAAATTTAAGTTTAAGTCTAAGCTTTCGAAATCATTTAAAGAAATACAAAAAATAACGTTAAAAAATAGTTGTTTGTTACTCCAAAGTCTAAAGCACCCCCTATCGGCATTTTTTGAAATTGAACTTTAAAATTTTATTTCAAGAAAATACTGGCATAAAGAAAATTTTTTGCAAAAACCGCAAACGAATCGACCAATTTTTCCATTTTTTATAATCATTTGAAATTTCGGACCCTAAACTTTAATGCCCCCTATCTCCTTGGGAATACGTCTGGGACCCTTAGTCTCCTATTTAATATTATTTGTCTTTAAGTGTATTATAACCCCTTAAAGTTCTGCCCATCTTTTATGAATCACCCTGTATTTCCCTAAAGAAAGCTAAACTTATAGGTAATTTAATTATAATTTTTATATGCTTTAATTATTTAATTATATCAAAAAATTAAGTACCAATGTGAATGTTTAACATTAATTACAAAAAAAAAAGTCATGACTTTCTAAAACTCAATTTTTTTTTCTTGAAAATGCTTTTTAAGTAATGATGGGAAAAAAACCCGGTTTAAACCAAAAAAACCCGGTTTTTTTGTTTTTTTAAAAAAGAAACCGGTTTTTATACCAACCCTGTGCTATATCTAATCAAATAAAAACAGATCAAAATCTGACAGAAATTCTTTTATTAATTATGATGATGAAATGTATCCTATATTTATTTTCAAAATATTTAGATTTTTGATATTTTCACATACTTAATACATAGCTGCCAACTTTTACGCATTTTTGCTACCACTAAAATTTTACAGAGGTTTTTCATTTGTTTAATCATAAGATTTTGATGACTAAATAAGACAATATTTACTTTAAATTTTTTGTGTTAGCAAAAATGAGTAAAAGTTGGCAACTATGCTTAATATTTATTTTCAAAAGATCGAGATGTTTGATATTTTCAAGGGTACAATAATTATTTTCAAAATATTTAGATGTTGATATTTATTTTCAAAATATCACTATGACAAGATATTTTGGATATTTTCAGTCAAAACAAGAGTAATAAATTAAATTTTCAATTGTTATTGTCTTTCGTTCTGTAGATAAAGAATTTTTGTCCAGTTTGCAGTGGCTTTTTTAGTCAAAGAAGAAAAATATCTTTTTCAAATTTTACTAGACTAGTTTTTATTTTTAAATGTAGAACTAATAATTATGTTCGACAATATTTCAGAACAGTCATTGAAAGATAAACTGTTTAATTTAAATAATCAGCTATCTATAGAACTTTACATTCCCAACCCCACATTGTTGTACCAAAATTGTTTCTTTTCTACTTTAATATTCCTTTACAGTTTGGCCCATGAATTCAGAAGTCACCCTGTATAAGTGATATTTTCTTCATTGTTTGTCACTTAAAATATGCTAATAATCTTTCAATTCCCCCACACACACACACACACAAATGCTTGTTTTTACAGCTTGACAGTCAGATAACCAAGGAAAAATAGATATATACAATATAATTATCAATAGCTATTAAATAAAATTTATTTTTATTTATAATTGCAATACATTTTTAAATTTTATTTTCATATATATTTTGCATTACTTTTAGGTTTTCTCGATCCATCCAGTGGTAATGATGACCTTGCTGCTGGGACTAAACTTGAACTCCCTTTATGGATGTCCCAGGCCTTGCAAAATCGCCGCATTATTTCTGTAGAAATTCCTAAAGTATATAGAGAAGCATATAGAGAAATACTTAACGCTGATGCCAATGAAGTCAATCTTCATAAGATGGGACCTTATTTCTACCATTTTGGACTTTATTTATTACGATTTTCACATCAAGAGTCAGGAGATATATGTCAAATTCTAAATCAAGTAACTATTTATGATATAATATTCTTTTAATTTTTTTCTATTAGTTTGTAAAATCTAAGTTACAGTTGGCTTTTTAAAAAAAGAGAAAACCTCATTAATCTACAGACTATCTCAGAAACTAGTTGAATGTGTCAATCCCAAAACTTTCTTCTATCGCATATGTACATTTTAATATTTTTAAAAAATAGTTATTCATTTTAATGTTTTAATAATTTTATATCAACACCATATGAACTTTGGTTTTCAACTTATATTTCTGCTTCAATCAATTAATCGGAGTAAAAACGAATTTCCGTCACTACACGAGCCGATAAACAATAGAATGATAGGCAGTTTTTTATTCAGGGAGGACCTATTTGCCTTACCAAAAAATAATTATATAAAAAAATTTTAGTTCATTCTAGGACTAACTTCATACACTTTTCGTCGGTACAATATTGAAAATGGCGCAAAAATCCCGATTGCAGCACCCCCATCCGGCGGGTTTTTTTCAAATTCAGGGAGGACTAACTAGCCATAGCCATACACTTACACAAAAAAATTGGTTTAATTTAATTCATGACTTCATATACTTTTGGTCGGTACAATATTGAAAATGGCACAAAAATCGCGATTGCAATGCGCCCTTCCAGCAGATTTTTTTCAAATTCAGGGAAGACCAATTAGCCATAGTCATACACTTACACAAAAAAAATTGGTTCATTTCGATACATAACTTCATATACTTTTGGGCGGTACAATATTGAAAATGGCACAAAAATCGTGATTGCAGCTCCCCTGTCCGGCGGATTTTCTTGAAATTCAGGGAGAACCAATTAGCCATAGTCATACACTTACACAAAAAAATTGGTTGAATTCGATGCATAACTTCATATACTTTTGGCTGGTACAATATTGAAAATGGCACAAAAATTGCGATTGCAGCACCCCCTTCCAGCAGAATATTTCAAAACTGAAGGAGGACCTGCTTGCCACATCCAAAAACATTCACAAAAAATTTGGTTCATTTCTATGCATAACTTCATACACTTTTTGATGGTAGTATGGCGACATACACACAGACACACGGACATAGTCATTTTGTAAAACAGGTTTTTTGAAATCTCAGATTCCTAAAACGTGTAAATCCGTCAAAAAACGGAAGTCAAAAAAAAAATTTTATTACAATACTTTCTTCTATTTAAGATAGAAGAAAGTAAAAACTAAGCTTAGAAAGTCGTCTTCATAAAATTGTATCAAACTCTGAAATTCTCTGTACAAGCCAGCGGTAGAGTTGATAAAAGTTACTGGTGGTTACTTGTGGGTCCCAAGGACCAGCAAGTGTGAGAGTTTACTGGTCTGTAGTCATCATCACTGGCCCACTGCATTTCTTTTGAGTACATACTTTACAAAATGCATATTTTAGTACACTTCGTAGATGCATATAAATTTTAATGTGTTTGACAAAGTGTAACATCTTCAAAGTTTATTTGAAGCTATTTTTCCCCATATGCAATAATATAATGGAAAACTTTTGACTGTCCCTGTAAATAAATTAATCATGGTAGAAACTTCATTTTCTATAGGGTTTGTGCTAGGGTAAATGTCAATAATGTCCAAAATTTTCAGGGCAATCAGAGTATATTTAGGAGATTTAGAACACGGACAGACAAACCAAAAGCATAAATACTTTTCAACTTTGTTGGAAAGTGTTAAAAATGCATTTTATCCATCCAACAAATATTCATAATATGCGGTACTTCAGATAGAATATCCTATTTGAAATCTTTTGTGCGTCCGTGTAAATGTTATGTACTTCGTATTTTGAGTGAAATAACTCGTATTAAGTCTCAGCGACATATATCTGTATAATTACACATGAAATTGTATACCATGATTAAAATATGTCGCAAGCAATTCCCCCCTTTATTATTATGTAAAGTTTTTTTTTTTTTGTGGACTTGTAAATGAATAATAACAATTCTTTTCACTGCATACTTTACAAAATGCATATTTTAGTGCATTTCATAGATGTATATAAATTTGAATATGTTTGACAGAGTGTAATATCTTTAAAATTCATTTGAAACTATTTTTCCCCATAGGCCGTAATGTACTGGAAAACTTTTGACTGTCCCTGAAAATAAGCTAATCATGGTAGAAACGTCATTTTCAGTGGGGTTTGTACTAGAGTAAACCTCAATAACGTCCAAAAATTTCATGTCAATATGAATATATTTACACGAATGATTGTGGACAGTCAAACTGAAAGAATACACACTTTTCAACTTTGTTGGAAAGTGTTAAAAAAGAAAAAAAATAGATATTTAAGGGTGTCAACTTTTATCATTGTCCACTCGCTAAATGATGAATTTAAAACATCAATCAGTTGTTAGTTTGCCAGTAATTTCTCAACTAAGAGTTGAAGATTGGTGGTGAATTGCCAAGTAAGCAATTTTAGCTAAATAATGTATTTGACAATGACATAAAGATTTTTAATGTTTCTTTCTGCTTTAGCAGCCACCAATGATGAATTCCCAGGTTCAATGATAAAATCTCATCAAATGGTGTGTGTCACAAAGAAACAGCACATTTATGTTATTGTTCTAGAACATTTTTCATTTTCATATATACATATTTTTAATTGCATGTTGTATTATTTTTTTTTAAATATGGGAGCAATCTTTGATTTATCTAGAACTGAGATAAATACAATCTCATTTTCTTTAAAGTAAGGGTTTTTACTCAACAAACAGCTATAAGAAAATGATTATGATATGAAATATATGGATTTTTTTTTTATATTATTGATGAAGAAGTTATATGGAGATAAAACATAAAAAACTATTAAAGAGACATCTTCAGTTGAAAACTGGTTTAGTGGTTCAAGAATAATGTTTGTAACTGCTTTAAGTTTTATTAATTATATTAATTTAATGCAATGGATGGTATTCCAGTAGAATTTGACAAATATGTCTCTAGATATTCGACAAAACATCGAAAATCTAAAGTGTTTTATATTTGGCTAGACAGTGACTATAGGTAGCTAGAAACATTAATTTGCATTGATGCTTACAAAATGAAATGTTCATTTTAATACATTATTATGATTATGTTATACAAAAATTTATATGAATGTCATTTTGTAGCAATTCATAAAATAAACATACTTCCACATTTAACTATGTGCAATAATCTGCCACACTTGTTACATTACAAAATGTTAGTTTTTGAAATTTCTGTTTACTTCTAAATGCACTTACAGTAAGAAAAAAAAATAAGCATATTAATTTCAATATTTTTTAGACTTTCAGAAATCGTTTTCGATTGCTTATGGATCATTCACATAATGCTATAGATGAAGATGCTAAACTAACATCTACACTTGACAGAACAGAAGTGGTACTCTTCAATTTGGGCCACAAAAGTCTCTTGGATCTGCAAAATTGGTTACATGGGAAGAATCAGAAAATAGCCACTGCACATCTTGTTCTAAACCATAAAAAACGTAAGAGAGCTATAATGGAAGAATCTTTATAGCTTGTATTTGTTTATAAATATATTTTTATTAAGTTAATGTTTTTTATTTGTTCCAGACTCAATATTGTTAAAAAGCAAGAAGTTTAATAAATATTTTGCAATTTTATATTGTCATGTTATTATATTTAAAACATTATAGTAAATATTTTTACACACAGTAACAAACTCTCTTAGATTCAGTAGAACATGTTTCTTTTTTAAATGCTGGAGGTGTTTTCTGATTTTATTTTTAGATTTTCTATTTTTTTATAATATTAAAAATCCTTCCAATCAGTTCTCTTTCTTAAAATGATCTAATGTTTTTTAAGAAAGTGATGTATACTTTTACATGGAAAATTCTTATAATCAGATATAATGTTGAATAACTTTATAAATTTCATATATATATATATCTATATATATATTATAAAATTTTAATTTTTTTTTCGCCAAGACTAACCTTTATACTATATTAATTTCCTTTTAACAATATTCCGTACTTAGTTCAACTTATTAAATTAAAATCTTGTTTCTAGATCTAATCTATTAATCTTTATGGAAACAATATAAATTCTTTATTCGCCTTAAAAAACATTTATTCCAATATGCGTAAATTTAAAAGATGGCTCTAAATTAAAAATATTCTTAATTAAACTTTATTTCTTAATTTTCCAAATAAAACTCATTTTTTCTCTGTTTTTATCAAAGTCTTATTAAATTTGTTCCAAAATCATACCTTTCAAAAATATATCATTATTTATATTTATTTATTTATTTATTTTTCCTCCTTCAACATTCGATATGTGTGCATAACAATAAATTCATTTCTTTTCCTCTTAAAATTAATCGTCTGCAAAAAAAGATCATTTGCACAAGATATTTGAAATTCTGAGTTTATTATAAATTAGTTAAATAATATTTTTTAAAAAATAAAATTATCGTCTGAATGGAATAAAATCGCGACCCTGGACAGGAATTATTGATGGGAACATCAAACTTGTTCTCATTGCCTCCATAAACTTACCTTTTGCATGCTTCATTTCAACCTAAATTAATAGTTCCCTAGTTCCTTTGTTTACATAATATTTATTACAACAGTATTTAAAATTTACTTTTACTTTTATTAAATTACTTAAATATAATATCTACTTACCTTTTCTAATTTATTTCCACTTGTTAAATATCTTTTAATTTACGTTTTATCTAAAATAAACATCATTAATTTCACAGTACTTTATCCGCGTGTTTTGCTTTCTTGTAACATCGGACGATACGATTATTTTAATCGATCGGCAGTCTTTTTCCCGCCAGATGGCGGCATACGTCTCTTTTAATCGAACTTAACCGATTTATCGTTTTTGATATTTGCATATCAAAAACGATATCGGCCGTTCATTGGTTCACGTTAGCACGTGCCGTTTCGGCCAGAGTATATATGCTGTGCGATGTCAAGACAGTTTCGCCTTTCTTCGTTCCTTCGCTATGAAGGACGCGATGTTTCAAGAAACTTGAATGCACGAAAAGTTACCGTCGTTCATGGAGTTTGAGTTTAATTAGTATGAATGATTTTAATCTATTTTAATTGTGCTTTTCCGAATCTTTTACTGATATCATCTCTGTTAAAAACGCTGCTAGTTTTCCTGCTGTCATGAAGTTATCAAAGTGTGTAAGTTCACTTTCATGCTGTTTTCATCTGAAGTCATAAATAAAGGAAGTCTTGATGTCAACTTGAATTGTTTTAATTTTAACACATTCTACACTGCTTGGCCAGACCAGCTTTCACTGTGCCCATCTCTGTTTTATTTAAGTTCACTTTTAAGTCACTAACTTAGAGTTAGTTGACAAATTATGGGTTATGGGCAGAAAGAGGAGTGTCCATAACTGAAGATAGTAATTGATGTGCTTCATTTCAAGTTTATTTTTCTTTGAAGATTTAGTTTAAGTTGGACTTTGATTTATTTTTATGATTTGAATTATGACGTTATTTACAGAACATAATTAGTTTTCTCTGCATATTTTATTTGAACTTTTTGAGTTGCTGGACTATATATTTTGACTTTATGAAGAATTTGATTTACGTTTTTGAACTTTTATTTTTGAACTTTATACTTTTGAACTTTTTACTTTTGAACTTTATCAAGCCATATTTTTATGATCTTTGAATAAGAAATGAGGTTCGTCAATTAAGATCGTTTTTTTGAAAAAGTAGGGGGGGCAGGTGAAGAAAAGTGTAAAATTGGTGTTTTCTTGAAAAATTTTTTTTCTTTTGAAGAAAAATGGCGACAACATCAATTGCAATTGAAAAGTTGAATTCCAGTAATTATGGAACTTGGTCTTGTGACATTAAATATTTGTTACTGGAAAAAGGAATTTGGGAGATAATTGAAAACGAAACTCCAATTCCAGAAGTTAGCACGACTGTCACAATTGACACTGTGAATGCGGTTAAAGCTAAACATAACCAAGTCCTGTCCCTTATCTACTTAAATATAGAACCAGAGTTTAAGCGAATAATTGATGATTGCACAGATCCGATAACAGCTTGGAAGCGGTTAAAGGATAATTTTCACCCAGATACAAGGGCACATCATATGGCTTTATTCTCTGAGTTAATGGAGAGTAGAATCAAGAACGGCGAGAGTATAAATCTCTTTGCAACACGTTTAAAGAAAATTTTTTTGAATGTCAAAGCAATTGATAAGAACTTTTCTGAAAATTATTTATCTTATCAATTTTTAAGGTATTTGCCTTCCTATTTCGACAGTTGTGTCCAGCATCTCTTGAGAAGGGAAGATAAGTCTTTTAAGTTTGACTTGATCGTAACAGAAGTAGTGGCTGAAGAGGCAAGATTGAAGTTGCGTGATTTGGACAATAGTAAGAAAATAGCTGCATTAAATATTCAATCTGAAGTTCCTGTTTCCTCTTCTATGTCTAAAAAGCAGTCATCACGTAAATTTAAAAGTAAAAAATGCTGGTTCTGTGGCCGTTCAGGTCACTTATATGCAAAATGTTTTGAGAGGAAGAAGTCACATTTTCGTCGTGCCTCATCGTCCAGAGATAGATTTCCTCCTCGTCGTTCCAGTAGCACATCTTCAAGATCAACTAGCCCTGATGGTTCCTACCGATGGCAGAGTAGCAGCGGCAGCAGTGAAGTTCCAAACCCGAACCGAAGAGAGTCCTCGTCCAGTAAGTCCAGAAGGAGATTTCAGAATCACCATCGTTCCAGACCTGCTCAGTCACCCGACAGCTACCTTGATGATGCAAATTATAGTGACTCTTCACGTAAGTCATTTTTCATTTCCCAAGCTAGTATTAGTACTTGTGTTAACAGTAAAACTTGGGTCTTCGATACTGGTGCAAGCCACCATTTTAGTCATGACAGAAGTTTGTTCACTAAATTTGAACCTTTAAATGATAAATTGTCAGTAGCTGTTAAAGATGTCTTGTTCCCGATAATTGGAAAGGGTGAAATTAAGCTGAGATTTGGTCAAAGAATTTTTACTTTAACAAATGTAATGTATTCTCCTCAATTACGTAGAAATTTGATATCTGGGCCCCAATTGGACTTATGTGGTTTATCTTTTCATGGAGGTAGAAAGGGGGTGAACATCTGCAGGGAGGACGACTTTTTATTTAGAGCCTCGCTTAAAAATAGGGTGTATAAACTTTTTCCTAAAATTCCCAAATCTAATTCCGTAAGTTTTGAAATTTCTGCAGCCAATAAAATTGACCCTATGGTTCAGTGGCACCGCCGCTGTGGTCATATAAGCCAGTCAATTCTAACTAATACCAGCCACCTGCAAGGTGTTAGGGGTATGCCTAATTTAAAAGAGACATCTTTGGTCTGTGAACCTTGTAAACTTGGCAAATTTCGCAGCGTGTCCCACAAATCATTTAAGACCATTCGTTCCACGAGGCCGTTAGAGCTTTTATACGCTGATCTCTGGGGTCCGTGTCATTCGAAGGGTCGAAATGGTGAACGCTATTTTCTCTCAATCATTGATGATTTTTCTAGACGTGTCTCCGTATATCCAATTAAATTAAAGTCAGAAGTTTTTAATATTACTAAAAATCACATTCTAAGAGCAGAAAATTTCCTTAATCTTAAAGTTAAAAATTTTAGGTCTGATAACGGTTCTGAATTTAAAAATTTTGAATTTGAAAATTTTTTTGAGAGTAAAGGCATTCACCATGAATTTACTAACGTTTATACCCCCCAGCAGAACGGCGTCGCGGAACGTTTTATGGCAACTGCTGCAGATGGCATCAGAACCTTATTAATTGAAAGCCAATTAGATCCGAGTTTTTGGCCAGAAGCCTTAAAATATTTTGTCTATAATTGGAACAGGGTATGTCCTAAACTTTTAAATAAAACTCCCTTTGAATTATACGGTGGAAGGAAGCCGTCAGTCCGACACCTTAGGCCTTTTGGTATTGTGGCATATGTGGGTGTGCCTAGTCAGAAAAGACTTAAGCTACATCCAAAGGCTAGGCGCGGCTACATGGTAGGCTATGCCTTCAGGACCAGAGGATATAGGATCTGGCTTCCCGATACTAATGAAATAATAGAAACATATAACGTAACTTTTGATGAATCGCGTTGTGGCTTGGGGCGCAGTGGAGCTGCACTGGGCACCGAGGATTATGCCCTCTTTTCTCACGATGGTGGAGTAAATCCAGAAAGCACTGGTGGAGTAGCATCTGGTTTGACTCCAGATCCTCCCAGTGAACTACCTCGTGAGGAAGAGGAGGACATGGAATCGGAGTCCAGTGTGTTAGATCAGCCTTCCACTAACCCCCAACTTAGAGAGGTTAGATGGGAAAGGAGGCCTATTGCTCGTAAAACTAGGAATAGGACTGACATCTATTATTTTGAAAAAGGTAGCACCCAGCGTCTCAGGTCTCACAACGAAGTTGAGCAGTACTGTAAAAATAATAATATTGTTTTTAAACCTGAACTTTTTGATTTTTCTGCTTCTAATAAATATGCTGGTTTAGTCCCTGTTCCATCCGTTTCATCTAATTCTGATAGTTTTTCTGATGATTCTGACTCAGAATCTGATTCCTTAACCTCAAATTATGTACAACCTTCCGCATGACTAGGCGTTGTGGATGATATTCCCAGAACGTATAAACAAGCTTGTAGGTCCGAAAAGAGTGCGATCTGGCGAAAAGCAATGGAGCAGGAAATCCAGATGATGAGAAACGGGAAGGTGTGGCATTTGACTGATTTACCTGTCCACGTTACTCCAGTAGGTTGCCGGTGGGTGTACACAGCAAAAAGGGATGAATTTGGAAGGATTGCCCGTTATAAAGCGTGGCTTGTTGCCCAGGGCTTTAAACAAGTGAAGGGAGTCTCTTATGAAGACACCTTCAGCCCTGTGGTCAATTTCAGGGTAATCCGGTTCTTTTTCTCCCTTCTTGTCTCGTGTAGCGGGTGGTCACACACTCAGTGTGACGTAACCTGCGCCTACTTGTACGCACCTTTGAGAGAAGACGTGTATATGCTTCAACCTCCCGGTTTCGTAATCCCTGGAAAAGAGCACCAAGTTTGCAAGCTAGATCGGGCTCTTTATGGCTTGCATCAAAGCGGAAGAGAATGGTTTTATGAGATACATGAGGTTCTTTTAAAGTTAGGTTTCAGAAAATTGTCGTCTTGTAACTGTGTATATATTTTTGGATCTGAGGTAGTTTTGCTTTTGTATGTTGACGATATAGTGATTTTTGGAAAACGTCAGAATCTTATTGATAGGGCTTTATCCTTGCTAAAGAAGGAATTTGACATTAAAGTTTTGGGCAGAACTCGTAAACTTTTAGGAGTAAAATTTGAGGAGACCAATCAAGGTCTATTTCTACATCAAAGTAATTATATTACTGAAGTTTGTCAAAGGTTCTGTAATTTTAAAATTCCGCATGCTTCTTTACCAATTAGCAAGGGTGTTGTCTTTTCTCGATCCAATTGTCCTACTTCAGATTCCGAAAAAGAATTTATGTCTCATCTTCCCTACAGGAGTATTTTAGGATGTCTTTCTTTTATTGCTAACCGGACTCGACCAGACATATGTTATACAGTAAATATTTTATCACAATTTCAGTCCAATCCTGGCCTTGTTCATTGGGATGGCCTTTTAAGACTTTTGGGTTATGTTAAAGATACCAGTCATTATAAATTAAAACTTTCTTGCAGTTCCAATTTTCTTTCTATTTTTTCAGATGCTGACTTCGCGGCTAATCGTGACGATCGGACCTCGATCGGCGGCCAAATAGTCATGATAGACAAAGCTCCCGTCGACTGGCGCATTTTTAAAGAAAAGTGCGTCAGCTTATCGACCATGGAGTCGGAATTTGTCGCAATGACTGAGGCCGTCAAGAACTTGGTCTGGTTCGATCGAATACGCCGCGAATGTCAGAAATTCAATATTTTTCCTGATAATGATAATAAAGCAATTATGTTGGTTGATAACCAGGCTGCAATTGATTTCGTAAAATCTCCTGTAGAAAATTATAAATCTAAGCATATAGACGTCAAGTTATTTTTCATTAGGGACCTGTTTTATAAAGGGGAATTTATTTTGAGGCATGTTCGCAGTAAGTCCAATCTTGCAGATGTTTTCACTAAACCCTTGACCAAATATGAATTGTTAAAGTTTGTAAATTCAATTTTTGTAACTTAAGTTACATTTTTCATGTAAATTTTTTATGCGTACCATTTCTCTTTGTCAATCTTTTCGTATTGGTATTTTCTGAAATTACTGCACATTGTTTTAGCTAAATTTGCTTGCACATTGTTTTAAATATTTGCTTGCACATTGTTTTAGCTAAATTTTGATCGTACATTGTTTTAAAAAAAATTGTACTTTGTAAATGGCATACATACGTGCATGTGCATGTTTTCAATTTTTCATAATCAACAGTATATATTTTCCCTCCTTATCCTTGATCATCAGTTTTTGTGGTAACCATTTCCGTAGTCTTGTTCAGCCTATGGTACCTACGGTTTGTTCATCCTGCGGATGGTATTAAATTTAATGTAGTTTATTTAAAAATCTTTAATTTTCATTTTATTAATATATTTTTTTTCTTACTTCCAGGCATCTAGAATCACCAATTTTTGTGTATGCTTGTTTTTCTGTTCCGGGCAGAAGACTGAGTGATGATGGATAACTGAAATCTATATTCATTTTGATGGATATGTAAGACAGGTGATGGAAGCAAGGTATGGTGTAATCACCAAGTTCGAATGTGCCGTCGTCTTTTGTCATGTTCCAAATTCTGGATGCCATAGTGGAAGTGTTCTCGCCATAAGTTATAGTCTTCAAAGCTTTCATGGACTTAATAAATTTTTTTTGAATAAAGTTTAAAATTTTTTTTTTTGATGATCAAGGGTACTCATCGATGGAGGAAGATTTGTTATGTAATTTTCCAAATTGGAAATTGCAATGTATTTTTGGTACGTATTTAAATACTAAAACTTTTGTAATTCTAAAATGTATTTCACATTGTATGTAAAATTTATACTGTGTGAAAGAAAAGAGTTGTGAGTGATTGTGGAGACGAGGAGATCTTCTTAAAATTTAAATTTAAATTTTTGGATCATTTTTTTGATCTTGTTAGGAAAATTTAAAAGTTTTGATTCTTTTAGAATCTTTTTGAGAATTTGATAGTTAAATTGTTTATCGTTAAATTTTGATAAAATTAAATTTAAAAATTAGTTATTCGTGTTTTTAAATTTTTAATGTTTTTATTTATAGTAACATAAAATCTTTTTTTGGCTTCGGGATTTCTTTTATTAAAGAGCTTTATTCTGTATACAGATAGCTCTTATTATATAAAGCAATGAGAGGGGGGGCATTGATGGGAACATCAAACTTGTTCTCATTGCCTCCATAAACTTACCTTTTGCATGCTTCATTTCAACCTAAATTAATAGTTCCCTAGTTCCTTTGTTTACATAATATTTATTACAACAGTATTTAAAATTTACTTTTACTTTTATTAAATTACTTAAATATAATATCTACTTACCTTTTCTAATTTATTTCCACTTGTTAAATATCTTTTAATTTACGTTTTATCTAAAATAAACATCGTTAATTTCACAGTACTTTATCCGCGTGTTTTGCTTTCTTGTAACATCGGACGATACGATTATTTTAATCGATCGGCAGTCTTTTTCCCGCCAGATGGCGGCATACGTCTCTTTTAATCGAACTTAACCGATTTATCGTTTTTGATATTTGCATATCAAAAACGATATCGGCCGTTCATTGGCTCACGTTAGCACGTGCCGTTTCGGCCAGAGTATATATGCTGTGCGATGTCAAGACAGTTTCGCCTTTCTTCGTTCCTTCGCTATGAAGGACGCGATGTTTCAAGAAACTTGAACGCACGAAAAGTTACCGTCGTTCATGGAGTTTGAGTTTAATTAGTATGAATGATTTTAATCTATTTTAATTGTGCTTTTCCGAATCTTTTACATCATTTAAAATCATCTCTGTTAAAAACGCTGCTAGTTTTCCTGCTGTCATGAAGTTATCAAAGTGTGTAAGTTCACTTTCATGCTGTTTTCATCTGAAGTCATAAATAAAGGAAGTCTTGATGTCAACTTGAATTGTTTTAATTTTAACACATTCTACACTCCTTGGCCAGACCAGCTTTCACTGTGCCCATCTCTGTTTTATTTAAGTTCACTTTTAAGTCACTAACTTAGAGTTAGTTGACAATTATATTTACATGGAAATATGATGGTTCGAGAGTAGAGAATTTTCTAGAACATTCTTTTAGGTAGATTTCGTATGAAATACTACCTATTGCATTCTCTCCCATGTTGGAATTTCTGAAAAATTTTTGCAGATCTACACTGATTATGACTCCTAGACCCAAAAACTACCATCAGTAAAAAGGTTTATATATATATATATATATATAAACTTTTATATATATATATATTACAACTTTATTATTACTATTGTTATAACTTTTATATATATATTATATACTATTTATATATATATCGGTGTATATCACTTTCTTCTGGACACGATAACTTCCATAATTATGCTCAGATCTTCTTCAAACTTTTACATAAAATCAAAGGGCATAAAATCTCGGTCGAGTTCGTTAATGGGCAAAATCGGACCAAGGGGGTGGAAATAGGGAGGGTTTTTGTGAAAATTGAAAAAAGTCATAACTTTTTAATTAAAATAGATATTGAATCGGTTTAAAGTTTATATTACTTCTTAAAAATAGGCCAAAAGTTTATGCGCGACATATTTTTGATAAATTTAGAAATGGGCTCAAGGGGCGAAAAAAACAGGGTTTTTGGGAGAAAAAAATTCATAACTTCGTCAATTTTCAAGATATTAAGTCCAAATAATTTTTTTATAAATGTTCTCAAAATTATCTAAAATTTTTGTATTTACAAGTTTTTGATAGGACCAACTTTTACTAATGAAAAAAATTAAAAACGAAAAGAAAAAGGGAGGTGAAAAGGAAAAAAAAATCCATAACTCTGTCAATTTTTAAGCTATCAAATCTAATTAAATTTATTTTACATCGTCTCAATAATATCTACAACTTTTATATTGACAAGTTTTTCATAGGACCAATTCGTATAGCAAAAATAAATTAAACAATAAATAGGAGTTGGAGAAAAAAAACCTCATCAAAATTGCTTATATTCTGACTCATTTTTAAACTAATTTTTGATTTAAAACACATCCAAATGGTAGATCCTCTTATTTGGAAACTGTATAAAGTGACGCATTGGTCAGTTTTTTGATAAAGACAGAATATATTTCAAAAAAGGCTTTCGAAAAGGGTATTTTGAACAGAAATTCCCGAAGGCATCGTGACTGAAAATTTAAGGAAGTATTCAAATAAGAAATTGCCTTTTTTTCTGACTCATTTTTAAATCCATTTTTGCTCTCAAATGCATCCAATTTACAGATCCTCTTATTTAGGAATTATATAATGTGACACATTGGCCAGTTTTTTTTATAAAGACAGAATATATTTCAAAAAAGGTTGCCAAAAAGGGTGTTTTAAACAGAATTTTTCGAAGTCATTGTGATTGAATATTTGAGGAAGTATTCAAATAACAAACTGCGTTTTTTCGGACTCGTTTTTAAATCCATTTTCGCTCTCAAACGCATCCAATTTACAGATCCTTTTATTTAGGAACTATATAATGTGACGCATTGGCCAGTTTTTTGATAAAGATAGAATATATTTTTTTTAAATGCTGTCAAAGTGGGCATTTCGCACAAAATTTTCCGAAGCGATCATGATTAAATTATTAAGAATGTATTCAAATAACAAATCGGTCACTTTATGACGCATTTTTTTTAAAATTCAATTTTGCTCTCAAACGCATTCAATTGGTAGTTTGTTTTTATTTAGGAACTATATAATGTGCTGTTTTGGTCGATTTTTTTAATAAATTCAGAATGTATTTCAAAATATGTTGTGAAAAAGGGCATTTGAGCTGAATTTTGCTTAAGATGATTCTGAGTTCTTGTCAGTTCTTGTATAAAAATGAAATTAAAAATTTTTCACAAGTGGGCAAATGAAGTTATTAAACTGGGTTTATCTGTAATCGTACTTTTTTTTTGTTGTTGTTGAAATGAGCACTCTTCGAAATCTACCTCCGCCTATAGGCCAAGCCGACAGGGATTTTTAGATTTAAGAAAGGAAGCCTCGAGGTGAGGAAGAAGATTCTTGGTTTTTTTTCTTCGATGAGTATGACTTGCAGCTTGTTGAAGTAAATGATGGAGTATTTTTTTGGATATTTCGATTATTAAAGATAGTTTGCAAAAGGAGCCTTTCCCTCTCTCATGACTACAGTTTAATAAAGTAACTTGCAGCAGCCAACGAGTAATTCATTGGATCCTCTACATTTATTTACTTATTATTTTTTTTTCGCTTGCCATGACTTCTGTGCGGTAGAACGGGGACCCCAGCGATGATGTTTCTGGCTCCTAACTTTAAAATGTCACATATATTATATATATACAATAGAACCCCAATAATCCAGATCAGTTTTTTCATGTCGGTTTTTTAAGTTTGAGAAGCGATTGGCGAAAAAGTTTTTTTTTTAATTCAGAAAACGACAATGCAACAAGTTAATGTTATGGAAATTAGCTAACCATTTCTCAAACTTGAAAAAAATGGAAAAACCGATCCAGATTATCGGGATTCTACTGTATATATATATATATATATTTAATCAGTCGTCAGTTTAACTAAATCAGAGTACAGATCATTCAGCTTAAATTTAATGACAATTTTTAATGAAACTCAAGAAAAATGTAATTATCAATAATGCAATAAAAAGTTCCATTTCACACTATGCATGTTGAGAAATAAGGAAAATGGGCAATATAAACAAGGTATTAAATTAAACTAGTCGTTGGGGGCCACAGTAATACTTACCCATCATGGATATGTATATGAAAATAAAACATATGAAAACTATTAATACAATGCATTGCAATTCATAAACAAAACTTAAATATTGTTAATACATAGTAATGCTATATTAAAGAACTGCTGTGGTACCAATTTCGACAAATTATATAAAATGCCAAACTACTCAAGTAGTACCAAATTGCGTAAAAGAAACATCCTTATAACTCCAAAAATAATAACTCTATTAACTAACAATTAATTGCGTCGGATTAAGCATCTCATTTCCAATTAAAGTATAGCCCTGAATTGAAATTTGAATGAAATACAGGGTCATGAAAAATCGAAGAATGTGGAAAACAGGATTACAAATATCTCGGCAACTAATAATCCGATCGACTTCGTTCTATATGCAAAATGTGTGTTATTTTATTGCCTTTTACGTCCATTCCTTAAAATAAAAAAATTCAAAAATTTTTATATACCTTTCATCAGAACGAATTTTTCGAGAGTCCGAAAAAAATAGTTCCGGATAATCGAGGTTGCTGATATTAAATAGGGTTCGTCCCATTCTTACATTCTAACTACATACAAAATTTCAAGTCTCTATTTCAATTTGTTCGGGAGATAGAGCGTTTACAGACAGACAGACGAACGGCAAAATTTTTTTTCTAAAAATATGTTTTTCGGAATCTCCACTATCTAAAACGTGTAAATCCATCAAAAAAAATTTTTCGATTTTCAAAACGATTGCAAGACTTACCCTATACTACGTATGATGGGTAAGTAAAAAGAAAATGTCTTAAGTCTCATATTTGGCTGTTATTCTGTATTTAGCTTATTTAGCCCTTTTGTTAGACATTTGATTGACCAAAATATTCATTCAAATACTATTGTATATTTAGCCAAATTAAAATTATATCTATACAAATCCAAATTTCTTTCTTTTTGACACATTCATGCAGTCAGTTTCATATTTAAAAGAACAAAATTTGAAAGTACTCTTATGCTAAGATGTCAAATGGCATTTCTCCAATTTAAAAGCTAAAAATTCTTTAGAAAAGACTGTCAAAATTTGAGATTTAAGTCTATTTCAGAGACTTTACTATTGGAAAACATTTGATTATAGATTTAATATGAATATAGAACAATAAAAAATGCTATTCAATTCTAAAGTCTTGAATATTATACCTGCAAATTTCATATACATACAAAAATGTCTATGTTAACGTGTCAGAAAGATTCCACTTCAGTAAAATTAGCAATTTCTTAATGAACATTTTAAAAATATTTAATACAAAATATTGCAGAGTTATATTTTGATACCTAATTTAAAAAAATCTCCTAATTTAATTTTAAACTGTGCATTTTAATTTGTATTGTTAGGTTGTTAAAGTTCTATGCAAGTCCATATCATGACGTTATGTAAATTAAAATTTTTTACTGTGGGTTTAAAGCATTATGCATTTAAATATTGCAATAAAATGCAACATATAACACATATCATGGTTTGAATCATGAATGAATTTAATCATGCAAACTCATGACAGTAAAAGTTATTTAACCAAACACTATTTCAAAAAATATCTCATTAAGGGGATGAGACATTAGTGTTATGAGGAGCTGATTAACTTTTTATGTAAGAAAGGAATAAAGTGTCACTGGATAATAAAAGTGACAAATATTACTTTAACAGGAATAACTTATCAAAGTTGTTGATTTGGAGTGTTACTTTGCAAAAATATTTAATATCTAGTTGTAAAATAAATGTTTTTTATTTGTTTTTGCATTGAATCCTTTAATATAACTGTTCCCAAGTGAGCATAAAGATTCTGTGAAGAACATGCATGCTTAGTCATCTAAACATGAATCAAAGAACCCCTTGTTTTCATGTTCCGAATTTATTTTTAAAAAATTACTTTTAAATGCTTAACATTTTTTATAGGTGTTATAAATTCCAGTGTACAAAAAAGTGTAAAAAGGTTGTGTTGAAATACAGATATTTAAATACCGTATATACAGTAGACTCCCTCAAATCCGCAAACCAGAAATCCACAACTCTCTAAAATCCGCACATATTTTATGGATGTAAACAATGAGTCTTTCAATTCAAATATTGAGACAAAATTTTATTTCTTTTGTTTTGCATCTATTCCATACATTTTTTATTTTGTAATTTTCTTAATGGGTCATTTTCAAAAAACTTGTACATTTGGGAAATTTTTTACAAAAAAAAAAGTTTTTTTTAAATGCAACTTATAAAAATATTAGACGATGCTAAAACATTTCTTGTATATAAAACTGAAAACAGAAGTTCACTTTTTGATTTGGAATGTCAAATAAAAAATAAAGTATGAACTTGCAACAGTAAAATTTTCCCCTTTGTTACCAACAGTCAAAAATTTTTATTTAAAAAAATGAAACACCTAAAACAGTAAATATCACATTTCCTTTAATTACATGATTGCTACTTTCAGAAAATTCTAACTGTTGTTTTGTTATGATTATTTTTATTTTTGTAAAACACAAAAGATTTCCTCTCTGTTACTTTTTCGGAAAAATCATAAGTTTTAATTAAATGTGCATTCACATTTTTTCAGTTAAATTATAAAAAAATATTACATAAATAAAATATTAGTTAAAGTTACACAATTATTCAAAATGATGATTGATAAAATTTTTAATGAAATAAACCAGCTTAAATTGACGGTAACAGAGTGGAAAAAAAGTAACCGAAGGGAACGCTGATTGATAGTGGAGCGATATTTGATGTGACATATTTTTTTTTATAAGTTTATATCATGTATTGTATCCGATCTTAATGTTTCAAACATATCCAGCAAGAATTTAAAGATTTTTACAAAAATTACTATTGGAAAATAGTGGTATTTGGCGGAGCATTCTCTTTTGTAAATTTATATCATGTGCTATGACAAACGCACTGCTTAGTTAAAAAAAAAATCTTATCATATATTAGTCGAGGTAGTGGTGCTTTAAAGCAAGAATTTAAGATTTTTGCAAAAAATACTATTAAAAAATAGTGGGATTAGACCAGGCAATTTTTTAATATAACTTTTTATTATGTGTTATAAGCTATCATGAAGTTTCAATGTTTCAAACATATCAAGGCAGAATTTAAGACATTTGCAAAAAACTACTATTCGAAAATACTGGTATTTCATGTGGCATTGTTTTTATAAATTTTTATCATATGTTATAATCTGTGTTTCAATTTCTAACAGTTCGCCTTAGATTTTCAAATTTTAACAAATTCACGTGCCAATTGGATGACTCTTTAACCCAAGAAATAACGATTTTTACAGAAATTGCTATTTGAAAATAGTAGTATTTGACGCGGTGTATCTTTTTTATAAATTCTTTCCTACTTAAATAATGATATTTTCTTATTTAATACATTTTTATCATGTGTTATAAAATATCCTAAAACTTGAAACAGACCAAGACTTTTACAAAAATTAATATTCGAAAATAGTGGTATTTCACGTTGCGTTATTTTTTCATAAATAAGTAGTATTGATTCATAAATATAAATGACTACAATTAAAGAAGCATTTTGTAGAAAATTAAAGGCTAATGTTTATGGCAGCTAGCTCACCACAAAAACTACTATTTTATATTTAAAAAGAAAAATACATATTTTTAATTCTGTTCTAAGAACATGAAACGAGAATGTGCAGCCTTCAAGAACAATGTTTAAATAAACTTGTATTTTTAGTAGTTTCTTACTCTGTTCCACTCTGTTACCATAAGCATGGTAACAGAGGGAAATGGTAACAGAGGGGAAAAAAAACTGCAAATAATTTTATCAGCACAAAGTGAATTAAAAACAAGAAAAACTAAGCCTATTTATTTAAGAAGCACCATTTGATTTTATGATGAAAATTTTATAAAAGTATAAAAAAAATAAATTTCACATAAATAAGCTGGTAACAGAGGGGAAACTGAATAAAACATCCTTATCTTGTAAATGCTTTAGTTCAACACCACGGTGAAAATAACTTAATAATTAAAAAAATGGTGGCCTCATCTAAAAATAGACTGTTCAAAGAACTGCAAAACCTTGTGTTGAACACTTAGTAGTAATAATTTATTACAATAAATATGGTAACAGAGTGGAAGTAACAGAGGGGAAAAAATCTGGGGACAACAATAAATTGTTCCATTTTTATAAAATAACAAGTTTTAAAAAATATATGGTCAATGTTACAGATAAGACATACAACAATTGTCACAACTGAAAAAATTAGCACTTTTGACAATTGATTTATAATTTTATAGCAGTTGAAAAAGTAAAAAGGGAAGAGGGGACATAGCATTTTAGCTATAGCTGACACATTGAAACCATAACTACACTAATATTATTTTTAATTTCTGCTAATATTTAGCCCACATTTACTCTAAACAGTCAGACAAGTAATGTAAATGCTTAAATTTTATTTTTAAAACTTTATTTTAGTTATTAAAAATTCTTAAAGTTGGGGGACATAGAATGTACAAGTTTTTTGAAAATGACCCTAATACTCTATTCATGTTTTTTCATGAAGGAAGAATAATTTTTTTTTGGAAAAAACTCAAGATATTGCTGATATCACTGGTAATCAGAATTTTCTTACCAAATATATTTATGCATTAATCAAGATTTTTTGGTTATTAACCACTTCACCGGTTGCCCCGAGATAACTCGGGGGTTAAAGCACTATTTCCCCATACCTGTCGCCGGTTAAGTGGTTAAGACTGGCTAAACTTGAAAAAAAAAAATCTTATTTTATGATTTTCATGTGAATTAGTAATTTACTTTTATGAGACAAGTTTTGTTGAATAATTTTGAAAAAATACATCTAATCTTTATAATGAATATTTAATCATACACTATTGATTATTGATTTTACTTTTACCATTTTAAAATTATCTAAATTTTTATTATTTTAGTTTATTACTTATTTTAATATTTTATTATATTGTAAGCACTCATTATAGTTCTGATTGCACTATTAATTGCACTCAAATTATTGTTTTAAAAATGTAAATAAAGCAATGACCAGAAATCCACAAAATTCTAAAATCCGCACAACCTCTGGTCCCAAGCTGTGCGGATTTCAGGGAGTCTACTGTACTCGCGTATAAGTTGAGAAATTTTAGACAAAATATGAACTTCAAAATTTGGGGGTCGACTTATATGTGAAACCTAAAAAAATTATAAATAAAATATCGGAAAATAGTTTACTAGCGAATCGGTGTTGCAGCACGACATTTTGTTTGTAAAGTACAAAATCCAACCTCGACGATTCTGAATTTACGATCATTTTTAGTTTATTTTTCAAAAAAATAGTCTACCCTACCCTGTTGCAAAGAACAAAAAAAAGTGTGTGATTTATGTCATTTCATAACGATTCAGAGTAGTCTGATCTTTTTCTGAACTAGAGTCGAGAACTCAGTCGTTTCATTTCAGAACAAGTCGGAGAAATTGCTCCTTTTCGGAGTCTTTTCATTTCAGAATGAGTTCGAGGAATCGACCTTTTCATAATCGTTTCATTTCAAAACGAGTTCGAGGAATCGCTCCTTTTCGGAGTTGGTGCATTTCGGACTGATTCTGAAGATTCGTTCCTTATGGGAGCCATTCTAAAAAAGATTGATTCTGCGAAATCGTTCGGAAAAAGACGTATTCTTTTTTACAGACTGGAATCGTTCCTATAGTTCCACTACCAGAATCTCTCTTTTTGAATCGTTCCTCAACAAAAAGGGAAGTTTGACGTCATTACGCACGACATGCATTCAGTACTTTTCAGCCAACGGCGTTTTACTTAATTTTTCTTTTTCAATGGCAGCACTTGTTATGTAGAAATTCTGTTTGTTTATTTGTATGTATAAATAAATTTTATTTCTCGCATAAAAAAAAAAAAATTATTTTTTTTGGAGGGGGGGGGGGTTGACTTATACATGGGTTTTGAATTTTTCTTTATTTTTAACGACATAAGTTAGGGGGTCAACTTATATGTGAGTATATACGATACATTTATTGCAGGAAAAATAATGTTCCCAGTAGTCATAAAGTGGTCTGCAACTGTGAATTTTTCAAAAAGATTTATATTCATATTTTTAAAAACTAATTGCATCATTGAAGAGAAGGTCTCATCTTTAAGGAGATGCTGTTTTTTAATCAATATCTTTAAAATTGAGCCCTATGGGAAAGTCAGTAAAAAAGAACAAGTATGAAATTGAACCTTTTTGAAAATAAATTTTCAAAGGGTTGACAACAATATTTTTTCGAATGAATGTAATTTTAATTGTGAAATTTAAGAATATTTCTGTATCCTGAATGTTTTAGCCAGTGGATGTTTTGAGAAAATGCTGATGAAAAAGCAGTATTCATTTATTAAAAGCTATGACACTTTCAAAATATGATTACTGTGTTAGGGATTTTAATGTCTAGACTATGTTTTCTATATTTTTCCAAATACTGTATCAACATACCGACCTAATTACAAATTAGTGGAATGTTATCTGTGTCATAGATGTTAGTGCAATCAAATTCTTTTATATAGGTTTGTAAATGTTTCACTGACATATATACTTTAAAAATGCATAAATGATTTGCTAAAAATTCAGAAAAAAAACTTTTAATAACTATTTCATTAAACATGACTTCACACAATGATGTTTTGGAATTGCTTATTCTTGTAATTTTTTATAATAAAGAATTAATTTTGTCAGGAAGAGGTTGGGGATGTTACCCACTGGACTCATCGTTGTCATTAATTTTATGTTATGAATTTTCAAAAATTTTATTATTTTGAGATTTCAACTTAATACCAATATTGTTATGTATTTACAACATTTCTATGTAATTATATAGACAACATATACATAACACATACACAAAAAATAATAATTGAGATTTATTAATAAAAGTTTAAAATGCAGCTGTACAGAAAACATCCAAAATTTTGATCCCTTGTGTATTTTTTCTTTTTCTTCTGTTAAAAATTAATCTTCCAGGTTGACTTTCCTTTTTATGTGATTAATATAAGTTTCTGGTATGTTGTATTTCCTAAAAAATAATTTTAAAATTATTACTCATATATATAATGGAGAAATTCTATATTATATTATTTAATTACATTTACTACAAGTAATTTGTAAAAAATTATAATAATAATAATAAATCAAGTCATTGTTTCCTTACAAACATTGTTTCTTTACAAACATGCTGTGATGCATTTTTGCGAAAGTGGTTTGGCATAATAAAAAGCTTTTTGTGGCTATTCTTATTGTTATCAAATTGTTGCCAAAATCATTTGATGCTTGTTTTAATGGCCCCTCCATAAAAAGTACATGATGTGATGGTTATTTTAAAAGCTTAAAATAAAGTGTAGTATGCCTTAAAATATATTAAAGTTTCACAGAGATTGGTCAGTTTTTGTGAATGTTAAAACCTAGAAAGTGTTAGGATGTGTAGGTAATATCAGGCATTGTTTTCGTTTACAAAAATTTCAATCATTATTTAAAAAAAAAAAAATTAATCAACAAACAGCTATTTCAAAAACGTAATCTTAAATTGCAATAATTTCATTAATAAATCCATTAAAACTAATGTCTATCAATGTAAACATTGTGGCCTTCCAATATCACTAAATAGAAAATAGCAATCTACCAAATAATATTTTTCCTAAATTATTTTAATATTGGTTATTTACTCTTGAAATTATATTAATCGGGCCTTATTTTGCAAAATATTGCAAAAAAAAAAAAAAAAAAAAAAAAAAAAATGCTGTTTTTGTCAAGAGATCGCGAAAAAATGCTGTCTTCGTCAAAATATCGCAAAAAAGTGCTGTTCTTGTCAAAAGATCGTTGAAAAACGGCGATTTTTATCAACAGACCGCAGAAAAAAATGGCAATTTTCATCATAAAGTCGAGAAAAAAGAGCAATTTTCTTCATCAAATCGTGAAAAAAACAAGGTTTTCATTTTTAAAAAAAACAGCGATTTTCGTCGAAAAAACTGACAATTTTCGGAAAAAATAACCCGGCGATTTTTGTTAAAAAAAGCACGAAAAACACAGATTTTTGTCAAAAATTGCCGTTGACAAAATTATGACAAAATTGCTGGGTTTTTTTTCTTTTTTTTATGGCAATTTTTGTCATAAGATCGCAAAAAAAAAGTTGCAGAAAATTTGCTGCAATATTGTCTTCAACAACTTTTGTTTTTTAGCAGTTGAGTGGTAAATATTTCAAAGTTTTTTTTTTTTAGCTGAACGCTTGAGTATTCCTGTACTGTAGGGCTGTCCAACGCGGCGCCATGGCGCCCTTTGGGGACTTTCCTGGCGCCCTTGCAAATGTTTCCTTTTATTTTCTTTTTTCTTCGCGATTGTTACTTTTTTGTTTATTTTTTACTAACATGCAACTTTCTCTTTCAAAGTTCTGATAAAAGGGGAAAAAATCGAAATAAAAAAATAAGCAAATTGTAACCAGTAATAATTTTTAAAAATGCGATAATCAGTCAGTAATTGTAGCAAGATTTCAAAAGGTTGAAAAACATTTAATCTATTTCTGGCGCCCGCATTCACTGGTGCCGATGATATTAATTTTAAAAGTGATAATGATGTAAATACATGGTCACATGTCAGTTAAAAATTGAATTAGAAAAATAAATTATTATTGTTACATTATAAATTACTATTGTTAATAAAATAAAAAAATATTCATCAAATGGAAGATTATTCTATGCAGATAAATTCCATATTTGTTTTCAACAGAACGATCCTTTTTGTCGAAAATGAAAATTTTCGGATTCATTTTTTGTTCAGTCTGTAACTTAAATTAGCTGACATTTTTGTATTTGATACGCTTTGTGAAAGAGGCTGCAATTGATTTCTTTAAGTGAATTACAGGGTGCGTAGCGGTGCTTACAAGGTACTTATTTTGAAAGCAAATTTGTCAGGTCCTTACAAGGTGCTTCTTTTTTTCCCAGAGTGCTTATTTTTTTCTCTCTCCCTTGAAATGCCTATTTTTGAACGAACTGCTTATTTTAATTTTCGCGATCCTGAACTGAAACTATTTCGATAAAAGCGAAACAACTACAACTTTTCCTTATCTAGAACGGCCGATGATGCGTCGTTCGTACCCCAGAAATGTTCCTATTGTCCACTTTTAGCTCCTCCCTCATCTTTCAGCCTTTGATTCTCGGAACTCTGAACGTAAATTCTCCGTCTTTTGTGACTCTCGTGTGCACGTGTGATTATTCATTATTGTCATTTGAGTTTTTTATTATACCAATGTAAGTTGAATATATTGTCAAACGATTGATCAAAATAAGTTGTGAATATCGTAAAACAATAAAGAAAACATATCTATTAAATGACAGGGCACGCGAAGAGAAAACTGCACGCGGGACAAATTGTAAATTTGACGACCCCTCTACCCAACTTTTTCTTGTAATAGACGAAAAATGACATTGGTAGTATAAATTTGGTACCCCCTAAATTTCCGTACCCGGGGCGACTCTCTCCCTCGCCCCCCCCCCCCCCTTTCCGCACAGTGCTGTCAAAAGATCATGAAAATGCTCAAATTTTTATAAAGAATCGCGAAGAAACCTAAAAATATCATAGAAAAATTTGAAAAATATCGTTGAAAAACCAAAAACATTCATCAAAAGATTATGAAAAAAAAAATTGGTTGCCTGTAAAGTCGGTATACGGGCGAAAGTTTTACGTGACAACGACTCTGAGTTGTAAAATAATTTTAATGTGAATATTCATTCGTTTAGTAGGAAGAAGGATGAAATAATAGTAACAATTTAAAACATTTATTTATACAAAGAATTATATTTAAAACATTAATTTATACAAAGAATCTCGCACTGAATTTCATATTAACAAAATTTTATTTTTACCTTTACACATACATACGTATTTATATACAAATATACATACAATAACTTGCAATACACTGTGTTTGTTAAACACATTTTACTTCATGTTTATTGATGTCAAATGTTGAATTTTGTAAACAGCATATTAAAGAATTTTTCAATGAGCAGAATATAACTAAAGTAAAATGGCTTTCACTAATCACATATCATTAGTTTTCCATAATATACCACCGAATTACGAAATAAACTACACTTATTTTCTTTGTACTTTATACTAATAACTAATACATAACGTATTTCGTCTTACTTTGATACTATCTAAAATTCCTATTAAGCACCGCCCCTTCCTTGCAGCGAATTCACATTCACGTTCAGAAAATGGTCCCACAAGTGACCGGAAAAAGTTAAGAGAAAAGTGAGCGCGTATCGTGAGCGGAGCGTAACGTAACGTAACGCAGTTTCTTGAAGTGTCTCCCGGCAAACCAATTTACAAGACGTTGTCACGTCAAAAAAGCTAATTATGTCAAAAGATTGCGATCAAATCACACACAAATTTTACCAAAAAATCTCGGAATAAAACCACAAATTTCCTCAGAAAATGTCGATGAAACCGCAAATTTTGATTAAAAAAACAGCAATAAAACCAGGGGTGATTCTCGTCCGAAAATTTGAAATTGGGTTATCAGTTCCGCATAGTTGCCAACTTGTACAGTTTTGTGCGTGGAAAAAACAATCGCGGAGAAATGCAAATTTCGTGAAAGGATCGCCGAAATAGCATACATTTCGTCAATATTTCGTGGAAAAACGACGATTTCGTCAATGTTTTTGTAAACGAACTTAGTCAAAAGATCAATAAAAAACGCGAATTTCCTGTGCGGATTGCGGAAAAAACGGCAATTTCACCAAATATCGCAGATAAAACATTGATTTCTTCTGAAGACCGCGGGAAAACGCCGATTTCTTCTAAAGATTGCGGATATAACGCCGATTTCGTTAAAAGATCGCGGGAAAAAACGCCGTTTTCGATAAAAGATCGCTTAAAAGTATTTTGTCAAAAGAATAATTGAAAAAATACGCCGATTTCATCAAAAGATCACGGAAGAAACGCCGATTTCGTCAAAAGATCGCGGGAATAAAACGCCGTTTTCGAGAAAAAATCGCGTAAAAATGCAAATTTTGCCTTAAGATCTTCGAAAAAACAATGATTTCACTTAAAAAAAACATGGGAAAACGCCGATTTCGGCAAAAGATCGCAATAAATCGCCGATTTTGCTAAAATATTGCTAATTTCGTCTGAAGATAGCGGGAAAACGCCGATTTTGCCCAAAGATCGCTGGAGGGGGCGGTCCAGCGCTGCGGGGGGGGGGGCCGCCGCCCCCCGCCCGCTGCCGATTTCCGAAAAAAAAAATTCATCCAAAATCACCCCTGAATAAAACTCCAAATTTCATCAATAAACTGCGATAAAACCACAAATTTCACCAGAAATCCCCAAAAAACTGCTGAAATTTCACCGAATAATCGTGAAAAAATTGAAAAATTCAGTCTCAAATTTTTATTAAAGAACGCGAAAAAATGCAAATTTTGACTAAGAAATTTGCATCGCTAAAAACCACTAAGTTTGTTAAATTTGCAATAAAATTACAATTTTCGTGAAAAGATCGCGATAAAACTTATTTTTGACGAAAACTCACGAAAAAAACCGCACATTTTGTTAAAAGATCGCGATAAAATCACAAATTTCGCAAAAAAGATCTCTAATAACTACAAATTACGTCGAAAAAAAACAAAAGATCACGAAAGTACAGAAATTTCTACAAAAAATCACGATAAAACCGCAAAAGATTGCGAAAACCAAAAATTTTGTGCAAGAAAAAAAAAAAAAAAAAAAAAAAAAAAAGTCAAAATATTGCCAAAGATCAAATTTCTTCGAAGGATTTTTAAAAAGATTTAAATTTCATGAACCCCAGAAAAGAAGGAAAAAAAACCCTGAAAATTAATACAAAGTAAAAAACCCTGAAAATTATCAAATGCAAGATATATGAAAGGATAAAAACTAACCCCTTTCTAAAAGGATAAAAACTAACCCCTTTCTAAAACTTTAATTTAAAATTAAAATTTAAAAGTTTAAAGTTCCAATTAATATTTTTAACGTTAATTCTTAAGCTTAAAGCTATTTTGCCCCTGTTAACTTTCTTTCCCAACCTAACATTTATTACTTTCAGAGATCATTTTTGGATGTTCTTTAAGATTAAAAATGCTTTGGTAAGCACAATTCTTAATTTGTAGGATCAGCATGCAGCCCTGGACAACCGCACCTAAATTACGTCAGATTGACAAGATATTTCTTAACCAATTAAATTAAATGTTCCTCCCTAATTCACAACTGTGCCCTCTGCTGGAAAATATTACAATCCCCAACATATTACCCAGAACACGCGCGAAAAACGAGAGACTTTGCAGATTTGAGATGACTGGAGAACCTACGGCCATGTAAAAGCTCCATAATCTACGTAAACGGCTCGGCGACCTCCGACCGGATTCGCGTATCCTTCTGTAAGCTGAGCGGCCAAATAAAAGGGTTTCGATCCAACAAGAGGCTCCCGAGTCCCACTTCTTATGCCACGACTATTATAACAACATCCGAAGTCGTTACATATATTAATGTTAGAGATCATATTCACTCAAAAACAAAATTTGAAACAAACAATTTTGGAACAGAAAAAATAGCTTTAGAAAAAGCAAGAAATTAAGAAGAAAAAGCCGCAATAAAATCAGTTTTTAAAGCAGCAAAAACAGTTTTTGTACAGAAAGTTCCACTCCAGCAATGACTTTTTTTCGCAATCTTTTGATAAAATTTGCGGCTTTTTCGCGATCTTTTGAAGAAATCTCGTTTTATCGCGATCTTTTGAGGAAATTGGTTTTTTCGCGACCTTTTCACAAAATTTGCCGTTTTTGCGGGTCTATTTGATGAAATTGATTGTTTTTACGCGATTTTTTTTTTATGAAAGTTGTCGTTTTTTCGTGATCGTTTAAAAAAATCTGACTTTTTTTCGTGCTTAAATGACGAAAATGATTGTTTTTTCGCGAATTTTTTGTGAAATTTGCTCTATTTTCTTCTAGAAATTTGTCGTTTTTTCGCGCTTATATGACAAAATTGATCGTTTTTTGCAATTTTTTGAAGAAACTGACCTTTTTTTCGCGTTTTTTTTGATGAAATTGATTCTTTTTTCGCGATTTTTTGACGAAATTGATCGTTTTTTCACGTTTTTTGACAAAATTTGCCTTTTTTAAAACGAATTTGCGTTTTTACTCCTGGATTCTAGAAGGAAATTTGTTCTCTGCACGATTCCTTAAAGAATTTCATGTTTTTTTTCTTTTAATTTTTGACAAAATTAGTGAAATTTTTTAGTGTTTGAATTTTTTACTAAGTGTAACGATATCATAAAACCGAAAGGATCGATCGAAAAACTCGGAAATCCAGGGTACACCAGGAACACACACAATACCCCTGTAATGCGTATATGTACATAAATGGGTGCTTTCAGGGGTGATTCTCGTCCGAAAATTTAAGGCATCCTCTTCCGAAAATTTGAAATTGGGTTATCAGTTCCGCATAGTTGACAACTTGTACGGTTTTACGCGCTGAAAAAACATTTCTTCATCAATCGAAATAGCATACATTTCGTCAATATTTCGTGGAAATACGACGATTTTGTCAATGTTTTTGTAAACAAACTTTGTCAAAAGATCGATGAAAAATGCGAATTTCCAGTGCGGATCGCGGAAAAAACTGCAATTTCACCAAATATCGCAGATAAAACGCTGATTTCTTCTGAAGACGGCGGGAAAACGCCGATTTTGTCTAAAGATTGCGGATATAATGCCGATTTCGTTAAAAGATCACGGGAAAAAATGCCGTTTTCGATAAAAGATCGCTTAAATATTTTGTCAAGCATATTTGAAAAAATAGGCCGATTTCATCAAAAGATCGCGGGTATGAAGCGCCGATTTCGAAAAAGAATCGCGTAAAAAAGCAAATTTTGTCTAAAGATCGTCGAAAAACGCCGATTTCACTTAAAAAGACATGGGAAAACGCCGATTTCTTCAAAAGATCGTGGAAAAAAACGCTGATTTGGGCAAAAGATTGCAATAAATCGCCGATTTTGCTAAAATATTGCTGATTTCGTCTGAAGATAGCGGGAAAACGCCGATTTTGTCCGAAGATCGCCGGAGGGTGGTGGGCAGTGTTCTCGCTGTCGCTCGTCATTTCGCCAAATTGCGACTAAATTTTTCATTTGGCGAGTAAACAAGCGATTGGATTCGCCAAATTGCTAGTGCTCAATTTTTGCTCATTCTTCCTTTTCATTTTTTCATACATGCATGTATACATATTATTTGATTTATTTGTTGTGGATAGTTGAAATTAGATTAATAACAATCGTAGTCGCAGTTGTAAAAACTTAGGTCATTTTAGGTCATATTGAAAAAAAGGGTTACAATCAGGGGCGATTCTCGTCCGAAAATTTAAGGCATCCAATTCCGAAAATTTGAATTTGGGTTATCAGTTCCGCATAGTTGCCAACATGTACGGTTTTGCGCGCGGAAAAAACAATCGCGGAGAAATGCAAATTTCGTGAAAGGATTGTCGAAAAAGCACACATTTCGTCAATATTTCGTGGAAAAACGACGATTTCGTCAATGTTTTTGTCAACGAACTTTGTCAAAAGGTCTCTGAAAATCGCGAATTTCCTGTTCGAATCGCAGAAAAACGACAATTTCACCAAATATCTCAGATAAAACGCTGATTTCGACTAAGAACGTGGGAAAACGTCGATTTCGTCTAAAGATTGCGGATATAACGACGATTTCGATAAAAGATCGCTTAAAAATATTTTGTCAAAAGAATATTGGGGGAAAAAAAGACCGATTTCATCAAAAGATCACGGGAAAAAAACTCCGATTTCGTAAAAAGATCGCTTAAAAATATTTTGAAAACCGATTTCGTCAAAAAATCGCGGGGATAAAACGCCGTTTTCGAGAACAGATTGCGTAAAAATGCAAATTTTGTCTAAAGATCAAAAAATAAAAAATAAAAAACGCCGATTTTATAATAAAAAAACATGGAACAACGCCGATTTCGACAAAAGATGATCGCAATAAATTGCCGATTTTGCTAAAATATCGCAGATAAATAGCTCATTTCGTCTGAAGATCGTGGATAATCGCTGTGGGGGGGAGGGGGTAACTTACGGAATAAAACGCTGATTTCGTCTGAAGACCGCGGCAAAACGTAGATTTCGTCTAAAGATTGCGGATATAACGCCGATTTCGATATAACATCGCGGGAAAAAAAACGCCGTTTTCGATAAAAGATCGCTTAAAAATATTTTGTCAAAAGAACCTTTGAAAAAAAGGCCGATTTCATCAAAAGATCACGGAAAAAGCGCCGATTTTGTCAAGAGATCGCGGAAATAAAACGCGGTTTTGAGAAAGATCGCGTAAAAATGCAAATTTTGTCTAAAGATCGTTCAAAAAACGTCGATTTCATAATAAAAAAACGCGGAACAACGCCGATTTCGTCAAAAGATCGCAGAAAAAACCGCCGATTTCGGCAATAGATAGCAATAAATTGCCGATTTTGCTAAAATATCGCAGATAAATCGCTCATTTCGTCTGAAGATCGCGGGAAAACGCCGATTTCGTCTGTAGATCGCGGGGGCAGGGGAGGGGGGTAATTCGCGGAATTCCACCTCCCTCCCCCGCCGATTTCCGAAAATGCGATGTGAATTTCCGAAATTTTTTTTTCACTCAGAATCACCCCTGGTTACAATAAATAATTAAATATTTTTTTTTCTTTTTTTTTTGTGCTACACAGTGTACCTATTTTGCTAATACTTTTTTCATTTGGCGAATGTTTTTTATTTTTAATTAGCCAAATTAGGGCTCTAAAAATAGCGTTCCCGGGGAACCCAGAAAAAATTTCAGGGAACGTATATTTTTTCACTCAGGTTCCCGGCCGGGAACCTATAAAAAATCGTAATGGTCGCCAACGATGCTGTGCCCGCGTTATATCGCGTAAATTACGCAAAAACATAGCTCTTGAGCGGTCCGTGAAATGCGTGATTTCGTCAAAATATTACGGAAAAAGTGCGAATTTCGTCAAAAAATCAGAAAAAACGGCAAATTTCGTTAAAAAATAACGAAAAAACGGCAAATTTCGTTTAAAAAATCACCAAAAAACGGTAAATTTCGTCAAAAAATCGCGATAAATCGGCACTTTTAGTCAAAAAATGCTGAGAAAATGACAGATTTCTAAAAAAGATCATGAAAAAGCCTGAATTTCGTCAAAATATTGCGGGAAGCAACGCAAATTTCATTAAAAGATCACGAAAAAACGGCAGATTTCGTAAAAAAATCTCGAAAAAACGGCAAATGTCATTAAAAAAAATATTGAAAAACGATAGTTTTGTTAAAATATCGCGATAAATCGGCAGGTTTCGATAAAAGATCGTAATAAAACACCAGATTTTGTCAAAAGATAGCGAAAAAACAGCAAATTTCGTCAAAATATTCGCACATAAATTTTATTGGGAACCTATACTTTTCATGTAGATTGCCAGCTGGGAACCTCAAATTTTTTTTAATTTTCGAGCCCTGGCCAAATTAATAACGCTGGTCAAATGTCAGCGAGAACACTGGTGGTGGGGACTCACGACACCACCAATTTCCGAAAATGCAATGCGAATTTCCGAAAAAAAAATTTCATCCAGAATCGCCCCTGGGTGCTTCTTTTTCTCTAAAAGTGTGCTTACAGGTGCTTATTTTTTAAATTAAAATGTTGCTACTCACCCTGAATTAGTTTTAAATCATGGCAAAAAGACAAAGGACATATGTTTTTAATAATGACTGGGAGAACAAATATTTTTTTGTTGAATGTAAAGGTAACCCCGTGTGTTTAATTTTCAACAACACTGTTTCCATTCCTAAAAAAAGTAATATTGAACGTCATTACAGAACAATGCATTCAAATTTTGATTTAAATTTTTTCTTGGATTCAGAAATAAGAGGAAAAAAATTGCAAGAATTAACATCTCTTTTGGCTGGTCAGCACAAATGTTTCTACAAACTTATGATTCAATCCACAAATGTCACTGTCGCGTCATTTAAAATCGCCCATTTACTAGCTAAGAAGAAAAAAGCTTTTAGTGATGGGTAAATTGTTAAAGAGGCAATGCTTTATGCAGCTGAATCTCTCTTTGATGAAATGAAAAATAAATCTGAAATAATCTCATCCATTAAAAAAGTTCAACTTTCACATCAAACGGTAGGCAGAAGAGTTGAAAAGATTTCCCGTGATTTGGAATCACAAGCACAATCTGACCTGCAAAAATGTGAACAATTTTCATTGCAGTTAGACGCAGTGGCGCAGCCAGAATTCGGTTCTAGGGGGGGTTTTGAGTTTCTGATAAAGGTTTTTGTCGGTTAATTGAATCGCCGGTTAATAGAATAAGTACTAATTAGAATATTCACTGTATAATACATAAACTCGAAGAGCATCTGTGAGGCAGAAAATCATCATTCTTTTAGCATAATACGTCTTAGAAAAGTGATTTAGTTCAAATAACCAATTTTTATTTAACTAATCATGTAATATGCACTTTCAGAGTTTTAAGTAGAATTTTCACCATTTAATTGAATCACTTTTTTTTAATAAAATCTGATTTAATAAAGCGGCAAATTCCGAAATACGCCAAAATGTTTAAGTATTAAGATTGGTTTTGATTCATATAAGCGGCAATTATAGCGTTCTTTATTAGCTCTGGGAGGGGTTTTAACCCCAAAACCCCCCCTCTGGCTGCGCCACTGGTTAGACGAAAGCACAGATTTATCTGACACTGCGCAGCTAGCTATCTTCGTCCGAATGGTATTTTCTGATTTCAGCGTAAAAGAAGTGTTCATGCGAATACTCCAGCTTCACAGGCACACAACAAGAGAAGATATTTTTGAAGTTTTTAAAAATTTTGTTAAAGAAATAGGCATGCCTCTGGATAAACTAGCATCTATCACAACGGATGGAGCTAGATCAATGGTCGGAAAAAATAACGGGTTTCTCGCGCTCTGCGAAAAAGATGAAGCATTCCCCGATTTTCTAGCTTATCATTGCATTATCCATCAAGAAGCTTTGTGTGGAAAAATACTCAAGTTTGAACATGTTATGAATATTGTCATAAAAATCATAAATTTCATCAAAAGTTCTTCTACTCGGCATCACTTGTTTAAGGCCATATTGCAAGAAACAGACTCTGACCAACAAGATGTATTATTATACACAGAAGTAAGATGGTTAAGTAGAGGGAAAATGTTAGAAAGATTTTGTAGCTGTTACCTGACGTCAAAATATTTCTTGAATCAAGAAATGTTTTTCGTAAGGAGTTGGATGATGTTTGCTGGCTACTCGATCTCGCATTTTTAACAGATATAACACTTAAATTGAATGATTTGAATTTGGAGCTACAGGGAAAAGATCGTGAAATTTTAAACATGATAGGTTCAGCAAAAAGTTTTCAAAAAAAGCTTGAATTGTGGATCTTAAAAATAAGACAAGGATCGCTTTCTCATTTTCCAAATTTAATGTCAATGGCTGTTAAACACAATTCTGCAGGAATAAATTTTGGACAATATGCAGATAACCTCGAGACACTTCTTGACAATTTTAACAGGCGATTTGTGATGAAATCCCATCAACAGATGGTTTTCTCATCGCCTCCTATTCCCATTTATTCATTAATTCATTCACTCATAATTTATTTTAACATTTATTTATTTATTATTTCATAATAACCATATCCAGTAAATATTAACTTACCTTTCAAATCCTTTCCGGCCGTTATCAACTTTATAACATCTAATAATCTATTTAACTTCAATAGCCTTTCATAATTTGTTCCACGGACTCCATCTTTAATTTCAACCTACATCGACAATAACTTATTTCCGACTAATCATATTTTTCCGTAACGATATTTTCCCCGCCAGATGGCGACTTGGAATATCGTAATATTAATCGAATCTTTCATTCGTTTTACCGAATCGATCTTTCGATTCGTACACATGTCGTCTTCTCATTGGCTCGTTTCGTGGGCGTGCTCGCAAACGATGTTTTCAATCCGGCCAGCTTAGTATAAATACACGATGTTAATTTCTGTTCTTCGCCGCTTTTATCTTCCTACTAATGGAAGTAGTTCAAGTCACTGAATTGAGGCTGGTCCTCAATCTGGATGTATTGTAAGATACTTGTTTTATTTAAGTTTACTTTTAATTGTTTTAACCTGCACAATTGATGTCAACTATATGTTCAACTGTTAACATGTTCATCTGTACTAATGTGATGGAGTTTGCCGTGTCAAGTCTTCAGTAATGCAAAGCCTGTTTCTCAAGTAATCAATAAATACTTTAGTTTTATTTTTGACTTTTGTTTTCTGTTAAAGAGATCGACATTAAAGTCTGCTCACATTTATTTTTAACTTCCACTACAGTGTTAGGTGCCAGCAAAAGCTCCATATGTGCTATCTGCTTCTGTAATGAGATTTTTCAGCGTATATATAAACCTCCAAAGGTTATATTACGCACATTAAGGGGTTATGGGCGGTAAGACTAACCCTGGAAGCCATTTTGAGCAGATCGATCTCGGCAGGCAAAGGTGAAGTGTTATGTTTTGAAATATCCTGGATTACGTTTTATGATTTCTTCCTTATGAAAAACTGAAATTTTTTGCCAGACCTTATGATTTAAAAGAACTTTACTCATATTTTTAAAGAACTTTGTTTATATTTTTCCAAGAACTTTATTTTGATTTCTGCCGGACTTTTATTTACAGAACTGTTCAGTTATATTTTGAAGAAGTTTTTGATTTATCTTTTTGCTGAATTTTTATGATTTACAGAATGAATTAATTACGTTTTATGCCTTAATTATGCTTTCACAATAGACTATTTCTGAGTTTTGTTGAACTTTATGACATTTTGAAATTTTTTTTGAGAGGTTTGACTTGGCTTTTAACAGAGAACCGACGAAAAAGTCGGGGGGCGGTAACACTTAAATTTTTTTTGCTTGAAAGATTTATCCTGAAATTTTTTTAAAAATGGCCACTAATCCAATCGATAAATTAAGTACAAGAAATTATGCCACATGGACGTGTGACATGAAGTATCTATTGATGGAAAAAGGCCTTTGGGATATTATACAGTTAAAGCAAGAAACCCCAGTTTTAAGTGCAAGTGTTACTGCCGATATGGTCAATCAATTTACCTCCCGTGCTAACAAAGCTCTTTCTTTAATCTACTTGAACATAGAGCCTGAATTTAAGAGATTAATAGAAGATTGTCAAGAGCTTGTTGAAGCATGGAGAAGATTGCATAAAAATTTTCACCCTGACTCACGCACCCATCATATGACCTTGTTCAATGAACTTATGGAAGAAAGGATACGATATGGAGAACCTATTAACTTATTTGCTACTCGTTTAAAGAAGATTTACTCTGAAATAAAGCTCATAGATGAAAATTTTTCAGAATGTTATCTAACCTACCAATTTTTACGATTTTTACCGAGCAGTTTCGACAATCTTGTCCAACAAGTTTTATCCAAACCTGAGGCATCATTTAAGTTTGACCTTGTTGTGGACTCACTGGTGGCGGAAGAAACAAGGCAGAAGTTACGTGATCGAGACAGTGCCAAACAGGTCAGCGTCTCTACTACTGCTAAAGTGAATAGGTCCTTTAAGAGCAAACCTCGCTTCAGGAAGTCTCAACAGAGAAAGTGCTGGAGATGTGGGAAGTTGGGACATATCCAGGTCAACTGTTACGCCAGATCACCTGATCGCCAGCTTCGTCATCCTTCTCCTTGTTCCAGATCCAGACGCCCTCGTTCTTCCAGTGGATCCAGTTCCCGAGGTCGACACTTTCAACGGTCTCCCGAGAGATGCCAGACTGACTCATCATGCCCATCTGACGACTCCGACTGTGGTTCCCGAGACTCATCACCTGCTTCCAGACACTCCAGACCCAGATGCAAGACTGCCAGACGACCCTCTCCTCATTTCTCCAGTTGCAGAGGTGGTGGCTCTCGCACGAAACTGTCGGATAGTTCATGTAAGTCGAATCTTTTTGTTTCACATTCTAGTATCAGTAATGTTGTAAATGATTCGGAATGGATATTCGACAGTGGTGCCAGTCACCACTTCTGTAACAATAGAAAATTATTTTCTAAATTTGAAGAGTTAAATGATGAAATGTCTGTTGCTGTTAAAAATGTATTGTTCCCTATTAAGGGTAAAGGGGAGGTCAAACTACGTTTTGGTCAAAGAATTTTTACCTTGTGTAACGTAATGTACTCAGACCAATTACGTAGAAATTTGATCTCGGGTCCCCAGTTGGACCTTAATGGTTTAACTTTTAAAGGAAACAATGGTGAGGTAAAGATCTGTCGGGGGGGCGAGTACTTATTTAGTGCATTTTTAAAAGACCGAATTTACAGGTTATATCCTAAAATTCCAGTTTCTAAGGGTAAATCAGTAAAATTTGAAAACTCTGCTGTTAAACATGCTGAGAAAATGTTAATGTGGCACAAAAAGTATGGTCATAATAGCCCTTCTTTAATTGCCCATACTAGCAGGGTGTTCGTGGATTACCTAATTTAAAAGAGACTACTTTGTTTTGCGAGGCCTGTAAATTCGGCAAACTTAAAAATATTTCTCATAAGCATAACAAAAACATTCGTTCCAATAATCCACTTGAGTTGCTGTATGCCGATTTGTGGGGTCCCTGTCGCATAGAAGGTAGAGGTGGTGAAAGGTACTTTTTATCTATTATCGACGACTTTTCCCGCCGTGTGTCAGTCTACCCCTTAAGGCTTAAATCCGACACCTTTGATGTCGTGAGAAAGCACATTTTGAGGGCTGAAAACTATTTGAACAAAAGGGTTAAAAGTTTCAGGACGGATAATGGCGGGGAATTCGATAGCATTTCTTTCAAAAATTTTTTTGAAGAAAAAGGTATCCACCACGAATTTACCAACGCGTACACCCCACAACAAAACGGGGTTGCAGAACGCTTTATGGCAACTGCGGCTGATGGAATAAGAACTTTGCTCATTGACAGTAACTTAGACCCAAAATTCTGGCTAGAGGCCCTAAAATATTTTGCCTATTCATGGAACAGAATTTGTCCAAAACTGTTAGGAAAGACTCCATTTGAGCTTTACGGGAATAGAAAGCCGTCTGTTAGGCACTTAAAGCCTTTTGGGACCGAAGCTTATGTTAAATCGCCAAAGCAAAGGACATGGAAACTCGAAGCTCGTGCAAGAAAGGGAATCCTTGTAGGATATGCTTTCCGCACGAGGGGTTACCGTATTTGGATTCCGGAGACAGATGAAATAGTTGAGTCCTCTAATGTTTGTTTTAACGAAAGTTCTGTTGGTCTTAAGCGCAGTGTAGCTAGTTAAGCGCACCGATGATTATGCCCTCTTTTCTCCCAAGGTGCAGGTCAATCGAGATGTTGCTGTTGAAGATGAGCCTGAGGTCATCCCAGGTCCTTCCAGCAGTTCTCAAGATTACCCACTTGGGGAGGAGGGGGACATTGATTCGGGGTCCAGTACTTCTAACAGTAGCCTTCCAACTATTTCCTTACGTGAAGATGTTAGTTGGATTCGAAAGCCTGTAAAACGTAAGAAGGAAAACAGAACAGACGTTTATTACTACGAACTAGGAAAAAACAATAGGTTACGTTCCCTGAACGAGGTTCGTAAATATTGTCAGGACAACAACATTCTATTTAAACCTGAAATTTTTGATTTTAAAGGATTCAACTCCTATTGTGGCATTATTCCTATTCCCGTGGAGTCTGAAACATCAGAGAGTGAGGACGAAAGTTCAAGTGAGTCAAATTTTTCACGTCTTTCAGCATGACTAGCAGTAAACTCTGATACCCCCCGTACATTTAAACAAGCATGCAAATCTGAACAGAGCTCGATCTGGTGGGAAGCAATGATGCGAGAAATGCAGGTAATGAGAGACCGTGGAGTTTGGCATTTGGCTGAGTTACCAGCACATGTTACGCCAGTAGGTTGCCAGTGGGTTTACACGACAAAACGGGATGAAAATGGACGGATAGCCAGGCACAAGGTGAGGCTTGTTGCCCAAGGGTTCAAACAAATAAAGGGCGAGTCCTATGAAGAGACTTTCAGCCCTGTTGTGAACTTTGGCGTTATCCGATTCTTTTTCTCCCTTCTTGTATCGTGTAGCGGGTGGTCACACACTCAGTGTGACGTGACCTGCGCCTACCTATATGCACCACTGAGCGAGGATGTGTATATGCAACAACCGCCCGGATTCTCTGAACCAGGCAAAGAGCATCTATATTGCAAACTAGATCGTGCTTTGTACGGATTGCACCAGAGTGGCAGAGAATGGTTTACAGAGATACATAAAACATTATTAGACATTGGTTTTAAGAAATTATCTTCCTGTAATTGCGTATATATTTTTAATTCTAACATTTTATTACTTTTATACGTTGATGACATTGTGATCTTTGGAAAAACTAAAAAGCTTATACATAATATTTTACTTAAACTAAAAGCTAGGTTTGATATAAAAGAACTTGGAACAACAAAAAGACTACTTGGTGTTGAATTCGAGGATACTCCGGCAGGAGTTGTAATCCACAGACAGTTGCAATTTTTGTTGCACAGACATTACAATTTTATGCGATTGAAGCTGATGCACTGTTTTTAGCAAACCCTTTTGCTAAAATCGACGTTACCGAAATTGCGGCATCAATTGCCTCTAACTTCAAAATTGACCAAGTGGAAGGTCTTGAATTAGAAATTATAAAACTTCAAAATGACTTAATTTTGAAATCGCATTTTAAAGACAAAAAATTTTGGAATTTGGTAGATAAAGAAAAGTATCCTTTACTTCGTAACGCTGCCCTGAAACTTCACTCGTGCTTTGGCTCGACTTACCTATGTGAATCGCTTTTCTGTACAATGAAAATTGTAAAATCCAAGAACCATTCATCGCTGAGTGATACGCAACTAGAAAACATTTTACGTGCAGCATGTTCGAGTTACATTCCAGATTTTTCTGCTTTGGCACAAGAAAGCCAGTGTCAAATTTCTCACTAATAGGTAAGAATAAAGATTTGATAAAAATTATTTTCTTTTTAATAATTAACAATTAATGTTTTCATGTTCTTTATTCTATTTTAAGCATGAAATTTTTTTGTCCTTTGCCCTGATTATTTTTTTAATATATAGGCGTTCTCAGGGTATATAATGTATATTAAACGATAACCATAACGTTCCTGCAATGTACGGGACTTATGGTTACCATAATGCTATAAAACATATGTATGCATGTACAGACGAGAGTGTATCGCTACTATAGCGAAATAATAAATAAATATACAACTGTCCACTCATGTGAATACTGGTGCCCTTCATTGCTTGTCACCAGCTGAGATGCGCCCCTGCTTACTAAAAGGTTGGACAGGTCTGCTGTACTGTTTTTATTATTATTAATGTAAAATATGGGATTTAATAATAAGTGTAATAACTTTGAAGAGTTTTTTTTATTATTTGCTCATATTATATTATATTTGCTCAATTAGTTGGGTAATAATAAATTACAAAGTGGTTAACTGACATACATACACGCATATATTTTTGCACACTGAACGTAGAATAAACTCTTTGCAATAGGGAAAACACAGGGAATTTTTTTTTCAAGATTAGAGTGGCAACCCTGATAAGTTTCATTTGAGATATCAGCCTGTTTTGTAATAATCTTTGCCTCCAGCCACAATTTTAGGAAATGAAAATATAAGCAATATAATCAAAGAGAAAGCTCTGCAGAGATATCCCTGATGCAAGAATTGCAGCCATCACGATTATTATTTTTTCATCGGTCCCAACCAGTCTAAGACGTCTTCAACTTCTACTGCGTATCTTCTGTCTTTGCCATTGGTTTGTACCATCAACGATAAGATATACTGGACTGTCACCGGCTATATCTGTTTTGGATTTACCACCGCTGTATTCAGATCAATCACAACAGCCCTTGGACATCATTGTGTACATTAAACATCTAATGAACAGGACTATCTAACTGAACTTTCTCAATAAAAACAGTGCTTAAAAGGATAACATCGATTATTTGTATATCTACTTACCATTATATGCCAATTTTAATTATTTCCCATCCTTATTCAGTAATGGATCATGTGGCCACATTGAACCTCCTTTAACCTGATATATCGAACTAAAAATAGTGTACTTCAACATATACTCGTCTTCATTTTTTTCCAACCAACTCTGGGTGAGTCCATTCTTTTACTTATTTTCAGCCGGATTTGATTATTTCAAAAATGTTAGAAATTTAATAATCACTATTAAATTTTAAAGTAACTGAACTAAAATTTAAATTTAATGTTATCCACTGTACGATGTGGTTTGGCTCTGTTTGGGGAGTTTGCTTTCTGCAATGTTGATTTTGAGCTGATTTAAATTTCTTACAGCTTTAGTATTGCTACACTATCTACCAAAAAGTATTTGTACACTTTCAGTTTTTGACATTTTGTCAAATATTTAAAAATATACTGGTCGGATTCTTCTGGAACTTCAGAAATATAAAGACTATGTTTCACTTTATATTTATTTACATTCATTTGTTAAGCGGGTAATTAGGTGGCCGGCAAAAAAACAAAGAATAATAGAAATATTTGGGATCGCCCTGTACATGAAAATGCACGAAACGACTTATCGCTTTAGAATACAAATATATGAATACAGTAGAATATGTACACTAATTTTTGTGAGAATAGCATGTATATTTATGGCAATAGAGCGATTTTTTTGAAAAATTCAAAAAATTCTGGTATGTTTTTTGTTTATATCATGCTGGGTTTTTGACCAAATTTAACGCAAATTTCAGAAAAATTGGCAAAATGCAGTAGAAAAAATGTAGCGCAATTGGAATATAAATATATTAAATATTTTATGAAATATGAGTAGTTGTATAAAATAATTTTTATCTGCGCATGCGCGAACTAGAAAAACATTTTTTTTACATCATTTAATAGTCAATTGTATGGAGTGACTAATAAAAAAAATCCAATGAAATATCGTGAAAATTCAAAAAGATATCATGATTTTAGTGAGATGTTTTTACTCTGCTCTCTAAAAACGGCTGAATCTTAAGGGATTCTCCACAAATTGACATTTTTTAATAACTGACTTTAAAAAAAAAACTAGTATTGAATTAATACAATATCTAATACAATATTGCTGCTAATAAGTACTTGACAATTGTGATAGAAAAGAAAAAGAGCTTTATTCGCATTCAGGGCCAAAACTAAGAGAAAGGGGGGGGAGAAGGGCATGTGCTCCGGGCGCTAGGATGAAAGTGTTCCAAATGTATCTTTCGTTTGGCGATTTTTTTCATGGCTATGTTTAGCATAATATTTTTAAAATTATTATATCTGGGCTATGCTAAAGCATGAAAAAATCTAATGATGATGGCTTAAGGTCCCTGCCCCTACCTGCGAAGATGCTCACGAGCTAATGCTATTCCTATGGGGATGCATTTTTCTAACTCTTTTGCATTTGGACATTTTTAAATAATATGTTTTGCATTGGATAGCGGAAGTCCTTTTCAAGATCGTTTCGTGATTACTTTTTCAATTTTGGCGTAGATATATTTATAATGTTTCTTTCACTTCCAAAAGCGGTTCTGAAAGAGAAACTAACTATATAAAAAATATCTATGACTCAAATCGAAAAAGTAGTCAAGGAGCGATTTTGAGAGGGACTTCCGCTATCCAATGCAAAAAAAAAAAAAAAAAATTGAAAATTTCAAAATGCGAAAGAGTTATTAGAAAAATGCCTCCTCACAGGAATAGCATTAGCTCAGCAGTGTCTTCGCGGGCAGGGACAAGGGCGTTAAAGATCCTGTTGAAAGTAGAATTTTTTGATTCGGTTTAAAGTATCAAATTGGAGTATTTTAATAAAGCAGAATACGTTATTTTATATTACATATTTTAAGTTTTAAAATAAGTCGGCTATTAATAAATTGGAGAAATTTTCTTTGTAAATATGCTTTGCGAAGGAGGGGGAAAAAGGTACCTTCAAAATCCACGTTTGCCTCGGGAAAAAAAGACTGGTTTTGGCCCTGTTCACATTTAATAATTTGTAGATCCTCCTCGTGAGGCAATTACAGCTGCGACTCTCCTGGGCCTGCTCTCAACTAGTCCTTGTATTACATTTAATGGTATTTTATTCCACTCTGTTTGCACAAGGCAGGTAAGCTCTTTTACTGATTTTGGGCATGTGTCACCCGCCTTAATTTGACAATCCAACTCGTCCCAGAGGTTCTCTATTGGGTTCAGGTCTGGGCTCTGGGCAGGCCACTCGAGTCGATGCACTCCATTATCAGCATACCAATCCATGCTGGACCTCGCTACATGGCAGCTTGCGTTGTCATCCTGGAAATAACATGGGTCCAATCCATAGTATTGCCACAACGTAGGAAGTACACTGTTGTCCAGTATATTACAGTAGGCATCGGCATTGAGCTTACCATGAATTGGGACCAAGGGTCCTAGTCCGAACCAGGAAAGACAACCCCAGAACATAATTCCCCCTCCGCCAAATTTAACTGTGGGCACAATACATTCTGGTAGGAGGCGTTCTCCAGGCAGACGCCAGACCCAGACCCTACCATCAGAACGGTAGAGGGTGAACCTTGATTCATCACTCCAGAGAACCTGTTTCCATTGCTGTACAGTCCATTGCTGGCGTGTTTTGCACCAACTTAACCGAGCTGCGCGGTTGGACTTGGTGATTAAAGGCTTATGGGCGGCAGCACGGCCATAAAAATTAAGCAGATGAGCTTCCTTACGGATGGTATTCATGGAAACAACACATCCTGAAGCTTGTTGAAATTCTTGGCGTATGTGTAACATTGGTTGGTTGCGGTTCTTCCGAATTTCTCTAGACAGAACCCGTCGGTCTCTATCTCCCAGTTTCGTCAGTCTGCCTACTCTGGCCACATTCTGACAATCACCATTCAGCTTCCATTTTCTAATCACATAAGCCACAGTCGTTTTGGGGTAATTAAGCTTGCTAGATATGTCGATTAAAGATCGGCCATTTCGGTGGTACCCGATGATCACACCTTTCTCAAAATCAGACAGCTCTGTTCTTCTTGGCATCATGCATGCGATTGATGTCAATGTTGTTTTCGACACCACATTTAACAGTGGAGAACTTGACGTATTTCAGGATCGCAGATATCGGCATTTGCATAAGAGCCATTATCAATTATGTATCAATGGGTAGATTTGACACAAATGCTTCGATTTTTTATAATTATTTTTATCCTGAAATAGGTTCGTTCTGGTAATTATCTAAGAAAAGAAGTAAATCACCAGTAAAAAACGTAAATGGAGATTTGGCAATTTGCGTAAAATCTGACGTCATTCAACTGCTTTCAGAGACCAATTGAAAATCAGTTCACTCCTATCCACAATAACTTTCTGAATTTCCACGAAATTCGATCGGATTTTTTATGGGTAGCTCCATAGAGTTGAATATTAAATTATGTAAAATGATAAATTTTATCGTATACGCTGATTAAAAAATATTTCATACAAATACTCATATTTTAGAAAACTTTCAATATATTTATATTTCAATAGCACCTTATTCTTTCTATTACATTTTGCGAATTTTTCTGAATGTGGCTTTATATTTGGTTGAAAATATTGCATGACATAGAACATTTTAGAAAATATTTAATATATTTATATTTCAATGAATTTTGGTGAACTCCCCCCCCCCCTCCCTTTTCTTCTTTGCAAAGCATCTGCAAAAGTATTTACAAAGAAAAATTTTCTAATTTATTAATAGCCGACTTATTTTAAAACTTAAAATATGTAATATTGATTAAAGTAGTCTGCTTTGTTTAAAAACAATGATACCTTAAAATCGTGAAACTGAATCAAAACGAAAAAAAAATCTGCTTTATGCGGGATCTTTATGCCATCATCATTAGATTCTTCTATGCTTTGGTATAGGAGAAATGCTTTGAATGGGACGATTTTGACAATATCATGCTAAACATAGACATGGAAAAAATCGCCAAACAAAATGTACATTTGGGACACTTTCATCCTAGCGCCCGGGGCACATGCCTTTTTCCCCCAACCCTCTCTTAGTTTTGGCCCTGAATGCGAATAAAGCTCTTTTTCTTTCCTATCACAATTGTCAAGTACTTATTAGCAGCAATATTGTATTAGATATTGTATTAATTCAATACTAGTTTTTTTTTTAAAGTCAGTTATTAAAAAATGTCAATTTGTGGAGAATCCCTTAAGATTCAGCCGTTTTTAGAGAGCAGAGTAAAAACATCTCACTAAAATAATGATATCTTTTTGAATTTTCACGATATTTGATTGGATTTTTTTTATAAGTCACTCCATAGAATTGACTATTAAATGATGTAAAAAAAATGTTTTTCTAGTTCACGCATGCGCAGATAAAAATTATTTTATACAACTACTCATATTTCATAAAATATTTAATATATTTATATTCCAATTGCACTACATTTTTTCTACTGCATTTTGCCAATTTTTCTGAAATTTCCGTTAAATTTGGTCAAAAACCCAGCATGATATAAACAAAAAACATACCAGAATTTTTTGAATTTTTCAAAAAAATCGCTCTATCGCCATAAATATACATGCTATTCTCACAAAAATTAGTGTACATATTCTACTGTATTCATACATTTGTATTCTAAAGCGATAAGTCGTTTCGTGCATTTTCATGTACAGGGCGATCCCAAATATTTCAATTATTCTTTGTTTTTTTGCCGGCCCCCTAATTACCCGCTTAACAAATGAATGTAAATAAATATAAAGTGAAACATAATCTTTATATTTCTGAAGTTCCAGAAGAATCCGACCAGTATATTTTTAAATATTTGACAAAATGTCAAAAACTGAAAGTGTACAAATACTTTTTGGTAGATAGTGTATGATCACGATTCTCCAGACAAAGCTTAGCAGAAAGTAAAATAAATAATAATAGGCAAGAAAATTGGCAAGCAGACAAACATATCATTGACCAAAACAAGTCCTTTCCATAAAAGAAAAAAAAAAAGTCAGAGCATCTAAGTTATACATGGACATTTATAAATTTGTACAATGCATAACATTATTTGAAGTATGGTAAAATTGAAAGTGAAGTAAATCTACAGGATTCAGTCAAAGTATAAATAAAAGGGTGAAGTATCAGACTTTATTAATCAGATAAGCAACATATTCTAAAAATTTAAATTTGTATATTTTAATAATACAATTGATTAGTAAAAATGTACAATTGCTGAAATTATAGTTCAAGTTTTTATTTTGTGTACATTCTTATGACAAAAAAAGTCCTTTTGGAAAACTTTTTATAAGTACAGTGTCTCAAGTTCTCTTCTCGTGAATGTGGAGATTCTACGATATTTTCAGTATATTTATTGATTATGTAACCGAATGTGCTGTCATTAATTTCAAAATAATTCCATAATTCTAGTAAAAACAATTTTTTTTTAATTAGTTGAAATCGCGTTCATTGTGTACAGGTGCTATAAGTGTATTTGGGGATTCGCTATCCCAGCAATATTTAGCAGCCAAAACTTGTGGGAATGAACAAGTCGGCCCAAAATAATAATATTACCAGAAAACAACTCCTCAAATACAACCAGCAGCACGTGAAAGATAGCAAAACAAAGCGTTGTGCCAAAATATGAATTTAATCATTTAATTTTAGAATATTACTAACATTAGGATACCTGAAATAAAAATAAAGAAAAATCACTCACCCAAGAAGCTCATGGAGAAAGAAAGACAATCATTGGCAGCAACTTACACTTTATTGAAAAAAATATTGAATATTTGTTACCGTGGCCACGTTCTAACTTAGTGAATAAGAAAATACTACATTAATGGACATATGAGGTACTGATTCATCATAAAGTTCCGAAAAGACGGAAGTCTCTTGTTATGTAGATTGGGTAGACAGTCTATTTTAATGTGCTCTTCCGGAATATTCTAATCTATGAACATTTTTGACGATCGAGGACGGCAAGGTTTTCCCACACGTAGCAGAACTCCTCACATCAAGCTGGAGACCATGAATAGATGGATTTCACGATGACTGTCGAGAATGGCAAGGTTTTCCCACACGTAGCAGAACTCCTCACATCAAGCTGGAGACCATGAATAGATGGATTTCACGATGACTGTCGAGGATGGCAAGGTTTTCCCACACGTAGCAGAACTCCACACATCAAGCTGTAAACCATGAATAGATGGATTTCACGATGATTGTCCACACACTATCGCAAGTAAGGATCGACCACGTCGATGAGATTCCGTAGCTAGGATCAAGTCGAAGGCTCTTGAAGTTCTTGGTATCCACGTAGCCTCAATTGGCTGGGAGGACTTGTTTCACAGTCATTCTCTATCTAATAGACACCAATTCTTTTGGAGTATTCTGCTGTTTACATGTAGAAACTACGATGACCATAATTTACTGCTGGGGTTGGAGGAATACTGGATGCCAAAATGAAACTAAAAACTGACGTGCTGGGGCTTTAAGAAAAAGGATAATAAAGAGAGTTGCTGCTACCTTTGCTATTCGAAATCGTGCTCTCTCAAAACTTAAAAAAAGATCTATCTAAAAATACATCTCAGTAAAGCGGTTGTTAGAAAAATTTTCTTCTAGCTTAAACTCGAAAGAGACTCTTCTCTCCCGACGCTAAACCCCCAAGAGGGCCGCGCCGGGCCATGCACGTCTATCTCCTACACTGGTCTCTCTAAAAGTGTCAAATAAATCAGAATATCGCCGTCCCCCTCACGGCAGCGCGTGTGCGCTCAGCCAATCAGAATCTCGCATCACCCGATGCTCGGAATGATCGAGAAAAAACATGCGTCATCAAGGGACGGACGCGGAGATTTCAGCGGCAAATTCGTACCGACCAAGCTTCTAGAACATGTTCGAACATTCTCAACTCCCGATTACTCATAGATCTGGACAACATGAGGGACTAAAACAAGATGGCGATGCATGAATTTGAGAAAGACCACGATCTTCATAAAAAAATACAGAGATAAAACTTCATTTTTGAAAAAGCATAAATTGCAAATTTTATGCTTAAAAGATCGGGCGATTACATGAAAATGATCTACATTTAAAATTAAGACTGATTAATATAATTTTAAGAATGAATAATTAATAATAAAATAATTTAGAAAAATATTATTTTGTATATTGCTATTATGTCAGATCGGGAAGCTGCGATGCATAAAATGAAAATACTGGATTTATAGGATATATTAATGAAATATCAACTTTTCAATATTACTTGGCCACTATAAATATGACATAATTTCATTCAGTTGCTACTTTTAACGCAAATGAATGAATTTATTATTTAAAAGTATTCTGTCTTTTTTTAATACACACACAAAGATACTTTTGCTGCTAGAAAGGAAATATTTTTTATTTCTGCTGCTTTAGAATAGTTTATCATTATATAGTTGGCAACAATAGTTAATCATTTAGGAATTTGAAATATCTCATGTAAATATATTTTTTAATTTAAAACAATTTATTAAGCAATTCTAAGCAATTTTATTCTTTAACTATCTTAAATATGATGTAATTTTTTCCATTTATGATGAGTTAACACATTAATATTTTCTTTCTCTTTTAATGTTCACTTGTAAATATAATTTTACGGCATATTTTCAATATTTTACTGTTCTTAACTCGTAATTATTTAATTCTCATTTGAAAATTTGTGATAGTTGTGTGTAAATATATTCAATTTGAAGGAAATATTATTCTTTGATCATTTGGCAACAATTTAAAATAATAATGTTTTTTAAAATAAATAAAAAATGTCTCTCAAAATACTGAAATTTTGAATTTAAAATGGAAATAAATCCTCAAAAAATTAGTCAATTTAAAAAGTAAATGCAGTGTGCATACCGCAAAATTCTAGTGTGTAAAAAGATCAAAAAATATTTAAATTCCCATGTAAAGTCTTTTCTCATGGAACAATTGTGACTAACTTTAAGATTAAATATCTCTTGATATAATTATTAGATTTAAAAACTGGCTGCATCAGTGTTTATCAAACATTTCTCTATATCATCACCAATCTTCATATTCTTGTGTGCAACAGTTTTCTCAATGTTAACGAAGAAATATCCCAGTTCACAAAAAATTCGATGTCAGCATCGGTGACAACGTAAGTTACTTTTTTTTAGAATAGAGAGATACATATTAAAAAAATTACTCATTACATTGAATTTTTTCTACAAGTACATGTACAGGGAAAGGGGGGGGGGAAATCTCTTAACTCTGGAACTAACTTCAGTTGCTACTTTTAACGCAAATGAATGAATTTATTATTTAAAAGTATTCTGTCTTTTTTTAATACACACATAAAGATACTTTTGCTGCTAGAAAGGAAATATTTTTTATTTCTGCTGCTTTAGAATAGTTTATCATTATATAGTTGGCAACAATAGTTAATCATTTAGGAATTTGAAATATCTCATGTAAATATATTTTTTAATTTAAAACAATTTATTAAGCAATTCTAAGCAATTTTATTCTTTAACTATCTTAAATATGATGTAATTTTTTCCATTTATGATGAGTTAACACATTAATATTTTCTTTCTCTTTTAATGTTCACTTGTAAATATAATTTTACGGCATATTTTCAATATTTTACTGTTCTTAACTCGTAATTATTTAATTCTCATTTGAAAATTTGTGATAGTTGTGTGTAAATATATTCAATTTGAAGGAAATATTATTCTTTGATCATTTGGCAACAATTTAAAATAATAATGTTTTTTAAAATAAATAAAAAATGTCTCTCAAAATACTGAAATTTTGAATTTAAAATGGAAATAAATCCTCAAAAAATTAGTCAATTTAAAAAGTAAATGCAGTGTGCATACCGCAAAATTCTAGTGTGTAAAAAGATCAAAAAATATTTAAATTCCCATGTAAAGTCTTTTCTCATGGAACAATTGTGACTAACTTTAAGATTAAATATCTCTTGATATAATTATTAGATTTAAAAACTGGCTGCATCAGTGTTTATCAAACATTTCTCTATATCATCACCAATCTTCATATTCTTGTGTGCAACAGTTTTCTCAATGTTAACGAAGAAATATCCCAGTTCACAAAAAATTCGATGTCAGCATCGGTGACAACGTAAGTTACTTTTTTTTAGAATAGAGAGATACATATTAAAAAAATTACTCATTACATTGAATTTTTTCTACAAGTACATGTACAGGGAAAGGGGGGGGGGGGAAATCTCTTAACTCTGGAACTAACTTCAGTTGCTACTTTTAACGCAAATGAATGAATTTATTATTTAAAAGTATTCTGTCTTTTTTTAATACACACATAAAGATACTTTTGCTGCTAGAAAGGAAATATTTTTTATTTCTGCTGCTTTAGAATAGTTTATCATTATATAGTTGGCAACAATAGTTAATCATTTAGGAATTTGAAATATCTCATGTAAATATATTTTTTAATTTAAAACAATTTATTAAGCAATTCTAAGCAATTTTATTCTTTAACTATCTTAAATATGATGTAATTTTTTCCATTTATGATGAGTTAACACATTAATATTTTCTTTCTCTTTTAATGTTCACTTGTAAATATAATTTTACGGCATATTTTCAATATTTTACTGTTCTTAACTCGTAATTATTTAATTCTCATTTGAAAATTTGTGATAGTTGTGTGTAAATATATTCAATTTGAAGGAAATATTATTCTTTGATCATTTGGCAACAATTTAAAATAATAATGTTTTTTAAAATAAATAAAAAATGTCTCTCAAAATACTGAAATTTTGAATTTAAAATGGAAATAAATCCTCAAAAAATTAGTCAATTTAAAAAGTAAATGCAGTGTGCATACCGCAAAATTCTAGTGTGTAAAAAGATCAAAAAATATTTAAATTCCCATGTAAAGTCTTTTCTCATGGAACAATTGTGACTAACTTTAAGATTAAATATCTCTTGATATAATTATTAGATTTAAAAACTGGCTGCATCAGTGTTTATCAAACATTTCTCTATATCATCACCAATCTTCATATTCTTGTGTGCAACAGTTTTCTCAATGTTAACGAAGAAATATCCCAGTTCACAAAAAATTCGATGTCAGCATCGGTGACAACGTAAGTTACTTTTTTTTAGAATAGAGAGATACATATTAAAAAAATTACTCATTACATTGAATTTTTTCTACAAGTACATGTACAGGGAAAGGGGGGGGGAAATCTCTTAACTCTGGAACTAATAAGCATAAGCAAAAAAGTTTGTAATCTTACCTTTACAATCTGATTAATTACAATTGCTATTTTTTGTTATTTTGAGAAAAAATTGTTATATTACTATTGTTTTTTCTCTAGAAATGCACGAAATTTTCATACTGAGATTTACAAAATTACATTATATCACTTGCATAACTCTACATTTCATATAATATAAATTTGTTATTTAATAACAAATTAATATTTAATAACAAATTAATATTTAATAACAAATTTTAATTTCTGACTACATTACAGTCAGTCTTACTTTCAAAGAAGATTCAGAAAAGTAGATTTGAATTTTAGTCAGCATTTTTGGTAAATTTGCCACAGCATCATCCAGAAAGTTTTATGCTGATTGTGGCAAAGTTTCATCGGGTATTTTGTTTCTTCACATTCTAAAATGGTTAAAATTATTAAACATTCACAATAAAAATACATTGAATATGAAAATATATTATTCTTTGCAGGGTGTCTATTACAGGTCAGCAACAAATTTCTCTGACTTTTCCAGGCTGTGGGGAAAAAAATTCCCTAGTATAAAGATTTTATGATGGTAAACACAAAAACTCTTAAAAATTGTGAATTTGAGAGTGAAATACACAAATGATTTTGAAGTAACAAGTACTGAATAGTAAAACAAACTTGCAAAATTAAAAAAATTCTTGAACATTTTATATGCTAAACATGCATACTTTTAGCATTAGATTCTATCTATTTTGTCCTATTAGGATGTAGTTATCACATCAGCCACAGTTAAATACAGATTGCTTTGACATATTTTAATGCAAATAATAAATGTCCAATAAATTAAGCTAACAAATGTTCAATTTCAAAACATAGATAAGTAAACAGACAGAAACATCTAATCAATCTTAAAACATTCAGTACAAAGTTTCAGTGAAGCACAAGTTGAAATTTCAAAGTTCACAAGGAAGTATTGAAAAAGCATCTACAAAATTATTTGCATGGTAAATTGAAATACTCTTTATAGTATTTATGAATAGCAAAATTTGATTTTCCTGGTGCTGCATTTTCGAATACTTAACTTTATAATAATAAATATTTTTTTGGAAGCTTCAAATTTTTCGCGACTTTCTCAGCTTTCAAATTTCCCTGACTTTTCCAGGTCTTTGGCATCCTGTTTATTGTTTTTTAAAAACTGATTGATAGCTTCAAGATTCAAATACAGTAAACCTCCGATTATCTGTCACTCACAGGATTGATGGTGTAGCAAATAATAAAAAAACAGTACAAGATTTATGTTAATAAAATTACATCTTCATATGTTACTTTATAAACAAAATTAATTAAAAGATTTTTATTTATGAAAAGCATAACTGATAATAAGAAATCTATTAATCAAACTGATTGTATATTAGCTTGAGCTTTTACTAGAGCAAGATTGCGAATTTTATGTAATAAATGTACTTGAGTTGCATCTGCTTTCTCTTGTATCTCAAACTAATTAATACATACCTGCCAACCTTTGAAAATGAGAAATCGTAATACATAAAACTCAAATTAATCAGAAGGTTAATTAGTTGTTTTTTCGTGTTTATCGAGCATTTTTTGGCATTGAGAAACAGAATAAGATTTCAAACTTTCAACTAAATGCAGTAATTTTTTTTTCCTCTGAAAACTTTTATTTAATTTTTGAAGCTTCTTTCTGTTTACAACTTTTTATTTTTTTTTCTGGATATTTATGGAGTTTGGTTCAAATTTTTTAGCCCAATGCAGTAAATTTTGACAATATTCATGATTTTTTCCCCGTGAATATTTCGCGATATTCACAATTTTTTTATCACAATTGTAATTCACGTTTTTCTATCACGATTTTTTGTTGAAATCTGCACTATTTATCTCGAATTTTTAACAAAATTTGATTTTTTATTACAATCCTTTGAAGAATTTCGTGTTTTTTACATGATTCTTTGGCGAAATTTGTTTCTTTCCATGATCTTTTGACAAAACTTGCCTTTTCTTGCTGATTTTTTGATAAAATTTGCGTTTAATTTCCAATCTTTTGATGAAATTCACATTTTCTTTCTGCGACATGGAGCAAATTTTACATTTTTACCGAGACCTTTTGACAAAATTTTTTTATGCAGTCATTTGTAGAAATTTGCGATAATATTTATCACAACAGACATGGTTACGAATAAATCGATCAGCTGCCATATGGAAATTAGTTTTAAAAACTTAATTCAATGAATCTATACTATAAAATGCCCAATTTAAATTTATGATACTGTTTTAATACTTAGATCATAAAATAAATAAATTGATTTACATGTATTTTTATAAAATAAGTAAATTAATATATATATATATATATATATATATATATATATATATATATATATATATATATATATATATATATATATATATATACAATAGACTAGCTCAAATCTGCAAACCAAAAATCTGCAACTCTCTAAAATCTGCACATATTTTATGGATGTAAACAATGAAACTTTCAGTTCGGATATTGGGACAAAATTTGATTCTTTTAGTTTTGTATCAATTCCATATATTTTTTTTATTTGTAATTTGTTAATAATACTCTATTCATGTTTTTTTCATGAAGGAAGAATAAATTTTTTTGGAAAAAATTCAAGATATCACTGGTAATCACAATCTTCTTACCAAATATATTTATGCATTAATCAAGATTTTTTGGTTATTAAGCCTGGCTAAACTTGAAAAAAATTATCCTTATTTTATGATTTTAATGTGAATTAGTAATTTTTTTTTTTTTTTTTTTTTTTTTAGGCAAGTTTTGTTAAATAATTTTGGAAAAATACATTTAATCTTTATAATGAATATTTAATCATACACTATTGATTATTAACTTGACTTTTGCTATTAGTACTTTAATCATTTTAAAAATTATCTAAATTTTTATTATTTTAGTTTATTACTTATTTTAATATTTTATTATATTGTAAGCACTCATTATAGTTCTGATTGCACTATTAAGAGCACTCAAATTACTGATTAAAAAATGTAAACAAAGCAATGACCAGAAATCCACAAAATTCTAAAATCCGCACAACATCTGGTCCCAAGCTGTGCAGATTTGAGGGAGTCTACTGTATATATATATATATATATACTACATTATTAGAAGCACTTACTTTAATTCATTAAGCTTCTCTTTCTTCAGAATTTCTAACATTTCAGCCTGGCGTTTAGCTTCTTGTTGCAAATGTATTCCTTCATCATAAAATGCTTTCCTTTCATTTATCTTTTCCATTTCCTTTTTCTTAATTTGGCTTTTAAGTTCTTGCAAATGTTTAAGGCTTTCAAGCTTTTTCATTAGTTCTTTTCTTTTTTCTGTTTTAGTTTCTTGATCAATTTTTCTAATAGATATAGAAGAAATGTGAGAAAACTTCAAAAGAAATGCATAAATACATACATAAATATAATATCTTTGATATCAAAAGGCAATCAACAAGTTTATATAAGAACACTTGCCCAAACCTTTAATATACTGAGTGATCAAAAAGTTGGAAACAAAAAATGGAAACATGGGCTTAAAAAAGCACTGTGAGATTTATCTCCATATGGCTGCAGCTTCCATTAAACCTGTGCATACAAAAAAAGATTTGGTACAATGAATATTGATCATACATGTCAATGCAAAAGTGAGAGCTACAATTACACTCTTCTTCATGTGTTTGGAAGATCCTCAGTGATTGATGTAAGGTCTAAGGATGATATATCTTGGTATCATAAGTTTGCTTTTTCAGGGATATAGTTGGCCTTGATTTCATTTTAATGGAGTAGAAGTGTGCTTAAATCAAATTTATCTGATTTACGAATTTCTGGAAAATGAGGATATTCGCTTGATGGATTGGCCAGCCAGATTTCTAGACCTAAACCCTGTAGAGCACATTTGGGATAATCTGCGGAGGAAAACTGCAACAATCACTTCCCCCCTCTCAGGAGCTGAAAACAACGCTGCTAGAAGAGTGCGGCTAACTGTCACAGGGATACAAACTGCCTGACTTCCAGTATGAATTCACATATGAGAGTTGCATAATTGTAAGAGAAAACCATACTACCTATTAACCTTTTTTCTTCTTTTCTTTTTTTAATATTATAAGCTTTGTTTTATACCTTCTGATGCTCATGAGTTTCATGCAAATGAATCATAACTGTTGAATGGTTATTATTTTTTTTTCATTATATCAACCTATGTACAAACCTAATTTCATTTAAATCTGTCCAGTAGTTCTGGAGATAATCAACCAAATCTGAAAATTCTCTTAATTTTGAATCTGAGTGCATAAAAGAAATGTACGTAAAGGTACTTTAGCTTTGGATGAACAAGATTTAGCATTTTTGCAAAATTCTTCCTTTTAATGAAGCCAATGAGATAAAGCAATGATCAGCAAAGACAATTTTGAGAGACTGTTGATCAGCTTACCTTGGGCCAGGTTACAGGCGACAAATATTTATTCCTTATACGATTGCTCAAAGTTATGCTACATATGACTGAACTTGATAATACTTTGAAGATATTACACTATTTCAAACATATTAAAACTGATGTATACCACTGAGGCACATATAAAATGCTAAATATAGAGTATGTTGTGCATAGCATTCATTGCTCATTTGTAGGGACACACAAAAGAATTTTGTTACAGTACTGTCTAAGAACAATAATTACTGAAAGTGTATTTTCAGATGTGGTACACATTTTTAAATTTAACTAATGTCATATTTCTTGGAATACAGAAATATTATGCATCATATTTGGGACTGCATAAAAAATCTGAAGTATATTTCCATTTATTGTTGGAAATGAATGAAAGAAAGTTTCCAACTGTGCTATGTGTTGCAAAAGAATTCAGGTATTTTTCCAAATTATTATTGGTAGCTATGTGACAGAATTTTTTTAAGCTTTTTGTAACAAGCCAGATTAACAAAAAAAAAAAAAAATCTGCAATAGGATGTTTTATAACAATAGAAATGAATGCAAATTTTTCTGCAATACAATTAACAACTGAAGAACTAATGTATCTTTTCTGTATATCATGGTCTTATGTATTTTTAAATTATGTATATGTAAAATAAAATGACAAAAACATAACCCATACTATGGCCATAAACATAAATAAAATGCTAAAAACATAAAACTGATGAATCAGCATTAGGGAAATTATTTAGCATATTTACAGTGATTTGTAACAAATAGATTATATCATTTCATCTTTTAAGATTTACTGACTGAGTGTGAGGTTAAATTGCTGTAATTTGTGGCAATGCAGCACAGATTTGAACACATAATTAGATTAGGTGAATTTATTCAGTAGGGGGAGGAGACATTATACACATATACTTAATTATAACAAATAATTAAATTAAAATAGCAAATAAAGCATTTGTGCACAAATGTTTAAAGATAGAAAACCAACGAATATAAATGCACAAATAAAGTATGAGAAGGTAGCAAATAGCTATTTCGAATCTACTATCGAGATTCTTCATCAATGCATTCTTCAGCCACCATCATCCATAAATGTCCTTCCATTCTTGATCTTGATTTTTGGGAAGCTTACCACATCATAAAAAATTCTCACTCCTTAGTCAATGACTTATCTAGTACTCCTTATTTTCCAAGTATTTGGAAATCTTTAATTTAATACTTTTTTTTTTTTTCACTCGCTTTTTAGTTTTTGTTTTGCTTGTTCTCCGATAGATGTCGCTACTTGTCCACCCAATGGTTTTGGCTGCTTTCTTCTCATTGGTTGCTTTTCTTTAGGCGGGATTGTTCCCATAGTGGGTATATAAGCCTGCATCTCTCTGTCTCTTTGCTCAGTTTTGCTATTTTTAGCTCGCTGAGTTTTGCACTGATGAAGAATCTCGATAGTAGATTCGAAATAGCTATTTGCTACCTTCTCATACTTTATTTGTGCATTTATATTCGTTGGTTTTCTATCTTTAAATAATTAAATATAAATTGATAGGTATACATATGTATATATAATCTTTTACTAGGAATTGAGGATAAGGTCTTTCTTATTCTTGGTATAGATAAAAATAATAAATTTATTTTTTTTAACATAGTTAATTTAAAACCATTTTTTCAAAAATGTATGTTTTGTTTTCTACTTGTGTAGATGCATAAAAAGTTTAAGTCTATTTGAACTTTACTAACTTTAACCCTTATCAAAAGCTTGCTTTTTATATAGGACTGCCACAGGCCACTATTTTTAAAATTACAAACTTTGTAGTAGATTTTTCTAGCACGTGTTGTCAAAGTGTATGTAAAACATATTTATTTATTTATTTATTTTTTGTGAAAAAAAAAAAAAAAAGTTGTCTGTGAGAGCCTTGTTACATAAGATTCAATATTTATATTCTATTTACACCACTATATTTTAAAAATAAATTTAATAATATATTTTTTCTTGCACATGTTATCAAAGCATAATTAAAAATATTTCTGAAAAAAAGTGGTGACAATCAAATAAAATTTGTTTAAGAGATGCAGATTTCAATGATGTGTGGGAAAAGACGCAGGGTGTTAAGGTTTAAGACTTTTTATTTCAAATTAAAATAACAATTTGAAAAAATAATATTAGAATCAGCCACATTTAGCAACTCAAGGATGAAATTTTCTGAGAGGTGCCATTCTCATTCTGTGACAATATCGCCATGTTTCTGCCATGGCGATTAGTAGTAATTGCAGAAATTAGTTTTCAAATGTGTTATGCATTTTCTATACTGTTTACTTAAGACTCATGTCCCCAGGATTGTGTTAAAACTTAAAGCACAAGCTCTCAGGACAGTCATCCTTATCTCTGTTTACTTAGACATCAACTTTTATATTATTAAACAATGATGTTTTGTTATAGTATTCTAAATTCAAATATATTGAAAAGGGTTTCATAATTTATGCTTGATGCATGATTTTTTGTTCTTGTTATATTACTGAAAATGTTAAATTATTGTAGCAAGCAAATATTTATTGGCAAGTCTTGTGGTAATAGATTTTTTTTTAATATAATTCAAGAGGAAAGATAAAAAAAGCTTTATTTAAATTATCTTTTCAGGATTTTTTTTTCTCGGTGTACAATCATAATTCAATTCATATTAATTGCTATAATTAAACTCTGAAAATGCTGTATTGTTATCGAGAACACACAATTGTATGATAAAGTTGGTGAAATAAATTGTGAAATTCCATCTTTACATAGACAAAGTTAATATTTAAAAAAACGTGCATTTATTTATTTATTTACTTTTAATTTTTAAAAATTTAAATAAGTTTAGGAAAAGAGGATGACAAAGAAAAACAATACATTAAGCATACACTTTGTAAGAAAAGAAAAACAAGATTTTTCTTGTTATTGACAAGCATGAAAGTGAAAAATAGGAAAAAAGAAGGAAAAACATGTCCATTTATACAATATGGCCAAACTTGTATAATTTTAACACATTTTAAGAGTTATTCAAACAATAAAATAAAACATAACTATACATATGATTATTATTTTTTATTTGTAACTTAGAAAATATTATTTTTTAAAATTAATAATTAATGTGTTAATTTAAATTGAAGACAGGTTACAGTTTGTTAAAAACATAAATACAAATATACCTGACTAGCAGCCTTCGCCCGCTACGCTGGCCAGTTTTTTTTAAGAAACTTTAAATCAAACGAAATTTTTATATCATAGTAATTTTTAGTTTTATATTGTATTTTAGTCTATATGTCATCGGAGAAAAGGCAGTCATCTAAACAGAAAGTTCAAAGATAGTCACCAACGAATGACGTAGCGCTCAACATGTTAACAGTTTTAATCACATAAAAATTCATTCAGTGGAACCTTTAAAATAAAGCCAACCTTTTGTAATTGGGTTCATCTGATTTAAAATATCTCCATAAGTATTCATTTATACAACGTAGAATGCTATATTACAATTGTTACAAAATTTCTGAAAAATTATCCAACTAACAATGTAAGTTCTATTAAAATCTATCTAGTAGAACTTAATTTATAAGAGGCCGGAATGAAATTTTACTTTGCGTTTTATATATATTGAGAATTAAATATAGCCTACATAATCATGTTAACCTGATTATAGAACTCACTTCCAAAGTGCAGATTCAATAGATTTTTTTTTTGTACGATTATTAATAAAAAAAACCCAGACTTTCTTTTATATATAAAGATTGAAAATTTCAGCTTTTTGCGCCGAAGACATCGCCAAATTAGAAAAATGTGAAGTATCTCACAAACTACTGGATTTAAAATAATTTGCTTGGTACCATTCGATTCAGCATGGCAAAATACACTAAAATATGGTACCAATTGAATCGTCTACAAAATGGTATCAATTGAATTGACTACAAAATCTGATCTATCTAGAAGGATTGAAAATTTCAGGTTTTTGCACGGAAGACATCGCCAAATTAGGAAAATGTGAAGTATCTCACGAAATAATGGATTTAAAAGAATTTGCTTGGTACCATTCGATTCAGCATGGAAAAATACATTAAAATATGTTATCAGTTGAAAAATAACTACATAAGCCGATTTTTAAGGAATTTTTTTAAAGTTCGTTCTTTTTTTACCCCCCTTAGGGGTGGAATTTTCGAAAATCCCTTCTTAGCGGCGCTCGGTGCTATAAGAAGTATTTTTTCCCCAATTTTCAAGATTATGGGCCCGGTAGATTTTTTTGTGCTGTGATTAATACGAAATCCAGACTTTCTTTTATATATATAGATAAGGATTGAAAATTTCAGGTTTTTGCGCCGAAGACATCGCCAAATTAGGAAAATGGGAAGTATCTCACGAACTACCGGATTTAAAAGAATGTGCTTGGTACTATTCGATTCAGCATGGAAAAATACATTAAAATATGTTATCAGTTGAAAAATAACTACATAAGCCGATTTTTAAGGAATTTTTTTAAAGTTCGTTCTTTTTTTACCCCCCTTAGGGGTGGAATTTTCGAAAATCCCTTCTTAGCGGCGCTCGGTGCTATAAGAAGTATTTTTCCCCCAATTTTCAAGATTATGGGCCCGGTAGATTTTTTTGTGCTGTGATTAATACGAAATCCAGACTTTCTTTTATATATATAGATAAGGATTGAAAATTTCAGGTTTTTGCGCCGAAGACATCGCCAAATTAGGAAAATGGGAAGTATCTCACGAACTACCGGATTTAAAAGAATGTGCTTGGTACTATTCGATTCAGCATGGAAAAATACATTAAAATATGTTATCAGTTGAAAAATAACTACATAAGCCGATTTTTAAGGAATTTTTTTAAAGTTCGTTCTTTTTTTACCCCCCTTAGGGGTGGAATTTTCGAAAATCCCTTCTTAGCGGCGCTCGGTGCTATAAGAAGTATTTTTCCCCCAATTTTCAAGATTATGGGCCCGGTAGATTTTTTTGTGCTGTGATTAATACGAAATCCAGACTTTCTTTTATATATATAGATAAGGATTGAAAATTTCAGGTTTTTGCGCCGAAGACATCGCCAAATTAGGAAAATGGGAAGTATCTACGAACTACTGGATTTAAAAGAATGTGCTTGGTACCATTCGATTCAGCATGGAAAAATACATTAAAATATGTTATCAGTTGAAAAATAACTACATAAGCCGATTTTTAAGGAATTTTTTTTAAGTTCGTTCTTTTTTTTACCCCCCTTAGGGGTGGAATTTTCGAAAATCCCTTCTTAGCGGCGCTCAGTGCTATAAGAAGTATTTTTTCACCAATTTTCAAGATTATGGGTCCGGTAGATTTTTTTGTGCTGTGATTAATACGAAATCCAGACTTTCTTTTATATATATAGATTGAATGCATGCATTTATATTATTTAATCAGCCCATTTCACTGAAATCTTTTAACTTTTTTCATTTTATTCCCCTAACAACTGTTATAAACTTATTAAACGGATCTTTCTCCTTGGCACACATGTGCAATGCCAAATTGGCGGGGGGGGGGAAGCATATGTCAATGTGTTGCGTATATGACATCTGTGCCAAAAACACTTATTGTGACATAACTATAACAATTAGACATATGCTGTCGCAACATTTTTTTAGATAATTATACGTTCTGCAAAGTCGTAGTACATTAATTTGTTTTATAATCAACAGTATTCGCAGCGCACGCGATGTAAGGATTTTTGGTACTTCTAGGTTATCCCATCGACCAAAAAATGATCGTCAAACTATAAGATTAAATGCCAATAATGGATAATCGTGAATGTCACATTCAATGACATTAAATAAGATTCACGTGTTTAAAATGTCATTAAGTGATATTAATTTCGTTTTTTTATTTGAATTTTTATTAATATTCCACTAATTATTTGTTTTTCCGTTATTTAAAATAAAAATTATGTCAATATGTAAAATTTGGATATTAGTTTGGCGATTTGTATAATTTGGCAAAATTGGTCGGCGGGATAATAGAGAAGTACCGGATTTTTTAAGGTCATTTTTCTACACCTTGGGTTACATTATTGGCATTTTAGTAAGGATCCCCCCCCTTTTTTTTTAAATATAATATAGCCTATGTTTACCGGAAATAGTGTAGCTTTCCAACAGTGAAAGAATTTTTCAAATCCGTCAGGTAGTTTCGGAGTTCATTCAATTCAAACAAACAATCAAATCTTTCCTCTTTATAATATTGGGTATAGATGTGACGTCATTATTTACTGATTTTTATTAGTTACATATATCCATGCCTCTTGTTCTTTTAACAAATATTTCAAAATTCCTATGTTATTTAAATTATGTCATCATATTTTTCCAAATCAAATATTTTAATAATAATTTAATTCTTTCTCGTTCACTTTACTTCTAATTATGTCGCCATTTTTCGCAGAGAACCTCTTATTAACGTAACGGATATTTGTGCGTCTTATATAATAAAATAGTTTTTTTTTATGTATGACGTCATATTTATTTTCCTTTGAATTATTTTTATTTTAATTTTTCACATGGATACTGTTCAATTGAAAATTAATTGCCGAGGAGATATTATTATCCCAGATTTTGATTTTATTGGCAACGGGAAAGAAAAATGGCTATTTTTTATCGGAAAAATTTTAATTGATTCTGTATGAAAAATAATGAAATTTTGAACTATTAAGGAAAATATTTGAATAAATCAATTAAAAATAAGCCTATGTTCACCGGAAATTGTGTAGCTTTCCAACGGTGAAAGAATTTTTCAAATCAGTCAAGTAGTTTCGGAGCCTATCCAATTCAAACAAACAAACAAACAATCAAATCTTTCCTCTTTATAATATTAGTATAGATGAAGTTATGTGAAGTACAGATATTATTTTTTCAAAATAAATATTATTTTGAATGGTTTGACTATTTTATTATTGAAATTGTTACTCCAATGTACAACACACTGGGAATTTGGTGAATAAATAGAACAAAATATATAATTACAAACAGAATTTTATAAAAACTTCCTTTCTATTTTAAGCCACTTTGAAGCACTTAATTTACTTGACTTTCAGATGCTTATCATAAAAGTTTGCCTGTGAATTGATGACTCTTCTGTGCAGCAATTAAGAAATAAGCTCCAAGGATTTGAGTAGACAAAATGTCTGATTATTAATTTTTTTCAGACCCCCTCACCACCACAATATGCTCCGAATATTTCCTTTGCATATTTGTACTAGCCCAGAGAATGTCCAAAATTCCTTTTAAAAAGGTGGAATTTCTACTTAGAAAAAACTCTTTCATCCCTGTATTGATGAAACAGAACATATTATAAAAATATGTACAGTCCTCCCCATTTAATCGGGTAACGGATAATCGAATACCCCACTTAATCGAATAGAATCCTCCGGAACCGAATTTATCCCTATTGAGTCAATGTTGTTTTTCCCTGCTTTAACGGAATATTTTTCGCAAACGTCCCCGCTAAATGAAATAATATCCAAGTCGCCTATGGTTAAAAATGGGTGCTGAAAACCGATCTCAGCTGGAATTTCCCTCTCTAACATTTACACCTGTCGTCATTTTCAGTTCCTTTACACCAAAAACAAATTGCCAGTTCTTTCTGTATGGTTTTATGTAGAAAAAGTATTATTTACTTTTTACGAAAAATACCTGTCAATCGTACCTGACTTAGCAGTTCTCAGCACAAATTATTGGCATAAAACTTATTTCATTGGCTCTATTTGTCTGTGGGCGGGGTTATTTTTTTCCCGCTAGTTTCACCTATCATACCTTTCATAAAATAAACTCTTCTAAAAGAAGGTACAACTCAAATGGACAGATCATGTGATCTTTTTTTTCTCTTTTTTTCCTTGGAAAGATTTAAATAAAGGCAAAATAATTGGATCACTTTAGTATTTTGTCCCTGTTAGTTTAGGCCCGCAATTAATTCGACGAAAGCGATGAATTCAAAACTGAAAGATTTGAAACTTTCAGATAAACTTAAAGTTTTGGAAGTGTCAGCCATACTCATTCCCTTAACACTCTATAAGCATATATACATATTGTAATAGAATAATATAGCATGACTTACTGGGTTTTATTTTATTCCAATCTTATCTTATCTTTATCTTATTTCCAATCCCTTTATTTTGTTTTTCCTTGTTCCATGGCATATTCTATTTTTTTTTAATCAGTTACTTATTTGTTTGCTTTCGATTTGAACATTTACATGTGCGTTCATGATCGTTTTCCTCTGTCTGATCACGATTTGCGATCTTCGCTAATCGCAACTTACGAGTAGCCGTATCTCCCTTTCGCAAGACAGGATCGCATTCACTCAACTCCGGCAGACGCAAAGGGGCGTTGCTCTCTTGCGATGTATAGGCTAGCGAGGGGTATTTAAAGCTGTTGGTTTGTTTTGACTGCCGGTGGTCTGACAATGTTTAGGCTGGCAAATGTCGTTCGTTGTCTTAAATGTTAGTTATGAAAGTTCTGTTTGCAGTTTGTTTTGATGGTGAAAGATGGTGTTGTTTTAAAAATGAATCCAGTTAATCGATAGTGAAAATATTTCACTGAACATTTGTTGTGATGAATTATTTTGACATCCAAGGCTTTTATTTTCCTTTGGACATTTTCTGGACATTATTTTTTCGTCATCAACCGAATTGAGAAGCCTGTTTTTCCCAGTTATGCTATAGTGAGTAATTTTATTTTTGCAACCTGTACTGGTCATTTTTCTTTATCTTACGTCATGCTGTTTAGTTAATTAAGTATTTTTATTGCGTTAACGTATGACTTTAATTTTATAGATAATATAATTTCGGAAATTACAGTTTTTGGTTGATTTTACCAGATATGGTTTATCATTGTTTATCATTTATATATATACATATATTTTTATTTTGAATATGTTTTTTTGAAAATAAACGCTAGATTATTTTTAATTAAATGCTTCTTTACTGACTTTATGACACTACCACAGATTGCCAATATTTATTTCAGGTCACCAATTTTTTTATCTCTGCTTTAGTTTTATATAGTTTTAGAACGGTTCTGGCTTCAGAACCGATCACGGGTTATGGGCCAAAGCTACTACGCTTTTTAACCTGTTATGGTGGCCGTAACCTTCGTTGGCAATATCGTAAACTGGTGGTAGCATGCGACCATTAGACCTCCAAGTTATTTCTAGTGGGGGGGGGGGGGCGCAATAGCTTTTCTTTTTGATAAACACATTTAATTTTTCTGGTATGAAATAGAAAGGTTTTTTTTGGTAATTTTTTTTTTTTTTGTTGTACTATCTGACTGCTTAAGAGTTCGTTTTTTTTTTTCTTAAATTTTTTCCTTTCTATTTAATTTTTTTGATAAAGTAAAGTTAAAAGCATGGCAATGACCAATGTACAGGTTAGCATAAACAAACTAAATGCTCACAACTATGCAACCTGGGCAGCGGATGTAAAATACCTGCTGCTTGATAAAAATGCTTGGGGCATCGTGAATGGAACTGAAGAGGCTCCGAATACCAGTGACGCTGTAGCCACTAAAGAATATCAGGCATGCCTCAGATCAGCACTGTCCATAGTCTACTTGAACGTCGAAAATGAGTTCCGGAGAATTATAGAAAACATCGACGATCCTCATGAAGCATGGACAAAGCTGAAAACCCACTTTCAACCTGACAACCGAGCTCGCCATATGCAGCTCTTTGGTGAGATCCTATTGTGTAGAATACAGCCTGATGAACTGGTGGACATGTTTGCCGCACGTCTACAAAGACTAGCTGACCAACTGGCTGCCATGAATGAGCCGATAAAAGAAATTTATCTGACATTCCAGTTGCTTCGATGGCTCCCAAAGAAATTTGATAACCTTGTCCAGGGAATTTTGCGATGGCCAGAACAACAGTTCAAGTTTAAAGATGTCCTGACCGAATTGTTGCTGAAGAGTCCCGCATCAAACTACGAGAGGAGGACAGAGGTAACTTGGTCCAATCCCACTTTTCCCGAGCTCGCACACCCAAGAGGTCTGCCTATAAGCCCAAGTTTAAGGGAAGATGCCACAGATGTGGACAAGCCGGCCATATGCTTCGACAGTGTAAATTGCCTCAACAAGCCTCCAGTCCCGAATCTTGCCTCCATACTACTTCGAGAGATCGTCAGACTCCTCATTCCAGAACTCCTCAGTATCCAGAGGTTCATCGGTGTCCAGTCCAGTTCGAGTCCAATCCAGTAATCCCAGATCCAGCAGAGATGTGTCTCGCAATAGAACCAGAAACCAACGTCAACGTAAGCCAACAAGCCAGGTAAATTACCTCATACAATTTAATCTTAGTAATATTAAGTGTGGTGGAGACGCCTGGGTCTTTGACACAGGTGCCTCGCACCACTTCTGCAAAGATAAAAATCTATATGTTAAATTTAAGCCTTTGCACAATGAGGAGTTGGCTGTTGCCGTTGACGGAGCGACTTTTCCTATTGAAGGAACCGGACTAGTGGACTTAAAAATAAATGGGGAGATGGTTCGCTTCGGCGATGTTATGTACTGCCCAAGTTTAAGGTACAATTTGATACTGGCCCTAGGCTTGATAAAACTGGTGCCAAGTTCAGAGGAGGTGAGGGTAGGGTTAAAGCATATCGTGACAGTGGTACCCTATTTCGAGCTTTTCTTAAAGATGGCATTTACTGCCTGTACCCAGATCCTAACCCTAAAAATAAAACTAAAACCCCAAATAGCCAAAGTCCTAAAAGGGTTCGTTTTCAAGCTTCTACTGTCCAGAAGGACGACTTTAAATTATGGCACAGACGTTTTGGGCACATTAGCTCCACTTTAATCAAACATACTGTAAAATGTAATGCTGTAAGGGGCTTACCACCTATTAAAAGTAAAGACTTTGAATGTGAGACATGTAAAATTAACAAACACAGACGGGGACTGACGAATGTGGGGACCGACACAATTAACAGGTAGAAACGGCGAGAAGTATTTTTTAACTATAACTGACGACTTCTCACGAAAAGTATCAGTCTATCCCTTATGTAACAAATCACAAGTATTCAAGGTATTCACTAATCATGTAAAAAGGGCTGAAAGATTTTTAGGCACTAAGGTAAAAGAGGTCCATAGTGACAATGGGCGGGAGTTTGACAATGAAGCCTTTACAAGATACTTTGAGGAGAACGGGATACACCATGAGTTTACCAACGTGTATTTTCCTGAACAAAATGGGGTCTCGGAACGTTTAAATCAGACTATAATGGATGGGGCCCGCTCAATACTTTACGAAAGCAAACTCAGCTTAAAATTCTGGCCAGAAGCAGTTCTGTACATCGTGTACACACTAAACAGGATATGTCATAAAACACAGAAAAAGACACCCTTCGAGTATTACTGTGGCAACAAACCTTCAATAAGACATTTACGCCCTTTTGGTACTGTGGCATACGTGGGGGTGACCAAACAGTTAAGAAACTCAAAGTTTGATCCTAAAGCCAAAAAGGGGGTTTTAGTGGGTTACGCGATGTCAACCAAAGGCTACAGGGTATGGATCCCCGATACAAATAAAATAATAGAAACCATAAATGTTAGATTTGGGGATGAATCTGTACCGAGAAATGTTCACAGACATAGCGAGCAAGGCCCAAGTTATTCCATAGGCACAAACCCTTTTACTACTTCAGAGCAGCACAACGGAAGCGACCTGGGACCCACATATATTTTAAGTTCAGAACAACCAGAGATTGACCCTTTGACCGACCTTCAACCTGACAGATTCCCTTTAGAAAGACCACCCTCTCCATCAACTAAGCCAGGCACCTCAGAATCCATTGAACCCGCCTCCGTTCACTCATCTGAGGATGAAAGTGACAAGGATGGCGAGAAATTCTCGAGAAACTCTGAGGGATGCTGTATGGTTCTGTAAGGCCATAACTAGGCCTGATAAGTCGAGAACCGACATCTACTATTATGAGATGGGTGAAACGCAACGTTTAAGATCACTCAGAGAAGTGTGGGAATACTGTCAGTCTAATGGTATCAAATTTGATTCAACCATGTTCAGTTTCAAAGGGGTTGGTTGGTTGGTTGATTTTTGTCGTCCGATTACCTACGCTAATGGGATATAGGACCAGGGGGAGTGCCCTCCGTGGGGGTCTTTCTAAGGGAACCTAACCCATATTTACGCAAGGTTTGAAGAAAACCATGGAAAACTCCAAACGGTTAGGCCGACAGCCGCGATTGGGTTCGAACCCACCACCTGCCGTCTACCAGTTGAGAGGTCCGAACCTCTCGGCCACTGGTGGGGCCAGTTTCAAAGGGGAAAATAAATATCATGGTATTGTAAAATCTACTTCCAGTGCTAGTTCAAGTCCGAGTTACACACCTCCACACACATCTTTATCAGAAACACGTAAAACCAATATATGACTAGAAGACTCCATCCCAAACACATATAAGCAAGCCTTAAAATCCCCTCAGTGGGAACTCTGGAGACAGGCAATGCAGGAGGAAATGGACGTAATAAATAAAAGACACGTATGGGAATTAACATCACTACCACCCAACACTGAACCTCTAGACTGCAGATGGGTCTTCACCATCAAACAAGACGATAAAGGGCATGTGGCAAGACATAAAGCGATACTAGTAGCCCAAGGCTATAAACAGGTCAGGGGTGAAACTTATGACGAGACATTTTCACCAGTTGTGAACTTTAGTCTAATCCGCTTTTTCTTTGCCGCCCTAGTCTCATGTCTCGGATGGATTCACACGCAATGCGATGTGAAAGGAGCCTATCTGTACGCTCCTCTTTCAGATAACATATACATGAAACAGCCTCCAGGTTTTGAAATAAAAGGGAAAGAGCATTTAGTCTGTAAACTCCAGAGGGCATTATATGGCCTCCATCAGAGTGGCCGGGTGTGGTTTTATGAATTACATAAAATTTTAATTTCTCTTGGTTTTAACAAATTGGATTGGTGTAATTGCGTTTACACATTTTCTAATTACGTTGTTTTATTATTATACGTTGATGACTTCGTTGTTTTAAGTAACCATCAGAAACACATAAATGAAATTTTAAAATTACTATCTGAGCATTTTGACATCAAAATCCTGGGGAAAACACGTAAACTTCTTGGGGTTGAGTTTGAGGAAGATAGGGAAGGTGTAGTGACAATTCATCAAATGCAATATATTGATGATATCTGTGCACGTTTTAAGGAATTTAACTTTCCAATCACTTCACTTCCCATAAGTAAAGGAGTAGTGTACTCCAAGGCACAATGCCCTCAAACAGACACAGAAACCCAGGAGATGTCAAAATATCCATACAGAAGTGTTTTGGGATGCTTATCATTTCTTACAAGCAGGACTCGTCCCGACATATCCTATGCTGTAAACATCTTTAGTCAATTCCAGAGTAATCCTGGTATCATCCACTGGAATGGTCTCTTAAAATTACTAGGGTATGTCCAAAGCACCAAACACTACAAACTGAGGTTACCTTGTCATCATTTAAATCTAATAACATACACAGATGCTGACTTTGCCGCCAATCGCGATGACAGGACGTCAATGGGGGGACAACTTTTAATGCTAGACAAAGCTCCTATCATGTGGAGGGCTTTCAAATAAAAATCTGTCTGCTTGTCTACCATGGAATCAGAGTTTGTGGCTTTAACAGAAGCAACTAAAGAGCTTCTTTGGTTCAGTAGAATCATAACTGAATGTTATGACAAACACATTTTTACAGGCCCACAAACTAAACCAACCTTGTTAGTAGACAATATGGCCTCCATTGATTTCCTTAAATCTCCTATAGAAAACTATAGAACAAAACACATTGACGTTAAATTATTTTTTGTTAGAGACCTTTTAAACCAAGAGATATTTAATGTAAAACACGTAATTAGTAAAGCTAATCTCTCAGACATTTTTACAAAACCCTTAACGAAGTTTGATCTTAAAAGATTCATTGAAGTGATCTTTAGTTATAAGTAATATATAATGTTTTATTTAAACGTAAAAAGTATAAAGAAAAAACTTCCCCTCCTCTGAGCTTGGGTCAAGTATTAAAATGTTTATTTAGTTTTTTTTAAGTTAAACCCTGAAGTTTAACACGTTTCATTTTTCAAATCTGAAATTTTGTATATTTCAGTGTTTTTTTCTTTTATAATGTTTGAATATGTGATAATATACACGTGTTTTTCCTGTTATTTCATATTTTTGTCTCATATGCATATGTTCTAGTGTCATACATAAGTTTTTCAATACCCTCATTTCCAACATCGCGGACAATTTAACTCCCGCTGGAATGTGATCAGACCTCAGGATGGTTCATCTTCCGAGGTCCGAGCAGCCCCAGGAAGCGGCTCGCAGGGGTGCAATTGTAAATAGCCAGAGTGGTCTGCAGGGGGTAGTGGCCTTCTTGAGTGTTCTGATCACAGGAAGGCCTGTCGCGGGCATCGATTCTTTTAAGTTTGTAAGTCCCTGTTTTTAAAAAATGGAAATGTCACATAGGTCCCGTCCGTGGTGTTGAAAATTGAGCTGTATTTTTTTTTGCATATATAAATATGGAAAAAAGGGTTGTTTTACTTTTAAGAAATTGCATAACAAGTGTTTCTCACATTTTAAATCTTTGTTAAAACATTTGCAAATGTGTATTATTTCAAAAGCTTAAGCATGCATGTTGTTGTTGTTGTTGTTGTTTTTATGTGAGCGCTCACTGTCCCTATCATTATCATAATCACAGTCATTATCATGATCATGATCATTAGTGTTATTATCATTGAATGTGTCTCTTTTGCATATCATGAATTTCCCATACATTATCAAAGTGTTTTTGCATTGTAATTCATGTTTTGCTATTCTTCATATTCGTAATGTTTATGAATCTGTCTTATGATAATCATTTACTCTAGTGTAATTATGCAAATGTATGTAAATTGTCAAAGCCAAGATCAAGAAAATCGACATACTAAAAGAATGTTGTTGTATATACTGGTAATTGTAGTCATTTGCATGTGACGAGGTAAAATGGTAACAAATTTCATGAACTTTTTTTGAAATGTTTGTTTACCTAAAAGACTTTCAAATTTTTAAGAGTTACTATGGTAACTAAAGACTCTTGTGCTATGAAAAAAATTGTTATTCTTGTTGTTGTATAGTTATTAAATTGTTATTCATATTGTGTGGTTATTAACATTGTTAAAAAGTTGTTCATTCTTGATATTAACCTTGTTATATGATATTGTGAATTTGTCGCATTTATGCATGATAATGCTGAGTTATTCTTCACTAGTAACTGTCAAAGTATGATAGTAGATATACTGATATCTTATGTTATTCAATATGACCTTAGTTATTATTTATATTATTTGGTAATACTTGATAATTACTTAGTTTCTTTTGAGTATGAGTGTTAAAGGGGAGGGGCGATTGTCAGCCATACTCATTCCCTTAACACTCTATAAGCATATATACATATTGTAATAGAATAATATAGCATGACTTACTGGGTTTTATTTTATTCCAATCTTATCTTATCTTTATCTTATTTCCAATCCCTTTATTTTGTTTTTCCTTGTTCCATGGCATATTCTATTTTTTTTTAATCAGTTACTTATTTGTTTGCTTTCGATTTGAACATTTACATGTGCGTTCATGATCGTTTTCCTCAGTCTGATCGCGATTTGCGATCTTTGCAAATCGCAACTTACGAGTAGCCGTATCTCCCTTTCACGAGACAGGATCGCATTCACTCAACTCCGGCAGACGCAAAGGGGCGTTGCTCTCTTGCGATGTATAGGCTAGCGAGGGGTATTTAAAGCTGTTGGTTTGTTTTGACTGCCGGTGGTCTGACAATGTTTAGGCTGGCAAATGCCGTTCGTTGTCTTAAATGTTAGTTATGAAAGTTCTGTTTGCAGTTTGTTTTGATGGTGAAAGATGGTGTTGTTTTAAAAATGAATCCAGTTAATCGATAGTGAAAATATTTCGCTGAACATTTGTTGTGATGAATTATTTTGACATCCAAGGCTTTTATTTTCCTTTGGACATTTTCTGGACATTATTTTTTCGTCATCATCCGAATTGAGAAGCCTGTTTTTCCCAGTTATGCTATCGTGAGTAATTTTATTTTTGCAACCTGTACTGGTCATTTTTCTTTATCTTACGTCATGCTGTTTAATTAATTATTTTTATTGTGTTAACGTATGACTTTAATTTTATAGATAATATAATTTCGGAAATTACAGTTTTTGGTTGATTTTACCAGATATGGTTTATCATTGTTTATCATTTATATATATACATATATTTTTATTTTGAATATGTTTTTTTGAAAATAAACGTTAGATTATTTTTAATTAAATGCTTCTTTACTGACTTTATGACACTACCACAGACTGCCAATATTTATTTCAGGTCACCAATTTTTTTATCTCTGCTTTAGTTTTATATAGTTTTAGAACGGTTCTGGCTTCAGAACCAATCAGGAAGCATTAAATAAGAAAACGCAAACCCAAGTAGCAAAAGATTTTTAAATATCTCAAACACAAGTCTCCAATATAAACCGTAATCCAGTAAAAATTAAAGAAGAATGGAGATGAAATGGAAATTTGGATAGAAAAAGGAAATGAAAATCCAATTTTGATATCATTGATCAAAGTGTGCTGGAATGGTTTTCAGTGAAAAGAGCAAAAGGTGCATTAATAAATGGCGCCATGATTATGCAGAAAGCGAACGAACTCGCAAAACATTTTGAAGAAGGTGAAAATTTTGTGCATCAAAAGGTTTTTTCTACCGTTGGCAACAGAGAAACAATTTGTCTTTCAAAACTGGACATGGAGAATCAGGATCCATTGATGATTCACAGTGTGAACGATGGTGTGAGAGTATTTTGGAACCCATTCTAGAAGAATATAGTCCAGAAGATATATTTAATTGTGATGAAACGGCGCTTTTTTATCGTGTGGTGCCTTCAGGGACCATAGCTGGGAAAAAAGAGAAGGTTCAAGGATTTAAAAGAAATAAAGATCAATTGACGCTCTTACTTTGTGCAAATCAAATTGGGACTGAAAAGTTACAACCCTTAGTTATAGGTAAAAGTAAGCAACTACGATGCCTGAAAAATGTCAAATGTTATCCAGTGCCTTACATGCACTCACAAAATGCATGGATGACCATGAAAATATTTAAAAATTGGCTAACGAAGTTAGATGCCGATATGGAAAAATGAAACAGAAAAATAGTTTTGTTTTTTGGATAATGTCTCCAGTCACAAAGTTGATGATGGACCTCTATTCGCCTCACAAACGTCAAGCTTCAGTTTCTCCCTGGCAATACGACAAGCAAAATCCTGCCCCTGGACCAAGGAATTATTCGATCATTTAAAAACCATTACAGGAAACAAGTAATTAAAAAGCTTCTTCGCTTTCTTGATGAAAGCACAGACTCAAAATCTTTCTGTGATATTTACAAGAAAATTAGCCTCTTGACTGCACTGCATTTTGTGAAAAGATCATGGAACGATGTTACATCAAAAGTCATCGAAAATTTTTCCAAGAAAGCACGATTTGTGAAACGAAAAGACGAATGTACAAATCCTGATACATCAGACGATGATACAGTAATTTATGATTTTGATGAAGATTTCTGTCATGAGGATTTTGGATTATTACAGTTTACAGAATCTCAGCTCAATGAGTTCATTGATATAGACGCAGACGAAGGGACCAAACCTGAAGATGCCTTGCCAATATCGAAGGAACAGGAAAAACAGGAAAGTGATGACGAGACAGTTGAACCTCCACCATCACTCCTTGCTGTTAATCAGGCTTTAATGGTAATGCGGCGTCACATCGAGGATCGATGTGGTAACTATGACATTTTGTATACTTTTGAAAAATAACTGGATATTTGTTTTGCTAAAACTTTACATAAGCAAACCATTTTAAAAGACTTTTTTAAGCCATTGTAAATACTATAAATTGAATTTTAACAAGCCCAACATTATTAGCTTGTTAATTATTAGCTTGTGTTAAGTGCAATCTAATCTAAACCAAATACATAAATGTACTAACATTAAATTATTGCGTATTTTTTTATATTTGCATTTATATTTATTTTAGTTTGTATTATAGAAATTTTTAACGAGTTTATTGTACTTTTATAATTTATAATGTAGTTGGTAATTTTATCTTTTTATTAATAATTAAATATCACATTTATATGTTTCCCCGCATAATCAAATACCCCGCTTTATGGAATAATTTTTCTGGAATTGTAAATATTTGTTTATGCGGGGACGACTGTATCAAAAAAATAATTTTATTTTTATTTATTTATTCATTTCTTTGCTTATTATGTTTCTAAAGAAACTGAAAAATAATTGAATAAAAATTGTAATTTAACAAATTATGACTATTTGGAAAATAATATTTTCAATGACTATAATTTTAGAGTTGTTAATGATTTCTATATTTAATAAAACAATAACATCATTTTTATGATGGTCAAAACGTAGCTTACATAATAACAGAGTCATATTAATATGCCTGAACATTTAGAGTCACATTAATATTCCTGGGCTAGTCATAAACAAATATTAAATGAAATTTCAGTTTAACAATTTTCGGTACTGTAAATTTTTAAATTTCTAAGCATTGTAAATTTTTTTATTTTTGCACTGTCGTATAAATAAAAAAAATTATTTTAAATGCAACTTGTTTGAAACCTGCATCTAAATTTGTTATTGAGTTATTATTATTTTATTTATTTTTTGTAGCTTTTAATATTTTTTTGTCATTGTGGCAACAGAAGTATTTCATTTCTAGACAATAAGCATGGACCAATGAGAAAATTAATGAAATAAAAAACAGAAATATTCCATTTTTGAACATTAAACATAGAACCAATTAGAAAACGAATAAAATAAGTTAGATAAAATTGCAGAATTCATAGATTTCCCAATTCTCTACTGAGGACAAAAAGTATTTTCCAAATAGTTAAAAAAATACTCACTTAAGAAGTATTTCCATTTCCTCAAATTCTTTTCTAGCTTTCATCTGTCTCAGACGTTCTTGGTATTCCAATTGTTCTGCACGTGACTTTTTTAAATTTTTTAACATTTCTTTCCTTTTCAAGGCTTCCTGTTTTTCTTTCATTCGATATTGCCTTTCCTTTTCTTCTTGAGCTCTCCTTGCTCGAAGAGCATCCTAACAAATTAACAAAATAATCATAATCTCTTTAAGTTAGTAACTTGAAATCTAATTCAATAAATTAATAGCCAAAGTACTAACCTAAAGAATAAAACTAATAAACCAATAATGATTTTTTTGCCTCTAGTAACAAGAAAAGAGTTTTTTGAAGCAGAGATAAGACTGTTATTGAGATTAAAATTAATTGAAAAGGATTGCTATGTTTTTCATAATAATAATTTTGTAAAATTGTGTAAAGCATAGGTTAAAAAAAATAAGAATTTGATATTTTGTATTAGTTTTAAGTGTACATCTTTTTATCATTTATTGAAATCAAAAATTCAAAATGGAACCAAACTTTGAGAAAAAAAAAACATTTAGCTAAACTAAACTGAAAACCAAAATTTTTAAAATAAAGAAAACAGGAACAAAATTTAAATATTTTATTTGGATGAACTGAAAAAAAAAGTGAAAAGATAATGAACAATATTGATTAAATATGCTAACACTTTAATCAATATGACATTAAGCTCAGTTTTGACTGCATTAATTGTAAATTGCATTAGACTCTTCTTTTGCACCAAAATATAAATTTTATTATCTTTTTCAAAGTCTATTGATATTGTTCTGTACATTGGACATATGTGATGGAACTAGCATTGTCAAATTTCTAATTTCCTGCAAAAAAATCTACTAAAAGAACTTTAATAACAATGATATTAAAATTATGCTTTACTTGTTCAGCTTGAAGATCTAAACCTCGCCTATGCAATTCACCAAGTTTTGCAAGCTCTAATTCTTTTTTGTGTTTAGCTTCTTTTTCAGCAGAAATCTTAGCATCTTCTTGAGCCTGAAATAAAAATTTATATAATAAAAAAATATTTAATTAAATGCAATACAGTTAAATCTCATTAGAAAAAAGTCCACTAACCAAAAAAATCTGTTTGTTATAACAGAAATTTATCAAAATGGAATATTTCAATAATAGAATTTAACTGCATTTTAAAATTTATATGCACAAATACACATTAATGACAATATAAAAGACACTGATATTACAAATATAAACTAACAAGAAATAAATATAAATTAACAATTACCTGTATGGAGGAATACAATCCAATATAACTTCTGGGCTTTGAAAAAAGTGTATCTCCTATATTTTTCAAGTAAAACTATGTATAAAGTTTGCTATTGAGAAAGAAATTATTGACAAGATGTGATTAATGTTTTCTGATTAGTGAAAACATCTATTATAGTATCAGTTGTAAATTTCCAAATAGGCAAAAAAAAGATCAGGCTAGAATTCGAACCAGAGATGTCTAGGCTGAAGCCACCAATGCTCCACTAACTAAACCACTTTGGATGAAATTGGAAGACTAATTCACCCAACTAACCTTTAACGATCACAGCATCTAGTCTAAAATCTGAATTAGCTCAATAGAATAAATCGTAGGTTTTTTATGAAACTGCTTTAAATACTGCATGCATCATTATATTTGGTTAATTTTTAACACAATTATTCAATTGATAAAAAAATCATGTTAACTTGTAAATTTCCAAACAGGAAGGCTCAGTTGGATGCATTGGCAGTTTCAACCAAAGCATCCCCGGTTTGAATCCTGGTCTGGACTTTTATCAATTATTTGGAAATTTACAACTGATATGATTTATTTAACAATTGAAGAAATATGTCAAAAATGTATCTAACATAATTGTGCATGCAGTGTTTATTGCAGTTCTATAAAAAACCTACAATTTGTTCTTTTGAGCTGATTCAAACTAAACACCGTAATCATTAAAGGATAGTTAGGTGAATTGGTCCAGATTTGTCCAGGATGGCTCAGTTGGTAGAGCATTGGCGGCTTCAGCCAAGACATCCCTCATTCGAATCTTGGCCTGGGCATTTTTCACTTATTTAGGAATTTACAAGATATGATTTACTCACCAACTGAATAATTGTGTTAAAAATTAATCTAATATGTATTACAGTAGCTTTGCCTCTCTTGAATCTATATGTAAATCGCAGGGGCCTCGCTAAGGGGGGGGGGGACAGGGGGGAGCCTCCCCCCCCCCCAAACATTCACAAATGTTGCTACACTTGGCAAATTTAATGAAAATTTTAATAAAAATTGTAGTACATTTTCTATTTTTAATAGAATTTGCAAAAGTTACAACTCTAATTGAAAATATTATTAAACTTTTTACAAATAAGAACTCAATTATATTTTCTAAGTGTGGTAACTTGGCAAAATTATAAAACGAGTTGGCAAATATGAAAATTTGACTTGGCAATTTAAAGTCTTCTCCCCCACCAATAAAAAGTCTTAGCGATGGCCCTGTGTAAGATGAATGATAAATGATATTTTACCTAATTTTGCCCTATTTTAAAAAACCAAATAATATTTACAAACACCTCAATTGAAATGTATGTTTACACATTCTTTTGAAAAAGAAAGAAAACTGTTAAATAATTAAGTTATGTGTGAAAAATATTAAATACTAAAAATTATATTTAAAGCAATATGTTTGAAACTTCATATTTTAAATGATATATTTAAAGAATCATATTTAATATATATAAAATGTCATATTTAAAGCCTTTTCCTTAGAACATTTCCAACCACTATATTTTTAGTTTAAATATGTATTTACACATGAATATTGAAATAGGAAGAAAGCTAAAAACAATTAAACTATTATATGCAATAAGCCTTTAATGGTGAAGATTTCATTATATTAAAACAATTTTCTTATAGCATCTAAAAGAAAAATTATCTTCTAAATACAGTAAGCCCTGCTTAAGATGTCGTCCTGCTTAATATGCAGATTTTTTTTCTAATGCTTTGAACATAACCTATAAGACCAATGTAAAAATATCCTTTTTAATATGCAAATGTTTATTATGTGATAAAGTTTGGCCATTTGGGGTAAAAAATCTTGCACAAGATGTGAATTCACAGACACAGATAGGAATTTATTCACTCTTCAGAAGTGTTACAAGAAATTGAATAGTTTTATATACTTAACAAATAGTATTATCCTGTAATTTCAAATTAAGACCACATAACAAAATCATAAATGGTACATGCTAATAGTAAAATATTATCTGATACATTTTAGAACTTATTCAGTTAGTAATTTGTTACAGATATCATTTTTCTTCTTCAGATAATTAGGTTCTTGATTCAAATATTGCCAATGTTTTAGCAATCTGGATAATAAAAATTAACTTTATATGTATATATATATAAATTAATCTTTTCCTCTTTTTTTTTTTTTTTTTTTTTTTTTTTTTTTTTTTTGTACCTTGCAGGAACAGAAGCCCATGTATTTGCTTTCGGTAAGGTTTTGCCAATTTTGTTTCCTCACCAGTTCTTTGCATTTGGAATTATAATTTGACTTTACACTGTGTATAAAAAGTATATTTCATTTTATACATTATGTACCAGGTCCTACATCTCTTCAAAGAATTCAACATAAATAAATATCAATTTATAAAGCACAATCAGAATCACAGAGCATTTAAAAAAAAATAAAAAACAGCATGTGTATATATATATATATATATATATTATATACATATATACACACACACGTACACTCGTGCCAATTTTGGATTTTATATGTAAACAATGCTGAAACATTAAGATATTTAAAATTTTAAAAATATTACCCTTACATATAAATATATTTATAAAAAAACATACAGCTTTCAGCTTTTGATATTCAGCAATGATAAAATCTTCTCTTTCTGACTGAATTTTCATTGCTTGTTTTCGTCTGGCAAGTTCTTTATTATCCTTGATTAATTCTTCCTAATAAAGAAAAGATAAAATTATTTTGAAAAATTTCACTATATTTATTATAAAATTTGCACTAAAACTTTGTGTGCATTAAATGCAGCAATTTTTTCCCAAAAATAAAAAATAATAGTTGGATTTAAAATTTTAAATTATTTTCTGGAAGGCAATATGAGTCATGAGACAAATAATGAAAGATCTTTAAATTCTGCTATTTTCAATTAATTATGATAATTATATTAATTAATTATTTATTAAAATATGTTAAATTTGATTACATATATTTTTATTGTCTGGCCTTTTGTACATAGAACTAGATAATAACATTTTTTGATCCTGAAATATGGACAATTTTATCTATAGCCTCTAAATTTAAACATGCAGATTTCTTAGAAATCTACCACAGAGATTATTGTTTATGGTAGAAAATATAATAGTAAAAGTCACAGTAATAAAAATAATAGTAACTAGTTGGATGTGTCAATCCCGAAACTTTCTTCTATCTCATAAGTACATTTTAATATTTAAAAAAAAAGTGGTGGCCCCAAAGTTACCCACTATCGAATTTCCTCGAACATTTGACCAAGCCTAATGGGATTCTGGTATCCGAAAAGCCTAAAATGCAAACTTTAATTAATATTCTGAGAAAATGAGCTTAGTAGTGCCTCATGCTGGGTAATTTATACTAAAACCTAATAAGCATCTATTAATATCAAGACCTAACAGAATCTGAAATTTGATGGAATTTCGTCCATTAGTTCTTGATATATAGTATAACAAAAAATTTGCAAAACGTAGCACAGCAACACCATATCTTGGACAATTTATGTCAAAACGTAAAAAAGCGTCTAATTATATTATGGTGTAAAAGAATCTGAAGTTTGATGAAATTCTGTGCATTAGTTCTTGAGATACAGCTAGTTTAAAAAAAATATGTAAAATATAGCACAGCAGCACCATCAGTTGAAGGATTCTTAACAAAACGTAATCATCGTGTAATTATGTTATATGTCATTTTGTAACAAAATCTGAAGTTTGATGAAATTCTATGCGTTGGTTGTTGAGATATAGCTATCGGAAAAATCGTGCAAAATGCAACATAGCTGCACCACCTGTTGCAAGGTTAATACCAAAATGTAATCAGCGTCTAATTATGTTATATATTCTAGTGTAAAAGTAACTAAAATTTGATGAAGTTCTCTGCATTAGTTCTTGAGATATAGCTATCGCAAAAATCGTGCAAAATGTAGCATAGCAGCGCCACCTATAGGGCAGTTCACACCAAAACCTTATCAGCGGCTATGTATCTTGAGGTATCGCGGAATCTGAAGTTTGGTGAAATTCTGTGCATTAGTTCTTGAGATATAGCTATCATGAAAATCATAAAAAATGTGGCATAGCAGCGCCACCTGCTGGCCGATTTACACCAAAACTTAATCAGCGTCTATGTATATCAAGGGGTCACAGAATCTGAAGTTTGGTGAAATTCTGTGCATTCGTTCTTGAGATATAGCAATCTTGAAAATCATGAAAAACGTAGTATAGCAGCGCCACCTGCAGGCCAATTTTCACCAAAAAGCAATAGGCACTAATTCATATCAAGGTGTAACTGATTATAAAATTTTATTAAATTTTGAGCATTAGTTCTTGAGATAGAGTGCCCACAAATTTTTTGTCACATACAGACAGACGGACAGACTCACAGACAGACATTTTCTAAAAATAGTCAAAACGTGTTCAGGACCCTCTAAAACGTATAAATCCGTCGAAAATCGGAAGTCGAAAATTTCATGAATCCAATACTTTCTTCTTGTAAAGATAGAAGAAAGTAAAAATCGGCCATGCAAACCTTTGCTGGAAACACTCCATATGAATTGTAGAAGCAGATGAACTGGATAACCTTCAGAATTATTAACATTTATTTGGGAAACAGGTGTGTTAGGGGATCACAGATTGAACTTGATGAAGAAAAGGCAAAATGATCAGTGATGAGCCCTTTTTTTGTGGCAAATCAGATTTATGGTAACCACAGCTATTTTTCTAATTATCCAAAGTCAAAAAATTGCCATCATTATTAACTGAATTATATAATCACAGTTTCTATATTCAGATGCTAAATTTATTAAAATCAAATCTTATTTTTGTAATCTTAATATTACTTTAATTTTCTTTTTTTTAATGTTAATAAAATCACTTTCGTTTAGAAAATAACCACCATGTTGTTTTTATCTCATAGTTTCATATTGGTGATCATTTACAAAAATGGTATTTTAGCATGCTTTGGAAAAAATTAGTAGATTTATTTTGTGGACCTGTAACACATTTATTCTTTAATTTTTTTCTAATTTAAAATGTTTATTTTAAAAAGTTGAACCTTTACTGATACCTACTACCATTGAAGTAACTACTTATTGTTTACATTTGTTGTTTTACTGATTCTAATTATTAGATTCAGTGTACTTAGTAGTATATTTTACATCAATTTGCATACAATAAACTTCAAGCTGTCAGAGCAATAAAAACTGCAAGAACAATTACAACAGCTCCCAAGTCTAATGATTTGAAATACAAACACATCCAAAACTAAAGAATTTTGTGTCATCACAGAAAGTCTGATACTAAAAATGTGCAGTAGAAAATTATTTCAAGATTAATTTTCTCATTTAAAAATCTCTTCTTACTTAGAAATATGTACTTATCTAGAAACTCTCTCATTGATATATATTTATTTATTTATTTTTAGCACTTTCCAACAAAGTTGAAAAGTGCTTATGCATTCGGTTTGTTTGGTCTTCTGGCCGCCTGTTTGCACTCTAACTCTCGTAAATATACTCGGATTGTCATGTAAATTTTGGACGCTAATGACGTTTACCCGAGCACGAACCCTACTGAAATAAAAGTGTCTGCCATTATTAGTTTATTTACAGGGGCAGTCAAAAGTTTTCCATTACATTACCGCAATGCAGAAAAATCGTTTCAACTGATACTTAAAGATGTAACTCCCTGTCAAACATCTTCATACTTTTATGCATTTAAATGTGCATTTTGTAAAGTATGCAGCGAAAAGAATAGTTATTATTCATTTACAAGGCCACACAAAAGAATTCCAATATATAATAATAAAGGGGGGATTATTTGCGACATATTTTAATTATGGTAAACGATTTCATATAAAATCAAATTGATATTGCATATATAATTATAATAATTACATAATAATAATAATTGCATGTATAATTGATATTTCATATATAATCAAATTGCTGAGGATTAATATGAGTTATTTCATGCATAATACGAAGTTCATAGCATTTACAGGGGCATACAAAAGATTTCAAATAGTGTATTCTATCTGAAGTCCTGTATATTGTGGAATATCGCTGTAAGATGGATGAAATGCATTTTTAATTATGATATATGCTTTTAAGTTTCAGTAGATTTATGCATATTATATGGTTTATATATATGCTAATTGTTACACGATTTAGATATACAGCGTTACACAAAAGATCACGGAAAGGTTACTGAATATGAGCAGAATTTACTTAAAGGTGTTTTTTTTAATATGATATGTCTTTTTATAGCATGAACCCTATTGAAAATGAAGATTCTGCCATGATTAGTTTATTTACATAGACAGTCAAAAGTTTTCCATTACATTACGGTCTATGGGGGGAAAAATCGTTTCAACTGAATTTTAAGTATGTTACACCCTGTCAAACATCTTCAAATTTAAATGCATCTACAAAGTGCAATAAAATATGCATTTTGTAAAGTATGCAACGAAAAGAATAGTTATTATTCATTTACAAGGCCTCACAAAAGAATTCCAATACATAATAATAAAGGGGGAAATTGTTTGCGACATATTTTAATTATGGTAAACGATTTCATATATAATCAAATTGGTATATGTTGCTGAGGATTAATGTGAATTATTTCATGCATAATAGTGCATAGCGTTTACAGGGACACACAAAAGATTTCAAATACTATATTCTATCCGAAGTCCTGTATATTATGGAAGATGGCTGTTAGATGGATGAAATGCATTTTAATTATGATATACTCTTTTAATTTTCATTAGATGTATGTATATTATATGATTTATATAAATGCTAATTGTTACACAATTTAGATATACAGTGTTACACAAAATATCCTGGAAAGGTAATGAATATGAGCATAATTTATTTAAAGGTGGTTTTTAAATATGTTATGCCTTTTTACGATGAACTTCATTTAGTTTACTAAGAAATGTTTATAGAATATATATAAAATAATATACAGAGTCACGCAAAGAATGGTCAACTTTGGATGATAATTTCTGGAAATTTTATTTAATTAGTTTAAAGAGAATTAATTTTTAAACAAAACTTTAGCAAATTACTTTCGTGTATAAAATGTACTATGTATTTTACAGGTCTAAACAAAAGTATTCAAGTATGTTACTATCTAGTAGTATAAATTGCTGAAAGGAAAATTTCATCTAGTTAGGCATTTTCTTGCTAAACTAAATTTTATGATTATATAGTCCATGTATTAACCGACTGATCAAATACAGGGTTTTTCAAAAGTATTGTAATACATATTTGGAAATGGACAGTAATATGTTATTTCCCTGGATAACCAAGTTTTGTTAAATATTTCAAGAAGTGTTGGAAAGTGCTTCATAATCTATGCTTAATGCATGATTTTTCTCACTTGTTTTTCTTGTCCCTGAAATGTCCCTGTTTAAATAACAAATTTGTTATTTATACCCACCACTGGCAGAAATATGTAAAAGTCACACTTTTAAAATATCATTGTACAACTATGACAGAAAGATATGAGTTCTGTTTTCCTGTAATTCTAGAAAAAACTTCAAACAAAAAGTATTGATATACTAGAAATATCCAATGACTTCTTTAAGTTATTATAACTGACTCTGCAAAATCTTTAGAATCAGATTTTATAACAATTATTGAATAACAATAACAATTGAACAACATTGAATAACAATTATTCAATTCACTTTCAAACTGATTTTTTAATGGATTATAAAATACTTTTGGAAACTTGGACTACAATATTGATTCTCAAATAGATTTTTTTTTTTTTTTTTTTTACATTTTAAGTTTGTGCTTAATTTGGGCTAGGCCCATCTCATTTCAATTCTTATTTCTGATGCAATCAAGACAGAGAGAGATTCAGCCTTAAAAAGTATAAAGGAACATATTTCATGTCTGTCTATAAAGCAATATCACAGTTAATTTCAAATTTGTTTTTTAATTCAAGTATGCTGAAACAAGTAAAACTTCATATAAGTTCTTAAAGTCTTACCATTTTATCATTATCAAAATTGACTACTTAATGATTTTTTTTCCTTTTTGTGATTAATTTTAAATTAAATGTTAAATTTAAATAAAAGCAAAGATAAGTATTTCCCTTTTAATTTATTTTACAGTCCACTCCCTTGGTTTTATATTATAACCTTTTTTATTTATAGCAGAGTTGGCATTTTTGCTGGCAAAAAAGTATTTTTGCCAGGACAGTGGCAAAAACTGGAAAAAACCAGCAAAAAATGGCAAATTCTTATTTGTCTTCAATGTGTAATAATATCTATAAGCTAATAAGGGTAATAATGATATAAACAATTAAATTTAATAATATATCATTTAATTTTTATTTAAATTGCTAATTAATAAATGTAATTAAATATTTTTACATCTTTTAAATCCTTATAATATAAATGAGATTCAGTCTAATACTTAAGAATTTAAGAAAAATATCAGATATATATATATATATATTTTAAGTAAAGTAATTTGCTAGCCATTAATATTTTTTTAATTATCAAAAGGTTTACTGTGCTACTTTTATTTTATGTAATCAGTCTTAAAAATATATAAATATTTAAGTCTTTGGTATTATATATATATATATATATATATATTAAGTAATTAAATTGAATTGAAAATTATATATTGAAAATATCCTGTTATGTTTAGTTAGGAAACTAGAATTTATTTTCCTCCCTCTTACACTCGAAAAAAAGGACAAAAAGTTACATTCATTACATTTCCTAAACTGCATAATTGTACTTATTAGCTCGCAAGTTATCAAAGCCTGAGAGCTGATGTGCCCATCTGTTCTGTATGTATGCAATAACTCGTGATAAAATATCCAATTTACGTGAAATTTTGGATATAGGTTTATTATGATAAGGCGCTTATCTGATTAGTTTTGGGAATGCATTCGATAAGTATAGGGGGGAATGGGGGCTAATAACCCTTCCCTTAATTTACATAAATGGGTTTTTCATGCAGACTTATTATATTTCATTCAAATTTTGGATATAGGATCATTCTGATGAAGGCATCTTCATGATTAATTTTGGGAGTTCATTGGATAAATATAAAAGAGGGAAGGGGCGCTATCTCCCCCCTTAACTTAGATAAATGGGTTTTTTATGCAGAATTATCAAATTTCTTTCAAATTTTAGATATAGGATCATTTTGATAAGGTGCCTCTGCAATTAGCACTAGGTGTTCATTGGATAAGTATAAAAAGGGGGAGGGGAATGTGTGCTTGATTTTTCATGCAGAATTTACCGATTTGCTTCAAAAAGGATATAGCTTCAATCTAATAAGGCACTTCCCTGATTTGTTTTGGGAATTCATTAGATAAGTATAAGGGGTCACCTACACCCCCTCTTAATTTAGGTAAATAGTTTTTCATGCAGAGTTAACGAATTTGCTTCAATTTTTGGATACAGTTTCATAGTAATAAGATACTTCTCTGAATAGTTGTGGGGCTCTTTTGTTAAGTATAAAGGGCTGTACGGGCAATTACCTTCCCTTAAATTAGATAAATGGATTTTTATACAAAATTATCATATTTGCTTTAAATTTTAGATGTAGGTTCTTTCTGATAAGGCAAATCTCTGAATAGTTTTGGAGGTTTAATGTTTAAGTATAAAGGAGGGAACGGAAGATAACCCATGCAGAATTATCTGACTCACTTTGAATTTTGATATAGTTTATTATATGATAAGGCATATCTCTGATTACTTTTGAGGGTTCAGTGATTAAGTATAAAGAAGAGAAATGGGGGAGGGGGGCTATTTATGGCTTAATTTCTTTTTAGGCACTTTTTGGGTAGTATACCTTGAACATATAAGGCTGTGATATACAATTAGTGTGCTTAGCCTATGAACTCAATGTCATCAGTTTAACTGAGCAATATTCTTTTTATATAAATTAAGAATTCAAAAATAAATTTAGAATATTGATTTTTTAACATAGTATTAAGTTTTTCTTTTCTTTCATGAAATATTTCTCTTTTTTGGGGGAAAAAAATTTCATTTATAGTCTATTTTTGACACCACTTAGGCAAAAACCTATTTTTGCCAAGGCGGTTTTAACCAGGTTTTTTTCTGCAGTTTTATACACCTACGGCCAACCCGGCCAAACTTGCCAACCCTGATTTATAGCTTTGATCTTTAAAATATGTTTTATAATATAAATCAGGGGTTCCCAAATAGGCATGTATACCCCTAGGGGTATGTGGTGGGCCTGCTTGGGATATGAGAAAATAATATCAGTAATGGCAGAAATGACAAAAATGGTTAATAAAGTCACACCAAAAAAATTAATAAATCTCAAAATCGTCATAAATGACAATGTAGTTTTTATTGATTTATTAAATGGTTGTGATAAAAATATTACAAATGGGGGGGGGGACATGTTTTCATTGTTTTTCTGACTGAGGGGGGAGGGGCATGTTTCTAGAAAATGGGGCACTCAGAAATAGAAAACCTAAGAAAAGGAAACATGAATGGAAAAAAGTTGGGATGTGCTGATATAAATCAATGTGTAACCTTAAGAAATATAGTTATCCATATCTAATTTTATCTAAAATAAGAAAGGAAATGTGTCTGTAAAATGATTGTATAAAAAAGGTATCTCAAAAGTATTGAATCCTTACAATCAGAAAAAGAGAAAATCTTATAAAATATTTACAGATGGTAATAAAAATATTATTTTTTTATTTTAATTGTATAGAGGATTTATTAAAAATAAATCATTTTAAGAAGTAAATTACCCTAAATGTTTGTTTTTTAAGCTGTTGGGTTTTCAGTTCTAGGTAATCTCGCTGCTGTTCTTCTTTCATCTTTTTTATTAACAATTCCCCTTCTTTAATTTTCTTTTCTTCATCAAGAAGTTTGCTTTCAAAATTACTCTTAATTTGTTCTTGTAATTGTGATGCTGCTCTGAAATATAAATACATTTTTAATAAAATTTTACAATTTCATTTCTATTTTTGACAAATATTGCTTCAATATATTTAATATTTGATACTAAAGTAACTTTTTATTTCTATTTTAATAAAATGAATCTGATAGTACCTTCAAATTAAAAAATCTGCAATAAAAAATCATGATATTTATTTAGGAATTATTTTATTCAGTGCAACACCATATTTATCACAGTACTAGGATATATGTGGCTCTTTGGTTGGATAATCTTGGTCTAAATTATTTTTAAGCCTGTCAATGAATTCTAACTCACAAACAGAGCATTCATTTAATTTATTATGAAACTTAAATGTCTCATACTTCTGAGCAGCTTCCTTTTTCTTGTCTTGAAATTCTCTTTCTTTAAGAATACCCTTAATCCTTTCATTTTCCATGACTGAATCTAATGATTCTTCAGCTAAAGCTAGTTCTTTTTTGATCAACTTCTTTTCTTCAATTTGAGAATCTCGAATAGCTTGTACTTTAGCAGATAATATTAACTTTAAAAAAAGTAAAGAATTTAATAAGAAAATCATTATAACAATAAATTTATAATGTATTTTCCTATTTAAATTTACATGATATTTTTTAAACTACCATAACTTTTGAGCAATACTTGAGACATTTAAAGGCAGAAGTCAAATTTTCTAAAACGCTCAAAAACATCGATTTTCTAGATATATAATGATTTTTAATAAAGTAAAATATCTTTGAGTGGTATTTACAAATGAATTTCACAGAATTATTACTAGTACCGATATTCCTATGCACATATTGATATGTCAACATAATATGCATGTAGTTAACTCAATTTTCCAAAATCAGCTACTTACACTACTCTGCCTTTAAATGTATCATTTATGAATATTTAAATTTTCCTATTTTTAGCTATAAAATTTATTAGAAAATAGGAGCACAATTAAATGACTAACAATCATTTCTAAATTCAAACATTATAACTGATAATAAATATGAAAATTTTGCAAAATATAAATAAAATTACAAAATACAAATAAAATAACCTAAAAAAAAAAATCGGAAAAGATTCCATTAAATTTTCTGAACATTTACTCACTAAATACTATGTATTCAAATAAATAGCAATATAAAAATAAGTAAAAACATAATTCATAATTTTACAAAGGTGAAATATCAAAGATGGCCTCACATAATAATAAAAATAACATGCACTGTTATTCATAAAACTGAAACCATTTTCTAAAATTATGATGCAATTTTCAAAACATTTCTATTCCTACAATGCCAAGATTAAGGCCTATAAATTAAAATAATTACTGAAATTGAATTCACACATGCTAATGTGGGATTTAAATTGTTGTAAATGTAGATCTTTGTCAATTTTTTTATTAACAAAAAAGTATTTAAAATCCATATCCTTTTATCAGAAATAAAATTAACTGTATTTTTTTTCTCTCAATATTCTAAAAAAATAGTAATTAAAACTGTTGGTGCTGCCACTATGAATGTTTTTTGTGATTAAGGAAAGGAGAGGGGGGGAGAGGTCCTTCTCAGTTAATATTAAGAAAGCTATAGCCTATGAAAATTGATAGTTTTATAAAGAAATTTCAATAAGCAAGCTGGAGCACAAAGTTTTTAAATCAAAGAATTATTTTAAGAGCTATATAATGTGTAAGTCAGACAAAATAATTTTGTTAAAAAGTTTTGTAGGAACAAAAATTATGCATAGTAATTTAACCATCTTTTGTAGGGGCATATTTCACAAGTTTGTGGTGTGTGGCATGCAATTAATTTGTTAATTGGATAATTTTTTTTAGCCTCCGATGCTATTTCTTTCAGACAAGCTAAAAAATGTCGTGTCATCAGCCCTGAACTTTCTACTCAACCGATTTTGATAATTATTTTTTTAAATGAAAGCTATTTATTTGTAGTTGTGCCCATTTTAATTATTTTTTAATTTATTTCCATTTTTATATTTTATTTTTAATTTTAAACGCTTTTTAAGATATTTCTTCAAAATTTTGGCAACACAGTTTAGCCTTTCTCTCAATAATAAAAATTTATTTTCCAAAATGATTGCGTATAATTATGCACTAATTGAGGTAAAAAAATATATTTACTGAGAAATAATATTAATAATGTAAATAAAATAACAGAAAATAATTTATGATAAAAATTAATGTCTAAAGCAAAATAAGAAAAATTTCAAATGAGGAAAATTATGTCATTCAGCAACCAGATAAATGGGAATTACAATGTTATTACGTCACTCTTTAAAACATCGCATTTTTACTCATAACGATATTAGGTACTACTCTGTTATCCCATCCACCAATTTTGCCAAATTATACATATTGACATAATTTTTATTTTAAATAATGAAAAAACAAAGAATTAGTAGAATATTAATAAAAAGGTCGAAATAAAAATCACTTAATGACATTTTAAACACATGAATCGTATTTAATGTCATTGAATGTGACATTCACGATCATACATTATTGGCATTTAATCTTATAGTTTAGTGATAATTTTTTGGTCGACGGGATAACCTGGTAGTACCCAATATTACATTTCAATATTTCTTTTCATCATGGACACTGAGATTGAGATTTTACTTTCAGATGACTTCAGTTAGTGAAAATAATGTCACAGTAAAAATAAAATTAGTTAATAAAACTATTTTTCTGTTAGTGCATATAAAATAAAATTTCTGGATTTCGCCGGCACTCAGATTACAATTTTAACTGAAGATGTGCGAATATTTTCATGCAAAATTGTAACTGGCAAACTTGACATTTAGTTTGGAAATATATTTATTATATATTGATTCAATAATGTAATTACTTTTCCTTTTTTTTTTTTAACCAAATCGATCGGGTCTTTTAAACATATTTCATTCATCTAATTCGACGGGATTCCACTCGTTTTATTGTTAAATTGCATTTCCTTTTACTCAGAGTCTTTAAAAAAGCGTTTAAACTAAAGAAAAAATCCGTTTTTGATGAATCTAGTCAACGAAGAAGTAGCACGTCAAATTGTATCTCTTTATTATTCCGCAATTCCAATGTCTCAGAGAGAAATTGCTAATCAATTGGGTATTTCACGCCGTTCTGTTTGCTATTATATTGATAAACACAAGAAAAATGAAGTTAGTTCATTGCAATCTAAACGGTGTCGCTCTTCTAAAAAACCTCTATCGATTTTTTTTTTTTTTTTTTCTAATTGGAGGCAAAACTGAATTCTGCAATAGCAGAATCTACATTCAACTTGTAGTGTGTTTTTTTTTAAATATTATTAAGTAGACTTGTGAAGGAAATTGATTTAACCAAGAAAATAAATGGTCAAGTGCAAATATTACTTGTGTTCAGGGGGCTCCGTACAATAAGTATACGAATTATTAACTGTATTATTTTTAAAAAATCGTTGTTTAAAGAATAATAAGACTTTGTAAAAAACTATACAACGTAGGGTTGGATATAGCTGTGTATACTAGAAAAATAGAAACGAGTATACCATAAAAGTTCAAAAAGACATAAAGAATAAATAATATCAAATATCTGTATTCTGTATAACTCTTTTTAACATTTTCCAACAAAGTTCAAAAGTATTTATGCATTCGATTTGTCTGTAGGTCTGTCCGCACTGTAACTCCCGTTAATATACTCAGATTTTCATGCAATCGATAAACCTTATTTAGGGTCACCTAAGCATGTTTTGTATTCTGTATGAAGTATGTTAGATTAATAGTTCATTTACAGGGGCACCAAAAAAGAATTTCATTATATTATGGTATATGGGGGGGTTATCGTCTGCAGAATATTTTAATGACATTATGCTAATTCAAATTTATTAAAACTGGTATAAATCGCTGAAATTACAAAATGATTACTATATCATAGGGCAGGCCTGTCCAACCTTTTACTAAGCAGGGGCGCATCTCAGCTTTTGGCAAGCAATGAAGGGCGCCATTATTAACATGGCTCAAAACATCCAAGAAAATCATATTTTAATATTAGAAGCAATATATGAGAGCAAATGAGACATAATACCTCTATAGATCTAAAGCGCCATGTATATTTAAAAAAATCAAAATATCAGTAAATTGTAATAAATTTCGAATAATAAGTTTTTCTGCGAGGGTTTACCTAAAACAGTTTTGAACTGGAAGGAGTCAGAAAATGAAATATCATCCAGTATTAAAATAAAATAGTAATAAGAAATATCGTTAGGTTTTTGGGCGACGCAAATACTCTGCAATACCTACAATATTTTTAGAGGTGTAAATTTGCCATCATAAAAAGTATAGAAACGTAGTCGTGTGTGGTTACACAGAAAGAGGCTGAAAGAGCTTGTATTGATGGAAATCCTTTCACACGATTTTATAGATTTAAAAACACACACAATTACCTATATTGTCAAAGGTTTAGGGGAGAAAAAGTCAACCTTTATCCCGTTTTATGAAACAGCCGAATGGCCAGTGAAATAACGTTAATAACAATAACAAAAATTTTGAAATTTCTGCATGAAAGAGAAGACAGATCGCAGATATTTTTCTACATTTTACTTCTTAACGTATTAAAAAAGTTATTGCCTACATTTATTAATTCTTATCGTCATAATTTCTACAAAAGATTTATAAATCATTATAAATTAGTAAAGAAATGCAACAGCGTATGATTATAATTATTATTATTATTTAAACTAATCATGTGGTGTATTGCCTTTCTTTTAATACGTTGCGTACGTTTATATTTTAATGTGTTGCGTACGTTATAATTGTTGATACGGAAAATACACTTGCAGAGATTTTTAAAACATGTTTCATGAAAATATCAAGGATTTCAAATAAAGTATGCTTTACAAGGAAATTGTATTAAAGAGACTAGTAACGGGAAATTTTCAAAGGGCGCCAAGAAAACCTGCAAAGGGCGCCAAGGCGCCCGCGGACGCCGCGTTAAACAGCCCTGTCATAGGATATTTACAGCATTTATCGTTCATTTACAGGGACACACAAAAGAAAACTGTTAGAGTATAGTCATTGAGTAAAAATTGCAGGAAGGGCTTTTTCAATATCGCCGTGTCTTTTAAATTTAACATTTTTTTAGCATTCTTTTTGTTGTATATAAATTCTATATCTCATATGTAGGACTACACGAAAGAATTCACGCACCATTCTCCTTATTAGGGAAAATTGCTGAAGTTGAATTTTCAACTTGTGTGTGTGTCACTTAAATGAACTAAATTCTGGCATGCATGTAGTTAATGTATACAAATCTATATATCATATACAGTGCTGCTCAATGTGGATAATTTTTCGGTTTTAGATGAGAACAGCTGAAATTGGGTTTACAAATATGTTATACGTTTCCATATGGTTCAATTAGACATACTATTTTTACTCATTAAACAATGCAGTTTTGTTAGATTATTCTGAATGTGTTGGAAAATGTTTCAGCATCTATGTTTGACACAAGATTTGTTCTTTTTTGTTTTCAATTTTTTATTCAAATTTCCATTATTTTAATACATATTTCTTTTAGAAAAGTTCATTTGTTCAAATTTTTCCTAAATTATAAAACATTAATATCTTTTTAGTGAAAACATTTTATATGTGAGTATTAACCCTTTGAAGATCAGCAACATGTATACAAGCCGCAAAAATGCTTAAGAATCATTGTTTATACCCATTGGTAAAATTTTACTGTAAAATTTGCCTTATTTAATCTGAACTCTTTCTCGATTTAATAAGGCACAAATTTCTGTTTTTTAAATTCCAAAGACAAAACATTAAAAATTTCATAAAAGGCTCCTGCTGTGAAGGGGTTAAAAAGCAGAATTTTTTTTTTTTTTTAATATATATACTTATTAGTTAAAATAAACAATATTTTAAAAGTGAAACATGAAAATATAATGATAGTGCATTAAAATAGAAAAAAATATTTCATGCATAAGCCATACCTGTTACAGAAAATATATAAAATTCAGTGTAAACAAAATAAATGTAGTGCAAATTTTCTAAATACAGTGCTTTTTAACCCCTTCAGGACAGGAACCTTTTACAAAATTTTTAATGTTTTGTCACCAGTTTTAAAAAACAGAAATTTGTTCCTTCTTAAATCGAGAAAATGCTCCTATTGAATAAAGAAAAATTTACAGTATAATTTTACTGGTGAGAATAAACAAGGATTCTTAAGCCTTTTTGCAGCACGTATATGTGTCACTCGTCCCCAAGGGGTTAATGCATGGTTCTGAATGTTATTCCCAAATATTTAAATTTTCATAACCTCAAATATATAAGAAGAATATTTTCCTGGGAGTTGTTATAAAAATTTGAGAGACTACTTTTTTTTATTGAATAATTTTATATAAGCTGATTTTTAAATGTATAATTGATCTTGTTTATCAATTGATAGATCAGAAATCATGATTTAGCCCTGCAATTTAGACATTGTCTTAAATTGCGATTTAGCCATTGTATTAAATTGTGATTTAGCCATTGACTTTAAGTTGATTTAAAATAAAATAACAATTCAGAGCTAACATCAGAAAATTGATTTATCTACTTTGATGCATCTACTGATTGCATATCCAGTTAATGTTAAATTGATTTAGCAGGATCCAATTTAAACAAACATCGCAAATCTCAATACTTTCCGATAAAAAAAAAAAAAAAAAAAAAAAAAGGTGATTTAAGCAAACAACAATTTAAAAAAAAACTGATAAGCTAGTTTAAAAATGATTTAACAGAATTCGATTTAATAGAGGTGAAAATTAGCAGACATCACTTACCATGTGGTGATTAACGAAGTAAAAGTGGGAATTGAAAAATTGGTCATTAATCACCACTCTAGTCTTCCCTTGCTAAATGTTGATTAAAAAATCTATTATCATTCATCAAGTGAAATACAGTTTTTTTTCATAGAAATATACATCTCTGCTTTGATTACATCAAATTAGAAAACTGGTTAATATTTTTTTCTACTGGATGCAAGGAGATTTCAATGACTTGGCTATATTTTCAATATTTCGGTTTTTTGACATGTGCTTTTAGTATATTTAATTGGATTATTTTTTCAAGAAATACAGTTTTATTCTGCATAATATATTCATCAGCTTTGAACCCACATGCATTTCAAGTAATTTATTCCTTTTTTCCCGCCATATGCAAATGGATTTCAAGAACATTTCGGTATCTTTAGTATTTCAACTTCTGTCACATCCTCACTATTTAGATTATTTTTCTTCAAGGAATGCAGTATAATTATGCAAAATACACTAATTGATTCACTATTTATGTCTGAAAAAAATGTCTTAAGATTAAAATCCAAATTCACCATTTTTAGTTTACATTTTTATGCATTACTTTTGATGAAAAATTAATTTTTGTATGCTTGGTAATATTAGAATATTTTAGTTTTAATTTATTATTATGTAATTAATTAAAAATACTTCAATAGAGTTCTGTAATAAGTCAAGTAACTTGATTTTTACAGCAAAATGAGGTGGCATTCATTAGATTTTTCTGCAGATCTGGGATTTTCTCCTTTTTTGACATTTTCTATCATTAAAAAGAGATATATTTTAAGATTTTATTTTATTGCTAATCTTACAGGGTGCCAATAATCTTGAAAAAATCGACAATTTCCAAATATGTGACCTTTCAATCCTTTTCCATCCCCTATATGACTGTCAACATTTAAATTAAACAAATTTTATTATAATCTAAAAGTTTAAAAAAGATAAAATTGCACCTTATTTCTCATATCTTTCCCACCATCTCATTTTTTTCCCTACTACTTTTCTCATTAACCTAAATGAACAGTTAAATTCATTATTGATTCTGTTTCTGTTTAACTTCAATAACTTTTTAATTCTGTATCTGTAAAACTAAGTGTGTGCATGTTGTTAACAATGAAATGCTATTATAATAACAACAATCTAAATAAAACTGAAAAATATTAAAAAGTAAACATTGGAAATTAGATCAAATTAGTTACCTTATTAATTTCCTTAATTTCCTCATTTTGTTCTTTTATTATTTCATTTGCTTTTTCTCTCAGGTATTCCATTTTTTGTTTTGCTTCTTCTTCAAGTTCGCTTAATTTTTCATTTTTCTTGCGAACTAAATCCCATGCTTCAAACTCTAACCTTCTTTTTTCTTGTTCTTCCTTAAAAAAAAAAAAAAAAAAAAAAAAAAAAAAAAAAAAAAAAAAAATATGTAAATTATTTAAATTGATTAGAAACAATAGCTATTTTGTTGTGCAAATTAAATAAGTTATTTAAAGCAAAAATAATTATATTGGATTTAATAAACATAAGTTGTTGTACTATAATAATCATAGATATTCCCATTTTATAGTGATCATGATGCAATTTGAGTGATTGTTCACTGTTGACAAATTCATACACAGCCATGAAAACCAAACTTGTGAAATATTATATATTTTACAGGATGTCTATTTGAGATCAGCAAAAAATTTTCCAAACTATCCCAGGTTGTCCATGCCAGTGATAATAAAAGAAAAAAAAATAGCCAATTCTAAACCAAATTACTGATTTCATAAACAATTTATGCCAAAATTTATAAATTGTTGCACATCAAGATATTTATTTCTTGCTTAATGTTTTCTTGATATGTCTACTTTTCTTCAATATATATATATATATATATATATATATATATATATATATATATATATATATATATATATATATATATATATATTTTTTTTTTTTTTTTTTTTTTTTTTTTTTTACATCCTAAACATTTTGATTGAAAAGATACTTGCTTTTTAGCATCAGATTCTATCAGGGTTTAAAGAAATCCGAACCCACTGTGCCCACTAGTCAAAACTCCAGATTATTATTAAAGATAAAAAATCTGGATAAAAGAACTATTAAGCTTTTAATTTTCATATAAATGTTTATTAAAAAATAAGTTCCCCACTTCAGAGATCTCTAGAATGTGTTTTATTGGTACAAATGAGATCAAATTTGATCTAGAACTGATTCAAATAATGCACTTGACATTTATTTGAAATATTACAAAGTTAAAAATAAATAAATCTGCCAATAGAGAGCACTGTAATACACATAAAACATCTAATTTGCTTTATAGATAATAAATAATATTAAAAAAGTTAAACTGTTCAATAAAAAAGCAAAACCTGCCATAAGAACTTTCATACAGTGGAATACAATATGTCCAATACTTGGAAAACAATTGCCACACTCACACTGCCATGCAGAGCCTGCAAGAAACAAGTTTCCCAATTCAGAGGTTCTAGGTATGAAGCAGATATGAAGAGTTAGAGATCCAATGTCTCCATTTGCCCTACGCAAGATAAAGAAATTTGAAATAACTGAACAACTTAGCATTCTTCAATAGTTAGAGAAAGAAAGTAAATCCAGTGTTCTAGCATAAAAAATGTGGCTACTGCAGTCAGCAATCAGTCTCCGCATGATAGTGTGATATTTCCCGACATGTAATTCTCCGGCAGTTGTTTCCTAAGTCATTATAATATACTAAGGTATGTCATTTGCTGTACTAAAATTCTTACAGCAGATTTTATTTTTTTTATTGACCATTTTCACTTTTTTAATGTTATTCATTATTTATAAAGAGAATTAAATGATTTATGTGTATTACAGCACCCTCTATCGGCAGATTTTTGCACATCAAATTTTTATAATTTTTTAAAAATAAATATCAAGCATATCATTTGAATAATTCATAGTTCAAATTTAATCTCATTTGGACCATCTGGTCCCTAAAACATGTAAATCCATCACAAATCAAAATTCAGAAATTTTCATGAATCCAACACTTTTTTCTTGTAAAGATAAAAGAAAGTAAAAAAGAAAACTTGTAATTGAGAAAAGCACAAACCTCAATAACAACTCAAATGAGGATGAATGTTATTTCCTGTGTATGCTGGTAACAACAAACAAAGACAAAGGTGGCTGCAATGTAAGCTTTGAGTACAGGATGTCTGCTAGATTTCCAGCAAAGTGGGCCAATACACACCATAAATTGCTGGAAATTCTATGCTAGCTACAATCACATGCTATATCGCTAGCTTGCACAATAAAAGCATGACAAGCTATATGCAAGCATCTCATGCTTATTTCCAGCAAAGTGGGCCAATACACACCATGAATTGCTGGAAATTCTGCTGGAACCAGCAATGTGTAATGGTAGTTTATGCTATTTTACTTGTTGGGTTATAGCATTTGGTGCTTGTCTAGCAAACAAATACCAGCATGAATTTCGACCTGGGGAGGCTGCACTAATCAAGAGACACTCAATTTTATATTTGTGATAACTATAACTCAGATGATGATATTCAGCAGGATAAAAGTTACTTGAAATGTTAATATTTTATTCATTATTTTTATGTCTTTATAATTTCAAATTTACATTATACAGGGATAATTCTTTTATTTAAACTTGCTACAGGTAATAATAAAATCTATCTCTCTTAAATGTTTGTCTTACTTGAGTTTTATTTAACTTTTATAAAGTGCATGTCAACCCCAGTGGCAGAACTATCTTCAAATGTCTGCAATGTTAATAATATTTTCAAGAATAGTCTGCAAGTTGCAATGTATTATATAAATATATTCTTTATGCTATTGTAGTGCTAATTAATTATGGCAACATGTGTGTGTGTATATGTGTTAACTATTTCTATCATTTACACACACAAAAAAAACAGGAAAATTTATTTTTGCAATTATTTTTTTTCGTTTCGTGCCTCTGACAAAATTTGCGGGGTTTTCACACATTTTTGATGAAATTTGCCGTTTTTTTTAGAGATCTTTTGATGAAATCTGCCGTTTTATCGTGATCTTTTGATGAAATTTGCTGTTTTTTCGCAATCTTGTGGCAAAATTTGCCTTTTTTTGACGAAATTTGCCATTTTTGCGATCTTTTGTCAAAATTTGCCTTTTTTTCACTATTTTGAGCAAAATGGCTGTTTTTTGCTGGATTTATTGATGATTATTGCCTTTTTTTGCAATCTTTTGATGAAATCTGTCGTTTTTTTGCAGGATTTTTTTGACAAAATTAGCTGTGTTTAAGTGTTTTTTTTAATGAAATTTGCCGTTTTTAGTGTTGTTATGGTGAAATTGTCATTTCTTCCTGCGATCCTTTGAAGAAATTAGAATTCTTTTCGAGATTTTTTTCACGACTTTTTGAGAAATTAATGTTTCTTGTGATTTTTAAAAGAAATTTGCCGGGTTTTTTGCAATGCTTTGATGATATTTGTATTTTCTTCTCTCAATCTTTGGACGAAATTTGGGCTCATTCTGTGATATTTTGATGAAATTACACATCTTACGGGACGCATAAGAGCTATTTCTTGCATAATTTACATGTTATAGCACGTCCGCGGCATCGCTGAGTCTGCAGGTGTCCTTAAAACAGGCATGAAAGTGGGAAACGAGAAAAAAGGTGGAATATTTTACCCATCCATAAAACGGCATCAAACTCTTATAATTTCAGTGTTATTTTAAGAGAGAATAAAATTAAATGTATCTGCATGTATGACTGTTTTTTTTTTTTTTTTTTTTTTTTTTAACTTAGAAACTTTTAATAATGCTGAAGGAGTAAAACCAAATGCATCTGATCAACTTATGTGAGATACAGGCATTAATTTTCCAAAACAAATATTATTCTGATTAGTTCAGCTGCTAAATCCTCCATCCCCTTAAAAAAATTCTCTGCTAAATTTATATTTGCTTCAAAAAAGATATATCTCAAAAAAAGTATCACAGAAATTACTCAAAAGTATTGTATAAATAGTACAAAATATTCTATTTCAAAAAGAAACTTCCTTTCACTTTAAATTTTTAGAGTCTAAAAAAGATTTCATTCTTGAAAGACATTCAGAACAACTTCATTTAATATAGTTTCAGATGCTTATATGTAGAAGCTCACTCAGTTTATGTCTCTCTTGCGCTACAATTCAAGAACAAACTCCAAGTAGTTGAATAGATAAAATGTCTTTTTTATCTCCAAGGTAGATTAAATGTCTAATTATAAAATTTTTGCCCCCCCCCACCAATTATCCTTCCAAAATTTTCTTTGCATTTTTGCACCAATCCAGAGAATAACCAAAATTGATCTAAAAAAGGTGGAATTCCTCCTTTAGAAGGAACTCTTTCATGCCTGTTAAAAGTTTGTGATGCCTGTCGCAGTGTCGCGTACATTCTGCCACGGGGATGTCAACTTACCTCTTAAGTAGAGGCAACTTGCCCTGCAAAGGGGTACGTTGACACAATTGTTTTCTCTTATCCCAGATTTTCACTAAACACAAACCACAAAAGCTACAAACTCAGAACTCCAGGTATTTACAGCTGAATGTTTGTTTTTAAAAGTTGGAGTAAAATTATGTTAAAAAAAACATAAAAAAAATTTATAAAATTCAATAACTAAAATTGTATTTACTAAGTGTGGTCTCGTCAACTAAATAAATTTGTTGTAACAACATTTAATGTACCTTGAGTTGTTCTTTAATTTTTTCCTTGCGCAGTTTCAAAGCTTCTTCTTCTTCACTGATTTTAACGGAAGCATCCTTCTTTAATTTTTCAAATTTCTCTTCAGTGATAATCCCTTTTTTTTTCTTTGGTGAATTTTTAGGAATGCTGCATATAATATGCAAAAAAATGAAGTTCATCAAGTGAAAGATAAAATAATTGTATTTTTTTAAATAATTAAGAACTACAGATAAGATTAGTAGACTCTTGCTGATTAAATTAAACAAACTCCAGAAATTATATAAATATTTGTTTTATACATATATTCAAGTTTAATGCAATCTTTGTTTCTATAGCACAGACTGAAATAATAAAAAATAAATTTGGATTCAAATATGATTTAACTTTCAATTAATATGTTACAACCAAAAATAAAATAACAAAAGTACTTTTTCTATTAGCCTAATTTTTTTAAGCAACTAGGGGGCTTTGCCATCTACGAACTACACTTGTCAATCTCTCGTTTTACACAACAAACTTTAAAAACACACTAATTTTATTGTTATTTTGAGTGTTTTTAAAAGAACAGGTTTTTATTCATTTCCCCCTGACTGAGAAATTTCAAGGTCTAATCAGATGCTATTCTACACCTGCTGGCTATTTACCGTAATTTCCGGCGTATAACCCGCGGATCAAACAATTATTTTTCGACCCGTAAATTTTATTTAGTAATTTAAGCCAAATATTTACTGAGATCTAAAAAGTTATATTTTATTTTTAAATTTTTCTGGGTCGAAAAATGATTGTTTGATCCACGGATTATACGCCGGAAATTACGGTACATGTTTGATTATACAAGATCAGTTAAACAGTGAAATACACAGTCTTTGCCTTCTGGTATTTTTTTGAACTGAGGTGTAAGAAAAAATTTTACGTAAGGCATTTTTACTTTCACTTTTGAAAGTGAAACTTTCAAAGTACTTTCAATTTTGAAATAGGTTTTGAAAGTGAAATTAACTTTATCAAAAAATATCTGCATTCAAAATCGAAAAATATAAAAGGAGCAAGCTATGCAATTAAAAAAAAAAAAAATTTTAAAAGGCCAAAATGTAAACTTGATATTAGAAAATAACCTCCCCATAGAAATAACATAAGCTTGTGAGTGCTTCGTCGGTCAGGGGCAGGAGTCTTATGGAATTTACAATTTTCAAAGCAAATTAAACATGATATTGTTTTGAAAATGACTCAGTGATAAGTTGAAACATATGTCAAAAGTTAAGTAAAACTATTTTTCTGTTTTTAAAATTTTCCTTATGCCTTTTTAGTAATTAAAAAGAATATATTAATAAAAGGTGATATTTTGTTACATATTAAAAGTTTTATTTTGAGTACTTAAACTGATATTGCATGAATTCAATTTGAAAAAAAATAAAAATGAGTTGTAAAGGTAATTTCTAGAAAATTAATGTTTTTTTATTGCATGCACTGAATTTGTCAGTTCAAAAATCAAATATTCCAATATAAAATCCATTTTTGGCTATGTTCAGTCAAAAAATTCATAAATGATTTGAATAATAATATGCAAAATATTAGTGGTATATAATACTTTAAAAATAATGTATAAATCAAACATTATTTTAAAATAAGAGTAAAATAGGTTAAAGTATTAACATTTAAAGGTTAAAGTATATCATTACATTAATTTTTATTCTAAAAGAGAATTTTAAATTATTATCGTATAAACTTGTACATAAATCGTAGAATTTTAGATAAAATTTGGGAATTGATTTGTACACAAGTTAAGTAAGAAAAAAAAATTGCAGATAATCGTTAAATGGGTAAGTTTTTTAAATAATTACATATGGATCTAGGTTGGAGAGAGAGATAAAAGCAGACAGTGCTCATTTTCCTATGATTGACAAAAAAAAACTCAACAATAATGTCCCTGTAATTGTTCAGCATCCTTTTTCTCTTGGGATAGAATTTTCTTCAATACAGGAGTATTCCTTTCAAATATTTTAATCCCCTTTTATAAAAAGAGTTCAATTTGAAAAGGCTTCTAGAAATCTTTCCTAAAAGTTCTACAATACAAAGAAGTACTATATTTTAGCAGTTGAAGAAGTTGCTTACCCCTGTGAAAAAAAGCTTGAATAAATTTTTGGAAGAATTTTTTCTTTTTAAGTATCATTAAACTAATGGAAATAGTTTTCAGAATAGTTTTAACTTCTTTAGTTTTACATAATTATGCAGTTTTAAAATGGTGAATTTAAAAAAAAAAGTTTGATTAGAAACAAAAAAAAGTTTACTAATTTAATGATTTTTTTTTTTTTTTTTTTTTTTTAAATTTTTGATTACAAATTATGTTTCAACATACTATCAGAAATGTAATTTGACTTGTACACAATAATTCTTTTTTTTTTTTTTTTTTTTTATTCAAAATTTTGTTTACGAATTGGGAAGGGGGGAGGATTGACTTATACAGGAGTATATATGTTAATAACAGTTTTTTGTAAAAATGTAAAAAAATTCAAACTCACATTAATTTTCTAAAAAGGTCTTGAGAAATAAAACGATATTCTTCATGAGATGAAGGAGATACATCTATTGTGGTCATGGAAGGTTGTCGCATAGTATGCTGAAAAATATTTTATGAAAATATGATGAAAATTATTATCATACACAGCAATTTTAATAGATAACATATAAAACATAATTGATTACATTTTTTTTTTTCATATTCTTATATCAATACCTAATGAATAAAATTGTAATTGTATGAAAATGATAAACAACTGAAATAAAAAAACGCAAAAATAATAAATACTTATTTATTATAGATAGTATCATATTTACTTGCATATTTTGTTCACTTTTTTTTCTCATTTCTTTGGTCCCAAAAATAGGAGGGGTGTAAAATATGTATTTTTTAAGTATTTTTTTATGTTAAATTTTTGGGGGATAAAACTCAAGAGTAATTAAAGAACTGACATAATGACAATTATGGCATTTTAATAAACAAATACATAATATTTAAAAATAAATCTATACAAAACAGTTTCAACATTTCTGATTTTACAGTACAATCATCATTTCGAGTTTTCTCAAGCTCTCACGCTTTTATTTATTTTGCTAAATTCCCTTTTTTTTTTCATGAAGGTATTGAACAAGAGATCCATTTATACTATTTATTATTTCTTGGGAAAAAAGAGAACTCTAAATTTTATGTCTACATGAAAACTGTTATTTATTTATTTTGCCAGAATAATTTTACAGCTAAAGGATTGGTTCAAATATCTGATCTTAGTCTGATTAATTTTTTACAAGAAGCACTGATATAACACATTTGTTAAAATATTATTTGTCATAAAATCACTTGCACACTTGGAGCAAATAGAAAAAAATGTTACAGGAAACAATTTCTTCATTGTTTCGGACTATCCCAAAAATGCTTTAACTGAAAATTGTGCTATTTGTTTAATTACATTTTTTCAGAAATTTTCTTTCCATAGTAGAGGGTGCATAAATTACTTGGAGGGGGGGGGGGGGGGAGTTGGTGCAAATCATAAAAGTAAGTATGGTATGCATAACGTATATTATCAATAATCTCTATTCAAAGCCTTTATTATTATATTACAATAAATTAAATCACTGTTCACAAATGGTTTTTTCACTGAATTGCTGAAAGACTTTTAAGAAATTACTTAAACTTATTTTAATGGACAATATTCAAAACATTTGGTTTTGAATAAAGCATTTCTCTTTTATGAGTATGAAAGTTATCAAAAACAATATGATAAACTTCCGATTATCCATCACTCATGTGACAAACAGTATGGCAGATAATAAAAAAAACATATCACATCCTTGCTTAAAAAAATGGGTACTACTTGGTTATCCTGTCGACCAAAAATCTATCGCCAAACTATCAGATTAAATTCCAATACTGGATGATCGTGAATGTCACATCCAATAACATTAAATACGATAAACATGTTTAAAACATCATTAAATTATTTTTATTTCGACTTTTTATTTGTATTTTTATTAATATTCTACTAATTATTTTTTTTTTTTGTTATTTAAAATAAAAATTATGTCAATATGCGTAATTTGGCTATTAATTTGCCGAAATTGGTCGACGGGATAACCAAGTAGTACCAAAAAATGTCACGACTCAAAAATTAGACTAAATGAGTTATGGCTGCCATTCTACATGATTTTCATTCCTCTACCAAGCTCCTAAAGTAGAAGACTGTGCACTTAAAATCAGAGCTGCGGAGTCGGTGGGAAAAATGGCCGACTCCAACTCCGACTCAGACTCCAGAATTTTTAACGCCTTCGACTCCGACTCCGGAAATTTTAACGACTCCGACTCCGACTCCTGGCTTTTTGGCAAGCAAATATACTAATGTTGATGCTCGTTAAAGTTATAAGGGAACGAAAGAAAAATGAGGCAAAAAGTCATTATTTCGGTATTTAGTTCTTAGAGCTTTGGAAAAAAAATATTTTCCGTTTTACAAATTCTTTAATTTTACATACCACAAACCTGAAAAATTAAATTACCGAAATCTAAAAGAGATAACAAAACGGATATTTTATTATTTCGGATCCGTAGCCTCGAAAAGGGGAAATCTGTACAATTTCTACGTTAACTAGTGCTCTCCAGAGCAGAAAAATTTCAATGGAAAGGAAAAAAAAATAGTCAGATGTGTTAATCTTAGAACTTTCTTCTATATCACACATGTTAATACTTCCTGAAAAATGCAGCATAGCAGCGCCACCTCTTATGTGATTTACACCAAAATCTAGTCAACAAGTTATATCAACTTCTAACTGAATTTGAAGTCTGGTGAAAATCAGTACATTAATTTCTGAGATAGGGCTATTGCTGAAATTTTAAAATTCTGCATAACAGCGCTACATGTTGAGTGATGTACATCAAAAACGAATCAGGATCAATTTCTATCAGATACTAACTGAATCTAAAGTTTAATGAACATCCATGCATTAGTGATTAAGCCAGAGCTATTTCAAAATCGTAAAAAAGTCAGCATATCAGCGCTACCTGTAGGGCGATTTACACCAAACACTAAACTATACTAATCTAGATTACAAACTAATTAAATATAAAGTTTGATGAAAATTCGAGCATTTGTTTTTGAGATAGCGCTGTTGCAATATCATGAACAATGCAGTATAGCAGCGCCACCTATTGAGCGATTTGCACCAAAAAATTTGCAGCACCTAATTATATCAAGGACTAACTGAATCTAAAGTTTTATAAAAATCCATGCATTAATTTTTAAGATATAGCTACTGTGGAAATTGTGTTTAATGCAACATAGCAAAGCCACCTGTCGAGTGATATACACCAAAAATTAATCAGATCCAGTTTCTATCAAGATCTAACAAAATCTAAAGTTTTGTGAAATTCCATCCATTAGTTCTTGAGATAGAGCGCTCCGAAATTTTTGCCGCATGCAGACTCACGAAGTGACAGACACTGACAGACATTTTCAAAAAACTATCAAATCGTGTTCAGTTCAGGATCTTCTATAACGTATAAATCCATCGAATGCCGGAAATTGAAATTTTTCAAGAATCCAATACTTTATTCTTGTAAAGATAGAAGAAAATAAAATTGAAGATGAAAATTTTAATAGTTTGCAAATAATCTGTGATCTACTAGAACTTTTAATTAAAAACAGCTTTCATCTCCTGTGTACACTGGACAGTTTATTGGGATTCTTTAACTTGGGTAGTCCGATATAATCCAAAAATAAAAATAAGAATTCCTTCTATGGATTTAAAATTACATTTTATCGGTTTAATTTCACTTCAAACTGTCTAAAAAAAAAGCCGGAGTCGGAGTCGGGTGGTTTTTTACGACTCCGACTCCGACTCCTTTTTCTCAAAAATGGGCCCGACTCCGCAGCCCTGCTTAAAATCCAGCAGCCAAATAGCAGCTGTGTTTGCAACATGGCCTGAAACAGTTTTTCATATTTCCTGAAAAATGAAGTTTTTTGAGTTATGACACTTTTGTAGCAAGAGTGTGATACAATAAAAAACAAACCATTTAATGCAATTAGAAAACATAGTCTGCATGAGTAATTCTTAGACAATCATTCCTCAATACATTGATCTGCTTAAGGTGTTTCTTGATTAAAAACATTTGAAATAATTTTATTATTTGTTAATCCTTCATTACAAATATCATTCTAGAATCAATGCAGACAATCTGTGATTTCATCCACAGAAATATTTTCAAACCAAGGGCGGATCTGGAGAATCCTCAAGGGGGGGGGGGGGGCGATTAAAAAAATTGGGAATCTCATGCGCAGGTCGAGGCTATTTTTTAAATTGCGAGTCATGTTGCTTCTATATTTTGCTGCAGGTCGGTTTGGGTCCGGTTAACTTCTATGTTTTTTTTGGGTCAGGTTTGGGTCCAGTTGACTTCTTTTTCCAAGCGGGCGGGTTTAGGTGGTCCACTTGATTTCTATTTTTTGCTGTTGGTCGTGTTAACTAATCAGGGGCATGCAAAGAAAAAACTGTGCCCGGAGCAAAGTTTTTGTTTGCCCCCCCCCCCCCAACTTTTCTTCTGACAGATCAAAAATGGCGTTGGTAATATAAATTTGACATACCTTACATTTCCAGACCAGAGGCGACCGTCCCATTCGCCCCCACCCTTTCGCACCACACTGTAACTAATACTTTTTCTGTGGTTCGTATTTGGGTCCGTTTGACTTCTACTTTTTTGCTGCTTGTTGAGTTTGAGACCGGTTGACTACTATATTTTGCTGCTGGTTGGGTTAACTTATATTTTTTCTATGTGGGTTGTGTTTGGATCCGGTTGACTTCTTTTTTATTGCAGGTCAGGTTAACTTCTACTTATAATATAAATCATAATATTAAAGCTCTACAATAAGAACAAATGTAAATTTTAAAAAAATTCTTAAGATTTCGCTAAACAAATGCACAACATAAATATATTTTTTACGAATAACAAATAAGTACGATGCCAGCTCAAATTGGGAATCGGAGTGAAGAATTGCATGGATCGCGATCAGGCCAATAATGCTCATCATATAAGTCTGAAGCCCGATTAAGCTGAAGTTGGGTCCAGGGGCTGTTAAAAAGTTGGGTCCCCATACCTACCCATTTTCAGCGATAGAAAAAAAAAAGGTTTATTTGACGAGTTGACAAAGTTGTTTGAGTGAAAAGTGCCTAGGTTAAAAGCTTCTAAAAATTTTATTGAGTCATTCAGAATATTTAAATTTTATGTTTCATATTTTATAAAACAATATTATTTGAAAAGTATTTGATTACGGAAAAAAAATCAGCCACATAATTTGTGGGCCCCTGAAATTAATGGACTCAGGGCCGGGGCCCGTGCATTAATCAGGCCCTGGGTTGGAGACGGAACAAACGTTTAGCTTTTACTCAGGGCTGAGCTCCGACCTGGAAAATTTTGATTAGTACAGACATTATAATTATTATAAATATTAGTATATAATTATTATAAATATTAGTATATAATTATTATAAATATTAACATAAACATGAGTTTGGGCTCTTTTTTCAGAATAAGGTCCCACCCGAGATCGACGATTTTAAATAAAAGTCTGCCCGAATCCAAAACATTTTGCTTCATCATAGCCCAAGCCCGATAACGAAAGTATACAGTAGAAGAAAAAAAATGCTTAGTAATTTTTAAAAAATTGTTCCAAAAAAATTAGAATTTTTAAACAGCATTTTACATAGAAATGTTATTCTTAAACACAAATTTAAATTTAATATTATCAAAAGAAAAGTTTGGTATAAAATAAAAATGTACTTTATACATAAAAAAATTCTCATATTTTGTCTCCTTTAATAAGAAAATATTATGGACATATTAATGACGTGTGTTTCATGAATAAATGCATGGAACTTGTAGAAATTACTGTTGATTATTTGTCAAATCGAACAATATTTATCAATTTTCTATAAAAAGTGCACATTCTTAACTATAAAATTTCATTCCTCATAACTAGGGATGGGACGAATAGTGATTTGGCCGAATAGCCAAATACCGAATATTCAGCCAAATTTTAGGCCGAATACCAACTTTTTTTTTTTCCCAATAAAGAAAATAAATTTTGATTATATATAATTTAAAAAATAGGAGCTCATTAATAATTATTACTCTTAAATGTGCTTTTAAATATATTTTTAAATTTGAAAAACTTATTTTACACAAAAAATTAAGAAATTGCATTATATCTTTTATCCTAATGTACATCAAATTGATTTTCAGTAAGTCAGGATGGGAAGATATTTCTATTAAAATATGAAGAATGTACTTCACTTTTACTATCAAATGATACTTTTACCTTTCTTGCATCCAAAATCAACTATATTCTTAATCTCTCTCTCTCAGAACTCATGAAAAGATCTTTTCTGAAATAACCTTTAATAAAGTAAGTTTTATCATTTAGAGTTTGTGTCCCTAATGATAAGCAAATTTGTAAGAATGATACTGTTCTGAAATCAGTTGCCAAGCTTTAAATTACAAATTATGTTAAAGCAAAAGATTATGCTTAAAGTAGAATGCATATGTTAACAAAATCTTTGACACTTGAATTGGAGCTTACAATATTAAACTTCAGTATTCCACTTATTTGACAAGCATTAAAAGGATAAACAGAAATTGATAACATGAATGAAGGAAGATGTAAATTAAAAATATATACATAAATGTTACATATTTAAATCAGTAATTATGCAAATAATTATTTAAAAGTGAAAACTATAGAATAAAAAAATTATTTTGTTCAGTATTTAAAATGTATGTTTATGTTTAAATATTTATAAAACTATCTTCATAAAGCAAGTTGTGTCATCTAATGTGTATCTAGTTTGACACCAGTTCTGTTTTTAGGTGTACCGTTGTATTTAAAATAGTGTTATTTGATATATAATTTTGAAAATGAATCTTTGTTAATACACCTAATGAATGAATTTTTTCATTTCTTACTTTATAGAAAATAAGTTATGAATTTCATAAGAGCCTTTTTTATATGTGCATGGAATTTGCAGACATAAATACTCAAATGTTTTAGAATAAGGCAGTTTTTTTTTTTCTACAAGTGTTTTTATATCTTGAATTGTAATATGTCATTCTCTAATGAAGACATTTCACATACAATTAAATCTCCAACTTGGGCAGCAATTTCTAAAATATCACTAACTTTTATAGAAAATACAGAAAGGCTGTATATTTTTTAGTATCTGAATAACTGTATATTTTGTAAGTAAGAATGAGAAGGACTTTATGAATAATAGCCAATTTTGATTACAGAAAAAAAAAATGTAAGAAATGAAATTTTTTAAATCCAAAATTTATTTGGCAAGATATCTTTCACTATTCGGGGAGATTTTAGCAATATTCGGCAAGATATCTCTAAATATTCGGCTACAGGTATTCGGCCAAAGTATTCGGTCAACAAGCCTTCAATATTCGGCCAACCGAATATTTGGCAAAAGGGCCGAATAGGCCGAATACCGAATAGTGGCCGAATATTCGTACCATCCCTACTCATAACAACCTTTTGGGATAGACGTGACCCAGACAAAAACATTAAATTTAAAATTTAAAATTTCTATGCTTTTATAGGAATAGAGGAAACACTGCTTAATTGCTTTCTATCGGAATAATATAGTAATTAAATTTACTTACGACCAAAAGTGACTTCGTAAATTGAAGAGTACAACTTCAGCAGAATTCACAAAAGAAGCAATAATCACTAAAATTATTTCCATATGAAAAACGATTACGACCCGTGTACAATAGAAATCTAAAATATTCGGAAACCGCAAACTAAAATCAGAAGAAAATATTTTCTTCACATTAAATGTTTAAATAATAATAATAATAAACAATCCAATGGCAAAATAACCTTTGCAACAAACAAAAATCAAACTAAAGACAAATTTATTATTCCCGCCTTTTCGTTGGCGCCAAAACATCGTTGGAAATGGCAAAAATAGGTTTGTAGAAATGACTAATAATTTACTTTTAAAATAGCATTCTAATGCTTAAAAAAAATAAAAAGAAAAGAAAAAGAAAGAAACACAATTTCTGCTAGATTCCAATTCTGCTATATATAGATATAGATAGATTCTGCTGCTGAATTATTCCGATTTTCACGTTCATTGTATTTGTAATTTTTATTTTTCTATTTACATTCTGAGGATGACTCTATTAATAGTGAGTTGAAACATGTAAATAAAATGTTTTAATATATTTTAAATGTTTTTGTTAATATACAACGTCTTAGAAGCAAAATGTTTTTTATAATATAAATTCTTATATTTTTTATGTAGAATATATATTATTAGTATTACGATACAATTTCTGCTTTCCCTTCATTCTAATTAAAATGTCAATATAGTGATTTGAAAAGGAATAAGTAATGTTTAAGGAGGAAAAAAGTTCTTTTCATATTTTCTATTCACTGATAAATAAAATTTATAAGTTTCAGAAAAAATGAGTCTGAGTCCGAACACTGTCATATCTCTAATACAGAATTTTAGGAAGAATGACTCCAGGCCAGACTCAATCTGGAAGAAAAACAAGTCTGGTCCGACCCAAATCCACAGAAAAATAAAGATCAGGACACAGTCCGGCATTAAAAGTCAGAAGACCTGACCCAGCCCGATCCTAGGGTGGGCGATCGCCCCTTCGCCATCTCCCCCTCCCCCTAGATCTGCCATTGCGTGATTCATAAATTGGCGCGGCGCGGCCCGGCCCGGGCCGTGCCGACTTTCAGCTTCAGCCCAAGTCCTATTCCATGAAGATCTGTCATGTTGTTTGAAAATCTTTATGGGCCTGAAGGGGGAGGGGCGATCACCTCATCACCCCTCGCCCCCCCCATTTAGATCTGCCATTGTTTCAAACTGCTGTTCCTGATGTTGTACAAGATTTTTACTCACAAAAAAAAAAAGTCTTAATTGAATTTATGTGCATTGCAATTTCTGTTATTTATTCCTGACTAAAAAAAAAAAAGAAAGAAAGAAAAAATAATAAAAGAGGTGATGGTTAACTGAAAATAACAATTGCTAAAGGAGCAAATAATCAGAAGTTTACTGTAATTACTAAAATCAGTATGCATTTTACTTCAGTCTCTATTCCAGAATAAAAAAGGACACTTTATTAGTTATTAAAAAAGAACTAAATCAGCGGTAAAGATTATTACTTCTGAAAATATATTTAATAAAAATAATAATACATAGATATGAAAGGGCATTTAGACCTGGAAGTTATAGGAGTGTATGTACCATAACATTTTCTGAAGCTAAAGAAAAAATATTTGGTACTACTCTGTTATCCCGTCGACCAAAATATTATCGCCAAATTACAAGATTAAATGCCAATAATGGATGATCGTGTATGTTAATTCAATGACATTACATACGATACACGTGTTTAAAATGTCATTAAGTGATTTTTATTTCGAATTTTTATTTGTATTTTTATTACTATTCTACTAATTATTTGTTATTTTTATTATTTAAAATAAAAATTACGTCAATATGTATAATTTGGCTATTAGTTTGGCAAAATCGGCCGACGGGATAACAGAGTAGTACCAAATATTTTTTTCACAATGTATTTTAATCATCTTTCAAAATGTAATGTACATTCCATGCGCGTAGCCAGGGGGGTGCCCTAGGTGCCCGGGCACCCCCCACGCACACGCAGACACAAGAAGGATTTTAAATAATCAGCATTCATAAAAAAAAGAAAAATTGAAAACAATGTAAGGAAAAAGAATTAACTATTTTAATTTTTCATATATCCTGTCATATCCTGTTCATTTATCTTTTTCATGTATCACTTCTGTGGAACACAACAACAATTTCTCAAGTATCATGATGCAATAACTGATAATTAATATGTTCACATTACATTTGTACTCATTTATCAATATTTTATAAAGTAGATTAATTTTGGTTTCCAAATGTTTGGTAAGCAGGCGCCAGACACTACTGGTGCGGCACCGTTAATCCAATGTTTGCAAGGCGGTATTATCCTGTTCGCACTGAGAAAGTTAAGTCACTTAACTTGAAGTTTTTTGAAGCGGTTGTACCCGGAATCAAGATTCTTGCTTACATTATTTGTTCACACTGACTATACACTCCCCCCCCCCCCCCCCCCCCCGCTGAGGGTATTTGAGAGAAATAAAAAAATTTCCAATTTAGATATAAAAGCCATGCTTTTTATTACGTGTATAACACATTTGAGAAAAGTTAAAAATCTTTCAAGGAAAAGAAAATATTGTAAATAATTTTTACTGACAACTTTTACAATTTTCTCAATAAAAGTTCATGAATATACTATATATATAACTAAAAATGATTGTATGAAATCTAAATAACTCCATGCTCCATGTTTTATAGAAATTGTCATTTTATTCTAGAGTGTAAAAATTATTTTGTTTCATGGAGGGCAAGTAAATATTCGAGATTTTTCTGTTATTAGTCATATTTTAGATTATGGACACGACAAAGAGAGGAAGGGCTATTGCTCCCTTAAATTTTGAAACGTACCTTTTCTTAGGAGGGGGGGAAGGGGAGTAAAATTTATTCTTTTCAAGTTGTTTAAATTGACTAAATACTAAAAGAATGAGGTACTGGAGTTTTTTCGTCCGATGAACAGAGCCCCAAAAACTATCGTGTAAGTCAATTTTTATTAGTTATGCTTATTTTCTTACATTGGTGTTCTTGTTTTTAAAATTTTCTTCATGTTCTCCTTTGTTCAATATGATCCGAATTTAATTGTTCATAACTTTTTTACAAAAGGTTGTTTTTGTTCAAAATATTAGATATATAACAAAAAATCGCATAACATTTTGAGTAAAAACAATTTTTAGTTAAACAAGTCGGAAATTGCATGCATGGCATGCATTCCTAGCAAATAAGGTGTGTTCATACTATAACGAAGTTTTAAATATATATAGGTCTTAGTATGCAGTATTTCGGATACTGAATAGTAGCCGGAATCTTATATGCATCCCTGTAAATACTATCTGCTTTCTATTATATAGGAAGTAAATTGTAGTGAACCTCAGCAACATATATTGATTTCGTAAAGTGAGAGATAGTTTAATATAATTAAATCGCGTCCCAAACAATGTTCCCACCAATACCATTATTGATTATTCAATGGAATAATATTTTTGTCTGTTACTGTAAATTAATAACAAATATTCTTTGTACCTCTCATTATACAGAATGTATATTTTAGTATAAACGTTATAGATGCATCTCAATTTTATTATGTTTGAAAGTGTGTGACAACATTAAAATGCACTTGAAACTATTTTTTCCCATTGACCGTAATGAAACGGAATACTTTTGATTGTCCCTGTATTTAAACTATACATTCGATCTCCATAAAATTTTAAAGGACTTGATAAAATCATGCAACAATTTTTTATTTTAAATTTCAAACAATTCAGTTGGGTAGATTTCGCTCGGTTATATGCAGACAGACGGATGGACTGAACGACGGCTATAGGTGCTACGTGTTTGCATAATTATGAACACACTTAAAAAAGCTATAAGCAGTTCAATATCCTTTCGGGTCATATGGAAACAGTTACAATTCTTCATTTTATAAAAGTTGGTACAGATATAAACTTTTTTTATGAAAAAGGAAATTTTTACATTCTTTGTTTGTTACATTTATCTATTGCTTTGCATGTTAATATGTTTAAAATTTTTGTTTACGAAATTTCTTAGACTATATGTTCATATTCTGAATCAAACAAATGTTGCGGACCACAGGCAATGTTTCCAAAACTTTGGCTTGCCATTATATGAAATTCGTCCTACTGGCACTGTTGGAATTTATTTTGTAGAAATGCATTTAAACAAAAAATTCTGTTAAAAGTTTCATGAAAATGCATAATACACTTTGAAATGAAACAGTATATATTTTTGTTAAAATTGTGAAAAATAATTTATGAAGCCACATCTGGTAAAATATATTGACAGAAGAGAAAAAAAAAACACTTAATATACATTAAGATTTATTGATTTATTTTTGTTAAGATTTAAAAATACATTAGTTTTAATATAATTATTGAATGACCACATTATAAAAATAATTCAAAATATCAGAGCTATGTTATTTTTTTTTCATTGCGCAATTCACTTGTATTGTGTATGCATATCTAGTTTAATAAATTATATAAAGACTAGCGCACCCGACAGACGTTGTCCTGTCACCGACAGGCGTTGTCCTTCTTGGCACCGACTCCAGAAAATCAAATAAATGTACGTAAATATGGTAATATGCAGAATAAACACAACGCTCTTAATTTAATTTCTTATTACAATTATGTAAAGAAATTATTTTTTACTCTTCATTAGTTTTTGAAGTCGGTTCAATTTTTGATAGAAAAGTTTCTCTTTTTAGTTAAAAGTTAACGATTGTCTCAAGTCGGTTAATCAAAATTATAATACAGGAAATATTATTAAAGTAAATAATTAAGGTAAAGCATACATGTTTGTCAGCAGTGGGGTTCGAATACGCGATCTCTTTCTTCAAGAAGCTGAGCTTAAATCTGTCACCTTAGACCGCTCCAACATTCCTTCCGTACTCCATTCATCGAACTTATTCAACACTTTTAATTAGCAAAAAATCACTAACTATTAGTTTTTGCCTAATTACAAAAAAAGTACTAAATCAAATTCGATGAAATGTGAATCTAAACCATTCTCAAATCCACTGGAACGCACACACAAAATTTCATTAAAATCGGTCCAGTCGATTAGGAGGAGTTCAGTGACATACACACGCACAGAAGATTTTTATATATAAAGATAAGCATTGAAAATTTGAGGTTTTTGCGCCGAAGACATCGCCAAATTAGGAAAATGGGAATTATCTCAGCAACTACTGGATTTAAACGAATTTGCATAGTACCATTCGATTCAGAATGAGAGAATGCACTAAAATATGTTATCAGTTGAAAAATAACTATAAAAGCCGATTTTTAAGGAAATTTTTAAAAGTTCGTTCTTTTTTCTATTCATCTTTGGGGTGGAATTTTCGAAAATCCTTTCTTAGCGACAATCGATGCCTATAAGAAGTATTTTTACCGAAATTTTCAAGATTTTTGGTTCGGTAGATATTTTTGTGCTGTGATTAATACAAAATCCTGACTTTCTTTTATATATATAGCACTTTTAATTAGCGAAAAATCACTTATTAGTTTTTCCCTAATTACTGAAAAAGTACTGAACCAATTTCGATGAAATGGGAATCTAAACCATTCTCGAATCCACTGGAACACACACACAAAATTTCATTAAAATCGTTTAGGAGGAGTTCAGTTACATACACACGCACAGATTTTTATACATAAAGATAAGCATTAAAAATTTCAGGTTTTTGTGCCGAAGACATCGCCAAATTAGGAAAATGTGAATTATCTCAGGAACTACTGGACTTAAACAAATTTGCTTATTACCGTTCAATTCAGCATGAAAAAATACACTAAAATATGTTATTAGATGAAAAATAACTACAACAGCCGATTTTTAAGGAATTTTTTAAAAGTTCGTTCTTTTTTCTACTCATCGTACGGGTGGAATTTTCGAAAATCCATTTTTAGCGGCACTCGATGTTATAAGAAGTATTTTTACCCCAATTTTCAAGATTTTTGGTTCAATAGATATTTTTGTGCTGTGATTAATATGGAATCCTGACTTTCTTTAATATATATAGCACTTTTAATTAGCAAAAAATCACTAACTATTAGTTTTTGCCTAATTACTAAAAAAGTACTGAATCAATTTCGACGAAATGTGAATCTAAACCATTCTCGAATCTACTGGAACACACACACAAAATTTCATCAAAATCGGTCCAGTCGTTTAGGAGAAGTTCAATTACATACACATGCACAGAAGATTTTTATATATAAAGATATATATTTTTTTTTTTTTCAATTAATATATTTATTATAAAATTAATGAAACATTAGGATTTATATGTATTCAGTGTTTTGATTCTGAATCATGACGTACAGGGGCATGCGAAGAGAAAACTGCGCCCGGGGCAATGTTTCAATTTGGTGCCCCCCTCCCCCCAACTTGACGCTAAATCCCCCCAAAATGACATTGGTAGTATAAATTTGGTGCCCCCTAAATTTCTGTGATAAATAGATTGCAGTAAAGATATTATTGCACCAGCAGTAATATCTTTATTGCGACACTGAGATCCGAGTTTATAATGGGGCTTTATCATAAAATTTGACTACCGTATTTTCAGGTGTACAGCCCGCACCCCTAAATCAAGCAGTGCAGTAAAAAAAGTTCGTGTATAACCCGCAGAGATGCATCGGTGTATAGTCCGTGGGCTATACACCATTTAAGATCGTATATTTCGATCAGGGTTCGAAATTAGAAGCCATTACTCATAATTTTTAACATAAATTTACCAAATTTTTTCGTGATGCATAATACCTACAGTAATTCGGCAAAAAAATTAAGATTATCAGTACCATAATTTTTGGAAGAAACGCCGTGACGTTTACGTGTCTTAAGATAAAATTTCAAGCGATGTGGCGTTTACGCACATTTTTTTTTTCAAAGAAGTGTGATATTTAAAAAAAAATTCCAAAAATTAAAAAAAAAAAAAAAATTGGTGATAAATTCAAAATTTCGGACATAAAATGTATACGTATCTTAGGTCATTGGTTCCCAAAAAGATCGAATCCTCGGAATTGGTCCGAAATGCACCAACTCCGAAAAGGAACGATTTCTCGTACTCTATCTGAAATTAAACGAATCCGGAAAAGTTCGATTCCTTGAACTCATTTCGAAAAAGACCGACTACTCTGAATCGTTCCGAAATGACATAAATCACGCACTTTTTTTGTTCTTTGCAACAGGGTAGGGTACCAACTCCGAAAAGATACGATTCCAACGGACTCTATCTGAAATGAAACGACTTCGGAAAAGTTTGATTCCTTGAACTCATTCCGAAATGAAAATACTCTGTAAAGGAACGATTTCTCGGAATCGTTTCGAAAAAGACCTACTGCTCTGAATCGTTCCGAAATGGCATAAATCACTCATTTTTTTTCTTCTTTGAAACAGGGTAGGGTACCAACTCCGAAAAGAAACGATTCCTCAGACTCTATCTGAAATGAAACGACTTCCGAAAAGTTCGATTCCTTGAACTCGTTCTGAAATGAAACAACTCTGTAAAGGAACGATTCCTTGGAATCGTTTCAGAAAGAACGACTGCTCTGAATCGTTTAGAAATGACATAAATCACGCACTTTTTTTTTTGTTCTTTGCAACTGGGTAGGGTAGATTAATTTTTTTTGAAAAATAAACTAAATCTTAAATGATTTTAAATTCAGAATCATCGAGGTTGGAAGGGTTCCGGATTTTGGATTTTGTACTCTACAAACACAATGGGGTGCTGCAGCACCGATTCACTAGCAAATTATTTTCTGATATTTAATTTATAGATTTTTTTTTTTTTTTTTTTTTAGGATCTCGTGTATAAGTCGACCCTCACTTTGAAGTTCTTTTTTTTGTCTAAAATTTCACGACTTATACGAGAGTATATACGGTAGCTATTATAGATCTATCGGTGCAATACTTGGCGAAAGTTGCGACAGTTCTTCCAAACCCAGAAATAACTGTATTTAAGCAGTAAAAAAAAAGCCTTTACAAACATGGGAGAACTCTCTAAATTTCGCGGCATAGCGAAAAAAATTTACAAATTTTGATGTTTTTTTCAAATTTTTTGAGGTTTAAAAGTTGTAGAAAAAATATCACGATTTCCGATTTAAAAAAATATATATATTTGTATAAGCCGCAGCGGCTTTTTGGAAGTTTTTTTTTTCTTGTATAAGCCGCGGACTATACACCCGAAAATACGGTAAATACTTTAACTTTTTTATTAATTGTGACATTTATTATTACGTTCATAATTATGTTGCTGGTTTATGCATACACGTGCATACACACACATGTATGTGTATTTCGCCGGATGATGAATCGCAGATATTATCTGAGATTTATCATCAGACTAAATTTCATCTACAAGATTTTGAATAATAAAATATTTTAGATCTCATACAGCCTTCTTCTGCACCTACAGAAGTTTCTAGCATGATAAAAACTTTTTTTTTACTAGACGTTAGGGTGCCTAAAAGTTTCACACTTGTGTCCACACACAGTCTCTGTCTTATATCACTGCTGTAAGGAAATTTATATATCTTTTTTTACCATGAGATTTAATTTTTGAACCTCTTCTAATACCCCTCACAAAAACAAAATTGTGTTTTGGCCCTTTTTTTTTAAATATCACACAACTATATCTTCTAAGATAAAAACTTGTTTAAAACGGAAATTAAAGCAGTCTCACGAGGTTCCGTTTTAACAGGTTTTATTATATAAGATATTGTTTCTACCCAACAGGTCCGGGTTGAAAAATCTGGGCACCCCCCTGTTCAAAAGGCTGGCTACGCCTATGCATTCTATTAAGTTTTGAAAATCTTTCTCTTTGTATCCAAACTAAGTAAAATGCATGCAAATAGATAGTTTGGCACAAAGAAACCATTTACATAAATCTTACTGACAATTTTGGGTACTACTGGTTATCCCATTGACCGATAAACCATCGCCACTCTATAAGATTATGCCAATAATGGATGATCGTGAATGTCGCATTCAAGAACAATAAATACAATGCACGTGTTTAAAACGCCATTAAGCAATTTTTATTTTGACTTGTCATTTATATTTTTATTAATATTCTACTAATGATTTGTTTTTTCATTATTTAAAATGAAAATTATGTCAGTACGTATAATTTGGCTATGAGTTTGGTGATTTGTATAATTTGGCAAAATTGGCTGATGTTATAACCAAGTAGTACCCAATTTTGAAAAGCATGACACAAAAGAATGGTACATGCAATTCAAAAGCATGACACAAAATCAATTTACTGAAATTGATACATTTCAATACATAGTATAGATTCAAAGAAAATGGTATAGTTAACACTGAATTCGAAAATTAAAAGTATATTGTTTAGATGTAAAAATATCAGGGTTCGTGATTTTTTTGATTTTTTTAATACAAATCAAAACAATCGGATTTTTTTGATTTAAATCAGATTTTTTTTTTAAATACCACACAATATTATTATTTCATGACTTTTTGTTTAATTTAAATAACAAATTTTACACACATAGACATGCATGTTATAAGTATTATCTATTATTAATATTACACAATTTACATAAATGATTTATATTATTTCGAGGTAAAATTTTAGGCTATGAAAAAAAAAAAATCTTGATTACACAAAATGCATGAAAAACTACAAATCAGATGTCAAGAATTAATTCAAGCTTCAGTACTTTAATTATAATAAAAATATCTGCAACACATAAAAAATTTAAATAAAATTGGAAGCAAACTAAGTTTTTAACTTTTGTTTTTTTTAAGTGCTGGCTGAGAAAAATGAGTTTAATTGCTGCCATCAAAATACTTAAGGCAAGAGGATACAAATTGAGATGCCATCAGTAATTGACTGACTTCTCGGTAGTGTTGGTATTTACTAGGGATGCACCGAATATTCGGTATCTATTCGGTATTTGGCCTATTTGGCCATGTTACCGAATATTCGTTAGGCCGAATATTAAACTATTCGGTTGAGCCGAATATTCGGCTTGGCCGAATATGAAACTATTCGGCCTGCCGAATATCAAAGTATTCGGCCGAATCCAATACTTAATAAAAACTTTTCACTATTTCTACTTTTAACTGTCAATTTTTTAATTTATATTTAAAATAATTAGAAACAAAATCATTTTAAAATAAAATAGAATGTTTTTACATTATTTATTTGCTGTTTGTAAAGTATAACTTAAGAAAATTAACCATGAGAAGAATTAAAATGGTGATTTATTAGGATTCTCTTTTGGAATAAATTATATGCTGATACAAGTTTCTAAATTTTGTTTAGTAAATAATCTGTTTCTTGCTTTTCCCCCAAATAAAAGTCCTTTAAAAGAAAAAAAAAATGAGATTAGTAATAGCTATCAAGGCAGACAATTTTTGTTCATGAAAACATAATAAATTTATTGAGTCATAAGTACATTGTATTTCATCTCACTCTAGATCAAAACTTGTGTGTTCGTTTATTACATTAACAATAAATAAGATAACATTTTCAACTCACATGCTTTGATTTCTGTAAAATATGATATGATGGGAAGGGTGGAAAATACCACCATTCATAAGAAAAGAACTATGAGCCAAACATATCTTTATTCAGAATTAAGTTGAAAGTATTTGTACTTTATATTGAAAAAAATCTGCCTAGAGTTATTTAAAAAGGACAATTATCAGACTGTAAAATTTTTCTTCGGCCATTTTTTCATTATTTGATTTTTAAATGTTTGTTTTGATTCGTAGAAAATTTTATTAATGAAACTTTCATAATTGCGCTTCTTAAATAACTCAAGGCAGATTTTTTTCAATACTATGCTCTTATAAAAAGCTCTTGTTTATTAAAATGTAAGTTTCTTTTATTAAATATTATGTAAAACTTTTTTTAAAAGTAACATTTTAATACCATTAAATTTTGAAATATAAAAAGTACAGTAGAACCCCACAAATTCGGACCCCGTTAATCCTGATCGATTTGGTCGATTTTTTTTTCAAGTTTGAGAAGTGATCGGCAAATTTCCATAACATGAATTTATTTCAGCATCATATTCTGAATAAATAAGTATTTTCTGAAATCTTTTCGGAAGAATATTTCAAGCTTTCTTATTTAAACTCTTTAATATTATCTATGAAAGGAACAATTATACTTCATTTAAGCTTTGCCAATTCCAGTTTTCTATTTAATCCATTTGGAAATGTCATAAAAGCTCACTGCTTTATAAAGATTTACTCAGGGCATTTCAAGAAAGCAAAGTAAAATAGTCCTTATAGACACACTGACTGATAAGGATCGCAATCCGATCTTTGTCAGCCAGTCCTTAGGTCCTCTTTGAAACAGTCCTCTTGCGACAATTTCTTTGCCAAAACCTTCTACAGATCACTTGTGAAAAATCAAAATAAACAAGAATGCTCAAGAAATTGCGTGACCGACCATGCGGCCCACAAAACTGGCAGAAATTTTATAATTACAAAGTAAACATTTTTACTGTCTGTAAATATTGAATATGTTCAGTATAAAGGTGATTTTATTTGAGTATGTTTTATTTTATTTCATTTGTTCACATTCTTCGGATAATCTGGATTTTCCACAATACGGATCGGACCTGGTCCCAATTAATCCGAATTATTGGGGTTCTACTGTATCTGGAAAGCCGAATATTCGGTATTCGGCCGAATAGTTAACTATTCGGCTGGCCGAATATTCGGCCCAACAATTACTATTCGGCTAGCCGAATATTCGGTTCACATGTCTGCCGAATATTCGGTATTCGGCCAAAATCACTATTCGGTGCATCCCTAGTATTTACACAGAAAAATTTTGAATGGCAGTTTTATTTTATTTGTGGAATGTCTATCATCTTATAAAACAATAACTATTTAAACTTACTAATGAGAACTTGGAATCCCTAAATAAAAATTCAGCCAGAGAAGGAATGCTGCAGTGTTAATGCAACTGCATGTGGCTATTTTATTGGGGGATCACAAATCAGTAAATTTAAGAAGTAATTAATCATAAGTTAATCAGTAAGTTCAGTGTTTTATAAGATGATAAATATTACACAAATAAAATAAAAGTAAATTGCTATTCAAAATTTTCCAGTATGAATTCCAACACTAGTGAGAAGTCAGTCAATTAGCGAATACATCACAATTTGAATCCTCTGGCCTTGAGCATTTCGATGGCAGTGGTTTAACAGTTTTATCTGTTGATTTTTAATTTATCAAAGTACCAAACCAAAGGCAGAAAACATGTGTTGTACTGAAGCAGATAAATCTATTGCAGTAAAAAGCTAGTTGATCATTAATTCTTTAAGTTTTTAGTATCAGCCTTTTCGATAACTGTAACAAAAATAACTTCCACTATTCTAAAGGGCTAAAATCAATTATATTAAATTAAAATAAATAAATAAATGAATGATTCAGATTTTGCTCAAATCTTAATATAACATGCCTCACCAAAGTACAGCACATAAAGTCATACAATTTTATTTTACCTTGACTTGCAGAAGTTTTTCTAAATACCAATGAGTAAATATTCAAATATTTAATATATTTCTGCTTAGATTTCTGTACTGTTGCAAGATTATTTTATAATTTGATTCAAATGAAATTTGAAAGCATTTTTTTTTTCTAAACTTTACATTTATTTTACTTTTTTACAAAGCTTAAGCTTTATCTTTCTGAAAGTTGTTTAATTATATATATTATATAAAACTAAATTATGTTAAAGCACATTATGTTTGTTTACATCTTAAATTTATTTAAAAATAACTTAAAAGAAAAACTGATTTAAATCAATGATTTTTTTAAAAAAAACAATTGATTTAAATCAAGCTGATTTAAATCAACGAAGCCTGAAAAATATGTTTCGACCATATCAAAAATAATTTAGATTGAATTTTAAAACAAATCTTTTAAAGCCACATCAAAACACCACTTAAATTTTATACCATACCTTTTAAAACTTATATTTTGAATTTATGAAAGATATAGATGAAAAGGCAACAACAAATAAAGTTTTATACTACATCTTTTCATGTTGAACATAACGTTTGTACATGCAGTTATAAATAGAACAAAAATAAAATGATGAAATAAATAATACAAATATATATATATATTAAGAAATAGCATAGCATCACTCCAAATTTGATATCATTATTTTTAAAATCCATATTTAAAATTCTTAGACCCTTAAAATAAAGTGCTGCATCACAAACATTAAACTCATAAAGGGGTTCTGTATTGTTTAAACTTAAGAGCAATTAATAACAAACTTAAGAGGTAAAATTTTACAATACTTAATTTGTAAATTTCATACCTTCATTCTCTGCATAATTTTGGATAACCTATTTTGAGATATCTAGGGATATAATATAAAGTTTCCAAAATAATCCTAAAAAAACAAGAAACAAAAATCATAGATCAAGCATAGTTTCTGAAACATTTTCAGAATACTATAATAAAATTTCACCATTTAATAAGATGAAAGAACATAGCTTAAGTAAAAAAATAAAATAAAAATAAAGATATTATAATATATTGGAAAATCTAATTTCAGTAGTTGCCATCCTTAGTCTACTTTTGAGCAATCCTGTACCTGATCAAAAGATTTATATATGTAATAAACAATTCAGTTTAGTTAGAAAAACACTTGAAGAGTAAACATCAGCAGTTTCTGCCAACAAAAAAATACTTTTTTTTTGGGAGGGGGGGGGGCAGAATACAATGTTATTTAGGATAGATGTGCCGGGCACCCTTTAATGTTTTTTGTTTGTTTGGTTGATTTTTTCGTTTATTAAAAAACAATAGAAATTTAGCTTTATTATTTTTTCCATAACTCCCCTTTACATTATAATCTTGCATTAACTCTTAATCAAACCAATCATAAAGCAGAAAATTATGTTTCAAAAATTCGCTGTTTTTGAGTGAAAATCTTAATAAACATGCTTAGAACTTCATTTAATAAATTTATATATTCTGTATTTTCTTGAAAATTTGTAGTTTTTTGTTTTGGTTGTAATAGAAGACTTTGAATTTTATATACTAATAACCATTTATAAAATTTCACTTATTTTAAAGATTTCAAGAGGGGTGTCCATTACTCAGATGCTTAATTAGTCATTTTTAGGTGTGTTCGTAATGGGGAAATTGCACGTTTTTCAATTTAACTTGCATTTTATAGAGTACAAACGTACGAGCATTTTGATACCATTTTTACGTTTTTTTGAAACTCGGAAAATACATTAAATTAACTTTAAAAATGCAGTTTTTGTTTCGGCGGGAAAAAGCCGCGTCACGTGACGAAAGCGGTTTTGACGTCCCTACACATGTAAACAAACCTACGCCGTATTTCCCCCCTGTACTTTTCTATGGGGGATAGCTTGGGTCACGCTGAATGATTTCTTTCTTTTCCTAAAAATGGTTTGTAGAACAAATTAAAAGCATTGAAAACTGCTGTAATAAATAAATAATATTGTGAATTCGAGTGAGATTCCCCCCCCCCCTCCCTCGTTCTTTTAAGGATTTTCCTTTTAAAATATCGGTACAAGTTTATACTACAATTGTATTTTATAGAATAACATATTTTTCTTTTTCATATTAATGTTTCACAATAATTAATTTCAATTATTGGTTCAAATAGTATTTCTTTCATTATCGAGTAGGTCTGGACAACTTATGAAAAAGTTTTCGTATTTATATTTTATATTTGAAATGAGAATTAGTCCTGCTTTCGTTAAATGTAAGAAATTTTTTCAGGTAGCTTTGAGGTAGCCTTACAAAATCTTTATATAATTATGCACACACACAAAAAAAATAATAATAATAGTTTTTTGAAAATGTTTCATGTGTGCAAAAAATAATTAATAATTATTTTAAGTACTGTCGGTTTTATGAACTCCATCAGACTTTGGGATTGAAAATGTTATGCTGTATAAACTTGCAGATTACAACACAGTATTTGGTTTATGAATTCTATTCTGTAGTTTTCTATAGTACAATGAATTTTCAAAATGAAAATACTATTTTCCTTAGTAGGATTTTCAAAAAATATTCATTATTATTATTATTTAACAGAAGTTAGAGCATTGAGAAAAAAAAAAAAAAAAAAAAAAAAAAAAAAAAAAGACTTACGTGTTTAGAGTCTGAGAAATGTTAAGCAGGGCATTCTGAGAAACTACATTTCAAACAAATAAAAAGTACTACATAGATTCAAAAGTTATTCGTAAGCAAGTAATGTTAAAATGGTAATTAAACTATTTGTACACTTTTTTATTTAACTTAACTTGGTTTTTGCATGTAAGGATAGGATTGTGCATTTATTTTTCACCCACTTTCAGATAAATTAAGAAATATAAAAAATATGCACTAAGATATGCTTCCAGAGACAATACATCGAATTCTCTTTGTCGTTACAAGTTGCAACAACATTGTATTTATTATGCTCTAAATTACGGTCGCCCCCCCCCCCCCCCCAAAAAAAAAAAAAAAAGAGCCAAATGGCTGTGCAGCTGCAAATAGTTTATAGAGTATAAAGTAGAAAATATAAGTAAAAAATGAAGAGTCCCTTTTTAGGTGCGTTCGTAATTATGTAAATATGTAGCACCTATTGTTGTCGTTCAGTCCGTCCACATATAACAACGCAAAAACTACCCAACCGAATCGTTTGAAATTTAAAATACATAATTATGACATAATTTTGTCGAGTCATTTCAAATTTTATGAAAATCGGATGCATAGATCAATTACAGGGACAATCAAAAGGATTCCGTTACATGACGGTCAATGGGGAAAAAAGTTTCAAATGCATTTTAATCATTTGAAATTTAAAACGTATATTTATTACATAATTTTGTCGAGTCATTTCAAATGTTATGAAAATCGGATGGATAGATCAATTACAGGGACAATCAAAAAGATTCCGTTACATGACGGTCAATGGGGAAAAAAGTTTCAAATGCATTTTAATCGTTTGAAATTTAAAACGTATATTTATTACATAATTTTGTCGAGTCATTTCAAATTTTTTGAAAATCGGATGGATAGATCAATTACAGGGACAATCAAAAAGATTCCGTTACATGACGGTCAATGGGGAAAAATGTTTCAAATGCATTTTAATCGTTTGAAATTTAAAACGTATATTTATTACATAATTTTGTCGAGTCATTTCAAATTTTATGAAAATCAGATGGATAAATCAATTACAGGGACAATCAAAAGTATTCCGTTACATTACGATCAATGGGGGAAAAAGTTCCAAATACATTTTAATGGTGTTACACTCATTTGAACATAACAGAATCGACATGAATCTATGAAATATGTACTAAAAATACATTTTGTACAATCTGTGATGCAAAGAGTCCGGGCCTGGAGCAAAGTAAAGAAACAACACACTTTATTGGTGTAGGGATGAGATGGGTGGGGGGGGGGGGAAGAGACAATCCAGTTACCAATCAGATGGGGTGGCTCATTTCTTTCGTTAGGGAGGGAAAGGGATCTTTATCTTTCTTAACGTTTTCAAATGCTGTTTACCACGCGGTGGTCGCATTTATAACCTTTTTGTGCCAAAATGACAAGTAAAAAACGCAAAAACTTTTCTGTTGCTGAGAAAGCCAAAATTGTTAAACAATTTGATGAATTCCACGGAACCAAAGTAGCGTTTGCTCAGTTGCAAGGAATTCCCGTAACAACCCTGCAATCCATACTACAGAAAAAAGAATGCATTGAAAAAAAACATCGAGAAAGTCGAGAAAAAAATGCTAAGAAACGGAGAACATTGAAAAAATCGCCGTACGATGAGCTGGAAGGTATCTTATTAAAGTGGTTTAAAGAAGCTCGTGCCGCGAATGTACCTTTAAATGGCACGATACTAACAAGGAAGGTCTCCATACGGGCATACTCAGAAAAATCTGAAAAAATTACAGAATGTTCTTCTCATATAGTTATATATGTTTATAAAAAAAATTTCGGTGGAACCTCCTTACAACGTCCGTAAAAAAATAATAAAAATTTCGTTTATTTGGCGATTTATCTCCGGTTGGCGAAATAACGAAATTTTGAAAAATACGCTTTTACGCTTCGAATACTTAAAAAAAAAAACTTTCTATGTTCAATTTATTTAAATAAGTTTAGTTTAAGTAATTTTAGTTTTGCATTTTTACTTTACTTTAAGTGTAATTTTGTCATATACGTTTATATGTACTTATAACAAAATAAAATTAATGTATTTTATCATTTAAAACACAATTTAAATTGATTAAAATTGTTCCAAATTGAAAAATACACTGTTAAAAATCTGCTGCATTTTGTTGCAACGCACTCCCTTGCTTGTATAGAAAATGGTTACTTCGCCGTGAAATGGAGCTTTCTCATTGGTTGGAATAGAGATATTATATACAAGCGGTGGAGTAATAGAGCAGATTTTTAACGGTGTTGCACAAGCTACAACACCGCTAAAAATCTGTACCATTTTCTGCAGCGTCACTCCACCACTTTTATAGAAAACGGTCAATTCACCGTGCTATGGAGCATTCTCATTGGTCAGAAGAGAGATATTCTATAAAAGTAGTGGAGTGACGTTGCAGTAAATGCTGCAGATTTTTAACAGTGAAGTCAATTAAAATCAATTTTCAGATTCGTTAAAATCGTCTGCTTTTGGCGAGGAAATGCACTGCTCGCCAAATCCCGCGTCGCTTTCACGCCAATTATTCCAAACTATTTTATTTTTTTACATATCTAATAATGTAATTCCGCCACTAATTTTCACTGATCCTTTATTACTTACATGAGTAGTTTAATTCGTATTTTTTTCAAAAAATTCTGAGTATGCCCCCAATGGAGACCTTCCTTGTAAGAGAAAAAGCTCTAGAAATCGCCGATAGGCTTGGTGGTTTGAAAGATTTCACAGCTTCAAATGGCTGGATTGACCGAATGAAGAAAAGACATAATCTTGTGTATAGATCGCTTTCGGGAGAATCATCAAGTGTAAAAGAAGCTACAATAGAAGATTGGAAGAAAAATCTACCAAATTTGACCAAAGGATACAAGCCAAAGGACATATTCAATGCGGATGACACCGGACTTTTCTTTAACCTCCTACCGGATAAAAGTTATGTTGCAAAAGGAGACTCCTGCCATGGAGGGAAGATGTCTAAATTGCGTCTTACGGTTTTACTTTGCTGCAATTTTGATGGAAGTGAGAAGCTGACGCCTCTTGTTGTCAGAAAGTCGCGCAACCCACGATGCTTCAAAAACGTGAGAAGTTATCCGACAAAGTACGAAGCAAACAAAAATGCGTGGATGACCAAACCGATTTTCGAAGACTTTTTGCACAAACTAAACAAAAAAATGGAGTTGCAGAATCATAAAATTATTTTATTTTTTGATCAATGCAGTGCACATCCGGTTTTGCAGCTGTCTAATTTGCATGCCGAATTTTTTTCGTCAAATTGCACAAGCAAATTGCAGCCTTGTGATCTCGGCATTATTCGATCTTTCAAGGTTTTTTATAGAAAGCAACTTGTCCGGAAAGCTGTAGCTGAAACAGAAAATGGAAACCTAAATGACGCCTGCAAGTTAAAGTTAAGTGTTCTAGAGGCTATGCATTTTATTTCTGCGTCGTGGAGAAACGTTACACAACACTGCATTTCCCATCGTTTTGAAGAAAGCGGATTCGTAGCATCTAATGAACCGAGAACAGATGAGGAATCAGTTGCGGTAGACTCGGACAATGACAACGAAACAGTTATCTATGATTTCAATGATTACATTCCGGAAAATTTAGCAACATGTGAAGCTGAAAGAGCTACTGCTCCATCCGTACCCAACGTTATGGACTTTTCGTCCACCGATGAAGATGAAGAACAAGAAACAGAAGCACAGCCCGTCCCTTCTTTTAATATTGCATTGAAGAGCTTACAAACAGTGAAAAACTATTTTCTTTCTCATAAAGACCAGGAAAAAAACTTGCAAAGTATTTCAATCCTGGAAGCAGGGTTGGAAAAAAATCATGATTTTTTTAAAAAAATCAAAAAAATCAGATTTATTTGATTTAAATCAGATTTTTTTGATTTAAATCGGATTTATTTGATTTTTTTAGAATCCTATATTTAATTACTGTGTTTTTATGTTTTTACAATACATGAAGCAGTTTTTTATAATAAATAACTAAAAAAGAATAAATAATATTTATAATTTATAAAAATAATATAAGAAATAATTATATAGTTAAGAAAATATTATATTCAAACTGATTGGTACTAAAAATTAAACATCTAGGCTTTAATCTAAAGCTATTCTATTATTTTGTAATTGAATTGTGCATACTAAATAACAAATAAGAAATAAATTTAAATATGTTGTAAATGAATAGAAACTGGCAAAATTTAAAAAACAAATTAAATACAGTAGACTCCCTCAAATCTACTGCCCTAATATCCACAACTCTCTAAAATCCATGCATAATTTACAGATGTAAACAATGAAGCTCTCAGGTCAGGTATAGGGACAAAATTTGACTTTTTTATTTTTATATCAATTTATGTATATTTTAATCTGTAACTTTCATTAATATTGCTAAATTCATGCTTTTTCATGAAGGAAGAATAAATTTATTTCTGAAAAAAATTCAAGGTATTTCTAATATCAGTGATGATCACAATCTTTTTGCAAATGCATTTATACATTCATCAAGCTTTTTTTTTTTATTGTTGAGTTTGGTTAAACCTGAAATAAAACTTCTATATTTTATGATATTGATCAGAATTAGTAGTGCATCTTTATGGGGCAAGTTCCACTGAATAATTTAGGAAAAAATGCATCTCATCTTTACAATAAATATTTAGTTATACATTATTGATTATTTACTTCATCTTTGTTGCTTTCAATATTTTAATCATTTTTAATTATCTAAATTTTTATTATTATAGTTTATTAACTTACATAATTGTTTTAATGTATTACTATATTATAAGCATTCATTAACTTCAGTTGCATTATTAATTACAATCAAATTACTGTTTAAAAATGTAAACAAACTCATGACCAGAAATCCACAAAATTCTAAAATCCATACAACCTCTGGTCCCAAGCTGTGCGGATTTGAGGAAGTCTACTGTATTCATTTAATGCAAGCTATTTATTAAGGGATAAAAATCACAATTAATTCTATATTTCTTAAGCAAATAGAAAAAAATCAGGGATTTAATTGTTTGAAAAAAACATTAATTTAGAAGCTTTGTCTACTCCTAATTTATTATGAAGGCTTGAATGAACTATTCCAAAAGAAGAAAATTGTCTTTTTACTCCAGTAGATGAAGCCACGGTTGTTGTTATTTGGTAAATAAATTCAATTTCAATTTCACTGATTCTCACTTTACCTCCCATTACATAAAAGGATTTCCGCCAATCATTATCTGTCATAATATCAGAAACTTTTTTCTCAAGCAATGATAATTTTTGGAATGGGCCGTTTTTTTGCTTGAAAATGTGCTAAAGTGGTGAGAAGATTTAGACAATCTTCGTTAATACGTTAATGAATGCCAATTCTTCATTATTTTTCCTTACATTAAGTTTCATTTCATTTTGATTTAAAAGAAAGAACCTTAATAAAACTCCAGCGAAATGACAGCCATTAATAGTTTGTTCATATGTTGCTTTAAATTTTGTAATTCTATCGTTATCTAATACATTTTCTAACTTTTTACCCAAAATTTTCCTTTAATATGTGCATTCATGTGAAATTGAAAAAAAAAAAAAAAAAAAAAAAAAAAAAAAAAAAAAGATTTAAATCAAATGATTTTTTTAAAAAAATCAGTTGATTTAAATCTAGATTTAAATCTTGATTTAAATCAGTTGATTTAAATCATGCCAACCCTGCCTGGAAGATGCTGCATTCACTTTGAACTCAATGACTAAAAAACAATCTACTATTACGGACTATTTTCAACCTAAATGCCAGGATTCGCAATTAAATGTGTTAGTAAAATCATCTTAAAAATGGTATGTATAATAATGTTCTTTTCGTAAAATATAGATTGTAATACATTTTGAAAGAGTCATCTTTACTACCTTTAGTTTTTTTCTACGATTTTTTGCTTTCTATGTATTTCCCGTATTTTACGTTTTTCCCGTATTTTACGTTTTTTTACTCAGTCCCTTGAGAAACGTAAAATCGGGGTTTCACTGTAACATCAAAACTTTTATAAATAACTCCTTTTAAGTTATCTTATGTGGTTAACAAAAATTTCAAAATATTATTTTTTTTATGTATTTAACTTTGCCTTGCATGTTTTATAATCTGGCAATCAAACCACTAAGGTAGCAGAAAATATTGTTAAGGGTAAAGTCAAAAATTGGGGTTCATATTCATAGGGCTTAATCCCTCCCCAAATCCTTCTTTAAATAAAGTAATTCAGTTACAAAAGTTCCTAAAAATTTATTTTCTGTCTTAAATACTTGATTATTCATCTCTGAAAGGAAAAACAACAACAACAAAAAAAAAGAGGTTATTACTTGATTATCCCATCGACCCATTTACGAATCGCCAAACTATTAGCCAAATTACACAAATTGACTTAATTTTTATTTTAAATAATTAAAGAACAAATAACTTAATAAAGCATTAATATAAATGTAATTAAAAAGTCAAATTAAAAATCTCTTGATGACATAACAAAAACATAGGTATATTGTGCTTAATGTCAAGTGAATATGAAATTCACAACCACCTATTATTGGCTTTTAATTAGTGGTGTACAGAGTAGTACTTTGGCCGAGTAGCCAAGTACCGAGTACTCGGCCACTGACCTTCTCAGCCGAGTAGTTGTGTAATAAGAAAATAAAACACTGATGTGCGCAAAATGTGAGCTTAGGTGTACATATATCTAAATATAGTGTACATATATATAATATACATATATAGTATAAATAAATTAACTCATTAAATTTACAATTTATTTAGGCACCAATTAAAGACAATTTTGGACAGTTCAAATCTAATAAAAAAGGAAAATTGATACTTAACAAGTACAATTATTATCCAATATAAAATTAAAACATTATTTAACCCTCCAATTTATTCCGACCATTGAAATCTGTCTATCAAAAATAAAAATGTTTATTGGTTACTGTAACAATTCACTGAATAATGCAAAGCATTTCATATTTATTTTGTAACTGTCTGTATCTTATTTTCTTTTGATTAAAAAAAAAATGTATTGGCTTTGCAGTTTCTTTTCATTTTTCATGCGTACAGATTAAATTATGTTATTTTAAATTTATTATTTTTTAAATATCTCAGTAAAAAACTAACCTTTTTCAATGAAAATTATAAAAGTGTGAATTAAGAATACTTTAAAAAGCAAGCTCTAGAATTGATGAGTGTAGATGATCTAGAACTTGAGAGTCCACCAAAGAAACAAAAAATACATCATGAGAATGCAAGTGTAGGCAAACCAAAAGAGAAAATGCCAGCAAAAGTTAATCTATTTTCTGGTAATGTTTTGAGGAAATTGCGAATGAGCAAAAAGATTGTGGCATTCGTACTAATTTAAAATCTCTGCATGAAGAATTGGTACAAAAAGATATACAGGCTTTCTTAACAGAAGACCTATGTAAAGCTGACACTCCATTTGCATGGTGGGGAAAAAAAAAAACTTTTCCGATTATGTGCAACTTTGCAAAAAACTCCTCTGTGCACCTTCAACAACTGTTTATTCTGAACGTATATTTTCAGAAGCAAGCCAAATTTATAGTAGTAAAAGAAATGCCCTGCCTACTGATAATGTAGAACGTTTGGTGCTTTTGCGCCATAATTTGAAATATTTTAAATTTAATTAATTTTTTATTGCATTTATTGTATTTTCAGTTTCTTTATTCAAAATACATAGTTTTTCTGTTTTCCTATACATCAAAAAAGTATTTTTATTTGTATAAATGTGAAATTTTATGAGTGCTTTTGTTCTTAACTTTTTCTATATTTTGCAGGCATATTGTTAAATACAGAGTAAATATTTTTATGAATTACTACATACATTATACATTTATATTTGAATAATTTTTTACAAATCAGTTATAAATTCATATGCTTAAAAAATGAAATTCTTACAATTACTCGGTATTGGCCGAGTACCGAGCAAATTGGCCGAATACCGAGTACTCGGTATGGCTCTACTTTTAATCTTATAGTTTGACAGTAGATTTTTGGTCAATGAGAAAATCAAATAGTACTAAAAAATGTATTGTTAATGAAAGTTATAGTGATCATGAAACTAGCAAATCTGCAAATCAGTAACCTCAAACATAAATTCTACAGTTTATTTTGAAATTATTTTATTTAGTATTGAAAATATCCAACTCATAGTATCATTCCTTTCAAAAAAGTTTCCCCCAGAGGGTTTCAGAGTAGAGTTCCGCCCCTTCTGCTCTTTATTTAAAAACTAGTGCCCTTCTTGCCACTCAATAAAAAAAATAGTGCCCTTCTTGCCGCTCAAAAAAAAAAAAAAAAAAAAAATGCCCTTCTTGCCCCTTATTTGAAAAATGCATCCCTGCTGCTTTTGCGTCCGTACTGAATGCGTGCCTGCTAGTTGTCTTCTCAAAGCTTGCATCGCGGTAGACAAGTCTTGATAGGTCAAAATCGCAATAGAAAAATTCCCAGTCAATGACACAATGCTTTCTGATCCAAAACAGAACATGCACCAATAAAATAAAATTGGCCAAAAGAGAGGAAAAATATAAGAAAATTTTTGTTTTTCTAACCAGGGGTGATTCTGTTCCAAAACTTTCAAAAATTCAAAGCATTCAGTTCTGAAAATTAAAACAAAAAATAGGTCATTAATCAGAAAATTCAGGCACAAAAAGTATCATGAATTTCAACAAATGGTTGCCAAAAATTTCTGCCATTTGCAGAGAAAAAAAAAAGCAGCACAAATGTCATATACACATTACATTTGCACGTGCTTTTCTCCCATGCCAATTTGACATTGCACATCTGTGCCAAGGAGAAGAACCGTTTAATAAATTTATAAAAATTGTTTGGAAAATAAAATGGAAAAAATTAAAGATTTCCGTGAAATATGCTGATTAAATAATGCAACTGCATGCATTCAATAATGGCAATATGTATTAATACTTCCGATTTATTCTGAAAATTATATTTACAGTTTTATTACTTTTTGTTTATTATTTATAAACGTTTATTTATCGTTTCCTTTTTTATTAAATTCATGTTTATCTACTGTTATTTTTTATTTTAATTCTTTCAATTATTTTTATTATACACTGCTCAAAACAATTAAAGGATATTGCAGTTTTAGGTGGATTTTGTATCTGGGAAACTTTTTAGCTGATTGATACATGGTTGACAGACATAGTAGGTTATATGAGAATAAATTACACATGTTTGGCAGAAAAAATGCATTTTATTGCGCATTTGTGTACAAAAGGAAAAAAACACAATTTGTGCATATGCAGGGTTGGGTTTCTGACATCAGAAACTAGTCTTTGACATGACAAGTGTCAAAAACTGGTTTAAACCATCAAAAACGTGTAATGCGCTTTAAACATTTTAAGAACAAGAGAGAAACATTGAGTAATTTTTTATTTAAAATTAATTATATTGTAATTTAATAATTATAAAAAAATTAAATTACTTTAATTGCTATAAAACTTTGTTTTTTAGAATGTTCAAACAGAAGAAAATGATTTTGTACAGTTAATAATCTGGATCAATTTTACCCCACAACATCCAATAGCACTTAACCAATTTAGCACATTTATTTACACCCAAATGGTTTATGAGTTTAGAGTGTATGAAGCCAAAGTTACACAATACTCTCTCAATTGGTGCTGAGCTAGCAGGGCTTGATAGTAGAAGCATTGCTAATTGAGCAAGTTTGGAGGCAGGCCAAATTTTCAGATTTATGACAATTTTTTTTCTTTTTTTTTTTCCAGAAATGATAATATACAATACAGTAAAGGTGAATTTTTAATATTACATCTAATATTGTGTATTTATGACAGATGTTTAATGTGAAATTTTACATATCAGTGTAGTATTTGAGGTTTCTGACGAGGTTTTTGACAAGAGATTTTAGCCATGACGGTTTAAACCGCGGTTTTAACCGGATAAAACCGCACACTGTCAAAAACTTGCCAACCCTGTGCATATGAGAAAAAAGAATAAGAAAAGGTGTTTTCTTCAAAGAAAATCACTTTCAGTAGGAGGTATGGTTTCCATGGGCGGCCAGCAACGTTGAACACCTTTGAAGCATGGACTCAATGAGGTTATTAATGACGAATTGGGGTATTCTGCCCCACTCTTCCAGAAGAGCTCTTTCCAGTTCTTGGAGATTTTGTGGGGGTTGTTGGCGGCCAGAAACTCATCTTCCTAGAGCGCCCCAAACGTGCTCGATTGGATTCATGTCTGGGCAATTCTTTGAGAAACAGGACATGGGTGGCAAAAACTTAAGTAACTCAGAATTTAATCAAATCTTGGAATTTTGTAGCAAAAAGTATGCACTTTTTATTTATTAGTAATTTTTTTAAATTCATGATCTTAAAAAAATTCAGAAAGAGAAGTTTCACAGGTATCCAGAATAACACAGTTTAGATAAATTCCCATACTAAATATTTAAGATCACAAGTACTACATAAAACATGTTAAATTTCTATTAGTTTTTGGTCTGCTCATTTTTAAAGAGAATATTTTAAGAAAAAATATTGTTAAAATAAAAATATATGAGATTCTAATTACTTTAATTAATAAATTTTAATGAAGTAAATATAGGATGTAATTCCGTTACTACATTGATGTTAAAGTTTTATTTATTTTAAGAATAATATTACTAAGAATTAAATATTCTGTTTTTTCTTAATGAGTCTCTGAATGAATAAATTGATACAAAAAAATTTGTAATATCTTTTTTAATTAGTGGTATAATTACTGGTAACGGAATTACATAATGAGTAACGGAATTACATTGTACTTTTTTATAATGTTATTAAATTCTAGGTACTGTGGAAAGCATACTTAAACAAATGAACATAATATTTTGTCATATTTAAGTGTTTTTAATTTAAAATAATAATTCAGTTTCATTAAATTTCATCTCTGTTGATCTAAAAGGGAAAAAAAAAAGTAGCTGCACTGTGATTATTCTAATGTAAACATTAGGTTTAGTTGTGTACAGTTTTTGTGAAATAAAACAAACAAATAAACTTTAGCAGTTCATGTTTCCAACATTAAAAGAAGCAGATAATATGTTTTTGCAGCAAAATAATGATGTCAAAATAAGCTTTTCAAAATTTGCAACACTATGCCCTAAGCAAGTTTTACTACAACAAGATATCCCCCACATTACTTGCTATATGCAAGTACTATGAAAATGTAAGGCTACTGCTAATTGCTATAGAAAACGTTTTACCACAAATCCCAATATCTTTCAGGGAATTTTGTTCTGTTCTTACTTGTAATCAGGATGATGAAAGATGTATGTTCTCTGAATGCAACAACTGTCCTCAATTTTCTTCTATTAAAGCTAGCGATGATTTTGAGAAAGTCAAAGATTTGGCAATAGAATGGTACCAATGGAAAACTGATAATACCAAAGTTCTTAAAATTGTTGAAAATGGGACTGTAAAGAGGTGCTTTGCTGAATTAGAAGAAACTCCAAATTTTCTGTGTCACACGTACATAAAGAAGAAACAGGCTGAATCTTTCGAATTTCAAAAATTAGATGTCCAACAGAATAGTTCAAAAGTAGTAATCCAAGTTGATTTTGCAGAGAATCATACAACAATGAACCAAAATGAAATTGAATCATCTCATTGGTCATACAATCAAATTACTCTGTTCACTGTTTGTGCTTGGGAAGGTGAAAACGTACATTCCATGGTTATTGTATCTGTTTATATGTCACATGATAAATACACAGTAATAACATTTTTGAAATTAATAATTCAGGAGCTAGAAAAAAAATATAAACAACATGATGAGGTAGTACTTTTTTCTAATGGAGCATCTAGCCAATTTAAACAAAAATATTTATTGTGTGCTCTCACTCATCTGAAAAAAAATATCACTTGGGAATTTTTTGCCACAAGCCATGGTAAGGGTGCCGTAGATGGGATTGGTGGAGTGGTGAAAAGAATTGTGTCTGCAGCAGTATTGTCCTGGGAAGAGCAAGTACAAAATGCTGCAGATTTTTTTCGCATGGCTAAATCAATATGTGAAAATATTGAGGTATTATAATGTGGAACAAAAGATATTGAAAATAATATGGAAGAGCATAATAAAATTTGGGAAAACATTGTGCCCATTCCTAATGTTCATTGTTTACATTTTACTAAAGTTATCAGTGAATATGTGTTGGAACTAAAAAAAAAAAATGTCATTTTTAAGTATTTCTTCATCTCACAACTTTAATCCCAAACCTTTCTGTAAGCCTAGGAATGAACTTAACCTGCCAGTTTGTTGTGGATAATGGGTTTTGGTAAAATATATACCTGCTACTTCAAGCAAGAAAATAGAAATTGCACACCATTACATAGGGTAAGTACTTTCAAAACAATCCTCTCACATGTAAAGTTTTTAAAACGGAATAGGGAGGCTTTTATCTAGCCTTCTCAAGATGTTAGTCAAGATTATGTTGAACAGGAAGATGTTTTGATGACCCTTTCTGAACCACAAATGGATCGTAGGGGTCATTTAGTCTTTAAAGATGATCAGTTTGTAAAAAAATATAATGTGAAGTAAAATAGTATCAACATTTGCATTGTATCTTGTACTAGAAATAAAATCTTGAATTTAAAAAGCTTGATTTTCAGAAGATGTAATTCCGTTACCACTGTTGTAATTCCGTTACTTCTATTTAAACTGCAATTAAAAATATTTACTAATGAGTATATTCTGAACAACAAATGTTTCTTAGAATGTAACATGTAGTTAATTTAACCACATAAAACAAACAATGATAGCATGGCTAGATTCACAGGAAATTAAGTTTGACCAAACAACACTTTTATCTTTGTCTTTTTTCTGTAATTCCGTTACCAAGCATTTAAAAATTTCTAAAAAAATCTTATATTATTTTAGAACTTTTTCAAATGCACACTTTGTTTTTTGTATCTGTGTAGTTATTATTCCTGCAAAAAATCAGAACTTTAAAAAATAATAAATAGTCTTAATTCTAATAAAAACTTATAAATTTCTTCTGATCTGTAATTCCGTTACCAAAGAATTGGCCGTCTGGAGAACACGCTGGCCATTCCATTCGAACGATTCCTTCCTTGAAAAGGAAATCCTCCACCAGGTTTGCACGATGTGGCCTGCAGTTATCGTCCATTAAAATGAAGTTATTTCCGATTGCTGCAGCGTAAGGGACTACAACAGGTCTGAGGATCTCATCCCTATATCAGCGACCAGTCAGAGCTCCATCTCGAATGATGTAGAGGTCAGTGCGCCTGTCAATGGAGATGCCACCATACACCAACACTCCTCCACCGCTAAATCTGACACTTTCGTGCACGAATGCAGGATTATTCCTACTGCCATGGTCCCTCCAGATGAAAATACGCCTATTATCCGGATGCACAGAAAAACGGGACTCGTCAGAAAACAGAATATTGCTCCATTCATTTCTCCTCCAGTTGACATGCTCGGTTGCCCACTCCCTGCGGTCACGACGATGCCTTGATGTTAATCTAACACATACCATCGGTCGGCGAGCATACAGACCTACAGCATGGAGCCGGTTTTGGACAGTCTGAGTTGAAATCATGGTGCCTGTAGCCGAGCGAAGGTGTTGTTGGAGAAGAGTAGCGTTCATGTTTCAGTGTCTCCGAGCTGTTAACGCTAAATACCGATCTTCATTGGGCGTTGTTGCCCGTCTACGACCTTGCCCTGGTCTTTGGCCTGCACATCCACTCTCCAAAAAATGGTTCCAGATCCCGGAAATGACACTTTGTGACACTCCAATGGCTTGTGCTACTTCGGCTTGAGTTTGGCCCCCTTCTAACCTACCAACAATTCTCCAAGCTTCTGAATCTGTCAAATCACTTCGCTGAGACATCGTACTCATCGAAACAAAGCAATCACTGAATGCCTATCATCCTTGTCTTCATTCTCTTTTATCCAGTTGAAAGTCAAATTTCATTCGCTGCTGCTGAAGCGACGTTTTTGACGTCAAACTCAAAATTTGCATACTCCACAGTTTGAAAACCAGAAAAATTTGCATTTGTGATTCTCTTCTTCTATTTTAGGCAAAACAAATTTTGTTTATATCTTTATTTTATATAAAACTTCAAATATCCTTTAATTGTTTTGAGCAGTGTATATTACATCAATAATTATTCATATCAAACTATCGTTTATTTATTTTTATTTCCTATTTTAAAAATACTAGAATTTTTTTCATCATTTTATTTTTGTATTTCAATAAAAAATCACATACAGTTATTGCATGCAATTTGTAACTTATTTTCAAAACAGGATTTTCGCCAAATTGGCGCAGGGAAAAAGCACGTGCAAATGTGGTGCGTATATGACATCCGTGCCAAAAAAGCTAATTTTATCTAAGAATCACTGGAAAAAGTTTATGAATTGTGGCAAAAACAGTAATTTGGACAAATTATCCCAGAAAAAAGTGTTAATTACATCAAAATGTAGCAGACAAAATAGCAATTTTATTGCCTCACAGGCAAACCGGCAATTGTTATTTACTTTTTTTTAAATGATGTAAATTGTTTTTTTTTTCTATAATTATTAATTAAACTTTTATTATTTATTATTATTTCCATTTTAAAATTATAGAAAACACCTAAAACATACATATGTAACCAGTATTTGAAGACGAAGCTTTCGCCAAATTGGTGTCATAAAAAAATCACGCCAATGTAATGTGTATATGACATCTGTGCAAATTAAAACATGAAATCTGCGTGAGCTTAAAACGACCCTAAAACATGCAAAAAGTAGTTCTTATCGAAACTTGTGCGTTTGCGACATCTGTTCCAGAGATGGAATTACATTATTGTAGTTTTTATTTTATCGACAACATTAAATCTAGTTGCAACACAGCAGAACTGAGAACTAATAGTACATAAACAAAAAAAAAAAAACTATATAACATGTAGCTCTCAAAGCCCTCCGATTTTCAAAGTATACACAAAATTTTGCTGGAAACAATAATTACCTTAATATAATTCAATTTATTTTCGAATAAAAATGAAATAATTTTTAAACAAATTTCTTTTTGCCGTCAAAAGGGAACTCAAACCTGTAGTTGCCATAGAAACATAAAGTAATCGATCAACCTATTTATATCGAATTACAAATCAGTTCGATTAATTTCTACTATGTTACATGTAAGGTCGTATGTATTTCCGTTACGAGAATCATGTTTTGAAAAGGATAAAGGATATAATATTTGTATTTACCAATTCTGAACCATAAAAATAATGCAATAATTGAATAACTTTAAAATTCTCTTCTTCGATAAGATCTACTCCAAGCAGAATCTTCTGAGCGCGCGCGCGCAAAAATAGTGTTCCTTGAACAGGCCCAATGAAACAAAACAATCTACTTCTGAAAGTGCCCTGCACAGACTTCTACTGATAGGATAGAAAGGTAGGTAGTGAGATTCCCTTCTTTTTATTTTATGAGAAAAAGTTTTAACTAATGAAAATTTCCAGACAGATATTTTTCCTGTAACTGTAACTGCTGTGTGACATGCTTTGTTTTGTTTTGTTTAGAACTCAGAGTCTTTGCTGGTGAGTTTCGGTATGTCAAAATTAAACGCTTTTATGTAGATTTTTATTGTTTCTTTATTTTTAACATACTTTTACATTTAGATAAAAGCTCATAAATTTATAAAACATCGCAATAAATCTGTGTTATTGGCAGCATCACCTTTAACAGATTTGAAGTTCTTTGAACAAATCTGTTTTTTGTTGTTTTTGCCCATTAACGAATTTCACCGAGATTTTATATATTTGTTTGAAAGAGATTTGGGCAGAATTAGAGAAGTTATCGTGTTTATATAAAAGTAATACATATATGTATACGTATTTTTTTTTTTTTTTTTTTTTTTTTTTTTTTTACTGATGGTAGTTTTAAGGTCTGGGGGTCAAGATAGGCATAGATCTGTAAAAAAAATTCTAAAATTCCAACATAGGAGCGATTTCATACGAAATCTACCTAATTGTCCTTTATAAATAACTCAAGGCAGGTTTTTTTCAATATAAAATATAAATACTTTCAACTTAATTCTGAATAAAGGAATATCTAGCTCATAATTCTTTTCTTATGAATGGTGGCATTTTCCATCATATCATATTTTACAGAAATCAAAGTATGTGAGTTGAAAATTAGATATCTTGTTTATTGTTAATGCAACAAACGAAAACACAAGTTTGACTTGTAGTAAGATGAAATACAATGTACTTATGACTCAATAAGTTGATTATGTTTCATGAACAAAAATTGTCTGCCATGATAGGCTATTACTAATTTCAAAAGTTTTTCTTTCTTGTTTAAGAACTTTTATAGGGAAAAGCAGGGTTGGCATGATTTAAATCAGCTGATTTTTTAAAAAAAAATCATTTGATTTAAGTCTTTTTTTTATTATTTTATTTTATTTTTTTTTTTTTTTTTTTATGTTTGAAATTAGTTAGCAGAGAAATAAGTAGCAAGTATTTTCTGGTATTTCCAGGATTGCTATCACAAAGAATGTGGCTGGTGCAAGTTAAGTCCAGATGTCTCCCTCCTAATCCTTTAATTCTTTGTTCTTTTGTAATAAACGTTAGACAATGAGGCAACACTTTATAAATCATATTTCGTTTGCCAATCTTGGCAACTAAATGATTTGAATCTTTTTTGTTTCGCAAGTTAATAATTAAACAAATTCATTAATGTTCACCAAAAAATCAGATACTATGTGCAAGGAACAAGTTTTAAAACTCAATATTACACTGTCAAATTTCAATCAAAACTTATGAATTTTTAAAAAGCATTCTGAAACCAAAATAATTACGTAGGGATGGGACGAATAGTGATTTGGCCGAATACCGAATATTCGGCCAAGTTTTAGGCCGAATACCGAATATTCGGCCGGCCGAATAGTAAAACTTTTTCTTCAATAAAGAAAATAAATTTTGATTATATATAATTTAAAAAATAGGAGCTCATTAATAATTATTACTCTTAAACAAAACTTAACACAAAAAAATTATGAAATTTCATTATATCCTTTATTTTAATGTACATCAAATTGATTTTCAGTAAGTTAAGATGGGAAAATATTTCCATTAAAATATGAAGAATGTACTTCACTTTTATTATCAATTGATACTTCTCGTATCCAAAATCAATAATATTCTTAATCTCTCTCTCTCTCAGAACTCACAAGGACATATTTTCTGAAATAACCTTTAATGAAGTAAATTTGATCATTTAGAGTTTGTGTCCCTAGTGATAAGCAAATTTGTAAGAATGAGACTGTTCTGAAATCAGATGCCAAGCTTTAAATTACAAATTGCGTTAAAGCAAAAGGTTATGCTTAAAGTAGAATGCATATGTTAACAAAATCTTTGACATTTGAATCAGCACATAATATTCAACTTCAATATTCCACTTATTCAACAAGCATTAAAAGGATAAACAGAAATTGATAACAAAATGAAGGAAGGAAGATTAAATTAAAAATATATACATAATAATGTTACATATTTAAGTCAGTAATTATGCAAATAATTATTTAAAAGTGAAAACTATAGAATGAAAAAAATATTTTGTTGAGACTTAGAATTTATATTAAAATATTTATAAAACCATCTTCATAAAGCAAGTTGTGTCATCTAATATGTATCGAATTTGACACCAGTTTTGCTTTCAGATTAACCGTTGTAGTTGGAATGGTGATAAATTATATTTAATTTTGAAAATGAATCTTCATTAACACACCTAGTGAATAATTTTTTTCATTTCTTACTTTATAGAAAATAAGTTATGAATTTCATAAGAGCCTTTTTTATATGTGCATGGAATTTGCAGACATTAAAAAATATTCGAGCGTTTTAGAATAAGGCAGCATTTTTATATTTTGAACTGTAATATATCATTCTATAATGATGACATTTCCCATACAATTAAATCTCCAACTTGGGCAGCATTTTCTAGAATATCACCAACTTTTATAGGAAATACAGAAAGGCTGTATATTTTTTAGTATCTGAATAACTCTATATTTTGTAAGTAAGAGTGAGAATGACTTCATAAATGAAGCAGACAATTTGGATTAGAGGAAAAAAAGTTGCAAGAATGAAATTCTTTAAATCCGAAATTTATTTGGCAAGATATCTTTCACTATTCGGCGAGATTTTAGCAATATTCGGCAAGATATCTCTAAATATTCGGCTACAGGTATTCGGCCGAAGTATTCGGTCAACAAGCCTTCAATATTCGGCCAACCGAATATTCGGCAAAAGGGCCGAATAGGTCGAATACCGAATAGTGGCCGAATATTCGTCCCATCCCTAATAATTAGTTTGTTCAGTGCAGTCACATATCACAGACGAATGATTCATATGTAGTAATACATTGTTGTTGTTTTAATTTAAAACCTAAAATCTTAAAACATTTACTTTTTATATGATGTTTTACAAATTAATTTTAACTTTGATCTTTTTATTAATAATATGCTATAATTTTTTTTAATTAAGACACATTTTTTTTAAAATTATAATTTACTTGCTAAGTGCCACCTGAGCACGGAATCTGAGCCTGTGCAGTAATTTGGTAGACATAATGTAGTTCAAACTTTTTTTGTTGAAAAAACAAATGTGCAGGTTACTTTGGTTTTACTTATGTTTGTTTGTTTTTTAAATTTAATGGCAAATTCTGGAAGGAATAAGAGATCCCATTTGGGAACATTTTATTGAATTACCTTCTGTTTTTAATTAAAATGAAATTTCACTTAGTGTAGAGGAAAATAATAAAGGTTTGGCATTCTTTAAAGAAAATTATCCAAATCTTCTTGCCACTGTAGTCACATTTTCAAGCAAAAAAAGTTTCAGATATTATGACAGATTATGATTGGTGGAAATCCTTTTATGTAGTGGGAGGTAAAAAAAGAATCAGCGACATTTAATTTATTTACCAAATAACAACAGCCATGGTTTCATCTGCTAGAGTAGAAAGACAGTTTTCTTCTTTTGGACTAGTTCATTCAAGCCTTCGTAATAAATTAGGAGTGGACAAAGCTTCTAAATTAGTGTTTTTGTTCAAACAATTAAATCCCTGATTTATTTCTATTTGCTTAAAAACTATTGAATTAATTGTGATTTTTATCCCTTAATAAATAGCTTGCATTAAATGAATATTTATTTTATTTTATTTTTTTATTACCATTTTCTATTCATTTATAACCTATTTAAGTTTATTTCTTATTTAGTGTGCACAATTCAATTACAAAATAATAGAATTGCTTTAGATTAAAGCCTAGATGTTATTTTTAGTACCAATCAGTAAGTAGAATATAGTATTTTCTTAACTACAGTAGACTCCCTCAAATCCGCACAGCTTGGGATCAGAGGTTGTGCGGATTTTAGAATTTTGCAGATTTCTGGTCATCGCTTTGTTTACATTTTTTAAACAGTAATTTGAGGGCAATTAATAGTGCAATTGGAATTATAACGAATGCTTACAATGTAATAAAATATTAAAATAAGTAATAAACTAAAATAGTAAAAATTTAGATAATTTATAAATTTATTAAAGTTTTAATAGGAAAGGTCAAGTTAATAATCAATAGAGTATAATTAAATATTCATTATTAAATATTAAATGTATTTTTCCAAAATTATTCAACAAAACTTGCCTCATAAAGTTACATTACTCATTCACATCAAAATCATAAAATAAGTTTTTTTTTTTTTTTTTTCCCAAGTTTAGCCACGCTTAATAACAAAAAAAAATCTTGATTAATGCATAAATATATTTGGTAAGAAGATTGTGATTACCAGTAATATCAGCATTATCTTGAACTTTTTCAGTAATAAATTTATTTTTCCTTCATGAAAAAACATGAACTCAGTCATATTAATAAAAATTACAAAATAAAAAACTTATGGAATTGATACATAACTAAAAAAAATCAAATTCCCAATATCCAAATTGAAAGTTTCATTGTTTACATCCATAAAATATGTGCGGATTTTAGAGAGTTGCGGATTTCTGGTTTGCGGATATGAGGGAGTCTACTGTATATACTTATTTCTTATATTATTTTTATAAGTTATAAATATTATTAATTCTTTTTTAGTTATTTATTATAAAAAACTACTTCATGTATTGTAAAAACATAAAAACACAAATAATTAAAAATAGAATTCTAAAAAAATCAAATAAATTCGATTTAAATAAAAAAAAATCTGATTTTTTTTATTTTTAAAAAAATTATGATTTTTTTCCAACCTTAGGGAAAAGCTAGAAACAGATTATTTACTAAACAAAATTTAGGAACTTGCATCTGCACATCATTTATTCCTAATTCGAATCCTAATGAATCATCATTTTAATTCTTCTCATGGTTAATTTTCTTAAGTTATACTTTACAGACAAAAAATAAACAATTTAAAGACATTCTATTTTATTTAAATATGATTTTCTTTCTAATTATTTTAAATATATTTATAAATTGACAGTTAAAAGGAGTATTGTGAAAAGTTTAAAAAATGTGTTTTAGAAATTTTTATTAAGTATTATATTCTTCAGAATATATACTTCTTCTTGATATTCGGCCAAACTGAATGTTGGACAGGCAAAATAGTTTGATATTCGACATAACCGAATTGTCTGATATTTGGTAACATGGCCAAATACCGAATATTCGGTGCATCCCTAATATAAATGTATGTAAAAATTTTATGTATATACAGTATAACATCTTTAATCCGGACATCTATAATCCGGAAACTTCTGTAATCCGGACACTTCGGAACTTTTAATCTATTTTTTTTCTTTTATTTTCCCTTTTTGATCACAGATGGCGCCACCACAGTATGCGAATACGTTTCCAAAAAAAAATTAAAACAGCCAATCACATTACTCCTTTCTTTTGAAAGAAATAGCTAGAATAAAGATCAAATTATGAAAAATATTCGGCATCACTCTTTTAATTCTTTTTTTTTTTACATCTTTTGTATGGCAACATTAGTTTATTGCTTTGCATTTACTCTACCGTGTGCGGGTTAGTGCGCCATTTTGATTGTTATTCGTAGTGTTCTGTTATCAAAGTCCGATATATTTGGAAAAAAAAACCCATCATGAATTACCAGCGAATTGATAACTTAATTCCCGTGAAGGGGAAAAAAAGAAAACACTGCACGCTATCGATTGCAGAAAAAGTGGAACTGTTAAAAAAGCATAGTCAAGGGACTTCTGTTCGTAATTTATGTGACGAATATGCGATTGGAAAATCGACAGTGTATGACATCATAAAACAAAAGGAGGAAATTTTATCGTTTTTTGCGGACAGTGACTTGCCTATTGAAATGGCGAAACGTAAAACGATGAAAAATGCAAAAAATCCCGATCTGGATAAAGTTATGATTCAGATATCATTTTTTCATTTTATGCACTATGCATTAAGTGCTATTTCAAAGTAATATTATTTTAATTGAATTTGTGATTGAATTTCACATTTCTAAGACTTATAGTTAATTTTTTCATAACAGTAACCTTACGTAGCACCATTTTAAATATGTCACTATTTTGAATGTAACTTTTTTTTTTTTTAATTTCTGGTATATTTTATTTTTTTCTTTATAATATATTGTTTCTTTTTAGAAAATTAGTTTACTGGTTATTTTTACGTCATCACTTTAGTGATATATTTTATTTATTCTATAATTTATAAATCGGAAACATCGATTATAAAGAAAAAAAAACATAGTTATTGTTTATCATAATTTACAACAGATGGCGACACCACGAATTTTATTCTATATTTCCGTGATTATTATTTCCTTTAAGGTATTTTTAATTGCAATTTCTCAGCATTTTTTAATTATTTTAAATTATCAAGTTATTAGCATTCTTACTTTGTCATATTAATGACTGATATTAGTATTATTATTTGTCAAAATGCATTCTAGTTTCAAAAGCATCTGTAATCCGGAATTTTCTATAGTTCGGAATCGCCGTGATCGGTACGATTCCGGATTAAAGAAGTTATACTGTATATTATTATTGATTTTTAGTTACAGTTTACTTCTGTTTGTATATGAAAATACATAAATAGCTTATTTGTATTATAGAAATTATACAAACATTGAGAAAATTGTCTGTGCATATGAAACTGTGGATAGTTACCTTAAAATATGCATAAAAATTTTTCTTCTCGTCAAGCTCATTTTCTCTATCTCATCAAATAGTCCAGACATTAAGTGCTCAAAAGGACAAATAAATGCTAGTTTTGGTAGTTTTGTTTTTTGGGTCACTGAACACGAATCTGGCATTATCCAACAAAACTTCTCCCCGGAAACACATTTTTTTGGCAAAAAACGTGGCTTTTTTTTTTTTTTTTGGTTTTTCGATTTTTTAAATAATTTCAAAATTATGCATTTTTCATAAAAGTCATCAATACATAAATTAAAGAGCACAAAATTTCCTACATTTTATGTACTAAAATTTTTTTTCTCTGATCAGTGGTTTAGCCGTGAGAGAGCCGCAAAAATGGGTGTGAAAAGCAAAAAATTCTGAAAAACGTGAATTACAGCACCATACATCGATGAAACATGAAAAACAACCATTTTACGCAATTTTTACCCACTTAATAATACTAAATATATTATTATTGACTATATTTTATTAATATAATGTTCATTGTTTCTTTCATAACTAAAAAATAAATAAAAATGAGCATATTTGTGATCAAAATCTTCATTTGCTATTACAAAATAATAATAATAATTTCTTAATTTGACTTTTAAATACTGTAAATAAAATAATTAAAACAGTCTTTAACATATAAAAGCTGACACGGATTCCAGTTCTTAAAGTTCTCGAAGTTCAAAATGTGGGTGCGAAAATAAAAAAAATACGGAAAATAGGAATTATGGCACTGTACCTAGATTTAGATTGAAAATTAACCACTTTTCACAAAGATTGATTTTAAATGATACTGAAAATATTATGATCGACTATATTTTACAATGAAGTTACTAACAATAAAAACGACGACTCATTATGAATTATTATTTAATAATTATGTACATTATATGTACATTTACTTAAAAAACAAAGTACTATTTCCGCTTCCTTTTATTTTAAGGTCCCTGCTTTTCACCGACATCTACAAAATAAAAAACAGACAAATGGAATTAGTGGGTGTTTTTATAACTATCAATATTATAAATAAAAGTTTTTGTTAATAGTAAATATTTGATACCTTGCGGCATGACTATTTCCCTTTCCATTGGGTACTCTGATACATTCTGTGGGCAATCCATTTCCAGATCGGCTTCAAAGTCTAGCTCATCCTCTTTGTCTTGACACACATTTGCGATGTTGTTGCAGTTTCCCGAAGAAAATCTTCTATCTGATATCTTCGCAAAAAATTTTTGCTGCTGCTTCAACCACTCGCTGCCTCTCATCTCTATCAGATTTACATGTTTGCTGATACCATGCATTAGTCAATATCTTCTCTCCTATATTCTTGAAACACATAATGGACATTTTTTCTGATTTTTTGTGATCAGTGTGTCGTCTCCATTTCTCTCAATGAGGTTAAACTTTACAGTTCTTATATCAAGTTGATAACTCCCTGTAACCTGTTTCATTAGCTCTTCCATGGAGAATTCACATTCGTCATCATGATTTTCAAGGTAATCGTATATTCTTTGCATTGCTCTGTCAATTGCCTTCGGCAATAGGACCACATTTCTTCTGTTCTTGGTAGGTCTGCTGGCTATTAGCCGGGCTGGTTTAAACTGGCTTTTTTTGCAGCCCTGGTTCTTGGACCTTCGGCCTCCCATAAATATATTTAAAACATTTGATGTGGTATTGAGCATCTGCTGCAATCAATTAATTCACTGGTTTGATATGCTGAATTATAGCCTGCCCATAATCATCATTGCGAGCTCTTGCTGGTTTCAAAATTGTACTTTTGAATCCCATGTGTCGCACACTGTATACAGTATTGCATTTGCTTGGTGGACTTTTCACTTGTGTTGCAATGAACTCTTCCGAAATGCAGAGTACACGTAGAAAACTATTAGTTCAAAAATTAAACTGAGGAGTTGACGATCTTAAAATTTGAGAAGTGCTAGCACTTTGTTCCTCAACCTTCTTCACATAAGCAGTAATCATCCGTTCATTTACTTATGCTTTTCTACACTTAACATGCACATCTGCTGAGGTATTCCCTTTCAGGAAAACTGCCTTTCCTTCCTTTCTTACTGTATTTGCCTTGATTAACCCTGCAATACCTCGACTAACTTTCACTGACGGCCCATCTTCTAAAGCAGAGTCACAAATAAAATACAGCGACATTGCGCAAAATCACTTTAGATGTCCTATATTCACGAAGACACAAACAGTGAGCTACTAAATTATAAGTAAGCAGATGCATGTGGAAACTGAGAGGAATGTGTCCTCCTGATAAGCTAGTGATCTGTGCGATGCATATTTCTAACAGAGGCGAGACTGGTGGGGAAGGAGGGGGGTAGGGTTGTATTCCACTGAAAGTGTGCATGGGATACGGGGGTGGGCTCTTGACCAACGTTATTTCACATTTGCACCCCATCAATCAAGCGGGAAAGTGCAGATGGGATTCGTACAGCTGTGTTTCAAGGACGAAGATCGCCATAACTTTCGTCTGTGTCAACTGATGAGATGCCCCCTCCTCCCAAATAGTCTGTTTAGAATAAAACTGAGACTTTAAGAAGTGGAATGCATGTCAGTTCTTATTAGTTAAGGCCTGTTTTAGTTATTTTATTTACATTATTTAAAAGTCAAATTAAGAAATTATTGCTATTATTATTTTGTAATAGTAATTGAAGATTTTGATCACAGATATGCTCATTTTTATTTATTTTTTAGTTATGAAAGAAACAATGAACATCAGATTAGTAAAATATAGTCAATAATAATATATTTAGTATTATTAAGTGGGGAAAATTTACTGTTGTTTTTCATGTTTCGTCGACGTACAGTGCTGTAATTCATGTTTTTCAGAATTTTTTGCTTTTCACACCCATTTTTGCGGCTCTCTCATGGCTAAACCATTGATCAGAGAAAAAAACTTTTAGTACATAAAATGTAGGAAATTTTGTGCTCTTTAATTTATGTATTGATGACTTTTATGTAAAATGCATAATTTTGAAGTTACTTAGAAACTAGTTGTTGGAGACCATCGTAATACTTACCCATCATTTATATGCATATGAAAATAAAATATGTGAAAACTATTTATACAATGTATTTCAATTCCAAAACTAAATTTAAATGTTGTTAATACACATAGTAATACTCTATTAATGAATTGCTGTTGCACCAATTTCAACAAATTATATAAAACGCCAAACTACTCAAGAGGTACCAAACTACGTAAAAGAAATATCCTTATAACTCCATAAATAATAATCATATTAACTAACAGTTTGCTGCGTCGGATTAAGCGTCTCACTTTCAATTAAAATATACCTCTGAATTGAAATTTGAATGAAATACAGGATCATGAAAAATCGAAGAATGTGGAAAACAGGATTACAAATATCTCGACAACTAATAATCCGATCGACTTTGTTCTTTATGCAAAATTTGTGTTTTCTTATTGCCTTTTACATGCATTCCTTAAAATAAAAAAATTCGAAAACTTTTATATACCTTTCATCAGAACGAATTTTTCAAGAATCCGCAAAAAATAGTTCTGGATAATCGAGGTTGCTGATATTCAATAGGTTTCGTCCCATTCTTACATACTAAGTACATACAAAATTTCAAGTCTCTATCTTAATTTGTTCGTGAGATAGAGCGTTTACAGACAGACAGACAGATGGACAGCAATTTTTTTTTTCTAAAAATATGTTTTTTGAAATCTCCAGTGTCTAAAACGTGTAAATCCGTCAAAAATTTTTTTTCAATTTTCAAAACGATTGCAAGACTTATCCTATACTACGTATGATGGGTAAGTAAAAACAAAAAAAAAAGTCACGTTTTTTGCCAAAAAAACATGTTTCCGGGGAGAAATTTTGTTGGATAATGCAAGATTCATGTTCAGGAACCCCCCCCAAAAAATAAAGGGAACCAAAAATCAAAACTACAGCAAAACTTGCATTTATTCTTTACCAAATGCCTGGACTAAAAACCTCTATATTAAAAAAGTAATAAAAAAGGTGTTGCAAAAATTACATTGGTATTTTTTCCTTTTAGAACAATGGCATCACCATATCAAGGTACCAGTGGTGTACCACCTCATTTACCAGGCCATCAGTCCACATTTCCAGGTGCACAAGGTTTAGTCATGGGCTCTAATCCTGCCATGGTACCCGTGGGTGTTCCAGAAGGTCAAACTGGAATGGAAACAACTGGAAGTATGAATCCTGGTGGTACACAACAGCCTCAACCTCCTAGAGATTTTAATATGGCTTTATTGTGCAGAATTGGACAAGAAACAGTACAAGAAATAGTATCAAAAACAACAGAACTCTTTCAAACTTTGAAAGGCCTACAGGTATGTTAAAATCAGGAGTGTACTGGGCAAAAAAATGCTGTTTCAGCACTGGATTTTGGGAAAAATAAAAAAATTTCCTTTCAACAAAATTTATTTTAACTTAGTCTGATCTATATTGAGTGTTTTCGCTGACTTTTGACCAACATTAGCAATTTGCCAAATAAGAAATTAAAAAAACAGTAGCAAAATGAAAAAAAAATCTTAGCAAAGTAGATTTAGCATGAAACACTGAAAAATCTACCTTTAACCCCTTATTGTATCCGTTTTTTTCAGTTTGCTCTAAAGTAACAAAATTTTTTGTCTTTTTATAGAAAAGAAAAATTTTACTATAAGTTACAGAAACTGTTAAAAGTAAATATTTTCTAAATGTACCAACATTTCAAACAGTCTTTCAGTGGTATTGCTATGAGATTTCACCTATAACAGAAAATTTCATTACAGTTTTTAAATTCAGTTTTCTAAAAGCATAAAATTTACAGTTTAAGAATAACTAGATGGAACCCGTCACAACTTGACGGCACTAAATAGAAAAAGGTATTTTCCAGCTATTAAAGGATTTTTAACGGCTAATCTTCAGCAAAAATTTCAATAAATAAAAGAAAAACCTGCATTTTACATCCAGGCAAATGACCCGCATTTGGGCGAGTTACATTCAAACATGCTGTCATAGAATTAGAATCTCTCTCATTTGATAATTTTCCATTTACAAATACAACACCAATAAATTGTACGTGACATGAATAAATCATAAATTACTGTCATTACTCATTTCATACAAAATATACATACTTCACTTATTTTGCAGCAGGTGAAATCCGTCAAAACTTGGCGGCCACAATATGAAAGAACCAAAGAAAAAAAGTATTTTGCGGCTATAAAAATTTTTTTTAAAGATTAATATTTATTAAAAATTTCAATATGCTTTTCCATTTACCAACGTAACACCAACATGACATGATCCTGGACGCAGAATCGGTGCAGCGCTGCGACACACGTCACAGACTCTTGAAAATGTTTGAAGATTATTTTTCAACTGTTAAAGTTTTTTTTAAAAAAATGCTAGAAATCATTTGCTATGTACCAAAATTTGTAAAGGTACCATAAAAAACACAAACTTTGGCAAATAATCACAAAAAAAAAAACAAATTTCGTCAAAATACCCCCCTCCCCCCCCCCCCAAAAAAAAAAAAAAAAAAAAATCACCCAGAGATTTTGTAAATAGATGTGGAAAAAAACCAGCAAATTTCGTCAAAAGATTGCAAAAAACAACAAATTTCTTCAAAAGATCTCTAAAAAATTTGTCAAAAAACTGAAAAAAAAAAAATTGCCTAGGTATCCCAAAAAAAACAAATTTCATGAAAACATTGTAAAAAATCAAAATTTTGCCAAAATGTCTAAAAAATGGCAATATTTATGAAAAAATTTCGAAAAAAAGACAAATTTTGACAAAAAAATCCCTAAAAAATGTCAAATTTGTAAACATATTGTGAAAAAAAATTCAAAATATTGTGAGAAAACAACAAAGTTTGACAAATGATTGTGAGTAAACAACAAATTTCGTCAAAGGATTGAAAAAAAAGCAAATTTTATCAAATAATCATAAAAAAGATAAATTTCGCAAAAAAACAACAAATTTTGCAAAAAGATCTTCAATAAAATGGCAAATTACATCAAAAAATCGTGACAAAACGACAAATTTCATCGAAAGAACTCGAGAAAAACAATAAACTTTACCGAAAGACCTCAAGATGACGAATTTTGTCCAAGTTTCATAAAAGACACGAATTTCGTCCAAAGATATCAAAAAGCACATAAAATTTGTCTAGGTAATCGCGAAAAAAAGGTAAATTTAGCTAAAAATAGCGAAAAAAATAACAAAAAAACGACAATTTCGCAAAAAAATCAAGAAAAAAGTATAAATTCGATAAAACAGCAAATTACATCGAAAGATCGCAAAGAAAAAATGACAAATTTCACCGAAAATCCCCGAGAAAACAAATAATTTTGTCTTGGTATCATAAAAGACATGAATTTCATCAACAGATCGCAAAAATACATAAAATTTGTCTAGGTACTTCAAAAAACACAAATATTGGTAAACAGATTGTGAGAAAACAACACATTTCATCAAAAGATCACAAAAAAGGTAAATTTTGCACAAAAAAAAAAAAGTGAAAAAAATGACATTTCTGAAAATAACAAAAAAAATTACAAATTTCTGAAAATAATAAAAAAAACGACAAATTTCACAAAAAAAAATCACGAAAAAAGGATAAATTCAATAAAACGGCACATTACATTGAAAGATCGTGAAAAAAAAAACGACAAATTTCATCAAAAATCCCCGAGAAAACAAATAATTTTGCCCTGATATCATAAAAGACGTGAATTTCATGAACAGATAGCGAAAATACATAAAATTTGTCTAGGTACTTCAAAAAACACAAATATTGGTAAACAGATTGTGAGAAAGCAACACATTTTGTCAAAAGAGGCACATTTCATCAAAAAATCACAAAAAAGGTAAATTTTGTAAAAAAGTGGAAAAAAATGACAAATTTCTGAAAATAACAAAAAAAAGAAACATTTCACAAAAAAATCATGAAAAAAGGATAAATTCGATAAAACGGCAAATTACATCGAAAGATAGTGAGAAAAAAACGCCAAATTTCACCAAAAATCCCTGAGAAAACAAATAATTTTCTCCTAGTATCATAAAAGACGTGAATTTCATGAACAGATAGCGAAAATACATAAAATTTGTCTAGGTACTTCAAAAAACACAAATATTGGTAAACAGATTGTGAGAAAGCAACACATTTTGTCAAAAGAGGCACATTTCATCAAAAAATCACAAAAAAGGTAAATTTTGTAAAAAAGTGGAAAAAAACGACAAATTTCTGAAAATAACAAAAAAAAAGAAACATTTCACAAAAAAATCATGAAAAAAGGATAAATTCGATAAAACGGCAAATTACATCGAAAGATAGTGAGAAAAAACGACAAATTTCACCAAAAATCCCTGAGAGAACAAATAATTTTATCCTAGTATCATAAAAGACATGAATTTCGTCAAAAGATCATGAAAATGCTTTGAATTTGTCTAGGTACTTCAAAAAACGCAAATATTGGTAAACTGATTGTGAGAAAACAACACATTTTGTCAAAAGATGAAAAAAAGAGGCACATTTCATCAAAAGATCGCAAAACAGTTAATTTTTGCAAAAAAAAAGTGAAAAAAAATGACAAATTTCTGAAAATAACAAAAAAATGAAAAATTTCACAAAAAAAGAATAAATTCGATAAAACGACAAATTACATCGAAAGATGGTGAGAAAAAACGACAAATTTCATCGAAAATCCCTGAGAAAACAAATAATTTTGATAATTTCTCTTCTGATAATTTTATTTTTCTTTGTTGATTATAATGATCTTCATATCTTTGGAAAAACATTGTTAAGAGATCAAGAGATTGAAAAAAAAATATATAGCAAATTTCATCAAAATATTCTCCTCTCCGTCCCCCCCCCCCCCCCCCCCAAAAAAAAAAAAAAACTCATTGTGGGAACACTTTAAAAAAAAGGGGTACTTTTTTTGAAAAGGGAAAACTCAAGTAAACTCAACACAAAGAAAGTGAAACATTAAATAAATATTAATGATTTACAAAGCCGTTTATAACTGGGCATATTTTCATTTCATATGTAATTCACCATTCTTCCGCGAAAACAATGCAATGTAAATACTTTCTAAACATTATGAGTTAGCTCAAAAATGAAATTTTAAGGGGGAAAAAAAACCACAGTTTTCTTGACATGAGTATTATAAGAAAATGAAGCAAAAAATAAATAGTGATTTGCGAATCTGTTTATATCCATAAAGTCAATAACATCGGTCAAAAATCCCTGCTTTTTTCTCCCTCCAAAAAACAAACAACAAAAAAAAAAGTGATATCAGCCAGGTTTTTTATACATACTTAATATAAATTTGAAAATTACAATTCGGAAAATGCTTAATCGGCCAAGAAAATAAATAAAAACTTTAATCATTAACTATTGAATGTTTCAATTTCATAGGAAACTGTCGAAAAAAAAAAAAATCTCTTCTCTACATTAAGCTTAAAGCTTCGCTTGCTGGCTAAAAAAAAGAATACAAATGGAAATAAAATAACTTACGTAAAGTGAGCAACGAAATACACAATGTTTTTCCAAAAAATGAAGATCATTATATTAATCAAGAAAAATAAATTATCAAAAGAAAAAGAAATCCTTCTTTTAGCAGCGGTAATGCATTCCCATATTTTTTATTTACCGCTTGCTGGAAACATGCGTTTCCAGACAGTAACTACACTCTCCTCCGATTGGTTCGGAGCGATTTCGGCGCAAGCACGTCTGCGTAAAGACCAGTTTTAAGTATGCTGACTTTTTTCACTTAACGATTTAATATATAGATTCTTTTAATTTTTAAATGTTTGAATTTGAACTTTTGAGATATTCATGTATTATTATAGTATAATTTTAATCTTTTAGCCACCCAATGGTACTACTGCTAGTCTTACTGGACAAGAAGAAAGAAAAACTAAAATGCAGGAAAATCTGAGGACTATATCAACATGTTTTAAAAAACTACGTCGCATTTATGAAAAATGCAATGAGAATTGTGCTACTATGGAATACACACACATTGAAGTTGATGTGAGTTTTATTTATATTATACTTTTTTGCTGTTTATCTTCATGTCATTTCAGGCAGTATCTTGTTCTTAGTTATGTTAAGTGATTTTTCCTGATTAAGGATTTAATTCAATCCTTAATAAAAGTTATAGAAATCTGTAGATAATATACATGGCTGTACAGCCATGTATATTGAAAAAAAATTTAGTACATTTCTGACTATAGACAAAAAATGCTGAAGGTAAATTTTTGACAGTTTTATGCATTTTCTGAATTAAATTTTAACATACTGTGTAGCATATATGCTAATCTATTAATCTTATACAAGACTGCACAAAATAATTTAAGCATTTTTTTTTTTTTTTTTTTTTCTGTGGGCAGTAAATTGGGCTTTCAAAATGCATTATATGTTTTCAAAAGTTTTGATGTAGTATCCAGGAAGAGGTAGTGTTGAAAAGTATTTTATAATGCATGTTTAAAGTACTCTTTTTCTTTCTTGTTTAAATTGTGAATAAATAAGATTTCATTTCTTGAGACTGCCTTAGCCTGAAGACAAATATAAAAGTGGAGCCCAAGACCGTCCTTTCCTTTTTTTACATTCTTTGTGTTCACTTTCTATGTTTCTGCAAGTTGGATAGTTTATTTAAAATACTGTATCTTTCATTGTATACTGCACATTTAAACTTTCATACTTATATTTGTACTTTTAGGTACATTTACTGTATAACATATGCATCTTTCTTTACAAAGAAACTTTAATGAGATACATAGCAAAAAATAAAATAAATAGTATTATAATGTATAATAAATTTTTCATTTCATGTAATCTGATGACTAAAAATTAAGACTATTTTTTTTTAATACCCTTTCATCTATACTAATAAAATAACAAGTTGCTCTGTCAGTATGTCTGTCTGTCTGTCTGTGTGTGTGTGCGTGCAATGGCTAGCAGAAACTACGGAACATATGATACTTAAAATTTTTGTGGCACTAACCCAAAGGGTCTCATGATGCACCTGGCAGTCAGAATTTTAAAATTCTTTTAATTAGTTAAGAAATTGATTCGCAACATCAGTCGAAACTCACTCACATCAAAAACCTCATTAAACGGCCCAATTAATAACAGTATTTATTTCTGCAAAAACACAGCTGACTACATTTGGGTCTCGATTGAGGCTAGCAAGACTGTTCATTTTAATACTCTCTATCAAATATGAAAAGTTGTTAGATGAGGGTAGAAAGTTTTGCAGAAGTGTCATTGTGTCTGCTTTGAAAACACCTGTTTTTTAATGGTGATAAATGTACTGGGCTTTTTTGTAATGGGATGTATCTTAAATTCTACTGGGCCTAAAAACTTCAAAATTATACAGCTAGAAGCAGAAAAAATTTCCCTTTCAGAAATTCTAAAAATTATTCTGCTGCAGTTTCTGTAAATAAAGAAAATCCATGAAAAATCTATTTATTCTCTGAGCGAAGCGAAGGCTAGTACACAGTGTAATATTACTTTCTGGACCTAAACAGCTACGAATAATATTAAACTTTCATCTGACAAAATTCAAAAACTGTTTGTCAGATTTCAGTTCTGATTATACCAAAAGGCACCTGTGAGGATAGCCTACTGAATGCATCTACTTTAAAAAATAAGTTCAAAATAGTTTTAAAACTATACAAAAAAAAAAAAAAAAAAACTGATTTAAAAAAGCACAATTTGTCATATGTCACGGAGCAAAACATCCAACCAGTTTCTGTTATAAGTCGTGCTATAAGCTAAGTAATTCAACCTATAATGCACCCGACTGACTGGATTTTATTTACCATTTCAACATAGGAAAAGAGGAATTTAATTGAAATAACAATATTGAATGATAACTATAATAATATATATATATATATAATATAAATTAAAATATATACCAAACATATCCCTTGCAAAAAGCAATAAAGTAAGTGAACTAGATCAGGCACATGCTATGTCACATTTAAAATCAACATGTGATACAATATAAGGTTAAAGGTTACAGCTAGCCCAACAAAGGTAGATGATAAAATTAAAATAATAACAATAATTATTATATTAAAAAATTAGTAGATTATACATTATATTATACCACTCATGCTGCAATTAAAAACAATAATTGTTACTGATAAAGCTTTTACTATTTAGAACAACTTTCAATAATACTGTTTTACTTTTTAACTGAAAATAAAAATTAATACTGCTTCTTCAAATACACACACATATGTATATATATACCATATTTACTCGTGTATAGGGTGCATTTTTTTTCCAAACAATAAGGAAAAACTCCTAGGTGCGCCTTATACACGGAATAATTTTTTACTGTTGGATACAGTCAAACGATATACATATGAAACAAGAAATTAATCAAAGAAGATATTAAAACTCGGAAAATGTTACTTAATTGATGTATTACTGCATATTTATTTCATTCCTTGCAGTTTTTTATACAACAGAGCTAGTGACATTATCTAAACGCTAATTAGCAATTTTCTTTACCGTCACTCATTCCTATTTCCCGTCATTATTTAGTTATTAGAGTTATTTACACTGAAACCTAATAAGCACCAAACTTATGAATGTGAAGCTTGATGAAATTTTCTGAATTAGTTTCTGAGATGCAATTATCGCAAAAATCAGTAAAAATGCAGCGTCACCTACCGTTAGATTTAAATCAAAACTTAATCATCAACAATTTACATTATTATCAAACCGAATCTGAAGTTTGGCAAAAATGCGTGCATTAGTTCTTGGGATATCGATCTTGCAGTAATCATGAAAAATACAACATAACAGCGCCACCTGTTGAGCGATTTTCATCATAAGTAATCAGCACCAATTTATATGAAAGTCTAGCTGAATCTAAAGTTTGAAGAGGTTCCAGGCATTAGTTATTGAGATAGAGCGTCCACAAAAGACAAACAAATAGACAGACTGAAAGACAGACAATTTATAAAAATAGTAAAATGTGTTATAATTAACAACATATTCTAATTTTGTAAGCATTAGGTTATTTTTTTACATAACATCATACAAACAAAGAAAAGAAAATGCAAACTATTTTTTTTGAAAGAAAATAAGCAACATATAATGTCTAGAACATAGGTTCCCAACCTTTTTTGGACCACCGCCCCCTATTCAACAAAAAATGTTCCAATGCCCCCCCCCCCTGTTCGGTAATAATTAATTATAAAAATATGAAATATTATTGTAAATATCTATACCGGATTTTAACTTTTTATATCTAGAATCACAATGTAGAAATGAATTAAAACAACAATCAAATATATATATATATATATATATATATATATATATATTTTTTTTTTTTTTTTTTTTTAATATTTAGAAATAAGCAAAAAATCAGTAAGAAATAAAATGAGATGAATAAGGCTGGTAGACTTTTAACAATTTGTTAATATTGAGTTCTGATTTTGTTAAAATCAGTCGCAAATTACCATGTTCAGTCATGTGCAGTCTGCTCCTTTTCTTAAACATTAAATTAGCTACCTCACTGAACCCATGTTCAGCCAAATATGGTAGAAAAAACTTTCTGGCAATTAAAAATGTCTGTACATTTACTCACAAATCAAAGACGAGAGCTCTTAAGTACTACAAATATCAATATATTTGTAGCCAGAACTCTTGATAACAATATCATTAGTTGTGAGGTCTGTTGTCTAGTGTTAAACAAGCTTTAACCCTTTTGGTCTCATTGCCTCATTAAAGTCTTTTCAGTATATCAATAACATCTTTTATTTTTATTAATCATTCCGTTTTTATCAATATTTTAAAATAAAACTTACCTTTTCTTAGCCAGGTCCCATTCCTCTAAAATCCATTTAAAGTTTTCATCTGTTTAAATTTAATTATCAACTGCCGGTTTTAATAGACTTCCGATAAACGACACTATCATCATAAGTAAACTTTTCCTTATGGCGTAGTATGCCGATACGTCCATAGATGGCATCGCGATCTCGTTACGTCGATCGCGTCACTCCCGTCACCCCTATCCGTGTAGTGGACTGATCCTAGATTGTTCTAGTGAGAGGGCGTTGTCTCGGCACGTGCCTGTCCTTTCAGAGTATAAATACCGGGGAAATCTCTTTCAACTTCGCTTGTTTTTAAAAAGGTTTTTAAACCTCTCGAGAAAATGGGAAGCTCTTCTGCTTTCCTTGTTTTTAAATTAGACCCTTTCAACCATTTCATCTCATGAAATACGGCGTTGGTAAATATAGATTTTTGTCTTAAATTAAATTATAGTTTGTTTTTCAAGACATATTTTTAAAGTAATTTCCCATAGTGCTGGACACTTTTTTAAAAGCTGTGCTCTGAATTTGTGAAAGATTAATTTCCTGGCTATCTAAAATGTTATCATCTACTTTATGTTTGTCTCTAACGAATAAATAAATTATGGATTGTTATTTTTAAGAACTGCTTCTTCACTGTTTAACTTAGTTTAAAGACACTTTTGCACAGTTACATCTTTTATACTGCTAATTCAATAAGTGGCTTCTCATAAGGATAAATTTGCATTTTTCCACAAGCGCTGGTTTAAATGACTCTGCTAATGTGTTAAGTTGTTTAAAGTGAATGTGGTTTACAGTTAACCTCATTCTTGATAAGGTCTACTATTCCTCCACTAAATCTAATGATTTTGCTGTATCTGCATTTGAAAAAGGATTTAAAAGCCTACTTGAAATATATATGTTTGAAATATCCCGGAATAGCTTCGGAAATTCAGCATGAAGACGTCCAAATGTTAGCGCATGCAAATAGATATTCCTGTTTTGCGGAGACTGCTAAAAATGTAGAAAGGTGCTTGTATTTACCACTATTTACATTTTGTTTGAACAGAGATTTTCCAGAAAGCAGCTATGACTTTTTTGTTTTAATTAAATTGACTTCATTAAATATTCTTAATAAAAAGTCTGTTAAATAATGCTGTGTCATTTTTGGATGTAATAAGGTTTTCGCTCAATTTTTCATCTACGTTTTCAAAAAAATCAAAAATTGAGTCAAAATGGATTGAAACACGATTCAAGCAAATACCTATTGTGAACTAATAAACTTCTGTGCTGTGCAGCAGCAAGCGATTGTAATCTTCATCATTTTCACTACAAAGTTTAAGGTATAATCTGCCATGCAATGAAATGCTTTTAATTTTATCGACTGCCTAAATAATGTAATAAAAATGATGTATCCAGTTGTTCATTAGATTATTTTTTTATAACCAATGGCTGGCAATGAATAACATACATCGAGTACAAATTGTACTGCTTGTTTCAAATGCACTCCTTGTGACACTCCGTAATTGTTGAAGACCATCAGTAGCAGTGGACAAATTTTTTGACATTCGTAAAAAAATTAGATTTTTGGGACCAATTTCTAGGTTTGATTGTATAGATTTTCATTTAAAAGTATATTTTAAGTTTTTATCACGGCCCCAAACAACAGCGTGGAGGTAAGTTAGTTTTGCTCAGTGATGTGGGGCGGGTAAATACCCAGTGGGTAGGTAAATATTTTTTGGGTATTTACCTGGGTATTTACCCAAGCCTCGGGTAAATACCCAAAGACTGGGTATTTTCATATTTCAGCTTGAAAAAGCATATTTAAAGTAAAATTTATTTTTATTTGAAACTTAAATATTTATGAAGTCCAAAATCATAGAATAAGATATTCAAATTATGAAAGTTGTATGGCTTCAGCCACAATTAAAGAGAAGTCGAAACTTACATCGCAAAATTGCTTAATTTTACTGGTAGTGTGCTTCAGCTGCAAAGTAAGTGAATTGAATTTGTAGGAAATTTTCAAAGTAAATAATGTGAAGCTCTATTACATTTTTTAAAAAGAAAATATAAGACTACCTATCTGCACAGTTTATTGCAGAGCATTATACAGATTACATGTCACATCTATTTATTAAGAAAATAATAATAATAATCCATACTTAAGAGAAATTTAGATTGCTAATAATAAAAAAAAAGATAAATTACACAATCAAGCATTTAAATAAATAATTTAATAAACAATTTATTGATTTATATTTATTAAATAATTTTTATTATTTTACAGTCTATAAATATTCACAATTGACAGCTGAACTACAAAATTTTGGTTTTAGAAATTTAATTATCTTTTCCTAATATTGCAGACATGTATAAAGATTAAATAGGAATTTACTGATTTTCTCTAAATATTAACAGTAGTTTAAAGGAATTGCAATTTCAAAGTATTCACTTTCTAAATAAATATTTTCATTTCCAATTTTATGAGTTGTGATTATTTCTTGCTGAATTAAAAAGCTGCCCAAAAATTTAAAATATTTTGCCTCAATACAAAACACTATTCAAATATTATGTGTTTGATCATCAACTTAATTATAAACCTCTATGAATCATCTTTTAAGTTTTAAAATATCATTCCCATTTTCTAAAAATTTAGTAATACACACTCTTTTCTTGCTTAGTTTATAATCTGCAATTCCTTTAAATTTCAATTAGAAATTTCCATCAGAAGCAATAGATGGCGCCCAATCATTGCATAAGTATGAACCAAAACTAAACTAGATTTTACAAACCAAAACCATGCTAGTTTTAGTTTGGATTTTGATTCTATAAACTGTTCTTCACTTGCTTTTAGATGTCTATGGTGTGCGTTTGAAAGAGTTAGAAGTAAAAATGGGAGGAAAAAAAGGACTTGCATGGAATTTTTTTAATGTGAATGGAAAAAGTGTGCAGTGCAAATATTGTAATAAGGATTACAAGCATGCTAATGTAAACAAAATGGAAAATCATATTAAGAAATGTTTCAAATGTCCTGCAGGTTTGAAAAAGGTTTTTGACAGTGATTCTAAATGCAAAAAAATATCATAAGGAATCTATTTCTACTATGCCTTCAACTTCAAATGTAGAAGAAAATATAACAATTAGTGATACAGATGAACCTAATACTGGTCAAATGTCCAGTACATCTTCTAACACTTCATCGATACCGATAACAAGTGTACCTTCGCTTTTAAAAAATGCTGGAGATGGAACATCTAGTTTTTTGACAAATAAAAAAATTTCGAAGTCACAGATATCTATGACAGCATTTTTGGATCAGATGGATGAAATAACAAATGTAAGTACATTTACATATTAATAAACAAAAATAAATACAATTTTGTTCTTTTAAAAGTAAATACTTAAATTAGAACTGATATTAATTGAAATAAATTATTTGAAGCTTTTCTCTAGTATATGTCTCTGATTTTTAATATTACAATTTTTAATAAATTAATAAATTGTTTATTTTAAAATTTAAAATATTCATTGAAATAAGCCTTTGCATTTTAATACATTTTTTCTTTAAAAAAAATCGTTTAATTTGTATTGAAGTGTAGATAAAGAAACACTGTTAAACACAGATGTGAAAAATATATAATTTAAAAGCAAGAATTTACTTTGTGATTGAAATAATACAGAGCTATAAGCAGTGGCACGGAATGAGTGTATGTGCTCAGGGGGGGGGGGGGGGGGGGGCAGTTGGGGAAAATCTTCATATCCCCAAGGAACCCATTCCCTTGCCATCATACAATTTTATAAGACAAATATTTTTTGGCAGTTTCAATGTAATCCTATTTTTATATAGAATAGCAAAGCAAAAATAGATTGCTTAAAGCTACAAGTTTATAAATTTATTTGTAATGAAAACAGTCTGCTTTCAAGATTCATAGTTTCTATAGGCTTTCAAAAAACATTCCATATAAAAATAACGTTACAGGATATATGCATTTATTATTTAAAGAACATTTTGGATAAAAGTCAAATACTACATTTTAATTAAATGTAAATTTGACTTAAAAAGGAAATTAATTGAAAATATTGTTTATTCTAAAAGATAGTTATAGACACATAAATTCCTGATAAATTAATTTAACTTACAAATAATAAGTATAATAAATATTGTTAATACCTTCTGAAATCCCCTTCCCTTATGTAAATCCATATAAGGGTCTCCCCCCATTTTTTAACTTTATCCTTAGCTGCCGAAGTTTTTAAAGTATAAATCGGTTGGTTTGCAGTATTGCAATTCAAAACAATTAAATAATGTAATTAAATATCATATACCTGACAAAATATCATATGCTGAATCCTATATCTTTAATCCGGAATCATTTGAACCACGACAATAGCGAATTAGAGAAAATTTGAAACTAGAATGCATTTAGGTAAATGATAATAACATCAGGCATTATTATGATAATACAAAACACTAAGGCAATTTATAAATAAATAATACTAAGGAGTTCCACTTAAAAACATCTCAAAATTCCAAAATATGTATATTTTGTATGGTGTCTTCATCTGTTGTTAGCTGTGGGAAACAATAAGATTTTTTTCTTTTTAACTTGGAATTTTATATTATTGAATAATAAATAACACAAATCACGAAACTGATAAATATAAATTTAAAAAATAAAACAATATAAACCATTTAAATAAGATTTACAGTTAAATAATTAAAATAGGACTTGCCATTAATAAATAAATAAAATTATTATTACTTTACCATACTGAACAATGGTTAAACACGCAAGCCGGAAGGAATTAGGAGAAACTAAGTAATTAATACTTAAAAATATCAATTTCAAGCATAAATTCAAAATTTTGAAAAATATATAGCTGCATAAAATAGTGTTTTCTGAAATGTATTCTTGTATGCTAGTGGTGGCATCTATTATCATTTCATGAAAGAAAAGAAATAATAAAATAATAATAAAAGGTTTTGGAATATCTGAATTACAAGATTACAGATGCTATAGAAGTCTGGATTAAAAATGTAAAAATTCTATGCCTTGTATATTTTTATTTTGGAAAAATAAAACTACAAATGCTTCTTTTTTGTTTTAGGAAACACTTAATCAATATTTGGCTAAGGCCATTTTCATCAGTGGAAGTCCATTGTCATTGGTTGAACATCCTTTGTGGATTGAATTTTTTAAGAAAGTTCGACCTTCTTACAATTTACATTCACGTTTTCGTCTTGCCTCAACTTACTTAGATTCTCAATATTCTGAAAAGCAATGTGAAGTTAAGAGACAACTAACTGAATCAAAACACCTCCATTTGCAATGTGATGGTTGGAGTAACATAAGAAGGGAGTCAATAATAAATTTTGTGATTTCAAAACCACAACCTCTATTTGTTGATTTTATCATGTCAAAGGAAAACAAGCATCATGCTTGTTATTTGGGTGAGCAAATTAAAAAAGTTATGAAAGATCATGATCCTGAAAAAAATTTTGTGATTATAGATAAAAATGCTAAAAATATGATAGCAGTGTTTAGCTTAGTAAAAGAAAAATATCCGCATGTTATTCCATTAGGTTGCCTTGCCCATCTTTTACACTTATTGTGTTCTGATATTTCAGGATGCAAGTCAGTTAAACAATTTTTTACAAATGTAATTGATATAGTGAAAACTATCAAACGTAGCAACCGTTTAAGTGCATTGTTTAACCGTATTCAAGATCAAAAAAGCAAGGAAAATATTTCCTTGAAATTGCCAGGAAAAACTAGGTGGGGAAGCTACTTATACAGTCTTAAAAGCTTAAAAGATAACAAGTTTACGCTGCAAACTATGACAGTTTGTGAAGAAGCTCAATTGTCTTCTCAGTTAAAAAAAAAAAAAAACTTTTAGATGATACTTTTTGGATTCGTATTGAAAATATGATTGATATCTTTACTCCGATTGTAGAACTTATAGAATCTTTTGAATCAAATGAACCTCAGATTCATTTGGTGTATAACAAAATAAACAACTTGGAAAAAGTGATGCTAGAATTACTTCCTGTATCTTTATTGGAAAAAAAATGAAGAAAAGCATATTATGGAGCAATTTAGAAAAAGAAAAGAATGTGGTGTTGGTCCTCTCCATCTTGCAGCAGACATTTTAAATCCTATAATGCAAGGAAGTACCTTAGAACCTTCAGATTTGCTGGATAATTTAACATTCATTTATGATGTTGGCCATCACATGAAATTAGAGAGCACACAACTTAAAATGGATCTTGTTCATTACAGAGAAAAAGAAGGTCTCTGGGAGAGAAAAATCTTGTGGGAAGGGCTAGAGAATATGCCTTCTCTACTATGGTGGAAAAGCTTACGGGGCACTAATATATTAGCTGAAGTAGCTTTGCGCATATTAAGTGCACCTATTACGTCTGCCGCGACGGAAAGAACCTTTAGCACCTTTAGCTGGATTCACAGTAAAAAAAAGAAACCGCTTGACATCAGAAAGAGCAGCTAAGCTAACCTACCTATCGTATAATTGGAAGCTGCTACACAATGAAGTAAATAAACAGAATACACCCAAAATAAAGAAACAGGAAACAAATGAAAATGTTTCAGAAACAATAAATCGTATAGAAGAATTATTTTCAAGTGACGACAGCTTAGAAATTGAGGACTTTGAAAATTCAGATTCCGAAGTTGTTGTGTCTGAAGTCTGACTGATTTTAAACTGAGAGAAAAATTGTGTCGATATGATAAAATTATATTTTTCATTTTCTATTTTATTATCTATATCTATAGTTTTGCATATTATTTATATATAAATGTTAAATTGTGCTTAATATTAGGCTGCTTACTCAATCCAAAATTACTGAGTTTTATTTCCTTAAAGTCAAGCTATTGCTGATGCTAAATGGTTCTCTTCAACATACGAATATTGAATTAAGAAAATTACATTTTTCACTTTTATATTATATCTTTGCATAATTTGTATATTTTTTATTTATATTTTTCACTTTTATATTTAATATGTGCTTAATTTGTGTATTATTTTTATATCAATATTATCCCTTAAATTTATTGAAAAAACAATTCTTTATAAACACATTAACTTTTTTATATGCTTCATTTTTAAAAATTACTTTTAAATTCAATACTTAAGTGTAAAAAGTTGATTTTTTTTAATTAAAGGATTGTAAGAAGTCTAAAGTTCTATAATTTTCTTTCTTTTATACTTTTTTATCACAACTAAAAGTAAAATTAATGTAATTTCCCAAATATATATAATTGAAAATAAATACCCAGGTAAATACCCAAATTGGGTATTTACCCGGGTATTTACCCTGGGTATTTACCCTTAAAAATAAATAGCCGGGTATTTTACATCACTGGTTTTGCTACACATATCTTAAATTGCTAGGTATGCCACGGCAACGCCCTCCTTGACTGTCTAAACGCCTCCAATTTGCCTTAGGACCTGCCACCGCCCCCTTAGAAGGTTCCAGCACCCACTGGGGAGGCGGTACCGCCCCCGTTGGGAATCTATGGTCTAGAATTATAAATGTGTGCGTAAAGATATTTAATAATCTACATACCTCCCCTCCCCTGTTTTCACATAAGTTAATGGGAATTGTCTTTTTTCTGTAATTATCTTCTTCTTTATAGTTTTCATAAAAAAAAAGATATATATATATTAAAAAAAAAAAGGACGGAAGTCTATCAAAATGCAGAAGATTCTCTCCTTTCCTCACTCCCCCCCCCCCCCACGGAGGGCATCCTCTGCCCTTTGCGCCTAATTCCCTCGTGTTGATGATCGGCTGTCATAAAATAAACCAAACCTTATCTCGTCTACCTTATCTAAATCCTCTATCTTCACAGTTTCCCCACCAAAAATCTTGCCAGTCCTTTGAGTCAAAAACAGGTGCAAAATCACTGACCAATCACATTACAAGGTGGAAAACCTGGATGAAAAATCATGCGAATATCTTGAACGCAAGTAGTAGATTGATCTTTTGTAGTAGATCGATTCGGTAGAGAACCTCGTGTAGTAGATCGATGTCAGAATCGATTTTATTTGAAATCGCATTTTGAAATCAATTTTTACATACAAGTAGTATTGTTACTTTTTTGATATGCTTGAAATCGAATCTATTTTTCCGGTTCTACTGTTTTAATGGTAGAAGTAAAAATTTCAAACTCAAATATTAGGCGAACCGTTGATTTTAGAGGGGTAAGACTTACGGATGTCAAGATATTCTAAGGTATGGTCAATCGAATAGTGATTACCATTATACCCTAGCAGCACATAGGGGGTGGGGGGGGCAATATTCAATACAGGTATGGATGGGTCATGGGACATATCATTGCAAAGGTCTTGGCCTGGGCTATCCATATCTGTATATCTCTTTATGATATAGTTCAATTTTCAAACTCAAAGAGGCATTTTTAAGCTTTTTTTTTTTTTTTTTTTTTTTGGTTTTTTCTTTTACCCCACTTTGTAGTGTGTCATTTTATAGGTCTTGACTTGTGGGCCTCAAGTATATTAAACTGATTGGTAGAATTGATGTAAAATTTCGTATAAGAAAGGATTACCATTTTTTTTTCAAACCAGGTTTTTCTAAAAGTAAAAATTTCAAACTCAAATATTAGGCGTACCGTTGATTTTAGAGGGATAAGACTTACGTATATCAAGATATTCTAAGGTATGGGCAATCGAATAGGTTGACCATTATACCAGGGATGCACATAGGGACTGGGGGGGGGGGGGGGGCAAAATTCAATACAGACATGGGTGGGTCATGTGACCTATTGTTGGAAAGGTCTTGGCCTGGGCTATCCATATCTGTATACCTCTTCATAATATAGTTCAATTTTCAAACTCCAGGGGGCATTTTTAAGCTTTTTTTTTGGCTTTTTCCCTTACCTCAATTTGTAGTGTATCATTTTAAAGGTCTTGACTTGTAGACTTCAAATATTTTGAATTGATTGGTAGAATTGATGTAAAATTTCTATAAGAAAGGATTAAGGTTTTCTTTTCAGACCAGATTTTCCTAAAAGTAAAAATTTCAAACTCAAATATTAGGCGTACTATTGAAGACTTACGGATGTCAAGATATTCTAAGGTATGGCAATCGAATAATGTTGACCAATATACCTTAGTAACACATAGGGGGCCAAGGGCAATGAGGGGCAAAATTTAACACAGGCATGGGTGGGTCATGTTATATATCCTTAGAAATGTCATAGCCTGGGCTAGCCATATCTGTATATCTCTTCATAATGTAGTTCAATTTTTAGACTCCGGAGAGCATTTTTCGGCTTTTGCCCTTTACTCCCTTTTGTAGAATATCATTTTAAAGGTCTTCACTTGTAGACCTGAAATATATTCTCATCTTCTATTTTTCTTACCTATCCTGTAAATAGAGGGCGCTTTTTAAGCTTTTTTTCCTCCCTTCTGTTTTATATCATTTTATAGATCTTTACTAGTACTTTTCACTTTTTATGATTTCATCATTTTAATGTCAAATTTTAGCCAAATTAGAGCTTTACATTTTTTGTTTCTTCCAATCCATCTCATGTAACATATCGTTGGAAAATTTTTTATTTATCTCTTTTTTTTTTTTTTTTTTTTTTTATTTGTCTCTCTATCCTTCCCTTTACCAATGTGGTTACACGCTCTTCGCATTCTTTAGCTCACAGGCTGTCAAAACCTGAGAGCTTATGCGCCTGCCGGCTGTTTATGTCTGTATTTACGTATGTATATACGTATGCATATAATGCAATATCTCTTGATAAAAATATTCGATTTGCTTCAAATTTTAGATATAGGTTTATTCTGATAAGGCGCATCCCTGATTAGTTTTGGAAATTCATTAGATAAGTATAAAGGGGGAGAATGGGAGGCTATTTGCACTTAATTTAAATAAATGGTTTTTATGCAGAATTATCAAAATTTCATTCAAATTTCAGATATAGGGTCATTCTGATAATGCGCCTATATGATTAGTTTTGGGTGTTCAATGGTTAAATATAAGGGAAGGGGGAGGAATGGGTGGTTATCCTCTTAATTTTAAGTAAATGGGTTATTCACGCGTAATTTACAGATTTTCTTCAAATTTTGGATATATTTTCATTCTAATAAGGTGCTTTCCTGATTTGTCTACTCTTCTTAATTTAGGTAAATGGTTTTTTTGTGCAGAATTAACCGATTTGTTCTCGATGATCGGTTATGTGCTGCCCGACCATTGAAGGTACAGTTATCCATTAATCCGAAATTAGGTCACTTCCAGCTTCTTCGGATAATCGACGCTCCACTGTATTTTTATTTCTTTGTTAACCAAAGTAAAGTATATTGTTTCACTGTTAATGATTCTTAGGAAAACATTTTTTTTTCCTGTTAACTGCTGAAAATTTGGTAAACATTAAAAAAATATAATATTTTATAAGCTGTAAATGAGATGAGGCGATATATATTTTAAAAAAGAAAAAAAGTTTAGTTACATATAATTTTTTAAAGCAGAATTTCTGCTTTTAAATTGGGGGATAATTAGTAATTAGCATGTGCTGATTGTGCAATTAAATCATCACAGCTATTTTAAAAGAAAATTTGCAATATTTGCATTTCCCACACCATTATAAAAAGTCTTAAAAAGACTGAAAAAAAAATTTATAATAAATTTAGAGTTTTCAAAATTTCATTCATGTGTGAATTTTTAAGAAGAATGATGTTTATAGGAAAAAAGTCTCCATTTGTTTGGTTGAAGGAATAAGTAGAAAATACATGTGTTTCGGATTAAATATATATATATATATATATAAATATAAAAAAATATATATATTCTCCCTTTTATTTTTTTATCTAACCGAGATCTTTCTCAAAAAAATAAAGTTAAATATAATATATATTATTATTAAAATTACATCTTAAAAATAATAAAAGATAAATCCGTATTATTCGACTCTAAAATCGTAATAGCTTACTTCTTTGTCTCCCTAAATGAGAGTGAGGAGTAGGAGGTGTTACGGCTCTGCTGATTCGCCAAGTTTTAGAATTTACCAATTTTGAGCTCATCTGTCTGAATCTAAAAATATCGAAATATCGATTTTAGTATCGATTCTAGAATTTAGAAATTGATACTTATTATAATCAATGCCACTTTATACGATGTCGATTTTAATCGATTCTCAAAATTTCCAAAATCGCCCATCACTAGTTAAATATAAAAGAGGGAAAGAGAGATAAATTTCTTTTGAATTATATAAATGAGTTTTCATGCAGAATTATACGGCTTTCTTTGATTTTTGGATATAAGCTTATGATAAGGCATATCCCTGATTAGTTTTGGGTGCTCAATGATTAAGTAGAAAGAGTGAAAATAGAGGGGAGGGGCAATTTTCCCTTTTAATCTGTTTTTCGAAGGTCGTTATTTATTGAAAATTTAAGAGTACAATTACAGTAGACTCCTTCAAATCCGCACAGCTTGGGACCAGAGGTTGTGCAGATTTCAGAATTTTGCAGATTTCTGGTCATTGCTTTGTTTACATTTTTAAAACAATAATTTGAGTGCAATTAATAGTGCAATTGGAACTATAATGAATGCTTAAAATATAATAAAATATTAAAATAAATAATAAATTATAACAATAAAAAATTTAGATAGTTTTAAAATGATAAAAGTACTAATAGTAAAAGTAAAATCAGTAATCAATAGTGTATGATTAAATATTCATTATAAAGATTAGATGTATTTTTCCAGAATTATTCAACAAAACTTGTCTCATAGAAGTAAATTACTAATTCACATGGAAATCATAAAATAAGATTTTTTTTTTTTTTTTTCAAGTTTAGCCAGTTTTAATAACCAAAAAATCTTGATTAATGCATAAATATATTTGGTAATAAGATTGTGTTTTCAGTGATATCAGCAATATCTTGAATTTTTTCCAAAAAAAAAAAATTATCCTTCGTTCATGAAAAAAACATGAATAGAGTATTATTAAGAAAATTACAAAATAAAAAATGTATGAAATTGATGCAAAACAAAAAAAAATCAACTTTTGTCTCAATATTTGAATTGAAAGACTCATTGTTTACATCCATAAAATATGTGCAGATTTTAGAGAGTTGCAGATTTTTGGTTTGCGGATTTGAGGGAGTCTACTGTATATAATGTGCATAGCCTGGGAGCTCAACACCATCAGTTTAACAGGGCAATATTTTTTTTTATTGGACCTCCTAGCAAGCAGTTAATATTAAATTGTTAACATCTATGTTTTCATGGATGTTTTTAATTGCAGTATTTATTGCATGTTGTTAATTGCTTTTATTATATTTTTCTTTAGAGTTTAGTTCCTCTGAAAGATGAGATAGATTCTCGACAGGAAGATAAAAAGCCTACAGAGGCAATAAAATATTTAACTGAAGAACACAGAGAATTAGTAGAGGTAATATATATTTTTTAATTGTAGTTAATGTGTACTTTAAATTAGGGATGGGACGAATATTCGGCCACTATTCGGTATTCGGCCTATTCGGCCCTTTTGCCGAATATTCGGTTGGCCGAATATTGAAGGCTTGTTGACCGAATACTTCGGCCGAATACCTGTAGCCGAATATTTAGAGATATCTTGCCGAATATTGCTAAAATCTCGCCGAATAGTGAAAGATATCTTGCCAAATAAGTTTCGGATTCAAAGAATTTCATTCTTGCAATTTTTTTTCCCTCTCATCCAAATTGGCTACTTCATTTATGAAGTCATTCTCACTCTTGCAAAATATAGAGTTATTCAGATACTAAAAAATATACAGCCTTTCTGTATTTCCTATAAAAGTTAGTGATATTCTAGAAAATGCCGCCCAAGTTGGAGATTTAATTGTATGGGAAATGTCATTAGAGAATGATATATTACAATTCAAAATATAAAAATACTGCCTTATTCTAAAATGCTCGAATATTATTTAATGTCTGCAAATTCCATGCACATATAAAAAAGCTCTTATGAAATTCATAACTTATTTTCTATAAAGTAAGAAATGAAAAAAATTATTCACTAGGTGTGTTAATGAAGATTCATTTTCAAAATTAAATGTATCACCATTCCAACTACAACGGTACATCTGAAAGCAGAACTGGTATCAAACTCGATACACATTAGATGACACAACTTGCTTTATGAAGATGGTTTTATAAATATTTTAATATAAATTCTAAATACTCAACAAAATATTTTTTTCATTCTATAGTTTTCACTTTTAAATAATTATTTGCATAATTACTGACTAAAATATGTAACATTATTATGTATATATTTTTAATTTAATCTTCCTTCCTTCATGTTGTTATCAATTTCTGTTTATCCTTTTAATGCTTGTTGAATAAATGGAATATTGAAGTTGAATATTGTATGTGCCGATTCAAATGTCAAAGATTTTGTTAACATATGCATTCTACTTTAAGCATAATCTTTTGCTTTAACATAATTCGTAATTTAATGCTTGGCATCTGATTTCAGAACAGTCTCATTCTTACAAATTTGCTTATCACTAGGGACACAAACTCTAAATGATCAAATTTACTTCATTAAAGGTTATTTCAGAAAATATGTCCGAGAGAGAGATTAAGAATATTATTGATTTTGGATACGAGAAGTATCAATTGATAGTAAAAGTGAAGTACATTCTTCATATTTTAATGGAAATATTTTCCCATCTTGACTTACTGAAAATTAATTTGATGTACATTAGAATAAAGGATATAATGCAATTTCATAATTTTTTTGTGTTAAAATAAGTTTTTCAAATTTAAAAATACATTTAAAAGCACATTTAAGAGTAATAATTATTAATGAGCTCCTATTTTTTAAATTATATATAATCAAAATTTATTTTCTTTATTGGAAAAAAAATTTTACTATTCGGCCGGCCGAATATTCGGTATTCGGCCTAAAATTTGGCCGAATATTCGGTATTCGGCTATTCGGCCAAATCACTATTCGTCCCATCCCTACTTTAAATATTCTGATTGATCTATTTCCTATTTCATAAATTCATTGTATCATCATGGTATTTGTTATTTTCATTTATAACTAGCCTCTTTTGGTGACCAGTTTAGCCTGCCTTAAATGTGTACTAAACATTGCAATACATTACTACTTTTATATCGTACATTGTACTGTTATTATACTAAGGTTTTAATATATAATATATCATTCTACATTTCTTAGTTACAGAACTGTGAGAGAAAGTACTATCTATTATATATTTGTAATGAAAATTTCATTTTGATTGCTTATAATTTTCATTTTGCCAAACAGATTTTTATGAGACTTACACTGTCATCTAGGTAATTTTGGGAAGGAAGATTTTAATGTAATACATCATTCTATTTTTCTTGGTTATAGAGCTGAAGAAAGTTCTACTATAGTCTAACCTAGTTCTTAAATTAAATTAGCTTTTTTGAAAAGCTCTACCTAATAAATTTTGATAATAATTACATTATTAGTTAGATAATTATGTAAAAAAAAGTAAAATTTACATTTCTAATTGAAAACTTACATTCTACATCAGCAAAACCATGGACAAAAGCCAGTTTAAAAAATTCTAATTTGGCTTTATTATTAATTTAGGTTGGATTTTTTATGCATTTAGTATTTTTTTAGTTGATAGTTTTAAAATAGGATTTTTAAATTGTAGAAAATGAATGATAAATAAAGTATAAAATATTTATCTATACTAAGTCATTAAATAATTGAACGACTTTATTAAATAAACTGATAGTGTTCGCCCGGAATCAAACATAGGTTATATCTTATGTCAATGCCACAAATCCAGAAGGGGTATAGGAGCAAAAAACATTTTAAAATGCAATTTTTTGTGTTACTGAAGAACACAACTGTGTTAATGAAGGGACTACAAGCATGAAATTTAGCCTGTAATTACTTACAAGATATAAATAATCTCTAACACTTTCTTAAAAATTTGAAATTTTCATGAAAAGGCGTCCTACTCTGTTAAAAATCTGCAGGATTTTCTTCAGCATCACTCCACCACTTTGATAAAAATCTGTTACTTGACTCTGTTAGCAATCTGAGCATGTATCAAATCGATTTCAAAAGTAAATTGGTGGTGATAGAATCTGTTAAAATATTACAAACTTAAACTACATTTTATGTTAGTGGCACTATCAACATAGGGTGCAGGATCCAAAAATATTCAAAATGAGGATTTTTATTGTACTAAGGAGTTTAGAAATTTTAAATTTGGCATGGTAATTATTTAGAAAATATAAATGACTTCTAAGAACTGTCACAAGTAAATTTAAAATTAAAAGTTGTGAAACGAAGGGCCATTGCGAAAAGTGTTCTAAAAAATTCTTAAATTATAATTTTTGTGCAAGCTAAGTAATAAACTGATTATAAAAGGGATGGTTTTGAATCAATGGTGACACTTTCTAATCCTACATTCTCATGATCCTCTATGTTGTATGCCAGTACCACTATAACTTGGGGTAAACAGAAACAATAAATATTTTTAAAAAGCCTTTAAAAACTTTCTAAATTACATTTCTATGGAATATAAGAAAATATCACACCAATTTCAAAATTAACATTTGCAAATTAATGGTTACTGTCCTTTTTCTAACATAGGCTTTTTATGGTAATACCACTGCCTCTCGAGAGATGGTAGATCCTTAGAAAAGAAACTTGGATTTTGACATGATGATTAATTTAAAATTGTAAATGCATACAAAGATTGTTTCTAAAAAAGAATGAATACTTCAGATGAATACTGAAAGAAATGTATGAATTGAGCATAAAAGTTTCAAAATATTCTTTAAATTATTGTTTATTTAAAATTATCTTTAGTTCTGTGTATTGTTTTATGTCTCATTATAGAATAATGCATGTAAGAATGAAAATTAGTCAAACTGTGGCTTAAATGGAAGTTTTTGGATTATTCCTTAATTACATTATTATTTCTTATGAAAATCAGACATACAAGTAGTATCATTTGGCATATTTCAACTCTTACGCGAGTAAAGCCGTGGGTTTTGCTAGTACAGTAGACTCCTCGAATCTGCAAAACTTGGGACCAGGGGTTGTGCGGATTTTAAAATTTTGCAGATTTCTGGTCATTCATTTGTTTACATTTTTGAAACATTAATTTGATTGGCAGTTAAGCATTGTAATCAATGCATATAATAAATTGAAACATTAAAATATTTAAGTAAAATATTTAAATAAATAAATAGTTAAAAAGCAAGTTATTATTACAAAAAAATAAAATAAATAAAATAAAATTTTAGAAAAATATTAAAATAAAGTAAATAATTAAGATGCAATACTAAATATAAATAATAATGAGGAAAAATCAATCTTTTTTTATAAAGAAAAATATTTGCCTTTGTTAACTAAAAAAGCTTGATTAATTAAAAAATAATCATTTTATACAACAAAAATTATCCTGCTCCTCGAATTATAAACACTACGAAATGGTCATTGAAAGTTATATTACGCTGCAACTACGATACAATAATTATTACTTCGATTAAATATCGATCATTGTAATTAGTAAACCGAATGTAGATCCCAAATTCGTTTCGTAACTAGCAGGGATACGAAAATAATAATAGAACTAGTAAAATAATGATTTTATATAGCAAAAATTATCCTATGACGTAAATTGCAAACACTACCAAATGGCCACTAAAAGTTATATTACGCTGCAACTACAATACGATAATGATTGATTCAATTAAATAACGATCATCGTACGTCTAAGAAACTTATTATTGAACACTGCAGAATTTAAATTGAAAGACAGGAAAATAAAAGGAAGAAGTTGAAAAGGATTTTTAAAAATATATATTTAAAGAATTATTTGTATTGTGTTAGCACTGACTTCAGCTCCATCTTTAATTTAATTGTTTACATCTGAAAAATTGCGCAAATTTCTGGCGTTCGTGGATTTTAGGGATGCGGATTTAAGGGAGTCTACTGTATGTAGCTAGTATTAGCGAAATTGTATTTGCTTGCATGATACAGTGCCAAGAAAAATTTAGATAAGAGAGATTCTTTCTTGATCCAATCATAAACTACATAATATGAATTTTAAAAAGTTTACCATTATCTTAAAAAGAGACAAATGATAATAATACAGATGTTAACAAGTTTAAAAGTATACATTTTATTTAAGTAAATTTTCAAATACTGTTTGTCTGCAATCTTACAGCCATCATCACAGAATACTTTCATTAATTGTTTTCTATTTATTAGATTTTATGCTGTTTTATTAATGCAGCTAATTTCCATCCACCCCTATCCTTCCATCCTTGTGTATCCCTCCAAAAAATCCCTTCTCTTTCCCTGTTAACACACAAAAACAGCCATTAATGAAAAATATTCTATGACGTTTTTCAAGGTTTCAAATCAAAAGTATTTAGAAAATTAAATAAAATGTATGCTTTTAAACTTGTTTTATCTGTATTATTATTATTATTTGTATCATTATTAAATCATTTAATTATCTGTATTATTATTAAATCTATTTGTTTAATTCAGTAGCTTTATAATAAAAATAATAAACTTTTATATTTTTATTTCAGCAAGTTATGTTAAAAAACAGACAACTGAAAGAAGTCATTGACAACTTAAGGACTTTTATTTGGGATATCAATACTATGTTAGCTGTTAGGAAGCCTTAAAGGTTAAAAGACATGTTTCACATCATCTTTCATTTTTTTAAGTGCCTGTTCATCAACACTTCCATTTTTCTATTTGTATAATATTTTTCTATTTGTAGCTCTTGTAAATTCATATTGCATAAATAAGTTTAATATATTTTGATATTTTAAAATCTTGCTACAATAATTATTTTTTAATACAGTTAATGTTTGATAATACTAAAATTCTTGCATTATTGCAAGTTTTATCAAATTGAAAGACTTGCATTTTACAACTTAAAATGGAAATATTTTATGAAAAGCAATCAGGGATGCTGCGGATGCGCTAAGCATTTAAAATATGCAAAAAATCGGTCACTGGCCTCAGAAAAATAGCTCTTATGCGTCTCACAAGATGCGTAATTTCGGTTAAAAAATTGCCAAAAAAAAGGTGACTTTCGTTAAAAAAATTGCAAAATAATGACTATTTTTTGACAAATTTTGTCTGAGGATTCGGAAAAATGGCTAATTTCCTCAAGAAATTGCGAAAAAACGACAAATTTTGTCTAAAAATCACGATAAAATGGCAAATTTTGTCAAAAGATTTTGTTGAAAAATCGCAAACAAATGGCAAGTTTTGTCAAAAATTTTGCGAAAAAACAGTAAATTTCGTACAAAAGATTCGTGAAAAAAGGCTAATTTCGTCACAAAATCTCAAAAAAGGGCAGATTTCCTCAAAAGATCGTGAAAAAGTTCTCTTAACCCTTGGAGACGAACAACATGTATACGTGTCGCAAAAAGGCTTCAGAATCCTTGTTCATTCCCACCAGTAAAATTATACTATAAAATTTACCTTATTTAATCATAGCATTTACTCGATTTGATTAGACACAAATTTCTGTTTTTTAAAACCGATGACAAAGCTTTCGTAAAAGACTCCTGTTGCAAAGGGTAAAAAAATTAAAGTTAAAATAATATTTAAAGTTAATAAAATATAAAGTTAAAAAAATTAATATTGATTTTAATTATTTATTTATTATTAAAACAATAATTATTGCATTTCATTTTTCTTTTACAAATGAACAAGTTCAATTTTTGCATCTAAAAATATGACTTATAGTGGGGGACCCACTTTTGGTAAAAAAGGACCCTGGATTTTTCAAATCAAGTAGCATCCCTGAGCAAAAATAACTTGTTAATGTATTATTTCTCTTTTTAGGATAATATGGTGTTTGTAATTTTGCTTATCATAAAAAAAGAGAGGGTGGCATAACATACTTTATAATTTATAATTTAATTCTGAGCTAAATATTAACATGTATTCAATCATATTGTACTCTCTAAAAATGTATCTTTCTTTGTCAAAATATTTCAAATGTATAGCCAAATAAAATACTGTAATAAGACTGAAATCATGTTGTAATCTAATTTCACTATGAATAATCGAAAATGGAGAAAATTGATTGAAATTTAGCATACTTTTTTAAGTGTAAGTTATGATAATGTATGTAATGTTTATAGTAATGTAGGATAATGTATTGATTCAATTCTGTTTGCAGTCTCATCATATTCAAAAACATAGAAAATTGCCGACTTTCAAAATCAAATAAAAATAAATCAATTTTTAATAGCATTTCTTCATTTCTAAAGTTATTAGCCATGTATACATACCTGTGGCAAAATCTTGGTGACACGATGTCAATATCGCAATGTGGGGAAGATTTCCTGTAGAAAAAAAAATCGTTTGGGAAATATTATTTATGCAATAGAGAAAGTCCATGCAGTAACAAAAAGATCTCTATGTTTCAATTTTGAAAAATGAGTATTATTATTATATTATTATATATTAGTAAGAGGTGACAGTCTTCTACATTTCTCAAATTTTTATCCTTCTCCCAAAATTGTTTTTCTCTATTTGCACCCCCTTATCCCCCCAAGCAATTGAAAATCTTTAAAATTGTTATGCTTTAAGTTCTGTCCCATTTTTTTTTATATTGTTTTGCATTAGTTATTGTATTTGTTACTTTGAAATATTAATACATAAATAACAAATCAACTAATTTCAAATCATATATATTCCCTCTTACATTGTTTAAAATCTCTAAAACTCATAAAAACTGTCCTATTTATTACATTGAAGTAATAAACAAATGACCAATGAATAATAAATGATTTTTTTTTTTTTTTTATGTTTTTCCCTACTTTTTAGGTGCGTTCGTAATTATGTAAATACGTAGCACCTATTGTTGTCGCTCAGTCCGTCCATCTGTCTGTCTGTCCGTCCGCATATAACAACGCAAAAACTACCCAACCGAATCGTTTGAAATTTAAAATACATAATTATTACATAATTTTGTCGAGTCATTTCAAATTTTATGAAAATCGGATGGATAGATCAATTACAGGGACAATCAAAAGAATTCCGTTACATTACGGTCAATGGGGAAAAAAGTTTCAAATGCATTTTAATCGTTTGAAATTTAAAACGTATATTTATTACATAATTTTGTCATTTCAAATGTTATGAAAATCGGATGCATTGATCAATTACAGAGACAATCAAAAGTATTCCGTTACATTACGGTCAATGGGGAAAAAAGTTTCAAATGCATTTTAATGGTGTTACACTCATTTGAATATAACAGAATTGACATGAATCTATGAAATATGTACTAAAAAATACATTTTGTACAATCTGTGATGCAAAGAATATTTATTATTAAATTACAGGGCCACACAAATGTATTCCACTAAATAATGTTATACGGGCAAACATTGTTTGGGGGGTGTTTTAATTATATTAAACTACTTCACATTTTATGAATAAGATGTACGTTAATAAAGTATAATAAAAATTACTCCCTGCATATTTACAGGAACACAAAGATTTCGACCACTATACTGTATCCAAAGTACGCTCTACTATATCAGCAAGATCTGAATATTTTAAAACTTCGTTATCAAAGAACGCACCTCATTTGCTACGCTTTACGTGCAATTTCCAACTTGTTTAAATCTAGCATTAACCTTATGCTGAGACAAAAACTGTAAATACTGTGAGCAGTTTCTGAAACTGTCAAATTGAAATATGAATAAAAAACTCAACTACTATTTCTATAAGCAACTAGTTGTTGGGGCCACCATACCCATCATGGATATACATAATATAATACATAATAATAAAACATGTGCAAACTTTTTATAAAATGCATTACAATTCCAAAACAAAATTTAAACTTACATTTAAATATTTTTAATATGCATAGTAATGCTCTATTAATTAATTGCTGGTGAACCAATTTCAACAAATTATATAAAATGTCAAACTACTCAAGTGGTACTGAATTACCTAAAAGAAACCTCCTTATAACTCCAAAAAAAATAATCATATTAACTAGCAATTTACTGCGTCGGATTAAGCGTTTCATTTCCAATTAAAATATATATTTGAATTGAAATTTGAATGAAATACAAGGTCATGAAAAATCAAAGAAAGTGGAAAACTGGATTACAAATATCTCGGCAACAGATTATATGATCAACTTCATTCTTTATGCAAAATTTGTTATTTTTTTTACATCCATTCCTTAAAATAAAATATTCTGAAAAAAAATAGTTCCGGATGATCAAGGTTACTAATATTAAATAGGCTTCATTCCATTTTTACGTAGTAAGTACATACAAAATTTCAAATCTCTATCTCAATTTGTTCGAGAAATAGAGCATTTACAGACATATGGACAGACGGCAATTTTTTATTTTTTTTTTCTAGAAATATGTTTTTTGGAATCTCCAGTGTCTGAAACGTGCTGCCGAAATTTTTTTAAAATTTTCAAAACGATTGCAAGACTTACTCTATACTACGTATGATTGGTAAGTAATAATACTGGCATTACAAACATGAAACATAATCTCATTAGTATCTACAATTAAACTATGAAAATTGATAACAATGGTCTGTGAGACCATCCCCAACAGTTTAGGGTTAAAGTTGTTAATCTTGAAAATTCTCAAGTTTTATTTATTTGCTTTTTTATGTTGTTTTACCTTAGTATTTTTAATTGTTACTTTTGAAATACTAAAACACAAATATGCATATAGATCTCCCTTCCCGCTCTCTTGAATGCTGATCACTTTCCCTTTCTACGTCATCACACAATTTAAAATCTTTCAAAACTCTTTTGTAACCGGTATTATTTATTATTTTGAAATAATAATAAATAAATGATCATGTAGTTCCTAACACTGACCACCTCCCCTCACCCCCCCTTTCCAAATAATAAATGCTTCTCTTTCCCTTCTAACATACAAATTTAAAAATACAGTAATTCCTTAACATTCACGAGAGTTAGATTCATGGAAACCTCCATGAATGTCGAGATTATCTTCCCTTGCATAGAAGCAGGTTACATTTTATAATTATTATAATTCTTTTTTTTTTTTTTTTTTTTTTTTTTTTTTTGTAAATGGAAAAAAGCAATTGCAATGTAAAAATATAAATAATAAAAGGTACTTAATAAAAATATATTTGAATAATTATAAACATGTTCTACAAAGTTTAGTTGCTAGTTAATGGTTGAAAAAAATTATCAATTTACAACAAAATATGTAGAACAAATCTTTTTTTTTTTTTTTTTTTTTTTTTTTGTGAATTTTTATGTAAGAAAAGAGCACAGTCACGTTTTCTCTTTTAAATTTAAGATTCTTCACCAGGTAACATTTGCATACTATTGTTTTCTCAACAAGTTATTTTGAAGCTTTAAAATTTCCCATAAAATTTTTGTAGAAAATTTCGGATTATTTTATTTTTTGTCATTATTCAGGATTTTCAAAATTACCGATTCATATTTTACCTCAATGTAAAAGTTTAAATTCTCATAACTTAGGCTGTACAGTACAATGCAGCTGTCCAGTGTCAAATAGTTAAAGGAATTAGTAAAACGAATTGAGTTTATTTTGTAAATAATATACTTCATAAAACAAAATTTGCGAATAACCAAGTTAAGTACTCGTAAATGTTGGTATGTTCCTTTTTCATATTTTGTGAATTATTAAAAACTCACGAATGTTAAGAAATAACTGAATTTAAAAGTCTTTATTTTATTTATTTATTTTTAAATTTTTCTTGTTCTATTTGTTACTTTTCATAAACAATAAGTAATCTCTTTTTCCTTTTCTTACACATTTCTGACAACCTTTAATGTGGGATTCAAAGGAAGTTAAGGAAAACTTTTGAAAAGTTATTTAATGCTATCAAATTTGTTTGATTAAATGGATTTTCCACCAACCTCGAAATGAAAAACATTGAAGTATATTTTGGTAGTAGTGATAGTCTAATTTTACATTATTGTTTAGTTTTCAATGTTTTATTATTGTATTTTTTCAGAATAGTGGTAGAATCATTAAAAATAGAAGTTTTGTTGAATTTTTCCTTCTTGTTTTTTGATTGATCTTTGTAAGCTGTTACTTTATTTCTTATATTTTCAAAGTATTTTGATACTTCATGTAATTTTGCTACTTAAAAAAAATATTGTTTAACATGATAAGTCAGCAGATTTTGTAAATAATTATTTTTCTTTCAAAATTTATTCTTGTGAAGCATTTCATGCTTGTTCCCGTTTCATTAAATCATAAATGCAAATATATATCTTTCAAAATTTATTTCTGTAAAGTACTTCATAAGCAGGGCTTGAAAAGTCTAAAAAAATTTAAGTTCTCATTAAGGAACTTACATGGAAAGGTTCCCAGGTTAATAGAGCATTCTAGATTAATAGAGCTCTATTAATAATCCCATTATTAATAGAGCATTCCATATAGATTCCCAGAAAAATTTGTGTGAATATTTTGACGAAATTTGCCATTTTATCGCGATGTTTTAATAAAACCTGTCGTTTTTTGCTATCTTTTTTTTTTTTTTTTTCCCCTATGTTATTTTCTGATTTTTTTGTAATTTTTTTAACAACATTTCCCTTTTGTTTTTTTTTTTTTGTTTTTTTATTTATTTATTTATTTTTTTTATTTATTTATTTTTTTTTAAATCATAGTATTCTTTCAGCAACAATTTTCTTTTAATAATACAGTTAGCTCCTTTGTGATGAGAGCACTTTGCTTAATTTTTAATCTTTAATCACCAGTTTTTCAAAGCAGAAGTTTTTCTGTTCTTGAATTGCAAAAATTCTTTAATTAAATAAGGTAATCTTGCCAATAAAAAAATAACTGGTGGAGATAATGAAGAATTCTGCAAATTTTAAGCGGCACTTATACCAGTCGCTTATCCCCAATGGGTTAACAATTCATATGTTTATTGTATGGAATCCTTTGAGCGTGAATAATAGTCACACTTGATTGTTTATTTTATCCTTCATTGCAAATCTTATTTCAACATACTACCAGAAATGTGGTTCAACTTACAAAAAAATTCTTTTTTTTTTTTTTTTTTTTTTTTTTTTTTTTAATTTTGCTTAAGAAGTAGTGGGATCAACTTACACATGAGTGTATACAGTACTTCTTTTTCTATTTTAATTTAACATTAGTTATTTGAATGCATAAATTTTCCAATATTATGTTTTGTTTTTAAGCATGTATGTATCAATTTCATTTTATACGCTTTATTTTATTACTGAAATAAAATTTAGAAACAATATAAAAATTACTTCTTTTCTTATTTGCAATATGTTTGTTAAAAAGTTTCATGACACAAAAATCGCAAATTAAACTTACTGCTCAGTCTTATGTGAAGTTTGTTCATCAGTCCATGCTTAATTCTGTGCTTAATGCATAATATGTTTTTTATTTATTCACTCAGTTTACATGTTTTAGATGCATTTATCCCAGTCTATTTGAATTAATTGTTTTGTAAGTTTTTTTAATTATTATTCAGTTTAAAATTTTCTAAATATATGTATGTAATATATAACACAGACCATTCCTCCAATGTATATGTACATAAAATTTAGTATGTTATAATTTTGGCAAGTCACAAAGAAGTTTTTTTTAAATACCTAAATGTAAAAACAAGAAAATTTAAAGTGGTCAATAAGTTGATCATTTAAAAATTGAATCAAGTTTTACGTAACAATAACATGTGAGGCAAACAGCTATGTCTGTTGCAAATTTAATATTACCCCACAATTTTTTTAAAATTAGTGTTTTTTTAATTTAATGTAACTTTCTTTTTATTGCATATTTTTTAATTAAATTAAGTTTTGTTTTATTGGTATTTTCTTTCTCAATTTTTTGTATGTCACCAAGTTTAGAATTTTTTTTTAAATTATATTTTAAGCTTTATTTCATTTCATAAATATAAAATTACTGGATATCAGTGGGCGAAATTTTATAGTTTCTGTATTATTCTACACTACTCTTTATGTACACTAATAAACAGTAGATTCTTTAAAAACCAAAAAAATTAAACCTGATGCAAACAAGTAATTTTCCAAACCATAAATCTCATTAATATAACCCAAAAATATTAATTTTAAAATAACTTGATACTATTTATCTCCCTCCTTTTTTGGTTTTTTTAAATTATGTGTCATTAAAGTTTGAATTTCTGTAAAATTGTTTTTCTAAAGTTAATTGCAGAAGTGCAAAATAGCATATTTATAGTTGCAATGTATATTTACTTGGGAGTCTGGTTTGAGAGATGTACAATACCACAATGAATTTTATGTCATATTTTAAAAACATGTATTGTCATTTATGAAATTTGACAATTTTATTTCTGTTACATAATGATGATGTAATTTTCACCGATCTATTATGCAAAGGACTTTTGCCCTAACATTGAGAAAACAGAAATGCTGCTACTAGTAAAAGTAGCCTCATGATTTAAAGAATTTTTTTGTAAAATGTAAATATTTTACTGTAAATATTATTTGTCAAAATAAAATATTTTTTATTTACTTTTCATTCTGCTACTATCAATATTAACAGCTCCTTTCCAAACTGGTTACCAGCAGCATTCAAATGTTTGATTAAAGCAAAAGACTTTAGTAAAACTGTTTATAAGTCATTTTCATAACCAAAAGCAGTATCATAAGAACAACAACAAACAGAAAATAAAATTCCATTTATTCATAACTTAATATGATTACTTCAAAATGGTCATAATTTTCATTTGTGAAAGATAATCTAACATGCTAAATTGATTAGAAATTCATTTTCCAAATAATTGTTGTAAATTGTTAAATTACATTTTTAGATTTTTGTAGCAAATTCTCATAAAAGTGATTTGGCACATAATTAACTTTGTTGTTTCTGTATTTTACAAATAGTTTTAACCATTAAAATTATTTAGTGATTTATCACCTATGGCTAACACAGGGGTGATTCTCGTCCGAAAATTCCGAAATTTCCGAAAATTTAAGACATCCTCTTCCGAAAATTTGAAATTGGGTTATCAGTTCCGCATAGTTGCCAACTTGTACAGTTTTGCGCGCGGAAAAAACAATTGCGTAGAAATGCAAATTTCGTCAATATTTCGTGAAAAAACGACGATTTCGTCAACGTTTTTTGAACGAACTTTGTCAAAAGATCGATGAAAAACGCGAATTTCCCGTGCGGATCGCGAAAAAAAACGGCAATTTCACCAAATATCGCAGACAAAACGCTGATTTCTTCTGAAGACGGCGGGAAAACGCAGATTTCGTCTGAAGGTTGCGGATATAACGCCGATTTCGTTAAAAGATCGCGGGAAAAAACGCCGTTTTCGATAAAAGATCGCTTAAAAATATTTTGTTAAAAGAATATTTGAAAAAATACGTCCATTTCATCAAAAGATCACGGAAAAAACGCCGATATCGTCAAAAGATCGCGGGAATAAAACGCCGTTTTCGAGAAAAAATCGCGTTATAAAGCAAACTTTGCCTAAAGATCGTCAAAAAAAAAAACGCAGATTTCGTTTTAAAAAAACATGGGAAAACGCCGATTTCGTCAAAAGATCGCGGAAAAACCGCCGATTTTGGCAAAAGATCGTAATACATCGCCGATTTCGCTAAAATATTGCTGATTTCGTCTGAAGATAGCGGGAAAACGCCGATTTTGTCCGAAGATCGCTAGAGGGGGGGGAGGACTCACCGAAAAAATCGCGTTATAAAGCAAACTTTGCCTAAAGATCGTCAAAAAAAAAAACGCAGATTTCGTTTTAAAAAAACATGGGAAAACGCCGATTTCGTCAAAAGATCGCGGAAAAACCGCCGATTTTGGCAAAAGATCGTAATACATCGCCGATTTCGCTAAAATATTGCTGATTTCGTCTGAAGATAGCGGGAAAACGCCGATTTTGTCCGAAGATCGCTAGAGGGGGGGGAGGACTCACCCCCCCCCCCCCCCCCCCCCCCCCCCCCCGATTCCGAAAATGCGATGCGAATTTCCGAAAAAAAAATTTCATTCAGAATCACCCCTGGGCTAACAGACAAATGCCATAAAAACAATACTAAAATGTTGTATTGTCATGGGAAACACACTTGTGTACATAGTTTTTTTATAATTCTAGCATATCAGGATGTGAGCATTGGTAAAAATTTAAATTTCATTTCTATAATCAGAATCGAAGTTGGGTTAAATAAAAAAAGTGTAAAAAGAAACAAACATTAAAATATGCCTTTATACATGTTTATAGCCCCCCGCTCCCCCCAACAAAAAAAAAAAAAAAAAACTTTTTAATAAAAATTTTGGTGGAATTCCTTAGGAGCCATTTTAATAAAGAAATTATGTACAGTTGAAGATCAAAACTTAACATGGCTTGAGATCATAGGTTGTGTAGATTTCAGATCATAAAAAGATACAGGGTGTCCAGCAAATAACACCCTGATCTTAAAATTAAATTTCTCAAAAACAAAGATCGACAGAACTATGCGATAAACGATTTGTTTATTAGGTAAGCTGTAAAAATCTTATACAGAAGTTTCAACGGTGAATATTTTGAAAAGATTATGTTCTGATTGCAAAGAATGCTTTGATTTGACATTTTTCTTGTTTCAGATTGCTTGCAGAGGTAGAGTTTTTCGGCTTACAGTGCTATAGTTTAACGATTTTTCGAACTAAATTTCTTGAATTTCGAAATTTTAAAAATTTAATTCCAAAAATCTTTAAACTATGGCAATTTAAGCCGAAAAACTTATTCTCCACAAACAATCTAAAACAAGAAAAATGTCAAATCAAAGCATTCTTTGCAATCAAAACACAATCTTTTCCAAAGATTCACTGTTCGAAACTTCTATATAAGATTTTTACAGCTTACCTAATAAACAAACCGTTTACCACATAGTTCTGACGATCTTTGTTTTTGAGAAATTTAATTTTAAAATCAGGGTGTTATTTGCTGGACACCCTGTACATATCATTACATTTAAACTAAAAAATCAGATTAATACAGACAAAATAAAGAAAGCACACAATGGTAGCACACAATTAAAATTGACCTAGATCTGGTTGGCCACTCTCAGTTTATACAAAAGAAATTGTGAAAAGATGCAGGGAAAAATAAATGGGTAAATGTGAAGTCAAATCAACATCAAAAGAGATGAATTAATGCCTGTGTGTCTTGACATATAGATGGTTTTTAACCCAGAATTGAAGATAGTTGGTGTTTTATTTATTTTACTCAAAAATTTTGCCTATAAACTGAAAAATTCATTATTTTCATAAAGAATAAATTGACATTTTCCAATATTTTTTTATTACTGCTAAAAAAATTTAAAACCAGGAATAATAATTTCTAAACAGTTAATTTTAATTTGAAAATTTTTCACATGAAAAAAGAAAATGAAATTAAGAGAAGAATATCACATTATATTGGAAATAAAGTGGAAATACAGAAAGCAGATGCATTTGGCATCACATATTAAAAATAATATAAATACACTTTTATGTTGAAATAAAAGGGTCTTGTGTTCTGATATTAATTCATATTATTTTAGGAAAAAAAAAATTATCAATTTTTTAAGGTTTACCCTCTGTATACAATGAACATAAAAGTTTAATTAAAAAGTTTTTGAAAAGCAAATACAGTGAAACTCGTTTAAGATACGAATCAAGGGACCGAGAGCATTTTTATCTTAAGCGAGATTGTATCTTATCCGGATTTTATAGATTCTTGAATAATGATGCATGTTAAAGACAGTGCACATAGTTATTAATGTATTTTAGCCATTCATAACTCTTATTTTACTCATTTCTAACAATTTTTAGAAAATTTAAATTTAAGATATTGATTGAAATAAAGAATAATTTTATTCTTCTCTAAAATTTTATTGAATATCTGTTTGTACTGTAAAAAAAATTAAAATGCCTTTATACAGTATTCGTTGCCAAATTAAAAAAAAGACAATAAAATGAAAATTTTGTTAATTTTTGGAAAACAGTAACTAAAACACATTACATAATTAAAGGGGAAGAATAATAAATTTTCATAATAATTTTTTGAAAGACAAACTAAATGTATGCAAGGGACAATAATTATTCGATACATTATAAAAATCATGATTTAGTTTCTTGAAAAAAAGTTGCTTACCTTGAATTGGTGCAACGTAGTGCGAGATTTTATTAGGAAATTTTCTGCCTCGTTGATGTAGTAGAAAATTTTTCAACGGAGGGAAACCAGCATCCATCGAAGAGGCATACAGTCGAAGTAAGCTGAATGAGCTCATTACATTTGCAAATGATGGCATGGTTGGTACATTTGTTTCTTCATCCACATCGTCTTCTACTCCTTCTGAAGACCTAGGTTTATCAGAACTTTTGACGTCCGTGATTATATCTGCAATAGAATGAACTTCACTTGTCATAACCTGATCGTTAATTTTGACAAATAAATCACAATCTTTGTATTCTTCTTGATACTGCTTTTATTCTGTTCATTTTATAAAGTGCCGCAAACAAGCAAGTGACAAAAGAAATTCATAAAAAGGCACTCCTGAGAACGATTTATAGTAAAAAATAATATAATAATAAAAAGCAGCTAGATAAACAATACAAAAAAAAAAAAACAAAAAAAAAACAGAAAAATATAGATGGATTTCACCAATAACTTTCTCATCCAATCAGGAGAGGGAGCAACCAATGGAATTTCAGATCCATCCACTGCCCAAGTGTAATGGTTAAAGAAATAAAAGCGGTTGTTGTTTTTGTATTTTGTTGAGAAAGGAGCTAATCAGAATTCAGAGTACAAAAGCAGTGGAAAACAACACATTTTAGAGAGAAAAAAGGTAAAAAGAAAGTATCTTATGAAAAATAATTAAGATTTTACATATTCTGTCCTAAAGACACCTGATAAACGGTTTTCATAAGCACCATTTCGTATATTAAGCGGTTTTTTTGACATCAAGGGACCAATTTTCTTCGTATATTAAGCAGGATCATATCTTATGCGTACGTATATTAAGCGGTAATTTTACACGGGTTTAATAGGCAGTTTTCAAGGGACGGAAGATAATTCGTATATTAAGCTGGATCGTATTTTAAGCGGGCGTATCTTAAACGAGTTTCACTGTAGATAGTAAATGTCAAAATTACACATCGCAAAATTATCCATGTTAAAAAAGATGTCATTACATTGAAAAAATAAATATTTTTATTCTTGAAAGCTTAAAAATAAACTAGATTGCCCGAAAAAAACTTTTTACGAGTGTTAAATTTTAAAGCTGTCTCATTTCAGAAAATATGAATTAAAATTATGGTATTTTTTTAAAAAGAAATTGCATTTTCGTTATGTCAAAGTAAATCTTTTTTTGTCTACTGGTATTGAAATCAAAGCTCAGAAGCATGAAGTGTATTGGAAACATTTTGTCATTTTTAAATATAACCTTTTTAAATATTGTTTTTCTGATGGATTTTTGTTAAATCATATAGGATGCAATGAATACATATACAAATTTCATAAATACCACCTAAAATACTTGCAGTAGTGATATTCTTCTAGAGTTGTTTTTTCGTTTTATGAAAGAAGATTCATTGATTTTCCACGATTTTACTTAGCACTTTTTTTCCCCCCAAATGTTTATAATAATTGGCACAAAACTTCATATTTTTATAATTGAAATATGTCAAGGCCATACAAATAAGGAATTCTGCATTCTCTTCTATAAAATATAATGAAGAGTTGGTTATTACATGTTTTAAATTATGAAGAGTGAAATGTTTTGCTTAATCAGTGCATTTATTTTTTGTTTTAATGTTAGGTCACGAATAACAATTTGTAGTCTACTTAAAAAGAAAAGAAAATATCCCAATTACGAAAGATTAGCAGAAAGTTTATCTGGGGGAAATATATTATTAATTAATCTTTCATAATTGATTTGAAACATAAATTTTTGTCTATGATTTAAAATTGAATTTGAACACTATTAAAAGGTTATATATAAAAAAATACTTTATAATGCCAAATCATGTTTATTATTTAGTTAATTTGCAGAGAACACAATGAATGACTTCCAGTAGATTATTAAAAAGCCTTCAAACATGCCTGTTTTGGGGTAATTTTAGTAAGTTAATGCTGTTGATTAAATTATTATGCAATTATAAGTATAAATATTATAGGAATGGCAAACAAAATTTGTAAAACATTAGATTTCTAAATTAAATGACTCAATTTACATTTAATAAAAGTTTCCTATACATCGAATGCAAGTGTTTGTGGTTAGCAGGTAAGTAGTGATTATTAGGATAATGTAAAATGCTTGTCCAAATTGTTACATATTCTTATAAATCACAATGTAAAAAGAAACCCAAAATATACAATAATCATTAACATATCAATAAAAAATTACAAATGTAAATTTAATGAGACTTCAGGGGGGAGGAGTGCCGCTCTGTATAAATCTACTTCATTATCTAAAAAATTACCAGAATAAGTTGCTCATGAGAATTTCAGAATATCATTACATAGCAACTGCTAAATTAACACTTCTAATGTTTGAAAATGACGAAATATTTTTCTATTCTTATAAATATTTATAATTTTTAAAAACTAAATTACAGCTTGTAGGAAATTGAATATTAGCAAAGTGTGTTAAAAAACAATGACTTGCAGACATGACATTGAAACCCCTGATCTGCAGATTCACTAGTGTTAAAACCAGTTATCCACAATCATATTTCTAATTAATTAACTTTTGAATCTTTCTGAAAAAAATAGTGTGAATTTGACATATGCATTATATATATAAAATCCCTCTGTGTATAACGATTCCAGGGTCAACCCATCCACGAGAAAAAACACTTATTGTGACCAATGACAAATTCTATTGTGAAAAGTTATCTTCGATTTTAAAGGCTATCAATTTTTCGTCCAATGCAAATGTTCCAGAGTCGTAATGGAGCATTCTCATTTGTCAGATTTACAGTTTGAGCGGTAAATGACGTCACTACATTTTACTGTGCTTTGAAATATTTTCCCTATTTCAAACACAATATTCACACTGCTAAAAATTTGACTCATTTGCTGCAGCATCACTCCACCGCTTTTATAGAAAACAATTACTTTGCTGTGTTATGGAGCATTCTCATTGGTCATAAAAGAGACATTCTATAAAAGCTGTGGAGTGACACTGCAATAAATGGGTCAAATTTTTAGCAGTACATTGTTAAAAATTTGACCCTTTTGCTCCATCATTACTCCCCAGCTTTTATAGAATACACTGTAAGCAGCAAACACAAAGTAACTGTTTTCTATAAAAGCGTTGGAGTGATGCTGCAGCAACTGTTAAAAATTTGGCCCATTTGCTGCAGCATCACTCCACTGCTTTTATATAAAGGGGCTACTTTACTGTGATATGGAGGATTCTCATTGGTCATAAAAGAGATGTTCTATAAAAGCTGTGGAGTGACACTGCAACAAATGGGTCAAATTTTTAACAGTGTAACACTGTAAAGTATCATTTTCTATAAAAGCTGTGTAATGACGATGCAGCAAAACAGTCAAATGTTTAACAGCATTTATTTAAAACTTTTTATTTAAGAAAAGCGAAGATGCATTTTAAATACAATATTGTTAGAATTTTTATATTCGTGTTACTTTAATTATTTATTTATTTTATTTTTAATTATTTATTTTTTACAGCCATGAATGACTTGATTGTCACAAAACGAATCACGATTGTTTACTCTTTATTGTTGATATTTGTTTTCGATCTTATAAAGTATTTTCTTTTAAGTATTAGCTAATGGTATAAAATAGTTAATTCACAAATGTTTTAAAATAGCATTATTAGTGCATGTTTTGCATTATTAATGCATGTTTTTTGTGAAATAATTACTGTAATTTTGTGAGTGAAATTCATTAACTGTATACAGTAGACTCCCTCAAATCATGTTAGTATAAATGGCGCTTCGTGCCATATACACTACAAATCCGATCTCATAGAGGATGAGATGAGAGAGAGACTCCCTCAAATCCGCACAGCTTGGGACCAGAGGCTGTGCGGATTTTAGAATTTTGCGGTTTTCTGGTTAGTGCTTTGTTTATATTTTTTTTAAGTAATTTGAATGTAACTAATAATGAAATCAAAAGTATATTGAATGCCTACAATATACTAAAATATTAAAATAAATAATAAACTAAAATAACAAAAATTTAGATAATTTTTAAAAAGATTAAATTACTAAAAGCAAAGGTCAACTTAATAATCAATAACGTACAATTAAATACTGATTATAAAGATGAAATGTGTTTTTCCTAATTTATTCAATGAAACTTGTCTCATAAAGGAACATTACTGATTCACATGAGGATCATAAAATAATGAAGCTTTATTTCAGATTTAATAACTAAAAAAGCTTGATGAATGCATAAATATATTTGGTAAGTTAGTGATTACCAATGATATCAGCAATATCTTTATTCTTTCAGAAATAAATTATTCTTTCTTCATGAAAAATCATGAATTTGAACCTTAACAAAAATTTAAAAATGTATGGAAGTGATCGAAAACTAAAAAAGTCAAATTTTGCACCTAATTCTGAACTGAATATTTCATTGTTTACATTGATAAATTATGTGCGGATTTTAGAGAGTTGTAAATTTTAGGAGTGCGGATTTAAGGGAGTCTACTGTATTCTATGCCATTATTTTACCCATTCAATTAATAATTTGGCTACCCTCTCATATTCGTCTGGAAATGGCAAAATGGGAAAAAATTTTATACATTTTGGATATTTTTATTATTTTCTCTCAGTATTTTAAAATATTTTTTGGCTGTAGTTTCACAATGTATTCTTTTATAATTGATATTTTACCTTACTTTATTCTTTTAAAATTTATGCATTTACCATTTGTTCATTACAATCCCTCCCCATCCACCAGATAGTTTTGTTATAATTTTAAATGCAGATTTCTATTGATTTTTTTTTTTTTTTTTTTTTTTAGATTTTTCTTTCATGTTCAATCTTTGTATTTTTCAAAATTGTTTAAGCCTAAAGTGGCTATGATTGACCAAAGTTGTTTTATCATCCTTTTAAAAATGGAAACACGTCATTTTGACGGGCTATCTTCTAGTTTCTTTATAAAAATACATGATATAAATTGATGTAAATGTCGTGGTTTCATGTATCCACTGCCATATTTTTTTTATTTGATTTAATTTTAAAAAAAATTTCATTCAGTTAATGTTATTATTCCCATTCTAAAGTTATTTTATTTCCCTTACTTTTTAATGCTTTCCTTGTAAGCTTTTCTTTCTTACCTAACATTTTGTTTATTTTAAACCAGGCATGTCAAACTCGTCTACCACCGCAGGCCAGATTTAGCATTGTACAGAAAGCCGCGGGCCACATAATCGAAAATAAAAAAGCGGATTAATTTGATGACTATTGCACAAAGTAATGTATTTGCACAAAGCAAAATACAGCATTGTTTTTAAAAACAAACAAGCAAACAAAAATACATACAAAAATTTTAAAACTATTTATTGAAAAAATTGAAAACACGCACCAGAAATTGTTTAAAGATATTTATTAAGTACAAATAAATCTATAGCAAAGGTATCTTACGACAGTTCAATGTAAAATTTAATGTAAAACAAGTTAAAATAAAAATACAAACATGCTTAAACACATGTTGAACTTTTGCAAATTTAAATCGCAATCAAAATTATACAAAAATGTGTTATTAAATTTGTAATTCTAATGTTTACATTTTCTTTTATGTTGTAATTGCTACTTTTTATAAAACCAATCATTGATAGAACACAATTATTTACAATATAATATTATGAAAAAAAAATTGATTAAAATGTAATAGCTATCGTTATTGATCCGTCATAGATATAATTTCCTGATTCTCCTCAGTTATTTTTAAGTACATATGGTGTCTGCGAAAAAAAACTGCTTGCAGAATAAAATTTCTTGCAGCTATATTTTCACGAATTATAAAGCAAAGGGGCAATATTAACGCTAGGAACCGGCCACGGGGCCACTAAATGAAAAAAAGTGACTATTAAAAAATATTTGTCGGTGGCTATTGATGGCTACTGATGAAAATTTATTGGTTTAATGAAAATTTTCAGTTACAGCAAAACATATTCAAATTATAGATTTCATGCGATTATTGAAATTTCTGTTATATCATGAATATTTATAGAAATGCCCCTGCATATTTTTAAACTGATTTAACTGGACATCCATTATTCTAACTTGAGCGATTTTGAGTTGTATGCTAATGCATCTAATCGTTGTTTTTAAAAGCAGGTGAATTACTTTTAATATGTTTCACGAACACACTTTTTTCAACAAAGTTTCAGTTTAAAATCTATTTATTTTTCCAAATTACTTCTAGAAATTTGTGGGGTTTTCGAAATATTTGTGAGTAAATTCTTAACAAACTTCAACGAAGTTTCTACATATCAAACACAATTTTCAGTCTTTGTTTGAGTATAAAAAATATTTCAATATGACTTTTATGAATCTGTGATGTTATGTCTTCATCATCGAGAAAGATAAAAATCACACAGGGATAATTTACAATGATATGTGTACTAACCTTTAAGAATGAAATTAATGAGCTTATGTCCAAAATGCTCGCTTTCGACTATGCATGCAGCCAAATAATAAAAACAAGAAACAATTTTCTGTTTTTATTTTTACTATTATTATTATTATTTTACTAGACGAGAAATCGTGTCAATTTCTCTTTTAAAGCTTTTTTTTTATTATTTAGACTTTTAATTAGAAATTAGCATTGTACTGTATTTGATTTTCGACACAGTTTTAATACCTAACAAACACCACGCATTACTTTGTAATGTCACAGTGAATCAAAGACAGCAATAAAATAATGTATTCGTTTCACCATAAAACACATACTAAACTATTAAGGAAAAAAAACATACTTTATAATTTTTATAATTTTTCAGGTTATGATATGTTTTTCTTAACTTTCTTATTGATAACTTTTGCATACTCTATACCCTGGAGACGAAATTTTAAAATGAGTTAGATTTTATCATATTCATGACAGTATGTTTGCATCTTTTATGCCACAATGGTGTTGAATCGGTGTTGTTTGCTTCTTCTATGCTAAACTGTGAAAAAATTTTCATCCAAAATAACAACCATTAATTTAAAAATTTAGACTTTTCTTGATTTAATTGCGGAATATTAAATTTAATGTATGTCGATATCTGCCGTTAAATGTAATGAAGATTAATATTCTGAAATAATGGTAGATATTTTGAATAAAATCATTCTCCAATTTTTCAACGCTTCAATATTTGCAATGCAAAGTCTATATTCTGCATCAACTAAGAACTGAATCAAACATACGAAAATGCTAAAGGCCCAGCGGGCCACAGAGAAGTTCCTGGCGGGCCAATTGTGGCCCGCAGGCCACATGTTTGACATGCCTGTTTTAAACTCATAAAAGAAAGTTTTAGTATCTGTACTTCTGGGAAATAAATCTTTGTAAATCATTCTACGAAATTCTTTTTTGCATGTCATTTCCTTTTTCTGGGCACCACCACCTTCCAATCAGATTTAAATCAGTTTTATATGTAATTAAAAATGTGTTTACTTTTCCCAAATTTTAGGCATTGTAGCTTAAAAATATCTATAAAAATTTATTTAGAAGGCCTGTTATTCTATCTGTAACATAGCATCAAACTTGGCAAGGAGGTTTTTATTTATTTATTTATTTTCCACTTCTTTTGTGCCAATTGGCAAGTTTATTTTTTCGGCTTCCCTTTTCTTTCCCGCTATTTTGAAATTCACGTAAGTAGGTGAGTTGATCGTTGTCTTTCATGTGCTTTGGTTTTTAAAAAAAAATCATCAGCTCTGGGAGCAATGAGGGGCAGCATCTCTTGGGAAAGGAATTTGTTGTTTTATTTTGCTGTGCTTCTTTTTTTGGGTTTTAAAAATAACTTGAGCTATTTTTCTGCTTTTTTAAAAATGAGATTATTTGGCCTGCTTGTGAAGGTGATATTCATTGTTTCTTGAGGTGTTTTATTGCAGGATATAGTGTCTTCTCTTTCCCTAATTGAAAAGGGAGGAAGTGATTCAACATGTTTTTGTTCACGGAATGAAGCTTTTCCGGCCTCCTCAGAAAATATTCAGTGTAGATGTTAAGTTGATATCACAAAATGAGCATAAATGTTTTTCTTTAAAGCGATATTTGTTTTAAATTATAAAAATTTCTTCACAAATTCATTCATCCCTTTATTTTTGTGTGTCATTTTTTTATCTTAATTGCCAAAATATTTATGAAATATATACTTAATTTTATATGAAATGTTAAAATTTTATTCCTTGTTTGTTAGTTTTTTAAACATAAAATATTAAATTATATATAGATTTTAGAAATATTTTGACAACTAAGAAAAAAAAATAACATCCTTTTACAAGAAAATACCGAAAAAAGAAATAAAAAATATTAGTTCCCTGAGAAAATATTTTAAATAAAAGAATGCAATAAATGCCTATAGACTTAAAATTTTCAAGAAGAATCTGGAAGCTGGGGTATTTTCTTCTGTTTTTTGGCTGACCTATTACTGACACATTAAAATTGTGCTCATTATCATGGAAAATGAAACTTATATGTATACTAGTAGCCTTCGCCAGCTATGCTGGTCAGTTTTTCTAATGAAACCTTGAATCAAACGAATTATCTGTGAATTTAATCATGCATTTTAAAGCAATGGAGGGATTTACATAGAATGTCGATCTGAATTACTGAAAGCAATATGGATGTTATGACACTACTATATGTTTCATTGAGTCAGACAATATTTGGGCTATTAAGAGCCAACTTCTTTGGTTGATCATTTACTGTAAGATTTGGTAAAGAAGGGTGGAACAATATGTAACATGCTAAAAATGTTCATGAAAAATTTTCATTGCAAGGTTCATCAGTTTCCGTTAATTAGGACTATTAAAAAGTCTTACTGTACATAATTGGGTTCATCTGATTCTAGGCGTTAAATCCATAATTCTAAAACCAAGCAACCTTGTGACGAAGCAACACATAGCAAATGATATAAGTTTTATACTAAATCATTCATTGAAAAATTAACTAACTAATAAAATTTCATTGAAATCCACTGAGAAGAATCTTTTAAACTAAAAATATATCAAACTAAACTAAACTTTGTAGCTGAACAATCCATGAAGGATCTCGAATGACAGTGTCCATCCCTGTTTTCTTGACCTTGGGCCCCGAAGTGCTACGCAGCATATGTTCCGGCTAAGTGGTCAGTATTTTTACATAATTTTTTTCCTAGTTTTTGCACATAATTTTCTTAAATTCAACCATTATATTAATTATGTTGTGTGGTTGTGTAATGAAATATTTTTCTTGCTTAGGAATTTCACATGTTTTCTACTTAATAAAATCAGCGTTATAATTGACAAAAAAAAAAAAAAAAAAAAAAAAAAAAAAAAAAAATCATTGGTACCAAGGACCAGTAAGATTGGAAGTTTACTGGTTTGCAGACCTCATCATCGGTCCACTATGTAAAATTCTATTAAGTCTCTTTAGCATTTTGTTAATTAAAAGGCATAAAATCACAGCCCCTTCTGGGAGGCTGTGGCACAAAAATCATTCAACATGGTTGCTTAGAAGAGAAAGCATAAACTGCTGCAGTGGATCTATTGTTTGAGAAAGGAGAAGAAGATTTCCAATACAGTTGCTATTACTTTATACAATACTACTATATTATATTATACAATTGCATTATTTTTTTTAAAATTGTGTGTTTTGTATTCTGTTTGTTTTTTCTGGGCCAGGAAAATAGCTGTCTGGCAATGAGGGAAAAAAGTTATCGATCCTGCAGATGACTAATTAAAAAAGATTAGTGGTCATTATTGTGGTTACTCATAACCACTGCCATATTTTTATTCAATTTAATTTATCGTATATTTTATTAATCTTTATTCATTTATTATAAAAAATTTCCATTCTAAAAATTTAATTCTCACCTTTTTTTTAAGCTCCCCTGTAAAGTTTCTTTTCTTACGTAACTTTTTGTTTATTTCAAAATGATAAAATGATTTTGAATTTGTTACTTCCGGTTGTGGCTTGTTCCTGAGTTTTCTCGAATATTCGATGGGGGATGTGCTTCCGTTTTCTAGCCCCTCCTCTCGTCCAATCGGACTCTGTTCTACTGATGCATAATTTAAAATAAGTGAATCCTTATATACATTATTGGCTTTGCATCTTTCAGGTGGTATAACAGTTTAATCCGAAAAATTCAATTTCCCTATTAGCGTCTAAGCATTTGGCCTATCTGTTTTATCGCCATTTCTATAACCCTGCCAATTGGCGAATTATGAGATTATGGCAACCCCTCCCCTCTACCCTTTGCGGCTGCTTTTGTTTCTTTGCCTGAGAACAGTACAGAAGCCTGCAGTAAGAATGTGTGTGTGCAGTGTCAACGAAGTTTCGTTCTTTTTTTGACGACGGAATTAATGGTCAATTTTGTTACAAAAAAAAAATATAAAGTCAAGAAACAAATTATTTTTCGTGAAAGAGATTAAGGATTTAATCGACCAAGATGAATTCTACTTGTGACACCAATGAAATACGAAAGTAAAATATTCGAATCAAAAGAATTTTGTTTTGGAAATAATAATGTTCGCATTCCTGGATCGACAATTCTTCTTCCGTTTCTTTTGCGGTGCGTTGCTGCATTATAGTGAAAGAGCACATCTTTTTATTTTTTCAACATCTTACCCCTGATTCTCCAATGGAAAGGAAAGGGCATTTCTTCGGAATATGTGTTCTGTCATCATAATTGTATAATTCCAATGAGGCTTTTATGGCCGGGCTCTAAAAAAATGAGAGTTTTGGTCAGTGCTAGGGATGCAACGGATATCCGGCATATCCGGCTGATTTTTTAGTATCCGAAATATCATCGAATATCCGAATCACAATCACTGGATATCCGACTTCTCTATCGGATATCCGGTAGAATGCAGCAAAGCAAATATAGATGAATAACAGTAATCGTTTGATCCCAAACAATGCCTAAAAACTTTTGTTTGCAATGCAAAAGATGAAATGTTATAATAAGTTCTCTATCAATGAGTAAATGGTAACTCTCAAAAGTTTAAAGAATTGCCAGCTTTCCTACGATTTATATTTAAACGCTGTAATAAATTCAAGAATTTACGTTTTTATCTTTTAGAAAATTGTATCTTTACTTTCACATTGTAAAACAAAATTTGAAGTCAAAATAGCAAATAAAGCCTTTTTGCAAAAATGTATAAAGATAGAAAACCAACATTTAGAAATGCACAAATAATGCATGATGCATGAAAAGGTAGCAAACAGCCATTTTGAATCTACTATCGAGATTCTTCATCAGGACAAAACTCAGTATGCTAGAAAAAGTTAAGTTGAGCAAAGCGACAGAGAAGTGCAGTCTAAATTACGGGAGCGAATGATAGATTCAAAATGGCTGTTTGCTACCTTTACATGCATTATTTATGCATTTCTAAATGTTGGTTTTCTGTCTTTAGTCTTTATAAAATTTAAAGTTGTTTATTAAACTATGATTTTATTAATTTTCTTTCTTTCTTTTAATTTAAACAATGGGTTAATTGGTTTTTAAGTTAAACAACTAAACAGACCTATTTTTATTTTCTTCCATCCTTGATATAAGAAAGTAATATTATCAATTTTTTACAACGAATTTACATGTTTTAGGGATCCAATATCCCAAAAACATGTTTATTCAAAAACTCCGTTTGTCCCAGTGTTGCCATCATACGATCATACCATCAAAATGTGTATGAAGTTATACATAGAATGAACCAAATATTCTGTTTTTGGCTGTAGACAGCACATTCATATTTATTATGGAAACATTCCGCTGTAAGGCGGTGCTGTAATCACAATGTTTGTGCCATTTTCATTATTCTACCAACAAACACTGTATGAAGTTATGCATAGAAATGAACCAAATTTCTTTGAAAGGTTGTCAGGTCTTCTTTCAATTCGAAAATATTTCGCCGGAAAATGGTACTGTAATAATGATTTTTAGCTCAGAGGCTATCAAAACCTGTGAGCTTATGTGCCCGCCCGTTCTGTATGTATGTATGTAAATGCGTAATGCAATAACTCATGATAAAAATATCCCATTCACTTGAAATTTTAAATATAGGTATATTCTGATAAGGTGTTTCCCTGATTAATTTTGGGAATTCATTCGACAAGTATAAGTGGGGGAATGGGGGCTAATACTCTTCCCCTTAATTTATATCAATGGGTTTTACATCCAGAATTATCAATTTTCATTCAAAATTTAAGCATAGGATCATTCTGATGAGGCGCCTCTGTGATTAGTATTAGGTACTCATTTGATAAGTATAAAGAGATGAAACAGGGGGCTAATTCCCCACCCCTTATTTCGATACATGGGTCTTTTATGCAGATTTATCAGATTTCATTCAAATTTTAGACATAGGATTTTTCTGATGAGGGCACCACCATGATTAGTTTTGGGAGTTCATTGTATACGTATAAAGAGACGGAACTGGGAGCTAATTCTCCAATCTTAATTTCGATAAATGGGTTTTTCATACAGATTTATCAAATTTCATTCAAATTTTAGACATAGGATCATTCTGATGAGAGCACCGCCACGATTCGTTTTGGAAGTTCATTGGATAAGTATAAAGGGGGGATGGGGGCTAATCCCCGCCTTTAATTTAGATAAATGGGTTTTTCATGCAAAATTCTCATATTTCATTCAAATTTTAGACATAGGATCATCCTGATGAGGACACCTCCATGATCAGTTTTGTGAATTCATTGGATAAGTCTAAGAGAGAGGAAATGGGAGGTGACTGCCCCCGCCTTAATCTAGTTTAATGGGTTTTTCATGCAGAATTTACAGATTTGCTTCAAAATTTGGATATAGATTCATTGTGATAAGGCACTTCCTTGATTTTTTTTTTGGAGTTCATTGGATATGTATAAATGGGGGATTGGTGGGACTACCCCTCTTAATTTAGGTAAATGATTTTTCTTGCAAAATTAACAGATTTGCTTTAATTTTTGAATACAGGTTCATAGTGATAATATGCTTTCCTAATTAGCTGTGGAGTTCTTTTGTTAAGCATAAAAGGGATACAGGCGATTACCCCAACCCCTCTTAAATTTGGTAAATGGGTTATTATGCAGAATTTTCCGATTTGCTTTAAATTTTGGATGTACATTCTTTCTGATGAGGCGAATCTCAGAATAGTTTTGGAAGTTTAATGGTTAAGTATAAAGGGGGATAACTCCTCTTAAATTATATAAATGGGTTTTTATGAAGAATTATTCGATTTGCTATGAATTTGGATATAGGTTTTTTTATGTGATAAAGCATATCTCTGGGGAATCCAATGATTAAATATAAAAATGGGAAATGGGAGGGAGCTATCCCCCCTCTTAATTTGTTTTTCAAACAGCATTAACCCTTGAAAATATGAGGCTGTAATATACAATTAGGATGCGTAGCCTGTGAGTTCAATGCCATCAGTAAGAGGGCAATATTCTTTTTATTGTAATTTTTTTTTCATAATCATTTTATACAGTGAATTAACGGTTATAATATAGAAGTAGTATTAATATTTTGTAATATTTTTTGAAACATTGAGATCTACGAAATAGAAGAGAGTTTTGGGATTGGTGCATCCAACTAGTTATTTTCGTGACTTCATTATAAATATTTAAAATTAAAAGTTTTTTTTTTTTTTTTTTTTTTTTTTTTTTTTATAAATTTTAAACTGATTTAACTTAAAATTAAATGTAGCTTAAGGTAATCAGCATTAAATAATTTAAACATGAAAACATTAAACCTATGTTTGGAGATAACTCTTCAACCATTGGTATATTAGTAAGACATTTTATGTATAAAAAGGTGCTATGTATTTCTTTATGAAAATACAATTATAGACATATTAATAAACATGTAAAATTTGTTCTAAAAATTATCAGCATTTCATTGTACAAATTATTAGCAATTATCAGCAGTTCATTGACAAATAGGCAGAGTATTTAAATGTTTGAATTTCAGGACGGAATGGCAGGATTCATGCCCTAAAAAATCTTGTGGGCAAGACATTCCTGTTTCTTAAAAAAAAAAAATACTTTTCGAATTTTTTTTTCTTTGTAAAGTGGCGATCAAGTCTCAGGATTGACTGATTATTTTCGTGATATTTTCCACTATCGATTGACAAATCTCACAGTTTGCTCTTACAACAATTATACAAAATTGTTTTTCTGCGTCTGACTGTAATTTTTCTCACAAATTTTTCTTGTTTGCTCGTCACACAAAATTTTGCATTTTATCTTTTTTTTTTTTTTTTTTTTTTTCTGGAGACCAACTGGCAAATTTCGCAATTTATTTCTCTCAACAAATTGACAAATTTAGCTATTTACTCTGCGACTGATTGGCAAACTTCCTTTTTTGTTTTTGTGACATTCTGATGAAATTAACAATTATTTTCCTGTGTTCAGCTGAAAAATTTGTGTTTTGTCTTTGTTATTGGCTGATGAATTTCATGATATTTCTTTGTGACAGATTAACAAATTTCACGATATTTTATTGTGATTGATTGACGAATTCCGCTATATTTTTCACTGTTCAAGTTCCCTCTAAGTTCAAATTTTTTCAGACAGGTCAACAATTTTTAAAAATTTACTTTTGCCATGGTGGACAAAATGAGTAATATTTTTTCTATGACCGATTTACATATTTTGCAATTTTTTTCCTGTGCCGAAGCAAGAAATAACTAAAAGGACAGTAATGGTCACTAGAGTCTGAGCTTCTGGAATTAGCACTAAACAAAATGAGATTAAATCTTGTTATCTCGTCTTATTAAATCATTGGAAAAAAAGAAAACATGTTTTTTTACAATCAATGGTTCAACATTAGATGTTTCATTTTTCAAAATCATCGCACATTCCCTCATCAGTCGGCTCAATAATCATACCTCTTTTTTCATTTAAAAGACAATCTTTCATACGATGTTTCTGTTTGTATTTGGGTTTTTTTCCATATCTTATAATTTGCACCTGCACGTTTTGTAACTTTTCTACTCTCTTCTTTATTAACAATGAAATTTTGATTTCCTATTTAAATAAAAATTCTTCCATATTTAAAGAAGTACGTAAAATAAATAAATAAAATATGGACATCCATTGCCCAAAGCAAGATGTTCAAATGTTTCCCATTGAGTTATTGAAAATCATTAAAAGCATCATTTTTATGATCAAAACATGATTTATGTAATAAGAGTCATATATTACGTATGTCATGGATTAAACATTAATATCCCTGGACGAATCATAAACAAAGTAAAATGCAGACACCACAAGGTCCATTCTCGAGCGATAATAACAACCGTTTTCCAAATGATTAAAAAAAAATGATGAACTTCAAGGAAACCATTTAAATAATTGATGTGCATAGTTCACAGAAATTAGGACATGACTTTTTTAAATAAACCATTTCTCATGTAATAGAAGAAATCTACTGACAATGTCATTTTCGGAATTCCTTATGGGTTTAAAATTCCAATGCATAGTTGAACATAATTCAATTAGCTAAAATGCCAGGGATTACGGTATTGATGACACTTCCACTAAGTGATGTACAATCACAGAAGGATATGGACGATACAATCACCTACATGCATTATTCGTGCAAGCAAATTAAAAATGAATGCACACCAGATTTTACAAAATTAAGAAAAAAAAATAAGAAAAAAAAATCAAAAACAAGTGTTTCCAATAATTTAATGTATTAGAAAAGTTGCTGTGTTCTGTTGTCAAAAGTGTAACCATAAAAGATTCTAAATCACACAAAATCGAACAAAATCTAAATTAAAAAATTCATTTAGAAATTCAGTTATTAATTGTCCATAACATTGATTGAAAATTGAAAAACAGATATGATATATATAAAGCTTGATTCTTTTCCTTTGTTTTAATTAAAATAAACAATTTGGATAATTATCTTGAGTTGTTGATTTAAATTATTTCAATGGAAATTTGTCATGTCGGTATAAATTGTAAATATTTAAGTGGCAAGTAAAAAATAATAGGGTTAAAAAAAAAAATCTCCCTCTTATATAGTTTAACTACCTTGTATTTACAAATGTTATGAGGAAAACTCTCTCCTCCTGGGAAAACCTGAATTTCAAGCCCTGATTGTCAAAGATATATAGTTTCTGTAAAATATATTTCAATACATTTAAAATGTTAGAATTGTGTGTGAAACATGTTTGCAATTTATTATTTGAGATGGCATTGGATAAAGAAATAAACATTCATCATAACTAAAAACATATTTAGTACCGGATATCCGGCAGGCAAATCGGATACCGGATATCCGATATCCGGCAAAATCAGTATCCAGTGCATCCCTAGTCAGTGCAGTGCTTCTATTCTTATGAATGAAAATTAATTTATTTTCACCCAAAAATAAAGAAAGCTTTTTCAAGAAATTCTCCTTGCTTTTTTTTTTTATGTGTGTTCTCATTTTACCTCTCAAGTCTCTGCAGATAAGCATTTTTCAGTCATTCTGTTTATTTTTCCTTACATCTGTCCAAAAAAATTTGATGAACTCTGTCGGTCATGTCCAAGGGTCTTTTGCGGCCACATGACGCAATGCTACTAGAAAAATTATTAATTCTTTTTTGGAACGGCCTTAAAACGTTCCATTCCAATGCAAACACCACAGTCATAAAACCTAAGATAAATAAAACCTAATAATCATAAAAACATATATATAGAGAGAAAGAAATAAATATTTATGTTTTTCCCTTAAAATGAAAAATATTGTTAAGAAAACCAAAATAAGTCAACCTCCCATCTTCCAGTAGCAAAACCTCATATTTTCCGGCATGCCAGCTAATGCGGGGGAATGCAGTATGTTTTTGTTTAAAGATACTTCTCTCCATTATTCTGTCAATCATTTTCCATAAAAATGTCTGTCAAATTGTAACATCCAGTAAACAAGTGGAATAATGTACCATCACATTCTCAAAGAAATTGTAAAGCCCTACTCACTAAAGTGCCAACTATCAGTAACATTAAACAATAAAATTTAGAATACTTTAATGAAAACAGGCAACATGATCTTGGATATTTATTTATATATATCAGGGCTGTCCAACCTGGTGCCCACGGACGCCATGGCGCCCTTTGCAGGTTTTCTTGGCGCCCTTTTGAAGATTGCGCATTATTAGCATTTTTTTAAGAATAAAAATCCCTTATATTTGCTTGGGATATTTTGAAAGCCTTCTCAAATGTATTTCAGTATCAAAAATTAATATTGTTTTGCTGACCCATCATCTGTTTTAAAAATGGGAAAGGGCTTATCATTTCCTACCTCAGAATTTTGAAATTTTGAGTAATTATCTTTTTATCTATAAAATTATTGCGAAATTATTCCCGTTATTTTCCAGGCTTTCTTTAGAACCTGTCATAGATTGATCACTATATCATGCCTGTTTCGGTTTCTGTACTTTTCATACCATCAAATTTACACCTTCAAAATAAAACTATATCTTTGCATCCCCCAAAAATCTAACAATATCGCTAGTTACCATTTTATTTTAATTTATGATTTTAATCTTAACGAATAAGTGAGATATAGTTTTCTGCGTTCTTACAATGTAAAATGTTTGGAATCACTCCTCAGAGAAAAACGTGTAATTTGAAATTTACAACGATTTATAGTTATTTTGAAGAGATTTTTATACGGTAGTATTTGAAATCCATAGGGGCCCTTATGTATTCTATAGCCAAATAAATTTGCATATATGTATAGGTACTAGTACCCTTATATAATTTTGTTGTGTGTTTTGAGCCATGTTAATAATGGCGCCCTTCACTGTTTGCCAAAAGTTGAGATGCGTCCCTGCTTAGTAAAAGGTTGGACAGGCTTGATATATATTATTTTTTAATAATACCTTTTAGTAAATGTCTTTTTATGTCAGTTGAAAGTGATCTATTATACATAATTATACATTTCAATATATTTTCAATCCTTTCTCTCTTTTAATATTATGACATTACCATTTAAAAAAGTAATTGTTATTTTAATTAACTAATAAATAAAGTAAAATCTTAAACATCATTAAAAATGTAGATAAACATCGAATTAAAAATCCCATTATGATATAATAAACATGTGTAATATATTCTGCATCAAGTGAATGAGATGTCACAAGCATGCATTTTGCCATTAAATCCCATAGTTTGGCAACAGTTTTTTTAAAAATAGAAAATGGTCGACGAGATAGTAGAGAAGTAGCAGTTTAACATTGATGTGTAATCCTAAAGAAATAACTACAATATTCATGGTTTAAATTCTTTAATTAGGTTCACAGCTAAGATTAGTATCAATCATAAGCAATATTGGTAACAATGTGGTTTAAAATTGAATAAATAAATAATGTTGGTTATGAAAATTATGCATAAATTATAAGGAAAAAAATATATATAATTATATACATTTAAGTTACTCTCTATAGATTTACCAAAAAAAAATATTATAATAAGGGCTGAAATCAGGATTTTTTTTCACCTAGGACAAACATAAATTTTATCATCCAACCCACACTCTTCCTTTCCAAATTAAATTTATAAACAGAAATTTTAAATTCATTGCTTTTATTTTAAATATTAAATAATGGTTAGATAGCATAGTAATCTTAAGATTTTTATGTAGATTTCTTTAGAAACTGACATACCAATAAGTAAATATAATCACTTCATTTATACCCATGTATCTATCTATATACACTAAAACCTCCATAATGGCCACTCCTAAATGGATTGATTTAATGGATATTTTTTCAATCCCCTTTCCCAAAATTAAAATTTTTATATGTTTAACTCTGAATAGTGTACAGTAATTTTAAAAATAAAGGAAAAAATGATGTTTTAATGAAAAAAGAAGATGGAAAAAAAAAAGTAAGGAACAGATGTAGCATTCGCCCGGAATCCGCCATCTTGTTTTTTTTTCTTGGCGCGAAAAACCCGTTTTCGCCAAGTAGAAATTGTCGCCAAATGGTCATTTATAAGCACTTTAGGCTTAAAGAACTTTGAAAAATTTGCGATTAAACATTTAAAGAAAAGCGGAAAAGAAAAATTATATTTTAACAGAAATCAGCACTTAAACGTTTTCCTAAGAAGGGGAAGGGGGGGGGGGAATAAACAAACGGTAAATACATAAATTTCAAAGTAGTACAGTAAACCAAATATTCACTATTAAATGCATTCAGAAAAGAAAAAATAAAGATAAAAAAATGCGATTAAACATTTAAAGAAAATCGGAAAAGAAAAATTATATTTTAACAAAAATAAGCACTTCAAACGGTTTTCTAAAAAAAGGGGAGGGGAATAAACAAACGGTAAATACATAAATTTCAAAGCTGTACAGTAAACCAAATATTCATTATTAAATGCATTCAGAAAAGAAAAAATAAAGATAAAAAATTGCGATTAAACATTTAAAGAAAATCGGAAAAGAAAAATTACATTTTAACAAAAATTAGCACTTCAAACGTTTTTCTAAAAAAGGGGGAGGGGAATAAACAAACGGTAAATACATAAATTTCAAAGCAGTACAGTAAACCAAATATTCATTATTAAATGCATACAAAAGAAAAAAAATTATTGCAAAATGAAAAAAAAAACGGGTCTTAATTACAATAACTCATAATAACAATATTAATTTGAAAAAAGGGGGGGGATGGGAGATTCGTAATGAATGACTAAAGAAAATCAAATATTCATTGTTCGTAACACATAAACATTCATTAAAAACACATTTAGAAAAAGAAAATTAAATTATTTGGCAATCAAAATAAATTTCACACCAACACAATAGAAAGCATCTAATAATCATCGATTTTCTATTTGATAATCCTTCCACTGAATTTCCTTTATAATTTCCAAAAATTTTTTTAAAACATGAATTTTTTTGTCTGCACACGCTCTATCAAAAAGGAACAGATTGAAACAATGATTGAAAAAGAAAACAAGTTGAAACAATACAACCTGGCGACCACGTGTAGTAGATAAAATCAGCAGCGAGATCATAGCGTCCGATCCAGCATAGCTTCAAGAAAGAAGTGACGACGTCAGCAAAATCTGGCGATGGCGTCAATAAAACTAGGGTTGCCAGAAACTAAAATAGGAACTCCAACGGGAGAAAAACATCGCCCCTGGAAAATCGCCAAAAAAAGCGCCAAAAAAATGGCGGAGATTTCCGGGCGAATGCTACATCTAAGCCAAAAGTAAATAGCCTCTAAATTTATCAGGGCAATGTGACGCAAATGTTGTGATCACAAATAAATGTAGCGAGTGGCCTATGCCCTCATCAAAATCAAAACATTCATCCTTCTAAGATATTGGATTTTCTGCTGATTAGTCTAGAAATATAAATTTTCCCATACCCAGAACTCCATAATACATTATACATAATTTTGTATTTTGATTTAAATATGAATAAGATAACCTCGTTTAGAATTAATTGACTTGAAATTTCAGGTAAAAAACAGAAAACCATAAAGTGTATGATAATGGTTCTGAAAAACAGACTTTATATTAAAAGAAAAAGAAACTCCTATTTCTAACACAAATGAAGAATTGAGTAAATTAATGAATGTATCAGTTGAAAACACTACAGATTTTTTCTTTAACATTGATGATGTTTTACCTACTGAAGAATTGCTTCATCAATATGCGATACATTACTTCAAAATCTTCAACAAAAGCTAACTCTATTAGTAATAATGAATAAGATGCATAAAACTGGAGATGTTTTCTGCAATATCAAGCATTTTCAAGAAGTGACAAAATGCAGTAAGCAGTTTTTTTTTTTTTTTTTTTTTTTTTTTGGTAAGAAATTATTATTCAGAAGGATTAAAACTACTGACAATTTCTTTTTAAAATAATTTTAATTTTAGATTAATGATATAGAAGTTTAAAAAAAAAAAAAAAAAAAAAAAAAAAATAGGCATTTTTTAAAAAATTTGTGAATATCTGAGTTTTCCGAATGGTGAAAATCTCAGACTAGCAGGCAACTGACACACTCTCAAGCTCAAGGAATTTGTTATTGAGAGATTTTACTGTATAATAAAAATCTTATAATCACAACAATGTTTAAAATACTAAACCAATTCAAAACATCAAAACTAATTTGGACAGTAAACTGATTTGCCAGTATCTTGGATGATTTTGTTAATCAAGTGTTGTTTTTGAAATCCATAAAGTATCCTTTAATGTAAAAACTTATTCTGTTTAAAACAAAGATATAAAAAAGTGAAATACATTTTTTTTTATTAGGGTCATTCAATTGCATAACTTTTTTGTCCAAATTTTGTTATTTCTTTTTTATATCAAAAGACATTGAATCTTCTTTTTGTCACCTGGGGTATATGCCCTGCTTGCTTCCTCATAGTTTTAGCCCTGATCATAAATGTTTCATCAATTTAATTATATTTACCAAAAAATTTCTGGAACAAACAGACAGAAACAACATATATATCCTGTTTAACAAAATTTCCTAGTGTTTTGGGAAGAGTTCCATATCTTGTTTTGGTTGGCACAATTGCTGAAAAAATCGAACATGGCAACAAAAAATCATTTTAGCAACTTATCAAATTTCTTAAGATGGCAGAAAAACAGGATTTTTCAATAATTTATAAACATTATATTTCTTTAATAAATGCTATGCCTCTATCATATAAATAAAAAATATATATGATATTTATATAATTTTATATATTTCATATATTTATTATATATATCAAATTAAAACAAAAACTATAAACTTTTCCGAAGAAATATGCTAAATGGAAAAAATATACAAAAAACAAACTAATAAAGTCCATTCCAGTAATAAAAAAGCAACCTCAAAAGTTGGTGATCACAACCACATCGATTCATTTAATGCCCCCCCCCCCCCCCAAAAAAAAAAAAAGAACAGGATATGGAATTTTTCTTAATGTTTTTCTTATTCCACAGTAAACTGTCAAATAACATAACTTTAAAAGTAACCTTTAAAAAAAAATTAAAAACTGGATTACATAAACAAAATTGCACCATGCCACGGTCAATTAAATATATACCAATTGACGACAATATCCAATTATATACCTTTTGCAATCTTAGATCCCAATCAAAACAGTGAGCAATTAATATTATACTATTTTCATAATTATGGTTTAATTTTGGGAATCTCTCTGAGAAATATTTCTATTGCTTCAGAGAGGAAATGATTTATTTTCACAAAATCAGATGCAAGCAAGTTTTTTTGCATTGTTTTACGAATAGGAGAACCAAGATCTGCAATTCCAAGGCTGTAAGGCATCATTGCCCCACCAGGCCTTTTAGCAGCTTCAGATAGGCATTTATTCATTTTTCTCAGAGCTTTCTTACATAGAAATGTTGGAGCAGAGTCATGGTTTTCAATACAAAGCTTGTTAAAAAGTATCTCAGCTTCACGAACGAACTGATTAAATAGAATTGAAGTTAATACACCTGACCTGAAAACGGGAAAAGATACATACTCTGTACTCTGACATTGTAAATGTTGCAAGAATACATCTTTTTGATGTGATGGTACATCAGCAATTAATTTTACTAACAAATCTGTGTAGATATCTCCAGTCAGTCCATCTTCCTCACTATATAAGCTGATTGTAGCATAAGCTTTCAGCATACGCTCTTCAATAGCTGGATGACAGATAGTCATGTCCTGGAGCAAATGAACAGCTTTAGCAACAAGATTTGTTTCACATTCCATTTGGAAATGCGAAGCAAGAAATTTAATTGGATCTTTCGGTTTAATATCAAGCAGGGAAAATATGGCATGTTGTAATGTTCTATCTAGACTATCATCTTCCATTTTTGCAGATAAGTTGTTTACAATATCTATACAAAGGGTATTTTCAATGACGATAAATATATTTGTATAAATAGCAAATCTAAATTCGAGGATCGGTAAGTTCAATAAAACATGAAAAAGAAACAAAAATATTAAATATTAAAAAATGGCATTTTAATGAATTAAAATATAGAATTGTTTCGTAAAAAACGATCTACATCGATCTATACAGTCTGCTCGACGGTGAAAACGAAACTATTACTGAAATCGTATTGCCATGCCATCCCAAACTTAAATAAAATATTTATTGTTCATCAGAACAAAATTGATTTTTGATCATAAAAAAATACCGTTTATTTTAATTTTATCTAAGTATAAGCGTTATGTGATTATACTTTAGTTTTTAAATTTTAATTGTAGTATTGCAGTCACGGTGACCGCTTTGATGACGACAACAATTATGACGTAAGCGTAAACTTTACCGGTGAAATTTGTTTTTGTTTATAATCTGTCTTAAAGTTTCAACTTCTTCATCTTCATACATTGAAAAACAGCAATACATGGCTGATTCAAGTCGTATGTCAAATCGTCAAGTAGCATTTATAACAGGTATTACAGGTCAGGTATGTTCGCTATAAATTTAAATGTTTTATAAGTTCCATTTAATAACGAAAACAACCAAATCATTACACAAATTTTAATTTTCAGAAATACTTTATGTTTCTTTTTCATATCTATGGTTCAACACAAAACAGATCTTCATTTTTCGCAGCTACGTATCAGATTGTATAAAACCTTAATATGAAGGATAATTAAAAATAATTTTTTTTTTTTTTTAATCTGATTTTTAATTCTAGCATCCAATAATTCATTAAAAAAATGTTGATCTAAAGCCAATTAAGGTTTAAATTCCATAAGCTTGTGTATCACTGATCTGAGCATCAAATAATAGGGATGTTAGCGACGATCTGCTGTTTTCAAATGTAGCAAGAAGGTTTACATAGTTACTAATATCTTTTTGGTAACTTGATTATTCCAAAATTTCACCAAATCATATAAATTGACATAATTTTTATGCCAAATAACGAAGGAATAAATAAATTAGTATAGCATCTCTTGAAATATAAATTCAAAATCACATGATGATATAACAAGCAGTCAGATGTATGCAACATTTACGATCATCCTTTTTTGGTATTTAATCTTATAGTTTAGCGATAGTTTTCTTGTCAATGTAATAATCCAGTGGTATTAGTTTTTTGTTTAAATCCACCAACTAATGGTACTTAAAGGTACGTATTATCCATACCAGCAAGATATACCATGGCATCAATTTCACTGTTAATAATTACTGTAATCGCGTAGCTTCTTTATGCATTGTAATTTCATAGTTAATATTATATATTGACAGTTATAGTAAGATAATTGCAGAGGCAGTTATTTATAGGTTGTATTATCAAAGACAATTGCAGAGGTATCTATTCATTGGTTGTAATATTAAAGGCAATTGCCAAGGTATTTATATAAACTGGGTGTTCTAAAAAAACTGACTGATAAGGGGTTCTATACTGTATAGAGCAGATATGAGAATTTTTTATTGGTTATCTCTTATGAATTACTATATATTTTTGGGAGATTAGTCTGAGCATTATCCCAGGAGCAGAATCAGCGCAATCCTGTGATGCACATCGCAGACTCTTGAAAAGATCTGCAAACTGTTTTTCAACTGTTAAAATTAAAAAGAAAAAAAAAAAAAAGTTTGCTGGAAGTTATTTATTATGTGTGATAGTAATATGATCTTCTCCACGTGGGATTGACGAAGCTCAGATTCCCGTTAAACTATAAATCTGAGGCGATTTCTGAATTTTCTGAAAAATTAAAGCAATCATTTCAAAAAAAAAAAAAAAAAAAGTCATAAATTTACAAATTCAGGCATAAAATGTATCACGAATTTTGAAAATAGTCACTGAAAATATTTATTTCGTCAATCAGTCAAAAACAATTTGTCAATTTCGTCATAGATTGCGGCAAAAACATGAATCTTGTCAAAAAAGCGCAATAAAAATGCAAAATTTGTCAAAGAAACAAGAATTTTGTTTGGGTATTACGAAAAAAACTGCAAATTTGTCAAAAAATATGGTAAAAAAACAAATTTTGTCAAAAGATCATGAAGAAATGCAAATTCATCAAAAAATCATGGTAAAATGGCAAATTTCGTCAAAAAATCATGAAAAATGGCAATTTTCTCAAAAGATCGCTGAAAAAAATCAAGAAATCGTGAAAAAGCAGCAAATTTCCTTAAAAGATTTCAAAAAAAAAAAAAAAACAGCAGAAATTCTCAAAAGATTGCAAAGATAAAAATAAACAGCAAATTCCCTCAAAAATCACCAAAAAATAACAAATGTTATCACAAAAAACCATGCAAATTTTGTCAAAAGGGTGTGAAAAAAACACATAGTGCCGTGAGTAGATTTTCTCCCCTTTTGGACATTTTATGATGGTGTTAAAACACCTGAAAACAAATGTAATTTATTTTATAAAGTACTGTCCTTTTATGTTAATCATAAATACTTTTGAGGTTTGAGTGTATGTAACACAGAGTTTTCCCCAGGTTTAAAAAGGGGCAGGGCACTACTGTTCTGAAAAAGGCACTTTTTTGATTTTTAAGGGCACTTTTATAGAGTTGAATCTAGAATCTTGCAGTTAAAAAAATCGCGGAAAAACAGAAATTTCGTCAAAGAATCGAGAAAAAATCCAAAAATTTCATCAAAAAGTTGGGGGAAAAAAAGAAAGATTTGGTTAAAAGACCATGAAAAAACGGCAAATATTGTTAAAAGATTGCAAAAAAACGGGCAATTTTGTTAAAAGATCACAAAAAACAGCAGATTTTGTTAAAAGATCGCAAAAAAAAACTGGCAAATTTTGCTTAAAAAAATCATGAAAAAAATGACAAATTTCATGAAAAGATAGCGAAAAACCTCCAAATTTGTCACGTTTAAACACGAAAAAATACAAATTCCGATTAAAAAGATTCACTTCCTGTATTAACTTTTTTTGGAGCCCCTTTGACAAAATTTGCATTTTTTCACGATCTTTTGATGAAATCTGATGCTTTTTAGGGTATTTTGACGATTTTTTGACAGAATTTGTCGTTTTTCGTGAATCTTTTGACAAATATTTCCGTTTATCGTGATTTTTGGACAAAATTTGACGTTTTTTTACAATCTTTTAAAGAAATCTGCCGTTCTTTCGGGATTTTGTGATAAAATTAGACATTTTTTGCGAATCTTGCTGGAAATTAGTTGTTATTTCGTGATTTTGTAATGAAGTTTCGAGATTTTTTGACGAAATTACGCATTCCGTGGGACGCATACGCGTCCGTTTTGCGTTCAGTTGCCGATTTTTTGTTTAATTTACGCGTATAGCAAGTCCCCATCATCGCTGAAGATCTGTGTTTTTTCTAATATGGGGCAAAAAGGACACTATTTTTTTGAATGAGCGACAAGAGGAGCGCTAGTTTTTGGATGAGAGGCGCTGTTTTTCAAACTAAAGGGCAAGAGGGGCGGCGCTCCCCCCTGAAACCCTCTGGGGGAAACTCTGATGTAACGTAATATAAGAAATTGGAAAGAGGGCATTTGTCCTTAAGTTTTGCAGACTGTTTTTAAACTTTCTACTTGTGGTGCACACTGAAGAAAAAAATTCTGCTGCTGGGAGCATTTATATATATTTCTTTTCTTATATCTGTATATAAAATAGGTTAAAAGCTGTTTTTAAATCCAAATCTAGCTTTTTTCTGACACAGATTTTTTAAATAATTTTTTTGCAAACATTTAAAACTGTTAGTTTCTTTTATTAAAAAATGTTGTAATCAAACAATTTTCTCAAGTTTCAGAAAATCAGAAAATGCACTTTCAATGTTATCATTTTAAATATTTCCAGATGCGACAGCACTTTAAAAGAAAAAAAAAAAAATCTGATTTGGAAAGACAATAATCATGTATGATTCACAATGATCCGATCATGTATGATTCAAGATGTGATTCATGTATTGAAAAAAAAAAAAATGTTCAATTGCAAATTTCTTCAGTAATCATGCCTGTAAGTGTTTAAAAATGAGTCAGAAAATATGTCAAAGCTTCAGATTGTTGAATGAAGAATTTGTATATATATATATAATCCTATTATCTGGTTTTTGATAAAATATTTCATTTGTATATATAAATAAAAGTAAAAATGTAAAATATTTCATTTGTATTTCATATTTATTCCTTTTTCCAGGATGGATCTTACCTTGCTGAGTTTTTAGTGGATCGTGGATATGAAGTTCATGGTCTAATCCGTAGATCAAGTTCATTTAATACTGGTAGAATACAACATTTATATAAAGATCCACTTACTCATCGAGAAGGATGTAAGTTTATTATTGTGTTTTTGGATATTGTTTCAGTTTCCCATATTGACATTTATCATCATAGTCATCAATGGCTTGATTAAGAAAAAACACTGTTATTTGTACTGATAATGTTCTTTACATATTTTACCATGATTTTTTATTAAATATTCAAAGAATGTTTTTAGCAATTTTTTTTATTAATAACAATCAAACAAAATACTAACCTTAATCATTATGGTCAATGTCTGCACTTCTGTTACCCACTGCCAACGATTAGGCAACTAATGGATACCATACCAAAAGAAGATTTGTCTTGCAATGCTATAAATTCTATTGATTTTGTGTATCATCTGCAATCTGAAATTTATGCTTTACCTTTAGCAGTTTTCTAGTGAGTTTAAAAGATATTAATAGCATGGTACAGTGTCTGGTACGACAACAGATATGATAAAATTTCTCACTGCAAAATATTTATAATTTGGATTTTTTTTTTTTTATTAGCCGGGTGCAGTGTTATATATACATATATATGTATATATACATACCATAAGAGTATATAAATACATATATGTGTATATCAATACATATCAGGGTTGGCAAGTTTCTTCCGCAGTGGAAAAAACCACGGAAAAAACCGGCCGGAAGAAATAGGTTTCTTCCAAGTGGAAGAAATGGAAGAAACTGTTTTTCTTTAAGAATTTCAATTTTATAAGATATAATAAATATCTTCTTCCTATAATCTAATCTAAATTAATTTCACTGGACCAAAACAGATTTAATTAAGTATATATGCTAAAATTAATCAGTTTTTTAGCCAAGATCGTACACAACACTTATCTAGAGATCTTCAACCATTGGCTAAATGAAAAGAAATTTTATCCAAAACACACAAAATCAGTTAAACATTATCCATTTCAATTTAACCAACATAATTTTTTATTATTTAAATTTCTGAAACTAATAGTAAATATAAATAGTAAAGATTTTTTACTAATGGTAGAATGAAACCTATTTAAATAAGAGCTTTATATTTACATCAATTTTATTAATGTAAATAATGTATAATAATTATTATATTAAATAGAGATCAATCAAAAATACAGTTTCATTTTCAGCCCAAAATTTGAGTTTTGCCAAAAACGTGGGCAAAAATTAGGCTAGATGAAACACTTGGTATTCCAAAAATCTTGTTTCTTCCTTCGGACATTTTCAATATTAGTTATTGATTTGAACTGTATCAGCTCAAATGAATGTATTGCAATGAACTTCATTGTTTATAATTATAAGTCATGATTTATCAATCATCTCATAAAAAAATTTTAGTTTAAATTGCATTAGACTTCAAATATTCTTTGAGAAAGTTCTAGAGTAACAAATGATCATTTACAAAAATCATTATAGAAGAAAAATCAAGATGCATATACTTAAAACTAAAATATTTTTTAATTAAATGAAATTTGTATAGTTAGAAAACCTTTCGATGTTGTGGATAAATGAATTATGTATTATTGCATATGAAAATAAAATTTTTCGATTTTTACATAATTAATAAATACTATACATGTAATTAATTTCAACTATGTATTTATGTAAGTATTCATTAGTTTAAAACATACAATTTAGCTACTTAAATTTTTTTTTTTTTTTTTTTTTTTTTTTTTTTGGATTTTGTTTATTTTCAACCGAAAAGTAGGAAGGTCACCTAAATTCGGTTTTGGCCTTAAAAACCTGTTAAAATCCTCAGTATTAAAAAGAGTCATTAAAGTCTTTATTTTTCTTAGTATGATGCAACACAGTATAGCAAAAAAGTTTTTTAGCAGTAGAATGTTGCAATTAATTTCTCAACTTAATTTTTTTTTTTTTTTTTTTCAAGTCCTACACTTCAGGATATCTAAAAAGCATTTTGAGATACCCATAGATGTTTTTAGAACACTAATCTTTTAAAATCAACATTGAAATATTCATGCTAGATGAAAAATATAAAAAATTATAAATTTATTTATTTACTGTGTTGCACAGTTTAAAATAATGCACATTTATATAAAAATATATTTTTATATGAAAAAAAAAAAAAAAACAATTTGTAGGTAGTTTTTTTATATATATATATATATATATGTATATAAATGGAGCAATTAATAAAAAAAAAACCATTCCATAATAAAAAAAAAATCCCAATCTCTACAGTAGTAAAAATCCATCACCTGAAAATGTCTGCTGAACCTGAAGTTTGTTATTAAAAAAATAACTTATCTTTCCAAAAATAATATTTTAAATAATAATTAAATTTTCCAATTTAGATTTCATTTTCATGTAATTATACTTTAATTATTTTACATAGTTAATATACTTTAACTTTGAGCACTTGTTTTGGTTTCTGGGAGTTTCTTCCATTTCTTCCAGTTTTTTCCATTTCTTCCAGTTTCTTCCACTGTCCTGGAAGAAATAGGTTTCTTCCGGAAGAAACCCAACCCTGATACATATATGTATATATTTATTATTTGTATAGATATCTATGTACATGTAACACTGGTGCTTGACTAGCCCGAAAGTACCATAATTTGGCAGGTTACAGAATTTCTATGCATCCTGGCATTTTCGTTCTGTAATATTACTGACATTGGTAATATCACTGTTCATGTCCAATATCTTTTTTTTTTTTTTTTTTTTTTTTCCTGCCAAATAATTTAGCTAAAGAATGTAACAGTCACCATTAACAGTTTGTTTTATTATGAAAGTTTTATATTATAACTGAAATTTACTCTCCCATTTTTATGCAACCAAATACAGGAAACGACTAGTTTTTTTAATTCTGTTCAAGCATTTTATATTGTGCATCTCAATCTGTTTGTAGAATACAATCATCTGTGTTGTAAGTATAAGAATTATTAATGTATGTTAACTCTCTGTCAGATAATACCATCGTATAAAAATGGGTAGGGCTTTTTTTCTACATCTAATATTTTTCTTTTTCATTTTGGATAATAAAACGTATATCTATGTTAATTAAAGAAAATTGTTGTCTGTTTATTGACAATGGCTAGAGAAACTATTTGATGCAAAGATTTGCAAATTATTTTTTTCAGATAGAGGAAAAACAAGTACCAATATGCCTGAAGTTTAGACTTTTTTTTTAAATCATTAACTATTAATTAAAAACCCTCAGTAAACACTAATAAATCAGCCTCAATTGTCCTCAATTTTTTGACATTATGATCACTTCTATGCTTGTTTGAGGGAAAATATAATTGAATAAATAACTGTCTAAAGTTACAAGTAACACACTTTAAAACTTTCATTATTTCAGGACCAGACTAAAAAATACATGATAGAAACTTTTGCTGATATTGAGTAAATAATTTTATTTAATTGTATATATATAAGCAATGTGACTTATAGTACATGATAGAAGTATGTACATGCGTGTTCTAAATTTCATGAATTTGAATGAATGTGCTATATTTATTTATTTCTGTTATAAAATAACTTTTTTTTAATAGCAATGCAGCTGCATTATGGAGATTTAACTGATAGTTCGTGTCTTGTAAAACTAATAAGCAAGATTGAGCCTACTGAAATTTATAATTTAGGTGCACAAAGTCATGTAAAGGTAGTCATTTTTTTTCTCTCTCCGTTCATACTATTATTTAGCCAGCCATATGTTTACTTATTTATTCATTGTAATAGTTATTTGTATGTGAACATAATATGAAAAGATCACATAAAAGCTCTCAACTTTCCTTTAGTCTTTGTAGTATTTTTACACTCTCTTATCACTTCCTTCTGTTTCCAGTGAGTATTATTTAATGTCGATATGGACTTAATGCAGGGTTTGCACAGACTCCTTGGACTCCTTAGAAACTACTTAGAAATGAAAACATTCCCAAGTAGTACTTAGAACTACTTGGATAAACAAAACACTCCTTAGAAACTCCTTAAATTGTATTGCAGTTTTGCATGCAAATAATATTGCTCCCCATAAAAAAAAAAAAAAAAAAAAAAAAAAAAAAAAAAAAAAAAATCGCGATTGTAAAACACACGGTAAGCCTTTTATGCACGTCATTCATCAGAAGCACAACAGTGATTGGTTGAGATCATACTAATAGCCACCAAAGGGATTTATTTACTTTTCATGGCCATAAGGAAAAGAAAATTGAAAATAATAATCCAGACACACCTCTAAGCTTCTAATTTCAAAAAGTGATTACACTGTTTATTTCCTTTACAGCTAGATATACAACTTTGATTTCTTCTTCATAATACTATTCATCATCCTCAATTTTGCTGATAACGGTGGATTCAGGGGTGATTCTCGTCCAAAAATTTAAGGCATCCTCTTCCGAAAGTTTGAAATGGGGTTATCAGTTCCGCATAGTTGCCAACTTGTACGGTTTTGCGCGCGGAAAAAACAATCTCAGAGAAATGCAAATTTTGGAAAGGATCGCCGAAAAAGCACACATTTCGTCAGTATTTCGTAGAAAAACGACGATTTCGACAATATTTTTGTCAACGAACTTTGTCAAAAGATCGCTGAAAAACACGAATTTCCTGTGCGGATCGTGGTTAAAACGGCAATTTCACCAAATATCACAAATAAAACACTAATTTCACCTGTAGACCGCGGGAAAACGCCGATTTCGTTTAAAGATTGCAGATATAATGCCGATTTCGTTAAAAGATCGCAGGGAAAAACGCTGTTTTCAATAAAAGATCGCTTACAAATATTCTGTCAAAAGATGATTGAAAAAAAAAACGGCGATTTCATCAGAAGATCACGAAAAAAGCGCTGATTTTGTGAAAAGATTGCGGGGATAAAACGTCATTTTCGAGAAAAGATCGTGTAAAAATGCAAATTTTGTCTAAAAATCGTCAAAAAATGTCAATTTCATTAAAAAAAACCACGGAAAAATGCCGATTTCAACAAAAAATTGCAATAAATTGCCAATTTTGCTAAAATATCGCAGATAAATCGCTGATTTCATCTGAAGATCGCGGGAAAGTGCCGATTTTGTTTGAAGATCGCGGATAACCCCCCTCCCCCTCTCGCGGGAGATAACTTGCGGAATCCCTGCGGAATTGGGGCTGTGCAAGTGCATGCCACGTAAATAACAACAAAAGTGATAAGTCCTAAAAATTTTTTTGGAGTCCTTGGATTTTTTCTCCCTAACTCTGTATGAACCCTGTTAATGTCAATATGACTTCATAACATACATTCTACTTCTAATCTACAAGCTTTGGGATCAAATGTTATGTAGATCATAGATTTTATTTATTCAATATACAAAATGAATTATCATAATTAATGCATGAATGAATCTTAAAGGAAGATTATTTTAAATATGTATTCCAATCATAAATAATTTGTAGCAATAAAATAGGCAATACTTAAATTTACAAATCCAAATGCACATTCATTACCAATTTTAATTTAATTTTATGAAACATTTATTTTATGTTAGATCATACTTTGTTTAGAAATTTTTTTTCCTGAAGGAAAAAAATTTCATGGGAAAATGTGTTTCGTGTTCAGAAATAAAAAAAATGTTTTGATAAAAAATTAATATGTATTTTTTCTTCTTTTGAGTTATTAATTTAGCTGTAGTTTAATACATGTTTCAGAGAGAAACAAGAATTAAACTGAAAATTCAATAAAATTAGTTCAGAAGAAAACACTAACTTTCTGTAAAAGAAGGGAAAAAAAAATATCTCTATCAAAATTCTGAAATTTCACTGTTTATGTTGAAATATGTAGTTGCTTGCATATTATAGCTCTGCATATTAAAGGAAGTTGCCTGTTCTCAGAAACTTCTTTTCTGCCTTCCTTCAGAAAACAAAAGTTTCTTTGGTTTTATACAACTACTATTTATTTACAAGAAGGCAATTTGTAAAACTTTCATATTTATTTGTATATGTGAATGTCTTATGCTTTAAATCTAACTACTCCTTTAACATTTAACTCATGTAATTCTTTAAAACAATTAAATACAATCACAAACTGCTTTTTTTTTTTTTTTTTTTAACAGAAATTTACCTATTACTATTTTCTAAATTGCATGGCATCATCATATTTTGTCTCTGTTTGGATAAATCTCTTATCAACCGCATTAATGAGTACACAAATTTAACAGTCCCTTGAAATACTTTACCAGACTACTCCTTAAAAGTAAACACCCATATTGTTATTATTATTTTTTTTTTTTTCCTAAAATGACAAAAAAAAAATCCAAATAAATAACAACCAACTTCCATACATCTTTTATTGCAAAAACTGGTAAATTCTTTTTATCGGAGCCTTGATAAGATAAAGGAAATGGTTTTGGCATTAGAGGGAAATTTTTTACAAGTATTTTTTGACAACTTATTCTTTGTTTCACACATATAAGCTTTTTTAAATGTATAGAATATTTATTTCAAGAGGTCATTTATAAATGTTTCCTCGTGAATTATTTCCCAATGAACTATAGATGCAGATTCACAGTCACCAGACCCACATGGTGACTAATTTTCAGCATCTAGGTTGTCATCTTTTGGCAAATTTTGCATTTTTTCTCACAATAATTTGACTAAAATTGCATTTTTTTTTTTTTTTTTGGCAACTTTCTAGCAAAAATCCCACATTTTTCGCTATCCTCTGATGAAATAACATGTTTTTTAGTGATCTAATCAAAATCGTGTTTTATCTGCAATCATTTGATGAAAATTGCATTTTCAGTGATTCTTTGGCAAAATTTGCAGCATTTTTTGCAATCCTTTGATAAAACTAGCTTTTTTCTGCAATCTTTTGATGAAATTCACATTGTTTCGTGTTTTTTGTTAATTTTTTTTAGAAATTAAGCCCTGGTGGCAACTGAAATACTTGGATTTAGAAGCTACTGACCCCCTTAAAAATTTTGGGAATTTACACCTATACCATGAACCCATCCTATTTTTCAATCATAGACTGTGGTATTTTCAATCATGCTATCATTGTTTGACGATTCAGAAAGTATCAATGACAGTGACACTTAGTAATAATAATAACTATAGAAATAATACACTTTGGTTAAATTCACCATAAAATAAAAAACAATGCAGGATGCACTTCAAGTTAAAAACAATACAGTTCATTGTCAGCTGAAATAGGCACGTATCTGTAAGCAGACTTGCCAAATCTTTGGCTTTTTGCACACCACAATTATTTTACAGAAAATGTTGTTCTCTTAAATTACTCAAACGGTCAAATCTATAATAATAAAGAGACAAGTTTGTGTGTGTGTCAGCCAGGGTTGCCGGCTTTTAGCCGGGCCAAAAAAAGCCGGCCGGCTTTTTTTGGTTTTATCCACTTAAAAAAAGCCGGCTAAAATTGAAAAAAGCCGGCTTTTATTTTTTAAGTGTTAATTTGTATTGAATTGAATCCATATTAAATTTGGATTGATTTATTTTTAATACATTTTTAATAATTTACTACTAAAAAAGTTATAAATTTCTATTTAATTTTTCAAATAAATAAGTCTTTATAACTGCTAGGAGTCAACTGTGAAGGCATTATGTCTGAAAAATATAAATCTTGGAAAAAGGAAATATACTCAAAAAATGTGTTTTAAACTTCTACATTTCATAGTTCTACTTATATTACACATTCTTAAGAATTGTATTTAATGGAATTATGACAAGATTAGTGTTCCCTAAAGATATAAAAAGGGCATGGTGCTATTCACTAAAAAGGGTACTACTGCATCATAAAAGGGCACTTTTGCAAGAAAAAAAATTGTTATTGCCTTTAGAAAGGGAAAAAAGAAAGCAGAAAAATACATAATTTTTAAATATGATAAATCAAGTAACATTAATTTCGAATGATTTTATGATATAAAAATTAGAAATACAATTAAATTAAAACATGATTGGATAGTTACATGTTCCTTTTCTTAAAGAAATGAAAAAATTCTATCATTTTTGGGCACACAAATTTAGAAATACTACGGAATAAAAAAAATATTTATCAAAAATCTCTGGGTAAAATCAGAGGTGCATTTTACTACTTTTAAAAAGGGCAGGGTGCTGCACCCTTCAAAAATGGCCTAGAATGAACACTAACAAAATGAAACACATCAAAGCATTCATGGAAACATTGTTACAGGTCAATATGTAAAGATTAAGTCATAAAATGAACAATGTTGAAAGAGAAATTAGGAAGGATTCAATATTTGAGGAAAGTTTAATACATAATTACACAAAATTAAACAAAAAATGTTCTAATAAAATTTGTTGAATTAAAATTTTGAATAGCTCTTTGTTATTTAAAAGTGCACATATGCCCACTTGCATGAATGAATATATTCATGCATATGCTAATTGAGAATACTGAAATAAATTGTGAAATATAATATATTATGAAATCTGCTTAATTCGAAATACTATTTTCAATAGTGAGAAATGGTGTTTTTTTTATATGTATGATTTTAAATGTTTATAGCGAATAAAACATGACATTTTAATAACTCTTAAAATTAGTTAAGTAATAAAACATATAACTAAGTAACCTTTAATTTTATAAAGCAGTAAAAATAGAAAAACAAAGATAGGATTAAAGGTCAATGTAAATCAGAAAAAGCACTTGGTATGGCCATTTTATAATTTAGTTGACATATTTGCAATTCTGACTATAAACTGTTATTCTAGTATTAATGTCTTCATTGTTGAAAATTTGGGCTATAACCCAATTTCTCATAATGAATCATAATTAAAATCCCAATTTTTCATATTAATAAATAAATTTAATAAACTCAAAGTAAATTAAACATCATTGAAATTAGTTAAAAGACACTTAAAAATGTTTTGCTTATAATAAAAAGGCTTCACTGTATAAAAGCCAATTATGGCCAAAAAAGGCCAATTTTGGCCAAAAAAAAGCCGGCTAAAATCAATAAAAGCCAACCGGCCTGGCTTTTTTAAATTTTAGCCGGCTTTTTTGCAACCCTGGTGTCAGCACTGTTCTGAAGAGGCCGCTGCATGTAGAGCTACAAAATTTGGAGGGAAGGTACCTCTATACATGTAGTTTTGCACCTCGAAGCCCAATTTTCGATTAGAATTTTTTTATTTAATTTTGTAGGCGATTTTTAGTGTTCTTTTTATGTTTCGAGGTGATTTTTCCACATTAGTGAAAGGAATACGGTTTCATTCTTTTCACTCAGTATAGTAATTTTTTTTCTCTTTTCAATAAAGTTTATTTGGAATTCGTGCGGCGGTTTTTGGAACTTTTAATGAATTTTTTATTGCCAATTTTAGTATTTCTTCACATTTTGGGGCTATTTTTTGAGAATCATAAAAATAAAATTGTTTCAAACTTTCAGCCTAGTGAACTAAATTTTGTCTGCTATGATTTTTCAATTTCAGTGATTTTTAATGTGATTTTTAGCAATTTATTCATTTTTTGTGTGTTTAGCATAGATTTTTTGTCATTTTTGTCTAGATTATAGTTTTTTGTATGCATCACGATCTTATCTGTTCTTGAATTGCATGTAAGAAAAGCAAAAAACATAAAATTAATGAATCAGCGATAAAGTTGTTGATTAGGATATTCACAGTAATCTATAATAATAAAGAGACAAGTTTGTGTGTGTGTGTCAGCACTGTTCCGAAGAGACCACTGCATGTAGAGCTACAAAATTTGGAGGGAAGGTACCATTATACATGTAGTTTTCCATTTCAAAGCCTGATTTTTGATTTTTTTATTAAAATTTTTTAATTTAATTTTTAGGCGATTTTTAGCATGTTTTGAGGGGATTTTTTCATATTAATGAAAGGAATACAGTTTCATGCTTTTCACTCAATATAATAATTTTTTTCCTCTTTTGAATAAATTTATTCGGAATTCGTGCGGCGATTTTTGGAACTATTAACGAATTTTTTATTGCGATTTTTAGTATTTCTTCATATTTTGGGGGTATTTTTTGAGAATAATAAAATTGTTTCAAACTTTCAGCCTAATTAACTAAATTTTGTCTGGTATGATTTTTCAATTTCAGTGATTTTCAATGCAATTTTCGATGAGATGTTTAACGATTTTTTGATTTTTGTGCGTTTAACATCAATTTTTGGTCATTTTTATCAAAATTATTGATTTTTGTATGCATTATCAGGGTTCGCACAGACTCCTTGGACTCCTTAGAAACTACTTAGAAATGAAAACGTTCCTAAGTAGTGCTTAGAACTACTTAGATAAACAAAATACTCCTTAGAAACTCCTTAAATTGTATTGCGGTCGGGGATGCCGCGGACGAGCTATAGTGCGTAAAATACGCAAAAAATCGGCGACGGGACGCAGAAAAATAGCTCTTACGCGTCCCGTAAAACGCGTAATTTCGTTAAAAAATTGCAAAAAATGGCGAATTTCGTTAAAAAAAATTGCGAAATAACGACTATTTTTCGATAAATTTCGTCAAATAATTCTCTAATTTCCTCATAAAATTTCGAAAAAACGACAGATTTCCTCAAAAAATCGCGAAAAAACGACAAATTTCGTGTAAAAATCGCGATAAAACGGCAAAATTTGTCAAAGTATTCGCGAAAAACAACAGATTTCGTCAAAAAAATCGCGTTAAAACGGCAAATTTTGTCAAAAAATTCGGAAAATGCGGCATACTTTGTCAAAAAAAATTCGCTAAAACGACAGGTTTCGTCAAAATTTTCGAAAAAATGGAAAAATTTCGTAAAAAAAAATCGCAAAAATGGCTAATTTTGTCACAAATCGCGAAAAAACGGCAAATTTTCTCAAAAAGTTGCGAAAAAACGACAGATATTGTCAAAAAAATCGCGATAAAACGACAGATTTCGTCAAAAAATCGCGATTAAATTATAGATTTCGTCAAAAAATCTCAGAAAAGATAGATTTATTCAAAAGATTCGCAAAAAAATGGCTAATTTCGTCATAAAATCTCCAAAAATGGTAGATTTCCTCAAAAAATCGCGAAAAAACGGCAAACTTCGTCTAAAAATCACGGAAAACGGCAAATTTCGCCAGAAGATCGTGAAAAAACTCAAATTTTATCAAACAAGCATGGAAAAAAAAAAAGGTTAATGCTGGGAGTGAATTTTTCTGTTCCAAAAACTAATTTTTTTGCTTCTCTCTCTTTTTTTTTTTTTTTTTTTTTTTTTTTTTAATTTTAATTTTGCTGCTCCAAAAACGGATTTTCCTGCTTCACAATCTGTTTCTGACTGCTCCAAGTCTTTCTGAGTAAATGCGACTCAGAAAAACACCCATTCATTAAACAAAAAGTTTCACCAGTTTACTCCTCAACAAAAGTATTCTTTTTTCAGCAAAAATGTCTTTTTCAATTAATCAGTCTTGTCCCTTTTTTTAAAAAAGAAATGCAAACAATAGTGATACTTGTTATCTTCTACATTCAAATGTTCAATATTTTATAGTTAAATTTGTTTCTAGCACATTTATTTTTAAACAAGTAAAGAAAATTTCTCTTAATAGTTTAAACAAAAATTATTGGTTTTAATTATTTATTTATTATTAAAACAATGATTATTGCATTTTATTTTTCATTTGAAAATGAACAAGTTCAATTTTTGCATCTAAAATAATGACTTATTAGTGGGGACCCACTTTTGATAAAAAAGGACCCAGAATTTTAGAATTCCCGGGGACCCAGGATTTTTCAAATTAAGCGGCGGTTTTGCACGCAAACAATATTGCTCTAAAAAAAAAAAAAAAAAAAAAAAAAAAAAAAAAAAAAATTGCACTTGTAAAGCGCACGGCAAAGCCTATATGCACATCATTCATCAGAAGCACAGCAGTGACTGGTTGGGATCATACTAATAGCCACCAAAGTGATTTAGTTTTCATGGCCATAAGGGAAAGAAAAGTGAAAAGAATAATCCAGATGATTCACCTCTAAGCTTCTAATTTCAAAAAGTGATTACACTATTTAATTCCTTCACAGCTAGATATACAACTTGTATTTCTTCTTCATAATACGATTTATCATGCTCAATTTTGCTGATAACGGTGGATTCAGAGGGTGATTCTCGTCCGAAATTTTCGAAAATTTAAGGCATCCATTTCCGAAAATTTGAAATTGGGTTATCAGTTTTGCATAGTTGCCAACTTATATGGTTTTCACGCGATAAAACAGTGGTGGAGACATGCAAATTTTGTGAAAGCATTGCCGAAAAAGCGCACATTTTGTCAATATTTTGTGGAACAACAACGATTTTGTCAACGTTTTTGTCCACGAACTTTGTCAAAAGATCGATGAAAAACGCGAATTTCCTGTGCGGATCACGGTTAAAACGGCAATTTCACCAAATATCGCAGATAAAACGCTAATTTCGTTAAAAGATCGCGGGAAAAAACGTTTTCAATAAAAGATCGCTTACAAATATTTAGTCAAAAGATCATTAAAAAAAAAACACCGATTTCATGAAAAGATCACGGAAAAAATGTCGATTTCATCAAAAGATCGTGGGTATAAAATGCCGTTTCCCAGAAAAGATCGTGTAAAAATGCAAATTTTGCCTAAAAATCGTCAAAAAATGTCGATTTCATAAAAAAACCCACTGAAAAACTGCCGATTTGGACAAAAGATCTCAGTAAATCGCCAATTTTGCTAAAATATCGCAGATAAATCGCTGGAATCTCTGTGGAATTAGGGCTGTGCAAGTGCATACCACATAAATAACAATAAAAGTGACAAATCCTTAAAATTTTTTGGACTCCTTGGATTTTTTATGTACTCCTTGGATTTTTTCTTCCGAATATTGTATGAACCCTGATTATGATCTTATCTATTCTTGAATTGCATGTAAGTTCCTCTCCTGTTTCCCATTGCAGTCCTTTTGAAAATTTTTACCGTTAAATATTATTTGTTCATTTTTTTAAACCAATTTTTCACACAGTCAGTGGCCGTGTACTTCAGACAATGTAATTTCATGTATTTCGAGTTAGAGATAAAATCACAAATTTCAAGTTCCTTTAATATTATTATCATAGAACCATGCAACACCGAGCGGGTCAGCTAGTTAAATAATAAAACATTTTATATATTAAAATACCAGTGCCCCAAAAGCCGGAGATTTGGGAGCTCTGCCGTAAGGATACAAAGTCAAACATCTTTGACCTTGTGCCTTTATGGACACATGTCTACTTCAACTGATGACGAGCTGTATTGTTTTTGCTCGAAATCGGGCAATCATTTTCTGCTAAAAAACAGGAAGATTACTGAAATCTGGTATTTGTTTCAATCCTAAGAACCTGTTTCAGTCGATCCTTAGTTGTAGTCTTAAGCTATTGTAAATGTGTGTAAATAGCACTGCAGAATATGAAAAAAATGATTGCTTGCATGTTTTTTTTCATGTTGCTTGCATGTTTAAAAAAAAAAAAAAAAAAAAAAAATTGTAGCAGTTGTTAGATATTAAAATCATTTTCGTTCCTTTTTTTTTTCATTCGATACCAGATGTCAGTCCATACTTTTTCACAGGATCTTTTTTGTTAGAATTGTGGATGTATTTTTATATTTTTAAGAAATCTAATCAATATTTTGTAAATCTAAAATTAGCATTATATTGAGAGTCCTATTTTAACAATTGGATTTTAACAAGGTCCTGTTTTAATGAACAAATATATATAAAAACATAACAAATTTAGATTATGTGTATATACATATTTACACTATGCATATAGCTAGATAATAGATTCTTTGATGATTATAGCTGTTTTGTGACACGTTTGATTTTATTTTCAATATGCTTAAATTCGTGAATAGTTCATTTTTGCAATGAAAAGTTTTTAAGATTTTTTGTTTTAATGAAATTTTTTTGTGGAAAATTCTGTTTTATCTTTTTAATGGGCAGTCATATATTTGTTTCAACACTTAATTTTAATCAAGATTTGAACTAAAACTTTTTTGTTGAATTTTTCTTCTATACTTTTGGAGAATGATAGCTGCAAATTTTAATTCGTATTTCAAATGAAATTATCAAAAATTCTGATCTGTATGCAAACAGAAATACAATCGCTTACCCCTAAAATAGTTAAGATAAAAAAAAAATTGCGAAAGTTTTTTTTTTAAATGAAACCAAAAAAAAAAAAAAAAAACTGTAAAAGTTTTTTAAAGAAACCAAATTCTTTCTGAGTAGATCTCTGTGTATGCCAATATTATCCATGTTTAAATGGCCATCAATCATCAAACAATGTGTTTTCAATTTTATGCATATTTTGTTGTAATAATTTATGTTATTGTTTTGAACATTAGAGAAGAAAATGTGTCCTACAAAAGGTCACCAAAAAAAAAAACTGAGTCTGAGAATTTTTACATCTTTTCTGCATTTTTTTATAAATTATTTCTTCTTCTGTTTTTAGGTTTCTTTTGACTTGAGCGAATATACAGCTAATGTAGATGCGTTAGGCACTCTGCGAATGCTAGATGCTATTCGTACTTGCAAACTTGATAAAAAGGTGAAGTTTTATCAGGCATCTACTAGTGAAATGTTTGGAAAAGTACAAGAAGTTCCTCAGAAAGAAACAACTCCATTTTATCCAAGATCTCCTTATGGTTTGTACAACAGTAATTTTTTTAACTTGTCTTTTTCATTTTTTTACCATATTTGAGTTTTTAAATATTTCTTCTTATTTTCTTATGCATTTTTAAATAAATCAATTTATGATTAAAATAATCACCAAAAAATAATTTTTAGTTTATATCAGCCAATGTAGTGACTAAACAGTTGAGTCATCAATAAATGTCTTAAAAAGCTACTTCAGTCATGCAAAGAAATGAGGTCATTAATCAAAGTTAATCCTATAAAAATTCAACTTTTGGAACTGGTTGTAACCAGTTCTGAAGTTAAAACTACCCTGGCTGTGAATCACCCTCAGTTACCCTATTTAAATAATAATAATAATAAATAAATAAATAAATAAATAAAATCATTCAAAAATATTAAAATTAAAGGAAGAAATTTAAAAATAGCACTTCTATGACTTGATAAAACCAAAGAGAAAAACCGACATGATTGTGCCAACATGATGTAATTTTAACAGATTTTTATTTTTTAATTATAAAATTAAAACTGGTAACTTTATTGATTACATCATCTTCATTGTTTGCCTTAATTGCATGATACTGATTGCTTTTTAATAAAATAATTTATAAGTAAAATTAATTATTTTTTAATACAAAATTCAGAAAAGTAAAGAATTTTAGGAAAATTAAAATTATTAAAAATAATGTTACTATTAAAAATGGCTTATAATTGCTATTATTATCCTTTCTTTTTAGTTTGATGAAATAATATAATGTTAATATTTCATTTTTTTTTTTTTTAAGTAAGATTATTATATGTTTATTTAACAGCTCCTTATTAGCAACAAAGTCCTGTTTCTTTCACTGTGGCTTTGTCTGCCATAGTAAAAACATTGTAGTCCACATTTGGCACCAGAGAAGTTGCAATTTTTAGAAACATATAATGAGGGTGGTAACGAATGGCGATGTCATTTTTGCTTTATCACTTTTACATCACTTCTAAATATTGTACAATTTCAATTGTTACATCATTTAATATGGAAAAAAAAATAACTTTTGAATGAAATTCATTTGAAAACTGACATTCAGTTTTATGACTTTTTAAATAAAGTTCATTGGGTATGTCATCTTTTTATGAGGGAAAAGATATGCAGAATAATGTTGTGAAAAAAAATTGCAAAATACATAAATAATTATCATTTAAAAGCATTAACAATCTGCCTTATATACAGATTATATATTATGTAAAATATAACTTCATTTTTATATAGAAAATGTTTAGCTTAAAAAAAATGCATGATTTTCAGAAAACATGAATTCAGAATGAACAACAATTGAAGATGACTTTTCAAAACGTCTTTATTTAAGCAGTTCAAAACTTCTTCTAACATCTTATTTTGGCAGGTTTCATCTCATAATAATAATAATAATCAAAATATTAAAGGTCTGCCATAGAGATTCATACCTACCTTCTTCTGTATGAAAGACAAATGCACTACCACTACTCTATGGACACTCACCACTTTAAGATGATATTAAAATTATTTTTTTGAAATTGAAAAAGAACAAGCTCATTTAATTAAAATAATATGAATTTTTCAAAATTTTGTGAATTTCTATATGACAGGGGTATTTAGCTCTATGTTCAAATAAAAATCAAGTCAGTAACCTAAAAGTTTTTGACTACATAGCTGTCATGGATGGACAAACAGAGAAGTGAACAGACTATAAGGTTTTTGTGACATGTATGAAACCCTAATTATAGTCACTGTCAACTTTTTCTTAGTGAATCACAAGAGTAAGTACTATATTATCATGCTCTGTGAGTGCTTTCTGGACTACAGTATATATTAATTCATATTCTTAAGCAACAAATTTTTATCCTGTTTTTAGACAATAATTTTCTGTTCTTTGGTATAATTGTTTAATTCTTAGTGATAGAAACATGATAAATGCTGTTGTTACGAAGTAATAGAATTATTATATCAAAATAAAAATAAGGTCCTTTAAAATTATTTATTTTGTTCATTGATATCAATTTGTAAATATGTTGAATAATGTAATTGTTTAAGTGTAATTGCATGATGAAATGTGCATAAAATCTGAATATTCTAATTAACCTTGGATTTATAGATAAATTTGTATGAATAGGTGTTGCTAAGCTATATGCTTATTGGATTGTCGTTAATTACAGAGAAGCATATGATTTATTTGCTGTTAATGGAATCCTTTTCAATCATGAAAGTCCTAGAAGAGGTAATTTGTTTCTTCCCTTATATATAAATTTTAATAAAATTTAATTAAAAAATTACCTGAATTAATTAAATAGCAAAATAGTGCAAATAATTAATAATTTGTTAATTTTCACTTTAAACAGGTGTCAATCTATGCAAAAATTGAAACATATAAAAATCTCTACAAAGTTCTACTTTATGAAACAGACTCTATCAATTGAATTATTTTTATTTTGTTTCGATATGGAATGTGTAATTTGTCAACAAAAAATGTGTCTTAAAGGAAATCTTTAGGAAAAGTTATTAGCTGGTATATGATGGTATAAGCTGATGACCGGTAACACAGAACTGTATGCACCATCATTGTGTGCACCATCAACAACTAAAAACTGTTATGCACAGAGTTTGCATTAGAACCTTTACCTTTAATTACTCACGCCACAAATTTAATTTAAAAAAGCAGTCAAGTTATTACTTCTATCTTACTAAGATCTATGTTTGTGATAAGTTACAATGTGATTGATTGAGCTATTGCTGAGAAATTGTATTCTTTTCATTGTTTAATTGGTATGGGCATATAGAGAGCTTTGCTCACCCTAGCTTGCTATGCTCCAATTTTTTTTTTAAACATTTAAACTTATTCTGAAAAGAAAAATAACAATAACTCTTAGTTTTTAGCTGTTTTTGTTAATATGTATTCCAATTTTTAAAATATTTTCTCCATTTTTTTTTTTTTTTTCATTTTATTATTTTCAATAGCTTAAAATATTTATATTATTGAATATGCACCTACTTTTTTTTATCAGAGCCATAAAAAAGTTAAACTTCATGAAACTGAATTTTATTAAAAATTCACATATTAATAGACTTTGTTGCTACTTTCAGAATCATAATAAACAAACTTTCCAAAATGTATGCACTATCCAAACTCATGTTGTAGTTATGTTATCATTAGCCAAATTGACAATTTTTAATAAAAATTTTAAAAATGTATTATTGACTGTGAAAAATTTGTTTCAAGAAGAAATGCATTTAAAAAATTTGATTGCTCACCATTAATAAATATTAAAACATATTTTCAACCGCATATATGTCAATAATTTAGCAGAATACCTTTATAATGCAATTCCTTATAACGCAATTCTCCATATAGCATACAACTTCTCAGATGTTGAATTTTGCAATGAAGAAGCATCTGAATTCCCAAATTGTTAAAAATTATTACTCTCTAGAAAACTAAATTTAATGCAGTTGTTCAATTTTATCGCCTTAATTTAGAATTTTTTAATGAAAAAAAATTACTATTACAATAAATATTTTTGAAAATGAGTAATATAATAAATGATTTGGGTCCATGTATATTTGGACAATTTTTAAAAAATATTAACAATATGTGAAATGATTTATGTAATATAAAAAATTATAGTCTGGATAAGGAATGCATTATAAAGATACTTTAATGTATTTTGATATGTTTCATACATATTTGGCTATATATATGATATAAGATTGATGATGTGTGAAATGTGATCCTTATAATGCAAAATTCTATATAATACACAACCTTGCATTTTTAGGTTTGCATTATATAGATCTTCTACTGTATTAATATGTTTTAAATTAACATCTCGTCATCTGCTACTGTAAACATATGTATGTATGGTACACTATATATAAAGGTTAGAGACACATGTCCTTGGTTGATGATGAGCTGTTAATTTTATAGCTAGAAATGTATCATGTGTGTTTTTATATTTTCATGGGGATTTATACAAATTATATAATTTATTACATAATAATAGTTGTAAAGTTTTTATGACTTTGGTTGTCTGTTTGCTGTTAATCCTGGTAAATGTGCTCGGAGTACCATATAATCGGTATATATATTTTTTAAATTTACAATAACATTTTCACTTTCGAAAATGTGATGTGTAGCATTTATAGTTTATTTACTGGACACATACATAAAATCTCTGACGGCACGGCCTGTAGGCAGAGGTAGATTTTGAAATTAGGTACAAATTTCACCAACAAAAACTAAATCAAGATTAGAGATAAACCGAGTTTCATCACTGAGATGAGCCCTAGGGCCCTAAACTTTTGTGAAAATTCTAATTTCCATGCATAAACACATGCATGTGTATAAGGAATAGATTTAAAAATGGCGAAAATAAGTAAAGGATATTAATAAATTGTGATGTTAATAGTTAGAATAAGTAGTTTTTTTTTTCTTTTAATCAATTATTATAAATTTTTTGGCCAGTGAACAAAAAAGTTAATTTTGACCTATGATGTTAACAGCAGAAATAATATATATCTACATGATGGGGAATTTTTTTTTTTTTTTTTTTTGGTGTATTTTAATATTACACTATTTCGAATATAATGAAATTTATTGACAATGAAAATATTAACATTATTGAGAAGTATAACAAGATTCTTACTATAAAATAGAATGTATATAACTGTTATGCTTCATTTATAGGAAAACACAAAAGTTTTTTGTTGCGATACTGTTCATCAACAATAAAACCTGGAAGTACATAGGACATATATAGAGCTGTACAAAATAGTTTTTAAATATTACTATGTTTAAATTTGAATTCCTTAAGGTTGTTTTTTTCATTGAGTCATGCATATTTCAGCTGAACTATAATAAGTATACTAAGAAATAGTTATAAAATATAAATAAATTCATTTACAAGACTATGCAAAGAATTGGGCACATTGTCATTTACGAATGGTAATTTCTGAAAGTTATTACTATTTGTTTGTAGCACAACTGATGTTTTCCCTTGTGTTATGCATTTCTTTCTTCAATTGAATTTAAGTTTAATGTGAGGTGTTTATAAAAATCTGTAAATAATATACAAGACTGTACAAAATTATTTGAGCACATTTTCATTTACTGATGGACGTTCCTCAAGATTAATTTTCAACTGTTTTATCCCTTTAAAACACAAACCGCATGATTGTGCAGGTTAGACATTCTTTTAAATTATTGCTCTTGAATTATATGTAATAAAAACTCAAATCAAATGACCATTCTGATTTGTAGAAGGAGTAAAGTATCATTTTCTATCAACAGTTAGTGATTATAGTGCATGTTTTATTTTCAGCTGGCATGACTAGTTTTGTTTACAATCTCATCGGCTCTTAAAGAGTTATGAATTTTATAATTAAGCTATATTTTAGCACACTATATAATGTGCAGTTCTATATTAACATGTACAGGGATGAATAAAAGTATTAAGTGCCATTCCAATTATGGATTATAATTGTTAAAATATGGTTTTCATATGTGTTATACATTTCCTAAGTTGTTTACTTCAATATCTTATTCCAACTTTCTAAACTGTGAAGAAGGAGAAAATTCCTGTTACGGGGTATTCTGAAAGTATTGCTATTACCTGACACATGTTTTTTCTTTCTTGTTTAATGAAAGAGGGAGGAAGATATGTTTCTTTTTTTTAAGATGTGAAAAGATTGGTTGTTTCTCAATATCTCAATTTATCTTTTTATATTTTTCTATGTTTAATGTAAGCATTTTTTAATTGTTTTTGCAAAAAAGGTCTTTTTTTAATTCTATGTATTAAAAAATTTTAATTAATGATATTTCATTAATATGTTTTGTGTGGTATGCATGTTTGAATATTTGTTAAAGATTTTTATTCTTGTTTACGTATTCTTCATTATTTTAGGTGAAACGTTTGTCACAAGAAAAATAACTCGTAGTGTTGCTAAGATTTTTTTGAATGAATTGGATTATTTTGAACTCGGAAATTTAGATTCTAAGAGAGATTGGGGACATGCTAAAGACTATATTGAAGTATGTTATTGTTAGACTTTGGACTTTCTTAAAATTCATGCTATGTACAGTGAAGCATTGTTTATACGACGCTGAAGGGACTACAGAAAAATGTCGTATAAACGATAACGACGTATAATCGATTTTCACTTCCAAAACTAGAATTAATTTTGTTTTCATTTAATTTTAATGTTTAACATGATGATTTGCATGAGTTTGTAAAATAAACAAACCAAAAAGTCGCCAATACTGATAAGAGTTAGAAGGATAGTCTATTTGCAACTTAAAACAGGTTGGGAAAGCTGACCATCCCTGAAAAAAGAATGACCCCTCCAAGTGTAATCTGTTACACGTAAGCTGATTTTTCAGACTAATCGAACACAGCCCACATTTTTATAATGTAGAGTGTATTTAAACACGCTCTTTGGTGTCATTCATAGCTGCCAACTTCTGCTCATTCGTAAAATATACAAGAAAAATAAACAAAAAAATACCTATACAAAATCGAAAAATCGATGTATAAACGATTTTGGGCGTCGTATAAAAGATATATTTTTACATTAAAATGAATAGGAATGAGTCGGGACCACATTAAAACGTCGTATAAATGTAAACGTCGTATAAGTGATCGTCGTATAAATGATGCTTTACTGTAAATATGAAATACTATGTTTGACAGTGTGTAAAATTTGAATATATCATGAAATTTGCAGAAAAATGTCTGTTTTAGAAAGTGAAACATACAATATTCATAACAAGGATACTATTGTTGGTATTACTTGATTGAACAAATTGACATAATTTTTATTTTAAATAATGAAAAAACAAATAAATCAGTAAAATTTTAATAAAAATACAAATTAAACTTCAAATTGAAAATTACTTGATAACATAAAATGTGTTTAATGTCATATGAATGTGACATTCATGATCAACCATTATTATCATTTAATCTCTTAGTTTGGAAATAGATTTTTGGTTGATGGAATAATCAAATAGTACCATATTTTTATATAAATAAATTGCCGGATAAAATAAAGAAGTATATGTTTTTTTTTAGACCACAACATAAATGGAAAGACTCAATTTGTTCTCATGAATAACATGATAGTAAAAATAGTAATTTTTATTCTTTTTCTATCGAGAAACTCACTAATATAAAATTTCGATTTTGAGACAGTGTTTACTGATTGGTGTGAAGAACCAGTATTTACTCAAAATGTAACCAGATATTTTTGTTTGTTATTTAAAGACTTTTTTTATAAATTAAAGATTTATTTATATGCACAGTCAACTAGTATTTTAATTTATATTGGATGTTTGCTTTTTGAAAAATATTCAAGTTTAATTTTGATTGTACTGTAGTATTGCTACTTACAAAAACATTGTGGAAATGTTGAAAAATATCTCCCTTACAATATTTGATAGTTTTAGTTAATAATTATCAAATTTAACTAATAATGTAAAATTCTTAATGGAAGTTCTAACAATGCATTCAACATTTATCTATTATTTTTTAAAGTTTGGTTTTCTCTTATAATTGGTGCATTAATTCAGAACCTTTTAGTTCTTTCCCTTTTTTTTAGGTGAACTTTTTATTTTCTTCTATCTTCAATAGAACAAAGTATTGTAATCGAAATTTTTTACGACTTTTGGTTTTTGACAAATTTACACACGTTTTAGGGGGCAGAGATTCCAAAGAACATGTTTTTACAAAATATATCTGTATGTAGCAATTCTACCACCAAAAAGTGTATGAAGATATGCATAGAATTAAACCAAATTTTTTGTGAATGTTTTTGGCTGTGGCAAGTAGGTACTTCTTAAATTTTGGAATATTTTGCTGGAAGGGAGCACTATAATAGCAATTTTTGTGCCAGTTTCAATATTGTACCACCTAAAAAATGTATGAAGTTATGCACAGAATTGAACCAAAATTTTTGTGTAAGTGTTTGGTTATGGCTTGTTAGTCCTCCATGAATTTAAAAAAGAATGCCGAAAGGGGGCGCTGCAATAACGATTTTTGTGCCATTTTCAATATTGTACCATCTGAAAGTGTATGAAGTTATGCATAGAATTGAATCAAATTTTTTGTGTAAGTGTTTGGTTATGGCTTGTTGGTTCTTCCTGAATTTGAAAACAATCCACTGGAAGGGGGCGCTGCAATAGGGATTTTTGTGCCATTTTTATTATTTTACCACCGAAAAGTGCATGAAGTTATGTATAGAATTGAACCAATTTTTTTTCTGTAAGTGTTTGACTATGATCAGCAGATCATCCCTGAATTTGAAAAAAAATCTGCTGAAAGGCGGCACTGTAATTGCTCTTTCTGTGTCATTTTCATTATTTTACCGTCAAAGAGTGTATGAAATTATGCATAGAACTTAATTAAATTTTTTTTGTATGATATTTTTGACTATGGCAAGCAGGTGCAGAGATGAAAACTTACATCCTGCTAGGCCGGCTATTTGTAAACAGCTGATGATAGCAAATTAAGGAAAAACTATTGATTTTAATAAATATCATGATCCATATTAATTGTTTTTACTCCCATTAATTGACTGAAACAGGAATTCATATTGAAAATCAAAATTAGTATAGTATTAAATTAATATTATTAAAGTATTAACACGTGTAATTAATTTTTGAAATATTAAAATGTACATATGAGATAAAAGAAAGTTTTGGGATTGGCACATCCAACTAGTTTGTTTTTGCTTCAAGTCTATATAGATCTTTATTTTTGTTGTTTGGTTCGTAATCTCCCATCTTTAGGTTTTTAAGACTTTTATTTAAAACTTTATCAATTTCCTTCATATAATGAAATATCAATAAGAACAGTTTGACAAATCAAGTTTTAACTATCATTGCTTAGTGACTTTGCTAAGGCATTATTTCATTTTTAAACTGTTATAATTTCAATGCTCTTTAAAAAAAACCTGTTTTATTATATAACACTGCTATTGCAAAAACAGCTAAAAATCAGAAGAAATAATGTGATTGTATTGTAACTTTGAAATGTTTATTTATGGAATTTTAACATAATTAAAAAATAATATTGATAAAATGTGGAATTGATGCTATTTTAAAATTTATTATGCATCATTTAGAAATTTGACTCAGAGCTATGCAAGACTTGGGACGAAGGGGGGGGGGGGGCAGTCGCCCTGGGCACGGAAACTGAGAAGGTGCCAAATTTATGTTATTCTCATCTTTTGTTTCTTCTCCTTTTTTTTTTTTTTTTTTTTTTTTTTTTTTGAAAAAAAAAATTATGTATATAAACATATTGGCATTTTTTTTTGTGGGGGAAAAAAAAAAAAAAAAAAAAAAAAAAAAAAAATGCATTCTCAAAATAGCATGTTATTTCTTTCTTGGAATTCAAAAGTGGTTATACAACACTGAACTGTTAGATATATTTTTTCCACATATGTTTTCCAGATCACCTTTGCCAAAATATAAGTGCAATGCTCTTTTATATTATTTAGTTGTTAAAATCAAATCTTTTAAAGTTTCAAAATAAATGACAAACATGTACTTAATAGAATTTATTTGTGCTTTTACGCTTTTCAATTTTGTGACACCTGTGACAAAGAGAAATGGTGATTGGGGGGAGGGGGGGAGGCAAAATTAAACTTCACCCCGGGCACAATTTTCTACTCTCACACCGCTGATTTGACTTAATTTAAAAACTGATGCTAAAGGTCGAAAAACAGTTAAATTCACATAATTTAATTAAAAAAAAAATTCTAGAATTTCATTTTTCTCTGATCAATAATTGTATGGTAAAAGCAGAATATAAACTGTATTTTTCTGTTTATGTATATATATATTCACATGCAATAAAATATTTCATTTTCACTCTGTTAAGAACATTTTTTTCTTTCAGGTTTTAGTTTTATTTTCTAATATTTTAAGATAGTTCTGATCGTTAGGGGGGCTGGTCACTAAGCTTTGGATTTCTCCTCTGTAATATTAGATCTATGGACATTTGGTGCTTTTGTATATTTAAAATATCTCTTGGGAAAAATTAATTTTTTTTGTGCATGTGTGCGTGTGTGTGTGCGTGCTTTTCTTAAAAGATGCTTCTTGTTTTTCTTAGTTGTCAAAATATTTCTAGAATCTGTGCTTAATTTAATACTTTATGTTTTAAAAGCAAAAGAACTGCGTGTAAAATTTTAACACTTCTTATAAAATTAACTCTGTATTTTTGAAAAATTTTAAAAACTAAGAAAAATAGAGACATTTTTTAAGAAATATATACAAAAAATAGAAGCTTAAAATATTAATTTCCTGAGGAGATATTTTAAATATACGAATGCATCAAACACCTATAGACTTTACATTAGTGAGGCAGATTGGAAAGCAAAGTGGCCAGCCTCCTTAAAGTCCAATTTTTTCAATGTAGATTTAGTTATAAAATCATTTTTTTTAATTACAAATATTGATTTAAAAAATAAATTAAAAATAAATCAGTATCCTATCATTATTTACTTTTTATTTTCATTAAGGCAATGTGGCTAATGCTTCAACAAGATAAGCCAGAAGATTTTGTTATTGCTACTGGAGAGTCTCATAGTGTGAGAGAATTTGTAGAAGCTGCTTTCAAGCACATAGGAAAAGAAATTATGTAAGTTAAAAACTATATATTTGGTCAGGGCTCTACAAACAATGACATAACCAGGATTTCTTTTTACTAGAGGACGAGAGAGGACAAAATCAAAAATTTTCTTCTGGTTTTAGTAAAACCTGCTGAGATAGAAGTACAAGAGACTTGTGAAAAATTCCAGTTTAAACAGTTTTTTGTCTTATCAGATCTAAATGTATTGTTTTTTTTTTTTTTTTTTTTTTTTTTCATTGAGAGATTCTATTTAAGAGAAGATGTCATTGTAAGTAGGTTCTGTTTCCACAGCTGATGCTACATACATAGAATGATTTAATATGTTTATAAGGAGCTAAATTTTGTAATCTTGGGCTTAATACTAATGAAATTGGATGAAATAAACACTTCACTATGACTTAAACCTGCAAGCTCTTCTGATGATTCTGCAAGTTATTCATAGTTTTTTATTGTGCATTTCTGGTGTCTATTATACATTTTTTTGTATCTGGTATCTACTATACATTATATCATCTTTAGAATTCTACCATTTAGTTCATACATTTGTGATTTCATTTTATTTGTATGTATATTTATGATATATGTACAGTAAAAATTTTGGAAAAAAGGACTTTTTCTATGCATCTACAAGATATAGAACAATGAACAAGTATCATTCAAAAGGGTTTAAAAAATGGCTTTTGACATAGTATATTTTCATTTTGATTAAAAATTGTAACTAATTAAAATTTTATTCAGCATTGTTTTCTAAATGAAAGATTTTACTCATATCATTGTTGACTCAAAAATAAAATGCCACATTATACCATAATCTGCAATGATTATAAAAAAAAATTAATTGTATAAAGAAGACAAAGCTGAATAATGATTGCTGAATGGAAATGTTTAGAAAATAGATGACTGAAGCAGTGATATTTTTTGTGTAGTTTAAAATCTATGTTTTATTACCTTACATTAAATTGCACTTTAAATTGTATTCAATTTCCTTGACTTTGACCCATGTCTTTCCTGAAGCAATTACATCATCCTTTAATGCTGTTAAAGATGAGTTTTAATTTTTCCTTGTGCATGTTTTTTGTTATCTTCAATCATTTTTTATTATAAATTTGATGGAATAAATGAGATGATATTCTGGCTTTACTAATGTTTGCAGATATTTTTATTTCTAATTTTTCTTTAAAAGTTTAAACTTGCATCTAAAAAATATTAAAAAGTATTAGACTGAAGTGCAAAGCTACTGATATGTATATATTATTTCCAATATCAACTTTATGCACATACATAATGAACAACTATAAATGAGGTTTTATATGACAAGTTTTTGAACAGTTTTTAAAGATAGTATACTCAAATTTTATTAAATCAAGTTGCTTGATAAAAGTCAATTGTTAATTAAAAATTAATGAAAAAAATATTTGAAAAAATAAAAAAATGTAAAGATTGCACTATAAAAGTCTTACACTTGGTCACTGATGTTTTCAGATAATTTACATTCATATGATATATATAGAGAGAGAGATGTATTATTTTCTCCTGTTGAAAATCAAAAATTTTACCTCATAATAGTGCACTATTAGATATATCCTTTATAGAATCTTAAAAGATAATAATAAAAGTTTGCATGTTATTAATTTTATGCATTAAAGTTTATAAATTCAAAAGTTTATAATGATTTAAATATGTATATAATCATGCATATATAATGTTATCTGTGCATTAGCTAGTTCATTATTTTGATCATTGTTTTTATCTTTTTCTCTAATACTTCTTCATAAATTATCCATGAAAATTACTCAAAAACATCAAACTAAACTATTGCTCGTTAAAAGTGATAAAATACATGTAAAAGACATATAAATATCTTTAATTTGATCTACATATTTCATTGCTTAGACAGCAATACTCTCTAAATCTATATTGATAGAAATATTTTTGAAAAAGTTTTAAAATGACACCGTACATAAAAAAATATATGATTACATTTATAATGCTATCTATAAAACCTTTACAAAACTATATATCAAAGAACCATTGCAGATGGGTTTTAAAAATAGTAGAATAATTTATCCATCAAGATTTTGTTTGCCATCCATTATCTGAGAATCAATAGAGATATTTTTATGCAGTGATTCAGCCTCCATGGAATTTCCTAAAATATAGAAACAGATGCTCTGCAAAATAAGAAACGATAATTTAAAATAATTCACATTCACAAATGTCCATTTTTATTTATTATTGCATTCATTTCATTCTACATCTAATCTCATGATTTTTGTTTACCAGTTTTATTTTAAAAAATTTTGCAGAAATATTTGAATCAAAATAGATCTTGAGAATGCTACCATTTGAGCAAAATATGATGCAGATTAAAATAAAGGTATTCATATACCTCTTAAATGTATCTTATCACTTTTAGTATACATTAGCAGCTTAGTTCAACTTCTTGATAATTTAATTGTTCAATCTAATTTTTTTGCTATTGCTGTTGTAATATTTTGTTCCTTTAAGAAATAAAATCTTTGGCAATTAATAATTTAAAGAAGACATGTTTTGTATTAATATAGTGCTATTGTCTCATTAATAAAAAGAAAATACATTTTTGGGACATAAAGCAAAAAAATTAAGTTTGAAAATTTTTGCATCCCAAAGGGATTGGAAAAATCTGAAAGCATTATTGTTTGAAGAAAATCTTTTTAATACATATGTGATCAAATTTATGGGAATTTCTTGGAAACGATAATTCTGTATAAAAATCAAAACAACTTTTGTGTAAAGGCATTCATTTCAATTCCTAGATTTTGGCATTATGTTATTGCTTATATGTAATGATGTATCAGCAATGTTTTTGTCAAATTGGCAGTATTTCTTATTTTGTTCATTTATTTAGTTTATGTAAATATATTGAAGTTAGCATACTGAAAATTATCCAGAACAAGTTATTTAAAATTAAACTTTTCAATATTGTATGCATCATTTTCAGTTGTAATAAATCAACTGTAGTTCTTTGAATTGCATTACTATTATTATTGTTATTATCATTGTTATATGTAAGTTTTCTTTTTTTTTTTTTTTTAAGTTGGGAAGGCTCTGGATTGGATGAAGTTGGGAAAGAAAAAGAAACTGGAGTAATTAGGGTTAAGGTTAATCCTCGATACTTCCGTCCAGCTGAAGTGGTAAGAAATTATATTTCTTAAATTAAGTATTATAATATTTTTAAAAAAAATTATGAGAGATTTTTTTTTTTTTATTGTTTCATTTATATTTTTTATTAAAGAATGATTAATTGCTGTTTCAATATTATTTGTTTTAGTAGATTTTTTCAAAAGGAAAAAAAAAAAATCCTTTTAAAGTTTGATTGACACAGTGCCAAATTTAAACTTTGTACAAAATCTTTATTTTACGTAAAGCAAATCATAATGATAAATAGTCAATGTTTTTCATCCCAATTAAATTATCAAAAAATAATTCATAGAATAATTATTTTACAAAGTCTTATTACTTATTTATTAACATTGTTTGTAATATTGCAGTTAATAATTTATAAATTTATTGTATTGAACTTTTTGTGAATAAGTAGATTTCACACTTGACTGGTTTTTTTAACTACTTTCACTTTATATTTTCATACTTTCATGCATTTTCATTTGGCCAGTTTTGAACTCACAACAAGTGTATGTGCATATGCATATTAGATGCATAAAAATGAAAGCTTTTGCTTTACTAAATTATATTAATTGATTAATAAAAGCTTTTGTTAATAAAATTTAATAGTTTTGATGCTCATTTCTTATTACAATCACTAAAAAATGTTTGTAAAATTAATACAGCTTATGTGTGGTTCATTATCATTGAAGTTTTTGTCTTTTCTTCATTTAAAGGATTTTTTGCTTGGAGATTCTTCAAAAGCTCATCAAAAAATTGGATGGAGGCCAAAAATTAGTTTTGAGGTATACAAGAAATTATCTGATATATCTTATTTAATTATTAAAAAAATTTTAAATAAATAAAAGTAAAATTATATGCAGTTTAAAGGAAAGTAATGTTACTATTGGAATATGTTTATACTCATGTAGTTGTGAGCATTTGTGTATAGTGTGCACCATGTGTTTTTTAGCAACAAAAAACTTCAGAATTTCTAAAGGAAAGGATTCTGTAAAAATCATACCTGATAAAAATTTAAAAATCTAAATTAACATAGTCCCTCCATAATTTTACCTCCTTGTTATTATATCATACAATGAAGGTTTTAATACAATATATACCATATCTTTATTTCATTGGAAACTTGGTTTTAAAATATTTATCAATGCTGTATATCTACATTATATGTTTACTCATAGTATACAAAATATAGCACAAAATTTTTTTCAATATTTCACTTATTTTACTTGCATATAATTTTATCACAATATCTATTAGTTCTGTGCAGCAACTTGCTGAAAGCTAATGGAATTTCTTAGAGTTGTCAGAAATATTTAATTTATCTATGACTGGGGGACCACAACAGAGACACTTTATTGAGTTCATGGCTGAAATTTCATAATTAGTCAAAATTCAATTCACATATTCAAACACAATCAGCCTGGCAAGTTATATTTTGCTGAAATAAACCTGAAAACCTGATTTTAGTGGTTGGCTCGTACGTTTACCATTTATTTTCCTGCACATAGACATGTCTTCATATCTTTGGAGGCAAAAAAAAACAAAAAAAAAAAAAAAAAAAACACAATGGTAAATCCACAAGTTTTTTTAGGACCCAAAATTGAATAAAATTCAAATTATGAAATGCACTTAACAACCCCATTCTTAAAGATCCATGCCATTTGGATGAAAGTTGAAAAATAGACTGTATAAAAGCTTGATTTTGTTCCTTTTTTTTTAAACAAAAAAAAGCATTTTGAATAATTATTTTGAATTATTGGTTTAAATTTCTTCAATGGTATTTTGTCATGTCTGTATTGTCATGAAGCAATTCTTTAACTAGCATGTAAAATAACAGTCAGTTTTAAAGATTTTTTTCTCCTTCCCGAACAGCTTAACTAGCATTTTACTAGCATTTTACTTTTAAATGTGCGTTGTGATGGCAGTTATCATGTTTCAACATGAGATAACAAGGAAACCCATTTCAAAAAGTTAAATAATTTGAAAGACTTACAATATTTTTTATTTATGTGTATAGTTAAAGTGATCACAAATGGTAGAAATACTAATAAATGTTAAGTACAATACCATATAAATAAGCTTAATCTTTATTCATTATCATTCTTTATTCATATGCAGATTATCCAATAAAAATTATTTGTTTTAAAATATATATATATTTGTCTGGTGTTTTTTAAATCCTATTTTATTAAATTTTTTTTACAAAGCTCATTTAATGCAGTTTTGATATGCATCGCAATTTTGAGAAAACAATTAGTTGCATAAATTAAGAGTTTTATTATTTCATATTTGTATGTTTCTTAAGTAAATTTTTTTAGATTACTAATTATGTTTTTTAAATATAGTTTGTTCTTGCTAAATTTTATTTTTCAAAATTATTTTAGCAATTAGTTCAAGAAATGGTAGACTCTGATATTGAATTAATGAGAAAAAATCCAGCTGCCTGAGGTGGTTTACAAATGTTGCCTTTGATAAGATGAAAGAAGACAACAGATCATTCCATATTTGTTCTGCCATCAGAAGAATGCAGTTGCTACACAAAGCAATATTGGCACTATGAAGTTAATCTAGTCTTGGGGATTTGAATGTTATGGATGTGGTGCATAATTATGTTTTCTAAGTACATATGATTATATTTGTTTAAATATTTATATGTTTATGAGTAATTGTTTATGCTTAGCTATTCAGTTTCCTTTATTGTTTTTATTGATTCTAGATACATAGATTTTATCTCTTCTTTGAACTATGCAAAAATAGAATAAGTCAAATCTAATTTTATAAATAAACAATGGCTCAAACGAACCAAGTTTTCTGGTTTATTTCATCCCCTATTAATTAATTCATATTTTTATCCACCTGATGAAAATAGTCATTAATTTATTTCTTTTAAAACTACAGCCATGTTATTCCTGTTTCTGTGGAATTATATATGTATACATTGATACAGTGATTGAATCTGCAGTTTATGTAGAGAATTGTATGATAAGTACCTGGCCTCGACAAGAAAAACACATTTTTATGTCAAAAATGTACTTTATTTTTCAACATAATATCCTTTTAGTTCAATTCACTTAGCCCAACTTTGTTCTTTTTTTTTTTTTTATCCCCTCTAAAAAATACGATTTTTTCAACCCTTCAAAATAGGTGTTTGTTTCAGCAATAGTCTCATCATTAGAGCCAAATTTTTTTGCACAGAGTTATTTTTTTCAAATTCGGAAACATAAAATAATCGCCAAAGGCTAAATCTTGCTAATATAGTTGTTTCGGAAGCAGTTCATACCTTAATTAATAGAATTTTTTCATGTGAAGACACAAATGTGCACACATGCATTGTCTTAATGGAAGAGAATTTTTTCTTCACAAAATGCATATGTTTTTCTTTCACAAAATCGTTGAAACAATTTAGTAAGTTGATAAAGTATTCTCCATTGATAGTTTTGCCTTTTTCAAGATAAATGATGAGGATTATGCTAAATGCATCTCAAAACACTGTATCAATGATTTTGTTTGCAGATAAAGCCACCTTAGCCTTTTTTTGCCGTAATTTGGCCTTGACCAACCCACTGTTTGTACTATTTTTTAGTTTCTGGTTTACTGCGATAAATCCATGTTAGGAATTGACACAAAAAATCATTTGGATTTTGCTTTAACTTTTCCAAGCATTCTTTTGAAAATGACACATGAGTGTGTTCCGCCAATAAGGAGCATTTGCAGCAGCCATTTTGCAGAAAGTTTTTCCATATCCAAATGATTTGTAAAAATGTTTTACACCCATTCAATTAAGATGCCTCAGGCAATTTCTCTCTCTGATTCTTTATCACAATATCATGGATTTTTTCAATCAGTTCTGATGTTGTAACCTCAATCAGACAATCTGGATGTTCTTCATCAAAAAAAGTTATATGACCGAGTTTCAATTCAGCTGTCCAATATTTTACAGTTGATAACGAAGATCCAGAGTCCCCATAAACTTTTTTTGATTTTTCCTTTAATCTCTTAAGCAGTTTTCTTTTTCAAAAACAGTTTTCATAACTGCTCAGTATTAAATTTGGCTTCCATTCGCAAACTAAACCACTTAGTGACTTTGCGAATCGCCATGTTTGATGCAGAAGATCACCGTTACGAAATAAATCATTTTTCAAATTTTAGTAGCACCACCTCTGGCAGAGCCCAGGTACTTATCATACTACCCTCGTATAAAATCATATCTTAAAACAGTATTTTTCCACATTTTGTTAATTTGACAGAATTTAGAAATTAGGAGAAAAAAAATTATTTGTGTATTCTGATTCTCTAAAAAAGAAAAAAAAAATGCAAACCTACAAAAATGATAACATTTAAAATATTTTTTAAAATATTTTATTATGTTTATTTTGTCCATAATTATACTGCCTTTTGTTGGGAGGAAAGAGGTCTTATAGAAGCTTAATTACTGTTTTAAAAGCTATTAGTTTGTGTTTGATATGCCGTAATGAACAAAAATATTAATATTGTATACAAGTTTTGTTTAAAATAAAAATGTTAAAATAACATGTTTTTATTTATATGAAACTGCAAGTTGTAATGCCCTTTTGGCAAACTTGCAAGTCACTGTTTATTGAAAATATTTGATTTTTAAAAATAATCTATGCATAGTTTAATTTTTCATCCAGATAGTCTATTTTCTATAGTATTTATAAATATAACAAAGATGAAGTCACAAATGTATAATAATACATTATAAATAACCTGCAAAATCATCAGAGATGCTTATATATATATAAGGATCGCCACTGTATTTGTAAGTGAACAGGACTTGTTGGCTTTCCAGCATTGCATTGTACGAATATCAGTGCATTCTCAGCACTTTGGTGTCAGCCAGCCGTTGCTATGCAGTTCATGTATGCCGTGTAATCTTGTTTAAGATGTAAAGCAACAATGACACATTCATTTCTTGGGATCTGATTTATTATCCTTTTAATCAAACTCAATGTCTTTTGAAAAACAGGTCTGCAATGGCTTGACTGAATGTAACCAGCGGTTGGACATAATCAAAACTTTTCAAACTGTGTTGTGCTATGTTGTGTTCCTTAGTAAGTCCTTTGGTTAAAAAGCCCTATAAAATCAGTGCTTCTCAATATTTATATACTGTAATTCAAATTATTTCCGCCAGATTGCAACAGTACAAAAATAGGAGATAATCTTATTTAATTGCTTTAAAAAAAAAAAAAAGATCTGGGGACTGAAATGATAAATAGACGCATTTACTGGGGCTTGTTGCACTAAACCACAAAAACTGAGGGTCACATTTAGGTCAAATTTTTATTTTAAAAAGTGTCCAAAAATGATATCTGAAAGTTATAAGTCGTATTGCAGGAAAATAACGTTATCAGAGGCAAAATGTGTTTAAGCATCAGGATTATTAAAGTTGAAAGAATATTAGATAGAACTATAAATTTTTAATTTAAGTTTTTTAAAAAGGGGTTATATATACATATATATATATATATAGTTTTGTATCAATTTCATATATTTTTATTTGTAATTTTCTTAATAATACTCCATTCTTGTTTTTTTCATGAATTAAGAACTTTTTATTTTGGAAAAAAAAATCAAGATATTGCTGAAATCACTGGTAATCACAATATTCTTACCAAATACATTTATGCATTAATCAAGGTTGTTTTGTTATTAAGCCTGGCTAAACTTGTAAAAAAAAAAAAAAAAAAAAAAAAAAAAAAATCCTTATATTATGATTTTGATATGAATTAGCAATGTACTCTTATGAGGCAAATTTGTTGAATAATTTTAGAAAAATACATTTAATCTTTATAATGAATATTTAATCATGCACTATTGATTATGAATTTGACCTTTGCTATTAGTCCTTTAATTATTTTAAAAACTATCTAAATTTTTATTATTTTAGTTTATTGCTTATTTTAATATTTTATTATATTGTAAGCATTCATCATAGTCTCCAATGCTCTATTAATTGCATTCAAATTACTGTTTAAAAAGTGTAAATAAAGCAATGACCAGAAATCCACAAAATTCTAAAATCCGCACAACCTCTGGTCCCAAGCTGTGTGGATTTGAGGGAGTCTACTGTACATTGATGTCCATAAGAAATTAGTGTTTAAAATTTATATATTTGATTTCTGGTTAAGATTTTTAAAAGTGCAAAGTGCTGATAAATTATGATTTTATGGTAATAAAGTAAGCTCTTTTTTGATACATTTATATATATATATATATATAAATGTTTGTACTTATAATCTTAAACAGACGAGGTAATTCTTTATGCAATTTTCTTTTAACATACAATTAATAAAAATTATATTCCTTCCATTTGATATTGATTAAAAGGAATTAATTACTATTGAAGTAGGTTCATGCCGCGCCAACGGATGCAAATCACTAGAGGGACAAAAACACTACTTGCTAACTGAAGAAAGAGAGGGGAAAACGCAACACTCGGAAGAATCAATAGAAATGTGCGGCAAAACTGTATATTTGCCGAATGCACCTAATGCCACCAGGATGAAATATTTGAACAAAATTAATAAAAGATCATTGGGGTTATAAATTTGAACTTTATTTTTATAAATTATGGTTGAAAATATTATATTATTAGGGAAATATCAGAATTAAGATTTTTATTTGATTTAAATTTATTTTCAATGATCTTTTGAGAATAATGAAATAAAATTGTTTTAGAATAAAAACTAACTATTAATAAGCTTTATGAAAATAAATAAAGATTTTAAGAGAGAATTTTAAATTTAAAAAATGTTTTGATAAAATTTATATATTTATTTGAAGATATTTTTATTACAAGAATGTTATGACTTAATAATTTTAAGATGATTGTTATAATTAAACCATTTCAGTGCAGTGGCATATAAAAAATTATAATTTGTGGGTGAACTACTCCTTCACCTTTTTTTTTTTTTTTTTTTCTAGTATACATTAAAAGACAATTTCTAATCAAATGACTTTTTTTTCCTTTGTAACAGTTTTTTTTTTCTTCATGTTTTGATTATTATTATTATAACTACAAACATTTTTATTTAATATTTGAATGTAACCAAATTATGTTTTAAGTATGTAAAGCATTTTCGTTCATTGTTTGTAAAAGATTATAAATACGTGAGAAAAACAACACTACCTACTTAAGATTTATAATTTTTATGGTCAATTCATCTGACTTAATCTATGGGGTTTTTTTTTCTTCGGGAAATTACTTTATAAATAGCCCTTTTATGTTGTGATATTTTAAATCTTCATATTGTAGTTAAGAGATTTATGTTCTTAGTAGAAGTCCTAGTTATTTTTATCATTTAGATTTTTTTCTCACTTGAAAATAATTTTGCAAGTTTTATAAAAAATTAATTATGAGTAATTATGATTGTCATACATTTTTAAAATATTATAATCATGATTAGCCATTGTTTTGCTATTTATGGAAATTGAAATAATTATTAATGTATAATTAAAAACTACTATTATATGTAATTGGTTGTCATTCATTCAGTTATTAACCTGTCAGTAGCCATTTGTCTTTTTTTTTTTTTTTTTTTTTCTGCCTGTGTAAGTAACTTTCTCCTTACTCGTATTACATGACAAATACAATGGAGACCTACCATGTAGCTGGCTTTAAAGCTTTCCCAATTACTGTAGTGAAATAAGAAGACATCTCAGCTTTTCCATTACGTACATTTTGAGATTCAAAGTTGAAATTGGTGAAAAAATCTATGTAACAATCTCTGTCATTACATTTTTACTTTTTGCCATCACTCCAAATTTCATGAATAAAATCCATAAGTTAAGAAAGATTCAAATTTATATCTTCATTGAAATGCTATATTCGTATATTAAGTGAAAAATATTTCGTATTTTATATTTTTTGCATGCAGGGGGGTCAGCGGCAAAAAGACCGAGTGTGACTAATGACATTCTGAAAAAAGACGAGACTGCTGTAGGGTTAAGCTATTTTATCCTACAACCTCTAAATCTTTGGACATTATGGAATTCATAATTTTTTTTTCTTGGGCTACTAATGGGATTTTATTATAAACACAAACATACTCGAGCAATAATGATGGCGAAATTTATATTTTATTGATATGAATGACATCTATTAAATATAACAATATTTAAAATATTGTTTAATTATAATTCTGTTACAATTAAACAATATTTATTGGTGGTATAGAATTATTGGTTAGTTTAATTATAAAATAATTTAAGCTTATTTTAGAATGACACATTATAATGTGATATTTGTTCCAACTTATTGAAAAGAAATTCATGAATTTGTGGCTGATGTTATTACAAAATAGAGAGTTAATTAAAACTCAGACAGCTATCATATTTTAATTGATGTGACAAATGAAAATGTTTTTCTCATATAAATATGTTTCTGAAGAAGACTCAATCCAAATTTTTGTCACATTTTTCTTACCAATGGGTATTTTTATAGAAAGCAAAAAATTAAAAATTATTTGTTTTGCAAAAAACATTTATTAACATACTTATTAGACTTTTAATTTTAAGGTTTAAAACTAAACATTTAAAATTTCATAAATTTAAGAACTTATCTTTGTTTTATTCTGAATAAAACCTTTTAAAATGTAAATAATGTGTAGAATTTTTTTGCAGACCGCCAAATTTTTCTCAAGTATCACTTTATTTGCAACTTTTGATCCAGCTAATATTTCTTATTAAGCTAGGTTTTCCTAAAAAATGGCTATATATATTTTTTTTTTTTTCCTATTCATTATCAAGTTTTTGTGTTGATATTGCAAACAGCTCATTGTTTGTTCTTAATAAAGACACATTTAAGATGTTAATATTGATGTGTTTTATCATATTAAAAACTTTTGTAGATTCAGTTCTTTTAATCATTACTTTGAAACATACATTTTTTTCCTGTCATTAATGTATTTTTATAAAAGAAAAACATATGATTTGTGCTGTTTCTATGCCTGTAAAAAATTGTATGTATATCACTATAAATTATGAATGCATTTATTGAACAAAAATTTATTTTTTACTTTTTTAAATAAAATATTTTAAATTGTTTTGACTGAAAATTTTACATTGTTTTCATATTGTTTTCTTATAGTTATTCATAATATATCTATAGTTAATCATGCTATAAACTAGGTGTGTAGATGTATGTCAATTTGACTAACACTATTTCTGAATACTAATATTTGCCTCATTTAATCACAAAATCCTGTAACTGAATAAGAAGAATATTACTGATTGAAAATATTGTAAGCACCTCTATACGTCCTTTATAATATTTATCTGACCTCTAATATGTGAAAGAAAAAAAAAAAGTCTTTTTTTTTGTGAGAGTGGTAGAATCCTTAACACTTTAATGCAACTTAACTAACCTGCCTTGTTGTCTTTTTTCTCTGAAGTCAGATAAGCAAAATTAAATAGTATTTTTAGTTCAGAATAATAGACTGGGAGGAGCAGCACAGACAATCACTTCATCAAGTTCACGAATGAAAATCTAGGATTAGTTAAATTTCAATTTGCATATTAAAAATCATCGGTCAGCCAAGTCATATCTTGGTGTAAAACACTTAAAAATACGATTTTAGCATTGACTTGTAGATTTACTATTGTGCTTTCCTGCACCCAAAAGTATGAAACATGGAGAACTGGGTGCAGGAAAACATAATGGTAAATCTACAAATCAACCTCTAAAATTGAGTTTTTAGATGTTTTCCACCAAGATATGACTTGGTAGACTGATTGCATTTTAATATGCGAATCAAGATTTAACTTATCCTAGATTTTTATCCATGAGCTGATTGTCTGTATTGCCGTCTCCTAGTCTATAGTGTTTATGTCATTTTAAAAATGGAATATTGGCAGCTATGAAGTTATTTGAAGCACGTTATATCGAACTTGTATAATTCATTTCAATCACCTTCTTGTCCTTTGAAAGGATGGATAGTATTTAGATTCAAAACATTAAACTGATTAAAAGTACTTGACATAGGCGTAACTAGCGGGTGGGCCGGGCCCACCCCAGACAACCCAGGCCCCCCCCCCCCCTAGAATTTTAAACTCTTGTGGTAATGTTAGAACATAAAAATTTTATTTTTTAGAGAGATTACACGTCTCAGAGTGGGACGCTAAACTGGCTATTTTTTTGCATTTGTCTTAAGTCTATATTTTTCAGATTTAGTCTCTTTTCTCGCTTTTTTGCAATTATTTCTTACTTATCGATCACCCGCAACAGCACATGGTAACAGTATCAGCTTTTAACGAAAACCGGTCACTCCTTTTGAAAGAGGACTGCATTCATTTGTACGATTGGAAATCAGCCGAAGGCTAAAATAAATGGTTATTTCCTGTCACTGTCTCGGGTTTTTCAATACTGCACCATTGGGGGGTCTTAATTAGTTACATCTGTTTCTTGCTCTTTTTTTGGAAACGGGGCTGAACTCTCAAATTCCACGAAAAACACAAAAGCACATGCTCGCATGCTTCTGTTGTTAATAGTTGCTGTAGTGCTAAGGTGATTTTTTCTTTTATTGTGCGTTTCGCTATGGCTGATATTAAATCCTCTTCAGAGAAGAAAATTATGAAAAAGCTGGATATATAAGATCATTTTTTTAAATCTTCAAATTCCTCCAAGTATTCATTGAATCCAGGTATGTTTGAAAAGTATATAATTCATTTATATTTAGGTTTCTGGAAAGATATTAACTTAAACGTTACAGTTTTCGTATATTATCCTTTTGTTAAGTTTGTTTTCAAATCATCAGGGACTACTTTCAAAATATTTTTAGGTGCGTTCGTAATTATGTAAACACGTAGCACCTTAGTTGTCGTTCAGTGTGTTTGTCCGTCCGTCCATCCGTTCGCATATAACAACGCAAAAACTACGCAACCGAATCGTTTGAAATTTAAAATGTATAATTATTAAAATCCGATGCATAGATCAATTACAGGGATAATCAAAAGTATTCCGTTACATTACGGTCACTGGGGAAAGAAGTTTCAAATGCATTTTAATCGTTTGAAATTTAAAATATATAATTCTTACATAATTTTGTCGCGTCATTTCAGTTTTTATGAAAATCGGATGGATAGATTAATTACAGGTACAATCAAAGGTATTCCGTTACATTACGGTCAATGGGGAAAAGTTTCGAATGCATTTTAATGATGATGTTACACTCATTCGAACATAATAAAATTGATATGCATCTATGAAGTACATATTATAAAATGCATTTTGCATAATCTGTGGTGCAAAGAACATTTGATATTGATTTACAAGGCCAGACAAAAGTATTCTATTACATAATAGTATAAGGAGAACATTGTTTGGTGCGCATTTTAATTGTAATTAACTATTTAAAATTTTATGAGGTTGATATACAGGGTGTCCCAAAAGGTCGTTTACAAACTTAACATGCTGGTCTGTCATATCATGATGAACAATATTAAATAGGAAACTAAGGGTCCCAAACGTCTTCCAAAGGAGATATGCGCCATTAAAGTTTAGGGTCCAAAAATTCAAATGATTATAAAAAACAGAAAAATTGGTCGATTTGTTTCCGTTTTTCACTAAAACTATTCTTTATGTCAGTAATTTCTTGAAAATAAATTATAAAGATAAATTTCAAAAAATGACGATAGAGGGCGCTTTAGACTTTGGAGTAACGATAAACTAGTTTTTACCATTATTTTTTGCATCTCATTAAACTTTTTTAGAAGATTAGACATAAACTTAAATTTTGAGCTCAAAATCTAAATCGTTGGCAGTGGTTAAGTACGCAAGCTGAATTGCGGGGGGAGGTTCAAATTTCAAATGATTATAAAAAACGGAAAAATTGGTCAATTGATTTGCGATTTTCACTAAAATTATTCTTTATGTCAGTATTATCTTGAAAATAATTTATAAAGATAAAATTCAAAAAATGCCGATAGAGGGGCCAGGGTTGTTTGGTTTAAACCACGCTGGTTTAAACCGTGGTTAAAACCATGGTTTAAACCAAGTGTTTTTTTTTTTTAAAACCATGCTGGTTTTTTTTCATTGTTTTAATGTTTTCATTTATTTTACACATTATTAAAATATGCATAATCCAAGTTATGCGGAAGCTACAAGCACAGCATTTTTTTTTCTTTTTTTAAAAACATTAATAAATTTTTAAAGTGACAAACACTTTTAATCCGCCCATCTTTTCTTACTAGCTATAAATCTACATGGCAAACTAATTTTTTTAATGTGAGCTATGGAGGAAAAAAAAGGTTGTTTGTTTTGTTTCTTCTTTAAGCCTTTTATTTTTTTAAAAAATAGCCAAAATGCAATTTTACCATTTAAATTGCATCATATATCAAAGCATTAATGATGACATAACATAAGTCATTCATCATAACATAACCCGGAATACTTTTGATTGTCCCTGTAATTGATCTATGTACCCGATTTTCATAACATTTGAAATGACTCGACAAAATTATGTAATAAATATACGTTTTAAATTTCAAACGATTAAAATGCATTTGAAACTTTTTTCCCCATTGACCGTAATGTAACGGAATCCTTTTGATTGTCCCTGTAATTGATCTATCTATCCGATTTTCATAAAATTTGAAATGATTCGACAAAATTATGTAATAATTATATATTTTAAATTTCAAATGATTCGGTTGGATAGTTTTTGCGTTGTTATATGCGGACGGACTGAGCGACAACAATAGGTGCTACGTATTTACATAATTACGAACGCACCTAAAAAGCGAGTTGAATGCAACTGAACGCAAATAACAAATAAAAAGAAATTGTGTTCTTTTTTAATTTTTTTATTTAATGATTGAAAACAATTATGTCAGAAAACATAACACATTTTACCCTTTTTCTTATAATTATTACAGTTTATTTTGCATTTAAAACTGGTTTATTTATTTTTTATTTTTTACTTGTGAAAAAAGTAATATGCTAAATCATTTGTTGTAATTGTCATTTTAATTTACGCCGAATATTTATCATTTAAAACTGGATTTTTACTAATTAATGTCCCATATTACACATAACAAAGTATAATATAAAACATTTAAAAAATATATGTTAGAAAATTTTAATGTACAAATTGTGTTATGTGTCACGAACGAATGAACTAGTGAATTCATTAATTTGTAGTACAATAATAATAATAATAATAGTTTTTTATTACTAGCTTATGTTAGTAATTAGAAAGTTAATTGTTTAAAAACCTGTAGTTCTTGATAGATCTTCAGTGTTTGAACGCTTAAAAAATTAAAAACAAATTTAAATAAAAAAAATTATTTTAATAAAAACAGGATATTTTTTTTTCTTTGTTAGAATATTTATAGAATACTGAAAAATGCTATGCAGAAACATAAACCATAGTTTTAAATGCAAACATCTATTGAGGATATGTAAACAAACCCTTAAAACTATTCAGGGATTTTATTTTATGAGAAAGAACCTATATCCAAAATTTGAAATACATCGGATAATTGTTCATAAAAACAATTTATCTAATTTAAGGAGGGAATAATCGCCCGTCCTCCCACTTTTTAATTAGCAAAAGAACCCCATAACTATTCAGGGATACCTCTTATCATAATGAACCTACATTCAAAATTTTAAGCAAATCGAATAATTCTGCGTAAAAAGTCATTTATTTAATTTCAGAGAGGTTAATCCTCATTCCCCCTCTATATTTTAACATTAAATTACCAAAATTCTTCAGGCATTATATACTGCGACGACGTGCTTACAACTTTAATCTGGGCAGAAGATAGATAGCGAAATCCCATTGTGAAAAGGTATGCAGGGGTGAAAGTATCTTCATTCTAAAGCTGAGAAGAATAGCTGCAATTGACCTCAAGGAACTAGAAAATGATTTCACTGGTCTAGTGGCAATGAACTGAGGGGTGGGATTGTTGAGCGTAGAGAGGGAAGGAAGGTAGTTGGAAGAGAGACATGTGCTGGTAATGTACTAGAGAATACACAGATGTAAGGTGGCTTAGACGTGCTAAGCGAAATGTAATATTGGAGTGTGGCTCCTATGTAGTTCTAATGTCGTTTTATTTACTTTTTTATTAATTGATCTATAGTTCTAATAAAGAACTTGAGGAACTAAAATGTGTTATTGATGAACTTAACAAATAAACCAACTGAATAAAGAGAAACTGAGGGCACGACACCACAATACTATATATAAGCCTTCTCAGAAAGAACCTATATCCAAAATTTGACAAACGTTGGATAATTCTGCTTAAAAACCAGTTCATCTTATTTAGAACGGAGGGGGTGGGGTAATCGTTCATTCCCAAAACTAATCAATCAAGCGTCTTTTCAGTATGAACGTATATCCAAAAGTTGAACCAAAACAGTTAATTTAGCATGAAAAACCCATTTACCTATATTAAGAGTCTCCCCCACCCTCCTTTCATACTTAACCAATGAATCCCCAAAATCAATAATAAATCCCCCAAATCAATTCCTTGTCAATCTTTTTTTCCAGTAACATTTTTACCGTGTCACTTTTTTTTTTTTTTTTTTTTTTTTTTCGGTTTTTTAGTTTGTCATTTTTTCCGCTAATTTTTTTTCCTAGATTGAGGATTGAAAAGCTATGTAAGTGAGAAATGTTCTTCATTTTTTGATAAGATCTTTCAGAAGACGATTCTCACAGTGGATGATTTGAAACGAATTTGCGACATGGTAGCTAGAAAAAGGAGGAAAAATGGTTGTCATGCGATCAAAATTGCTTATAACTCATTAACTAATTTATGTATTTGTTTTTAAAAAATGGCGACTGTGTTGTTTATAAGCAACTCTATCTCCCCCAGCCACTGTTTTGAATCGAAAACTTGATGTATAAAGCCACTATTAGATTCACTAACATTTCGAAAGATTTTTGAGCCAACACTTGATTTCCTCCAACTTTTCGCGAAATATCCTCACAACACCCAGTCTGATAGCAAACAGCAATGTCCCCCAACTTTTTTCTGCAGTTCCAAAAAAATCTCCGCTAGCCGAGACTTTTCATTGTACATCGAGCATTTCAGCGAATCAGAGATAAGCGATTGATAGGAATAGGCGATAAATATTAACGGCTGGTACTAGTAGTATTGGTTTTCCTGCTATTCCTCCAACTTTTTGCAAATAATTGTAACCTTTTTCTCTCTTTGAACGGGAAAAAGTTGGGGTTAAAATCGGCTGAAAAGTTTGTTGCTCGTAAAGTTTGTGAATCTGATAGCAGCTAAAGACAGAAAAAAGTTTCATCCAATTAGTTTCTTTGATAGATTATACGTTTTCAGGAATGTATTAACAAGTGAGCTTTCCTTTGAGTATTATCAGTTCTAACAAAACTATTTTTAGTTTTTTCTATCTTTACGGAAGAAAATATTGGATTCGTGAAAATTTTCGAATTCCGGTTTTTTATGGATTTACCCGTTTTATGGATTTACCCGTTTTATGGATCGGAGATTCCTAATTTTTAGTAAGAACAAGTTTTTACAAAATGTCTGTTTGTGTATATGTGAATCTGACTCTGTCTATATGTGATATAAATTTTGTGAACACTCTATTTCAAGAATTAATGCACGGAATGTAATAAAAATTTATATTCAGGTAGTCCCTAATACAAATTGATACTGATTAGTTTTTGTTGCAAATCACTCAACAGATGGCGCTTCTACGTTGCTTTTTTTTACGATTAACGCAACAGCTATATTTAAAGAACTAAGGCACGGATATCAATCGAACTTCAGATTCAGTCAGTACTTAACATGAGTTGATATTGTATTCGTTTCTGTCTAAATCGCTCATCAGAAAGAGCTGGTATGCTAAATTTTTCACGATTTTTGCAATAGCTCTATGTCAAGAACTATCGCACGGAATTTAATTAAAAATTATAATCAGGTAGTTCTTGATATAGATTGATACTGATTAGTTTTTGGTGCAAATCGCTTGATAGGTGCGATGCTATGGTGCATTTTTTACGATTTGCGCAACAGCTATATATCCATAACTAATACACGGATTTCCTTTAAACTTCAGATTCAGTTAGTTCTCAACATGAATCGATGTTGTTTGCATTTTGGTGTAAATTGCTCAACAGGTGGCACAGCTATGTTTCATTTTTTCACGATTTGCGCAATAGCTCTATCTCAGGTTCTCAGGTGCACGATTTTTATCAAACTTTAGATTCAGTAAATCCATGAAATGAACTAGTTTTGTTCATGTTTTGTTGTCAATCTCCCAATATGTGGCGCTGCAATGCTGAATTTTTCTCAATTCCTGCAATAGCTCTATTTTAAGAACTAATCAGTGAACTTCACCAAATTTCACATTCAGGTATAGCTTGATAAATATTGTTGCTGTTTATGTTTTTGTACGAATCGCCCAACAGGTAGCGCTTTTATGTTGCATTTTTTCACATTTCCGCAAGTCTTAATTTAAGAGCTAATGTGAGAAATTTCATGTCTTTAAAATCTTCACAATGATCATAAATTGCCATTTAATTTTGGCACTGAGGTAGCAAACTTTGACGCATTAAGGGTGTATTCGAGAAAATGTTTTTTCTCTCTCATCAGCTCAAAATTTTTCTATACATTTTCAGATTCATTTGTAAAAGTAAAAACATGAAACTTGCTGAGATAATTTTTGAAGATATGTTATAAGATGCCGTATGACTTCATTTTTCTCTGAATTTATTAGAATTTGATTTATCGACAATTATTTTCTCAGCATGACTCTTTTTTTCATTCCCAGATCTCCCGCTTTGGAAAATTCGGTTCAGAAGACGAACTTTGACTGCATTTTTTGTAATATTTTCTGCATTTATCAAAAAATCGCAGTCATAATCGCCTAATATAGTTTCTAAATAAGTTGATTTCCCAGTTTAGTGCGTTTGAGAGCAAAAGTGAATCTTAAAATAAATCAGAAAAAGAAAGTTTTGGGATTGCCACATCCGACTAGTTATTAATACTATTATTGTTTGGAAATTATCAAACAGTTTACTATAAAACAACATTGTCACACTATTATTGTTTTCCAAACAATAATAGTTTTTACAATTATCGTTTAAAAATTATCAAATAGATGGGGCCGTGGCCCCCCTAGAAAAATTCTCTAGTTACGCCAATGGTACTTGAAATTTACAGATCTATTGATACACTATTTTTATAATTCCCTGGTATTTGGAAAATTTTGTTAAAAAATTGTTTGTTATTTATTAAGTAACAGCATTTAATTTTGGGTAATAATCAAAAATATGTAAGTCAGCTATTTCTAGGACTGTAATGCCATTATTTATTGCATTTAAAAAATTAAAGAACTTGCAGAAAATGATATGATTTATTTTCTAAAAGTGCTTTGATATCATGAATCTCATTTTTAGACAATGTATTTATAACAGTATCAACATAACAATTCTTTTTTACAACTTTTTGGATAAAAGAAATTATGTTTAACCAGGGCCATAACCAGCCAGTCATGGCAGGGGGGGCTCTGAAGTTTTTCTGGGGGCTAACATATTTTAACAATCCATAAAATGAACCTGCTTATAGAAGAATCCGTCTAAAGTGAAACCTCTCTATAACGGAACTTTTCTATAAGGAAATAATTTAATACAAAATACTTCATGATCATCGGAAAAAAAATATATATATATATATATTATTTTTTATTAAAAATAAAAACTTTTTCAAAAACTATTGCAAAGTAAAAAAATATTTTTACATAATAATTAATAAGATATTTTAAGAGCATGCGTATTTAAGATGCATATTATATTTATGTACATTAATTTTACTTTTTGTTGCCTATGCAAGTGAAGCTAAGTTCAATATAAGTATCCAACAAATACCCATCCAATTATCAATGAGATTTTTTACGATTTAATATTTAGTTTAAAAAATTTAATTTTACCATTTTTGTAGTATTTTTTCTCATGTTATAAATGTTTATTTTCAAATAAGATTACAACTATAGTTACAGTTAGTATAAAATAGTGTATTTATACTGGCCATTATAGTAAAAATAGCAACCAAACACATAGATCTTAAAGTATGAGATTCTATGTCAGAGTTGATAATATATAATATATATATTGCAAAGTTTTTGATGTCGGTTTTATTTATTGATTAAAAGAAAAAATATTTCTTTCATTTTTAGTTTTAAAAGTTAACCGTTTTTGAATGATTGTTTTATTGAAATTACAGACTTAATGAAACTTAATTTGTTATTCTTATTTTAATTTCAAATGTTTAATATTTTTAACTAACAATAAGTCGTGGTTTATTTAATTTTATTAATATTTAGTTTTCTGCTGAATTATTATATCAATTTAAAGTCACGGCTCTTAATACGATTTAATTTAGTGTTGATATAAGTTTCTCTTTAAAACTAATTTTGCTTGATTTTATTTTACTAATAATAGGATTTATAAAACCAACTACTTAGCAATTCACAATAATTAAATTTACAATTTTGTATATAATTATATAGTTTCAAACATGAATCATTGTAATATAGTTTCAAATATATATTAATTTCATATTTTTGAAACATATCTGGACTTTGCCCCTTAGAGACAGGAGCCTTTAAAGAAATTTTTAATGTTTTGTCACCGGTTTTTAAAAACAAATTTGTGCCTTATTAAATCGAGAAAATGCTCGGATTTAATAAATAAGGCAAATTTTACAGTAAAATTTTACTGGTGGATATAAATAAGGATTCTGAGCACTTTTTGGCGGCATGTATATGGGTTGCTCGTACCCAAGGGATTAATGACAGTTTTGTTTAAAAGAAAAAAAATCGCTTGTATTGTTCAATGCTGTTTTTTGCCACATACGTTTTATACGTTTTTCCTAAAATTTGTCCAATGTCATTTAAAAACAAAACAAAATAAAGCATACTGACGTAAACACCCATTTTCGAAAGATGTGAACAACTTTAATTAAATGTAAAATGACTGTTTATTGTTAAGTGTTTTCCCGTTTCAATTGATCTTAAAAAATATTTTTCTTTCACTCAATAACGAGAATATTCATGATGCATCCAAGAAATGAATTTCTTACCATTTGTTTAAAAATTTCATCTTCTCACATTCAGACGAATAAGAATTGAATACTGTTTCCTGTTTTCTTATAAATGCCATATATAATGAGTTATAGTCACATACTACACGATGACTAGTATTTTGTCATTAAATGCCATGAAAATCAACCGACGACAAATCTGCCATCATATTTTGACAGATTATTTTTCTGTTACAGAAAAATGTAAAATGCTGTTTGATTTCTTATAGTCTAAATACCTGCAAATATCTTTATAAATAAAATTATTTCACGAATATGTCGAAAAGTGGCATTTTTAGATTGAAAAAGAAGCTTATAAAACACAATTACAGCTTTATTCTTTGAGACTGAATATTCATATCTGCTAATTTTATGCCTTTATAAATAAAACTTATACTGCAGATGTGTTAAAATGTAGCGGATTTACACTTCAAAATAAATTTAATATACCATACACCAAATAGTTGAAGATATTTTTGTCATAATCTTATGATAAACTTACCTTAATTATGCTTTTTTGCTTAATATTTTTAAAGTTATATGACAAATTGAAAAAAAAATTTTTCATTGAACACAAAAAAATTAGATCAAAATTCAAAAGCAAAACAAATGAAAATACCCTTTTCCTAATATATCCTTGTCAACCCCCATAACATGAAACAATTACTAGCTTTCAATTATTTTTTTTTATTCCACAGACATTTTTTATCTTTCTAATTTTCAAACATTCTAGTTTCCCAGTGATATTTCATCGTTAACTAAATCTATTGAAAACTACGATTGTCAACAGGCAAACCATTAAAATTTAGAAACATATGTTTTTAAAAACTATTTTTTAGTCAAGACTTTGAACATTGCTTGACTTAATTATCGATCAACTTGAACAACATGTGTCCATTTTCATTCATCCTGTGTAAGATCGTTACTTTGAAAATATAATGATGTACTAACACATGTGGTGACAGTTAGCGCATCTGCACTTAATTTCTTCCGGAGAAAGAAATATTCCTTTAAAATACGTTTCGATAATTGCATTATACCGCAAGCAAGATAACAGGAAACAACTAATCTAAAAGGATTCTGGATACAAAATTTTTGGCGTATTCCCATTTTATTCAAGGCAGTTAAAATATGCATTTTGTTAAAAAATATGGAAAGTAAAGAAATCATTAGAGGGGGCTCTAGAAGAGGACAGGAGGGGCTCAGCCCCCTCTGGTTACGGGCCTGTGTTTAACCTTGTTCGTCTGAGCCTCATAAGAGGTTACTCTAACTTCAATGTTAAAAACAGTGTTTTAAATCACTTTTTGACTAAATTTTATTTTTAATGATATAAGAATTCAAGTCTCAATATAAAGTAAGTGTACCAGTTATGTGACATATAGCTATAATTAATGTCCTAGTTTGACAAATTAAAAAATCCTCGTTGGGGGCCACTGTAATATTTACCCATCATGGATATGCTTAATATAAAATATGAAAATAAAAGATCATGTGTAAATATTTAAAATGCATTGCAATTTTAAAATAAAGTTTAAATGTATATTTAAATATTTGTAATAAATAGTAATGCTCTATTATTGAATTGTGGCATGAAACACACGTAATGTGTTTAATGTGTGACATTTACAATAAGCCATTATTGGCATTTAATCTTATAGTTTGGCGATAGTTTTTTGGTCAATGAAATAATCAAATAGTAAAAGAAATATCCTTATAATTCCAAAAATGAGAAATTTCCAATTAAAATATGTATTTGAAAATTAAAGACCTTTAATTTTTTAAGACTTCTAAACTTGTTTCTCTATCTACATTCATATTTTAATTAATATAAAAGTAATTATTGATTGAAAATTATTAACTGCTTTATAGTGTTTAAAGTTTTTCTTTGTTGCAGCTTCACAGCCATTCAGTCTTTTTTTTTTTTTTTTTTTTTTTTTTTGAGAATTTAGTTTGCCTTATAATTGTACTCATGCACAGTTGTAATTATAAAAAATACTAGCAGGCTATGCCCGCTTCGCTGGTCCATATTTCCAAACGAACCTTGACTCAAAGAAAATGGTGATTTAAAAATTTTATTTTAAAGCAGTATAGACCACGCTGGAATGTTCTTCCGGTATTGCTGAAAATCATGCCAATGCCATTGCAATATTGTACTATTGTAAGTCTTGGCGAAAATTTGGGCAATTAAGCACCATCTCTTTCATTTTATCATTTATAGTAGAGTTTCGTATGAACATGAGACCGTTATGACAACAGGAATCAAAATGTTCTCGAGTCATCACACTATTACATTAGAGGGCATTGCAATGATTAGTGAGATTGATTATCAAACTCTATTAACTTTCGGATTGTACATTATCATTTCTTAGTTCTTAAAATCCCGACATCTGAACTTGCACTATGTGTAGTTCTGGTAGCCTACATACAATGTCATTTCATGTTACATTTTTTAATAAACGTCCTCTTCTAGCAGGTCTACTGTAGTTTCCTATCTACCTTAATCTGTTCCAGCAAGAATACATAGAGTAAAAAATGTAAAGAGTTATTGACAGATAAAGAAGAATTTTTGTTTGTTTGTATTTATGATGGCCATTTATCTACACGTGGGATTTAGGCGCTAAGGAAAGGGTGCCCTCCGTGGGGGTGGCAGACGAAGGGTGTTTCACTTATATATTTATCAGAACAATGAAGCATAAAAAGTGTGTTTTAAAGCTGTATTATTTGAATAACATTAAAATTACACCAGTTTCACTGCCTCTTCCTTTTAAAAACAGTTGCAAGCATGTAGTCGTTAAATCAGAATAATCTTGATGACTAAATTTTGTAGAAAAATAAATCTTTAGTTTTAATCTAATAAAATCTGTCTACCTTCTGTAATCGATTCCATTATGATATTTAGTGTCAAACATTAGAAGTGCTAGAAACGATATTGTTACAAATGTACCAGACTTATTTCATGTTTGTCCTCAAATAAGTATGAAATTTACGATCATCCATTATTGGCATTTAATCTTATAGCTTGACGATAGTTTTTTGTTCGATGGGGTAATGAAGTAGCGTCTAATAGTTTAATATTTGACAAAGTTCTGTTGATAGGGCTTATCGTTAATTAAAACTGCTATGTAATTATGAAAAACTAAATTTTCAGTTGTCGAGATTTCATGTATATTTTTTTCTTAACCAATTTTAAAGTATATTTATTTTCCTTACAATTTTTTTTAATTGTAATGAATGATAAATAAATTGCAAATATTTTTTCATTCCGAACATCGAAAATATTGCTTTTTTGGTGATAGTGAAATAACTGCAAATGAAAAAGATATAATAGTAAAACTAAAACACAGATTTAACGACTGCTTGGCGTATGACTTGGCGGGGGCCCGATAAGTACGCTAATTCTAACAGTTTAAATATCCAGATAGGCTGTAAACAAATAATGGGTACTACTTGATTATTCCGTCGATCAATTTCGCCAAATTATACAAATGGACATAATTTTTATTTTAAATAACCAAAGAATCAATACATTACTAAAATGTTAATAGAAATACAAATAAACATCGAATTAAAATTGGTTGATGAAGTAACAATTACGTATAACAAATTTAATGTCAAATGAATGTGACATTTACGATCATCCATTGACATTTAACCTTATACTTTGGCGATAGTTTTTTGGTCGATGGGATTATCAAGTATTACCAAATTATATAAACAAATTGTATAAACAATAATATTGCCAATAATATTTAGGTGCAGGTGTCATCTACGGATCCCGTTGGCGCGATTGCAGCAAATTGCGATTTTATGCCTTACGTGGTAATCCTGTAATAGTTGATTATTTTTGCGTAAACTATTTCATTATTTTTCTTTTCTCTTTTAAAATTATATAAATTGTTTTGTTCCATAATTCTTTATTGACTTAGTTTATTATTATTATTTCCTTTTTAAAATAATAGAAAATAAATAAATGTAATATAAATGTAATTGGTATTTGAAAACGCAGTGTCCTCCAAATTGGCATCATAAAAAAAAATCACGCCAAGGTGATGCGTGTAAAAAAATGGAAAAATGTTTGCAATAATATAAACAAAAAAATGTAAACAAATAATTAAAAATTTGCCATTTCGATAGTTTTTTGAAATAACATCAAGCATAAAATCAAATAACATCAAGGTTAATTCTCCAGTCGGGCAGCCATAGTAAATTTTCTTTTCTTCGTCTGTTTCATAATAAAAAAAAACATAAATTTAATAACTTCTAATTAAATAATCTGGCTAATTTTCTGTAATCGGATTTATGATCTAAAAGTAACCTTCAATACATAAACAAAACCGCGCAGTTCTCATGTACGCGCCGAGGTCGGCGCGATAATTTTTTACACTAATTTGGCGGAAACATCGTTTTCGAATACCAGTTTCATATATATATTTAAATTATTTTCTATTATTTAAAAAATAATAACAATTAGTATTTAAATAATAAATATAGGACAAAACAGTTTACATAATTTTAAAGAAGAGAAAGGAAACAAAAAAAAACATTTTATTAATAATTAAATAACAATAGTCGGGTTGCCATGCCAGGCAAAATAACATCAATTTAGAGTCCATTAGTTACCTCGGTGTGTATATAAGATCGGTGCAAACAAAACTTCTGATAATATAATGAATGACGTCATATTTATTTTCCTTTGAATTTTTTTTATTTTAATTTTTTACGTGGATACTGTTCAACTAAAAATTAATTGCTGAGGAGAAATTATTGTTCCATATTTTGATTTTCTTGGCAACGGGAAAGAAAATGGCTATTTTTTATCGGAAAAAATTTAATTGATTCTGTATGAAAAATAATGAAATTTTGAATTATTAAGGAAAATATCTGAATAAATCGATTAAAAATTAGCCTATGTTCACAAGAAATAGCGCAGCTTTTCAACGGTGAAAGAATTTTTCAAAACCGCCAAGTAGTTTCGGAGTCTATTCAATTCAAACAAACAAACAATCAAATCTTTCCTCTTTATAATATTAGTATAGATTACTACCTAAATTACATTTTCAGAAATTATCATCCGAAGACAACCTTGTATTCAGTTCTTTGCGGGACCCTGTTTATCATTTTATATATATACTACAAACATTTCTTAGTTTACTAAAAGCAGTTCAAAATAAAAATGCATATTTTATTTAAAAACCACCTTTAAGTAAATTACGCTCATATTCAGTAACCTTTCTGAGATCTTTTGTGTAACCCTGTATATCTAAATTTAACTATTTATACTATTGCCATTTATACTCTCCATTTAATATGCATACATTTAGCGAAACTTAAAAGCACATATCATAATTCAAAATGCATTTCATCCATGCAACAGTCATTCAACGTTAATAATGTCCAAAAATTTCATGGAAATCGGAGTATATTTACGAAAGTTGGAAAGCGACCAGACAGACAGACAAACCAAAAGCATAATAACTTTTCAACTTTGTTCGAAAGTGTTAAAAAATCGAGCCAAAAATATATTAATCAGTGATTTTATTTTCCACCTTTTCCCCACAAAAAATTTCTTCCATCGATAATTATGAGTTTTGAATAAAAATATTCATTTGTATGTAACTTATAACTTATTGATAAGTATAAGTAAAAAATATTTCTGATTCATTTTAAATATGACGTCATTATTTATCTCGTTCCATTAGCTACTGATATTCATACCCTTTGTATTTTTAACGACTGCTATAAAGTACCTGTTTTATTTCAACTATGACGTCACATTTTCATGAGTGAACCATTTTATTAAAAATATAATTCTTTTTCATTCTTTTTATTTTTAATTTATGTCACCATATTTTACACAAAAATTCCCATTAACTAAACAAATATCCTTGTTAAATGTATTATAAAAAATACACCTTTTATTTTTATTTCAAACATGGCGTCATATTTATTTTCTTTTAAATTATTTAATTATAGTTTTTCGCGTGGAAGTTTTCTATTAAAAATTCAATGTCGCTGAAAAATTAATATTCCAATTTTTTATTTTTTTGGCAACAGGAAAGGAAAATGGTTAAATTTTATCTGAAAAATGCCTATTGATTTTGTATGAAAAATAATTAAATTTTGAATTATTAAGGAAAATATTTGAATAAAATAAATAAAAATTACCCTATTATTTAATCCGGACTTCTAACTTTACGTCTGCAAAATTTCAAAGCAATCGGTTCAGTAGTTACGGCGTGAAAGCGGAACAAACAAACAAACAAACTCACTTTCCGATTTATAATATTAGTAAGGATTTGGTAATTTATCATCTGTGGTGGTCTAATTAAAAAATGTCTTAACTTATTAATTTAAATTTAAGTTTAAAAAATTAAAATGTATTGTCATCAAAAACACTCCTTTGTGTATAATTTTTATAATTCTAGCATATCAGGAAGTTATTTAAAATTCTATTACTAAATTCTATCTTTACACATAAAAATAAAGTTAATTAAAAGACACATAGCATCAAATATGATATGTGTTTTAATCACTGTCAACTAAATTGATAAGTGATAAACTATCATTTTTTTGTTCTTATAACTCGTCATTTTTGTTGCTTGTGAGTGTAAAATATGAACTTGTTTTTTATTTGTCAAAAGAAGTGACTCATTATGAGAACTTACATTTTTCATTACTTGTACATATGCCTTATGGCTATTATTTTATTTACACAATCTTGAATAGCATAGTTATTACTCCAATTCAAATAGGAGTTTGTCAAACTCTTTCTTACAAGGAAGGTCTCCATAGTGGGCATACTCAGATTTTTTTGAAAAAAAATTCTAATTAAACTACTTATGTATGTAATAAAGGATCAGTCAAAATTAGCGGCGGAATCACATTAGAAATTATGTAAAAAAATATAATTAATTTGATATTTGGTGTGAAAAGGCGAAAGCATCAAGCGAATTGGCGTGCTGCATTTTTCGTGCCAAAAAGCAAACAATTTTAACGTAACTGAAAATGTTGGATGTTTGGAATGCGTGTTAATGGTGTTTAATGAATTTAAACATAAACAATGAGAGAGTTTAATATATTATATGCACATATATTGCATTACATATATGTATGTACATCTATTACCAATTGGGGTAGTTATTTAAATTACCATTGGAAAAAATATTTTAATAAATAAAAATAGTCAGAGAGAAAATTTATTTTCATACATTTAAGTGTATTCAAAAATTAAAGCCAGATGTTTCCATGGCAACAAAATTGAATCGACAATGTTCATTTGGTCTTTGAGCTTGAAGCAATTTTAATTAATTTAAATTATGAATTTTGTTTTAAATCGCAAATTTTGATGATTAAAATTGAATATAAGTACATATAAATATCGATATGACAAAATTATCCTTAAAACAAACTAAAACTGTCAAAACTAAAATTATTTAAATTAAATTTATCTAAACAAGTTCAACATGACTTTTTTTCTCATTATGTGTATTTGATGTGAAAAAGTATTTTTTGAAATTGCATTCCATCACCAACCGATGATAAATCGCCAAATAACGAAATTTTCATTATTTTTTTACGGACACTGCATGGAGGTTCCGGAGAAATTTTTTTTATAAACATATATAGCCTCATGAGAAGAACATTCTGTATTTTTTCAGACTTTTCAGAGTATGCCCGTATGGAGACCTTCCTTGTTAGTTCACAAAATTTGAAGAATGTTCCTTTACTTTGGAATGCTGCTATCATTGATATTACTATGGGATATCAGACAAGCTGTGAAAAGGCTTATAAAAAAAATACTAACTTATTCAATTAAAATTAACTAACAATTTATTTACACATTGTTTACATAAAACAATATTTACAACTAAGAACTCTGATATAGATGATCCAGTCTGATTGAAGTTGATTCCGGTTGAAGTTAAGTACAACAAACACTTTCTGCATACTGGGTTACTTAATAAAATATTCTAAATACATTTCACATTATGTTAGTTAAAATAGATTTATCGCAGATCACTCCATTACATCGACTTTATATTCCAAGAGCCCCACACAATTTAATGCAGTCTCTGTCCGAGAACTTTATTCAAAGAAAAAACAACTACATGTTTGGCTTTCACAGTCGAAACTGATTTTTCTCCGCTCTCCAAATCATCTCCAAAATAGCCTATCTGGGGATTCCCCTCTGCCAGCAAGGGCCATATCTCCTCATTGCATCAAACTGTCATTTCTCCATGACGCACATTCTCTTGTTACATAGCCAATGAGATTCTTTTGTTTGTCTTATCTCAGGTGAGAGAAATTTTGAATGGCAAGAAGGAACTTCAATATGTTGATACCATACATTTTTTTGTACAGCACTATCTGACGAACAATAGCTTGGATTAACTTCCAGTTAAGAAAAAAAATTGTTATCTTAAAACCCCATGTACACAGAAGTTGACATGAATACAATATACAAGTAAAAAGAAGATTAGCAGCTATGCCTATAATGCCTTATTTTAAAGATTCTATACTTTTTTTTTTCAAAGATATATTTTAAAGCTAAAAGGGTGTATCTTATAAACCAAAAAATCCAGTTTAATATTTTAATTTTTATATAGCCAGTTAAATTACAAAATGAAAAATATTTTAATGAACAGTTTAGTTCTAAGTGATCCCATAATATAACTACAGAACTCCAAGCTATCCGGGAATTTCATACTCAAACTTTGAGGGGAAGTAAAGTCCATTACAAGAAATAGTTTTTATATAAAAGAGCATGTAGTTTCTAACCTTTTTTTAACCTTTTTTTTTATTTTTTTTTTTTTTAGGAATTTAAATCTAATATGCATTCTATTGTAACAAATCATCTTAATAAATAATTTTATTAGATAAATTTTATAGTGTCAAGAATGCTTTATGACATAGGGGAAAAAAAAGTTGACAGCTATGGAAACAAATGTCATATTCCAGTTATTTTGAGAAAAATATAGGGTATCTCAAAATAATCCAAACCAGAATTCAAAACTTTAACCATAATGCTAGTACATTGGCAAAATTTTCGGCACACTTACCATAATTTGTAGGAAATGCAATGACTAATTAAAAAATCTAAAAAAAACAATAATTAAGTAATTCAGCCAGTAACACCATATATAATGTGAACTACATTCTAAAGCATATCACTTCTAGTATAGCACTGTTTCAGTGCAGATGGTGACATTTTTCTTCCATCACTTCTCATAATATCTCTAAATTTTATTCAAAATAAACTTCTGCAAATTTCATCCAGATGGCTTGATTATTGTTAAAATTGTGAATAAAAATTATGTATTCAGATTGGAATAAATCATCCTGTTTTTCTGTTTAAATAAATGGATTGAGTTTTTAGCTCACAGGCTATCATAGCCTGAGAGCTTATGTGCCCACCCGTTCTGTATGTATGTATGTTTGTTCGTACATGCGTATATCCCATCCACTTGAAATTTTGTACATAGGTATATCCTGATAAGGCGCTTCCCTGATTAGTTTTTGGAGTTCATTCGATATGTATAAAAGGGGGAACAGGGGCTCATGCCTCTCCCCTTAATTGATATAAATGGGTTTTTCATGCAGAAATATTAGTTTTTGTTCAAAATTTACACATAGGATCATTCTGATGAAGGACTTCTGTGATTGGTATTAGGTGTGCATTGGATAAATATAAACAGGGGAAATGGGGGTTCTAATGCCCCTCCCCTTAATTTATATAAATGGGTTTTTCATGCAGAATTGTCAGACTTCGTTCAAATCTCTGAATAGTTTTGGAAGTTTAATGGTTAAGTATATAAAAGAGGGGGATAACTCCTCTTAAATTATATAAATGAGCTTTTATTAAGAATTTTCCGATTTGCTCTGAATTTTGGATACGGATTTTTTATATGATGAAGCATGTCCCTGATCAGTTTAGAGAGTTCAGTGATTAAGTATAAAAAGGGAAAAGGCGGGAGCTTCCCCTTCTTAATTTGTTTTTTCGAACAGAATTAACCCTTGAAAATATAAGGCTGTAATGTACAATTAGTATGCATAGCCTGTGAGCTCAATGCCATCAGTTTAATTGGGCATTATTCTTTTATTCTTTTCATGTAGAAGTTTGGAATAACGGTACAATTGTTTTATTAAAGTTTAAAGTAAATATAAAATTAATTAAGAAAAACTACTATTGGAATGAATGAGTATTTTATTCAAAATATTTTAAGTCAATTTTTTGCATTTTAGAATCTTGCTTGGATTGAAACACTGGCATACATGAACCACATAGGAATTTTTAGAATCTATTTGTTCTGTTCTGTTGCTGCATCTTGGTAACCACCATCTGAAAGGTTGAACTCTGGGTTCATAGCATTCTTCATTGCATGAATGTCCTTCTGCAAGAAATTTGCGTGATAATTCTTCATCTCAAGGATAGCGATAAGATGGCAGTCCATGGCAACAGACTTCTCTTCTAAAATGATCTTGTATTCGGCAGTCATGGCTATAGCACATATCTGTCGAATAATGCACTGGTTTAGAGAATGAGCAACTGCATTTTTTATGTTCATTATGGTAAATCCATTGATGGCAGTTCTCACTTGGAATTTGTTGATAAGACATTGTTCTAAAATAGTAATTTCGCTAATCAACTATAAACAAAGAACATGAGATTAAAAACAACAATAATTGTAATTAAGTGTAAAATGAAACTATCCGAGATTAGCTAAAATGCTGGGATTGCCTGCTTTCCTGCTAGTGGGTGAGTGTGCCATAAGGCTGAGAAGTTGATGTTGTGGCAGGAAGCAAAACCCCCTTATATGCATATATAATCTAAATACATTGTAGAATTTTTTGGAATTAATCTCAATCCCCGGGAAGGATTTCTGTGCCTCCGGGTGTGGAGGGAGGAAAAGCATCAAAGTTAACAAAAAAAAAAAAAAAAAAAAAAAAAAAAAAAAAAAAAAAAAAAACTTTTAGAGCATGAAATAATAAAAGTAGCAAATAGTTTTTGTCAGCCGTCCAAATAGTGTGGAATTCAGGCACTTTTCTCCATGAGGGACATCTGTGCCTCTGGGTGTGGGGGGAGGAGAAGCATCAAAATTAGCAAGCAAACAAAAAATAAATAAATAGATGAAAATAATTCTTAGAGCATGAAATAATAAAAAGTAACAAATAGTTTTTGTCAGCCATCCAAATAGTGTGAAATTCAGACACTTTTCTCCTGGAGGGACTTCTGTGCCTCCGGGTGTGGGGGGAAGAAAGACATCAAAATTAAAGAAAAACTAGTTGGATGTGCCAATCCCAAAACTTTTTTCTATCTCATATGTATATTTTAATATTTAAAGAAAAAATAGTTACTCATTTTAATGCTTTAATAATTTTAATTCAATACATCAATACCATACCAACTTTTTGATTTTCAACTTAAATTTCTGCTTCAATCAATTAATCGAAGTGAAAGTGAATTTCCGTCGCTGCACGAGCCGATGGACAACAGAATGATAGGCAGAATTTTTTTTCAAATTCAGGGAGGACCTACTTGCCTTACCAAAAAATAATCATATACACAAAATTTAGTTTAGTTCTAGAACTAATTTCATACACTTTTAGGTGGTGCAATATTGAAAATGGCATAAAACTCGCTATTGCAGTGCCTCCTTCCGGCGGATATTTTTCAGATTCAGGGCGTTCCAACTAGCCATAGCCATACACTTACACAAAAAATTTCGTTCAATTCGATGCATAACTTGATGTACTTTTGGTCGGTACAATATTGAAAATGGCACAAAAATCGCGATTGCAGCGCCCCCTTCTGACGGATTTTTTTCAAATTCAGGGAGGACAAACTAGCCATAGTCATACACATACACAAAAAATTTGGTTGAATTCCATGCATAACTTCATATACTTTTGGTCGGTACAATATAGAAAATGGCACAAAAATCGCGATTGCAGCGCCCCCTTCCGGCGGATTATTTTCAAATTCAGGGAGGACCAACTAGCCATAGTCATACACTTACACTAAAAATTTGGTTACATTCGATGCATAACTTCATATACTTTTGGTCGGTACAATATTGAAAATGGCACAAAAATCGCGATTGCAGCGCCCCCTTCCGACGAATTCTTTTCAAATTCAGGGAGGACCAACTAGCCATAGTCATACACATACACAAAAAAATTGGTTCAATTCGATGCATAACTTCATATACTTTTGGTCGGTACAATATTGAAAATGGCAAAAAAATCGCGATTGCAGCGCCCCCTTCCAGCGGAATATTTCAAAACTGAAGGAGGACCTGCTTGCCACAGCCAAAAACATTCACAAAAAGTTTGGTTCAATTCTATGCATAACTTCATACACTTTTTGATGGTAGAATGGCGACATACACACAGACACACGGACAGACAGACATTTTGTAAAAACATGTTTTTTGGAATCTCTGACCCCTAAAACGTGTAAATCCGTCGAAAATCGGAAGTCGAAAAAAAATTCGATTACAATACTTTCTTCTATTGAAGATAGAAGAAAGTGAAAAGGAAAGAAAATAACTCCTAGAGCATGAAATAATAAAAGTAGAAAATAGTTTTTGTCAGCCATCCAAACAGTGTTGAATTCAGACATTTTTCTCCGGGGGGACTTCTTGCCTCCGGGAGGGGGGGAAGGGGGAGGGTATTATAAAGTTTCGAGAAGAAATTGCACTTTTTGTCCATTGAAAACACAAAACCTCAAAATTTCTGGGAAAGAATGACCCCCCCCCCCTCTCCCCCTAATTGGCAAATTTCTGATGCTAATAAAATTCTAAGAGGGGAAAAAATAAAAATAAAAAAGAATTAAAAAATATACAAAGAACAACAATGGAAATCGAGTCCTTAAAGAAACTAATCAGATGTGCGATTTATTCCAATGCTTTCTTCTATCTCATACATGTTAATAATTCAAATTTCGCTATCACAGTGCCAAAATTAAATGACAATCTGCACCCAAAAAAAAGTTTTGTTGAATCAACAAAAATTTGTTTGGTCCAACAAATCTTTTCGTTTAACCTTTAAATGCATAGGATAGAACGCGTTCCAAAAAATGCGCAATTCAAAGAATCAGAATTCATACCAGAAAAATCTAAATAGTAAATTTTTCTTTATTTAATTACGAATGGTCTGTCATTAAGTAAAGTGAAAATTGCTCTTTTAAATTTCTGGTGAGAATACGGAATATGTGAATAAAACCCCCAATAAATCGGGAACACTTATAGTATCGAAAATGACACAATATGCATTTAAGGGTTAAATATGGGTCAATGGAAACATTGTTTGAAAAATGTTTTTTTTTTTTTTTTTTCTCAATTTTCCGTCCACAATTTTCATTCAAAATGCACGATAACGTAATAATAACGTCATTAATCCGTCTCAGTTTGAAAAGTTTTTATTATCCAAAATTTATGTTAATCCTGTAGGGGTGCACAACCTATTCAAGAGAAGGGCCACTTACAAATATGTCTGGGTGTTCGAGGTCCACATCAATAACATGGCGAGAATTAGATTAAAAAGGTGATTTGTGGCCTATAATCGGATACAAAAATATGTTTTCAGAGGGAAGTGGGGGTGGATATCCTTTTAGGTTTGCTTAACCAGTCAAAATACCCAATTCAGTTGGTAAGGATATATCAGCAGTTTTTACGTTTGTATATATAACTGATACAGTAAAGACTATTCTCAAGATCTAATAATATTCCTTGACTTTATTCAGGTGAGTAAATTTTGTTTTATTAAAAGTGCCGAAAAAAAAAAAACAAAGATAAGTGACTGGTGCCGAAAAAAAATGTGAACTTTATGAAGGAAGGAGCCGATCAAGAAGATTTTTCCGTGTCTCATCACTGAAATTCCCGATTTTTCAACGTCCGATCAAGAAAATTTGCAGCTTTCCATGCCTGATTTACCAAATTTGGGCTTTTTATGAAAGTGATTAACAAAATTCGCAGTTTTTACGAAACTGATCGAGAAAATTCGATCTTTCCGTGCCTGATCAACAAAATTTGCGATTCTTACAAAACCAATCGACGAAATTCGCGATTTTTACGAGGACGATCGATAAAATTCATGATTTTTACGAAGCCGATCGATGAAATTCACAATCTTTCGGCGCCTGATCAATAAAATTCACAATTTTTTTCGCGCTTGATCAACAAAATTAGAGATTTTTACGAAGTCGATTGACGAAATTCGCAACTTTTATTTAGCTAATTGACAAAATTTGCTTTTTCGCCTCACATGATCGATAAAATTAGCAATTTTTCCGCGGCTGATCAACGAGATTTTCGATTTTTCTGCGCCTGATCGACGAAATTATCAATTTTTATGAAACCGATCGACGAAATTCGCGACTTTTACGAAGTCGATGGGCAAAATTCGTGATTTTTACGCAGCTGATAGACAAAATTCGCGATTTTTACAAAGCTGATCGGCGAAATTCGCGATTTTTACAGAGTTGATCGATGAAATTCGCGTTTTTTTCGTGGCTGATAGAAAAAATTCGCGATTTTTTCGAAGCCGATTGAGAAAATTTATAATCTTTCCGTGCCTGATCAATAAAATTCGCGAATTTTACGAAGCCGATCTCCGAAATTTGCAATTTTTACAAAACTGATAGGCGAAATTCGCGATTTTTACAAAGCTGATCGGCGAAATTTGCGAATTTTTCGTGGCTGATAGACAAAATTCGCGATTTTTTCGAAGCCGATTGAGAAAATTTATAATCTTTCCGTGCCTGATCGATAAAATTCGCGCTTTTACTTCGCATGATTGATAAAATTCGCGATTTTTACGAAGCCGATCGACGAAATTTGCGATTTTTGCGAAGCTGATCGACGGAATGTGCAATTCTTTCTCGCATGATTAATAAAACTCAGGATTCCTCCTTATCAAATCGACGATTCTCGCGATTTTTACAAACCTTATCGGCGAAATTCGCAATTTTTATGAAGCCAGTTGACGGAATTCGCAATTTTTACGACCCTGATCAACGAAATTAGCGATTTTTGCAAAATTGATCGACGAAATTTGCGGGGTTTTTAGCGTGATCTACGAAATTTTCAATTTTTCCGCATGAAATCTATAAAATTCGCGATATTCCCATGTCCGATCAACGAAATTTGCGATTTTTCGGAACCCGATCAATAAAACTCGCGGTTTTTCCGTGTTCGATTGACGAAATTTGCCCTTTTTCCGCGTTTAACTGGCGAAATCTGCAGTTTTTCCGCTCCTCGTCAACAAAATTCGCGATTTTTTTCTCTTGATAAATTTACAAAACTCACGATTCTTTCGCAGCCGATCAATGAAATTTTAAATTTTTCCGCGTATCATCGTAAAGTTCGCGATTTTTTCGTGCCCGATCAACGAAATTCACCTTTTTGTCACATGATAAACCAAGAAAACATGCAATTTTTCCGCAGCGGATGAGTTTAATTTATAATTTTTTCGTGTATTATCAAATCTGGCTATTTTTTTGTCGTCCGATCAACAAAATGTACAATTTTTCGCGTCCGACCGACAAAATTCGTGATTTTTCCGTGCTTGATCGACGAAACTCACGATTTTTTCGTGTCCGATTGGCTAAGTTTGCTCTTATTTTTCCGGCCTCATGAGCAAAATTCGCAGTTTTTTCATACCTGATTAAATAAACGTGCGATTTTTCCGCACTTGATCAATGAAATTCACGATTTTTTCATTCCCGATCTACGAAATTTGCGATTCATGAGAGACAAAGTGACTGACGAAATGTTATATTTTCCAGCGGTAAATTGACGAAATTTACGATATTTTTCTACGACTTTTGCAGAAAAATTACAATTTTTTCTAGTTGTAAAATGACGAAGTTCGCGGGCCACAGGTTGTGCATCCCTAATTTAATATTAATTTGAAAAGGATATAATAAGAGATAAAAACGATTTAATTCATAATTATAGAACAAAACAGTTTATGTCATTTTAAAACGGAAAATACAACAAACGGATTACTCTGTGAGGCATAAATTCGCCATTTTTTTACCATCGCGACAATGTGATGCGTATATTACATATGTACTTTAATTTCTAGAAATGAACATAACACTGTAATTTGCTACAACCACACTGCTGCGTTCCTATTTTAGTTCAATTCCAAAATTACATTTCTTATGAAACTATTTTCTTGTTCACATCCTTCCTTGATCTTTATTCGAGGCACGCCCAATTCTTTTTTATTGTGACAAAGAAAAAAAAATGTCGATTTTATTAGTAACAATTTGTAATGGGATTTAAGTAGATAATAAAAAATGAACTCAAATCACGGAGTAAAACGCAAATTGTCCAAATCAAATTCCGGTGAAAAATTTAATTCACAAAAATCGTCTACAATAGGAATAATGCTGGAAATTACGCGTCAAATGTAGCCAATGCGGTGTGTTCGCACAGTAACGAAGTTTTAAAAGTATCCAAGATCTTGGAATAAAACTATACATTACTGTATCCGAAATCTTGTATGCGCCCCTGTAAATACTATCTGCTTTCTATGATATAGGAAGTAACTTGTAGTAAATTTCAGCAACGTATATTAATTTCATAAAATAGAACCAGTTTAATATAACTAAACCGCGTCCCAAACAATATCCCCCCCCCCCCTATACCATTATGTAATGGAATACTTTTGTGCGGCCCTGTAAATTAATAGCAAGCATTCTTTGCATCACAGATTGTACAGAATGTATATTGTAGTACATGCTTCATAGATCATAGATGCATATCAATTTTATTATGTTCGAAATAGTGTAACATCATTAAAATGCACTTGAAACTATTTTTTCCCATAGGTCGTAATGTAACGGAATATTTTTGATTGTCCCAGTAATTAAACTATACATCCCATTTTCGTAAAATTTCAAATGACTCGACAAAATTATGTAACAATTATATATTTTAAGTTTCAAATGATTCGGTTGGATAGTTTTTGCTCTGTTATTTGCGGACGGACGGACTGAACGACGACTGTAGGTGCTACGTATTTACATAATTACTAATACGAGCGCACCTAACAAAACATGGATTATATTCTAACAAAGTAAAAATTAAATTTTGCAAAAAAAAAAAAAAAAAAAAAAAAGAAAGAAAGAAAGAAAGAAAAAGAAAGTATTCTTAATTTTTATTTTTAATTTATAGAGGTTCGCTAAACTTTGTATGTTTTATTATATTGTTTTATAAATAAATATTTCCAAAATAATAATAATCCGTATGTTATGAATAACTAGTTGGATGTGCCAATCCCAAAACTTTCTTCTATCTCACACGTACATTTAAATATTAAAAAAATAGTTACTCATTTTAATGCTTTAATAATTTTAATTCAATACCATACCAACTTTGATTTTCATCTTAAATTTCTGCTTTAATCAATTAATCGGAGTAAAAATGAATTTCCGTCTCAGCACGATCCGATGGACAATAGAATGATAAGCAGATTTTTTTTTTTTTTTTTTTTTTTTTTTTCGAATTCAGGGGGGACCTACTTGCCTTATCAAAAAATAATCATACACAAAAATTTAGTTCAGTTCTAGAACAAACTTCATACACTTTTATATGGTGCAATATTGAAAATGGTATAAAATTCGCTATAGCAGCGCCTCCTTCCGGCGGATTTTTTTCAGATTTTGGGCGATCCAACTAGCCATAGCCATACACTTACACAAAAAATTTCGTTCAATTCGATGCATAACTTCATGTACTTTTGGTCAGTACACTATTGAAAATGGCACAAAAATCGCGATTGCAGCGCCCCCTTCTGACGGATTTTTTTTCAAATTCAGGGAGGACCAACTAGCTATAGTCATACAGATACACAAAAAATTTGGTTCAATTCGATGCATAACTTCATATACTTTTGGTCGGTACAATATTGATAATGGCACAAACATCGCGATTGCAGCGCCTCCTTCCGGCAGAATATTTCAAAACTGAAGGAGGACCTGCTTGCCACAGCCAAAAACATTCACAAAAAATTTGGTTCAATTCTATGCATAACTTCATACACTTTTTGATGGTAGAATGGCGACATACAGACAGACACACACACAGACAGACAGACATTTTGTAAAAACATGTTTTTTGGAATCTCTGATCCCTAAAACGTGTAAATCCGTCGAAAACCGGAAGTCGAAAAAAATTTCGATTACAATACTTTCTTCTATTGAAGATGGAAGAAAGTAAAAATACGATAACTGCTTAGTTATTTGATATTAAAGTGAATTAGGCACAGGGGCGTAAATCCCGGGGGGGTTTGGGGGGGTGCAACACCCCCCCCCAAGAAGAAATTAGTCGGAAAATTCCCAGATCGATCGGAAAAAGTATGTTTAGTCGGAAAAATTTTATTAACCTATAAAAACTTATAAACTGGAAAAAACGAAAAAATCATTCGGAAAATTTCCCATTTTATCGGAAAAGGCATGTTTAGTCGGAAAAAATAGTATTACGTATTAACCTATAAAAATTTTAAATTGAAAAAACGGAAAAATCAGTCGGAAAAATTCTTGTTCGATCGGAAAAAATGATATTAACCTATAAAAACTTATAAATTGGAAAAACGAAAGTATCATTCGGAAAATTTCCCATTCCATGGGAAAATGCATGTTAGTCGGAAAAAATAGTATTACGCATTAACCTATAAAAATTTATAAATTGGAAAAACGGAAAAGTCAGTCGGAAAAATTCTTGTTCAATCGGAAAAAATGGTATTAATCTATAAAAACTTATAAATTGGAAAAACGAAAATATCACTCGGAAAATTTCCCGTTCCATGGGAAAATGCATGTTAGTCGGAAAAAAATAGTATTACGCATTAACCTATACAATTTTATAAATTGGAAAAACGGAAGAGTCAGTCGGAAAAATTCTTGTTCGATTGGAAAAAATGGTATTAATCTATAAAAACTTATAAATTGGAAAAACGAAAATATCACTCGGAAAATTTCCCGTTCCATGGGAAAATGCATGTTAGTCGGAAAAAAATAGTATTACGCATTAACCTATAAAATTTTATAAATTGGAAAAACGGAAGAGTCAGTCGGAAAAATTCTTGTTCGATTGGAAAAAATGGTATTAATCTATAAAAACTTATAAATTGGAAAAACGAAAATATCATTCGGAAAATTTCCCGTTCCATCAGAAAATGCATGTTAGTCGGAAAAAAACTGCATTACGCATTAACCTATAAAAACTTATAAATTGGAAAAACGCAAGAGTCAGTCGGAAAAATTCTTGTTCGATCGGAAAAGATGGTATTAACCTATAAAAACTTATAAACTGCAAAAACGAAAGTATCATTTGGAAAATTTCCGTTTCATCAGAAAAGGCATGTTTAGTCGGAAAAAATAGTATGTATTAACTTCGTATTAAAATATAAAAATTTTTAAATTGGAAAAACGGAAAAGTCAGTCGGAAAAATTCTTGTTCGATCGGAAGCGGAAGAAAGTAAGTTTAAACGAAAAAAAAAATAAATAAATAAAAGGTATTAACTTATAAATATTTATGAATTGGAGAAATATTTTTGAAGTTTTTAATTAAATAAGAAAAACAAGTTAGATCAAAGAAAACCAATAAAATTTTATTGTTAGTCGGATTTATTTCCCCTTGCAGTTTCTAATTAAGAAAAACAAGAAAAAACAATTTAGAACGAAGAAAATATAAATTTAATTCTTAGCCGGAGCAATTATTGATTAATTTAACTAATTGGTAATTTACTAATTAATTAATATAACTTTAATATATAGGATTTTATTTTTCTGATAAAACTATTTAGAAAAATTTTCATTTGTCAAATATTGTGCACTCAAAAACCTCTATATGACGAAATGTATATATATATGTATATATATATATGCATATATGTACTTATTCTTCTAGCAATGTTAATGTTATTTGTAACCTTGATATTTTGAGTGAAATCTTGATAATCGGAATTATTTTTTTTCTGTGCCTTTGAACTTTGAGATATCGAAATCCACCTGTATTTAAGGTACCCTGGGGTAATAACGCCACGTTAAGGTTCTACCAATTTTCACGGCTCAGTTTTAGATTGTATTTTTCAAACAAATATATGATTTGATGCAGCAACTCATTGACTATCTATATAAAAAAAAATAATTTAACAGATATGTATTCATAAAATGTAATGGCGTGATTTCTTTGCCAATGCTATTTAGCGTTATTACCCACCTATATGGGTAATAATGCCATGTAAACAAAACTATGAAATAAGATGGAATAATTGAATGTAGATTGCCCAATTCGAAAAATACAAAGTCTACAAACTTAGAAATTGACAAATTGCATTCTAAACTATTGCAAATGTTCAATTTTTTGTGAAAGTGTAAGAAAAAAAAGTGTGGTGTGTGTGTCTGTGTGTGTGTGTGGGGGGGGGGGGGGGGAGGGGGTTGGTAAAAGAATATCAGACCGTGAGCTTCTTTTTGCTTAAAAAGGACCACTTAAATAGAATTATTAGAAATATTGCACAGTTTTAACTGTGTTTATTTGAATCAGTATTTAGGATGTAGCTCGGCCACTGTAGAAAAACAAACGGGGTATTAATGCCAAGGATTGGCGTTATTACCCCGTTATAGTTATTGCGCTGTACATTTTAAATTACAAATTATCTCGAGAAGATATCCAAAATCTTCAACAACATTTTGAAAGTCCATAAAATGTACTACAAATTTATGTAATTAACAAAGTATTTCCGGATAAAAAAAATAGTCTTCACATCACAAAACGTATCTCGCAAATTTTAGATCAAGCGTTAATTTTAGTTGCTTGTAAAAACAATAAGACCTAAAAATGAAACAAATTAACTTGAAGCTGTTTTTTGCGATTTATATGACTCAAAACCCTTCTGCGCAGAGCACATGGGTGTCATTTACCAGATTATTTCATAATTATGCCTAATATTAGCACTTGGCGTTATTACACCAGATCACCTTATTTATTGTCGGAAAGTTTTTAGTTTAATTTAGAAATTTTAAAATATACTGATCGAAATGAAGAAATTTTATTTATTTTTATCTAAACTTTAAATTTAATTAGAAGTATATATCACGGAATTTAGGTGGCATCCGATGAAAATTCAAAACTAAAATACATTTTTTTTTTTCATATTAAAATTTGGATATTTCCCACTCTACACAAATTTTGCCTTTAATTGAAAATAATTAAGGTTTTATTTTTTTCCTACTGACTAACTTTGTGTTTTCTTTCGAATTTATTATAAAAATAAAATTAAAATGCGAAATTGTTTTTATTTACTTTTTTACGTAATTTTTGATTGATTTAAAAAAGTGCTTAAGAAATTTATGATACAGGATGAGAATTGAAAATACCCTAATACTTTAAATTTTTATCTCGAAATAATCTGAATATTTTACAATCTATACGAATCTACTTCTATCAGAAATAATAATTTGTTTTCCTTTTCCTAAATCAATTATATTCAATTTTTTTAATATTTGTATTATTACTACTACATTTTGTTTTGTCGGTAAAATGAGAGGTAACACCAAATTGTTACGATGCTTTAAAGTATGCCATTAAAAAGAATTAAAACTTATATTAAGAAATCCTGTATTTTTGAAAAAGTTTTATCTCTAAAACAGGGCTTTTCAAACTTTCAGATTGGCGTAACACTAAAACGAAAGTGACACTTCCGCGTGCTAGCAGGTGAAAAATACAAAGCTTATAAAGAAAAATCTGTGTAAATGGAATAAGTCAAAAATGAAACACTTTTCCAGTCTTTTGTGCATCCATCTGAGCAGATTCTACTGAATTTAATTGCATGATTACAATATTAAATTGGTACTTAGATCGTCTGTTTTATATGAACATTGAAATAATAAAAAGGATACATTATAATAACATGCACATTACCAAGATATAGATTTTGGTAAAAGAAAGATACAATGTTGAATGACATATTCGCGTAAATTGATACACATACACTGCAAAAAAAAAAAAAAAAAAAAAAAAAAAAAAATATATATATATATATATATATATATGTAAAGGTACTAAACTTTTTCTAGGAAAATGGGATTCCTAGAACTTTTCCTGTAAAGGTAACAGCAAAAATTCAAGTTTCAGAATCGGGAATTTTTCCTGTTATCGTTACATGAAAGGTTCTTGGAATCCCAGTTTCCTAGAAAATGTTTAGTACCTTTGCAGATTTTTTTTACAGTGTACACGACTCTATTAAAAGCACTTGGAATGCGCTGTCTCCGCCATGTTAGATTCATCATCAGCGATGTAGTGGAGGGTACACGGGCCGTATACCCTCTGGATTTTTTTAAAGGGACACCGTATAACCTCTGTTCCTAAAGAAAGCTGTAGTATGCACATTCTACAGTATACTCTCTGCCTTTTGCGTATACTCTCTGAGCGCATATCCTCTAGAGCGCATATCCTCTGTTATTTTTACGACTACACCCCTGTTCATCCACTTTATGTACCTTTTTTTCATAAATGATGAAAGATATGGATCTATATTTTTATGGTAGGTAGAACAGCATGTTTTATATACTGCAATAGTCCATTTTCTTTTTAAGTGAAACTTAAAAATTATTTTAATTTTTATTGAAAATTATTTTTAAATTACGATGAAATAAGAGAAAGCAAAGTGCTATCAAAACAGCAATATCAGAGAACAGACACTTTGGTGCCGGTGAACTGACAAATAAAAAAAGATGGGGGGGGGGATGAAACTTTTTTTTTTTTTCATTTCATAAGCTGGATTTTTTATTTTATTTCATGTACCAGTAAAGAGAGCTTCACGTACCAGCACTGGTACGTGTACCATAAGTTGAGATATCCTGCTCTAAAATGTTCCCTAAGCAAACAGATTTCAATTTTATTTAAAAAAGGAAAAAAAAAAGGCTAAAAATTTTTTAACTGATTGCTAAATAATAGAGAGATAGAACATTGTTTTCTTTTCAACACGTGTAAAACTTGGGCACCTAGACGATAAGGCGCTAGTTCTCCCGGCCTATGTGCCAGTTACAAAACATACTGCGCCTGCGTTAACTCTTTATTTAAACCATTAGTAATCTGGCTCCGGCTCATAGTACGAAATCATTCAATTAAAAAGAGCATATGCGGGAATATTTTGGTATATTGCTAAAAATTCAATATTTTTGTATCAATTATGCCCCCACCTAAATGTAAGAGACAAAAAGTGCAGTGTGGTTTATGTAATTCCATTTTCGATAGTGATTACAGGAACACTCATAATAAACAAGAGCAAGCTGATAAAATTTCAGCTCATATACATATACCGTTTTGCATTGCTGGAGCTCCAAAAAATCCTTTTGAAGTAAGTAAGCTACTTTATTACAGAATATTTTAGGTATATAAAATGTATTTATGGTATACAGAATATTTTAGGTATATAAAATATATTTTAGGTATATACATACAAAATTTTATTAAAGTACTGAGAAATAAATATGAGTTTTCAAAAGGAATCAACATCAATTCTTTAAAACTTATTTGACTATATCGATACACTTAGTCAAAATTATGATTTATATACATATGCATTATATATATATATATATATATATATAAGAGTTGTACTGCATATTCGGTATCCATCCGGTATTCGGCCATGTTACCGAATATTCGGTTTGGCCGAATATCAAAGTATTTGGCTGAATCCAATACTTGATAAAACCTTTTAAAACAAATTTTAAAATTTTTTTCACAATTTCTACTTTTAACTGTCAATTTATAACTATATTTAAAATAATTAGAAAGAAAATCATACACTGTAAAAAAAAAAATGGGAAAGTTACAAAATTTTTTCTAGTAGAATTGTATTCCAAGAACTTTTTATGTAACGGCAACAATAAAAATTCATGTAACAGATACAGATTTGCACTTTGAATCAAACAAATTTTAAGGTTACTAAGAATTTTTTTGGGAAATCGTATTCCAAGAACTTTTTAAGTGACAATAACGAGCATTATAGATAAAATTTTAGTAAAATTACCAAAATTTTAGTAAATTCTTTTGTAAAGTTACAGATGGTTTTAGTTTTGCTTACAAGTTTTGTAGATTGACATCATTTTCTTGTACAGTGTACACATAAAATTTTAGTAAGCATAAGAGATTTCGGTTAATTTAGATTACTAAGGTTACAGATTTTTTTTACAGTGTATAAATAAAATAGCATGTTTTTACATTATTTGCTATTTGAAAGTGTAACTAAAGAAAATTAACCGTGAGAAGGAATTAAATGATGAAGTATGAGGATTCTGCTTATAAATAAATGATGTGCAGATGAAAGTTCCTAAATTTGTTTAGTAAATTATCTGTTTCTTGCTTTTCCCAAATTAAAGTTCTTAAACAAGAAAGAAAAACTTTTGAGATTAGTATAGCCATCAAGGCAGACAATTTTTGATCATAAAATCAACTTATTGAGTCATAAGTACATTGTATTTCATCTCACTCTAGGTCAAACTTGTGTTTTCGTATCTTGCTTTAACAATAAATAAGATACTATATATTTTCAACTCGCATGCTTTGATTTCTGTAAAATATGATATGATGGGAAGGGTGAAAAATGCCACCATTCACAAGAAAAGAACTAGGAGTTAATCATTCCTTTATTCAGAATTATGTTGATAGAATTTGTACTTTATATTGAAAAAAAAAATCTGCCTTGAGTTATTTTAAAAGGACAATTATGAGACTGCAAAGTTTTTATTCGACCATTTTTTCATTATTTTTCTTTTATTTTAAAATGTTTCTTTTAATTCGTACAAGAAACCATGAAATTAAAAATTTTATTAATTAAAAAATTCTCATAATTGTGCTTCTTAAATAACTCAAGCAGATTTTTTTCAATACTAAATGCTCTTATAAAAAGTCCTTACTTATCAAATTGTAAGTTTCTTTTATTAAATATTATGTAAAATTGTTTTAAAAAAGCAGCATTTTAATACCTTTAAACTTTGAAATATAAAAAGTATTTGGAAAGCCGAATATTTGGTATACGGTCCAACAATTACTATTCGGCTAGCCGAATATTCGGTATTCGGTTCACCTATCGGCCTAATATTCGGTATTCGGCCAAAAACACTATTCGGTGCATCCCTAATATCTCTCTATGTATAAGTCCTCATGTTGGCCATAGTACTCGGAAATTTCCCTTCTTGGAGTCGGAAATTTGAGTCTACACCCCCCTACGCGACTAAGGTGGTTTACGCCCCTGATTAGGCATCAAGTGAATGTTTTTAGAATAGAGAAACTTCAATAAACAGACATTTGTACATTTCTTTCTTCAGTAATTTGAATTAAGTTATATTTATGTAACTAATAAAAAGTTGTCCACTCACCTTTCTAAACTAGATCAGCCCTGAGAAAATTTAGCAGATGCGCAATTCCTTTACTATCAGTTTTTTTTCTTAAAATAAAAATTTTATAAAATTAAAAAATAGTTAAATAATTTTACTTGCTATGCAAATCAAAGTCCTGGTATTATAGTTTTGAAATGCAAATGTATATAATTCTTTTCCCAAGTAACGTGCAATCAGAGTGATTAAAATTTCAATAACTATTCTTCTTTCAAAAATGATTTTTAATAAATCAAAGGCTTGTAAAACAGAGCAATATTTTGAAGTAAACAATATCTATAACCATGCGACTGTTCACAGAAAACCAACAAAAAAAAGTTTGTACGGCAAATAAAAAATGGATAAATGGAAATACCGTATATGAAATACACTTTCTCGTACATATAAGTTGTAATTGAAACAATCTATTTAAATTGATAGTGTATATGAATTGTTAATATGATTACGATTAGATCTAATAAGACGGAATCCGAAAATCTTAATAGTTACACAATCTTTGTATTACAGTAATTACACTGTAAAAAAAAATTCAAGAGGTTACTAAAATTTTTTTAGTAAATTTGTATTCCACAGCATTTTTTAGTAACCATTACAAACTTTTTTTGCAAGTGAAACAAGCATTTCTTTTGTAAACTGAACAAAATAATTTTTTGTATAACTAACTTAAAAATTTTTAGTATGAGCCACCAAGCAAATTTTAGAAATAGCTCCAAAATTATTTTTAATAACCATTACGTGCGCCCGAAGGTCAGCAGGTTCCTTCGAGCTGCATTCAGACTTCTGAAGCGGAAGATTTTCGGCAAAACTGTAATAGATGGCAGCATCAAACTTTGCTAACTGCTCCGACAGGATTTTCATAATCCATTTACTAACGAGTATTTACGCTACATACATGGCGACGGCCAGTATCGAACCGGGGACCTTTTAGTCTGGAGTCCGTTACTATAACCACTATGCTATCAAGGCCACACCAAGTGAGTTTTAGTAATAGTTATTAAAAATATAAAACTATTAACTCTCTTCGTTGCTAACTTTTTTCTAGTAATTCTTACAGATTTTCTTGTAACCGACTAAGATTACTAAAAATTTTTTAGTAATTACAAGGATCACTAAAGTTTTTTTAGTAGATCGACCCTTTTTTTTTACAGTGTACTTATTAAAAATAAAAACAAGTGGGTAAGTGTGATCACAGATCGCACAGAGGGTTTCCGTTAATATTTCCTACAAAACACTTTATCATTCAATTAACAAACGGAAAACAGTTTTTCGGTACTATCTGGGGATTTCTTCGCCAATCGGAACAGAATATTGAATTTTTCCTTTAAATGCTGCATTGATCGCACAGATTTCTTGATTTCTCTATCAGAATCTGCAGACTCAGCGAAGCTACGCAGGTAAACAAAATTATGACTAAAAGCATGCAAAGCTTATATGCAAAGCTTATATGCAAAGCTTAGCATAAATTTAAGGAGGACAAAACTGATCACCAGAGGTGATTAGCAATTTAAATGAATAAGAATTTGATAAATAAATAAAATATTTCACTTCGTGTGTCAAAATAGATGATAAATAGGATGTAATAGTATGAAATAAAAAGAAATAAGCACGTTTTCACATGATTTATTTAATCCATTAATTTATGTTACATATATATTAATTTTATTTAAACTTGCTTGTAACAATTAGAAGAAATGAAATTTCAATTTTGAAATTTACGCTACTGATAATTTCTAACTTCGAAATATCCCACATTTTCAATTTGACATTAATTTATAGTTTTTTATACCAATTTTATAATTGTGGCAACAGAAGTACTCCATTTCTTTTAAAAGTAAAAGAAATGGAGTAATTAGAAGAGATTAAAAAAATATGAACTGATGATATTAAAAATAATATTTTAATTAAAATAATATTTTTTTCCAAAATTTTATGATTTGTTATGTGACAAGGGGTATTCAGCTATAAGTACACAAAATTTGAACTCTCTGACTTATATAGTTTTTGTGTACAGACTCTGTGACCGACAGACAGAGGACAGAAACGAATAGAGTTTCGTCACATGAACAAAACCCTAAAAAAAAAGAAAAAAAAAGAAAAAAAGAAAAAGAAAAAAATTAACAGAATCTTGCGTTGATCGAATAAATTTCATGGTTTTTGGCTAACAGTGTGTAATTCATTCAAAAAAGTATATTATCTACTAAGATGGAAACCTATCTGCAAAGAATTTTTTCTTTTGCCCTTGCGAATCCATCTTAAAAGTTTTACTTTTTTCACTGGTTATGAAATTTTAGCTTATAAGGTGCGATTTCGTTATAAACAGGTTTTACAGATACTAGATAACAGCCACTCATTGCGTGAGGGTTCCATGGCTTCATCGAGGACTTTTGTAGAAAAAGTGTAGCAAATTCTCGTTTTCGTTAAAGTGCCTCTTTTCTTATAGTAAACTATAGTAAAAGATGTTTGCAATAATTACTTGATAAAATTGTTTAAAGTTAAAAATATGTAATAAATTTGCATGACCGTAATTAATTCTATGAATTTATTAAAGTTTATACACCTTGTTTTTTAAAAACGGCCTCTTTTAAAAATTTAATATCTAAGAAAATTTAATGCGAGGAAAAAAAAAAATCCTCTCGTAAAATTTTAAAGTATGTTGAATCTTTAAGGCTGTTCTTAAAACTAAAAGGGCAATTTATGACATACGTTTTAATTTATTTTTGCTCGGAAATACATGAAACCAGCAGGTGTTTTGTTCAGAAATTACCTAATAGCACTCATTTTACCATGGTTTTTTTTTTTTTTTCCGCCAATACAACAGATTCTTTAGAAAATAGTGTCAAAGTGGGCATTTTGAACTGACTTTTCCGCGCGAAAGAAGAAAAACCAAACAAACTGGGATGGAAAAGATCTTGTCACGTGATCAAAAAAAGTTTATAACTCAATAGGTAATTTATTGATCGAAAAATAGAAAACTCAATTAGATTCCAAATCGCTTCCATTGTCAGGCTTTGCAATTTATCTTTCCGGTAAAAAATGAATTTGTGTCGAAAGGTTTTTTGCTTGTTGAGCAGAGCAGTTGAACACAAACAGTTAAATTAAAATTTTGAAAAAAAAAAAAAAAATATTTTTTGAAAACAATATGTCGATATCGTACGCTTCCTGATGACGAAAACTAAATTTTGACAATTATATATGGTAAGGAGTAATCCTGTATAGTATAAAATTTTCATAGGATAAATTTCGCATAAGATTTCGTGATCTGCGGAAAGAAAGTCTTAATAGTCCGAGAGCCGACAGCACAAAAACCTATGTCACCGAGCACAAGAAAAAAACTTTATTTTATAGAAATAGAGGAATCTAATGATCCATGTCTGCCGGAAGTAAGTGGTGCATAAGCCAAAAATTAATATCACTAGGTGAATTCCATTTTGTGACAGACATGACTGAGAGAACCTTTTTGTTCATCTTTAAGTACTAAATATTAATTTATAGTTAAAAAATTGCATGGGGTGATGTAAATATAGGCCTTATGCTATAAAAAACACTAAAATTTTAATTCAAGGAAAAACTTAATTTAATTGAGGGTTAAAACCTGCCGTGACAGACATGACAAAATTTAGACATAGATTTTGACTAGACACACATTATTATCTTTTTCTCTTAATTGGCATGCATACCAAGTCCAGAATTTTTTTGGAAACAAAATAAGACTTGGATATGTGAAGCAGAAAGAAAAATATTGAAAAATTTGTAAACAGAAAAATATTATAAAATATTTATCAGCGTGACAGGCATGACAAAGTTTTGTGACAGACATGACACGTGTACAATTTTCTATGAATTTAAGTATTTTTTTCTTAATTATTACTTTCTTTACTTTTATCACAACTTGGAGATTACAATATGATATAACATTGCTATATTATGTTAAAATAATCTCAAAATAAATTATAAAAAATATTTAAAATTTATAAAATCCTTTGGAAGTGACTAGTGTTGGAGTTGAAACATTTGGTTCTTCTTATACCAGACAACATGATCTTCAGGTTCAAATTTAAACATGCTTTTAATTTTAGTTGGTACTAAGCATTTTATTTTATGTTGTTGCTGTGTCTGTGCGATTTGTGTTATTATGATAAACCTTATTGTCTTATTGCACATTCACCCATTGGCTATATTGCATTTTCCAAGAGGTAATTTTCAGTGCATGCACCAGTACTGAAATTGAAAAGAATATTATGCCAGGTACACATGATCGGAAACAATGCAACTTTCTTGTTCCTGGCATTGTTTTGATTACTTGCCATGTCAGATCAAGTTTTGCTTTCATTCTTTGTATTTTTTTTCTTGTGATTCATGAAGAAATAGATTCCAGGACCAAATTTCCTCGCAGCTTCAGCGCACTTACATGACGTTCTAGGATTTATACTTCTAGCTTGAGTAGCATCAAGGAACTGATTCTTAATAGTCTCATCAATACATCCTTCTCCATGTGATGTCACTGAAAAATGCCAGACTATTGGGAATTTGTTTTGTGTTATTGAAAATACCATAGATTTTTGTTTGAAGTGTTGAGATGCTCCATCAGATAAGAATTCAACCTCTTTGACTTTAAATTAATTATCATGATTTTTTTCAATGATCAAATTGGTAAACATTATAACAGCATAATTGTCATAATTACCATAATCAGATATCACTATATATGGCTCTGAAGAAACAGTGACTGAGCCACTATAACAATAATATACAATTGTTATATATATATAGCAGAGGAAATATTCTGCCAATGAGCAGATTTAATCTCGTTCTAATAAATATGCAAATAGTTTTCACTGAAATGAGTTTGTACCAGAAATTTTCTATTTGGCAGATTTTCTTTTAAATAGTAAAAAACTTTAGATTGTGTACGTTTCACATCAAGAAATACCATAGCCATCAATTCCAAGTTAAATAATAATAACTTTCAAATCACAAGATTAAAGCAAAACTGCTTGAAAAAAAATAATTGTGACAGATAAGGTATCTGAAACAAAGAAATTGGTATCAACATAATTATCTGGTAACTATTACATGTATTCTAAATTTAAGCATTTTGTTGAGTTGAGTTGTAAAGAAATATTATTGGCATCAACACTATGTTAAAAAATATAAAAGTAACTTTCTAGGAAAGAGATTAAGGTAAAGTTGCTTGAAAAACTAATTGTGACAGACATGACAAATGTGACAGACATGACAAAATGTAATGCTTTATATTTCACTCAAATTTTAAGTTTATCTTTCAATTTTTTTTATGAACTGTTCCTTTTGACATATAAAAAGAGAAAATAAAGTGTTAATTATTTTTATCAAGTAGATTTTCTTGAAAATAAAAAAATCGACATTTTCTGTGACAGACATGACATGAAGACTAATATAAAGTTTGGGGGCAATAGCAAAATAATTAAAATGTTTCAGGCAAAAATTTTGGTGTTTTTAAACATACTGTTAGCCATTTTTTAAAAAGATATATTTGTTTCAAAAATCTATGTAATATTTAAATGCTTCAAGGGACATTAAACTAGAGGTAAAAATAGCAAATTTTTGATTTCAAAGTTACTCTTGATAATAATTAACTATAAAAATTTATTTTTACAATTATCTTATTATATCTTGTTATTTTCATAAAATTTAACTTATTTTCTATCAATTGGAACAAAAAAATACTAATTTAGCTCAAATTTAAAAAATGATGTCCATGTCGCATTTTCATGGAATTCACCACTAGTGGTTCACTCGTAGGCTCATCATTGTGCTTGTCCTACAAACAAAGATATGAAAACAGTGAAAACTGAGAGCAGGAAAACACAATGTTAAACCTACGAGTGAACCACTAGTGGTATTAGTTTTTCGCTTTTGCACCCCTTCATTTCTGGAAGACATGGATTATTAGATTACCCTATTACTACTCTTCCATAAAATGAAGGTTTTTAGGTGCGTTCGTAATTATGTAAATACGTAGCACCTATTGTTGTCGTTCTGTCCTGTCCGTCTGTCTGTCCGTCCGCATATAACAACGCAAAAACTACCCAACCGAATCGTTTGAAATTTAAAATATATAATTATTACATAATTTTGTCGAGTCATTTCAAATTTTATGAAAATCGGATGCATAGATCAATTACAGGGACAATCAAAAGGATTCCGTTACATTACGGTAAATGGGGAAAAAGTTTCAAATGCATTTTGATAGTTGAAATTTTAAATACATAATTATGACATAATTTTGTCGAGTTATTTCAAATTTTATCAAAATCGGATGCATAGTTCAATTACAGGGACAATCAAAAGTATTCCGTTACATTACGGTTAATGAGGAAAAATGTTTCAAATGCATTTTAATGGTGTTACATTTATTCGAACGTAATAAAATTGATATGCATCTATAAAGTACATATTATAATATACATTTTGCATAATCTGTGGTGCAAAGAATATTTGTTATTGATTTACAAGGCACCGTACGAAAGCATCTCATTTGCTACGCTTCACGTGCAATTTCCAACTTGTTTTTCTTGTGCTCGATGACATAGGTTTTTGTGCTGTCGGCTCTTGGACTATAAGAAAGTAAATCTTTTGAAACAGCAAAGAAAATATTTTTATACTACTCAAAATTTTAAAATCAGAAATATCCTTCACGAATCTGTAAAGGATAATCTTGAGTTGCGCATTGATTATGATGAAAAAGAAAGTATGCAATCGAAGTGGTTGGTTGTCCTCTCATCATAGTCGACATCCATGCAGTTCAGATGCACTGTATTTATAGACACTTCTTGTTTTAAATAAGTTAACCCTTAATGGGCAAATTCCGACAAATAAATGACATAGCATTTTTATTTACTGGGTACTCGCTTTTTTAATGATAAAAATTTCCATTATTAAATAAGGTAAATTTTTTATTCAAAAATAGTGGTAGCTTGATAGTTAATTTAAGTAAGCGCATTTATTTTTACCGTTGCGTCAACTCAACATCAGCGGGTAATAAGTTAATTAGATTATAGGTTGAGCAACAAATTTGTAAATACTAAACAGAAAACAGATAGTTTAAATAATGCATTCTTTTTTTCTTTCCAGTCAGGGAAGAAACAGAGAAAAATAATAATTTAAAAAATAAATTCGTTAGTTCGTGCTTTCCACAATGCATAAAGAAGCAGTGAATTTTTCATAATTAGTTATGGAGCCAAATTAACACATAATATATATATTTTTTTCATTTGAGGAGCATTCGTAATTATGTAAATATGTAGTACCTATAGTCGTCGTTTAGTTCGTCTGTCTGTCTGTCCGCATATAACAGAGCAAAAACTACCCACCGAATTGTTTGAAATTTGAAGTATGTAATTGTTACAATTTTTTTTTTCGAATCATTTCAAAGTTTATGAAAATCGGATGTATAGTTTAATTATACAGGTACAATCAAAAGTATTCCGTTACATTACGGCTAATGGAAAAAAATAGTTTCAAGGACATTTTAATGATGTTACGCTCTTCCGAAAATAATAAAATTGATATAAATCTATAAAGTATTTACTAAAATATACATTCAGTACAATCTGCGGAACAAAGAGTGTTTGTTATTAATTTACCGGGCATCACAAAAATATACCATTACATAATGGTACAGCAAGAATATTGTTTGGTGCGCGTTTTAATTGTATTAAACTATTTAATATTTTCTGAAATTGATATACGTTGCTGAGCAGAACTACAAGTTACTTCCTTTATGACAGAAAGCAGATAGTATTTACAGAGACACACAAAAATTTCGACTACTATATTGTATCGGAAGTACTGTATATTATTACACCAAAATCTGAATATTTTTAGGTGCGTTCGTAATTACATAAATATGTAGCATCTGTAGCATCTTTTTGCTTAATTTTGAGAATAACGGATTTTGAGCTTATTCTATCGACGATTATTTTCAGAATTTTCAAGCTATATTTTTGAGACTTTTAAAATTGCTCTATATATTTAGCTAACACATTATGCAAATTACATTTTAATTGCTGTCATGCATGTGCAGTGAAACATTATTTAGTAAACCTGATCATTTTTCCTACAATTTTTATTATTCTTTAATTTTGATTGCAGGGTGTTATGCAGTGTTCTCGCTGACATTTGGCCAACGTTAGTAATTTGGCTAATTAAAAATAAAAAACATTCGCCAAATAAAAAAGTATTAGCCAAATAGGTTCGCCGTGTAGCACAAAAAAAATTATCCTTTAAGGGTGTTGTTAAATCAAAAAGGGTAACTTTGTGATATATGCTTTAATTTGTTTTTGCATGCAATTAGCAGGTGTTGTTATTCAGAAGCTGTCTCATTGCACTCAATTTTTTGTAAAAAAAAACAAACAAACACAATAGATCTTTTATAAGTAGCCTTCAAAGTTAACATTTTTGAGCACATTTCCCGACGGAAGCAGGAAAAGCGGGAGAAAAACGGGTGATCACGTGATCAAAATAGCTTAAAACTAGATAGGTAATTTAATGATCATAAAATGAAAAAGTAAGTTCTATTTGAAATCGCTTCCATAGTTAGGCATTCCAATTTTATATCTTTCTATTAAAAAATGAATTTGTAAATGTGTCAAAACATTTTGCGCTAGTTGAGCGGAGCAATTGAGAACAACCTTAACGCACTCCCTTTTTTTCCCCAATATATTCTAAAATAACCTAATTTTTTATAACTGCGACTACGATTGTTATTAATCTAATTTCAACTATCAGCTACAAATATATTGAAAAAATATATCTATGCATATGTATGAAAAAAGAAAGAAAAAACAATAATTGAGCACTAGCAATTTGGCGAATCAAATCTCATGTTTACTCGCCAAATGAAGAATTTAGTTGCAATTTGGCGCATTGGCGAGCGACAGCGAGAACACTGGTGTTATGTATAATATTATTATACTATTATGCCATTAGACTAATAATATTGTTATAACATCATATTTTCTGAAAAGAACAATTTTTTATATTAAGAACTATGCAAATTACAAGCAAAAAAACTTGAAAAAATTTGGGACTGTTTTTATGAAAACCTTAATTTTTTTTTATGAGCATACATACTATCCTCATAAAAATTATAACAGTTTATTACAGTAAGCCATTTAATCATAATCTGCAGTTTAGATGCTTTTGCTATATTAGTTTTAACCACATTAGTTATGCAAAAGATCGTCGTCCTTTTTCCATTTATTGACGGATCCTCTATGAGATTGTGAGAAAAAAAAATCTTCACGGAATTAAATGACCAGTACTATTATATTTATGCACCTGGGAGTTTCAGAATAATTCCTCGTATATTTTTCTAGATATTTAACAAAACGTCTAAAATTGCAAGTGACCTGTCACCTTTGGCCATATAGTGTATTAAGGTGGCACCCAGTGGCTAGTTTAAAATTATCTTACATTTTTAAAGTGAAACTGCCACTTATGTCTATTTCGGCAACAATTAAATCTGATGCAAGATTTGTAGATATTACAAATGATATCATTTGCATAGCGCATATTTATGCTGTGTTGCAGATAAGAAACCGCTTTCCTTTTATAAATCTTATCTCGGAATAAAAATAAAATTCTCCAAAGTGAGATATATCACACAGGAAAAACATGAGATATATTTATCAAGGAAAAAGAAATATTCATTATTTATTACATGCTTCGTGGAAAACATTTTCGATCAATTGGTCTTTCGTTTTCCCAACGCACGAAAGTTTCAATGATCTTATGAAACATTTATCTTTTTGATTAAAAGAAGAAAGAACAAAAGGTGCAATCCAGGAGGAATTCCCCTCGGAAGCTTCCAAATTTCTGCGTATTAACATTGGCGTAACTAGAGAATTTTTCTAGGGGGGGCCACGGCCCCATCTATTTGATAATTTTTAAACGATAATTGTAAAAACTATTATTGTTTGGAAAACAATAATAGTGTGACAATGTTGTTTTATAGTAAACTGTTTGATAATTTCCAAACAATAATAGTATTAATAACTAGTCGGATGTGGCAATCCCAAAACTTTCTTTTTCTGATTTATTTTAAGATTCACTTTTGCTCTCAAACGCACTAAACTGGGAAATCAACTTATTTAGAAACTATATTAGGCGATTATGACTGCGATTTTTTGATAAATGCAGAAAATATTACAAAAAATGCAGTCAAAGTTCGTCTTCTGAACCGAATTTTCCAAAGCGGGAGATCTGGGAATGAAAAAAAGAGTCATGCTGAGAAAATAATTGTCGATAAATCAAATTCTAATAAATTCAGAGAAAAATGAAGTCATACGGCATCTTATAACATATCTTCAAAAATTATCTCAGCAAGTTTCATGTTTTTACTTTTACAAATGAATCTGAAAATGTATAGAAAAATTTTGAGCTGATGAGAGAGAAAAAACATTTTCTCGAATACACCCTTAATGCGTCAAAGTTTGCTACCTCAGTGCCAAAATTAAATGGCAATTTATGATCATTGTGAAGATTTTAAAGACATGAAATTTCTCACATTAGCTCTTAAATTAAGACTATTGCGGAAATGTGAAAAAATGCAACATAAAAGCGCTACCTGTTGGGCGATTCGTACAAAAACATAAACAGCAACAATATTTATCAAGCTATACCTGAATGTGAAATTTGGTGAAGTTCACTGATTAGTTCTTAAAATAGAGCTATTGCAGGAATTGAGAAAAATTCAGCATTGCAGCGCCACATATTGGGAGATTGACAACAAAGCATGAACAAAACTAGTTCATTTCATGGATTTACTGAATCTAAAATTTGATAAAAATCGTGCACCTGAGAACCTGAGATAGAGCTATTGCGCAAATCGTGAAAAAATGAAACATAGCTGTGCCACCTGTTGAGCAATTTACACCAAAATGCAAACAACATCGATTCATGTTGAGAACTAACTGAATCTGAAGTTTAAAGGAAATCCGTGTATTAGTTATGGATATATAGCTGTTGCGCAAATCGTAAAAAATGCACCATAGCATCGCACCTATCAAGCGATTTGCACCAAAAACTAATCAGTATCAATCTATATCAAGAACTACCTGATTATAATTTTTAATTAAATTCCGTGCGATAGTTCTTGACATAGAGCTATTGCAAAAATCGTGAAAAATTTAGCATACCAGCTCTTTCTGTTGAGCGATTTAGACAGAAACGAATACAATATCAACTCATGTTAAGTACTGACTGAATCTGAAGTTCGATTGATATCCGTGCCTTAGTTCTTTAAATATAGCTGTTGCGTTAATCGTAAAAAAAAGCAACGTAGAAGCGCCATCTGTTGAGTGATTTGCAACAAAAACTAATCAGTATCAATTTGTATTAGGGACTACCTGAATATAAATTTTTATTACATTCCGTGCATTAATTCTTGAAATAGAGTGTTCACAAAATTTATATCACATATAGACAGAGTCAGATTCACATATACACAAACAGACATTTTGTAAAAACTTGTTCTTACTAAAAATTAGGAATCTCCGATCCATAAAACGGGTAAATCCATAAAACGGGTAAATCCATAAAAAACCGGAATTCGAAAATTTTCACGAATCCAATATTTTCTTCCGTAAAGATAGAAAAAACTAAAAATAGTTTTGTTAGAACTGATAATACTCAAAGGAAAGCTCACTTGTTAATACATTCCTGAAAACGTATAATCTATCAAAGAAACTAATTGGATGAAACTTTTTTCTGTCTTTAGCTGCTATCAGATTCACAAACTTTACGAGCAACAAACTTTTCAGCCGATTTTAACCCCAACTTTTTCCCGTTCAAAGAGAGAAAAAGGTTACAATTATTTGCAAAAAGTTGGAGGAATAGCAGGAAAACCAATACTACTAGTACCAGCCGTTAATATTTATCGCCTATTCCTATCAATCGCTTATCTCTGATTCGCTGAAATGCTCGATGTACAATGAAAAGTCTCGGCTAGCGGAGATTTTTTTGGAACTGCAGAAAAAAGTTGGGGGACATTGCTGTTTGCTATCAGACTGGGTGTTGTGAGGATATTTCGCGAAAAGTTGGAGGAAATCAAGTGTTGGCTCAAAAATCTTTCGAAATGTTAGTGAATCTAATAGTGGCTTTATACATCAAGTTTTCGATTCAAAACAGTGGCTGGGGGAGATAGAGTTGCTTATAAACAACACAGTCGCCATTTTTTAAAAACAAATACATAAATTAGTTAATGAGTTATAAGCAATTTTGATCGCATGACAACCATTTTTCCTCCTTTTTCTAGCTACCATGTCGCAAATTCGTTTCAAATCATCCACTGTGAGAATCGTCTTCTGAAAGATCTTATCAAAAAATGAAGAACATTTCTCACTTACATAGCTTTTCAATCCTGAATCTAGGAAAAAAAATTAGCGGAAAAAATAACAAACTAAAAAACCGAAAAAAAAAAAAAAAAAAAAAAAAAAAAAGTGACACGGTAAAAATGTTACTGGAAAAAAAGATTGACAAGGAATTGATTTGGGGGATTTATTATTGATTTTGGGGATTCATTGGTTAAGTATGAAAGGAGGGTGGGGGAGGCTCTTAATATAGGTAAATGGGTTTTTCATGCTAAATTAACTGTTTTGGTTCAACTTTTGGATATACGTTCATACTGAAAAGACGCTTGATTGATTAGTTTTGGGAATGAACGATTACCCCACCCCCTCCGTTCTAAATAAGATGAACTGGTTTTTAAGCAGAATTATCCAACGTTTGTCAAATTTTGGATATAGGTTCTTTCTGAGAAGGCTTATATATAGTATTGTGGTGTCGTGCCCTCAGTTTCTCTTTATTCAGTTGGTTTATTTGTTAAGTTCATCAATAACACATTTTAGTTCCTCAAGTTCTTTATTAGAACTATAGATCAATTAATAAAAAAGTAAATAAAACGACATTACAACTACATAGGAGCCACACTCCAATATTACATTTCGCTTAGCACGTCTAAGCCACCTTACATCTGTGTATTCTCTAGTACATTACCAGCACATGTCTCTCTTCCAACTACCTTCCTTCCCTCTCTACGCTCAACAATCCCACCCCTCAGTTCATTGCCACTAGACCAGTGAAATCATTTTCTAGTTCCTTGAGGTCAATTGCAGCTATTCTTCTCAGCTTTAGAATGAAGATACTTTCACCCCTGCATACCTTTTCACAATGGGATTTCGCTATCTATCTTCTGCCCAGATTAAAGTTGTAAGTACGTCGTCGCAGTATATAATGCCTGAAGAATTTTGGTAATTTAATGTTAAAATATAGAGGGGGAATGAGGATTAACCTCTCTGAAATTAAATAAATGACTTTTTACGCAGAATTATTCGATTTGCTTAAAATTTTGAATGTAGGTTCATTATGATAAGAGGTATCCCTGAATAGTTATGGGGTTCTTTTGCTAATTAAAAAGTGGGAGGACGGGCGATTATTTCCTCCTTAAATTAGATAAATTGTTTTTATGAACAATTATCCGATGTATTTCAAATTTTGGATATAGGTTCTTTCTCATAAAATAAAATCCTTGAATAGTTTTAAGGGTTTGTTTACATATCCTCAATAGATGTTTGCATTTAAAACTATGGTTTATGTTTCTGCATAGCATTTTTCAGTATTCTATAAATATTCTAACAAAGAAAAAAAAATATCCTGTTTTTATTAAAATAATTTTTTTTATTTAAATTTGTTTTTAATTTTTTAAGCGTTCAAACACTGAAGATCTATCAAGAACTACAGGTTTTTAAACAATTAACTTTCTAATTACTAACATAAGCTAGTAATAAAAAACTATTATTATTATTATTATTGTACTACAAATTAATGAATTCACTAGTTCATTCGTTCGTGACACATAACACAATTTGTACATTAAAATTTTCTAACATATATTTTTTAAATGTTTTATATTATACTTTGTTATGTGTAATATGGGACATTAATTAGTAAAAATCCAGTTTTAAATGATAAATATTCGGCGTAAATTAAAATGACAATTACAACAAATGATTTAGCATATTACTTTTTTCACAAGTAAAAAATAAAAAATAAATAAATAAATAAACCAGTTTTAAATGCAAAATGAACTGTAATAATTATAAGAAAAAGGGTAAAATGTGTTATGTTTTCTGACATAATTGTTTTCAATCATTAAATAAAAAAATTAAAAAAGAACACAATTTCTTTTTATTTGTTATTTGCGTTCAGTTGCATTCAACTCGCTTTTTAGGTGCGTTCGTAATTATGTAAATACGTAGCACCTATTGTTGTCGCTCAGTCCGTCCGTCTGTCCGTCTGTCTGTCTGTCCGCATATAACAACGCAAAAACTATCCAACCGAATCATTTGAAATTTAAAATATATAATTATTACATAATTTTGTCGAATCATTTCAAATTTTATGAAAATCGGATAGATAGATCAATTACAGGGACAATCAAAAGGATTCCGTTACATTACGGTCAATGGGGAAAAAAGTTTCAAATGCATTTTAATCGTTTGAAATTTAAAACGTATATTTATTACATAATTTTGTCGAGTCATTTCAAATGTTATGAAAATCGGGTACATAGATCAATTACAGGGACAATCAAAAGTATTCCGGGTTATGTTATGATGAATGACTTATGTTATGTCATCATTAATGCTTTGATATATGATGCAATTTAAATGGTAAAATTGCATTTTGGCTATTTTTTAAAAAAATAAAAGGCTTAAAGAAGAAACAAAACAAACAACCTTTTTTTTCCTCCATAGCTCACATTAAAAAAATTAGTTTGCCATGTAGATTTATAGCTAGTAAGAAAAGATGGGCGGATTAAAAGTGTTTGTCACTTTAAAAATTTATTAATGTTTTTAAAAAAAGAAAAAAAAATGCTGTGCTTGTAGCTTCCGCATAACTTGGATTATGCATATTTTAATAATGTGTAAAATAAATGAAAACATTAAAACAATGAAAAAAAACCAGCATGGTTTAAAAAAAAAAAAAACACTTGGTTTAAACCATGGTTTTAACCACGGTTTAAACGTTAAACCAGCGTGGTTTAAACCAAACAACCCTGGCCCCTCTATCGGCATTTTTTGAATTTTATCTTTATAAATTATTTTCAAGATAATACTGACATAAAGAATAATTTTAGTGAAAATCGCAAATCAATTGACCAATTTTTCCGTTTTTTATAATCATTTGAAATTTGAACCTCCCCCCGCAATTCAGCTTGCGTACTTAACCACTGCCAACGATTTAGATTTTGAGCTCAAAATTTAAGTCTATGTCTAATCTTCTAAAAAAGTTTAATGAGATGCAAAAAATAATGGTAAAAACTAGTTTATCGTTACTCCAAAGTCTAAAGCGCCCTCTATCGTCATTTTTTGAAATTTATCTTTATAATTTATTTTCAAGAAATTACTGACATAAAGAATAGTTTTAGTGAAAAACGGAAACGAATCGACCAATTTTTCTGTTTTTTATAATCATTTGAATTTTTGGACCCTAAACTTTAATGGCGCATATCTCCTTTGGAAGACGTTTGGGACCCTTAGTTTCCTATTTAATATTGTTCATCATGATATGACAGACCAGCATGTTAAGTTTGTAAACGACCTTTTGGGACACCCTGTATATCAACCTCATAAAATTTTAAATAGTTAATTACAATTAAAATGCGCACCAAACAATGTTCTCCTTATACTATTATGTAATAGAATACTTTTGTCTGGCCTTGTAAATCAATATCAAATGTTCTTTGCACCACAGATTATGCAAAATGCATTTTATAATATGTACTTCATAGATGCATATCAATTTTATTATGTTCGAATGAGTGTAACATCATCATTAAAATGCATTCGAAACTTTTCCCCATTGACCGTAATGTAACGGAATACCTTTGATTGTACCTGTAATTAATCTATCCATCCGATTTTCATAAAAATTGAAATGACGCGACAAAATTATGTAAGAATTATATATTTTAAATTTCAAACGATTAAAATGCATTTGAAACTTCTTTCCCCAGTGACCGTAATGTAACGGAATACTTTTGATTATCCCTGTAATTGATCTATGCATCGGATTTTAATAATTATACATTTTAAATTTCAAACGATTCGGTTGCGTAGTTTTTGCGTTGTTATATGCGAACGGATGGACGGACGGACAAACACACTGAACGACAACTAAGGTGCTACGTGTTTACATAATTACGAACGCACCTAAAAATATTTTGAAAGTAGTCCCTGATGATTTGAAAACAAACTTAACAAAAGGATAATATACGAAAACTGTAACGTTTAAGTTAATATCTTTCCAGAAACCTAAATATAAATGAATTATATACTTTTCAAACATACCTGGATTCAATGAATACTTGGAGGAATTTGAAGATTTAAAAAAATGATCTTATATATCCAGCTTTTTCATAATTTTCTTCTCTGAAGAGGATTTAATATCAGCCATAGCGAAACGCACAATAAAAGAAAAAATCACCTTAGCACTACAGCAACTATTAACAACAGAAGCATGCGAGCATGTGCTTTTGTGTTTTTCGTGGAATTTGAGAGTTCAGCCCCGTTTCCAAAAAAAGAGCAAGAAACAGATGTAACTAATTAAGACCCCCCAATGGTGCAGTATTGAAAAACCCGAGACAGTGACAGGAAATAACCATTTATTTTAGCCTTCGGCTGATTTCCAATCGTACAAATGAATGCAGTCCTCTTTCAAAAGGAGTGACCGGTTTTCGTTAAAAGCTGATACTGTTACCATGTGCTGTTGCGGGTGATCGATAAGTAAGAAATAATTGCAAAAAAGCGAGAAAAGAGACTAAATCTGAAAAATATAGACTTAAGACAAATGCAAAAAAATAGCCAGTTTAGCGTCCCACTCTGAGACGTGTAATCTCTCTAAAAAATAAAATTTTTACGTTCTAACATTACCACAAGAGTTTAAAATTCTAGGGGGGGGCCCTGGGTTGTCTGGGGTGGGCCCGGCCCACCCGGCCCACCCGCTAGTTACGCCTATGCGTATTAATGATATGCAAGTAAAAATTCTCCAGCGAAATTGACAAACTCGTGAATTTTGGGGGGTATCCGCTTGAGCAGCGATATACGCTGTATACCCTCTATGTTTCTTAAATAAAGCTATATAGCGCAGCGATTCCCAATCTATGGGTCGCGACCCACTACTGGGTCGTGGTAAGTGATTTGGTGGGTCGTGGAACAATCGATGCCTGCCACAAAAATACATCTTATGTTTCATCTATTAAAAATATTTAACAAATTCAATATTTTACAGACGCAATAATTATTAAAGTTATTTGCTTAGACTAAAACTTCGTGAGAAAACTGTATTTTAACAGTCTGTCGGTATTATGTTGGGATCTCGTTGTGAGATATGTCACTAGTCGCGCAATCATCATGGCAATCCTGAAAAAATCCTTAATTTCATTCTGGATGAACATAGAAGCAGAATATTCCAAAATATCTAAATCTGCTTTGGGATTCAACACGACATCCTAATGTGAAGTTCTTTTTCTACTATGCTTTTTCGAAAAGCAAGTACAGAAACCAACTGTGTTGTGTGTAAAAAGAGTCTTAAGGTTAAAATTAACCAATATTAACTCTGATATAGATGACTTCATTTGTAAACACTAGTGTCAGAAATCTTACCGAGTTTAATGTTTTGTTTTGATAATAATTAAATGCATTTTCCTTTATATTTATTGTTTTAATGTTTTCAATTACATGCATTTTGATTACGAATTCTCGTTTTCATTGATAATGCATATTTCGTATGAAAATCTGCCTTTTTCATAGGATAGCCGGTAGTGGTCATACAAAATTTGCATATTGGTACTAGATACACCCTCATATTAGGTGGGTCGGGAATTTTTTTTTTTTTTTTTTTTTTTTTTTTTTTTACATAAAGGTGGGTCGCGTACCACCAAAGTTTGGGAATCGCTGCTATAGCGTATACTCCAGGCATGATGTTAATGATTTTAGCGTATACTCTCCTCTCTGCCTGTGTAATCACAATCAGGAGCTGCGGAATCTCCGGAGAAAATGTCGAATTTCAACTTGCCTGTTTCAACATCGATTTTAAGAATTTTACTTGATGCTACTTAAAGCACCATTTCTTTTCATCTGTCTTTACTAGAAACAAAACCGAGACTGCCGGTTTTTTTTTTTTTTTTTTTTTCTTTTGTCTTTTGGGCAAGCAGATTTTGACACCTCGTCCCATTTAATTTACAAAGGGAATTTTATTACGTTTCTGATAACCGACTTAATTTAAATTTAAAATATATAATCTAAAGATACGTAATACTGAATAACGTAATCAATTTTTATGTTGATTAAAACAAATATTGATTCATTAAAACCTCGAAAACAAAATCAAAAGAAAAAAAGAAACCGAAAAAAAAATCCGCTTAACACAGGTTTTTGTCTAAGCAGGTATAATTGTTGAGGTTCTTTCTGTTGGGAACAAAGCAATTTTGAATTCAGACACTTTTTTTTATGGAAAAGATTTCTGCGGCTGCGGAGGGGGGGGGGGTGCAAGCTTTGACCATTAAAAATACAAAATCTCAAATCTTCCGGGGGGATATGTTCCGGGAGGGAAATGATCCGGGCCACTTCCCGAATTCGACAATGAAACATGTATTTTTTCATTTAAAACAGGATTCCGTTTTAGCGAGATTTCATCTGTGCAGATTTACGGTAGTTGTAGCATTAAAAATGAGGCGCAGTAGTTCCATGTCTAGCATACCTAATTTTAATTCAAAACTTAAAAATGGTATCAAGAATATTTTAATAAAATTCTGCTTTTACAGCAAAAGTTTAAAGTACGGATTTCTTAATTTCTAAAAGAATCATTTGTAAATTCCTTTGTCAGTCAATCATTTCTTCATTTTACGAACGGAATTTTTCTATGCCAGAAAGAGTTAAAGTCGCACACATCGATCACATTGTCTCAAGTAGCTACACTAGCCCAGGGCCGTAGTTAGAACTGAACAATAGGAGCGGGGGGGGGGGGGGGGGCTCCAGAAATTGTAGAGGGGGCTCATAATTTTTATTTTCTCTCTGACGCAGAAAGAAAAATTAGTGCATTATTCACATTGTATGCACTATGTTTCTTATTAAACTGCTATAATAACTTCATCTTATGCTAAGAAAAGTATAGGATGATGAAAATTTTGAGTGTATAACTAGTGCAGAATTAAACACCATGTTAACATAACATGTTAACATGTACAAATAGGATGAGGGAGTGTTGAAACACTTATTTTAGATACGATTTAGTAATTCTGCAAAACTGTGAAAGGTTTTCAAAACTAAATTAGATTTTTGAACAAAATTTCATTTGAACTTTTGGAACAGAAATTCATTTAGTGACCTTGGAATCTTTTCCAGGGGGGGGGGGCTGAGCCGCCCATAGTGCCCCCTTAGCTACCGGCCCTGCACTAGCCACATGAAGAAACTCACAAGCTATAAGTTAAATCTATGGGAACGTTCTTTTCAAAATTCTCAATGCATTTTAATATGACTTTTTCTGTTTGGGATAGCTGAGGTTGATCTCTAACTGGGTTAATATTTACTTTTTCGAATTTGGTTGCAACTTTCCTATTTTATAAAGTTACTTTTACTTTCGACATCGGTACCGAAAGTGAAAGAGCCTCATAAAAAAAAAAAGAAAAAATTGCAATTAAAATCGAAAACGTACAAACTAAAATCGTTAAAGATCAATTTCAGCTACCCCAAGAAAAAGAAAAAAAAAAATATTTAAACATATTAAAATGTTAGCGAGAAATTTTAAACAATATTAGTTTGCGAGTTCCTTCGAAAGATTATAGTATAAGTTCTTTAAGAACTAATCTTAATTTGGTACTCCTTTTGTTTTCCTTTCTGGCGCCCAGGGCACATGCCCCCTATGCTCTCTTCAAGTTTCGCCCTGCCTCGAAGCCTTAAAATCTTTGTATAGATATACAGTGAAACCTTCCTGAACGACCATTTTTTCATGGAACCAAATTTATTCCCATAATCTCAATACTAATTTTATCTCCATTCAGAGACCATCCCAGTTGAATTTCCCTCCAAAAGCGACCGATTTTTTTGAAGATAAACTTTTCTGCCAAAAATTAAACCGACTTCAAAAACTACTGCAAAGTAAAAAATAATTTTTTTACATGATAGTATTAAGAAATTAAATTTAGAGCGTAGTATTTACCATGAGTATTATTATATTTATGTACATTAATTTGATTTTTTGAAGTGGGTGCCGCCAGCTAAGCCAAGCTACATGTAATTTTCCAATAGACACGCATTCAAGTATCTACGAGATTTTTTACGATTTAATATTTAAATTAAAAAATTAACTTTATTCTTTTGCGATTTGCATTAATTAATTGGATAATTAATTTTAATTTTGAACTTGGCTTGGCTGACACCGACTTCAAAAAATTAAATTAATGTACATAAATATAATAATACTCATGGTAAATATACTACGCTCTTAATTTAATTTCTTAATACTATCATGTAAAAAAATTATTTTTCACTTTGCAGTAGTTTTTGAAGTCGGCTCAATTTTTGGTAGAAAAGTTTATTTTTCTCTTTTTAGTTAAAAGTTAACGATCTTTTGAAGTCAGTTAATAAATATTATAATACGGGAAAAATCATTGTAAATTACACACGTACATCAGGAGTGGGGTTCGAATCCACGCTCTGTTTCAAGAACCAGAAATCAAATATGCTGTCTTACACTGCTCGGCCATCCTGACTGCATTCCGTTCGACGAACTTATTCAACGTCAATGTTACTTTTAACTTGCGAGAAATCACTAATTTTATTAGTTTTTGCCTAATTACTAAAAAAATACTTAACCGATTTTGATGAAATGGAAGTGGCACCAATTCGAGAGTAACCTCTCTTTTATTTAACAGAAATACTAATTTAATCGGTTGGATAGTTTCGGTATAATCGGTAAACATACATAAAAAATACATACGCGTCGTATTGATGATAACTTTCTCTCCTTTTTTAAGTCTGTTAAAAAAAATTATAATACGGAAAAAATACTGTATATTATACACGTATGACAGGAATGGGGTTTGAACCCACGCTCTTTTCCGAGAACCAGAGCTTAAATCAGGCGCCTTAGACAGCTCGGCTATTCTGAATGCAGTCCCTTCGGCGAACTTATTCAACGTAATGTTTTATTTTAGTACTCTTTCACTGATATAATATTGAGTTGATAAAAGATCTCTGATACTCTTTGTTAACGGTTAAATACAAAATATTCTTGATAGCATAATTTGTATTTAATTTCTAAAATATATATGTAAAAAATTTAATAGTGGGGTTTGAACCCACTCTCTCTTCTCAGAACCAGAGCTTAAATCAGGAGCTTTAGACCACTCGCGGCCATCCTGAATACACTTCACTTGGCAAATATATTCAATGTGCATGTCATTATTAAATTGCGAGGAATCACTAATTTTTGCCTATTTACTAAAAAAGCACTGAACCAATTTCTATGAAGCGGAAGTAGTATCAATTCCAGAGCAAGCTCTTTCATTTTAACTCCGAAACCAAATTAATCGGTTGGATAGTTTCGGAGTAATCGGTGAACACACATACTACGTGGGGTGAAAAGTCCCGGGACTAACAATGAAAAAACATTTTTTTTTGTCAAAAATTGATTTTAGTCTTCAACATAGTTTCCTTCCAGAGTGATACATTTTTTCCAACGGTCCTCTAACATTTGAATACCTTTCATATAATAGGATTTGTCAAGGCCTTCAAAATATGCATCAGTTTCGCATATGACATCTTCATTTGATGTGAATCTCTTCCCCTGGAGCCGTCTTTTTAAGTTAGGAAACAAATAATAATCGCTGGGGGCCAGATCTGGAGAATACGGGGGATGAGGGAGCAATTCATAATTTAATTCATTCAATTTTGCCATTGCTTTCATTGATGTGTGTGCCGGTGCGTTGTCTTGGTGAAACAGCACTTTTTTTTCGCCATGTGCTGCCTTTTTTTCTTTATTTCGTAGTTCAAACGGTCCAATAATGCTGCATAATACTCTCCTGTGACTGTTTTACCTTTCTCAAGATAGTCAATGAATATTATGCCACGTGCATCCCAAAAAACACTGGCCAAGATCTTTCCAGCTGATTGTTGTGTTTTTGGTCTCTTTGGGCGACTTTCACCGGGTTCCAACCACTCCGCAGACTGCCGTTTTGACTCAGGGGTATAGTAATGGATCCACGTTTCATCCATTGTTAAGAATCGGCGAAAAAATTAATTTAGATTACGCTTTAATAGTTCCAAAGCGTGATCTGAATTATCGACACGTTGCTGTTTTTGGTCGATTGTCAGCAAACGCGGCACCCATCTTGCACAAAGCTTTTTCATATTTAAATGCTCATGTAAAATATTTCTTACCCGTTCTGTTGATATCTTTATAATGTCAGCTTCAGCTATCTCCCTTACTTTAACTTTCCGGTCATCCAAAACAATTCGGTGGACTTTTTTGATGTTTTCTGGAGTTGTTGCTTCAACTGGTCGCCCAGAACGTTCAGCATCTTCGGTGTTCGTACGACCACGTTTAAATTCACTAAACCATCGACAAATGGTTGTTTTCGATGGAGCAGATGTGCCATAATGCTTTTCGAGCCATTCTTGGGTTTGAACAGTATTTTTCTTCATCAAAAAGCAATTTTTGATTAAGACACGGAATTCTTTCTGATCCATTCTTTACAGAAAATCAAACATAGCGTCACTTATAAGATCACAACTCGTAAAAAAACGGTCGACGTTTTATGAAACTCCGACACTAGTCTTTCGAAAGTTCGTACTAACTAAGCATAATATGGATATTTGTTTGATGCTACCATCTAGTGACGAGTCCCGGGACTTTTCACCCTATGTAGTACATAAAAAAAAAAAAAAAAAAAAAAAAATACATAAGCGTCGAATTGAAAACCTCCTATCCTTTTTTCACGCCGGTTAATAATACGGCAAAGATTATTGTAAATTTTACACATATGTCAAGAGTGGGGTTTGAACACAAGAACTCAGAACTTCAAGAACCAGAGATTAAACCTGGCGCCTTAGATAGCTCGGCCATACTGTCTGCACTCCATTTAGCGAACTTATTCAACACTTTTAATTAGCGAAAAATCACTAATTTTATTAGTTTTTGCTAATTACTAAAAAAAGTACTGAACCAATTTCGATGAAACGGAAGTGGTACCAATTCGAGAGCAAGCTCTTTCATTTAACACCAAAACCAAATTAATCGGTTCGATAGTTTCGGAGTAATCGATGAACATACATAAAAAAAATAATTAAATTAAAAAATACATATGCGTTGAATTGATAACCTCCTCTCCTTTTTGGAAGTCGGTTAAAAATGAAACAAATTCCGTTTTTTGCAGGTCGCTTGAAGAAGGTTTTATTCGAAAAATTACTCCGGAGAGCACATTATTTATGAAACTTTTAAACTGAGTTTAGGTTTATTCTGTATTTCAGTAATTTTTAAGTGTTTAAACTCCTTTGTGACTTTTTAGGCATTGAATTTAAATATTTAAATCAGTCGATGAATTAAGAATGACAATCAATAAGCTCCTTTTTTTTTTTTTTTTTTTTTTTTTTTTTTTTTTTTTTTTTTCAGGAAATTTTTGAAGAAATAAAGTAATGAAATCGTCAATATGTATTACTGTCCAAAAAAATTGCATATATTTACTGACCTTCGAAGAGACTTGGAAATAAAAGTTATAAAAGGTAAAACCGTAAAATCAAAGCAAACGTCAATGCATTCATTTTTAAAACTCTCCAGCAATTAATTTTGTTTCGATACTTAAATTTTTATATTTTTTTCTAATGTGAAATACAAATTTTAGTAATATATTTTGCTTCTTTTTTTCCACCATTAAAATCTAGATTTAAACATGACCTCCATTAAAAGACCACCTCTCGGAGCGACCAATTTTTATTGGAACGGAACGTGATCGCTTTAGGGAGGTTTTACTATATGCATAAAGATATGTGTACACAGATACATACACACACTTATATATTACAAAGGACAAACACATCCGTGAATAATGCTGATGTCATTTTGACGTTGGCAATAAAAGACGATTAAATTTTGCTTTTATTGTAATTTTTTTCAGCTTCTAAACATCACACATTTACAATTTTTACACCGATAAATAGGGTGGGAAATGTACTTTCAAATGTTATGTGTTTGAAAGCTGTATCGTAATCTACTATTTTTTTACGTTTTTAGAATTAATTTTACACAAGAACATGAGCCCGCACTTATAGAGAGCCCTTAAGCAGACTAAAAAACTTTTTTTTAACCTTTCATTAATCTTGCGCCCTACCCATACGCCTACCTAATCTTCTCGTTTATATAACCTTCCCCCTCTGTCCAACGCAATTCCAAATATTCTTTGACCCTAAAAAAATGACTTAAAATATATTTTTGCTATGAAGGCGCTTCGAAGGCAGGCTTTGTCCGCGGGTCAGGTTGGGTTGATTTATAAAAAAGTAAAGTCTAAATATAATGCCAGAATATTCTTTCAGATTAATTATAGTTTACAATATTTGCTTGCATATTTTTAATATGGAGGATAAATTGAATTTTAGACACATGACTGTATTTTGATTTCATTGTGTTATTTATTCTTTTATTTCCATTTTCTGAGTTCAGATACAATGGGCTGATGTTCTAAATATCACTTAATTAAATGATATAGTAAATTTTTTCATAGTAAATATTAAAAATTTTCATGTAGAAACATTTGTACTACCTTGAAAATTCTGTGCCAACGACATATATCCCATGGACTATGTATAAATCAGATCCAAAACAAGTAGACAGATAAATATTCCATCCTATTAGGTTGCAGTTAGAACCTAATAAAATTTACTATTTTAAGTTATATCTAAGAAAAAAAAATGTGAGACATGAGTGGGACAGTACAGTGACGTATTCAGGGCGCTGATGAAGCTACAGCCCCCTCCGATATTTATAGAAGTATCAAGCTTAGTTACGAATGTTTAGAAAAATTTAATGAAACCTGCTAATATCAAAATCAAAAGGAATCAGGAAAATTCCGTTTTAGGCAGGTTTTTATCTTAGAAAACGTGTAATTTCGCAGAAACCACAATATACCCATTTTGACTAAGTTTCTATTTTATACATGCTCTCTTTGCATCACGTTTTAAGAAACATTATGTAAAACGTGATATGTAGTGATTAGTGCATATTAATTTTAATTACTTGAATTTTTTTTAAATAAAGGCTCTTGCACTTGCTATTTATCAATTGAAAATTTGTTATTTAAGGTAATGTGTAGATTGACACATTTTTTCACTATAAACTGCAAATCCTTAAAAACTCCTTTTTTTTCAATTTGCGTAAATGCTTGTTTTGTCATAGCTCTGTGATTTTATTTCATTACAAAATATTGACAAAAAAAGTGTGTAACTTAAAAAGTGTTTAAATTTAAAATTCATCATAAATCTAATTGTGCGATTCTGAATCTCGAATATATAAAAAAGATTCCAATCAACCATGATTTATGTTTAAAAAGAATTCAGAAAACACTGTCAAATTTGTCAGTTTAAACCGATTTTCGGGCTGTGGCAGTTGGGAAAAGTCATCATCAGTGAGCTGCTATTTCAAATGCTTCCCATTTATGAGAAAACAGTATTGAATCAGACACTTTTTTTCTGAGAGGGATTTCTGTTGCTCTGGGGAGAACATTGTACAGTTTTTGGGAAGGGGGAGAGATTGCACTTTTTTTACCATTGAAAAGAGAAAATCTCAAATCTTCCGGGGGGACATCATTGCTCCGGGGGGTGTCCTTCACCGGCTACCCTCTGAAAATAACACTGTGAGAAAATGAAAAATGCTATTCAGTACTTAAGTATTTCAAATGTCATGCATGTATGCTCCAAAATGAGAACTAATGTGTGTTGAAGGAGATTGTTAAGGGGGGAGGCTAATAGTGAGGACGTTCTTAAATAATTTTAAATTTGCTGTTTACTTCGGCCTTATTACTATTTGTTAAATATTCCGTTTTAAAAAATGTGGTATAATCATGGAATTATATTTGTAAAGATTAAAACCTGCCTAAAACGAAATCTTTATCAGTCCTATGAGAATCCATGCTACAAAGTTTGATTATATAACAGATGAGTTATCTGCTATAATAAAAACCTGTTTAAAGCGAACTCCCCCCCCCCGTTTCTTGTAATTCCCTCTCAGAAATTTTTACTTATCTCAATCTCAGGCCCCTCCGAAATGATAAATCTAGGTACGCGCTGGAATAAGAGCACCGTTCGTAAATTATGCTGAAAAGCACATCGAAAATATATGTTATAGAATCTAGAAACGTTCATTTTTAAAAGTCCGTTACTTATAATATTTCATTCACTAACATTTCTAAAAATCGGTATTTTGGCATAAATACTGCCGAAAAAAAATGATAAAATATTTAAGCGTTGACCATAAGCGTATTTTATCGTTGACACAAAAATTGACAATTGACTTCATTCGTAATCGTATTCGAAGTAAATTCGAAACTGAAAATCGATTATATCGAATAAAATCTTTAAGTTTTAAAGCGCTATAACAACTATTAACATACCATGACGTTAAATGACGAATTCGATTTTAAAAGCCAATCAGTGAGCATCATATAAAATTCTTAACTGACGAACCAATGAGAATCCAGATCGTTACTCATGTGAAGTCTGGATCTTCACCTAAATTGCCAGGCTGTTCTGTCATTTTCTGGAATTTTCTCAGATGTTATAAATACGCAGGGTAAGCCGGTGTTGGTAGTATCAGCTGTTCTGACGTTTGGGCGTTGACTGTAATCTTCTAACTGCTATTTTGCGCTAAACTTCTGTGTCGGATAATCTTCGTGAGCAGTTAAATATGTCTTTGATTTCATCATTATTTGGTAGAAATTGGTGGGATGTCTATGACTATCCCTCTAGCATTTTTGATCAACATTTCGGAACCGGATTGTTCGAAAGAGATTTGCTTCCACCTACTATGTATCATGGATACCTTCTTCGTCCGAGAACCATGCAAGCTATGCAGTCGTCTGGTCAGTCCGAAGTCAAAAACGAGAAGGACAAGTTCCAAGTGATGTTAAATGTCAGTCACTTCAAGCCTGATGAAGTGGAGGTAAAAGTTGTTGACGATTACGTTGTAATCCATGGCAAGCACGAAGAGAAAACCGATGAACATGGTTTTATTCAGCGTGAATTTACACGTCGTTATATGTTGCCTGAAGGAACAGAAGCCGAAACTGTAAAGTCGTCATGGAGTCCTGATGGAATTCTTACCATTGAAGCTCCTAAGAAGGCTATTGAACCACCACCAAGCAATGAACGTGTCATTCCTATTACCATGGCTCCTCAAAATACATTGGAAGACAAGAAGTAGTGTTATTTGTGACTGTTTAGAGTTCATGGACCAAGTCATTTGTAAGCCAAATATTTAATTCTGTGTATATTTGCTTCTTTTTTTAATAGTTCCTGAATAAATGTTTTGTCCGTGACAATCTGGACTCTTCTTTGAGTGTTTATTACATTCTATTTTAAAAATCTTGAATGCATATTTAAGGTAAGAAAGACTACGTATATAAGCTATCTTAAAATTTTCATTTCTGCAAGAAGTATAGTAATTGATTAGTTTGAATTTAAACTGTATGTTAAGATGTATATGTATTTCATAGCTATTAAGTTTCTGCTTTTTGAAGAATATAACTTAATTCTAAAGTATTTTTATATTGTTTAAATTTCTATTAACAAGAAATGTTTGCTATTTGAATGAACCAAGAACTGTAAATTTTACTTAATGAGATTTTGATGAAATCGCAGAATATCTTTTTATACAAAAATGGTAACATGCAAGCAGTAAAACTGTCATAAGTACTTTTATATGGGTATTTGTGAGGAAAACTTAAATTTCATGCATATTTTTTAGTAATCTGACTTGTTTTTGTATATACAGTTTTAATACAATGTTAATACGGTTTTTAATGTAAAGAAATGCCAAACAAAACTTGTATGGCATCTTGCATTTGATCTTTCAGTTTTTCTAGAATTTTAATGTTGAAATAGGTCTTAAATAGGCAAATATTTAAAAAAAATTTGCATGTTCCCTTTTTATTTTCTTTAAAATGGAGTAGTTCATTTGGAATTTTTAGTTTTTTGGAAATGGTCAAATATGCACTTGATATCATCCAATCTATGCAAAAAAAAAACTGGTGCATCAATCTAAATTTTACATTCCATATTCTGCAAGGTGTAAAATGAATATTTGGCACATTTATTTGACTTCATTGGATTGCTTCATAAAAGTTGCTAGTAAAATTTATGTACATGGTTTCTTTGAATCGGACTATATGCTATCGTTAAAATCTTTAACATAAATCTTGGTTGTATTTTAGATTGTCACAAAAGATAAATGAATGTATTGAATACAAGGTATTGATGTAGATTCAGTGATGATGATATTTATTTATTCTTAAAGCTTAGATGTGTAAAAAAACTTTTTTGCTGCATAAGACTGCACAAACTTTAAATCGTACCTTTTTTGTAAAAGACTATTTTAATCTGAGCTTCAGATGAAAATAAAATCAGAGTAGTAAATTTTAAGCCTTTCCATATTGAATAAAATTTTTGTACATGATTTTTAATTTTTAAAATCTCTATTTTAATTTTTTATAGCCATAAGGTAAAATGCAGCATCACAAACTTTTAATCCATTAAAGGCTTTTAGCTCTGACCATCAAAGCCTCTAAGGCATGTGCCCAATTTGTTATGTATGTTACAGATTTGCTTATAAGGATCTTCCCTGATTAGTTAAGGGGAGGGGGGGGGGACAGTCATTGGTTAAGCGTAAAGGAGGAAACAGAAGGCGTAATCCCCTCCTCCCTTAATTTAGTTTTTTCCATGCAGAATTGTTAAATTTGCTTAATTTAATGTACTTGTTTATTTTGAGATTTTTCTTCCCAATTAGCACCAGTTCTTATGAGGGGTGCTATTTTTTAAACTAAAGGGCGTGAGGGGCGAAGCAGCCATCTGAAACCAACTGGGGTAAGGGAAACTGCTGATTATTATGCCAAAAACAACTGTCTAAAAGATGAAGATAATGAATAGTAAAATGTTAAGCAAATTTTGTCTAATTCTTTTTAAATAAAACCCTGGATTTCAGTTTTTCAAATTTATCATATAAAATTACTTTTTATATAAGGTAAGCACATTTCTCTCAATATATTTAAATTATTCTAATGTTCTTTTTTATAAGAATATTTCTATTAATCTAATGATTTGAGAATTTTATTTCTACACTGTTAATATTAGAATGATGCTGGGGAGATAGCTTTGTGTGAAATGGTGAGAGATATATTGGAGCAAGATGCCAGGGCCCCCAGACATTACTTATTTCTCAATTTATGGGTACCAACCAGGTACCAAAGGTAGGTAAAAATAAAAACACTGCGAACTTTTCTTATTTTCTGAGTCTTGATTTTTTTTTTTTTTCAGGCATGAGATTGCTTTGGAGGAAAAACTTTTTTTTTTTTTTGCAATCTTTGGATTTAAAAACGCGTTTTTTTCGCGATCTTAGGACGAAAAACACTTTTTTTTTTTTTTGCAGTCTTAGGACGAAACATCCTTTTTTTCGCGATCTTTGTACGAAAAATGCGTTCTTTTTTGCGATCTTCGGACGAAAAATGTGTTGTTCTCCCGATCTTTGCCCGAAAAACAAGTTTTTCTCTTGATCTTATGACAAATCGCCCTTTTTCTCCCAGTCTTTCAACGAAAATCCTGTTTTTCTTGCGATCGTTTGACGAAAATAGTGTTTTTTTTCCACAATGCTTTGATGAAAATAGTATATTTTTTCATGATCTTTTGATGTACAAGTAGCATTAGTTTTCAAGACTTTTTTAACGAAAATTGCACTTTTTTCACTTGATCTTTTGACGAAATTCACATTTTTCTGCCATCCTTTGCCGGTAAAAAAATCAAAAAAGCGGAAAATGATAAAAAAGCGGGAAAACCGCAGATCTGCGGAAGAATCTCATGCCTGTTTTTTATATATAACGCTCAGGCAGGGTTCGGTGATATATATCAATGGACATATATCATGATATATATCATGATATATATCCGATATTTATTTTCAAAATATCAAGCTTTTTGATATTTTCGATATTTTCATATTTGATATTTATTTTCAAAATATCATGATTCTTGATATTTTCATATATTTAATTTTTATTTTCAAAATATTTTTAGTCACCAAAAGTCTAAATGAGCTCTTCAATTGTTATTAAAAATTAACCCATCTGTAAATAACTAAAATATTAAAAACATGCTTACAAAATATCCCCCACCTCCAAAAACTATTTTTAGATTGCACCTGCTAGAATTGGAAAAAGGGGTGATGATTGGCTAATCTGAATTGCTCAATAGTCAATCAGGCAGTGTAATGTGTAGGCATAGAATAGACATGTTTTAAGAACAAAATTTTACATATGTTGCAAGTCTTTGCTGTGCTGTCATTATTTTGTTCTTGTTGATATTATATTTAAATGATATAAAGCTTAAAAATTTTATTAAAGTTTTTATTGCAATCACTATGCCAAGAATGTTCGCAGTTTTGTTACAGATAATACTGGAAATGTTAAAAAAATGAGAGAAGAGCTTGCTAAGTCTGAAGATTTTGATATTATTTACTATGGTTGTTCTGCTCACATATTAAATCTTCTTGCCAAAGACATAGAATTTCCAAATATAAGTAAAAATGTCATCAAGATAATTAAATATTTTAAATATACTCATTTGCCAACTGCTTGGTATAAGAAAAATGGTGGAAAACTGCTAGTAATACCTCAAGCTGTAAGGTGGAACACAATGTTCGATACACTGAAGTCTTTTTTAGATAACAGAGGAAAACTGGTGCAAGTCTGTCAGGATCACAAACTTGAAATTGATAAAGAAATTTTCAATTTAGTGAATGATGTCAACTTAATGGTTAATTGCACAGATTACATAAATATTTTAACACCTATTGCAGATGCATTAGATGAAATGCAAAAAGATGACACAAGATTGCACAATGTGTAGAAATTTGGTGCAAATTAAAGGAACAATTGGAAACATCTGGAAAGGATATCAAGAAAAAATTATTAGCAAGAGAAGAAATGGCATTGTCACCAGCACATTTAGCTGCTAATATGTTGGACCACAGATACTGTGGGAAAAAATTAACTGAAGATCAAAAGCATAGTGCTTTTAATTTCTTGCGTTCAGTAGACAAAGAACTTTTGCCCCTGGCAATGACATTTTTAGCAAAGAAATCTCCTTTTCCAAGTTTTATGTTTGAAACTGAATATATAAAGGTTGAACCAATAATTTGGTGGGACAATATTAAATTGGAGCAGCCCATAAAAGAAAAAATGTCCAACTTAACTAATCAGTTGTTTACAGCTTCTCCTTCAACAGCTGGATTAGAAAGAATCTTTTCCAGTTTCGGTTTAGTTCAGTCTAAACTCCGGAATAGGTTAGGGAATGAAAAAGCTGACAAGCTTACATTCATGTTTAAATTCTTCAATAGAAAAAAATAATTTATTTTTTATTTATTATTATTATTATTTTGTATCTTGAAACTTGTTCTTTAAAAATAAATTTTTTTAAAACTTGAAACTGAATTCTGTATTTTGTGTTTTGATGAGTGAAAAGGTAATTTGTTGAACATCACAAAAAATTGTTTGTCTTCATTTATTTAATCATCAAATTTACAAAGGAAAAAAAAAGATTTAGAATATTGGTTTATGTTTTCATGTTAACTGTAATATGATTAAAATTTTAATTTATATTAAATCAAAAAATATTTGTAATCAATAAGCTGAAAATTTTGAAAATATCGGATATATATCGAAAATATCAGATATATATCAAAATATCGGATATTTTCGAAAATATCATGATATTTACGAACCCTGCGCTCAGGGAACTATTTCAATACTTTAAGCTCCCAGACCAATTGCATGGGCCAAACATCTTCCCAGTCATACAAAAGAAACGCGTTCAGCTCAACTTACTGAAGTAATACATTTTAAGATTATAAAGCAAATAAACTGCAAAAAGAATACTGATTTTAAATAATAGTCTGAATTTAATCGGTTTTTTTATTGAATGTCAGTTATGAATTGATAATACTTAAAGGGGAATTTTAAATATTCCAATATTTTGAATTACTTGAATAAATATCCTAATATTTTTACTTTTCAAAATATAATATTTTATTTAATCTTTTAAAAATGATATTAATTTTAAGATAACAAATAAGTTTAATCGACAATAAGTTCTTAATAAAAATATCTTTTGCATTAGAAGATATTACATTACCAAACAATATTTTCAAATTGTAAAAGAAAAGTATATCTAATTATCACGGTCGTGCTCATACTCATAGCGACACTTTATGTATGTCTGGGAAGATGTTTGGCCCATGCAATTAGTCTGGGAGCTTAAAGTATTGAAATAGTTCCCTGAGCATCATATATAAAAATCAAGACAGAGAAAAGTTCGCAGCATTTTTACCTACCTCTGGTACACATAAATTGGCCATCGGTGCAAGCTAGCAGGTATCGCTACGCTCATAGCACGTACGAACACTATTTTATACAATACATTTTACTTGTGAGAAAATGTCTGGGGGCTCTGGGATCTTAGACTATATAAAGCACATTTTTATTTTGAATGATTGAATTTCTAAAAAATGAATTGAATAATTAAAGATATGGGGACAATCTCCATTCTCTTGATGCTTCTACTCAATACAGCTAATGAAAGACATTCGCTTTTTCTAGCATGCTGGGAAAGACCAGAGAAACCAAAAGTTTCCCTTTTATGAATCTGAATGAAAATTTGTCTCTTGAAATCCCAAACTTTCTACTTTATAGCACATGTTTTAATTAATTTTATGCAAAAAAAATCTCAAATGTTTTAATGCAAAAACTATATTTACACAAATTATTCCATTTTTTTGATAAAAGGTGGATGTTTTCGGAAAGTGTTGTGAAAGTTTAAACTGCATTTCTAGTCTGAAAATGTAATACTGTACTAAATTTAAAAATGTTGCAAAATAATAGCTTAGAAAAATTAAATTGCACATCTTGTATATTTATACTTGTATACTCGGATATATATTAAATTTATTAGTTTTTTAATTTTAGAATTGTACATTGATACTGAAAGTAAAGTTAACAGTTAATTAACTAAGCATCAGTAAAAAGTCACAGGCTTGGTACAAGAATATTTTTATGTACCAAATAAATGCAGGAAATATAGTTAAATAAAAATTCATTTTAATGAATTAAGATAGACATCATATAAATAATGTGAATTTTAAAAATTAAAAGCATTGTATTTTCAATAAAAATAATTGCAAAGCAATTAATAAAAATTAAAAGGTTTCTATACATTAAAAACTTATCTAACTTAAAAGTAACCAGAAAAATTCTGCGAGCTCCTTTATTTTTTCTCTTCCCACAAACCATTTAAAATTTTTTTATTGCTGACAATTATTTTTACTTTTGGTTAGTCAAGAATAAGAAAATTGCATATTCTTTTTCATCGAAACTTTGCTTCATATTATGTTTAGATTATTATTAATAAAAATTTATTAAATGCCTAAAAATGCTACAAGTGACTGTTTAATTAATGTTTCAACTGTAAAAATGTTACCTGCAGAATTTTTGTTCCTGAAGTATCTGTTGCAGACACTTGGAGAATTTTCTACTACTGGGCTTGTTAACAATATGAATAACAATTCACATAATTAAATGATGAAACAGCATATGATGATCAGTTATCCAGAATGCATGATATCTAGATAAGTTTTTCTATAATTTGGAACATTTAATTAGAATCCAACCAGGGTTGGCAAAAGTTTTTTTTTTAAACATATTTTCTTATTACATGCATATTTATTGATAAAAATAGACATTGTTGGATTATAAGTACAGTAGACTCCCTCAAATCCGCAAACTAGAAATCCGCAACTCTCTAAAATTCGCACATATTTTATTGATGCAAACAATGAAAATTTCAATTCAGATATTGGGACAAAATTTGATTTTTTTTAGTTTTGTATCAATTCCATATATTTTTTAATTCATAATTTTCTTAATAATACTGTATTCATGTTTTTTCATGAAGGAAGATTAACTTTTTTTGGAGAAAATTCAAGGTATTTCTGATATCACTGGTAATCACAATCTTCTTACCAAATATATTTATGCATTAATCAAAATTTTTTGGTTATTAAGTCTGGCTAAATTTGAAATAAAAAAAATCCTTATTTTATGATTTTGATGTGAATTAGTAATGTACTTTTATGAGGCAAGTTTTGTTGAATAATTTTGGAAAAATACATTAATCATACAGTATTGATTATTAACTTGACCTTTGCTATTATTACTTTAATCATTAAAAAAATTATTTGAATTTTTATTATTTTAGTTTATTACTTAATTTAATATTTTATATTGTAAGCATTCATTATAGTTCTGATTGCACTATTAATTGCACTCAAATTACTATTCAAAAAAATGTAAACAAAGCTATGACCAGAAATCCACAATTCTAAAATCCACACAACCTCTGGTCCCAAGCTGTGCGGATTTGAGGGAGTCTACTGTAGTGTAATTTCATTTTAAAATAATTTAAATCAAATAATTAAAGTGAATTTACATAGAAAATTGAAATAATTAATATTTTAATCTAAAGTCTTATTTTCAAAGAATAAACTGCTGTACACAGGGAAACATTGATAGTCTGAAAATCTTTATAAACAATCTTTTGATTACTAATAATAAACATTGGGATGTAGTTTGATAAAAATATTCTCTTCCACAGTTATTCAAATAATAAATTTTAAATACTTTGAGATTCATTAGATTCAGCAGGTAACAGAAAAATAAAATAAGATTAATTGCTAGTTATAGCATTATAATAACAACAATCTTTGAATAATCTATTATTAGATTTTATATTTTGATTTTAATTCACCCTGATAGTCTTCACTCTTCCTCTATTCTTCTCCTAGAAATATTTCTCGTGTTTAATGGGTCTGGCCAATCCGTATAACTTGACTTCTGTTTTCCCCTTTAAACCAGTTCTTGTGAACAGTTTACATTTGGGAACTCGGTACTCTGCCCCTCCAAGTATATTCAAAAAAGTTTCTGTGGTTCCTAAAGATTGTTTGTGTAATTTATAAGAACTTTCAGAAGTCTTTTAACAGTGTATCTGATATTGTTCATTGAACTTTCTGATCATAAAATGGACGCAGAAATTAATGGAGACATTCTAGAATGTCCACAAGCTTCCTAAGTATTTTTCTGTTTATCTAATTTCTTTCTAATATGGTTCCTGATCAGATTAACCTTTCGGCGGGCGTGCCATTGTAAAAAGTACAACAATCGCTTTCTTTTTTCTTAACAAAATTAATACCTGCTTTAATATGTTATAACAAAATAAATCTAAGTGTATCGTGGAATGCTTTCATAAATTATGAGTAGAGAAAACTTATATTTGTATGTTAAATTAAAACAAAACAGCAATAATTGAATGTTTTCCTTCTGTTGTACAATTTAGAATGCGCACCTGCTCACCTGATGGAAATTTATGCGCCCAACAAAAGGTTAATTAGTAAATCTGCAGATCAGGAGCCTCAACGTCAGCTTTGCACATCATTTTTTTTTTTTAAAACACACTTTGGGCAAAATTCAACTTTCTGGAAACTGTAATTTAAAATTTTCAAATTACGTAATTATTTATAAGAATAAAATAAGTTTTCAGCCATCAAATCCGTTAAATTAAAATTTTAGTTATGTTAGGAAATTCTGAAATTTTCATGATCTATTATTTTTGTTTTTTTTATTATAACATAGTAGATCTATTCAGGAGGGCTCTGCTCCCCTGAACCCCCCGTAGTCTCATTAAATATAAATTTTCAACTTTCTATTAAGTCTGCTAATGGTTATCGTATATCTTGCATTCCTTTATACATTTTGATTTATAAGGATAAGTAACAGTTTGGACAAGCATTTTTCATTAACATCATACTTCTACATGCCTGCCAACCACAAACACCTAAATCTGATGTATAAGGAACTTTTTAAAGTGTAAAATTAGTAATCTAGAGTTTTACAATTTTTTTTTCCGAAAACAAAAGTTTGATTGCATTTTGCAGCAGTTATCGCGGAACAGACAGACAGAAGAGCAGACTGACAGACGGAATAAACAACAAATTTCAAACAATTTCATGAACAATAAATTTCGAGTCACCAAAGTAAGCCTTCACTGAAGTTTCGGCAATGACGTCATTATTCATGAGTTATTGATATCCATGTTTCTTGTATTTTTAACAAGTACTATAAAATACCTGTTTTATTTCAATTATGGCGTCATATTTTACCAAGTGAATTGTTTGTTAAAAATATAATTCTTTTTTATTTCTTTTACTTCTAATTATGTCTCCATTTTTGTCAGAAAAATTATTATTAACGAAACAAATATCCGTGTTTAATATTTAACAAAAAGTACTATATCTATTTTTATTTTAATTCTGACGTCATATTTATTTATTTTTTCTTAGTTTAATTTCTCGAATGGAAATTGCTCAATTGAAACTTATTGCCGTTGAAAAAGAATTATTCCAGATTTTAATTTTTTTTGGCAACGATAAAGGAAATTGGTCAAATTGTATCTAAAAAGTCTCTATTGATTGTGTATGGAAAAGAATGAAATTTTGAATTATTAAGGAAAATATTTGAATAAAATTAATAAAACATAACCTATATTCTTTTCTGGGCTATGTTATATTTATATACGCAAAGATACAAAGACATTAATTAATTCATCAGTTTTGATGTTGACTTCATTTTAATTTTCGTACATGCTTTCAAATTATGGATAAGAATTAGGATGAACGGTTGCTTAGCAACCAATATGAGAAAATAAAGAAAACCAAATAAATACATTTGAAATAAGTAAATCTCTAAAACAAATTAGTCTATATTATTGGAACACATTTATAAAAAATCTCCAAAATTTACAGTAATAATTTTAAAAAATCTGACAAATGCGTAGACAAAATTTCAAAACAATACGAATAAATTAACCGGTAAATTTCAGTATCCATTTATCATTGAATTCCATTAATTAAATGTGTCATTTTCTCTCAAGAAAAAAAAAATAAATTGAAAATCATTGGATTTGCCATAGAAAAGCATTATTGCGGAAAATAAAATATTCTATATTTTCCGAACGAATGAATCGAATCTAACAAAAAACTATACAGCTTAATCCCAGTGCCTCACTAACATACCCACTTAATTTCAAGTCAATCGAATGCTTTTTACGTCAGTTATCATGAAACAGACAGACAGAAACAAAAAAATTTCGTGTCTCCAAAGTAAGCCTTCACTGACGTTTCGGCAATAATATAAACTTAGGACTAACAAAGATTTTCTGCATGTTTATATTACATATGAATATATATGATTTCTAATCAATATATTTATTGTAAAAACATAAATATTACATATAGCTTTGAGAAGAAACATGTAAAATGCAAGAATATTTTAAGGTGGAATCATACCTAAAACATGTGAATTTTCATCAGTAATTGCAAGAATAGTAACAGAAGTTTTCAAACAATTTTTCAAAATATTTATTTAGTTTTACAATAATGCTTCTTTTGTAGTTAGTGCTTTTAAAATGCATAACAATTTGAATCCATTGGTCATGCATCAAAACCAGATATCTGTGAAAAATATCAAACTTTGAAAAAACTTAAAAGAATTTGATGTTGGTAGCTTTCACTGGATATTACACTATTGTAGTATTAACTATCAAAGGGATAAGATGATTTAAAATTTTTGCAAAGAAAAATATGTTTAAATTTTCAAGAATAAGTACTCTTACTCTAAGTACTTATTAACTCTTTCATAGACAAAGCACTTCCAGTGCTAAAATGTTAAAATAAATGATTACCAGAAATTATGAGCAAATTTATTTGCAAAAAGAAAAGCAATACTTTACGTAACTAATAAATAGAAAATATTTATATTAAATTTTTGGTTTCATTTAATAATTAAAATCTTGTGGTTTCACTGGCAAACCAATGTCTGTAAAGGGTTAACTTCTTGAGAGGCGGTCGGGTATATTTTATCCCACCTAATTTAAACAAGATTCTCACCAGAAATTTGAAATGAAATTTTATTTTAATAAAAATTTTAATTTTTCTTAAGAAAGGTGTTATGATAAAAATAAAATACATTGACATGTTTCGGAACTGTCAAATAAGTTCCATAGTCATAATATAAATAAAACAAAATTTCAAAATATTTCTTGGTCAATACAAATGACACACGACAATGAGATATAAATAACAAAAAACACACGCTCTATTGCAAAAAATTAAATTAAAATATAACATAATAACGCATAATAATCTGGTTTGCAATGATACCGTTTCTTTTATTATTCCTAAGTTATGGTTAGAATTAATGAATAAATTCCTCGTGAGGGCTTGAATGGGATGAACCAGGTTGGAATTTCTTTTAGATCATGGTCTATTTTTAATTTTTTTTTACAATAGCACGCATGTTTTTTGGTGTTTTTATATCTCATTGTCGCTTTGAGAAGCGATTGGCGAAAATTTTTTTGTTTTATTATTCAGAATACGACGATGCAACAAGTTAATGTTAAAGAAATTAGCCAATCGCTTCTCAAACTTGAAAAAAAAGCGAAAAACCCGATCCGGATTATCGGGGCTCTACTGTAATTTATAACATGATTATTCAATCGGTAAATGAATTATAATTCATTAAATGAATTATAATTTATATCAGTTATAATTCATTTACCGATTAAATAATCATATTATAAATTAATCTGTTTTAAATGTCTTGAGTAATCAAGAAAAATATTTAAAATCTGATTTAACTGAATAAATTGTTATGAAATAAAATTCCCAATCCCAGTTATTTTGAGATTTTAAGATATTGCATCAAATTATTTCTGAAAAATTCAAAATATAAACAAAAAAAATGTGTCAAAAGATTTATTTTTGCAGAAATTTCCAGCTTTTCATCGAAACCCATACTTCAAAGGCAATGTCAAAATAGTACTTCTGCCTATTGAGCACATTAACACATAAACATTTTTGCTTACTACGGTTTGGTTGGTGGTAAATTCTATTGGTACTGCATTAGTATCTTTAAAAAATATTATAAATGGTAAGGTACAATTGAACACAAGTAACATCAATAGTTCAGTAATGTTAATAAGAATGTCACATGTACTAATATTTATATGCACACCAAAAATAAATAAATAAACAGATGAGAACCAACTGAACACCTACTTGCAGTATGGCAAGTTTTATAACCCTTTTACTCGCCAAATGAAACATTTTGTGATTTGGCGCAACGACGAATGGTAACGAGAATCCTGCTTGGAAGGATTTTAGTCCAAATTTGAAAACTCAAAATTAGGATTTATAGCAGGGAAAAGAAAAAAGAAGAATATAATTTTTACTTTATTTCTGGCTTTCTTTAAAAAAAAAAAAAAAAAAAAAAAAAAAAAAAAATTATGAACTGAGTTGATAATGACGAATTTAAATGGATTGTTCTCTCACCAAAATAGATTAATGATTGTATAATACTTGAACAAAATTTTTTTACATCTATATCCCTTGTCCCATCTTTTTACTCACAACACTATGTCTTTAGAGTTGTATTTAATATATGTCTGAAGGAAAATTGAAATAAGTTTCCTTTCTATTAATGTTTTGTCATTCAAATCTCTTTAAGGTTTAATAAGTCACAAGTTTAGATATCACATTACCTGTAAGACACATATTAAATACTTAGAATGAAAATCCACGTCTTCAAGTAAATTTATTACTCTACTTGCTAACAAATTTATCATTTATCTAATGTGTAGTTGAATGTGTGTTTTGACCTCCCATATGTATTATTGATTTGCAAATGCATATACTGGAAGCAGTTGATGTAGGTAATGAATAACATCAAACTTGATTGATAGACAAAAAAAAATTATTAAATATATTAAAAACAAGCACATGGGCACAGTTATTATAAATCTGTGCCAGCATATGGACTGAGCTATTTTTTACAATTTTAAGTACATTGAAAATGTGTATAAAGAAAAATATGTTAATAAAATATTTTCAATAATATGTAATGCAAAAACAAGTTTTATTGAAAATGAGCCAACGTTTAAAATAAGACCTTTTTGATGCATTTGTTTTTCAATTTAAAAATTCATTGCATAGAATTTCAATAAATATAAATACACTAAAAATTATGTAAAATATTCAGCAATTGGTTGACAGACATTTATATACATTGTACATACATGACAGACATTTGTATAACAAAATTGACAATGGAATACAGAAGTTTAGCTTAAGGCGGCTTATTTAGCAGTATACAAGTCGAAATTGCAACGAGTGCCACCTGCATCTCAAATTGGCTAACTATTTGTGGGCGGATATAATTTACGACTTTGGGAAATCTCCCCACTTTTTAGCGGGAAGATCAAATAGTCAGCTGACCGGTACAAAGATGACAGATTTGGCACGTTATCTCCCATTTGACCAGTTCTCACAAAACCGAAATATTGAATCCTGTAAGCATTTTAAATGCATAAAAAAGAAAAAAAAAAAAAAAAAAAAACAGAAAGGCCAAACAAATAGCGATAACAAAATTGAAGTTCCTGAAGAGTTAAAAATGGACAGATCATCTAATTAATTATCTAGCAACTGTATGAATTGTTCATTGATTTTTGCACTTTTTTGGTTTCAAAATTTGTTTCCTAGTAGCAAAACATGTAAAAGCTCCAGTATACTGTACTTGTGTAGTTTTAAAATCTTTATTATTAAAATCGTAAACTATTATAATATAATAAATCATTTTGTTTTTACTGTTTTTACACAATTAATTATTAATAGCGTTTAAAAATTTTACCTATTCAAAAAATCGTAAAACGAAATGTAAATTGCATTAGGAATTCAAACTGGCATCAGAAAATAACTAAAATTGGAAAGAAAAATATATCAAGAAATCCATACACTAGTATTAGTATAATCATTAACATTTGTCGTTTACCTTCTCAAGGTGGTTACGAAAAAACTATATTTGTAATATTCTTCTTTTAACATTTTTTGCACATTCATCATTAGATTTCGAAATGCATTCAAAACCAACAAACTGAAAAGTTCGTTATATTGTATATATATAGCTTAAAAATAGCACTTCTTTAAATTAGTAGAAAATTATAATGTATGATATTTTATTACTTATACCATTTTTACAGAATTATTAATAACGCTTGTTCTTATTCAGAAATTACATAATCGAAAAGTTTTTTCCATTTTTCAGCAAAAGCATAAAATCGTTCAGTAAATTATGTCAAACTTGGCGATATGAACCAAATTACCGGAAGCGATAGCGCGGGAAAGGGAAAAAATAGCCTGGGACACATGAACTAGAAAACATGTATTTAATTTCTTTTGGCTACTTATGCTTTTCACAATGTCCATTTTTACACCTTGTAGTTACTAGAAAATTAAAATTATTTCTGAAACGAAATTATTCAAGAGTAACAAGGAATTCGAAAATCTGCTAAGCACACAATCTGTATCACAACTATTGAAATTTAATACCATCTTTCTTTCCATGTATATTTTTATCAAAGCTAATAAAATGCGCGTTCGAAAATGCGGGCAGTAAATTTTATTGATAAAATTGGAAAAAAATTCACAACCTTCCATGATTAATTCTATGATTATAATATGCAGCAACAGGAGCCGAACCTGATCAAAATTGGGTCCTCTTTGCGATCCTCTCACAAAATTTCACTTAATACAAAGAGACTCTATCATAAAATTCCTTTAAAAAAAAGTTTATTTACAAAATTACAGTCCATAAAAGCCAATTATTATTATTTGTAGCAGTAGTATTATCAGTATTTTATTTTATAGTAATAATTATTATTTTATAAATTTGAAAAATTTTATAATTCTTTCACAAAAATGTAATAGATTTTGCAAAAATGATCTTTTTTTAAAGTCTTTTATTTTTCCTTGTTACCGCAATAAGCTGTATCACTGTTTTTTCTATCAATACTCTACACTGGTGTCCAAAATTTAAGCATAATTGGTAATTAAGTAATTATTTTTAAGTAATGAAAGAAATATGAATCGGAATGTGCTGAAACTCGAGGTGTGTAAACAAAATAGTACGCGTCACATATTTTCGCGAAGAGTTTTCCCCGAAATCGAACAGGGGACCGTCAACAAATTGAAAAAGAACGAAGATCTTTTGGATAACCCTGTCAAAACTAATGTAGCAACAGCGTTCAAACTGCACATTATGATTAATTGGCTTATTGTAATGTACTGTCTTAATTTTTACAAGGATAGCATGTATACTCGTAGAGAAATTAAGGTTTTTATAAAAACAGTCCTAAGTTTTTTTGCTTATAATTTGCAGAGTTCTTAATATAAAATAGTGTTCTTTTTTGAAAAAATGACAAACATCATTGTACACAATACCCTGTCATCAGAATTAAAAAATAATAAAAATTGTATGACAAATGAGCAGGTTTACTAAATAATTTTTTACTGCGCATGCGTGAACGTTTTTAAAATTTCATTTGCATATTATGTTAGTTAAATGTATAGAGCAACTTTTGTAAAAGTCTCAAAAACATAGCTTAAAAATTCTGAAAATTATCGTTGATAGAATGAGATCAAAATCCTTTATTCCCTAAATGAAGCAAAAAGATGAGGGGCTGTATCCATATTCCATTGTTTAGTGCCTACACAATATTGCACGTACAACTATATTTAGGTAAAACCCCTGATTTTTTTGCTTCCTTTAGGAATAGCGGATTTTGAGTTGATTCTACAGGCTCCCATTTTCAGAATTTCCAAGCTATGTTTTTGAAACTTTAACAGAAGTTGCTCTATACATTTAGCTAACACAATATGCAAATGACATTTTGATATCGTTGACGCATGCGCAATGAAAAATTATTTACTAAACATACTTATTTTTCATACAATTTTTATTATTTTTAAATTCTGATGACAGGGTATTGTGTACAATGATGTTTGTCATATTTTCAGAAAAGAACATTATTTTATAATAAGAACTCTGCAAATTATAAGCAAAAAACTTGGAAAAATTTAGGACTGTTTTTATAAAAACCTTAATTTCTCTATGAGTATACATGCTATCCTTGTAAAAATTAACACAGTACATTACAATAAGCCAATTAATCATAATGTGCAGTTTGAACGCTTTTGCTACATTAGTTTTGACAGGGTTATCCAAAAGATCTTCGTTCTTTTTCAATTTGTTGACGGTCCCCTGTTCGATTTCGGGGAAAACACTTCGCGAAAATACGTGACGAGTACTATTTTGTTTACACACCTGGAGTTTCAGCACATTCCGAATCATATTTCTTTCATTACTTAAAAATAATTAATTACCAATTATGCTTAAATTTTGGACACCAGTGTACATTATATATGAATATGAACAGAATTAGAGAAGAACATTTTTATCACACGTAATTAAAATTATTAGTTATTGATATCTATAGAAAGATTTTTGATATGCCCACTTTCAATTAAATAGTTTTAATGTTTAAATATTCTTCCCTTTTTAGCACTTTCCAACAAAGTTGAAAAGTGCTTATGCATTCGGTCTGTCCGGCCTCCGGCCGTCTGTCCACGCTCAAACTCCCGTAAATAGACTCGGGTTTTCATGCAATTGATAAATGTTATTTAGGGTAACCAAAGCATGTTTGGTATTGCATAGGAAGTATGCACGATTAATGATTCATTTAAAGGGATAATCAAAAGAATTCGGTTGCATTATGGTATATGGGGGGAAATAATTTGGAGAGTATTTTAAGGATATCACGCTATTTCAAATGTATTGAAAATGTTATACATCACTGAATTTCACTACGATCACTTTAAAAAAAACAAACATTCATAGCCTTTTTTATTAATTTGCAAGAATACACAAGAGAAATCGGTTAAATCTTTGCGTAAAAATTGCTGGAGAATGCGTTTTAAAATTCGGTATGTGCTTTTAAATTTAATTATTTTTTACATATTACTTGAGAATACATATTACTCTTTATGTATAAATTCTATAACTCATATACAGGGCTATACAAAAGCATTCTCATACCATTCTCTTTATTAGAGGAAATTGCAGAAGGGGAATTTTCAACTGAAATATGTGTATCTCAAAAATGAACTAAATTTTAGAATGCGTGTTGTAATGAATACAAATTTCTACATTATATACATACATGGCTGATAAAAATTCCAGATTATTTTCCGATTGCAGATGAGAGCAGCTGAAATTCGGGTTTTACATGCATCATACATTTCCATATTGTGAAATGAGACGTAATTTTTTTTTTTTTTTTTTTTTTTAAAGGGGCAGTTTTGTTACGTTCTTCTGAATGTGTTGAAAGTGCTTCATAATCTATGCTTGACGCATGCAGGGCCGTAGCTAAAGGGGTGCTGTGAGCGACTCAGCCCTCCCCCTTCCTGGAAAAGATTCTAAGGTTACTAAATGAATTTCTCTTTCAAAATTCAAATTAAATTCTGTTCAAAAAATCTAATTTAGTTTTGAGACCCTTTCACAATTTTGCAAAGTTACTAAATTGTATGTAAAATAAGTAATTCAACGCTCCTTCATGCTATTTGTACATATGAAGCTAACATAATGTTTAATTTTGCACCAGTTATACACTCAAAATTTTCATCAGCCTATACTTTTCTTAGTATAAAGAGAAGTTATTAGAACAGTTTTTAAGAAACATAGTACCTACAATGTAAATATGCACTAATTTATCTTTCTGCGTAAGAAAGATAGAGAAAAAAAATATGAGCCCCCCCCCCCCCCCCTATTGATCACTTCTAGCTACGGCCCTGGACGCATGATTTTCTTCTTTCTTGTATTTTTATAGCAGGATGAGTGATAGTTTTCTCGTAAAGTAAAAAGAAAATAAATGGTATATAGACATTGATATACCATAAAAAGGATATGAATTATTAACTATATAAATCTGCGAGAATTTTTTCAAACTATATATTTAATTTTTAAAACTAACTTAACAAAACTAAATTTTTTCAAACTATGTGCAAACTATGTGTTTGTTTATTAGCATTAACTAAGAGATTGCTTCAATATCTTTAATATATGTATCTATATATATTAATTATTACTTATTTTAATGATATCTTGAATTACAATTATTTTGTATGAATAGCTGCAACAAGAATTCAATTTTTTCGAAATTTGGTTGCATGCAAAAAATTTTTTTCCTATGATATCATGAACTTTTCATGATAAGTTTCTGACGTTTTAGTAGTGGTAAATAAATTCTAAAGCCCTTTTTATGTTTCTAAATTTTGAATCTTCCAGTGATTATAGTTTAATTTTTTCCGACAAACAACCAACAAATTGTAATTTGAATACATTTTTGCATTGTATCTCTTTATAGTGCAGCACCTTGTATAAACACTTTGAAATCCCGGATATAAAACCAATTTTTTTCCTTTTTAGTTGCATATTCTTTTCTATTAAACGTTGCATAAAATAAAGAAAATATCTGTAAAGTTTCTAAACTTTTTCTAGGAAACTTGGATTCCTGGAATTTTTTATGTAACAATAATATAAAAACTTCTAAAAATCCTAGTTTCATAGAAAAAGTTTAGTAACTTTATAGATTTTTTTTCTTAACTGTGCATTTTCTCAATCAATCAATTTATTTTTTATTTATTTATTTATTTATTTATTTATTTTTGAATAAGCAAAAATAAAGAATTTGTTTAGAAATTGTAAAAACTTCCCCAGCTTATGTTTTTCTAGTTCGCCCCTGTGAAAATGCATTCTGTTTTATACTCAGTTTCCCTTATCTCATGGTCAGAACCCAAGGTTATCTTGATACAACTGAGATATCCCTAGCTGAATGTTCTCTGAGAAGTAGTGAGGGGCAAAGAGAATTGAAGATTTCTTTTGAAAAGGAGTGGGTGAAACATGAACATATCAAGTTGAGGGAAGTGGGGGCATTATCGGGGCTTCGTAATTGATTTAATTGACATTTTCATTTAGAATATGAATAAATAAATAAGTAAATAAAATAAAATAATTGCCCATAATATTTTTTTCTTGGGGAGGGGGGGGGGGGGGGGAGGAGGAGGGCTACAAATTGTGAGTCATTGCATGCTTAGTTAAATCCGAGAAGTATGACGTTTTCTTGTGAAAAAGGATTTCTTGTGTATCAAAATCTCATAATTTGCCAAGTTTCTTTTTTCACTTATTAATGTCAAAACATTAAGTAAAACATTTTTGCTAATATTAAAACAATAAATAGCATTAACTAAAATTTTTAAATTTGTTAATAAAGAATAATTCTCTACGCTTTTGTCGCATCTTCTCATTTTTTTAAATAACTTTATAACAAAATTCGTTTGTAACTAAAACTCTACAATCTTAATTCTTATATTTTAATTCTTTAATTTAAAAATGTAGAGTGACGATTACATTATATTTCATATTTTGATAGATATATTTGAAAGAATGGTGTAATTTTACTTCTTTATTCTATATAGAAGAAATATTTAGTCAGTTTTCAAGCCATTGACATAAAAATTCAAAAATTAATTAATGTTTAGTCCTGTGGAGGCATGCAGGCGAATTGTTCCGGGCCCCCCTTTTAACAGCGTCCCCACCCCATGAGGTTACTCAGGATTTTCTTTAAAAGCTGGCAAATGATTAAAATTAGCCCAAAATGGTCAAAATACATATATTTTCAAACATTTAGCTAGGAAGTGCGGCTCCTCTTCTATTCAAATGTTCCTATAGCAATTTATATCATTAGAAAACTAATGATTAAAATTGTATTATAACAGCTCAGTATTCTATTGTTTTAAAAGAAAATTCTTTATTAATGTTTTTGTCGTAACATGACAGTTAAAAACATTTATTATGATCAGTTTAAAGCATTCTCTTTTATACATATTGTAACATGTGTGAATAATCAATGTAAAAGCTTTCGAAAAAATACTCATATCAACCAATCCCATATTTTTTTTTGCTGCTATTATCCAACTAATATCCTGCATACAGATTTGAGCAGTGCCGGGTATAAAATTTATGCATACTTACAATATGTATGAGAGTATGTACTGACCAGTTCCACATTATTCACAAAAAAATTCCATAGATACATAAAACTTGCCCCTGGACCTACCAAAGCCTAAGTAGAGCCCTGCCTATAAGTCCCGGAAAGTATATTTAGAAACATTATCTCCACGCTGTAAGAAGTAAAACTGAAAAATTCTAGTCTACGATCAAAACGTACAGGGTTATGATACTTGAAAGTTTATTAAAATTCGATGGCTTTCATCACTAAAAGCATCAAGACTATTTCCTAATGCGGAAACTTTATGAATTCTCTAAACTAAAGCATCACAACTCTATGCATTTTCATCTTAGAATGGAATTTTTAATGTTTTACATGTGCCATAAAAGGGGAAATTTTTTATAAATATAACTTTAGTACTAAGAGAACTTTAATTAAATAAATTTGTATTTTTAGTATGTATATATCACCATGCAAAATAAATGCTACATCTAAAAAATGTATGTAAAAGTATGTAAAAAATATATAATAGAAATAGATTATATTTTTGTGCTGAGAGATGTAAATTAAAACTTTTCAATGGTTAGACGAAAACAAGTTAAATATGCAAAAAGAGGCAATTTTTTCATAGTACTATATTTTACATACAAGGGAAAATTAATTGCTAAATTTTGTTAAAATTCATTGAATTTTCCATTATTTGCTCATGTAATTTGAATGGATATGTTTCATAAGGAATATTCTGAATAAATTCATAAATAAATAATAATAAATTTATTTTCTTTTTTACAGAAATTAAAAAACATGAATTCTGAATTCAAAATATTCATAAATGCTTTTTAATTATTATTTACAGAATTTTATCAAATGCAGAAAATAACAATGTATTTAAAAAAAATACATATTCAAAATAAATATTCCATGTAAATAAAATACCTCCTGTTAATATATGGGATTGCAGATGTATAAAAGTAAATCAGTAATAAATAAATAAATAAATAAATAAAAATATGAGAGAGAGAGAGAGAGAGAAGTTTGAGAATAGGGTTATTCAGCAACACATTTATTAATTAAAATCTCAAGAGTCTTGTTCTTTTTTATCTGTCTGTAGTGTGTTATTGGGAGGGGAAATTACTAGCTAAAAAAATAGATATATATATATATATCTAGTCGGATGTGGCAACTTCAAAACTTACTTCTGTCTCAGGCATCACTTCAAAATTTGCTATCACAGTACCAAAATTGAGTGGCAGCCTATGCCCACCATAATGATTCCAAAGATGTGAAATTCCCTGCATTTGTTCTTGAAATATGACGATTTCTAAAATCGCGTAAATACAAAAAAAAAAAAATGCAATTTAGCATCGCCACTTATAAGTCGATTAACACAAAAACCTAATCAACAACGATTTGTGTCTACGTCTTACTGAATCCTAAGGTAAAAGAAACTTCTTGTATTAGAATATTTGATAAGTGAATTTTCACATTGCTAACTAACCGTAGAACCAACTTAGTGAAAAATATCCAAGCCGGGAATCAAAACTTCTTTTATTAGTTCTTGAGATAGAACTATTGCTGAAATCTTGAAAAATGCAGTATAGTTGTGCCACCTATTGGTCGATTAACAGCAAAACGTAATAAGCATCAATATCAAGGTATATATGAATCTGAAGTTTGATGAAAATACGTGTATTATTTGTTGAGATAGAGCTATTGCGGAAATCGTAAAAATTGCATCATAGCAGCATCACCTGTTGAGCGGTTTATACAAAATATAAAAATCGTCAATTCATGTCATGGACTAACGGCATCTGAGGTTTGATGAAATCCACACATTAGATCAAGAGATTGAGCGATTGCGGAAATAGTGATAAAATGCTACATAGCAGCGCCACCTGCAAAGTGATTTACACCAAAAGCTAATCAGCATCAATTTATATGAAGGACTAACTGAATATAATTTTTTATTAAATTCCGTGCATTAGTTGTTGATATAGAGCGTCCACAAAATTTGTGTCAAATACAGACATACAGACTCATTTTTTACATGATTTCTAAACCCTAAAATGTGTAAATCTGTCGAAAACCGGAAATCGAAAACTTTCGCAAAACCAATACTTTCTTATAAAGATCCAAGAAAGTTTTTTCGATTAGGTAAATATTGTCCTCTTTTGCATCTTTTTGCTGATAAATATAGCCGTCCTCCTTTTCCATAGCGACCCATAATAAAATTTTCAGCAAATCTTTCTTCTTGAAATAATGTAGTTAGTAAAACAGAAAATGTTAGCTTGCTTTCTTTCGCCTCGAATGAGAAAACTCCGAAAGTTTACATTATTGGGAGTGCCCTGGTCAAAAGGAGGGGGTGTTATCTGACTCTTTATTGCAGTCATGTGACACACGGTCAGTAAAAAAAAAAAATAAATAAATAAATAAATAAAAATAAAAAAAGAGAGAGAGGGAGAGACAGCCATATAGTGAATAACAAAGAGAGATATCTTAGAATGGCGCATTTCGCTTTTAATTATAACGGAGAAAAGCTGCATTATATATTATCCTTCTTTAGCTAAATTGAATCCTTAAAATCAATTTTATAACAATTATGAAATGTTTGCAAAAAATATATAGTGTATCTAGAGATGAATAACCATAATTTTACAGACATGTTTATAAAATAAAAAGAATGCTTTTCTGCTTGAAAATTTTGAAAAAGTACTTCGATTAATATCAAAAATCTGTTTTTTCTGAGATTTCCGATTAGAAAAAAAAAAAGTAAAATTTTAAATAAGAAAAAGGGGAGGGGGGAGTTTTCGAAATTGTATGTAATCACAAATAATAATAAATTTGGGTAAACGTTTCTTTCACTTGAAATGTAAAATATTATTTATAATTCAATTTTTCTACGACCAAAACTTATAAGAGAGTTTAAAGTTTATGAAATTTCAGAATTCTCCAGTAATGAAACCGGACATATGATTTTTGTAATACGAGATAGCTTCGAAATTTCACAAACTTTAAATTAGCATAGCTCTATGAGTATTGGGTGTAAAAGAACATAATTAACTCAAGTATTACTTCTCAGAGTTTCAACCTAATATTACTACGTAGCATTCCGTGAGAAAATTAATTCCATACTATATACACCCTTTTATATGTGTGCATATTTTTTGCAGATACTGTGATAAAAATTTGATTTAAGAATTGTTTCATCCTCGTCTATACTCAATTTCCCAAACTGCAAATTTGATTTTACGAGGGGCTCCCCCAACATCCATCCTTAAGGGAATACATGAAACAGAGTTTAATTAAGAATCACTTTATCTCAGATTAAGTACGAGAATTTATCACCTCACAAATAATTTTAAAAAAGACTTGATATATCTCGAAGGAATTTTTTATAACTATCCCCATACCAAGGAGGGGGGGGGGGGCGACGACGGGGAGAAGATCAAGAGAAACAAAAGTTTAAGAATAACTTTATTTGGTTCCATTCTCGAGAATTAACCATCATGCAAAATTTAACTTTAAAGCGCCTTTTAGAATCCAAGGTATGGTTTTATCGCCATCCATAGATTGGTAGCACAGGGAGGATAAATTTATTTAAAAAACATGTTATCAGTGTACAAACTCTGTGTACAAAAAAATATAGGTTACTTAAATCCTCTATGAAAGTAAGAAGCAGAAAATATTTCTGATAATATTTGCAAGATGAAATATATATATATATATATAATACGTCATCCTATATTCGGTGCCTTCTTAGCATTACTATTTTCGAAACCATTAGTTTTAAAGCATACATTTACAAATGCTCTTCATCATATGAAAATCCACTTGCTGAAAAGTAGTTATTTTCTAGCGTTACAAAAATAAAAATTCTAGGTCAGTAAGTATTATAAATTATTCTTAGAAAAACTTTTTTCCTACTTTAACAAATAAATCTATAAAAATTCAATTCTTCTACGACCAGATACGATTAGTTAGATCGTGTATCGAGTTACAATACTTTAGAGTTCCTTACAGTACCCGAGATACATATTTATTGCCACCCTAACCCCTAGAGAGGGGACATATGCATTAAATTTCAATTAAGAATAACTTTATATGTGTATGTACTCAAAAATTTATCATCACACAAAATTTAATTTCAAATTGTCCGATAGAACACGATAAGCGTTTTTTGCCCCTACCCATCCCCACCCTCATTCCTGGGGAGTGACAATGGTCAAAATTTTAATTAAAAAACACTATCAGTGTCTATAATTAGAAACTTTCAACTCGCAAAATATAATTTTAAAACGCCTAGATTTCAAACATTTTCTCATTTCCCCAATCTCTAATTTTGAGGGGAGGAGGGAGGCAGTTATAAAAACTTTAATTAAAAATGACTTTTTATGCACCTATTGTTTAAAAAAATACAATTCCGAAAATTTAATTTTAAAAGATTCGACAGATATCAAGATATAATTACATTTCGATACATCATCCTATAAAATAAAATACAATTTTAAACCGCAGATAGAACTCTTCGATATTCTTTCTGCCTCTCCCTCTCCCGTAAGTGAAACGTGGATATAATGTATAATTATTTCATTCCTGTTAACCATGACTATCCATCTATCCAATAATACTATGCCAAGGATGAATTCTTTTGCAAAAGTCTGGCGTCATTCTATTTGTAGTAACCCTACAACCCCCCGCGCGGATCCCTTTACAACGGGAACTGAAGCAATTTATTACATGAGGCTGACAGTTTGACAGCTTTGTAAAGGATTTTTGATGTAACTAATTTTAATTTAATAATTACAACGTTTTAATTAGAATAAAATTGAAAAGTTGCTGAATTACGTAAAAGAAAACAAATCAAATTTTGCATGCATAAGCTCTAAATTTTTATATCTTTCTTCAATCCAAAGTTATAAACGAATAAAGACAACACATCTCACTTTTTGGGGTTTTTTGAAACTTTAACATGAATTTAAAAATACTTAAAACTGTTTTAAAAATATTTTAAGCTTATAATGGTGTGAAGAGCTTTCGAATTTATATGCTGAAAAAAAGAAAATTCTGAAATTTTGATATTTGAATGAAAGAACAGCGATCTATTTTCTCCCATAGACTAACATGGGAATCGACAACGTAGCTTCTCTTCGAGTAAGTCCCCTTAAATGCAGAATTCATCTTTGATTATTAATTCAATCACATACATAGCCATTAATCCTTTACCAACCTCTGCTGTCAGGCAAATACAAATGATTTTTTAAGATACACTTGATTATCCTGTCGAATAAAAAATTATCACCAAACTATATGATTAAATGCCAATAATGGATAATCCTAATAAACTAAACATACTACACACTTGTTATGCCAACAAGTGATTTTTAATTTGGCATTTTATTTGTATTTTTAATAATGTTTTTCTTATTTGCTTGCTATTTCAATATTTAAAATAAAAACTACATCAATTTGTATAATTTGGCAATCTGTATATTTAGGCAAAATTGGTCAATGATATAATCACATAGTATCCCCCTTTTTTTTTTTTCCTTTTCAAAATTGGCTTGAACTATGGTCTTTTCTTCTTTTTTTATGCATATGTTAACTTTTGGTGAAAATATATTTATAAAATTTTCATTGGAATATTTAATGAGTATTCAACAATGTACAAAAGATAATTAAAAAAAATGCAATAATATAATATAAAAACACTTTTTATAAAATATCAATTATGTACAAAATATATGTAAGGAAACAAAATTCATTAATTATCAACATACTGTGTTACAGAAAGAAATATAATTTTAAGTAGATTTTAAACTGTCTTCAGAGCGACTATTGAAAAACTTATATTCAATCACTGATGTTGTTTGTTGGACCAATTTTGAAACTACTATTGACAAACTTATGTTCATTTGCTGATATTGGAGTGTTTTTAGAACAATTACTGAACTTGTGTTCAATCACAGATGTTGCACTGTTTTCAGACCAATTAGTTAAATTATTATGTTCATTTGTTGGTGCTGGGCTGTATTCTGAAGAACCATTTATAATCCTATTTTCAATCTGATACAAGCATTCATAATCTTTTAAAGTTGTCCCCTTAACAGATAACAAATATTTTTTAATAATATTGAAACTATTTAAAGCTTCTTTTATGGATGGTGGCCTCTCAAAAATGTCATCACAGTCACTTTCAGATGTTTCACCATCCCTTTTAATTTTTGCAGAATCTCCTGAGTTCTGATTGGAAGTAGAAATACTTTCAATGTGGATGTAAGAATTTTCATCCATTTGTAGAATTTTTCCACGCTTTGTCAATTCTTGAAAAAGTTGTGCAAGTGAAACATTTTTTTTTATATCACTCTCATCTTCTACTTCACATGTATGGTCTTGGTCAATGAATCCAGCTTTTTTAAAACAACTGAGAATAGTTCTTGCTGAAACATTTCTCCAACTCTTAAAAGTATATTCAATAGCATCAAGAATTGTAGGACTGAAATTGCGGTTATCATCAATGGCATCTATCCAGTCTCTGATTAAAAACTTTCGATAATTGTTCTTGAAATTCAAGATAATTTCTTGGTTCAAAGGCTGAAGCACAGATGCAACATTTGGAGGCATGCATATCAACTCAACTGCTTTTAACTTTTTTACTTTTGTGGAGAGAGAATAGTCATCCAAAATTATAGCAACTTTTCTCTTCTCATTTTCAAATTTTGTATCTAATTCTTTGATTGTCTCTAACAATAGTTCAGATGATATACATATTTCAGGATTAGATTTATATGTAACAGGTAATGATTGGATATTGACATTTTTTAAGCATTTTGGCATTGCATATTTACTGATGACAAGAGGTTTAAGTTTATCAGTACCAGTCATATTCACACCTAAAAGCACAGTCATTAGGCCTTTATTTTTTTTGTAGTCTGAGTATTTTTCTGGTAGAAGACGATATAATAATTGTGTTTTATCAAAATTATAAATGTCTGAAGGGTGATACCAATCCAAAGCATATTTTAGAACAGTATTTTTCCATTCTTCTACTGAGACAAGTATAACTGGTGATGAATCACCACAAATTTGTTCGTTATATTTATCTGAGGGTTGTGAAGTCAAGCACTGCAACCATATATTCATTGCATTACCTGACATTTTCTTGAAGGACAAACCATGTCTGTCTTTGAATCTTTCAAGCCATCCATTACTTCCTGAAAATTCATGATTTCCAAGTTCTTTAGCAATTTCAAAAGCTTTTTCCTTTATAATAATTCCTGAAAGGGGCATATTTTTAGCTTTGGCTTCCATGATCCATTTCAGAAGAAGTTCTTCAATGTCTTTAAAGATTGAGTTTCTGAGCCTTTTTCTTTTACTCCCATTGAATGATAGTAAGGAATCATAAAGCTTTGCTTTTGATGCAAGAATATCACTGAAAGATGATCGAGGTATATTGTATTTTTTAGAAAATGCATTTTTAGACATTCCAGATTTCTCAAATTCTTCAATTAACTTAACCTTGTCATCTAATGTTGGGCGATGTCTAGCAGCCATTTTTAAAACAATAAAGTAACTGATGCACTGTTTAAAATCACTTTATAAAAATGTTCTTTTTGAAAAATAAATGAAGTTTGGAAGTCAGGTCAGCATCTGAAAAGTATATAAATGAATTAGAATAATTTATGCAAAAGTAGTCAAGGACATAAAAATATTAGCTAAGGATGATACGATATAAGGATTTGGAATATCATAATTAAAAATGGATTTACAACCAGGAATTTAAAAAATGAATAAAGAATAATACAGTAATCATTGCTAACCATCATCAGAGATGATACAAATATTCTGAAGATCATAAAAGTATCTGCTGTGGAGAAATAATTCATCGGTTGAAATGAATTATACAAGAAGGAGAAATAAAGTTTATTAAAGCATGGCACAGCAGTGCTGTGCTTTATTTATTTCCAGTGAGACTCCTTAATGTTATTTTAATACAGAATTTAAGATTGAACGAGCTATTTACTAGACATTTTTCCACTTTTTGTACATGCTTTCACAAATTTTTTTCGAAGTGTCCAATTGTGTAAAAAAAAAAAAAAGTTTCTGCCAATCAAAAAAAATCTAGAGATCACTAGACATATATCCTGTAGCATTTAATCATTTTTATGCGATTTCAAAGTGAAATTTTGTTTTATTTTACTTATTTTTTTTTTTTTTTTTTTGTATAAAAATTAAAAATGGCATATTTACGACGTCATATTGGAAATATGGAGATTTTGAAATATTTGGTACCAAGACAAGAATCATTTACAGAAAGCAATAATTATGAAGCATGATTTTTATAATAAAAAGACATTTTCAAACATTGATTAATTGATCAAGAATCTTCTAACTGAATATAGAAAATAAGAAACAACTGAATATAGAAAACTTTTTTCTATTTATTGTCTCTACAAAATAATAGAAAATAACTTTAAAATATACATGTAACTGGTATTTGAAAGCAAGGTTTCCGACACATTGGCATTAGAAAAAAAAATCGTGCCAAACCCAGTGCATATATGACATCTGTGCCGGGATTTTGTATCTATACCACATTTTTAAAAATTTCTCCGGCTTATATGTTTGAAGAAAATCAAAATAAATTAAGGTGAATAGATTTTCAAAAATAATAATATTTCATTTTGGTATGTAATGAAACTAGTGAATCTGCAGAACTAAGCCTTCAAATTCAAGTCCTGGCAATTTTTTAAGGCTAAACTGCAAAATTAACTACTACTTGGCATAAGACTTTTCGGCAATGCAATAAATTCATTAATTCTATTAACCTAAACATTCAAATCCAATGTAAACAAATATAAACAATAATGTTTACAAATAATTTTTTTAATTTCTGATTTGGCAATTTTTAAAAATTATGCCTAAACTTGTAATACAGTCAAAGTTCTATAATCTGCACAAGTTGGGGCCAAAGGTTGTGCAGATTATGGAATATTGTGGATTACAGAGCATTATGGCCTATACGTCCTTTTATAATTCATTTTAGTTCTATAATCATCATAATATGAACAGATAAATTTGAAATCTAATAATCAATTTAATATGTTACCTCAAAAAATGCCTTTTTAAAGTTATTTTGTTAAAAAAATTAATATATATGTGCATTTAAATAAAAATAATTACATATGTTCCATAGTAGTTTATTTTTTACTGTTAATAAAATAAAAGAGATAAATTTATAAAATGTAGATATTTTATTATGAATTTTTTCAATTTCTTTATTATTTGTTTTAAAAAATCATTTTTGGATCACGAATTTGTAAATTTTTTTAAGTGTTTATTTTACTGTTTACATTCGTAAAGTAAAGCGAATTATAGAAAATTGCAGATTTTGGGTGTGCAGATTATCGATCTTTGACTGTATTACAAATAATTAATCATTGGATAAAATTAATTTTGAATTAACTTGCCTTAAATTTATTATTCCAATGATTGTTAAATGATAAGATACTACAAAATTTAAATTTTTAGATATCGCAAATTGTTTTTGTTAAAAAATAGCTGTTTTTTTATACTTCAATTTAACATTTTTATAAAACTATTTTGATTCATTATCTATATGAAATAATAAAATGTAAGCATATTTGGAATATTCATAAGGCTCCACCTTTTGGCACAGATGCCTAATACTTACCATGTTCAAGCAATTTTTTTCTTACACCAATTTGGCGAAAATTTCGCTTTCAAATACCAGTCACATACATATTTTAAAATTATTTTCTGTTATTTAAAAAGGGAAATAGTGATAAATAAAAAAAAGGTTATTAATAACTATAGAACAAAACAATTTATATCATTTAAAAAAATAAAGTAAAAGAAAATAAATAATTCATTAATAAATAAACAGCTATAGCCGGGTTACAAGTTGGGGCATAAAACTGCCATTTCGTTCCAATTGTGCTAACTTTGAACCCTGCCCAGAGCTCCAATAGCGGTTTAATTATTTTTTGCTGTTGAAGTTACTGTCAAAGTTAAATTTCGAGCAGAATTTCAATTCAAACATTGATTAATTTATCAAGAAGTTTCTAACTGAAGAAATACAGAAAATAAATAAATATGACGTCATACATAAAAAATAAATAAATACATATAAAATGTATTGATTATTGATACTATGTCTTGAGATATTATTTGAGGGATATTATATTGTCTAGAGATGAATGTCTAGAACTATACTTTTAAGCAAAGTATCAATACTAATTGTTAAGTATAAATATCAACATATTCTGCATCCCTCAAGTAAACAAGATAAAACAATTGGAATGGTTCTTGTAAAGTTAGTTGCAATTCATAGCTCTCATAGTTCCAATTCTAACTGCAAATCACTAGCAGCTATATTTTTATTATTGAGAAATTATGTTATTTATTAAATTCTGAGTCAAATAAATATCAAACTAATTAAAATATAATTAAAAATGAGTTTTTTTAATCAAAATATTCATTGTATAAAAGCCAATTTTAGTCTAAAAAAGCTGGTTAAAACTAATAAAAGCTACCAATGTGACTTTTTAAAAATTTTAGTCAGCTTTTTTGCAATATTGATTTTAAAACTGTTGCTCAGTGACATCTCAGATTTCTCTTGCTAATGTTAAACATATGGGAATGTGATGCATTTATACTTTTGAAATATGGGTAATTAATATTTTTAACTTCTTTTTTCTGTAAAAGGATGTCTCTTTTTTTTTTAAACTGTCAAAATGTTTCTAAAATATATGCGGCAGTGCCATCTTGCATGGTCAGTAAAATGAGTTTCTTGCAGGAAGCGATAGAGCTAGCCTGTTACTTGGGGCTTAAGATTTCACTTTCTGATCAAGGATTCTCCAGTTCAAACTCTGAACCGAACATATCACCTGCATTGGTGATCTTGGACAAATGAACACGCACTTCACCATCTCCTCTCTAGACCAACAGATGGTAGCAACACGACAACACATCACTCTGGCAAACGCCAGCGCAACACAAGTGCACATCGCTTGTTCAATGTCAACGTGATGTTCTTCTCACTGGTGGTGGAGTACTGTGGCGACACCATCTTCTACGGTCAGTAAAATGAGTTTCTCGCAGGAAGCGATAGAGCTAGTCTTTTGCTCAGCACTTAAGATGTCACTTTCTGACCGTGGGTTCTCCGGTTCGAATCTGGCCTGGGCCCATCGCCTGCATATATATTTAATTTATAAGTTATGTGTTAAAATCTTAATTAAACTGTGTCAGATTTTAAAACTTCAAATAAAATTAAGTATATATATATGTATATATATATTAGATATATTTTGACATTGGCAACTAAAAGAAAAGGACATCCTTTAAGAAAAGTGAATTGAAAATATTAATTTCCTGAGGCAATATCTTAAAAATATGAATGTATCACATACCCATAGGTTCAAATTTAGAGAAGAGAATTTGAGATCTCACCGACTAGCCTTAGGCAGAAAAATTTCATAATCTTGACAGAAGAACACTATGGAAATCTTCTGTTAGGATAGATACTTGACTAAAATAGAATTTGGTAATTTCACTTTCACAAGTTTTACTTTGAAATACAAATATGCAGAAGCAGTACAGTAGACTAGAGGTCTGCACGGGCCGGAACTTCCAGGCCCGAGCTCGAACGAAATTTTTTTTGACCCGACCCGAAAGTTAAAATTTCGGCCCGCCCCGGAAAAAAGTTAAAAATTCGGCCCAAACCTAGCCTGGCTCAAGTGAATTTCAACAGAACATTGATCTTTACTCTTACCAGGGATGCTACTCGGAAATTAACATAAAAGAGGAATTTATGCATAAAGTAAAATTTACGACATTTTTCACAACATTTGTGTGGGAATTTTGGAAACTATTGTTAATGACAAATTAAATAAAGAATTAAATTTATAACAAACTATTTTTTAAAAGTAAGAAAGTAACCATCTTTCTTTCTTTTTTTTTTTTTTTTTTTTTCTTTTTCCTCCTGTAAACCTTTAACAAAAGTCTTTCTAAGTGTGCATTTGTCAAAAAGTTTGAAATATGATGTTAATACATTGTGCATGAAAACTTGTAAGAATAAGTAAAAGATATTTTCTTTAGTTCTCAATACTTTAAATCAAATAAGGTAATCCAGCATCAGATTTAGTGAGGAGTTTCATGTATTGCATCATTTTAAATTAATTTAAGTAATTATGATAGATTCTATGATTTTTCCATGAATAAATAGCAAAAATTTGCAGGGTTTTTTTTTTTTTTTTTGCAATTGTTTGACAAGAATCGTCATTTTACATCAAGATCATTTGACGAAAATCGCTGTTTTACATCGCGATCGTTTGAAGAAAATCGGTGTTTTACATCACGATCATTTGATGAAAATCGCCATTTTACATTGTGATCGTTTGACAAAAATTGCCATTTTACATCGTGATCGCTTCACAAAAACCTCTATTTTACATCACGATCACCTGACAAAAATCGCCATTTTACACTGAGATCGTTTGACAAAAATCGCCATTTTACATCGAGATCTCTTGACAAAAGTCGCCAGTTTACACCTCAAACATTAGACGAAAATCACTGTTTTATTTCGAGATCGTTTGACAAAAATCGCCAGTTTACATAGCGATCGTTTGACAAAAGTCGCCGCTTTATATCTCAATTGTTAGAGGAAATTCGCAGTTTTACTTCGTGATCGTTTGGCAAAAATCGCCATTTTATACTGCGATTGTTTGCTGAAAACCACCACTTTGTTTCGTGACCGTTTGACAAAAATTGTCGTTTTATATTGCGATCGTTTGACGAAAATTGCCGTTTTACATTGCGACCGTTTGACGAAAATCGCCGTATTATACCGCGATCGTTTGATGAAAATCGTTGTTTTATACTGCAATCTTTAGACAAAAATAGCCGTTTTATTTCGCGATCATTTGACGAAAATCGCTGTTTTATTTCGCGGTCGTTTGAAAAAAAAATTGCTATTTTACTTTGCAGTCATTTGACGAAAATCGCTGTTTATTTCACGGTCGTTTGACAAAAATCGTTATTTTATTTTATGATAGCTTAACAAAAATCGCGGATTCTTAAAAATTAAAGGAAAGTGGAAATCCGCCATTTGGCGGAAAAGTGGCATCCCTGTCTTACAGAAGAGTTTGACAAAAAAAACTTATCGTAGTCTTTTTTTTTCCTTTTTCATGTTTATAATATCCATTTATTCAGAAGTGCTGTAGGTTGCGATATTTACGCTTTTAGTGAACCTTTGTTTGTTGTATGTAAATGTTTCAGTTATCATTAGTATTATTAATCCATATTCCATGTAATGGAGACAAAAAAATCTAAAAAATGATACATGGTAAAAGTAAAATCTTCTAAGATGGAATCTCATTGAAAAGAAAAAAAATACATCCCTTCTTAGCAGATGCAAATATTTAATGTATTTTTTTCTTGCCTATTGTTGTATTCATTTTGCGATCGATGAACAGTTTAAAAGAAATTTGCAGTTTTCAGTTTTAAAAAAAATTATGTCGTAAACATTTTTAAAAAAAGTGTTTAAGTCTATTTTAAAATGCCTAATAATCTATGATTCTTTTAAAAAAATGAATTCTAATGTTTAATTGTTGAATATTGACGACTTAAAAGTATATGCCTTTTTTGCAAAAATTTTTGGATCAAGCCAAATTTTACTGATTTATGAACAGACTTGGCCATGTTGAGAAAAGGATTTTCATATGGGATGATTTGACAGGAACTGATTATTTTGGTCCGTGATGACTAGAAAGAATGAAATCAGTCTCGGCTTTGTACGGAAAAAATACGTTAGGCCCAGCCCGATATTCCAGGAAAAAAATTAAGGCCCGAACCTGGACTGGCCTGACCTGAGTCTTCAGAAGTAAGGCCCGAGCCTGGTCCAAATGCCGTCAATGGAAGTTGGCCTGAACCCGGCTTGGCCTGTGCAGATCTCTACAATAGACTCGCTCAAATCTGCAAATGCCTAAAAATAGGCACATCATTGTAGATGTAAACAATGAAACTTTCAGTTTAGAAGCAGGGACAAAATGACAGATTTTTTTTTTGTTTTATATAATTCTGCATATATTTTAATATGTAATCCCCAAAAATATGACTGAACTCGTGGTTTTTCGATGAAGGAAGTATCAATTTACTTTTGAAAAAAAATTAAGATATTGCTGATGTCAATGATAATCAAAATGTTTTTGTAAAATATATTTAAAAGAGAAGGATGACTATTTGAACAGTACATATTTCACTCAGTTAATTTGAAAGTAAAAAAATTACCCACAGATGACAATATTGGTACAATCTTTTAGCTAAATCTACAGAACAATCAGCCATTTTGATTTCTGGTTGATGTAATTTGTTTGTTCTAGAAGGCGTTAAGTAAAAAAGTTTTCCAGAGTTATTGAAGTAAAAATTCATTCAAGATATTTTTTAAAGTAGAATAACAGCGTCACATTCTATAGTGACATTAATTAGGCAAGTCTAAAGTTTTCTTTCTTCATTTTAATTGATTTAAAAAAATAAAGATAAATTAGGTGTAAGTTGGTAGATGGGGCATTTGAGAACAGAACATATGGGAGCAGATGGAACAGTTCACTTGTGTATTTTTTAAGTTTGTGAATGCATTTTTTTAAACTGAAAATTCAATAACCCTTGTCAAACATTGAACAACAAATTTAATGTTTTCAGGATTTCTTGACAGCTTTAATTTATTGAAAGTCAGATAGTAATTAAAAGCGCTTGGTTTTCTGTAAAAACTAATATGTTTATTAGTTTATATGTTATCGTATAATGATTTTCAGTTTTAAACATATTTTTTTTTTTCCTAGCCAATATTAAAGATATTTTATTTTATGAAAGCAAAATTTATTTGGCCAAAAAAAAGTGATAACAAGTTCTATGATAATCACAATTTTTAAAATCATGATGTACAGTTTTGTGATACACATTGCATAACATTTAAAGAAAAAAAAAAAAAAAAATAGCAGAATTATTCAATAACTTATTTAAAAGTAACACAGTTTTTCTATACTTGACTCAAAAGAAACAGGTATATTGGTGCATAATTTTACAAATAATTTCTTGTATCTATGTTGAAACATTTATTGATTTATTCACACAACTAGAAAGAGGGCTTTTTATTAATACTTATTCACAAAAAAAATTAATTTTATCTTTTTTATGCATGTGTTCAAATGTGCCCCAAGTATGTTCACAACACCCTCCACTAGGGCACATATGAAAAAATTCTTGATAAATGCAATCAAAAGTTTCACCAAACGAACAAAGTGCAAATATTCATATAAATCCATTTTTATTTCAATAGCTCATAACAATTTTAATAAATAATTGAAAATACAAAAATTGGTCCGTAGTGCCTCCTTCCCTCCCTTATTTTTCCCCTATGTATTAATCAGACTTATTTATTATTAAGATTGATTAAATGTTAGGCACAGATGTCATATATGCACCACATTTGCACGTGCTTTTTTCCGCGCCAACTTGGCAAAAATTTTATTTTTGAACATAAATTAAAAATTACATGCAATAACAGCACATGATTTTTTGGTACTTACGTATTAACGTCACCGCATTTACAGATTTGACAATTTTTAATCTACACCTAAATTTTTTGCGACAAATCATAAAATAAAAGACTTTCAAAATTCAAAACACTATGTTTAAAAACAAAGTAACATATCGGATTTCGGCGGAAAATCGGCCGATATAGAGTCACTTCTGCTGCAGTGGCGTTAATACGTAAGTACCGATTTTTTTTTTTTATTGCAATATAAAAATAAATAAATGATAATTTAATATAGTATACAATTAAAAATATTTTAAAGAATTAAAATAAAGAATAACGGTAAATAAATATGAATTTAATAAATAAGGGAACAATAAATAAACAGGTATAAATAATAAACTTATTAAATAACAAAACAGTAAATATAATTTTCAGAATAAATCGTAAATATTAATACTTATAGCCATATTGAATGCACGCAGTTGTATCATTTAATCAGCACATTTCACTCATATATTTAAATTTTCCAATTTTATTTCCCTAACAATTGTTAGAAGCTTATTAAATGATCTTCTCTTTGTCACAGATGTGCAATGCCAAACTGGCAGGGGAAAAAAAGCATGTGCAAATGTGGTGCGTATATAACATCTGCGCCAAATGTTAAATAAAATTTCCCTATTTTATTATTTTAATGTAAATTAATAGAGTGCCATTATGAAGAAACTTTCATTTAAAATAAATTCTTATCTCAAAATTATACTGTTGTACCATTTATAACGCGCGCCTGCTCATGTGATGAAAACTTGCACGCCTGGTGAAAGGTTAATTTTTTACTTTTAATCATTTTAGTTTATTACTTTATTTAAATATTTTACTATATTTCAAGCATTCATTATAATTTTGATTGCATTATTGTATTCAAATAACTGTTTAAAAATGCAAACAAAGCAATGATCAGAAATCTTCAAAATTTTAAAAATTCATACAACCACAGGTTCCAAGTCTTGCAGATTTGGAGGAATCTACTGTATTAAACAATTTCTTAGGATCCTATTATTCCAGAGTTTAAAAAAAATTGATAGAAGTTGAAAGGATGATCTTCATCTATTATGTCGAAAGTAAAATACATATCCAACATTTAGGCCACAATTAAATTTTATCAGTAATTGCTTTAAAAAAAATGCATGGCAGAAAATTGCAATACTTTGCAAAATTTAGTTTATGCTGTGTAGACAATTTCATTTAATACTCTTTCTTTTTAACTTTGTACTATTTTTGTCCTTTATTAAGGTTTTAATAATAATAATAACAGCAAGAACAATAAAAATAAAACTTGTATGGTTAAACTTATTTTACAATTATTTCTAAACTGCAAGCTAAGAGCAAATTTACTTAACTAAAATACAAAATTAATTTACATACCTTTTATGCAGCATGAAAAGAGTGTGGGATATATATTTAACCTTTTGCATAGAATACAGAGTTTCATTTTTGAAGGATAAATATCATCTTCATTTCAAACAACAATAATTCCTTTTTATTTCAATATTCAGTAAGCCTGTTAAAAAAAGAAAAGTTTTAAAATAAGGAAAATATTACAAAAATAAATAAATAAATAAAACTTTTTGTAAATCACAGATACAAACATGTCACCACTTACAACAAGGTAAAAAAATTATTATAAATCATCAAAAGGTAATAAAATATTCTAAATAATTTGTAAATACAAACAATCTGTTCTGTAATAATATTAAATATATAATATTGAAAATAATTAATACTGGAAAAGAAAGAAGTATTTTTTTCTAAATAAATAAACAATAAATTTGGCTCATCAGTGTATATAATAGATATTAAAAGCTTTATTAAAATTACACACTGCTTACAATACATAGTAGAATAATTTTCCAACAGTTTCAAACAATAAATACTTGTTCATCATCAGGGAAATTTTAATTAAAGCTTTTAATATCAATTACATACAACAATGAGCCAGATTTATTGTTTATTTATAATTAAACGGTCTAAATAAGTCCTTTTAGTAATATTGTTTTCTAATTTTACTGTTTTACGAGTGTGGTTCAATAATTATTATCACTACTCACTACAGTACATAAAATATTTGTACTGTGATGTTTGATGTAGAATATCCAAGCCAAATGTCTTATATGCCTATATGCACAGTTTCAGAACTGTAGCTGCTATATGAACATATTTTTGGAGGGAGGGGTGAAGTTTTAATGACCTATTTTTAAAGGGTGAAGGGGTAAGGAAGGAAAGGCTGGTTTTGTGACGGTGGATGAGATGTGGTTGCATCATTATGATCCTGAGTCCAAACAACAGTAGCCACATCTCATCTATTGACACAAATCTAACCCCATATGCTTTGAAACAGCCTTGCACCCCCTTCCTCCAAAAATATGTTAACCCTTTCGCTACTGGTGTTTATGATCAAGGACATACTTTTTAGAATTTTTTTATGAATTCTAATTTAATTTAAAGTAATTTTACAATTTTTGTCTGCATTTTTAATCATTTCCCTACTAAAAGCACAAATACAGTTGAGCCTCTATATAACGAAATCCATTGTTCCAGTAAAAAATTCGTTATATAGAGAAATTCGTTGAATAGAGAAAGCCGTTAAATTTTCTGTTTAATGTGCAAATATTGAACAAGTATTATTTTTTATACGTTTAATTAAATTTTGAAGTGTTTATGTAAAAATATTAACATAATATCCTATTTCTTAATTATTTGAACAGTTAGAAAAAAAAGAGAATAGACATTTTTTTTAAAAGCTTAATAAAAATTGAACAAGAAAAACGTACGTTAATTTTTTTGCTATTGAAAACACATCTCAAATTTTCAGGGGGATCTCATTACTCCGGGAGTGAATGTCCCCCAAGCCACCCTCTGAAATCAACACGGACTTCAATTACCACATTGATCCAGCTTTTATATGTGTAAAAATTAAATTGACACTATTTCTCGAAGGATGTTAAAAGATGTGTGGGAGGGGGGCTCGTGGAATTAATTCGCTGTACTTAAAGAACAAGAAGATTCAAGGTAGAGAAGCAATATAAAAAACTCAGCCTTGAACGATAAATCAAAAATAAGTGATGGAAATTTGATTCCATGTGATTTTAAAGCTTTTTTAAAACTGAATAAATAAAGAACATTTAATGAAAAAATTCGTTATATGGAGATAGATATTTCACTATATAGAGACTGTTTTTAATATAATCATGAAAAAAGGGGACCGTTCCTGCTAAAAATTTGTTATATAGAGAAATTTGATGTATGGAGTTTCGTTATAGAGAGACTCGACTGTATTTAGAAATCAAATCAGTAGATTGCAGCACCTAGGAATATTTGTATCAAGATGGATAGAAACATGAGCTCTCATCACGGTAAACCTTTTCAGAATCATATTATTTTGATATAATTTTATATAAGCAAAGTGATGTGGTTACATCATTATGATCCTGAGTCCAAACAACAGTAGCCACATCTCATCCATTGTCACAAATCTAACCCCATATGCTTTGAAACAGCCTTGCACCCCCTCCCTCCAAAAATATGTTAATATAGCAGTTATGGTTCTAAAATTAAGCATATAGGTATCCAAGACATTAGGCTTTGATATTCCCTATCAATAACTGCAGTACAAATATTAGTACTTTTTGGTTAGCCAGCTGCCAGTAATGTTATATTTACCTATGCATGTACCGTATTTTCGGGCGTAAGCGCCGCGGTGCATACAAGTTTAAAAGTTAAAATTATGCTTATTGCGGCTCTTCTGCCGGGGTGGCGGATACGATGTATTTTTCTTTTCTCCTTGCAGCGATATTCATTACAGAGGTGATTCTGATTGGAATTTTTCTGGAAATTGTGAAAAGTCAATCATCAGAAAGAAAATGCGAAGGATAAAAAATATCGCGAATTTCAACAAATGATAGCGTAATTTCTGTCAATCATTTGCAGAAAAAGCAAGAATTTTATCAAAGGATCGAAAAAAAAAAAAAAAAAAACCCACCACTTTTATCAAAGGTTTGACGGAAAAGCACGAATGTATAAAAAGAAAAAAAATGTGTATTTCATGGTAGGATCACTTGAAAAACTACAATTTTATTATCGTAAAATCCCATTAATCTGCCCTTCCCAATCAAATGCTAGTCCCCACTACAAAAAATCGCTGAAAAAAAACGCTTATTTCGCCAAAGAATCACAAAAAATAACTGCAAATTTATTGAAAGGATCGAAAAAAAACCAAAAATTACGCCGAAGTATCACTAAAAAACCCACATTTCGGCGAAAGATTGCAGTAAAAATGCGAAATATGTCAAAAAATCTCTAAAAAACATAAATTATCTCAAAAGATCACCAAAAAAATTGTTAGAAAAAACGTAAATATGTCGTATCTATAAATAAACGGTAAAAAAACGAGGAAAAACATAAATTCAGGCAAAAAAAAAAAAAAAAACGCAGAAAAAAGGAGAAATTTGAAAAAAAAAAGCATGAAATCTATTAAAAAATTTCGAAAAAACGAACATTTCATCGAAGATTCATGATTCATTCATTTCATCATGAATCATACCATTCTCAAAGGCGAATGAGAACAGGATGAATCATGATGAAATGAATGGATCATGAATCCTTGATGAAATGTGTTTTTTTTATGAGATTTTTTAAAAAGATTTCATTCTTTTTATGTTTTTTTACAAATTTCTCCTTTTTTTTGCGCTTTTTTGACAAAATTTACGTTCTTTTAAAAAAACGCAATTTTTTTCAAATATTGCTTCAAGTATCAAAATTCATGATTCATTCAAATATTCATGATTCATTTAATTCAACAAGGTTTATCTCTTGCTCATCCCCATAAAAAACGCACATTTTTTTCAAGTATCTTGAAGAAACTCTGCAAATTCGTCAAATATCGCGATAAAACCCTGCAAACTTCGTTACAAACTATAAAAAACGTATTAAAAAATCGCGAAAAAAGTATGCACAAATTCAAATTTTATTTTATCATAAAAAATATACTAAATTTAAAATTGGATTTATATTACAAATGTAAAAAAAAAAAAAACGCGAAAAAACACTGAATATAACGCAATTATAAACATTTTGATGTATTTTCGTTAGCGCGGCGCATACGGTGGTGCGGCGCTTCTGATGAATATTTGTTTTATTTTAATGCATTTTCGGAGGTGCGGTGCTTACGGTGTGTGCGGCGAATACGCCCGAAAATACGGTATACATAGATATGTGTATATATACACACATATGTATGTATCATGAAGATAGATATAGTAGAAGGAGATCAAAGACGGCGCTTCCACTTTCGTCCCTAAAGTCTTTCCGAGTCTGGCTGGCATTTCCGGCAGTTTGGCAGCAGATGAAATCTAGCGCCCCCTACGTCGCGCTAGCAGACTAGTCGAGAGACCAGTCAAACAAGTCATGTGATCGAAAGTCAGTGCAGCATCACTAGCGCCACGCTATGCACCGGGCAATACTTTGGGGCTAAGTTCTGTTGGGAAAAGCCTATCTTCTCGGTTCTCCTTCTTTTATTCTATCTTCATGGTATGCAGGGGCGTCGCCATGGGGGGGTATGGGGGGGGAGCCTCCCCCCCCAATATATGTGAAGTTGGGAAATTTGAGCTTAGAGTTGGGAAAATTTAGATTTTTGAAAGACTTTCTTTTTTTTTAATAATTACAAGAAATATATGAACTTTTTATTCTTTCGGTGACAATGGTTTAGCAAACAAGTTAAATTATCAAAAGAAATCAACCAGACTCAATTTGTCATTGTATTTCTCTGTTCTATGAAAACATCATACACTTATTAGACCTAAATGTCTCTGCTCCTGTGTATCAATATCTGACTCTAAACAGCTTTCTCCACTCCTTTGTTTCCTCCAAAACTTTCATTTCTGAAAAATTTCAAATTATAGTCCGTGACTTTTATGTTACTTTCGTATGAAAATCCATAATGGCTCATATACTAGAAGTCTGTCCGGGCCTGGGCTTGGTCCAAGGTACTGGCATGGCCCGTGGACCGAGCAGGCAAACTTTCAAACAGAGTGCTTCCACCATTCTGATATAAAAATTTAAAAGAAGCTCATAAAATTTGAATTATTTTCAATAAATATGAGTTTCACAAGAATGCGTATAAATGTGCTGCATGAGCCGATTTTATTTTAACAACACTATTGCAAAAATATATTTTGTCCAAAATGTAGAGAACGTCATCGGATAGTTAATCATGTTTGAGCCTGAGCTTAGCTTTTTTTGCAGACTCGGGCAGGAGCACCGTCAGTTTATTACCCCTCCCCCTTTTTAATCCTCAAACCAGAAAAATTATCAAATCATAGATGCAAAAAAAAGTAAAAATGTCGAATATGAAGTCGCAAAGGACTGATGAAAACTTTCACTTTAGACAGATTTTTATCTTTGGCGGGAAATTTTCAAGCAATTTTTACGTCAGGAGTATGAAAGGAGGACACTGTGCAACATCAAACACCCTACAGTTGGCGGGGGGATTCCCCTCACATCGCCAGGTCCCCCAAAATGGCTTTCCAGATTGTTTATTACCTTGTTCATAGTCATATAATAACAAACATCTTCATTAATCTCTCACATTTTCTTCCGGAAGTTTTTTTTTTTTTTTTTTTTTTGTAATAGAGGCTGCGATCAAAAATGTCTGTTTTCTTGTGGGGAGGGGATGTCTCCCCTGTCCTTCCCAAATGGCTCTCCTGGACTCGGGTTAGGCCGAGGTAAGGATTATTTTTTTCTGCATAGTTGAGTCGGGACGGAACTGGACTTGGTTGCTCTTGGCATGTGTCGGGCGGACAGTTTTGCTTTGCAAAATAAGTAATAATGATAACGAACTTTTGGTAAGGGGAATCATCGGAAATGTATCTTGAGGTGGTTCTCAAATTCCCTGTTGAATAACACAAAACTTTCTGAAACATTTTCTGACTCATTTTTAAAAGAAAATGCATAACATTGACAGGCCTGAAGTGATTGGATTGAAACGATTTCGAATTGAATAGCGTTTTCCATTTTTCGATAAATAAATTACTTATCCAATTACAGGCGATTATTGTTACACAACGACAGTTTTCTCTTCTTTACTTGCTATGACGTTTTGAAAATCGAATCAAAAACTAATATTTGACAGCCTTTTCTGAAATATATGTTGCTTTCATTCCAAGAAAAAAGAAAGCGCCATTCGATAACATTTTTTCTAAATAAGAACATCTGCCAATTTTATGCGTTTCCGAACAAAAGTGAATTGAGAAATGCGCAAGAAAACAATTATTTTAGATTCTTTTTATCAGCATTCTTTAGAAGAATCTTAATTGTACGTTAAGAAAAATCCGAATTTTTTGTAGCTATCAAATTGGCCCGCGGATCGGGCCTGGTTTAATTGTTTTTTACGCAAGCTGTTCCTGTTTTCAAAGATTTTTGTTCAGGCCGGCCCCTGAACTGTGAAAATATAGATCCGGCTCGAGCCAAAGTTTTAATTTTCAAATCGGGCCGTGCTGGGCCAAAATAGCTTATATGTAGTCGGGACCGTGCTCTGATCTGGAAATTCCAGCCGGAAAAGACATGTATAGCAAAGACAGTAAACAAAAAAGGGAATTTTTAAACAAACTAATGATGGTTGACGAAAGAAAAGAAATCGCAATAGATCTTTAAAAATAAAATTAATAATTCCAATTATAACATATTCTACTGTCAAAATGAAAATAAAACAAGAAAATATTCACATCTTTTCATATTTAACCCGTCGTCGTCGCGTCGCCGGAGAATTTATACAACGGCTTTAGTCGTCGAGTCAATCTAAGCTTAAAAATCTGTAAATTTTATTTCAAAATAGCAATCTATTCTAATATTGTAAAACAAAAATGCAATTTGTATTTCCGTTTTATGCTAATCTCAAATAGTATTAAAAGAACTTGGAATAAGTAACTTTGAAAAAAAAAAATATATTAAAAATATTTATTCAGGCGCCAAAAGAAAAAAAAAAAAAAAAGAAAAGCTGGAGTCCTAATTTCTATAATAGTAGCTACACCTGCTATATTACGTAACTGGGCAACAATATCCAATGAGTTTTCGCCAGAAAAAATACTGGTAACCCTTTGTCGTCAAGAAAAAATAATCATAAAAGCAAATGTGATTTCAAAAAATTATTGATTCTGATAAATGTGTTCCTTTTTACTTTGTTTGTGTGCGGATAAAAAAACTGCTATATTTTTATCGGTTTATAAAATATGAAACCAAAGCGATATAAAGTTCAATGTTGTAATTGTAAAGCAGTATTTAATAATGACTATAAATCTCAGCATGAAAAAAACAATCATAATGGGAATAGAGTTTCTGTGCAGGAAATTGGAGCCCCTAAAAATCCATTCGATGCTTCAGTACGTAAAAGGAAAAAAGTGGACGATGTGAAATCGGAACAAATATATAAATATGATAGCAGTCCGTCAAATGAAGAAATAATCAGCATAAGTTGCAATACTGATGTGTTGAACTTAAATAAAAAGTCTGAAGAAATAAAAGATTTTTCTTTTCCTATAAACAACACCGAGAGCGAAGATCAACTTCTTCAACAGTGTAATTTGGATTTTTCAAAAGAAAGTGAATTTCTACATGAGGCTACGAATTCCAAAACTCAAAACCAATCTGAAATGGATAATGAATTTCAAAACGAGACTGCAAGCTTCACAAATGAAAACCAAACTAAAGAAGAAAATGAAAATAAGTCGGACTGGGTGTCTTTTATGGGAAAATTTTCTTTTATTCTCGAAAAATTAACTGAGAGCAAAACTATTTTTTCTCAATATAATGAATCTGACATAGTTAACGAGAAATTGGCAATAACTGAGATTGTTAACTTTATCTCTTCAATTAAAGAAACCTGTGATATAGTTCTTGAAGAGGGGTGCAGAGTATTGAATAAACTGAATAATGAGTTAGAATTTTCAATTGAAGACAGTGGAAGTGCCTCTGAAATAGTAAATCATGATCCTGGTCTACGTCCAGATACTTTAAATGAAAATCAGAAAAATTATTTAATTCAGTTAGGTCCACATCAACCTAAATTAGCATGTTTTCCTTCTGATGGAAAAAACCGGTTTAATCCCCACTGGTATACAGAATTTGAATATTTAGAGTACAGTACAGCAAAGCATGCTGCTTTTTGCTTTGTATGTTGTCTTTTTCCTGTTGGTATAGGTCGTGAAAAAAGAGAAGATGCTTGGACTTCAACCGGAGTAAAAGTATGGGGTAAAATGAAAAGTTGCGGAAAAGATAAATTAGGGAAGCTCCAACAACATTTCTCATCTCAAGCTCATAAGTCTGCTCTATATGATTTTTGTAATTTTCTTGTAAAGAAAAAACATATTGATGTCTTAATTGACAAATCAAAAAGGCAAGTTTTAATTCAGGAAGAAAAAGTTCGAATGCACAACAGAGAAGTTATCAAAATTTTAATGGATACTTGTAAAACATTCGGAAAGCAAGGATTAGCATTTCGAGAGTCAAACACCGATGATATTAATAAAGGAAATTTTTGCGAAGTGATACAGCTTATCTCAAGGCACAATACTACAATGAAATGTTGGTTTGAAGATAAAAAATTGAGACCATATCATGTTACATATATGAGTCCAGAATCTCAAAATGAAATGATAAATTTAATAGCATCTGAAATTCGTCAGGTAATCACTTCTGAAATAAAAAATAGTTTATGTTTTGCAGTTTTGGCCGACACAACTCCAGATCTGTCACACAAAGATATAATGTCTATTGTTATCCGAAGTGTAAGTAATGAAGGTGAAATTAGGGAAAGATTGGTCAAAACAATTGAATGTAGTGACAAAACTGGAAAGGGAATGGCAGATTTAATTTTACAGTGCTTAAATGAAATAGAAATTGATTATTCGAAGCTTGCATTCCAGTCTTATGATTTTGCTCAAAATATGTCCGGGAGGTTCAATGGTGTACAAAAACATATATCTGAGATTGTCGGTCACAGTGTTCCTTACATACCTTGTCAAGATCACCGCACTAATACTGCTCTAGAACATGCTTGCAACGTTAGCATATTAATTCAAGATTTGTTTAACATCCTTGAAGAGCTCTATGTCTTTTTCACATCAAGTACAAAAAGATTTAAGCATTATCAGTCAAGTGTAGAGAACATTGATAAAGTAATTCAACTTAAAAATCTATCAAAAACCAGATGGACCGCAAGAGCTGAATCGGTCAAAGCCTTAACTCAATCGTTTGAAATGGTAATAGAACTATTAGAAAATATTTTCAATGAAAAGACTTTTGATTCCTCTACTAGAACAAAAGCATTTGGAATTTATAAAAAAATGAAAACTTTTGATTTTATTGCATCATTTTTTTTCATGAAAAACATCTTAAGCAAAATAAAAATTTTAACTGAAATTCTGGAGACACCTGATTTTAACGTCATTGACTGCATTGCGATAATAAAAAGTACTGTCCAAAGCTTACAAGCAATTAGTGATGATTCCACTGGAATGAATAATCTTATAAAAAGTTCAATTGTATTCGCTGAAAAAATGGGGATAGATGTTGAATCAGACTTCCGAAAACACCATAGAAAAAGGGTTCCACCTAAAAAAATTGATGAAAACAATAGAACAGCAATGGACATAGATTTAAATACTTTTTACAGGAAAGAATTCAAAGAAGTTTTGGACACATTAATAATGGGTTTCAATGACAATGTTTTATATATCAAAGATACTATTGAACCGATACATTCGATTTTTAAGCTACCATTCACCAAAGCAAATTTGAGCATAAGTAATCTAGAAAAAGTTATTAACATGTTTCCTCCTGGATCTGATAAACCTGACATACACGACTTGCAGAGTCAAATGGAAATACTTTTTGACTTGTGTTCAAACAATAATGTTGACTCTCTTAACGGACTTTTCGTTCATGCCAAAAAATTCAAAAATTATTTAGGTCAAGCCTTCAAACTGTGCATTTTAACATTCACAGCAGCTTATGGTGTTGCGTCAAATGAAAGGACATTTAGTCAGCTAAAAATTATAAAAAATGAATTACGAACTACCATGAGCGATGACAGACTGGATAGCTTAATGCTTTTGAAATGTGAAAATAAAATAGCGGACTTACTTAAACTGGACGATGTGATCATTAGGTGGGCTTCTTTGAAGAACAGAAGGATCAGTGTTAAATGAAAAAAATTACAATGTAAGTGTTCATTAGCAATCGTTACAATTTTTCTTTATGTAACATTTTTTGTTTCATATTTCATATATTTATATAATTTTTTTTGAATGTATGCAATGTCTCTAACTTTGAATCTTACATTTATTGCATTATTTGAAATTGTTTCTTTAACCTTTGTGGTAAAAGTATAATCTTTATCTCTTTTTCTTCTGATCTTTATTTTCATGCTGAAAAAATAGCAATAAATCTAGTTTTTTTTTTTTTTTTTTTTTTTTTTTTTTGGAAAAGAAATTATTTTTAATGCATAAGTATTGTTATCATTATAAGCACATTGCATTGTATAATTTTAATTGGAAATTAGAACAATATTTTTCAAGTTGGGAAATTTTTAAATTCTCCCCCCCCAAAAAATATCTGTAGCTACGCCTCTGATGGTATGTATATATACAGTGAAAGTTCTATAAACTGCACACCCACAATCTGCAATTTTCTATAATTCACATTACTTTACGAATGTAAACTATGAAATAAACAGTTAAGAAAATTTACAAATTCATGATCCAAAAATGATTTTTTAAAACAAATAATAATAATAAAAAAAAAAAAAAATCATAATAAAACATTTATTTATTTTAAATATAACACCTTTATTTTATGAATAGTAAAAAACAAACTGTATTGCAGAACCTATTTAATTATTTTTATTTAAATGCACGTAAACTTTTTAATAAAATAACTTAAAAAAGGCATTTTTTGAGATAGCCTATAAATTAATTTTTAGATTTCATATTTATTTTACATATTATACTAATTATAGAATTAAAACACCGTCTAGGAATAATAAAATGACACGTAATTTATAATGCTCAATAATTTGAAATATTGCATAATCCACACAACTTTTGGCCCCAACTTGTGCGGATTATAGAACTTTGACTGTACATACAGATATGTATATATAACACCGGTGCCTGGCTAACCGAAAAGAACTCAAATATTTTATATACACTATCGACAATAATTACTGAATCACCTTCATACATTTAAAATAAAAACATAATATCCAACATTATCAAAGCAGAACGATTTAGATTTTAGCTTTATAATTTTTTGCAAGCATCTTTTCAAACAGGCATTTTTGATCAACACTATTGATAGTACGTTATCTACTGATTCATACCAATTAATCTAGAACAAGTTTTTCTGAGTATTTTTTTATGAACTTGCAACACATTTAGGGCTTGGCAAATGTAGATTGTCAATGTCAATCAAAACATTTTAACTGGCAATTGGAAGCATCAAAATTAAATGATCAAATAATAATTCTCTTGAATGGCCTTCTACTTAAGGTGCTGCTTCACTCAAATGAAAAGACCCATTCGCTAATGTTAATCCTATGGAAGAAATTTATAAAGCTCGGTTGCATTTTAATATTTTTAAATGCTTCTTTTTGCATTGGATAGCTGTGATTGATATGAATGCAGGTCGTTTTTTACTTTTTCGATTTTGTTTACAGATATTTTTTATGAGGGTAATTTCACTTTCCAAACCGGTTCTGAAAATGAAAGCATTCTCTTAAAAAATATCTGTAAACAAAAAAAAAAAATAAATAAAAAACGGCCTGCATTCAGATCAATCTCAGCTATCCAATGCAAAAAGAATCATTTAAAAATATTAAAATGCAACCAAGATATCTTTATAAGTTTCTTTCATAGGATTAGCATTGGTGAACGGGTCTTTTCTTTTGAGTGAAGTGGCCCCTTAATGATTATAAACCATAGAATTGATGGTATTTAAGTGTAAAATAGATGGAAATTTTAAAATTAATAAAAAAAATCCAAACACACATAAGAGCATATGTCAGAGACTAAAAAAGTAGAAAAATGCAAACTTGAATAACTTAAACCATAATTTTAATCTATGTTAACTGAACTGAGTTCTGTTAAGAGTTAATTATATTGAGTTATCAAATCTTATATTCTAGAAAATTATAGAAAAACAACTAAATACATATAATAAATCTGCAAATAAAGCCATTCCGAATGATTTCTCAGAATACAAAGATGAAGATGAACGTGCTTACTTAAATTTATAAGCACTTACAATCGAAATAAATATAACTTTAAATTACGAAGAATTACTCCAGTAGCAGACCAGGGTAATTATTGCTATTGATCACTTCTTTGGTAATTATTGGTAACCACCCTTTTTGATGTAAATAAAGTAGTAAAGTTAATTTTTTCTAATAATGAGTACTGTTGTATTAAAATAGTATATTGAATCTTGTTAAAGTTCTGTTTATCTTACATTTGTGGAAAAATAACACTTGGACTTTGTTTTTTGTATACATACAAATTTATTTAAGGTACAAAAGACATTTTACAAAACATTGGTTACCTAAGAAATTTTATTGAATTAAAAGTTTAAGATTTAACTGCGATGCCACGGATGTGGCATAGCGCATAAATTATGCAAAAAACTGGAGATGGGACGCAAAAAAATAGCTTTTATGCTTTCCAAGTGACACATAATTTCATCAAAATACCACAGAAAAGCCCAAATTTTCTCAAAGAATCATGGGAAGAAGTACAAATTTCATAAAAAAAAAACAATAAAATGGCAAATTTTGTCAAAAAAATCCCCAAAAACAGCCAATTTAATCAGAAGACTGTGGAAAAGTGGTAAATTTTATCAAAAATTCATGATAAAACGGCAAATTTTGTCAAAAGATTTGCAGAAAAATGGCATATTTCATCAAAAAATCCTGAAAATACAAGATTTCGTCAAAAGATTGCAAATTTCATTAAAGGATTGGGGGGTGGGGGGAGAAACGCAAATTTCATAAAAAAAAAATCATGAAAAAATGAAATTTTGTCAAAAAAGAGCAATAAAGGCACATTTCTTCAAATCTCAAAAAAAAAAAAAAAAAAAGATTTTGGCTAAAAATTTGGAAAAAACAGCAGATTTTGTCTAGAGATCATGAAAAAAACAGACACATTTTGTAAAAAGATCATGAAAAATGCAAATTTCGTCAAAGGGGTATGAAAAAAACAGAAAATTTATTGCTGGAGTGGATTTTTCTGTTCCTAAAACAAATTTTCATGATCAAAAATTATTTTTTTTGCTGCTCCAAAATCCGTTCTTGACTGTTTCAAATCTTTCTAAATCAATATGATTCCTGAAAGAACCCATTCAGTGAACAAAAGATACCCCTTTACTCAACAAAAGTATTCTTTTTTTTTTTCTGCAAAATTGTTTTTTCTTTTTCCCCAATAAATCTGTCTTTTTTTTATAATAAATAAAGAAATGTGAACAATAGGGATACTTGTTATTTTTTACACACAAATACGCACTATTTTTTTACTAAATTGTACCTTATCTTGAACATTTATTTTTAAAAGAGTAAAGAACATTTCTCTTATAGTTAAAATAAATGTTGGTTTGAATTAATATTCATTAATTATTATTAAAATAATAATCGATGCATTTTTCTTTTTCAAATGAACAAGTTAAATTTTTGTGTAAAAAATGTGACTTTTTATTAGTGGAAACCCGTTCTTGTTCAATAGGGATCCAGAATTTTAGAAGTCTTGGGAAACGAAGATCCAGGATTTTTCAAGTCCAGCGACATCAGTGATTGAAGAATGACATAGATCTTTGTAAAATGTGTAAAAATCAATATCCATGCTGTTTTTCAGAAATTTGAGTGGCAGTTTTGAATACATATATTTTTCAATATTAAATTTCAACTAAATGAATAATAAGACATATTACACATCAAAATGTTCCAAGTATCTTTTAAATTTTTTGCAGTTTGATAAATTGTCTGGATAGCGAAAATGAAAATTACCAAGAACTACTCCAGAAACTCAGTGACCTGTAACTACTACGACTGATTCTACATGTTTTTAAATTTATGACTTCAATATCCATTAAAAAAAGAGAGGGATAAAAATGACAAAATAAGACATAATTTTGCTATACTTTTTGTTTTTAGTGATTTATACTAAAAATTCTATTTTGTGTTGTATTAATGGAAGCATTTGCACACATCTGTGCAAAACACTTGCACAGATTTTCACAAACTTTAGGAATATGAAATTTCAAAATAGATAGGGGAGAGTTCAGTGGAATGGGACAGTAGGTTTTGTCATTATGTATAATTCTGAGCATTTCATCAATCATTCACAAGATGAAGCAGTAGTAGCCCAATTTCCTTTTGAAAAAAAAAAAAAAAGATATGCTGACCAGCATAAATTTACCATTGTATAAAGAAAATACATTATTTGAAGAATCAAAAGTAAATTTTCTTCATATAATTTTTATGCTTGTATATTAATGATTTGTTTTACTGTAGATATAATAATTTCCCAATTTATAGAACATTATACTGTATATTATTCATAATTTAAACCAAGCTTAATAGCAGCACTGTTGTTTATATTAATTGTTTAACATAAGAAAAGGTAGTGGGATGAATGGGATAAGTCCAACTGTTTCGTTTGAATAAGATAAATGCAAATTACTAATATTATGCAAATGTCTTAATAAAAATGATTAAATTTAAAGAGAAATAACTGAAAGATTGAATAGAAAATTTTTCAAAACTTAAGCCAGTCATAAAATAAACAAGGAAAGAAAGCTGAACAAAAATTATTTGTTCTCTTTCGAGTTTTTTAAAACTTTCAGTGATGAAGAAACTGGAATTTGATATGCAGGGATGGGAACTGAAAAAAAGCAAAAAGACTGAAAATATGTGTGAACGAAAAATTGCACTATATTGTGCTCACACTCGCAAATGAAAAATTGCACCACATTTTGATCACATGCACAAATGAAAAATCGCACCACAAGTAAGGGGGTACTTTTTGTTTAATGAATGGGTGTTATCAGAAGTTACATTCACTTTGAAAGATTTGAAACAATCAAAAAAAGATTGTGAAGCAGGAAAATCTGTTTTTCGAGCAGCAAAAAGAATAATTTGGAAGCAGGAAAGTTAGTTTTTGGAACAGAAAAATTCTATCCACCAGGCATTAACTTTCTTTTCTTGCCCTTTGACGAAAATTGCGTTTTAAAGCGATTTTTCGACAAAATTTGCCGCCTTTTTTGCGATCATTTGGCAAAATTTACTTTTTTTTGTGATCTTTTGACAAAATATGCCGGTTTTTCGTGATCTTTTGACGAAATGTGCCGTTTTTTCACGATATTTTGATGAAAGTTACCGTTTTATCACGATTTTTTGATGAAAATTGTAGTTTTTTGTGAAACTTTTGATAAAATTTACCGTTTTATCGCGAATTTTGGACAAAATTTGTTGCTTTTTTAAGGAAATCTGCCTTTTTTTCAGGATTTTGTAACAAAATTAGCCATTTTTTTGCGAATCTTTCGACGAAATTTGCAGGAAATTATTCGTTATTTCACTATTTTTTTAGTGAAATTCCCTTTTTTGTGATTCGTTGACGAAATGCACCATTTTTTTTAGATCTTTTGACGAAATGTTCTGTTTTTTTGCAATCTTTTAAAGAAAATTACTGTTTTTTTGATAAAGTTTACTGTTTTTCGCAAATGTTTTGACAAAATTTTCCGTTTTATCACGATTTTTGGACAAAACTTGTCATTTTTTCAAGGAAAACCGACTTTTTTTCAGGATTTTGTAACAAAATTAGCCATTTTTTCACGAATTTTGTGACGAAATTTGCCAGAAATCATTCGTTACTTCACGATATTTTAACGAAATTTGCCTTTTTTGTGATTCTTTGACGAAAATTACGCATCCTGCGGAACAGGTAAGGCTAATTTTTTAGCGTCCCGTCGCCGATCTTTTGTGTATTTTACACGCTATAGCGCGTCCGTGGCATCCCTGTTACATATTTCTGAAATCCGCGGAAAAAGGGGAATTTTTGGGGTGAAAAATCTGAAACTTATCAAAATAACAAAAAAGCGGAAATCTGCGGAATTTCTTGAAATAACAAAAAAGTGGAAAATTCCCATCCCTGGATATGGTGACATAGAAATTCACTTTTTTCACATTATCACTGAAGATGAAAAATTTGTGTAGGAAATTAATTGGTCTAATGCTAATGTTGATATTGATGTAAATGATTTTGTTCTTGTTAAATATTATGGCAAGAAAGCAGGCATAAATTATATAGGAATAATTAAAGCTGAAGGGGACAACTTTTTTTTCATGTACAATTCTAAGTTATTTTGAGAAGACAGACTTTCTGTTAAAATTTCCACCTTCACAAATAATTGGTCAAGCAATCTGGTTACTTTTTGCATTTCAAATATATTTATTAACATAATATCCGGAACAGATGTAGTATTCGCCTGGTATCCACCATTTTGTTTCTTTGTTGAATACTTATGACCACTTTATACACCTAATTTTTGAACAATTCAGAAATTAAATATAAACAACAACAAATTTTTAAACTGAAAATCAACACTCAAAACATTGCAAATAAAGGGGAAAAAATAGCAGAAGCGAGAGAGGAATTTATAATTAGCTAATGGTAAAATTATAAATTTTAAAACAGTTAAACCGCATATTCATTTAAAAAATATACATATATTCCGAAATTAGAGTAAAAAATGTTTCAAATATTAAACATTAAAAAAAAAAAAAAAAAAAAAAAAAAAAAAAAAAAAAAACCACGAACAAAAATAAATGAATAAATAGAAAAAAGAAATTCAAAATCGGCAAAAGGAAACAAAATAGCCGACATCTCCAGGCGAATACTACATGATAGCCTAATATCCTTGCTATACTTTATATGTAGCCAACACTAGACTATTTGTGTTTTATCATATTTTGTTTTACAGCTGTCTCATACCTCCCTGCTAAATAGGGAGGTATGGGACACATTTTGAAACTTACAATTTCCTTAATTATAAAGTTGTTTTTGCATGTTATGCTTTCACATTGTTCAGGAACATTAAATGTGTTTCATCTTGTATTCTATAAATTGAAATTTTTGTTTTTGAGTAAAACAGAGTAGGATTTCATTATTCTTGTAAAAAACGTCCCATTCTCACCCACTCTCCCCTACATAGAAAAATAGCAAATGACATTAAAGTTTAGTGCATACAAGGCAAGGAAATCCTGTCTAGACTATGTAAAGTAATACAAAAAAGCTTTTTAATCTGACATAATCGCTACATTTACTAATCTTAATCACATCACATGAGCTCAAAGTTGCAACCTGCGGTGTAGGATGGGTTCTGAGTGCCTGCAAGATTTTTTTTTTTTTTTTTTGGGGGGGTGGGGGGAACATCTGTAACAATTTTGTGTTCAAGGGCAATCAGTTTTCTGGACCCCCTAAGATATTACAGTCAGATCAGATACAATCACTGGCTGCAAAACCTACAAAAAGCTATGACTATTCATAAGAAGCAATATTAATTTAAATCTGTCAAGAAAACAAACATTGCCCAGTAATTTCATTAATTTTTCCGACTGTGTTTAAAAAAATTTCAATTGCAGTCGGTGAGCCTTGAAACAAAAATAAGAAATTTCATTAACTATTTTGAAGAGTAGTTAAAGTAAATAAATCTAAAAATAAGTTTGACGTTTGAAGGAGGGAGCTTTGAGACCTTTAGCGGCAGGGCTGTTGTTTCGACTGATCTAAAAAGTCTAAAAACTAATTAATAAGAAGAAAAACAAACATTGACCACTCGCTTGCCTCGCTTGGTTGGCTGGTTGAATAGCTATTCTATATCTTGCACGCGATAGTCACGAGCTTAAGGGCGTGTTTCAGGAGCACTTTCGCCGTTCCTAACCGATATTGCAGTAATATCAACCTGCGCATGCGTATGGACTTGGATTGAATTTCTCTTTGCTAGAAAAAATTATACGTACAGGTTTATCATATTGGCGATTTTATCTTATTAGGTGTGACATTTTCATCCCATATTACATTATTATTATTTCATTCTTATTGACAAACAACACTGCTTTAGAAATAGCTTCATGTGATTTTCTAGTATTTATTAATAAGCAATTAAGTAATTTTTTTTTATTCAACAGATAAAGAATAAAGTTTTGCAAATGAGCTTATCAATGAATAATTTAAATGTCTTACTAATAAAGAATGTAGCTTCAAATATAGATTTTTGCTTTCCTTTATGTATATTATTCCTTTTATAATGCAAATATATGTTATTCCTTTATAATAATAAGATGAATGATTATTTTATTTTAAATCTTGTATGTTTTGTTACCAAAATAATGTATCTTTAAGGAAACGGTTTATTTTAAGTAATGCATATAAATTCAAATATGATAATTTTTACAAATTTAATAATGCATTATTAAATTAGAGCTTATCCTACATTTTTTGTAATTTTTTTTAAATATTTAATACATTTTTTATTGACTATTATAACTATGGTCTTCCTTTTTAAATACGGTTTCTTAAAACTATTTTTTTTTTTTTTTTTTTTTTAAATTCAGTTATAAGCAATTAAAATTTTATAGCTATCTAATCTGTACAGATAATAAAAATTATTTTAATAAATTCGTTTAAATAACTGCACATAGGTGACAGCACTGTAAAATTTTCTTTCTTTCTTTTTCATTTTTTCTGGATATAAATAATTCAGTTTTGATTTTAATTACATTTTTGAAATGATAAAGTATATTTATTTTAACTTTCTAAAAACTTTTCTGATGTTTTGACTTTAATTAACTGTCTGTCTTATCTTTTATTACATCTATCTAAAATAAAAATTACTTTGCAAAGATATAGATTATTATTAAGAATTTTTTTTTTTTAATTTGAAATAGTTTTTTAGTTATATTATTATCAAATTAAGTTAGATAATTATTTATAATTAATAAATAAGCAGTGTCTGGGTATTCCAACTAGCTATTTAGATTTAATGTTTTATTATTAATTAATTTAGTGATAGTATAATATTACATAATTTTCATACAATTTATAAATAATAACATATTTGAATACAAAATAATAGAATATTTGATAAAGATAAATTATATTTTGTAATAAATAATTATCAAATAATTGTTATTGTTATATTATAAAATTAAAGGTGTCAATAATTTATAGATAATGTATATCTAGATAATAACAAATTATCATATTTGCTAACTTATTATTGATAAATGTAATAATATCCATATATTTCAATAAATGAAGTTTTTCATATCAATATTTCATTTAATATTAATGATAATTTATGATATTTATTTATAAAATATTATCCTCTTCAGATAATAAAGAAGATAATATTTAATATCAACTACACCTGTTTTACTTATAATGAAAAAATATATAATATTCAATGTTGATAATAAGTAAATACTAAAATATTATAAAAATAAATACTCAAGTAAATCATTTAATGTTAATATGTATATATTTATTTAAATACTGCAAATCAGCTTATATTTTTTTACAAAATGCTTAAAATAATTATTGAAGAGTTAATAAAAAATTTAATCATTATATAATTATTCGTGAATTATTATTATTTTTATATTTTATAGTATGTATTATAAAATATATCTGTAACATATATTTTAATGTTACAAATAAGATATTATAAATTTATTTATCTAATATAGATTAATATTTATTATAAATATTATCTCTTTTTTATTTGCATTGATACTACAACAATATTAATATTTGATAATATTTTATTACAATAAGTTAATAATGATAAAACAAATAAATATTATAAATTATAAAATACTTCAATAAACTATTTAAGTATCTTAATATGATTAAACCGGAAATAGATTTAAAATATATTAAAAATTAATATTATTGAAGATTTTAGTTGCAAGATTCACAAAGAAATAAAATATCAAAAGAAAATCTCATATCTTAAAACCGCTCTGTAAATCTAATAATAATAATAATAATAATTTTGTTGTTGATGTTGTTAATTACCAATTAAGATTATCTGTATCATATTTTCGAACGCCAAAAAGTAATCGCCAATATATAGTATGATGACATTAGCAACCTCGGTAATCCTGTACATTTTGTCTAGCAGAGAGAATTTCAATCCAACTCCACACGCATGCGCAGTTTGTTACTTATACAATATCGGTTAGGAACGGCGAAAATGCGTTTCAGGAACACCATTTTTGCGCGCGCGCGTTCAGAAGATTTTGCATGGAGTAGACATAATCGAAGAGAATTTTAAAGTTATTCAATTATTGCATTATCTTTATGGTTCAAAATTGGTAAATACAAATACTATATTCCTTTATCCTTTCAAAACATGATTCTCGTAACAAAAATACATACCTGTGACCAACCACTCAAATAAAATTAAAAATATTCCGGGAAAGTATCACGTGACCTATTTCATGTAATTAAGCCCGATCAGTATTTAAAATACGACATCCAACCCTGCTCAAAGCTGACGCGCGCGACGCAAATAATAATAATAAAAATAAAAAAAAACAACAACTGCTGGGGATTTGATCACGTGATTGTGCATTTTGTGCTTATCTCACGGAGTAAGAAACAGGAGGGGAAACTTAATGCGCATGACTCTTCGAAAATACAAAGTAAAATTTTGGTAAATAATGAGGGGGCTGCGATAGGATGTAGGCTGTTTTTTTAGCAGACGTTCTCTATGATTGTATGCCTAAGTTGCATATGTTCGAATTAAAAGATATTTTATTTTACTCGTTTATGTCTGATATTGATATTTCATAAAATAAATTAAGATGGGATATAAAAGAGCTGTGTTCCTGGATGTAAAACAAGCTATGATAGTAAAAAAAAAAAAAAAAAAAAAAAAAAAAAAAAAAAAAAAAAAAAGTCGAAGGAACAAAAAATTAAGTTTATTCCGTGCTTCACAAGTGAGTGATTTTTTTAGGCTTTAATATAAAGATATTTGCTTGTAATTATATTTAAATTCAGAATTGCGATACAGTTATTGCGAAATCATTAAAAATGCAGCATAACAGTTCCATTTGTAGGGTGATTTACACAAAATACTAACCAACACTCATCTATTTCTGGGATTAACTAAATCTATAGTTTTATGAAAATCCATGCACTAGTTCTTGATGTATGGCTGTTGTGTAACTTGTAAATAATGAAGTTAACAGCTCCACCTGTTGAGCGATATACACCAAAAACTAATCAGATCTAGTTTATATCGGGGTTTAACAGTATCTAAAGTCTTGTGTAATTCTGTGCAGTTATTCTTGAGATAGAGCTATTGCGATAATCACAAATAATGCACCATAGCATCATCACCATTTATAATTTTTTACGCATTCGATGCGCCCTCCACCCCCCCCCAGGGGGGTGCTTTTCTAAATTTCGTAAAACCCCGTCATGTGACATATCTTTGGAAAGGCCTTAAACTGCTTATTCATATTTTGCACGTCCGGTGCGCCATCCCCCTTCTCTGCCCCCCAGAGGGGCATTTTCTAAATTTGTATATATACCTATCGTGATATCGTTTAAAAGAACTGTAACTGCTCATTCCAATTATGCATGTTTGGGGCGCCGCACCCCACTTTGCCCCCCCCCCAAAGGGGAACTTTTTAAATTTTTATCCACACCCCTCCTGTTGCATATCTTTAGAAAGGTGTGAAACTGCCTTTTCCTATTATGCATGTCTTGTGTGTCCCCCTCCGCTCTGACCCCCAGGGGGCATACTTTTAATTTCTTTACAACACCAGTCGTGTGACACATCAATTGAGAGGTCTGCAACTGCTTATTCATATTACGCATGTCTTGTATGTCACCCCCCACTCTGCCCCCAGGGGGGGGGCACATTTTTAGTTTCTTTCAACACCAGTCGTGTGACACATCATTTGAAAGATCTGCAATTGCTTATTCATATTATGCATGTCTTGTGTGTCACTCCCCCAGGGGGGCACATTTAAGCTATTCCATAGCTTTTATCGCGGGCTTTGAGCGCGGCGACCGAATCTAGAAATTCTGTAATGAGAAAACAACCCTAACCTCGATAGAATTTGACAAATTTCTTGGATTTTTTTGCGATAGTTTCCGCTCAATTTTATAGTTTCATTCTGCGATAGATCAAATCCACGATTCTTCCACTGGTTTTCCTACTGGAAAATTTTGCGATTTTTACACGCGAACAACTGGAAATTTTCGAGAGTTTTTTCCTGCGACAGACTGACAAATTTTCCGATAGTTTCCTGTAATCGATTGACGAATTTCACTACATTTTCCCGCTGTCAAATGACTATAGTTCTGATTTTTTTCGCTTGACCGAAGGGTAATTGGGGGCGATCGATGAGTAAGAATTAATTGTAAAAAATACGTGTGGCATTCGGGGACTGCCGCGGTAAAGCTATGGCATAGCATTTTTTATCAACATATGCAATTATAATTATTTATTTATTTTTTATTTATGCAGTTTTTTTTTTGTCTTTGATATTAATTCAAGTTAAACATTTTGATCGTGATGACCGATAACAATTTTTTTTTCTTGTATTGAACAAATGAGAAGTTAATATCGTTTAAAATATTTTTACTATCTTACAATATATGTAGGTTAATCAGGAATTTTTATCATTGAAACTATACGTTTATGGTAGCTGAAATAAAAAACATAAGTTTAAGGCTTGAAATTCTCAAAATATCTCAAAAATACCGCGTCAATGTCTGCCGAAATCTACCGAAGGATACCGTGCCGAAGTCTGCCAAACTGAAGCGACGTTAGCCGGAGTGTTAGGTTTTTTTCTCGTTACGGAATTTCTAGACTCTTTCGCCGCGCTCAAAGCCCGCGATAAAAGCTATGCAATACCTTAATAAATTACAAACAAAATTTGGCCGCCGCCCTACGAAAATTAGATCGCGAGTTATAAGTATTTTAAATTTTCCGAACCTCACCGTGGGGGTCTCCTGTCACCAAAAATTAACACTGTCTCATAATAAATTACCAAACAAAATTTGGCCGCACTACGAAAATTAGTTCGCGAGTTATAAACATTTTAAATTTTTCGACCCTCACCATGGGAGATCTCCTGTCACCCAAAGTAACACTGTCTCATAATAATTTACTAAACAAAATTTGGCCGCGCTACGAAAATTAGATCGCGAGTTATAAGCATTTTAAATTTTTGACCCTCACCGTGGGGGGTCTCCTGTCACCAAAAGTAACACTGTCTCATAATAAATTACCAAACAAAATTTGGCCGCACTACGAAAATTAGATCGCGAATTATAAGCATTTTAAATATTTCGACCCTCACCGTGGAGGGTCTCCTGTCACCAAAAGTAACACTGTCTCGTAATAAATTACCAAACAAAATTTGGCCGCACTACGAAAATTAGATCGCGAGTTATAAGCATTTTAAATTTTTCGACCCTCACCATGGGGGATCTCCTGTCACCAAAAGTAACACTGTCTGATAATAAATTACCAAACAAAATTTGGCCGCGCTACGAAAATTAGATCGCGAGTTATAAGCATTTTAGATTTTTGACCCTCGCCGTGGGGGGTCTCCTATCACCAAAAGTCACACTATCTCATAGTAAATTACCAAACAAAATTTGGCCACACTACGAAAATTAGATCGCGAGTTATAAGCACTTTAAATTTTTCGACCCTCACCGTGGGGGGTCTCCTGTACCAAAAGTAACACTGTCTCATAATAAATTACCAAACAAAATTTGGCCGCGTTGCGAAAATTAGATCGCGAGTTATAAGCATTTTAAATTTTTCGACCATCACCATAGGGGTCTCCTGTCACCAAAAGTAACATTGTCTCATAATAAATTACCAAACAAAATTTGGCCGCGCTACGAAAATTAGATCGCGAGTTATAAGCATTTTAAATTTTTAACCCTCACCGTAGTGGTCTCCTGTCACCAAAAGTAACACTATCTCATAGTAAATTACCAAACAAAATTTGGCCGCACTACGAAAATTAGATCGCGAGTTATAAGCATTTTAAAATTTTCGACCCTCCCCATGGGGGATTTCCTGTCACTAAAAATTAACACTGTCTCATAATAAATTACCAAAGAAAATTTGGCCGCGCTACGAAAATTTATCGCGAGTTATAAGCATTTTAAATTTTTCGACATTCACCGTGGGGGGTCTCCTGTCACCAAAAATTAACACTCTCTCATAATAATTTACCAAACAAAATTTGGCCGCGCTACGAAAATTAGATCGCGAGTTATAAGCATTTTAAATTTTTTGATCCTCACCATGAGGGGTCCCCTTTCACCAAAAATTAACACTGTCTCATAATAAATTACCAAACAAAATTTGGCCGCGCTACGAAAATTAGATCGCGAGTTATAAGCATTTTAAATTTTTTGATCCTCACCATTGGGCGTGTCTCCACTCACCAAAAGCTAAATTATCCTACCTTGTTTTATCTTAAAACGATTCTTTTCTATACACATTCTATCAGGAATTTTTATTATTGAAACTATAGATTTATAGTAACTGAAATAAGATATATAAGTTTGAGACTTGATATCCTCTAAATATCTGAAAAATACCGCGTCTATGTCTGCCGAAGTCTACCGAAGTATACCATGACGAAGTGAAACGGCGTTAGTCGAGTGTTAGGTTTTTTCGTTACGGGTGTGTTAGGATTTTTAGCGTTACGGAATTTTTGAATTCGGTCGCCGCGCTCAAAACCCGTGATAAAAGCTATGCAATAGCTTAAAAAGCGAGAAAAGAGACTAAGTCTGAAAAATATAGACAAAGAGACAAATGCGAGAAATGCGAGTTTAGCAACCCACTACGAGGCATGTGTAAATCTATCGAAAATTAAAATTTTTACGTTCTAATATTATCACAAGAGTCTAAAATTCTAAAAGGGGGGGGCACTGGATAGTCTGGGGTGGGCCCGGTCTACCCCCCCCCCCCCCCGCTAGTTAAACCTATGCTCAAAAACACAAGTGTTCGAAAAAGAAATATGAGCCACTGTATAGGATATTACTAATAATTATTATAAACAGAAACTATTATAAATAAACACCATAAATATTTACCTATACCAGACTAACGATAGAGAATTGCTATCGCGGTATTTTACACACAACTCTTTGTTACAGGCAAGTGGAATAAATTGATGTTCGAATGCAGCGATGGTACATGTACATAAAGAGCACCATGTCCCTCTAGCGGCCTGTAAAAAAAGATACGTGGAATGCGATACGAAAAAATATGTGGAAAAAAAGACCGCGGTAACTTGTCTTTTTCGTCAGCCTCGATAATTCGAATTTCCAATTTGAAGTCTACCAGGATATTTTGGCAGGAATATTTGTTTAGCTGTAAAAAAATTCTTATTTCTTGGAAGCACGATGGATTAGAGGTCTGCACGGGCCCGGGCTTGGCCCGTGGCTCGTACCCGGCCCGGCAGATTTAGAATAGTTTTTTCAAAGGGCCGGGCCGGCAAAAAAATTGAACGGGCCAGACGGGCCGATAAAAAAAATTTTCCGGCCTGCCGGCCCGTTCTGAAGATTTGAGCAGAAACGATAAAATATGAGCTATTTTCAACGAAAATGGTTTTAACGAGAATAAGTATAAATGTGGCCATACTAGTTTGACAGCATGAATATAAGAATGCACAGTGAATCGGCATCGGAGAATTACATTATGTGTAACCCGTATTAATATTTTTTTAGCTGACTCCTGCCGGTCCGAGATCACGCTTGCATTATTTTTCTACATATAGACTGGCCGGACCAGTACTAGACTTAATTATTGGCAGAAAACATGATTTGTAAAATTATTAACAGCGATAAAGAACTTATGTTAGCTTAGTCGTCGGATATATACTTCGTGATGATTTTTAAATTAATTTCTCAATAATGCGAAAGTTTGACACATTTTCCGATTAATTTTAAATTATAAAGGTATAAAAGTGATAAGCCTAACTTTTGAAGGGATTTGGAATCGAATAGCGTTTTTCATTTTTGGTAAATAAAATACTTGTATAGCCTTGTTGAGATATAACAGTTTCTGAAATGATTGCAGGTTTTTCTCCCTTCCCTTGCTATTGCTTCCGGAAATTCTATTCAAAACGCTAATTATGACAGTATTTTATTTGTTTGCAGTATTATTAAATTGCTTGTATCAAAAAATGGATAACGCCATTCGATTATATAGTTTCTGAATAAAGATATCTGCTAATCTTATGCGTTTCTGAAAAAAAAAAAAATGAATTTAGAAATGTATCAGAAAGGAGATTCTTTGAATTTAAGAATGAATTTGGATTTGAAATCTATAATAAAATGATATAGAAATATATTTATAAATCTTCTTTTATTAAGCAGCTTCAAAATTAACGATGTTTTTAGCTTTCTTTCAATTTTCTTTTATTCTAAGCCATATTAATTTTTTAATGAATCTTTATTCGAATGTTGAAAGCCTAAGAATCTAAGTAAGCGTTAATGTTGTTAATGTGTATTTGCTGTAAAATATACTGAAAAATCATTCCATAGATATGTATGCAGTATTCTTTAAAGAAATCTTAGTTATATGATAAAAATCTGAATTTTTTAGAAATCGTAGAAATCGTAACGGGCCAAAACGGGCCGGGCCTGTTTTCGCTGATTTTTGTACGGGCCGGGCCGAAATAACTTTCCTACGGCCCGGGCCTGGAAATTCCGGCCCGTGCAGACCTCAGCTTCGTTTACACTATGCGGTCTATCAGGTCTACAAGCTCTGCAAGCTCCAAGGACCGTCAAAATAGCGTTCACATTTATGGTAGATGTGTTTTACAGCGCAAAGCCGGGGCCGTCGGGAATCAAGTTTCTTCTGTTACGGGCCTGATTCAAGATCCCAAGTAGGAGAAATGAGTCATACACGAGATCTGACTTTTTCCTCTCACTGACCACTTCACCCTCAATGAAATTTTGCTTATGCTCGGGCTGAAGCAATCACCATTAATATTGTGTGTATATTTTTAGATAATTTGAATCTATTACATATTCTATTATACGGATATTTTTTTAAAGGAGCACTTTAAAAGGATTAATTAGTGGATAAAGGATTAACCTAAGTCAATGAGTATTTCCTTTTACCTCGTTATTTAAAATGAATTAAAGAAATATATGCCATTCCTACTTGGTCTTACATGCGATGTGAATTGTAAAGTTTTATTTTGAAGTAGGGAAGTAAACATTTAGAATCATCTAATAGATAAGAGTAATAAAAAAGCCCTTTTTTGTCCTATTTTGTGTCTAGAATTTCTGTTTACAATTCAGTTTGCATAAATCAAAAACAAATTTAAAACATGAATAGTGCTAAGATCTTATGCATAGGGATAGACAAAATAAAAATTATTTAATGTACATCTTTTAAAAAATATGTATAAAAAATCAGATTGATAGTTTAGAAGCCCGAAATGGACAACATCAACAGATGAGTATAGGAAATTTATCGTATCCTTTAAAACATTTAAATGAGTGGAAAATTCATTTACTATATAAAAGTTATGGAAGCAGAAAAAAAGTTAAAAATTTTAAGTTTAATTATCTTATACTAACAGCAAAATGAACAATTTCGATATATATATATATATATATATATATATATATTTTATAATACAACTGTTGATGGATTTGAAGAATTAAACATATTGGATTTATTTTGCGGTGTGTTTAACAGCAATGAAAATATTGAGATAAAAATGACATCATGTCTGTATTGACTTTTATAACTAGTTACATTAAATATGAATTTTCAAATAAATTAAAATGTTGTGAGCGCATTAACATATTAGTCGAAGACAAAAATTTTAGAATTAGATTGCCCGAATGAAATGTAAATATTTCATGTTGAATGATAGAAGTCAATTAATACCCCGGAAAATAATTGTAAATGCTTTTTAAAAACTCATCAGTTATAATTATGAAAGTACTTTCCTAAAATTTCCAGAGCTCAAAAAATATTATTATGCAATTCATTATTGAAAAAAAAAATATTCCAGTCTGCATTTCATAAATAAATTCAAATATGGAAACCAACTTTTATATCTATTTAAATTTTATTTTTGTCAGGAATTACAAATATCTTACTAAATAACTGTACAAAAGTTTAAAATGATACTACGAAATTCACTTATGATAATAATAATAAAAAAATATCTATATTAACAAAAGGGAGATTATTTTCTATGGAAGGATATTAAATGCCATATTTATTGTAAATTATATGAAAGTACATATTACTAGTGAAAAATGCTCTTTTAATTGTAATATCTATTAAAAGAATTTGTATTTTAAGTTAATCATGCATTATGAAATTTGAAATTTTAATTGACAAAAATAATTTGTATTTTAATTGTTTGAAAAAAAAAATATTTTTATTTATGAGTTTATGCAATAAAAGTCCTGATATTTACGATTTAAAATTAAGACAATTTCATTTTTAAAATAAACTTGAAAACTTGCTGCTAAAATTGCGTACTTTTAATGTAGGATTTCTCCTGCCATAAATTTGTATTTCAAGTTAAACGCTATGAAAAACATCACGAATTTCAATTCTGTATAATTTCTTTTATTTACTTATTTTATTTATTTATTTATTTTGTTGCTAAAGTTGTGTAATTTTAATGTATGATTTTGTCTCCCACAAATGTATATTTCAAGTTAAAATCTTCGATAAAAACCATGAATCATAGGTATTTGAAATCAAAGGGTAAGTTTAGTTTTGAAAAAAAAAAAAAAAAAAAATCTTGTTTACTGAATTTTGGGTGTTTAATAGTGAATGTATAAATCAAACAAAATTAAAATAAGCCTCAACTTTTTTGAAAAAATATCATAAAACGGAAATTTATAGCCTTGTTTTTGATGCACACATACAATCATTCTATGTTTCGTTTGCTACTCAGATCTCTTGCGTGACGTCATATTTTCTTGAATCAGGCCCAAATGGCTCTGTTCAGGCCCATAAAAAGAAGGTTGTTTCGCAAGGGCCCGGCCAAGCTTACATTTCTTAAATAAACCATCGAAGGAGTTCCCTCGTTGATTTTAATTTATTAAATTAATGAAATTACGAATGTTTGAAGCAATAACTTGCTTATAACTTATTAACATGTTTTTTTCTCAATTGTACTGGTGTGAGTAAAATATTTTTATAGTTATACCCAGTACATAGATTTCATTCAAATTCGATATGATATGATCGAAAAAGAATGCCTAGATTTTAAATAACTGTCACAAAAAACTATGAAAGGTAATTTATTGGTTTTATTCTTATAATGTGCGACATTTTTTTTTTCAAACCTTAGTATATGTTTCAATGTGAGCATCGCTCATTGCTCTGGAGACGTTTAATCTGTAATCAACTTCCTGCCGTCTGTAATCAACTTCACGTGCGTTAAATCCGCTGTGGCATAACAATTGCAATAATTTTGAGACTTACTTATAAAAAACATGACCTAAATATTAAGGGATCTAATTAAATTATTTTTTATTTGAACTGTCTTTTCTCTATAATAAAACCTACATTTTGTAATAAAAATTAATTCAAACTTTTTTTTTTCAAAAATTTTTTTTTACTAATAAAGTTTTAAAAACATTCTCTCATAAGTAATTGGACACTGAAGATTTAACAAATGAAAACAAATGCAGGCAAATAATCAAACATTTTAATACATTGTTGAGTATCCTTTAGCTAAAATTACACTTTTAATATTGTTTGGCAAGGATGCGACTAGTTTTTTTATTTTTATTTATTTATTTATTTATTTATTATTATTATTATTATTATGTGTGTGTGTGAGTGTAAGGCTGTTCAGTATCCGAGGCCAACCCCCAATTATTGGTGATTGCCCAACCCCTCACCTCAAATTTTCGCCCTGCATTACATCAACAGAAAAAAAATGTATGTCGGGCTCGACACATCTCGTCCATTTTGAATCAAACGTAAAAAAATCGGACTGAACTCATCCGACATTCAGAGCAAGAACTTTAAAACATAGATTTCTAAATTATGCTAGCCTCCTCCAAAGCATAATCATGGGTGCGCCACTGGATACATCTTTGTCTACCATGAATTTTACAAAATCCAGATATATCTTTTAATCTCTTTCATTAACGATGATCTGAATAGTTTCGAGGTTTTTTGAATAAGTTTCATGGTTTTCTGAATAAGTTTCTGGGTTTTCTGAATAAGTTTCAGGGTTTACTTTTATTGCAAATCTATTTTCTAATTGTGTTGTAAGTTTCATTACACTAATTCTTTTTTATTTTTTATTTTATACATAATGAACTTTTGATTCCTGTGAGCTAGCTTCTCAGTAATTCTTTATTTAAATGCTTATTCAACAGTTCCCAGGCTGTAGCTAGAAATGAACAAATGTAGGGGGGAGGGCTTATATTTTCTCTCTCTCTCTCTGACACAGAAAGATAAATGAGTGCATATTCACATTGTAGGTACTATGTTTCTTATTAATCTGTTGTAATAACTCCATTTTATGCTAAGAAAGGAATAGGATGATGAAAAATTTGAATGCATAAATAGTGCAAAATTAAACATCATGTTAACTGCATATGTGCAAATAGGATGAGCGAGTGTTGAGACACTTATTTTAGTAATAATTTAGAATTTCTGCAGAACTGCGGAAGGGCCTCAAAACTAAATTACATGTTTGGATAGAATTTCATTTGGATTTTTCAGAGCAGAAATTCATTTACTGACCATGGAATCTTTTCTAGGGGAGGTTCTAAAGTTTTAAGGCGGGCTGAGCCGCCCCTAGCACCGCCCTAGCTATGGCCCTTCCTGTTCCACGTAGTTTCCATCGGTTTATAATATCAAAAAACAGTTGAATGACTTACTTTAACAAGTTTGAGATGACAGATCTCACAAAGACTCGCAAAATGACAGATTTCACATGGATGATCCGTAGACTGGAACCACAGCCGCGTATTCAATACTATGTGTGTGTATAATAAAACCAGTAGGATTCGGCCATGCGCTCTCGGCCATGAGAAGCCATGAGAAGCCTACGACTTCAACGAATAGCTTTGGTTCAATGTGTTAAAAAAAAAAATGTTTTTATTTAGTACTTTTCGAACGACCAAATATTCTCATTTGAAATGTGATCTTACAACAATTCAAAGAAAGCATCACTGAAATAATAGCTTTATATAAAGCAATATAACACAATCTATTTTTAAAACTTTATTTCTTTTACAGTGTACTCTGTTTTACTGAGTACAATTTATCCCTATGATTGTATAATTATAATATACAGTCATTAAAAGTAAAAAAAACCTCTCCCCCTCCCCCCCCCCCAAAAAAAAACAAAAAAAAAACACAAAAACAAAAAAGAAAAAGAAAAACAAAACAGACTGGAACGAGGAAAAAAATATTATTTTTTTTATTAACAGCATGAAGTTTTTAAAAATTAAACTTAATGTTATCTAATTCATTTTAATTTAAAATATTAATATTTTAAATTCATTATTAATGTTTTAAATTGGTTAAAAATATAGAGAGAAAGCTATTTCTCACAGTTCAAGTAAAGTAATACTATATCAAGTCGATCAAAACCCAGAAAGAGAAATCAATATTGGAATTTTTAAGAAAAAAAACTATTAACGACAAAAATTTGCTTTTTAAAATGTAATTTCGTAAGTGCTTGTCATTACGTTTCCTATCAGGAAATTTAAATAATTAAAAATATTGTTAAACATTATTGCAATTTAATTACAAAATTAATAGTATATTTTTTCAAACTTTTTAAAAGACGATCAATGTTGTTATGACTACAAATATTGTTTATGTATTTAACTATTTTATTTTTTTTATTTAAAATCAGCAGCTTGCTTTTTACTGAAGGAACACATGTCAGTAGTGTCTGATATCAAATCGAGAAATATAGCAAATCAGCATACTTTTAAAAAGATTTCAAAAAGAAAAAATGAATGTCTTCAAGCAATCTGTTGTTAGCAATTTCATCAAATTCAGATCTATTTTCATAAAAAGCAGGAGAAAACATGTCGATGGCTGTTTAAATACATATTTAAGGTTGTTTAAAATATTTGGTATTGATATTTGCCACAAGGAGAATAATAAAGTGAAAAGAAGTACGGTATCTGTAGTGAGATATCTAATGAAATTCTATTGGATATGTATGTCAGTAATATATTTTACTTCAGTGTACATGCCGATTATGGATGCCATAAATCTTAAAACAATTCCTAACATGAAAAAGAAATATTTAGTTTCAATATTCACCTTTGTAGGATTATTTTTTATTTGGTGTTACCTGATTAAATTCCAAACAAAGATTTATGAATCAATCACAAAATTACAAAATTTACTAAATATGGTAAAAGCGTCACCACCACATAAAATCATATTATTATCTTATTCATTTTTTCTAATATTGTGGATCGTTACAGTTGCATTGTATACTTATGAATATGATTCAGAAAAGTCTAAGACCTATTTACGAAGGTTAACTTTACATACATTAGATACTGTCAATTTAGATAGATACCTTTTATTACTATATTGGCAGGTATATCGTTTTTTGTCTTATTATAAATACCTTTTTGGTTATTACTTTGCATTATTTTATATAATTGTTTGTCATTATATGATGCGCATATTATCCAGGCATGTTGAAATTAATCAAAGTATTTTACGCTTGCGTTTTATAACATGTGCTGATTCTGATGCCTGTTTTAATCGTTACAATACAATACTGCCTATATTTAAAGCTAGTAATTCATTGTTGTCTTATCCTATATTTTTAGAGAGCTGTTGTAACGCTTCTGGTATTCTTTATGGAATTTTAAGAATATTGCAGAATGAAAATAAATTTCAACCTACAGATCTTTTTTACCTTGTCACCAATTTTGCATTATTTACTGGAATCACATTCGCTGCGTCTTCAGTTAATCAAGTCGATAAATTGGCAAAAGAGACAAACATTGCAATTGTACAGTCTTTAAAAAACAAAGACAGAAGACGGACGAAACAAAATGTGGAACTTGCGACACAAATATGCCATGCGCCAGCTTTTGCACTTTCTGGATGGGATTTCTTTGAATATACAAGAGGATTTTATCTCTCAGCCATTGGACATCTTATAACTTTTTCTCTTCTTATAATAAAATTGTGATTTTTAGAAATAATTTCTGGTGCTTTGTAACTAAAAGTGTCCACAAATCAATTATAAGTTAAAAAGTGGATACAGGGAAAATAAGTGAAATATGTGTCATACTTTGTTTTAGATTCTCAGAAATATTTCAATGTATATGTTTTTAATATAACAATTTATGATATTAAAATTGCTCAATACGCATATGAGAACAACGCTCTCCTGCACCCAAAAGAATGAAATAATGCTATCCTGTAGCGTGCCTTAGCAAGACCGCCACGTAAATGAAAAGTCATTACTAGAATGCAGGGTTAAAATCACTTTATTTAAAACTTTAGGATTGATTGGTAGACGAGATCTTGATGAATTTAGCATGTACTCTGTGTACGAAATGAACTTTATTTAAATATAAACTTCAGAAAAAAGTGAAATAAAAATCAACTGACATCCACTTTCTGGGATGTATACAATGGTTAACGCTGATAATGTCCAGGCCCTTATTGCCGCATGGGCAAATCGAGACTTTGCCATGGGCCCCGGATCTTAAGGGGCCCCCAAATCCATACATATAAATTATAAAATATTTACTTTCTTTTTCGAATTCCAACTGTTCCACATGTTGAAATTGTTAAATTCATCTTAAAGTAACATAACAAATTGCTAAAGTTATATAAAAGAGTTTTTTTTTTGTACTAAGGGAAAAAAAAGGTGTACTTTTATTAATTAAGATGCTTAATTTAGAATTGGCAGAGCTAAGAATTTTCTTCTATTTATATAAAAGGTGCGAAAATAAGTTTATGTATTACACATACACGTATGAGTGATCATAGTTCTATTTCAAGAACGTTGCAATGATTCGAAAGGGGCTCCCTAATTTATTTTTGCCCAGGGCCCCAATTAGTCATAATCGGGGTCTGATAATGTCCAAAGGCTAGAAATAACGTTATTAATACAGCCTGTGGCTGTAAAGAATCTTTTTATTTCACAATATAATTTTATCAAAAAATTGCTTACCGATCTGTTTTTCTCACATCCGAGCATCATCTCACATTAATCTCACATCATCAGATCTCTGTAAACTTCGCTAGCTGAGTTGGCTCGATACATCCAAAACCAAATCCCTCGATTCAAGTTCTTGATAATTCCAAGAGCAGGAGGATACGACTCAAATCCACGGTACCGCACTTTCAGAGGAATATTTTTACTTCTGCAGTCTGAAGAACGACATCTAAATTTGCATATGTTTACAGTTAAGTCGAGGAACTGAAAGCTCCAAGGGAAACTAAATACATCTCGGAAAATTACAGTGCCTACAGTACAGAGTCGCTACGCATACAGATTACGTTTTACGTCACATTAACTTTCAAACTAGTATACTAGTAACTCTATAACAGAGTTACTAGTCCCTTACAACACTTCTACATGAAGTTAATAGCGCATTTATGAGAGATATTGAATATAAAAAAATTATATTTCAATGCAATATATTTAACATGTAAGATATAATTTCACACCCAATTAAGTTCGTTCTTATTTGTTATAGCTTACTACTTTATCGAAATATTTTTTAGTGTTCGAGATTAAATCGAACACACCCAAATTTCGACACCAAGGACTTTGCTGTTGGCAACATTAGGTCAGGTGTAGTTACTGTATCGTATTTACACAGCCGAGTATACTCGGCTGTACACAGCTGTAGCTATTTCCATTTACAATTTTTTTCAGGATAAAAGCAATTTCCTATGCCCCCTGTATGTGAATTTCTAATGTTAAGGGAAAACTAAGCAATGTATATACAATATACTAGAACCATTTATGAAAAATTATGTAATTAACAATGCAAGTCTAATCCAAATCCATTCAATAAACTTCAAATAAAAACTAATGTTTAATAATCCGCTTTACTGAATTATAGAACTATCACACACAATATAGGATGAGCATAAATTATTGAGCGCAGTTCAAAGTTTTATAAAACAAAAACAATTTAATCTAGGAAGTGTTACTGCTGTTCAAATGCGAAAGCGATTTAAATAGTTTGTTTGAACAGCTCGCATAAATTCATTTCAAGCAACATGGCGCACCACTGCATTGGAGTACCATTGTTAAAGACTACCTGGAAGTAATATCTCTCAGACGATGGATTAGCAGAGGTGGGCCAATAGACTTTACACATGATTGTCAAAAGCCCCGCCTCTATAGTTATATATCCTCCGAAAAAGATTGTTTATTGGACGAAGGGGAAGCAACGTTAAAAAATTCTGCACGGTTATTGGTCTTTTCTTTTTATGTATCTACTTTGACGTCACATGGATAAAGTCCATTCCTTGACCTTCATGGTCACCCAACATAATACCCCTAGACTTTTTTCTTTCGGAGTTTGTCAAAGACCGAATGTACGCAACACATGTTCAACGATATTGATGAGCTAAAACGACGAATCACTGAAGTTCTTGGAGGAATAACGGCTGAGATGCTCCGCAGCGTTTGATGTGCAACTCCTTCAATGTCTAAAATAAAACTGTTTGAAATATGCTCGTAAATAAAATATTAAACTGATTAGTACAATAACTTGTTTTTGTTTTATAGGTCTTTGAAATGCACTCAACAATTTATGCTCACCCGTTATTATTTCAAAGCACTGTGGAACGATATGTTACATACTAAAACCTTCCTTGAAAAATTTTAAAACTGACAGCAAGTTCCATCAATATACAACTATCAAAATTTGAATTATAAGCATCCGGGACGAAATTATTAAGCGATATTAAAGAATTTGCATGAAATATCTTTAATCGTATATTTTACAATGCTTTTTCAAATTACTAAATTAAAAAATAAAGAAATCAGAAAGAAAAAAACATGCATCAAGCATAGATTATGAAGCCCTTCCCAATACATTCTGAATAATGTAACAAAACTGCACCGTTTAATAAGTTCAAATATTACTTCTCATTTCCCCATATATAACGCATTTCAAAACCGAATTTCAGCTGTTCCTATCTACAATCGGAAAATTATTCGAATTTTTTAACAGCCTTGTATATAATTTAGAGATTTGTATTTATTAACAACATGCATTCCAAAATTTAGTAGTGGCCGAGAGGTTCTAACCTCTCAACTGGTTGACGGCAGGTGCTGGGTCCCAATCGCGGCCGTCGTCCTAACCGTTCGCAGTTTTCGTGGTTTTCTTCGAACCTTGCGTAAATACGGGTTAGGTTCCCCTAGAAAGGCCCCCAAGAAGGGCACTCCCCCCAGGGCTTATATCCCTAGAGTAGATAATAAGCCGAAACAAAATAAAACCAACTAAACCAAAATTTGGTTCATTGAAGAGGTACACATATTTTAGTTGAAAATTCTCCTTCAGGAATTTCCTCTAATAAGTAGAAGGGTATGCGAATACTTTTGTGCAGCCTTGTATATGAGGTATAGAATTTATATATAAAAGTAATATGCAAAAAAACTAATTAAGTTTTAAATTTTAAAACGTACTCTTCAGCAAGAGCACAGTACTCTTGCGTACAATTATACAAAGACAAAACTGTAACGGATTTCTTTTGTGTGTCCCTGTAAATTAATAAAAAATACCATGAATGCTTTGTTTTAACACGATCATAGTGAAACTCAGTGATTTATATCAGTTTGAATACATTTGAAATAGCGTATTGTTATTAAAATACTCTCCAAACGATTTTTCTCTATATACCATAATGAAATTGAATTTTTTGAGTGTTCCTGTAAATGAACCATTAATCATATATATTTTATATGCAATACCAAACATGTTTTGGTGACCCCAAATAAGTTTTATCATTTGCTTGAAAATCCGAGTATATTTACGGGAGTTAGAGCGTGGACATATGGACAGAGAAACCGAATGCCTTAGCACTTTTCAACTTTGTTGGAAAGTGCTAAAAATAATGGGAAAACATGTATTTTTAAATACAGAAAAAAATATGGAGTGATAAAGTAGATTTTAACCCCTTAATGCCTGAATTATTGTCTTCGTTAAAAATTAAAATTTAGATTTCTCATCACTTTTAAAAGGAGAGTGATTTTTATCTTATTTTATTAAGGAATTTGTATTGTGAAAAGAAAGTATATATTTATCTTCATATTTACTGGTGTGAAAAGCACTTACTTGCCACTAAGTTTAGCGATCTCAAAATATTCCCCTGGGCGTTAATGGGTTAACCCTTTGAGCAGAGCCGTCCTTAGGAGTGTGCGACAGATGCGGCCGCACAGGGCTTCGCCCTACAGAGGCCTCGCATCTGGACACAAAATATTCTTTCTTAAAGAAAACAAGATAAAATAGAAAATATTTGATGTAAATTTATAATTTTAATTAAGAAAAGATAGTGGTTTTGACATAAAATATAGCCTATGTTAGAAGAGGGACTTTCACCATCAACTTGCCATAATTACTTTTGAATTTGGTTCAGTAGTTCCAGAAATTATGACTACAAACACATGCTACTTCTTTATAATTGTAAAGGGGTCGAACCCTGACTCCTCGTGTCGCAGTATACAGGGTGTCCCTAAACAAATGGTATATACGCTAGGGGGTGATAGAACACATCAAGACGAGTAATAGTTAATACGAAACCAAGGGTCCCAAGCGTTTTCCAAAGGAGACAGCCGCCATTAAAATTTGGGTTCCAAAATTTCAAATACACATAAAAAACGGAAAAATTGGTCGATTGATTTGCGGTTTCACTAAAATTATTCTTTATGTTGGTATTTTCTTGTTTATAAATTATAAAGATAAATTTCGAAAAATGCCGATAGAGGGCGCTTTAGACTTTGAATTAATGAAAAACTATTTTTTGCCGGGATTTTTGCATCTCATTAAATGGTTTTGTAAGCTTAGACTTAAACTTAAATTTTGAGCTCAAAATCTGAATAGTTGGAAGCGGTTAAGTAGCACAAACTTAACTGTGTTCAGAGGGTTTAAATTTCAAGTGATTATAAAAAACGGAAAAATTTGTCGATTGATTTGCGGTTTTCACCAAAACTCTTTTTTTTGTCGGTATTTTATTGAAAATGAATTATAAAGATAAATTTCAAAAAATGCCGATAGAGGGCGCTTTAAACTTTGGAGTAACGAACAACTACTTTTTACGTTATTTTTTTTTTGCATCTGATTAAATGTTTTCGTAAACTTAGACATAAACTTAAATTTTGAGCTCAAAATCTGAATAGTTGGGAGTGGTTAAGTGGCACAAACTGAACTGTGTTCAGAGGGTTCAAATTTCAAATGATAATAAAAATCGGAAAAATTGGTCGGTTCGTTTGCGGTTTAAAATAAAACTATTTTTTAAGTCAGTATCTTCTTGAAAATGAATTTTAAAGATAAATAAAAAAAAAATCCGTTAGAGGGCGCTTTAGAGTAACCAACAACAAATTTTAACCGTTATTTTTTGTATCTAATTAAATGTTTTCCAAAACTTGTTAAATGTTTTCGAAATCTTAGATTTAAACTTAAATTTCAACTCAAATTCTGAATCGTTGGGAGGTGTTAAGAAGCGCAAACTGAAGTGTGTTCAGGAGTTGGAATTTACCCCCCCCCCCCCCCTCTCGAACACAGTTCACTTTTGCGCTACTTAAACACTCGCAACGACTCAGAATTTGATCTCAAAATTTAAATCTAAGCATTTGAAAGCATTTAATGAGATTAAAAAAAAAAACAGTTAAAAATAGTATTACGCAACTCCAATGTCTAAGGCGCCCTCTATCGGCATTTTGTGAAATTTATCTGTAAAATTTACTTTCAAGAGATCACTAATTTAAAGAGTAGTTTTAGCAAAAACCGCAAAAGAATCGACTAATTTTTCCGTTTTTCATAGTTTTGCGTTTCGTTTGAAATTTAAACCCTCTGAACACAGTTCATTTTGTGCTACTTAACCACTCCCAACTATTTTTGAGCTCAAATTTTAAGTTTAAATCTAAGCCTACGAAACCATTTAATGAGATGCAAAAAATAGTATTAGGATGGATTATTTCGTTAATCCAAAGACTAAAGCGCCCTCTATCGGCATTTTTTAAAATTTATCTTTATAATTCATTTTTAATAAAATACCGACATAAAGAATAGTTTTAGTGAAAACCGCAAGTCAATCCACCAATTTTTCCGTTTTTTATAATCATTTGAAATTTAAACTCTCTGAACACAGTTAAGTTTGTGCTACTTAACCGCTTCCAACTATTCAGATTTTGAGCTCAAAATTTAAGTTTAAGTCTAAGCTTACGAAAACATTTAATGAGATGCAAAAAATCACGGCAAAAAATAGTTTTTCATTACTTCAAAGTCTAAAGCGCCCTCTATCGGCATTTTTCGAAATTTATTTTCAAGAAAATACCAACATAAAGAATAATTTTAGTGAAAACCGCAAATCAATCGACCAATTTTTCCGTTTTTTATGTGTATTTGAAATTTTGGACCCCAAACTTTAATGGCGGCTATCTCCTTTGGAAAACGTTTGGGACCCTTGGTTTCCTATTTACTATTACTCGTCTTGATGTGTTCTATCACCCCCTAGCGTATATACCATTTGTTTAGAAACACCCTGTATAGGTGAAAACCATTCTTTTTTATTGATAGTATAGTAGATAGCATCATGTTAAGAGTCTGAACGGAAAGTGCCTCGCAAAATCCTCGCACTGGGCCTCACTTTAACCCTTTATCTACTGACAGTACTTATAAGTGCCATTAAAATTACTTATTATAAAATTTTTTAATACGTCGATTATTTGTAATGCTGTTTAGAATGCGTTATAGATACATTACTTTATCTTGTTCCAAAAGCAATATTGGTTACAGAAAACAAAAATACAGTCGAACCCCGTTAATACGCGAATCAGGGGTCCGATCAAAATTCGCGTATTAAACGGGTTCGCATATTAACCAAAGGTTGCGAATTTTCGTCGAGTGGTCTATCTAATAACAATTTATGCGGAAAAAAACACATTTTTTTTGTAAATTTTTAGCACTTTTAAGACATAAAATGACATTTTATTTATTTTAATCATTATATGCTTATTAAACAGGAACGTTTGAAAGCTGTAAATTCAAATAATCATTATTTTCTGAAGTAAAAATCCTATGTCTTTTCAAATTGAGATTTATTATGTATGATACATAAAACTTAATAAGACGAATACAAAAATTTCTGCTAACCATATTTATTAAAACTAATGTTAACAAAATTGAAATCTTTGTTAGTTATATAGAACAGATAAGATGCGATAATAAATAGCGTTGATAATAACAAAAAGTCAATTAAAAAATCTTACTGAAGTCAATAATGTCATAAAAATTACTTTTTAGAAAGGTAGCTGTCAGTTTTGACCTGTTTGACATGCGGTCGCTCCATCACCATGATGTTTTCCGCCTTATTTAGGTAGTGGTAAAGTTTGCTTGTTGAGGGTCTTTTATTCAGTGAAGACGCCTATTGTCGTAGGAAATTGAATGCCTCTGTAAGTTTGGAGCGTGCGGATAAGGCCGGAAGCGCACATTCATCATCTTCCTCCTCATCCAGATTGTCAGTCACAGTTACATCGGCGATGATATATCCAGACTTCTAAGTTCGGAGGTAACTAGATCTTTGTCGATATTAATGAACGTGTCTAAATCGACAAAATTTTCTCCTACAGTTTCTTGTGCAGCCAGCCAATCTTCTTCAGCATTAGGGTGCGAGGTTGGCTTCATGTAAATGATGTCCTCGCTACTTCCGAAACCTGCTTTGTGAAAATTTTTTTTATTGTTGTTGGTGTAACACTCTCCCATGCTGCAGTAAGCATGTGCATAGCGTTGAGGACTGTAATTGGACAACATTCGTAGCAAGAAGGATTGCTGTCGTGTTTCATTTGGTGAAGATATCACCGTATGAGTATTGTAATTTACTTTGGCGCTATTAATTATTCATTGGTCCATTGACTGGGTGACACAAGTCAAATTTGGATGTAAAAATTCTACTTGGACATTATTCAGATCTTCGTTATCGTTTGGAAGCGCAGGGAATTGTCCACAAGTAATAACACATGCCGCGATTCTTTTCTCATACGCCGATAAAAATTACAAAACCATGTTATAAAAATGTTGCCCGTCATCCATGCTCTACGCTGTTTTTTCGTACCGGCAGGAGAAATTCTTGACATTTTTAAAGCATCGCGGGTTGCTTGATTTCCCTGTGACCAGGAGCTTTAATTTATCTGGAGTTGTCACCCAGCAGAATATTAAGACGCTCTTTAATCAGTTTGCCTCCATGACCTATTTTTCCGTTCACGACCATTGTTTGACTGAGTGTCAATTTGTAAAAAAGCCCAAATTCGTCCACGTTGTAAATATCCCGACTTGACTAGTTTTATTCAAGCTGCGGAAAAACATTAATTTACCATCAGTGAATAGATGTTGACTGCAGCTGACTCACCGCACACTTGCTTGAATTTTATGCCGTACCGAGTTTTAAATCGATCCAGCCAACCATTTGAAGCATTGAAATATGGCAATCCCATTTTTGCTGCGATTTCAAAAAAATTTTCTTGCGTTGACAAGCCGCTTATTGGAATATTCATAGAGCGTGCTTTAACAAACCACTCGCGAAGAGCCTTTTCCATGTCCTCAAACTTGGCGGTTTTTATTTTCTTGTTCTTTGTTCCTCCAACCACAGCTTGGTTAATGATAGCATTCCTATTCTTTAACAAAGTCCTTAAAGTTTACTCAGGTATGCCTTTTTCTTTGACGAACGCAGACTTATTTGAGACGGCTTGGGCATCGTATTGATTTATAATTTGTAACTTCTCAGTGATGGAGAGAGCCTTTCGTTTAATATGTTTTGTTCTTTCTGCCATAGTTCAGACTAGATTATAAAAGTGTAGATGAATATTGTAGACTAGATAATACTGGGAGAGACAAGCGACTCTCTTCTTTTAAAAATATCACAGAACTTGTGAAACAGCGATTGGAAAGACACATGTAATTACTCTGCGATAGTAGTGCATACTCCATGTATCGTTTCAACCGCTCTAATTTAGGGGAGGGGGGATAACATCATTTCTTAATTATGGGGGAAAGTTCTTTTCACTTTTGCTTTTTATAAAACTAGCTGACTCGCACAGCCTGCACCCGCGATGAATGAACCTTACATGAACTTCAAATTTGTAAGATTTTATAAATTTAATTCCCCTTTTTTGTCTACATTTTAATTTTTAAATGACGAAAATTGCAAGTAAAGTATTGAATTGAAGGTACATTCTACTTTGCGTAATTTGATTTTTTTCAGCCTATGCGTACAGAAAGTGAGCGAAACCACCACAAAACACTTAGGTTTTTTTTTTTTTTTTTTTTTTTTTTTCAATAAGATTTGTATCAATTATTTTTTAATTTACATATTCTTAATTTGCATCTCATGATAGAACGAAATGCATAAATTAAAAATCTGAAAATGCTGAATTTTTTTAAAATTTGAATTTTTATTAAAGTTTTACACTTCGGTTTTATATATTTCCCAAATGAAAACACGCGTTTTTCAAAGCAGACATTGTCTTTAACTTTTGCACACTAGCCTCGTCTCGCCTATGAGATTTCATTGGGAGAGTTTTGACTGGGCAGTCTTATGCTAGCCTCGGATCGGGATCCAAATTTAGTCAGCGTGTGGTTTTGAGGGGAAAAAATGTTCAATTTAATTGGGTTTTAATAATTGTTGTATAAAGAATAAGTTAAATAATTGTTTAAATAATTGGTGTAAAAAATGCTTGGGAAAATACTTCATCTAAAACCTCGTATGTTTAGAGCTAAGTTCATTCGCCTATTAAAGGTAGGTTTTTCTTTCTAGGGACTGATAAAATTCCGCGTATTAAACGGGTTCGCGTATTAACCATTCGCGTATTAAACGGGACTTTTTCTATGCGTAAGATAGGAGTATTTCAAGGGACCAAAGAAAATTCGCGTATTAAGCGGTTTCGCGTATTAAGCGGGGCGCGTATTAACGGGGTTTGACTGTATTTTTAAAAGGACGAATTATTTTGCCTTTGTATCTTTCTCAACTTCCTTGGCGCTGAGGGAGGGGGATGGTGATTTTTCAATTCGGAAATACTTCTATATTTATATTGTAAGAACATCAGATTTGTACATTTTATAATTCTACAGAATACTAAGAAAACAAACTTAAAATAAAAATTTTGAGTGGGGGTTATGAATATTGCACAAAATCCCTGTAACTTCAAATTTAATTAAACCTTCTAAATCCTTCAAAAACTTAATAAATGATTATGTAAATCTTTTAATTTAGTTTAAACAATTTGCGTAAAATATTTCAGAATATAAATTTTTCATCGATTCATAATGCGGTAGATAAAGGGTTAAGACATCCTCGCCTTTGAGGGGTAAACAATTGTGTTTCTGTAATGTTGAATTCCCACCAGAAATATAAAAAAGATATATTTCAAAATACGGGAAAGCAATTTTCCCGCTTTCTTCTACTAAAATTAAAAAGATAAAACTTAATTAGAAGTTTCTGGTGGAAGTCTTCGTTAAAATTAGGTAGGATATAATGTATATCATCGCCCTATTAGGTGTCCAAATTGTCTTCAAATTTGAGGGTGAAATTTTTCGATACATTTTTAGACTCATTTTTAAAAATAGAAACATGAAACTTGCTGGGGTGATTTTTGAAGTGATGTATAAGATGCCGTGTGAAGTAATTTTTCGATAAATCAATTGGAATTTGATTTATAAGCAATTATTTTATCAATTCGATCATTTTTTCGGTCCCAGATCTCCAGGTTAGGAAATTTCTGTCCAAATTGGCAACTTTGACAGCAATTTTTGCAATATTTTCTACATTTACCAAAAAATCGACAAACACGGCACATTATGTAGTTTCTAAATAAGGGATTGTGAAAGTTTGGTACATTTGAGAGCAAAAAGGAATTTAAAAAAAAATCTGAAAATAAGCGGTTTTAATCAGAATACACCCATAAAGTGAAAATTGATGAAAAGACATTTTGCTTTTCAATGTGACACATAGATGGCAGCAGTAAATAAATCACTAGTAAGAAGGGAAAAGGAATTATCCTTTTAGCAGTTTTTTATTAGAATGTGTGGTATACATATACAACGACTATTTGGAAAATTATATATTCAAAGACTAAAATTTTAGACTTATAAATAAATTCTATATTTAATAATAATAATAATAATAATAATATTAATAAACATCATTTTTATGATTATCAAAACGTGGTTTACGTACTAACAGATGGATTAAAATACGCCATGGATTAAAAATTAATATTCCTGTACCAATCATATACAAATTTTAAATGAAATTTTAGTTTTACAATTTTCGGTACTGAAAATTTTTAAACTTTTAAACATTACGCATTTTCAAGTTTTACACCGATTTATAGAGAAAACATGTACTTTTAAGTGCAATTTATTTGAAAGATGTATCTCAATTTGTTTTTAAGTTATTACTATTTTTTTTTTGCCATTGTGGGAACAGAAGTATTTCATTTCTGCACATTAAACATGAACCAATCAGAAAACGAATAAAAAAAAAAAAAAAAAAAAAAAAACAGAAATATTCCATTTCTAGACATTAAGTATGGACCAATAAGAAAACGAATAAAATAAAATAAAATAAGTTGCGGAATTCAACCAATAAAAAAATTCATATATACTTCAGAATTCCCAATTCTGTAACGAAGACAGTAACTGAATCCAAAATTATGAATTTAAAAAACTATCTCATCGAAACTTTTTTTTCATAGCATTACTATAATACTTTAAAAAATATATGCACTAAAAATAAAAGATTTTTTTAAAAAACTATTTGGAAAATAATTGTTGTCCTCGGTAAAGAACTGGGAAATCTGAGGTATAGCTGAATTTTTTTTTGGTTGAATTCCGCATCTTTATTATTATTATTATTTTATTCGTTTTCAATGTCTAAAAATGGAATACTACTTCTGTTTTTTATTTTATTCGTTTTCTGATTGGTTCATGTTTAATGTCCAGAAATAAAATACTTTTGTTGGAACGATGACATATGTACAAAAAAAAAAAAAAAAAAAAAAAAAAAACCTTAAAAACAAATTGTAATACAGTTTTCGAATAAGTTGCATTTAAGAGTACATTTTTTTCTCTATACGACGGTGTAAAAATTGAAAATGTGTCATGTTTAGAAGTTTAAAAATTTGCAGTACCGAAGATTGTAAAATTAAAATTTCATTTAAAATTTGTATATGATTGGTACAGGAATATTAATTTCCGGGTATGTAGGTTTCTGTTTATTACGTAAACCACATTTTGATCATCATAAAAATTATGTTTATTATTATTATTATTAATTTAAATAAAGAATTTATTAATGAGTCTAAAATTTTAATCTTTGAAAATATAATTTTCCAAATAGCCGTTGTAATGTGTTAAATTACAGTTTTTTTTGCTAATTACTTTATGTGGTACTTCAAAGTATCGTGTGATCATAATGCTTGAACAAAAATCGAGAATAAAAGGGGAAAAAAACTATATCCAATTTTTAGGTGCGTTCGTAATTATGTAAATACGTAGTACAAATATGTATTGTTGTCGCTCAGTCCGTCCGTCTGTCCGTCTGTCTGTCCGCATATAACAACGCAAAAACTACCCAACCAAATCGTTTGAAATTTAAAATACATAAATATTACATAATTTTGTCGAGTCATTTAAAATTTTATGAAAATCGGATGGATAGATCAATAACAGGGACAATCAAAAGCATTCCGTTACATTACGGTCAAGGGGGAAAAAGTTTCAAATGCATTTTAATCGTTTGAAATTTAAAACGTATATTTATTACATAATTTTGTCGAGTCATTTCAAATGTTATGAAAATCGGATGCATAGATCAATTACAGGGACAATCAAAAGTATTCCGTTGCATTACGGTCAATGAGGAAAAAAGTTTCAAATGCATTTTAATCGTTTGAAATTTAAAACGTATAATTATTACATAATTTTGTGGAGTCATTTCAAATGTTATGAAAATCGGATGCATAGATCAATTACAGAAACAAGCAAAAGTATTCCGTTACATTACGATCAATGGGAAAAAAGTTCCAAATGCATTTTAATGGTGTTACACTCATTTGAACATAATAGAATTGACATGAATCTATGAAGTATGTACTAAAATATACATTCTGTACAATCTGTGATGCAAAGAATATTTATTATTAAATTACAGGGCCACACAAATGTATTCCACTAAATAATGTTTTACGTGGAAACATTGTTTGGGGCGGGCTTTAATTATATTAAACTACTTCATATTTAATGAATATGATATACGTTAATGAAGTATAACAAAATTTACTCCCTGCATATTTACAGGAACACAAAGATTTCGACCACTTATACTGTATCCACTGTATCCAAAGTACGCTCTACTATATCAGCAAGATCTGAATATTTTAAAACTTCGTTATCATACGAACGCACCTCATTTGCTACGATTCACGTGAAATTTCCAACTTGTTTCTTATTATTTTAATGTGGCTTATTTTGTATACATTATATATGGTATACATATGTCTGTGATGTATACAGTAAAAACCCGGTTATCGGAAAAGCATGGGACCAAAGCATTTTTGGTTGACCTGAGTAGTTCCATAGGAATTTTTAATAATCGGAAGGCTTATGGTGAAAACTTCTTTAACGTATTTTATAACATAGTTGTAGTAGAAATGCTGTGATACCGTATTCAAAGCACTCTGAAGTTGAAAAACAAAAGAAAATCGCAACATATTATGTAAAAAAAATGAAGTGTCGTATGTGTTTATCTAATAAAGTGTCGAAATTACGCTATGGACCAAATAGTAAGTTGACTTTGTTTATTTCGTAAAGAATATATTTTTTAACACTATTTCTATCAGTGTGCAATAATACCCTTTCAAAGTTTTGAATTTTACTTATTTTGCTTCTAATTTTTAAAGCTAATAGTATTAAATCAACTCTTCAATGTATTAAAAATGATTCAGAATTGTTTTGAACTGAAACTTACAAGTAAAATAGTAATCGTAAATCAGAATATTTTGAAAAGTATGATTTGACATCGGTAAAAATAGTACTGACAATAAAATTTTTCAAATTTAAAAGCACTTTGAGAAATTTTAAGGTTTTTCGGTTAAGCCGATTTTCGGATAACCGGGATACGAATACTCGGGCTTCTACTGTATATGACTAGATTAGAATGAGGTTTGTGCATCATGAATAATCAATCCCCAATCAGGATTCTGAAGTTGTTACATATCGTACGATGGAAAGCTCATCGAAAGAAAATTGCAGTTGTAATTATTAAAAAAAAAAAAAAAAAAAAAAAAATTCTAAAAGATATTTTTTGTTTTTTTCTGATCTGTAATTTTTCCCGTTTGCTTTTTTAAAATTATTATTATTTTTTAAAGATACTGCAAATTTTTTAACTTCTAAACATAACACATTTTCCATTTTTACATCTTTCAATAGAGAAAAAATTTACTTTTAAATGCAATTTGTTTGAAAGCTGTATCTCAATTTATTTTTAACCCATTAGTGCCTGAATTATTTTCTACGTTAAAATTCAAATTTTGCATTTTCCCACCACTTTTAAAGCAAGAATAACTTTTATCTTAATTTATCGAGGACTTTGTCTCGAGAAAGAAAGTGTTTATTTGTTTTCCTTTTTACTGGTGTGGAATGCGCTTACTTGAATTTTTTAAAACTGTCCCAAAAATGGGATGGTAGGCACTAATGGGTTAAGTGGGTTGTCATCTAATGGGTTGTCATCGTGGCAACAGAAGTATTTTATTTTTGGACATTAAACATAAACCAATCGGAAAACGAAAAAAAAGGAAAAAAAAAGAAAGAAAGAAAACAGCAGAAGTATTCCATTTTTGGACATTAGACATGGGCCAATCAGAAAACGAATAAAATGAAGGCTTGCAGAATTCCACCAATTAAAACATTTAGATATACTTCAGCTTTCCCAATTCTCTACCGAGTTCAACAGCTATATTTTCCAGACAGTTAAAAAAGATAAAATAATTGACAATATGGAACTAGATTACCAGTTTGGCCTTCACTTTCAATTTAAAAACTTAATACCACTTGTGTCTCACTCGTATGTCTATCATTGTGTTTGCCGTGCAATCAAAAGTATGAAAACACGGAAAACTGGGTGCAGGAAAAAACAAGTTCAATGTAGATTCTGCCATTGCAGAATTCAGTTTCGCCTCAGATTAGAAAAAAAAAAAAAAAAAAAAAAAAAAAATCGATAGAGGTTTTTTAGAAGGGCGACCCCGTTTAGAATGCCGTTTAGAATGAAGTAACTTCATTTTTGTTGTGTTTATCAATATAATAGCAAACAGAACGGCGTGAAATACCCAATTGATTAGCAATTTCTCTCTGAGACATTGGAATTGCGGAATAATAAAGAGATACAATTCGACGTGTTACTTCTTCATTGACTAGATTCCTCAAAAACGGATTTTTTCTTTAGTTTAAATGCTTTTTTATAGACTCTGAGAAAAGGGAAATGCATTTTAACAGTAAAACGAGTGGAATCCCGTCGAATTCGACGAATGAAATGTTTAAAAGACCCGATCGATTCGGTTAAAAAAAAAGCAAAAGTAATTACATTATTGAATCAATATATAATAAATATATTTCCAAACTTAATGTCAAGTTTGCCAGTTACAATATTCGCACATTTTCAGTTCTGAGTTCCGGCGAAATCCAGAAATTGTATTTTATATGCACTCACAAAAAAATAGTTTTATTAAAAAAAAAAAAAAAAAAAAAAACTAATTTCACTTTTATTGTGACATTATTTTAACTAACTGAAGTCATCTGAAAGTAAAATCTCAATCTCAGTGTCCAAAATGAAAAGAAATATTGAAATGTAGTATCGTTATGAGTAAAAATGCGATGTTTTAAATAGTGACGTCATTTTCTCTTCAAATGTTTTTTAAAAGTTACTGTTATTAGTGATATGAAAAAGGCATCCGTAATAATATTGTAATTCCCATTTATCTGGTTGCTGAATGACATCATTTTCCTCATTTGAAATTTTTCTTATTTTGCTTTAAACGTTAATTTTTATCATAAATTATTTTCTGTTATTTTATTTACATTACTAGCAGGCTATGCCCGCTTCGCTGGTCCATATTTCCAAACGAACCTTGACTCAAAAAAAAAAAAAAAAAAAAAAAAAAAAATGGTGATTTAAAAATTTTATTTTAAAGCAGTATAGACCACCCTGGAATGATCTTCCGTATTGCTGAAAATCATGCCAACGCCATTGCGATATTGTACTATTGTAAGTCTTGGCGAAAATTTGGGCAATAAAGCACCATCTCTTTTATTTTATCATTTATAGTAGAGTTTCGTATGAACGTGAGACCGTTATGACAACAGGAATCAAAATGTTCTCGAGTCATCACACTATTACATTAGAGGGCATTGCAATGATTAGTGACATTGATTATCAAACTCTATAAACTTTCGGATTGTACATTATCATTTCTTAGTTCTTAAAATCCTGACATCTGAACTTGCACTATGTGTAGTTCTGGTAGCCTACATACAATGTCATTTCATGTTACATTTTTTAATAAACGTCCTCTGCTAGCAGGTCTACTGTAGTTTCCTATCTGCCTTAATCTGTTCCAGCAAGAATAATAGAGTAAAAAATGTAAAGAATTATTTACAGATAAAGAAGAGTTTTTGTTTGTTTGTATTTATGAAGGCCATTTATCTACACGTGGAATATAGGTCCTAAGGAAAGGGTGCCCTCCGTGAAAGTGGCAGACGAAGAAGGGTGTTTCACGTATATATTTAGTAGAACAATGAAGCATAAAAAGTGTGTTTTAAAGCTTTATTATTTGAATAACATTAAAATTACATCAGTTTCACTACCTCTTCCTTTTATAAAACAGTTGCTAACATGTAGCCGTTAAATCAGAATAATCTTGATGACTAAATTTTGTAGAAAAATAAGTCTTTAGTTTGCATCTAATAAAATCTTTCTACCTTCTGTAATCGATTCCATTATGATTTTTAGTGTCAAACATTAGAAGTGCTAGAAACGATATTGTTACAAATGTACCAGACTTATTTCATGTTTGTCCTCAAATAAATGTGAAATTTACGATCATCCATTATTGGCATTTAATGTTATAATTTGACGATAGTTTTTTGTTCGACTACTTGATTATTCCGTCGATCAATTTCGCCAAATTATACAAATGGACATAATTTTTATTTTAAATAACCAAAGAATCAATAAATTACTAAAATGTTAATAGAAATACAAATAAACAACGAATTAAAATTGGTTGATGAAGTAACAATTACATATAACAAATTTAATGTGAAATGAATGTGACATATACAATCATCCATTGACATTTAATCTTATACTTTAGCGATAGTTTTTTGGTCGATGGGGTTATCAAGTATTACCAAATTATATAAACAAATTGTATAAACAATAATATTGCCAATAACATGTAGGTGCAGGTGTCATCTACGGATCCCGTTGGCGCGATTGCAGCAAATTGCGATTTTATGCCTCACGTGGTAATCCGGTAATAGTTGATTATTTTTGAGTAAATTATTTCATTATTTTTCTTTTCTCTTTTAAAATTATGTAAATTGTTTTGTTCCATAATTATTTATTGACTTAGTTTATTATTATTATTTCCTTTTAAAAAAATAGAAAATAAATAAAAGTAATATAAATGTAATTGGTATTTGAAAACGCAGTGTTCTCCAAATTGGCATCATAAAAAAAAAATCACGCGAAGGTGATGCGTGTATAAAAGTGGAAAAATGTTTGCAATAATATAAACAAAAAAAACGTAAACAAATAATTAAAAAATTGCCATTTCGATAGTTTTTTAAAATAACATCAAGGTTAATTCTCCAGTCGGGCAGCAATAGTAAATTTTCTTTTCTTCGTCTGTTTCATAATAAAAAAACATAAATTTAATAACTTCTAATTAAATAATCTGACTAATTTTCTGTAATCGGATGTATGATCTAAAAGTATCCTTAATACATAAACAAAACAGCGCAATTGTCATGTACGCGCCGAGGTTCGGCAGGATAATTTTTTACACTAATTTGGCGGAAAAATCGTTTTCCAATACCAGTTTCATATATATATTTAAATTATTTTCTGTTATTTAAAAAATAATAACAATTAGTATTTAAATAATAAGTATATGACAAAACAGTTTACATAATTTTAAAGAAGAGAAAGGAAATAAAAAAACATTTTATTAATAATTAAATAAACAATAGTCGGGTTGCCATGCCAGGCAAATTAACATCAATTTAGTGTCCATTAGTTACCTCGGTGTGTATATGATATCTGTGCAAACAAAACTTACGATAATATAACAAATGACGTCATATTTATTTTCCTTTGAAATTTTTTTTATTTTAATTTTTCACGTGGATACTGTTCAACTAAAAATTAATTGCCGAGGAGAAATTATTTTCCATATATTGATTTTTTTGGCAACTGGAAAGAAAATGGTTATTTTTTATCGGAAAAATTTTAATTGATTCTGTATGAAAAATAATGAAATTTTGAATTATTAAGGAAAATATTTGAATAAATGAATTAAAAATTAGCCTATGTTCACCGGAAATTGTGTAGCTTTCCAACGGTGAAAGAATTTTTCAAAACCGTCAAGTAGTTTCGGAGCCTATTCAATTCAAACAAACAAACAATCAAATCTTTCCTCTTTATAATATTAGTATAGATTAATATTATTTCTCAGGAAATATATTTTTTTTTACCTCAATTCTCTTTCAAGTGCATAATTATATGCAATCATTTTGGAAAATAAATTTTTATTATCGAGAGAAAAGCTAAACTATGTTGCCACCATTTTGAAGAAATATCGTAAAAAGCATTTAAAATTAAAAATAAAATATAAAAATGGAAATAAATTAAAAAATAGCTAAAATGGGCATAACTACAAATAAATAGCTTTCATTTTAAAAAATAATTATCAAAATCGGTTCAGTAGAAAATTCAGGGCTGATGACACGACATTTTTTAGCTTGTCTGAAAGAAATAGCATCGGAGGCTAATAATGCTAAGTTGACCACTAGCGGTATTCATTTTTGGGTTATGCACCGATTCGCTTCCGGCAGACATGGATCATTAGATTCCCCCATGATTACTCTTCCATAATATAAAGGATTTTTTCTTGTACTCGATAACTTAGGGTTTTATGCGGTCGGCTCTTGTACTATGAGACATTTTTCTATTATGTCTCAAACGACCTTTATCTCGATTCCCCGCCACCCCATTTTCTTGTCTCATCTAAATAGTATAGATACAGATTCACGGTTACCAGTCATCACATGGCGACTAAATTTTTTTGATTTGGCGAGCAACTTTCGACGTCTAAGTCGCCATACTTCGGCGAATTTTCTCGCGATTATTTGACGAAAATCGCGTTTTTCCGCAATCTTTTGACAACAATCGTACGTTTTTTCGCGAAACTCTGACAAAAATAGAGTGTTTTTTAACGATCCTCTAACCAAAATTGCGCTTTTTTCCGCGATCATTTAACGAAAATCGCGTTTTTCAGCAATTCTTTGACGAAAGTCGCGGTAATTTTTGCGATCTTTGATAAAATTAGTTTTTCTTCTGCAAACTTTTGACGAAATTCGCATTGTTTATTCGTAGTTTCGTGCTGTTTCTTATTTTTTTTTTAGAAATTGAGCAATAGTGGCAGCTGGAATATTTAGGTTTAGAAGCCACTGTTTCCTTAAAAATTTTGGGAATCTGCACTTATACTAAATGGTAGGCTCGGTTACGCAATAGAGGATTTAAATATATCTTATTAGATATTTTAGTTAAAAGTAAATTGGTGCTTCATTAATACACAATTTTTCAATATTTTAACTTTGGACTTCATATCTTGAATATCTTTTTTATTTTTGAAAGCTAATTCTTCAATCAAGAATATTTTTTCTTACAGCATGGCTCAAATTTTAAAGGTCATTTTATATTATTAATTGTACATCTGCGTTTCGTGAAAGGGAAATATTTTATTCTAAAAATTTAATATTTTTAATCTATTTTTTATCTTTGCTAAATTACCATGTTTTAAGTTTTCTCTTTAGAGCTTCAGATATGTTCATCAACACATGAAATTTGATTTCGACATGCATACTAATATGACCTAGACTAGACTCACTATGACTAATGGTGACTGGTGAGATAAGATTGTTAAAAGTAAAATTTGCTTACATCCAATAATTCGAAACACTTAAATTACAAATATGAGAAAATATTAGATTTGTTCTAAAAAACCAATTGGTTTAAACTGTGCCAACCTTGCTGGTAACGGAATAAAATCATAATGCAAAAATTCCAATACCAATGTAAGAATGCAAGAAACAAAGGCCTACTAAATCTAATAGCCCATATAGCAAAGAAAACTCACAGCCAATCATTCATTAGCATACAGCACCAAGAGTAATCAATGGAGAGAACTATATATAATTATGACATCATTGAGTCTTTGAGACATGATATAATTCTTAGTAAATCTTAACTAATCAAACAATCTAAGTAGTAAAAGTACATTTTTAGCTCGAACCTGTCATTTTGGCTGTTTTCAAAGATAAAAGAAGAAAAAAGAGGAATAAAGAAAGCTAACTACTTGTTTTTTTTTTCTCTTCAGTTAATTTTAGAAAAAATACTTTCTCTGGCTATGTAGATTTATAGATTATAAGAAAAACAGAATTGGTTAAAAATGCGTGTCACTTTACAAATTTATTAATTCATTTTTCTAGCTGTTAGCTTCTGCAAAAGCTTGGATTTTGCATTTTTCAAAAATGTGTGTTAAAAAAAAGTTTTTTTTTTTTTTTAAAACTATTAACAACTTAATGCCAATCGGCAAAAAAAATTTTTTTTTGATATTAACATTCCTAGATAACATAAGAAACAAGTAAGATTCATATAAGATTCACATAACAATGAACAATTACATTGCTTTAGAGTATCTCACAAGTATTGTGACGATTATCAGAAAATGAATGAATTATATAGAATTGGGTACTTCGAAATACAAAAATATCACTGCAATACACAAAGCAAGTAAGCACAAAGCAGTCTGTAATCATAAATTACACAATTTTAAAGTTTTTCAGTTGATATTAACGTATTTAGATAATACAGGAATCATATAACAAGAAGTAACTGTATTGCTTGAAAACACTACACAAGAAATGCGACAGTTCTCCAAAAATATCGCATATGGTTGTATGAATTTTGTTGCTTCAAATATATGGAGAATCGAATATATGAACTGCAGCATATAAAGAAAGTATTGCAGTTGACAACCATGAAAATTCTTATTTTAACATGTTTCTTTCGATATTAACATACGGAGATCATATAAGAATAATGTAAGAATCATATCTATATTATAAAGGTCAAACGTACCGGGTGTCCTGAAAAAGACTGAACGATTTTAAAAATCAATAACTTGCAAACTTTTACAGATATTTAAAAAATTCTTGCACGAGAGTCATCTAAAAGGTCAAAAGTTTTTTTCCTGCGATTCTGGATTTTAGTTCGGATTACAAACAATAGATGGCGCTGAGAGCGCTAGGTGCTGTATTGAGACGGATATTGACGTCACTTGGCACTGAAGCAAAATAAGGAGGTTAAAACTATGGAGTGGATCTTATTCAAAAATGAACTTTTGCTTTTACCGTCCGATTTTGAATGCAATTCATATAATTTTGATTTTGCTGGCGTCAGCCAATAATAGAGAAAAATATTATTTTCATGGGTGCGACTCCTTTGAAATCGAAATGCGTGAAACAACAACGTTCGAATTACGACTTTTATTTATTTATTTATTTATTTATTTATTTTACATTTTAAGAATGTAAGTACTTTTGAGAACAGGATATCTTATTTATCTGGGTATCTTTTAAACCTTTTTTATGTCACCTAGTCATGTCCTGTATTGTATTTTAAGTATGTGAGATTAACAGTTAATTTACAGGTACACCCAAAAGATTGCACCACATCATAGTCTATGGGGGAAAATCACTTGCAGTGTATATTAATGAAATACACTATTTCAAATGTATTGAAACTGATATAAATCACTGAATTTCAGTATAAGATGATTATGATAGAATAGAGTATTTGGTATTTATAGCATTTAATGTTCATTTACAAGGGCACACAAAAATAAACCGGTTACTGTACTGTCTTTGAATAATAACTGCTGGAAATGCGTTTTCAATTTCGGAATAGCTTTTAAATTTAGCTGTTCTTTAGATACATTAGTAATTATATAAATGTATATCACCTATACTCGTCTCTGGTGCGCCCGTCCGTCTGTCTGTCCGCATATAACAGTGAAAAAATTACTCTGTCGAATCGTTTGAAATTTTAAATACATATTTATTGAAGAATTTGTTCCAGTTATTTCAAATTTTATGAATATCGGATGTGTATTTCCAATACAGGGACAGTCAAAAGTATTCCGTTACATTATGGCCGACGGGGAAAAAGTTTCAAGTGCTTTTTGATGATATTACACCCGTCCGAACATAATGAAATTAACATACATTTATGAATTAAATTGAAATACAAATGATGTAGAATATGCTGCACAAAGAATAGTTATTATTCATTTACAGGGCCACACAAAATAATTATGTAACATAACGGTATAGAAGGGAACATACTTTGAGGCATATTTTTATTTTGTTACACATATAATAAAATTGTTATAAGTTATTTAGGTTTACTACGAATTTCTTACTGTGTAGTAGAAAATATGAAATATTTACAGGGACACACAAAAGCTTTCGGAAACTATGCTGCATCAAAAATGCTGTACGCTAACGATAATTGCTTGAAGTTTTAAGTTTTGATATGATTTTTTTAAAGTTTCACTACATTTTTGCATGTTACGCTGTGTATATAATTGGTGCAAATCATATACAGGGCTACACAAAAGAATTCGCACTCCTTACTAAGTGTGTAAGTAAATATACTAAAGGTGGTTTGTAAATGAGTTATGCATTTTTTACGTTGAACAGCTTTAAGTATATTACGATATGTTTAAAGAACAGAAATGAAATGATATACAGAGGCACTCAAAAATTGGATTAATAGCCGGCTCTGGATGGTAATCTCTGGAAGTGTGATTTCATTAGTTTAAAGCATGTTTCGGCTTTAAATAGATTTTAGCTAGATAAATGGCGTATATTTAAAGATAGTAGGAAAAGTACAGGGCTATGCAAAAGAGTTCAAATATGCTTCCGTCTATTTAAATAAATTGCTGAATGTCAAATTTCAACTTAACACGTGTTTTTAACGCTTTCCAACATAGTTAAAAATGTCTATGATTTCTTTTTAGTTAGCCGTCTGTCTGTCTGTCTTTCTAAACTCTAACTTGCGTTGAAATAATTGAATTGGTCTGTAAGTGATATATGTTAATAAGATTTATTATGCCGTGTTGGGTATTGTAAACAAACTATGCATAATTCATGATTCATTTACACAGACACTCAGAACTATGCCATTACATTATGTTCTGTGAGGATAATTATATATGTAGCTCCTATATTCGTCATCTGGGATGTTCTTTTATCTGTTCGCACATAATAGCGCAAAAACTACCCAACAGAATGCTTTGAATTATAATATATATACTCGTTGCAGAATTTTCGTTACTCATTTAAAGTTTTATGAAAAGCGAATCAAAACTTAAAAGGATATTATTAAATGTTTTCTTCATTCTATTAAAACCTATTCTGCGTGACTAATTCAATGATATCCAATGATAGGTGATGATTCTAGGTTGTCATTATGATTATGGCTCATTTAAGGTGGAAGTAGTATTATTTCCCTATTATCATGAATTTAATATACATAATCGTAATAAATTTTGTATTTGGGTATTTTTACAAAAGAGTGCAACAGCTACTGCACGAAATTTTCAATGTTTATACTATGAATATTCTTTGTTCTAAAGAATAAACCATTTCCGCAATTTTTTTACGACATACATAAAACTCTACTAAAGAACTTCTTTAAAAGAACTAGCATTTCTTAGAATGTAAGAAATTTTTTTAAATAGCAAAATTGATTAATTTTTAACAACAACAACAAAAAAAACCCCTACTAAATCGTTTCGCTTTATTTTAAAATATGTTGCACAAAGTATTCTTTAAATTAGATGATAAAAAGTAATTTAATCCGAGAAAATACGGCTTTCTTAAATGTAAAATCTTCTGCAAAATTCGTATGCTGCTCGTTAAATTCACTTCCAGTTTCCAATCACCGCTATTATATAAAAGGATTTATTATTTCCATAACAACAACACATTTCATTGAAATTATACCGACTGAGTCCAAAATCGGGCTTCATGTCGAGTGCACAGGTCAAATGTATGTTGTTCAATAAAAACAAATAAACAAAAGTTCAAAATCGGGCCTTAAGAGCAGGATTGCATTGTCAAACGAGACTTACTCCACAGCCTTAAACTCCTTATTTTGCTTCAGCACCAAGTGACGTCAATATCCATCTCAACACCACACCTAGCGCTATCAGCGCCATCTATTGTTTGTAATTCGAACTAAAATCCAGAATCGCAGGAAAAAAACTTTTGACCTTTGAGATCATTCTCGTGCAAGAATTTTTTAAATATCTGTAAAAGTTTGCAAGTTATTGATTTTTAAAATCGTTCAGTCCTTTTCAGGACACCCGGTATCTGTGCGTAACGCGTACGTCATGTTGCGAATGGCAACACTTTCCAATGAAATTTTCGATTTTGAAGTTTTTGCTACTGGAAATTTTACATTGCTAAACATTGCACATTTTAAATTTTTACACCGTCGTATAGAAAAAAATATATACTTTTAAATGCAATTTGTTTGAAAGTTGTATCTCAATTTGTTTTTGATATATTATTTTTTTTATAGTTTTTAGTACATATTTTTTAATTGTGGCAACAGAACCACTTCATTTTCGTTTAAAATTGTAAAAAAAATTAATAAATAAAATGCGTACAGGTACTATGTCAAATATATCGTCTATGATTGTGTCAATTCGGAATAATTTTTATTTTCATTCGCATTTATACAAAACAAGAGCCTCAATTGATAACTTCATCATAATAACTGAATTTTATTATATTTTACTGATTGCATATGCAATTAAAGTTTGATTTTAATAATTTGGACTCAATTTCATAGAAATATTATTTTGTTAATTTTAGCTTAAAATAATTTTGTTTGAGAGTTAGACTGACCAATATAAGATGCATTTTTACTGTAACTAATTTTGTAGATTTATTATAAATCAATGAAACAGTTCTTCCTTAAACCTTTTCTTTCGTCGAATTTCGACGGGTTCCACCTCGTAACAATAAAGAACATCATTGCTTCAGAGCTTCCTACAAGCATTGTGACAGCTCTAAAAAAATATGGGAAATGATTCTATGAATTGTAAGCTTCAGAAATAAAGAGAATAGCGTTGCAGTGCATAAAACGAAAACACAGTTGTTAACTATAACATAAACATAATTTAAGAATCTTTCTGGTGATATTGATATAACTAGATAATCCAATTATCTATATAATAAAAGAATAAGCCATGTGACTATCATCAACAGTTCCGGGATGACCGCTTCACCTTTTAGATGCCAAGCGACCATTTTAGTACTTTAATGTTAGCTAGGCGCAGTTCACAAATCGCTAAATTTTCTTCTAACGCTATCATTTTATCTATATTATAATAATCCAAGTCGTGTGACTGCCATAAACAAGTCCGAGCTGATTCCATCGCTTTTCATTTGTAAAATTTCCATTTTGATTAAAAAATCAAAATTATTTTTTCGAATAAAACTACATAAAAGCAGGCTTGTAGCCAGGATATTCCTTCGGAGGAAGCTTAATCTTGCTTTTTTTCTGATCTGACAGCAATAATCTACATAATTTAAAGTGTAAGTAAAAAATAAAAATAAACGAAGCTTAGCCTAAAGTATATTTCTGCAAAGGATGCTTGATGTCCATATCAAAAATTGTTACTTCGTATTTTTTAAAATTTTTGTTAGACTTTGTAGTTTTCAAGAGCATTTCCAGTTGCAAAAATGGTTCGAGGAATAATTAGCATACGAGTATTTCGCATTACGAGCTCAGGGACTTAAAAGGATTAACTCCTAGATGAAATTAATTACACTCATTATTTTTTCTAAAGTAAATTATTGCATATATATGTAATAGTTAATTGTTGCATATACATGTAATCATAAAAATTATATTAATATTTCACATTGTCTGATTAGAATTAGAATAATTATAAGTGCAGTGCACTTGACGCAATAAGTTTACTAGTGTTACAGAAGCAATCTTCGTGATTTCTCTGCCATGAGGATGATTATCTTATTAGGATCTACTGTAATGTTCCATTAAATGGAAATAATTGAAAGGCTACTCAGTCTCTGATTGACCATAACACTTCCAGGCAAAGATTTAATTGCATATTTTCGTTGCCGAAAAAGTCCTTTAATCATGGCTGTTATTACCGAGACTATAGCCAAAACCGTCAGTATGTATTTCATTGTATTATAATACGTTGGACTGCAATAGTCTAAAAAATTTGGCAGATCTATGTTTGCATCAACATTACCAATTATCTCGCACCATAATTTATATTCAATTTCACTTGCGACATCTCTAACATATTGTTTCTTCCGGAAAAGCAAATCCTGGAAGAAATAGTTGAAAAACTTTTAGAATGTTTTCGTTCGAAATGTATCTGTCATTCAAATTTTGAATAAAACTTCAGAGAATGAAGACCGTGACCTTGTAATGTTCTTCAGCAGATGTAATTTAAGGATTTAGCATTAGGACTAGGATTAATATTTAGGTAGGATCTGTATTTCAATTTAGAGGATATCATTAACGGTTTCAAGAGAGATTCGGATAGCAAGAGATTTGCTGCTGGACAATGCAAAGTTTAACCAGTGACTTTCACAATGCACGTATCCAATTTTTGGATACTTATGATGTATTCTAGATTGGACCCGAATCCCATATTAGCATCTCTCTCATACGCATGTGCAACGAATTTAGACATTATTCATAATTAATTACAATGTTGAAGTAATTCTTGTACTAAATATTCGATGAATGGATTTAGTAATTCATGTAATTTACTGGAATGCAGATGAAACTTAAAAAATCTCACCGAAAATTGATTTTGTAATTTTATAAATAGTCCACACATCTAACACAAACAAGAAGCTATTCTGTTCCTGAAATGTCATTTTTTCACCAGCAATCAAGTTAATAAATATAGTTTAAAAAACTAAAAAACACGCTTTTTAAGTATATCAAACTAAAAAGTGAAAAATAATTCGTACTATATAAGCTGAAAACGAAAATAGATGAAAAATACTATATTACTATAAAATCATTGTTATTATAGAAATCAATTAATAAGCAATAAATAAAATTATCATGGAAAAAAAAAGCGTGGGGTGCTCCATCTATCATGCTCCTATATCAGTTCTTAAGAAGCACCCCACGCTTTTTTTCAACGATAATTTTTTTATTGCTTATTAATTGATTTCTATAATAATAAAGATTTTATAGTAATATAGTTTTTTTTCATCTATTTTCGTTTTCAGCTTATAGTACGAATTATTTTTCACATTTTAGTTTGATATACTTAAAAAGCGTGTTTTTTAGTTTTTTTAAACTATATTTATTTTCCACTTTTTAGTTTGATTACTTTAAAAGCGTGGTTTTTAGTTTTTTTAAAAACTATATTTATATTTAATACAAAAACCAAATTAATCGGTTGGATAGTTTCAGAGTAATTGGTGAACATACATAGAAAAAAAAAATACATACGTGTCGAATTGATAACTTCCTCTTCCTTTTCTGAAGCCGGTTAAAAATAAAAATTGTAATACGGAATTTTTTTTAAAAATTTTACATAGATGTAAATAATGTCAGGAGTGGGGTTCGAACCCACAATCTCTTTCGAAAAACAGAGCTTCAATCCGGCGCCTTAGACCGCTCGGCCATGCTGTCTACACTCCATTCAGTGAACGTATTCAACACTTTTAATTAGCGAAAAATCACTAATTTTATTAGTTTTTGCCTAATTACTAAAAAAGTACTGAACCAATTTCGATGAAACTGAAGTGGTACCAATTCGAGAGCATCGTCTTTCATTTAACAGCAAAACCAAGTTAATCGGTTGCATGGTTTCGGAGTAATCGGTGAACATACATAAAATAAAGAGAGTTACAAACTCACAAACTCACGAACATCCAGGTGAAGTTAATAAAAGCGTGGTAAAATAGACTGCATTATTTATTTTGATAATTAGTTTTTTGGTAACTATATCCGAGCAGATTTGAATGATACTATTCTAAATGTCTGGGCAGCAGACTTCTGATTGTAAGCAGCATGAGTGTTACGACTGTTTGTAATTTTTCGTTTAAATTCATCTTCTCCAGACTTTACTCTAAATCTTAAAAGCAGTTTCAGATTACAGATTTTTTAAAAATCTATTTCTCTATTCTTAGAGGACCATTATCATGATTATCTCTATGTGGCATTTTTTGCTATGCACAAAATAAGATTGCTTGAATATTTAGATATTAAGAAAAACTTACATTTTTAGTGGTAAATATGAATAAAGAGCAATATATGAAGGAATGATATAATGAAGGACTGCAATAGCTATAATTAGATTATTTATATTTTTTACAATTAAGATTATGTAGTTTTAGTATAGCGGAAGAAAAAATAAAAAATACATTGTTGATTTTTATAATGATTAGAGATAACTTTACAATATCACATTAAACTTTCGGGAGGGGCTTCAGACCCCTTAGCTCCCTGCCTGGCTACGTGCCTGCATAACAGTTGCCGTGCTCTCAAGATTTGAAACTGAAATTAAATATTTGTGGCATCATTTAATATTTATCTTTTCTTTTGTTTAAAAAAATAAAGATGTGAAAGATGTTTCCATTTTTAAAAGAAATGAGTGAATGGACTTTTTTTTTCTTTTTAATGAAATAAGAAAAATGTGATTGGAACAATGTTTGGCGATTTATCACCTGCACCTCGATAACATAAAAGTAAAGAGTACAAATAACTTGATTTTTCTATCAGAATCTCAAATTTGGCGAAAAAGTGAGCAAGTACATTGAATTATGAATAAAAGTAACATGTTAGAGTGTTTAGCATACTTTTAAGGGAGGACTAATCAGTCGCCAAGGGCGGCTAGTCATGTAACAATTATATAACGATAAATAATATCGTGTAATAATGCTATGAAAAAAAAATGACGTATGAAAAATGGCGTATGAAAAAAAAATATATTTGCTCCTATAGAAAGGTCCAGAATTTTTTTTGGTCGATCACTTCCGTCAAGAAAATGATCCAAATTAAAGTAAATTTATTTTAGTATTTGTACAAAGTGAGTGTGGAAAATAAAAAATTATTTAGAAGTAATGTTGCAAGCTTATAATTGTATTATAAGTAATGAGTAAGTTGTAAGGCATCCAAGCGCTGTAAGATAAAATCCTTTATTAAATTCAAAAACATTCCAACCAGAAAGTGCAAAAGCTAGAGCATGACATGTTTGTGATAAAATATAAATTTTTTTCGTATTATTTCTCTCTACGGTGCTCAACAATCGTAGATTTGTCTTTTTGGCCATGATATCGATTTTATTATCAGAAGAAGATGCAAATGAAATTGCAGTAAATTAAGAAAAAATTGTGAAAGGGAAAAAAAATGTCTTTTGCAGCAATTTGATTTTGATTCAACAAAACCATCAGTAATCCCCAAAGAACCCCACAAGCACTAAAGCGGCTCTCTAAAAAAATATCGGGAAAGATAGCAGTGAATTGATTATTTCGAAAGTCGAGAGAATGGTATCGTAACGCGTAAAGCAAGCATAGCAGTCGACAGCCGTTATAAATCTTACATTTAACATGTTTTTGTTGATATCAACTATCAAGAAATTGGCCACTAAAAATGAATTTCATTTAGCATCTGTGTGGAAAATTAAAAATTATTTAGAAGTAATGTCGCACGCTTATAATTGTATTATAAGTAATGAGTAAGTTGTAAGACATCCAAGCGCTGTAAGATAAAATCCTTTATTAAATTCAAAAACATTCCACCCAGAAAGTGCAAAAGCTGGAGCATAACATGTTTGTGATAAAATATCAACTTTTTCTTTCGTATTATTTTGCTCTGCAGTGCTCAGCGATCGTAAAATTTTGAGATTTGTCTTTTTGGCCATCGTATCGATTTCATTAACAGCAGAAGATGTAAATGAAATCGCAGTAAATAAAGAAAAGTTTGTGACAGAAAAGAAAATGTCTTTTGCAGCGATTTGATCTTGATTCAACAAAACCATCAGCAATCCCCAAACAACCCCACAAGCACTAAAGCAGCTGTCTAAAAATATCGGGAAAGATAGCAGTGAATTGATTATTTCGAAAGTCGAGAGAATGGTATCGTAACGCGTAAAGCAAGCATCACAGTCGACAGCCGTTATAAATTTTACTTTTAAGATGTTTTTGTTGATATCAACATGCCTTGATAATATAAGAGACATATAACGACAAATAATAATGTAAAATAGTGCAAAGGCAGAAGTAAAGAAATATATATAATGCAATGCAAAATGATACACATGCCAAACTAATAACGTTACGCGCCAATCGCTACATTGGCTATCGAAAGTAATAACATTAAATATAATTTGAGATTTCTTTTCGTCATATGCGTATGCGTATAAAATAATCGATAAAATACATAATATTATAAAAAAATAACAGAAAAATGCAATTAATTTCTGAGGTGGTGGAATTTCTAGAGTGTACTGCAACTTTTGCAAATTTTTAGTAGTTTTATTTATTTTTCTTTGGAACTTTACTGTATGATGCCACATAAAAAAAGATGCCAGAATCAGAATTTCTGTAATTAAGGGGTTTTTAGGATTATACCTATGCACAGACATTACATACGTTGAAGAAAGAATTGATATAAACAGAGCAGTCCAGAAGAGCTTCATTAGATTCCTTGTAATAGTTGAAGTTGCTGTTTTCAGTTGAATATTCCAGGAGTTATCAATGTCGATGCCAAACATTTTAAATAACTTCAGATAAGTGTGCAAATTTCCTCGTAATTTTTTTCGTCTATCTTCTAAATGTTTAATCAGATGTTTCGTCGGTTCATGTTTTACATCTACCTTGAATACTGCCATTTTTGTTTCAGAGAATAAGTTAAAACATCACAACTTCATCTAATTGTATGAAAAACTATAGACCTTTTGCATTATTTTATCTGTTTCAATATGGAAAATAACCCTGTCATTAAAAGGGCAAACACCCCAGAATTAATAACTATTTTTCGTTTTAATAAAAACAAGACAATTTTTTAATAATCAACTTGAAACAAATTATACTGCAACACATATACTTTACTAATTTGATTGAAGAGACACCAAAAACACTTTTTCAAAAGCGAACAGTTGCATGAATCTCATATTTTTAAAAGTCATATATTACAATAATGCGCTGTACTTGTAAAAATAAAATATTAGTTTTTTATCTGTTTTGTAGAAGAGTTGTAAATTGCTTTTTTCATATGAAGCAGAAAGTATCAATTAATATTGTCGACCAAAAATACTAGACTGTATTAATAACTTTATGTAGAAGCATGCAAACAAAACACGACATTTGAAATGTATTATTATACGGAAAAAATCCTGTTACGCTTTTAAGTATACATAGAATTCAAACGCTACAAAGACATAAGCGTTTTGGATGACTGGATCGATTTCTACATTAAATAATAAAAAAAAGTCTACATTTATGAAAACAGCATTAACTGTATCCATGTCAATCCATGTGTTACATATGTGACGACCAATATTATAAATCCTAAATAGTCCTATGTCCGATCCAGAATACATTTTTAAGCCTTTTCATCTACCCTTTTAGCTACATAAAAAATTAATCAAAAGAAGAAAAAAAAACCATGGTTTTTACCAAAAGAAAAATAAATAAAATTAATAAGCATTTTCCATTTCTATGATGACAATGCTAAGTATGTATTTTACCAATCAATGACATTAAAAATAAATATTGAAACATGCACAATTAATCAATTTGGCTGAAAGGAAAATAAACTCTTAATAACAATAATAAAAATTCATTTTTTAATCTGAACAATGATATAAAAAGTCTCGTTTTATTGTGTTTGGTTCGGAACAATAAAATTTCAATTTTTCCAAGTATTTTTCAGAAGGAATATAAATTGTTTTTATTTTTTGTTTAACAAAAAGAATAGACTAAACTTTTATATTTTTGAGCATCATTATTCCTTGTACATAATAGTAAAAAAATTGAAGGGTGTAGATATTTAATGAAATTGCACTAAAAGTTGTTAAAATGATAGAAATGATAGAACTGAATTATAAAATAAAATAATATTGCTAAGTGTTTTAAAATTGTGTCAAGAGTTTGATATTCGTGAAATCAAATTTGAATTACGCACGAAATTACATTAATAAATTTATCTAAGATGCGTCAAAAGAATGTTTATCGTGTGATATTGGCTCATTACAATGGAAAGGAAAATAATTACTACTAACATGATCCCGTTGTTAACAACAAATGTATTTTAAAATCAATAAAGATACAAAGAAAGGTGATGCATGTGAATATAGATTTCTGCATTGCCTTCTTTCACTACTAAACTTCCTCAGATCCTAGGGTTTATTTACATGTGCCAGTAGGAATCCGTCGAATTCGACAAATGAAAACGCTTAAAAAAAGACTATTAGATTGAAGTTATACTAAATAATCAGATCTAATAAAACAAATATTATTTATAGCAAAAATTTAACTCAAACTTTTTCCATTTTTGAAAAACTAGCTCGGAACACCGAGCCATGGTCGGTTAAAGTAAAGTAAAAATGGTGAGAGCTGTATTCTAGATAAAATTATGGTGACCCTTCATGACCCACAAATGACCCCTATAATCAAAATCTTTCAAACATATAACCTTGTGCAATAATTTATCTAGCCGTAAAACATTATTTTGATGCAAAATTTTGTTACAATCGATTGAGCCGTTTTAATTTTGTTACAATCGATTGAGCCGTTTTTTAGATATAATTCGCTCGATCCTGATTCATTACAATTCAAAATGACCCATTACTCGAATTTTCTCGAACATGTGACCTAGCCCAATGATTTTCTCATGTTCGATTGTGGAATACAAAATTTGGTCTACAAAATTTGGAAATTTTAGTTTATAGTAATCGTTAGAGGCTTTTTTTTAGATAAAACCTTTTAAACCCATTTTTCCAGTATCGGTACGGCTTCTTATAAACTTGCAAAATATCTTGTTTCCATATTTTCTCCTCTATCAAGCAATAATTCTTTCACTGTTAAGAATTCTTTTGATTTTGTTAAGAAACTTCACAGTTTCTAGAGAGTAGTTGTAAAGCTTGTGGTATTTACGGATTTCTAAAAATATTAGAAAATGAGAATGAATTCCATCCTAAATATTTTTTCTACTTTGCCGCCAATTTTGCACTATTTACTGGAATCACATTTGCTGCGTCTTCAGTTAATCAAGCCGATAAATTGGCAAAAGAGACAAACATTGAAGTTCTACGGTCTTTAAAAAACGAAGACAGAAGCCGGACGAAACAAAATGTCAAATTGCGACACAAATATGCTATGCACCAGCTTTTGCACTTTCTGGATGGGATATCTTTGAATATACGAGAGGATTTTATCTCTCAGCTATTGGATGTCTTATAACTTATTCACTCTTTATAATAAAAGTGTGATTTATAGAAAAATCATTTGATGGATTACAACAAAAATTGTTCATAAGTAATTATAAGTTAAAAACAACGACTCAAGAAAAAAAGTGAAATATGTGACATATGACCTACAAGGTTATCTGGGCGAAAAATGCTGACCGGTTGTCGTGCCCAGTTAGCTTAAACAGTAAAGCATTAGCCTTGTAAGCCAAGTATCTGGGTTCGATTCCCGGCCTGGGCAATTTTTTGCTCAATTGGAAATATTTAATTCCAATTATATATGTGATAATCCAATCACTTGAATAAATCCCAAAGGGTAGTGATAGGATTCAGTACTTGAACCGACTTTATACTGACCTGAAAGCGTCAAATTTAGGCACTCGATGTACACAGAATACGCGAAGGCATTGAATTTCACGTATCTGTAGCGCTGCAGGTTATTCAGGAAAAACGCATTCTTGCAAGCCCTAGGAAGAACTAAACTGCTAAACTTTAGTACGTTCTCGGAACCAAAAACCCGATGCTCTTTGAAGCTGTATTTTAGCTTAAAAATGTCGCAATCCTTCATACTTATATGAATACAATTCAGGCGACAAACCAATAAGTTATTTAAACCACAGCTCACTTTAGAACTGCGAGGATTCCCAGTTTCCTGTGTTTCCATCGATGTTCCTAAGCCTGGGTGTTCGTTCTGGCCAGCAGAGTCGAGTGCTGTAGACAGTGATGACGAATTTGAGCCGAGCCATAAGCGTCCTAAATGAGCCTTGGAAATGAGGTGCGCCTGCATTGGGTATAGTTACTATTTCTATCAAAGCCTGCTAATTTTAAATTGTATCTGAGTCAAAGCCTGCTTTTTTATGCCACTCAAGCCTGCTTTTTTCCAGAAAAAAAATATGTTTATACACCTTTTTATTGTTAACCTGTTTATATTTTGTACATATTTATTCAAATATTTGTGATTATTATTTTAAAATAAATCCGTGCATTAGCACTTTGAAAATTAAAAGTTTGTTTGTTTGTTTATTCAATTAACAAAAAAAAAAAAAAAAAAAAAAAAAAAAAAATTAATTTTTAGCCTTTAAATTGAAATTTTGGCGGTTAACTTGTATATAATTGGATGTGTGTGTATATTTATTAATTATATATGTGACATACTTAGTTTTAGACTTTTAGAAATATTTCACCAAAAATCCTAGATATTAAATAGCTTAAAAAGTGTCATATCTAATTCAAATCTGATGTATCTTATAGGATACACACCTTTACAATTTTGATTTCACGTACACAAATAATATATACAGTCGAGCCTCTATACAACGAAATCCATCGTTCCAGTAAAAAATTCGTTATATAGAGAAATTCGATGTATAGAGTATGATGTTAAAAATAGTATTTAATGTGTAAATTTTGAACAAATATTATTTTTGATCTTTTTAATTAAGAATTTGAAATGTTTAAAAGTATATATTAACCTAACATTTTATTTCTTACTTATTTAAGCAGTTTCAAAAAAGAGAAAAGACATTTATTTGAAAGCTTAATGAAAATCAAATGAGGAAGACTTACATAAATTTCAGAGGAAGAAATCTGTAATTTTTGTTGTTTTGATTTTAAAATTACAATTGTTACGCTCTCAAAAAAAAATTCTCAAATTTTAGCAAGGAATGAAAAATTGTAGTTGATATTTTCCTCCATTTGAAGGTCTCTCTTATGTGCTCTCATTGATTCCTCTCTTATATGTGTAACAATTCAATTGACTGTGTTTTGAGAAGGATGTTGAAAGGTGTGTGGGAGGTGGGATGAACTTGTTAGATTTAAAGAATAAGGAGAGAAGTAATATTTATAAAAAAAAAAAAACCTCTCCACTGAACAATAAATCGAAAATAAGTGATGGAAAATTGATTCCATATGATTTCGAAGCTTTTTTAAAACTGAATAAATTAAGATCAATTTATGAAAAAATTCGTTATATGGAGATAGATATTTCGCTATATAGAGTCTGTTTTTAATGTAATCATGCGAAAAAGGGACCGTTCTTACTAAAAATTCGTTATATGGAGAAATTCGATGTATGGAGTTTCGTTATATAGAGGTTCGACTGTATATATATATATAAAGAAATTGGTGTGAATAGAGCTTAATAGATAGCAGAACTAAAGAAAATAAACAATTTGTTTGTTATAGCGCTTTTTTAGCGAGGTACGTGTTAATTAAAAATGGTTTGCAGCAGAAATGCATTAAATGTACAATAATGAAATCGTAAATAATTTTACTGTGTATTAGCTCTTCAAAAAATTTTTATTAAAAATTCAATGATTTTTGCCAATTATGTAAAATTATGCCGTGAAGTTTGTTGTTTGAAAATAGTATGTAAAGAGTTTTTGGTGCCAATTTTTCTCCCAACAAACATTCAGCTGTTTCAAAATCAATCTTTAAAATAAGTATGTACCGGAACAATGTAACAATGGAAGTTTTCCAAGTTCTTACGAAATAAATAAATCTATAATAATAAAGAGAGAAGGATGTTTGTCTGTCAGCGCTGTTCTGAAGAGACTGCTGCACGTAGAGTTACAAAATTTGGAGGGAAGGTACTTTTTTACATGCAGTTTTGCACCTCGAAGCCCGATTTTCGATTTTTTATTTAAATTTTTTTTAATAATTTTTTAGGCGATTTTTAGCGTTATTTTTGCGGTTTTATCCCATTAGTGAAAGGAATACGGTTTCATTCTTTTAACCCAAAATAGCAATGTTTTTTCTCTTTTCAACAAAGTTTATTCGGAATTTGTACAGCGATTTTTGAATTTTTAACGAATTTTTAATGCGATTTTTAGTGTTTTTTTCTCATTTTGCGGCTATTTTTTGAGATAAATAAAACGAAAATCGTTTTAAATTTTTAGCCTAATGTCCTAAATTTTGTGTTTGTTACGATTTTTAGATTTTAACGATTTTTAATGCGATTTTCAAAGCGATTTTTAACGTTTTTTAAAGATTTTTGCGTTTAGCATCTAATTTTTTTCATAGTTGTTCTATCAAAAACTTGAGCTGTTGAGAATGCAATAAGTAGTATTTTTTTGTGAAATCTATCTAAAATGTCAAAAATTTAGATACCACTATTTTCAAATAGCAATTTCATAAACTATCTTAAATTCTTGCTTAAGACCGGTACCCCCTCGAGTTATATATCACCTGATAGGTTATTTAACAGAGTATGGTTTTGATAAAGTTTTTGAAGAATAGAGTGCTCTACCTGGTGGTGGAAAATGGAACTAATAGAACGCTATTTTTTAAAATCTATAATAATAAAGAGACAAGTTTGTGTGTGTGTCAACGCTGTTCTGAAGAGTCTGCTGTACGTAGAGTTACAAAATGTGGAGGGAAGGTATTTTTATACATGTAGTTTTGCACCTCGAAGCCCGATTTTCAACTTTTTGATTAGATTTTTTTGATAATTTTTTTAGGCGATTTTTAGCGGTTTTTTTTTTTTCGTTTTATCCCATTTGTGAAAGAAATACGGTTTCATTCTTTTAACCCAATATAGCAATTTTTTTCTCTTTTCAGCAAAGTTTATTCGGAATTTGTACAGCGATTTGTGATTTTTTAACGAACTTTTAATGCGTTTCTTAGTGCTTTTTTCTAATTTTCCGGTTTTTTTTTTTTTTTTTTTTTTTTTTGAGATTGATAAAAAGAAAACCTTTTCAAACTTTTAGCCCTAAATGATTTTTAATGCGATTTTCAATGTGAATTTTAACGCTTTTTCAAGATTTTTTGCGTTTAGCATCTATTTTTTTCATAGTTGTTCTATCATAATCTTGAGCTGTTGAGAATGCAATAAGTAGTAATTTTTTTTGCGAAATTTACCTAAAATGTCAAAAAATTAGTTACCACTATTTTCGAATAGCAATTTCATAAAATATCTTAAATTCTTGCTTAAGACCGCTACCCCCTCGAGTAATATATCACCTGATAGGTTGTTTAACAGAGTATCGTTTTGATAAATTTTTTGAAGAATAGAGTGCGCTAGCTGGTGGTGAAAAATGGAACTAACAGAACGCGATTTTGTTAAAATTTGGAAATATAACAATGTGATTTATTTTAAATTTTAAAATGGTTTACAATACATCATAAAAAATGTAAACAAAGAATGGTGTGACACATTTCAGGGTGCATGAAAGGAGGGGCGCGAACAAAATTAGGAAATGTAATAAGGAGATCTGTTTTACACTTTAGGGTAGTTTATAACGCATGTTAAAATTTTTAAAGTATTAGCGATGCTCTGGAGAGACCGCTGCACGAAGTTATGTATGAAATTTTACACCTTGAAAGCCGATTTTCAGTTTTTTTAATTTAATTCGCATGCGAATTTTAGTGGGTTTCGAGGCGATTTTTCGGCATTAGCGAAAAGGAAAGCGGTTTCATTCTTTCGACCTAAATTAGTGAATTTTGTTCTCTTTTCAATATAATTTATTTGGATTTCGTGCAACGATGTTTGGATTTTTAATGAATTATTTAATGTAAATTTTTCCGCTATTATTCGACATTAGTAAAAGGAATTTTGCTTAAAACTTTCAGGCTGATGTATTAAATTTTAGCTGTTAAGATTTATGAATTTCAGCTAATTTTAATGCGATTTTTCGAGATTTTTTGCGTTTGATGTCGGATTTTTGTCATTTATGAGATATTTCCAATTACAACGTTTTACCCTATTAGAGTAAATTTTGACCCCTGTGATTTTTTAATATTGATTTTTAATGCACTTTTCAATGCAATTTTTAGAAATTTTTCGAGTTTTATGGTGGTTTTTTGATATTTGGAAGTAAAAATTGATTTCAAACTTTTAATCTAATATAATTTTAGAGATTTTTAACGCGATTTTTCAAGAATTGTTGTGTTTCGTGTCGATTTTTTATTATCTATAAAGGATTTCCTTTTACTACGTGATTATCCTGTCGACCAATTTTGCCAAATTATGCAAATAAATGTAATTTTTATGTTAATAATGAAAGAAGAGATAATTTAGAAAAACATTAATACAAATACATATAAAAATAAGAAGTAAAAACCACTTGATGACGTACAAACATATGTAACATGTTTAATGTCAAGTGAATATGGAATTTACGATCCGCCATTATTGTAGTTTAATCTTATGGTTTGACCCAGATAGTTTCTTGGTCAACCGGATAATCAAATAGTTCAGATTTCCGATTAGAATGTTTTATCCGTTTGATGAAATTCTGATTACTGCGATTTAAAAAATAGCTAGCGATATTTAGTGCATTTTTCAATGCGTTTTTAATGAACTTTTTAATGCGATTTAGTACTATTTTTTTCGATCCCCACCACAGTGGTGTTTTAACAATTAAAAAATTATTTTGGTTTCAAACTTTTAGCCTAATATAGTAAATTTCACCATTTACCTTTTTTTTAATTTTGTTGATTTTCAATGTGATTTTTGATATATTTTGTGTTCTGCGTCGATTTTTTTGTAACTCACGTAAAAAAGAATGGTTGCTACGTTTTACATGACTAGAATATTTTTTTATTCACGGGATGTATTTACATTTAGCGATTTTTGATGAATTTTTCAATGATTTTGTATTGGTTTTTTTAATCTTACGGCTATTTTTTGAAATTTTGAAAAGGACATTAATTTCAAACATTTACACTTCATTTACGAATTTTGAAATTTAGTGATTTTTTAATGCAATTTTTAGCAATGTTTTCATTATTTCTCGCGCTTTGCGCCGATTTTTTCACTCGTATTTAAGAAATAATTCAGATTACACTATTTTACTCTATTAATGTAAATGTTGCCCCCCGCTATTTTTAAATTTGAATCGATTTGTAATGATTTTTTGAATACAATTTTTAGATGTTTTCGAGTCCACTGCAATTTTTTCATAATTGGAAAATAAATTTTTAAATAATTTGTAGCTTAATGTAGTAAATTTTGACATCAATGATTCAGATTTTTTGTGTATATTCATAAAATGTTTAGTAAGTTTTGTGTCGGTATTTTTTAACTAATGAAAGAGTTCAGATTTCAATGTATTGTCTCATTATGGTAAATTATGTCCGCAGGAATTTAATATAAATGTTTATCTTACTATGGCAAATTTTGTCCGGATTTTTTAATTTTACTGATTTTTAATCTGTTTTATAGTGATTTTTCAAGTTCCGTGACAGTTGTTGACATCGGTAAAAGAATTTCGGTTTCTAACTTTTAGCATAAATAGTATAATTTGTTCTCCACGCTTTTATGAAGTTTGCCAATTTCTAATGCGATATTCAATGTAATTTTTAGTTAGTTTGGGGGATTTTAGGTGTTCCGTGTTGACTTTTCCTTATTCATGAACGATTTCCGATTACAATATTTTCGACTGAATATTAAATTTTTACAGCCATGACTTTTAAATATTCAGCGATTTTTAATATAGTTTTCGATACGATTTTTAGCTATTTTTGTAAGTTCCTTGGCGGTTTTCTGCCATTCAGAAACCAATTTTTATATCAAACATTTTGTTTAATGTAGTTATGTTTCGAATGCAATGTTTTATCTCTTAATATGATTTTGGCGTTCCATGCCTACATTTTGTAATTTATGAATGATTTCGATCATAACCCCCCCCCCCCTTCTCCCTGCTTTAATATTATTTTTTTAAGCATTGACTTCCAAATATTTAGCTATTTTTAATGCAATTTTCAATGTCATTTTTAGCCATTATTCAAGTTCCGTGGCGATTTTTTTACATCCGGAAATCGATTTCGATTTCAAACTTTTTGGTTAATATGGTTAATTTCTTGATTACAATATTTTATATTATAACAGTGAATTTTTACCCTAGGGATTTTTAAATGTTTTACGACTTTCATTACAATTTTCAATGCAATTTTTGGGCTTTCTCAGTCTTTTTTTAATTTTAACATTTTTCAAAGGAATTCGATTTTAAATTTCTAGACTAATAAGAGTTTGGTTTCAAACTTTTATCCTTTACGGTAATTGTTTTGCTCTCTTATTTTGATCTACAGTAATTTTTAATGCAGTATGCTTTTTTTTTTTTTTTTGAGTCTACGGCGATTTTTTTCAGATATGGAAAAGGAATTCGGTTTTTAATTTCTTTGCAAATATGATAAATTTTCTCCTGTGCGATTAAAGATTTTTATTGTAATTTTTTAGCAGTTTTTTTCGTATTTCAATGCTTTTTACATTATCAAATTAATTAGATTCAAAACATTTATCCAAGTAGAGTAAATTTTGAGTTCCGTGATTTTTGAAAATTTTGCCATTTTTAAAGCGATGTTTACGTTTCTTCGCGACCCGCTTCGATTTTTTAGAGGTTGAATTTTTGGCCGAATTTATTAAATTCTGATCTCTTTTCTTCAAAGTTTATTCGAATTTTGAAACACAATTTTTGAATTTTGTTTTATATTTTTATGAGATTTTTAATGTTTTTGGCGATTTGTAAGATTTTTCCACATTAGTAAAAATAACCCAACTTCAATTTTCTAGCCCATCTCTTTTCAACGAAGTTTAGACGAAATTCGTGCAGCATTTTTTTAATTTTTCGAGGTTTTTACTATGATTTTTAAAGTTTTTTCGCAATTCATGCTATTTTTTGATGAACCCGGGCAACGCCGGGCAGAACAGCTAGTAAATAAATAAAAATAAAAATTAATAAATCAAGTGATTTTTCTAATAAATTAATCTTTTGCTCAGTGTAAAACTTTTTGGTTTCTTTTTAATTGTAGAAATATAGTACAAATTTAATGAATTTAGAAAAATATTTAAAAAAGTATTGAAGATTGAGAAATTATCACTTGGCTAACAAACAGAAGCACATGCAAAGGGGAACTCTTGACTAAAAACCCGCAATTAAAATTTTTTAAACATAATTTTAAATTACTCATTATAAATGACAGTCTAGATTTTGTCATCCCAAGAAAACATGTAAAAAATCACTGGAAGATTTTCGTTTTATGCAAATCAATTAATTTTATAAATATAGATTAATCATTAGGTGTCAAATTCGGTTATTGAAAACTAATAATATGTTTATTCAAATTTTTGCAATCAATGTTGTTATGGTTACAAATATTGTTGTAGCATTTAACTAGGTATGATTTTACTTCAAACAAGCATCTTATTTTGCTGGAAGAATGTATGTCTGCTATTCTTGGAAAAAAAATCCTGTAATAAAGCAACTGAGATACTTGAAATTGCAAGTGAAAAAATGAATGTCGTCAAGCAATCAGTTACTAATAATGTCATCAAATACAAATCTACTTTTTCACAAAGTAGAAGAAAAAATGTCAGTGATGTTCTGAATACTTATTTAAGGTTGTTTAAAATATTTGGTATTAATATTTACCGCAAAGAGAGCAATAGAGCGAAAAGATGCATTGCATCTATAATGATATATCTAATGAAATTCTATTGGTTATGGGTATCATTTTTATACTTTTATTCAGTGTGCCTAAAGATTATTAAGGATAAAAGTTCTAAAACAAATTTTAATATTCCTAAAACACTTATAGTTTCAATATCGACCACTGCAGGATTATTTTTAATTTGGTGTAATCTGATTAAATTCCAAACAAAGCTTTATAAATCAATAGTAAAATTACAAAATTTACTAAATATGATAAAAGCGCGACCCCCACGGAAAATCATATTAGTATGCTACTCATTTTTTCTAATATTATGCATAATTTCTGTTGCATTATATACTTATGAGTATGATTCAGAAAAGTCTAAGAACTATTTTCGAAGGATTACTTTCAATACATTAGATTCTCTTAACTTAGATAACCATATACCATTAATAACTTGGCATGTGTATTGCATTTCAGTTCACTATAAGTATTTTTTTGATTATTACTTTGCATTATTTTACATAATTGTTTGTCTTTATATGACACGCATATTATCCAGGCATGTTGAAATTAATGAAAGTATATTAAGCTTGCGTTTTATAACATGTGCTGATTATGATGCCTGCTTTATGCGTTACAATGCTATAATGTCTATATTTAAAACATGTAATTCATTGCTGTCTTATCCTATATTTCTAGAGAGCTGTTGCAAAGCTTGTAGTATTCTTTACGGATTTCTAAAAATATTAGAAAATGAGAATAAATTTCATCATAAAGATTTTTTCCATTTTGCCGCTAATTTTGCATTGTTTACGGGAATCGCATTTGCTGCCGCTTCAGTTAATCAAGCCGATAAATTGGCAAAAGAGACGAACGTTGAAGTTCTACGATCTTTAAAAAATGAAGACAGAAGCCGGACGAAACAAAATGTCGAAATTACGACACAAATGTGCTATGCACCAGCTTTTACACTTTCCGGATGGGATATCTTTGAATATACAAGAGGATTTTATGTCTCAGCTATTGGATGTCTTATAACTTATTCACTTCTTATAATAAAATTGTGATTTTTAGAAATAACTATTGGTGCATTGCCACTGAAATTGTTCATAAGTCAACTGTAAGTTAAAAACATTAGAAAAAAAAGTGAAATATATGACATACTTTGTTTTAGATTTTTTGAAATATTTCACCATAAACCTTAGTTGTTTTAAGAAATAGTTTACCATATCCTAAAGATTTTTTTCTACTTTGTGGCCAAGTTTGCACTATTTACTGGAACCACATTTGCAACGTCTTCAGTTAATCAAGTCGATAAATTGGCAAAAGAGACAAACATTGAAGCTCTACGATCATTAAAAAAGGAAGACAGAAGCCGGACGAAACAAAATGTCGAAATTGCGACACAAATATGCTATGCACCAGCTTTTGCACTTTCTGCATGGGACAGCTTTGAATATACGAGAGGATTTTATCTCTCACCTACTGGATGTCTTATTCTTTTTTTATAATAAAATTGTGATTTTTAGTAATAAGTTTTGGTGAATGTCCACTATAAATGTTCATAAGTCAATTGCAAATTATATCCAGCGTAGGAGAAAAATGTGAAATATGTGACATACTTTGTTTTAGATTTTTGAAATATTTCACCAAAAATCTTAGTTGCTTTAGGAAATAGTTTATCATATCATCTTCAAACTTGATGTATCCTATAAGATACACATCTTTACAATTTTGCTTTCACGGATATAAATAATATATATGTATATATATATATATATATATATATATATATAACAATTTGTTTCTTATTGCGCTTTTTTAGCGAGCTGCGTGTTATTTAAAAATGGTTTGCAGTAGAAATGTATGAAATGTAAAAAAGTGAAACCGTAAATAATTTCGTTGAACGTAACGATACCATTTGTAGAGTCCATTAGTTATAAAAAATTATGAAATGTATATTTATTTTATATTTTTGATCGCTTTTACAATGCAAAAATGTAAAATAAAATAAAAAAAAATCCTAAAAAATTGCTAAAAAAATGTATATTTTGAGCTCCCATGTATGATTTACACATGTATGATTTACATACATTTGATCACAAATGACTTCTATATGTGACTCCAGTGACAGGTCATTGTGACTGCGGCTTGGTGGCGAGTCACCAGGCCGAGAGGGTTTCCGAGGGTTACCGAGCCAGGTCACAAGACTTTGTAAATGGCGACAGAGACCATCATGTGACTTTAATGGGACATTATTTGGTAATTTATCATAATACAACGTTCACAACGACTTTGAAATTGAGTCTCCAGATGAGAGGTCGCACGAGAGTCTCAATGAAACGACATTGTAAAGTCACCTGGTAACTCGCCACCAAGCAGCAGTCACAATGACCTGTCTGTCAAGTCACAAATAGTAATCATTTTAGGCTTATAAAAGAGACATGTGGAATTTGCTATTTTTTGTTTCGCCGTAGTGACTGTGATTCTTGTGACCATGTGTGACCTGAATGAGATGTTATATGGACTAGCTGTTATGCAGGGATAGTAATTATTCGAATTATATTACTTCCTTTTGAATATTCGCATGAAAATTATCGCTTGAAAATCCCTTTAAAATTGGCATTTTGGAACTCGTCCTTAAATTTTGCACACCAGTGCATATATATATATATATATATATATATATATATATGTATAGGGCATTCTACATGCGTTCTGATAGTAGGAACATTTAGTATGCTCAATTAAATTTTCTTTTTAAAATAAATTGTAGCATCCAAATAGGCTTTAATTAAAAATAAACCAATAAATATGCAGTTTATTTCTGCATAATACTATCCTTCGGCATGATGTCAGTGGAATTTTAGAATAGAGATTGAATATTAAATACGTATATTTCAAGGCTTCTAACATGGTAATGCCCTATTTTTATTGGGCAACTGGACCCACGAAGAAAGAAAAATTAAACACTTTAGACATTAAAATTTAATTTTGGACATTTTTGTCTGATATAGTGAACCTAACTGAACACATTTACACAGAGAGGTCCCAACTTTAATTAAAACGAATATTCGCTTTTGGAAACTGAATTGCCAGAATCTCCGTAGCCGCATTGGGTACGTTGGGACATAGCCCACCTTGGAACATCTCAAGTTTAAGGCTTTATTTTGCAGTTATAAATTAGCATATATAAGTCTCAATATATGATACTACAATCTACTATCTCATGTGTTTTGGGATCGCTGGTGATTGCTGGCAACAAATATTACCATTATTTTTGTTTTGGATGAGGTTCAGTAGCATTAATGTGTGTTTTGAAGAATAAATTTTTCATTTAAGAAATGAAATAATAGAAGTGGGAGCAAGTTGTGATGAAAAAACGTGGATTTATTGTTATTTTAATGGTAAAAAATAGACTGTAATGCTAAGCCTAACAGTGTAAATGTTTTTATTACTTAATGTGCGAGGTGGGACAGGTTGGGACACTCAGCTGTGGGGTACCTTGGGACATTCCAAAAACGCGGAAAAGACCAAATGCAGCTTACAGAAGAAAAAAAAGGTACAAAACAAGTTAGGATTTTCTTCAAGCAGTGGGGATGAGGCAGTTACACTCGCAAAATTAGTGAAAATTACCCCTGGAAAGAAAAATAATGTAATTTTTTTGTGTAATGGCAGTAGTGATGAGTTTAACTGTTTATGTGATGCTGATTTTCTCAAAATAGGTCGAGAAACTTACAGGCTAGTCCACTGTTGGATAGTGTGCGTTGGTAAAGTCTGCAGGAAAACAACGCATTGTAGCATATGTGGGACATATTCAAAATGTTGAGGACAAGAACAAGTATGGATATCCATTTTGAGAAGACAAGATCAAGAGTTGTAATTTTTCTTTTCCTGATAAACACGATAGCTCATTTGTGTATTAAACAGATATTCTTTTAAAATTTGGCATCCTTAAAAACGAAATAGGTCAAAGATGTGTTTTAATAGAATTTGAAAAAAATCATTTCTTTTCGAATCAAATACAAGATCTCTTAATGAAAATATATGTTATAACTCAAATTGTTAAAGCGTTTCAATGCTTAAATTATCTACTGTTCAACTAAATTTTTATAAATGAAGTTTTATTCATCCATTAAATATGAAATATTAAAAGGTATTTTTGATTAAAAGTAGTCTCAATCCACCATGTGGGGCAGGTTGGGACATTTTAAAGATTTTTTTTTGTTTTGTTTTCACTCTTTTCCTATCTGAAATATTAGATTATTATGTGGTTTATTTGACGCAGAAATGTTTATATTTTAGGGGGAACTGGGGCACATTGATACAGCTTTTTTCTAAAAAATTTTTTGGTGTCTAGAAAGCAGAAATTTCAAGTTATTTTTCTATGTGATGTCAGCAAAACCCGTGTAGTGTGTTATAAAAATGTACAATTGTTGTTTTATATATTATTTTTGCATGTAATTAAAAAAAAAAATAAAAAAAAGTAATTTGTATCAATGTGCCCCATCCACAGGGCAGATTGATACACTTTGATACGTCTGGGAAAAATGGAGGCAAAATAACACCAATGCCTATTTTTCATAGAAAAATAGTTAGGAAACCATTTTATGTTATTTATAAAAATTCAAATCACCCACACTTTATTTGTAAGCAATATTAAAGCAATCAAAATGAAATGTATAATGACCTGATGTTCTGGCTGTTCCTTGTCTGTTTGTTGGCTGTGGTAACTTTGTCATATCTGGTACTTCAAACCCAGCATTATCTTCTTTCTTAGGAAAGATGAAAAAATACCAAGTTTTCTGTTTATAAATTGGTTTATAAACAGGAAATAAAGGATAATTATATTAAAAATTCTGTTTTTAATATAATTATCCTGTGCTGTTCTGCAGCTTGTTTCTCTTACGTAACACTTTTCATGTAGAAAATACGTTTTTCTCTGCAGAATTGATATAAATTTGAGATTTTCCAGGCTGCCGTCCTTTTCTTTAATTAATTCTACTAGCAGTTTATGTTGGGTAAGTTCGCACAATGCTATAAAATGTTCTAATATAAAGAAATTAAAGTTATTTCACTTCAATAAAAACTAACATTAGAATTATTTGGTAAAAATGGTTGGATTAAGGAGTGCATTGTAAAAAATAACAATAAAAGGTAATGAAAAAATGAACTAGAAAAGGATTTAGGTTGTATCAATGTGCCCCATACAGCCATTTTGAATAAAATGAGTCTCAAATCCAATACTTCATAATTTATCTAACAAAAAAGAATTAGAAACTAACAAAGTGTAGTTTTACTTGCCATAGAGAGTATTCTTTTCGGTTGAAAATACTGGAACACTTGTATAATACCATTTCAATTGTACAACTCAAATTTACTTTTGACCTACAAAAACAATTAATTACCCGTCCCATTTCAACTAACTACTGAATCATCCCGAAACTTTCTGTATATAGTTGAGTGCACTAGTATCACCTTTTGGAGCTGTTGCAAAACTTCCTGTAATTACCCTGTGTGCTGTACAGGGGGTGTATCAATGTGCCCCATGTATCAATGTGCCCCATGTATCAATGTCCCCCAGTTCCCCCTATATATTATTGGTTTTAAAATAAGAATAAATGTTAATAAAATTAATTTTTTTTTTACTAATAGACGTCCCAAAGTTCCCCAACTTGCTCTATCTGTGTGTGGTTATCGACTTAATGAAGTGTGTAATTTTTTTCTTTAAAACGCTTAAACAAGTATGTAGAAGTAAAGAAATGTACAGATTAACCCGAATTGACTCGTTATTATAAATTTTCTTATTTTGCACTCTACATAAATATCTGTGTATTTTGTATATTACGCAAAAACATGCGTAAAAACAGAATATTACAATGAAATATATGTAAAGATTCAATGCAGCTATATGCGTAAGAACCGAATATTATACAGGATTATGTGCATGAATTTTATAAGAAATATATCTAAGAATATTATAATACATATATAAAAATATTATAAGGGATATATGTAAGAATATGCACAGAAATATGTGTTGTTATATGTACTCAATAACTATCGGTACTGTAAACTTATTTTGTGAAATACTTAAAACTGCTCGTCACTCACTTTCCAAATTATTCTTCAAAATGTTAAGTCTATGGGCGTTTGATGCATTCTTCTATTTAAAATATCTCCTCAGGAAATCGATATTTTTCAATTCTTCGTTTAGTGTTCTCTTCTTCAAGGACGTCCCTTTTTTTCTTAATTCTCAAAATATATCTAAAATTTTTGCTTAATTTAATATTTTATGTGTTAAAAACTGACGAACTGGAAGTAAAATTTTACCACTTCATATAAAATTAAGTATAGATTTTACAAATATTTTGAAAACTATGGAAAAAAGTGACTCCTTTTAAAAAGCGATCACCGAAATAAGAACAGACATGAGATTCTTCCGCGGATTCGCGGTTTTCCGCTTTTTTGTCATTTTCCGCTTTTCCGATTTTTTGTCTTCAAAGGACCGCGGAAAAAACTAAATTTTCGTCGAAATGTCGCAGAATAAAAATGCAATTTTCGTCGAAAGATCGCAGAAAAAACGCTATTTTTGTCGAAAGGTTACGAAAAAAATGTGATTTTTGTAAAAATGTCGCGAGAAAAACGCAGTTTTTCCAAAATATTGCGAAAAAACACAATTTTCGTCAAAACATAGCGAGAAAAACGCGGTTTTCGCAAGACATTGCAAGAAAAACGCGAATTCCTTCAAAATAACGCAAGAAAAATCGCGATTTTCGTCAAAAGATGACGGAAAAAGTCGGGATTTTCGTCGAAGGTCGTGAAAAAATGCTATTCTTGTCAAAATGTCGCGTGAATAACGCGGTTTTCGTCAAGACACTTCGAGAAAAACGCTTATTTCGTCAAAACACCGCGAGGAAAACGCAAATTCTGTTAAAACATCGCAAGAAAAACGCGGATTTTTACAAAACATCGCGAGAAAAACGCGGATTCCGTCAAAATATCGCGAGAAAAACGCGGATTCCGTCAAAAATATCGCGAGAAAAACGCGGATTCCGTCAAAAATATCGCAAGAAAAACGCAGATTCCGTCAAAAATATCGCTAGAAAAACGCGGATTACGTCAAAATATCGCGGGAAAAAAACGACATTTTTCGTCAAAAGATCGCGGAAAAAATGCATATTTCGTGAAGGAATCAAGGGGAAAAAACACTAATTGTGTCAAAGGATTGGCGAAAAAATATTAATTTTGTAAAATAATTGGAAAAAATAGTTGCTTTAATATTATTTTCAGCAACTTTTTTGCAATTGAATGCGAATTAAACATTAGCTTGCCATGTTTGTTAATTGTTGTTTTAAGTGAAAACATGTGAACATTTAAATTGGACAAGTAGCTAAGATTGCTGGGTAATACATTGCATCAGAGGTATGAACTTAATTTATTGACTTTAATTTCAGAACTACTTATAATATTTGCATATATGGTTTCATTCTGACCCTCCCCCCCCTCCTCCCCCCAAAAAAATAAAATATATAAAATAAAACAGGATTTAAGCAAAAGTATTGACAATTTTGTTGTGAATAAAATAAGCTTCTTAATTGTCTTACACGCGCGCTATTTCAAAATAATTTCTCATTTTCCGGTTCACGCGCTTTTCCTCTTTTTTTAACTTTTTGTAATCTCATGCCTATAAGAAGTTAAAAATATTAATTTCCTGAGGAGATATTTTAAATATCTGAATGCACCAAACGCAAATAGAGTAAATACTATGGAGGGGAATTCGGTCAGCGACCAGCAGCCTTAAGGTGGACCTCTGGAAATATCAAGCTTCTTAGTTCGCAACCCGTTCCCGTAAGTGATGCTTGTTTACTGTAGATTGAATTAAATGTAGAATTTGTCCTCTTAGTGTAAATGTATTTTTAAAAAAGACATTATTAAAGTTGAAAGAAAAAAATCTGATAATTAAATAAATCTTTTGATCAATTTCTATTTGAAAATCTTAAGATTTGTTTTAATTTGAAAAAAATATCCAAAGTGGTCCAAATTTAGGAACTGCTCGCCCAAGTTGGACCCCCCCCCCCCCCCCCAGTCTCCAAAATTGGACCAAACAATATCAGATTTTATTAACGAGTAGAGAGTATAGCTATTTTTTTTACATTTAAGATTTGCAATTAAAGAAACAATCAAATAAAATAACAACAATGGAATATGATGAAATCAAATATATGAAAGTCAAGAGTAATTGTTCAAATTTAAATGTTTTCAAAACATAAGTGAAAACTATTCCTAATTAAGAATAGATATTATGGAACTGATTGAGAGTTACTTGAATATCATGTAAGAAGTGATGCAAGGCTTACACATGAATTCCCATTATTTTTTTTATTCTAGCGCACGCGACATGGAGTCATATTTAACAATCTGAACGCTGAATCATTACTATTAGGGAAAACTAATCACCACTGTCTCCATTTTTATTTTTAAATTTTGATTCATTACACTTTTTTTTTTACAACAGAAGGTTTCTTTACCTTATGTATGTAGTTCTTCTTTTCTATCATTTTTTTTCCATTTGAATTACGCTTATTTTTTGAAACTCGATGTTGAAATTGCTTTTGTGCGTCAGAGCTTCCTTTTTGTTGTCTTTAGTTTTTTTTAATATCAAGATTTACTTTACGTGTCGAAGATGTTATGACCTGTTTTTCGGCTCCCTCTGCAGTTTGTTTTAACTGATTTAAACAAGAAAGATACAATTTCCAACAATTATTTGACTTTTTTGGGAGAGTTTTGTTGCTACAGGCTTCTGGCAAGTCATTCTCTTCACAACTTACTCTCTCTTTTTCGTTTCTTATATTTTTTTATAGCTTTTACGCTCAAGGATGGTTTTTTCCAGATTGTTTCTCTGTTTTATTTTCAGCATTTTTCAATTATACTAAAAAAATGTTTAAAAAATATGCTATAATGAAGAAAAAACCCCACTACGATTGGTCAAACGTAAATCATTATGTATGCAAATAGTGTTGAATTTAGGGGAATTCACCCCTCCCTTGAAATGTCCACTGTCCCCGGAAGATTAAAGATTTTATGCATATTAATGGCACAAAAGTGTTTAGTAGTTCCACTCTCTGGAACTATAAAAAGTCTGCCCCCTCCACGGAATTGCAAACATCCTTTAGTAGAAAAATATCTGAAATCAACAATGTAAATCAAATGCCCTGTAGGTAATAAGCAATTCAAAGAAAAAAAAATACAAACGCATGCAAAATAAAAGAAATTGGGAAAAAAATTCCATAAACATGCAAAAATATTTTTACATTTATGTAGGCCTAAACTGCATAGTAATTTTTATCCACAGACATAAAAATAAAATAAAATATTCAAAAACTTGCATATAAATATAAATCCATTAAAAAATAGTATACAGAATGTAGAGCCCTCGAAATTCATTACTAATTTTTAAAATTTATGATCGTCCAATATAAGTAACTAAAATTGGTCCAATTAAGGCAACTGTGCCTGTTTAAAAAAACCCCTTTTAAAAGTTTTTTTCATAATGTGCAATGCTTATGTGCTAATGACTCCGATATAAAATAAAGCCTACGTTAAAGCAAGCGCTGTTACCACTAATTTCTAATCATTACTTTTGAAATTGGTTTCATTGTTCAAAGAGATTGTGCAGAAGTCGCAATTTAGAATGTTTTTAGAACGCTTTCCGCCAATTTTCATAACTTTTAAATTTCGAATTGTAAAAGAAATGTTCTTTCATATCGTTTATATCTTATAAGTAACTACTATGCAATATTTCAAGTTTCTAGCCCCTGCAGTGTCACAAAAATCAGAATTTAGAACGTTATATTCTCCTGTAACCACCATGTGGTATAGACAACGAAATGAAGTAAAGCTTATGTCAGAGGGAGGGTTGTCCGTTTCTAACCATTACTTTTGAAATAGGTTTGCTACTTACTGAGATTGCTCGCAAATCGGCATTTAGAATAATTTCCCTTCTCTCGCAGTTTCATCTCTTTTAAATTTCGAATATTTTAAGAAATGTTCTTATGGATCATTTATATCTAATAAGTAATGCCATCTCAAATTTCATGAATCTAGGCCCTTCAACAATACAAAAATCGCATTTTTCAAACACTTGATTTTTAGAACTTGTGACAGAATCGGTTACATGCGTTTTTGCTGTTACCATTACATGAAAAGTTCTAGGAATCCCAGTTTACTAGAAAAAGTTTAATACCTATACAGAATTTTTTTTACAAAGTGAAATACATTAATTGAAAGGACTAACACTAGACTGCTTTATTTTTATATTCTTCTAATACGTAAGAAGAAAGTATTGGAATCGCGAAAATTTTCAACGTTCATTTTTCGATTGATTTAGAATAAATCGCTGTAACTTCATCTACTATGCATTTTTATAATGATTGAGAAAAGTCAAATACCTCTACACTGTTAAAAAAATTTGTAAAGTTACTGAAAGTTTTCTAGGAAATTGGGATTCCAAGAACTTTTTAACCGACTTCAAGGAGGAGGTTATGATTTCGACCTATGTATGTATTTCTTGTTCACGCATAACTTTCGTAAATATGAACTGATTTTAATAATTCTTTTTTTGTTAGAAAGTGTAAGATGGCCACATGGTCCCACTTCAATTTTATGAAATTCTTGAGATTAGAACTTTTTAAAAGTAAAAACATTATAATTCCAATTTTTTTGAAGCAGTCATCCAATTAAAAGCGTTCATTTTCCAGGTAATCGCAGGCTTTCATGTCGAGCATACAAGTCACATATGTGTGTACAATAAATAAATAAAATTTTAGGCTATCACTCTTACACCGATAGGAGATCTTTTTAACCGACTTCAAGGAGTAGGTTATGATTTCGATTTGTATGTATTTCTTGTTCACTCATAACTTCCCTAAAAATGAACCGATTTTGATAATTCTTTTTTTGTTTGAAAGTATAAGATGCCCGCCCCATTTTAATTTCATTAATTTCTGATGATTAGAATATTTTTAAATAAAAAATGTGGATTTGATAAAAAAAAAAATAATGATTTGTCGCAAATAATTTTTCATTGTTGCAACCGTTTTCAAATCATAAGCATATTAAAACTATGCATTCATATGCGTTAGCGTCAAGTTGTCGCCAAGCTTGATTCTTTTTTGAAGTCGGTTACTATATTTTAAAAAAGCATAATTATTATGTAACGGCAACAGCAAAAAATCATGTAACAGGTCCAGATTTGCACTGAAAGTCAAAAAATCTGTAAGGTTACTAAGAATGTTTTAGGAAGTTTGGGATGCCTGGAATATATTATGTAATTACAACCCAGGTTACAGATAAAATTTTTGTAAGATAACTATAATTTTTGTAGATTCGCTTGAAAAGTTACAGATTTCTGTAGCTTGACAAAAATTAGTTTCGTACATTTATATCTTTTCTTGTACAGTGTATAGATAAAATGTTAGTAAATATACAGATTTCTTCAACTTTACATCTGTAGGATTATAATTTTTTTACAGTGTAGCTCCGTCTCATGTCCAATAGCTGAAATACAGTGACTGCACTGCGAAACAAATCTATAATTCAACAGATGTAAAGTTACAGAAACCTGTATGCTCACTAAAATTTTATCAGTATGTATATTGTACAAAAAAAAAGAAGATATAAATTTACAAAATTAGTTTTTGTAAAGCTACAGAATATTGTACCTATACAAAAGAATCTTCTAAAATTACAGTAATCTTGTTAAAATTTTATGTTTAAACCGGTTTGCAGTTACATAAAAGGTTCTAGGCATCAATAGTTTCCAAAAGAAATTCTTAGTAACTTTACAGATTTTTTTATTTAAAGTGCAAACGTATATCTGTTACATGATTTTTTTTTTTTGTTGCTATTACTTAAAAATTTATTTGAATACCAGTTTCCTAGAAGAATTTTACTTTATTAGTAACTTTACACAATATACAAATGGACTTGAAAATAAAAATAACATGATTATTATATGGTGTACAAAATGTTACAAAAATTAAAAACTATACGAGCTATTAAAGTAAATTTAAGGAATTAAGCGTTTCGACTTTCGTCTGAGATCTTCATCAGGAAAACATCTTTGTACTACCAAATAGAATAAAACTGCCTTGAAATTCAAAAGTTCAATATATTACCTATATTATTAGGTAACATAATGAACTTTTGGATTTCATGGCGATTTTATTCTGTTTGGAAGCAGTATAAAGCTGTTTTCCTGATGAAGATCTCAGACGAAGATCGAAATGTTGACTTTCTTAAATTTACTTTAATAGTTTGTATAGCCTTTAGTTTTTGTAACATTTTGTACACCATTTAGTAACTACACTGTAAAAAATCTGTAATCCTACAGATGTAGAGTTGCTGAAATCTGTATGCTTATTAGCAGTTTATCTGTACACTGTTCAAGAAAAAATGTAAATAAACAAAACTAATTTTTGTAAAGCTACAGAAATTCGTAAGTTAACAAACGAATCTGCTAACATTACAGTTATCTTACTAAAATTTTATTTGTAACCTGGGTTGCAGTTACATAAAAAAAATTCCAGGAATCCCAGTTTCCCAAAAAATTCTGAGTAACCTTACAGATTTTTTGATTTTCAGTGTAAATCTGTATCTGTTACATGAATATTTGCTGTTGCCGTAAGTTTTAGAAATCCCAGTTTCCTAGAAAACTTATAGTAACATTACAGTTTTTTTTTACAGTGTATGTTATTTTTATTTTCAAGTTTATTTGTAACATATAATGGTGTAAATATTTAGCTCTTTAACTGTTTACAAATCATTTTTACAGTGTGGGGCAACTAACGCTATGGTGCATCTAACTCAACTAAAACATATCTGTTTCTCAAAGGTATTTTTAATTAGATCTGACTTTCAGATTTTTTTTAAATAATCTGTAATAATTACGTATTTACTCGTGTATAAGGCGCACTTTTTTTTCCAAAAAATTAGGGCAAAAGTCCTAGGTGATCCTTATATACGGAATAATTTTTTACTGTTGGATGCAGTCGAACGATATACATATGAAACAAGAAATTATTCAAAGAAGATATTAAAACTCGGAAAATGTTAGTTAATTGAAGTATTACTGCATATTTATTTCACTCCTTGCAGTTTTTTATACAACAGAGCTAATGACATTATCTAAACGCTAATTAGCAATTCTCTTTACCGTCACTCATTCCATTTCCCGGCATTCTGGTATAACCCGAAGTCTAAAAATGCATTTAGTCTTGTTTTCTGGTCTGGTGTAATGTTTGTTTCGACCTTTTTTTTTTTTTTTACTGAAATTCATTTGGTCATTCTTCATTAGCGTATCAAATTTATGGCGCGTCTTATTTAAGAGATTTTAAGAAATCGCCATTTTTACTTGTAAAGTAGGGGTGCGCCTTATACATACGTGCACCCTATACACGAGTAAATACGGTATATAATTTAAAGTTATTTTGTTTGTTGATTATTTTGACAAATGAAAGTTTTAGTGATATTTATTTTAAAAAAAAATTCTCTAAATCTCTGCGGTGTATTTTCTGAGTGTGTTATACTTACATGCATTTTATAATTTTATTAAAAACGTTAAGAGAAAAGTTACTCCATGCAAATAATCTCTAATTAATAAGCAGAAAGTTATAAAATTTCATAATATACACTGTAAAAAATTTTCCGTTAAAAAACGGAAATAGTACTGGTAATCTAGACGCCAGTACTACGCCCGTTTTTTAACGGAAAAAAAATTCCGTAAATTCCAGAAATAGTTCTGTTTTTTCACAAAATGTTTTTTTTTTTTTTTTTTTTTTTTTTTTTTTTTTTTTTTTTCCCTTATGTAAAAATTTTCGTTTGAAAAGTTAAAAGAATTTTTTAAGGACTAACTAACATCTTTGTGATTTTTATTCTTTACTTTTCAAAAACACGTTAACATCAGGGACACATTATATACATCTAATTTAAACAACAGTGAAGAAATGTTACATACCTTCCATGGGGTTCGAACCCGGGGCTTCTTGTGTCGTAGCTTGCAGTGTAATGCCATTACACCAGGATTAGTCAAACGACCCTTTCAAATATCTTTAGTTATTTCGGATGAATTTCGTAAAGTAAAGATAAGATTTTGAACGCAAGTTTATTTTTGTAGAGATAATATTTTTCTATTGAATGGATAATCCTAAATGTTTTACAGATTTTCGTTGCATAATTTCGAATATTTAGCTTATTAATTTTGGCTTTTTATATATAAAAATTAGTCTTTAAATTATTACATGCATGAAAGAATTTATCAAGAGTTTTGTTTCCTTCTTTTTTGGAAAAGTTTTAAAATTCTATTGTAATATTATTGATATTTATTTATTTATTTAAAAAAATACTAACATGCTAAAAGAAAGAAAAAAAAACGTGCATTTTAACAAATTTTTTTATGACGATCGGATGTAAACTCAATAAAGATAATTACAATGGGTTATAAAATAAAAAAATTCAGTTATTGATTTTTTTATAACTGATGTAATCCCCAAAATTACCTTTCTTAATTTCCATAATTTCTTTCCATAGTTTCGATTTTCTTTCCATAATTTCGAATATTTAGCTTATTAATTCCAGCTTTTTATGTATAAAAATTAGTCTTTAAAATATTACATGCATGAAAGAATTTATTAAGAGTTTTGTTTCCTTCTTTTTTGGAAAAGTTTCAAAATTCTGTTGTATTATTATTGATATTTATTTATTTTTTAAAAAAATACTAACGTACTAAAAGAAAGAAAGAAAAAAAAAAAACGTGCATTTTAACAAATTATTTTATGACGATCTAGAATAAAGATAATTACAATGGGTTATAAAATAAATTTCAGTTATTGATTTTTTATAACTTATGTAATCGCCAAAATTATAAGAATTTCGCTAATATATTTCGATATATTTTTAATTTTATGTGCGAACTTCTTAATTTGAATAAATTAAAAAATATATATATTAAAATTAAAAGAAGAATTTGTTTCCACTTTTTTCAAAATATCCAACGCTAATAATATAAATATAAATATAAATATAAATATAAATATAAATATAAATATAAATATATGATAAAAATAAATAAAACATTATTTTTAAATCCCAATCAACTTTCCCTTTCAGCTATTTCAAACTTAAAAAGAATTAATAGTTTTTTTTATATTTTTTTATTATTATTATTTTCTTAATATTTTAAAAATACGTTAGCTTTTTATCATTAAAACAGAATGAAATAGAGAAATAGTCTAGCAAATTGTTTAAAAAGCATCAACTCAGTATAAGGTTTTTATTTTCCTGGTAGATGGCACCACTAAACTCTACTGTTTTCGGAAAATTGACAAAAATAACGGAACACTTCCGTTATTTAACGGGATTAGTGACTCCAAAATGTCAAATACGGAAATTTTTCTGTTTTTTTTCGGAAAAATAAAACTATTTCGTAATTTTTACGGAAAAGTTTGTGAATATTAACGGATATTTTTTTACGGTGTAATAAATAGGCAGTGATAATCATTAATAAAAGTCATGACTGTGTTATAAGTAGCGAATAATTCACAAGGTATCTAACAGTTGTCAAACAAATCTTCTCATATATTCAAAAAATCCCCATCCAGAAAGTGCAAAAGCAGAAGCACACAAAATTTATAAAAAAACTTTGAAATTTTCTTTGGTCTAATTAAATTTGAATGAAAAATTTCAGAACAATAATACTTATGATAAATAACATTTATTAATGAATCGTAAGTTATAAAATACAATAAATTTATAAAAATGTCGTTGTAACTGTTAATAAATGTCATAATTGTATCATAAGTAGCGAGTAAGTTACAGAATCTAATAGCTGGCAGGCAAAAGCCTCTCGTATATTTAGAAAATCTCCATTCAGAATGTGCACCAGCAGAAGCGTGGCATATTTATGATAAAACTTTCACATTATTTTTAGTCTGAATAAATTTTATTGAAAATTTTCAGAACAATGTTACTTAAGAAAAATAACATTTATTTAATAAATTGTAAGTTATAAAGTACAATAAATTAATAAAAATGTCGTTATACCTGTTAAAATAATCCATAATTGTATCACAAGTAGCGAGTATGTTACAGAATCCAAAAACTGTCAGGTAAAAATCTCTAGTATATTTAGCAAATCTACATTCAGAAAATGCAAAGGCAGAAGCACACCATATTTATGATAAAACATTGACATTTTCCTGACTCTGATTAAATTTTATTGAAAATTTTAATAATAACAATACATTAGATAAATAAAATTTATTAAATAAGTTGTAAGTTATAAAGTGCAATAAATTAATAAAAATGTCGTGATAAATGTTAATAAAAGGTTTTAAAAGTAGCAAGTAAGTCAGAAGACATCCAATAGCTCTCAGATAAAAGTCTCTCGTACATTCAAAGAATCCCCATCTGCACTATAAAAAAAAGCTCTGTAAAGTTACAAATCTTTTTCTAAGAAACTGGGTATTCCAAGAAATTTTTTGAAATGGTAACATAAAAAATTCACGTAACAAAATCTGTTATATGAATTTTTGCTGTTACCGTTACATGAAAAGTTCTAGGAATCCCAATTTTCTAGAAAAAGTGTAGTAACTTTACAGATTTTCTTTTTTTTTTACACTGTAGAAAGTGGAAAATCAGGAGCATGAATGTTTATTAAAGTTTATTAAAAATTTTACGAACAGTAATACTTCAGATAAATAACATTTAATAAATTATAAGCAATAAGATACAATCTAAATTAATAAAAATATCGTGCTAACTCATACCTCAATGAGTCCACGTCAGCCATCAATGACTGACACTGAAATTTCCGTTTAGGCCGCGCCATTGATAGCATAAAGTGCAATAAAAGATTTGAAAAATTCAATTGTAAATAAATTTAAAATAATTTCAGGATTGTATCAAGAAGGTATTAAATATTTCTTACTAAAAAGTTTTAATAGGTTTCATTAAAACACAGAAAAAAATAAAAACGGTTGTCTTTCGCAGGTATCATAAAATGTGGCAATTTGCTTTGTTAATTTTCTGGTCATACCTCTAACAAATTATGCTGCATTTTTTTCGTAGCATCTTCTATATAATAATAATAATAAAAGCCTAAGTCATGTGACAACAACACTTCCGGGCTTACCCGCTTCACTCTTTATATGCTATGCAGCCAATTTCATGATAGCCAGCCCAGGTGATAAGTCGCCAATCTATATTATAAAAGCCCAATATCATCAACACTTCCAGGTCTCCCCACTTCACATTTTTATATGCATTATTGCCATTTTGGTACTTTTATGCTAGCCGAGTGCAGGTTTGCCAAATTTTATGCCTTATGCCAGTTTCATTTGAAATATAAAACTATAACTTATTTCATTTAAAATACATAACTTTTATTTATAACACATATTAAAATATATGCATATCAGATTCATTCATCTCATTTAAAATACAATACTAAATGCATTTTTCCAGCATAGGTAATTGGCAAAACAAAGAAAGTGCTTGGCGAGAAAAGAAATTTGACAAAATCTTTTCTTGCAACCTTTTTTAATTTTTAATATACACAATTACATAAATAATTAATAGTATTAACAATAACCTAAACCAAAATAATTAATTTCAACATAAAAGCATTGTTTCTAATTTACATTAAAAAAAATTGTGTATATTTTGAGATAACACCCATTGAAATCAAATTGACATTCATAGTATCGCATTCCTAAAAAATAAATAAGCCGTAAAAGATTAATTCAATCACGAACGGTAAAAAAATAATCATGGAGGTTCGTAAAGCAAGTTTTTCAACAATAATTGGACAATATTCTTATGACATCATTGTAGATAATGAAGTGATAGTTTTGTTATGTCTTAAGACATCATATTAGGTAAAATTGCGGCGTTGTTTACAGTTTGAATTCACGTTTCTTTATTGTCATATTTATGAACTCAGAAGCGAAATTAATGAAAAAAAGCATGCTTTTTCATTGTTAAATTTTGAAATTATGAATTATGAAATGCTACCATGATTGCAAACAGTTCTTAATTTCTCTGGTCGGAATCTTCCTATTTGGATAATAATTGAAGAAGTAAATTAAATTAAGAGTAAGTAACATGATGGAATGCGTAGAATACTTTTAATGGAGACCAAACTGGTCGCTATAGGCGGCTAGTAGTTTACAATACTGTCACATACTGGAGACTTTTACAGTTTTCTTTTTTTTTTCTTTTTTAAGTGCATTCGTTCTTATGTAAATACGTAGCACCTATAGATGTCGTTCAGTCCGTCCGCGTGTAACAACTCAAAAATTACCCAACCGAATCATTTGAAATTTAAAATATAAAATTATTACATAATTTTGTCGAGTCATTTCATATTTCATGAAAATCGGATGCATAGATCAATTACAGGGACAATCAAAAGTATTCCGTTACATCACGGTCAATGGGGAAAAAAAGTTGCAAATGCATTTTAATGGTGTTACACTCATTCGAACATAATAAAATTGATATGCATCTATAAAGTACACATTATAATATACATTTTTCACAATCTGTGGTGCAAAGAACATTTGTTATTGATTTACAAGGCCACACAAAAGTATTCCATTACATAATGGTATACGGAGAACAATGTTTGGTGCGCGTTTTAATTGTAATTAACTATTTAAGATTTTATGAGATTGATATACAGATTTACACATTTTACAGATTTACAGATATTTTTACAGATTTACAGATATTTTTACAGATTTACACATTTTAGGGGTCAGAGATCCATAAAAACATATTTTTACAAAAGGTTTGTCACAATTTTATTATAAGTAGAGAGTACATCACAAGGCATCCAAAAGTTTTCAGGCAAAAGCCTCTCATATATTCAAAGAAACCCCATCCAGAAAGTGCAAAAACAGGAGCGTGACATATTTGCGAAAAAATGTCAGCATCTTCTTTAGTCTGGTTTCTGTCTTTGCCTCTTAAAAATCGTATGATTTTAATATTGGTCTCCCTTGCTAATTAACCGGCTTCATTAACTGATGCAGCAGCAAATGTGGTTCCAGTAAACAATGCAAAGTTGGTGAGTAAATAAAATATGTCTTTAGAATAAATTTTACTTTAGTTTTTCAATATTTTTAAACCTACGGAAAGTGCACCACTACCATTTAAAATGTTCCATAAACATATAGGACATGACAGCGTTGAACCGATCATTTTGAAGGTAGTTAGTATAGCATCGTAGCGAAAAAAAAAAAAATGTTACAATCTTTAGAAGTTACACTCTTAAAACGAAAGAGTGGATTTTGCTTCTCAGGAAAAAGCTGTAATTTATTGGATCGTGAAAGAGTTGTTTTTTAAATGTTTTACTCATCTTGATTTAAATTGCTTTAAAACAACTCGTTCACTCAAATTACTTCAACTCTTTAGGAGAAGTTTACTTTCAAAACGTGAAATGAGTGGATTTTGGCTCAGCTTGAGATATTTTGTGACTGAGATTTTAAAGTTGTATAATGCGAAATTTTAAGATGCATTTACTCATATAGTATATCTATATAATATCAGTCTCATACAGCAACAAATAATTACATAAAATAGTATAAACAATAGTGTTACAATTGTCTTGTAAATGGAGAGTACGTCACAAGGCATCCAATAGCTGTCTAGTAAATGCCTCAAAAAAAAAAAAAAAAAAAAAAAAAAAAAAAAAAAAAAGCATAAATTTTATTTTGATTTTTTAATATTTTTAAACCTACGGAAAGAAAACCACAATCATTATAAATATTCTCTAAAAATATAGGAAATGACAGAGTCGAATTGATCATATTAAAGGTAGTTAGTATAGGATCGTAGCGCAAAAAACAAATATCACAATCTATAGAAGTTATAATGCGAAATTTAAAGATGCATTTACTCATTTGGGTATATCTATATAATAAAAGCCTTATACAGCAAAAAATAATCACATAAAATTGTGTAAACAATAATGTTACAATTGTATTATAAGTAGAGAATACGTCACAAGGCATCCAATAGCTGTCAGGTAAAAACCTCTCGTATATTCAAAGAAACCCCATCCAGAAAGTGCAAAAGCAGGAGTGTGACATATTTGAGATAAAATATCAACATTTTCTTTAGTCTGATTTCTGTCTTTCTTTCTTAGAGATCGTATGATTTTAATATTAGTCTCCTTTGCCAATTTATCGGCTTCATTAACTGAAGCAGCAGCAAACGTGGTTCCGGCAAATAATGCAAAGTTGGTGAGTAAAAAAAATATGTCTTTAGCAAAAGTTTTACTTTGGTTTTTCAGTATTTTTAAACCTACAGAAAGTACACCACAACCATTATAAATATTCCCTAAAAATATAGGAAATGACAGCGTCGAATTGATTTCTTTAAATGTAGTTAGAATAACATCGTAGCGAAAAAAACAAATATCGCAATCTATAGAAGTTATACTGCGGAATTTTAAGATGCATTTACTCATTTCGGTATACCTATGTAATATCAGTCTCATACAGCAACAAATAATAACATAAAATAGTGAAAAGTAACAAGCAAAAAAATAACAGTAATTAAGTTCAAAATAAAATATATGAAACGTTATTATTGGTAGGCGCTTGTCAACATGATGAATATCTATTTTATTTAAAGTGTATACTCGAAAAATATATTCCGACATTGTGTCGTCATAGCGGTAAGGATATAAAACAAATGTTATGACACATATTGTTATGAAAAACGCATAAGACATTATTATGAGTTTCTTAGGATATGAAATTGCTAAAATGTTACACAATTTTTCCAATTTTGCAATTGATTTGCCTATTTTTGATTGAAATTTAATAATATGACACCACATTAAAAATACATCTAAGGTCATGACTGTGACAATTAACAAAGTTTTCATGCGTTTGTAATCAAACATTGTTATATAATATGCTAAAGAAAGTACCATTTCTGCCACGGTTAACCAATAGAATTTTATTACACTCCTAACCGTGGACACAATATATGTTTCCACTTGGCTTTTTTCAAGATTGTTAATATCAATACCAAATATTTTAAATAATCTAAAATATGCATTCAGACTCTTACACACATTTTCCCTTCTGTTTTTGGGTCTAACAGACTGATGATGGTTAACTGATTTATCGACATGCTTCAAACCATCCATTTTGCTACTAAAACGTAATTTAATTTGTCCAATTTCTTTATATTAAGAAACTTCCCAGGCTCTTTAAATCTGTTTTAAAATATATAGTTTCTTATTGCTCGGAAAGATTTCTTAAATCTATGATATTTGCCTTTGTTAGGAAAGTAATATTTTTATACGAAATGATTCTCATTAATCAAATAAATAGTGATTTAAATAAATGTAAAAGGGATAGCCAATCAGATCTGTAGATTTTTTAAAACTGGGCAGAGGCAAAGGGCATTACGTTGTTCGAATTGCTGAAATTTCGATAACATGTATTATCACACGATCTGAAATATATTTTATAAGGTCCCATATCATTCGAATTACTCCTTCGTGTTACAAGTACAGTTATTTGAACATTTCTATGGATTTACTTCACTAAATACATAAAAATAAATGTCAGAAGAAAATTTGGTAATAAATCAATGCTATTAAAAAAAATGTGTAAACCTTGTTAACAGAAAGAAACTATTTTTATAAATTTTCTGTTTGGTAGAATTTGAGGCGATACCAATCGTAACAGAAACAAGAAAGAAAAAATCATGCGTCAAGTATAGACTATGAAGTACTTTGCAACACATTCAGAATAACGTAACAAAACTGCATCGTTTGAAAAATTAAAACGTCTCATTTCACCATATGGAAATATATAACGCATTTCAAAATAGAACTTCAGCTTTTCCCATCTACAATCGGAAAATTATACGTAGCCCTACATATGATATAAAGATTTGTATCTATTAACAGCATGCTTTCCAAAATTTTTTTCATTTAAGAGATACATATCATTTGAAAATTGCCCTTCAGCAGTTTCCTCTCATAAGGAGGATACTGCTGGATATTGGAGGTATGGGAATATTTTTATGTAGCTCTGTATATGAGGTATATAACATATGTACATAAAGTAATATGAAAAAAAAAAAACTAATTAAAAGCGCATACCGAATTTTAAAACGTACTCTTCAGCAATTATTACGCAAAGACAGTACTGTAACCGATTTCTTTTGTGTATCTCTGTAAATTAATAAAAAATGCTGTGAATGCTATGTTTTAACATGATCGTAATGAAATTCAGTAATTTATATAAGTTTGAATACATTTGAAATAGCATAATGTCATTTAAATACTCTCCAAACGATTTTCCCCCATATATCACAATGTAATCGAATTCTTTTGAGTGTCTTTGTAAATGAGCCATTAATTATACATTCTTCATATTGAATACCAAATATGCTTTGGTGACCCTAAATAAACTTTATTAATTGCATGAAAATCTGTGTATATTTATGGGAGTTAGAGTATGGACAGACATTTAGATGACCAGGCGGACAGATGGACAGACAAACCTAATGCATAAGCGCTTTTCAACTTAGATGGAAAGTGCTAGAAATGTGTAAATCCTGTTAACAGAAAGCAGCTACTTTTAGAAGTTTTCTGTTCGGTGGAATTTAAGGACATACCAATCGTAACAGAAAAAAATCAGTCATAAGTTCGTCAACACAAAGACTAGTTGTCGTGTGCTATCACGATTTGCGTTTTAAAAACATGTTTTTGAAGAAATATTTGGTGTTGCATGTGATAGGATAGTTTATATGATTGCAAAATAACAAGGAAAGAAGTTATTTGTCTTAAACTGTAGTCAATAAATCCTCGGAGATTGAAGTCAAGGCATGCGGATTAATTTTGTTTCAATCCAAATGTTTAGATCCAAAACCAACACACCAAGCTGACACAGAATATCTACAAAATATCAAATTTCATGGATCTTAGAGGATTATTTTCAATGTAAGAAAACACATAAGCACTAGCGCAGCAATTATTATTAGTGTAAAGCACATTCAAAATAAAAAATGACATCCTTATTAAATATTGGCTTTAAAAAAATTAAAGACACATTAGGTACTGAATTGAAAAATACTTTGTATCCAGCATTGTAAATAACATGTTAAATTTATTGGAATTTTCTTTAAAAATTTTGGGATTGTAGTTTAGTTGTTGTTAACTATAACAAAACAAGTCCAAACTCGAAGTGAATAATCTGCCCCATTAATACATGATTTCAATTTTAATTAAATTATTCATGGTAAATGCTCTGTTCATGTTTAAGAATCCTACTTTTAAAGGCTATTTGAATTTGGAGTTATTCTTAATAAAACATGTCTTCAAGAATTGTGTCATTTCTATTGAAATAGACCATGTAAATAACATTCGTATCCATAACAACACCGAACGCCTTTAGAAATATTAAAGCAGATGTTTGATTTCTAGGCCAACATTAAAGTGTAGAAATATCTAAGAAAAATTTCAAATGTTTATTTACAATATACATGAAATATTGATATGCACTTAACAAATTACACCTATAATACACCAGCTATAATATTATTCATACAACACTTACAACTACATAAGTAATATTGTATTTCTTCTTATCAGACTTCAACAAGATCGATAAAAACCATTCTATTAGAAATGTACAATTTAAGTGATAAATTTTCTGAAATAGCAAACCATTTTTAGGGAAAAATTATACGTTTATGGTATTGCTTTGAATTTATCTAATTTACTGTACACCGGGAGGCGATTGCCCAAACCAACACCAGATCATTTTGACCGCCAAAACTTTAGGATTAGACAGAACTCGATTACCATATTATAATGCAACTGGTCTGCCAAGTCCTACCTTGGTGGTAAACACATGGAAATCCAATTTTAGTGGTTGATTGGTAGATATACCATTGTATTTTCCTGCTCCCAGAACTGCTTGTTTTCATACCTTTGCGTGCAGGAAAATATAATGATGAGCGTACTAGTCAACCACTAAAATAAGGCTCCCAATTTTGTCCCCAGTTGGCAAAACAGTTGCATTTTAATATGCAAATCCAGTTCTGTCTTATAATAGACTTTCAGCCGCCAACTCGATGAGGTGGGATCTATGAAGAAGAAATAAAATCTATAAGAAATTAAATTAAGAGCGAAGTATTTACCATGCGTATTATTATATTTATGTAAATTAATTTGATTTTTTGGAGTCGGTGCCAGCCAAGCCAAGTTACACGTAATTTTCCAATGGACACACATCCAAGTATCTACGAGTTTTTTACGATTTAATATTTAGTTTAAAAATCTAACTTTACTCATTTTTGATTTGCATTGGATAATTAATTTTCATTTTAAACTTGGCTTGGCTGGCACCGACTCCAAAAAATCAAATTTATGTACATAAATATAATAAAACGCATGGTAAATACTACGCTCTTAATTTAATTTCTTATTACTATTATGTATAAAAATTATTTTTCACTTTACTTCGTAGTATTTGAAGTCGGTTCAATTTTTGGTAGAAAAGTTTATTTTTCTCTTTTTAGTGATGAAGTCGGTTAATAAAAATTTTAATACGGAAAAAATTATAGTAAATTATGCACGCATGTCAGAAGTGGGGTTCGAGCCCACGCTCTCTTTCGAGAACCAGAGTTTAAATCTGGCGTCTTAGACCGTTCGGCCATCCTGACTGCACTTCATTCGGCGTGCTTATTTAACGTGCATGCTACTTTTAATTTGCGAGAAATCACTAATTTTATTAGTTTTTGCCTAATTACTAAAAAAAGTACCGAACCAATTTCAATGAAATGGAAGTGGTACTAATTCGAGTGTAGCCTCTTTCATATAATACAAAAACCAAATTAATCGGTTGTATAGTTTGGGAGTAATCGGTGAACATACATAAAAAAATACATACGCGTCGATTTGATAACCTTCTCCTCCTTTTTTTGATGTCGGTTAAATATTATAAGACAGAAAAGATTATTGTATACACGTATGTCAGGAGTTGGGTTTGAACCTACGCTTTCTTTCGAGAACCAATGTTTAAATAAGGTGCTTTAGACCGATCGGCCAATCCCTTCGCCGAACTTATTCAACGTACATGTTACTTTTAATTTGCGAGAAATCACTAATTTTATTAGTTTTTGCTTGGTTACTAAAAAAGTACTTAATCAATTTCGATGAAATGAAAGTGGTACCAATTCGAATGTAGCCTTTTTCATTTAACACAAATACTAGTTTAATCGGTTGGATAGTTTCGCTGTAATCGGTGAACATACATAAAAATATAAATACGCGTCGAATTGACAATAACTTCCTCTCCTTTTTTTAAGTCGGAAAAAAAATTATAATGCGGAAAAAAGTGCTTTATATTATACATGTATATTAGGCGTGGGATTCGAACCCACGCTCCCTTTCGAGAATTAGAGCTTAACACAGGTGCCTTAGACCGCGCGGCTATTCTGACTTCAATCTATGCGGCGAATTTATTCAACGTCATGTTACTTTTCGCAAGTCTATTTCTTTAGTACTCTTTCACTGATAAAATATTGAGTTGATAAAGGATCTCTGGTAGTCTGTGCTAACGGTTAAATAAAAAATATTCTTAATTGCATATTTAGTATTTAATTTGTAAAATGTATATGTAAAAATTATAATACGAAAAAAGGATATTGTATACATGTATGTCAGGAGTGGGGTTAGAATCTACTCTCTCTTTCAAGAACCAGAGCTTAAAACAGGCGCTTTAGACAGCTAGGCCATCCTGACTGCACTCCTTCCTGCGAACTTATTCAACACTTTTAATTAGCGGAAAATCACCAATTTTATTAGTTTTTGCCTAATTACTAAAAAAGTACTGAACCAATTTCTATGAAATGGAAGTGGTACCAATTCTCTTTCATTTAACACCAAAACCTAATTAGTCGGTTGCATAATTTCGGAGTAATCGGTGAACATACATAAAAAAAAACATACATACGCGTTGAATTGATAACCTCCTCTCCTTTTTTGAAGTCGGTTAAAAATAGATGTAGGATTATTTTAAAACCATTAATATTTTATTATAAAAAATTCAGTTTTGTATATCTGTATTTCAATTCTGTACCTTTATTTCAGTCTGTTTTACATTAAAATAACTTAAATTTATTGTAAGGAAGTATTATAAATGTCAATTAATGTATTTTTTACTTATAAATTTAAATTAAATCCATCATTTCATTTGTTATTTTACTAACAAATTTTTGAATATCTGATTAAAATTTTTAGAATAGAAATACATTTGATTTAACTTTGAAATAGTTAATAGTTTCTGAAATCGTATTTCTCTGCTCTTGACTATTTCAATTTGAAAAATTGTGTTACTCAGAAATAAATTTACATGAAAAAAAAAAAAAAAAAAAAAAAAAAAAAAAAAAAACATTCTATTAATTATTGTTTTAAACTGATAGCGTTTCAAGATTATTTTTTAAACTATAATTACTTTAATCAACAAATATACAGTCAAATTTTAATACAGTTATCTGCAACCTTGAACTTATAATGTAAATTTCTAGCTTAGCGTGTGTGCTTGAAATATGTTTGTTTACAGTTCTATAAAATTAAATATTTAGGTACTTTAAAAAATTCATATTATTATTATTATTATTATTATTATTATTATTATTATTATTATTATTATTATTATTATTATTATTATTATTACTAGGTATAGCCCGTTATCGGAGTGAAAACTCTTAAATTATAATTAATGAGAGATCATTCAGTCGAAGACGGGACCCACCACGTGAAGGCGATCTCTATTAGGCCCCACCCATTTTTTAATGTGGTTGGCTTTCCAGTCTGTCCACTACTTACCAAATAATTAAGGATATAGAACATTATATAGAATAATACATACTGTCTCACCACCGCCCACTGACACCACCAATTTCTCAATCTGTCTCATTTTCTCTTCTTTTTCTATTCTGCTCTCTTTTCTTCGCCAGTCTTTCTTCTCGGTGTTCTGGGGTTTCGTTTGCATATCTTTTTTTATTGTTAATGAAGAGGTCTTCCATTTGTTCTTCCATCTGTTCTTCTTTCTGTTCTTCCATCTGTTCTTCCATTTGTTCTTCCATTTGTTCTTCCATTTGTTCTTCCATTTGTTCTTCAATTATATTCGACGATTCACTGTTTGAGAGCCTATCTGTCCTTTTATTTATAGAAGTTCAAAATGAAAAAAGATTTTCTTAGCAGACGATTTTCTTAGCAGACGAGCTATCTGTGCCTCAATTAATTAATTATCCTCTTTATTCCTTTTATTTATAGAGATTATTATTATTACTATTATTGCGTTCTTTCATAATATATATTATGGAGATTCTTCTTTAAAAAGTTCTTTTGAACACATAAGTAAATAAACTCGGAGGTAAATTAAATTCTGACACCGTTTTTAAACTTTTAAATGACTTATATTAAACGTTAATATTTACAAAAAAGATATTTACATAAGACTATTTACAAAACAAACAATCATAACTCTAATTAATCAATTACATCTTATACGGGAAATCGTCTTCATCTTACGTTCTTTTTACACCAACTTAAAACTAAAAACATTCCATTCTCCTTTCTTCCGTTCAGTTCTTTTTTCTACCGCTTAAATCGTCTGGCTTCTTAGGAATTAATAGTTTCTTCAAAATCGTCTGCCTCACTGAGAGCCTTTTCATCGGAGTTGCGATGCGTAGAAAATAATATGCAGATCTAATAGTGGAGGAGATTTCCCATATTTCGGCCATACTGATGAGGCATTCGTCCTCGAATGTACTCTTGTTGGCTGGAAACAGCAGCTGGATCATCTGAAAAGATAAAGAAAAAAAAAAAACACAGCAGCATCCAAAGTCTAAATTGAAAAAAAGAAGTCATCATTCAAATTGTTTATCAAAGCTTAGATTATTTCTTGAAAAAAATTCATATATTTTTTTTTCGCGTCTTTTCGTCTTCTCTTTCTTACGTCCTTTCATCTTCTTTTATCTTACGTCTTTTCGTCTTTTCGAGAATAAAGTTAAAATTCTATTAGTTGTCAGTCCAGAGGTTTGTCATAGTTGGTATAGTGTCACAATCGGTGAAATTCTTTTTATTTTTTTTAAGCTTCGTCCGTCCACGGCTTCATGTACTCTGCACATGTACTGGTGACCATGGGTCCTTCGTTAAATCCAAGTTTCTTTACATCGTAGGTGTCATTATTTTTTACTTTTATGACTTTGTACGGACCTAAATATTTTGGTTTTAATTTCAAACCTGGACCTTGTTGTGTGCGTTTTATAGCAACCACATCATTAATCTTAAATTTGTTAGCTTTCTTTCGTCTGAGGTTGTAAGTTTTACGGTTCTCTTCTTGGACTTTTAAAATCTGTTTTTTAGCATTTTTTCTCATATCTTCGCGATTATTTGTAAAATCAGATTGTATTTCAGCATTCAGAAGACTAGTAATTTCAATGTTATTTTTTAGTTTCATTTTAGTACCAAACATCAATTCAAAAGGAGTTGTGCTTATACTTCTCTGAAAAGTCGAATTTATCACCTGTTGGACGTTGCTTACATGTGTATACCATTTTTTAGGATTATCGACAGACAATTTAGACAGAACAGATATTATGACAGAATTTAGACGCTCAACTTGGCCGTTAGACCTGGGTAATCCAGTGGTAATCGGGATATGTTTAATATTTTCATTGATGCAATAATCTTCAAAAGCTTTAGAGGTAAATGCAGGACCTTTATTTGATATAATTCGAACTGGATTTCAAAAGATAGATTTTTGGATTTCTAATTTAGAAATTACTTCGGCAGCATCGGTAGATTTTGTGGGATACAACCAAACAAATTTTGTGAATGCGTCAATGACCGAAAGGATATGTTTGTAATTTTTATTAGTGCTTTCTAATGGACCTAAGTGATCAACATGGTACGTATGTAATGGAGTTTCTTCTTTTTCTATTGGGTGAAGTAAGCCTTCTTGTTTACCACATTTTCTATTAACTAAAATACAGGGAACACAATTTGCTATACATTTCTCAATTTTTTGTTTAACTTTAGGGATGTAAAAATCATTTTCTAAATTTTTCTCTGTTCTTGCAACTGCGTAATGACCTTTTTCGTGAGCGGCCTTGATTATATTCATTTGCATGTCTTCCGGTACAACTAATAAATCATTACCATTAACACATTTATAAAGAACATCATTTTTAACTAGATAATCATCATAAGATTTCACCTTTAGGATTTCTTTTATTGTTTTAATATGGTCATCGGTTTCTTGAACTTGGATAATTTTTAAAGTTAAGCTATCTTGGATTACCATGCAAATAGGATACCTACTTAATGCATCGACATGTCTCATACTGCTACCCTGTCTATGTTCAATAACATAATCAAAATCGGATAACATTATTGCCCATCTAGCTATTTTTGTACTCATTTCTTTTTTATCCATAGTCATTTTAAATGCATTACAATCGGTTACAATTTTAAATGGGATACCTAGCACATATACTCTAAACTTTTTCAGGGCTTCAATTACAGCTAAAACTTCTAATTCGTAACTAGTGTACCTCCGTTCAGCTTCGGTGGTTTTTTTACTTGCGAAATAAACTGGATGAAATTGATTATCTACTGGAGATTGTTGCATTAAAACAGCTCCATAGCCATCAATACTGGCATCACAATGGATTTCGGTCGCACTTTTGGGATTGTAAATTAAAAGTACTGGTTCTGACGACAAAATACGTTTGAGTTCATTAAAAGCTCTTTGTTCTTCTATATCGAATTTAAATTTTGAATCTTTTCTTAGCAGGTCACTTAACGGTTTAGCTATAACCGAATAATTTCTTATAAATTTTCGAAAGTATCCTGTCAATCCTAAATAACTTTGAACATCTTTGGTACATTTTGGTTCGGGAAAATTTATTACTGCTTTAGTCTTCAGTGGAGAGGGATGCAATTTACCATTTATGATTCTATACCCCAAGAAATCAATTTCACGCTTCAAAAAATTGCATTTTTTAAGATTTAATTCTAATCCATATTCCGATGCAGTTTCGAGTACAAGTTTTAATTTTTCTAGACCTTCAGCTTCGTTTTTAGCAGGTATTATTAAATCATCCATATAAATGACAACAATGTGATCTTTTAATAGGTTTCGAAATACATTATAAATATACTTTTGAAAAACACTAGGGCTATTGGTCAACCCGAATGGACATCTTAAAAATTCGTATTGTCCTTCATGAGTAACAAACGAGGTGTATTTCCGCGAGTCTTCTTCAACATCTACATGAAAGAAACCGTTTTTCAAATCTATGGTGGTAAATACTTCGGCAGAATGTAATTGGTCTATTACATCATCAATAACTGGCAAGGGGAAATGCTCGCGTACTGTCTTTTTGTTAAGACATCTGTAATCAACACAAAGTCTCATTGTGTTATTTTTTTTCTTGACTAAAACAACCGGCGAAGAAAAATTAGAAGAACTTTCTCGAATTATTCCCTGAGCTAGCCACTCCTCAATTTGGTTTTCGACTATTTTTTTCTCGCATGGCGGTAATCTTCGAGGAGAAGAACAAACTGGGATTTCGTCAGTTAAATTAATTTTCATTTTAACATCTACTGTTTTAGTTTTAATTGGTACATAATTTTCAATTAAAGAGTATAACTCTGAACGTAATTTTTTGTCAGCAATGTGAGTTAAATCAATTTTAGGCTCATCCAAAACATTTACAATATTAACTAAAAAGTCATTAGACTGAACTTCAGCTTTAAACAGTTTCACTTTATTCTCAGAAATAGTTAATGTACCTTGATGAATAACATCAGTGCCAATAATTAAATCGAAATTAATGCAACTGTCCTTAACGACAAAAATAGTAACTTTAAATTTTGAACCATCTACTTCGATTTCTGAATTGAAACAACCTTCTGGTTTAATTGAGGCTTTTCCTAGACCGGTCAAAGATATACTCGTAGGTTTTAATTCTACAAAGTTCTTCAAATTATCATAAATACTTTTCTTTAACAAAGTCTTTTGGCTACCAGTATCTATTAAAGAGATTAAACGCAAAGAATAAAGCTTTATCTCTTTCAGAATTAAATATTGGGATGTAATAATGTTTACTTGTGAATGAGCATTTTTAACACTTGTATCTTTAGATTTATTACATTGAAATGATTTATGACCATAAGCGTTACAAGCAAAACAAAGCGGCCCTTTATCTTTATTTACACAGTTAATACTCTTATGATTATTCCCGCCACAATTAAAACAACGCATATTTGGCTTTACAAGCTTAAATTTGTTCTTAACTTCAACTTCGGATTTAATTTTAGGCTTAGCTCCTTCATATTTATGAAATTTTGCATTTTCATACTCCGATCTTATTTTTTCATAAATCTTTAATTTTTGTTTAAATTCAGCAATATTGGGACAACCATACAAAAAAGATTTTTTAGAAATGGAGTCATTAATTCCATTTATTACATACTGAATAAGGGCAGAATCTTCAATATTGCCTTTTGAGCATAATTGTTTCATATTTAAAAAATATTCATCTAACGATTCATGTGGTCTAATTTTTCTTTTGGACAGCAATTCGTGTAATTCAGCTGAATTGCACGTTTGACCAAATTCAGATATGAGTAGGGCTTTTAATTTAGACCACGAATTAATATTTGTTTCACTTTCAAGAAATAATTTTGCTTTGCCTGTCATACGGCGTTTAGCCAAAATCAATTTGTGCAAATCACTAACGTTAAATAATAAAACAATATCTTCAAAATCGGCAATCCATTTATTAATATTTTGTACTTGAGTACCTTCAAACATTGTAATCATACTTTCAATATCATTAATAGAAATGCTTGGTTTAATAACATAATCAGGAATTAGGATTTTCTGATTTTCATTACTTTCACAATTAGAACTACCAGAATCATTTCTCATATTATTCTCAAAAACAGTTGAAATATTTTTAGTTTTATCTTGTAAATCATCATTAAATTCATCGACACTTTCGTCATCACTAAGAGTACCTACATCGGCTATCATATTAATTTTTAAAATATTAAAATCACATAAACTAGAAATTATTCTGGCAGCAATTTCATCAAAAGTTCCCGAATTATTTATACACAAAACATTGCAAATGGTAATTAAGTCGTTAACAGAAAAATTATCTTTAATTTCTTTAAATTTAGTTTGATATTCATCGGAATCTACTTCAAACGTAAACCCAGTAAAATTCCGAATTCTACGTCGATTATTTCTGTCACCGATTTCTCCAAAAATTAATTTGTACAATGTCTTAATACTAGCTGATTTTTCAGTTTTCAAAGAAAACTCTAATTCCTTTAAATCAACTAATTTTTCCATTATTGAAAAGAAAAATGAAATAATAAACTCACTTCATAATCAGATGCTCAGCTTCACACACTTTGATTTCACTTTCATCGCAAAATTTTACCTCTTCTGAAATAGCTTTGTAGGCTTGACATTCCATCACAGTTCTAAAAAATATCGGCTTCCAAGATATTAAAAAAAAATATATTTCCATCTCTGTGGGCGTGCGTCTGTATCTCACTTACTGAGACCAAAATTTATGGAGATTCTTCTTTAAAAAGTTCTTTTGAACACATAAGTAAATAAACTCGGAGGTAAATTAAATTCTGACACCGTTTTTAAACTTTTAAATGACTTATATTAAACGTTAATATTTACAAAAAAGATATTTACATAAGACTATTTACAAAACAAACAATCATAACTCTAATTAATCAATTACATCTTATACGGGAAATCGTCTTCATCTTACGTTCTTTTTACACCAACTTAAAACTAAAAACATTCCATTCTCCTTTCTTCCGTTCAGTTCTTTTTTCTACCGCTTAAATCGTCTGGCTTCTTAGGAATAGAGCTCATCAGTGGTGACGTCACAACCCCAGAAATTGGTTCAAAACAAACCACAGAGTTAAAAAAAGATTGAGATGAAGTATGTTGTTTTATCGTGAAGCTAAAAATTCAACCCTGAAACTGAATTAAACAAGTTACAATTCGGCCCAAACACTTGCGGATCGCTTTTAAAACTTCAGCAATTCAACAATCTGTAAGACGTTTGTCTTAATAACGGCGTGAGTTCTCACTATAACCTCAATATAATTGTTTATCTTCAATTCTTATCATTAATCAGAATTAAATAGGAGAGTAAATGGTACTCACCCGATGAATTCTTCTTCATTTAAGTGTCCAACAATTAGATCCACCATAAGGGAAGGGAACCGGGCATATTCACATGTTGATATATCCACTGCACTAATTCATCTTGATAAAGACATATAACATTATTATATGGTAACTGTAAAACACACACACAAATTATTATATCCACGCTTCTTCATTTTCTACTTTATTTTTAACACGCGAGAAAAAACACAGCAAAAGGGTAGTACTTACATCAAGCTACAAAAACTGAGAACAGAATGAAATTTAAATCGATGCACACATAAATCATAATGTAGAAACAATTATTAATAAAAAAAGTGTCATTTTGTAAGTTTTGACAGTTTTGTAAACCTGTAATTGTTCACTCGTAATCACTGTTTCCAAGGTCACTCTAACAAGCACTTAACTTTATTTATGATGCCATGATAATTGTCACTTGTTGCACAACGGAGGAAATTATTTACGAATTGCGCAATGTTTCTATCAACTCCTCCTTAATTTCTGAAGTTGTGTTGTCACTCAGATGCAAGTTCTTCCTGTGAATTTCAAAAAGAGGTTTGGGCAGGGGTTTCGTGAATAAGTCAGCTATCATGATTTTGGTTGGGCAATATACGAGTTTTATTATGCCATCTTGTTTCAGTTGTTTTATGAGATGATATCTAAGTTCAATGTGTTTTGTTTTACTTGAATGTTTTTCAAGCTCAATCATTTTGATAGCCGACTGATTATCCTCGAAGAGTTCTATAGGATATGTTTGTGAGATATTGAGTTCTTCAAGTAAATTCACCAGCCATTTGACTTGATTAGCTGCATTAGCTGCTGAGATGTACTCAGCTTCGGCAGAAGATAAAGCTATGCAGGATTGTTTTTTAGTTGACCAAAGTATGGGATTTTTACCTAGCAAATATACATTACCACTTGTCGATTTTCTTGATTCTGTGTCTCCACCCCAATCAGCGTCCGCGTAGACTTCTAGCGTTGGTTTTGAATTTCCATCTATAACTAGATTAAAGGTTTTTGTTGTCTTAAGATACCTCATGACCCGCTTTACACTGTTCCAATCTTTCATTCTTGGCTTTTCGTTCCTTCGGCTTAAGATGTTGACAGCTGCACAAATGTCAGGTCTGCTCACTGTGGCAAGATATAAGAGTGCACCTATGGCTTGTCTGTACTGTGTGTTGTTTGGTAAAATATTGTCATCATCCTTAAAGTGAGTGTAATTTGTTTCCATGGGTGTACTACATGGTTTTGCTTCTTGTAAATTGAATTTATTAATTAACTCTTCAATTTTTGAAGTTTGGTTAATTAAGTAGCTTTTGTTTACCTTTCGAATGTTCATGGATAAATAATTGCTTACGTCCCCTAAATTCTTTAATTCATACTCTTTATTTAAGTTCGCGATTATTTCCTCAATGGTTTCGTCTTTTCCTGCAATTAAGAGGTCATCGACGTATGTTATTATATAGGTTGTTTCATTATTCCTTTTCTGTGTAAAAAGACATGTGTCAATTTTACTTTGAATGAAATTCATGTTTTTTAGTGTTTCTGTTATTTTATTATGCCACGCTCTCGCGGCTTGCTTAAGTCCGTAGATTGCCTTATTTAATTTACAAACTTTGGTTTCCTGGTTTGGTTCAACGAATCCTTCCGGCTGCGACATGTATATCTCCTCATCAAGTTCCCCATGTAAGAACGCGGTGTTAATATCTATATGCTTAACATTTAAGTTTTGGTGCAACGCCGCTATTAATAATGCTCTTATCGTAGTATACGATACGACCGGTGCGTAGGTTTCGTCATAATCCTCTCCGAACTTTTGCGTATATCCTTTAGCTACTAAACGTGCCTTATATTTTTGGATTTTTCCGGTATTGTCACGCTTTAATTTATAAGTCCATTTACAACCTATTATTCTCTTATTCGGTGGAGGATCTACAATTGACCATGTTTTATTTTTTCTTAAAGAATTCATTTCGCTCTCCATGGCTTCTATCCAATTATGTTTTACCGGAGAGTTTTCCATTAATTTAACTTCCTTATAATCCTTTGGTTCATTAATTTTGTCATCTTTGACAATATATATTAGCCTATCAGGAGGTACGCCTTTATTCATTCTATCTGAGCGCCTTAGTTCCACAATTTGTTGTTGAGACGCAGATGGTGTTGTTTTTCCGTTCGAAATTTCTATCTCTACGAGATTTTTACAATTGCGTTTTTCGTCTTCATTTTGTTTTTGTTCAATTTCAGGCTTATCATTTACGTATTTGAATTTATTTTCAAGAAATTTTACCGTTCTCGCGATTTTTATTTCATTTCCTCCTACATATATGCGGTATCCCTTAGATTCATTGTCGTATCCCACAAAAATACCTTCAACAGCTTTATTATCTAATTTTTGTCTTCTGGCTTTATCAATATAAGCGAAGGCTTTGCAGCCAAATACTTTAACGTAACTTAAGTTTGGCTGTCTTTCTGTCCATAATTCATATGGCGTTTTTGCATTAGCTTTTGTAGGCAGTCTATTTTGTAGGTGGTTTGCCGTACAGATTGCTTCCCCCCAGAACTTTAAAGGTAGATTTGATTCATTTAACATTGTCCTAGCCATCTCAACTAACGACCTATTTTTCCGTTCAGCCACCCCATTTTGACTTGCACAATATGGGACTGTATGTTGATGTTTTATCCCATTTGATTTGAGATAATTCTCAATTTCATCTGATGTAAATTCTCCCCCATTATCCGTTCTGATTTCTTTCGGTTTTTCACCAAATTTGTTGCTTATCAGCGCAATGAACTCTTTGAGTTTTTCATAGACTTCACTTTTTCTTTTCAATAGATAGATTATTGTGAATCGCGAGTAGTCATCAATAAAAGTCAAGAAATATGATTTCCCCCCAATCGTGGGTGTCTGAAAAGATCCACAAACATCCGAGTGAATAAGTTGAAGCCTTTTACTTGCTCTATACTGAGCAACTTTCGGATAGGGTTCATCAGTTAATTTTGCCTTAATACACGGTTCGCAATCTATATTATGTTTACAATTGTTTATCTGGATACCTCTTACTAATTCCTTTTGTGTAATTTCTTTAATCGATGTTAGATTTCTGTGTCCTAACCTTCTATGCCATAGTTCTAGACAATTTTTATTGTTGCACGTTTGTGTAATGTTCGCGTGGTTTTCGTTAGCCAACTGGACTTCATAGAGATTATTTACCTTTTGTGCTTCTAAGCAGATTTCTCCGTTAAGTTTGAAAGTGCATCGGTCATTTTTAAATACAATCTCACATCCGTTTTGGGTTGCTTTGCTGACTGATAGTAAATTCGTTTCGATTTCAGGTACTAGAAGTACATCTTTAAGTGTTATTTTATGAATTTTATTATCCGATGTCAGCGTATTTAAATTTACATCGCCTGAACCGTAAGCGATAAGTTTTTTTCCGTTTGCGATAGTCACGTTTGTTTTTTCCCTCGATTTTATCTCTGTAAACATTGATTCAGAGGATGCAATGTGACTTGAGCTACCGCTATCCACGATGAATGTTTTATTTTCTATCCCTTGTGTTATAAATGCATAATCTTTGTTTTCGCTGTTTCTCCATGTATTGTTTTTTCCTTCATAGCGATTAAACCGGTTATACGATTCCGATGCTTGTTCATTCTTAAAATTGTTTTCACCCCTTTGAAAAACGAGTGATGTAGAATAGTGTTTTTTGTAATTTTTGTTGTGTTGATTTTGTTGTGTTGTGTGTGTTTTGTTTTTATTGTGCCAACATTCTTGTGTGTTATGGCTTCTCATTTTACAAATCGAACAATATTTTGATTCTTTTTTAGCTGGAAACTTTTTCTGAGCTTTAAAAGCTTTCGCTGTATTATCAATACTTTCATAGTTTTCATTTCGACGATTAAACTCGTCAATCAACTTATTTTTAATATATGACGGAGTTAATTGTGCTTCTTCTTTACTTTCGAGAGCAGTAATTAAATTATCATAAGACTGGGGCAGAGAGCACAGGAGGAGCGCGGAAATGTGGTGATTATCAATTATTTCGCCTATAGCTGCCAAATGATCAACAAGCTCCATTATTTTTGTAATATGATTTATCATATTTCCATTTTCTGCTAATTTTATACTATATAACTTTCTTAGAAGAAACAATTTGCTTGTGAGATTTGATCTCTCATGGATTTCTTTTAATGCATCCCATGTTTGTCTAGCAGTTTGTAAGTTTTTAACGTGGGTTATTTGTGAGTCATCAATAGTTAGATTTATCAATGCCCGGGCCTTCCTATCATTTTTGGACCATTGATCGGTCAAAGGGGTCGGTGGATTATCGGTTATTACATGGAACAGCTCTTCTTTAGTTAAGAGCATTTCAATTTTAAATTTCCATGTACTGTAATTCGTTGCTGTCAATTTTTCAATTGAATAATTATCTTTTAAGGTGGCCATTCTAATCTTATATTTTTATTTGTTTTTTATTCAATATTTTTTATTTGTGTGAAATTAGTATATCACTATGTTATCAAATTGATATATCTTTTTAGATCGTACTCATAATCATTGTAAGACGTTTGTCTTAATAACGGCGTGAGTTCTCACTATAACCTCAATATAATTGTTTATCTTCAATTCTTATCATTAATCAGAATTAAATAGGAGAGTAAATGGTACTCACCCGATGAATTCTTCTTCATTTAAGTGTCCAACAATTAGATCCACCATAAGGGAAGGGAACCGGGCATATTCACATGTTGATATATCCACTGCACTAATTCATCTTGATAAAGACATATAACATTATTATATGGTAACTGTAAAACACACACACAAATTATTATATCCACGCTTCTTCATTTTCTACTTTATTTTTAACACGCGAGAAAAAACACAGCAAAAGGGTAGTGCTTACATCAAGCTACAAAAACTGAGAACAGAATGAAATTTAAATCGATGCACACATAAATCATAATGTAGAAACAATTATTAATAAAAAAAGAGTCATTTTGTAAGTTTTGACAGTTTTGTAAACCTGTAATTGTTCACTCGTAATCACTGTTTCCAAGGTCACTCTAACAAGCACTTAACTTTATTTATGATGCCATGATAATTGTCACTTGTTGCACAACGGAGGAAATTATTTACGAATTGCGCAATGTTTCTATCACAATCAGCCTTTGAACGGTATCTGATTTCATATTGAAAGACTTTTTTTGAAGGTATATCGTGCATCTCTAACAAACTCTAAACTCTTTCGGTTTGTATTGACCCAATTACCATGGAAATGCGGAGTTGAGTTGTCTGTGACGTCACACTGATGAGCTCTATTAATAGTTTCTTCAAAATCGTCTGCCTCACTGAGAGCCTTTTCATCGGAGTTGCGTTGCGTAGAAAATAATATGCAGATCTAATAGTGGAGGAGATTTCCCATAATATTATTATGATGTGGTTAGTAGCAGACTTAATTAAGACTTTTTACTTTTATTTATATTTATATTTGTATTTTAATGGTATATTTGAAAAAAGAAAATTGTTTTACTTTAAAATACACAGAGACGTCTGCAAATAAATCTTCTTCTTTTCCTCGAACTATCATAGAACGTCGAGGGACATTAAACTTCTTCCCGGGATTGAAGAAGACTATCAATGAAAATCAAAATGAAAATAAACATAAATCATGTTTCTAAAATTTTTTTACAAAAACATGATTGAATACATGGCATTTCATTTAAACTTGCATTCTAATATCTTTCGAAATTCATAAATTATTCAATCAAACATACTGAAATACAATGTATCCCAGTTCAAATAATTAATTTTATAAAGCTGAAAATTTACAAATACATTTCTCGACTGGAAATTTAGATTAGACTCATACACGAATGTATAATATTTTACATTACGTTTAAGATTTTAATCCGATTACAGTTTTACAAATTTAGAGAAAATTAATTCCTTTGAGAAATAGAATGATTTTTTATATATAAAAAAAATATTAGAAGTAAATGAATTATGAGTCAGTTTTAAGAGAACAATGCATCTAGACATGATTATCTATAAAATACTCTCTGGAAGAGTTCAAAATGTATAGAATTTTTCTTCATTTCTTATTCAAACTTACAAAAGATGTACTGAAGAAAACAAATAGAAACAGAAAAATCGATTGGAAAATGGATGTAGGATTATTTTAAAATCATTAATATTTTATTATAAAAAATTCAGTTCTGTATTTCCATTCTGTATCTCTATTTCAGTATGTTTTACATTAATAAAACTTAAATTTATTGTACGGAAGTTTGATAAATGTCAGTTAATGTATTATTTACTTATAAATTTAAATTAAATCCACCATTTCATTTGTTATTTTATTAACAAAAATTTCCAATTTCTGATTAAAAGTTTTAGATTAGAAATGAATTTGATATTTCTTTAACTCTGAAATATTTAACAATTTTGGAAATTGCGTTTCTTTGCTCTTGCCTGTTTTAGTTATCAATTTGAAAAATTGTTTTACTCAGAAATAAGTTCAAATGAAAAAGTCATTCCATTAATTATTGTTTTAAACTGACAGCATTTCAAGATTGTTTTTCTTAACTATAATCACTTTTGATCAGCAAATATACAGTCAAATTTTGATACAATTGTCTGCAACTTTCAGCTTCTAATTTAAATTTCTAGTTTACTGTATGCGCTTGTAGTTCTATAAAATTAAGTATTTAGATATTTAAAGAATTGTATTCTTTTCATGTAAACTTAAACGAAATTGCTTTTTGCTTAGTAGAAACATTTCATTAGCGTATTGCATGTTTATATTAATTTTAAATTTATAAGTAATGCATTCCAAAGTGGCATTGAAATACGATTGCATTGAATTATCTTATTTAATTTTATAATGTTAAGAAGTTACGCATTATATTCTAGTTGAAAATTTTTGCTTAAAAACTGAAAAATATATGCAAATGTATCAAAGTGTGGCTATATATGTGTGTGATATATTAAAAGAAGATTTTTGCATAAGAAAAGTACTCGAAATACTATAAGATAGATGTAGTTTATTCACAGAGTTGAAAAACGACTGTATTAACCACTTATTTATTTATTTATTTATTTATTTATTTTTACATACAATAAATTGAAAGTATGGAATGTACACCACATTTTAATAGCTAAAACATTCGTAGTACTTAGTCTAAACATTTCTGCTATTAAATAGTATGAAATTGCAATTAAAAAAATCCGTGGTATCAAAAAGCTTTAAGCTGTGGATCAAGCAAACTTTTGTTGCTGGTACGATGTACATGCAAGTCTGTTAAGTAGTTAAGCAATAGAAGTAAATGAACAATTTATCTGTTTTCAGCAAAAAAAAAAAAAAAAAAAAAAAAAAAAAAAACGGCTATTTCATGATTGCACAATGCACATGCCTACAAAATCGCACTTTTGACGTGTTCTACTAGTGGCGCCAACTTTTGTAAAATATTGGGTTGGCTCAAAAATATTTTTGTAAAATGGTGCGACCTGTATGTTTTACTTTGAAGGGTTGACAGATGATGAAAGATGAGAATTTTAAGTCAAGCTAACATGTTTTAATAAAGTTGCAATTTTATTAAATTATATTCTCTTGCGTTTTTCCTTATTAAGAAACATATACTTATTGTCATGATATCATGAATATGACTACAAATTGAATTAGAAGAAAGATAAACATGGAAGCAATTATCCGGGATTTATGAGTGTTAGTCGGAGAATTAAAACGAATGATCACTGGCAAAATAAATTGTATTCTAAGGAGAAAAATGAATAATAATGAAATAAATAACTAGAACAATGAAAATTGGGTACGCTATGATTCAAAATTATTGGGTGGACTTAGGCCGCACGGGCCCATATAAGTTGGCGCCATTGTTTTCTTCATTGTTTCAGGTGTAATTACCGAAATGTCAACGGAGGCTTATTGCGGAGCACGAAAAGCTTTTGATTTCCGTCTGTTAGTTAGTAGTTAGTAAGTTAGTAAGTCTGTTCCGCGATAATTGCCGCAAAAAGCATCAAATTAGCTTGAAATTAAGTGGGCAGATTCATTAAGTAGCTGGACGTTTATGCATAGTTTTTGGTAAAGTATGGTAAATAAAATCCATAAATCTAATCAAAATTGTACATAATGTGTTCACATGCGGTCAATGTTGAATTCAGACTCTTTTCACAGGGAGGAATTTTTGGGGCTCTGGGGTGGGGGTGGAGTGCATTATAGATTTTCGGGAGAATTGCATTTTTTGATCATTGGAAACATAAAATCTCAAAGCTTTCAGGGGGTCATGTCAATGCTGCTGAAGGGGATATGCCTCGGGCAAACTCTGAATTCAACACTGAATGTGGTGGTTCCGTTATAAAATAACTTAAATTTTTGTACTAAATCTTTTATAATAAAATCTCTGTCACTGACTAATAATCACATCTTTGAAAATTACAAGAAAAGTGGAACTCGAATTTAATTCGAAAAAACTTCATATTAACTTAGGTGAATAGCATACATAGTTTCAAGATATTAAAAAAAACTTTATACATTTTTTCAAAAAGATAAAATTAACATTTGTTAAAATTTCTTTAACACTTGTTAAAGTAAATTGTAAAAAATAAATTAATGCTAATTATGCTTTGGTAAGATACTAACGAGTACAAATCAACTTACAAGTTACTTTCAATTAAACTTCCTATCAGATTTTTTAATTGTATTATTTTAAAAATACTTTAAATGGTAAAACAAGCTTGTTTAACACTTTCTTTTTAAATATAAATTTATGCAAAGAAAAGAAATAAGTTACAAATACATATCACGAACTGAAACTTTATGTTGCGAACTGACATTAAAATAAAAATTAATAATATTGTACTGTGCACTCAACATTTTAATCCGATTATAGGGAAGAAAACAGCTGAAAATACTATCGCTATCTAAGAGAATTAATGAATTTTCTCCGAATGAAGAATCAGAAAGATTAGAAATGATGAATTATTCAGATGTTTTCAGTCAACATTGGACGTGGGTTGAATTATAAAAGAAATACCTGTTGATGCACAGTAATGTTTTACTTCTATCATTCTTTTTATTTTATTTTATCTTAAAAAAGATATTAGTTTAAGTAACGAAAGAGACAGAAGTATTTACCATAGGAGAAAGGAAGCTAATATTTGAATTTTAAAACCACTTTTTATATTTTCCCTCTCAGATCTCTAAAGTCTTCAATATGAGGTTTATATTATTAATTTTGAATCTATTGTACTGTTATCAAATATATCAAACATATTTTCGATTACCAATAAATTTGAACGTCACCGTATTTCTCCTGAATTTGTCAATTAAAATAAAATGACATTGGCCTGTTATAATTGTGTATTTTAAATTTTGAAAATTCTTTTTATGTATTTTCAACTAAGTAGCAGAAAATGAACTTGTTTAATATTTTCTTTTTAAATAAATAAGAAAAAATATACAGGAAAGAAATAAGTTATAGCTACATATCACGAACTGAAGTTTATGTTGTGAACTGACATTAAGATATAAATTAATAATATTGTACTATGCTCTCAATATTTTAAATTGATTATAGGGAGGAAAACAACTTGAAATACTACCGCTATCAAAGAGAATAAATGAATTTTCTCCGAATAAGAATCAAAAAGATTAGAAATGATGAATTATTCAGATATTTTCAGTCAACATTGGATGTGGGTTGAGCTATAAAAGAAATAACTGTTGATGCACAACAATGTTCTGCTTTTATCATTTTATTTTATCTTAAGGAAGATGTTGGTTTAAGTAAAGAAAGAGGCAATATTTACTATAAAAGAAAGCTAATATTTGAAATTTAAAACTACTTTTTAATTTTTTATCCCAGGACTATAAAATCTCCAATATGAGGTACATATATATCAATTTTGAGTCCACTGTGCTATTATAGGATATATCAAACATATTTTTGGCTATCTATAAATTTGAGCTTACTCTATTTCTCCTGGATTCCTCAAATTTAAAAATGGCACAGGCCTGTTACGGTTGTGCATTTTAACTTTTGAAAAATTACTTTTATGTATTTTCAACTGGTTGGAAACAATCTTGTTTAACATTTTCTTTTTAAATAAAATAAATTTTTCTAAAAAAGAAGTAAGTTATAATATATCACATACGAAAACTTATGTTGTGAAGTGACATTAAGATATAAATTAATAATATTGTGCTCACTCAACATATTAATCCTATTATCGGGAGGAAAACATCTTGAAGTACTATCGCTATTTAAGAGAATTAATGAATTTTCTTCGAGTGCAGAATCAAAAAGATTAGAAATGATAAATTATTCAGATGTTTTAAATCAACATTGGACGTGGGTTGAGTTATAAAAGAAATACCTGTTGATGCACAGCAATGTTTTACTTTTATCATTCCTTTTATTTTATTTTATCTTAAATAAGATATTAGTTTAAGTAAAGGAAGAGACAGAAATATTTAATATAGTAGAAATAATATAAATATTTGAAATTTTAAAATACTTTATTTTTTTTTTTTTTATCCCAGACCTATAAAGTCTTGAATATGAAGTATATATTAATTTTGAATTCATTGTTCTGTTTTCGGATGTATCAAACAAATTTGACCAATAAAATTAAACCAATAAATTTGAACTTCACTCTATTTCTCCTGAATTTGTCAATGTAAAAAAAATAGACACTGGCCTGTTAAGGCTGTGTATTTAACTTTTGAAAAATTCATTATTTTGATTAAATTGCAGAAATCTGTAAAAAGAATTTTTAACAAAATAGTCAGATTCTTCCATATTTACTAACAGTAAAATATAGGTTACCAAACATCCTACAGAAGTTAGATAAAGGTCTTTTGTGAAACTAAAAATTCCCCATGAGCTGATACTGAAGGCCAGTGAGTTATATTTATTCTTCTTAGCTTCACGATTCCATTTGCATTGCAGATATCTGAAAAAAGAATTTTCAACAAAATAGTCATATTATTTTATATTTACTAACAGTAAAATATAAGTTACCACACAGCCTACAGAAGTTAGATAAAGGTCTTTTGTGAAACTAAAAATTCCCCATGTGCTGACATTGAAGATCTGTGAGTTACATTTATTCCCCAAAGCTTTATTATTTTAATTTCATTACAAATACCTGAAAAATAATTTTAACAAAATAGTCATATTATTTCATATTTACTAACAGTAAAATATAAGTTACCACACAGAATACAGAAGTTAGAAAAAGATCTTTTGTGAAACTAAAAATCTCAAATGTGCTTACACTGAAGGTTTGTGAGTTACATTTATTCCCCAAAGCTTCATTATTTTGTTTTCATTACAAATACCTGAAAAAGAATTTTGAACAAAATAGTTATATTATTCCATATTTACTAATAGTAAAATATAAGTTACCACACAGCCTACAGAAGTTAGATAAAGGCCTTTTGTGAAACTAAAAAACCCCCATGCACTGAGACTGAAGGCTTGTGAGTTATTTTCTCTCCAAAGCTTCATTATTCCTTTGAATTGAATGCACCTGCATGGTTTTATCATTGTCTCCAAACAATCTAAGTTTTCTTCTTTCGCGGCTTTGTACTTGATGCAGATAACATTGTTAAAGATAATGCTACAGTATTAACAACGGCCATGTAAACCGAGGGGACATTTCCTTCTTTTCTTTTAAATATTAAGATGCTCAGAAGCAAATTCGCTAGATTGCTAGAAAATGCAATAAAAATAGGTAGTGAAAACGTAGACTCGAAGAAATGAAAAATATTTTGAATATAAGTGTAAAAATTTAAGCAGTTAGCGCTGTTTTCTTTACCAGATTTGTTTTTCTGAACATACAAATGAAGGATGGCCTTCATGTAATCACATGTTACGACGTACATAGTAACCAAGCAATTCGGCATAAAAATAACATATGCTTGACGCCACACGGTGAAAAAGATAGCCAGAACTTTAACCAAGTTTTCATTTTCCAATTCCAAAAAATAGACTGCCGAAAGTATTCTATTGTATTCTTCAACAGTAAACGGATATAATTTGTAAACAATAGAAATGAGATAAGCTGCAGCTGTGACTGCAAAGCAGCTAATTGTAAAAGTATAAGATGTCTTCACTTTGCATATCTGACTGATTTTCATTAAATCTTTCATTACTTTAAATACTTTTTCATTGGAAAAGTACAAAGTGCACCACAATGAAGCTGAAATGCACACTACAATGAAATTAGAAATTATTGCCTTGGTCGTGTGGGTTGTCAAATATTTAAGAGTTAATAATTTCAATGTCAGAAGTATAACATGAGCGATTATGCATAAAAAGGATAATTTTTGGCAAAAATAAATAATTTTATTTCGAAATGTGGTTTTATTATTATGAAAGAAATCGAAACCTAAAAAAGAGAAAATCCAACACAGAACTACATATGAATCTTGGAAACAATTTCTATTTCCTTTTGAACAATTGAAGGATTTGGACATTTTTTGGGCTTTCGATATTTCTGGAATATTTAAAGTAAAGTTATTTATTTTTCCTGATGTGTCGATAATATCCATGATATTAGATATTAGCATTCAGCAAAATAATTTTAGTGTTTATAAAAAACTTTCCACAAAAATATGATAATTATTTCTTCTTATTATCTGTATAAACTGATGTTATATTGAGCGTTAATTAACACTGATGTTCGCAAATATTAATTTCTATTTTTGTGGAACAGCATTTAGTATATAAAATGACTTATATTAATAAAAAATGTTTCGATCGAAATTCTTACAATTATATGGAAAAAAATCAAATTGGCTGCAGTTAATGTCTACGAGGATCCAAGATTTAATCGTATGTTACGCCGTTAAATACAAACTAACTTTACAAGGTTTTATGCTTTTAGAGCAATAAACTGAAAGTTGCAATAATTCAATTAAAAAAATCATTAAAACAGCAATATAAATTTAAAAGAGTGAATTATTTTATTAGAAAAGGTCATTATGGTCCCCAAATGTGATTATAACTACTAATAGTTTTGATAATAATAAGATGTTAAAAAAATGTCTCGTATCTATATTATATCGTTGTCTTTGACAGGATTATACATTGTAGACATGCTTAGGACTATAGCATCCTTTTCATAAATGCTTGTCATAAGGAAAATATCTTTGAATGTACAACTTAATACATTTATTTGCAGAAAAATAATCCAGTGGATATGACATTATATTAATAAAATCACAGTAAAATATTAAATTTTTATGGATGAAATTTCACCTAATCATTTTTTTCACTGGAATCATTGCATACTTTTGAGATTAAATCATCTTTTTAAACAACTGTTTTAAATGGTTTGAGGTTACTTTTTAATGTGACGTCATTTCCATTGTTGGAAGCAAACGTTATTTTCATTTGTGGTAATATACGTCAATTCTGTTTGAACAACCAATTTAGGTCTCAATCACGGCAGAAGTAATTTTCACTTTAATAATAATAATAACAGTTTTACAAATCGGGCAATATATGTGCATTATACTGTTGTTTTGGATCGTATTTTCAGTTGTACAAATACTTACGTCTGTAACATCCTGTTTATAAATACTTTTCAGAAAAACAATTTCTATAAATGAGCATTATTATTTCTTTCTTTTCAGCAATGTAACAAAAATAGCTGATTTGCTCCTAAACGGAAAATTTTCTGTAATTTTATAATGAATTCAGTGCCGCTTTTACTCAGAATGAATGCTTATCGCAAAATGTATTTACAAGAAACAACCCATAATAATTCAAAAATAGAATAAAACTCAATGTTACAATGTTTATTTTGCAACTACATTGTACTTTTATTGAAAATACATTTGGTGATGGAAACCATAAAATCAATATCCCATTACTCATGTAAAATAACTTTATAAAAGTCTTAACACGTGTGCTGTATCGATTAATAATTTAATCTGTTTATTGTGATGAAATAGTTCTTTAAGACTGTTCTCAAATCCAATCTGGATGCTTTTTGATACATTTGTGAATTTATTTTTGTTCATAAACGTATGAAATTTGAAATTGCTCTAGATCAGAAACTGTGTAATCGAAGAGTTCATCCCCTTTTCATAAAAGCAAAAGATTTTTCAGAAAATGCTGTCAAAGTTAGAGATTTGAACCAAATTCTCAACTGTGACAGTGTGGTAAAGGAGAAAAATTATCATTATGAAACAACAGTTGTTAATAATTAAAAATCATTTATCCAAAAAAAAAAAAAAAAAAAAAATTAGGTCCGAGTTATTTCAATTGCCATGCTCGCAAGTAATCATGCTTTTGTTGTTAAAAATGAGTCAATAAATGTATAAAAATTTCTGTGTTTTTTAAAGATGAAAAATATTTTCTTAAAACAGCCTTAACTCATCTGAATCTGAAGCATACATTTAAGTCTGCTGGTCTCTCATTTTCTGAATCCCCCCCCCCCCCCTCAATGTTATGTCTATCAGGCGTTTGATGCTATTTTATATTCAACATATCTCCTCAGAAAATTAATATTTTAAACTTATTTTTTCAGTGTTCGTTTTTTAAAAGAAGTCTCTTTTTTTAGTTCGAAAAATATTTCTATAATCTTTGTTTAATTTAATATCATATGTTTTAAAATTTTACAAAGTGGGAGTAAAATTCTAACTCTTTATATAAAATTAAGCGTAAATTTCGAAAATATTAAAAGAAAAAAAAAAACAGACATGCTAAAGAAGATAACACTAAAAAAAGAAGTAAAAAAATATCAATTTCCCCAGGAGATATTTTGGAATTTAAAAATGCATCAAACGTCCGTAGACTTAACATTACGGAGGGAAATTCGAAAAATGAGAGATCAACAGCCTTAAGGACAGAACAGGCCTTTTATTCAAATTTCTGCCAAAATCTGGAATTAAAACTTTTGATTTATTTAATGAAAAAGTTTTGTGATTACACAAAGTCTCTTTCGGAATTTGTGGTATATTCCTGATACGGACGCTAAAGATTGAAATGGGTTAAAATAGAAACAAAAATATGCATGATAATCACTTATAATGAAAGAAACAGCGCTAAAGAGTGCTATAAAAGTGATAAAATACCTTTATTTAGATATACGAACGTTTCATCGCACAAACGTTGACATTTTCAAAATCATTCTTAAAAGAAATATTTTCGCAATTTTTTTTAAAAAACAACTGTAAATTAAATAATGTCACGAGACAATATTCATGCAAATATAAAATAAAATGATAAGTAGCAAATTGCACGTCAAACATAGCAAATGAAGTGCGTTCGTACTATAACGATATTTTAAAAATAATCAGATCTTAATATAATATTATGGAATACTTTGGATACCGATGTCTGTTGTATCCGAAATCTTTTGTGTATCCCTGTAAATACTATCTTCATTCTATTATATAGGAAGTAACTTTTAATATATCTCAGCAACGTATATCAATGTCATAAAATGTGAAGCAGTTTTATACAATGAAAACGTGCCTCAAACAATGTTTCCCTTATACCATTATTTAATGGAAAACTTTTGTGAGACCCTGTAAATTAATAAAAAATATTCTTTGCACCACAGATTGTACAGAATGTATATTTTAGTATATACTTCAGAGATGCTTATCAATTTTATTATGTTCGAAAGAGCGTAGCATAATTAAAATGCCCTTGAAACTATTTTTCCCATTGGCCGTAATGTAACGGAATACTTTTGATTGTCCCTGTAATTAAGTTATACATTGGATTTTTATAAACTATGCATTGACAAAATTATGCAACAATTATATATTTTAAATTTCAAACGATTTGGTAGGGTAGCTTTTGCGTTGTTATATGCGGTCAGACAGACGGACGGACGGATTGAACGACGACTATAGCTGCTACGTATTTGTATAAGTACGAACGCACCTAAAAATGGATATTTGTAAGCGCGAATTAACTTCTACTATTGTTACTAAAACTGTAACGTGTGGGTACACAGACTGGGTGTCATTTGTACCGGTAGGGTGGTTATGTAGACGAAATGAAGACATAATTCCTGATATAAGTTAAAAAACACAGTTTATTTAAATTGCTAGGACTCAGGGAAAATGGAACGTCAGTTCGATTCTTTCAACAACTAGTCACAATACTAAAAGGTTAAACTCATAACTATACTCACAACTCCGGCACTAGACTCAGTCGAAGCACTTCAAACCAACTTCTCGTCCAGACTCCAAACACTGGATTAAAACTTTATAAGACAACCCGTGGCTGTAAACACTCTTTGTTATAAAAAGTACTCAACGTAATTAAACTATCTCTTACCACCGGCACTTTTCCTGGATAGCTCCGCTGGTGATAAACTAAGTCGATGCACACTGCTGGCTGGATCACTCTTAAAACATCATCTCATTCACTGGAGGCTAATAATCTAACTCACTATAGCGAAATCCAATTCACCTGGCTGGCTTTCGCCACCTTCTCCTCTTCTTCTCACCACCGTACATTTCTCCTTACCACCGCACACTGCACACACTCCAACTCAAAGCTTTTATACGGTGCAAACTGAAGTCGATACTATAAATTTGCATATTACTTCTAACTGCGACATAACTGTAGAACCGATGCGACACACACGCTCTAGAAAGTTAAAGTAAAATAAAGGATAGAGGTCGCTTTCACGCAACACATGTTAAAACATTGACGTCACGATCTCACTAAAATGCTAGAGTGCTTTTATCACAAAGGACATTCCCTCACAAACCTGCATATCACATTTTAAATTTTAGGTAATTCAAGGAACACCGAATCATTGCACATATTGTCTCTACGTAAAAATATCTTTTTGATTCTTGGATAATTGATGGTAAATAAAATCTTGACAGAGACACTCTATTATTTAAAAATTCTATCTGTAAAGGCTCTTTGATACATAATTGGCACATACCATTAGCATGAGATTTTTTTATAAAGTTAGTAATAAAGATTTGAAACTTCATAGCGATATCAATTCAAAAAAATTATTGAAATAATATAATAATTAAAATTTTAACTTACTTAACGAAACTAGGAAAAGGAGATTCAACATAGCAGATTTATTTATAAATAAATGTATTATAAAATTTTTATTTATAAATTTATTTATAAATAAAAAAATATTAAAAAATATAATAATTAAAATTTTAACTAACTTAACGAAACTAGGAAAAGGAGATTCAATATAGCAGGTTTATTTACAAATAAATGTTATTTCAAAAATTTTTTAGTTTTCGAAAAACAATGACACTTACGGAGATTATTTTTATGGCGGTAAATCAATGCAACCAAGATAAATCGTTTTGTGATGTCATGAAATATACCGATCATTCAGGCACTTGCAAGACTAAGTTAGAACTTTCATGAATATTAAATTTTTTTGTAATTTTAATAAGTTTCCAAAGTTCTCCTGTGCCAAAGAACCTCCTGATTTCTGGCTAGAGTACAATATATTTGTAATTTACATATTTCTGGCTACTATTTCATCCATATATTTAACCTATTGATGTCTGTCTGCGTTTGTAATATTTTCTAGTATTGGAGAGTCTAATCAAGCGTCGAAGATTAAATGGATTGATTGACCGTCTAATGATTTTCGATAATTTTGGTATTTAACCCTTACATCACCATTTCATTCATGCTCTCGATTTGTTTTCCCTTTTCATCTATCTACAGAATTTTAGCCTTGTTTATACAATTAATCTGCATGCTCTTAACCACAAGGAAGTTATCTGTTATCGTTAGAAAAATATTCATGTTGATTGTGTTCAGTATGCCTCAGTCTTCTTGCATTTTTATTTGCGTCTTTTTTTGGTTCCCTATGCAGGAATGTCTCTAAGAGGACTGTAAAGGAGAGACAACCATTAGTTCAGACTGTTGTTTTTGTTCCAATATTGATTTTAACATATATTGCAGGTTTATACAGTTCTGTATTGTACGTACGTATGACTATTCGTAACGCGATAACTCTTTATACAAATATTCGTTTGCTTCAAATTTGGTATCATAATTGGTTATGATAAGGCGCTTCCCTCGATAGTTTTGGGAAGATTATTAGCTAAATATAAAAGAAGGAAGGCATTCCCTTAATTGATATAAATAGGTTTATCAGGTAGAATTATCCGATTTGTTTCATATTAGCTTTTCTGGTTTATTCTGATAAGGTGTTTCTCTGATTAGAAGATTCATTGGGTAAGTAGCGAATTCCTTCCATAATTTAGCAAAGCAGGTTTTTTTTCTTTCATTGCCTTTTTTTTTTTTTTTTTTGAGGAGCATCAAAGCCCGATCAAGCTAAAGTTGGGCCCCCTACAACTTTGTTTTTACTTCAGAGATCAAAATATAAAATGCAAACAGTGGAAAAACACAAATTGTGAGAAAATTTACATACAAGAAAACGCAAATTCAAAAAACATATAATTAAGTTTTTAGAATATTTAAATTTTACATTTCATATTTCATAAAACAATATTATTTAAAAAGTATTTGATTAAGGAAAAAATTAGGCACGTAATTTGTGGGCCCCTGAAATTGATGGACCCAGGGCAAGGCCCCGGAGGCCCGTACATTAATCAGGCCCTCAAGAGCACTATTCTTTGAGATACGAGCATAGTATAAAATTACTGTGAATAGCCTGTGAGCTCAACGTCATCAGTTCAAGGGGGTATTTTTTTTCTTTATTTAATTTCATTTATTTGATGTAACTATGTGTTTAACCTTAAAATTCTACATAATATACAACATACAATGTGTTAACATCCTTAAAATATACCATAAAGAAGTTTTTAAGTAAATTTCTTTCACTAGAAGAAAAAATGCATGATAATTTTGGAAAATCAAAATAAACTACTTCCTATTTACTTTTGTGCATCTAAGTAGTAAATTTATATGATGAAATATTTTTCTTTCTTGAGAAAAACTTCTTGTTATGTTAGTCGGATTAAAGAGACCAGAAGAAGAAAAAAATATAATAGAAAAACCGCTATTATTTAGATATCTAGTCATCTACTGTCCTCATGACAAAGACTTAAGTCTTACAACGATAACTTTCTTTGAACTTATAATTTTCTGTGATTTAATAGAGAACAATAGATAAATATTAATCTGATGAAACAAAAGGACAGTCAGATATGAAATACAAAGGTACTTTTTATTAACTAAAAGAATAAATACGTAATAAAAAATACAGATATGTTATCAGGTCGCCAAGGATGAAATTTATAGAATAAAAGGCAAAGTTAGTGGATAACTTACAAATATAAGAAATTATTTTATTCAAATGTAAGGAATTATTTTATCCAAACTTCAGCGATAATTCATAGACATTCTGAAAAAAAAAAAAACTGTAAAGTTACTAAATTTTTTCTAGGAAACTGGGATTCCTAGAACTTTTCATGTAATGGCAAAAACAAAAATTCATGTAGCAGATACACGTGTGTACTTTTTATCAAAAAATCTGTATTGTTCCTAAGACCTTTTTAGGAAACTGAGATGTCTAGAACTTTTTATGTAACGGCAACATGAGTTAGAGACAACATTTTAGGAAGATTAGTGTACTTTTAATAGGTTCTTTTGTAAATCTACAGAAATCTGTAGCTTTACAGAAATTTGTTTTGTAGATTTACATCTTTTTTCTACAGTGTATAGTGATACAATTTTAGCAAACATACAAATTTCGGTAACTTTATATCTGTAGAAATACAGATTTTATTTTTAGATTGCACTCAGAGATGGGTAAAGCTCAACTGTGAACTTTAGTTCATCATTATTGACCCTTGATTCTGGGCGACTGCATGGCCTATTTGTGGGCAAATAGGACTATACGGGAAAAAATGGACAAAAAGGGCTTTTAACATATTTTTAAGTTAATTATAAACAGCAGAACATATTTTATCTTCCCTTTACTATCAATAAAACAACGTAAAGATCTTAAATACTTTTATATGCGCATCTGAATTAATTGTATACATATGGATTAATGATTATCTGCTTCGGGCCGCATATAAAAGGTCACTGGGCCACATCTGGCCCTCGGGCCGCAGGTTAAGTATGGCTGATCTAGAGAATTTCATCCTTGTTTACACAAAACAATCTCTACACTCTTATTCCTAAAGAAGTTTATGTTATTGTTAAAAGAATATTCATGGTGATTTTGTTTAGCACGCCTCAGACTTCTTGCATTTTTATTTGTGTGGTTTTTCTTCCATGTTCAGAGATGTCTCCATCGGGGCCTGGATAGGATGGAAAACCATGCGCTTAGACTGTCATTTTTATTTTAACCCTTTCGGGTCTGGTGTATTGTTAATAGTACATGTCTTTTTTACAGAATATTATTTTGCCTTGGCAATTAATTTGTTACTTTCTACATATAACAAATTATAGTATATGTCTATGCCTCTCCTATTATGACTTCATTTATGTTTTGACATTTAATAATAATAATAATAATAAAAGTTTACTTATTTATCTTTGCACCATTTACGATTCCCTTTTTTTATACATATATTTCATGTTTCAAATTTTCAACACAAGCTACTTTTCTGAACGAATCATGAGTGATGAAACGCAAAAAACATTAGAAAGTTGTAATATCTGTTAAAGCCTGTTGTATATTTTCCAAATGTCACCATAAACTCTTCCTTAGCCTCTTATCATATTAATATGTATTGAATAGCACACAAAATAAATACATGCGTTGCATTTGAAACAATGAGATAATCCTTAAACATCAGTAAGTCTATTCGGATAGCTACGATTAACATTATTAAAGTAATAGCAATTTTGTTCTCAAAATGGAAAAAAAAAATTGGACCCGAAAGTGTTATGACTGATTCCAACATCTATTTTAATTTTATACAGGCTATCAAAGCCTGAAAGTTAACGTGCCCGCAAGTCTGTATGTACATTTATATGTACATACATATACATTATATATACATTTATATTACTCTTGATACAAATATCCGATTTGCTTCAAATTTGGTATTCTTCTTTAATTTGATGACGCTCTTCTGTAATTAAAAACTTCATTGGATAAGCATAAAGGAGAGAAACGGGAGAGCCAATCTCTCCCTTAATTTAGCAAAATAAGTATTTTCATCGGCTTTTTAATTTTTTTTTTGAGGAGTATTATTCTTTGAGATAAGAGTATAGTATAAAGTTAGTGTGAATAGCATGTGAGCTCAACGCCATAAGTTTAACTGGACACCTTTTTCTCTTTATTTAATTTCATTTATTTGATGTAATTATATGTTTAATCTTAAAATTCTACATAATATACACTTTATGATATATATATAAAAAAAATGAGCTCTTTCAAGATTTATTTTGTATATTTTAACATTCATAAAATATCTCATATGGAAGTTTTATAAGAAAATTTCCTTTACTGAAAAAAAAAAAAAAAATGATAATTTTGGAAAAAAATAAATTATTTCCTACTTACTTTTGTGCATCTAAGTAGTAAATTTATATGATGAAGTACTTTTCTTCTATGAGAAAAACTTTTTGTTATGTTAGACGGATTAAAGAGATGAGAAGAAAAAAAAATAACAGAAAAACCGCTATTATTTAGATATCTAGACATCTACTGTCTTCATGACAAAGAGTTAAGTCTTACAACGATGTTCTTTATAACTTTCTGTGATTTAATAGAGTATAATAGATAAATATTTATCTGATGAAACAAAAGGACTGTCAGGTAATGAAATACAAAGGTATTTTTATTAACTAAGAGAATAAGTACGCAATAAAAAATACAGATATGTTATCAGATCGCCAAAGATGAAATTTATAAAATAAAAGGCAAAGTTAGTTGATAACTTACAAATATAAGAAATTATTTTATTCAAATATAAGGAATTATTTTGTTCAAAATTCAGCGATAATTCATAGGATACTGAAAAGTTACTAAAAATTTTCTAGGAAACTGGAATTCCCAGAACTTTTCATGTAATGGCAACAACAAAAATTCCTGTAGCAGCTACACGTGTGTACTTTTAATCAAAAAACCTGTATGATTCCGAAGAACTTTTTAGGAAACTGGGATGTCTAGAATTTTTTATGTAACTGCAACCCGAGTTACACATAACATTTTAGGAAGATTACTGTACTTTTAATAGGTTCTTTTGTAAAGAAATCTAAAGAAGTCTACAAAAATCTGTAGCTTTACAGAAATTAGTTTTGTAGATTTACATCTTTTTCTATAGTGTACTGATAAAATCTTAGACATACAGATTTTGATAAGTTTGCATCTATAGAATTACATATTTTATTTTTACATTGTACTCAGAGATGGGTAAAGTTCAACTGTGAACTTTAGTTCATCATTATTGACCCTTGATTCTGGGCGACTGCATGGTCCATTTGTCACGTCAAACTTATCTGTATGGAGTTTGGCGATTTAATTTTATACTGTCTGCTGTGTAATAACACTGAATACACTATTAATGTTTTACGCGGTTTGCGATGCCGTAGTTCCACGTAAGAATTCATACTTCATATTATTCATGTACGAGGTTTGATGGAAACCGGGAGTGAACTGTGCGTGAGCGGAAAGATGTAGTCCATGTCGAAAATGGTGAAGTCTGTGTTATCTCCTTATGATTTTTTTTATTAAACCTCCCAGATATGTTGCATTTTTTAGCCGAATACCTTTTTGATTATATCATTGAATTATGTTTTCAATGTTATATTGTAATTCTATTACATTAAAATAAATTAAAAAAAAAAGACAAATACCATAAAAAATATGATTGCTAAACTAAACGCAATAAATTTTCCCTCACAATGTAACGTAATTAATCATATTAGAATTAACGATTGCTTGGCATAATTATAAAAAACTTCCAAATTGGCGATTGTTTTATTTTTTTTTACATTATTTACATACATTATTGTTTCTATTATTTGCTACATTATTTATTACATTATTTATTTATATTACTTGTTATTAAATTGTTATGTTGATTACTTAAAATTGGATCTGAATATTTACCTTGATAGAATCGGGAAATTTCTCGCATAGCCGCCAAGTCAGATGTAAAGCAATCGTTAAATCGGCGTTTTAGCCATAAATATAAATGAAAAAAAGATATAGTTTTTAAAAATTTATAAAAGTGTAGGAAGATTTATATGTACTTTGGAAAGGCTTATTCCGAGAACTAGTAGATGGTGCACAGTATATTTAATTTAAAATAAAATTTCACTCCACTGTAAAAAAAAATCTGCAAAGGTACTAAGCCTTTTCTAGGAAACTGGGATTCCGAGAACTTTTCCTGTAACGGTAACAGCAAAAATTCAAGTTTCAGAATCGATTACATGAATTTTTCCTGTTGTCGTTACATGAAAAGCTCTTGGAATCCCAGTTTCCTAGAAAATTTTAGTACCTTTACGGATTTTTTTTTTTTTTTTTTTTTTACAGTGCCAGTATAGAAAATGTAAAACAATATTTAATATCGTTTTATTGAATACGTAGAAGCAATCTCGGCCTCAGAGGCTACTCTCTCTACAGTGTGAATGGAATCGGCCTGACATTCTGCTAATCCGAGATCTTACAACTGTGGTCAATCAGTACTGTGAATTTCTGACCGTTCCACTATCAACAAAATTAATTTTAAAAAGTTTTAATATTTTTAAAGTTTACAATGCAATGATTTCTTTTAAATAGGCAAGATGTGTAACCCCCTCCCCCTTCCAAAAAAAAAAACAAAAAAAAAAAAAAACACAATAATTGAGTGGTAAATTATTAAGCTGTTCTGTTTACTCGCGTAATAGTCACAACCTTTGTTTTGAAGCAGAAAAATATCGTCAAGATATCTTATTCACATTAAAGTCTCAGTCGCGTATTTGACTTTCATCCAGAAAACAGAAAATTATTAGCTGTATTGTTCTCAGAACTAATACTCATAATGGATACATTTGTTCTGTCACTCAAATTGACAAACCCACCCAATGGTCACTTCATTCTTCAGAGATCGATTCACATAACAATAGGGATATTGATAGCTTTAGCGAAAGTGATTTATAATGAGATTTTTTTGTTAACATTTTCATAACAATTATAAGTAAATTTTATGTTTAAAAAGATATTGTCCTAAAAAGGCAAATGGTATTTAATAAATAGCACATAGTGTGGAAACGTTTGGTAAATTAGTAATTTTATTATAATGTATTTGTTTATATCAGTAATACCTTAGCATTAGAGTGTAGAACACTGTTAAAAATAAATCTGTGAATTCCAGGTGAAACTACCGGCAGCAATGTAGCCGAACTGTTACCGTTCCGTAAGTAGATTTTCCGTTGTGGGACATACAAGAAAGGAAAACTCCGTTTGAAGAAGCGGTAACTTTCTGTTACAAAGTCTGATTTTAAATGATAATAATTTAATATAATTTTTAAAATTAATAAATCGATTAATCGTCAAAGAATTCGAAACTATCGAGTGATTTTAAGCTGCTATGTTATTTTACTTATTATTATCATTGCACAATTTAGTTCACGCCGTCCTCAGGATCGAACTCGGAACCTTTTGATAGCGGAATAAATCCTTACTAACCTAGCCAAAGCTGCTGACGCCGGGTTGTACACAATATGTCTTTTATGAGTTAGTGGGAAAATCTGTTGTGCTTTTTGAAGATTTCCTTTCAAATACATTCTTTATAATATTTGTAAACGGTTTATTTTATTTTATTTTAGACTGGTGCATAATGCTTATTATTTTTTAAAATCAATTTTTATTTTTTAAATAGTTTAAATTAAAAAAAAATACTGTTTAAAACCACTGTTTTTTTTTTAAATAAATGAATGAATAATTGAAAAAAAACTTTTTATTAACAACTTTTTTTTAGAAAAATAATGTTATAGACAATTTTTTGAAAATGTCGTACACTATTTATTTATTTATTTATTTATTGGCTAATTAAAAGATTTTTTAAAAAGAAATAAGAAAAAAATAAACAGAAAAAATGTAATTTAAAAGGAACTTTTTATGTGTTCATTATTTCTTGTCGCTAGTGGGATACGAACCCACAACTGCGCTCGCAGACAATTAGCGGTATGGTGCCTTGACCACTCGGCCACGGAGCCCCTTACGCAACGGAGTGTCTCCGTTTTTTGTTTTTATTTCCACCCGTTTCGTTAATTTCAGGAAATATGGTGGGATTTGCTGATTTGTAACGGATAATGCCCTTTTGTTGTGAAAAGGGACTTTTTCTGGGAAAGTCAGGAAAAAAATATTCGTGAATTTCAGAATTTTTTTAACAGTGAAGATTTCATCGCATAATAGTCGCACCTAGACTTTTATAATGAAGAACTGGCAAAATCCGTGCGAGTATCAAGTGAATACGGTAATGTCAAATAATAAGCTATTGGGTATTTTCATGAGCACTTATCTTTTAAGTCACATTACTAGTAGCTGCAATGTTGTTGGCCGCCGTTGTTTTTGAAAGGTTTGCATGGCCTTATTCAAATAAGGCCCCACAATAGTCTCTGAAAAAGACCCGGATGATAATGTAAAGTGAATGGGAGCGTTCTTTTCAAATATTTCACTAAAAATGTAATTATTTTTACACGGCTTTTTTTTTTGCATAAGATACCTGAGGACAATCTATAACTGGCCTAGTTTTTACTTTTTTGATTTTACTTATAAATTTTTTATATTTTGATAGTTTCAATTTCAGAACAGGTTTAAACCGATTTTAAAATTTAAATTAATTTAAAAAATCTGAAACCAAAATTGAAAAAGTAAAAACTAGGCCGGATGTGGATCGTTCTCAGCTATCCTATTAAAAAAAAAAAAAAAAAAAAAAAAAAAAAAAAAAATTGTAAAAATATTAAAATTTGAGCGAGATATTTGAAAAGAACGCTCCCATAGACTTTACATTATCATCCGGGTCTTTTTCTGTGACTAGTGTTGCGCCTTAATGAAATATCTCTGATAAAATAAGTCACATTTTTCCGATCCAAAATCGTAGTATGTGACTTACACGGCATGTGCTCATGGAATTACCCTATTAATTTTGAAAATATTATTAACTTCAATTTTCTCTCCTTTCTTCCTTTCTAAGAGCAATTGTTTCAAATGACTATCGGGGACTATCTGGTTTTGTAGCTTATCAACGTTTGTATACTGCATATTTCTAAATGAATATCGGGTTTTAACGCTTGGTAGTATTTATTACACAAAACCTAAAAATATATTTCATGCATAAAATGAAAGAATAATTGAAACAGTTTTGGCTACAAATTACAAGTGTTCAATATGATTACCTTTCGTCACACGGCACACATCAAGTCGATAGCTCAGTTTTTCCTAGTCTTCACCCGATCGGACTCGATTGGTAAGTTATACCGCGCTGCAGAACCTGTGATTTTTACTTGTGGGGGGGGGGGGCTTAAGAATCATGTGTATGTGCCTCCACTATCAACTGGCCATTCCAGATGTTGCAACAATGACCCCACAAACATTGATCAACGTTGCACTTAAGTAATATAAATAACTCAGCATTTTTTTTTTCAGTTTGGTTTTCATAACGTAATGAAAGTTTCACCAATCGATAAATAAAACATTAAAATATAAATAAAACTCAAATCAAAACAGGTGCTTGTAAATAAGTATTTTCTGAAATTTTTTTCGGCTGTTAATTCTAGAAGTGAGAGCATTAGAGAGTATTAGATCGGAAGATGGCTTCATTGACCATCATTAAATTGACTTCAAGGCTGAAATTTCAGTATTAGACAAAATTCCATTAGCATACTTGCATTCGACTAGTCTGTCAAGTCATATTTTAGTGGAAGCAATCTGCAGACCTGATTTTAGTAGCTGATCTTTAGGATTGGCATTGTGTTTTCTGCACTCAAAGGTATAAAAGCGTAGAGGACTGGGAGCCAAAGAACTCAATGGTAAACCTACCAAACAACCACTAATATCGTATTTATAAGTCTTTTCTACGTCTTTCTTCAGGAAAATAACTTTTATTTTAAATTTAAAGATAAATATATGTTTAAAATAAAGGAATCTCAAACGGCGCAAAGAGAATTAACCCCTTACGTGCCGAGAAAAACTTACGAGATTCACTCCCCAGTGCCACAGTTAGAACTTAGTGGTCTTACAAAATAGGACGTGGTTTAAGAGCGCGCGAATTCTGTAAATAATCATTGAAAGATAGAAAATGTTCCATTCAATTCAATAGCAATGCGATAGAAAGGCGGAAAGTGAACGGCAAACCAAACAATATTTTCTCTAAAATAATAGTCGTGTACAAAAAGGGCGGAGCCTTGTGAAATATGGAAAAAAATTAGCTTGTATTTTCAAGTCACTAGCTCAGTGCGATAGCCTTTATGAAGGTAGTTCCTTCTACCTCTTCTCTTCTGAAATAGGCCAGTCTTTCAAAAACACCTTCAAAGTCTTTTTTCTTTTTCTTTTTTTAATTCCAAAGCCGTGGGTGTGGTTTTACTAGTACAGCGCAGTATAAAGGACAATATTTTGGACTGACGTATATATACGTCAGTGGCACTTAACGCATGACTATGCGCGACGGATATATACGTCTGTGGCATTTAAGGGGTTAAGCAAACAATAATAATTATTATTATTACTAAATGATTAAATATAAATGAAGTCATATAGTAAATGCATAGACATATACTAACATTACTACACGTAAATAGTAGCAAAAGTATTTCTTAAAACAAAATAATACCCTTTAGAAAGACATGTACTATTAATAGTATACTAGACCTGAAATGGTTGTGTCTCTACAAATGGGATAATTAACCTATTATATTTTATTTATTTAATTTTTTTTTATCTTGTTCACCTACAAGATAAATGACTCTATTTAAAATTTGCTTTATTTCACTGAAGAGGCTAAAAATGACTGGCATTTAAAAAAATTGTAACATTAAACTATTCGACTCAACTCTGCGTACAGCTGTAAAAGCGTATACATGAAAACGAAAAAACCACGAAGAATCAAGAGACGTTAAAAATATAGGGAATGTCTGAGCAAATTTATTCCCACACACAATTTTGGCCTATTCCTAATTTTGAAAAAATATCACACAGTATTTAACTATTTTCCAGATAAGTACATCTATGACACTTTTAGACCGGGAGGCGATAACCCAGACAATCACCTTATCAATTTGAAGGCTGAAATTCAAAAATTAGCTAAAACTCAATTATCATAATAATATGCAATTGATTTGCCAAGTCATATCCTGGTGGAAAACACCTAAAAACCGATTTTAGAAGTTAAGTCGTATGTTTACCATTGTGTTTTCCTGCACCCAAAGGTATGAAAACATGGAGGACTGGAAACAGCAAAACGCAATGGTAAACCTTCCAGTCAACCATTAAAATCGGTTTTGCAGCTGTTTTCTACCAAGATCGAATTTGGCAGAAGAATTGCGTATTAATATGCAATTCAAGTTATAGCTAATTCTTGAATTTCAACTTCCAACTTGTGTAAATGGCTCTTTATGTACCCGCTTTCCGAACTATTTTCCAGTAGCAAAACGTACCAAAGACAGCTTTTGAGTAAAGAAGTAATATAATTTATAGTTTGAGTAACATACAAACTGATTTTTTTTTAGTTCTTGCGGGTAAGCGCAATAATCTTACTTGTATAGCGAATAAATGAATAGAATTTGAATTCGCCTATTTCTATAACTTGATTATAACGAATAATGGTGTTGACACCTTCATCGGCCAAGTTTTAGCGTGTATTGATCAATCCATGTCTACATTTAAAGCTGGTATGTAAGGTCGAATAAAATTTGAAACTAATCAATCACCTTTGAAGATTTACTTGTATAAAATTGTATTTTTATCTACGCGTACCATAGATGCACGGGCATATGAAGGATATCCCTTCTTAATAACTAATTTTAAAACTGTTATAATTTTAGCGATATAGTTCCAGTTGAAATAATGTTTCCAATGTTTTACTTAATCATAAAAATCCGTAAAATGTCGCTTGTATGTGATGCATAAAACGTTATGTTTTTTCTTAAATTATAAATTTACTCTATTTTTTTACAGCAACTAATTTATTTACGAGCCTTTTTTTCCTTTTTTCTTTTCTTTTTTTTTTTTTTGTATTGATCTTATGAAAAGATTTTTAAGATATATGTGTATAATGTATGTAGATGTTTATGTTACTGTATTTTTTTCTGCGGTTAATTTATTCAAGAATCTTCCCTTTTTCCCATAAGATAACATTTTTGAGTTATATTTATATAATTTATGTAGAAGTTTACATATTCCTAACATTGTTATAATAAATTATATTACTTCATGTTTGTAGTCACGTGAGCAATTGCGTGCTTCATTTTTTGCCACCTGTTGAGATTCTTCCCTGCTTTTTGAAAGATTAGACAGACCTGATTATAACGTACGTGCCATTAAAATATAGGCTAACTGAAATAGTTATAATTCTAACGTTTTTCACAAAATTTCAACGAATAAGAATATTTTATTCTTAAGTTCCATTCTGCAACTTATAAAATAATAAAAATCATTGTTCATAAAATTGTATAAAATTTTTTTCTAATGAAAATATTAAATTGCTAGTTAATGGGAATTAAAACGAAGTTAAATCAAAATGCAGTAAAATCATGCATAAAAAATCACTTAAAAAGATTTTTAATTAAAATTTATGTTTGATTTATAAATTACATGTTACTTACACTATTTCTAATTGTTCAATGAAGCATGATTAAATGCTGTCTTAAAAAATAATGCGTTAAAAATTTAATTAATTTTAAACACACCGCTTGAATTAACATGTATGACGTAATAATGAATCAAATTTCGTTACAAACTTGGTTTTTAATTTAATAATTATAGAAAAAATTAAACTTTTAATACAACCTGAGAAAGTGAATAATTTTTTCGCGACTGAAAACTGTTTTTTTGCGAAATAATGAATTATTCAGCTGTTTCAAGTAAATAATTGATATGAATTCGTCGTTAAAGATAATTCTCATATATGTACGTGAAACGTCTTTTTCTATAATAATTTTTATTTATATCTTATCAAAATTTTAATCCAAGCAAAGTAAAGCAAAAGGAAGAAAGATTTACTGTTGTAGATTATTGGATATAATTTTAATCCGATTTATTTGTATCCTATATTATTTTTATCCCACATATACAGGGTAAGTCTAGATCGCACGATCAAATGAAACAAAAATATACAGGACAGCACCAAATCCAAAAAATAGATATTATAATGAAATCAAAAACTATCTGTAACTGGGACTGTTTACAAATAAGTGGCAAAATGAGTCGCTGTTATTTTAACATTTTATATATCTGACATGGAATTAAAAAAAGAACTAAAAGCAGTATGATTTTAATTTTTCAGTACTAATATTTTCAAACAACAATCTTCGCCTTCTTCAAATTTCTAAGGAAAATGCTACTTTTTGAAAATAGTGGTACGAGAATTAACAGTATATGTTGGCAAGTAATCTTACCAAAATAATTTAAATGGACTAAATACAAGTAAAGTATAAACTTGTTAAAAGCAATTTGTTCAAAACTATTATGTTTAGTTAAAGAAATTTGGCTTGCCATTCTAGCTGTAAAATAAAAATATATTTCGTAAAGTTCCGTTTCTTTGCTTCGAAACTGTACTCTAAATGAGAAAGGAAAGCCCCTGGTGATAGGTAAATACTCTCAAATTGATTAAATGTGCGGAGATTTGATTGAATGGTGAATCGATGATGAAATAGGTTGTGAGTCAATCGATAAATGCATTACTTAATATTACTGTTTTTATAATTTATTGGATGTATTAACACCGAGCCGATCAATATTTTATATATATCAATTTTTACTTTAGCTGGTCAAATTATGCAAGACGACACTTATATATCTACATCTAAAGTATGTAATGTATATGAAATTAAATAGCATTTGCAACATAGTTGAAAAATGTTTATGAATTCGGTTTTGTCTGTCCGTCTATCTGTCTGTCTATCCAGCTATAATTAGCGTAAATATATTCGAAATTTTGAGTAATTGATATATATTATATTTACCACGGCATATTCTGTATTGAATATGAAGCGTGTAACATTAATTGTTTATTTACAGGGGCACTCAAATAATCCCGTTAAATTATGGTCACCAAGAAAAAACCGTTTGCAGTGTATTTTAATGACATTATTCTATTTAAACTGTATTAAAATTGAAATAAATAACTATATATAACTACAAGATTATTACTGTACAGTAGTAAATTCGTAGCATTTATCGTTCATTTACAGGGGCACCCAAAATGATTCCGTTATGTTAAACGGGAGAACGACAGTTTGTAATGCATTTTAATGACATTACGTTTTTAAATGTATTAAAATTGACATAAATCACTGATTTCACTGCAAAATTTTAATTGTATAAATGGGCATTCATAGAATTTATCATTCATTTACAGGGGCACAGAAAAGAAATCGGTTATAGTACTGTCTTTGGGCAATAACTGCGAGAGGTGCGTTTTCAACTTGTTATTTAGTTCATTTTAATGAGAAAATAATTTTTTCCCCTACAAAATAATGTTTTCTATTTTTTTAATTATTTAATTAAAGAACACAGATACAAGAGGGCAAAATATGCATTTACAGAGGCATTTAGAAATAAACAACATACAAATGTTATTCAGCCACCATTATTTCCAAAAATAATTTCCACCATATTTAATCACAAATGCGATGAAATAAGGATTCAGAATAAACTATACAAAAATACTAGTCAAAAAACCTGCAAAAATTGGCAAGTATGCACACAATCTTACAAAACGAGTCAAATGGCTCACAGCGGTATATTGTAAAAATAGAAAAATGTTTCTAAATCAAGAAAAATGCAATCCCAAAACTTTCTTCTATCTTATGCATGATAATACTTCGTGAAAAATGCAGCATAACACCGTATCAAGTACTTTTTATCAAGTACTAGCTGAATCTGAAGTTTGATAAAAATCCATGCATTAATTCTTGAGATACATTTATCGCGAAATCGTGAAAAATTCAGCATTGCAGTGCCATCTGTAGAGCGATTTATACGAAAACTAAATATTAATCTATATAAGGGACTAACGTATCTCATGTTTTAGAAAGTTTCATGCATTAATTCTTAAGATAGAGCTAATGCGATAATCACGAATAGTGCATCATGAAAGCGCCACCTGTTGAGAGATTTGCACCAAAACGTAATCCATGTTATATCAATTAGTAAATAAATATGAAGCAATATGGAAATCCATGCACTAGCTCTTGAGATATAGCTATTGTGAAAATTCTAAATAATGCAGCATAGAAGCACCACCTGTTGAGTGATATACATAAAAAACTAATCAGATCTAGTCTATATCAAGGTCTCACAGAATATAAAGTTTTGTGAAATTCCGTGCATTAGTTCTTGAGATAGAGTTATTGCGATAATCACGAATAATGAACCATAGTAACACCACCTGTTGAGCGATTTGCCCCAAAAAATAATCAACACCATGCTGTATCAAATACTTACTAAATCTAAAGTTTTATAATAATACATGCACTAGTTCTTGAGATATGGCTGTTGTGGAAATTGTGAATAATGCAGCATAGCAGCTCCACCTGTTGAGCGATATGCACCAATAACTGATCAGATCTAATTTATATCAGGGTCTAAGAGAATCTTAAATTTTGTTAAATTCCGTGATTAGTTCTTGAGATAAAGCGATCTCAAGATTTTGGTCACATATAGATAGACAGAGAAACAGACTGACACACTCACAGACAGACATTTTGTAAAACATGTTTCTCGGATTCTCTGACCCCTAAAACGTGTACATCCGTTGAAAATCGGATTTCGAAAATTTTCACGAATCCAATACTTTTTTCTTGTTAAGATAGAAGAAAGCAATAATATGACAACATATAAAAATATGCAATAACCTCTTTTGAGTTACCCAGTTTTCGGAAACAGTCCTTTATTTTTAGAAACTAAGAAACTAGTGCATTTTTGATATCGAAAAAAAGCACCTGTAAAAACAAAGTTTTTTTTTTGCAACCGTTGATTTTCAGAAACATTTTAGAATAATTCTTAAAGTTAATTTTTTTTCTGTCGCTTTTCATTCTTCATTAAGTATTTTCAGCTGCCACCAATTTATACATACAAGGGTAACAAGGTAATATTAATTTTAACATTAATGTTAATGCTATAAATTCAGCATGGTTTTCTATAAATCATATTTATTGAACATGAAAATGCTTATTTGAGATACGACAACATCAAAAAAACATATTTTTATGATGTTATTAATACTTAATTAAACATTTTCAGCTGCATAATTGAATTTATACATGCAATTGTAACAAAATAATATAAGTTTTTATGTCAATGTTAATATTGTTAATTTATGATGTTTTCTATATAACTAGTTTTTTGAACATGAAAGTGTTTATTTGATGTACGATAACATCACAAAAACCTACATTTTTATGATGTTTTTAATTCTTAATTACATTTTCAGCTGCGTAATTCAATTTATACATGCAATTGTCACGCAAACATATTAATTTTTATTTTAATGTTAATAGTGTTAACTTATCATGTTTCTATTTAACTAGTTTGTTGAACATGAAAGTGTTTATTTGAAATACGAAAGCATCCGAAAAACCTATATTTGTAGGATGCTTTTAACTCTTAATTAAACATTTTATGCTGCGTAATTGAATTTATACATGCAATTTTAAGAAACTAATATTAATTTTTATGTTACTGTTAATATTTCTAATTTATCATGTTTATCTTGAAAACACGTTTGTTGAACATGAAAATGTTTACTTAAAATTTGATAACATACGAAAAACTTACGTGCCAAGTTGAGAAAACGAATTGATACGCTATAAAACTACTTGGAAACATTTCTAAGAAAAAGCATATTGTATGTTTTGTACGCTTTTGTTTGTGGTTATATTACATTAGTAAACTTTTCTTTTACAATGTAGATTTTTCAAATTGAAAATATTGATAGGAATGTAAACAAGAGAGTGATTAATTTCAGTCCGACTGAAAATTCTGTAGCTGTTAAGCACATCTTGAAAAGTAACGTCGACTATTGGCTGAAGTATTCAAAATTGAATCAGCAATAGTGTATGATTAGGTATAACTTATTATGGAATTTAATATTACGAGGTTGAACCCGTCGAAATTCGACGAAAGAAAATGTTTAAGAAGGAACTGTTTCATTGATTTTTAATAAATCTACAAAATTTGTCACAATAAAAAATGCATCTTAAATATTGGTCAGTCTAACTCTGAAACAAATATTATTTTAAGTAAAATAAAAAAAAAACACTATTTCTATAAAACTCAGTTGTCCAAATTATTAAAATTAAACTTTAATTGCATATGTAATCGGTAAATTATAATAAAGAACAGTTATTATGATGAAGTTATCAATTGAGGCTCTTATGTTTGGTATAGTTGAGAAAAAAATATTTATTCCAAATTGACACGATTACAGATGATATATTTGACATACTATACGCATTTTATTATTTTTTTTCAATTTGAAGAGAAAATGGAGTGATTCTGTTGCCACAGTAACAAAATTGATACTAAAAACTATAAAAAAATTAATAGTTCAAAAACAAATTGAGATACAGCTTTCAAACAAATTGTATTTAAAAGTACAATTTTTTCTCTATACGACGGTATAAAAATGTAAATTGTGCGGTGTTTAGATGGATAAAATTTGCAGTAGCGAAATTGCAAAACCGAAATTGCATGTGAAAGTGTTGCCATTTGCAAAATGACGTATGCGTTACGCACAGATACGTTTGGCCTTTATAATATAGATTCTATACATTAGTTCTTGAGCGGCAGTATTTACATTATTAAGATAACACATAAAAAGGCTCACAAACGGTTAGTCAATAAAAAATGTCAAATCGTATTAAGGAAATCCGAAAACGAGTAAATTCATCAAAATTTAGAATACAAAAACTTTCAGGAATCCAATTTTTATCTACAAATACAGAAAATAAACAGAAAAATAATTTGAAATCTAAATTTTCGATACTTATTTTGATTTAATAGAAAATAATTTGTGGGTGCTTCATTTTTAATAGCAATCCTTTTCTGATAAAAACATGTATTTTTTATTTGTAAATGTGTTCTTCAAGTAAATATGAATAAAAAGAAATTCTATTAAAAGTAAATTATTTAGAACTTTTGATTTTAAACTAAATTTTTTTACTCATTTATTCTGATTATCAATTACTAATATGATGAAAGTTTCAGTTTATGTGCTTTCGAAACTGGTTTTTGTGCTTTCAGTACCCACAATTGCAAATAGAAAGCGCCTGGGGACAGTAAATACTCTTAAGTTGATTAAGCGTGCTGAGTTTTTAATGGGCTAGGGATTTAATGACGAAACAGAGTCTGGTCTTCTCAATCTATTGCGAAAATCCACGTTTTATAATTTATCAGAAATGTTCGACGGAGAGCATGAGAGCAGATGTGCCACTTAAAATTTTCTTGGAGAAGGAACAAAATTTTCTTTTTGTGGGAGGTGGGATAAATATTTTTGATTTCGTTAAGATCTGACAGGTTATTGATGCAGTTCTATTTAAGCACAAATCAAACCAGTTAGATGTGGCAATCCCGAAACTTTCTTATACCTCATGCATATTGATACCTCAAAATTCGCAATCACAGTGCCAAAATTACATGGAAATGTGCCCATCATGGGGATTATAATGCTATGAAATTGCGTGCATTGCTTTTTGAGCTATGACATCTCATAAATCACGTAAATCATGCAAAATACAGCATAGCAGCACCATTTGTTGGGTGATTTGCACTGAAACCTATTTTGTATCAATTTATGTCAACATCCAACTGAATCTAAAGTTCGATATAAATCCATGCATTAGTTCTTGAGATAGAACTACTGCAGAAATCGTGAACAATACAGCATAACAGCACGATCTGTTGGGTCTTTATACTAAAATGTAATCAACACCAAGTCATATTAAGGATATATTGAATGTGAAGTTTTATGGAAACCGTGCTATAATTCTAGAGATAGAGTTTTTGAAAAATAGCAAAAATGCTGCTTAGCAGCGCCGTCTGTTGAGCGATTTACACCAAAACGTCAATTCATGTCAAGGACTAACTGAATCGGAATTTTAATGAAAATCTGGAGATTTATCTTTTGCGGAAATAGTGAAAAATGTTGCTTAGAAGTGTTATCTGTTGAACGATTTACGTCAAATTGTAGAAAATATCAAGTAATGTCAGTGACTAACTGAATCTGAAGTTTTATGCAGTGTTATTCATGCTTCTCGTACTAGCTGTATCTCAGAAATTAATGCACGAATTTTCATCAAACTTCAGATTCGGTTACCTCCTGATATAAATTAGTATTCTATAAGGTTTGGAGGAAATCTACTAACAAATCTTTATCTATTTTTATTTTTAGCAAACAGATCTTTGATTTTATTCAGATTTTTTTACGATTTCTGCAGTGATTCTATCTCAAAAACTAACGCATGAATATTCATCAAACTTCGGATTCAGCTTAGAACTTGACATAAATTGTTGCTGATTAGATTTTGGTGTAAATAACCTAAGCAGTGACGCTACTATGCTTCGTTTTTCTGAAAGTATTAACATATATGAGATAGAAGAAAGTTTTGTGATTGCCATTTCCTGCTAGTTTTTAATAAGTTTGTAACTTTTTTAGTTTGATTAGCAATATCTTTTATTCATTTTAGTAATTTTGTAATTTGTAGGATTTCTTTACTGTCATTGAAAGTTTCGAAAATTTCTTTAATTTCATTAGTGCAACTAGGTGAGGGTGTAGTTGTGATTGGAGCACTAGCGGTGTTAGCAGATTCTTTAGTACTAGACGAACTACCAGAAGTAGGAGCAGTAGTAGAATCCGTAACTGTAGAAGTGCTGTTTGCAGGGTGGGATGTGTTTGTTTTGTCTTGTGTAACATTATTTTGTTTTTTCTATGTGCAATTATAATCCTTGAAAATTTCTATGAAATGTTGGGTTTCTTTAATAATTTTTATATCGCTATTCTTGATTTTTACTTGGGGATTTCTGTTTTCGAGTCAATAGTGATTTTTAATGAAAACCCCTAAAAGTGGTAGGATGTCCTAAGTTGCAATTGCCACATTTTGGTGTGAAGTATCTGAAGTCGCTGCATTTGCAGCAATTGGGGTAGAAGTTACATACTCCAAAGGCCCGTCCAAACCCCTAACAGGAGTAACGCTATTTTACACATTGGTGGATGTTGAAAGCTTCAATTTTTATAGATATATTGTGTATCTCACGTATTCGGTAGATTTCTTTAAATTTAGCTCGGGGTGTAAAACATTTACTATATACGACGGCATTGAGTTTCCTGTTTTTCTAATCTTCATCATTAAAGCTCGTGTAACTATAAATCAGTACTCTTTTAGGCTACCTGTTATGATTTGGGTATCAGTGTAGCAGTTAGAGAGTTTCTTAATGCACTCCTTTTTTTTATCTCTGTTCTTTTGGGTTAAGAGTTATTACACTTATTAATGTGGCTGTACAACCAACGACGACTATAGGCGCTACTTATTTATATAATAGTGTGATTCTCAAAATAGGGGAGAATTTATGTCTTTCGGCATACAAAAAATTGAGAGGTTTTCTGTCATGTTTTTATATTTAATATGTTTGTCTTAATATTATTCATTATTTTCACTCAAGAATTACTCACTTTTTAGTTAAAAACACCTTAAAATAACAGAATAAATGTTCAAAATGTCATTAGCATGGATGTCCACAGCAGCTGTGCCTTGTATATACTAACATTTTTGAAGAGTTAATATCATGTTTATAAAATAAAACAAATGTTATTCTTTGTTTAAATTAATCAAGGAGAGTATTTATCCAATAATATTTTTTTACATAAAATTATAGTATATATAAAAAAAGAAGTCCTCCATATTCTATTTTCAAAACAAGGTCATACTATAACTGCTGGTTATTAATAAAAATTTCATTTTCACATATGACAATACTTTGAAAATATAACGTTTCTCCATGGCAACAACAGCCATTTTATCCCAGCCTGAAAATAGAAGCATGTATTGTATTTTAAGAATAGAAGTTGAATATTAGGCGAGTACATCAATTGTATGTCATTAGAATGGATCATAATTTTCATGTTTATTTTATAGTTAAAATTTTTATTTTATTTATTTGCATAGAACTTTTGTGTTTTAAAAAGCCCCAGAAAGGACTATTGCATTGTGATTATATTATGACTCATAATCTTATTTAAATTAAAATGTCATTAGCATGGACGAATATCAGTGTCATTAGCATGGTTTTTCTGTTCATGCTAAAGAGACTCCTCTGTGCATAAATGTAACCAGTACTTATATTGTATCCTTTATAAAGTTTAATTTTTCATATAAATTTAGGTATTACATTTATTATCCCTGCATTAAATCTGTCAGAAAATCACTAAGACAGCTTCTACATTGTTAGTGTCAGAATGTTACTCATGTAAACAAAGTTTGTTCTTTGGTAATGTTTTTATTCTCCTTATATGTATATATGTAAAAATGGAAACTATTTGTTGAAAAGGAAGGTTAATAAATATAGAAAAAAAATATTTAAAGAGGAAGAAAATAAAAAATTCTTAATATATTTATTCCATGTAATTTGTTTTGTAATTAGCATGGCTCATAAAATACTAATTATTTTTTTAAGTTAATTTTTAAATATTTAGCTCTGCTGACTACATGTAAAGTATACCTAATACTATATTAACAACATCTATTTTTTTCAGAAATTTTGCTAACAGTAATTTTTTTTTAAGATTTTACTTTTGAAAAAGTCTCCTATTTTGAGAATCACCCAATTATAAACACACCTAAAAAGTCGTTTTTAAATTATGTTGTGAGTCGATAATTTCTCATTTCACAAATACAATTTGTCCGAGCCGGAAAGGGTTAAGTACTTTACTATCTTAACTAGCCAAATGCACTAAAGTTTTCATGAAACTAAAGTTCATTGACGTAATGGAACTGAAATAAATTATTAATCTGAAATGTATGCTAAAGTAGGAGAAAACATGGAAGCATGACTCTGAGAATGTAAACTTCACTTACCTTCACTTAATCAATTATTAATAGCTTTAAAAAATTAGAGTACATCCCACTAATGAAAACCACATACTTTGGTAGATAAGCAAAGTGTATTATTCCAACAAAGTAGATATTTGCGTTTTATTAGCAGAAAGCAACTAATTTTCATTTAATTTTTAATGGCTCTTAGTCGAACGTTTGAATACAACAAGATGTAATTAAAACACACACCTTTACTTAATATGTGATATTAATGTTTTTTAAGTAAGTATTTTTTTATATTGTTATCTTAGTAGTATATTTTTATCTTTTCGTTTAAAGTCGCTATTATTTTGCAATATTTTTGTCGCATTAGTTATGAAAGTGCATAAACGTTGTTTGATTGGTGACGTATAACGGAGAGTTAACCCGACAACGAATCTTTTATTATTAAACGAACAGTTCTTTGTATAATGTTTTCTATGTATTTAATTATAGATACATTTATATATTTTTTGGTTACCCAAATTACTATGATTTTCATGAAAAAGACGGTTAAGTTCATTTTTAACTCTTCGTACTTAAAAAGTTACAAGTCCAAAATTATACGTCAAACGTGACAAATGAGGTGCGTTCGTGCTATAACTACCGTATATTTGCGTGTATAAGCCGATCTGAAATTCTCTTTTAGCTAGTTTTTGTATATTAGGCCTTTTGTATCATTCTCGCTTTTTGTATATTCATTGAACTAACCTTAATTAATATCACTTAAATACTTTACTACCTCAACTAACTAATTGCACTAAACTTTCATGAAACTAAAGTTCATTGATGAAATGCAACTGAAATAAATTGTTAATCTGAAATGTATACTAAAGTAGGAGAAAACATGGAGGCATGACTCTGTGGAGGATATCACTTACCTTCATTTAATCAATTATTAAACCTTGAAAGGAGACTTTTATGAAATGTTTAATGTTTTGTCACCGATTTTTAAAAACAGATATTTCTTTCTTTTTAAATCGAAAAAAACTAGTCGCTGGGGGCCACCGTAATACTTACCCATCATGGATATGTATATGGAAATAAAACATGTGAAAACTACTTATACAATGCATTGCAATTCATAAACAAAATTTAAATATTGTTAAGATACATAGTAATGCTATATTAAAGAATTGCTGATTACCAATTTCGACAATTTATATAAAACTCCAAACTACTCAAGTAGTACCGAACTGCGTAAAAGAAACATCTTTATAACTCCAAAAATAATAATTCTATTAACTAACTATTGACTGCGTCGGATTAAGCGTCTCATTTCCAATTAAAATATACCTCTGAATTGAAATTTGAATGAAATACAGGGTCATGAAAAATCGAAGAATGTGGAAAACAGGATTACAAATATCTCGGCAACTAATAATCCGATCGACATCGTTCTATATGCAAAATGTGTGTTATTTTATTGCCTTTTACGTCCATGCCTTAGACCAAAAAAATTCGAAAATTTTTATATACATCAGAACGAACTTTTCGAGAATCCGAAAAAAATAGTTCCGGATAATCGGATGCTGATCGGATGCTGATATTAAATAGGCTTCGTCCCATTCTTACATACTAACTACATACAAAATTTCAAGTCTCTATCACAATTTTTTCAGGAGATAGAGCGTTTACAGACAGACAGACAGACGGACGGATTTTTCTATTTTTTAAATTTTTTTTTTCTAAAAATATGTTTTTCGGAATCTCCACTATTTAAAACGTCTAAATCCGTCAAAATTTTTTTTTCGATTTTCAAACCGATTGCAAGACTTACCCTATACTACGTATGATGGGTAAGTAAAATGCTCTAATTAAGGCAATGCTTAAATAAGGCAAATTTTACTGTGAAATTTTACTGATGGGGATGAACGACACGTATACTGTCGCTCGTCTCCGAGGGATTAATAGCTATAAAAACTAGAGTACATTCTAGTAATGAAAACCACATATTTTGATAGATAACCGAAGTTAGTAGTATTATTCTAACAAAATAGATATTTGCGTTTTATTAGCAGAAAGCAACTAATTTTCATTTAATTTTTAATGATTACTAGCATACCCAGCCCGCTTCGCCGGGCTTAATTTGAAGGTTTATTTAATAATTTATGTGTATGGTACGCTTCCCGGACCATCGGCACTCCACGTGCGTCGGGTGAGCGTCAGAACAAACTTTCAGCATATACATATGGGTGGTTGTACTTGAATGCACAGACCTGCGCGTTTTTTTCTATCTTGCTTTTATACCTCTGGACCGAGTTGGCGCATTGCCAAGATTTGCTTCCTCTGGACCGAGTTGGCGCATTGCCAAGATTTGCTTTCCCCTGTGCCTCAATTAATTAATTAATTAATTATCCTCGGAATTCCTTTTATTTATAGAGATTTGTCGAATGCTTGAATACAACAAGATGTAATTAAACATACACACCTTTATTTAATATGTGACATTAATGATTTTTTAGACAGGTATTATTATATAATATATGTTTTTGTTTAAATTTGCTTTTATATTGCAATATTTTTGTAGCATTAGTTATGAAAGGGCATAGGCGTTGCTTGATTTTTAAGATATTACGGAGGATTATACGTCATGGACGACGTATTAACCCAAGGGCGAATGTTTTATTATTATACGAACAGGTCTTATATATATTTTATATATTTAATTATAGATACATTCGTATAGTTTTTGGGTTTACTATAGATTTCCATGAAAAAAAAAAAAAAAAAAAAAAAACCGGTTAGGTAGTTTTTTAAATCTTTGTACTTAAAAAGTAACAAATCGGAAATTCTACGTCAAACGCGACCAGTGAGATCTTTCGTACTATCACCAGTTTTTTAAATATTCTTATCTTGGTGCAATAGCTCTAGCACTTTTGTAGTAAAATGCGTAAATACAAAACTTATTACGATTAAATTAGATTTAGCAGTACTTAAATAATAGAGCTCCATCTTAAATAGACATATAGACATCATCACCAAGACAAGCTAGGTTAATTATCTATCATAGGATAATATTGAATTCATTACGTATGATAGGATTTAATAGAATGAAGAAGAATTTAGCTAATATTTGTGATTAGAATTTCATAAAATTTGAAATGACTCGACAAAATTCTGTAAAAATTATTAACTATTTGGAAAAGAATTGTTGCCCTCGGTAGAGAATTAGGAAATCTGAAATATATCTGAATGTTTTTCTTGGTTGAATAAGCATTTTATTCTTTTTCTGATCGGTCCATGTTTAATGTCCAAAAATGGAATACTTCTGTTGCCACAATGACAAAAAAGAAATAAAAACTTAAAAAAAAAATTAACAATAATTTGAAAACAAATTGTGATAAAGATTTCAAACAAATTTAATGTAAAAGTGCCTTTTTTTCTCTGAGCAACGGTTACAAAAATTTAGAATGCGCGATGTTTAGAAGTTTAAAAATTTGCAGTTCCGAAAATTGTAAAACTGAAATTTCACTTAAAATTTTTTTGTGATGGGTTCAGGAATATTAATGTTTAATCCATGTCGTACTTAATATGAGGCGTTCAGAAGTGAGTCTGGTTAACTCCATCCAATGAAAATGCACATTTTAAACAGTTAAAGTTGTCTATCTGTAAACTACTGTTTTTTATCATTGGTCTTGGAATATTAATGTTTAATGCATGGCGTACGTGATATAGGACTCGTTATGATCATCCTAAAAATGATGTTTATTATTACTATTAATTTAAATATAGAATTTATTTATACGTCTTTAAAACTTTAGTCTTTGAAAATATCATTTTCCAAATAGTCTTCGTAATTTGTTAAGTTACAATTTTGTAATAAAATTTATGTAACATTGTTTTTCTTTTGTACTTTTTTTAAACTTGCCAAAGTAAAGTTCTATAAAAAAAGACCTACTGATCCAAATGACATGAAATTTCTTCAAAATATTGCCAAAACAATGTGAATTTTTGAGACATGGTTTTTTTCCATAAAAATAAGAAATTTTTTTAAAGAGAAAAGAAAAGAGAAGAAAAAAGAGCTTGTTATTGATGCTTAAAACCGTTCATAAAATCTCTTGCGTTAGTTGCGCAGTTCCTTACAAATGTTTTACTCCATATTTTTACTTTGTTCTGTTTCTACAAAGTTGTTCGCCGTTCGTTTTTCCAATTACTGCATTCTATATGTTTTAGTTATGCGTAATAAAGTTTTCTTTTTCTCAAAGTTCCGTCCATTGTTTTCAAAAATGCAGTATTTGGGGTTTCCACCCTTTTAAATCTTACCTAAAAAGTTCCCATTCTTTTAACCCCTTCCGGCGCACTACTCTTTAAAGTTGGAATTTAAAGAAAAAAAATTAGGCAATCTATTTAGGCCTAGAGGAGTACACAGGTATTGTTTTGTAAAGATTGCACTAACCATTTTAATTATACAGCTGTTGCCGAAGTGGTAACCTCCCATAAGTAAAGCATTGATAAGCGCAGTGAGAAGAGCATTGCTGTGAAGCGCGTATTACAGTAAAACATTTTACCTATTATTTAAAAACAGTAGAGTTTGATCTCTGTGGTGCTGCCATCTAGAATTCATAACAAAGATTTAAAGTAGCCATTAGAGTAGTTTCTGAAATATTCACGGAGTTTTTGTGTCTCTAAACAGGGGGAACTTTAGGTGTTGCCGACCCGGCAACACTGCGCGTTAAAGGGTTAACGGCATATTGGTGAAATTTCTGTGTCATTTGGATCAGTGGTTCTTTTGTTATAGAATTTTACTTTCAGGACGTAACCCTTTCCGGCATGGGGTACACCTGTTGGAAATAAGTAACTTCCACCAGAATTTATAAACGTGTTTATTAGATATCATGGACTTATTTTATTTTCAGGTATGTTTGAAAAAGAAGATTTTAATTAAATATTTCTGGTGTCAGTAAAATTGAAATTAGGTGTCCTTTCTTAGGGATACCACCCCGCAATGGGTTAATAAAAAACCCATCCTGTAAATCTTATTTCTAAACCATTCAGTAGTTTGCTTGGTACTTTTTATTGCAAATTTCAGAAGTTATGAATTACGTATAGAAAATTAAAAAAAAATTCTAATTGTTTTTTTACTTACCCATCATACGTAGTATAAGGTAAGTCTTGCAATCGTTTTAAAAATCGATTTTTTTTGACGGATTTACATGTATCAGATATTGGAGATTCCGAAAAATATATTTCTAAAAAATTTTTTTTGCCGTCTGTCCGTCTATGTGTCTGTCTGTCAGTCTGTGAGTCTGTAAACGCTCTATCTCCCGAACAAATTGAAATAGAGACTTGAAATATGCTAAGTATTTAACAAGTAAAAATGGGACAAAGCCTATTTAATATCAGTAATCTCAATTATCCAGAACTATTTTTTTCGGACTCTCGAAAAATCGTTCTGATGAAAGGTATAAAAATTGTTTCGAATTTTTTTATTTTAAGGCATGAATACAAAAGGCAGTAGAATAATACACATTTTGCATAAAGAACGAAGTCGATCGGATTATTAGTTGCCGAGATATTTGTAATCCAGTTTTCCACACTCTTCGATTTCATGACCCTGTATTTCATTCAAATTTCAATTCAAAGATATATTTTAATTAGAAACGAGACGCTTAATCTGACGCAGTAAAATGTTAGTTAATATGATTATTATTTTTGGAGCTATAAAGATGTTTCTTTTACGCAATTCAGTACTTCTTGACGTTTTATATAATTTGTCGAAATTGGTTCATCAGCAATTCATTAATAGAGCATTACTATGCATATTAAAATATTTAAATATACGTTTAAATTTTGTTTTGGAATTGCAATGCATTTTATAAATTGCTTACACATGTTTTATTTTCATATATTATATTATTCATATCCATGATGGGTAAGTACCCGTAAAGCATGGTGACGTCACTGCAACGTCGTTGTGAAGTCACATTGTGACTTTGTGACCATCGATTGTCGATGTGACGTCACGTGACGTCGATGTGAAGTCACAGTGACTAAAATGTGAAGTCGTTATGGCCGTTTTAGAGCTCTTTTGTGACATTTCACAAAATGGTCACAATGTGACAAATTTGTGAAAAATGTGTCATTTGTGACTAATTTGACATTAACCTTGTGACAAAACAGCGACAAAAGCGACGATATTTAAAATGCTAGAAACATGTTTTTTAAAATAAATAACATGTTTTGTAGGATATTTATAAATTTCTAAAGATTTTTAAGAAAGTCACATCTCAGTCACAATGTGACGTCACTGAGTGGTGGCATTTTGGTCACAGATGTGATGTGACCAAAGTGGCTCACAATGACGTCCCTGTGATCATGCATGCTATTAGGGTATTACGGTGGCCTTAACAACTATTTTTTTTAATGTTTATGAAATAAAATAAAAAAATTCCTCAAAAACAGATAAATAACATACAAACAAATTCTTTATTATCAGTAAAAGAATATAAATCTAATTTCTTTTAGAAGGGTTAAAAATAAAATAAATTGATCGTTTTGATCGTTTTTGACACTTGAAAAGTCATGCTTTTACAAACGAAATATTTGATAAATATAACATAAGATTTATGGCTTGCATAAGCTGATATAGAAAAAATTTAAGCAGCTTAAAAGCTTATAAAACGATATTTTGAAGAAAACTAAATTGTTCAAAAAGATTCATTGATACGCATTTTTTCGTATATGTGGAAAGATTAAAGCATAAAAATAAAAATCACTTTATCGAGATTTAGCTCTTTCAAATTTATCGTAAAAAAGGATAACAATTTAACAAAGTTCTGTTCTATCGATTTTGCAAACAGAAAAGTTTGAAAATTCAACAGTGAAGGAAAAGCAGTTCTAAAAAGGATTAAGAAATTCGCAAAATATGACATAGATAAAAGTAAAACATAAATTTTTAAAATTGATTTAGATTATATACTATTTTAAAATGTTATTAATTTAATTGTATACATACTACTTTATAATACAAAAGTGTGAATAATCTGTCATAGTTTTCATACATATATATATAAATTTGTCTCTTAATGGACGTGGTTATGTTTTGATTTTTTTGGTCTTGTTAAAGAAGTACAGGGTACGTCATAAATTTGTGTAAACTTTAAAAATCCACAATAAAAGAAGTAATGCTCGGAAAAAATTTTCGGTTTGCGCGAGTATGATTAGACGGATTTTGGATTTTTTTCCATGTATAGTAAAAATGATTCCAAAAATAACCGATAGAGGGTGCTCACACACCATATTTGGACGTTTTATGCAAATCAGGCAAAAACAAATAGACAATGAAATAAATCACAATAACATGACACTGTACATTTATTATAAGGTAGTAAAAGATACTCAAGATGCGAAACTTTCACGATGCAATGTTTGTAGATTTACCATTCTTATAGAAAAGTTTAACCACCAACGCTCGATCTGGTAACGATAGCATGCTGCCAATATCGAATGACGAATCCATCTCCTGCTAGGTGTTTTATAGTTTGCACGAATTTATGACGCACCCGGTATTTCCTTGTAGTAGGAGCCTTGGAGAAACATATTCTCGTGAAAACTCTAAAAAAATTCTTATATATTAAAAACCGAAATGCCAGCCAATGGAATTATCTTTAATCTGGTAAACTAATAAATTTTTTCTTTTCTAAATTTCCCAGTATATTTACTGCTTTTAATTTATCATCAATAGAAAGCGTTACTTTTTACAATGAAAAGATAGTACATTATTTTGTGAATAAATCTGCCAAAATGTCAATAACATCTCTAAAATATTTAAATTATCATCTTAGCCTCTTCAAGTCCGATGTATATCCTATAAGATATACATATTTACCCCTTTTTTCACGTTATAAATGGGTCATTCCACGTGAAATCAACCAATTTAAGAAAAACTTGTTGCATCATAGTCACAGATTTTTTTTAAATTTTTTTCATAGACAGACATAGTACTGAAACCCTCAAATCTGAAATTTAAAAGTAATTTTCACAATATTGGCCGAGATATGGCCATTTGAAAACTGGCCATTTTTACAAAATGGCGGCCATCTTGGAATTGTATCACTGTCTAAATATGGCCATAACTTGACAACTAATGGCTCAAAGTTTATATATCTGGTACCAATTTGAAGCTATTTGTACAAAGAATGCATATTGCACATCAAAACAATAATACATTTTTATTTCTTTACTTTTTATTGTGTGCAAAGTGAAAATTTCACCCCAAAAAAGGGCAGATTGTAATGGCTCATAAAAAAAATGAATCATCATGAATTTTTCTGAAACTTGGTAAAAACATTGCTCCATCTGTGTGCTTTAAATAAAATAAAAATTGGAAAGGTAAAATTTGTTGTTTTAAAATAAATGGTTTTTTACACATAAGGTGTCATTAACCAAATAATTATCATTTTAGAATCTGTAAGCATTCCTGATTAAAAAAATAATGGTTAAAATAAAATTTTCTAACATCTAAATTAATGTAAAAGTATATTCAAAACCTCATTTGTACTAATTTTGTAGGAATCTGCCCCCCAGCCCCCCCCCCCCCAAAAAAAAATTGACAATTGAAAAAATTTTACACTGAAAAAGATAAGAAAATAATTAAGGAATATAATGTATAATTATAAAATACCTATAAATGCAATGCATACATATGGTGATTTACTTCACATATAGGGACGAGTGGGGTGGAATGGAACAATAGGTTTTTCTCTTTATGTATCATTCTAAATATTTCATCAATCACATATTAGATAAAGTAATGGTACTGCAATCTTCAGTTGAAAAAAGTAGCTAATTTACATAAGCTTGCAATTATATGAAGAAAAAGATTATTTCAAGTCTTCAGCGTCCATGTAAAGATGGTGTATTAAATGCATTTGATCTCTATAATTTTGCAAAAGAATCTGTTAAAAGAATTGAAAGTTTTTTTTTATAACAAAATTTGAAATTGAAACCGCAAACAGTCAATTAGCAGTAAGGTATGCAAAAGCAGATACAATCATAGAAACAAGACTGAGTCACTGCTTTGTACCAATCAATGATTGCCAAATGCTGGTTTCCAGGGTTTCAGACATTTCATCAACAAAATTTATTGCTTCTTTGGGAATCAATGAAATTGTCAGATATTTTATTGATATTTAAAAGTGAACAATATGTTGCATGTGTATATGGGATAAATTGGTGGATTGGGAAAATTTTAGATTACTGTGAAGAACTTACCGACTATAAAATTATGTTCATGTATCCTCATGGCGCTAATTCTTCATATTCATGGCCAAAATCCTCAGATGTTTGTTTGATTCTGTAAGAACAAATAATAAAAGAAGTGTCTATTTCTGTAACTGCTACAGGAAGAACATATACTGTTGCACCAGAGGAAACTCGAACAATTCAAGCATTATTTTTAAACTTTAAAACTGATTAAATCCTTTTTAGCTTAAATCTGAAGAAAAAAACTATTATATTATAAAGTTATATGCATGTAAGTAAATATTTTGTTCTTATTTTGTCTAGATTTGTTCCATGTGTACGTTTAAACTTTGACTTATTTCTCATGATATTCAATGTTTTGCCCTGGATTTGTATTATATTATTGTTATTATTTATTTATTTTTTTTTTTTTGTCTCATCGTATCTAGATTTTTGTTCATATAAATTTTAACTCAGTGTGAACAAAAAATAACAAATGTCAACTCAATTAACTCATTTATATATATTTATTTTATTTAAATTACACAATTGAATAATTCAACTCTGTAATTTACAGCTAGTATTTCTTCAACATTTCTGGAGAAAATATTATGTGCCTTTTTTTTTCATGTATTCTATAGTAAGGTATTTAAAATATTTATGTAAATATGTTTTGTGAATTATATTATCATATTTTGAATGAAATGAAATAAAAAGTACTGTAAAAATGAATATTTAGTGTAAATAACTGCAAATTGATATTTCTTTATTGAATTATATAATATACACACAATACTTTAATTAGATGCTAGAAAATTTCATTTTAACCAATATTTCTTAAATTAAGAATACTTACAGATTTTAAAATAATCATTATTTGGTCAATGACACCTTATGTGTAGAGAACCATTTATTTTAAAACAACAAATTTTACCTCTCTAATTTTACAGTATAATGTTCCATATATAGAGAAACTGTTATATCTATGCATAATCAAACCATTATACAGAAAGCGTAGAAAGTATATGAACTAAATTTACTTTTGATTTTTGAAATAATCTTTTTCTTTATATAATTGCAAGCTTATGTAAATCAGCTACTTTTTTAAACTGAAGATTGGGGTACCATTACTTCACCTAATGTGTGATTGATGAAATATTTAAAATGATACATAAAGAGAAAAACCTACTGTCCCATTCCACCCCACTCGCCCCTATATGTGAAGTAAATTATCATATGTATATGCATTGCATTTATAGTTATTTTATAACTATACATTATAGTCCTGAATTATTTTCTTATCTTTTTCAGTGTAAAATTTTTTCAATTGTCTAAAGTTTTTTTTTTTTTTGGGGGGGGGGGGAGGGGAGCTGGGGGACAGATTCCTACAAAATTAGTACAAATGAGGTTTTGAATATACTTTTACATTAATTTAGATGTTAGAAAATTTTATTTTAATCATTATTTTTTGAATAAGGAATGCTTACAGATTCTAAAATGATCATTATTTGGTTAATGACACCTTATGTGTAAAAAACCATTTATTTTAAAACAACAAATTTTACCTTTCCAATTTTTATTTTATTTAAAGCACACAGATGGAGCAATGTTTTTACCAAGTTTCAGAAAAATTCATGATGATTCATTTTTTTTATGAGCCATTACAATCTGCCCTTTTTTGGGGTGAAATTTTCACTTTGCACACAATAAAAAGTAAAGAAATAAAAATGTATTATTGTTTTGATGTGCAATATGCATTCTTTGTACAAATAGCTTCAAATTGGTACCAGATATATAAACTTTGAGCCATTAGTTGTCAAGTTATGACCATATTTAGACAGTGATACAATTCCAAGATGGCCGCCATTTCGTAAAAATGGCCAGTTTTCAAATGACCATATCTCGGCCAATATTGTGAAAATTACTTTTAAATTTCAGATTTGAGGGTTTCACTACTATGTCTATCTATGATAAAATTAAAAAAAAAATTTTTGACTATGATGCAACACCCATTGGTTGAATTCATGTGGAATGACCCAAATAGCATTAAATACAAAACAAATTGGTGAAAATGGAGCCTAGCAGAATAACAGAACCAAACAAAATAGCAATTTCTTTCTTATAACTTTTCTTTTTCAGCGATATATGTATTATATTATAAAGGCTTACAGAAAAACTGCACATAATGTACAAAAAAGAAAATGCAAATAAATTTTCTGTGCGTTAAGGTATCGTTTGTCGAGTACACTAGTAATATATTATAATTATATATTTATTAAATATATAATTATTCTATTTTTTCACAGTTTTTGCAATGCAAAAATAATAAAATTTTAACAAATTGTCAAAAAAATGCGAGTTACCATACATCATTAAATTTTATGTGAAATGTGAATTTTAATTTTTTTCGCTGTTCAATTTTTTTAATCATTCCAATTAATCCTTTCAGTCAGTTTGTTTATAAAAACTTGACTAAAGTTTAAAAAAATATACATAAAAATAAAACCTGGGATTTGAAGAGGCTATTGCTAAAGTTAGTGACAAACATTAATCCGAAGATACGACAAAGAATTAACTATGGGACAACCAACGGTTACAAAGTAAAATAGTTACATATACATATACATGTAAGCGTGATCCGTTTGTCGTTTGTTTTACGGCAGCGCATTTTGTTAACTCCAATGCGGATCACGGACTTAGTTGCCCTTGCCGGCCGCTTTTTGCTCTCGATGATATGTTGGAAATCTCGATAAAACCTTGTCCCTCTAAATTTGTCAAGTTGTTCACCAGTGATCGTTTCGATCCTGTTTTTCTTTTTGCATTTCAGTCGTAAAGACACTCTTTTTTACCTGTAACTGTATGCTTAATTTTATTTCCAGTTTATGTACTGAGTAAGTATATCTAGAGTGGGAAACATCCCCATGTATGTGCTGTGATGGACAGACGATTTAACCGATGGGTTTAGTTCTTGCTCTTTGTTGCAGGTTAAAAGCAGTTTTGTCATCAGTATGTGTTAAACAACGAAGCAGGGCCGTAACGGCCGCCGGGGCAGCCGGGGCCTCCATGCCTGAGGGCACCCAAACTGATGGTTAAAAAAGCTATTAATTTTAGTTTCTAGTCTAACTTCCCATAAAATGCCCAGCACATACCTAAAAGTTAGTAATTAAAAATCAAAATGCTAGAGTAGATGTTTTTAAGTGTCCGTCAATATACTTCTTACGCTTCGCATCCAAAAGCAGTTCTAGAGCAGACAGCAGAATGTAGAGTCGAATGTGTCATGTCGCACCAGCATGTTTGCCGATCCCACCGAAGCTAGTATAAGGAAGAAAATATGGACTTCTGATCGGTTGAATAATATAAAAAGCATCTAAAAAATTCTAGAAAATCTTTCTTCTTATCTATACTAATAAGATAACAAAACGCTCTGTTTGTGTGTGTCTGCGTATGTGCGTGTGAGTGTGTGTCTGCGATGGCTAGCAAACTCTACCGCATGTAGAAGTCTGAAATTTTAGGTGAAGATAGTCCAAGACAGGTCCTGAGGCACCTCAGGCTCAGATTTTTAATATTTTTAGGGCCAGGGGCTCTGGGCCCTTACAATTTTTATGCGCCAAATTGTTAATAACTGAACTCCATTTTCGTTATGAGGCACCTTTCTCATTTTAGATATTCTCGCCTTTTTACTTTTCAATTATGACCCTGGACCCTTGGAGAAGTTTTTGTGATAATAAATTGTTAATAAATTGCTTTCATTTAATTCGATCTTCATTTTTGTTTTCTCAGCCCCTATGAGACATAAATGCATAATTTTTTTTAATATAGACAATATATCTTCTATTTAAAATAATTTTTACAATACTCTACATTGAAATATTATTTTTTTATGTTTAATTTTGATTAAAAAAATTAAAATTATTTCTTGACTTGCATCGACTGCGAGCAACATTTCTTAAAAATTAATAAAGCAATCTGTATGAAACCTGGTAAATATCTTCATTTTAAGTTAAAGAATAACTTATACTTCAAATTTTTACATACAATTGCATTTATTATTTAAAAATGGCAATTTTTTAATAAGAAAATGATTTTTTTCATAATTTCACAATTTAAATTTAAATTTTAAATAAATAAATAAAATAAATAAATAAATAAATAAAATAAATTGCTTTCAAATGAATTATAAGTTTAAGAAACATTAGTTTTACATGATTACCAATATTTTGGGGGGGGGGGGGATCTTAAACTAATAGTTTTGTTACAATGTTGCAAGCAATGGATGCAATTCAAAAAACAATTTTAAAAATTTTATCAAAATTAAGCATTAAAAAATTCAATTTTAATATAGAATATTAAAAAATATATTTTAAACAGAAGAAATATTATACTGTCTAAATTAAAAATTTTATGGCTCTACGTTTAATAAGCACTGAGAAAAATATAAATGAAATGTGACATGTTGCTAAATTGCACTACCAGGTAAAAAGTAAGACTCCTGAGATCCCTTAAAGCAGGCATGTCAAACTTATTTTACAGATTTTACACACATACAAATCAAAACAAGTAAAATAAACGTTAAAATCATCTTTAAAAGTCAGACACTAAAATCCAAAAGTCAGAGTCCCGTTCTTCTCCCCTCTCTGCTTTCTCGTTTCGTCTCATCCGAGGTCTCATCAGTTGATTGAACCACATCAGCGCCGTCTGACAAACACAGAAGGAACAGTCCGGATTCAGGACGCACAGCAAGATCGCTTTTTGCAACTATAGGCGAGAGTTTTGTGCCAAAGTCAGTCAGTTACTCGGGGTCGTCACACCAGCCACGGGGCCACTATATGAGAAAAAGTGGCTATCAAAAAAAAAAAAAAAAAAAAAAAAAAAAAAAAAAAAAAAAAAAAATTGTCGGTGGCTACTGTCTAACTAATGAAAATTTTCAGTTATAGCAACAGATATTGAAGTTATAGATTTCATGCTATTATTGAAATTTCTGATTATATCATTAATATTTTTTAATTGATTTAATTATTCTGGACCTCCTTTATTCTAACAAGAGCGAATTCGATTTGTGTGCAAATGAATCCAATCGTTGTTTTTAAGAGCTGATGGTTTGTTTTTATTGTTTTACGAATATACTTTTTTGAACAAAGTTTCAGTTTAAAATCTAGATATTTTTCCAAATTATTTCTAGATATTTGTAGTTTTTTCGAAATATTTGTGAGTAAATTCTTAACAAATTTCGACGAAGTTTCTACATATCAAACACAATTTTTCGGTCGTTGTTTGAGTATAAAAAAATATTTCAAATTGACTTTTTTGAATCTGTGGTGTTATATCTTCATCATCAAGAAAGATAAAGATTTCACAGGGATAATTTATAATGATACGTTTACTAACCTTTAAGAATGAAATTAATTAAGGAGCTTATGTGCAAAATGCTCACTTTCGACTATGCATGCAGCCAAATAATAAAAACAGGATAACAATTTTTTGTTATTATCATTGTTATTATTATTATTATTATTATTACTAATATTTTTTATTATTTTACAAGACGAGAAATCGTGTCACTTTTCCTTTTAAAGCTATTTATTTCTTTTGATTTTTTAGATACTTTTAATTAGAAATTAGCGTCGTATTTTAATTGATTTTCTATTCATTTTAAATACCTAACAAATACAACGCATTACTTTGCAATTTCACAGTGAATCAAAGAGAGCAGTAAAATAATATATTCGTTTCCACATAAAACACTTAATAAACTATTTAAAAAAAATTATATATTTTTTAATTTTTAGATTAAGATATGCTCTTCTTAGCTTGCTTATTGATAACTTTTGCATACCTTATCTCCTGGGAACGAAATTTTAAAAAGAATTAGATTTAATCATATTAAAGACAGTATGATTGCATCTTTTATGCCACAGTGGTGCTAAATCGATGTTGTTTGCATCTTCTATGCCCAATTTTAAAAGATTTTCATCCAAAATAACTACCATTAATTTACAAATTTAACCTTTTCTTTATTCAGGACTCGCACTGTTCCTAAAATTTTCAGAATTTGCTCCCAGTATTTTAAATCAATATTCTTCATCGAATGTTTCTTTAACATCTACAACAGAATTATCTAACAAATATTACCGTTTTAAAATTCTGGTAGGAAAGTATGAAAATTTTAGGAACAGTGCGAACCCTGTTTATTTAATTGCGGATCATTAAATTTAATGTATATCAATATCTGCCTATAAATGTAATGAAGATTAATATTACTAAATAATGTCAGATATTTTATATAAAATCATTCTCTATTTTTACATTCTCCAATTCCCTGCAATATTTGGAATACAAACTGCATTTTCTGCATCAACTAAGAACTGAATCAAAATTCGAAAATGCCTAAGGCTTGGCGGGCCACAGACAACGACCTGGAGGGCCAACTGTGGCCCGCGGGCCACGTGTTTGACATGCATGCCTTAAAGAGTGTCCAAAAAAGGTATTTGAAAGTAATAAGGTGTATTGCTGGAAAATAAAGTTATCAGGGGCAAATTGCTTTTATACATCAGGATTAAAGTTTAAAAATATTATATGGGAATTTAAATTTTAAAATTGTGAATTTTAGTTTTTAATTTAAGTTTTTTTAAAAAGGGGTTAATTTTATCCTTTCATACATAATCTGTTTGGAATTTATGAGTAAGTTAGAACGGTCAAGTAAAATCAAGGAATCCTATGAATGCCTAATCTTACACCACCAGAAAAACGTTTCGAATAATCTGCTTCGGACTATCGGAATGATTATAAAATCGCATTAGTTGCAAAAGATACCTTTCATAGTTTTTAAATTAATTATGTATGTAACTTTGTTGATTCAAAAACAAAACGGTTATTGGGGACCAGCAAAATGATAGAATAAGATTCAAGGGTAAAAGTTTTCAAAGTATGTATCTTGAAAAGATTTCAAGAATATCGCTATGAAATGGAGTTACATTCTATCAAATTTGACAAAGTAACAGAAGTATAATTCTTTACGCAGCATAATTATTTTTTGGGGAGATTAAGAAGAGTGTGCGAAAAGCATTTTTACATAAAGTTTATGTTTTTCGGAATTTTTTTGTTTTTGAAGGCATTGGACATACAGTAGAACAGGCATGTCGAATTCGTTTACCGCAGTACGCCAAATTAAGTATTATACACAAGGCCGCGGACAACATGAAAAAAAGTAGATGATATTATTAGCTTTGCAAAGAATAAAATTTTTTCGTATAAAACACAACCATGTTAAAGAAATATTCAAACAAGTTTCCGAAGTTGTTACTACGCATATTTTACTTTATATCATCTTTCAAAAAAATACACAAAATTACTTTTCACAGACAAAATCTATAAAATATAATTGAATTGTGCAAATTACTTTTGAGTATATTTATTTTTGAAATTAAATTTTTCTTCTGGTTTGTTAATCTTGATCTGGTAAAAGTTTTAAAAGTAACAAAAAAAAAAAAAAAAAAAAAAGAAAAAAAAAAAACAATTATTCAAATTATGAACATTATTCATGATTATCGCGGTAGCACTATCTCAAGAAATAATGCACGGATTTTCATCAAACTTCAAATTCATTTAGCCTTTCATATGAATTAGTATTTTTTAGCTTTTGGAATAATTTGTTCTACAAATAACGTTTCTAACCAGTTTTTTTTTTTTTTTTTTTTTTTAACGATTTTTTCAATAATTTTATCTCAAAAAATAATACACGGATTTTCATGAAATTTCAGATTTAGTTAGAACTTGAAATAAGCTGTTGCAGATTAGATTTTGGTGTAAATTACCTAACCAATGACGCTGCTAACTTGCAGCTTTTCTGGAAGTATTAACATGTATGAGATATAAGAAAGTTTTCAAATTAGCACATTGACTAGATTTTTATACAGGTTGAGTCATAAATATCGAAACAATAGGCTATCTCCTTAAATATTGCCTTTAGACCCATACTTCCAATTGCAAAAATTCATAAAAAAGGTGAAATTTTTGATAAAATAAATTGCGACTACATGGGAGGTCTAGTTAAAAAAATACGAAAATTAAATTTTTATACGGCCCCCGTAGGATAAAAATTCGAATTAGAAAAACATTTCTTATTCAGTCCTGAATAAGATACAAAAAGTTACATTTTCATATCTTCAAAACTCGCAAAGTTATAGCCGTTTAAAAAATTCATCAGGTTTTAAGGGATTAGATACAAATTGAAATGTGCGAAATTCAAAAAACATTGTTACTTTAACAGTTCTAGGAAAAGACGCAAAAAATCTATTTTTTTAGTTAGAATTTTTTTTTCTTTTTTAGTGATGGTTAGCCTTATAATTTGCTAAGAAATTCACATCCTAAAATTTCTCATACAATTTATATAAGTTTTATGTGGTTAGTACTGGTTTAATTAAAAATGGGATAGTTAAAAATCGTAATAACTCATTATTTATCGGATTTCAGTCTCTTTCCATTTAATTAAAGATGAAAATCCGATTTTCGTTTTGTTACAGAGTTTTTGTTTTTTAATATTAATTTTTAAAATATTAAAAATATTTATTGAAAAAGTAATACAATTAAAAAAAATCACATTTTCAAAAATAAATATTTTTTCAAATTTGCCGAAATAAAACTAATGTAAAAAAAATAAAAAAATGACATGTTTCAAGTTCTTTTTTTCGTTAAAAATTCTTATAATTTAATAATTTAAAGACAAGAAATAATGGGGAAGAAATTCATTATGCAGAAAAACGAAGTGTACTGTTTAAACGTCTGTCATTTATTTAAAAGAATGCTTTTTCTAAGATGCAGATTAAGTCTTTTTTTTTAAAATAGCTCTGACAACTTCAGGCTTTTTATCGTTCTGGAGAGGCTGTTAAAAAATCTGTATTCTGGGCCCAGGCCGGGCCAGGACCGAGAGGTTACTTTTTTCTGAAGACTCCCCAGATCGGGCCTAATGTACTTTTCATAAAGGAGGGGACTGCTTCCTTCTTTCTAGGTGTACACTGGACGAAATTTTCAATCTCGGTCTCGACAAAACCCGTATTAAAATCACTGTCGCTGACTGGCTTAATGCGTGCATAAAATAAATAAAATTCGGCTGAATCGAAATTTTTACAAAAAACATATAGATTTTAAAATCCTTATTTTACAAAAAAAAAAAAAAATCATTTTTATAGAATAGTATATTTAAAGGCTAAAAAAAATGACTACAATAAAATCAGTGAAAAAAAAGTCTGCCTATGACGGAATTCTGTTTTAAACGGAAAATATGTTAAATCCAAGCAACATAGATACAATGATACTTGATGAAAAAATTGAACTCCAATTACACCTCCTAGGGAGGGCATCCTTCTATAACGTATTTTTTCTTTCCTATGTGGTTCCGTCTTAAAAGGTTTTACTGTATAACATTTTTCAAAGTCTCCAAAGCATCCCATGTGTTGGAGATTAACGATATTGAAATATAATTTGAAACATTTATATATAAATAGAGATTCATTGATAAAATATAAATATTACAGCCTTTTGCGCTTCTTTAATATTAAAAAGAATAAATATAAAAAACGAAAAGCTATAAAAGAAATTTTTGGTAAGAACTCTCCCATACAAAACAATTTTTTCCCACACAGAAGTAAAAAACTATTTAGAAATTTGCGGCTGAACTGAGCTATGATTTATACTATTTTCCAGACCGGTCCGGGTTATGATTTTAAAATTTTTTCAGGCCGGGCCGAACTTTTTCCCGTATGGGTCGGTTTGGGACCGGACCTGGATACTTCGATCCACGCAAACATATTTTGAAAAGAAGTTTAAATTTAATTAAATACGCTGCTTTGTTATATCCAAATGAGAGGCACTGTTTTAAATCGACAATTAATAATGGACAATTTATGGATGACCCCTCACTTGCTTTGAAAATCAGCGAAAATCTCTTCGTTTACAGGCATGGCAAAGTGGTGTAAGTCACGAATTTTGGAAAATTTCGGATTTTAATATCTCTGTCAGATTTTTAGATATTTAGATGAATTTTTTTTGTTCATTTTAAGAATGGATAAGGAATAATTTCCTAATTGGAAATGTTGTTCTAAGGGGGCCGTATAAAATTTTATTCCTATTTTTTAAAATAGACCCCCTCATGGAGTTGCAACTTATCTTATCAGAAATTTCACCTTTTTATGAATTTTTTCAATTGGAAGTATGGGTCTAGGGGCAATATTTAAGGAGATAGCCTATTGTTTCGATATTTATGACTCACCCTGTATATTTATGTTTATGAAAGGCAAACAGTTACTTAACCCTTTGAGGGGCAAAGCACTTGCATTCTTAAAATGCTTAAATGAATAAACGACACGAGAATTTAAAAACAAATTTATTTCAAAATCTCTAAAGCTTTTCTTCACATACTTGATATAACTAAAATTTTCACTTGAAAATTCTGGCGTAATTGTAGCATTTCGCAATTAAAATTAAGTGGTATATATTTTTTACCACCGGCCTGCAAGTGGTTTAAAACAAACAGCAATAAAAACAACATATGAAATTTTGAATGGTACTCCTTTAAAATATTTTAAATTAAAAGTCAAGACGTATAAAAAGAACAGTAATAATGCATTCATTTTTATAAGAGTGTCTCATAAATGTGCACAAGACTGCTGGAATCGCTTTTGATTTATAGCTATCACAAAAGCTTTTAAACTCAATGAAAAAAATGTATTTTATGTTACAGAAAGAATGAATTTTACATAAGAGTGAAAGTAAAATGAATTCTTTTAAAGTGACATGTCATATTTTTATAGACTTTCATAGCGTTTTTCATTCATGCAACGTTGAAACAAGAAAAATAATTTCAGAAGAAATTTGTTTTGTTTTCTGACTTGAGTAAGTTCAGAATTTTTTTATTTATTCTTAATTATATGTATATGAGGATAAGTAATCGAATATAACGATAAAGAAAAAATTATGCGTGAATAGCATACAGGATTACTGTAGATTATGAAGCATAAAAGATATGTTTCTAACATATTCAGAATAATGCAATAAAAGTGCACCATTAAAAAAATAAAGTATTACGTTTCATTTCACTTTATAGAAATGTATAAAGCATTTCAAACCCAAAATTCAACTGTTTCCATATACAAATGGAAAAGTTATGAGAATTTTTTTAGAAGCCCTGTATATGATATACACTGTTAAAATTTTGCAGCATTCTGTCCAGTCATTCGACAGTTTTTATCGAAAACGGTTACACAACCGTCATTTTACTCTACTCTGCCTATATTATTTCCCATTTACTGGTTAGAATATAGTTAAATTACTGTTATGCAACCGTATTTTTCCAAAACGGTCGTATGACTGAACAGGATGCTGCAAAATTTTAACTGTATAGAGCTTTGTATCTATTAACAAAATGCATTCCAAAATTTATTTCATTTAAGAGATACACATACTTCAGTTGAAAATTCCCCTTCAGTAATTTTTATAATAAGGAGAATTGTGTGCGAATACTTTTACACAGTTCTGTATATGGGATATAGAATTTGTTCGTTAAGATTAATAAGTTAAAACAAATTGAATTTAAAAACGCATATCAAATTTTAAAACGTACTTTCTGGCAATAATTACTCAAAAACAGTACTGCAACCGATTTCTTTTGTGCATCCCTGTAAATTTATAAAAAGTGCTATGAATGATCTGTTTTCGTGTTATCGTAGTGAAATTCAGTGATTAATATCAGTTCCCATACATTAGAAATAGCTTAATCTCATTAAAATAACGATCCGAACGATTTTACCCCATGTACCATAATGTATAATTGAATCCTTTTGAGTGTCTCTGTAAATGACGTAATATGAAGTAAATATATATGAAAGTACGTAATGAATTTAACGCAGCTACGTAATACAGATGGCGTTACTAGTAAACAATATTAATGAAGTCCAGCAAATATGTTAACCGGTTTGAAACCGGTCACTTACCGCTATATAACCAGTGACAATGGTCCTCAAGAACGACTATAATTATTATTAACTAATTAACGGAAGAAGATCATTTAACCATAATGACAAAATCATTAACAGCAACCACATTATGTCAAAACGAAACATCTTCGATTTTTCTCACTATTACAAAATAAACAATCTCTTCTTTTTGGAGGAAAAATACGATAAATTACTTCAAATCCCATTACTTCCCCCCTTACCCATGCATATACACAGATGGCTCTGTCGTGAACGACAGAGCAGCATGTCCATTTGCAGTCTGTCTTAAAAACTCATTCGTATACGATTAAGCAATTTAACTTATATAGATTATTCGATCTACCAAACTGAATTATTTGCAGTTTACAAAATGAATGATCCATTAAATCTCCTCATGAAGAAATTCTTATCCTTACAGACTGCCACTCATCATGCGAAGCACTTGAAATTGCATTTACTCGTAAATATATAATTTATAATATTCACAATCTTCTACTAAAATTCCCTAATAAGATGTTCTACATCTCATCGATTAATCTCACATAGGTATCCCAGGAAACAAAAGAGCCGATTCTCTGGCGAACGCGGTCGTAGATAATAATAACGAGTACAACGAATACCAAGTATTACTCCTTCCACAATCGAAATTCAAGTATATCTCTAAGGAAAAACTCTGGATAAATGACAACTTTCATGGACTCAGTCAAGCAAGAGTCACGAAACCTACGGTATAATTAATAAAATTAGCATAAAGTTCATTTGTGATCGTCCAACGTTACCTAACTGATCACCAATCATGGGAGTTTCCCATTATTCCTGCACAAAATTGGGAAAAGAAACTTGCAATTTTGTCCATGCAAAGAGAACACTGGTAATTCTACCAATGTCCAATCATATTTTTGGAAACTGTCACATGATCAAACATCATTTGCGCTTTGATAAGAACAAAACTTATCATGAAAATCTGAATAAAATTCTTTTTAACCCAGACAATTTTCAAAACTTCTGGAAAACTATGACATTCTAAACAAAAACTTTTCGCTTATTTATGACTTTGGATAATTTGTATCAGAGTTCCCCCCATGTTTAAAAAGGAGCAGGGCGCTACTGTTCTGAAAAGGGCACTTTTTACATTCTTCAGGGCACTTTTTTGATTTTAGGGCACTTTTTTATTTTTAAGGGCACTTTTATAGAGTTGAGTCTAGCGGTTCAAAAAAACGTGAAAAAACAGAAATTTTGCCAAAAAATCGAGAAAAAACAAAAATTTCGTCAAAAAAAATTGAACAAAAAGAAAAGAAAAAAGAAAAATTTTGTTAAAAGATCGCGAAACAACGGTCGATTTTGTAAAAGATCGCAAAAATAGCAGGTTAAAAAAAATGCAAAAAAGGCAGATTTTACTAAAAATATCACGAAAAAACAACAAATTTCGTGAAAGATCGCGAAAAAACGGTAAATTTTGTTAAAAGATCGTGAAAAAACGGCCGATTTTGTTAAAAGATTGTTAAGGGGCAAGCCTGATTTATTGAAAAAAAATATATATGTATATTTTTTTTTGAAAAAAAAAAGTATACTTTTGTTGAATAAAGGATTCTTTTCGTTTCATAAACGGGTCCTTTAAGGATTCACATTTAAAAAGTTTTGGACAGTCAAAAAAGGATTGTAAACTTGGAGGGGGGGAGGAGGAGGTCGTCTCGGGCAGGGAAATTTAGGGGGCCAAAATTATACTACTAATGTCATTTGGGCTGTCACAAAAAAAAGTTGGGAGGGGGGGAAGGCTTCAAATTCTAATTATGCCCCAGGTGCAATTTTCTCTCTACACGCCTTGATTGTAAAGCAGGAAAATCCGCTTTTTGAGCATTAAAAACACAATTTTGAAGCAGGAATATTAGTTTCTAGAACAAAAAAATTCACTTCTGGCATTAATTTTTTTTTGTGTGTGTGTGTCTCTTTTACAGAACTTGCATTTTTTCGCGATCTTTTGACAAAATCTGACGTCTTTTCGGGATATTTTGACAAATTTTGCGTTTTTTCGAGAATTTAATGCAAAATTAGCTATTTTTCGTAAATCTTTTGACAGAATTTTCCGTTTTATTCCGATTTTCGGATGAAATTTGCCGTTTATCCGCAAATCTTTTGACGAAATCTATCATTTTATCGCGATTTTTTTGACAAAAATTGCCGTTGTTCATGAACTCTTTGACAAAATTTTCCGTTTTATCGCGATTTTTGGACGAAATTTGTCGTTTTTACGATCTTTTTAGGAAATCTGCTGTTTTTACGGGATTTTGTGACGAAATTAGCCATTTTTGAGAATTATGCCGAAATTAATCGTTATTTCGCGATTTTTTTTTTGTGAAATGTGACATTTTTCGCAACTTTTTGACGAAATTACACATCTTGTGGGACGCGTAATCGCTATTTTTTGTGTTTTGTCGACGATTTTTTTACGTAATTTACGCGTTATAGCGTGTCCGCATCATCGCTGAAGGGCTGCATTTTTTCAAATGTGGGGCAAGGGCGCTATTTTTTTTGAATGAGCGACAAGAGGGGCGCTAGTTTTTGGATGAGGGGCAAGAGGGGCGCTATCTTTAAAACTAAAGGGCAAGAGGGGCGGAGCGCCCTCCTGAAATCCTCTGAGGGAAACTCTGGTATATATATTTTTTACATTGTATTTAACTTGTATACATTTTACATTTTTTTATTTTTATTCATTTTGCATTAATAAATATGTATCCTCACTGCCATCAAATAATAAGACAGTAGCTGTAAACTATTGTATTCTTTTATGTCAAATATATTTGCTCCACAGGCCTGCGGTGCCGGGCAGCACTTTCCCCCCTGGTTAGGTTTGCTGTACGCGCTTGTTTCAAGTCATTATTTTCATAATTATTTTAATTAATTTTCAGCAGTGAAATTACGCTTGAAATTATTGAATATTTAATAAGTGAATTATCACATTGCTAGCTAAATGCAAAACCAACACAGGGAAAAATGTCCAAGCTAGGAGTGGAACCCCCAACCCTTGGAATAGCCTTCCAGGTGCTCTCCCATTTAAGCTATGAGGATGATACCCATCTTGGCATTTTCCAATCACGTATCGCTCACCCGCATGAAAAATGACACATCTTGACAAAAGTAAATTTCACAAGATTGGCAAAAGAAAATTTGTTTGATTTTCCTGTATCATGAAATTATAGCACTTAGTTTTGCATCCAAGAATAAAAACGTGCGTAAAAGCATAAAACCCTTAAGAATGAAAATGTATGATGAAGTTTGAAAGTTGTATAATATTACCTCCGCACGCAATCCACCCCTCTTTTGTGGTTACGAATGGAAGTGTAGTGAAATAAAATAATTTTCCGTATAACTGGACATAAAAAAATTTGCGTAGTAAGACGCACCTATGATAGATTTATTAGTGAAAAAACGCAAAGTTAATTTTTGCGAGATGTGTCACTTTTTTGTGGGTGATCGATATGTTGGTGAGGCTGTAATTGCAGCATAGAATAGAAACGTCTACATGAGCACACAAACTTGCAGCGTAATATTGGACACCAATGAACACAGCATTGGTGAACACTTATTATTTTAATCAATTTTACAATTAATTTTCACCAGTAAAATTACGATTTAAATTATAAAATATTTAATAAGTGAATTATCACATTGCTTGCTAAGTGTAGAACCAACAGAGTGAAAAATGTCTAAGCTGGGGATCTCACCCGGAATCTTTGGAATAGCGATCCAGGTACTCTATCATTTAGGCCACGAAAACGATGCCCAGCTTAGTATTTTCAACTTACATATGTTGGTAAGGCTGCAACTGCAGCATAGATAGAAACGTCTACATCAGTACACAATCTTGCAGCGTAACATGAAACACAAATGAGCCCAGCACCGGTTAACATTTATATTATTTTAATTAATTAATCTTTTGCAGTGAAATTACACTAGAAAATATTCAATGTTTAATATGAAAATTATCGCATTTTTAGCTAAGCGTAAAACTAACACAGTAAGAAATGACCAAGGGGATGATCGAGCCCGGAACCCTTGGAATAACACTCCAAGTGCTCTAAGATAATTGGCCGTCATAAATACAACATTATGCCACATGCTTCGTCACATAAAATCTTCAAAATCTCAAAATTACACAAATAATACAGTAGAACCTCGATCCATCATTTTTCAAGAGATACAGGAAAAAAACGATGAATGCGGGAAAACGATGAATGCGAATTCATTTCAAAACACGGTAAAACACAATTTTTATGCAGTACTAATGAATGCAATGCATATAGTATACTAATAAATACTAATTTATTACATACTAAACTGTAAAAGAAATAAATCGAAGTTAAATTGATATTAATTTAAAAATAATAATAATTATGTTTGGTTTTCCGTTCCTTTTTTTTATGAAAAAATAAATTTTAAGGTACACAGCATTTTTCTGGTCATTTTCTGTAATTTCATATGCATATATAAGAGTTTATACAGACTCAAAGCCGTAATTGCATTAGACAGTTTTTGCAATGGAGGCTCAGCTTCATCGGCATGAGTGTTATCCACTGCTTCTTTACCATTATTTTCATTTTTTGCATTAGTATACATATCCCCTATGTGTAGAATACCACATTTTAATCAATGATAGCGTAATCACAACCCCTGCTATATACAACCACTCTTCATTTTCCTTATTGTCGCCATCATTCACACAAACAGCTTAGATGATCTGTCTTAGGATAAAAGAAGTAATTCCTGTTTGTATGTCATATGGATTCGCATGACTTTCAATTTCATTTCGGTGAAGAGAAAAAAATTTACAAAGATGAATGCGGGAAAACGATTTTTGAAGAACGATGCATGCGGGTTTCGTTAACACTATTTAAGTATAATTTGTGCAGGGACCGTAGAAATTAAACGATCAATGCGGGAAAACGATGAATGCGGGAACGATAGATCGGGGTTTCACTGTATTAAAAAGATTTAAAGACCTATTCAAGAATTTAAAAAGATTTTAAAAGTTTTTCTAAACTACTTTTAAATTTATTCCTAAATAAGTTTTAGGAAACAACCCTCATAGCATGCATGGTCACAGTGACGTCACAATGACGTCACTGTGAGTCACTTTGGTCACATAACATCTGTGACCAAAATGACACCACTCAGTGACGTCACATTGTGACTAAGATGTGACTTTATTAAAAAATTTTAGAAAATTATAAATATTCTTCAAAACATGTTATTTACTTTTAAAAACATGTTTCTGGCAATTTAAATATCGTTGCTTTTGTCACAGTTTCGTCACAATGTTAATGTCAAATTAGTCACAAATGACACATTTTTCAGAAATTTGTCACATTGTGACCACTTTGTGAAACGTCACAAACGAGTCTAAAACAGCCATAACGACTTCACATTTTAGTCACTGTGAATTCACATCGACGTCACGTGACGTCACATCAACAATTGATGGTCACAAAGTCACAATGTGACTTCGCAAGGACGTCGCTATGCCATACGGGAAAATACATACTTGAAACATTTATGAAATGAAAATCATACTTTTAAACACAAAATTACTATTGTTTGAAACGTATTATTTTTTTTTACCTGTGAGTCTGGCAATAATCAAGATACAAAAATTACATGTTAATAATAAAAGTATGTCATGTAAAATAAAAAAAAAATCCTCCCAAGGAAAAGAATTCTGAGATTAATTTTGGAAAACTGCACATAACCCAGATGCATTTATAAAGTGAAGTTTAAAAAGATCAGTGGTACAATGTCTTAAAATGGTATCAAAGATAAGATAACAATTGTTAAAAACAGCTTATGAAAAAGAAAAAAAATAAGTAAAGTGAAAAATTTTCAAAACGTCGGAATTCTTCGTACAATATATTATTCTTTGAAAAAATGAATGTTCTTTTGTTATCGAATTTTCATGAAAAAATGTATTATATATGGATGTTGATCTCTTAGGTTATGTAATATGTATTGTTGCTTGAAAAATCTCAAAATGCACGTATTTTTATGTAAAATTTCTAAATATATAAGTGTATCTAAGAAAAAAATATGTATGTTTGAACCATTCAAAAAATGAAAAACATTTTTTAAACACTCAACTGGAATTGTTTTAACAGTATTTCTTATAATTTTATTTATTTATCTTCATAAAAACCATTGTTAGGGGAAAGGTGTGCAAGTTTGAACATTTTTTTTTAAAGAAAATCATTATATTTCTTGCTTGACTTATATTTATTGCGTTTTAAATGTTACATAAAAATAAAAAAAATACATTTCTTCATTGTATGGACAAGAAATTAAAATTTTTCCAAATAAATTAAATAAGTTGTGAGGATTTAAAAAGCTGAAAGTTCTGCTATAATCTGCAAAATCTCAAATTTGCACAAATATTATAAAAAAGATATAAAGACTTACTTAAGAATTTTAAAAGTTTTTCAAAACTATGTATTTTTAAATTTATTCGTAAATAAGTTTCAAGTAAAAAATACATTCTTGAAACATTTATGAAATGAAAATCACACTTTTAAATATTAAATTATTATTGTTTGAACCGTATTATTATTATTTTTTATCTATGAACCTGGCAATCATCATGATACAAAAAGTAAATGTTAATAATAAACGTATGCCATATAAAAGAACATTTTTTCCTCAGAAAGAAAAAATTCCGAAATTAATTTCGGTAAACTCCACATCACCCAGACGCATTTATCAATTAAAGTGTAAAAAATTAGTAGTGCAATATCTTAAAATGGTATTCCAGATAAGATAACAATTGTTAAACGCAACTTATGAAAAAGAAAATTTTTTAAGTGAAGTGGAAACTTTTCAAAAAGTCAGAATTCCCTGTACTATATTTTATTGTTCAATAATATGAATTTTCTTTTGTTATCGAATTTCCACGAAAAAGTGTATTATGTATGGATGCAGATATTTTAGGTTATGTAATATCTATTGTTGCATAAAAACTGAAAAATCACAAACATACATGTATAATAAACAGATACACGCATTACTAAACATTCTATTTCATAAAACGTTTCAAAAACGTTATAAAATTTCCAAAAATATAAGTTTATCTAAGGAAACAAAATGTATACTTGAACCATTTAAATTAGTCATTGGGAGTCATCGCAATGCTTACCCATCATGGATATTTAAAAGTATTTTTAAATTTATTCGTAAAAAAGTTTTAGGAAATAAAATACACGCTTGTAACATTTATGAAAGGAAAATTATACTTTAAGCAATAAACTATTATTGTTTGAATCCTATAATTTTTTTTATCTGTGAGCCTGGCAACCATCATGATACAAAAATTCCATGTTAATAATGAAAGTATGTCATGTAAAAGAATATTTTTTCATCACAAAGAAAAAAATTCTGAGATTAACTTCGGAAAACTGCACATTATCTAGACGCATTTATCAAGTGAAGTATAAAAAGATCAGTGGTGCAATGTCTTAAAATGGTATCCGAGATAACAATCGTTACAAGCAGCTTATGAAAAAGAAATAAATTTAAGTGAAGTGAAAAATTTTCAAACCGTCGTAATTCTCCGTACAATATTTTGTTGTTTGGAAAAGTTAATTTTCTTTCGTTATCGAATTTTCATGAAAAAATGTATTATATATGGATGTGGAATTCCTAGGTTATTTAATATCTATTGTTGCATTGAAAAATCACAAAATTCACGTATTATTATGTAAAATTTCTAAATGTATAAGTTTATTCAAGGAAACAAAATATATGTTTGAACCCTTTAAAAAATTAAAAACATTTTATAAAACACTGAATTGGAATTGTTTCAATAGTATTTCTGAAAATTTTATTTATTTATCTTCATAAAAACCATTGTTAGGGTAGATAGGGGCACGATTGAACATTTTTTTTTATAAAATCAATACATTTCTCTTTTGAAATATGTTTATTTCGTTTTCAATGTTACACCATTTTTTCATTGTATGAACCAGAAATTAAAAGTTTTCCTAATAGATTAAATAAGTTATGAGGATTTAAAAATCTGAAAGTTCTGCTAAAATCTGTAAAATCTCAAATTTACACAAATAATATTAAAAAGATATAAAGACTTATTCAAGAATTTAAAAAGTTTTTCTAAACTACTTTTAAATTTATTCATAAATACGTTTTAGAAAACAAAATACATGCTTGAAACATTCATGAAATGAAAATCATACTTTTAAGCATTAGATTATTATTGTTTGAATTGTATTATTATTTTTTTATCTGTGAGCCTGGCAATCATCACGATGCAAAAATGACATGTTAATAATAAAAGTATGTCATGTAAAAGAACATTTTTTCTTCTCAAAAGAAAAAAAATTCTGAGATTAATTTCGGAAAGCTACACATTACTCAGACATATTTTCCAAGTGAAGTGTAAAAAGGTCAGTGGTGCAATGCCTTAAAATCGTATCCCAGATAAGATAACAATTGTTAAAAGCTCCTTATAAAAAAGAAATTTTTTAAGTGAAGTAAAAAAATTTCAAAACGTCAGAATTCTTCGAACAATACATTATTGTCTGAAAAAGTGAATTTTCTTTTGTTATTTGATATCCATGAAAAAGTGTATTATATATGGATGTAGATGTTTTAGGTTATGTAATATCTAATGTTGCATAGGAATTGAAAAATCACAAACATACCCATATAATAAAAACATATAAGCATTATTAAACATTCTATTTTCTAAAACTTTTGTAGAATTTATAAATATATATGTTTATCTAAGGAAACAAAATACATACTTGAACCATTTAAACTAGTCGTTGGGAGCCACCGTAATACTTACTCATCATGGATATTCTAAAATACTCTTAAATTTATTCGTATATAAGTTTTAGGAAATAAAATACGCTCTTGTAACATTTATGAAATGAAAATTATACTTAGCACTAAATTATTATTGTTTGAATTCTATAATTTTTTTTAACTGTGAGCCTGGCAATCATCATGATACGAAAATTATGTGTTAATAATAAAAGTATGTCATGTAAAAGAACATTTTTTCCTCACGAAGAAAAAAAATTCTGCGATTAATTTCGGAAGACTGCACATTACGCAGACGCATTTATGAAGTGAAGTGTAAAAAGATCGGTGGTGCAATGTCTTAAAATGGTATCCCTGATAAGATAACTTGTTAAAAGCAACTTATGAAAAAGAAAAAAATTTAAGTGAAGTGGAAAATTTTCAAAACATCGGAATTCTCCGTACAATATTTTGCTGTTTGAAAAAGGGAATTTTCTTTAGTTATCAAATTTTCATGAAAAAATATATTATATATGTATGTGGATTTCCTGAGTTATGTAATATCTATTGTTGCATTGAAATATCTCAAAATTCACGTATCATTAAGTAAAATTTCAAAATATATAAGTTTATCTGAGGCAACAAAACATACGTTTGAACCGTTTAAAAAATGAAAAACATTTTTTTAAAACAATGATCTGGAATTGTTTCAATAGTATTTCTTAAAATTTTATTTATTTATCTTCATAAAAACCATTGTTGGTGGAGAGAGGGACACAACTGAACACTGTTTTTGAAAGTCAATATATTTTTTATTTGAATTATGTTTATTGCGTTTTAAATTTTATATCATTACTTGATTGTATGAACCAACAAGTAAGAAAAATCATGCGTTAAGCATAGATTATGAAGCACTTTCCAACACTTAATGATATCTTTAACAAAACTTTGTTATTTAGGGAAATAATAGTGTATAGCCAAATATAACCAAATATGTATTCCAGTACATTAGAACAGCCCTGTATTTCATATGTCAGTTCATATAATAGGAAAATTTAGCTTAGCAAGAAAATACTCAGTAGCTTGAAATTTCTTTTTCAGCAATTCATACTATTAGATGGAAACATACTTGAATACTTTTGTTCAGCCCTGTAGTTTACATTGTACCTTTATTACACGTCAGCATTAGGCTAAAATTTATTGTAAACTAAAACATTTTTAAAACAACTGAAATGACATTCTCATAAATCATCATTCATAGGCGTCCATGTACCGAATTATTTGCGTGGCCCTGTATATCCCTTTATCTATATTCTGCAAACATTTCTCAATAAATTGAATGCAGCTCAGCGTAAAAATGCATAGCTTATTTAAGAACCACGTTTAAATAATTTAGGCTCATATTCAGTAACGTTGGTGAGCTCTTTTGGGTAGCCCTGTATATCAACAATAACATTTATACACACCATATAATGTGCATATATTTAGCGAAATATAAACGCGAATATCATAATTAAAATGCATTTCATCCCTCCATCAGTCATTATCGGACACATATACGGTACTTCGGAAAGAATATACTGTTTGAAATCTTTTGTATGGCCTTGTAAATTCTATGTACTTCATATTATGCAAGACAGTAGCGTATAATTTATATTAAGCTTCGGTGACATATATCAATTTTATTATACATGAAAAAGCTTAATATATCTAAAATATGTCACACACAATCCCCCCTTTTACCATTATCTAATGGAATTCTTTTGTGTGGCCATGTAAATGAATAATAGCTACATTTTCACCTTATATTTTATAGAATGCACATTTTAATATGTTTGACAGGGTATAACATCTTTAAAATTCCTTTGAAACGATTTTTCCCCATAGGCCGTAATGTAATGGGAAACTTTTGATTCCCTCTGTAGATAAACTAATCATAATAGAAACTTCATTTTCAATAGGGTTCGTGCTAGGGTAAACGTCAATAACGTCCTAAAATTTCATGGCAATCCGGGTATATTAACGATTTTTTCCCATAGGCCATAATGTAATGGGAAACTTTTGATTCTCTCTGTAGATAAATTAATCATGGTAGATACTTCATTTTCAGTAGGGTTCGTGCTAGGGTAAACCTCAATGACGTCCTAAAATTTCATGGCAATCCGAGTATATTAACGATTTTTCCCCATAGGCCGTAATGTAATGGGAAACTTTTGATTCTCTCTGTAGATAAACTAATCATGGTAGATACTTCATTTTCAATAGGGTTCGTGCTAGGGTAAACCTCAATAACGTATAAAAATTTCATAGCAATCCGAGTATATTTACGGGAGTTAGAGCGCGGACAGACGGACAGACGGCCAGACGGACAGACGGCCAGACAAACCGAATGCATAAGCACTTTTCAACTTTGTTGGAAAGTGCTAAAAATTACAAGTTTTCCAAATAAATTTAAAAAGTTGCGAGGATTTAAAAACCTGAAAGTTCTGCTAAAATCTGCAAAATCTCAAATTTACACAAATAATATTAAAAAGATTTAAAGACTTATTCAATAATTTAAAAAGCTTTTAAAAGTTTTTCTAATTTACTTTTAAACTTATTCGTAAATAAGTTTTAGGAAACAAAACACATACTTGAAACATTTATGAAATGAAAATGATACTTCTAAATACTAAATTATTATTGTTTGAACCGTATTATTATTTTTTTATCTGGCAATCATCATGATGCAAAAATTACATGTTAAGAATATAGGTATGTCATGTAAAAGAACATTTTTTCCTCCCAAAGAAAAAATTCAGAGATTAATTTTGGAAAACTCAATATTACCCAGACGCATTTACCAAGTGAAGTATAAAAAGATCAGTGGCGCAATATCTTAAAATGTTGTGCCATATAAGATAACAATTGTTAAAAGCAGCTTATGTAAAAGAAAAATTTTTAAGTGAAGTGAAAAATTTTCAAAACTTCGGAATTCTTCTAACAATATATTATTGTTGGAAAAAGTGAATTTTCTTTTGTTATCGAATTTTCATGAAAAAATGTATTATACAGGGTGTCCCTAAACTCATGGTACATACGCTAGGGGGTGATAGAACACATCAAATCGAGTAATAGTAAATAGGAAACCAAGGGTCCTAAACGTTTTCCAGAGGAGATATCCGCCATTAAAGTTTGGGGCCCAAAATTTCAAATAAACATAAAAAACGGAAAAATTGGTCGATTGATTTGCGGTTTTCACTAAAACTATTTTTTATGACGGTATTTTCTTGAAAATAACTTATAAAGATAAATTTCGAAAAATACCGTTAGAGGGCGCTTTAGACTTTGGATTAACGAACAACTATTTTTTGCCGTTATTTTTTGCAGCTCATTAAATGTTTTCGTAGGCTTAGATTAAAACTTAAATTTTGAGCTCAAAATCTGAATAGTTAGGAGTGGTTAAGTAGCACAAATTGAACAGTGTTCATAGGGTTTAAATTTCAAACGATTATAAAAAACAGAAAAATTAGTCGATTCGTTTGCGGTTTCTGCTAAAACTACTCTTTAAATCAGTGTTTTCTTAAAAATAAATTTTAAAGACAAATTTAACAAAATGCCGATAGCATTCTATCAGCATTTTTTGAAATTTATCTTTATAATTCATTTTAGATAAAATACCGGCATAAAGAATAGTTTTAGTGAAAATCGCAAATCAATCGGCCAATTTTTCCGTTTTTTACAATCTTTTGAAACTTAAACCCTCTGAACACAGTTAAGTTTGTGCTACTTAACTTCTCCCAACTATTCAGATTTTGAGCTCAAAATTTAAGTTTAAGTCTAAGCTTACGAAACCATTTAATGAGATGCAAAAAATCACGGCAAAAATAGTTTTTCATTACTTCAAAGTCTAAAGCGCCTTCTATCGGCATTTTTCGAAATTTATCTTTATAATTTATTTTCATGAAAATACCGTCATAAAGAATAGTTTTAGTGAAAACCGCAAATCAATCGACCAATTTTTCCTTTTTTTATGTGTATTTGAAATTTTGGACCCCAAACTTTAATAGCGGCTATTTCCTTTGGAAAACGTTTGGGACCCTTGGTTTCCTATTTACTATTACTCGTCTTGATGTGTTCTATCACCCCCTAGCGTATATACCATGAGTTTTGGGACACCCTGTATATGGATGTGGATTTCCTAGGTTATGTAATATCTATTGATACATAGGAACTGAAAAATCAGAAACATACATGTATAATACATACATACGCGCATTACTAAACATTCTATTTTATAAAACTTTTGTAAAATTACATAAAATTTCTAAATATATAAGTTTATCTAAGGAAGCGAAATATATATTTGAACCATTTAAACAAGTCGTTGGGAGCCACTGTAATATTTAGCAATACTTACCCATCATGGATATTATAAAGTACATTTAAATTTATTCTTATATAAGTTTTAGGAAATAAAATACATGCTTGTAACATTTATGAAATTAAAATTATACTTTTAAGCACTAAACTATCATTGTTTGAATCCTATAATTTTTTTTTTATCTTTGTGCCTGGCAACCATCATGATACAAAAAATACATGTTGATAATAAAAAATGTCATGTAAAAAAAAACAAAAAAAAAAAAAAAAACACTTTTTTTTGTAAAGAAAAAAATTTCCGAAATTATTTTCGGAAAACTACACATTATCCAGAGGTATTTATTAAGTGAAGTATAAACAGATCAGTGGAGCAATGTCTTAAAATGGTACCCCAGATAAGATAACAAATGTTAAAAGCAGTTTATGAAAAAGAAAAATTTTTGAGTGAAGTGGAAACTTTTCAAAAAGTCGGAATTCCCTGTACTATATTTTATTGTTCAATAATATGAATTTTCTTTTGTTATCTAATTTCCACGAAAAAGTGTATTATGTATGGATGCAGATATTTTAGGTTATGTAATATCTATATTGTTGCATAAAAACTGAAAAATCACAAACATACATGTATAATAAACAGATACACGCATTATTAAACATTCTATTTCATAAAACGTTGGTAAAATTTTATAAATTTCCAAATATATAAGTTTTATCTAAGGAAATAAAATATATACTTGAACCATTTAAATTAGTCATTCGGAGCCATCGTAATACTTACCCCTCATGGATATTTAAAAGTACTTTTAAATTTATTCGTAAATAAGTTTTAGGAAATAAAATACACGCTTGTAACATTTATGAAATGAAAATTATACTTTTAAGCACTAAACTATTATTGTTTGAATCCTATAATTTTTTTTTATCTGTGAGCCTGGCAACCATCGCAATAAAAAAATTACTTGTTAATAATGAAAATATGTCACGTAAAAGAACTTTTTTTCCTCCCAAAGAAAAAATTCTGAGATTAATTTCGGAAAGCTGCACATTACCCAGACGCATTTATAAAATGAAGTGAAAAAAAATCAATGTTGCCCTACAAAAATGGTACCCCAGATAATATGACTACTGTTAAAAGCAGTTTATGAAGAAGAAAAAAAAAATAGTGAAATGAAAAATTTTCTAAAAGTCGAAATGCTTCGTACAATATATTATTGTTTGAGAAACTGAATTTTCTTTCGTTATCAAATTTTCATGAAAAAAGGTATTATATATGGATATGGATTGATTAGGCTGTGTAATATGTATTGTTGCGTTGAAAAATCACAAAATTCACGTATTATTATGTAAAATTCCTAAATATATAAGTTTATCTAAGGAAACAAAATATATGTTTGAACCATTAAAAAAATGAAAAACTTTTTTTAAAATATTGAACTGAAATTGTTTAACAGTATTTCTTAAAATTTTATTTATTTATCTTCATAAAAACCATTGTTAGTGAAGAGGGGGGCACGATTGAACATTTTTTAGAAGATCAATGCATTTCTTATTTGAAATATGTTTATTGCGTTTTAAATGTTACATCATTTCTTCATTGTATGAACCAAAAATTAAAAGTTTTCTAAATAAATTAAATAAGTTGCGAGGATTTAAAAACCGTTCTGATCGTTTTGTTAAAATCTGCAAAATCTCAAAGTTTCACAAGTAATATTAAAAAGATATAAATACTTATTCAAGAATTTTAGACGTTTTTCCAAACTACTTTTAAATTTATTCGCAAATACGTTTTAGGAAACAAAATACATGCTTGAAACATTTATGAAATGAAATTCATACTTTTAAATACTAAATTATTATTGTTTGAATCGTATATATATATATATATATATATATATATATTGTCTGTGAGCCTGGAAATCATCATGATACAAAAATTACATGTTAATAATAAAAGTGTGTCATGTAAAAGAAAATTTTTTCCTCCCAAAGAAAAAAATTCGGAGATTAATTTCGGAAAACTGCATACAACCCAGACGCATTTATCAAGTAAAGTATAAAAAGATCAGTGGTGCAATGTCTTAAAATTATATCCCAGATAAGATAACAATTGTTAAAAGCAGCTTATGAAAAAGAAAAATTTTTAAGTGAAGTGAAAATTTTTTTAAAGCATCCGAATTCTTCGTACAATATATTATTGTATGAAAAAGTGAATTTTCTTTTGTTATCGAATTTTCATGAAAAAGTGTATTATTTACGGATGTAGATATTTTAGGTTATGTAATATCTATTACTGCATAGGAACTAAAAAATTACAAACGTATAATACATACATACGCGCATTACTAAATATTCTATTTTATAAAACTTTTGTAAAATTATGTAAAATTTCGAAATACATAAGTTTACCTAAGGAAACAAAAATTATACTTGAACCATTTAAACTAGTCGTTGGGAGCCACCTTAATACTTACTCATCATGGATATTCTAAAATACTCTTAAATTTATTCGTATATAAGTTTTAGGAAATAAAATACACGCTTGTAACATTTATGAAATGAGAATCATAATTTTAAGCACTAAACTATCATTGTTTGAATCCTATATATTTTTTTGTGTACCTCGCAACCATAAATTATGATACAAAATTTACATGTTAATAATGAAAGTATGTCATCCAAAAGAAAATTTTTTCCTTCCAAATAAAAAAATTCTTAGATTAATTTCGGAAAACTGCCCATTACCCTGATGCATTTATGAAGTGAAGTGTAAAAAAAATCAGTGGTGCGCCACAAAAATGGTATCCCACATAAGATTGTTACGATTGTTAAAAGCAGCTTATGAAGTAAAAAAAAGTGAAGTGAAAAATTTTCAAAATGTCCAAATTCTTCATGCAATATTTTATTATTTGAAAAAGTGAATTTTCTATTGTTATCGAATTTTCATGAAAAAATTTATTATACATGGATGTAGACTTCCTAAGTTATATAATATCTATTGTTGCATTAAAAGATCACAAACATGCAAGTATAAAATCACTAACAAACATTCTATTTTATAAAACTTTTGCAAAATTTGTAAATATATAAGTTCATCTAAGGAAATAAAATATATGCTTGAACCATTTAAAAAATGAAAACATTTTCTAAAACATTGATCTGCAATTACTTTACTAGTATTTTATACTTTTTCCTTTCTTTACCATCATAACAACCATTGTTATAATATAAAAATGGCTTTAATAATATGTCTTGAGACGATTATTTTGCTGTTTAAAGAAAATGCTTGGAAATGAATTTTAAAACGACTTACATTCATCAACTCGAGCGTAATGTGATCAGCTATACGTTTAGCTTTTAATGGTGTTGAAGACACCATAAAAATGTTAAAAGTTTTTACAAAAAATTCTTTTAGAAGAAAAAAATAAAAGTTAAGAAAAAATAAAACAAAAATAAAAAATTTCCAAACTTTTAAGCGTTAGTGCTATGGGGTTTTTAGTATATTTCCTTCTCTTTCGATTTAGAAGGAACCTAATGTGATATTGCTACAACCCTTAATGAATGTCTTATATTGAAATAAATGAAATTTGTTGAAATTAAATATCAGAAAACTTATAAATAAATAGTTTTTTAATTGTCATTTTCTCATTGTTTAACAGGCGAGAGAAGTCAATCAAAAATTAACAAATTATTCGTTAAAATATCATAAACTGTCATTAACAATATTTATACTAAAATATTACTTGAAATAAACAAGATGTAAGTACATTATTTTAACCTACCATAATTGTCTCCAATTAATAAGAAAATGAAATAGAAAAAACACTTTCTTATAATAATAATAATAATAATAATAAATCATAAAATGTCTTTTCTAATGGCAGCGATAAAAATGTGACAAAAGGTGCACTTGTTTGTGCTCTTAGTGTTAGTATAACTAAAAATTTAGCTTCTAAGACCACTTATAAAAATAATTTCCAACTGAAAGGGCGCAATATTAAACTATTTGGATGTAGATATTTAGTAAAATGTCTAAAATCGCAAGTGTCCCATAATCAATGGCAATATAGTGTATACATAATATATAATGGGGAAATTTATTTTAGGAAGAAAACGCCTAACAGATTTAAATTTCTCTTTCAGTAGTTTTTACTAATAGATGAAACATACTTGAATACTTTCTTCAGCTCTGTAATTTACGTAGTACTTTTATTACATGACTGTATTTTGCTAAAATTTAATTCAAGCTAAAACATTCTCAAAATTATTTAAATCACATTTCTAGAAATTATCATCCATAGGCGGTTATGTATCCAATTCTTTACATCATAGATAATATACAGTATTTCAAATAGAATATACTATTTGAAATCTTTTGAGTGTCCCTGTAAATGCTATGCTATGTACTTCATATTATCATACGTATATTAATTTTATTATGCATGAAATAGTTTAATATAGTTAAAATATGTCGCAAATAATGTCCTTCTTTACCATTATGTACTGGAATTCTTTTGTGTGACCCTGTTAACTCATTCGTTGCCGCTCACGCGCCAGCGCGTGATATAGGATGATTTCTCACTAGTCAGTTACGCGCTGGCACGGGAAAATCTTTCACTAATTCGTTGTTGTTAAAAGTAAACCGGCTTCTGAGAAAAATCCACTTCTACAGTGCGCCATTAACTATTATCACATATTCACGTAAGCGGCAGAGAACGCGTTAATAAATAATAACAGTTCTTTTTTCCCGAATATTTTACAAAATGCATATTTTAGTGCACTTCGTAAATGCATATAAATTTAAATATGTTTGACAGGGCGCAACGTCATTAAAATTCATTTGAAACGATTTTTTTTCCATAGGCCGTAATGTAACAAAAAACTTTTGATTGTTTCTGTAAATAAAGTAATCATTCTAGAAACTTATTTGGCAATAAGGTTTGTGCTAGAGTAAACTTAAATAACATACAAAAATTTCATAGTAAGCATATATACGTGAGTTAGAGTGCGGCTGGACGGACAGACAAACGGAAAGCATAAACACTTTTTAACTTTCTTGGAAAGTATTTAAAAAATCCACTTTTTGACTAATTTTGAGGTAAACTATCTCCCGATAATAAAAAAAAATCTATTGCACATGAAAATTTATCTAAAATGTGTATATAAATATTCACGTTATTAAATTCTGCTTTTTGTATTTTAAATAAATAAATACATTGCAGAAAATGTTTCGTAATAAATAAATAATTGCGTTAACTGTGCTAAAAGCTAATTCACATGCTTTAATGAAAAGATATTTTATAGTGTTATTAAAAAATTGGTCTTTAAACATTTTTTTTTCGTTTTAGCACTGGGCACTTGAAAATTGAATAAAACACTGAGTCTATTATTAAATGCAGTTTTCAGAGGAAAAAAATGCAAACACGTATAAAAAAATTGAGACATAATAATTTTTTTCACATTATTTGCATTCTAAAGAAAAAGAAAGCTTTTGCACAAGCAATATTTTTTATATTCACTAAGGATGCTAGAAAAAGCTTTTAGTTAGAGATTTATTTCCACATATACTCGAAAAGAATACTTAAAGCTTTTTAATGCTTACAATTGTTTAAGTAGCACATTTTGTCGTGTGAAAAAAAGCAGCTAATAGTATTTGAAGTAAGTTAAAAAAATAAAAAAGAAAGTATTCGTTATCCAGTAAGTTATCCAGTGAAATACGGCGAAAAGCCTTATTTTTATTGGGTAATTAAATTCAGTATAATTTTTTTTTTAAATTCAGTTTTAAAGTTTGGATATTGTTGCGACGTATAACTGAAAATTAATAAATAATTAATATTTAATTATTTATGAAGTAAAGCTAGCTTTTCAAACATATAACACACATTAAGTTTTTTGATATGAAAACATTAAACAATGATGGGAATTCTATACATACTTTATAAATTTACAAATGCGTTAAGCTTTCAGTCGTACACTGTAAAAAAAAAAAAGGGTCGATCTACTAAAAAAACTTTAGTGATCCTTGTAATTACTAAAAAATGTTTAGTAATCTTAGTCGGTTACAAAAAAATCTGTAAGAATTACTAGAAAAAAGTTAGCAACGAATAGAGTTAATAGTTTTATATTTTTAATAGCTCTTATTAAAACTCAGTTGGTGTGGCCTTGATAGCATAGTGGTTATAGTAACGGACTCCAGGCTAAAAGGTCCCGGGTTAAAAACTTGCCACCACCAAATACGCCCCGAATGTATGTAGTGTCTCGTTAATAAAGGGATTATGAAAATCCTGTCGGAGCAGGTAGCAATGTTTGGTGCTGCCATCTATTGCGGCTTTGCCGAAAATCTTTGTCCGTCTTCTTACCCACTGGATGCAGCTCGAAAGAAGCTCCTGCCCTTCGGGCACACGTAATGATTATTAAAAATATTTTTGGAGCTATTACTTAAATTTGATTGGTGGCTCAACTAAAAAGTTTTAAGTTAGTTATACAAAATATTCTTTTGTTCAGTTTACAAAAGAAATGCTTGTTTCAATTGCAAAAAAAGTTTGTAATGGTTACTAAAAAATTCTGTGGAATACAAATTTGCCAAGAAATTTTTAGTAACCTCTTGAATTTTTTTTTACAGTGTAGAGTTCAAGCATGATCAATGTTAGTGGTATTCAGAGAGATGACCATTACGAAACCATAAAAAAGTACATTCTTTCTTTTAGAAAAGTTTGTTTGACCTCTGGAAAACGAAAACTACTCAGTTCACATCTTCTGATTTATCAATTACAAAGTTTTTGGAAGCTGGGAAAACCAAAATACTCATTTCAGTGATAAGATTTTGGGAAAAAATCATGAATTCATGGGCATTGACCTCTGTTTTAGATGTTATATATAGGAAAAGGTAGGAAAAAGTAAGAGGTGACGAAATTGATCTGTGTAGGGATTTGTAGAAGGATACATTCCATGTTGAGTATTCGTTTTATACGATTACATTTTATTTATTATTCGAAAACCGTCTTATTTTTAACCAATTGAAAAAAATGACATTAAGTCAGCCTTTTATTGTGGATTAACATGTACGTACATTTTGTGATTATTCTAGAAACGTATTGTTTGAAAGTCTTTTATTTTGAGTATAATATTAGTAGCATGTTGAATAGTTAACCTCCTCAGTCCTGAGACAAAATCGGTTTAAAGTGAGAATACTCTATAATTCAGTGCTTATGATAATCCATGTATTTGTTAAAAAAGTCTACAAAAACTTAAGTGTTAAAAAAGTAATTTTAGTAATTCTAGAAAATTTTTAAATTAATTTAAAGGGTATAATTTAGTGACATTAGGTTTAAGGAGATTAATTACAAAATAATGTGGCTATAACAAAATGAAACAAAAAGCCATAAAAGTTTCTGCCAAAGCAAGGGTAAAAAGTTTAAGTGGGTGTTTTTGAGTTCGGAAGGTTCTAACCAATGTGATGCTTGATGAACACTGAAAAAATTCTCAATAACAAAGGAGTTCTTCAAATCGATTTTGTTGCAGTTTGCGTGTAGGTCATTCCCTTGGTAATTATTTTATTCAAAATGATGTATAGCATTGGTGTCCTCATTTTTTGATAGAGGGCGCTTCCGACACATCTCCGAAGTTTCAATGGCATTACTCCTGTATGTTTTACTACCAGACTAACATACTTCCAGGAAGTGTTAGGGATGCAAAGACGACTCGGAATCATATTATAATGTAACGTCGAAAATGCCTGCTTTACGAGTTAGGGTTAAAAGAAGCAGAGAAAAAAGCAACTTGATATTTCTACAACAAGTTCTGTCGGAACTTCTGGTAAAAGCACATATTCATTTTTCGCTGCGCCACTCCATAGCATGATGGGGTTCCTCCACATTTTACCAACGATGTTCGCAGACACCTCAACGTAACATATGGACAGCGGTGGATAGGTAATGATAGCCCGGTTCGTTGGCCTGCCAGATCGTTGCACCTACTTCATTATATCAATTACTTTTTGTTACCTACCTTTATTTTATTACTATATAATTGTTATGTATTTTTTTTAAATAACCATGCTGCGTGGGGCTAGTTGAGCTCAAAACCAATTGGTAGCTTCCCCCCCCCACCTGGCTCAATCTGAATCTGAATCTATATGGACTTCTTCTGCTGGGGTCAAAGGAAAAGTTGAATGTATGAGACTCCCGTACCGTCAGTGAAGACCTCTCAGCTCGAATTTCTGTAGCTGCCAGAAAGCTATCCAAGATGCCAGGAATCTTTGAAAGCGTGATTAATTGCATGCGACGCTGCTGTCAAGCATGCCCAATTAGTTCTAGTCGTAATTTCGGACACCTTTTGTAGCAAAACCCTTAACTAAGTTGTTTTCTGTCACATTAACGTGTAGCTGTTTCACTAACTGTTTCTGTTGCTTTTTTCTCTGCTTTTATTAACCACAATTCGCTAAAAAGACATTTTCAACGTTACATTCCTATGTGATTCCGTAACTCGTAAAGCAGGCATTTTCAACGTTACATTATAATATGATTCCGAGTCGTCTTTGCACTCCTAACACTTCCTGGAAGTATGTTGGTTTGGCGTAAAAACCCCAGGAGTACTGCAATTGAAATGTCGGAGATGTGTCGGAAGCGCCCTCTATAAAAAAATGGAGACACAAGAGCTGTAAGTCATTTTGAATAAAATAATTACCAATGGAATGAACTACACGCAAACTGCAACAAAATCGATTAGTTTGTCAAATGTTTATGAGCGTTCAAATTCCCCTCCTCTATTCACGGTTCAATTTTCGCTAGTTACCCGAAAACAATGTTTCCAATTTTGGGCTTAAAATTTAAGTTAAAGTCTAAACTTTAAAATAATTTCAACCCCGTGCACAAAATAAGGGTAAAAAGTAGTTGTTTGTTACTCTAAAGTCTAAAGCGCCCTCTATCGACAATTTTTGAACATAACCTTCAAAAATTTTTTACAAGCAAATCGTGATGTAGAGAATGATTTTAGCGAAAACCGCAAACGAATCCACTCTCTTTTCCGTTTTTTATAATTGTTTGAAGTTTTGAACCTTAAACTTTAATGGCCCATAGCTCCTACGGAAGACATTTGCGCCCCATGGTTTCCTATTTAATAATGTTTGTCTTCATGTTTACTATCACCCCTCAAAGTTTGTCGGTCTGGTAGCGAAACACCCTGTATATTAAAAATATGTATATATGCATATATATGAAAAATGGAAAAGAAAAGAAACATAAAGCAAAATTAAGCACTAACAATTTGGCGAATCTAATAGCTTGTTTACTCGCCAGATGAAGAATTTAGTCGTAATTTAGCGCAATGGCGAGCGACAGCGAGAACATTGCATATGCTTGATCTAAATAAGTGTTATGCTCCGCCTACTTTTACTGGTGCCATGTCACAGAAAAGGCTAGTTTCTGAATAACTCTTGTATTTATGATTTTTCAAGATATTTGACTAATGTTTTTACATTAGTTACTCTGTAAATTTGATTTCGAAATAACGAGAAAAAAAATCCTACCTATAACTCGCGCCTACGCAGTTAAAAAATAATTCATACAACTTCTCATTATTTCATTAAATATTTAATATATTTACGTTCTTACTGTATTGTGTTGTCTTTACAAAAAATGTCGGAAGCTCTGAAACCGACATTAACTTTTGTTGAAAACTCTGCATGCTAAATACATGATTTTTCAAATAATAATCGACCTCTATTTACTCTTATTGATAATTTTACATAAATGAGAACAAATGTTACATAATATCAACACCATCATTTGTTGCCTCGGTAGATCATTTTATGCATTATAGGTTTATACATTATATGCATTACAGGTTGATCCCAAATATAATTTAATTTCTGTAATTTATTGTTGGTCCTTAAATTATATGTGTGATCAAATATTTATTGAAACATATGAGGTCAGTCAGGTTTTTCTTATTACTAAGTTCTAAAAGAAATCACCATGTATATCTCTAGTGAATTAATACATTTTTTAAAATCGAAAGTTTTACGTGATTTTATGCGCATATACTGTTTCAAAATAAAATGATTAGTAATGTATATATATATATATATATTACGCTATCGCATGTGGCACAAAAATCGCGATTATTTGTTAGATGTTTAATGGCAACTCCCAAATTAAACTCATCTTATTGGTTATTGTGTAAAAGTCCTTTGGCAGGATTCAGGCCGTGATATTTTGGATTTATTTACGTTTTGTTCTTTAACTGCAATTATGGTGCTTCAAAATATCCTTATTTTTTCTTTTATATTTACTTAAAGAAAATAAATTAAAGTCATGAATTTTAAACGTTTCGATTTGAAATTAAAGTTATGTATTAGAAATGAAATGAGTGAAATTATTATATTACTATATTTTAAATGAAATTAATAAAATACGAAAAAAGACCAGGGGTACAATATTTGGCGATACCCTGCGCCAGACTAGCATAAAAATACTGAGTTCTTGATTTCTCGGCACAGATGTCATATACAAACCACATTGGTGCAATTTTTTTCGCACACCAATTTGGTGAAAACTTTGTTTTCAAATACCAGTAACATATGTATTTTTTAAAACAATTTTCTATTATTTTTAAAAGGAAACTAGTAAAATAGAAAATAGGCTAAAAAATCTCTTTTTATGCCAATAAAAGGATATCATTGCTGTTTTTATTACACGGATTAACAAAATGTATGCGAAGCTTTTTTATATTCGTTGGCACCTGAAAACCATATTCTTACGTTTATCGGATGAAAGTGCTATACCAATATACGATTTATGACATACAGAATATAAGATAAAAAATACTTAAGAAGCTTATATGCTTCCATTGTGACATTTCCAAGAAAACCACATTTCTTTAAAAACATTCATTGATATTATGATACAGATTATGCCAAAGGATAAAATAATAAGTATGTAACAACAGCAGAGAAATACCAGTTGAGTAAAATTCCATATTCAGGGATGATAATAATCTAATGATTCCTACTTCTTTTAACTGTATTCCATAACTAAAATGTTACAAATAGGATACAAAAATATGCAAAGTATGAGATAGATAAAAGTAAAAATATGATATAAATTGAATGAAATTGATTTTGATAGTATATTATGTAACAAATTTATCATCGTGCTTAGTATTTAAAATTTTGTGTTAGAAAATTATGAATAGCGTCCTATCGTGAGTACATTTTTCAGTATATTTATTTATTATTTCTTCGAATTGATAACAAAGTTATTTGCGGAAACGTGAATTAAATTAATATATAGCTTTTTTAAATCATAGTTTTTTACTGTACAAAAATTTAAATAATAAATATTTTTTATCTAAATTCAAGATGCAAAAAATAATTAAAGAATTAAAATTATATAAATACTTTATCATATAACATACTAAAAATTAGATTATTTAAAAATATTTAAGTAAAATAAAATAAAGAATCCTTAATACACTATATAGCCAAAGGTGACCAGCCATTTGCGATTTCACACGTTTTCTTAAATATCTAGAAAAATACATGAAGAAATATCCTGAAAATCCAGATATTTAAACACAATAGTATACAAGTGATATATTTCTGCGAAGATTTTTTCCTGAAATTTTATAGGGAACTGCCAACAAATTAAAAAAAAAGAAGAATATCTTTTGATCAACCCTGTCAAAAATAATATAGTAAAAGCCTTCAAACTACAGATTATGATTAAATGGCTTATTGTAATAAACTGTTATCATTTTTATAATGATTGCATGTATACTCGTAGAGAAATTAAGATTTCCATAAAAAGACTCTTTTTATGTTTTTTGCTTATAATTTTCAGAGTTCTTAATCTATATTAATAAAAGAACAAAACGCCCTGTCTGCGTGTGTGTGTGTGTGTCTGCAATGGCTAGCAAAATCTACAGCATGTACGAGACTCAAATTTTTTTTGAGAGGCCCCAAATCTCTCCTGATGCACCTCAGCTTCAGAATTTCGAAATTCTATTTTTTAACTAAGTAATTAATTAAATTTCAAAGATCACTCTCATAAAAAATCGCCTTTTTTCTTCTTTTTTCCCCTTTATTTAGTTATGGTTGGTTGGTTGCATAAAATTTTCGCATAAATAATTAAAAAAGCTGGAACAGACCTTTAAAATTCATAGACTGGCAAACTGTGAGTTTAAATGATGATTTTTTATCACAGAGGTTGTAAACCATGGAGGAAAAAGATAGGTGGTAGTAAAGTAAACCGAAAAAAGAGTTGCAATATTAAACCATTTATCGCTCAAATTTTAATTTCCCAAACAAAAGCATGTGGAAGGGATTTTGTATTAATAAGACGAATTGAAAGAAATGAATTACAGTTGAAGTATATTTTGCGAAGAAAGAGTAATTTTTTAAAATGGTCTTTTTTCTATTATATTATTTATTTTAATAAAATTTTTGCTTTTAAAATAATTGAAATTGATAAATTCGAAATAATTAAATGTCAAAATAAAATTAAATAAAATATTGAAAGCATTTGATTTGAACTAAAAATTATATTACTAAAAGTTTTCTTTTTTTTTCAGAACTTTTTAATACTTTATAACGTGGATGAAAAATGTTTATGATTTAACAACATATTAATAATTCTATGTCAATATATAAAATATATTTATGAAAACATTCTTTTAAAATCATGCGCGAAAACTTTAACAAATATTAGTCTAAAATCTAGATTTCAGAGTGCAGACGATTTTAAGACATTAACGAAAGAATGTTAACTTTTCAAGCAAAATCTTAAATGATGCTTCTACAGTGTCTCACAAAAGTGATGGGACACTTGTGCTTTATATAAAAAAAAAGAAACTGCAATAAAATAAATAAACAAACATGTGCAAAAATTTTTTGGGTGTGTTTCATATTTAAAGTTAGTAACAATTATTACATAACATACATTTTGTCAAAATATTAAAATATTAATTTAGTAAAAATACAATTGTTCAGAACGCAGCAAAAAATGGCTCACATAAGTGATGGGACACTTACTTTTCCATCAAATATTTATCCAAAAATTTTACTTTTTAAAAGGTTTTAATATTTTGTTGGATTTCCTTTTACTTTTAAAACATGATTTAATCTTTTTGGGATGGATTCGACTAATTTTTTTGTGATTTCTGGAGTGATTTTACCCCATTCTTCTTGAAGCACTGATTTTAGTTGTTGTTTTGAAGAAATGGTGTGTTTGCGAATTCTTGATTCCAATTCTTGCCAGATATTCTCTATGGGATTAAGTCTGGAGATTGTGGTGGTGTTTTTATTATTTCAGGACAGTTACATAGCAGCCAGAGTCTAACGTTCAGAGCAGTGTGCTTGGGGTCATTGTATTGGTAGAATTTAAAATCGTTATGAAGGTTCAATTTTCGTGCTGAATATTTCAAATTTTGCTTTAAAATATCAATATACTTGTACTGATCCATTATACTGTCAATAAAAACAAGATTACCAACTCCTGCGGACGACATACACCCCCATACCATAACTTCTCCTCCACCATGTTTTACTGTTGGTACCAAGTTCTGTTTGCGAAATTCTTCCCTGGGTTTTCTCCACACCAAGATTCTACCGTCAGAACCAAATATATTAAATTTACTCTCATCAGCAAATATAACTTTATTCCAGTAATCAGAATTCTTATTTATGTTGGATTTTGCGAAAGCTAGTCTGAGTTTTCTATTCTTTTCACTTACGAAAAATTTTTTCGTGGCTACTCTACCGTGATATCCAGCAGATCGAATTACCCTTCTAATAGTCTCAGGATTAACAATTATTCCATATAATGCTTGTAAATCAGCAACAACTTTTGAAGCACTATTTCTTGGATTTTTTTAATATTTCAAACGCTAATTCGCTTTATTCCATTGGATAGCTTTGATGGTCGGCCAGGTCTTCTTTTATCCTGAATCATATGATTCTTTTTATATCGTTTAATGATATTGAAAACTGTTGAACTACTCAAGTTAACTGTTTCAGCAGTTTTTCTAATAGATTTTCCACGTTCAATATGCAAATTAATAACTAATTTTCGAATTTCAGGCGAAGTTTCTTTTCGTTTAGCATTCATGGCTACACAGAGCTAAAAAAACACAAAAATTCCAAAACAAACTGGAGAGAAATACTGCAGACGACTTTATAAATTATTGCCAATTGCTTTTAAGTAAAAATAAAACCCCCAAAAATATTTTTATTGCTTATTTCAGACGATTTTTGTTGCATATATAATGGTGTCCCATCACTTATGTGAGCTATTTTTTGCTCCGTTCTAAACATTTGTATTTTTATTAAATTAATATTTTAATATTTTGACAAAATGTATGTTATGTAATAATCTTTACTAAATTTAAGTATGAAACACACCCACAAAAAAAAAAAAAAAAAAAAAAAAAAAAAAAAAAAAAAAAAAAATGTGTACATGTTTTTTTATTTGATTTGATTAGTTTTCTTTTGTAAAGCACAAGTGTCCCATTACTTATGTGAGACACTGTATATTGACATTTCAAAGTCATATGATAAAAATAATCACATAATTCTTGCCTATGATTGATATATTTGTATCTTTTATGCATTCCGATCGTGTACTACAGTCAATAATGGCTCAAAACATTATTTTACGGGTAAATATCAACACTTTAACGCAAAATTAACGCAATCGTTGGATACATGTTCCCTCCCGTGTTTCTCATTGCTCATTTTAAGTATTTTTAGAGCTTAATATTAGTTGTTGCTTTTAAAACAGATTTTTCACAAAGTCAGCTACGACATATTTCAGGCAATGCATTTCTGCATGCTTCCAGTTAATGATAAAATCATACAAATTTAAAGTTCGTTTAATATTGTTAATACGGAACCGGGCAACGCCGGGCGGGTCAGCTAGTGTAAAAAAAAACCTTTCTTTTCAGAAAATATGATAAACAACATTGCACACAATATCTGTAATCAATATTAAAAATAATAAAAACTGTATGAAAAATGAGCAGGTTTATTAAATAATGTTTCACTGCGCATGCATGACCACAATCAAAATGTAATAGCTAAGTGTATAAAGCAACTTCTATAAAAATCTCAAAAACATAGCTTGAAAATTCTGAAAATAATCATCGATAGAATAAGATCAAAATCCGTTATTCCTAAAATAAAGCAACAAGTTGAGGGGTTGTATCCATACATCCAGTAATCAGTGTGAATATAGCATACAAAATATTGCATGTACTTTGTATAGATATATGTCGTTTCGAATTGCCTATACTATCGGCGCAGAGCCCGATCAAGGTGAAGTTGGGCCCAGGGCCTGTTAATAAGTTGAACCCCCTCCCCCCTACATACCCCTTTTCGGAGGCACTTTCACAAAAAAAAAGTTTTATTTGACGAGTTGACAAAGTTGTTTGGGTGAAAAGAACCTAGGTTAAAAGCTTCTAAAATTTTTATTGAGTCATTCAGAATATTTAAATTTTACGTTTCCTATTTTATAACACAATATTATTTGAAAAGTATTTGATTAAGGGAAAAAAACAGCCACATAATTTGTGGGCCCGTGGAATTGGTGGGCCCAAGGCCAATGCCCCGGTGCATTAGTCAGGCTCTGCATCGGCGGATGATTTGCCACATAGGCGATTACAATTAAAGTGTAAACGACACGCAGGTTGAAGTGAAATTATAGATTTCCCCATAGCAAATTTGAGAACAGAAAAGCTTCACGCGCAGCAGACGCCACTTCGCGTACGTGGCACTGCAAGTGAGTCAATAACAAAGTAATATTTACGCATGCGCTTATCTAAAACCATTTGTGTTACTCTTTATTTGTGATCTTCAATCAACACTCTACAAAGCTCACAGTTGAGACTACCGAAACTTATACCTAGGACATTATTCTATGGTCACCCTTTATTATAAACATGTATTTCGTAATTAAAAAAATAGGTTTATTAATTAATATATTCGAAGCCTGGTGGCATAATGCTCAAAACATGTGGTGCCGCAGTTTGAGAGTTCAACTCCCGACTAGACACGGTTCACTAAGCCTTTGATCCCTTCGGGGTCGCTAAAATGAGTTAGAGGTCTGCACACGCCCGGGCTGGCGGAATGGTTCCGGATTTTCTAACGGGCCTGGCCGGGAAGACAAACAAAATATATAGGCCGGACCGAGTTGGCAAGAAATTAATGGGCCAGACAGGCAGGGCCTGCCCAATGAAAAAATTTAGTGGGCCTACGGCCCGTTATAAAAATTTAAGCATAAAGGATAAAATATAAGCTATTTTCAATTAATATGGCTTTAACAAGTATAACTATAAATGTGCGTCACGAGCAGATATTAGTTTGACAACATAAATACAGAAATGTAACTTGTACAGTGTAGAGATCGGTAACAGACAGTTACATTGTGTGTAACTTGGGCTTAATATTTTTTTTTAGCAGAATCGTGATGGGCCAAGATCAGTCTTGCATTGTTTTCTACATATACATGAGCCGGGCCGGAACTAAATTTAATTTTTTCAAGATTAGTAGGGCAGACAACATCATTTGTAAAAGAATTTAACAGCGATAAAGAACTTGTGTTAACGAAATCTTTGGATATGTACTTCTTGGAAGTCTTTAAATTCACTTCTCAACGATGCGAAAGCTTGAGGCATTTTCTGACTAATTTTTAGCTCTAAAAGTAAAAAATTGGCAAACCTGACTACTGAAGTGATTTGAAATTGAATAGCGTTTTTCATTTTTGGAAAGTAAGATACTTTTATAACCTTGTTGAGATAAAAGAGATTTTTTTTTTGTCAAGGGGTTACAGATTTTTCTCCCTTCCCATGCTGTCACTTCCGAAAATTCTATTCAAAATACTAACTTTGACAATATTTTCTTAAATTGCTTGCATAGAAAAATGGATAACGCCATTCGATTAGATAGTTTCTGAATAATCTTATGAGTTTCCGAAAAAAAACCCAATGAATTCACAAATGTATCAAAAAGTAGTTCCCTTTGATTTGAGAGTGAATTTGGATTTGGAATCTTTAGTAAAATGATATAGAAATATTTTCATAAATCCTTTTTTAGCTCACAGGCTATCATAGCCTGAGAGCTTATGTGCCCGTCCGTTCTGTATGTATGTTCGTATGTTCGTATGTTCGTGCGTAACGCGATAACTCATGATAAAAATATCGGATCCACTTGAAATTTTGTATATAGGTATATCCTGATAAGGCGCTTCCCTGATTAGTTTTTGGAGTTCATTCGATATGTATAAGAGGGGGAACGGGGGGCTCATGCCCCTCCCCTTAATGGATATAAATGGGTTTTTCATGCAGAATTAACAGTTTTTGTCCAAAATTTAGATATAGGATCATTCTGATGAGGCGATTACGTGACTGTTATTATGTGTTCATTGAATAAGTATAAACAGGAGGAACGGGGGGCTCATGCCCCCCCCCCCCCCTTAATTGATATAAACGGGATTTTCATGCAGAATTAACGGTTTTCGTTCAAAATTTAGATATAGGATCATTCGGATGAGGCGATACCGTGGCTGTTATTAGATGTTCATTGAATAAGTATAAACAGGGGGAACGGGGGCCCATGCCCCTCCCCTTAATGGATATAAATGGGTTTTTCATGCAGAATTAACAGTTTTTGTCCAAAATTTAGATATAGGATCATTCTGATGAGGCGATTACGTGACTGTTATTATGTGTTCATTGAATAAGTATAAACAGGGGGAACGGGGGGCTCATGCCCCCCCCCCTTAATTGATATAAACGGGATTTTCATGCAGAATTAACGATTTTCGTTCAAAATTTAGATATAGGATCATTCGGATGAGGCGATACCGTGGCTGTTATTAGGTGTTCATTGAATAAGTATAAACAGGGGGAACGGGGGGCTCATGCCCCTCCCTTTAATTGATATAAACGGGATTTTCATGCAGAATTAACAGTTTTCGTTCAAAATTTAGGTATAGGATCATTGTGATGAGGCGATTACGTGACTGTTATTATGTGTTCATTGAATAAGTATAAACAGGAGGAACGGGGGGCTCATTTCCCCCCCTTCTTAATTGATATAAACGGGATTTTCATGCAGAATTAACGATTTTCGTTCAAAATTTAGATATAGGATCATTCGGATGAGGCGATACCGTGGCTGTTATTAGGTGTTCATTGAATAAGTATAAACAGGGGGAACGGGGGTTCTAATGCCCCTCCCCTTAACTTGCATAAATGGATTTTTCAGTCAGAATTGTCAGATTTCGTTCAAATCTCTGAATAGTTTTGGAAGTTTAATGGTTAAGTTTAAAAGAGGGGAATAACTCATCTTAAATTATATAAATGCTAAATGGGTTTTTATTAAGAATTATCCGATTTGCTCTGAATTTTGGATATAGATTTTTTAATATGATAAAGCATGTACTTGATAGTTTAGGAAGTTCAATGATTAAGTATAAAAAAGGAGAAAGGGGAGAGCTGTTTCCCCTTCTTAATTTTTTTTTTCGAACGGAATTAACGAAAATACAAGGCTGTAATGTACAATTAGTATGCTTAGCCTGTGAGCTCAATGCCATCAGTTTAACTGGGCAATATTCTTTTTATTATTATACAGCTTCAAATGTTACAGTATTTTTAATTTTCTTTTTTTTTTCTTTTATTCTAAACCTTATCAACTTTTTAATGAAACTAAGATTCTAAGTAATCATTAATGTTGCTAATGTGTATTTCCTGTAAAATATATTGTAAAATCATTGAATAGATATATATGCAGTATTCTTTAAAGAAATCTTAATTACATGATCAAAATCTGAAGTTTTTTAGAAATAGTTAGAAATAGTGTTGTTCCAGAAGGGGCCGGGGCCCGGACCTAGAAACTCCGGCCCGGGCGAATCTCTAAAATGAGTACTAAGCTTTCTTGGGAATTAAACACCCAGGGTCTCGCATTAGGTTAACCACCCGGCCCAGACACATGGTACATAGATCCTCGGGGCCCGTGCAGTGACGTAGCAAACGGGGGGCGGAGGGGGCGGTTTGCCCCGTGTGTCATTCTCTAAGGGATTACACCCAATCTCTTTTTTCGAATCTATATATATATATGAATAATATTGTAAAATTTTGGAATAATAATTCTAAAATAAATGAAAATTCTAGCGCACGACGCAACATAATTAATTTTCTTTTCTTTGAGAATGTGAAATTTTTCTAAATAAGATATACACCAGAGAACAAAAACCAACCTATCCAACGAATGAATAGCGAAAGCAAACTTTAAAAGAAAGACTTATCTTCTACATATAGACACCGCATTGATTTATGCGGTCTATGGTTGAGTGATGAATCCCTCCTATGGTTTGTTTATGCAAGAAGACAAAAGGTAAATGGGGAATGGTACAGTCATTTGTTGTAATAACACAGAATTGTGATTGAAAAATATGGTGGGAGGAGGGGTGACAGCTTGGTAAGTGAGGGTGACGCCATTTACATCCGCCCCTGGTGTCACTCATTCTAGCTACGCCACTGGGCCCGAGTGTCTAGTAAAACAGGGATGGGCACTATCGGTGCTGATCCTTCATGGATTGTAATGGCGCAGAGTTTTAGTTTAGAATTAATATATAATTGTAATAAATAATTTAAAAAAAAATCCCGTAGAGTTGTTGGTTTCCACATACCAAAAAAGGCTTTGAATTCAAAGGTGTAATAAGGGTATAGTAAGGTATGTAACTAAAATATATTGAAAAGTTTCCTAAATTTATATGATATTAAGATGTAGACACATCGAAAGAAAAAAAAAGACTATTTCCATTTTTAAAAATTTTGGACCTATATGCGTGTTAGAAAACTGCAATATTGCGTTTGATGTATCTATCAAAAAGCTTTTAAACTGAATACAAAATTAAGGCGAGTATATTTTTTGTAACGGAAGGAATGAATTGCATAAAAGGGTAGAAGTTAAATAAATGGCTTCAAAATGAAAAATCATATTTTTTAGATATTTTCACAGCGTGTTTTGCTATTTTAAAACTGAAATATAAAAAGAAGTTTTCAGTAAATTTATTTACTTTACAACAATGTTTAAATTCATAAAATATATGATTTATAGATTATAAATAGCATGATTATAAATAGAACTATTTTCATTTTTTAGAGTTTTGGAAAAATGAAATATTTATTGACAGATTTAATATATTTTTTTCATGTTGTTTTCTTTTATATTTTATATTGCGCATAAACATTATAGCCTACTAAATCTAATTAATAGTCTAAAAAATGTTTTAATCTCGAATATAAATTAAATAAAAATTATATTCATATCATCTTACATTTAAAATTCACTATGTAGCGCCCACATTTAAAAAGTAGAATCCACAATTTCATTAATCGATCCATTCCATCATTCCAACTGTGAGATTTATTTAGGAAAGAACATTTAATGTATACATTTCTTGACTATGTGGCACATTTCTATTTACATTATCATAACTGGATTAAATTACAACTGGATTAAATTAAGAAGAAGTTCTGGTTTAACATTTTTTTTCCGCGTGGAAAAAGAGCAATATACATACTTTTCACTACCTATACATACTACCTCCGAATTAAGAACGCACTCGCAGACCTTTCGGGTCTGAATTTTTAGAAAAAATTGCTTTTACGTCAATAACATTAATACTAGCTATCCAAATAGATTAATTAGTGTTTAACGAATATTTTATCGTCTGAAAGACAACGAATGTTGTTTATTTTCCGTATTATTCAATTAATATTCATATGACAAATGGGCTAAAAAAGAATTTTCGGAGATGTTTAGAAAATATTGCATAACAATAAGATTTAATTTTTATTACAACTTTCTAATACTTTTTGTGCTTTACTACGCATGACGCTCGCAGGAAAGTGACTTTTATTTTAAATTTAAAGAGTGAAATATATGTTTAAAATAAAAGAGTCGCAAACGGCGCAAAGAGAATTTTTAAGCAAATAATAATAATAATTATTTTTACTAAAAGGCTAAGCATAAATGAAGTCATATAATAAATTCATAGACATATATTTAACATTATTAAATGTAAATAGTAGCAAAAGTATTTCTTAAAACAAAGTAATACCCCAATAAAAGACATGTACTATTAATAGTACACCAGACCCGAAAGGGTAATAAAAAGAATATTGCCCAGTTAAACTGATGGCATTCAGCTCACAGGCTACGCATACTAATTGTACATTAAAGCCTTATATTTTCGTTAATTCCGCTCGAAAAAAAAAAAAAAAAAAAAAAAAAAAAGAAAGGGAAACAGCTCTTTCCTTTCTCTTTTTTTATACTTAATCATTGAACCTCCTAAACTATCAAGGACATGCTTTATCATATAAAAAATCTATATCCAAAATTCAGAGCAAATCGGATAATTCTTAATAAAAACCCATTTAGCATTTATATAATTTAAGAGGAGTTATTCCCTTCTTTTATACTTAACCATTAAACTTCCAAAACTATTCAGAGATTTGAATGAAATCTGACAATTCTGCTTGAAAAATCCATTTATACAAATTAAGGGGAGGGGCATTAGAACCCCCGTTCCCCCTGTTTATACTTATTCAAATGAGCACCTAATAACAGCCACGGACTCGCCTCATCAGAATGATCCTATATCTAAATTTTGAACGAAAACTGTTAATTCTGCATGAAAATCCCGTTTATATCAATTAAGGGGAGGGGCATTAGAACCCTCGTTCCCCCTGTTTATACTTATTCAATGAACACCTAATAACAGCCATGGTATCGCCTAATCAGAATGATCCTATATCTAAATTTTGAACGAAAACTGTTAATTCTGTATGAAAATCCCGTTTATATCAATTAAGGGGAGGGCATGAGCCCCCCGTTCCCCCTCTTATACATATCGAATGAACTCCAAAAACTAATCAGGGAAGCGCCTTATCAGGATATACCTATATACAAAATTTCATGTGGATCCGATATTTTTATCATGAGTTATCGCGTTACGCACGAACGTACATACAGAACGGACGGGCACATAAGCTCTCAGGCTATGCTAGCCTGTGAGCTAAAAACTATGACAGTACGGAATGACAGGAATGAGGGGAATGCCGGTTGGTGCTGTCGCTTATCGTAATACTGTTTACATACATATGTACGCCAGTTACAATTATTGATTTTTAATTATTTGAAATAGCTTCTTTCCTTTGCTTTTTTTGAAATTTTCAATTCCTAAGCTGTTATGTTTTAAGGATTGCTATTTATTACTATTAATAATTTTGGATACATTTTTTCTCAATTCTTTGCGGCGTAAAGCTATTATATTGCTAAAGTGTTGAAATCAATGAATGACAACAGAATTCGAAAAAAAAAAATTGTAAATAAGAAAAAGTTATATTTCACACTTATAATAAACCGAAATTTTCTTTACCAAACTTCTGGTGTCATTGTGGCCTTTGAGAATTATAATTAAGTGGTTTCGTAGGCGTACCAGAGCCCCCCAAGGGGTTAAGCAGGTTACTTTTTCGCTTTACATATTCTGGGCAAAAAATTACCTTAAATTTGAGAACATTCTTGACTATTCCGTTCATGTTTTAGTAGGATAACCAGTTAGATGAACAGTTAAAAGTTATATATATATATAAAAAAAAAAAAAAAAAAAAAAAAAAAAAAGATGAACTACAACGGTTTATAAATTTATAAATTTTAGGAAGTAATTTATTTTGCAATAATCTGAGTAAAAAAAAATTATTACTTTGATGCAGTGCAAAAGAAAAAAAAGAGTCAGAAATTGCTCGTCAAACGTATCAAATGAGGTGCGTTCGTATTACAACGAAGTTTTTAAAATATACAGTACTTCGAATACAGTACAGTATCTGAAATCTTTTGTATGTCTCGCTAATTACTATATTATTTCTATTATACAAGAATTCACTTGCAGTAAACCTCAGCAACGGACATCAATTTCATAAAATGTGAAATGTTTTAATATAATTAAAACGCGCCCCAAATAACGTTTCCCCCTGTGTAACAGAATACTCTTGTGTGGACTTGTAAATTAATAAAAAGTATTCTTTGCATCACAGATTGTACAGAATCTATATTTTAGTATCTGTGTAATAGATGCATATGGATTTTATTATGTTTGAAAGAGTCTAACTTCATTTTAATACACTTGTACTTTTTTTCCCATTTGCCGCAATGTAACGGAATACTTTTGATTGTCCCTGTAATTGAACTATAGATGTGTTTTTCATAAAATCTGAAATCTTTTCCCGATTAAAATTTCAAGCGATTAGGTTAATAAGTTTTTGCGTTGTTATATGCGGACAGACGGGCAGACTGAACGAGGACTATTGGTGATATACATTTAGATAATTACGAACGCACCTAAAAAAAGATTTATGTTTTGTATCTACATAGATATAATATAACCATTAACGAAAATTTATAATAACATATCGGAGTTTGCAAGTGACACGTGTTGCGGGGTCTGTCAGCTGCAGATTGTAGCAGAAGTCAGTTAACTTTGAGCCTTTGCAGCGTATGGATCACTCATATAACAGACAGGTGTTTGAAAGTGGCTTAGGTTTTCAAAATCAAGCAAATTGTCCAGCAGAGATACGCCATATAGTTTTGTGTAAACCTAAACAACTTGGCTATTGAGAGACTTCACATTTTACAAGATCCCTACGGAAAGGGCTCTTTGTCACAGTCTCAGTTGTTTAGATAACACAAAGCCTTCAAACACAGAAGAGAGGACACTAATGACGAACAAAGCGCTGTATGTTATACAGTTCTCGTACTTCATACAGTGTGGCTAAAACTTAAGTACTTTTGGTCTCCAATCGTGAGATGTGCGTCTGAATGATTGCGGAGACGTTGGGACTTACAAAATCGATTGTGCATCAAATTGTCACGGAAGAACTTCAAATGCAGAAAATTTATGACAAGCAGGTTCTTTGAATTGACACTGTTCCTATCAAAACACAGCATCAAAACGCTGCGCCAACCACCATACAGCATCAATCTATCATTGCCTGACTTTTTTTTCTATTCCCTTGATTCAAATCGAGCTTTGAAGGACATTATTTTGACAATCTGAGGAACATTCAGAAAAATGCAATGCGCGTTCTGAAAAGTATTCCAGTTGAAGGATTCAAGGGGTCATAAATAGGTGACAGAGTTATTAACAAAGATCTATTAATACAGAAAGATTTCTTTTGAAAAACAATAAGTATTTCTAAAATTATCTTCAAATAAATGAATTTATGGAATCAGTCTTATTACTTACTGGATAGACCTTATATAAATGTATTTGTCATTATATTTTGTCCTCTGGATTCCAAAGTAGTATTTAAATGTTTTGTTTACTAAAAGAGCATTCACATAGATTAGCAGGTTAATTTTTTATTAATAAAAGTTAGAATTGCATCTTTAAAAAATTTTATTTTTTACATTAAGTACCAAAATGTTAACAAAACCGTACGCATATTATTAAATACAATTTTCTATAAAAAATATTGCAACTTAAATAAAGATAAAAAAAAAGATAAAAAAAATAAGTTTTTTATGGTTGACTTCATTATATGGAGACAAAAAGATGTTCGCTCGTTAAATATTTTTTAAACTCACTGGAGACATTTTTTAAAAAAAGCTTTTAGTTAGTAATATATTTTTAAGTATTCTCCAAAAGTATTTTTTTAAAACTTTTTGACGACAACTATTATTTACCCGTGTAAAAGTAATTTTTTCTTCAAGAAGCAGATACTTTTACTGAAGTATGTTATCTCCTTACAATTTTTGAAATAAATTTGAAAGAACGAGAAAGAAATATTTGTAGTCTCTGTAAAATAAAAATCTCCCTTTTAAGGACCCTTTTCTGGGAATTTTTTTCCATTATATTTTTCTTTATTTACAAATTAAGGATGAATATTGCTGCAGCATGTGATTGAAAAGGACTCTAGAATTAAGGAAACAATGAAGAATGTAGTCTTTTTTTGGATTCCCTAGTTGCGGGGAAACTTAACATCCAATGTAGCAAACGTCAAATGGCTGTCTTTTTGAAACAAGATGGTGGATGAAGCTGGCCAACAAACTCGGTCGAGACATTAGTTCTCATGTTACGCATATAAAAAATATCATCCAAATTGGTTCATAAATTCGAGAGTTACAGTATGACAAAAATCGGACATATATAGTATATATATGTAAAACAACATTTCAACGGAGGTTGGTTTTGGGATCTAGGGGTTGTGATGACGAAAATATAGCAAAATTTACCGATGGGTTTACTCCAGAATAGGTAGTTAAGCTAGTTGCAATAGGTAGTTTTATTACTTTTTGTAATGAAAGCTACCTAACAGTGTCCACAATTTTGGCCACCACTGTATAATTCAGGAGCGTTCAATCTAACAATGCTATTAAAAACATGAATAAAAGGGTAAAAAATCCAATAAAAAGAGGTCGGCCTCATTAGTACGATTTTACTAACAGTTTATTTTTATTCACAGGTAGTAATTTTTTCATTACATACCCTGATTATTCGCGCAATAGTCACCGTTTCTTAATAATCACACACCCATTTTGAAGCAGAAAAATCGTCAGTAATTGTCGATAACATCTTGATGATGCGAAGAAGAATTTTGCAGAAGACAAAATAGATCATATGAAAGACTCGCAACGATTCTGTAACCTTTGAATGTACCCCCCGTCAACAAACCATTTAAAGACAATATAAGACGAGTATATGGAGATTGGATGGTAAGTGGGAACCACAACAAAAACAACAACAAAAAATCTCTCTTTGGGAAAAATAAGGCGTCCACCTTTGGAACTAATATGTTGTCGGATACTAATAATAAAACCTAATTAATGGGGGAATTTTTTACGAGGAAAATTTTATAAACTATTCATGATTAAAATTTAAACTATGGAGATGATTTTTCTATGATTTGAACGTTTTTAATTAAGAGTTTAAGCTATTAAATACTTAGAATTGTGGAACTTAGTATCTGCAAAGACGACAGAATTAACTGGCAAATGTGATAATTACTAATACCTTAATTAATAATTGTCCTAAAAACATGTAACTTACCTCAAAATGTAGCTGGGATATTCACACATATAAATCAATAGAAGAGCTCCATCCAGCGTGTCTTGGGTCGCGCTTATCCTGATACTTTGAAGAGCATTTCTGGGACGCGTCCGCACATAACCAAACGAAGGCTTGAACTCAGGGATAGGAGATTGTAAATATTCACAAAGTCATTAAAGTATTAAAGGTAAATTGTAGGCTATATTTTTCTTCAAAATACCTGAAGTATACTTACCAAAAATCAGCTAAGTCGCTAAGGGTAAATTGAAGGCCATTAACTTGCTGATAAAAGCCTCTATACAACCTTTAAAAGTACTGTGCATTTTGTTGCAGTTATCATTTTCCTTCAAAATACCTGAAGAAACCTTTAAAATACCTGAATAGTAATTTGGATAGCAGATAAAAGCTTGCATAATTTTTTTTTAAGAAAGAGTACATTCCCTCAAATAAACCTGCATTTTTAATTTACCTTCAAAATCCCCGTAGAAAGCTTTAAAATCACTGCAAAATCTTATTTTTTAAAGGTTTTTCGATGTTTTGTTTTTACCTGTGTACAGAGCTAATAACAAACTATACGCTTTCAAAAAGTTTTTAAAAGATAAATATTCCCAACGCGTTGGACAAACGCGAAGATGACATTTTATGGAATGAGAAGTTCCTTCAGACACCGATAGCTATTACATTAGCGATACCGATACCTTCAGCGAAAGTGATTAATTATAAGCATTTTTAGTCCAAATTTTATCTAAGTTTACTGTTTATGAAAACATTACTATAAAAAGAAAATAGTATTTAAAACAGTACAGTATCTCAAAACATTTGATAAGTTACTAATTTTATTATGATGGGTTTTTTCATATCAGTTATGTTTATAGTATTCGAGTGTACAATACTGTGCAGTAAATTTCCCCGCAGAATAGTCACACCTAAATTTTCACCATGAAGAAATGGCAAAAGCAGTGCGACTATTATTCGAAAAAACACCGCAATGAATATAATTTCATTTTTTATTGTCATATAAAGTTTTATTCCTACTTATATAGTTTCTCTTTATAACTAAAACATTGAACAAGAATTAAAACAAAAGAATGAAATAGGCACATTTTCTTTTAAAGAGTAATAAAACTATTTTACGATTCTGTAAACACAACAAAAATGGTGTCATGCAGGGTATTTTAAGGATCAATAAAAAGTCGTTTTGCAGACTAGATATAACTAGATATTTTTGTTCTAAAAATATCTAGTAAATAAGTTTGGTTATAGAAATTGTTTTTTTCGTTGCAATTTTGTAGGACCTGATCGATAAGTTCTTTTTATGTCTTTAAGAAAAAAAAAAACCTTACATGTTCTAATTAAGTGCATTATTTTAAAATCTTTGACTATGACTTTTTGACGGGAGCGTCAGTTTTAAACTTTCAAAAAATCTTTTTTGATTTTTCTTGATTTTTAAAATTTATACACATCTGAATAAAGCGAAACGAACCGCATGGAAAATATTAAAATTAAAGCTGTAAAATTGATATGCGCTCTTTAAATATAATGTTCAGAACATTTAACGGCAATTTGTTATTATATTATAAGGTGTCCTAAGATAATAAGCATTGTGTAGGATTGTGTAATAACGTCAAGTACTAATATTAGACATAACTAGATGGTACCCGTCAAGATTTGATGATAAACATGCTTAAAAACTAATTAGAATAATGTTAGATTTTCTTAATTAGTCACCTGTAAATAAAATTTTGAAAACTTGATTTATTTCTATTTTATCTATGTAATTCCAACAGATTCAAAGCGTTTCATGGTTCTGCCAGTCTAACCTACTAAAGTAATCAACTGAAAGAATTTTAAGCAGAATTTTAAGATTTTTAACAGCGCTTGCTTTTTAGCAGAAGGATAACTAAAATTAATTCAACGGTTATAATTTTTATTTGTGTTTTTTTACATTTGTTGTTGTTTATTATTTTTTTTAAGAATGTGATTTGTAAGGATTTTCAATAATTTTATTTTTACAAATATATCTCTAAAGCCCTGAACTGGGAATTGGCTGTTTATATCTAATAATTACTGTTTTAATTACATGAATTATTTTAAAAATAAAATTGTTATTTAAAAAAACATTTTTGAGTGTTAAATTTTATTTAATTATAAAGCATCAAAATAATAATGATAACAAAATAATAAAAATCATACAACTTTCCCTCGTAGTAAAATGCATCGTTATTTAAATATTTTATTTTGCAGAGCGTTGATCCCGAGTCCTGTACAAAAGCTCAGAGCTTTCAATTCGTATATTAAACCACTGAGCTAACCAGACTTGCTTCCACTTTTATCTAACTGGAAGGCCTAATAAATTCAACTTCACGCATAAAAAATTGCTGGCTTTTTTGAGTTGATCTTAAAGAATTAGCCCACTGTTTTAATATATATGATTTAATTATAAAGCATCAAAATAATAATGATAACAAAAGGATAAAAATCATATAACTTTCCCTCGTAGTAAAATGCATCATTATTCAAATAAGGTACCCTGGGGTAATAACGCCAGGCAGGGTAATAACGCCAAGTGCTCATATTATGCATAATTATGAAATAATCTGGTAAATAACACCCATGTGATCTGCGCCGAAGGGTTTTGAGTCATGTAAATCGCAAAAAACAGCTTCAAGTTAATTTGTTTCATTTTTAGATCTAAATTTTTTTACAAGCAACTAAAATTAACGCTTGATCTAAAATTTGCGAGATACGTTTTGTCATGTGAAGACTATTTTTTGTATCCGGAAATACTTTGTTAATTACATAAATTTGTAGTACATTTCATGGACTTTCAAAATGTTTTTGAAGATTTTGGATATCTTCTCGAGATAATTTGTAATTTAAAATGTACAGTGCAATAACTATAACGGGGTAATAACGCCAATTCTTGGCATTAATACCCCAGTTGATTTCCTACAGTGGCCGTGCTACATCCTAAATACTGATTCAAATAAACACAGTTAAAACTGGGCAATGTTTCTAATAATATTCTATTTAAGCGGTCCTTTTTAAGCAAAAAGAAGCTCACGGTCTGATATTCTTTTGCCTAATCCTCCCCCCCCCCCACACCACACCTTTATTTTTCTTACACTTTCACAAAAAATTGAACATTTTCAATAGCTTAGAATGCAATTTGTCAATTTCTAAGTTTGAAGAGTTTGTATTTTTAGAATTGGGCAATCTACATGCAATTATTCCATCTTATTTCATAGTTTTGTTTGCATGGCGTTATTACCCATATATGTGGGTAATAACGCCAAATAGCATTGGTCAAGAAATCACGCCATTACATTTTATGAATACATATCTAATAAATTATTTTTTTATATAGATAGTCAATGAGTTGCTGTATCAAATCATATATCTGTTTGAAAAATACAATCTAAAACTGAGCCGTGAAAATTGGTAGAACCTTAACGTGGCGTTATTACCCCAGGGTACCTTATTTTATTTTGCTGAGCGTTGGGATCGATCCCAAGTCCTCTAAAAAAGTTCAGAGCTTTAAATTCGTGCCATAAACCACTGAGCTAACCAGACTTGCTTCAACTTTAATCTGACTGGAAGGGCTAATAAATGCAACTTCACGTATGTGCAAATGCCTGAATTTTTGAGTTGATCTTAAAGAATTAGTCTACAAATTTAATATATATGATTATGAAGGAATCCTAGAGATGTTACCTAGAGGTTTCGCGCAGACGGACTCTAAATCATCTAAATCACAAAGAACCATTAAAAGTTAATTATTTTAATTTGTAGGTCTTATCGCTGGAGAAAACACGAAATATTCAACGTCCGATCTAAAATTTTCAACGTAAGTTCTGTAATTTGAGGACTATACATTTATCAGGAAATATTTTTTATTACATAAATTTGTAGTGCGTTTTATGTATTTTCAAAATGGATTTTGGATGTGTTCATGAGGTAGTTTGTAGTTAAGTATACCTTCGTAATAACGCCATCTTCTGGTTTTATTTCTTCGGTTGATTCTTTTCAGTGCTGGAATTACATCCTAGGAGTGCTTATTTTTCATTTTATGTCTGAGAGAGCATTAATGTTACTGTTTAAGACAAAAAAGGATAAAAAAATATTCGTATGCCGTAAGTGTTGCTAATTTTTTCTTGTGAGAAGAATAAAATAGCAAATGATAATAACTGTATTCTGATATCTTAATTTTTAGGGCTGTCGTGTTTGTGAATTTAGACTGGGACAATTTAGATTCCATGTTTCTATCTTATTTTACAGCTTCGTTTGCATGGCGTTATTAACTATATACAGTGGCTCACAAAAGTGTTCGTACACTTTAAAAATTTGTAGTAAAAAGAAATTTCCCTGTAATTAAATTCGTGTATGAAGTCGAGAAATTTTTTATATTATCTCCAAGTTATTCTAAATAAAACAAAACCTTTTTGTTTAAAATTAATGGATTTTTTTTTTAAATCTAAAAATGTAAACGGAAGATGCCGCAGAAAATACACGCCACAAAAGTCTTCGTACACAGAAACATTTTCGGATAAATTCATTATTAAAAATATTGTTTGTCGCTTTATTTTTATTTATGCATTGTATTGACATTTGAAAAATCGCTTGGCTTTATATTTTGCAGAATTGGTCCGTAATATTCTATTTATTAATTAAAAATGGTTTGTAATCATAATGTCACGACTAATAGCGTTCGAAATTAGTTATTTTTCTTCCAAATAGTAGTAAATTAATTCGAAATATTTCAAAATTAGTTAATTTATTCCATTCTACGGCGATAAAAGGCTTTATAGAAATAGGTATGCGATAAAAGGCTTTATAAAAAAAATGGATTGAAAACTAGGTATGAAAAGGTCTTCAATCTAAGTTAACACAATGAGATCAAATACTTATAATTAGAAAAGTCATAAAAAATCCGCTTTTAAGTGCTATAAAAGTTGCTACAGAATTTAATGAAACAGTTTTTACTTTATTTTTACTTGAAACTGTTCGACGAGTGGTAAGCCCAGCTGTATTATACAGGCATTCTGACCGTAGAAAATTCTTTGTCAGGGCGAAAAACAGAAAAGCTTAGGCTTTCTTTAGTAAAATCATGATAAATAAACCCGAATCATATTAAAATAATGTTTTATTTACAGATTAAATCTAATATGCTATTCGTGGCTCCAATGAGGGCATAATAGTATGGAGAAAAAGAATTAAGAATTTAATTCAAAGAACGTAGTTGGAACAGTTAAAGCATGGCAGTGGAGTTGTCCTTGTGTGAGGGTGCATAGCAGCATCAGGATTAGATAATTTTGTATATATTGATAGCATAATAAATCACGATCTTTGTTCAAATATTTTAAAAGGCAATTTAAAATTATCAGGCCAATATATGGGTAACAGATACAACTTTGTTTTTGATCAGGATAATGATAGAAGGCACGTGGCTCTCAACGTTCGCCTCTAGCTTCTTTACAATTGTTCACAAGTTCTAAAAACATCACCTCAATTGCTGAATTTAAACCCAATAAAACATATTTGGAGATAACTGGAAGTTAGAACACGAAAACACAGCATTGAAACAAAAAGCGAAGTAAAAACAGCAATGTTGGATGAAGGCATCAACTTTCATTCAGAAATTACAAAAAACACTAATTAAATCTATTCCCAGATGTTTAAAAAACTTTTGTGGGTGTTAAATAACATCCTATAAAGTACAAATTTAGCGAAATATTACAATATTTACAAATATGCAGCGATTTTTTTAAAGTGTACGAAGACTTTTGTGAGGTAAATTTTTTGTTGTTTTTTGATTAATGATTTTTTCAAAATAAAGTTTTACTATGTTTTTAAAATATATTATGTAGTTTTGTTATAAATGAGTCATAGATCTTACTTTTAAATACCCATTCTAAAATATTAATTTTAATTAATGGATAGAACACTATTTCGTTGAAATTCCTAGGTGTACGAACACTTTTGTGAGCCACTGTAAATGAGTAATAAGGACAGACAGTCTTGGTCAAGAAATTACGCTATTTCATTTTATGAATACTTTTCTGTTAAAATATGCTTTTTTCTATACATAGTCAATAAGTTTCTATGCATTTGTTTGAAAAAAAAAAAAATCTAAACTTGTAAAAAAACTGGTAGAAACTGAACATGGTTTTATGAACCCTGGACACCTAAAAACAGCTTACAAATTGAATACCATAAATGTGTAACGATACTAAGCGATAAATTTTGATGTCATAGCTCTTCATAGGCGGAATTTAATCCGAAATATATATTTTTCCTTTACAGTAATAAAAAGCCTTATTCCCATTTATATACTTGATCTCTATAACTAATACACTAAACAAGAATTAAGGAAAAAAGTGAATCATGCACATTTCCTTCCAAAGCGTAATAAAACTATTTTATGATCCTGTAAGTATAATAAAAAAGGGTTTCTCCCAATGTATTTTAAGGGTCAATAAAAAGTTTTTTACAGACTATTATTCTAAAAATAGACTGTAAATAAATTTATTTATAGAAATTGTTTTTTAAGCTGCAGTTCTGTTGGATTTGATCCACTATTTCTTTTTATAAGTTTTCAAGATAAAAACCCTACATGTATTCCAGTTAAATGCATTGTTTTTAAATTTATACATATATAACTTGTTTCATTTTATGAAATAATGATATTTCTTTATAATATTCTGTTACAGTTGGAAAGCGTTTCATAACACATGACTGATGCATGATTTTTCTTTCTTATTTATGTCTTGTGTGATAACAATTCTCAAATTCAAACAAAGAACTGAGTAATAACGCCAAGTGCTAATTTTACGCAGAATTATGAACCAATCCGGTAAATGACACCCATGTGTTCTGCACAGAAGGGTTTTGAGTCATATAAATCGCATAAAAAGCTTAAAGTTAATTTGTTCCATTTGTAGGTCTTATTGTTTCTACAAGCAACTAAAATTAACGCTTGATCTAAAAATCGCGAGATAAGGTTTGTGATGTGAAGACTATATTTTTTATCCGGAAATACTTTGTTTATTACACAATTTTGTAGTGCATTTCATGTACTTTCAAAATGTTGTAGAAGATTTTGGATATCTTCTCAAGATAATTTGTAATTTAAAATGTACCACGCAATAAGTATACCGGGGAAATAACGCCAAGGATTGGCGTTATTACCCCGGTTAATTCCTAACAGTGGCCGAACTACATCCGAAGGAAGTTTATTTTTTAATATGGGACAGCATTATTATCATCGTTGAAATTATAAGATTAAGGTCGGGTGGGGGTGTCCAATACTCAAAATTAATTTCTCTATTTTTTTTAATACTAATACAAAAAGTAATTTTAAACTCTTATAAATAGAATTATATCAAAATGTTTTCGATATTCTAATTTGAAAATCTTCAAAATCAGATTTCTGTTAAATTTCCACCGGAGTGTTCAATTGAATTCTAAATTTAAACTGTCCGCTTTCTCAGCTTTCAGTTTTTCAAAATTTTACAAATTTAACCTTTAACCGATGTGACAGAAATTGTAACGTAACTAATGTGAAGCGGTTTGTGAGATCGTAAGTTTGAAAGATGTATAAAAGGCCGAGATAACTCTTAGGATTGTGTTTTTGTACTAAACTTTTCATACAGGACTATTATACTTAATATTCACTTATTTTAAAGGCTCTGGTGCTAAAGTTCCAAATGAAACAAAATTTTGATACTGTTTGTAGTTAAACTGAAAATTACAAGTTAAACTATAAAAATTAAAAGAAAAACAGTGGTCTGTGAGACTGGTAACATTAGTTAAAGGTTAAAAGGCGATCAATGATTAAAAATCATAGAATTCTGTTCCTGCACTAAACTTTTTGTACAGAATTAATTCTAATTAAATTTAATCTATTCAAATACTTTTAACAATAGTACGAGGACTCCAAACGAAAGAGAATTTCAGTTGTAGCTATAGTTAAACTGGAAAATATAAATTAAACTCTAAAATTTTGGGGGGGTGAACAGCGGTTAGTGAGATTGCTAACATCACTTAAAGGATAATTTTGTTGCTAATATTGAGGTCATGATATATAACCACATGAATCATGTATAAAATTTAATAAGAGATATCATTGGGATAATATTTTTTTATCAAAAATATTATTTAATTAATTACAAATTTATTAAAATATGTTTTACACAACACCAACAATTTAACTTTAGGTTTGGAGAATCCGCATTAGTGTGGAGTTATGGGTTAAAAACTATTTACAAGACTACTATAATAGTATTAACAAAAATATTTATTACACATAAATCTAGTTATTGAAAAATTTCACATAATTAAAATATTGCATTATAAATGGTTATAACCAAGCTATGTTTCTTATAATCATATTTAAGCGGGACTTTTTAAGCAAAGAGAGGCACAGGCTGTTATATTCTGTTGAAGCTCCTCCTCACTCCTTTTCCTTTCACTTTCACAAAAAATTGAATATTTTCCATCGCATAGAATGCATACACGGGAATATAAAAAATTATTGTAATAAACACAGTTAAAACCGTGCAATGTTTCTAATAATTCAATTTAAACGGTCCTTTTTAAGCAAAAAGTAGCTTAGAATCTGATATACTTTTGCCTCCTCCTCCACCACTTTTCTTTTTCTTACACTTTCACAAAAAAATTTAACATTTTCAATAGTTTAGAATGCAATTTGTCAATTTCTAGAGTTGTAGAGTTTGTATTTTTAGAACTGAGCAATAGGGTGGAGCGAAAAAAAATATTTTTAAAAAATCAAAAACGGGTAGGAGCCAAAAGTTGCCTTTATACTAGTACATAAACTGCGTGAAATTTTACCGCTGAAAAAAAAAAATGGCTTGAGTCTGCGCTTTTGCTCCAAAAATCGAAATTTTAGGTAAAATTTGTCCTTTTTTGGCATTTTTTTTCAAAAAAATTAAAAAATTCCTACATAGCTGGTTATTACTTAAAAGTGTTACTTAAACCCTTATATTTATCTTCTTAACATATTTAAACTAAAAAACAATATCTTTAGTCTCTATAATTGGAGCAAATCTGACAACTTTTTGGTAAAAAATCAGCCTTACCTCTCTACTGGAGCATACAACGAAATGTTGGTTTGAATGCATTTCTTACCTAGCTGCTTTCAAAACTACTCTGTATATAACTCGTGTAGGTGGCTGCATTTCATACCCCACCCGTTCCAACCACCCGACCATCTAAGCCCAGTGTTTTATTTATGTATTGAATTATTATTTTTTTCCCGAAGACGGGCATGAGTTTTCTATGTATCAAAGTAGTTTACCTCTTCTTTGTATTCACTGAATTTGGATGTTGCTGGTGTGACCTGCTGCACGTATATTTTTATACCTTGTGTAACAGAAGAGAAGCTGAGTAATGTATTGGGTATGTTGTTAATTACCTATTCAGCAGTCTGTTATCTTCATTAAAATTTCATGCAATCAGTACATTATAATTGGAAGTCCTCTTACCACAGCATTTTTTCAATCAGTTACAATTTACATATAATGATTTGCCTAAAAACTGATTTTATGCATTCAATTTCTAGTATGTCATCATTTTCTGTACCTATTACATTGAATATATTTTGAGAAGCTAGCTGTTTAACATTATGACGATCGTCACAGAGAATTCAAACAAAATTTGCGTGTAAAGCAAAAATATTTCTAAAGAAGTTTTAGTATTTGTTTTATGTCGTTCCCTTTGTTTTGTCGTAGTCGAGTAATTTCCAATAAGTTTTTAGAGCTATTCATTAAGTGTGTATTACATTTGGTATAAAACATCCTGCGGTATAAATTTGGATTATACATTTTGTGAGTGAACGTTTAGACTCTGTGCTTATATAAAGCGGAAAATTTTATTCGCTTTATGAGCTGTCTTTTGTGTGAGATGTTTTATAAACTCTTTTATAAATTCCTATTTCCATTTCTTCTGAGAAATAGCTTTCCTTTTGAATTAGTTTTGCAATTTCCGACAGAAATTTCTAATCTGGTTCTGAGTATCTTTTTCTCAATTTGAGAAAAAAAAATTTCAAAATTATTCTCTATCTTATAAAAAATTGCAATAGGAAGTGAATAGTACGTAGACAAAGATTTTCCTATTGATCCAGTGAATCCATGTAAATTAAAAGGTTTTATATCGACTTCTCTTATAATTGAAGCAGATGAAATTCACAGGAGTTGAAATAGCATATGATGCAATATTATACACAATTCTAAGCTTACCCCATGCAAAATGGTTCACAGCAACAAATATAATTCTGCTAATTTCAAATGAGTACTTGTTCCGCTTCTGTATTGTGATCTTGTAACATCGCCTTGGCGACAAACACAGCCCACGCCAATTATACGCCAATCGGCAATTTAGTGTAAACCTGCTCACGTGTTGTGTGACGCAGTGGATTGAGAGAAACGGTCTCTTAGCAACAGGCTCTGAATGCTGCAACAAGCGGCGACTCTTAGAAAATAAACATTCCATTAAATTTACAGTCTACTTGCTTTTTCTTTTTAATTTAGTTTTTCTTTTTAATTTAGTACACCTCCGTACATTTTGGTCCTAGCGACCCGCAGGTATGAACGAGCAAGTGTCTTTTCTATTGAATTAAATATTGAATTTATCGAATTTCATCAACAAGATGAATAATGTCGGAAAGTGAAATAACATCGTTAAACAGAAGGCGAGGGAATATCAAGGCCCAAGTCACTAGAATATTTAACGCAACGGATGGAAAAACATTTAATTTATCCGAATGGAAAGCCCACCTGGACTTACTGTCGAAAACAGAAGAAAAGTTTGAAGCTCTTAAACTAGAGTATTATAGAATAATAGAGGAAGAAAAGTTGGAAGAAACTGAAAAAATATTGAGTCAACTGGACGAGGATATTCTAAAACTAGAGGTAAGCTTAAAATCCTCTATTAATGTTTATTATGAAAATACCGATTCAAATAAAAAATCCATTGAACAGGACCAAGCTAAAACATCTAGCATTAAGCTACCTAGGGTCATATTTCCGGTTTTTAGTGGCAGAATTGAAGAATGGTCCGTATTTAAAAGTACTTTTAATGAGCTTATTAATGATAATTCAAATTTAAAAGATAATGAAAAATTATTTTATTTGCGTTCTGCTTTGACTGGTGAAGCGAGGAGTTTGCTTACACCAGATGAAAATTATGTTTCACTTTTCAATGCGTTAGAACAAAGATACGAGAATAAAAGAGTTATGGTAGATTGTCACATAAAGAATATTTTAAAATCTTTATGTAATTAAACAGGAGTCCGCTAAGGATCTCCGCATTTTATTAGATACTGTAAAGAAAAATTTAAGGGCTTTAAAGATCTTAAAGTATGATAGAGATAATTTCTCGAACGCAATTTTGCTGAATATTATTCTAAATAAACTAGATAACGAAACTCGTAAACAATACGAACTAACATTAAAGGATAATGAAGTGCCTAATTTTGATGAATTTTTAGAATTTCTTGAGCGAAGATGTCAAATCTTAAATAGTATAAATTCTAACGTATCCTCTAAATATACTGCAAAATCCTTATTCATAAAAACAAACAAACCTCAAAGTAAATGTTGCGTAATTTGTAAAACCGAAAACCACCCCTTATATCATTGTGTTAAATATAAAAACATGAAGTTAAGTGAGCGAATTAACTTTGTTAAGAAAAATAAACTTTGCTTCAATTGTTTAAGTTCAGCCCACCTCATTAATTATTGTAATTCAAAAAGCACTTGTCATGTTTGCAAGAGCGCAAGCCATCATTCATCATTTCATAACTATACAACACCAGTAAACAATCCTATAAACAATCTCCCAATACATGAAACAATAAATAGCAATTTTGTTTCGGAAGATTTATCACAAAACGAAACTACTGCTCATTCATTTTTTTCGTATGAAAATGATAATAATAAATCTGTTTTAATTAGCACTGCAATAATTAATTTGACAGATGTAAATGGCATCAAAATTCCTTTCAGGGCAATATTAGATTCCGCATCGCAGAATTGTTTTTGTACATTTAAAGCAGCACAAATATTAGGCTTGAAAAAAGAGAAAATAAATATTCCTGTAAGTGGAATAAATAAATTGCCTATTTACATTAAATCTAGAATCAAATCAAAGTTGTCAAATAAAATGAATAGTACCAGTTATGATATTGAGTTATTAATCGTTCCAAACATCTGTGAATTCACGCCCTCGAAAAAGATAAACATATCCGATTTAAAAATTCCAGCAAATATTTGTTTAGCGGATAAAAAATTTAACATTCCAAGCAGTGTGGAGATAATTATCGGTGCTGAACTGTATTTTTCTCTTTTAAATGAAGAAAAAATAAAGTTAGGAAATAATTTATATTTGCAATCAAGTATTTTCGGTTATATTGTATCTGGTTGTATTTATGACAAAACAGTAAATAATAATAATACTAATTATTGTTTCTTAACAAAAAATCTTGAAATACTTAATGACACTTTGAAGTCTTTCTGGGAAATTGAAGAAGTACAAAATTTAAAACCCTGTAACAGTGAAGAATTAGAATATTGTAATGATCACTTCGATAAAACGCACTTCAGAAAACCGGATGGTAGGTTTGTTGTCACGATGCCATTTAAACCACAGGTTTTAGAACCCGATTTGGGAAATTCCAAAAATCTTGCTTTGAAAAGATTAAACTCTCTGTGGCAACGTTTAGATCGAGATCCTGTTATAAAAAACTAGTACACAGAATTTATTAAAGAATATAGAGATTTAAATCACATGCATGAAATAAAAGAAAACACGAACTTTAATGATGGCTATTACTTACCACATCACGGCGTTTTACGACCCTCTATTACTAGAGGGTCGTTTACTAGACCCTCTATTACTAGAGAGGTTTACCCTCTATTACTAGAGAGGTCCACAAACCTCTATTACTAGAGGTTTGTGGTTTTACAACCACAAACCTACGCGTCGTTTTTGACGCTAGTGCCAAGTCAACCAACGGAAAATCTTTGAACGATTTATTATGTAAGGGTAGAGGCAAGATGATCTTTTTTCGATATTAATTAGATTTAGAAAGCATATTTATGCTTTTACTGCGGATATTAAACAAATGTTTAGGATGATAGAAATAAATCCATCCCAGTACAAATATTTAAAAATTTTGTGGAAAGACAGTATGTCATCCCCGGTTAAGGTATTTCAGCTAACAACAGTTTCGTATGGAACATCTTGTGCTCCCTACTTAGCCACCAAAGTATTACAACAATTAGCTCTAGATGAGAAAAAGAAATTCCTGTTAGCATCGAAAATTGTTTTGAAGGACTTTTATATGGATGATTGCCTATCGGGCTCATCCAATTTAGAAGAATTCAGATTAATGAAATCGCAATTAACAGAACTCCTTCTAAAGGGAGGGATGGTTTTACACAAAAGGTGTACCAATGAGGTCCAATCTACTGATAATCACATGTTTCCCCTGGACAGAAATTCTGAAGAAATAACTGTTAAAACATTAGGGATGTTGTGGAACAGTTTCAATGATACGTTTAGGTATAAAGTTAATATCAACACAAAGAGTGATTTCACAAAAAGAGATGTACTTTCGCAAATTGCCCGCATTTATGATCCTCTCGGTCTCTTAGGGCCAGTGATTGCTAAAGCAAAAATATTCATGCAGGAGCTATGGCTTCTTAAAATAGAGTGGAATGAGAAGCTGCCCTCTCATGTTGCCAAACAATGGGAAACCTTCCTCGAAAGTCTTAAAGAACTGGAATCCATTGAAGTGCCAAGATGCTTCCTAGCTGTGAACCAATCAGTGGTGCTAAATGGTTTCGCAGATGCGTCTTCCAAGGCTTATGGCGCAGTGATATACATGCAAACATCTAATTCTAGTGAAACCATCAGTCACTTATTATGTAGTAAATCCCGCGTGTGTCCAACCAGAGTAATAACAGTGTCACGTCTCGAACTGTCAGCATGTCTTCTTCTGGCTAAACTCACTAACAAGGTCTTAAATTCATTAGACAAACAAGTAGCTTCAGTCAATTTGTTTTCTGATTCAACTATTGCTTTAGCTTGGATAGACACTGCTCCTCATCTCCTGAAAACGTTTGTGGGAAACCGCGTTGTGCAAATTAAGGAACAAACTAAGAACTTTCCATGGTTTCATATTCCGTCAGAACACAATCCAGCTGACTTGATATCAAGAGGTGCAAGTGTGGAAAACCTTTCTTCTAACCAGTTGTGGTGGCAAGGCCCGCCTCTTTCAATTCTTGAAGAAACAATAGCAAAAACTGACTCTAATATAAGTAGGGATTACAATCCCGAGACTAATTTCCGATCCCGGGATTTCGGGATTGTTTAGATTCAATCCCGGGATCCCGGGATAATCCCGGGATTACGAAAATTAAAATTTCTCCATTATTACCAATTTTAACAATAGCTAAATTTCATAATATTGTAAAAAATAATTAAAGCAAAAATACAGCCTAACTTTAAAAAATATATCAAGTTCAAAATTTATCAATTAATAATAAAATAGTATAGGATAAATTACAACAAATATGCTGGTAATGTTTGACAATGTAACAACAACAACAACAAAAGTCTATGTTTTATCTTCCATATAATTTCTTTCATTTGGTGTTGAAAAAGTCTTTGAATGGGTAAATATTTACAATATGGAAAGATTATTAATAAATTAATAGTACTAATTAAATTTTGAATTATTCTCATTACCAAATAACTAAAGAATACAAATTAGGAATATCGGAAACACAAGATTTTCCTCTACATAATGCTTTTTTTCCTTGAAATAAAAGTACTTAACACATACACATAATAATAAAAATTTAAATAAATATATTATTTAAATTACTAATTAGTGATAGTTGTTAAAAAATTTGAAAACATTGCATAACATAAAAAATTATTGAATACCAAGATAAAAAAAACGAGCATTAGTTTGAATAGCTCAGTGATTCTTAACTAATGGTTTTCCTTTGAAACTATGATCTAAGAAATATCAAAGCATTTAAAGTATCACTTCCAAGTCGACTTCTAATTTTGTTTGCAATAAATTCTCCTGCAGAAACTGCCCAATCTGTTTCGACACTCGGGGGAGGAATAGTCAGCAAATTCAGATAAACTAATTTTAAATGATGGCTGCATACTCCTCTATTTTCAAAAAGAGACATCTCATTTCTAATTTGTATTGATAAATCCTTTTGTTTTGGTGTTTCAGGTTCAACAGTTCGCATGTTTTTTTCTATTTCTTGTTGTAATTTTTTCTTAAATGTTCGGTTATACTTTTGACGTTTCGCAGTGGGCTCAATATGCGTTATTTCTATATTTTCAGACTTGCTATTGTCAACACTGTTATTCACTCTTCCAATTATTTCTTTTACTTGCTTCTTAATAACAGTTTTGTTAGGAATAGAAAACATACTGCTAGTTTGCACTCAGGTCATCTCATTTAGGATTATGCAAATAATTTAAAACACTCGATAATTCCATACGTCAGCATTCTCTAATGCATAGATTTAGCACGTCTGTCATTTTATAAGCAAATTTTGATTTTTTTTTCTTCGATAAATCGTTCCGATTCGTTTTCGCCTTTATTCGTTAAGGTTGCGTCTGCAGCTAACAAATTAGAATCCCTGCGACAGATTGCTTCTACTATGTGATTTGTGTCGGTTTGAGGACTTCAACAATTTCGTTTATAAGTAGAAAATCAGAATCGTCAATTTCGATTTTATGCTCTAAATCGATTAAAGCTTTCTGTATGCAATTTTTTAAGAAATAAAATCGCTCAAGTAAAGTTACCAACTATTCCATCTAGTCTTGAAATCTAAAAGAAGGGAAAGTTCTTTCTTTTTTTCAGATTTAACATACTTTTGAAGAACTTCATTCCTTGTTGCAGATCGCTTAAAATAAGTTACTAATTTTCGAATTTTTTAAATAAGGTCATTGATATATTCATCAGAGTATGAAAAGCCGTTTTCAACTTCAAAATTTAAAACAAACCCCGATTCTAAACTTTCGGAAGATTCAATATCTTCATCTTTATCATCTTTTTCTAGGGCTAAATTTTCACTTCCGCAGCATGATTAAGCTATTGTTTTACTGGAGGAAGTTTCTGGTTCTGTATATCGTTGATTACAATATAAATCATCACAAACTGCTAAAAGAATGCCATGAGAGAAACAAAGATGTTGATTAGCTTCAATTACTTTTACGGCTTTCAGCATTACATTTTGTTCATCAGTTACGATAGCAGCAACATATTTTTTCATTGAAATGTCATACTGTTTTAGGCGCAGTGTTAGCATTTCGATACACTTTTTTTCAATGAAAGATCTATGTATAGACACAAGCCCTAAATTAAAGAATTTTTTTTAATTTATATTTCTTGAATGGACATTAATATTCACAAATCGCTTGTTTGCAGCAGATATCCATTCGTCAAAATTAAACTAATTTTTTTCCCCGAAGTTTTAAAAGTTTGTATTTCTCTTGAAATTAACATCTTTTTTTATGAAACTATAGTTCACTTCACGATTTCGAAATGATACTGCAGATTTTGGCAAATCATTATAGCCTTTAGCTATAAGTGAATTTCTTAAATCAATTGAAGCGATGAAAACATTAAATGAAAAACCATCTTTAGCAGTCATTCTCGATAGAATCAAATCCAGTGATTCCTTATCACTACTAAAATTGTCCTCTATTTTTTTTAGAAAGCAATTTATCTTCTGTGCAATCTTGACTTGTGGATGGAATAGAGTATGTAATAAATTCTGCAATCCCTTAGTCGATCCACCTAATGTTTTAAGCACTGCTTTTACATTTTGCGTTTTTTCCATCTTTTGGCGTTAAATAGTAGTACCAAATTGAAGATGTATCATTGTCTTTCCGATGAGCCACGGAATCCTTTTCATTCGACATCTTTAAAGCAAAGTAAGTCTGAATTCACGAAAAGCAAAGAAGTTAGCCTATAATGACTATCATAGATAAATGCGACGCTTATCAGTAAAAGCTAATTCAAAAATGATCTACAAAGTGAAGAAAATTTCGACAAACGCAGTAAAATCGAAATAAACAAATGATTTCATTTTTCCTGTCTAAAAGCTGTATGTGTTACATCTGTTTGCAAGTCAAAAGATTTCTACTGTAAAAGATTTACTCGCTTAGAAATACATGTAAAAAATATTTGAGGCATATATTCTTTTTCAATCATGTATAAATTTCATGAAAATTGATTTTTTCCCAACCAAAAGCGAAAGTTTATAAATATCTTTTTTAAATTCATCTGAATATTATTCGACTAAAAAACCAGAGAATCCCGTAAATCCCGGGATTTTTTTCTGACAAATCCCGGGATTTTTGGGATTAAAAATACACCGGGATCCCGGAATCCCGGGATGCGGGATCCCGGGATTGTAATCCCTAAATATAAGTGACAAAGATGAACATTATTCTAGTGAGCTTAAAGCTCCCAGCAACTTGACATTCGCTATTCATACTGACTCTAATTTCTGTGATAATTTAATTAATCTTAGCAATAATTTCCAAAAATTAATTAGAATTTTAGCTTATATTTTCAGATTCATACATAAATGTAAAAAAGCAACATCTGCAACCGGCCCTCTGTTGCTGGAGGAATTAAGAAAGGCAGAGAATTATTTAATAAAAGATATACAGGTAAAGTATTTCAAATATGAAATTTCGGCCCTCCAAGCGGGATCTTCGGTTCATCGCGCAAGTAAGTTAAAATTCTTAAATCCCTTTTTAGATGGAGATAGCTTATTGAGGGTGGGAGGAAGACTAGCAAAATCAAATTTGAATTTTGACCATAAACACCCCATTATACTTCCGGCGAGCTGTCGCTTGACGAAACTAATTTTTCAATATTATCATAAACGAGATTTTCATGTAGGACCCCAAGCTCTTTTGAACACTGTGCGTCAAAAATATTGGCCGCTTGGTGGCAGAAATATTGCGCGTTAAATTGTACATGAGTGTTTACAATGCTTTAAAATTAAACCTATAACGGCTAGTCAAATGATGGGGGATCTCCCTCCTGAAAGAATAGTGCCCAGTTCCCCATTTTCAAATGTGGGATTAGATTTAAGTAGGCCTTTTGAAATAAAATATAAAGGTCAAAGAAAGGGTACTTTTCAGAAAATCTATGTTGCCATATTTGTATGTATGGTCACTAAAGCTGTGCACTTGGATTTTGTCTCAGATTTGACATCCGAGGCTATAATAGCGACTCTAAAAAGATTCTTCGCTCGTCGTGGGAAAAGCTCTGTAATCTTTAGCGACAATGCTACAAATTTCGTTGGGGCTTCAGCAGAACTAAAACGTTTACGCAGACTTGTTACGAGTGACGAAGTTTCGAACTTTTTAGCTTCTGAAGGTTTTAACTGGAAGTTCTCCCCTCCTAGGGCGCCAAATTTCGGTGGCCTTTGGGAGGCAGGACTCGGATCTTTCAAATACCACTTAACTTACCAGTCAGGGTAGTTAAGGTTCGCACCGCTAAGGGTAATTTTAAACGACCTATTTCAAAAATAAGTATATTACCCATTGAGGACAACATCATAGATCTTAAACCTTAAATGTGCTTTATTATGTATTAATTTTCATGTATTATTTGTGTTTATTTATTTTTGCTTATAATCTGTATCATGTTCTGTTATTACTTGTATTGCATATGTATCTTGAAATATAAAAATATTTCAACGCCGGGCGGGATGTTCCGCTTCTGTATTGTGATCTTGTAACATCGCCTTGGCGACAAACACAGCCCACGCCAATTATACGCCAATCGGCAATTTAGTGTAAACCTGCTCACGTGTTGTGTGACGCAGTGGATTTAGAGAAACTGTCTCTTAGCAACAGGCTCTGAATGCTGCAACAAGCGGCGACTCTTAGAAAATAAACATTCCATTAAATTTACAGTCTACTTGCTTTTTCTTTCTAATTTAGTTTTTCTTTTTAATTTAGTACACCTCCGTACAGTACTTATAGTTGATTAGAGTCTGTACATTCCCTGAAAAAGTACTATGTATTATAAGTTTATCCCTGGACAGTTCACCATTTGTCCACTTATAAAAAGGGGATCTAAAAGTTAATTGGAAATTACCTGGCCACGAAAACCCTTAGAAAAGGCATAAAACTAATGCAAAATAAAAGTTATTTACAATAACGGTTCTTCTGCACATGCAAAACAAATTCTCATTGCAATTCTCTCTGACGATCACCATCACATTAGACATCTCGCTTCTCAACGTAGAAAAAATGCAAAAGTAGAATAAATGGTGGCAAACTTATAGTTGAAATGCTTGAAATCATCTTTGAAGCAGATCATTACTTAAAAATATATAATTGATTGAAAAAATGTTTTGGTAACAAAACTTCCAATCACTATTCATTAACTGGATGTAAGTTTGATACAGATAATAGACGGCCGAATAGATTCCTTTAATAATATTCCGTGCAATTACTCTGCTTGTCATTTTTTTTGTATAAGCTGTAAAAATATACATTAAGATAGTCACAGCTGCACATGGATACAAAAAACAGATAAACTTGGTGGATGCATCGAAAACATACCAAATTTTGATTAAGAAAATCACAAATCAATATATAAATAAAACTCTGTACTAAGATGATCGAATAGTTGGGACGGGTGGCATATGAAACATAGCCACCTCCACGACGTATGTCCAAGGTAGTTTTGAAAACAAGAGCTGTATTAAACACAACAATTCGTTGTATGTCCCAATAGAGTGGTAATGCCGCTTTTTTGCCAAAAGTTGTCTGTTTTGTTCCAGCTATACAGAACAAAGATATTGTTTTATAGTATAATTAAATTAAGCAATTAATAACAAAGGTTTAAGTTGAATTTTTAAATAATAACCAGCTCTGTAAGAATTTAAATTTTTTTTGAAAAAATGTCAAAAAAATGACTAATTTTTTCCAAAATTTCGATTTTTGGAGCAAAAGCGCAGACTCAAGCCATTTTTTTTCAGCGGTAAAATTTCACGCAGTTGATGTACTAGTATAAAGGCAATTTGGCTTTTACCCGTTTTCGATTTTAAAAAAATAATTTTTTTCGCTCCACCCTAATCTACATGTCATTATTCTATCTTATTTTATAGTTTTGTTTGCATGGCGTTATTACCCATATAGATGGGTAATAACACCAAATAGCATTGGTCAGAAATCACGCCATTACATTTTATGAATACATATCTGTTAAATTATTTTTTTACATAGATAGTCAATGAGTTGCTGTATCAAATCCTATATTTGTTTGGAAAATACAATTTAAAACTAAGCCGTGAAAATTGTCAGAACCTTAACGTGGCGTTATTACCCCAGGATACCTTATTTAATTATTTATTTTTTATTGTCCTATCTTGTTTTCTTATTTGTCAAAATATTTCTAAAATATATATAATTAATTTTATGTGAAATGTTAAAATCTTATTCGCAGTTCGTATCGTTTTAACGCATAAAATATCAATTTAATCACACATTTTAGAAATGATTTTGACACTAGGGAAACAAGTGGGTAACTGTGGTTTAACATCTCACAAAGGGTTTAGTTTACCTCATACTCCTTTTGAAAAGTTTTATCCTTTCATTAATAAATGCAATTAATTAAAATTTACAATTATTATATGCTTATATCGGAAGCTGCCATTAGATTTAGTTTTAAAATTATTACAAAAAAGCTTTATTTTAATCTTCTTAAAAAGCTAAATCAAATTACTTAAAAGAAAATTCAAAATTCTGAATTTAATAATGAGACATTTTTAAACTAACATGTTACCTAAATTTAAAATACTGGAATTTCTGAATAATTTAGTGGCTGTTCAAACAGAACTTAAAATTTCAGACTGTTCCAAAACAGAGAAAACTGGTTAACAAAATTTAAAACTCCCCAATTAAAAAAATAGCTTAAATTAAATTAAAAATTAAAATTTAGATATGTAAAAGAAGTTGTTGTTATTTTTATTAATGATGGCGCATAATATATAGCCTTAGGGGAATTGCCCTCAGTGGGGGGCCTTTAAAAGGGAAACTAACCCGTATTTACGCAAGATTTTACAATATTCGAAGAAAATCACGGAAAACTCCGAACGGTAAGGCCGATATGATTCGAACCTAGCAATTCCCGCCTAACAGCTTCGAGAACAGAACATGTCAGCCACTGGTAGGACATGCACAAAAAGAGAATTTTTTAATTTAAAAAGGACTTTTTAAATCATTTTTAAAAATCTTTTCGCCTTAAAATGGCAAAGCAAAAGTTTCAGCATTACTGTAGAATTGAATTTATTAGATTAAAAAAATCTATTAGATAATAATATCTAACTCCGCCGAATAGCTTCGAATCAGTAATCTTTTGTATATACGCGCTACGTAGACCTCGAGCCAAATCTATCTTCAGAGAAAAGGGCTGAAGTTATTGTACAGTTTATTACATGAATCGTAGAAATATTTGTATGCCATTAAATTAGTTTATTTAATTTAAACAACAAAATACTATTTCAAAAATTTTAGTTTTTGTGTGATCAGTGTGATTTTGCTGTAATGGTGGAAAATTTCAAGTCTCTACTTATACAGTATGCAAGAAATAACTTTTACAGACGTAGAAAGGACGAAGAAAGACGGACAGACAGAGAGATGAGCCGAATAGTATTTCGTCAATTGAACGAAACCTCAAAAGACGGTTCAATAGATTCAGGAGGAGTATCTATAAAACAAACAAACAACATATATATATATATATAACAAATTATAAAAACTATATGGAAAATGAAATTCTAATCAATTTGACATGCTAGATTTAGATTTAGATTATGAAAATTTGCCTAATTTAAGTATACCGGATTCCGATTCGAAATTATCCAATGAAAATGGTCAGCCGAAGTTTAAGTAATATAAGCTCGACACAGCTGCGGTCGTTTGGCAGTAGCTGCAGAGTCAAGAATCCACCCTTCCCTCTTTTCGATGACTATAAATTAATAAATTTTACTTTTAAATTTGTCCGATTCCAATTTTTGATCCCCCCGCAGCCTGGTTTTCACTAGAGATTTGGATAACCGGGACATGGGTAGAGATCTTTAAACCTGCCTTCTGCTATAGATTCGCAAAAAGAGGAGAAAAACCAAAGAATCACGGACGTTAAAAGAAGAAAAACTAAACGAGCACGGACGTTAAAGATGGTTAAAAAATAAAATGCGGACATCACAAGGTCCATTCTGAACCGAAAATAACAAACATTTTCCAAATTGTTAAATAAAATAAAAAATGAACATAAGTTAGAAATATTAATTTCCCGAGGAGATATTTGAAATATGCGGACATTCTTTGGTCATGAGTTTGACATTAGCGAGGTAAATTTGAAACTAACCGACAGATTTTGTAGTCTATTTTTGTTACATAAAACCTGATTTAGAATATTTATTTAGAATATTTGAAGCAGTTTTCGATAAAGAAAAAAAGAAAAAAAAATTACGCTTTCGGACGTATAAGAAATTAAGAGTAATTTTCGAACCATCATATTAAAAACACGAAATATAATAACCCTACTGTAAATAACATGTTATTAAAAAACTGCGGTTCAACGAAATATAAAATTGCGGTATTAATCGTAATTCTTGTGATTTTGTTTCATTTCAGTAAGATCAATTCGCTTGTTATAATGTGTAACTTTTTAAAAAATACAAATCCCAAAAAATATACTGTAACAAATCTCTGCATAACTTAATTTGTTATATGAAAAACAAATCTAAAAATGCACGACTTTCAATCTTTTGTTTTGTAAACAATTATTTTAAGAATGTAAAAATTTTGTAAAAGAAAATGTCTTTGCATAACTGAATTAAAGACTGAAAAAAAAAATAATAACAAAGGAATCTCTCGATTCAACATAAATGGAATGCTTATTTTTATCTTCTACGAAATTCATTCGTTTATTCTCTTTTTCATCTATTGCTATCTTTCGTGAATAAAAGACTCCCTTCACCTTTTTCTTGTTTACTAAAACTGAAAAATATTCCAGTAATGTGTAATGTATATTAAATATGCCATTACTGTTATTTTACATAGAATTTCCCTATTCACGTTTTTGAATGATTTTAAAAATATGATTTATTTTTATTATCATTTTGTTGACTGGCAATTTGTTATGAAAGTTATGTTCTTAAGGGAAATTTACCTCAAAGTTGATAAAAAAATCGATTTTTGTTTTTACATAATTAATGAAAGTCTGTTTGGTACTACTCTGTTATCCCGTCGACCAAAATACTATCGCCAAATTATAAGATTAAATGCCAATAATGGATGATTGTGAATGTCAATTCAAAGACATTAAATACGATACACGTGTTTAAAACGTCATTAAGTGATTTTTACTTCGACTTTTTATTTCTATTTTCATTAATATTCTACTTAGTTATTTTTTTTTTATTATTTAAAATAAAAATTACGCCAATATGTATAATTTGGCTATTAGTTTGGCGATATGTATAATTTGGCGAAATCGGTCGATGGGATAACAGAGTAATATCGTCTGTTTAATTGTGAATATTTTGATGCCTGATTTTTACTTACCCATCATACGTAGTATAGGGTAAGTCTTGCAATCGTTTTGAAAATCGAAAATTTTTTTTGACGGATTTACACGTTTTAGATAGTAGAGATTCCGAAAAACATATTTTTAGAAAATTTTTTTTGCCGTCCGTCTGTCTGTCTGTCTGTCTGTCTGTAAACGCTCTATCTCCCGAACGAATTGAGATAGAGACTTGAAATTTTGTTTGTAGTTAGTATGTAAGAATGGGACGAACCCTATTTAATATCAGCAACCTCGATTATCCGGAAATAATTTTTTCGGTCTCTCGAAAAGTTCGTTCTGATGAAAGGTATATAAAAATTTTCGAATTTTTTTGTTCTAAGGAATGAACATAAAAGGCAATAAAATAACACACATTTTGCATATAAAACGAAGTCGATCGGATTATTAGTTGCCGAGATATTTGTAATCCTTTTTTCCACATTCTCGGATTTTTCATGACCCTGTATTTCATTCAAATTTCAATTCAGAGGTATATTTTAATTGGAAATGAGACGCTTAATCCGATGCAGTTAATTGTTAGTGAATAGAGTTATTATTTTTGGAGTTATAAGGATGTTTCTTTTACGCAGTTTGGTACTACTTGAGTAGTTTGGCGTTTTATATAATTTGTCGAAATGGGTAATCGGCAGTTCTTTAATAGAGCATTACTATGTATATTAACAATATTTAAATTTTGTTTATGAATTGTAATGCATTGTATAAATAGTTTTCACATGTTTTATTTTCATATACATATGCATGATGGGTAAGTATTACGGTGGCCCCCAACGACTAGTTACCCATGTAGCAATCATATCGCCAAATATTGTAAATTTTGTAATACATTTAGAACAACTCGCCCTTCCCCCCTCCCTGTAAATGAAAATTTTAAACGGCTCATTCTCCAATATTCATATTTTCTCCACTTTCATATTTTCAAAATGCTAAGTTTTTTTTTTTTTTTTTTTTTTTTCGGAGGGATAAAAATAAGATGAGGATTTAATTGAGATATAGATAAAAAAAATTGTACATGTTTTTTATTTTGTATGTGGTAAATCTGTGCATGGAATAAGTCTTCAGGTTATTATTATTAAAAATATATAAAAATTTATGAAGATGTGTTAAATTTGATCGTTTTACACTACTTATCTCACAAGGAAGGTCTCCATACGGGCATACTCCGAAAAATCTGTAAAAAATACAGAATGTTCTTCTCATGAGGCTATATATGTTTATAAAAAAAATTTCGGCGGAACCTCATGGCAGTGCCCGTAAAAAATTAATGAAAATTTCATTATTTGGCGATTTATCCTCGGTTGGTGACAGAATGCAATTTGAAAAAATACTTTTTCACATCAAATACATTTAAAGGGAAAAAAGTGTCATGCTGACCTTGTTTAGATAAATTTAATTTAAATAATTTTAGTTTTGACAGTTTTAGTTTGATCTAGGTATAAATTTGTTATTTCGATATTTATATGTATTTATATTCAAATTTAATCATCAAAATTTGCGATTTAAATCGAAATTCATAATTTAAATTAACAATAATTGTTTCAAGCTCAAAGTCCAATTGAACATTGTCAACTCGATTTTGTTGCCATGGAAACAGCTAACTTTTATTTTTGAATACGCTTGAATCTATGAAATTATTGTTTCTCAATATGAATTTTTCATTTATGAAAATAATTTTTTCCAGACGTAAATTAAATAACTACAGCAATAAACAATATACATACGGAATACAATATATATATAGAGTATATTAAATTCTCTCATTGTTTATGGTTAAATTCATTAAATACAATTTAAATGCATTTAAAAAATCTATTACGAAACAGTTTTCAGCTACATTAAAATCGTTTGCTTCTGGTGGGGAAAAGTGCTGTTCGCCAAATCGCGCGCCACTTGGTTTTTTCACGCCAAATATTCAAAAGTATTTTATTTTTTTACATATTTCCTATTGTAATTCCACTCTATCGGCATTTTGCGAAATTTATTTTTAAAATTTATTTTCAAGAAAACACCGATTTAAAGAGTAGTTTTAGCGAAAACCGCAAACGAATCGACTAATTTTTCCGTTTTTTAAAATCGTTTGAATTTAAAACCCGCTGAACACAGTTCAGTTTCTGCTACTTAATCACTCCCAACTATTCAGATTTTGAGCTCAAAATTTAAGTTTAAGTCTAAGCCTACGAAACCATTTAATGAGATGCAAAAAATAGTTGTTCGTTAATTCAAATTTCCCCTAAACGATACAACATAATATTTGGTCAAAATCGTTAGAGCCGTTTTTTAGATAAAAATGGCTTTACCCATAATGACCCCAAAATGATCTTTTAATCGAAATTTTTCGAGCATGTAACCCATCCCAATAGTTTTCTCGTGCCAAAAAACGATTGGACAAAAAATTTCCTTAATATCGATCCAGCCGTTCTATGGATATAAATAGCTTGATCCTGACCCATTATGACCCAATAATCGAATTTTCTCGAACATGTGATCTAGCCCAATGGTCTTCTCGTGCCCAAAAATGGTAAAATCCAAATTTTTGCAAAAATCATTAGAGCCGTTTTTGAGATAAAATTTACACATACAGACACACATAATTGTTGCTCGCATTATAATATAAGATTAAGCAAAAAATTTGAAATCGAAATCAGTTTCTGACTGTGGTGTAGAAAATGTTTTTACTCCCAACATTTCCCCTAATCCATATGAAAATTTCCTCCAAATTTTAAGACATGTTACAGGCTTACATATATTCTGTATTACCGTAGTTATAGAATTTTTTTTCCCAAAATTTCTCAACTTATTCACTGGTATACAGTATATATTATTTTCAGAGTAATTTTCAGAAAGTCGACATACGTAGTCAGATAGTCGACTTTTTATTTGTATTGAAAATTTTTATATCGAAGAATTATGTAATTTGTTCTTAAAATCAGTTGTATATTTTTCTGCAAAATTTCTCTGGATGGCTAAAATTTCCCCTAATCCTAGATCGCCATATCGGACATATTCTGCACCCCTTGTTTCCGAATGGCAAAAAATCGCCACAGAACATAAAGAATGGCTAAAAGTAGCATTGAAAATTAGATTAAAAATTGCTGGTTGTTTGAAATTTATTGCTGTAAAAATTTATTATTATGTCGGAAAACATTGTAAACAGAAATCGTTCATGAACAACAAAATGTTGACACGAAACGCCGAATATCCCCCAAAATCGCTAAATATCTCATTGAATATTGCATAAAGAATAGGTATAGTTGAAAAAGCGCGGAGAACAAATTTTACTATTTATGCTGAAAATTAGAAACTGAAATTCTTTTACCACAAATCTGTTGCGGAACTTGAAAAACCATTAAAAAAATAGGTTAAAAATCAGTAAAATTTAAAAATCCGGAAGACAAAATTTACTATAGTAGAATAAAAATTTATATCAAATTCCTGCGGGCAAAATTTACTATAATGGAACAAAATATTGTAATCAGAACTCATTAATTAAAATTAAATTTTATTAATTAAAAATATCAACACAAAACGCTGTAATCAGAAATCTTTAAAAAATGACAAAAAATTGACGTAAAATTGCATGAAACTACGTTCAAAATCATGAAGCCTTGATGGCAAAATTTACTATATTCGGCAAAAAAATTTAAATTTCTTTTCCGAGTATGAAGAAATCGCAATAAACTTGAAAAAAGTCTAAAAGTGCATTAAAAAATACATTATTATTTTTTTTAATTTAAAAATATCAGAGGACAAAATTTATATTAATAGAGTAAAATAATGTAATCTGAATTTTTTCTTAAATAACAAAATATCTGCGCAAACAATCTCTAAAATTTCCTAAATATTGCTAAAATGAAAAATTCGAGGAGAACAATATCTACTAGTGATGAATTCCAAGCGTAGCAGAGGGGACATTACGCAAGAATTTTACCATTTAAATACTTACTAAATTTTCCAAAGACAAAAATTTTACAAGACTATGTTAATTTACGGAACAGTGCTTAATTAATTAATTAGAAACGATGAAAAAGCTTAATTATTTAATTATAAATTAATTAAAATGGGTATGTAACAGAAGGGGAAAAAACACGTTTTTGACATGCAATACAATTTATATGAAACTCTGTGATTTGGAAATTACAAAAAAGAAATTAAATGTATTTTTTAAGTAAAGACATATCAACGTAAAATAATTACCTATCAGATTGTTTAAAATGAAAACACATTTTATTTAAATGAAATTAATCGAACGTAACAGAGGGGACATGGAATGTAACAGAGGGGATATCTTACAAATTCAGTGATCATAATTCCAATGCAATATTATTATCAAAGGTGAAGTTTTGATTATTTAATGTTGGAGTTGGTAGTACTTGTTTTATTTCAAACATATGAACCCATGCTATATCTTTATGATTATATTTAAATGTTTTCAGTCCACTAGACCGACATAAAAGTACAACATGGACATTGCCAGTTCCCTTGTCAATTTCAGTTATTTGGGCAACACATTCCATCATCCTATTTTTTCTTTGAAATCTAACAATTGCAAAATTGCCAACTTTAATATCAGGAGTTAACAAATAGTTATTTTCTACCGATTTATCCATATTATCATTGAAGCAAAACTGCACACCTTCTTCAACAGACACAGATGAATAAGAAATACAATATTTTTGTAGCTCTCTAACACAATGAATTCTTCTCAAATTTGATATAGCTTTTATATTTGAAACTCTTTCATTAAAGGCAGCAATGTCCCTTTCTACATCTTCTTTTGCACAATAAATAATTTCTGCTCCATTGTAAATGGTATCAGCAAATGATTTAGCATCAGATGGTGGAGGAGCTCATTTTCCCAGACATAATTCCTCTTTACTGTACCTCCCACTCCATCATCTGCACCCTTTACATGACTAGTAGCAAAATAATGCCAATTGACTTTAAAGGGTGAGAAAGTAACATTGCAAAGTGTGTATTTCTGTTTGAATTGGGATGATGGCCTATCACTAAAAGTGTCAAATTCTTTTAACACAGGAATTCCTTTTATAATTTATCAAATAGGATTTCATTGAAAGTGTGAATTGCGTATTTGTCATGCTGCATATAGTCACTGGCTATGACATAACTCCTAATTTCTTTTTCTTCCAAGAGATCATCTTTTGGGAGCCAAGCAACAGCAGTAAAACAAAGAACACTGCTTGTGAATCCAATGTGCTGATTGTATCTCATTTTGTGTAACAAAAGTAAAGTTTTCGCTAAAATCTACTTGTAACACACTTGGTTGGCAGCTTAGATAAAAATCTAAGCTGCCTAAAATAATTAGATTGTATCGAAAATTAGATTGTGTTAAAATAATTAGATTCATTCACAACCATGTGTAACAGAGGGGACATTTAGCTCTGTCTCCTCTGTTACATCCTCTCTGTTACGCATGTATTAATTTTTTTTTTATATATTTTCAAAATTATTACATAATGTGACTATACAAATGATATTTATTGTAAACACTTTTTATTAAATTTAAATCTTTTTTATATATTGAATAAAATAATTTAAAAAAAATTGTAACAGAGCGGACAAATAAAAATTGTAATTAACTTTATTTTAAAGAAATAAGAAGAAAGTTGTATATGAAGATTATTACTGTAAAATTATGATTAGGAACCATTCAACTTACTATATAAATGAAAAAATATATAAAATCACCATATTTTTAATAAATAATTGATCTTTTAAAAAATCACATTTTTAACATTATAAATCAAAATCATTAAACATCCATTATTTATCATAAAGTTTAAATAAACCATGCATAATTTTCAAAAATAAATATTAAATCCATTAACTGCAATATATTGCCTTTAAAATGACACCAAATACTTGAAGATAACACGAAGTTGAAAAATTCACTACTGGTTTCAGTTGGCATGGAATTCGTCTAGTACATTAAACTAAAATGTTCAAATTGAATTCTTTATAAAAATGATGAAAAATCGCCTTGGTATTCATGTAATCCTTGGCATTCAGATGGATCAGAGTGACAGTTATGGTGAAAATGAAATAGAACTGCATGATGTGCTTGAAGATATAACAGAAGACTAACTTTTCATAGTTATGAATTGGACAATTGCACCATAAATCATGCTAAAAATATGTACTAAAACAAACACACATTTAAATAGTACAGTTTTAAAAACAATATATTTAAAATACACTTAAAAATTATCAACGTTTCATTCGCTTTTGCGACCGTCGTCAGGATAAAATAGAAACATGTTAATTGTAGTTTAAAGTTTTAAAATATAAACACATATGTCCAAGAGTATCTTAACTATTAGCAGAGTTAAATTCCTTTTAAATAGATAAGGAAAAAATAAAAAAGCAAAAAGAGTTACACTGAACAGCAATTTTTGGTATTATTTAGGTTTCACATCTGTTTGATCTTTCATGGTATACCCATTCATACTTTTCTCGTATCTACAGCTATAAGGGACCGTTCAAGTATTACGTAAGCATATTTTTAGTCATTTTGTACCCCCTCCCCCCCCCTTGTAAGAAAATATAAGCAAATGCTAGACCCCCCCCTTTGCTTACGTAAGATTTTATGACAGTTTCTACATCAATACTTCTTGACTTATAAAAAGTTACCAATCAATTACATTATTAATCCTACAAATTTATATAGGCATATAAGGATTGTGATATCAAAATATATAAAATGGTTTTAATATATTGTTGCGTATTGCATTAAACAAACCACAGAATACAAAATGGTTTAAATATATTGTTATTTATCACATTGAACAATAAAACAAGGTATACAAGAAGTCTTAACTTACTCGCTAAGCATCATAACTAAAATTATGAACCAATAAAAAATTCACTATGCAACTGAGCTAAAACAATAAATATCTGTGCTGTGTATCCGAAACAAGAAAAACCCCAAGTAAATTTTCTGCTTTCTAAAGTTCCAAAACCTATAGAGAAGGAAGTTTGACAATAGGAGTGAAAAGACAAAAATTTCCAGAAATTCTGTAAAAATTTCCGGAATTCCATGACCGATTGAGCGGGAGAAAAGAAAATACCGGACTCACCTAAAATAAAGTCAACTGACCAGTTACCCTGGCAACAGAACCCATCCACACCGGTTCCTGTGTTTTTCCAGTCTTACAATGTACTTGACTTGGCACACAACTTAACAGACAACAATGAAAACAAAGGGAAAGTGGGAGATACGGGGTCACGCGACTGCCGATGGATAAGCAAAGGATAAAATCGAAAATAAACGGCGAATTTCGAATGGACTGCAGAACGCTCTTTCCCCATCATACTTTGTTTGCTTGTTGAATTTGAACTGCAGTTGTTTCGTTGTTTAATGTTTACGTAAGAACTGTCGTGACCCCCCCCCCTCCACCTTCTCAGAAAAAATAAGCAGACTCTGGACCCCCCCCTTCCCCTTTAGTGCTTACGTAATACTTGAACGGTCCCTAATCAACCCTACCTTGTATAGTTTTTTACAAAATCTTATTATTCTTTCAACAATGATTTTCTTATAATAATACAGTTAACTCCTTCCGATAACAGCACTTTGCTTAATTTTTAGGTGCGTTCGTAATTATGTGAATACGTAGTACCTATAGTTGTCGTTCAGTCCGTCCGTCCGTCTGTCCGTCCGCATATAATAACGCAAAAACTACGCAACTGAATCGTTTGGAATTTAAAATATATAATTATTACATAATTTGTCGAGTCATTTCATATTTTATGAAAATCGGATGCATATAGATCAATTACAGGGACAATTAAAAGTATTTTGTTACATTACGGTCAATGGGGAAGAAAGTTTCAAATGCATTTTGATTGTTTGAAATTTAAAATGTATAATTGTTACATAATTTTGTCGGGTAATTTCAAATTTTATGAAAATTGGATGTATAGATCAATTACAGGGACAATCAAAATTATTCCGTTACATTACGGTCAATGGGGAAAAATGTATCTAATGCATCTTAATGGTATTACACTCATTCGAATACAATAGAATACATGAACCTATGAAGCATATATATATTAAAATATACATTCTGTTCTATCTGTGATGCAAAGAATATTTATTATTAAATTACATGGCTACACAAAAGTATTCCACTACATAATGCTATACGGGAAAACATTGTTTGGGGCATGTGTTAATTATATTAAACTATTTCACATTTTATGAATATGATATACGTTGCTGAAGTGTAATAAAAGTTTATTCTGGTATATTTACAGGAACACAAACAAGATTTCGACTATTATACTATATCTGAAGCACTGTCTACTATAATAGCAAGATCTGAATATTTTTAAAACTTCGTTATCGTACGAACGCACCTCTTTGCTACGCTTCATGTGCAATTTCCTACTTGTTAATCTTTTAATGCTTAATTTTCAGAACTTGAATCGCGAAAATGATCCAATTAAATAAGGTAAACTTTACAATAAAAAATAACTGGTGGAAATAATAAAGGATTCTGAGAATTTTAAGTGGCACGTATATCAGTCGTTCGTCCGCAAGGGGTTAGTAATACATATGTTTATTGTACTGAACCTTCTTAACGCAAGTAATACTCGCATTTGATTATTTATTTTTTCATCTTGTAACGTGCAGCCGTAAATTTGGAGCCTTATTTTTGGTATTAAAAGTGCACATTATACGCGGGATTTTACGGTTTACATTAAAAGTAGTAATACATTTCTTAAGTATTTCGATCTCTGTTTCGTACCTAATGGCAATTGCTGTATTAGAGCGCCATTTATAAAAAAGAAAAAAGAGAGTTGAGTTCGAGAGTATAGAACAGAGTGGTGTTTTGTGTTGAAAAATGGCGATGTGTAATCGCAATATTGTTTTAAGTTTGTGTTATGAAAAATAAATAATTATGTGTCTATAGTTCACAAGAAGAGCGAGTTGTGAGCATAGGCGTAGCGTGACCAAAACTTTTTTTTTTGGGGGGGGGGGCACCAGCGAAGTAAAAACTGCGCCCCTTGGCAAATTTTCAATTTGGCGCCCCCCTCCTCCCCTTAGCCTCCAAAAAGTAATAAAAAATCTTTTTCTTTTGGTAGGCGTCATAAAACTAACAAATATAAATTAATTATATTAAATAATTATTTAGCGTTTATTTTAGAACTTTAAAAGTTTTAATTTTAATTAAGAAATTCAGAACTAAAACATACAGAAATTTGCATTTTTTTGTCAAAGAGTTCACAATGTTTTAAAACAGGGAGGAAAACGATCAAGAGAGATAAAGAAATTCCCTGAAAATGATTGTCGGTAAAAAAAATGGCTCGCAGAATAAATTTCGTACACGTGGTGACCGTCTCTTTAGCATGTCCTTCCAGTGGAACATGCTAGAGGTCTACATTTACAGGAATTTCAAGGCCTTATTTATTTATTAACATTTATTTATTTATTAACAAGGCCTGAAAATGCCTGAAAATACTCAATGGCAACATTAATAATTGCTTAGACATGTAAGACTTTTCAATATTCAAATAAAGATTCATAAAACTTGATGTAGGTTAGAATTTAAAAAAAAAGGGTGGTTAAAAAAAATCCTAACCTTTGAAACTATAAAAAAAGTAGATTTTGAAATACGAGGGTTATCGAAAAACGAGTTTTCCACGGAATTAAAACAGAAACAAAACATAACTACCCGGACTGGATTCTGTTGAAGTACTCGTTGCCCTCAGCGTGGTATCGCTCTAAATAGCGCGAAAAAGATTCTCAATGCAGGAAACCACCTCGGAACACCTGTTTATCTGGAAACTGTGCGCCATGTGGGTGCCTAATCAACTTGCACCTTAACACAAAAACAAACGTGGGAAAGCAGCATTGATGTTTCTGTAGCGATATCACGATGAAGGAAATGAATACCTCAACAAGATTTTAACGGTTGATGAGACGTGAGTTGACAACTGTAACAAGTTCCTGCCTCCATTCCCAGGTGGCAGACTTCTATGACACTAGACTCAAAAATTTATCCCACGTTGTGACAAGCGTTTTAATTCCGTTGGTTCTAATGTGGATTTGTAGTTAAAACATAGCTGTATCTTTTGTAACAGTTCTTTTTGGGTAGTTATATTTTGTTTCTAGCCACGGAAAAATTATTTTATGGATGACCCCCGAATATTTCAGTAAATTATTATTCTGATCCAATTTAGCTACTTTCTGATACATTTCTGAATTCCTTTCTTTACGAAAACACATAAAATTGGCAGACGTTCTTATTCAGAAACTGTGTAATCGAATGGAATTTTCCATTTTTCGTAAAAGACAAAAAATCTTTGAGAAAATACTGCCAAAGTTGCCATTTTGAATTGAAATTCAAGACGCAATCGTACTAGGGAGAAGAAAAACTTGTCATCAAGTGATTAGAATAGGTTATAAATCAAAAAGTTATTTATTTATAAAATATATTTTATTTTAAAAAATGGAAAATGCTAATCGATTACAAATTACTTCAATCATCAGCCTGTTAATTTTATGCCTTTATAAAGAAATATGAGTCAGAAAGTGTGTCAAATTTCACGTTGTTGAGCTGGGAATTTGAGAGTAACCTTAAGTTGTACTTACAAAGATTATATTAATATACGTTCATTATCGCTAATAACATTTTTACAGAACATATTCCTTGCCCTCTACATCCTGAGAAAAATTAAACCTAGTTTTGTCCCGTCTCGACTGTGTAAAAAAAATGCAAGCCTGATCTTAGCCCGGTACAAGCCTGAGCTGAAAAAAATTAAGCCCTGATTCAGATGCTATACAGGGATGTAAGACCTGCGCCAATTGCGCCAGACTGAGCCGAAACCGCTTTTCTGCGCCAAATTGCTACAAAACAGCTATTTTTTTCAATTTTGCGCCAAACCTGCGCCAAAAAGCACTTAGTGCCAAAACGAAATTTAGCGCGATTTCGTCGATCCAGGAAACAACAACAAATATTTTTTTTAGGCTATTAATTTCGTCGAAAAACAAAGAAACATTGCAAAAAATATCGAAAAACGCGCAAATTTCGCCGAAAAATTGCCAAAAACATGCGCATTCAGTCATGAAAAATGCGATGTTTTGTGGACTTTTATCGTGACTCCGCAAACGACCGTAAGTTGTTTTTCCCGCGAGTATCCTACGTTCATTTTCATCGCAGCCGATCGCAGAGTTCGGAGCGGAACGTCATGTGACATACAGAGCGCCGCGCGTTGGGGGAGACAAATGAGAGCAGCCGTAATGTGTTTATTCCATTGACTTTCCAATTAATGGAAGTTTGCCTCTTATCTCAGGGGTTATTCTCGTCCGAAATTTCCAAATATTTAAGGCATCCTCTTCCGAAAATTTGAAATTGTGTTATCAGTTCCATATAGTTGCCAACTTGTACGGTTTTGCGCGCGGAGAAATGCAAATTTCGTGAAAGGATCGCCAAAAAGCACACGTTTCGTCACTATTGCGTGGAAAAACGACGATTTGGTCAATGTTTTTGTCAATGAACTTTGTCAAAAGATCACTGAAAAAACGCGAATTTCCTCCGCAGATCGCGAAAAACGACAATTTCATCAAATATCGCAGATAAAACGCTGATTTTGTCTGAAGATTGCGGATATAACTCCGATTTCGTTAAAAGATCGCAGAAAAAAACGCCGTTTTCGATATAATATCGCTTAAAAATATTTTGTCAGAAGATCATTGGGGAAGGGGGGGGGGAAATGCTGATTTCATCAAAAGATCTCGGAAAAAACGCCGATTTCGTCAAAAGATCGCGGGGATAAAACGCTGTTTTCTAGGGAAGATCGGTTGAAAATGCAAATTTCCCTAAAGAACGTCGAAAAAAACGCTGATTACATTAAAAAAACACGGAAAAACGCCGATTTCGTCAAAAGGTCGCAGAAAAATTGCTGATTTCGACAAAAGATCGCAATAAATCGCCGATTTTGAACCTTTTGACCATTGAAAATCCAAAATCTGAAAATTTCAGGGGGGGACATTTAATTGCTCCAGGGGGGGGGATGTCCCTCCCCGGGCCACCACCTGAATTCAACACTGAAGGAAAAAAAGTAAATCTGCAAAAGAATCAGGAAAAATGCTCGAATTTCGTCAAAAAATCATGGAAAACACGCGAATTTTGTCAAAGGATCTCGAAAAAATAAAACATTAATTTTGTCCAAGGATCGCTAATTTTGTCACTCAAATTTAACCAGTAAATCGGGAAAAAAACCCGAATTTCATTAATAGATCATGAAAAATTTGTCTATAGATCGCGAAAAACATGCACATTTTTTTGAAAAATCACGAAAAACACTTGAATTTCATCAAAGAATCTCGAAAAAAACGTGAGTTTTGCTAAAGGATCGTTATTATCATAAAAAAAGAGTGAACAAAACACAGCCAAAAGTTCGTGGGAAAAAAACGTTAATTTCTGGAAAAGATCGCGAAAAAAAAAAAACGCAAACTTCTTTAAAGGATCCCGAAAAACAACAGTATTTCGGCAAAAGATCACAAAAAAACCGCAAATTTTGTCAAAAATCGCAATAAACACGCAAAATTTTATCGAAAGATCGCGAAAAATACTTGAATTTCGTCAATATATTGCATAAAACACTCGAATTTCACCAATAGATCGTGAAAAACACTCGAATTTCATCAATAGATCGCGGAAAAGACGAGAATTTCGACAACAGATAATGCAAATTTTGATTATAGATTGCGAAAAACACGCAAATTTTATCGAAAAATCACGAAGAACACTCTAATTTCATCAAAGGATCGCGAGAAAAATGTGAGTTTTGTTAAAGAATCGTTAATATCATAAAAAAGAGAGAATAAAACACAGTCAAAAGATCATAAAAAAACGTTCATTTCTGTAAAAGAAGTCGAAAAAAACCTGCAAATTTTTCTAAAAGATTCCAAAAAACAAGCATATTTCGTCAAAAAATCACAAAACACAGGCGAATTTTGTCAAAGGATATCTAACTTTGTCATAAAAAGAACAAAATATGATCAAAAGATTTTGGAAAATAAAAAAGTTTATTTCTTTAAAAGATAGAGTGGGAAAAAAAAAAAACGAAAATTTCATTATAAGGATTGTAAAATCCATAAATTTCGTCAAAAGATATCAGAAAACGTACAAATTTCATCAAAAGGTCGTAAAAAACCCGCAAATCTAGTTAAAAAAAAAAACGCACAAACAGGGTCAAAAGTTTGTGAATTATGTTAAAAGATCGCAAAAAACTGCAAATTTTATTAAAAGGTCTGAGACGTGTGGAGAAATTTAATCTGAGTATTTATTCTTTCAAATGTAAAAATATTTTTCAAGATAGCAATTATTGTAATTGTTAAGAGTTTATTAGCATTAGAATATTTCAATCTGCTCCTTAAACAACTTTTATTCCTAAAATATTATTATTATTATTATTACTATTTTTTTTTTTTTTTTTTTTTTTGCTGCTGCAAAATCCGATATTTACTGCTACAAAATCTGATTTTTGCTGCTCCAAAGCTGCTACAAAATGGCTTTGTGATGACTGATGATGTGTTTTTTTTGTTTTATTTATCGGCGCCCGCTCTTGGGTCACGTGACCAGCGGACGAGAGTGTGGGAGAGGAAGGGGTTACGAACGCAGAGAGAGAGAGAGGTGTGTGTGCGGAGGTAAGAGGTGGACCTGCGAATGTCTGATGCAGGTAAACAGAATTAAAACATTATCCGGAAAATTGGAATATGTATGTGCTACGGGCACGACGTGAATCTGTTTTTAAAGAAGAGTAGTTAGAAGTTCTTGAAAGAACTATGAAATCCGGATATTTATATATATATATTTAATTGTGTGTGTTCAAGTCTTGCTGTATTCGTCCCTGTCATTTGTGTTCCGTGTGTTTAATTAAACTTTTGTTTCATCAAAGCTTGATTCCTTGGATTCTTTTGGATTACTTTAAAGCACACAGGTGTTTCGGAAAAAATTCATGAAGGAATAGGAAGAGCATATATCACACGCTCTCTTACGAGAACCAGAGGTAAGTGAAACCACTTTTTATAGTTCTGGAAATAAAATTGAAAGATATAACTTTTGTGCATTATTTGAAGAAACATAAATATTAGATTAATGAATGTTACAATGATTCTAAAGAGATAATCGTATTAGAATTGAAAACAAGTATTGTTCTGAGTATATTCTAGTGTATGATTATAATGAATGATTATATTATTTAGTGATTATAATTATTGATAAAGATAGTAATAGTTAAAAAAAAAGAATATGTTCAGCATTAAAGGGTTAAAAAAAGAGGACCTGGTCATTGTAGCCACAGAATTAGGCTTAAAAGTAGAGCCAGATCATAGAATAGTGGATTTAAAGGCATTAATCGAAGGAAGCGAACAATATGATAAGGATTTCGATTTTGTAAAAGAATTCCTTGTTACAACGGTATCAGACCGCATTTCAAAAGAGAAACAAGAGACAGAGGCCCTTAAAAACGAAAAAGAATATATTAATTCTGAGCAGAAAACAGCGTTAGAATTAGAAAAAACGAAATTAGAAGTTATCAAACACCAATTAGAAATGGCTAAACTGCAGTCTGAGAACAAAAATTCTGATGGTGGGGGGGATGGACAAAATCCCAAAACTAATTCGTTAGAAGCTCTAATTAAAAGCGTTAAAACTTTAACTATTGCGATTCCTACCAAACCTGAATCGTGGAATTTATTTTTTTCTTCGCTCGAAAGGGCGTTTGAATTAAAGAATGTCGCGGAAGATTTGAAAGTTGAAATACTGTTTAATTTAGTAGGGGAAAAAGCTGCGCATTTATTAGTATATGCAAATTCAGATGAAATGAAGGATTATCAAAAGGTTAAAGCTTTAATTTTAAAAGAATTTCAACCCACTCCTGAAGCTTGTCTTCAAAATTTTCTTTCGGCAAAGAGGGCGAAAAATGAAAATCATATGCAATTTGCATCTAGGTTAAGGGCGAATTGGGATTTTTATTGCGAACTTAGAAAGGTAAATGATTTTGATGCACTTAATGAATTAATAGTTAGTGATCGATTAATGGATGCGTTAGATTCAGAGGCGCGAAGCTATGTCAAAATAAAACAATTAGATAATTGGTTAAAAGCGCGGGAAATTGCGGAATTATGTGATAATTGGTTTACATCAAAAGGTAGAACCTTTTCTGAGTTATATGATAGATCGACAAATTGTCGCGGTTCTGATGATTTCGGATCTGGCAAATATATTCCACCGCATCTAAGAAATAATTTTAATTCGCGTAATGATAGGAAAAAGTCTGTGTGTAAATTGTGCCGTCAAATCGTTCATTTACGTTTTTGTCCTAATAATAAAGAAAAAGAGAGGTCGGGAAATTCTCATTATCAAATGAAAAAAGATTCTACCGGAAAAAATAAAGACGAAAGGTTGATAGCGAAAGTGACAGCTTTATGCTTTGAAAATGACGCAATAAGTACTCAACCGTTGCAATACGATGAAATTTGGGTGGGGAAACAAAAAATAAAAACATTAATTGACAGCGCTGCTGAGATTCCCGTTATAAACTCGAATGAAGTACCAGAATCATTTAAAAATAATGAAAATTCATCAATTCAGTTGATTTCCGCTTTTGGCGAGCAAATTACTGCTGATCTTTTAACATTACCGGTTTCTCTAAACATGAGTGAATCAAATTGTTTATTTAACAGTGTGGATGTATTATTTGCAGTGACAGATAAATTATGTAGTTCATGTATTATTACTCCGAAGGTTTATGAATTATTACAATCATTGCAAATTGGAGAAGGGAAAAGAATAGCCGACAGTCTGGCACCAACAAATGAGACGAAATCGAAAAGGGGGGATGAAAATTTATCGTTTGAAAAGAAAAAAGAACAAAATACGAGTGATAAAGATTTATGTTTGCAGGTTGAAAATGAATCTTTTGAAGAGAATTTGATTATTAATTGTATTGGAACGAAAAATGATTGCGAGGATTTAAATTCGAATCAGCGTTCGGAAACGACCATTTACAGGGAGCAACAAAAGAATTGCGAATCTTTACAGGGGGCATTTAAACATGCAAAACAAGGGAAAAATGGGTTTGTTATGGTAGATAATTTACTTTATCATAGGGAAAAGGGAGATCAAGTCATGCAATTAGTAGTGCCTAAAATTAGGAGGGTGGAAATTTTAAGGATTGCACATGAATCAATTTTTGCGAACCATCTCGGTATAAGGAAAACGAAAGAAAGAATTCGGTATTCATTTTTTTGGCCAGGCGTGTCACGGGATGTAGAGGAGTATTGTAAATCGTGCAAGGACTGCCAGTTGCGAAGCCGGGAGAGAGCCAGTGATCAGATACCGATTCTTCCGATTGAAAGACCGGAGCTCCCATTTGACGTTGTAAATATTGATATAATTGGGAAAATTGAACCACCTTCGGCGCGTAGACATCAATATGTACTTACTTTGGTTGACCAACACAGTAGGTGGCCCGAAGCGGTTCCGTTAAGAACAATTTCGGCTAAGGCTACTTGTGATGCGCTGTTAGAAATATTTATGCGGAGAGGGATACCCCGCGTAATAGCAAGTGATCAGGGGGGAAATTTTGTATCAGGTTTAATGCAGGAATTTCATGCTAGGCTAGGGGCGGCTCCTAGATTTGCAACACCGGGACATCCACAAAGTTCGGGATTGGTTGAACGGTATAATCAGGTATTGAAACGCATGTTGCACCATATCATTCGGAGCGATCCTAAAAATTGGGATAAACACATCCCTTATTTATTATTTGCGTATAGAGAGATTCCTAATTGTACAACGGGGGTGTCGCCATTTAAGTTGATGTATGGAAGGGAGGCCAGGGGGCCATTGGCGGTATTAAAATCTACATGGTCGGGCGAAATTCCACTACCTATAAATCTCGAGAAAAGTGCAACCGAATACCTTCAGGATTTAAAAATTAACTTAGAAAAGACGGCGGAACAAGCTTCACTAGTAGCGGAGGTCAAACAGGGCGCGTATGCGAAGTATGCGAATCGAAGGGCAATTTATAAGGAATTTAGATCGGGGGAGCAAGTATATTTATTAATCCCAGACTCTAGTAATAAACTTTACGCTAGATGGACGGGGCCAGCCGAAATAGTGGCGAGATGTAATCCCGATTCTTACAAAGTCAGGTTAACGAACGGAAACATTAAAAATGTTCACGTGAATAAGATAAGGAAATTTACTTCTAGGGTACAAGCAGTGGGGGTAATTTTTGAGAATGAAGAAGAATTAGGGGAAGTCCATCCCACCCCTAGTACAAAGGATAACTCGAACTATTTTAAAATCGAAGAAGTAAATTTAAATCATTTGGAAAACGTAGAAAGAGAAAAGATGTTAGATTTATTGCTTAGATATAAAGAATTATTTTCAAAGAAAATACAAATAGCAAAAGTTGGTGCACACAAAATAAGATTAAATGATAATGAGAAGAAGAAACCTTATGTTTATCGAATTCCAGAGGCCCTAAAACCTCAAGTAGACAAACAAATTCAAGAATTACTAGAATTAGGTTTGATTGAAGAAAGTGATGAAGAAGCACCGCATCCGGTAGTGTGCGTGATGTAAAAAGATGGAACGCTGCGACTTTGCGTAGATTTTCGGGCACTGAACGCAATCACCAAGGTTGATGATTTTCCTATGGAAAATTCTACTGATCTATTATTTAATATTGGCAGGGCCAACGTCATTTCCACTTTGGACTTACTCAAAGGCTACTGGGCCATACCACTAGAAGAAGAGAGTCAAAAATTAGCGTGTTTTAAGACTCATAGAGCTCAATATCGCTTCAAGGTCATGGCTTTTGGGCTGAGGAATGCTGCTGCGACGTTTCAACGAGAAATCAACAGAGCGCTTTCTGAATACCAGGACTTTGCTAGAGCATATATAGACGATATAGCAGTTTTTTCCGAAACGTTCGCGGAACACCTGGTGCATTTAGAGAAGATATTTTCCAAACTATCACAGTTACAATTCTCCGTCAATTTGAAAAAATGTGAATTTGCAAAACCCCGAATAAAGTACTTAGGCCATATCATTGGGTCCGGCAGCCATCGGACCGATCCGGAAAAAGTGGAGGCCATCCGTAAGTTAGCTGTGCCTCAAACCAAAAAGCAACTAAAAAGTGTCTTAGGATTGTGCAATTACTATAGAGATTATATACCAAAATATGCTGAAACAGCATATCCCCTCACTGAACTGACAAAAAAGGACAGTCCAGAGAATTTGTGCTGGTCAGTAGAGCATGACCAGGCGTTCAACGCGTTAAAAAGAGGTCTCATCGAAGCGCCCAGTCTGCATACTCCTATTATCGGGTTACCTTTCATCATAGAGTGTGATGCATCTGCAATCGGCATCGGAGCCTGTTTATCGCAGAGAAGAGATGGAGTAGTGTATCCAGTAAGTTACGCCAGTCAAAAACTCACCAAAACTCAACAGGCATGGCCAACAATTGAAAGGGAGGCCTATGCAGTGATCTGGAGTTTGAAAAAATTTGAAACGTGGATTTTCGGTTCACCTGTGGAACTTATTACGGACCATAATCCATTAACTTTTATCACCAAAAATGCCCCTCAATCTTCAAAACTGCAGCGATGGGCATTAGCCTTACAAAAGTATGATATTAAGATTTCGCACCGCCCGGGTGCCAAACTAATTAATGCTGATGCCTTATCACGCTTGGACACGATTTAGGACATTCAACAACTTTTGAAGCACCCAGTGTTTGAACATTCCTTGAACGGTATTGAACAATGTATTTTTTTTCAGCAGCTCTTAGTGTCCTGTTTAATGTTACTAAGTTTTGTGTATTGCCTTTTGTTAATTGTATGTTATATTGTGTATATGAAGTATTAATTTAATTTAATTTTATATTAGCAGATAGGAAGAACCCCGGAAGATGTGCCTTCTCCGGATACGGTTGTATTTGTGGTGTTATTTTTTTTATATATACATATTATAATTTGGGAAATCATTGTTAAATAGTGTAACATCATCAGTCGAATTTCAGATTTAAAATAAGTGTGTACCATATTTTCAATCTTGCGTGGGGGGTGTGATGACTGATGATGTGTTTTTTTTTGTTTTATTTATCGGCGCCCGCTCTTGAGTCACGTGACCAGCGGACGAGAGTGTGGGAGAGGAAGGGGTTACGAACGCAGAGAGAGAGAGAGGTGTGTGTGCGGAGGTAAGAGGTGGACCTGCGAATGTCTGATGCAGGTAAACAGAATTAAAACATTATCCGGAAAATTGGAATATGTATGTGCTACGGGCACGACGTGGATCTGTTGTTAAAGAAGAGTAGTTAGAAGTTCTTGAAAGAACTATGAAATCCGGATATTTATATATATATATTTAATTGTGTGTGTTCAAGTCTTGCTGTATTCGTCCCTGTCATTTGTGTTCCGTGTGTTTAATTAAACTTTTGTTTCATCAAAGCTTGATTCCTTGGATTCTTTTGGATTACTTTAAAGCACACAGGTGTTTCGGAAAAAATTCATGAAGGAATAGGAAGAGCATATATCACAGGCTTTAGCGCACTTTCATCCCTGTGCTATATAACTGTCCGATGCCGGTCTATATGCTGGACACTTCGTAAATTCTTTATTGATATTGTCAAGCTATCATCGGCTCGTGACGCACAATTATACATATTCTTGCGAAAGTCAGATTCATCGGCCCAGTAGAGATCTTTATATCGGGCCGGTAGGCCTGCTTAATTTTTTTTATCGATCCGGAACGGCAAGTTCGTTCATTTTTTTTGCTGGCCCGGTCCTTTACATTTGTTTAGAGGCTCGATTAATCTATTAATTTTGTTCGAAACATAATTGCTTGTCCCACTGTAAACAACTAGATCCAGTTTCGCTCTGACTCGACTATGATTAAAAAAAAAAAAAAAAAAAAAAAAAAAAAACATATAATGTATACATAAGACTCAGTCCAGCACGACTCTGCTTATGAAATTGAGTTTGTACTCAGATACGATATGATTGTCCGATTATATGATCTCTAATCTGGGCATATTATAATTTCTATAGTGATTTTGTCAAACTAGTATCGGTTCGTAAAACACATTTATAATTGTTATTCTCGCGAAAGTTCATAACCAATGAAAATGGTCCATATTTTATCTGTTTCGCTTAAACTTTTATGTAGAGCCGTTAATGAATGAATAAATGTGAAATGAATGAATAAATAAAATGAACAAAAAACTAGTCATTGGGGGCCACCGTAATACTTACCCATCATGGATATGCATAATATATGTATGAAAATAAAACATGTATGAAATATTTATAAAATGCATTGCAATTTCAAAACAAAATTTAATCGTATATTTAATTTTTTTAATAAACATATTAATGCTCTATTAAATATAATGCGATACGTATACGTGAAGCAAAAAGACTTAAGAATCCTTGTTTATCCGCGCCAGTAAAATTTTACTGTAAAATTTGCCTTATTTAATTGGAGCATTTTCCTGATTTAATAATGCACAAATTTCTGTTTTAAACAATTGTTGACAAACATTAAAAATTTCGTAAAAGGCTCTCGTCGCGAAGGAGTTAATGAATATCTGATGAACCAATTTCGACAAATTATATAAAACGCCAAGCTATTCAAGTAGTACTGAATTGTGTAACCGAAACATCCTTATAACTCCAAAAATAATAATCATATTAACTAACAGTTTACTGCGTCGGATTAAGGGTCTCATTTTCAATTAAAATATATCTTTGAATTGAAATTGAAATACAGGGTCATGAGAAACCGAAGAATGTAGAAAATAGGATTACAAATATCTCGGCAATTAATAATCCTATCGACTTCATTCTTTATGCAAAATTTGTGTTATTTTATTGCCTTTTACATCCATTCATTAAAATACAAAATTTCGAAAAACTTCATATATATTTCATCAGAATGAATTTTTCGAGAGTCCGAAAAAAAGAGTTCCGAATAATCGAGGTTACTGATATTAAATAGGCTTCGTTCCATCCTTACATACTAAGAACATACAAAGTTTGAAGTCTCTATCTCAATTTGTTCGGGAGGTAGAACATTTACAAACACACAGACGGACGGCAATTTTTTTTTCTGGAAATAAAAATGTTTTTCGGAATCTGTAGTAAATAAAATATGTAAATCCGCCAAAAATCACTTGGTTTCAGGCTGTGAGACATTTTTATGCAAACTCCATACATATAAATTTTTGTATGTAAAGACAAACAAAATCTTAATTTGGCGCCCCCTCTGCAACCCCTCGGGTAATCCCTTCGTTTCAGGCTGTGAGAAATTTTTATGGAAATTCCATACATATACATTTTTTTATGTAAGACAAACAAGATCTTCATTTGGCGCCCACTCTGTAAACCTTAGGGAAATCCCTTGGTTTCAGGCTGTGAGACATTTTTATGCAAATTAAATACATATACATTTTTGTATGTAAGACAAACAAAATCTTCATTTGGCGCACTCTCTGCAACCCTTAAGGAAATCGCTTAGTTTCAGGCTGTGAGACATTCTTATGCAAATTCCATACATTTTTGTATGTAAAGACAAACAAAATCGTCATTCGGCGCCCCTCTGCAAACCCTAGGGAAATCGCTTGATTTCAGGCTGTGAGACATTCTTATGCAAATTCCATACATATACATTTTTCTATGTAAGGCAAACAAAATCTTCATTTGGCGCTCCCTCTGCAAACCCTAGGGAAATCCCTTGGTTTGAGGCTGTGAGACATTTTTATGCAAATTCCATACATATACATTTTTGTATGTAAGACAAACAAAATCTTCATTTGGCGCCCTCTCTGCAACCCTTAAGGAAATCGCTTAGTTTCAGGCTGTCAGACATTCTTATGCAAATTCCATATATTTTTGTATGTAAGACAAACAAAATCTTCATTTGGCGCCCCCTCTGCAACCCCTAAGGAAATCGCTTGATTTCAGACTGTGAGACATTCTTATGCAAATTCCATACATATAAATTTTTTTATGTAAGGCAAACAAAATCTTCATTTGGCGTCCCCTCTGCAACCCCTCGGGTAATCCCTTCGTTTCAGGCTGTGAGAAATTTTTATGGAAATTCCATACATATACATTTTTTTATGTAAGACAAACAAGATCTTCATTTGGCGCCCACTCTGTAAACCTTAGGGAAATCCCTTGGTTTCAGGCTGTGAGACATTTTTATGCAAATTAAATACATATACATTTTTGTATGTAAGACAAACAAAATCTTCATTTGGCGCACTCTCTGCAACCCTTAAGGAAATCGCTTAGTTTCAGGCTGTGAGACATTCTTATGCAAATTCCATACATTTTTGTATGTAAAGACAAACAAAATCGTCATTCGGCGCCCCTCTGCAAACCCTAGGGAAATCGCTTGATTTCAGGCTGTGAGACATTCTTATGCAAATTCCATACATATACATTTTTCTATGTAAGGCAAACAAAATCTTCATTTGGCGCTCCCTCTGCAAACCCTAGGGAAATCCCTTGGTTTGAGGCTGTGAGACATTTTTATGCAAATTCCATACATATACATTTTTGTATGTAAGACAAACAAAATCTTCATTTGGCGCCCTCTCTGCAACCCTTAAGGAAATCGCTTAGTTTCAGGCTGTCAGACATTCTTATGCAAATTCCATATATTTTTGTATGTAAGACAAACAAAATCTTCATTTGGCGCCCCCTCTGCAACCCCTAAGGAAATCGCTTGATTTCAGACTGTGAGACATTTTTATGCAAATTCCATACATATAAATTTTTTTATGTAAGGCAAACAAAATCTTCATTTGGCGTCCCCTCTGCAAACCCTAGGGAAATCCCTTGATTTCAGGCTGACAGACATTCTCATGCAAATTCCATACATATACATTTTTGTATGTAAAGACAAACAAAATCTTCATTTGGCGCCCCCTCTGCAAACCCTAGAGTAATCTCATGGTTTCAGGCTGTCAGACATTCTATGCAAATTCCATACATATACATTTTTGTATGTAAAGACAAACAAAATCTTCATTTGGCGCCCCCTCTGCAAACCCTATGGAAATCGCTTGGTTTCAGGCTGTCAGACATTCTCATGCAAATTCCATACATATAAATTTTTTATGTAAAGACAAAATCTTCATTTGACGCCCCCTCTGCAAACCCTAGAGTAATCGCTTGGTTTCAGGCTGTCAGTCATTCTCATGCAAATTCCATACATATACATTTTTGTATGTAAAGACAAACAAAATCTTCATTTGGCGCCCCCTCTGCAAACCCTAGAGCAATCGCTTGGTTTCAAGCTGTCAGACATTCTTATGCAAATTCCATACATATGCATTTTTGAATGCAAAGACAAACAAAATCTTCATTTGGCGCCCCCTCTGCAACCCCTAAAGAAATCGCTTAGTTTCAGGCCGTGAGACATTTTAATGCAAATTCCATACATAAACATTTTTTGTATGTAAAGACAAAATCTTCATTTGATGCCCCCTCTGCAAACCCTAGAGTAATCGCTTGGTTTCAGGCTGTCAGATATTCTGATGCAAATTCCATACATATACATTTTTGTATGTAAGACATACAAAGTCTTCATTTGGCGCCCCCTCTGCAAACCCTAGGGAAATCGCTTGGTTTCAGGCTGTGAGACATTCTTATGTAAATTCCATACATATACATTTTTGTATGTAAAGAAAAACAAAATCTTCATTTGGCGCCCCCTCTGCAAACCCTAGAGTAATCGCTTGGTTTCAGGCTGTCAGACATTCTTATGCAAATCCCATACATGTACATTTTTGAATGCAAAATCAAACAAAATCTTCATTTGGCGCCCCCTCTGCAACCCCTAGGGAAATCGTTTGTTTTTTGGCAATGGTCGATGAAGTACAGTTTTACACAGAAGAGTGTTTTTGAGTAGAGACTGATTTATTTAATGACAGACTGCATAAAAATACACTTGGCTCAGTTTTGCTTTTGAATTTTCTGTTTGTGAGATCTTTTTATTGAAATTCGATATATATACATTAATTTTTGCATATAAAGACAAAAAAAAAAAAAAAGTTTTAATATGACGCCCCTACGCTTTCTTTTCTGGCGCCCGGGTACAGATAATGGGGGGGCACGTGCCCCCCCGGGACCCCCCGACGCTACGCCTATGGTTGTGAGGATCTTCATCTTACAGGTGACAATCTCTATAAAAAATTAAAAAAAAAAAGAAAAATAAATAATTTTTTTGAAAATACCGATTAAAAGAAAAGAATACTAATAGGGTAGAATATATTAGACTTAAATATCGCAAATAGTTCTAATAACTATCAGAACAATCTGACGTACAGAGATTGAATATTTATAGACTATTCATGTACTAGAACTATATAATTAGATCAGTTTTCAAATAGTCTAACAGGCATTAGATATGCCTTTTCAATTCATGAATATACTTATTTTAATGTCCTCTCCTTTGCATAATCATTTGATGACTTTGTTTGACTTCTCAAACTTCTCTCCCCCTCCCCCTCAAGATACTTCCTAAAAATTTCCAATGAATATTCGAATACTGTCTTTGTTTATGTCATTATATGGTAATTTTTTAAGAATGCTTTTTGTCTAAATTTCAAAGAAAACTAAGATTTAAAAACCTTTTAAACTAGATTTTATCAATATAGTGAGTTAGAATTTTAAATATTCACTCTGAGTAAATTCAGTATGAAAAACGTTCAGTTTTAACCACATAAATCTGAATTATGAATTTCTAATATTAGGTCAAATCGCTGCATTTGCTACGCTGTGAAATAAGATGCAAAGTTTTTTTTTCTCATCTAGCGCATATTTTTTGTTAGGTTTAAGAATTTATTATAAAATATCTTACGTGTTATTCGCGATTCCTAAAACTGTTTTTTTAATAAGACATTGGAAGTATTAGATATCCGATATTTAAAGAACCATTTCTTAAACAAAATTTTCTTTTGCTATCCGCAATGTACGCGGAGGTTTCCTTACTCAAAATCACTTTGAAAAGGAGATGTAATTCCATACGTTATTCACAGTTTTTGAAATGGCTAAAATGTTTCTATTTCATTTTTTGGCCGTATTTGTTAATTATCAATGTAAATAATGTAGTTGATATTTAAAAATGAAAAGTACAACAAAACTATTTATAAGCTAGTAATTTCTTTTTCGCTAAGTGACCAATCTTCTCGGGAGATTCTCACAAAGTTCATCGGAAAATCTATTGTAAAAAAAAAAAAAAAAAAAAAAAAAAAAAAATTCTAAAAAATAAAAAGATGATAATAGGCTTTCAGACTTGCCATGGTCCGGGGAAACCGGAAAATGACTATTCGCGTTAGCAGAATAATCAGGAGAAAAACAGTTAATGACTGGAATAAAAAGGTGTTGCAAAACCTCGCAACTTACGACAGGAGTGTAAAAATCTAAGTGGCAGCAGGCAGTCTTTCACCACTAAGTTTATTTCGTTTTTTTCTTTTAGTCTAATATTTCGAGTAAAATTTTTGTTTGAATACTATTATACTTTCATCGAAGAAAACCTTTAAATTTTAGTGGTGGGAGACTACACACTGGCGCCTAGATTTTCGCATCCCTGACTTATGGTGCAAAAATGTTGCAGACATAAGTCAGCATACCATCTCAAGATTCGTACATGGCATAGGACTTTGTAAAAAAAAAAAAAAAAAAAAAAAAAAAAAAAAAAAAAAAAAAAAAAAACGAGTGCAGGGGTGGCGTTTGCCAAGAAACATAATGACTGATTATAGGGTGGTCAAAAGAAATCAACTTTCGAATCTTTTCGGTGGGACACCCTAAAAAGTAGGCAATTTCTAGAAAATGAGATTGGAAAAGTTTCAACGCATTTGGATAATATTAACCCGTGCCTCTTTGAGGTCAAAGTATGGAAAAAATATGATTTTTTACAAAAATGCGGTTTTTCCTTCATAAAATGAATATACAGTCGAGTCCCTATATAACGAAATCCATCGTTCCAATAAAAAATTCGTTATATAGAGAAATTCGATGTATAGAAAATGATGTTAAAAATCGTATTTAATGTGTAAATTTTGAACAAATATTACTTTTGATTTTTTTAATTAAGAATTTGAAATGTTTAACAGTAAATATTAACCTAATATTCTATTTCTTAATTATTTAAACAGTTTCAAAAACAGAGAATAGATATTTAGTTGGAAGCTTAATGAAAATAAAATAAGGAAGACTTGCATTAATTTCAGAAAAAAGAAATCTGTAATTTTTTGTTGTTTTGATTTTAAAATTGTTATGCTCTCAAAAAAAAAAGCTTAAATTTTAGCAAGGAATGAAAAATTGTAGTTAACATTTCCCTCCATTTAAAGGCCTCTCTTATGTGCCTCTCATTGATTCCTTTCTTATATGTGTAACAATCTAATTGACTCTGTTTTGAGAAGAATGTTGAAGGGTGTGTGGGAGGTGGGATGAATTCTGTGAATTTAAAGAACATAAGTAATATTAAAAACAGTAGACAAGAGATAAGTAATATTAAAAACAAACTCAGCACTGAACGATAAATCATAAATAAGTGATGGAAAATTGATTCCATATGATTTCGAATGTTTTTTAAAACTGAATAAATTAAGACCAATTTATGAAAAAATTCGTTATATGGAGATAGATATTTCGCTATATAGAGACTGTTTTTAATGTAATCATGCGAAAAGGGGACCGTTCCTACAAAAAATTCGTTATATAGAGAAATTCGATGTATGGTGTTTCGTTATAGGGAGACTCGACTGTAATTAAACTTAGAAATATAATGCAGGTCTCATTTCAAGAAAGATGATTTTTTTCAAAAATGCATAGATTTAAACATATGAACGTTTTTCCGGGCCAGGCTTGATCCGAATCCTAATGAAAATGTAAAAAAATAATGCAACATTCCAGTTCTTCTGCATTCAACCTTTTGCTTCTTTTCTTCTTTTATTTAATATATAATACAGAGTTTTAAAAAAAAATCAATAGTAAATGAAAAAAATCTACATTTAAATTGAAAGGATTAAAAGAAAAAATGAGCAAAGAAAACATAAAAAAAAATGTAAAAAAATAATGCAACATTCCAGTTCTTCTGCATTCAACCTTTTGCTTCTTTTCTTCTTTTATTTAATATATAATACAGAGTTTTAAAAAAAAAATCAATAGTAAATGAAAAAAATCTACATTTAAATTGAAAGGATTAAAAGAAAAAATGAGCAAAGAAAACATAAAAAAAAAAAATTGTAATTTAAGAAATTACCCCAACCATTTGAAAAATGTTTCACTCGATACATTCATCTATCATTTTAAGCTAAATACCAGTTGTTTTATTGTGTATTATCCGTGCCACTGCTATAAATGACTTTATACATGCTGCAATTTGAAGGTACGGTTCGTTTAAGTTATATCACTCTATTGTCGCCAAGCATAAAAGTTGGCGACGAAAGAAACATTTCAAACTATTTAACATTGTTGGTGCAAAAGTAATCATTATTAAAATACAGCTTTGGCATATACTGTTATACTTGTAAGACTTTGGCATATATTGTTTGATTTTACAGAGCAGAATTTTGGTGATGGAGGTTTTAAACCAAAATCGATCGCAGCACATGCATCTGTGAATGGGTCCATCAGACATCGAATCAAAAAAGTTTTTTCCCAGTTTTTCCCAAGCCGATTGCTTTTTAGTTTTCTTTTTAGGTGGTGGAAAATCAAGAGTAATAGCTATAACATTTTCCGGCTTGTTAGAATCACTATTGGCACTCAAATTTTCCTGGTTAGAACCGACCGATAGTAAAACGCCATGGCTAGTGGATTGGTCGCCCTGGCGACATGATGTTTTACAATTAATCGGTTCGGCATTAAATTGCTTCCTTTTTCGTGATCGCCTTTCAACACGTAATTGGTTTTCAGCGGCTCAATAATCTTTTGATTTTATCATTTTCTGCATTGAAAGACGTTTTTGCGCCAAACCAAATACAGTATTACTCAGTTATCCCGTCGACCAATTTCGCCAAATGATACGAATCGCCAAACTAATAAGCAACTTATACATGTTGACTAAATTTTTATTTTAAATAGCAAAAGAAGAAATAAAAATCACTTTATGATTGTTTAAGTACGCGTATTGTGTTTAATATCATTGAATGCGATATTCACGTTCATTCATTTCTTTGGCTTCGGCTTTTTCCGTATCTGTTAATTTCCGTCTACCCATTTTTAAATTTGTTAGTTTTCTCCTTTATTACAATGATTTTAACCATTTTAATTTACTATTCAAATAAAAATTCTTCTAAAAGTAAAGAATTTAATTTAAATTCAAATAAAAACTCTTCTAAAAGTAAAGAAATTAATTTAAATTCAAAAGTGACCACATCATTCAAAAGTGGTAACATCATTCAAAAGTGGTAACATCATCGGGTCCATTCTCCCGAAAACAACAACCATTTTTCAAATGGTTAATAAAAAATGAATACAAATAACGTAGAAATGCATTTTATTATTGAATTTGTGTTACAACAATAGAAGCATTACAGAAAAAAAGATATTACTATCCTTTACAATTGTCATGTTAAGGTGGTAATGCCTTAGATAAGATGGAAGAGTCTTGGAATAATTTTCTATATTTAGATAAAACTTTTAGCAGAAACTGGTTTTGTTCTTCGTCTTTTGTAAAACAGGAATTGAATTTTGGATTAATTTTATTCCCATTTTGGTGGTGTTGCCTTAAAATCATTCACTATTTTTTTTTAATAATATTTGTTTTTACATTATACATCGTGATCTGTATTTAAAAATTGCATATTAATACAAATCCAATAATAAAAAAAACAACAACTTGAGATTAAACAAAACATCGAATTTTTTGCTCAATAAATAATCCACTTGTTTGAAACCAACTGTTGTTCTTACATTCCTATCATCATCATCATCATCATCATTTTCTTCGTCAAATGACATTAATTTCACAGCTGTGCTCATTTTCATTTTTTTTTCCAAATTATTACCTAAAAATGAAAATGCGATTGAACAGAGTAAGATATCAAGGATGGTTTATCATCTATAAATACATTATGCTAACGTATGTGGCACAAAAATCAAGGCTATTTGTTAATTGTTTCATGGAAACGCTTTTTTTCGCTGCAATTATGGCGCTTCAAAATATCGTTATTTTAATTTTGTTTTTTAGGTGCGTTCGTAATTATATAATACGTAGCACCTATAGTAATCGTTCAGTCAGTCCGTCTGTCTGTCCGCATATAACAACACAAAAACTACCCAACCGAATCGTTTGAAATTTAAAATACATAATTATTACATAATTTTGTCGAGTCATTTCAAATTTTATGAAACTCGGATGCATAGATCAATTACAAGGACAATCAAAAGTATTCCATTACATTACGGTCAATGGGAAAAAAAGTTTCAAATGCATTTTAATCGTTTGAAATTTGAAATACGCAATTATTACATAATTCTGTCGAGTTATTTCAAATTTTTTGATAATCGTGTGCATAGATCAATTACAGGGGCAATCAAAAGTATTTAATTACATTATGATCAATGGGGAAAAAGTTTCAAATATACTCTATACGTTTGAAATTTAAAATACATAATTATTACATAATTTTTTCGAGTTTCTTCTAATTTTATGAAAATCGGATGCATAGATCAATTACAGGGACAATCAAAAGTACTCCATTACATTACGGTCAATGGGAAAAAATGTTTCAAATGCATTTTAATCGTGTTACACTCATGCGAACTTAATAAAATTTATATGAAACTATAAAGTACATATTATAATATACATCTTACATAATTTGTAGTGCAAAGAACATTTGTTATTGATTTACAAGGCCACACAAAAGTATTCCATTACATAATGGTATAGGGAGAACATTGTTTGATGAGCGTTTTAATTGTAATTCACTATTTACAGTTTTATGAGATTGATATATGAAAGTAATATTTTTAAAACTTCGTTATCGTACGAACGCACCTAATTTGCTACGCTTCACGTGCAATTTCCAACTTGTTTTATTCTATTGCAGCGATTCCCAATCTATAGGTCGCGATCCACTGGTGGGCCGCGGCAGACGTTTTGGTGGGTCGCGAAACAACCGAGGTTTGTCATCAAAATATATTTTTCATTTCATCTGTTTAAAAAGATATGACTATTCCAATGGGAAATAATATTTAAAATGAAGTTTTTTTAATTTCCTTTTAGATTAATTTAAAAACAGAATATCCAGAAATATTTAAACTAGCGTTAAAGTCCTTGATGAAATTCAACACTTCATGCTTATGAGAACATGCTGAGGTAAACTACATGTTAATATCAAGGCCACCTTATCATAATATTATGGGATGGACGAGTATGACTCAAAATAGAAAGTGGTTTCTAACGGACACATACGTTTATTGACAGACGAACAGGACAAAAAATAGACAAAAAATAAAACAGATTAATTCTTCGTTACTTTTCAAAATACTACTTTAAAAATCATATATCAATTCTTCGTAAATGTTTTAAAATAATCGTCATTTTTATACTTCGAAATATCCGTCTTAGTTTTAATCAACGTCGTTCATCGTCGTCGAAAAACATTCTATTTACTTCTTCTTATTCTTTTCACTCCCGGCCACACAGCTTCGATAATTCACCTTTTTTATTTACTCTCGTCCCAGAGTTCCGGAGAGTGGCGGAGGGAAACACAGTCCGATGCAGGTGTAACACAGAGTGTAGCCCACATGCGAGAGTATATCCCACATGCGGCCGTCCTGACATCTGGAGCTGCCGCAGCGACATGTGATCTTATAGAATCTGGAAAGAAACAAAAACAAAAACAAAAAAAAGTAACTGTTCTTAGGAAAAAAAATAAAGTTCGTTTGCACACTAGAAAGGTCAGTCGTCTTTTTTTCTGAAATGGTGTAACATCGTATGAAAATGTTCTTTAAAATCGCTGAGTTTTAAAATGTTCACACATACACATTAAAGATAAGGAAAAAAAATAAAGTTTCAGTTATCGTCATGCCAAGACTTCATGTATTCAGCACACGAACTAGTACTGATCGGTCCTTCAGTTGATGAGATTTTCTCTACGTCGTAGGTGTCGTTAGACTTCACTTTGGTTACTTTATATGGACCTAGGAATTTAGATTTCAATTTTAGCCCTGGTCCTTGTTGGGTTCTTTTAATTGCTACGAGGTCTCCAAGGTTATATTTCCGAGGTTTCTTACGTCTTAAATTATAATGCTTGCGATTTTCTTGTTGAATTTCCAGAATATTCTTCTTAGCTTCTTTTCGGAGTTCTTCTCTATCTTTCATGAATTGTTCTTCGACTGCACTGTTCAGGAGTTCAATAATTTGTAAATCTTCTTTCTGTTTCATTTTTGTACCAAATAGTATTTCAAATAGTGTTCTCTTAATGCTTCGTTGGTAAGTTGAATTAATGACTTGTTGAACTTTAGGAACATGTTTAAACCATTTGGTCGGTTCATCTTTGGACATTTTAGAGATTACTGAAATTATGATGGAATTAAGTCGCTCTACTTGACCATTAGCACGGGGAAGGCCAGTTGTAATTGTCTCGTGTTTTATATTTTCATTTTGGCAATAATCAGCAAATTCTTTACTTGTAAATGCAGGACCTTTATCGCTAATGATTTTGGAAGGGTTGCCAAAAGTATAACTTTGTTGTTGCAACTTCGATATGACTTCGGCAGAAGAAGTAGTTTTACAGGGATATAGCCACACGAATTTGGTAAATGAATCTATTAAAGACAAAATATGTTTATAGTTTTTGTTAGTTGATTCGAGAGGGCCTAGATGATCAATGTGGTAAGTTTGAAGGGGAGTCTCCTCTTTGTTTAAGGGATGCAACTCACCTTCTTGTTTTCCACGTTTCCGATTATATAAAAGGCATGTTACACAATTTGCTATAACTTTATCAATCTTATTTGCCATATTAGGGATAAAAAGTTCTTCATTAAGGAGTTCTTCACAACGTTTGTGTCCGAAGTGTCCTTTGTCATGAACGTGTTTAATGACGTTTAGCTGCATTTCATCCGGCACAGCTACCAGATCGTAACCTTTAGGATTTTTCTAAAGAACGTTATTTTCGAGGAAATAATTGTCATATGGCTTTGTTTTCAAAATTTCTTTGATGGCCTGTATATGTTCGTCGGTATTCTGTGATTGTATGATTTTGGAAGTAAAACTGTCTTGAATGGTCATACAAACGGGATTTCTGCTTAAAGTGTCGACGTGGCGCATACGTGTACCTTGTCTGTGTTCGATTGTATAGTTATAATCAGCTAGCATTAAAGCCCATCGAGCTATTTTGGTGCAAAGATCTTTTTTATTCATAGTTAGGGCAAATGCGTTACAATCTGTGACTATCTTGAAAGGAATACCTAAAATATAAACACGAAATTTTTTAAGAGCCTCGATGACAGCCAAAACTTCTAATTCATAACCGAATATTTACGCTCAGCATCTGTGGTTTTTTTGCTCATGAAGTAGACAGGGTGAAATTGATTATCAATGGAAGTCTTTTGAAGGAGGACTGCTCTGTAACCATCAATAGAAGCATCGCAATGAACTTCTGTTTCATTACTAGGGTTATAAATGGACCTGAAGCAAGAATGTGTTTCAACTGATTAAATGCATTTCGCTGCTGATCACCGAAGTGAAATTGAGTGTTTTTTCTAAGGAGATCTGTTAAGGGCTTAGCTATTAAAGAATAATCTTGCATAAATTTACGAAAATATGAGGTTAGTCCGACAAATGAATGTACATCTTTTACACTTTTAGGTTCTGGAAAATTTAGGACAGCTTTAGTTTTTGAGGGAGATGGATGCAGTTGACCATTTTTAATGTGGTAACCCAAAAAATCAATTTCTCGCTGTAAAAAGTGGCATTTTTTTAGATTCAGTTCTAAACCATATTCGGATGCAGTTGTAAGAACGCGTTGTAGTTCATGGAGTCCTTCGGCTTCGTTTTCAGACGGTATTATGAAATCATCCATGTAGACGATAAGTACTTTTTCATTAATGAGATCGCGAAAAACATTATAAATATATCTCTGAAAAACTAAGGGAGCGTCGCTAAGGCCATAATTCATGTATAGAAATTCAAATTGACCAGAATGTGTTACAAAAGAAGTGTATTTTCGACTATTTTCTTCTACTTCGACATGAAAAAATGCATTTTTAAGATCAAGAGTTGTAAATACTTTTGCAGAGTGCAACTGATCAATAATGTCATCGATTACTGGGAGAGGAAAACGTTGTTTATGTGTTTTAGCATTTAGCTTCCTATAGTCAACACATAATCTATATGAACCATCTTTCTTTTTTACGAGGACAATAGGTGATGAAAAATTACTGGTGCTTTTTCGGATAATTCCCTTTTCAAGCCATTCAGAAATTTTTTTTTCAACAAATTCTTTCTCTATAGGAGCTAGGCGTCTGGGAGGACAAGTAACAGGAATTTCATCTTTCAAATGAATTGATAATGTAACATCGGTAGTCTTTACTTTTCGGGGGGAATAATTTTGAATAAGTTCCGTAATTTTTGAACGCATAGTTGTATCGGTAATATGAGATAAATCAAGATTACTATCGTCTAATACTTGAGCAACATTAATCAGAAAATTATTTGACATATCTTTATTTTGCTTGATTTTTTGCATCGAAATATTATTTTGAGAAACTGTTAAAATATTTTGCTGTATAACATCTGTACCAATAATAAAATCAAAAGATATAGAATAATCTGGTACTACATAAACATTAGTGGTATAATTAAAATCATCAATCGTAACATCCGTAGAGAAAAAACCCAGGGGTTTGATCATAGTGTTTCCTAATCCAGTTAATGTGACTGTTGAATGTTCGAGGTTCGAAACCGTTGGGAGTTTGCGATAAATACTTTCTTTTAACAGACTTCTTTCATTTCCCGTATCGATCAAAGAAAGAACATTTACTGATGAAATAATTACTTGTTTGTTCATAAAAGTATTCGACGTAATGGTGGAAATATTGGATGGTTCAGGCTTATTTCTAGATTTCCTTGGTTGATCACATTGAGCCGACTTATGGCCAAAATTCGAACAATTAAAGCAGCGAGGGCCTTTGTCTTTATGCCTACATTGGCTACTTTTATGGTTGGCTAAACCACAATTAAAGCAGAGAAGATCAGGTTTTGGACGAAAAGATTTCTCTTTCAATGGCATTTCTGGTTTAGATTTACGGAATTTAGTGTTCTCATAGTCATGCCGAATTTTGTCATAAATTTTGAGCTTTTGTTTAAATTCTAATATAGATTGGCAGCCATATAATATTGATTTTTGAAAAACAGGGTCGGGTATACCGTTAATAATGTACTGCATCAGTGCTGAATCTTCGATGTTACCGCGCGAACATAATTGTTTCATTACGAGAAAATATTCTTCAAGGGATTCATTTTCTTGTAATTTTCGTTTATTTAACATGTCATGTAACTCAGCAGAATTATAAGTAATGCCAAATTCTGAAATTAAGAGTTGTTTAAGTTTTTCATACGAGTTAATGTGAAATTCTGTTTGTACTAACAGCTGGGCTTTTCCTCGTAAGGATCGTTTAGCAAATATAAATTTATGAAATTCTGATAAATTGAGCATGCTAGCGACATCGTCAAAATTACTTAACCAAATATTTATATCTTGAAAAGAACTACCATCAAAAGGCGGTATAACGCTTTCAACATCATTAAAATTAATAGTAGATGGCAAAAAACTTTGAACTGGAAATTGCTTGCTTTTATCAAAATTTGATGATTCAATATTACTTGCAGTGTCCTTATTCAATGTAGTATTATGTGAAAATATTTCAGGTTCCGAATCGGTATCACTTTCGTTTTGGATAATGTTAGCTTGGAGTGAATTCAAGTCTGAAAGATATGTAACTAATATGGTTGCAAGTTCAGTTAAGGAACCTTCATTTGAGATACAGAGTAAATTACAAATTGTGATTAAATCGTCTAAAGAAAAATCTGCTTGAACTTTCGTAACTTTATTTTTGAATTTAGTGCTGGTCGTTTCGAAATCGAAACCAGTGAAGTCACGAATTCTTTTTCGATTTGATCGATCACCATCAGTGTCGAACAATAATTTATGAAAGAGTTTTATTTTATTAGTACGTTTATTTTTAAATGCAAGTTCCAGTTATTTGATGTGACTAGCTTCATAGTAAATATAAAATATGGAATAATTAACTCACCCGTAAAATGATATCAGTACAAAAAACCCTGAACGGGTTAAAAGCTTGTGACGCAGCACTTTATCTTATATATCTAAGAATTTTAAATTTGGGACTTAAAACTAATGATATCAAAATTTATGTGACGCTATGCTATTAATTAATATATACATATATTAAAATTTAATTCATTAAGGTTTTATCAATTACATCTTTCATAAATTTAAAATATGAATCTTAAAAGATATGATATCAAAATTTAAGTGACGCCTTGACGAGGCTTTAAACAATGTTTTAAAATTCCATTTATTTATTTATTGTCTAAATACATTTTCATACCTAAACAATACTTTTCATTTTCCAATACACTGTTAAATACATCACTTTCACTGAATATATATAATGCACTGAAATGTATTTATTTGAATAAATAGATTTATCTTTTGGGCTACGCTATCAAAAATAACGTTTGAATAAATATTTTTTGCGTCATTGAATCCAAAGTAAGTTAAATAGATGCAAATAGATACAATGGCGCAAAAAATATGTATTCAAATGTTATTTTTGATTTTGGATAGCGTAGCCCAAAAGATAAATCTATTTATTCAAATAAATACATTTCAGTGCATTATATATATTCAGTGAAAGTGATGTATTTAACAATGTATTGGAAAATGAAAAGTATTGTTTAGATATGAAAATGTATTTAGACAATAAATAAATAAATGGAATTTTAAAACATTGTTTAAAGCCTCGTCAAGGCGTCACTTAAATTTTGATATCATATCTTTTAAGATTCATATTTTAAATTTATAAAAGATGTAATTGATAAAACCTTAATGAATTAAATTTTAATATATGTATATATTAATTAATAGCATAGCGTCACATAAATTTTGATATCATTAGTTTTAAGTCCCAAATTTAAAATTCTTAGATATATAAGATAAAGTGCTGCTTCACAAGCTTTTAACCCGTTCAGGGTTTTTTGTACTGATATCAGTGCTTTTTTAGGTTAATAATAAAAAGATAAAAACAAAAAAATAAAGACTAATGCAAAGAATTCATATTCATGATTTCTGATCACCTTTAATTACCCCTCCCCCACTCACTTAAAAAAAGATATTTCATATTTTATTATTAATATATGCTGTGCTACTTGATTTCGTTAAAAACAACTCTGTAGTAAAGTACGTTAGTATAAGATAAGAAAGTAATGTACATTCAGCACTGTATTTCTAAGAAAGGATTTCATAATCTATGCTGTATGTATCATTTCTCATTCTAGTTAACTATGTTTATTCTTTACACATGATGATACATATACTGCAGATGGATTAAAATGATCAGGAATACAATATTCAGAATGTGCTGGAAAGTATTTCATAATCTATGCTTCGTGCATGATTCTTGTTAATTATGTTTCAATCTTTGTATAGGTTGGTAATATTGCAGATTGATTAAGATTATATCCGTTACAATATTCAGAATATGCTGGAAAGTGTTTCATAATCTATGTTGCACACAGGTTTTTCTTTCTTGTTAATTATGATTTGTTCTTTATATAGAGTGGTAAAATTACTGCAAATGGATTAAAATGATAGGCTTACAATAATGAAAATGTGTTGGAAAGTGTTTCATAATCTATACTGCAGCGTTAGAATTCCTTAAAAAAAGTCACTGGTCCCAAGGACCAATAAGCATGAGAGTTTACTGGTCCGCAGACTTCATCACTGGTCCACTACATAAAATTCTATTAAATAATTTTAACACTTAGAGTGGCCTTTTCCCCCCCCCTCCCTGGAAAATAAACCAATCTTACTTTGCATTTATCCAAAATTTTCAGCATAATAAAATGTAAAATTATAATTTGCTAAAAATTAAATAAACAGTATGTAAAGAAAAACTACCAAATTATTAATTAGATATTTTATTTGCCATTATTTATTTCAACTGACTAAGGTTTAATGCACATTTTTTTTTAGATTTTTCTCCAGATTTTAGCCAGAGTGGTGGAATTGTAGCTAGTGTCAGTGATGCAGCTAGACTTGAAAAATTCTGGGACCCTTTTCTACAGAAGCGGGTCCCCACTTATAATAAGTCATATTTTTCGACGCAAAAATTGAACATGTTCATTTCCACAAGAAAAATAAACTGCAATAATTGTTTTAATAATAATAAATAATTAAAACCAATATTAATTTAAGAGAAATTTTCTGTACTTTTTAAAGAATGTTCAAGATACAAACTTAATTATAAAATAATGCTTATTTGAGTGTAAAAGATAACAAGTATCACTATTGTCTGCCCCATTTTAAAATGGGACAAGACAGGTTTGCTGAAAAAGACATTTTTGCCGAAAAAAGGGATATTTTTGTTGCATAAATGGTACATAGTCAAATGATGCTTAATGAAATGGTGCTTTCAGGAGTCACATTCACTCAGAAAGATTTGGAGTCCCCCCCCCCCCCCAAAAAAAAAAAAAAAACGATTGGGAAGCAGGAAAATCAGTTTTTGGAGCAGCAACAACAATTTTGAAGCAGAAAAATTCTCTCCCGGCTTCACTTATTTATTTATTTTTTCGTGCTTTTTCGCCGAAATTTCCGTTTTTCGCGTTATTTTGACGAAACCTTTTGTTTCTTCGGGATTTATTGACGAAATATACCGTTTTTCGCGATATTTTTGACAAAATTTGCCGTTTTATCGCGATTTTTGGACGAAATTTGCCGGTTTTTTGCGATCTATTGAAGAAATCTGTCGTTTTTTCGGGTTTCAGGGTGAAATTATCCATATTTTCGCGAATTTTTTTATGATATTTGCCGGGAATCAGCCGTTATTTAAAGATTTTTTTAACAAAATTTGTCTTTTTTGTGATTTTTTGACAAATTTTGACATTTTATCGCTAATTTGGACGAAATTTGCCGTTTTTTCGCGATCTTTTGAAGAAATCTGCCCTTTTTTCGGGTTTTGGAATGAAATTAGCCATTTTTTCGAGAATTGTTTGACAAAATTTGCCGGAAATTAGTCGTTATTTCGCGATTATTTAACGAAATTTGCCGTTTTTTCGCGATCCTTTAACGAAATTACGCGTCTTGTGGGACGCGTAAGAGCTATTTTTTTCGTCCTTATCGCCGATTTTTTGCGTAATTTACGTGTTATAGCGCGTCCGCGGCATCGCTGATTAAAAATAAAAAAAATCTTATGTGTGATCGGTTGCGGTTCTCTCAGGGCCTGAAAAAAGGCACTGGTCCTGCGGACCACTAAATTTTTCAAATTAGTGGTCCGATTGAATTATCGGTGGTCTCGGACCAGCGGACCACCAAGGATTTCGAACGCTGATACTGTATGTGTAACTTTTCATTCTTGTTAGTTTATTTATGTTTTGCTGTTTGCACAAAACATATATAAACTAACAGGGGGGGGGGGGGAGATTTGGATGGGAAGATTACTGTACAAAGATGAAACTGATAGGTTTAAAGCATTCAGAATAAAATGGAAAGTATATAAACATGTTTAATGGAAAATTTTTTACTCTCGTTAATTATGCTTTGTTTTTTTGCACAGAATGGTAAAATTATTGTACATGTATGACAATAAGTTTACAATATTCAGAATGAGTCAGAAAATGCATCATAATTGATGCAGTATGCATGACTCTTCGTTCCTGTTAGTTATGTTTTGTGGGGTCATCAAGGCTTCTTGTTAGTTATGTAAGGGGGGGGGGAGAGTTTGTATCGGGTTTAAGATTTTATTAAAATTTCCATGCTCTAGTCTGTACCTATTTACATAATTTTTTTTTCTAAAAATCTTAATTTGGTTAGATAATTGTTTTTTTTTTTTTTTTTTTTTTTTTTTGGTTTGAATCTCGATTCAGTTTGACTTGAATTGGAATTTTCAGGTTCTTGCCGAGTTGCATTTCAAGTACTAGTTTTCAATTCTGGTCAGTGGATGGGGACGGAAATTATTTTGTCTTTCTTGAACAGATTTTTATTTCCTAATTTTTTTATTTTACTTTTTTTTTTGGGGGGGGGGATTGGATTGAGTTTCAGGTTATTCGGATCGGGTTTGAGATAGACTTCTATTGGAATTTCCATGATCTGGTCAATACATATCGACATAAATTGTTCTTTTTTTTCTAAAATCTTGATTTGATTAAATATTTTTTTTTTTGGGAGGGGGGGGGGGATTGAATCTGGTTTCAGATTGACTTCAAATGGAATTTTCAGGTTCTTGTTGAGTTGCATTTCAAGTATATTATTTTGTCGCAGATAAATTGGGTTACAATTGGATTTTTTTTTTTTTGGGGGGGGGGGTAGTGTTTGAACTGGGTTTAGGATAGATTTCAATTGAAATTCTTGTCAGTGTATGTGGACAGAAATTATTTGGTCTTTCTTGGACAGACTTGTGTTTCCATTGTTTTTTCCTTTTCGGGTTTGGATTAGGTTTCATGTTAACTTTCAGACTCTTGTCAGTGTGTATCGGCAGAAATAATTTTCTCTTTTTCGGATTAGGTTAAGGTTCGATGGAAATTTTTTTAAGTTTTCAATCAGGTTCAATTCAAATGGAATTTTCAAGTTCTGGTCAGGTTGCGCTTTAATGGAAAATATTTTGTCCTGTATAGATACTGGGCTCCGGTTATGTGGAATTTCCTTTTTCAGGTTTAGATTAGGTTTAAGATAGACTAATTGGAATTTCCAGATTTCTGATCACGCATATCTATGGAAATTAAGTTTTCTTTCCCAAATCGAGATATGGTCGGATAATTTTTTTTTTTTTTTTTGGGGGGGGGGGGGGGTTGAATCTGGTTTCGGTTTGACTTCAAATGTAATTTTCAGGTTCTTGTTCAGTCGCATTTCAATGTATTTTATTTTGCAGCAGATAGATTGAGTTTATCTTGGAGGGATTTTTTTCTTTCTGGTTTTGGATTGTATAGGATAGATTTCAATAGGAATTTTTCGATTCTGGTCAATGTATGTCAATGGAAATTATTTTGTCTTTCTTGGACAAATTTATCTTTCCATTAAATTTTTGTTGGTTTAGAATGGGTTTCAGGATAACTTGTAGGTTCTTGTTGGCAGACTTGTATAAAACCAAAAACTTTCTGCAAATTAATTTAATGTTGGGTGTAATTCGCATTTTTTGCGCAATTCATGGTCATCATTCGTGTTTTTTATGCGATTTATGAATGTAATTTGCATTTTTGAGCAATTTATGGACATAATTCGCAATTTTTATGCGATTAATGAATGTAATTTACATTTTACATGATTTATGGACGTAATTTGCTATTTTTATGCAATTCATTAGACATAATTTGCGTTTTTTCAGCTTTCTGTTGATGAAATTTGTGTTTTTTTAATCGATTTATTGACGTTATTTATGTTTTTATAGGATTTATGAATGTAATTCGCTTTTTTTACCAATTATTGGACGTAATTTGCATTTTTTGTAATTTATGAACGTTATTAGTGTTTTTTTGCTTGATTCATGGAAGTGATTTGCATTTTTTGAGTGATTTATGAATGTAATTCACGTTTTTATGCGTTTCATGGACGTAATTTGTTTTTTGAGCGATTCATGAATGTAATTTGCATTTTTTATGCAATTCATGAATGCAAAACACTATTCGCTATTTTTATGCGATTTATAGACGTAATTTGCGTTTCAGCTTTCTGCTGCCAAAATTCGTGTTTTTTGAGCGATTTATGAACATAATTTCCGTTTTACTACACGATTCATAGACATAATTTGTGTTTCTCATACAATTTCTGAACGCAATTCTCACTTTTTAAAACAATTCATGGACGTAATTCACGTTTTGATGATTTGTGGACCCAATTCGCGTTTTCTATGCGATTCATGGACATAATTCGCGATTTTTGTGCGATTAATGAATGTAATTTACATTTTACATGATTCATGGATGTAATTTGCTATATTTATGCAATTCGTAGTGATAATTTGCATTTTTTGAGCTTTCTGTCAACGAAATTTGTGTTTTTGATCGATTTATTGACGTTATTTGTGTTTTTATAGGATTTATGAATGTAATTCGCTTTTTTTACCAATTGTTGGACTTAATTCACATTTTTTGTAATTTATGAATGTTATTAGTATTTTTTTGCATGATTCATAGAAGTGATTTGCATTTTATGAGTGATTTATGAACGTAATTTGCGTTTCAGCTTTCTGCTGCCAAAAATCGTGTTTTTTGAGCGATTTATGAACATAATTCCCGATTTACTACACGATTCATAGACATAATTTGTGTTTTTCATGCAATTTCTGAACGTAATTCTCACTTTTTTAAACAATTCATGGACGTAATTCACGTTTTGAGCAATTTGTGGACCCAATTTACGTTTTTTATGCAATTCGCCTTTTTTGAGCGATTCATGGACATAATTCGAGATTTTTATGCGATTAATGAATGTAATTTACATTTTACATGATTTATGGACATAATTTGCTATACTTATGCGATTCATAGACCTAATTTGCATCTTTTGAGCTTTCTATTTGTGTTTTTTGATCGATTTATTGACATTATTTGTGTTTTTATAGGATTTATGAATGTAATTCGCTTTTTTTTACCAATTCTTGGACGTAATTTGCATTTTTTGCAATTTATGAACATTATTCGTGTTTTTTTGCACAATTCATGGAAGTGATTCGCATTTTTTGAGTGATTTATGAACGTAATTCACGTTTTTATGCAATTCATGGATGTAATTTGCGTTTTTTGAGCGATTCATGAACGTAATTCACATTTTTTATGCAATTCGCTATTTTTATGCGTTTTATAGAGGTAATTTTCGTTTCAGATTTCTGCCGCCAAAATTTGTGTTTTTTGAGCAATTTATGAACATAATTCATGTTTTACTACACGATTCATAGACGTAATTTGCGTTTTTCATACAATTTATGAATATAATGCTCGCTTTTTTACATGATTCATGGACGTAATTCACATTTTAAGCAATTTGTGGATCTAATTCCCATTTTTTATGCAATTTGCTTTTTTTTTTTTAGCGATTCATGGATGTAGTTCACATTTTTTATGCGATTCATGCATGGAATTCGTATTTTTTATGCGATTCATGGATTTAATTAATGTTTTTATTGTGGTCTTTGGACAAAATTCACGTTTTTCACGTGGTATTTTGTCGAAATGTTGGGTTTTTTTACACGATTCTTTGTTGAGATACTTTTTTTTTACGCAATTTGTCGAAATAAATAAATAAAAATTGTTTCTTCATAAAATTTTCTGCACATGGCGTGCGTCTATATTATACAACTCTGCTTGTCAGTGTGTATTGTCATAATTTATTTATTTTTTTTTTTTTTCAGATCGAATTAAGGTTTGGTAACCCATAGACTAATTGGAATTTCCAGATTTCTGACCACGCGTATCTATGGAAATAAAGTTTTCTTTCCCGAATTGAGATAATGGTTGGATTTTTTTTTTTTTTTTTTTTTTTTGGGGGGGGGGGGGGTTGAATCTGGTTTCGGTTTGATTTCAAATGTAATTTTCAGGTTCTTGTTCAGTTGCATTTCAATGTATTTTATTTTGCAGCAGATAGATTGAGTTACTCTTGGAGGGATTTTTTTCTTTCTGGTTTTGGAGTGTATAGGATAGATTTCAATAGGAATTTTTCGATTCTGGTCAATGTATGTCAATGGAAATTATTTTGTCTTTCTTGGACAAATTTATCTTTCCATTAAATTTTTGTTGGTTTAGAATGGGTTTCAGGATAACTTGTAGGTTCTTGTTGGCAGACTTGTATAAAACCAAAAACTTTCCGCAAATTAATTTAATGTTGGGTGTAATTCGCATTTTTTGCGCAATTCATGGTCATCATTCGTGTTTTTTATGCGATTTATGAATGTAATTTGCATTTTTGAGCAATTTATGGACATAATTCGCAATTTTTATGCGATTAATGAATGTAATTTATATTTTACATGATTTATGGACGTAATTTGCTATACTTATGCAATTCATAGACATAATTTGCATCTTTTGAGCTTTCTATCGACGAAATTTGTGTTTTTTGATCGATTTATTGACGTTATTTGTGTTTTTATAGGATTTATGAATGTAATTCGCATTTTTTGCAATTTCTGAACGTTATTCGTGTTTTATTGCACAATTCATGGAAGTGATTCGCATTTTTTGAGTGATTTATGAACGTAATTCACGTTTTTATGCAATTCATGGATGTAATTTGCATTTTTTATGCAATTCATGAATGCAAGTCGCTATTTTTATGCGTTTTATAGAGGTAATTTTCGTTTCAGATTTCTGCCACCAAAATTCGTGTTTTTTGAGCGATTTATGAACATAATTCATGTTTTACTACAGGATTCATAGACGTAATTTGCGTTTTTCATACAATTTATGAATATAATTCTCGCTTTTTTACATGATTCATGGACGTAATTCACATTTTAAGCAATTTGTGGACATAATTCCCATTTTTTATGCAATTTGCTTTTTTTTTTGCGATTCATGGATGTAGTTCACATTTTTTATGCGATTTATGCATGTAATTCACATTTTTTATGCGATTCATGCATGGAATTTGTATTTTTTATGCGATTCATGGATTGAATTAACGTTTTTTTTTTTTTTTTTTTTTTTTTTTTTTTGCAGTCTATGGACGAAATTCATGTTTTTCGCGTGGTATTTTCTCGAAATGTTGGGGTTTTTTACATGATTCTTTGTTGAGATACACTTTTTTTCTTACGCAATTCTTTGTCGAAATAAATAAATAAAAATTGTTTCTTTGTAAAGTTTTTAAAATTTTCTGCACATGGTGTGCGTTTATATTATACAACTATGCTTGTCAGTGTGTATTGTCAGATTTTTTTTTTTTTTTTTTTTTTTTTTTCAGATCGAATTATGGTTTGATAGAATATTTCTTAGGGTTTGGATGAGGTTCAACTCAAATAGAATTTAAACAATTACATTTTAGAAATGATAAAACTAAAAAATGTAATTATTTATCGCCCATTATTAGCTGTTAGTATTTTAAAATATTTATTTGTTAGTGTGTTAGTAACTTTACATTATTTGAATTAAAAATTTTTAATTTCTTGTATTAAATTTAATCTTAAACATGTTTTCTTCTTAGGTATGTTATGCAATTTATTTAAATAATGGATTCAAAGTTATTTGAGGATTTTGTGTTCATTAGTAGAAACAAGGCCTTTTTTTTTTTTAAATAAAAAAAGCGTTAATTATCAAACATTTTTGTAAAAGAATGTTAGAAAGAAATACTTCAATTTCGAGACAATGAATATGAAATTAAAACATCTATAGAAAAAAAAAAGAGGTAAATTTATATTTTATGAAACTCATTATTAAAGCATAGAAGTATAAGTTATTTCTTTTTGAACCAATGTTATCGTTAATATTTGGTTAAGAATTATTTGCTTAACCCAACTTTTAGTGCTTGTAAATTCTAACATTATAAAAATATATTAAGATTTTCCATTTTAGATGTCCAATTTATAAATGCAGTTTATTAATAACGCTATGTTCTAAGCTGTAAAGCTAATGCTTTTATATTTTGATTATTGATTTCTATAACGTAATATTAACTATTAAAATACTTTTGTATTCGGTATGTGATCTGAGACAAAATTTTTCACGCTTGGATTTAAATCATCAGACTCTTAGGAAGAAAAAAAGAAAAAAAAATTCTGTTTTGAACAGCATCTAATGCAGTTTACAATGATGCGCTGTAGTACCTCCGTGGCAACTGCTAAATAACATTTTAAAATATAAACATGGAATTTCGAAATTATTAATGAAATAATAGGATGCATGAAACATGTTAAAGCTACAGTCACTAATGGATAATGAGAGCTGGGTGCATGTCAAATTACTGGATGCAGCAAACTTATGCAATGGTCTCTAAAACACATGAAATTTCTCAAAGCCGCAGTCAATAACAAATGTATGAGCACTATGCCCATATGAAAACAAACAACAAAAATTAATAGATGCAGCAAACTATGCGGTAACATGCAGATTCCCAATATCTGGAAGAAATGAGTGATACATGAACTAAAAAAATCCAGTGACAATATTGTGAAACAAATACATTAAAACAATAACGTTTATATTAGAAAAAAAAAGGGCCTAAAACTCTCACTCGCTAAAATAAAACTCGTTAAAGCAGTCCAACTACTGCATGTATAGCACTTAGAGCACATGAAAACAAAACAAAAACAAAACACTCAGGCTGCAGCAAAATTGCTGTGCAACAATCAGTAAAATGCACAAAATTAATTAAAAATGCAATCACTAATGCATGTTGTACAAGCACTGTGTGTACATGAAGAAAAAAAACAATGAGTGCAACTAATTTGTTTTTAAATCTCTGAAATCTTTATAGCCACAGTCATTAATGCATGTAAGAACAAATTAACTTCATTACTTTCTTTTGAATTATCAAAATACTGCTGTAATTTGTTGATAAATACTAGTTTGTTCACAATTTCCAATAATAAGTGCACTTATTTTAAAAATTGTTTAAAACCTGGATTTACTGGTCATTAAGCTAAGCTAAAAAGGCACAGTTTCAAAATGAAAATTAATAGCGACAAAAATGCATAAGAAAAAGTAATAAATGCATTTTGAATAACATATTCAAGCAATTTTAATCTAAAAATTAACATCCTGGGTTATTAATCACAGAAATTAATAAATGAAATAAAAAAGCACAATTTTTACAACACTTAAAACTTAGTATTGTTAATTAATTCATATAATTATTGTTAATTGATTCATATAATAAGGACATCTATAAACTTAAAAACAATCTATTTTGAGAATTTTAGAATTCACAAGCACTTGGTTAAACTGTTGGTCAATTATAAATATTGTTTGTTTACCAAAATTTAGCAATAGTTTACACATTCTGTGATAGTTTATGTTGGTTTGAAATCAAATCAACATGCTAACTAATGTATACATCACTTATACTTTTTAAATAATACTTTAATAATGAGTGCCAAAAAATATTTATTTACCTTTCTTTTTTCATTATAGATGGTTTAGCTTCACGTTCGTCTCCTGAAATTGAATATTTCATGCCAACATACAGCACGAATCAATTTGTTTTGATTCGTGTACTTTCATTCACCATATTATTTTATCCAAAAAAGGGGGCCTTGTTTCTCCAAATAACACAATACCTATAATAACCATTACCATAATAACCATTATTTCGCAAATTACACAACATACATGCTAAAAACAACAAGTGCCAAATACAAAGCTTACCGCCAGCGAATTCGATTACGATTCAAAACAAAACTATCTAAACGCGTATGAATACATGGAATTCTAAAGCAAATTTATTAAAAATAATTTTTGTTTGTAAACTTTAAAAGAAAATCATAAGTCAAAAGTATATTGAATATGTATAATTAAAAAATATTTTCCTATTTTAAAAAAGGATTCAAAATATTTTTTCCACAAAATGCAAAAATATCCAATGTAAGAAACGTAATATTTTCTTCTTATGAAAAATAAAGGCAATATAAATAGAAATTTGATTTAGTATATATTTATTGAATGTTTTAAAGCACATGATAAGATGTTTTTGTAGTTTAAAAAACATTTATTGCTTCGATGCGGGTGTTTTAACTGTGACCATAAATACATTTGCCTTTTTGCAGTGTCTTCGTCTGCTAACCCATAGAATAACATGTAATCCGCGAGCTAATATAGTCCAATTTTCCAAGACCAATATATAACAAACAAGAGTTTTCCTAGAAACAAGGCAAGTCTTATTCCCTCTATCTTAAAGAGATTCATATTATATATAAGTTTTAATAAAATCTCCCAGCCCGTTTTCTAGATCTCATTATCAGGAACAAACACCATCGTTTTCAGTTTAAAAATGGTTATCGAGATCTAATAATATACGGCACGTAGAAATGTAAAAATTATAGGATAGGATTAGACTGGGAATATAAGACTATATTAAAAAAATTGGACCATTCTGACCAATATTTGCTGAGTTATTAGAAGGCGGCTTTTCCAATTTCCTTTGATGTTGAGTTAGCTGTATATATGAAGTTCCGCATCTACCCTTATGACGATGGTAGGTTTTGACGATGGTAGGTTTAAAGCTGCGTCACTTGAAGGCTGCCGCCTTCTATGATCCGACTTGAATCTGAAGAAAACAAGTAGTTCACGGCAATATGAAGAAATATGGATAACCACTTCTGTCACCACTTTATGGGATGGACGAGTATGACTCAAAATAAAAAGTGGTTTCTAACGGACACATACGTTTATTGACAGACGAATAGGACAAAAAATAGACAAAAAATAAAACAGATTAATTCTTCGTTACTTTTCAAAATACTACTTTAAAAATCATATATCAATTCTTCGTAAATGTTTTAAAATAATCGTCATTTTTATACTTCGAAATATCCGTCTTAGTTTTAATCAACGTCGTTCATCGTCGTCGAAAAACATTCTATTTACTTCTTCTTATTCTTTTTACTCCCGGCCACAAAGCTTCGATAATTCACCTTTTTTATTTACTCTCGTCCCAGAGTTCCGGAGAGTGGCGGAGGGAAACACAGTCCGATGCAGGTGTAACACAGAGTGTAGCCCACATGCGAGAGTATATCCCACAATATAACATCAAGGCTTCGCATTCAGGAGAAAATCTATTGTTGAAATTGTCCCTATAATTGCCAACTTATTATGTGACTTTGTCTCATAAGTAACGCCACCTGGTGCATACTACTGCTAATATTCCATGCACAAATTCATAGGAAAAAAAAAATGGAAAATATTCAGGTTCTCACATTAGATGGCGCTACCTACGGGAAAACCATGTGGTTTTTGACCACGTGCACTGCAGACAAAGGAAACTTGGCGAATGACAAGCCTTGTTATTATGATAAGATAGCCTTGGTTAATATATGTTCCTACATTGGCAAACACCAGTACCAGAAATCTCATTGATAACAAAGTTATATTTTCATAATAATTAAACGTTTTTTCAACTATCTTTGTAGTTTGTGCATTGTTTTAATTACTAATCACTTACACACATTGAGATTACCGATTTTTTGTTTTTGTTGATAAGGTATCTTCCATACGAAAATTAGCAGTTTTCGTAGGGTAGGATCAGCCGAGCGTAAAGATCGTACAAAAAATGCTATATTGATATACAACTTGGGTGCATCGTGAAATTTTTTTGTTTTACTGAAAGGTGGGTCGCAAAATTTTCTTTGGCTAAAAAGTGGGTCGCGTACCAAGAAAGTTCGGGAACCTCTGTTCTATTGGATTAAAAAATAAATAAAAATCATGAATTTTAAACGTTTCAGTTTCAAATTAAAGTTATTAACGAAATGAGTGAAAGGATTATGTTTATGTTATTAAATATATTTTAAATAAAATTAATGAAATATATATATAAATAATCTACCTGTACAATATTTGGCAATGCGCCATAAAAATACCGAGTGCTTGATTTATCAGCACAGGTGTGATATATGCACCACATTGGGGTGATTTTTTTATGCCGATTTGGCGAAATTTTCGTTTTCAATACCAGTTACATACATATTTTTAACTCTTTTCTATTATTTTAAAAAGAAAATAATAATAAATAAAAAAAGTTTAATTAATAATTATAGAACAATATAATTTATAACATTAAAAAAAAAGAAAACAAAAGTAAATAAACAGTTTATTAAAGAATAAATAACAATTGCCGGGTTATCATGTGAGGCATATATTTGCCTTTTTGTTGCAACTGCGCCACTGTGGTGCGTATATGGCATTAGCGCCTAATTCTTTAGCAGAATCTTCTAATTTGGAAAAAATCTGAGCAATTGAAATAAGCTATGAATAAAAGCAATATGATTAAATGCTTAGTTTGCATTTAAGGGAGATCAAACTGGTCGCCAAGAGCGACTAGTTATAGTGAATTCTATGTCAATTTTTTGTATTTAACAAGGGAATTTAATGATTGCAGGACTTGATTGGTATGCACTGAACAACGTTATTTCATAATTATTGATTATAAATAAGCATATGCCTCTAATACTTTCCATTTCTAAATTTATTAATGAGACCAGATCACCGAAAAAATATATTTTGAGGGAATAAATGACCCATGCAATCCATCGTCGATGAATTGAAATTGGATGTCATTTGGAGGAATTCGTCCTATAAAATTTAAACAAAGTTAGATAATTGTTTCATAATCACCCATGGACTGTTATTTTTTAAAATTCTATAAGAAAACTTAAATTTTCATTTGAATTAATTATTTTATATCTAATATCTTATCACCAATAGCATTGTTAAACATAGTTTGGTCCAATTTAGACCACCGAGTCTAATTTTTTTTAAATAGCTGGCTGAAAACAACTTTTATATTAATTTGTAAGTTATGGTGGAAAAGTCGCAAATAAGAAAATTTTGTTTTAATAATTGCTATAGCAATCCTCTGAGACGTCCAGTGGTATCAGAAACACATTGTCTGGATTTTACTAAATAAAGTCTTCTCACATTTCAACTGATGAAAATATAGTTTTAGTCTGAGTTATTCTAATACTGTTGTATTTTTAACACAATCAAATTGATTGGTAAAGTTATCATACAAATTAAATATTTCCAACTGAGTGAAAAATTGCCCAGGCCGGAATCGAACTCGGATACTTGGATTACAAAGCCAAAGCTTTATCATTTAAGCTGAATGGGTTTGACAACCGGCGAATAACCTCACTCAGATAACCTTGTAGGTGTTAACATCTCGTCTGTCATTTAGACAGGTCAACAGAATAGACCGCAGGCAAAATAACTCCATAAAACGATGGGTACGTAGATAAATTGCATTTTTAACACAATCAGTTTGATTGTGTTAAAAATGCAATTGCTAAATGACAGACCAGATGTTATGACCTACAAGGTTATCTGAGCTAAAAATGTTCACCGGTTGTCGTGCCCAGTTAAAATATAGTTTTAGTCTGAGTTATTCTAATACTGTTGTATTTTTAACACAATCAAATTGATTGGTAAAGTTATCATACAAATTAAATATTTCCAACTGAGTGAAAAATTGCCCAGGCCGGAATCGAACTCGGATACTTGGATTAAAAGGTAAAGCATTAACCTTGTAAGATTCCCGGCCTGGGCAATTTTTAGCCCAGTTGGAAATTTTTAATTCTTATTCTAATCCTATTTTTTAATCTGAGGAATTATTAATTATTCCTTATCTCACACAACTAATTAAAAATGCTATCTTTTTTAAGTAAAGAAAATGTAGACATTTTCTTTATTCAAACTAGTATGTTGTGGCCATCACAAAACTTTCATCTACTATAGCTATCATGAAAATCATGAAAGACGTGGCATAGCAGCGCCACCTGCTGGCCAATTTACACCAAAACTTAATCAACGTCTATGTATATCAAGGTCTCACAGAATCTTAAGTTTGGTGAAATTCTGTGCATTAGTTCTTGAGATATAGCAATCATTAAAATCATGAAAAACGTAGTATAGCAGCGCCACCTGCAGACCAATTTGCACCAAAAACCAATAGGCATTAATTCATATCAAGGTCTAACTGAATATAAAATTTCATGAAATTTCGAGCATTAGTTCTTGAGATAGAGCGCCCACAATTTTTTGTCACATACAGACATTTTCTAAAAATAGTCAAAACGTGTTCAGAACCTTCTAAAACGTATAAATCCGTCGAAAACCGGAAGTCGAAAATTTTCATGAATCCAATACTTTCTTCTTGTAAAGATAGAAGAAAGTAAAAATGAGGAAAAGTTAGTAAATGAGGAAAAGTAGTGAACAAAATCTCAATCCAAACTACCCCTCTTTAAATGTTTGAACATTTGTTTTTGATGATTTCGATTCGTTGTTTTCAAATTAGTTGTTTCTGAAGTCGTATCACAAAAGTTGTAATTCATTGGTGGGTGTAGTGTAATTCCAGAAACTTCTCTAGTGTTCAGTTTCACTTGGCGAATGTAGTGAAACAAAATACTTAAAATTTGACAATTACTTAGTACTTTACTGCTAGTAATTTGGTGACATGGGGTGATTTAAAGAGAAATGAATTTATAATATCATACCGAAAATAGAGGGCAAGAGTTCTAGACTGTTTCGTTGATTTTGAATAAGGATAGCAAGTAATAAAAACAGAAAATTAGAGGTTCATTTTAAATGTGCTTAACTGCAATACAAAATGAAGAGTCTTTCATTCCATGCACGGAACTAGATACCGTATTTATTCGTGTATATTGCGCGTGCATGTATAACGGGTACCCCGTACCTTACATGAAAAAAATGGCGATTTTTTAAAAAATCTCGTATGTAACGCGCACCATAAATTTCATATGCAAATGAATGAATGACAAAATGAATTTCAGTAAATAATGTCGAAATAAACGTTACGTGCACTGTAAAAAAAAAAAGGGTCGATCTACTAAAAAAACTTTAGTAATCCTTGTAATTACTAAAAAATGTTTAGTAAACTTAGTCGGTTACTAGAAAATCTGTAAGAATTACTAGAAAAAAGTTAGCAACGAATAGAGTTTTATATTTTTAATAGCTATTACTAAAACTCACTTGGCGTGGCCTCGATAGCATAGTGGTTATAGTAACGGACTCCAGGCTAAAAGGTCCCGGGTTCAATACTGGACAGCGCCAAGTACGCCCCGAATGTATGTAGTGTAAGTACTCTATAATAAAAGGGTTATGAATTCCCTGTTGGAGCTGGTCGATATGTTTGGTGCTGCCATCTATTGCGTTTTTGCCGAAAATCTGTCGCTTCGGAAGTCTGGATGCAGTTCGAAGGAAGCTCCTGCCTTTCGGACGCATGTAATTGTTATTAAAAATAATTTTGGAGCTACTACTAAAATTTGCTTGGTGGCTCATACTAAAAAATTTTAAGTTAGTTATACAAAATATTCTTTTGTTCAGTTTACAACAGAAATGCTTGTTTCACTTGCAAAAAAAAAGTTTGTAATGGTTACTAAAAAATTCTGTGGAATACAAATTTACTAAAAAATTTTTAGTAACCTCTTGAATTTTTTTTTACAGTGTGGGGCCAGATAACAAGACGAAAATACATTTTTAGACTTCGGGTAGAGAGTGAATGACGGTTGGTAGGAGTGAGTGACGGTAGTGAGAATTGCTAATTAGCATTTAAATAACGTCACTAGCGTTTTTGTACAAGAAATTGCAATGAGTAAAATAAAGATGCAGTGATGTACTTCAGTTTAATAAGATTTTCCGGGATTTTGTCTTCTTTAAATACATTTCTTGATTCATATTTATATTGTGTGATTACAACCAGCAGTAAAAAAAAAATATTCCGTGTATAACGCGCTTCTATGAGTTTTGCCCTAATTTTTTTTTAAGTGCGCATTATACACGAGTAAATACGGTAATTAATAATTTACTGAAATTTGCGAAATATTTTTAAAGTTACTAAAGTTTTTCAGATTCTGTTATCTGTTAACGACAAGAAGCAAAAATAATAACATCAAAATTCGTAAAAAATATTTGTCATTTTCACTTATTTTTCATAAATGCAGTGTTTTAGGGTATGGCTCATTAGCTGATCTGAAAAGCACTAAATACCATTAAATTTAAATTTTGATGAGAGTAAAAGTTCAAGGCAACAAAATTTTTTTTATAAAATAAGATAAGAATTAAGTTTCTGAAAAAATGTTTTTCACTTAATGAAAGAAAAATTACATATTTTCGTCAAAAATCGCAATTTTTCAAGAATTCAACCTCGATGAGGCACCGGTTAATATTATTTAATTGAGCCGAAACTTTTCAAGTCTGATTTTCTAATTGGCAACTTTTAGGTGGGGGAGGGGGGGAGGTACCCCAAAAAATAACAATTCAAAAAAAAAAAAAAAAAAAAAAAAAAAAAAAATTATGTAACTTGTGACCACTCTACCTATCCAGTTAAAACTGCAAAAAGTATTATTTTTCAATGAATCGAAACTCAGCCTTTCAGCCTATTTGGGAATGACGGCACATGACCTAAAAATAAACAAACGAACAAAAAATATGATTCGAGGCATGTTCTTTCAACAATGAAGTATGATGGAGGACACGTTACGCTGTGGGGAGTATTGTCTGGAAAAGGAGGGAAATGCGCGGCAAGATATGTAATACAAATAGTATCAATGCAGAGTTGCCAAGACTCCTGCTTTTTGCCCACCAGTATTATCTTAGAGAAAATTTTGTTCTTTTAAATCGACTAAATGTTCTTACAAAATAGAGCAACATTTTCTGTATTAAATTCTGGTGTAGAAAAGCTGGAGTCTTGCAATTCTGTAAAGAATATCCTGCAAGGTCATTTGCTTCCTTATTAATGGAAAAATCAAGAAAAAGTTGAAAAAAGCAAGAAGTGTTGAAAAAATTTACCATAGACGATCTTGACCGTTCATTGAATCGATGGCACGCAGCTGTGCCGAAGAACTTATTGATGAAGATATGGCAGGAAGATACTAATTGTAAATATTGTTTTGCACTGTTATTTTTTATTATAATGCCATTTTTTCCCAAATTGGTCAAGATAGCCATAAACATTTGAGAACATGTGTTTTCCTTTGCAATTAATTTTGTCAAATAAATTTATTGATATTTATTTGTTATTCCATAAATACGTTTTTAACTATTCTGTAAACAAAATGTTTCGCTTTGATATTCCTTTTATTATCGTTAGTAAAATCTTTTTTTATACGAAACTCGTTTAAACAAAATCATTTTTAAAGGTTTTTTTTTTTTTTTTTTTACCATAACATTTTTTGTGCGCAAAATTCAAAAGAAATATTTTGTTTTGAATGAACTAGTGCAAGCGATCCTTTAGAAACTACGTGTACAAATAAATATTTTCAGTCGACTTTCTTTGATTTCTTTTGAATTTAACTTGAGTTCCCGTAAGCTACGAAGTGGTACGAACAAAACGAACAAATTAGCAATTCTGAAGCTTTTGAATGTTTTGCAAAAGGTTTGGCATGGCTGAAGCAGTGGAAAGACTGTGAGACTGGTGAACTAATAATATTAACAGGTAAGAAAAATCTCATGTTAAGCATAGACCATGAAACACTTTCCAGCACTTCTTGGAATCTTTAACAAAACTTCGTTATTTAGGGAAATAAGTTGTTATTGTCCATAGCAAAATATGTATTCTAATACTTTTGAACAACCCTGTATTTAATCTGTCGATTGATATATATATATACTGTATAGTGAGAAAATTTAGTTTAGCAAGAAAACACATAACAAGATGAAATATCTCTTTCAGCAATTTATACTAATCAATGAAAACATACTTGAAACATACGTTTGTTGAGCCCTGTAGTTTACCTAGTACCTTTATTACACGCCAGTATTTAACTAAAATTAAGTTCAAACTAAAACACTCTTAAAACTACTTAAATTACCTTTCCAGAAATTATCATCCAGAGGCGACCATGTATCCATTTCTTTGCGTGACCTTTTTTTATCATTTTATATATATTCTACAAAAATTTTCAAGTAAACTGAATCTATTTCAGTGTAAAAATGCATAACTTTTTTCATAACTACGTAAGTAAATTTCGCTTATATTTAGTAACCTACTGTATAGCCCTGTATATCAACTATAGCATTTATAGACACTATACATTTATTGAAATATTGCATACATTTATTGAAACCCAAAAATTCATATTATAATTAAAAATGCATTTTATCCATCCATCAGTCATCATCGATAATATACAGTTCTTCGGATAGAATATACTATTTGAAATATTTTGTGTGTCCCTGTAAATCCTATGCTCGTTCTATTATGCTCGAAATAACTTATATTAAGCCTTAGCGACCTATATCAATTTTATTATACATGAAGTAGTGTAATATAATTAAAATTTTTCGCAAACAATTCCGCACTTTACCATTATATAATTGAATTCTTTTTTGTGGTCATGTAATTAAATAATAGCTATTCTTTTCAACACTGTTTTTACAGAAGGCATATTTTAGTGCACTAGTAAATGCATGTATTTTTGAATATCTTTGATATGGTGTAACATCTTTAAAATTCATTTGAAACGACTTTTTCTCATAGGCCGTAATTTATTGAAAAACGTTTGACTGTCCCTATAAATAAACTAATCATGCTATAAATTTCATTTGCAATAGGGTTTGTGCTAGGGTAAACGTCATTAATTAAAAAAAATTTCATGGTAATCCGAGCATATTTACGAGAGTTAAAGCGCGGATAGACGGACAGACGACGAAGGCCAGTCAAACCGAAAGCATAAAGGCATTTCAACTTTTTTGGAGAGTGTTACAAAACACCATGATAAGAATTTCAAAGCCAAAGCGATCGAAACTGAAACAAACAAAACATTGTTTCGAATACTTGTGAAATAAGTAAAATGTACTTGATTTCAATTATTAAAATTTAGATAATTCTTGTTTCTATTTTTCTACTGTTTTAATTTCATTAAGGATTTGTTAACATAATAAGTAATAGAGGATATAATTCTCTTTAATCTTAAAATTGAAGTATTATGGATTATCCGATAATTTCGATTTTCTGAACGATCGCAGACCCTCATTACTTCGGATGATCGAGATTCTACCGAACTTACAAATTAACTAAGTTTTTTTTTGTTTCCGAATTGTTTGATCGCAATTGTATGTTCTAAAATCAATAGCGTGCGAATTTTCGTAAATAAATTTAGAGATTGTTAATATCATAATGGAAAACATTGATTAAAAAAATATCAAAAGCCTATGAGTAATTTCAATTAGAGTATGCATTAAACTAATAGTTTTTTTTCATGTGTCAACTATGAAAAATATAACTGCCATAAAAGAAAATATTTTAATAACAACGTAAAAGTTCGATATTATGATGAAAAACAATCTTTTTAAAAGGCTAAAAAATATAAGCTAATTAATAACCTGCACGAAATGATACACCTGAAAATTTCCTTTTAAAATATCTCGAATATACAATGTAAAGTATTTTTGAGGATAGAATGTTCGGAAAGGTTGTTTTTGTGAAAAGATTAAAGTAGCAACAGATCATGTAGATTTTCATGAAGTATCGTCTCTTTATCGGTATTCGCGATTGTATTAATGTGACGTCATTATCTATATTTTTTCGTATATTGAGCAGTGTGAAAAGAGAACAAATGCAATTTTTTGGAGACTATACTATTTGTTAGAAGCTAAGATGGATGTACTTTGAAGAAATAACGAATCTCTGTTTGTCTGATTATTATGCATTCAACTGATTATGATATTAGCTTTACGGTTTTCAAGCTATTTTTCACTGAAAACTAAAGCTATGATAAAACATGGAATTCTTTTGAAACTATGGTTTATTTAAAGTATGTTAAGGATAATGATTTCTGTACGTTTATCAATGTAACTCTCAAGAATTTACCTGTTTGCTTAGATAACTATTTTCTGCGCATTGTTCTTGATATTTCAGTTAAATTAATTTTATTCTTTTGATAATTTATAATCTATAATTAGGAAAAATATAATTAGATGCAAACTAACGAACGTTTAAAAATTAACAGCTTGGTTTAAAATACTTCCAGTATTTAATGATAGGTTTCATAAAAATTATTTTTTAAAATTACCCTCAATCCTACATTTGATCTTTAAACTCAAAGTAAAATCTCATTTTATCACGAAGAAAATAATTATTCAAGTGATATTTATGAAAGTGCAATGTGTAAAATATCGGTCCACTAGCTATTTGAAATGCAATAGGCCATAGATATTTTGTGGTACTATGTATAGCTGATAGGAAGATATGGTTTTTCTTCACTGTCTCTTATCCTAAAATACAAAACAAAACAAATAATAATGGAAAGCTTACTTTTACACATTGCACTTTTTTAATAAACTGCATATATATATGCAAGAAATAGCTGCTGTTTTCTATTGTTAACTCTATTGTATAAATTTATTATGTATAGAAATGCTTAAGATATATGAAAATCATTTATTTGTAGACTAGTAACTTTCGAAATTTTTCTAATGCTTCGGACATTTCGCGGATTTAATATATATATATTTCGTTTTCCGCGTTTTCCAACGAACGCGATATTACGAGAGACTGAAATACAATGCATAGTATTTTCTTGCCAATACTTTAATTATTGTGACCCTAAAATAATTAAAGTATTATAACATTTAACTTTATATAAACAGCATGATATTTATGCGAACATGAGGTAGTTATATGACATTTAAAATATTATGCTGTGTTATATTGTAAAAATGCATTGTTTTGTAGAATAACTCGAAGGAGAAACAATTTTCTTCTCTTTTTTCAATTTCCTCGAGCCGAAATATACAAGATGGAAACCTGAAACCAAACCATAATGTTAGCTTCAAGTTTTATTTGATTTGATCTGAAATAACATTATTCACAATAAAATCTTATTGAATATTACAAATTATAATTATGTAAACATTCAAGATAAATAAAAATTAATTTAGAATTAAAAACAACGTTACAAAAACTATAGTAAAGGGTTGTCACATTTTCAATGGTTATTTCAAAGATAGGTGTTTAAATAGAGATACGGTGTTCAAATTTGAACTAAAAATCATCTTAAAAAATTCCAATCTTTATAACTTATTATTTACCTATTAAGCTTACTGAAAATTAAATTTAAAACTTTTTTATTGCAATGTTGCTACATATATTAAAACTATTCACATCTTTTTTTAAAATTTAGTGATTTATAATAACAGTTTCTAGAAAAATGGAAATGACATCAAATACTTCTAATTTGATGAGAATAAGAAATAAACGGAAGCTGCGCAAAGATAATAGTTTTACTGTAATTAAAGTCTATTTATGGGTGCATGGATTTTTTTCGATATCGAAATTGCAATTTAACTGTAAATGTGTAACAACATTAATAATAAGATTACTGCTAATTCTTATATTTGAAGGTAATATGATTCATTTCGTTTTTTATCGTTTTAAACGTATGTATAATGGTCATAATAAAAGAGGATACGTTATTCTTACAATGGTAATAATGCTTGAAATTTTGCTGAGAATACAACTTCACATGAATACGAAAAAGCTAAACATACTTACAAAGCGTATGTTCAAGATTTATTATTCAATTACATCTAAAAGCTTATTTTCATTCACAATTGGAATATCTATTATTTTGTTTTTTAATGATGTTAAAAATATTTCGATGAGCCTAATAATACTTTCAGAAGAACAACTTTTTGGCTTTAATTACAAAGGAGATAATTTTACATATGGAATTATATACCCACCCTATTCCACGCACGCATATCGTGCTGGAATTACTATTAGTTTATGGAGTTTTATGATGAATTTTTTTGCGATTTACTTTTGCAGTATTTGTTTTGTTTTAAAAATAATACTTCACGAATTCAAGAAAATGATGGTTGATCATAAAACAGATTTACATTTTATCCACAAAATTTATCATGATGTTTCCACACTAACATCAACTCTTAATCAGACATTGCATCCAATGATTTTAATGAGCTTTATACTTTTGATTGGAAAAATATTTTGCAGTTGCTACATTTTCTTATTTGTTTCTTATTCCGGAACATTCAAATACACTCATATGGCTCTAGTTCTTTTATTTTCATCATTACATTTTGTTTCTATGTGCTTATGTTCATCTGCTGTGACAAATACGGCGCTTGAATTAAAAAATGCTGTATGTGATGTACCAATTAACATGAATAAAATAGGAGAAACTTTTCAACTTATTAACAAAATAAGTACAGATGTCATAGGCTTTAAAATTCTGGATAGCTTCGCCATAGACAAAAGCATGATACTTGTAACAATTGGCAATGTGGTAACATACGGCATTCTAGTTGCTACGTTCAACACAAATTCAAAAAACTGAACTGTTATTTTAGATACATATTCAGTGTTCTTAAATTCTGGGTGGTTCATCCATAACAAGAAGTATAATAATTCTAACAATTGGCATTTTGGTGATATATGGCATGTTAATCGCAACGATCAACAACGTGCGTATCGCTCGCAACGTGTAACTTGTCAAAGTGTGGTATCTTAATTGTAACGTTTAACACAAATTCAAATAAACAAACTTTTACTATGCCAGACTATTACTATTTCCTATTTACTTTACTATTTCCTTTTATAAATTCATACGCTAATGATAATGCAATCTTAGTTCTTAATCATATACGACATATTTTATATTCATGGCAAGCTAAAAGGAAGCATTAAATACAAGTCTACAAACAACTTTTAAACTATAATTTTGTCCAGAAAAACAGAATGTTTCATATATCATATGTCGTTGCACGACTTTGTTGTTTAACATTTGATTAACAATAACATTTCCACCAGCAGTTCGAAGGGAACTTTTATCAAAGATGATATCAAGAAATGTACTTATATGTAAAATTCCATATGTTTTATCCCAACTTAGGTTTTCATCTATGAATTATGCTGCTGTGTATTTATTTCACCAACTGTAAGAAATAAGAATTTGATTCTTGAATTGAAAAAACGTTTAATGTTAACATAAGCAGAATGGAAGAAAGTCTTAATTCTACAAAGTAATAAATAACAAAATATCTACAAAATAAATGTAGATTCAATTGGCTTTAAAATTCTGGAAAGCTTCGCTATAGGCAAAGTAATTGTAACAATCGATGTTTTGGAAATGTATGGCATCCTAACTGCTACATTCAACATAAAATAAACTGATATTGTAGCATAAATTCAAATAAATAAACTACTGTGATAGATATTTCAATTTAATAAATTTAAAGCATTACATACCGATTACTGATTCTTAGTTCTTAATCATTTAGAATTCTTTTGAAATTCATGTCAAGGAAGTACTGAAGAGATGTACTAACAAGCAAAATCCCATATATTCCTTATCTACTTGTGTTTTCATCAATGAATTTTACTGTTGTGTACATTTTTGTATCTGCTTTACAAAACAGAAAGTTGATCTAAAACACTTTAACGTTAACATGAGCTGAATGGAAGATATTCTCAAGATCATCAACAAAATAACTGTAGTTTAAAATAAGTTATGAAATTCTTATAGTTCGACTCTTATAGATATTCTGATAGCTTCGCTATGGACAAAAGTACGATGTATGTAAAACCTAACAATTTGGTAATTTAAGCATCTGAGTTCCTACATTCAACATAAATTCAAATAAATGATCTGTTTTGGTAAATATTTTCATTCAATAAATTTATAGCTTTACTTACTGATGTGAACATTTCTATCCACAGTTGAAATGGAACTTTAGTGAAAGAACAAGATAACAAATGTACTAACAAGTTAAATCACATATGTTTCTTTATTATTTCTGTTTCCATGGACGAATTATGCAGCTGTATACTTATTTTCATCTGATTCAGCGAATGGGAACTTGATCTGAAAAAGCGTTTAATGTTAACATGAGCAGAATGAAAGAAATTCTCAAGTTCATGAACAACTTAAACGTAGATTCCAATAGATTTAGAAATTGTGGAAAGCTTTGCCATATACAAAAGTATGATACATGTAAAAATTAATAATCTGGTAACTTAAACAACCTAGTCATTGCATTCAATATAAATTCAAATGAATGATCTGCTATTCTAGATATTTTCTTTTAATAAATTTATAGCTTTACATACTAAAGTAAACATTTCTATCCATAGTTAAAATGGACCTTTTGTGAAACATTAAGATAACGAATGTACTAACAAGTCCCATATATTTGTTCATGACTTGTGTTTTCATGGAATAACTATGCTTCTGTATACTTATTTACATCTGTTTTACGAATGAGAATTTGATCTGAAAAAGTGTTTAATCTTAACTTGAGCAGAATGGAAGAAATTCTCAAGTTCATCAACAAATTAAATGCAGATTTCGACAGATTTTCAAATTCTGGATAGCTTTGTCATAGACAAAAGTATGATACTTGCAAAAAATAACAGTGTAGTAATTTATGGCATCCAAATTGCTATGTTACAGATAAATTCAAATGCATGAACTACTTTGACATATATTTTCATTTAATTTCCTGATCGCTTTACAGACAAATTATTGAATTCTAGTTCTTGATCGTTAGGCATTGTATTTTATGTTTTTTGCATACTAAATGAAAAGATAAATACAAATCTGGAAATAATTTTATTAGTTCTAGTTATAATAAAAAAAAACTGAATATTTAATACCTTTACATGTATGTCGTTACTAAAGATTATTTAAAAATTGATAAGAACATTTCTTTCAGTAGTTAAAAGAATCTTTTTTCAATGAGTAAGACAAGAAATAAGTAAAATCCCATATGTTTCTTCTTTACTTGCGTTTTCAAACTATGATGTTTATTGTGTTTACTATGACTATGTTTACTATGATGTTGAATACTTATTTTCACTGCTTTAACAAATGGGAATTTGTACTAAATTAACATTTAATGATAAAATGAGGTGAATGCAAGAAATTCTCAATTTATCAACAAAGTAAATGTAGATTCAACAGGTCTTAAAATTTTGGATAACTTTGCTGTAGACAAAGTACTTGTAACAATGAATAAGCTGCTAATTTACAACATCCGAATTGTTACATTCAATATAAAATGAACTTTTAATGTAAATATTTTCATTAAATTAACTTATAGATACACATACGGATTACTGAAATTTAGCTGTAAATCATAGGCAAGAGATATCATGTTCATTGCATGTTAAATGAAAAATTAAATGCAAAGCTAGAAATAACATTTTAACTTTACTTTTAGTCAATTAAAACAGAACATTTTATACATTATGATGCATGTAACTGAAAGGGTTACTAAGTATCCTTTTGAAATTAATAAGAACATTTCTATCCAAATTTAAAAGGCAGCTTTTGTCAAAGAATAAGAAAAGAAATATAGTAATAATTAAAGCCGGGATGAATCTTCTCTTCATGTGTTTTCATGAACTAGTTATGCTACTGTGTACTTATTTCCATGTGCTACAACAAATGAAATCTTGATTTGAAAAAGCATTTGATAATAACATGAGATGAATGGATGAAATTCTTAAGTTCATCAACAAAAGATTCCAAAAGATTTGGAATTTTGGATAGCTCCACCATAGACAAAAATATGATAATTGTAAAACTTGCCAATCTGGTAACTTAAAGTATTCTATATGCTACATTCAACATGAATTCAAATAAATGAACTTCTATGGTTGATAATTTTATTTAATAAACTTACAGATTTACGTATAGATTACCGAATCTTAGTTCTTAATTATTATGCATTACATTTAATATTCATTGCATCCTAAATGGAAAATTAAATATAAAACTAGAAATAACATAACCATAATATAGTAAAATAAAACAGTGTATGTTACCTTATCATGTATGTCATTTTAGGAGTTACTAAGAATTCTTTTGGAACTTTCGCCGAAGAATAAGACAAGAGATATACTGACAAGTAAAATCCCTTATGTTTCTTGTCTACTTGTATTTTCAAAGCCTAGTAGAGATACTATTGACTATAAAAATGACAAATGTGTACTTGCACTTTTTTAATGTTTAAATTATAACAATTTACTTAATTTACTGTACAAAGTATTAGCTTTTTATTTTTGTTAAAATTTTGTTGTCATTTTACAGGTTAAGATAATTTTTTCTTACTTTTTGGATACTTTTGCGGTCATCTTCAACAGTTTGTAGTAGAAATGTAGTTGCGCATCATCATAAGTTATCAATCCACTTTATTCCTGAATAAGAGTGAACTCACTTTCATCATGGTCATTTATTAATTAGGAATGTTTTATAATATTTTTAGCTCTTTAAATAATCCTTTTTTGACTCCCACAAGTTAGGCTCAACTGCAAGATATTCAGTTGGTAATTCCAACAATTGAAACTATATGATTGACATGGCTGTAACAAATCTTCCAATTTTTCATTCTTGAATTAAAAACGAGCAACAGTGACCCGCTTGGATTAATTTTGAGCTTGTTTTTCAGAAGTAGCTTCATTCTGTAAAGCAATACCAATGCGTCTTTTGGTTGATAAACTTACACAGCCCTTAAAATGAGCTAATCCACTAAGTCCTTCTGATAAATACTACAAGCAATTATTAAATTTAGGTTATGATGATCTGGAAATAGCTGAATATTTTGATGAGTATACAAGTAGGGATTTTAGCAACAACAGATCAGTATAGCAGGCAAATGAAGCTTGAGAGCAGAAATCTAAGCTTTCATACATATACAGAGTGTGAAAACATATACATCATGTACACAACATGCTCTTTTGAAGTCAATTTAAATTAAGCATTAAATATCCTGATTTTGTGGCAATATAACATTTACGACATCATCAATTTAAATTTCTGGGTCGTCTTAATGAAACTCCAATATTCATGAAAGCGTTCAAATAGTTCAACTTCAGATGAAGATTTGACTCTTATGCATATTTGAAACACAATGCTAATTACTAGTCCCATAATGTGATGTCAGCAAGCAAGTGACAAAAGTTCTTTTTTAAAAATCTTTTGCTCTATAAGAACATATGCGGCACAATTATAATCAGTGTTTGAGCTGGTAATGTCGATGCATATTGCTTGAATATTATCTGCTATTCCTCAGTCTTCAATTGTCTCAAGTATTCCGCTTGTTTCTTGTGACAGATGTTGAATTGTCCGTAGTTGAGTAACATTTCCCCCCAAAAATTAATAATGGCATTCGATAAAACTTTATTTTTTTCCAGTCCAATCATACATTAATTTTCCATCTAAATGAAAAGAAATGTTGCTTTCAAAAGCAATATTGCTTTGAAACCTAATTTTTATCTTTTCATGCTTCTTAATTCTCTGAAACATTATTTATCCACAAATTGAGTCTTTGTTAAACGCATTTTCTTCCATAAATATATTTTAAAAGATGGAATTTATTTTTCTTTGACATAGCATACGAACACGCGTATATTTACCATTACTTGTACATTAGAAACTTCCCCATCATTGAGCTACCTCTAAATATTGTTCAAATGCATTGATATTTTGCCCGATTTATTTTTTCATAAAGATCAACAAATTTAGAGGGTAAGAAGATTATATTTTTAAACTTAAAAAATAAGCTCCACCCTAAGTTCGATATTTTACTTTTTTGATGAAGGTATGAGGATTCATAGAACTTGAAAAGAAAATTTTATACCCAATAAATTTATTTCCTTTCAAAATAAATAAAATTGTTTGCTTTGCGAAAACAAAATACGTATATCATTTTAATGTTCAATGTTTAAATGTAGTTTTAGATATAGAATCAAGCATTATTTATTGAAAAGCCTTTCATGTTATATTTCAAGCGTATCTCAAAAATAAGATACTTATTTAATAGATAAAAGGATATATAGGACATAAAGTAGATATTCCTCAAAAGCCCACAAATAAGTTACATTTTGTAATATCAATAAATAAATTTTCTGTAGAATTAGTAAATGAACTATTATATCGCTGTATCAATTTAAACTAACAAGGAAGGTCTCCATTGGGGGCATACTCAGAATTTTTTGAAAAAAAAATACGAATTAAACTACTCATGTAGGTAATAAAGGATCAGTGAAAATTAGCGGCGGAATTACATTATTAGATATGTAAAAAAATAAAATAGTTTGGAATAATTGGCGTGAAAAGCTGAAAGCGATGCGGGATTTGGCGAGCAGTGCATTTCCTCGCCAAAAGCAGACGATTTTAACGAATCTGAAAACTGATTTTAATTGACTTCACTATTAAAAATCTGCAGCATTTACTGCAACGTCACTCCACTACTTTTATAGAATATCTCTCTTCTGACCAATGAGAATGCTCCATAGCATGGTGAATTGACCGCGTAATACACTGTTAAAAATCTGCTGCATTTTGTTGCAACGCACTCCACCGCTTGTATATAATATCTCTATTCCAACCAATGAGAAAGCTCCATTTCACGGCCAAGTAACCGTTTTCTATACAAGCAAGGGAGTGCGTTGCAACAAAATGCAGCAGATTTTTAACAATGTATTTTTCAATTTGGAACAATTTTAATCAATTTAAACTGTGTTTTAAATCATAAAATATATTAATTTCATTTTGTTATAAGTACATATAAACGTATATGACAAAATTACACTTAAAGTAAAGTAAAAATGCAAAACTAAAATTACTTAAACTAAACTTATTGAAATAAATTGAACATAGAAAGTTTTTTCTTTAAAAAGTATTCGAAGCGTAAAAGCGTATTTTTCAAAATTTCGTTTTCTCGCCAACCGGAGATAAATCGCCAAATAAACGAAAATTTTATTATTTTTTTACGGACGTTACAAGGAGATTCCGCCGAAATTTTTTTTATATACACATATAACTACATGAGAAGAACATTCTGTAATTTTTTCAGATTTTTCTGAGTATGCCCGTATGGAGACCTTCCTTGTAAGTAATTTTTAATGCGGATTTGTATTATTTATCTAGCAGGTTAATAAGAATGTTTGATCGTGTATTTTTATTTAGTAAATTTTTTATGATAGACTTTAAAATTCTTCATTTGTTAAGTCTGTAGATATATTTAATTTCAGTGGTTATCATAAAATAGTTTTCATATTTTTTCAATATAATTTTAAACTATTTATTTAATTAAATTGTTTATTATAAATGATATTATGGGAATACTTATTCAGAAATAAATAAAATCTGTGTAGTCCAATTGTTAAACAAACCTTTTTTCATGTTTAAACTTGCATATATACATAATAAATACAACAGAATTTCGTTATTTCGAACTTATTGGAGCCGTACACTGTTCGGTTTAGCGGGAATTCGCAATAGATAAATTTCATTAATAATAATTAACGTATTGACCTGTTAAGACGAAAATTAAGTGCATAAACGTTATCTTCTCTTTATAGGGTTAGGAGTGTTAATTCTGACCACTTTGTACATTTTCAATATTATTGCTCTTTTTTTTTTTTACTTCTTTCTGTTTGGAAAAATGATTCTTTTTCCTGATTGAAAAAATGGAAAAAATGATTCTGGAAAAGGCAGTTATCTGAGCGAAGCGAAGGCTAATACACATACGTAACCATATTAAAAATTAAGTATAACTCTTTCATAAAGCAAATTTAAGAAAATACATCTCGGATTTTGATTCTGATTGTACCAGAAGGTACCTATGAGGGTAACGTAATGAATTCATCTACTCTCAAAAAATGGTTCCGAATAGTTTAAAAATTATATTAAAAAAACTGATAAAAACTAATTCTCACAACTGAAAATCCTTTTTGTTCCAATCAAATTAGGATAGTTTGCCATAATAAAAGCTACAGAGATGAAATTTGGTACATTTGTTCGTTGATGGCAGCTAATATATAGGTAAAAATCCTCATGAATAGGAAGTGAGCCGGGGGGGGGGCCCTTCCCCCTTTTTTAAGTGTTTTGGAAATATCTTAGAACTTGTGGGTATCCATGAAAAAATTGCTTTGGCACAAATTAGTCAGCATATATTCTCTATAAATAATAGATATACATAATCAGTCTACGGTTATCCTCCATTCACGGGACTGGAATCTTGACGGATTTTCAGGAATAAAATAATTTTCATTTCAAACATTTAATTTTTATTCAAATTAATTAGATATTGTCACAAAAAATAAAGGAAATAAAACAGAAAACACTCCAATATGCAATACTGCACGAGATAAAAGCATGTAATTAATTAATCAAAGATAAATATGCACCATTAATGAAGTGTTTATTAAAGTGAAACATTATAACTGCGAGTATAATAAATATGGAGAAAACTCAAAGTAGATACATATTAATTTATAATTAAGTCGAATTAGGTAATAAGCAGACGAAATCTTTAAAAAGAGTCATTATCATTCTGGCTTGCTTTTTCCTTGAATATCACCATCAGCGGAAGTTCATGTGTTGTTAGGATTCATAATTATCACCCCATCTGCTTCTCTTTCCTGTTGATCTTGACTTGATCCTCTAGATAAATATTTAACATTAATAAAATGTTTTGTCATGTGAAACATTGTTGGTGCGACAAAACATAATAGCGACATATGAAAAGCGCTCATTTATCACTAAGAAAATATTACTTACTAAGTCGTACTGTTCTTTTCTTTTTCTTGGACACATCATCATCAGTCGAAGTGGATGGTGCATTAGTAAGTGTTCTAAACAGGATTGTATCCATAATCGCGTCCCCGTCTTTTCGTCATCATGCTGATCTACATATTTGGGTGTAGCATGTAGACAGTCACCATGGCAGATGTTACAAATGATTGTACAATTCATGGCAGCTTTCCTGAATTCACACTTAGCTCCACACCTAGTGTTGCATTTGATGGTATTTAATACAGCCTCAGGTGCGATCGAATCTTTAGTTGCTATGGGAATAAGATGATTCTGTCTTCGTTGCCAACCCCAAAGTTCGGCTTGTTGTTCCTGGCCAAGCCATAACTGTACTTGATGGTAAACCCGGAAAGAATGCTGTCTGGACACTCCTTCTGTTGGCGGAAGGGATGAAATGTCAGGTTTGACATTCGATAGAGATTTTGCGAAGGAGTGGTATGGGAAAGTATTAAGAGATGAAGCTTTGGAGGGTGCTCCATACAATCTCAAAAAAGTCGGTTTCCTGCTTCTGCAACAGCATCATGGTCTGATTCCCTATTATTGAACACATTAGCAATTTTATGCACATCTTCATATTGCTGAAACAGTTTGAAAAATTTGATTTTTCCTTTTTTGAAAACGGCAGATGTCGTATCACATCCAGTGAATGCAAGAAGTACTAAAATGACGTCTTTCAGTATTGTTTCTTGAGCTGTGTATTGTGTGAAAAAAACTTTCCTTTCAATTTTTCTACAGCTCGGTTTAACGAAAAAAAATTTCTCATTCGAGCGCAGTAAGGACGATTAAGAGGACGTGGAGATCACATCCTCACCAACAACTGCTACTGGGTGATTCTCAAAATAGGGGACAATTTATGTCTTTCGGCATGCAAAAAAAATTAAGAGGTTTTCTGTCATGTTTTTATATTTAGATTTCCTAATATTATTCCTAATATTGTTTTTCCTAATATTATTCATTATTTGCACTCAAGAATTACTCACTTTTTAGTTAAAAACACCTTAAAATAACAGAATAAAGATTCAAAATGTCATTAGCATGGATGTCCACAGCAGCTGTGCCTTGTGTATACTAGCATTTTTCAAGAGTTAGTATCATATTTATAAAATAAACAAATGTTATTCTTTCTTTATATTAATCAAGGAGAGGATTTATCCAATAAATTTCTTTTAAAAAATAAAATTATAGTATATAAAAAAAGAATTAAAGTTTGTCCTCCATATTCGATTTTCAAAACAAGGTCATATATAACAGCTGGTTATTAATCAAAATTTCATTTTTCACATATGACAATAGTTTGAAAATATAAAGTTTCTCCATGGCAACAAGTAGCCATTTTATCTCAGCCAGAAAATAGAAGCATGTATTGTATTTTAAGAATAGAAGTTGAATATTAGGGGCGTACATCAATTGTATGTCATTAGAATGGATGATAATTTTCATGTTTATTTTGTAGTTAAAATTTTTATTTTATTTATTTGCATAGAACTTTTGTGTTTTAAAAAGCCCCAGAAAGGACTATTGCATTGTGATTATATTATGGCTCATAATCTTATTTAAATTAAAATTTGTCATTAGCATGGACAGATATCAGTGTCATTAGCATGGTTTTTCTGTCCATGCTAAAGACTCCTGTGTGCATAATTGTAACCAGTGCTTATACACTATATTGCCATTGATTATGGGACACTTGCGATTTTAGACATTTTACTAAATATCTAGAAAAATACAGGCGGAATCATCTCGAAACTCTTAGTGTATAAATATAATAGTATAAGTCATACATCTCCGTTAAGATTTTTTCCCGAAACTCCAAAGGGGACCGTCAACAAATTAAAAAAGAATGAATATCTTTTGAATAACCCTGCCAAAACTAATGTAGCAAAAGCGCTCAAACTCTAGATTGTGATTGAATGCCTTATTGTAATAAGCCTTGTTCATTTTTATGCAAATAGCATGCATACTCGCAGAGTAATTAAGGTTTTTATAAAAATGATCCCAAATTTTTCCAAGTTTTTTCCTTATAATTTTCAGAGTTCTTAATATAAAATATTATTTTTTTTCAGAAAATATGACAAACAACATTGCACACAGTACCCTGTAATCAGAATTAAAAAATAATGAAAATTGTATAAAAAATGAGTTGGTTCACTAAATAATTTTTTACTGCGCATGCGTCAACGATATCAAAATTTCATTTGCATATTATGTTAGCTAAATGTATAGAGCAACTTTTGTAAAAGTCACAAAATCATAACTTGAAAATTCTGACAATAATCGTCAATTGAATAAGTCGAGAATCCGTTATTCTCAAAATGAAACAAAAACAAGAGGGGTTGTATCCATATATTCATTGATTAGTGTCAATATAGAATACACAATATGGGATGTACTACTGCATTTGGATAAAATCCCTCATTTTTTTGCTTCATTTTGGAAACAACGGATTTTGTCCTTTTTCTATAGACGATTACTTTCAGAATTTTCAAGCTATGATTTTGAGACTTTTACAAAAGTTGCTCTATACATTTAGCTAACATAATATGCAAATGAAATTTTGATATCTTTGACGCATGCACAGTAAAAAATTATATAGTAAACCTACTCATTTTTCATACAATTTTTATTATTTTTTAATTCTGATTACAGGGTACTGTGTGCAATGTTGTTTGTCATATTTTCTGAAAAAAATATTGTTTTATATTAAGAACTCTGAAAATTATAATGGAAAAACTTGGAAAAATTTGGGACCATTTTTATAAAAACCTTAATTACTCTGAGAGTGTGCATGCTATTTGCATAAAAATGAACACAGTGTATTACAATAAGGCATTCAATCACAATCTAGAGTTTGAGCGCTTTTGCTACATTAGTTTTGACAGGGTTATTCAAAAGATATTCATTCTTTTTTAATTTGTTGACGGTCCCCTATGGCATTTCGGTAAAAAATCTTCACGGAGATATATGACGTATACTATTATATTTATACACTAAGAGTTTTGAGATGATTCCTCATGTATTTTTATAGATATTTAGTAAAATGTCTAAAATCGCAAGTGTCCCATAATCAATGGCAATATAGTGTATTGTATTCTTTATAAAGTTTAATTTTACGTATAAATTTAGGTATTACATTTATTATCTCTAAAATATGCATTAAATCTATAGGAAAATCACTAAGACAGCTTCTTACATTGTTAGTGTCAGAATGTTGCTCATGTAACAAAGTTTGCTCTTTGGTAATGTTTTTATTCTCCTTATATGTATATATGTAAAAATGGAAACCATTTGCTGAAAAGGAAGGCTAATAAATATTGAAAGAAAATATTTAAACAGGAAGAAAATAAAAATTTCATAATATATTTATACCATGCAATTTGTTTTGTCATTAGCATGGCTCAAAAAATACTAATTATTTTTTTAAGTTAATTTTTAAATATTTAGCTCTGCTGACTACATGGAAAGTATACCTAATACTATATTAACAACACCTATTTGTTTCAGAAATTCTGCTAACAGTAATTTTTTTAAGATTTCATTTTTGAAATAGTCCCCTATTTTGAGAATCACCCTACTATGTCACTGGAAGATGATTTTTAATGGCTGTTATTACGATTAGGGTATCTGCATTTCCAGTACTTAACCGAAAAGCTATTTCATTGTCCTTCAATTTGGATGGAAGCATAGCAATTAATCTTGATTTTTTCTTTTCATTTGAAAGGTAGTTTTCTTGCTTAATGGTAATCTTGGTCTACACCCTTAAGCTGCTTTCTGTTTTCATTTTTAGTTACAATATAAAATGTAATCTTCAATAGATACTGAGTAAGTAAATTTGAAAAGAAAATGATTTTTTTTGCGGAAAATAAATCAAGATTCTGGCCCCGTGACTGACGAATAACTGAGATTCCACTGCGTATATATGTCATTTGTAGATAATTTTATGGTCTTTAATTTATGTAGGAGTGATTTTTTTATAACCCCCCATAGTTTCTGAAATATTTTCAAAAATCTAAAAAAGAGGGGGGTACTTATTTTTGCCCCTTCCCCCCTCGCTCACTTCCTATTCATGAGGACTTTTTACCTAGTCAGTAGTAGCATTAATGAACAAATGTTTCACATTTCATCTCTATAGGATTTATTATGGCAAACTTTCCTAATATAATGTGATCAAAATGATCAAGGTTCCGGTTCCGTGAATGACTGATAACTAAGGTTCCACTGCGTGTGCATGTCATTTGTGGAGAATTTTTTGCTTTTTAGTTTAATCTGGAGTATTTTTTTTAAATAAAAATCCATAAAAATTTCCAAAACACTTAAAAAAAGTGGGGAGGGGGCTCCAGCGGCTCATTTCCGCATGATGAAATGAGGATTTTTATCAATTCATTTGTAGCCCTTAACGAACAAATGTACCAAATTTCATCTCTGTAGCATTTATTATGGCAAACTATCCTAATTTGATTGAACGTAAATAATTTTCGATTGTGAAAATCCATCAAGTTTCCGTTTCCGTGACTGACGGATAAACGAGGCTCCATTGCGTATAAATGTCATTTGTAGAACATTTTATGGTCTTTAATTTATGTTGGAATATTTAAAAAAAAAAGAAAAACCTAGAGTTTCTCAGATATTTTCAAAAACCTAAAAAAAGTTGGGGGAGCACTTATTTTTGCCCCTTACTTCCCCCCTCTCACTTACTATCGATGGGAACTTATTACCTAGTCATCAGCAGCTATCAATGAACAACTGTACCTATTTTAATCTCTGTAGTACAGTGCGTGTCAAAAGTTTAAGCACAACAGAAATTTTTAAAATAAACTTTTATTAATGAGTGAAAGTTACTTTCCTTTTCACATAACGTACAAATTGTATTTTTAAAAAGATAGTTAACAGATTTATGTTATAAAATTTATTTTAAATAATAAAATTTATCAAAACAACAAAAATGAGTGTGTCAAAAGTTTAAGCACAGTAGTGTTTTAGTCTTTAGCAGCACAAGAATAAAAAAAAAATTAATACTTGATTATTGCTCCTTTTTGTTGAATTACTTTAAATATACGGTCTTCCATCGATAAAATGAAGTTCTGTATTTTTTCTGGTTCAATTTAAAACCAAACGTTCTCAATGGTATCTTTAAAATCTTTAACTGAAGAATACTGCTTACCATTTGGATAAACTGCATGAGTGAGAGTACCCCACATATTCTCTATAGGGTTTTAATCAGGACTAATGGCCGGCAATTTCAAAAGAAACGCTTTTTTCGACTTAGGTAATGATGAATTGAGTTTGAGGTATGGATCGAAGCATTACCATACTAAAATAACCATTTTCCTTCCCCCAAAACATCAGCAACAGGAAGTAAATGATTGGCAAGTGTCTCTTGGTAGTTTTCAGAGTTTTCACAACACTGATGAATGCTAGAGATGTCTGATCATTGAAAGAAATAGCGCCCCCCATACCATTACAGAACCACCATTTTGTTGTCGGCTAAATACACCCCTAGGTTCTTTGCGGAGATCATGCCAATAGTACTTAAACGATTCAGGGCCATCGAGGCTCCATTTTTTTCCATCACTGAATATGACATTCAGCCACTTTTCACCAAATGACATATGCTCTTTGGCTCATTGTAATATAGCTTCTTTATGGTGTCGTTTGAGACACAGTAATCGAGCCATTTTATGGTATTTGATGTATGTGAATTCAAAAACTCTTCTATGAACAGTTTATTTCGATATTTGTCCTCCAACTGCATGTTTCGTTAGCGAAAGGGAGTAATTACCATTTGAAGCCAAATTTTTGATTCGGCTATCTTCGCGCAAACTATGTCACTCGTGACCTTCCTGAACGAAATTTTCGTTTGAAATAATAACCACAAGCCAAACTTTCATAAATAACTCGTTTTGATCTTTTTAATGGACTTGCAATTCCAGAAACAGACTTACATTTTGCTCTCACACTACAGATTTTTATCACCTCCTCCTCTGAAAATTCTTTCAACTTAGGCATTTTGTACTAACTCAAAAACAACAACTGACTGCTTCTTATACGCCCAGAAATTGTTTGCATGCGAAACTGCTTACGTCAGATTGAAAAATTTGCATAAAAACGATTATGTGCTTAAACTTTTGACACAGTTATTTTTGTTATATTCTTAAACTCCATGGTTTGAAATAAAATTTAAAAGTTAATTTCAATGAACATGGTGTTAAAATAGATATTATTAACACATATAAGACAGATGTTGAAATAAAGTGAATATTTAAAGTTTTATTTTAAAAATATTATTGTGCTTAAACTTTTGACACGCACTGTATTTATTATGGCAAACTGCTCCAAAACGGGCTTATTTGATTGGACTATTTTTTTTTAACGATGCGAATTTTATGCAGGAAGAATGTACATTTTTTTAGACGACACTTTAATTGCTTGCCGAAAGAAATAGCATATCGGTGGTAGTAGCATATCGCTAATAATTAATTTCTTTTTATATGAAAATTATTTTTTTCATAATTTTGAATAATTACAATTTTCTCAAATAAAACGGAAAACATTTGATTTTTATCACATATTCTATCAATATTGCAGACATTTTCATAATGGATGATTAGATAAAATCATAAGGCGTTTTTAGTAGAAAACTAATTATAGGCGCTTTGTCCAAAATTTTACTTTTTGTATAACATTTCTTTATGTGAAATGTTTAATTACTTTAGCAAACAAGTTTGATATTTGTTTTAACATAACGAAAATCGAATATAATCATAAATATTTATTTTTAGCACTATAATATTTTTTTAAATTGAGTCACATTTTTACAATTGATAAATATTTGAAAATTGAGTTGCCCGGAATAACTATTTTACTGTTAAGAATTTTGTTTTCAGACAATGATCTTTAGATTGAATTTTTTACTATTTTTTTTTTCTTCCGTCTAGTAGTTCTTGAACTACAGTTACACTTATTTTATTAATTTTCCATTAAACTTAAATTTTAACTTCTTCTTATTTTAAATTTATTTTCCTCTTTAAATTTTTATTTATAATTTAAGTAGTTTTTTACTACAGTTTAACTTTTCTTCCCCTATGGTTCCACATGTTGCAAGACTATTCACATTATATTCCGGGAATAAAGTTGACTGCAACCAGGCATCCCATTAAACGAAAGACAATCTGTTCGCAATTTAGATTGAATGTTTAATTTGTTTTTAATCTCTGTAAATGTACATAAATTTACATTTAGTTTTAATTTAAAAATACAACGGAGACATAAATTTTATAATGGCGAAAATTCAGATCTTTATAAGACTTTATTAATAACCATGCAACTAATAAATTTGTATCATTAAAAAATGTAAGAAAAAAATAAAGTAGAAAACAATAGATTATTAAAAGTTTTCTTGATATTGTCTTTGTATTTTACTAAAACCATTTCATAAGTAGATTGTATTTTTATTTATGCAGTCATGGTAACACTATATTTTATTAAGTAAAAAAAAAAAAAAAAAAAAAAAAAAGTTGTCAAAGTAATTTTAACTGAATTTTCTCTAGTGAATAAAGTTCGGTTATGATATCAATGAATAGATTACTTTAGATTTATATACATGTATACATAGGTAAAGGTGTAAAAGTACCGTAATTTTCGGCGTATAATCGGGGTATCAAATAATTCATTTTTGACCCAGAAATCCAACATAATGATTGAAGACAAATATTTACGGTTAGCTAATAAGTTACATTTTCTATATATTGTAAAATTCTTGACCTCTCTACTAAAATCATAGCAGAATTACCAGAGTGCGAACGTTTTGAGCCCCAACAGTGCAAATGTCCCAGTTATTCCATTATTAAGGATACCCAGTGAGCTCTGGGTTCACCGCATAGACAACTTTTTGTCAATACTTTTTATTTTTAAAACCTTTTATGTTTCTTATATATATATAAAACAATAAAAAAAAACCTTTTCATTCTATTAAAAAAGAATATACAGTGTCTCACATAAGTGATGGGACACTTGTGCTTTACAAAAGGAAACTAATCAAATAAATTAAAAAAACATGTACACATTTTTTTGTGGGTGTGTTTCATACTTAAATTTAGTAAAGATTATTACATAACATACATTTTGTCAAAATATTAAAATATTAATTTAATAAAAATACAAATGTTTAGAACGGAGCAAAAAATAGCTCACATAAGTGATGGGACACCATTATATATGCAACAAAATTCGTCTGAAATAAGCAATAAAAATATTTTTTGGGGTTTTATTTTTACTTAAAAGCAATTGGCAATAATTTATAAAATCGTCTGCAGTATTTCTCTCCAGTTTGTTTTGGAATTTTTGTGTTTTTTAGCTCTGTGTAGCCATGAATGCTAAACGAAAAGAAACTTCGCCTGAAATTCGAAAATTAGTTATTAATTTGCATATTGAACGTGGAAAATCTATTAGAAAAACTGGTGAAACAGTTAACTTGAGTCGTTCAACAGTTTTCAATATCATTAAACGATATAAAAAAAATCATATGATTCAGGATAAAAGAAGACCTGGGCGACCATCAAAGCTATCCAAATGAATAAAGCGAATTATCGTTCGAAATATTAAAAAAAAAATCCAAGAAATAGTGCTTCAAAAGTTGCTGCTGATTTACAAGCATTATATAGAATAATTGTTAATCCTGAGACTATTAGAAGGGTAATTCAATCTGCTGGATATCACGGTAGAGTAGCTAGGAAAAAATTCTTCGTAAGTGAAAAGAATAGAAAACTCAGACTAGCTTTCGCAAAATCCAACTTAAATAAGAATTCTGATTACTGGAATAAAGTTATATTTGCTGATGAGAGTAAATTTAATATATTTGGTTCTGACGGTAGAATCTTGGTATGGAGAAAACCCAGCGAAGAATTTCGCAAACAGAACTTGGTACCAACAGTAAAACATGGTGGAGGAGGAGTTATGGTATGGGGGTGTATGTCGTCCGCAGGAGTTGGTAATCTTGTTTTTATTGACAATATAATGGATCAGTACAAGTATATTGATATTTTAAAGCAAAATTTGAAATATTCAGCACGAAAATTGAACCTTCATAACGATTTTAAATTCTACCAATACAATGACCCCAAGCACACTGCTCTGAACGTTAGACTCTGGCTGCTATGCAACTGTCCTGAAATAATAAAAACTCCACCACAATTTCCAGACTTAAATCCCATAGAGAATATTTGGCAAGAATTGGAATCAAGAATTCGCAAACACACCATTTCTTCAAAACAACAACTAAAATCGGTGCTTCAAGAAGAATGGGGTAAAATCACTCCAGAAATCACAAAAAAATTAGTCGAATCCATCCCAAAAAGCTTAAATCATGTTTTAAAAGTAAAAGGAAATCCAACAAAATATAAAAACCTTTTAAAAACTAAAATTTTTGGATAAATATTTGATGGAAAAGTAAATGTCCCATCACTTATGTGAGCCATTTTTTGCTCCGTTCTGAACAATTGTATTTTTACTAAATTAATATTTTAATATTTTGACAAAATGTATCTTATGTAATAATTGTTACTAACTTTAAATATGAAACACACCCAAAAAATTTTTGCACATGTTTGTTTATTTATTTTATCGCAGTTTCTTTTTATAAAGCACAAGTGTCCCATCACTTTTGTGAGACACTGTATATACAGTCTGTTACAAAATTATAAGACCACTCACAATTTCACCTTTTTTCAAAAAAGAAAACATTAATGGGAATTTAAGAGTAGTTGTATGAAAGGAAATAATTCTAGAATGTTTATTTAGCTCAGTGGGAAAAAGGTTGAATAATTTCTTGTTCTATGCCAAACGATTTTTCACAAATCTGTTTTTTCATAAATATAAGACCACTTTCATTTAATGAATAAAGCAGGCGATTTTCTTTTGAACTCAGAGTTTAACCTTTACAAAATTTTATTCACCACGGGTTCGATGAAACAGAATCCACAAAATGCTTCATCATTTCCTTTAAAAGTTGATTGAACGTAGGTACCATAGAATACTACCCGAGAGAAATTTAAATCAGAAAGAAAAAAAAAATCCTGCGACAAGCATAAATTATGAAGCACTTTGCAACACATTCAGAATAATGTAACAAAACTGCACCGTTTAATAAGCTCAAATATTACTTCTCATTTCACCCTATGAAAATATATAACATTTAAAAACCGAATTTCAGCTATTCTCATCTACAAATTTCTGCCGGTTGAGTCTCATCAGAGAATTATATATTAAATTATATAGGTTGAATTTCCATCGGAAAATTATCCGATTTTTGTAGCAGCCCTGTATATGATATTGAGATTTCTATCTATTAACAACATGCATTCCAAAATTTAGAGACACATGTTTCAGTTGAAAAATTCAGTATGCACTAGCTACGTGACATAAATTATCGGATATCTCGAAAACGGCTCATTTCCGACGGGTAGTTCTATTGAGTTTTTTTCCCCTCATGATGATATCTTTTTAACGATACCACTTTCATTAAAATCAAGACTAAAATTTTTTGCGGTCCCCCAGTAAATATGCACTAGTTACGTGACATAAATTGTCGGATATCTCAAAAACGGCTAATTTGCGACGGGTAGTTCCATTGAGTTTTTTACTGCTGTCGATGAGATCTTTCCAACGATACCACTTTCGTCAAAATCGGTGACTTACATTTTTTGCAGTTCCCTAATGAGTGAAAAAGACCCGGGTGATAATGTTAAGTTCTCTTCAAATATCTCGCTCAAATTTTAATATTTTTATATGATTTTTTGCATAGGATAGCTGAGGACGATCTACAACCGGGCTAGTTTTTACTTTTTCGATTTTGGTTGTATATTTTTTATATTATGATAGTTTCAATTTCAGAACCGGATCAAACCGGTTTCCAAAGTTGAAGTAATTAAAAAAAAATTAAAAAGGTAAAAACTAGCCCGTTTGTAGATCGTCCTCAGGTATTCTATGCAAAAAAAAAAAAAAAAAAAAAAAAAAATTGTAAATATATTCAAAATTGAGCGAGGTATTTGGAAAAAAAAAACGCCCACATAGACTTAACATTATCATCCGGGTTTTTTTCACTGAGTAGTGTAGGCTCTTAAAAGAAAGCATAAATGTCTAAATTACAATTTTGATCATTCATATGTGATAAGTATAGTATATATTTTACGTGTATTTGTTGTTTAAATATGTATCGCTTTCTTTAATGTGGACTGGTTTACGGCTACTTAAAGATAGAACTTTCAAGGACTCCACTACTCTGATTTTCCTCCTGATGAAGTCTGTTGCTTACATTTGAAAGCGCTAGAGGTCTTTAACATCTTTCGACAGTCTTTTATTTTCTAAAGACCTTTTTAAGCATATTTTTTCACCTTTTAAGTAAATTAAACATCGGAATTTCAATATCTCATGTTTTATTTAGTTAAATATGAGATATCTTGAAATAAAATAGTATAATAATAAAAAACAGTAGTTAACAAGTGGAAAAAAATACTAAATTTCATTAGAAGAGTAATAAAGAATATAGGGTAAAATGTCTGAGAGAGAAAGCTCCAAATTTAAATCTAAAAAACTTTGTGCAACAATATATTTTAAATTACCATTGTCTGCTTTTCTTTTTTAATGGAAATCATTTTAATACATTTTAAAGGATATATGTTATAGTTTCTTTATTCGCATTTTTGATTTTAGAATTTTATATATTATCTTCATTAATAATGCATTGAGACGAAACTAAAAAAAAAAAAAAAAAAAAAAAAAAAAAATGTTGAAGGCGTAAATTGAGCTCATAAAAAATTTATATTTCAAAACCTCTATTTTAAAACTAAGCTATATATTTTCTTTTAAGAATTTTCAAACGTACAATGAAAACGTATTTTAAAAATGAATTTATAAAGCTAAGGAAAGTGGTAAAAGATTAAATATTCTCAAATATGATTACAATGTATATTTTTTGTTACTTAAGAATGAAATTTGTATGTTATTTGTTCGGTTTCAAAAGATTACGATGTATTGTTGCCAATGGTCAAATTAAAAGGAAATATTGAGTGAAAGTAAAAACATTATTTAATGATTTTCTATAGAATAAACTATAAAATAAACTAAAAAATTATTCTTATATTACTTCTAAAATCTTGAATTTATAAATTTAAGTAGTGAATTTAAAAATTTGTAACATATATTTGTTAAATTTCTTAAATTAGTAACCAAACGTTAGTTACTCAATAAGAATTATTCACGGGTTCACCATTTAAAGTATTACAGTCGAACCTCGTTATCCCGACATTCTCAGGACCAGAAAAATTGTCATAAGCTGAGTGTCGTGGTAACCAGAATTGGGAAAAATATGTTTATAAAAAGCTATATTTTTAACTGCTTTAAGACTATTTTAAATTCCCAACTGTTCTTGCATTTTTAAGCAGTAAGACAATATTGTTAACAAAATAAACATAAAAACGAAATTCAAAAGAATAAAAATCACATTTCTGATGGCTAACTTTTTTATTGTTACATGAAATACTGATGGATTAAGGTTTGCCTAACCTTAGATGTGTTTCCTAGAATTCTTTTTCTATATTATACAATGAATTTTGGACAATAACCATTGTTTCAGAAATGGATGTTAGGTAATTCCTGATCAATTGTGATGCAATGCTTCGGTTGTATTTCGGAGGTTTATTTTGTTCTAGCTCCATATCGTTTTCGATTCCCGAGTCTGAAGAAATTTTTGTCTTTTTCTTTTTTACAATTTCAAAAATCATTGCATGTGACGATGTGATGATGTCCTTTTCAAAATCGATGTACATATGGACATCCTCCTTTTTATCTGTTTCACGGTCTAACAATCTTTAAAGAATATTGGAAGTAGGATGGCTTCATTATTATCTTCTATATCCTCAAGATATGAGTGCTTGTAAGATGGATTATGAAAAATGGATAATTTTCTTAAACTGTCAGGATATGGAGTTGAAAATTATTCAACGACGTAAAATCCGGAGTAGACTTATATTAAAATCGTATACGAAAATTCGGGACTTTGAAAAACTGATGTGATAAGCGGAGTGACGTGAAAATCGGGTGTCGGGATAGCGAGGTTTGACTCTGTATAACTTTTAGGGTTTCGTTGTTTTGACGAAACACTATTCATTTCTGTCTTCTGTCTCTCTGTCCGTCATAGAGTCCGTACACAAAAACTATGTAAGTCAGAGGCTTCAAATTTTGTGTACTCATAGCTAAATACCTCATATCACACAAAGTCTGACAAAAGTGAAAAAGTCTATTTTTTAATTAATTTATTTTTTCAATGTCATCCGTTCCTTTTTGAGATTTAAATTTTAAAAGAGAACCTTAACTTCCACTCCTTACTTGAGAACATCACAGCTTGGAGTTAAAGAATCTAGCTATTAAACTGAAGGCTCATAGTTCCACCCGCGGTACTGAAAAATGAAATTTTTATATTAAAATAGGTTTAACAAAGGAAAATTTTTGTATATTTTGCCAATTAAAGGACTTATATAGAATATTAGAATTTCGTTAATTTGGCAATAATAATATTTTTTGCAATTGAACTTTTGTTCCATTATAAAAACTATTAAGATTTAGTAATGATTCAGAATTTTAAATTTCGTTAAAAAATTTTTTCGGTTTTAAAATTTTTAAATTTTATTTATAACTCCGCTATTTTTTTTTTAAATTTAGATTTTCAAAAAAAAAAAAAAAAAAAAAAAAAGGAATTTTGAAATTTATTTAAATAATTTGACTTGATCTGATTAAAATTAATCTGATTAAAATAAATAATTTCCTTTTATAATTATATAAAATTAAATTTATTGGTATTACCATCTATGTAAGAATTTAATAAATGTAAATTAACAACTTGGATTTATTAATCAATTGATAAATTGTTTTGATAGAAATGTTAAAGAAAACCCTCCGTGTGATCTGCGATAATATTTAAATTAATATGAAAACCCGTACGTTGTTTATAAACTATAGCAAGAATTTTCATTTCCCACTGTAATGTCTCACTAATAATAAGACAATCAATAACTGATGTCAATAAAGAGTGCTCTTTCTCTGGAATTCTGCAGGACGATAGGAACAGTGCTTATTAAGGACCATATCAGTCAATGTATATCCTGATATATAGCGGCAGTTTCAGTAATTTGCAGTCTGATATGTCCGCATACTTCATTCTTTTGATGTTAGCTGATTGTTAAAATTATTACATTGCTAGATTACACTTGCCTCGAAAATATTTTCCTATTATCGGCTTCTACATTTATTAATTTTCTATATATTATTTTAGCAGTCTGTAAGCTTAATGTAAGATTATCAATTGCTTCTGGTATACTATTAAAAGCATATGGAACATTATTAAATGTTTCAGTAAGGTTATTACATACTTCTGGTAGGTTATTAGATGCGATACGTTTTCCTCTGTTTAATATCTTATTTTCTTATTATATTTTGTCAAATTTAGTGTTACTTCGCATTTAATCAAATATAAAATGTGAAGTATTGAAACATGCTTTTGAAGTAATAAATCACCCATGCAGTATATGTAACAGTATGGCCACGTATTCTGCTGGAATTTTAAATGCTTCATTTACGAGAAATTTCTGTGACCTTGCAAACCAATCTATACTTAAATATTTTAAAAACATTTTTTAGATGATTACTTGATTTTAGATATCTCCTCTAAACGTAGCATGCGTTATCCTTTTATCTCCTTACATATATATAGTAAAAAGAAAAATCAACAAGTTATTTTGTAACAAATTAATATTTTTCACTATTACTCTGTAACGTAAAAAAAATTAAAAAAGACCTGTTTAGAAGACCTGTGACTTAACATCTATAACACCCTTGACTCGCTTGCTTTTAACTGCTTTTACCCGCTGTATATTTTCTGAACTATGCTTTTTGTGTATTAATTTAAAAGTATATTCAATTTTAATCTGTACCATTTTGCTATTTTCCCGTAAATTTTAAGTATTGTAATATTAATTTCTTCTCTCGCTTTTTTATCACGCCAACTTTTTAAAGAGGTAATAATCTTTAAAGGAAACTGAAAAACCTTATGTTATTTATAAACTACAGCGAGAATGTTCCTTTCCCTCTGTAATGGCTGATTAATAACAAGACAATCAATAACTGATGTCTATAAAGAATTCTCGTGCCCTGGAATTTTACAAAATGTTAGGAAAACTGCTTATTAAGGGAAAAAATCTGTCAATGCATACCTTGGTATAAGGCGGTAGCTTCAGTAATTTGCATTCTCACATGTCGTCATACTTCATTCTTCTGGTTTTAGTAGATTTGTAAGCTTTCCTATGGAGTTCTGCAAGATGATATTAACAGTGCTTATTAAGGGAAATATTAGTCAATGTATATCTTGATATATAGCGGTAGCTTCAATAATTTGCAGTCTACGTCCTCATACTTCATTCTTTTGATATTAGCAGATTGTCAAATTGATTAAATTGCTATATTACTTTTGCCACAAAAATATTTTTCTATTATCGGTTTCTACAGTTATTAATTCGCTAAATATTTATATTTTAGTTTAGTCTGTAAGCTTATTGTATGATTATTAACTTCTTCTAGCAGGGTATTAAATGCGTCTGGAATATTATTAAATGTTTCTGTACAGTTATTAAATACTTCTCGAAGGTTATTAAATGCGATGCGTTTTCCTCTTTTTAATACCTTATTTTCTAACTTAATTTATCAAATTTAAATCTATTTCGTATTTTATTAAATATAAAAAGCGAAGTATTGAAATATGCTTTTGAAGTATCCATCACCACGGAAAAACCACATATTCTGCTGGAATTGTATACGCTTCATTTAGGAGAAACTTCTGTGACACTGTAAACCAATCTATACTTAAATAAGTTTAAAACTATTTTTATTAGATGATTGGTATACTTGATTTTAGAAATCTACTCTAAATGTGGCATGCTTAATACTTTTATTTCCTTATATATATATTAAAAAGAAAAAAGCAATCAGTTATTTTGTAACAAGTTAATGTTTTGTATTATTGCAGTGTAACGAAAAAATATAAACAATTACTTGTTTAGAAGAACTATGACCCAACATCTGTAACATCCTTGACTGGTTTATTTTATTCTTGCCAAATTTACAGAGATATATGTTTCCTTAACTATGCCTTATGTGTATTGATTTAAACTTATATTAATTTTTTAAACTACCACTTTCTGTCTTTTTTATAAATTTTAAGTTTTGTAATATATTCTATCACTTTTTTACTATACCCACTTTTAAAGAGGTAATAATCTTTAAATTAAATTGAAAACCCTTACATAGTTTATAAACTGCATCGAGAATTTTTATTTCCTAATTATAACGCGAGGTAACAGCACAGACAATCATCTTCCCCAGTTCAAGGATGAAAATCTAGGATTAATTAAATTTCGATTCGCATATTAAAACACAATCGATCTGTCAAGTCATATCATGATCTAAAACACCTAAAAACCCGATTTAAGGTGTTCATTCATAGATTTACCATTATGTTTTCCTGCTTTCCATCCTCTATGTCAGCAGTTCCCAAACTTTCTGGGTATGCGACCCACCTTTCAAAGAAGAAAATTTTTGCGACCCACCTTTCAATAAAAAATTTTTTTTTGACCCACCCAAGATAAAGTTGTGCATCAGTATAGCTATTTTTTATGATCTCTATACTCCCGGCTATCCTATTCTATGAAAAACGCAAATTTTCGTACATTATCAACAAAAACAAGATTTGGTAATCTCTATGTGTGTAAGTGAATGTAATTAAAAGTATGACAATGCACAAACTACAAAGAAAGCTAAAAATATGTTTAATTATTATAAAACATAACTTTATAATCAATGAGATTTCTGGTACTGGTGTTTTCCAATGTATGGAACATACGTCTCAGTAGTTGTCTTTTAACCTCTTCGCTACTAGCGATTATTACAGTATTTTTAATTATTTCTGAATTATTTCTTCTCTCATTTGACTTCAGAGCGAGATTTTTGTTTTATTTTCATTATCTCGAATCTTAGAATTCGAAACATGTTATTCTTATATCGAAATTTCATTTATATTTGAGTATCATTAATAAAATGGGACAAAACTGATGTACCCATTTGGGTACTCAGGGACTGAAGAGGTTAAAAGCAGCAAAGTAGAAAAAGAATGCTCTCATACACTATAAAAAAAAAATCTGCAAAGGTACTAAACCTTTTCTAGGAAACTGGGATTCCAAGAACTTTTCCTGTAACGGTAACAGCAAAAATTCAAGTTTCAGAATCGATTACATGAATTTTTCCTGTTATTGTTACGTGAAAAGTTCTTGGAATCCCAGTTTCCTAGAAAATGTTTAGTACCTTCACAGATTTTTTTTTTACAGTGTAAGCACGAAGTGTTGAATTTCATCAAGGACCTCAAAGCTAATTTAAATATTTCTAGATATTCTGTTCGTATCTATATTAATCTAGAAGGAAATTAGGGATTTTTCCTTCAAATATTATTTCCTGTTGAAATTGTCATTATTTTTTTAAACAGATAAAATAAAAGATATATTTTGATGACAAACTTCGATTGTACCGCGACCCACCAAACAACTGCCACGGCCCACAAGTGGGTCGCGACCCATAGATTGGGAATCGCTGCTCTATGTTTTCATATTTTTGGTTGCAGGAATGAACAATGGTAAACCTTTAAGTCAACCGTTAAAATTTGGTTTATATGTGCTTCTTTCTAAGATGTAATTTAGCTGCCGCCTGCCAGTCTAAATGGCTAAATAATAATACGACAATGAACTACAACTAAGCATAAAGTTGCTTTCCACTAGAAAGATCCTCAAATACTTTACAGTCCAGCGGTTCCCAATCTATGGGTCGCGACCCACTGGTGAGCTGCGGCAGTTGTTTTGGTGGGTCGCGTAACAATCGAGGTTTGTCATCAAAATGGATCTTTTATTTCATTTGTTTAAAAAGATATGATAATTTCAACAGGAAATAATATTTCAAGGGAAAATCCTTAATTTCCTTTTAGATCAATATACGAACAGAAAATATTCAGAAATATTTAAATAAGCTTTAAAGTCCTTTATGAAATTCAACACTTCGTGTTTATGAGAACATGCTTTTCCTATTTTGTTGTTTTGAAAGAGCAAACTGCATGTTAATATATGTACCCACTTTGGTAAACAACAGTAAAAGGATTCTCACTTATTATAAAGTTATGTTTTCATAATAATTAAAATATTTTTAACTATTTTTTTAGTTTGTGCATTGTTTTAATTACAATTCACTTACACACATTGACATTACTGATTCTTGTTTTTGTTGATAATGTTCCGTACGAAAATTTTTGTTTTTCGTAGGATAAGATAGCCGAGAGATCGTACTAAAATTGCTATACTGACATACAACTTTATCTTGAGTGGGTCTGGGTCGCGAAATTTTATTTTCACTGAAAAGTGGGTCGCATACCAAGAAAGTTTGGGAACCGCTGCTTTACATTATTATGATCCGTGCAGGCGAAGACTTTTGCGTCGTGCTTCACGTTTTCATCGCCACTGTGTTTCTGTTATGGGGAAGCTCGTGTCCCGATAATAACAGTGAACGTACAACCTTTGCTAAAATTACAAACAAGGTCCAGGTTCTCTAGATAATAGTACATACATAGCGCCATGAATTGGTTCAATTTAAAGTTTTTTAAATTACACCTAAAGATTTCATTGCTTTGAAAGGAGCATACGGGTACAAATTTAGGTCATTTGGATGAGCGGTTCTTTTGTTGTAGGATTTTACCTTCAAAACTTAAAAAAAAATCACTCTGTATACAGAAAAGAGTATAAAGTATGAAAAGAATTTTCATTATACTATTCCAGTCACAACATAATCATCTTTATTATCCATAAATTACTAAATTCTTAAGTCTGAGTCAATATTAAGAAATCATAAAAAAAAAAAAATAAATAAATAAATAAATAAATAAAATTTTTTTGATTTTAAGATTGTAGTTAATGTTATAAGATAATAGTAATTATTTTGACAGATTTACAGAAAATTTAATCCTATTCTAAAATATATTTCCTGTTATCGTTTTTAACCAATAAAGTTATTGGGTCTTGGAAAAAAAAATTCAAACTAACACTGGGAAAATTGACAACAACAACAACATAAAAAAAAAGAGAGAGAATCTGAAACAAGTTATATAATCGACCTTTTTTATGTACTATGACGTATGTAATTCAATTGTAACTTGTCACGAAATTTTCGGTCATTACAAGAAGTGAGGAAAACAGGATAATCAAGAGTAAAAAAAAGTACACTAAGCAATCTTCAATTAATTCTTCTTCCTTGACTTCAGAGAGGGAAATATTGATTAAAATAAATATCTTTTTACTTGTGTTCCTGAAAGAAAAGATATTGTTTTTGAACAAACATTATAATGTTTTGGTCATTGAGTTTTTGATCATAGTTGTAAAATTTTACTACTGATTAAACAAAATATTCTATAAAAGTAATATCTTCACCTGAGAATGATGAGGTTCTAACCGACATTTAAAAAATTGACTTTTTGGCATAGGAATATTCTATACCTATCAATAAATGCATTTCTGAATTAAATTTCGATATATATAATTTACTTCCGCTAGCGATAGAGAATAATATTGTTCCATCAGAAATTGTCAAAAGGAGTCAGAATAACAGAGTTCTATGCGCAAAGCAATCGCAGAGAGCATTATCAGATGATATATTATTATTTTTATTTTATAATGTATCATGAAAACTGGCAATCTTTTATTTCTTGTGCGAAAGAATATATTATTTCGATAATTAAATCGTTTTTCGGTTAAAGATAGAAGAAATTTTTATCAGTAAAAATCTTTTTAAATTTTTTTTAGTACTTCGATATGCAAAACGTATTGTGTTTAATTTGATTAATGGACCTGATCCAAGCAGGAATGAAGGGCTAATTTTAATTGATTTAGATTTACAAAATCCTGCGGAAAGAAAGGATGATAGTTTAGATGAAGCATAGCTCTAAATATTCTTGGTGTTAAAACAATTAAAAAAAGATCAGTAAAAGTAATTCCAACAAACTCAATTGGTAGCAGTGCTATGGGTTTTTCGTAAGTTAAAAGTTCCTTTACATAATTAAATACATCCTACTGGCAATACCTTGTCCCGATTAATGAACAAAATCCCAGAGGTAAAACTTCAAGCAGGGCAATCACAAGTGATATCTAGAATAAAAGAAAAGCTCATATTAAAAGTTTTCTCCAAGATTGAATCACACTACATCAGACCAAGCTCTAAAAAATCATACTTAGAATCAGGGCTTAAGGGGGCTCAGGGGTTGAAAAATTTTCAAAATATCGATTTTTTTAATGATCTAGTTTTATTATTCAATTAATTCTGAACTCAATGCAAAAACTGCATAAAAATATTTGCATTTTTAACGGAGTTAGAAGCATTTATGTATCACCACTTTCATAGCCGCACTGATATAATTTCAACTTTAAGTCGCGTTTTCTCAAAACTTGATTTTTGACGACTAACACCAAGATTAAAAAAAAAAAAAAACTATTTGATGAAATGGCTTAATTTTTTTTGTGCATGCATATAACATCATTATCTATAGAATGTATTAATATAGTTTAGATAATTCAATATTTTGAGTATTTTTAATGAAAAAAAAGTTGTAATTTTTAGAAGTTTTTTAAATTTTCAAATTTGACAGTATTTTTAATAATGTTGTTTTTGAGTGATAGTTATATCCTTAATTTATTCTATAGAGTAAAGTTTCCGAATCATTTTAAAGCAAAAATTAGGTTTTTATGTCAATTCAATGTTAAGATATCTTGGTGTTGGTGATATAACACATAATTTTTTTTCGAAAATTGTGTTACATAAATTTTGCTATATTTCTCAGTATATTACATTGAAGTACTTCATTTTATAATTTTATAAGACTAAAAATATACCTTTAAAATATCAGAAAGTTTAAATTAATCACATTGAATACTTCTGTTTTTATATGGACTCGAAGCGAGAGCTCTATTTTCATGTTTTTCCGTATCGATCAATCCCTGAGCCCCCTTAACTTACAGGAAATGTATGACTTGTACTTTTAGAAATGCAGAGAAAGCAATGAACAGCCAGTAAAACTTTCATATTATAGGCACATATTTAATATGCAGTTCAAAGTAAAATTCAGTAAAGCAAAGAAAGATAGGCATGATTACTGTGAGAAGTATATACCTACTGAAACCTAAGGAGAAATTAATAAAGGCATGCAATTTAAATATGATCTGCACAGAAAAGAAGCTGAATCCACCAGAACGCTCAGAAATGATGACAGAAATTCTCCTGATAAGTTAGTCATTAGCTTTGAAGAAAATGTTATAACATGTCCCAAAAGTGATGTTAGCTAATATTTCTATAAAAGAAAATTAAACTTGTATAACATGACGGCACATGAACATGAGAGATAGAAAGGAAAACATATTGTTGGTTGCAGACAGAAGATATGTCAGACAGAGTTGGGAATGGCATAAGCTCTGCTGTATTAGCGACTGTTCGGAAGACAGTGGCAGACTTTCCTCATGCTGCTAGTTTATTTTATGGTGTGACTGTTTTGTTTTTCAGATAAGAAACCAAATGATATCTTATGTAATACCAATACTTATACAATCTCATCCACATATTAAGGACATTACTCAAAGATATTGTATATCTGTGTGCAAGAAGAGGATAATATTCACAGCCAAATAGAAAGAACAATGAATGTAGCAGAAATTTTTCGCGACTTTCATTAACACGTCTGTTGCTGAGAGTAAATCGTAGTAATCCTTTACAATCCTGAGAATGAAATCAGAACAATTCTTAGATTTCCACTCGTGCAGCAAAAAATTGCCTATAATCTCGTTCCGTACACCAAGGTTATACAATTAAGATTCACACACCTTTTTACAATATTCAGTTTAAGACAAGCAACTGTTGTGACCAGAATTTCACAGCGATGAATTTGTGAAGGAGCCCCTCTAAACGACAAAGAGTATACATTAGAGTATACATTACATCATCTCCAAAAGTACTTTACTAAATCCTAAAGTAACTCAGAGAAAGAGGGATTATATTAACAAAGTTATAATAAAAGACCTGCAGAGCATGCTAAAGTGGTTTCCGAGAGATTCCATGTGGTATTTTCAAAATATGTTTAAGAGAATTTAACCTAACTTTAATTTAAAATAAAGCATGGTTTATGAAATATTCCAAAATTTCAACAAACAAAAGAGAATCATACTTATTTTGATGTTTTAAATTTTTTTCCTTAGGGATATAAAGTCTTGTTTTGATCGATCTGATTGCAATACGAAAATTTTATATAACTTCAATATAATCACTTTTTTTGGTCTTAATTTTCATACTTCCCCACTGAAATAGCGCGCTAAAAAAGGAAAGCTGTTGAGCTCATATTTAATATAAATAAATATTTATGCTATTTTATGTTCAGTTAAATAATATTTTTAACTTATGTATATTCATTAATATCATTAAGATGACTTAATTAGTATGAATAACTTGGAAGCGGCAATTTACTGTTATTGTGCCACAATATGTTTAGTAATAAATATTTTACTATCCACTGACGTTTATTCGAATTAATCGACGAAATTTTATTTTGTTAAACTATAAAAAATTTACCCAAATTAAGAAAAATATGGTTTTTCCATGATAGAATCATCTTATTTTAAGGAAAACACGACGTTTGAGCATGATATGGTTCTATCAATTTTTTTTAAATGCAAAAAAAAATCCATGAAAATATTATTTACAAACTTTGATTTTGTAGAATTACTGTCTATACCTACTTAAGAACCTATTAATGTCAAAAGTTTTTTGTAAACTTTAATAGCTGCATGTACAGAACATACTGATTTTCAAAATATTCTTACTCGAAATTGATTTTTGGCCAGATAGAACCATTTTTAGGTGCGTTCGTAGATATGTAAATACGTAGCACCTATTGTTGTCGCTCATTCCGTCCGTCTGTCAGCATATAACAGCGCAAAAACCACCCAACCGAATCGTTTGAAATTTAAAATACATAATTATTACATAATTTTATCGAGTCATTTCAAATTTTATGAAAATCGGATGGATAGATCAATTACAGGGACAATCAAAAGGATTCCGTTACATTACGGTCAATAGGAAAAAAGTTTCAAATGCATTTTAATCGTTTGAAATTTAAAACATATAATTATTACATAATTTTGTCGAGTAATTTCAAATATTTTGAAAATCGGATACACAGATCAATTACAGGGACAATCAAAAGTATTCCGTTACATTACGGTCAATGGGAAAAAGAGTTTCAAATGAAATTTAATGGTGTTACACTCATTCGAACATAATAGAATTGACATGAATTTATGAAGTATATACTAAAATATACATTCTTTACAATTGGTGATGCAAAGAATATTTATTATTAAATTACAGGGCCACACAAAAGTATTCCACTACATAATGCTATACGGGAAACATTGTTTTGGACGTGTTTTAATTATATTAAACTACTTCACATTTTATGAATAAGATATACGTTTCTGAGGTGTAATAAAAATTACTTTCTGCATATTTACAGGAACGCAAAGATTTCAACCACTGTACTGTATCTGAAGTACACTGTACTATATCAGCAAGATCTGAACATTTTTAAAACTTCGTTATCGTACGAACGCACTTCTTTTGCTACGCTTCACGTGCAATTTCCAACTTGTTTTCTAAGGTGACGATATGGCTGAAAATAAATATAGCATCTATAAATAATTTCAATGCTTTAATCACACTGAAATAGACTACGAAAGCTGTTAGAGTATTGCAGTTTTAAAGTTCTTGAAATGTTTAATGTATCTGACCACCTTCGGAAGTGGTTTTTTTTTATTTTTTTAATTTCCTTTTTTTATTTATTTTTATAATGATTTTTACCTTAAAACTTAAATAAATAAATAAAATAAAAATTTTAGCAATTAACCAGAAATAAAGTTTTTAAGAAAAAAAAAAACTCAGTCAAAATTATGTCAAAAATGGACATTTCCGCAAAGCACGATAACTCAAAAGTAAAACTAGTCGTTGGGGGCCACCGTAATACTTACCCATCATGGATATGTATATGAGAATAAAACATGTGAAAACTATTTATACAATGCATTGCAATTCATAAACAAAATTTAAATATTGTTAATATACATAGTAATGCTATATTAAAGAACTGCTGATGTACCAATTTCGACAAATTATATGAACCGCCAAACTACTCAAGTAGTACCGAACCGCGCAGAAGAAACATCCTTATAACTCCAAAAATAATAACTCTATTAACTAACAATTAACTGCATCGGATTAAGCGTCTGATCTCCAATTAAAATATACCTCTGAATTGAAATTTGAATGAAATACAGGGTCATGAAAAATCGAAGAATGTGGAAAACAGGATTACAAATATCTCGGCAACTAATAATCCGATTGACTTTGTTCTATATGCAAAATGTGTGTTATTTTATTGCCTTTTACGTCCATTCCTTAGAACAAAAAAATTCGAAAAATTTTGTATACCTTTCATCAGAACGAATTTTTTGAGAGTCCGAAAAAAATAGTTCCGGATAATCGAGGTTGCTGATATTAAATAGGGTTCGTCCCATTCTTACATACTAACTACATACAAAATTTCAAGTCTCTATCTCAATTCGTTCGGGAGATAGAGCGTTTACAGACAGACAGACAGACAGACAGACAGACAGACAGACGGACGGCAAAATTTTTTTTCTAAAAATATGTTTTTCGGAATCTCCACTATCTAAAACGTGTAAATCCGTCAAAAAATTTTTTTCGATTTTCAAAACGATTGCAAGACTTACCCCATACTACGTATGATGGGTAAGTAATAAAGTATTGACATTTTGTAAATTGCATAGTAAAAAGAATAATGTTGTTCTCTAGGACTTAGACAACAAACATTGTAATCCCATCTATTTTAGATGATATGGCAGTTAAAGTACTAATGTAATGAACTATTCGCAATCTTTGTCTCAAGTTTGTCATTTGTACTAGTGTAAATATAAAACTATTTAATATAATATGAGTATAGTACCAGAAATCGATTAAATTTGTACTGGGCTCAAGGCTCAGCAGTTTTTCAGTGCCCCTTTTCGCATAAAAATTGTAGCTAGGTTTCCCCCCCCCTCTAGATGTTCTGAAAGGACTATCATTAGATTATCATAGCGTTTCCAAATTAGCCAAAATCGTTTTAGATTTTTGACTATCGTTTTAAAATTTTTGGACGACTAAATTTTTTGACTTGGCGTCTAATTTTCGGCGTTTAAGTCGCCATGCTTTGGCAAATTTTCGTTTTTTTTCTTGCGTTTTTTGCGACCCTTTGATGAAATTAACTTTTCTTTTACGATCTTTTTACAAAATTCGTACTGTTTCCTTGTTGTTTCGCGTTGTTATCTTAATTATTCTTTTAAATTAAGTGCTTATTTGAATGCCTAAGAGGGACTGCTCAGACAAGAATGCCTTGTCTGTAGAGCATAGTATCCCTCCCGGTCGCCTTTATTAAGGTCTAAAAAAAAAAAAAAGGGTTACATTATTTTTTGTTTTAGTTAGTTGTTTTGTTTTAGTTACAATAAAATACAAATATAATTTACATGGTAAAACTCATCCGCTGGAGCACACACTGCCCCCTCGCGACAGGGAGCGGCAGAGAAAAAGATGAAATTATGGTGCACTATCCGCTGGGGCCCGTATCCCTTCTTGACAAAAAACTGTGAGGTGGGATGGAGAACTCTCGATCTGCTGCTATACTACAGAAAGACAGACCGCTATGTGGTTAGAATGGAAATGAACATTAAGTAGTTATAAATGTTTCTTAATTTGGCAAGCAACGCTGGTCGAGATAACACCCCTTGTAGCCAGGATTTAGAGGGAGAAGGGGGATATCTGAGATGCCAAGCTTTAGTCAGAGTACAGTGATAGTAGGTATGATCTGGGGATCCCACTTCGCCACATTCACAGAGTTGCGAAGAGGCGCAATGGAATTTCTTTAAATATTGTTTAAAGGGTCCATGACCAGTGAGGAAGGCTGTGGTGGGTGGAGAAAGAAAATAAAGCTTTCTAGATACTTTTGGGATGAGGTTGTAGGTATGGCGTCCCTTGTCTGACTCGTGCCATCTAGTCTGCCAGGCGGGTAAGATTCTTCCTTTTAGGACTCGTTTGACATGGGAGAAAGGCACTGGGAGTTCAATTTCTATTGTTGGATTTTCTGTCGCTGCCTTGGCCAAAGCATCAGCCCGTTCATTGCCCTCAATGCCAATGTGAGCCGAGACGTGACCAAGGGAAGTTTTATTGACTAAGATCAATAATTTTTGTTTGATTTTTAGGACTATGGGGTGTTTAGTACGATGAGAAAAAATGGCTTGCAAGCTGGACAAACTATCACTGTAAACCCTGATGAAGGGGTAGGGTTGTCCAGAGATCCATTCCAGTGCCCGCAGGATTGCAAGTAGCTCCGCTTGAAATACGGAGTTAAAGTCGCCAATCCTGCAAGCCCACTGATGGGTCACCTCGCCGCCACTCATGACACAGAAAGCTGATGCCACGCCTGATTCGGTTCGGGATCCATCTGTGTATATAGTTGGATCTCTGGTTGGTTTGTAAGAATGCTTTTCCAAGTTTACTTGTAAATGCGATGTCTCCCTCGCAGGATGCAGGATCCAGCTGCTGACATTTCGTTGTATCTCTATGTTTGGGAAATGGACTTGTTGTGTTGTGTCGTGTTGGAGATGCAAGATCTTGGTTCTTAGATATTCAAATTCAAGTGTAATTGTAATGGGAGGGATCCCTGTTATAACTGCAAGGGCCTCCGAGGAGATCGTTTTGTATCCTCTGCTCATCTGGAGCAGGAATATCCTTTGAATAGATGTTAGTTTATCCTTCACCTGTTTGGTGAGGCTGCCTCCCCAGATACCCACGCAGTAAAAGATGATCCGTTCCACTATTGAATGGTACCAAACTTTGAGTATTTGGGGTTTAATGCCCCAAGTTTTAGCTGTTAATTTGCGTGAATTGTTATGGAGTTTTACGAGTTTCTCTCTGATGTTCTTAATGTGTTCCGTCCAGCTCATATGTTTATCTATTGTGAGGCCTAGAAGTGTTAATTTCTGTACATGTTTAACCGATTGTCCACAGATTCTCATCGTGGGTGGACGTTGAAGATCGCGTGGTTTTGCAAATGTTAGCTCTTGTGATTTGCCTGTGGAGAGCTGGAGGTGTAGGCTAGTCAGCAGCTGGTGGAAGAGGGGGAGAGCCCGAGCTGCTTCTCTTTCAAGGTCAACACGAACACGGCCCGAGAAGACAAAGCTGAAATCATCAGCAAAGGCATATAGGAGGAACCCGTGTTTTTCTAGCTCTTTAAGAATTACATTAGCTATTAGTAGCCAGAGAATAGGGCCTAAGCATGATCCCTGCGGGCAGCCCTTTTGAAGATTGTGGTATGATGAGCCAGAGCCCCAGTTAACAATTATTCTCCGTTCTGATAAATATGAGCATATGGTTCCAGTTATGTTACCCGGACAGCCAATTTCAATTAACTGGAGTAGTATATCCCGCCACTATACATTGTCGAAAGCACCCTTTATGTCTAAGGAGACCAGGGAAGTGTAGTTTCCAGTATCTATGCTTAAGGCGCAGGAGGACAGAATATCATTCAAAGCTTTTTCGCAAGATCTGCCTTCTCTGAACCCATATTGTCTGTGATGGAGGATATTGTTTGTTTCCAGAAAATGAACCAATCTCTTAACTAAAAGTTTCTCTAGTAATTTTCCTAAGGTCGGTAAGAGGCAGATTGGCCTGTAGGAGGTGGGTTCAGAAGGGTCCTTCCCTTGCTTCTGGAAGTATACTACTTCCCCTTGCCTCAGAGTGAGCGGGAAGTAATTAGAATTTAAACAAAGATTTGCCCAACGAATAAATATCTTAGGGATAATTTTGAAAGTTAATTTTAAGATTCTAGAATCTATACAGTCTGGACCCGGTGCTTTAGAATCGACTAGACTGTGCAGTGCTGAAGACAGTTCTGCTTTGGTGAAGGGAAGGTCATGGGGAGCATTAAAGAGAAGGTCTGAATTATCTGTGCTGGGGTATGCTGAGGGGCCGAAAATTTCTTTAGTTAGATGTTCAAGATTGGATTGTTTGGATGACTTATGTGAGGGCAGTTCAAGCCTGATCTCATCGGGTTTAAAAAACTTTCCTTTGAAAAATTTCTGAGCAGTGCCATGAGGATCTGTCTGGTTGCTGCAAAACTTCCGCCATGCCGCATTCTTGGCATCTAGAATACTGCGCTTATATTTTGCTGTCAATTTTTTATAATTTTCTTCCAGAGAACGAAAGACAAATTAAGTGCTTGTGGCGACTTGTGGCGACTGGAATATTTGTGATTAGAAGCCCCTGGCTCCATATAAATTTTGGAAATCTGCCCTTATAGTTGTTTGAATTATTGGGCAAACAGGATGGTCGCACATTGATCAATCGGCTATCAATTCTAACTAAGGACCTCGCGTCACTTTGCTCTTTTGTTCTCATTTTGGTCTTTTAGCAAAATAGCGTCACTGCAGTATGTATATTACTGCAGTAGGAACCAATTAGAGTTCTCTTAGCAAATAGAAAATTTAAAAGTTTGTATTAGCATTAATTTGAAAATCATGTTTGAAAAAAAACCTAACGTTGAAAATAATAGTTTTTATGTTTAGATATAATGCATATTTCTGCCATTGTGGTTAAAAAGCATAAATATATACATTAAATTCGAAAAATTTGCATATTGTTTTTCATACTATTTAGTAGGGAAAAAAGGAATGCCTATATTCTTTTAAAATATCATCAGAAATATTAACAAATATTGTTTGAAAATTACTTTTATATTCTTTGACAGATGCTATTAAATATACAGTAGAACGTCGATCATCCGGACTCCGATTAAACCGGTTCGATGAAAGACCATACTTTTTCTCGCCTACTCCAAAATTTTTGAGGTGAAATTCCTTTCGGCAAGGCAAGTTAAATTTGGCGGAAAAATTAACCATTAAGTAACCATTTTCTAATCCTGAAATAAGAAAATCTCCTACAAATGCAAAGAGAGCAATCATAAACTCAACTATTTCAAAAACCTAAGAAGTTTTATTTCTAACTGCGAGAGTCCCATGTACATATTTTTTCAGCCGAAAATCTGTTTTTATCTTTAGATTCCCAGAAAGTGATCGAAAAATTGCTTATTTTGGCTTTAGGTGTTCTCGGAAAAAGAAACCCCGTCCCCCTCTCCATTCGTGTTTTTTCGTTCAAGGGTATGTATATATACATGTAATAATTTCTATATGTACTTCTATGTGTATATTTGTACCAGTTTTGTAGGAAATAAAACTTTAAAAAGTTTAAATAATAACTTTGAAATGCGACTTTTGCTGAAAAGTGCACTACTATGTTTGGCAGTTATAAGCCTGGAAAAAGTGTGAAGGGGAGTTACTTAAAATACATTGCGTCGTTTTTAAAACTTATTCTGATTTTCCTTAACTAGATCGACCTCGCTCCCAATAGATCCGGATAATCGCATTTCTATTTTATATACTACATTTGCCACTCTCTTAAAACCTAAGCCACAAACTAACTCAAATTGAGCCGAAGACTATTAATCTCAGGAATTAAAAATCAGCTTCAAGTAAAAGAATTGAAACATTTTAAGTGAACGAGTTGTTTTACCCCTTAACGCGCAGTGTTGCCGGGTCGACAACACCTAAAGTTCCCCCTGTTTAGAGACACAAAAACTCCGTGAATATTTCAAAAACTACTCTAATGGCTACTTTAAATCTTTCTTATGAGTTCTAGATGGCAGCACCTCAGAGATCAAACTCTACTGTTTTTAAATAATGGGTAAAATGTTTTACTGTAATACGCGCTTCACAGCAATGCTCTTCTCACTGCGCTTATCAATGCTTTACTCATGGGAGGTTACCACTTCGGCAACAGCTGTATAATTAAAATGGTTAGTGCAATCTTTACAAAACAATATCTGTGTACTCATCTAGGCCTAAATAGATTGCCTAATTTTTTTCTGTAAATTCCAACTTTAAAGAGTAGTGCGCTGGAAAGGGAGCAATTTAAATGAAGATGAGTAATCTAATCAAGCAGTTTAAATCAAAATGAGTAAAACATTTTAAAACAAATTCATTCATGATCCAATTAATTACAGCCCTTTCCTGAGAGGCCAAATCCACTCTTTCGTTTTACGAATGTAGGATGTTCAATATTGTTGAGAGAGACGTAGGGCCCCTAAAGTGTCTTGTAAAAGGCCCAGCGAAACGACGTGCTGACACTGAATAAAATGCAGGATAACTGATTGAGTTTTCATTTAAAAATACATGCAAAATGTTTTACGGACTTCATTAATTTAAATTATTAACGCTTTATATAATGAAGCAATTTTCCACAAATGGTGGAGAATTACTGTAGGAAATCATTAAAACCCCAATCTGAGAAACAATTGCAGGAAATTAATCTAAATTTACTTCAGGATATTAATTATTAAATGAATGGTCTTCCTATTCAATTGTCTCGCTAGATATTATTTTGAAAATCATGTCTGAAATAGATGGTGATTCTGAAAATATTAATTTTTATTTTTACATACAATGTATATTACTGCAATTGAGGTTAAAAAGCATAATTATATATGTTACAGGCCAAACCCGATTTTAGGCCAAACTAGATTGGCCTAGGCCAAACTAGTCTATCCTAACGCCCATCGGATAAACTAGTTTTTCCTAGGCCAAACCGGTCTATCCTAACGCCCATCGGATAGACTAGTTTTTCCTAGGCCAAACTAGTCTATCCTAAGGCCCATAGGACAAACTAGTTTTTCCTAGGCCAAACTAGTTTGGCCTAACTCTTATAGGATAAACTAGTTCAGCCTTCTGTTTATTGGTCTGAACTAGTTTATCCTAGGCCGATCTAGTTTATCCTAGGCCAATTCAATTTGGCGTGATTTTATTGAATTCAGTGACTGCCTCAGCGCCAACATTCTAGTTTCTCCTAGGCTGATCTAGTTTGTCCTAGGCCAATGTAATTATCCGTGTTTTTAGCTCACGGGCGTCAAAGCCAGCGATATAAAGGGCTCACAGGTTCTGTATGTATGTACGTACGCATGTATGTACGTATGCACGTACGAGTGTACGTACGAATGTACGTAATTCTATAACCCTTGATATAAATATCCGATTAGCTTCAAATTTTGGATGTAGGTTCCTTCTGATAAAGATACTTTTCTGATTAGTTTTGGAAAATTACTGAATAAGGATAAAGGGAGCGAACGGAAGTCTAATCACCCACCGTTAATTTAGAGAAATGCATTTATCATGCAGAATTATCTGTTTTCATTTAAAATGTTAGATATAGAATTATTCTGACAAGGCGCCTCCGGAATTAGTTGTCGATGTTTATTGTTTAAGTGTTAAAGAAAGGGCAATGTATGTACCCCCCCATAATTTAGATAAATGGTTTTTAACGCAGAAATTACGGATTTGCTTCAAATTTTGCTTATAGGTTCTTTCTGATAAGGCAATTCCCTGAATAGTTTTGAGGGTTTAATGGTAAAGTATGAAGGGAAAATGACGGATTTTCCTCTTAACTAGTAAAAACTAGTTTTTCCTACGGGCATATAGATAAACAAGTTTGGCGTTGGAAATAGGTTTATATAATTGACGTTAGGATAAAATACTTTGGCCTAGGCTAATCTAATTTGGCTCTAAATCGGGTTTGGCCGGTAAAAAACATGTGTTTCACTAGAATAAGTATAAATGCTTGTCAAGAGTAATTGCTTATAACATCAATACAGGAATTTCACAAGTCCACAATAAAGACATAATGCATTTTACATGGGTTTTTTTTCCTGCAGACTCGTGCCAACTGAGATCAGGCTTGCATTTATTATTATTATTATTATTATTGCATATTCGAGCCAGATTGGAGGTGAACATAATTTGGAATCGAACAGCGTTTTCCCTTTTTTAGAAATTAATTTCTTGTCGACATATAAGCAATTCTTGTCACGGCGTCAAGTTTTTCTTTTCCGTAAAGTCGTAACCGAAAATTCGATTCAAAACGTAGCTTTAATAGTATTTTCTCAAAGGTACATCGCTTTTATGGAAAAAATGGTTAACGCCATTCGATTACATATTTTCTGAGTGAGAATGCCTGTTAATCTTGTGCCTTTCCGAAAATGAATTAATTCTTAAATGTGTTAGGATGTAGCTCTTTTGGATTTGATAAAAGTCTTAAGGAATGACAGAGAAACATATTCACAAATTTACTTTTTATTGAACAGTTTAGTTATGATGTTTATAACTCTTCTTTTTTTCTTCTGTTCTAAACTACATTAATTTTTTAATGAATCCCCATTTCAATATTGAAAGGTCTATGAAATTAAATAATCAATAATATATTGTGTATTTTTCATTCTGTGAACACCTCGTAATTTAAAAATACATTGTAAATTTATCCAATATGTATGTATGCAGTATTTTTTAAAGGAATCCTAATTGTATGTTAAGTAAAATCTGATTTTTTGGCAGAAATTGAGTAGGGCCAGATTGAGTGGGACTGAGTCTTTTTTCACATATTTTTGTAGAGGCAGGGCTCGGGCTGAACTTTTAATTTTTACACAGTGTCACGGCAAAATAACTTTCCTTCGGGTAAGGCGGGGCCCGGAACTCGAAATTCTGGCCCGTGCAAATCTCTAACAGTATTCTACAACGCATCGAATAAAATACTTTATAATGGTGATGACAAAACCACTTTGCACAAGGTTAGCAATGGAGCAGTAGTCGGGATCAATATTAAAAAGAATATTCCCCTATTAAACTGATGGTTATGCATTCACAGGCTGTTTACAGTCATTGTGTATTTCAGCCTTATTTTTTTTATAAAATAACACCCTCGAAAAATAAAGTAAGTTGGGTTACTTTTTCCCATTTCCCCCACTTATATTTAACCATTGAATCCCCAAAACTAATCACAGATACGCTTTATAAAATTAAACAGTTATCCAAAATTTGAAACAAATCAGATAATTCTGCTCAAAAAACCATTCATCTGATTTAGAAAGGGTAATCCCACATTCCTCCCTTTATACTTAATCATTAAACCCTCAAAACAATTCAGGGATTCGCCTTTTAAAGAAAAAACTATAAGCTATATTCAAAATTTACGGCAAATCGGATAATACTGCATAAAAACTCATTTATCTAATTTAAGGAAGGCGATAAATCGTCCACTAACCCATTATACATAACCATAAGAAAAAACCCAAATTAATTAAAGAAGCACCTGATCAAAAGAATTCATGTCCAAAATTTTAAGCAAATTGGATAATTCTGTATTATAACAAATTTATATATTTTAAGGAAGGAAATAAATTGCTGGTTCAGACCAAAAACCAAAGATCCACCAAAATTAATCAGTGAAACGCTTTATCAGACTGAACAAATCTAAGATTTGCATTAAATTGGTTAATTCTGCATGAAAATCCCATTTAACAAAATTAGGCGGGATTCACCCGTTCTTCCCTTTGTTCTTATTCAATTCATCCCCAAAACCAATTAGGGAAACGCCTTACCAGAATGAATCTGTTTCTAAAATTTGAAGTAAATCAGTAAATTCTGCGTGAAAAAAGCATTTACATAAATTATGGGGCGTTACGCCTATTCTCTCCTCCCTTTATACTTAAACAGTTGACACCCACAACTAATGAAGGCGCTTCAACAGAATACTCCTATATCTAAAATTTGAATAAAATATGCTAATAATCCTTAGAAATCCATTTATTTGAATTAAGGGAAGGGGCGAATCAGCCTCTCGTCCCCTCCCCCCCCCACATTTTTTCTTCTCCAATGACTTCCCAAAATTAATCAGAAAAGCTCCTCATAAGAATAAACCTATATTGAAAGTTTGATTCAAATCGAGTATTTCTAACAAAAATTATTGCGTTACGTACTTACGTACATACATAGATACAGAACCCACGGGCACATTAGTTCTCAGTCTTGGATAGCTGACGAGATAAAAACATGTCAAATTACATTATTTCTATCAAGAGTTATCGCGTTACGTACATACGTACATACATGCGTACATACATACATACAGAACCTGTGAGCCAATTTTTTCATTGGCTTTGACGCCCATGAGCTAAAAACACGTAAAGTTACACTGGCCTAGGATAAACTAGATCAGCCTAGGACAAACTAGAATTTTGGCGCTGAGGCGGTCATTGAATCAAATAAAATCACGCCAAATTGAATTGGCCTAGGATAAATTAGATCGGCCTAGGATAAACTAGTTCAGACCAATAAACAGCAGGCTAAACTAGTTTATCCTATAAGAGTTAGGCCAAACTAGTTTGGCCTAGGAAGAATTAGTTTGTCCTATGGGCCTTAGGATAGACTAGTTTGGCCTAGGAAAAACTAGTTTATCCGATGAGCGTTAGGATAGACCGGTTTGGCCTAGGAAAAACTAGTTTATTCGATGGGCGTTAGGATAGACTAGTTTGGCCTAAAATCGGGTTTGGCCTGTAACATATACATAAAATTCAAAACAAGCTGCATGTTGTATTTTATACTATTCAGTAGGGAAAAAATGTATGTATGAAACCTGTGTTCTTTTGAAATAGCCCCAGAAATATTAACAAATATTGTTTGAAAATTAGTTTAATGTTCTTTGAGAGATAATATTTAATATATATACATATATATAGTATTCCCCCGAATTACCCGGTCTGCCGCAAAATTTGAAGAAGACTATATTTTTAAATCTTGACTTTAGATTTTTAATTTAAGACTAGGTGGTTTTTGTGGTCTTTCCCGGCATGAATGAAAAAGCGAGGATTTTCGAAAAGAGAAAGAATTATGGTTCGTTAGTTGCATTCAGTAGCAGAGACTTAATTGGGGAGCAGGAATGTAATACATAGTTTCTACCCACTTTTAAAATTATTTTTTTACTTATTCAATGGAATAAAAATGTTTTTCCTGTTTCTCATACCATTTCATATGAAGCTTTCTCCCCAGCATTGATCTGATATTTACAATGTAGAAATCGATTAACTCATTCAGTCAATATTGCAGTTAGAGATGTAGGCCTCCTAAAGTGTTTTGTCCAGGGCTCTGCGAAACGATGCACCGCCGCTGGCCCTGAATAAAATGCTTGATAACTGATTGAGTTTTCATTTAAAATTATCTGCAAAATGTTTTAAGGGTTTTATCCATTTGAATTATTAACGCTCCATAGAATGTAACAATTTTCGACTAATGTAGAAAATTGCTCAAGGAATTCATTAAAAATCCAATCTGAGAAATAATTCCGGAAATTAATTCAATCTTAGTTCAGGAAATTAAGTATTAAATGAATGTTCTTATTCAATTGACTTGCTAAGCTTTATTTAGATCCGTATATCATTCAGTAATGATAATATGCTTTTAATTAATGACTTTACATTAATTATTTCTTGTATCTTTCGGAGCGCCTTTTGAAAATATACTATGTATTGTATTAATACACAAATGTTCAGTTTTAGTGTAATACAAAATTATTTTCAAACAAAACTTGTTAATTTTTCTGGTGGAATTTAAAAAGAACGTAAGTTTCATGCAAACATTTTTTGTCCGTATATTGTACAGAATATATATTGAAGTGCACTTCATAAATTCATATCAATTTCATTCTGTTTGAAAGGTTGTAACAGCATTAAAATGCACTTGAAACATTTTTTCCCAAATATAAAAAACGAAAAGTTATAATAAGTATTTTTGGTCAGAACTCCTTCCCGCGAAACAATTTTTAACTACACTGAAGTAAAAAACTATGTAGAAATTCACGGTTGAACCGGGCTTTTTTTCAGGCTGGTCCGGATTATGATTTTAACATTTTTCCATGACTGGCAGAAATTTTCTCCCCATGGGCCGGTTTGGGACCGGACCAACCTAAATATTTCGATCCATGCAGACCTCCAGTGCTAACGATTTTGAAAACAACTTTTGATTTAAATCAATACGCTGCTTCATTGTGTCCAAATAAGAGGCACGGTCTTGAATCGACATTTAATACGGATAATATGTGGACGATCCTTCATTTGCTTTGAAAACAAGAGAAAAATTCTTCGTTTACAGGTATGGTAAAGTGGTGTAAGTAACGAATTTTGGAGAATTTTGGATTTTAATATCTCTGTCAGATTTTTAGATATGGAGATGAAATTTATTCCGTTCAATTTAGGAATAGATAAGGAATAATTTTCTGATAGGGAATTTTGCTCTACGGGGGCCGTATAAAAATTTAATTTTCGTATTTTTTCAAATAGACCCCCATGGAGTTGCAACTTATCTTATCAGAAAATTCTCCTTTTTTAATGAATTTTCGCAATTGGAAGTATGGGTCTAGAGGCAATACTTAAGGAGATAGCCTATTGTTTCGATATTTGTGACTCACCCTGTATAACATATGCGCTGATAAATCCAGAACTCAGTATTTTTATGCTAGCCTGGCGCTGATAATAAACCGTCAGATTTTGCACCCGTGGTATTTTTCGTGTTTCATTAATTATTTAAAATATAATAATATAATCATTTCACTCATTTCATGTCTACGTAACGAGTTCATTAATACATAACTTTAATTTGAAACTGAAAACTTTAAAATTCATGACTTTTATTTATTTTTTTGAAGTAAAAAGAACAGATAAAATAAAAATAATGACATTTTGGAGCTCCATAATTGCAGCGAAGGAACAAAACATAAATAGATACAATTTACCACTGCCTAAATCTTACCTAAGGAATTTTGGATGTTGCCATTAAACAATTAACAAATAATCGTGATTTTTGTGCCACATTTAATAGTGTGATATACATAAAAATAAATGCGTTTTTTTTTTTTTTTTTTTTTTTTTTTTTTTTTTTGATGAGAACAAATAATGACGATTTCATCATTTAATCTACTTCTTTAAGAGTTTCCCGACAGAATAGTGCAAGGGAATTTACTGACCGCCATTCATAATTCGTCTCCGAGTAAAATTCATTGCCTAAAAAGGCATAAAAGTGTTTAAACTTTTAAAAATTACCAGAATAGTAATAAAAAAAAATCTAACTTAATTTAGAAATTTGAAGCACAATATGCTCTCCAGAATTATTTTTTCTAATAAAACCTCTTTCAAGCACCAAGGAAAAACGGAATTTATTTCAATCTCTTCAAAGAATGGACGGAGCTCAACTGGAATGATCTCTGATTGGAGGTAAAGTTAGTATTCAGCTTTTTGAAATGAATTTTGTTCCATGAAAATATGATCGCTTAAGCCCTTCGTGACGAAAGCCTTTTACGAAATTTTTAATGTTTTTTCACCGTTTTTTTTAAACAGAAATTTGTGACTTTTTAAATCGAGAAAATGCGCCGATTAAATATGGCAAATTTTCCAGTAAAATTTTAATGGTGGGGATAAGCAAGGATTCTTAAGCCTTTTTGTGGCACGTATACGTGTCGCTCGTTTCCAAGGGGTTAATGGAGGTGGTCGCATAAAAAGTTTTTACTGTTTTTGTAACATTACATATTTATCTATTTGAAATATCAAACTGCATAGATTACAAAAATACTAGTTTTGTCTTGAAGTTTTAATAATTATTACAGAAACTTCGTAAAGATATTAAAACTGACCGCTCTTAGTTGCATAATTCTTAAAGGACGTTAATGTCACATAATAACTATATTGATTTTGCAACGAAGTCTCTTACATCACAGAATAACGCGAATAAATTCCTAAAATATTAATATTAAAGACGATATTTTGACATTAATTGTTTTCGAAAATTTCGTTGATGACAGGAAACGTGCATCTTGTTAGATTCTTCCGTGTACCTGATAAGAACATTTTATGACATTTCAGCATTCCAAGAATATAAGTTTTGTTCATTTATGAACTATACTTAATAATATCTTAATAACAATACTATGTATTTTGAAACGAAGAGATAAGAACTTATACTATAAATAATTTTTTTCCTATTATACTCACCTTCTTACCCCTTTATCTACCGACGGTACTTATAAGTACCATTAAAATTACTTATCATAAAATTCTTTTAATATGTCGATCAGTTGTAATGCTGTTTAGAATGAGTAACAGATACATTGCTTTCTTTTGCTCCAAAACCATTATTGGTTACACAAAACAAAAATATTTTTAAAAGGACGACTTCTTTTGCCTTTGTATCTTTTTCAGCTTTTTTGGTGCTAAGGGAGGGAGATGGGGATTTTCCAATTCGGAAATATTTATTTATTTATATTATAAGACATCATATTTGTGCATATTATAATTCTGCAAAATAAGAAAACAATTTAAAATAAAAGATTTGAGTGGGGTTATAAATATTGCACAAAATCCCTGTAAATTCAAATTTAATTAATCCTTCTAAATCCTTCAATTCTTCTAAAATACTTCAAAAATTTACTAAATGATTATGTAAATCTTTTAATTTAGCTTAAACAATTTGCGTAAAATGCTTTAGAATGTAAAATTTTCACGAATTCATAATTCGGTAGATAAAGGGCTAATAAAACATTTAAAATAGATTGAAAATTGAAATGTTTCAACTAATTTTCATTCAGTCATCTTTAGAATGTAAACAAGAATTTACAAACACAATGAACGTGAAAAATTGGAACAAATAATTATTGAATTCAAATTAAATAATTCGCCCTCTGTATTTTCGACACTGGCCGTGTCCCTACTATGTACAGTGAAACTCGTTTAAGATACGAATCAAGGGACCGAGAGCATTTCGTATCTTAAGCGGGATCGTACCTTATCCGGATTTCACAGTTTCTCGAATAATAATGCACATTAAAGACAGTGCACATTGTTATTAACGTAATGTTAGCTATTTATAAGTCTTATTTTACCCATTTTTAATAGTTTTTAGATATTCTAGAAAATATGAATTTAAGATATTGACTGAAATAAAGAATGATTTTGTTTTTCTCCAAAATTTTATTGAATATCTGTTTGTACAGTAAAAAAAAAAAAAATTAAAATGCCTTAATAGAGTACTCTCTGCCAAATTAAAAAAAAAGACAATAAAATGAAAATTTTGTTAATTTTTAGAAAACAGTAACTAAAATACATTATTTATTTAAAGGGGAAGAATAATAAATTTTCATAATAATTCTTTGAAAGACAAACTAAATGTATGCAAGGAACAATAATTATTTGATACATTGTAAAAATTATGAGTTTAGCTTCTTGAGAAAAAGTTGTTTATTTTGATTTGGTGCAACGTAGGGTGAGATTTCATTAGGAAGTTTTCTGCCTTGTTGATGTGGTAGAAAATTTTTCAATGGTGGGAGCAGCATCCGTCGAAGAGGCATACAGTCAAAGTAAGCTGAACGAACTCATTACAGATGGGAATGATGGTATGGTTGAGGTTGGTTGTTGGTTCATCTATTTCTTCATCCGCGTCGTCTTCTACTCTTTCTGAAGACCCAGGTTCATCGGAACTTTTGATGTCCGTGATTACATCCGCAATAGAACGAACTTGACTTGTCACAACCTGATCGTTAATTTTTATAAATAAGTTCCAATCTTTGAATTCTTCTTGATACTGCTCTTATTCTGTGGTGTTAACATTTTGTAAAGTGCCCTAAAAAAGCAAGTGACGAAAAGAAGTTCATAAAAAAGGCACTCCTGAGGCCGATTTGTAGTAAAAGCAGCTAGATAAGCGATACAAAAAATAAAAAGCAGAAAAAGCATAAAAATATAAATGGATTTCACCAACAACTTTCTTATCTAGTCAGGAGAGGGAGCAACCAATAAAATTTCAGATCCATCCACTGCCTAAGTGTAATGGTAAAAGAAATAAAAGCGGTTGTTGTTTTTGTATTTTATTGAAAAAGGATCCAATCATAATTCAGCGTGCAAAAGCAGTGGAAAAGAACATATTTTAGAGAGAAAAGGCAAAAAGAAAGTATCTTATGAAAAATAATTAAGATTTTACATATTCTGTCCTAAAGACACGTGATAAACGGATTTCATAAGCACCATTTCGTATATTAACCCATTTTAGGCCAAGCACAGAAATTTTATAAAATGTAGCATTATTTTTATTGAAATATACTTAAATTACATACATTAAGACACAAAAAAAGATTCGTGCATGAAAAATAATATTTTATATAAGAAATAATATTTTATATAATAATATAAAATATTATTTCTTATAATGAATAATATGAATATGAATAATATTTTTATGACTTTTGTTTTATTCTTATTTCATATACAGAATTTGCAACTTTAATCTATTTTAAAAACATATAATTCATTTCAATTGGAATAATAATATATTTTTAAAAAGTCGAATTTGTCAAAGGCGTTTCAAATTAAAACTCTAGCGTATTTTGAAAATTTTTTAAGAGAAAGTGTTTACTCCAATTGAATTACTAATATTTTATGGATGTCTTCAAAAGCCTTAAAAAATAGAAGAAAAATAAAATTCTTGAAAAAAATGTGTCAGAGTGTTAAAAAAAAATATTTATCGAAATGTTTCGTATACGAACCTTTGGCCGAAAATGGGTTAAGCGGGTTTTTTGACATCAAGGGACCAATTTTCTTCGTACATTAAGCGGGATCGTACCTTATGCGTACGTGTATTAAGCGGGTAATTTTACATGGGTTTAACAGGCAGTTTTCAAGGGACCGAAGATAATACGTATATTAAGCGGGATCGTATTTTAAGTGGGCGTATCTTAAATGAGTTTCACTGTAGTTATCCTGCATACCGTCCAAACGTTCCATCCATATACTCGGGATGCGAAAAGACAGCGTATCGTTACAAACATGCGAACGTTTTAAATAAAATTCAATGGAATATTTATGAATAATTTTTAAGGTTTCCAATCAATAAGAATTTAAATCTGATTAATAAGAACATCTGCTTTTTAAATATGATAAATAGAAAGTTAAATTTGTGAAATAATTGAAAACAATATTTATATATATTATGTAATTAAAAATGTGTTAAAACAAATAACTTCTACACGCTAGTATAACAAAGCTGTAAAGTTGTAAAAGTCTTTACCAAGAATTGCCCCAAATTTCAAATTATATAATTAAAACTTCATTACTTACCCATCATGCGTAGTATAAGAGCAATGTTTTGAAAATCGATTTTTTTTTTTTTTTTTTTTTTTTTTTTTTTTTTTTTTTTTACGGTATACACGTTCTAGATACTGGAGATTCCAAAAAATATACTCTTAGAAAGAATTTTTTGCCATCCCCCTGTCTGTGTACCTGCAAACGCTCTATCTCCCGAACAAATTGAGACAGAGACTTGAAATCTGGTATGTTTTTAGTATGTAATAATGGGACGAAGCGTATTGAATATCAGCAACTTCGATTATCCGGAACTATTTCTTTCGGTCTCTCTAAATATTCGTTCTGATGAAAAGTATTTAAAAATTTTCGATATTTTTTTATTTTAAGGAATGAATGTAAATCACAATACAAAAACATGAATTTTGCATAAAGAATGAAGTGGATCAGATAATTAATATCCGATATATTTGTAATCACATTTTCCATATTCTTCGATTTTTCACGATTCTGTAATTCATTCAAATTTCAATTCAAAGCTATATTTTACTTGGATATGAGATGCTTAATCTGATGTAGTTATCTGTTATTTAATGTAACTACCATTATAGGCGTTATAAGTAGTGCTTTTACGCAATTCAGTATTACTAGATTACCGAGTCGACCAAACTACTATCGCCAAACTATAAGATTAAATGCCAGTATGGACTTATTGTAAATGTCACATTCACTTGACATTAAACACGTTACACGTGTTTGTTACGTTACCAAGTGATTTTAAATTCAATGTTTTATTTGTATTTTTATTAACCTTTTACTAATTTATTTGATCTTTCGTTATTTAAAATAAAACTTTTGACAATATGTATAATTTTGCGAGTAGTTTGGCGATTTATATAGTTTGTCAAAATGGGGCGACGGGATAACCAAGTTACTATTCGCACTTTCGTAACAGAGCATTACTAGGTATTAAAAATATTTAAATATACGTTTAAATTTTATTTTGGAATTGCAATGCATTTTTTAAAATTTTTTTTTTCATATGACTTATTTTTACATTTTATATTATGCATACTCATTATGGGCAAATATTATGATGGCCCCAAATAGTAGCTTTTAATCCCTTGACTGGTTAAATCTTTTCCCCTTCAATAAATTGAAAATAGCGGATTCACACCACTATTTTTAGGTGCGTTCGTAATTATGTAAATACGTAGCACCTATAGTTGTCGTTCAGTCCGTCCGTCTGTCCGTCCGCATATAACAACGCAAAAACTACCCAACCGAATCGTTTGAAATTTAAAATATATAATTATTACATAATTTTGTTTCATTGTGTCATCATGTTAATTTCATTTCAAATTTTATGAAAATCGGATGCATAGATCAATTACAGGGACAATCAAAAGGATTCCGCTACATTACGGTCAATGGGGAAAAAAGTTTCAAATGCATTTTAACCGTTTGAAATTCTAAATACATAATTATTACATAACTTTGTCAAGTTATTTCAAATTTTATCAAAATCGGATGCATAGTTCAATTACAGGGACAATCAAAAGTATTCCGTTACATTACGGTTAATAGGGGGGGAATGTTTCAAATGCATTTTAATGGTGTTACATTTATTCGAACGTAATAAAATTGATATGCATCTATAAAGTACATATTATAATATACATTTTGCATAATTAAGGTGTAAAGAATATTTGTTATTGATTTTCAAGGGCACTCAAAAGTATTCATTTGCATAATGGTATAGGTAGAACATTGTTTGGTGCGCATTTTAATTGTAATTATTTACAATTTTATGAGATTGATATTTTTATAACTTCGTTATCGCACGAACGCACCTCATTTGCTACGCTTCACGTGCAATTTCCAACTTGTTTAAATAAAATATTCGTAAAATGTAATCTAAACATTTCCGCCTTTCAATAGTATGAAAAATTTCATAAAAATAATAGTGGTGTAAAAAGCTTTAAATGATGAATTAAGCAAATTTGTCTTGGCCGAACGCCGTTCGGACAAACCAGTTATATTAAGGGATTAAGATTCCGAGAGCTTTATAAAAAATACAATTAGTAATAAATATATTTCAAGTCTCTTTCTTAACAAAATAATGTTTTAGACAAAGGACAAAAACCTTTAATTAATGAGAATTATTTAAAGTTTATTAGTATTAATTGTCATTAGTATGCTCCACAGTAATTTTTCGCCCAGTTCTCTATTAGGCATACAGGGTGGTTAGTTATTAACGTCAGGTGTTCAGAGCCCTCTAGCGAGTAAAGTTTTGGTCAAAACATAACCAAATCTGATCAGCATACATAATAGATCATATGATTTTGAATTCTTTAAAAAAATTTAAAATAAAAAGTTTTAAAAATCGCCACTAGGGGCAATTTTAGCGTTGTTTGCCGACTAAAATGCATTAATTTGCATAAAATCAGTTGTGTATAGCAATCATGAGTATAAAAGGAAAGGCTGGGAGAGTTCTCATCATTATCAACTCTCACCATACTTTGCTATTCAAGCTGTGTTATCAGCAGAACGAGAATTGTAATGATGCTCGTCCTGAATTTCACCGATTACAGAATTTGCCAAAAGAACCGTTGAGCATAACGAATTTACAAAAGATGATTCATCGATTTGAAACTACGCGGCAACAAGGCCTAAGACGCAAAGTGACTAGTCAATAACAAGTTGACGAAGTTGTAACTGCTATTGTCGAACAAGAGATAAAAATGTGCAGGTACCATCAGCGTTCGGGCAGTATTCCAGCAGTATAAAATTGATCTGTACTGTATTTTTTGCCATTTAATCATTCAACATTTACACTAATACACTTTTGGTGCGCCAAAATTGCTGATTTTATGCAAATTAAATGTATTTTAGTCGCATTTTAGCTAAAATTGTCCCTTGTGCGATTTTTTAAACTTTTTATTTTCTTTATTTTTTTTCTTTAAGAATTCGAAATCCCATGGTCTGCTATGTATGCTGATCAAATTTGGTAATGTTTCACTCAAATCTTTACTCGCTAGAGGGCTCTGAATACCTGAGGTTAATAACTAACCACCCTGTAGTTTTGATATGGAAACATTCTTAGCTTGTACACTTCGAGTAATGATGTCTATTTTGATTAACTGTGCAAGAGCTACTTTAATTTGCACCATTTCTTCTAAAATTACAGTCAGCATATTTGTAATACGTTAATGTAATGCACCTTAGTGCCGAAATATTCTATAATTGAATATTACCCAATCAAGTACGAAGAAGGTTTTTGACTAAATAATGTTAAGAGACTAAGTGCCCATTAAACTTTCATTTGTAGCAGTTTAGATCTGAAATAGTACACATAACGTCATAAATTTCAATACCGTGGTCATTATCAAAGCATATTTGACTTATGATTTTTTTTCTCACAGTAAGGAAAATTTTAGACGTAAAATATATGTATATATATATATATATATATATATATATATATTTATTCTTTGGCCCAAGTTCCCATTATTTTAATGTCTCTCATAATTCGAGCTAAGAATGAGATATTAAAATAATTGAATTCAATCCCTTTTTCGATGCGAAATTTTTCTTTATTTCAAAATGACTCATTTCTCCTTTCATTAAATGTTGCTTTTATATTTACTGACAAACTTTCATTTTATTTAACGTTGCAATGAAACAAAAAATATTTTAAATGGACTATGGCAACAACAGTTTATCGGGAAATGAACTTCCTATTTATCCTATCTCTTGGGATAATTAACTATAGCTCGAATATTTTAAATTCCACTCCTATGTCATCTTTCAGTTAAAGAACAATAATTTATTTTAAAAAGAAAGTAATACAAGTAACGTTTTATGTACAGTAGATAAAATGCAAGGTTTCTGAGTATTTCCAAAAATTAATTAGCTTCACACGTGCGCAAATTATGCATCAATTCCATCTATATTGAGTGGGTGTATGACGCATTGGTAAATTGTAATTGCGTTATAAGTTCCTTTTAACCTTACAAGGTAGAATTCGTCGAATTTCGATGCAAGGAAATATTTAAGAAGGAACTGTTTCATTATTTTATAATAAGTCTACAAAATTAGTTACAATAAAAAATGCACTTTATATTAAAAAGGTCTAACTCTTAAACAAATGATATTTAAATTAAAGTTAACAAGATACTATTTCCATAAAACTTAGCTTTAGAAATTATTAAAATTAAACTTTAATCAGAATGTAAGCAGTTAAATATAATAAAGATATGTTATTAAGATAAGGTTATCAATAAAGGCTCTTATTTTTGGTATTCCAAAATAAAAATCAGCAAAATTTATTCCACTTTGACTCGGCCATAGACTTTTCCCATGTGAAATCCAAACCCGATTCGTTTTCACTGCTTCAGAATTTACACATGCACCTCTCATATCCATATTCACCTTAAAAAAAAGGATATTCTAATTTGATTATTTTAAAATCATTTGAATTCAAAACTTGATGTCTCGATTGCTATTAGCTAGAAACAGATACTAAACTATTTATATTCTTTACAGTTACAATGAAAATTTCTGAAATAATCTGCATGCAATAAATACGATAGACAATATTCGTGACGTAACACAAGATAAATGACGATTTTTTTAGTCTCGAACTCAAATTATTGCAAAGAACGTCTTTATTTGCTTGTCTATCTCGGCGAAGTGAATTTATCCAATCGAGAATCACCAAATTCTGTAACATAAGTCGCTATTTTTTGGAAAAAGATTTTCGACTATACAATGCACACTGTATTTCACGACTATAAAGACACTCTAAATTTCTGTAAAGCATTGCGTTAAAGCAATGTGTGAATTCGTTCACGTTATTTTCGAAAGTGAAGTATTTTCCCTTGAGAAGTATTGCAAAACATCTAGAGTCAAAATGACGCACTTCTAGAAAATATATTTCAGTCTTAAAATACACACAATTTTTTAATAAAATGATGTCATTTGTATCCGCTAAAGCATTTCTGTTTTACAATGTATTCTTAAACAGCAATAATAATAAAGAAAAAAAAACACATCTGTCGAAATCCAGATTTCGAAAGTTTACATGAATCCAATACATTCTTTGTGCAAAGATAATAGAAAGTAAAAAACAGCCAGATACCACAAAACTGTGGCTTTCGGTAAAGTAAAATTTAGTACTGTACAATAATTCTTGCCGTATTAAAGGGGTCCGGGAGTCAATTTGAAATAATTTTTATTTATTGAGTTAAATTTTTAAAATACTTCGTGATGGTCAAACATAACATTAGTAAACAAAATCACATGGTAAAACTAATCATATTAAAATAAAATTAAGTTAAAAAATTTATCAAAAAAAAAAAAAAAAAAAAGGAGTGCATAAAAATTGATATAACTTGAAATATAATTTGTAGATTTTCATTTTTTTTCCTTTATATAAAATTACAAAAATATATAAATCTTAAATATATTCAGCATTATTAAAAATATTAATTTAAATAAAAAAAATAAAATATTTTAATAAAAAATTTGAAGAAAAAAAATGTAACTTTAAAAAAAATTCATGTTTTCTAAAGTAAATATGTTTTTCAAATTTGCTAAATCAAAATTAAAGTAAAAGAGTTGGAAAATACATACTTCAAGTTTAAGCCATTTATCTTAAACAATTCTTGAGTTATAACAGTTTAAATAGGCAAAGTGGTGAAAAACCCATTAAGAAGAAAAACTCACTTTCAAAGTGAACTCGATTCCATAACAAACATTCCTTAAAAGCTAGGTTTTGAAAACAAACCAAAAAATAAAAGTTCCTAATTCCTGTTCCGATTAAAATAAAAACATGATTTAAAAGTCTTATTAAACAGAAAAAAACAAAGAAATTTTTAATGCAATAAGTTTTTTATGTCCCGGACCCCCTTAAGGCCCCTGTCTTCGCTCGAGGAAACACTCGCGATCTAATGCTATTGCTACGGGAAAGTATTTTTCTTATAACTCTTTCACATTTTGACATTTTTGAATAATTTTTTTTTGCATTGGATAGCTGAGGTGCATGCCGACAGCGCACCCTTTTCACTTTTTCGATTTTGGTTGCAGATATTTTTTACAAAGTTAGTTTCACTTTCAAAACCGGTTTCCAAACTGAAAGTGCTTTTTAAAAAATATATCTGCAACCAAAATCGAAAAAGTAGAAAAGGTGCGCTGTCGGCATGCTGTCTCAGCTATCCAATGCAAGAAAAAAAAAAAAATTCAAAAATGTTAAAATGAGAAAGAGTTATTAGAAAAATGCTTCCCCATAGGAATAGCATTAGCTCGCGACCGTTTCCTCGAGCGAGGACAAGGGCCTTAATAAAACAGGCGGATCAAAACTGCGACGCTTCCCCATGGAGATTTACTGCGCATGCTCACTTCTTCCTGAAATGGTAATCAGGATAGTTCGTGTAGTGTTTAAAGGAATCGTCAAATAGTTTTTGAAATGCCAACTTTTCTCACATGCTCTGCTCAGTAGAAATTTGGAAAGAACTGATTAAAGAATTGTGTTTATTTTGTAAAAAAGAATGAAATTAAAACTATATTTGTGAAAAAAAGAAATTTAAATTAAAATATAAAATAATAATAAAAAAATGTATGTATAATAAAATTTAAAAATTCAATAAAGAAGTTTTTAACAATTTAAATTAGATTTTGTTTTTTTCCAATTGGTAATTTATTTAATTACATTGATTAATGATATAGTATTAAAATCAGCTGAAATTATCCTTTGAAAGTTTAACAAAAAATATAGTACACTTAAAATAAAATAGAAATGTAAAAACTTTGAAAATCCAAACTGAAAATCCTCCATCTGAGGTTGCTTTAGTCTTAAAATCTCGCCAAAAGTTAGCCATTACGAAATTTGGAAAGAGCATGCGCAGTAACAACCTTCACAGGGTGCCATCGCAGTTTTGATCAATCACTCTTCATAAAAAAGTAATGTCTTCTGATACAGCGACCAGTACATTATGAAATTTCTGGTACTAAAACAACTAATATACCCTGAATCTCTTGATTTCAGAGAACACTCTCATATTTAAAAATACTCATCTGTTCAAAAACAATTTTTGATGAACCGCTTCTTTGTTTTGACCGTACCTCGTACGGGTAACGGTTTTTTTACCAATCATGATTTGCCTGTACCACGTACGGGCATCCAAATTCCAATCATAATTTATTATTCTCACAAGAATTATTCTCACATTGTATTATTCTCACATTGAAGTCCATTACAAATAGTAAAAGAAATTTGTCGGAAAAGAATTCCCTTAGACTTTCTTTATACAACAGATATGAAAGGCAGATATTTCCTACTTGATTATAACTTACCTTCACACTATAGACACCTTAATGTCTCAGATTTTAATGACATATCTCTTGCTTACATGGAACATAGAGCTTCTACATTTGGAAAAATATTTCTAATGCTTTTCCAATACCTCAAAAGGTATGCTCACGTTGAGATGGTGTACACGTTTAAGAAAAGTATTTTTTTCCGAATGGTACTAAGCAGGGAGTAGCAAAAATGATCAACGGTTCTTATGCAGACGTATCGGTTGCCCCTTTATATATGGTTGATACAACTGTGGCAGCAATGGATTTCGCCTATATGGAATTTTCACTCAGACATTTGTTACGCCACATCCTTAATACAAACCTCAGATTTTCGGAATTTTTCAAACGCTTTCACCAGCTGTTTGGTTGACTATCATAGAAGTATTTATTTCGATGGCATTAGTATATTACATATCCTTTAAATCGAAATATGCCTTTAACAAAATTTTACCTCATGTTTCGGCTATATTATTGAGACAGAATTCAATTTTACGACCTTCCGCCTTTATTGAAAGCACGTTAATCTATTCTTGGGTTATCGGAGCGATGTTTCTTTGTCTGGCTTATGATTCGGTATTTTTATCATTCCTAGCATTGCTACCTCTCACTAAAATTAAGCATTTTTCAGATTTGGCTACAGCTGTTGAAAACGGAGAATATCACTGCATGGCCTATAACCCTAAAACTTATGAAACTGTATTATTAGAAGAATTCAGATACACCAACCAGAAGATTTAAAGTAATAAGCACTAACATTAAGAAAAATTATGACAGTAAAGATGTGTTTGAAAATTTTATTCGCGATAGCAACGTACAAAATCTTGCATTTATCATAGACACAACTCTTCTAGACAGGTTTGCAGGGCAATATTTTATATCAGAAGATCGTTTTGCTGAGATGTTGGGCGCAATGCCAGTTCGTAAAGGGTTTTGTTGCAAACATATAATAGATACATTTGTACGCAGAATCATGGCCGCAGGTATTTGGTTCAAGGTTTTTAATACGGCTAACTTTTTCACGTCATTGCCCATTTTGCAGAAATATTCCACAGAAAATGATACGAGCAGAAAACTTACGCTCACAGATGTTGCTCCAGCATTTATAATTCTTTTAATTGGATACATCATATCTTGTTTAACTCTTGTTGCAGAAGTTGGTTACATCGGAAGACAAAACAAAGCTATTTGAGAAGAAATGCAAGAAGAATAAAAAAGGAAAAATTTACTAAAATGTCTGTATAAATATATTTTCAGATGTTTGCTTTATTATTATTATGGATTAAGATAACATCTACCCTCTAAGTATTTGGCACGTAATATTCCGTTCATTGAGTTCCAAGTTTCACTGCAATATGAGCAATATTTAAAATAATATAATTCTATAGATTTAAATAATATTCAAAACATTGAAGAAGGATTATTACTCTCAAGAATTGCATTCATATTTGTAATGAATTTTTTTTATATAATGTTGAAATAATCGTATTTTCTTAGCATTTAAAAAAAATTGCAGAGAAAAAATACATTACAATTTTATCATTATACAAGATGCTCCAGAGGGTTAATTAACATTAATTAAAAATTTGAAATTAATTTAATAGATTTGTACACTATATGGACTGAGGTGACCAGCCACTTGCGATTTTAGACATTTTGTTAAATATCTAGAAAATTACACGAGGAAATATCCTGAACCTCTGAGTGTGTAAACATATAATACAGGTCACACATTTCCGTGAAGAATTTTCCCCAAAACTCCTTAGGGGACAGTCGACAAATTGAGATGAAATCCCTGTCGGCTTGGCTTATAGGCGGAGGTAGATTTCGAAGAATGCCCATTTCAACAACAAAAGTAAATTATGATTAGACATAAACCCAGTTTAACAACTTTGTTTCGCCGCTTTTGAAAACTTTTAAATTTCATTTTCTGTAAGAACTGGTTTTATTAGAATCATCTTAAGCGAAGATTGGCTCAAATGCCCATTTTGACAGCATATTTTGAAATATATTCAATCTTTATAAAAAAAAAACTGACAAATACGGCACATTATACAGTTCCTAAATAAGAAAACTTGTTAGTTGGATGCGGTTGAGAGCAAAATTGAATTTAAAAATGAGTCCAAAAATAAGCAATTTGTTATTTGAATGCATCCTCAATTCTTCAATCACGACCACTTCGAGAAATTTTGCACGAAATGCCCACTTTGATAGCTTTTTAAAAATATATTTTGCTTTTATCAAATAACTGACCAATGTGGCACATTATGCAGTTCCTAAATAAGCGAACCTGTCAACTGGATGGGTTTGAGAACAAAAATGAATTTAAAAATTAGTCAGAAAAAACGCAATTTGTTATTTTATAGGCCAGTCAAATTGTCAGAAAAAACGGCCGATAGATGCAAAAATTCTGCTAGAAGATTTTATGTTTTTAAACTGTTTATGGGGAAGCTAGTAACAAGAATTAATGGTTTTCCAACAAAATATCTCGAGGCTAAATTTTGTGGAGCCAAAAAACCGCAAACTTTTCGGACTTTTTTCAGTTTTTTGCCTATAACTCAAAAATTATAAAATTTTTGCGTACCATACTCTGTTACAAAAAGAAAGAACATTAAATTCTCTACAAATTTCATACTAAAACTGTTTTTCTAAAGTCAATGTTAAGCGCGTTACAGCTTTCTGAAAGTGACTCTTTTTTCTATAACTTTATGGAAAATTTTCAAAAACGAAAATTTGACACAATTTTTCATTATTTTATACTCTTTAATGTAACTTATTTAAATTACAGGTATTTGCATGATAACAATCATGATGAATTACGACGGTAACGTTGCAAAAAAATTAAGAACATTATAACTTTTTTGTATTTAGAGCTTTAGTAAAGAACATTAATATTAGCTATTTAACTCAATGTATGTAAAAAATGTTTTCAGTAACTTAGGTAGGTAACTCAAAAATTATAAACTTTTTGCGTAACATACTTAGTTAAAGAAAGAAAGAACATTAAATTCTCTATAATTTTGTTATAAAAATGTTTTTCTAAACCCATTACTAAGCGCGCTATGGTTTTTTGAAAATGTCACTTTTTTTAAACTTTACAGAAAGTGACCCATTTTTCGCCTCCCATCTCCAAAAAAACTTTTCATCACTAACAATGAAAATTAAACAGATCTATTGATTGATGAAAAATGAAAGTTTCAGGAAAGGCAGGCAGAAGATACACAAATTCTAGAAACCCTATAAGAAAACAATTACAAAGGGAGAACCGAAAACAAAAAAAAAAAAAAAAAAAAAAAAAAAAAAAAAAAAAGAGAATGCAAATGGAAGATTGTGGTCAGTGACGTTACCGTACCGCTTTCGTTCAGATGCAACTGTTCTTATTTAAATATATACTCTTTTAATATGCTGCTATTAAGTTTATTGCATCTCTTCTCGTGCAGTAATGAAAATGAATGAGCACTTCCCAAAATTGTGTTTCATTTGTCAAACGGCTTCAAATAGTGATACTCGCGTTGTGAGCCAGAAAAGACTTGCCAAGCTCTTTAAACATAGCGTTTAGCGTCAAAGTTCAAAAGTAAATAATATATATCAAATATTCGTCAATATTCTTCAAAAGTAATATTCATCAGTTTTTTGAAAAGTAGCACGGGAGTTAGAATACAGGATGATTGCCGAAAAACAAGTGCGAATGAGAGAATGATAGCAGCATACATTCGTCGGAATGAAGATTCTATACAGACTATATAGCTTGTCCCTCAAATCAAGCAATTCTTTCACGCCTAAGATAATTGCTTCTTATGTGACGAAGGTAATCCCGGTGACTTCAACGAAAAACAATAGAAAAAGTCCTAACGCAAAGAGAAATTTGATTCACAAAGTAATGAAATTAGAAACGAAAATTACATTTTTGTAAGCTGCTGAAAAACGTGGGGATGTAGGGTCCCAAAAAGTAATTCAGCGTATTCGGCACGAACCTGACTTGCAGATGCGAACCTGACTTTCAGATGCATGGTATTATAGTTTTTGTCGCGTAAAACTAGATCAATCTGTAACAAGTATAGAGAAAAGAGGGCGTCGACCCGCATTATCCGTTGACGAAGCCAATAACAGAAACAAGAGCCGCTTTATTTCATTGCTTAAAACAAATTAAAAATTTCAAAACAAGAATTTCAAAATAACAGAATTCAAGTTTAGCAGGCAAAAGAAGAAGCTCATGTCATGATAGTTACCTCAGCCATTTCAAGAGCCGAATCTTTTGAAAGCGTTTAATTGTCGGAGAAGACGTTGACCTTCTCGTGATAATGACGAGCTTAGGCTATCAGCACAAAAATCTGTTTTTCTAAAAGCCAGGAAGAAGTAATATCGAAAGCAAGTAGTTTTCAATCATGTCGTTCAAATACAGTTACAAAATGTTCTTTTCACTCAGGCAGTCTGCGGATGCGATACAACATCCGCTCTTTTTAGGCAAAGAAAGTCAAAGTTTTGTAACACTTGAAAAAACATAATCAGCTTAAAGAAATAGCATGCGTATTCAATAAAATAGGTTCTACCCGTCAAGAATCATCAAGGTTGGAAAAAAATTCCATATTGCACTATACAGTGGATGCATAGCTACCAAACAGAATTTGAACCTTAAGGTTCCAGTTATTTGCTAAATCTGCCACAAAAAAGTAAAGTTTATTTTGCAAGACTATCACCAACACAAGAGGCTACGCAGCATCATTTTCTCCGATGTTATCATCAGGTACAAGATAGGCTAGGAAACAACATCCCTCCTGAAGGATGTGTATGGGCTCACAGGTTCTCTTTCAGCCAGTTCAAATGTGCCAAGACCCGGCACTTGAATCCTTGCTCCATGTTGTGTCATGCAGCTGTAGAAAAAGGTGCAGCAAAGCATGTTCTTTTCATAAATTAAGACTAAAATGCTCGACAATTTGTAAAAAAAAAAAATGTAACAGGATCAACAACGAAAATGTCGACGACATTTATCAAGAAGGAGGGGATGTAAAAATGTCACTGTAAGTATTTTTTACTTACATTCAGTTAAATACCTAATATTAATGTTCTCCACTAAAGCTCTAAATACAAAAAAGTTATAATGTTCTTAATTTTTTTACAATATTACCGTTGTAATTCATCATGATTGTTTTCATGCAAATACCTGTAATTTAAATAAGTTACATTAAAATGGATAAAATAATGAAAAATTGTGTCAAAATTTCGTTTTTGAAATTTTTTCAAAAAGTTAGAAAAAAAGAGTCAGTTTCAGAAAGCTGTAGCGCGCTTAATATTGACTTTGGAAAAACAGTTTTACTATGAAATTTGTAGAGACTTTAATGTTCTTTCTTTTTGTAACTGAGTACGGTACGCAAAAATTTTATAATTTTTGAGTTATAGGCAAAAAACTGAAAAAAGTCCGAAAATTTTACGGTTTTTTGGCTCCACAAAATTTAGCCTCGAGATATTTTGTTGGAAAACCATTAATTCTTGTTACTAGCATCCCCATAAACAGTTTAAAAACATAAAATCTTCTAGCAGAATTTTTGCATCTATTTATGACAATTTGACTGGCCTATTAATGCTTCCTCAATTTTTCATTCACGATAGCTGCGGGAAATTCTTTTCAAGATGCCTATTTTCAAAGCACTTTTTGAACTATATTCTGCTTTTATCAAAAAGATGGCCAAAACATCATATTATTTAGTTTCCAAACAAAGGATTCTGTCATTTGGATGCGTTTAAAATCAATAATGAACTTAAAAATGAGTCAGAATATTTGCAGTTTTGATTTGAGCTTTTTTCTTCAACTCCTATTTTTCTTTAATTTATTTTTTCTATGAGGATTGCTCCTATAAAAAACTCTTCATTGTGAAAGTTGTACATATTTTTGAAATGATGTAAAAAAAATTAATCGGGTTAATATCCGAAGAACTGACGAAGTTGAAGATTTTTTTCTTTTTCCACTCCCCTTTTTGTTTTAGTTTTTAATTTTTTGGAATAAGAATTGTTCCTATCAAAAACTTGTAAATACAAAATTTTTTTATAACATTAAGAAAATTAAAAAAATATATTAATTGCACTTGATATCTTGAGAATTGAAGAAGTTATGATTTTTTTTTTCTGTCAAAAGGCCTATTTTTTTCGCCCCTTGAGCCCATTTTAAATTATATCAAAAATTTATCATGCATAAACTTTTGGCCCATTTTTTAGAAGTAATATAAACTTTAATCTGATTCGATACCAATTTTAACTAAGAAGGTATGGCGTTTTTTCGGTTTCCATAAAAACTCTTTACTTCCACCCTCTTGGTCCGATTTTGTCCATTAACGAACTCAGCCGAGATTTTGTACCTCTTGATTTTATGTAAAAATTTGAAGGAGATCTGAACAGAATTATAGAAGTTATCGTGCCCATAAAAAAGTGATATATATATAAGTATAAGCTTTTTTACTGATGGAAGTTTTGGGGACTAGGGGTCTTGATCAGTGTAGATCTGAAAAAAGTTTTCAGAAATTCCAGCATAGGAGTGACCGCAGTTGGCAGTATTTCACACGAAATCTACATAAAAATGTCAAGTCAAGCATTCTTTGCAATCAGAACATAATCTTTTCAAAATATTCTCCGTTCGATATTTCTGTATAAGTTTTTACAGCTTACCTAATAAACAAACCGTTTACCGTATAATTCTATCGATCTTAAATTAATCGTTAATTTAATCTTAATTATCGTTTAATTTTGAAATCAGGGTCTTATTTACACACTCACATACATACACACATATTACCGGGTGTCCCAAAAATGACTGATGGATTTTAAAATTCAATAACGTGCAAACGGTGACAGCTATTTAAAAAATTTTTGCAGGGGGGTTATCTATAATGTCAGGAGTTTTTTTTTTACCGTAATTTTTTATTTTAGTTCGAATTTGAAACAATAGGTGGTGCTGACGGCGATTGAAGGCCAGGTCGACGCTTCACCCTGCACTGATCACCTAGCGTTCAATCGCCGTCAGCGCCACCTATTGTTTGAAATTCGAACTAAAATAAAAAATTACGGTAAAAAAACTCCTGACATTATACATAACCCTCCTGCAAAAAATTTTTAAATAGCTGTCACCGTTTGCAAGTTATTGAATTTTAAAATCCATCAGTCATTTTTGGGACACCCGGTATACACATATATATAATAACTATAGACTATATAATAACTTTTCGGAAACATCTACTGGGAAAATTCATACGCAATGCAATTTTCACAGATATTTTATTCTTTTATTTGCGCAAAATAAATGAAAAGACTGCTCCAGTTGCACATATAAGATGTTTATAAACGAGGAACTGACTTGGGCAATATAAAGAATACACAAAGAAATATTTTGTTGGGGCAAACAATGTATGTCACCGAAGAAAAGGAAACCTATTTCATGACAAACATTTTTCATGGTGATTCAAGAATTCAGAAGCTCAAATAAGTGTCGTAAAAACTACAAAAGATTTTTTTTTGTCTGCGTGCAATGTTTACTTTGAAAAATAATGTTTACGTTATACAGGCATCGAACGCAGGCATTTTTTTCCATTATTAAAATTTACTATTTATTATACATTGTCTGGGTTTATTTTATTTCCTCAAAAATAAATTATTTTTCATGGATAGAAATTCTTTATGAAAATACTGAAGTATCCATTGATATGCATAAATGTGAATAGTATGATCTTCTTTTTTTCTTTAAAGAAATATAAATATTTTACATTTTCATTATACAAAGTTATTTTTCTACCTATTGCAAGTTAAACTGTATCTATTTTTTATTACGTTTTGAACACCTTTGAACACTTTCCAACAAAACTGAAAAATGTTTATATTTTCCGTTTGTCTATCCGTCTGTTCGCACTCGAACTCATATACTCGGATTTTCTATGAAAATTTTGGATTTTATTGACGTTTACCCTAGAACAAACCCTATTGAAAATGAAATTTCTAGCATGATTAGTTTATTTACAGGGACAGTAAAAAGTTTTTTGTTACATCACGGACTCTGTGAAAAATCGTTTCAAATAAATTTTTAAAGACATTTCATCCTCATAAATATATTCAAATTTATATGCATTTATGAAATGCACTAAACTATACCTTCTGTAAAATGGCGGCAAAAAGAACAGTTATTATTCTTTCCCAGGCCCACAAAAAAGAATTAAATTACATAATGACAAAGGGGGGGGGGGGAATTGTTTGCAACATATTATAATTATTTTAAACTTTTTCATGTGGAATAAAATTGATATACACCGCTGAGGCTTAATATAAGTTATTTCAGCCAAAATACGCATAATACGAAGTGCATAAAATTTACAGGGACACACAAAATATTTCAAATAGTATATAAAACAGGAATTTTTCCATCTAGAAATCAAACATTTAAAAGCTAAAAATCACATTCCTATGCACTTTATCTTATGACCTAATCCTATGTACTGCACAGTAATGAAAGATTCATTTAAAAATAAGATTAATGAAATAAAATTTCATTGAATTAGGGGTTTTGCAGTTCTTAATGATTTCTATAGTTGTAATTACTTGAAATGAAGTCTTAAGTAAAATTTAATGTACTTATTTTATAAATATGTTTTAGAATACTTTACTTTTTAATGAAATGTATAGTTGCAAATTTTTCATTGCATCATTAAATATTTTAATTCAGATGGTTAACAATAATGCAGGATTGAATCATTAATATTTATTTTCAGGCAAATTGTTTAAATTAATTTTTAAATTATGCATACTTTTTAATGTTTATTTTCGATTTATATTTCGCATTTAAGGAAATTATTTTAACAACTTTTAAAGAAAGATATTTTTAAAATTATTTTCAAAGTCAATTTTGAATATGTTGAAACTCATAAAAAGTTAGCAAAAATGTTTCTATGCAAATATTTTTCACAGTCTTGTTATGAAAGTGTTATAATTATCGTGCCCGTTAAATATTTAAAGCATTAAATATCAAAAAGGAAATTTTTTAAAATGTTCAAACTTTTAAATTGAAAACTGATATTTAAACAAGTTATGTACCAATCCCAAAACTTTCTTCTATGTCATACGTACATTTTAATATTTCAAAAATTAGTTATACATGTTAATACTTTAAAATTATTAATTCAATACTATACCAATTTTGAATTTCATCTTAAATTTTTGTTTCAAACAATTAATCGAAATAAAAACGAGTTAATGTGGATCATGATATTTATTAAAATCAGTAGTTTTTTTCCCTTATTCTGTTATCATATACTGTTTACAAATAGCCGGCTTATCGAGACACGAGTTCCCATCTCTGCATGAGTTGATGGACAATAGAACGATATGCAGATTTTTTTTAAATTCAGAAAGGACCTGCTTGCCATAACCAAAAATAATCATGCACAAAAAATTTAGTTTCATATACTTTTTGAATGTATAATAATGAAAATGTCACAGGCATCGCGATTCCAGCACTCCCTTCCGGCGGATCTTTTTTCAAATTCAGGAAGGGCCTGCTACCCATAGCCGATAAAAATTTGGTTCCGTTCTATGCATAACTCCATATACTTTTAAGTGGTACAATATTAAAAATGGCACAAAAATTGCTATTGCAAAACCCTGTTCCTGCGAATTTTTTCAAATTCAAGGAGGACCAACTAGCCTTAGCAAAATACTTACACAAAAATTTTAGTTAATTTCTATGTATACCTTTATGCACTTTTCGATGGTACAATATTGAAAATGGTGCAAAAAATCGCTGAGTGCCCCCTTTCGGGGGAATATTTCAAAATTGAAGGAGCACCTGCTTGACACAGCGAAAAACATACACAAAAATTTTGGTTCAATTCTATGCATATTTTCATACACTTTCAGATGGTGCAGTGGCGACATACGAACACAAACACAGACGCACACAACATACGGACAGACAAACATTTTGTAAAAACAAGTTTTTTGGAATCTCTGATTCCTAAAACGTGCAAATCCGTCGAAAACTGGAAATCGTAAAAATTTTCAATTGCAATTCTTTCTTCTAATGAAGATACAAGGGAGTAAAAATGAAAACTGTTATTATTGAAGCACAGAGGATTAAATATTAAACAACGTTATTAAATCAAGCTGGAATCCAAACAATGTAAATTTATTTCTTTTTATCATGATAATTATGTTTAGTAAAAAATTTAAGGGAAAACAATTACACAAAATTTATTTAAATGCTGCTGTTGCAAACTGTATCAAGTAGTGTAAACGAATGTATTTATAATTCTAAAGACGAATGCTCTAAGACGAATGCACGAAATTAAGTTACTTAGAAAGAACTAATTAGTTTATTACAAATGGATTGAAGCAACTCATTCATTGATTGATTCATAACAAGACAAGATAAACAAGTTCGAAATTGCATGTAAAGCGTAGCAAAGGAAGTGTGGTCGTACTGTAACAAAGTTTTAAAAATATTGAGATCTTCCTGTTATAGTATACAGTACACTGTTAAAAGTGAAGGTGACAAACCAGTGCCATTTGGAACTCTAGGGTGCCATTGGGGCTTGGATATGTGGTTGCAGTGCCGACAGGACTCTTACTGGGTGATTGGAGCTAAATGAGGTGCTATACACTTCGTATTGGCAGCAATGTGGCACCTCATCGGGTGACTGGAACCATGCGCATGTGCTGTGACGTGTGTCTTTCTGTTTTCTGTGACGGCAAGTAAAATCTATGGCTATGAGTGAATGAAGGTGAGCTCGATGGCCGAGCGGTTAGAACGCTGAGCTTGTAATCAGACGCTGGGAGTTCGAATCCTTCGATGGCCGAAAGTCGGTTTGTATATTTTTAAATTTTTTATTATTGGACACTCTGGATAAAGGGTGCCATCTTTTCACCCTAATTAAAGGTGTCATTCTGGCTCTTTTAGGGGTGTCACTAGTGAGACAAGCCTTTCACTCCTAAAAGGTGCAATGTGTCACCATTAGTTTTAACAGTGTACTTCAATACAGTATAGTAGTCGAAATGTTTCGTCGAAATGTCGTGATACTTACATAAATACCTATATCTATTGATTTGAAAGTTGTTAAAGCATAAATTATACATTAAAATAAGAGAAATTTCCAGATTTTTATATTAGAGGGGAGAGTAACCGAATTTGGACATTTCACTTATTTTCAGTCCTATTTCAGTTAATTTTGGGAATATCGGCCAAATATTGCTACACACTATCTATCCATGTACTAGTTAAATAAATCTTTAGAAACATATCTTTTTGAAAATCTTAAGTTTTATTTTACTTAAAAAAGTAGTCAGAAGTGGTCTAAATACAATGATTGGTCGCTTAAGTTGGACATTTCATCCTAAATTGGGCCATAAAATATTTGATTGTTTCAATGAGTAAGAAATATAACGAATTTTATTAAAAGTAAACTTTGCGGTTAATGAAATAATGAAACAAAAAAAAAAAAAACAGCAATCAAAAACAAGTTGGAAATTGCACAAGGAGCGTATCAAATGAGGTGCGTTCATACTATAACGAAGTTTTTAAAATATATAGATCGTCCTGTTATAGTATACAGTACTTCCGATACCGTATAATGGTCGAAATGTTTTGTGTGTTCCTGCAAATACTATCTACATTCTTTTATACAGAAAGTAACTTGTATTAAACCTCAGACAAGTATATCAGTTTTATAAAATGTGATATAGATTAATAGAATTAAAACATACCCCAAACAATGTTTTCCCATATACTCCGTATGTAGTGGAATACATTTGTGTGGCTCTGTAAATTAATAATAAATATTCTTTGCATCACAGATTGTACAGAAAGCATATTTTAGTATATACTTCATAGATTCATGTCAATTCTAATATATTCAAAAGAGTGTAAAATTATTTAAATGTTCTTGAAACTTTTTTCCTACTGACCATAATGTAATAGAATACTTTTGATTGTTCCTGTATTTAAACTGTACAACAAATTTCCGTAAAATTCGAAATGACTTGACAAAATTATTCAACAATTATATATTTTAAATCTCAAACGGTTTGGTTGGGTACTTCTTTCTCTGTTATAAGCGGACAGAAAGACAGACGGACGGACATATGGACAAACGACTGAACGACGACTATAGATGCTGCTTACTTTTATAATTACGAAAGCACCTAAAATATTCAGATCTTGGTGTAATAGTATACAGAATATTAGGCGAAATATATTGCGTGTCCCTGTAAATATTATCCGTATTCTATTATACAGAAAATAACTTGTAGTAATCCTCAGCAACGTATATCAATTTTATAAGATGTTAAATAGTTTAATACAATTAAAATGCGCACCACACAATGTTTTCCCTATACAATTATATAATGGAATACTTTTGTGTGGTCCTGTAAATCAATAACAAATATTCTTTGCACCACAGATTGTACAGAATGTGTTTTATAGTATATACTTCATAGATGTATATGTATGTTTATAGATGTACTTCATAGATGTATATTTATTATGTTCGAAAGAGTGTAACACTATTAAAATGCACTCGAAACTTTTTCCCCATTGACCGTAATGTATCAGAATCCTTTTCATTATCCCTGCAGTTGTACTATGCATCTGATTTTAATAAAATTTAAAATGACTCGACAAATTTATGTAATAATTATAAATTTTAAATTTCAAAAGATTCTATTGGGTAGTTTTTGCGTTGTTTTATACGGACAGACGGACGGATTGAACAACAGCTATTGTTGCTACGTATTTACATAATTACGAACGCACCTAATAATAAATAATGAAACATAGTAAATAATATAATTATCTATGAAAAGTATGTTATCATTTACTTTATTGGTGTTTATAAATTTAATGATGTTTGAAATAATTAGAATTATTAAAATGCATTAAAATTATTTTCTTTGTTAACAGCCGTTTAACGGAATACTTTTTAGAGTCCATGTATTCAAATTCCGTCTTAAACATGCATTGGTCAATATCTGTAATGTATGGTAGGATTCATAAGTAATGAGCCTCACTTTATTTTGACATTAGCGTACATCGGCATGCGCACCTGTTGCTTGGGACGATGGTGGGAGGTGTTGACTTATATATTGACATATAAAGGCTGAAAAAAGCGTCGCGCGCAAGCGAAGGGACATTAAAAAATATCTGGAAGATTCACCACGATAACGCGCCTAGCCACATCTCCTTCATCGTGATCGTTTATCTGGCTCGGCTAAGGTCCCAATTGTCACACATCCTCCCTATAGTCCGGACTTGTCGCCCCTTGACTTCTTATTTCCGCGCTTCAAATCAGCGCTGAAAAGTAAACGCTGCAACTTGATCGAGAACGATGAAAATGTCAAGGCAGTCCTTGAAGTCATCCCTGAACAGGCCTATAGGGACGCCTTCGAGTCATGGAAATGCCGCCTACAAAAGTGTATTGTTGCAGGAGGTATCTACTTTTGTACCAATTCACTCAATGAATCTGTCTCTTAAAACAAAGGCTCATTACTTATGAATCTGACTATGTAGTATATATATCAATTACATGGCAATCGCATTATATTAAATGAGTCAGGTCACGGCCATAGAAATCCTCTGCACTCTTCAATTATATTAAGAAAAATGTTAAAAAAAGACCCTATAATGAAAAAAAAAGTAACAATTCATCAAACGCAAAAATTAGGTATGCCGAATAGACTCTAAATACGACAAGTCTATAGAAAATCGTGTCTCACAAGGAAGGTCTCCATACGGGCATACTCAAAAAAATCTAAAAAAATTACAGAATGTTCTTCTCATATAGTTATATATGTTTATAAAAAAAATTTTGGCGGAACCTCCTTATAACGTCCGTAAAAAAATAATAAAAATTTCGTTTATTTGGCGATTTATCTCCGGTTGGCAAAAAAAAAAAAAAAAAAAATTTGAAAAATACGCTTTTACGCTTCGAATACTTTTTAAAGAAAAAACTTTCTATGTTCAATTTATTTAAATAAGTTTAGTTTAAGTAATTTTAGTTTTGCATTTTTACTTTACTTTAAGTGTAATTTTGTCATATACGTTTATATGTACTTATAACAAAATGAAATTAATATATTTTATCATTTAAAACACAATTTAAATTGATTAAAATTGTTCCAAATTGAAAAATACACTGTTAAAAATCTGCTGCATTTTGTTGCAACGTACTCCCTTGCTTTTATAGAAAACGGTTACTTGGCTGTGAAATGAAGCTTTCTCATTGGTTGGAATAGAGATATTATATACAAGCGGTGCAGTGCGTTGCAGCAAAATGCAGCAGATTTTTAACAGTGTTGCACAAGCTACAACACCGCTAAAAATCTGTACCATTTTCTGCAGCGTCACTCCACTGCTTTTATAGAAAACGGTCGATTCACCGTGCTATGGAGCATTCTCATTGGTCAGAAGAGAGATATTCTTTAAAAGTAGTGGAGTGACGTTGCAGTAAATGCTGCAGATTTTTAACAGTGAAGTCAATTAAAATCAATTTTCAGATTCGTTAAAATCGTCTGCTTTTGGCGAGGAAATGCACTGCTCGCCAAATCCCGCGTCGCTTTCAGCTTTTCACGCCAATTATTCCAAACTATTTTATTTTTTTACATATTTAATTATGTAATTCCGCCGCTAATTTTCACTGATCCTTTATTACCTACATGAGTAGTTTAATTCGTATTTTTTTTCAAAAAATTCTGAGTATGCCTCCAATGGAGACCTTCCTTGTCAGTTAAGACAATGACCTTAAAAGATAATTTTTATGCTTACATAAGCAATTTAAAGAAAATCATCGAAATACAGCCGAACCTCGTTATCCCGACACTCTCAGGACCAGAAAAGTGTGTCGTCATAAACGGAGTCTCGTGGTAACCAGAGTTGGAGAAAAATATGTTTATAAAAAAGCTGTGTTTTTAATTAATTTAAGACAATTTTAAATATAGAACTGTTCTTACATTTTTAAGCAATCTTATTATTAAACAAAATAAACGCAAAAACGAAATTGAAAAGAATAAAAATCAGATTTCTGATGACTTTCTTTCACGGTTGGCATGATTTAAATCGACTGATTTAAATCAAGATTTAAATCTAGATTTAAATCAACTGATTTTTTTTAAAAAATCATTTGATTTAAATCAATTTTTTGCAATATCACATAAATGCACATATCAAAGGAAAATTTTGGATAAAAAGTTAGAAAATGAATTAGATAATGATAGAATTACAAAATTTAAAGCAAGATATGAATAAGCTATTTATGGCTGTCATTTTGCTGGAGTTTTATTAAGTCCCTCTGTTTTAAATCGAAATGAAATTTCACTGAGTGTAGGGGAAAATAATGAAGGTTTGGCATTCATTAAAGAAGATTATTTAACGGTGTTCTTAAATCAAAACCAACTTTGTGACACATGCATTAATTTATTTTTGTTCGGAAATGCATGAAACTAGCAGGTGTTGTTATTCAGAAACTCTCTAATTGCACTCATTCTTTTATTTTTTAAAAAGCACAATAGATTTTTCATAACAAGCCTTCAAAGTTGACACTTTTGATCATATTTCCCGACGAAAGCAGAAAAACTGGTCGAAAAGGGGGAGAAAAACAGGTGATTGCGTCATCGAAATAGCTTATAAATCGATAAGTAATTTAAGTATCATAAAATGGAAAAATAAGTTCAATTCGAAATCGCTTTCATAGTCAGGCATTAAAATTTTATAACCTTCTGTTAAAAAGTAAATTTGTAAATGTGTCAAAACGTTTTTCGCTTGTTGAGCGGATCAGTTAAGAGCACCCTTAATCTTCTCACCACTGTAGTACATTTTCAAGCAAAAAATGGCCCATTCCAAAAATTACCATTGCTTGAGAAAAAGTTTGATATTATGACAGATTATGATTGGTGAAAGTCCTTTTATGTAATGGGAAAGAAAGAGAGAATCAGCGAAATTGAAATTGAATTTATTTATCAAATAACAACAGCTGTGGAGTAGTAAGACAATTTTCTTCTTTTGGATTAGTTCATTCAAACCTTCATAATAAATTAAAAGTAGACAAAGCTTCTAAATTAGTGTTTTTGTTCAAACAATTAAATCTCTGATCTTTTCCTATTTGTTTAAAAAATATTGAATTAATTGTGATTTTTATCCCTTAATAAATAGCTTGCATTAAATGAATACACTAGACTCCCTCAAATCTGCACAGTTTGGGACCAGAGGTTGTGCGGATTTTAGAATTTTGCGGATTACTGATCATGGGTTTGTTTACATTTTTTAAACAGTAATTTGATTGTAATTAATAATGCAATTGAAATTATAATGAATGCTTATAATATAGCGAAACATTAAAACAATCATGTAAGGTAATAAACTGAAATGATAAAAATTCAGATAATTAAAAGTGATTAAAATATTGAAAGCAGTAAAGATGCAGTAAATAATCAATAATGTATAACTAAATATTTATTATAAAGATGAAATGCATTTTTTCCTAAATTATTCAATGAAATTTGGGCCATAAAAGTGCACTACTAATTCACATAAAAATCATAAAATAAAGAAGTTTTATTTCAGGTTTAGCCAGATTTAATAATAAAAAAAGCTTGATGAATGTTTAAATGCATTTTGCAAAAAAAATTGTGATCGCCACTGATATTAGCAATACCTTAAATTTTTTCAGAAATAAATTTATTCTTCCTTTATGAAAAAGCATGAATTTAGTAATATTAATGAAAGTTACAGATTAAAATATTTATAGAATTGATATAAAAATAAAAAAGTCAAATTTTGTCCCTATACCTGACTTGAAAGCTTCATTGTTTACATTTGTAAAATATGTGTGGATTTTAGAGAGTTGCGGATATTAGGGCTGCAGATTTGAGGCAGTCTACTGTATTTGATTTGTTTTTTAATTTTTACCATTTTCTATTCATTAACAGCATATTTAAATTTGTTTCTTATTTAGTATGCACATTTCAATTACAAAAAAATAGAATGGCTTTAGATTAAAGCCTAGCCTAGATGTTTAATTTTTAGTACCAATCAGCAACTAGAATATAATATTTTCTTAACTGTTTAATTATTTCTTATATTATTTTTATAAATTATAAATATTATTTATTCTTTTTTAGTTATTTACTATAAAAAACTGCTCCATGTATTGTAAAAACATAAAAACACAGTAATTAAATATAAGATTCTAAAAAAAAAAAAAAAAAAAAAAAAAAAAAAAACAGATTTAAATAAAAAAAATCTGTTTTAAATCAAATAAATCCGATTTTTTTTTTTAAATCATGATTTTTTTTCCAACCTTGCTTTCTTTTTTATTGATACATGAACTATGATGAATTATGCGTATCCCTAGATGCACTTCCTATGATTCTTTGTCTTATTATACAATGAATTTTTAACGATATCCGTCGTTTCAGAAATTGATATTAGATAATTTCTGATCGTTTCAATGCAATGCGATGATTTGGTTGTCGCTGGAGGCTTGTTTTGTTCTAGCTCCATGTCACTTTCGATCCCCGCATCTGAAGAAATTTCTGTCTTTCTCTTTTGCAATTTCAGAAATCATTGCAGCTAGTGATGTGGCGACATCCTTACACTAATCGATGTACCTCTATTCATCTCCCCGCTATTTTTATTTCACGATCTAACAACTCTTTAAACAATATTGGAAGAGGGATGTCTTTTTCATTACTTTCTATACACTTAAGATCTGACGAACTTGAACAAAACCAGCATGTTTAAAATAGTTATGAACTGTTTTAGACTTTCTTACCACTTTGTCGTAAACAGTTTAAAACATTACGAATAACGTGTAAAAATGAAATATTTAACATTCCCTAAATGAATACATATAATGCAATAGGTGAGTAATCGCGGATTAGAGAATAGAGAACGCGCAGGAAGAAATCTCCCCTTCATTGATTCTGTTTCGTATGCCGTCTCTGTACATACATTAATCAGATAAATGATTAAAAAAGTTTCTCCTTTATGTCATTTTATATTGTAGACACTTTTGAGAAAAGTTAGGTTTAAAACTTTTCTTATCGTTTAACTCCCGGGCTTGTAAGATGGATAATGAAAAATGTACAATTTTCCAAAACCATCGGGATATCCGGAATTGAAAATTATTCAATGAACGTAAAATCCGGAGTTTATTTACATTAGAATCTTATGCAGAAAATCGGGACTTCGGAAAAGTGACGTGATAAGCGGAGTGACGAGAAAACAGGGTGTCTGGATAGCGAAGTCTGACTTGCATAAAAAAGAATATTCAAAACCTTGCATGGATATAAAAATTCGTTATAAAACAGTTAAAAAACAGTGTCCATTTACATTTTACACGGCATATATAACAGGAATTATCAGTCGTCAGTCAGAAGTTTCCAAATTAAATGAAGCATATAAGGCAAAGGTAAATATAGTCTACGTGTCAGTGTTAGATATTTGTGTTTTCATTTAGTATCATTCTATTTTATGTATCTCTGATTTAGCTTTACTGATTAAACCAATAAAGGGTTCTCTAATCATGTAAGGAAATGTGATAGACCACATATTTTGCCTTAAATTCATAATACAGTCCTGGCCAAAAACAAATAGGAATTGTGTGATATTTTTAAATATGTATATTCGCTTACTTTTATTCTATTAAGATAATTTTAATAATTGTATGGCACTTTTGCATTAGTTTTCATCCAGATCATCAACTTTCAGTATGTTAACGAATCAATGCAATACAAACACTAAAACTATCTTTAACAAGTTTCAAATTTCACGCCAAGTTTAGCAAATGAGTTGCGTTAGTACTATAAAGAAGTTCTAAAAATATTCACATCTTGATGTAATAGTATACAGTACTTCCGATAAAATAGAATAAACGAAATATTTTGTGTGTCCTAGTAAACACTATTGCTTTCTATCATGCATGAAATAACTTGTCATAAACTCATCAACATATATCAATTACATAAAATGTGAAATATTTTGTTATTGTTAAACGCGCCCCAAATAATGTTTTCCCAATACAATTATGTAATGGAATACTTTTGAGTGGCGCTGTAAATTAATAATAAATATTCTTTTCATCTCACATTGTACAGAACGTATATTTTGATATATTTTACTATAAACTTCATAAATGCACATCGATTTTATTATGTTCGAAAGAGTGTAATAATTTTACAATGTACTTGAAACCATGTTTCCCATTGGTCGTAATATAACGGTATAGTTTTGATTGTACCTGTAATTAAACTATTCAACCGATTTTCATAAAATTTGACATGACTCGACAAAATTATGCAATAATTATTTATTTTAAATTTCAAACGATTGGGTTTGGATGTTTTTGTGGACAGACGGACGGACTGAATGACGACTATAGTTACTACGTATTTATATAATTACGAACGCACCTAAAAATGAAAGAAAGTAGGAGAATATACATATTTGAAAATTTCAGAAAAATCGCTATATTTTTTGGCTAGGACTGTATCCTTCTGCGCTGATCGCTGGAAATTTTGTCCGAAAATATGGAACACAGATCTGCTGTTATATACGGAGTTCAATAACATATCATAACCTGTTATATAACGTGACGGAATAAGGCCTGGAGGTCACGGGAATATGGCCGATGAATTTTCATTTAAACATGAATAAAGTATTATAACTTCAAAATAATTGTTTTTAATTAGCTATTCTTCGCTCTTTTTAATTAAGGAGGCGAAAATAATTACGAGATTATAAGGTACACCTCTGTTACAAGGTGGTGTTACGTGGCAATTACAAGGTAAGGTTAGGTGGGATAATTTTGACCTCCCCTATAATGGAGAAAACTGTATATGGTAAAATTCTATTTCACGCTTAGATATTAACCTCATAATGCATTTTTCATTTTAAACATTTTTTTATCTCTAGTATGCAGAGTTTGTGAGCTCCAAGTAACAATTTAAAGAAAGTATACCAAAATTTTTTATAAACAGATTTGTGAGTTTGATGTTCTAATGGTTTTAATGACCCCCAACAAATGTGTATAGGCAAGAATAAAAAAAATATCAGTGGTCATAATTTCCTCACTAGTGGACATATTTACCCATACTTTTGTGATTCTAACTTTTTCATGGAGCAATTATAACCATCATTTAACTTAAAAAGAAACCAGTCGTTGGGGGCCATCGTAATATTTACTCGTCATGGATATGCATAGGGGGAACTGGGGCACATTGATACATGGGGCACATTGATACACCCCCTCTACAGCTCACATGCCTTTCATTACTGGAAGTTTCACAACAGTTCCAAAAGGTGATGCTCGTGCATTCAACTACATACAGAAAGTCTTGGAATGATTCAGTAGTTTGATGAAATTTGATGGGTGATTTAGTGTTTTTGTAGGTCAAAAGTAAATTTGAGTTGTACAACTGAAATGGTATTATACAACTGTTCCAGAATTTTCAACCAAAAAGATACTCTCTTTGGCAAGTTAAGCTTCTCTTTATCAGTTCCTCATTCTTTATTGTTATATAAATTATGAAGTGTTGGATTTCAGACTCATTTTATTCAAAATGGCTGTATGGGGCACATCGATACAGTCTATGTCGGGGCACATTGATACACCTAAATCCTTTTATAGTTCATTTTTTCATTACCCTTTACTATTTTTTTATCATACACTCCTTAATCCAACCATTTTTCGCTAAAAATTTCTAATATTTTTTTTATTGAAGTAAAATAGCTCTAATTTCTTTATATTAGAACATTTTATAGTATTTTTGCAAACAGAAGATGTACAAACTTACCCAACGTCTACTGCTAGTATAACTAACAAAAGAAAATGATGGTTGCCTGGAAAATTTCAAATTTATATCGATTCTCTAGAGAAAAAAAAATATTTTCGACATGAGAAATGTTAAGTAAGAGAAACAAGCTGCAGAACAGCACAGGATAATTATACTATAAACAGAATTTTTAATATAATTATCCTTTATTTTCTGTTTATAAACCGATTTATAAACAGAAAACCTGGTAAATTTTTCATCTTTCCTAAGAAAGAAGATAATACTGGGGTTACTACAGTCAACAATCAGGCAAGGAAAAGTGAGAACATCAAGTCATTATACATTTCATTTTGATTGATTTAATATTGCTTACAAATAAATTGTGGGTGATTTGAATTTCTATAAATAAATATAAAATGGTTTGCTTAATATTTTTCTATGAAAAATATGCATTGGTGTTATTTTGTCTCCATTTTTCCCAGACGTATCAAAGTGCCCCATGAGGTGTATCAATCTGCAACCGGGGATGGAGCACATTGATACAAATGTCTTTTTTTTATTTTTTAAAAATTACATGCATAAATAATATATAAAACAACGATTGTACATTTTTATAACACACTACACAAGTTTTGCTGACACCACATGGGAAAATAACTTAAAATTTCTGCTTTCTGGACACCAAAAAAATTCTTGGAAAAAAGCTTTATCAATCTGCCCCAGTTCCCCCTATATAATATATGCAAATAAAACATGTGTAAACTATTTATAAAGTGCATTGCAATTCCAAAACAAAATTCAAACATATATTTAAATATTTTTAATATACATAGTAATGCACTATTAAGGAATTGCTGATGAACCAATTTAAACAAATTGTATAAAACGCCAAACCACTCAAGTAGTACCAAATTGCGTAAAAGAAATATCCGTAAAACTCCAAAAATAATAATCACATTAACACACAATTTACTGCGTCTGATTAAGCATTTCATTTCCAATTAAAATATATCTTTGAATTGAAATTTGAATGAAGTGCACGGTCATGAAAAACCGAAGAATATGGAAAACAGGATTACAATATCTCTGCAACTAATAATCCGTTCGACTGTGTTCTTTATGCAAAATTTATATTATTTTATTGCCTTTTAAGCCCACTCCTTCAAATTGAAAAATTCGAAAATTTTTATAGACCTTTCATCAGAATGAATTTTTCGAGAGTCCGAAAAAAATAGTTCCGGGTAATTGAGGTACTGATATTAAATAGACTTTGTCCCATTCTTACACAGTAAGTATATACAAAATTTCATGTCTCTACCTCAGTTTCTTCGGGAGATAGAGCGTTTAGAGACACACAGACGGACAGACGGCAATTTTTTTTCTAAAAATATGTTTTTCGGAATCGAAAATTTCGATGTATGTATGTATGAAAATGTAAACTATTCATACAGATGTTTATAAAAATATATGGAAAAAATATTTTCTTTTGAGAGTTAGTTTATTGTCCACATATTTGGGATGGGTGGCAATATTGGCCAGATACGCCAGCTGGTCCGGCGGCTATAGAACTGTGCCAAGAACACATTTATTTTATGAGTGACCCTACTCCATGTCCTCGTAAGTACGTTTTGTAAGACATGTTTTTTTTACTGTATATCATAAGTAACATGAAAACACTTCGTGCGAACCTCAATACGCAGGTCATAAACTACCAATAACGTTTAAACACACAAATGTCGTTAACTAGTCGTTGGGGGCCACCGTAATATTTACCCATCAGGGATATTCATAATATAAAATATGAAAATGAAATCAAGAATACTTAATTGTTTAAAAGAACATCTTTCTAACTCAAAAAAAAAAAAAAATATATATATATTATTTTAACAAATAATTTACTGCATTAGATTAAGCGTTTCATTTCTAATTAAAATATATCTTTGAATGGAAATTTGAATGAAATACAGAGTCATGAAAAATCGAAGAATGTGGAAAACAGGATTACAAATATCTCGGCAACTAATTATCCGATTGACTTCTTTTTTATGCAAAATTCGTGTTTTTTATTGTCTTTTATATTCACTCCTTAAAATAAAAAAAATTGAAAATTTTTATATACCTTTCATCAAACGAATAATTTGAGTGTTCGAAAAAAATAGTTCCGGATAATCGAGGTTACTGATATTCAATAGGCTTCGTAAGATTACTACATACTAATTACTAATACCAAATTTCAAGTCTCTATTTCAATTTGTACCGGAGATAGAGCGTTTAGAGACAGAGAAACAGACACAAAGGCAGACGGACGGCAATTTTTTTTCTAAAAATATATTTTTTGGAATCTCCAGTATCTAAAACGTGTAAACCCGTCAAAAAGAATTCGATTTTCAAAACGACTGCAAGACTTACCCTATACTACGTATGATGTGTAAGTAATAGGTCTATGAGAATTAAAACTTTTATGAAATCTTTTGAAATTATAAAAGTTAATACCTATGTAATAAGAACACCACTTTTCCAAATAGAAACATGTAAAAATTAATTATAACAATTTTGAAAATGCAAAAATTTATAATAATTACCTCTCTTGATCGAACACCAAACCTTTACAGATATACTCAAGGGATTTCACTATTTTAAAAGTAGTTTTGGAAACAGTTAAAATTATAATTGAATGCTTGAAAAAAATATTAAGTAAAATAAAAGAAAAGAAAAGAAAAGAAAAGAAGAAAAACAAGTACGAAAAATCATGCGTTAAGCATAGATTATGAAGCACTTTCCAACCTTTCATAAAATCTTTAACAAAACTTCGTTATTTAGGTAAATAAGAATATAAAACCAAATATAGCCAAAAATGTATTCCAGTAATACTGGAACAGCCCTGTATTTGATCTGTCAGCTAATATACATACTATATAATGGGAATATTTAGTTTAGTAAAAAATGCCTAGTAGTTTGAAATTTCTTATTCAGCAATTTATACTAATAGATGGAAACATACTTGAATACTTTGTTCAGCCTTATAGTTTGCCTGGTACCTTTATTACACATCAGTGTTAAGATAAAATTTATTTTAAACTAAAACACTCTTAAAACAACTGAAATCACTTTATCATAAATTATCATTCATAGGCTTCATGTACCCAACTCTTTGCGTGGCTCTGTATATCATTTTATCTACATCTCTTATTAAATTTAATGCAGTTCAGCGTAAAAATACACAATTTATTTAAGAATCACCTTTTAGTAATTTATGCTCATATTCAGTAACGTTGGCGAGCTCTTTTGGCGTTCCCTGTATATTAACTATAACATTTGTACACAGCATATAATATGCATAAATTTAGTGAAACTTATACAACGCATATCATATTTAAAATGCATTTTATCCATCCATCAGCTATCTTCGGATACATATGCAGTACTTCGGAAAGAATGTACTATTTGAAATCTTTTGTCTGTCCCTGTAAATACTATATACTTTATATTAGGGAAGGCAATATCGTATAATTTATACTAAGCCTCATTGACATACATCAATTTTATTATACATGAAACAGTTTAATATATTTAAAATATGTCACACACAATTCCCCCTTTTACCATTATCTAATGGAATTCTTTTGTGTGACCCTGTAAATGAATAATAGCTACATTTTCACCTTATATTTTATAGAATGCATATTTTAATGCACCTCGTAAAAGCATATAAATTTTAATATGTTTGACAGGGTATAACATCTTTAAAATTCCTTGGAAACGATTTTTCCCAATAGGATGTAATGTAATGGGAAACGTTTGATTCTCCCTGTAGATAAACTAATCATGGTAGAAACTTCATTTTGAATAGGCTTCGTGCTAGGGTAAACGTTAACAACGTCCTAAAATTTCATGGCAATCCGAGTATATTTACGTGAGTTAGAGCGCGGACAGACGGACAGACAAACCGAATGCATAAGCACTTTTCAACTTTTGTTGGAAAGTGCCAAAAATGGACAATTGCCATCTATTAACTAAACAAGAAAGAAAAATCTTGCTTTAAGCAGAGATTATGAAACATTTTACAACCATTCCTGAAATCTTTAATAAAACTTCGTTATTTGGGAAATAAGTTAAATACCATAAGTAAGTAAATATTTCAAAAAACAGATAAATCATTTGGAAATCTCGTTTCAGCAATTACTTTGCATAAACAAGTATTTATTCCAATTATTTTGAAGTTATATATATTTATACTATATTATAGGAAAATTTAGTCTAAGAATCAAAAGCATAACAGATAGTCCGGAAGCCGACCGTCGATTTACCTATGTATCGAGTAAAAGGACCGGACATACATCAAAATGTAGGTCTCAATGTGCACATTAAGAAATCACTATCTGCCAGGTCCTATCCTGCCGGAACGCAAGGCAGCTGCACTTTTATGACGTCAGTTTTGAGTGTTTACCTATGGCCGTGTTCAAAAGACGCTTTTTTTGTGCGCGCGAGCTCAGAAGATTCTGCTTGGAGTAGGTTCTATCGAAGAAGAGAATTTTAAAGTTATTCAATTATTGCATTATTTTTATGGTTCAGAATTGGTAAATACAAATACTATATCCCTTTATCCTTTCAAAACATGATTCTCGTAACGGAAATACATACCTATGACCTCTCAAATAAAATTTAAAATATTCCAGAAAGTATCACGTGACCTATTTCATGTAATTAAGCCCGATCAGCATTTAAAATATGACAACCAACCATGCTCAAACCTGACGCGCGCGACGCAAATAAAAGTGATAGGCGATTTGATCACGTGATTGTGCGTTTTGTGCTTATCTGTTATTGGTTGCACGTTGTTTGTTGTCAAAGTTGGTAGGTTGACTGATACAATTTAACAATTGGTGATTTAAATTTTTTAATAATTTTATTTTTATTTATTTAAAAATCATTTATCAGTTGCTTTATACTTTTCGTATTAAATAGAGTGCTGTTGATAAACAAAGGTTGAGATATTCACACGGGGGACTAGCTAAGATTGGGGGACAGGGGGGAGCCTCCCCTCCCAAAACATTCACAAATGTTGTTACACTTTGCAAATTTAAAACTTTTATGTCAAATTTAATTAAAATTTTAATAAAAACTGCAATACATTTTCTATTTTTGATAGAAATTGCAAAAGTTACAACTCTAATTGGGAATATTATTAATTTTTTTACAAATAAGAACTGTATTACATTTTCAAAGTGCGTTAACTTGGCAAACTTATAAAACGAGTTGGCGAATATAAAAATTTGACTTGACAATATTAAGGTTTTCTCCCCCACCAATAAAAAGTCTTAGCGATGGCCCTGTATCCACATATTACAAGACTGATTTGTAATCTACAATACTGGATTGATGTCAATGGAATTTGCATTGTTAGTTAGATAATTTTTCAGAAGAAGTTTTAGTATGTATATATTTCTTATTTAATGATTGTATATTTTAATATCGTGTGGATAACAGGCCAAAATATGTCATAAAATATGAGAAACAAACGACATCCGAAATTATGTTAGTATAAGAAAAACACTTATTTATACTTTCAATAGAAAAATTATAAACATTCTAATCATACTTTATTCATTACAAAACTAGAAGGCAAACTCCAAATATTTCACCTCTTTAAAATATATGTATGCAGATATTCTTAATTTAAAAAAATGTTTATCTTTTTTACATTTTGCTTTTATAATATTTTCCTTTTTGACTTTAACACCGTAAAATATCCACGCATGCATTATATTTGCATCCTAATCTCAATAAAAACTTACTTCTAAAATTTTCAAAAAAAAAAAAAAAAAAAAAAAAAAAAAGGAAGAACGTTAATAATTATTTTATGCGTATACGGATATTTTAGCAGAAAACTTTTTTTTTCATTTGCTTAATATATATAAATCACTTTGGAACGATATTAATATCGTTCTAATTATCCTTTTAATATTCTAAATTTAGAATATTAAAAGGATAATTAGAATATTAAAACTTTCTCCGCAAAAATCTCATTTTCTCGTATTTAAATAAGTATTTTATTATTATAATAGAAATACATGTGCTTCTGTATTATTAATAAAAAATTTACCTTTCATAAAAATGCCTTATTTATTAATAAAAAGCAACCAAACAAAAAAAAAACCCGTACAAACCAACTTTCGTCCCGCGCAGGTTTCGAACCCGTATCGTCTGGATACAAGCTCAGCACTCTAACCATTCAGCCAGCGAGCTCACATGCATTTGTAACAGATTATCTTTTAGGTAGCTTTCATTACAAAAAGTAAAAAGCTACCTTTTGCAGCCGTCCGGAGGAAAGCACTTCCGGAAAATTTTGGTATATTTCCACCGATAATGACCCTCAGACCCCAAAACCACCCTCCGTTCAAATGTTGACATATATATATATATATATAACCATATATATATACATATATATATCTGATATTTGTCATGCGATAACTAACGTATTTATGAACCGATTTGAATGAAACTTGGTATGTACATAGTACATACAAATGTCTCGACCGAGTTCGTTGGCCAGCATCATCCGCCGTTTTGTTTCAAAATGGCGGCCATTTTAAATTAAAAAAAAATTTAAAATTTAAAATTCAATGCGAAAAAATTAAAAATTGAAAAATATTTTTCTTTTACGTGTTAGAACTTAAAACAAAGATTCCAGAAAGCTTTTTATTTTGTCTATATCTTAAAAAATGATTGAGTTATAGCACTTTGAATTTTTATTATGGCTGACATTTTGAAACGTTCTGACTTTGGCATGTGATAACACGCGTATTTATGAACGGACTTGAATGAAACTTGGTATGTACATAGTACATACAAATGTCTCGACCGAGTTCGTTGGCCAGCATCATCCGCCGTTTTGTTTCAAAATGGCGGCCATTTTAAATTAAAAAAAAATTTAAATTTAAAATTCAATGCGAAAAAATTAAAAATCGAAAAATATTTTTCTTTTACGTGTTAGAACTTAAAACAAAGATTCCAGAAAACTTTTTATTTTGTCTATATCTTAAAAAATTATTGAGTTATAGCACTTTGAATTTTTATTATGGCTGACATTTTGAAACGTTCTGATTTTTGTCATGTGATAACACGCGTATTTATGAACGGACTTGAATGAAACTTTGTATGTACATAGTACATACAAATGTCTCAACCGAGTTCGTCGGCCAGCATCATCTGCCATTTTGTTTCAAAATGGCGGCCATTTTAAATTTTTTAAAAAATTTAAAATTTAAAATTAAATACGAAAAAATTGAAAGTTGAAAAATATTTTTCTTGTACGTGTTAGAAGCTAAAACAACAAATCCAGAACACTTTTTATTTTGTCTATATCTTAAAAAATGATCGAGTTAGAGCACTTTGAATTTTTCTTATGGCTGACATTTTGAAACGATCTGATTTTTGTCACGTGATAACAGGCGTATTTATGAATCGATTTGGATGTAACTCTGTGTGTACATAGTATATACTGAGGCCTGAATCGAGTTTGATACTCAGTTCCATCCGCCATTTTATTTCAAAATGGCGGTCATTTAAATTTTTTTATAAATTTCAAAATTTAAAATTAGGTACAAGAAAGTGAGAAATTGAAAAAGATTTTTCTTATATGCATTTGACCTTGATACAAAGATTCAGAGCATTTTTTGTTTCGTCTGTATCTTACAAAATGGCTGAGTTATCGCATATATTCGACCAAGCTCATAATCAGGTTCTACTAATATAACTTAATTTAAAATAAATAAGTAAATATATAAGTATATGAAAGCTACCTCTTCCTCCCGGCACTGCCGGAAGGACTATATAATTGGTACCACAAGTAATTGCATCCGTGATCTGTTCTCCATCTGTTATTGAGCGCACAGTTACCGTAGCGAGTGGCGCAGTAGCGAGTACTGAACGCACATCCCGTCCACTATAGGTACCCACTCCATGTCCGTGGCTCCTGAGCGCGCGCGTGCAGCGCGCGTAACAGCTGAACACGGCCTATGTATCGAGTACAAGGACCAGACATACATCAAAACGTAGGTCTCAATGTGCACATTAAGAAAATAACTGGCTGCCACATACATAAAAATGTAGGTTTCAATGTACACATTAAGAATATCACTCGCTGCCAGGTCCTATCCTGCCGGAACCCCGTGGCAGCCGCACTTTTATGACGTCAAGTTTGAGTGTTTACCTATATATCGAGTAAAAGGACCAGACATACATCAAAATGTAGGTTTCAATGTGCACATTAAGAATATCACTGGCTGCCACAAACATCAAAATGTAAGTTTCAATGTGCACATTAAGAATATCACTGGCTGCCAGGTCCTATCCTGCCGGAACCCGGTGGCAGTCGAACTTTTTTGACGCCAACTTAGAGTGTTTGCCTATGTATCTAGTACAAGGACCCGACATACATGAAAATGTAGGTCTCAATGTGCACATTAAGAATATCACTGGCAGCCAGGTCTTAAGCTGCCGAAACCCGGTGGCAGCCGCGCATTTATGACGTCAACTTTGAGTGTTTGCCTACGTATCGAGTACAAGGACCGGAGATACATCAAAATGTAGGTCTCATTGTGCACATTAAGAATATCACTGTCTGCCAGGTCCTATCCTGCCGGAACCCGGTGGAAGCCGCACTTTTATGACGTCAAGTTTGTGTGCTTACCTATGTACCGAGTACAAGGCCAAGAGATGCATCAAAATGTAGGTCTCAATGTGCACATTAAGAATATCACTGGCTGCCACATACATCAAAATATAGGTCTCAATGTGCACATTAAGAAAATCACTGGCTGCCAGATCCTATCCTGACGGAACCCGGTGGCAGCCGCACATTTATAACGTGAATTTTGAGTGTTTACCTATGTATCGAGTACAAGGCCAAGACATACATCAAAATGTAGGTCTCAATGTGCACATTAAGAATATAACTGGCTGCCAGGTCCTATCCTGCCGGAACCCGTTGGTAGCCGGGCATTTATGACGTCAATTTTGAGTGTTTGCCTATATATCGAGTATATAAATGTCTTTGAACATGATACATAAATTAACACTGTATATTAGCTCTGTAAATGGGAGTCTGCCACTCAGTACCGACAGGATTGGACCTGGCAGACTGTGCTATTCATAATGTGCACTTCCATACCAACATTTCGATGCATGAGTCCTTGAACTCGATACATTGGTAGGCACTCTTAAGGAACGTTATAAAAGCCTGCTCAAGGTTCCTACATGGTTGGACCTGGCAGCCAATGATAGTCTTAATATGCACATTGAGACCTACATTTTCATTTATGTCGGGTCCTTGTACTCGATACATAGGTAAACACTCAAAATTCACGTTATAAATGTGCGGCTGCCACCGGGTTCCGGCAGGATAGGACCTGGAAGCCAGTGATATTCTTAAAGTGCACATTGAGACCTACATTTTGATGTATGTGGCAGCCAGTGATATTTTTAATGTGCACATTGAGACCTACATTTTGATGCATGTCTTGGCCTTGTACTCGATACATAGGTAAGCACACAAAATTGACGTCATAAAAGTGAGGCTGCCACCGGGTTCTGGCAGGATAGGACCTGGCAGACAGTGATATTCTTAATGTGCACATTGAGACCTACATTTTGATGTATGTCCGGTCCTTGTACTCGATACATAGGCAAACACTCAAAGTTGACGTCATAAATGCGCGGCTGCCACCGGGTTCCGGCAGGATAGGACCTGACTGCCAGTGATATTCTTAATGTGCACATTGAGACCTACATTTTCATGTATGTCGGGTCCTTGTACTCGATACATAGGCAAACACTCAAAGTTGACGTCATAAAAGTGCGGCTGCCACTGGGTTCCGGCAGGATAGGACCTGGCAGCAGGTGATATTCTAAATGTGCACATTGAAACCTACATTTTGATGTTTGTGGCAGCCAGTGATATTCTTAATGTGCACATTGAAACCTACATTTTGATGTATGTGGCAGACAGTTATATTCTTAAAGTGCACATTGAGACCTACGTTTTGATGTATGTCTGGTCCTTGTACTCGATACATAGGTAAACACTCAAAATTGACGTCATAAAAGTGCGGCTGCCTTGCGTTCCAGCAGGATAGGACCTGGCAGACAGTGATATTCTTAATGTGAACATTGAGACCTACATTTTGATGTATGTCCGGTCCTTTTACTCGATACATAGGTAAATCGACGGTCGGCTCCTGGACTAAGATTAAAATTTTGATGAGATGGAAACGTACTTAAATAAGTTTTTTCAGCCCTGTAGTTTATCTAGTTCGTTTCTTACACGCCACTATTTAACTAAAATATAATCTAAAATAAAACTACTGAAATCCCATTTTCAGAAATTACCATCCATAGACAGCCGTGTATCAAATTCTTCGCGTGGCCCTGTATATCACTTTATCAGTATTCTACAAACATCTCTTAGTAAACTAAATGCCGTTTTCTGTAAAAATGCATAATAAATTTATAAACCACCTAAAAGATTTACGCTCACACTCAGTAACTTTTACGAATTCTTTTGTATAGCCCTGTATATCAACTAATATCAGGTAACAAAATAACTGATAATTAGTCTCACCCATCTAGAGTAATTTTCTTACATTATGAAATAGTATAACAGAATTAAAATAAGCAAAAAACAATTTCCTCCTATGTCATTATATAATGGAATTCTGTCCCTGTAACTGAATAGTAACTATTCTTTGAACCCTACATCATACATATCATTTTTTTATGTTTAAAAGGCTGCAATATCTTTAAAATTTGTTTGAAACGATTTTTTTCCCCATTAATCGTAATGTATCGGAAACTTTTGACTGTTCCTGTAGGTAAACTAAACATGCTACACACTACGTTTAAAATAACATCTACAAATTTACGGGCATTCTCAGTATATTTATGAGATTTAGAATGCAGAACAGCAGGGTTGCAAAAAAGACAGCTAAAATAAAAATAAAAACGCCAGGCCGGTGGCTTATATTGGTTTTAACCGGCTTTATTTGGCCAAAATTGGCCTTTTTTGGCCATAATTGGCTTTTATACAATGAAGCATTTTAATTATAAATTAAAAAATTTAAGTGTTTCTTACTTAGTTTTAATGATATTTATTGGACTTTGAGTTTAATATATTTATTTATCAAAGTGAAAAATTGGGATTTTAATTATGATTCATTATGAGAAATTGGATTATAACCCAATATCTCAATAATAAAGGCATTAATACTAGAATAACATATTGATGGAGTTTCTAGTATTTTATAGTCAGAATTGCTAATATGTCAGCTAAATTATAAAATGGACATACCAAGTGTTATTTTTTTAATTATTATTATTTACATTGACCTTTAATTGCACCCCTGTTTTTCCTTTTTTTACTGCTTTATTAAATTAAAATGGTTATTAGTTAATGTATGTTTTATTAACGAATTTTAAGAGTTATCAATAAGTCTTATTTTATTCTTCATAACATTTAAAGTAATACATAAAGTAATGTAATAAAAACACTATTTCTTATTATTAAAAATAGTATTATGAATTAGCATATACATGAATATATTCATTCATAAAATAAATGTGTGTATGAATATATTCATGCAAGAGTGCATATATGAACTCTTCTAAATAGCAAGGAGCTTTCCAAAATTTTAATTCAACAATTGTTTTTAGCGAATATAGTTTTTTTTGTTGTTGTTTAATTGCTCTCTTTATTTATATACCTATGTATTAAACTCTCCTTTAATATTAAATCCTTTCTAATTTCTCTTTCAAAATTATTTTCTCTGTGACTTAATTTTACAATATTGACATGTAAGAATGTTTCTGTGAATGTTTTGATGCGTTACATTTTGTCATAGTTCAATTAAATGTAATTCTTTAGAATTTGCAATGTATGTGGGACTATGTAATATAGAATTTCAAAACACATTTTTGAAGTATAATGTATATTCTTTTCAATAAACATAATGTCTTCACAATTGACATCTAGCAGTTATAAAGATTTATTTATTTAAAAATTTTAATAGAAATTTATAACTTTTTTTAGTAGAAAATATTTATAAATGTATTAAAATATTAAAAATAAATTAATCCAAATTTAATATGAATTAGCTGTAAAATAACTTTTAAAAATATAAAAGCCGGCTTTTTACAATTTAAGTCGGATTTTTTTAAGTGGCTCAAACCAAAAAAAGCCATCCGGCTTTTTTTTTTTTGTCTTGGCTAAAAGCCGTCAACCCTGCGGAACAGACGAACAGGCAAATCGAAGTCATAAACACTTTTCAACTTCATTGGAAACTATTTAAAAAGAAAAAAAAATCCTTAGAAATCCTCTAATGGAAAAGAGAAAAAATTCATAAACGTATATTGATTTTTAATGCGTTAAATTAGACATTTAAGAAAGTATTAAAAACCATGCAAGCAAACTTTGTATAAACGTTTTATTATAATCTTTTAATAACCAAAGGCATGCTACTTTAACTTTTTAAATATTCCAAGTATCTTTAATTCTTTTCTTTCTAGAGAAAATTTCTATCAATTAAGTCAATATCATTTTTTCCCTAAGATTCTGTATCATTTTCAAAATGTAGGCTTATATAATTTTTTAAGAAAACTGTCTAAAGATATTCTGTTGAACTTTCCTAAAATAGTTAGCAATTCTCTTACCTAAATATTGACAGAGAGTAATTAAATAGAAGTAAACTTGCGAAAAATATCGATTAATCATTTAAAACTTTAGTATGACCTGTCTGAATGAAGCAAAATTAAAATCTAAATATAGAAGAATTCATTTTAATATACCTTTAAAATTATATCTCTTAGTCGATCAATTCTGATATTAAATTTTACAGACATTTAAAAACTTTAGTAGATGATTTTAAAATTAATTATACAGCAGAATATTAACTTGCACTATTGAATATATACTTGTAAAATAAAGAAAAATTTTAATCAAAATTTTCATCAAATTTATCAAGAAAAATTTATGTTGATAACTATGAAAGCTTGAAAATTTTAAAAGATTTGTATATTTTTAAAATGATTATAATATTTCACAATTTGTTCTTTTAATAAAATAACATCTGAGGTAAAAGTGAACAGTTTTTACATTTAAGGTTGAAATAAGTTATTTTATATTGCATGTTTATTGTATACGTACAATACGTACAATTCATCTTTTGGTTAAAAAACTTTATTTATAACAGGAAAGAAAAAAATCCTGCGTCAAGCATAGATTATGAAGCACTTTTCAACTCACTCAGAATAATGTAACAAAACTGTACTGTTTAAAAATTAAAATATCACGTCTCATTTCACCATATGGAAATGTATAATAAATTTCAAAACCGAATTTCAGCTATTCCCATCTGCAATCGGAAAGTTATCTGAATTTTTTAACAGCCCTGTATATTATATAGAGATTTGCATATATTGATAACATGCTTTCCAAAATTTAGTTCATTTAAGAGATACATGTATTTCAGTTGAAAATTTCTCTTCAGCAACTTTCTTCAATAAGTAGAATGGTATGCGAATGCTTTTGTGCAACTCTGTATATCAGATTTAGAATTTATATATAAAGAGTAATATGAAAGAAACCAATTAAATTTAAAACGCATTAAAAACCAAATTTTAAAACATACTCTCCAGCAATTATTACGCAAAGACATTGCTGTAACCGTATATTGTTTTTCCCTGTAAATCAATTAAAAAATACTATGAATGATCCGAGCCCCACCAGTGGTCGAGAGGTTCTGACGTCTCAACTGGTAGACGGCAGGTGCTGGGTTCGAACCGAATCGCGGCCGTCGGCCTAACCGTTCGAAGTTTTCAAGGTTTTCTTCTAACCTTGCGTAAATACGTGTTAGGTTCCCATAGAAAACGCCCACGAATGGCAATCCTCCCTCTGGGCCTATATCCTTCAAGTAGATAATCAGCCTACACAAAATAAACCAAACTATATGCTACGTTTTAACATGTGATTGTAGTGAAATTCTGTGATTCATATCAATTTTAATAAATTTGAAATGCACCGAATAAATACACCGAAAATTTTTTTCTGGATAACTTAGGTTACTTAAATCTAATAGGTGTATTCTATATAGATACCAAATTTCAAGCCTCTATCTCAATTTCATCGACAGATAGTATTTAAAATCGTGTCCTTATGACGTCATAAACTTTAAATATTCTATTATTGAAACCTTATAACTCCAACCTTAAAATTCCAACCTTATAGCTCCAAAAAGGACAATCATATGACTAACAGTTTTCTGCGTCCGAACAAGCGTCTCATTTCTAATTAAAATGTATATTTGAATTGAAATTTGAATGAAATACAGGGTCATAAAGAAATCGAAGAATATGGAAAATATGATTAGGAATATCTCTGCGACTAATTATCCGATCAACATCATTCCTTATGCAAAATTTATGCTTTTTTCTTTATATTCCTTTTTTAAAACAAACAATTTCGAAAAATTTTATATGCCTTTTATCAGAATGAATTGTTGGAGAGTACAAAAAAATAGTTCCGGTGAATCGAGGTTACTGAAATTCAACAGGCTACTTTACATTATTACGTACTATGTATATATCAAATTTCAAGTCTCTCTTTCAATTTGTTTGGGAGGCTGAGCATTTACAGACACACACAGACAAACGGACATAATTTTTTTTTTCTGAAAATATGTTTTTTTTTCGGAATCTCCAGTTTCTGAAACATGTAAATCCGTGAAAACTTTTTTTTATCTTATCCTATACTTAATTAATTTTTCAGCAGTGAAATTACGCTTGAAATTGTTGAATATTTAATATGTGAATTCTCACTTGCTGTCTAAGCGTAGAACAAGCATTGTGAAAAATATGCAAACCAGGGTTCGAACCCAGAACCCTTGGAATAGCGCTCCCCCATTTAATCTCTCAGGATGATGCCCAGCTTGGCATTTCGCACTCCTATACGTTCGTAAAGCGGCATTGCTGCACAAGATAGAATAGTCTTCCTGAGCACACAATCTTGAGATGTAATATGAGACACAAATAAACCCAGCATAGGTGAACTTAATTAATTCAAAAAGTTCACCGATGCTGGGCTTATTTGAGTCTCATGTTACACCTCAAGAATTTGTGTGCTAGTGAAGACTATTCCATCTTGTGCTCCAATGCAACTTTACCAACGTATAATTGGAAAATGCCAAGCTGTGCATTGTCCTCGTAGCTTAAATGGTAGAACGTTTGGATCGCTATTCCAAGGGTTCCGGGTTCGATCCCCGTTTTGGACATTTTTCACAATGTTGGTTCTAGGCTTAGATAGCAAGTGATAATTCACATATTAATGTGAATTATAGTGAATGTAATAGTGAATGTATGTAATAATGTTAGTGAAGACTATTCCATCTTGTGCTGCAATGCAGCTTTGCCAACGTATAGGAGTGGGAAGTGCCAAGTTGTGCATCGTCCTCATAGCTTAAGTGGTATAACCCTTGGAGCGCTATTCCAAGGGTTCCGGGTTCGATCCCCGTTTTGGACATTTTTCACAATGTTGGTTCTACGTTTAGATAGCAAGTGATAATTCACATATTAATGTGGATTATAGTGCTAGTGAATGTAATAGTGAATGTATGTAATAGTGTTAGTGAAGACTATTCCATCTTGTGCTGCAATGCAGCTTTACCAACGTATAGGAATGGGAAGTACCAAGCTGTGCATCGTCCTCATAGCTTAAATGGTAGAGCACTTGGGGGCGCTATTCCAAGGGTTCCAGGTTCGATCCTCGTTTTGGACATTTTTTACAATGTTGGTTCTACGCTTAGATAGCAAGTGATAATTCTCATATTAAATACTATCCTATACTGTTTATGATGGATAAGTACAATGCTTAGAAATGCTTCATAAATCTCTTAAAAAAATAAGCCGTAAAAGAATTTTTCCTTTCAAAAATCCTATTTTAAATTGCAGATTGAATATAAACGGAAAGCTTTAACAGAACCACGAATAAATCGGAAGACTTTATATGACAAAGTTTGTAAAAATTAGCCAGATGTAATGCAGAGCATACTATTAAGGTTTTTATTTAAAATTTTTTCAAAAAACTTGAAAAGGGTTTAAGAATTCAGCTTGTCTTTCGGTTCGTCTGTACACACTTAAGGTATGAGCCTGCCTCAAAATCGTGATTTTTCTGAAAATTTTCCAATTTTTTTTATTAGCTTATTTTATTGTCTATACATTCAAGATTCCAAAACTGTTTTATTATTGTTTCTACGATAATTAGAAGCGAAGTTATTGCGCAAATAGTAAACCGGAAGTGGAATTTCGGAGACAGGAAGTGAGCGTTTAAAGATCTGTAAAAATGTAAACAATGAATTTGAGCTATTATTTTAGCACTTTTACACAACTTAAAACTAGAAATCTTTTTTTAAATATGCAGTAAAGTTTCCTGTATTTGTTTTTTACTAGTTTATTTGTATTTGGCAACAGATTTTTCACTTATTTTTGAGTTACAGAACGGCAACGGTGTAACCTCGAGATCGTTGTTTACATCTTTTTTGCTACAGCGTGCTATCATTTTCAGTGATTTTTATTTCTTAATTCCTGCTTTTTATATTATTTTGAGGTTTATTTTATTAAGTTCTTGTTATAAATTCTTCTCAAATATGCCGAAAGCTTGGTCTAAGAAAGCAAAAAAGCGTACGTTTCACGGAAATCAGCACACTACTACTCGGAAAGAAAATACTGCATTACCCGATAATGAAACTGCAAGCTCATCGAAACTGAAGATTTTCGACAGTTTTGATGTCAAAGATGCTGAAGTCCAATCATTAAAAGGTAATAGGATTATAAATTTAGAAACCTTGATCAGCATTTTCTCTGTCCTTTGCTGCCCAAATTGTTTTACAACAGGACTGAAACTGAGTGAAGATTCCAAAGAAGGACTTTGCTCCAACTTCAGTTTAACTTGTGACTGTGGTTTTATTACTGGATTTACATCAACCCCGAAAGAAGAAAAAAAAAGCTCCATCAACACTTTATTCACCTTTGGAATGAGGCTAATTGGAAAAGGGTATTCAGCTGGCAAAAAGTTGTTCTTCACTTTGAATTTGCCATATATTTTAAAAAGCACATTCAGACAGCATGAACTGAAGGTGTTGCAAGCAGTACAAGTTGCTTCTGAAGAAAATATGAAAACAGCTTCCGAAGAAGTAAAAAAGTTAAAAAAAGGCAAAACTTGTGGTGTGTCAGTAGATGGAACATGGCAACGAAGAGGCTATATGTCACTAAATGGCTGTGTCTCAGCTATTTCTGTTGACACAGGTAAAATTGTAGATATTGAGGCGATGACACAATATTGCAGAATGTGTGAGACAAATTCAACAAAAAGTGATCATTTGTGTTCAAATTATAAAGGATCCTCAGGAAATATGGAAACAATTGGGGCATATAGGATTTTTGAAAGATCTGTGAGGAAACGGGATCTCCAATATACCGAATACTATGGAGATGGTGATTCCAAGGCTTTTACGAAAGTAAAAGATATTTATGGAGACAATACAGTCACAAAATTGGAATGTATAGGTCATATACAAAAAAGAGTAGGGTCACGGCTGAGAAAATTAAAAAAAAATACTAAGGGACTTGGTGGAAAAGGTAAATTGACGGATAAATTTATTGATAAATTACAAAACTACTATGGGATTGCTATCCACAGCAATGTTGGCAACCTAGAAAATATGCAGTCTGCTGTTATAGCTGCTTTTTTTCATTGTTGCTCTAGCAACAAAAAGCCCATGCATGGACAATGTCCAGAAGGACCAGACAGTTGGTGCAAGTATAAAAAAGCATTACACGAGGGGAAAAAGTTTACAGAAAACTCACCGGGTCTCCCAGATTCTGTTATAAAGACTGTAAAACCTTCTTACCTCGAACTGTGTGATAAAAATTTGTTGAAAAAATGCTTACATGGAATGACACAAAATAATAATGAGTGTTTCAACAATGTGTTATGGAGTGTTTTGCCGAAAGAAACATTTGTTGAGCAAAAAACATTGTTTTTAGGGACCCACATTGCAGTCTTATTGTTTAATTCTGGATATTTGGGATTAATACCTGTATTTAAGCTGCTAGGAGTGGAAGTTAACCCACAAACATTGAGAAACTACATGGGATTTGATATAGAGAGAATACAGAAATCGAAGCGACAATCTTTGCCTTCAACAAAACTATTTAGAAAGAAACAAAAAGCCAGAAAAAAGGCAAGATTAGTTAAGAACGAAGAAAAAGAGGGATTGACTTATAAATATGGAGAGTTTTAAACTTCTAAAGTAAGTACAAACATTTTTGTTCTGCGTTAAAATTTTTAATCTTATTTTCTGAGAAATTTTATTTTTCGTTATTTTCCTTTGCGATAAATGTAATTTTTCAAAATGTTTTTATGTTATTGACTTGAAATTTTGCCAAAATGTTTTATTCATTCCTAGCTGTGTTATGAACTAAATTCTAAACTCTGTGTATATATTTGAATTTTTAATTAATTTTTTCCTTGAAAAGTTAAAAAAAAAAAAAAAAAAAGCTTCTTACAAAGTTTGGAATATTTCAATAACTTTTAGTGGTATTCCAAACCTTTTGGTTCATAACACAGATAAACATGTTAATTATGTACTGTATCAAAATTCTTTTAATATATTTAGTAGAATTTGTTACAAGGGGTTTAACGTAAATGCAATTTTTCTCCAAAATTTTGTCGGTCACTGCCTTCAACAAAAATAATTCAGAAAAATCTGAAAAGCAAAAAAAAAAAAAAAGGCAAAATTAGTTAAGAATAAAGCTAAAGATGAATTGACCTACAAATGCAGTGAGTTTTAAAAGTCTAGAGAGGGTAAAAAATTTTCTGCTGTGCATTAAAATCTTTAAAGCCGTTTTCTGAGAAACTTTGTTTTTCGTGATTTTCCTTTGCGATAATTGTCATTTCTCAAAATGTTTTTAAGATTTTCACTTGAAATTTTGCAAAAATGTTTTAAACATTCCTATCTGTGTTATGAACCAGAAGCTAAGCTCTGTGTATTTATTTAATTTTTTTATTAATTTTTTTCCTTTGAAAAAGTGATCGTTTTAAAGAAATTTTTGAGTTTTCGCACAAAAGTTGGAATATTTCAATAACTTTTAGTGGCACTGAAAATCTTTTGGTTCATAACACAGATAAATGTGTTATTCATGTACTGTATGAAAATCATTGCACAATATTCATTAGAATTTGTTAAAGGAGGTTTGGCGTAAGTGCAAATTTTCACTAAAATTTTGCTAAAAATCACCTAAATTTCCAAAATTAATGAAAATGTTGTTGAAATTTTGTTTAAATTAACAGTTTTATGTCCCATTTTATCTAAAAACATGTGTGTTTCATTAAAATTTTACATATTTCAAAAAAAGTGCCCCGAAGGTAGGCACATACCTTAAACTGTTGTAAGTATACTAGCATTTTTAAGCAATTTATATACAGGGTGTTTCTAAATTCATGGTCCAAACTTTAAGGGGTGATAGTACACATCAAGACAAACAATATTTAAATGGGAAACCAAGGGTCCAAAAGTCTTCCGAAGGAGATAGGCGCCATTAAAGTTTAGGGTCCAAAAATTCAAATGATTATGAAAAACAGAAAAATTGGTCGATTCGTTTGCGGTTTTCACTAAAATTATTCTTTATGTCAGTATTGTCTTGAAAATAAATTATAAAGATAAATTTCAAAAAATGACGATAGAGGGCGCTTTAGACTTTAGATTAACGAACAACTATTTTTTACCGTTATTTTTTGCATCTCATTAAAGGTTTCGTAAGCTTAGACTTAAACTTAAATTTTGAGCTCAAAATCTGAATAGTTGGAAGCAGTTAAGTAGCACAAACTTAACTGTGTTCAGAGGGTTTTAAATTCAAATGATTATAAAAAACGGAAAAATTGGACGATTGATTTGCGGTTTTCACTAAAACTATTCTTTATGTCGGTATTTTATTGAAAATGAATTATAAAGATAAATTTCAAAAAATGCCGATAGTGGGCGCTTTAGACTTTGGAGTGACGTACAACTATATTTTACCGTTATTTTTCGCATCTCATAAAATTTTCTTAGAAGCTTAGACATAAACTTAAATTTTGAGATGAAAATCTGAATCGTTGGGAGTGGTTAAGTAGAGCAAACTGAACTGTGTTCAATGGGGGTGGGGAGGTTCAAATTTCAAATTATTTTAAAAACGGAAAAATTGGTCGATTTGTCTGCCGTTTTCGCTAAAACTATTCTTTATGTCAATATTTCCTTGAAAATAAATTTTAAAGATTAATTTCAAAAAATACCGATAGAGGGCGCCTTAAACTTTAGAGTAACCAACAACTATTTTTAAGCGTTATTTTTTGTATCTAATTAAATGTTTGCAAATGCTTAGATTTAAATTTTGAGCTCAAATTCTAAATCGATGGAGGGGTTAAGAAGCGGAAACTGAACAGTGTTCAGGAGTTAAAATGTTACCCTCCCCACCCCTCGAACACATTTCAAATTTCCACACTTAATTACTCAAAACGATTCAGATTTTGAGCTCAAAATTTAAGTTTGAACTTTTGCAAGCATTTAATTAGATACAAAAAATAACGGTTAAAAATAGTTGTTGGTTACTCCAAACTTTAAGGCGCCCTCTAACGGTATTTTTTTAAATTAATCTTTAAAATTTATTTTCAAGGAAATATTGACATAAAGAGTAGTTTTAGCGAAAACGGCAAACGAATCGAACAATTTTTCCGATTTTTATAATCATTTGAAATTTGAACCTCCCCACCCCCATTGAACACAGTTCAGTTTGCGCTACTTAACCACTCCCAACGATTCAGATATCTCGAAATTTAAGTTTATATCTAAGCTTCTAAAAAAATTTTATGAGATGCGAAAAATAATGGTAAAATATAGTTGTACGTTACTCCAAAGTCTAAAGCGCCCTCTATCGGCATTTTTTGAAATTTATCTTTACAATTCATTTTCAATAAAATACCGACATAAAGAATAGTTTTAGTGAAAACCGCAAATCAATCGACCAATTTTTCCGTTTTTTATAATCATTTGAATTTAAAACCCTCTGAACACAGTTAAGTTTGTGCTACTTAACTGCTTCCAACTATTCAGATTTTGAGCTCAAAATTTAAGTTTAAGTCTAAGCTTACGAAACCTTTAATGAGATGCCAAAAATAACGGTAAAAAATAGTTGTTCGTTACTCTAAAGTCTAAAGCGCCCTCTATCGTCATTTTTTGAAATTTATCTTTATAATTTATTTTCAAGACAATACTGACATAAAGAATAATTTTAGTGAAAACCGCAAACGAATCGACCAATTTTTCTGTTTTTCATAATCATTTGAATTTTTGGACCCTAAACTTTAATGGCGCCTATCTCCTTCGGAAGACTTTGGGACCCTTGGTTTCCCATTTAAATATTGTTTGTCTTGATGTGTACTATAACCTCTTAAAGTTTGGACCATGAATTTAGAAACACCCTGTATGCTACTGATGCTTGTTATGGCATGTTCGGTAATGAATATGAAATGCGTTGCATTGATTGTTTATATATTGGGATACTCAAAACATTTTGTTACACTGTTGTGTACAAAACATTTGATTACATTATATTTTGATGACATTATACTATTTTAAATGTGTGTTGAAATTGATATAAATTACTGAATTTTACTACAAGATGATTGAAATTCAATGCATTTGTCGTTAATTTACAGGACATATAGAAACGAAATCACTCACAAAACTTTCTTTTAGCAATAACTGCTGAAATGCATTTTCAATATCCTGTTGCATTTTTAAACGTTCCTTATTTTTAAGGCTGTAGGAAAAGGGATTTATGCAACATTCTCCTTATTAGCTGAAATAGATAAAAGCCCTCATAGCATGCATGGTCACAGTGACGTCACAATGACGTCACTGTGAGTCACTTTGGTCACATCATATCTGCGACAAAAATGCCACCACTCAGTGACGTCATATTGTGACTTAGATGTGACTTAGAAAATTACAAATATTCTTCAAGACATGTTATTTACTTTAAAAAACATATTTCTGGCAATTTAAATATCGCCGCTTTTGTCACAGTTTCGTCACAATGTTAATGTCAAAGTAGTCGCAAATGTCACACTTTTGACAAATTGGTCACATTGTGAGGTCACAAAGTGGTCACAATGTGACGTCACAAAAAAGCTCTAAAACGTTATAAAGACTTCACATTTTAGTCACTATGACTTCACATCTACAATCGATGGTCACAAAGTCACAATGTGGCTTCACAACGACGTCGCAGTGACGTCACCATGTCTTACGGGGGGGGGATTTTCAACTCTAGTATTATTTTTTAACTGCATTAAATTTTTAAATGCATTTATTTAAAAAATTATTACTCAGCAAAAAAGACCCCGATATCAAAATTAAATTTCTCAAAAACAAGATCGATAGAGTTATGCGGTAAACGGTTTGTCTTTCTGTAAGCTGTAAAAATCTTATACAAAAGTTTCGAACGGTGAATATTTTGAAAGGATTGTGTTCCGATTCCAAAGAATGCTTGATTTGACATTTTTCTTGTTATAGATTTCTTGCAGAAAACGAGTTTTTCGGCTTACAGTGCCATATTTTAACGGGTTTTCGAACTAAATTTTTGGAATTTCGAAATTTCAGAAATTAAAATTCCAAAAATCGTTGTGGTACTGTAAGCCGAAAAACTCGTTCTCTGCAAGAAATCAGAACCAAGAAAAATGTGAAACAAGCATTCTTCGTAATCAGAACACAAACTTTTCTATATATTCACCGTTCGAAACTTCTGTATGAGATTTTTACAACTTGCCTAATGAAAAAACCGTTTATCGCATAATTCTACCGTACTTTGTTTTTGAGAAATTTAATTTTGAATCCAGGTTCTTATTTTCTGGATACCCTGTATTTCATAACAGAGATGCACAAAGAATTAGAATGTTTTTCCGACGGATAGGAATTGTTAAAATTGTTTTTACAAACAAGTTATGCATTTTCATATGATTGAATTAGGCATAAAATTTCAACACATTAAACGATGTAGTTTCGTTTCTATATTCTGAAATGTTGGAAAGTGTTTCCTAATCTATAGTTGGACGCATGATGTTTTTCTTTCCTGTTTTCTATGCAATTGTAATATTTTCTGCAGAAAATATTGCACAAAATATCGAATTAAAAAAAAAAACTTAACTCTATATCATTCACTGAATAGTCTAATTAATTGAATTATCATAGAACATATAAAACGTATCAAAATTTGTCACGTGTTTCTAATTTAAGCTCCAGCGTGATTGAGTTTTCGTTGTAAATGTAATCCTTCAACCAGTTATTTGTAATTTCATTACCTTAGTAGAAAGATTCTATCATTTTTCCATTAGTGTACACGAATGAATAGATTTTTGTGAGTGATTCTAAATTAAATTACTATTTGGTGCCCTTTTTTATCTAATTCAGTGCTTCTAAAATTAAGTTCTTTTTCTTCTGATCATAAAGGGACACTCTGATCTTTAGAAAAACTAAAATCGATTTTGTGATTTCGGTATTTTATTGCCTAAAGTATTTTGATCCTAAATTATTTTCTATAAATGCCTAAATTATTTTTGTGTTATTAAAAAAATTATTCAATTAGAAAAATTATGACTTCACATCGAAATATTATTAATTGGATCCAGGACAAATTTTAAATTAAATTTTATTAAATGTCGAATTTCTTTGCTATTAACCGTATCATTTTTAAATAAAATCACGTGATAAAACTTCTCATTATTATTTTTTTTAATTTAAAACTTAAAATTTATTAAAAATGGGGGTAATTCAAAATCGTTATATCACAAAATATTATTTGTAGAATTTACTTTTCTTTTCATTAAAAAAAAAATAACCAAATTATAATTTTGATTCATCATTTTTTAAAATGTTAACTATAAAAAATATTTAAAGTAAAAATTGAAAAAAAAATTATTAAAAAATCATATTTCCAAAAGTAAATATATTTTTTTGTTTTTTGGGGAAGGAAGGGGGGGGGAAAGGCGCAAATATATATATATATATATATATATATATATGTTCAAATGAGTATATCACCATTAAAATGCTTTTGAAACTTTTTTCCTCATTGATCGTAATGTAACGGAATACTTTTGATTGTCCCTGTAACTGATCTATGCATTCGATTTTCATAACATTTGACATGACTCGACAAAATTATGTAATAAATATACATTTTAAATTTCAAACGATTAAAATGCATTTGAAACTTTTTCCCCATTGACCGTAATGTAATGGAATCCTTTTGATTGTCCCTGTAATTGATATATGCATCCGATTTTCATAAAATTTGAAATGACTCGACAAAATTATGTAATAACTATACGTTTTAAATTTCAAACGATTAAAATGCATTTGAAACTTTTTTCCCCATTGACCGTAATGGAACGGAATACTTTTGATTGTCCCTGTAATTGATCTATGCATCCGATTTTCATAATATTTGAAATGACTCGACAAAATTATGGAATAATTATGTATTTTAAATTTCAAACGATTCGGTTAGGTAGTTTTTGCGTTGTTACATGCGGACAGACGGATAGACAGACAGACGGACAGACAGACTGACTGAGCGACAACAATAGGTGCTACGTATTTACATAATTACAAACGCACCTAAAAATTGAATGCATAAAATTAAGAAATTGCGAAGCGAGCCAGAATGAAATCCCGAAACAATTACATCTGGGACTCGCTTTAAACTAAGTATAAGCATTATGCGGGGTTTGATCAGCCTAGCGAGCAGGGGGGGGGGTGGAGTCCCAGTAATCCACTAAAAATTAGACAGTACTTCAGTGATTTTATATCTATTGTATGGCCAGTACCTACTTTGAACTCGATAATGTAAGCAGTGTTCTCGCTGGCATTTGACCAACCTTAGTAATTTGGCTATTTAAAAATAAAAAATAAACATTCGCCAAATGAAAAAAGTATTAGCAAAATAAATTCGCCGTGTAGCGAAGGTTTAATCCTTTAATGTACCCGTTTTTTTCAATATGTTCTAAAATAACATAAGTTTTTATAACTGCGACAGCGATAGTTATTAATCTAATTTGAACTATCCGCTACAAATAAATTAAAAAATTATATATGAAAAATGAAAAAGAAAAGAATGAAAAAGCAAACACTAACTAGGGAACTGCAAGAAGTGTAAGTCACGATTTTGACGAAAGTGGTATCGTTGGAAAGATCTCATCTTAAGTAGTAAAAAACCTAATGGAACTACTCGTCGCAAATGATTCATTTTCCAGATATCCGACAATTTATGTCACGTAGCTAGTGCACACTTAATGGGAGACTGCAAAAAATTTTAGTCTCGATTTTAACGAAAGTGGTATCGTTGTAAAGATATCATCGTGAAGATTAAAAATCTCAATGAAATCACCCTTCGGAAATGAGAGGTTTTTGATTTATCCGACATTTTGTGTCATATTGCTAATGCACATTGCTGGGAAACTGCATTAAGTGACATAAATTGTCGGATATCTCGAAAACGACTCATTTCAGATGGTTAGTTCCATTGAGTGTTTTACTTCTCACAAAGATATCTTTGCAATGACACTATTTTTATCAAAATCTAAAAAACAATTTTTTGCGGTTCTCCATTAAGTGTGCACTAGAACAGTATGCACTAGTTAGGTGACATAAATTATCGGATATCTCGAAAACAGCTCATTTCCGACGGGCAGTTCTATTGAGTTTTTTCTCCCTCATGATGATATCTTTACAACAATACTACTTTCGTTAAAATCGAGACTAAAATTTTTTGCGGTCCCCCATTGAGTATGCACTAGTTACGTGACAAAATTGTGGGATATCTCGAAAATGAATCATTTGCGACAGGTAGTTCCATTGAGTTTTTTACTACTTACGATGAGATCTTTCCAACGATACCACTTTCGTCAAAATCGGTGACTTACACTTCTTGCAGTTCCCTAGTAAGTACTAGCACTTTGGCGAAACTAATCGCTTGTTTACTCCCCACACGAAATATTTATTTGCAATTTGGCGCAATGGCGAGTGACAGCGAGAACTGAATGCAAGGTTATACACATTAGAGAACAATTATGGATATTTGGTAAGTTTGTGGCGATCTCATCTTACTTGAATAGTAGTATAAAGCGAGTTACTAGCTTAAAGTAACTGGCTTGGCCTTTTGCTCCACGATAACTTATTCGCCTCCTGATCATGAGATCTTTGATTTAAATCCCACCGGTGCCAATCCACACTCACTCTCCTCATTTGACCTGGTCAAATACATAACTTCAAAACATTCAACATCAATCCTTTCATCTCTTAAATAATAGATGGCAATAAAAAATAAATTATCTCCAGCAATCAAAGCTTGTGAAACTCTCACAGACAAAGCCTGTCATCTATGCATCACACATGTATACGACATAATTTACGATTGCACATCGCTCAGTAGTACGTTTCGTCAGTAGTACGTTTTTCGTTGGGGATGGAATGTGAAGCGATCTCTTTTCACTTGATCAGTATAAAGCGATTTACTAGTTTAAAGTAACTGGGTTGACTTTTTGCTCGACATTAATATTTTAGCCTCTTGATCATGAGGTATTTGGTTCGATTACAACTGGTGCCAATCCACCGTTCTTTCTTCATTTAATTAATGTTTTTTTTTTCTAATTTGGTCTTTGTTAGATATATTTCGTTTCATTTAAGATTCTTTTAGGGAAATTGACCAGCGATGCGGGTAAAGGCTGCTAGTATATAATAAATAGTTACATTGATAAAACTATTAAAATTTATTTTTTACGTTTATATACACCATTGCTACTAACAATACAACAAGTTTCTTATTGGTCTTTTGCTCTTATTATGCATTGCTTTGAACAATTAAATATTTCATCATTTAATTTTTCCAGTGTTAATAACTGTAAATACTATATTAGTTCTTAAACGTAATTCCATTTTTTATTTTAAAAAATGGAATTTTCATGCCTGAACATTATTTTGTATTTAATTATAATGACATTCAGTTTTATATGGTTTAAACTACAGTTTGACTGTTCTGATATGTCTCTTTACGTTTCAATAAGTTGGATATTGCACGTGAAATGTAGGAAATGATTATATTCGTATATACTAATGTTCGTACTATGAGAAAGTTTTTAAAATATCCTTATCTTCGTGTAATAGTTAAACATACTTCAGATACAGCAAAGTATCCGAAATCTTTTGTATATCCGTGTAAATACTATCTGTTTTCTATTATATAGGAAGTAATTTGTAGTAAACTTCAGCAACGCATATCGATTTCATAAAATATAATATTATTAAAACGCGCCACAAACAATGTTTCCCCTATACCATAATGCAATGGAATACTTTTGTATAGCCCTATAAATTAATAACAAATATTCTTTGCACCACACATTTTACAGAATGTATATTTTATTATACTCTTCATAGATGCATATCAATTTTATTAAGTTCAAAAGAGTGTAATGCCATTAAAATGCACTTGAAACTATTTTTCCCATTGGCTGTAATGTAACGGAACAGCTTTGATTGTTCCTGTAATTAAACTATGAATCTGATTTTCAAGAAATTTGAAATGACTCGACAAAACTATGCAGCAATTATATATTTTAAATTTCAAATGATTCGGTTGGGAGTTTTTGCTCTGTTATATGCGGACAGACGGACTGAACGACGCGACGACTATGGGTGCTACCCACTTAATAACATATCTATTTCTATATACGGCGTAAAGTTGCTCTATTGAGAAAATCAATAAATACATAAACAGTGTGATTGTTTACTTTATAACTTCATAATAATTTCATAAATCTATAATAATGTTTGTTTAAGCCGCATTTTGTACAGAATATGCGGCATTCAGTTTATAACCACAAAATTAATAATTTGGAATATTATTCGACATTATGAAATAGCCTCTGAATAAACTATGAATCGATCACAATAAAATGATCTTCATAACCTTGAAAATTCAGCAAACCACAATTAAGAAAACTGATTTAAAATTCGAATATGATGCACTCTAGCGACTGAAATGTTTTATTTAAAAGATTATATTCGTGTTAAAGTTATTCTGTTTGTTTATCACGAAATGAATTGCATAATTATACAGATTATTTACATGGAAATTTGTTGTGAATTCAAGGAACAAAACGTGCTCTATTAAAACATTTTCTGTGAAATTACAAAGAATCTACGGGTAATCTATTATTTTAAGTCTCATGTAAAATTGCAGAGACTAGAAAAACCGAGATTCTGTTAAATGACAGAGAAGTTATTCGGTAAATTTACAATAGACTCTGTAAATTAACATTTTTAAAAACACGCAAGTCTCTTTAAATTTTCTTTTAATGATTATAATTTAATTTTGTTTTTAAAAGTAATGAATCGCTCAAACTTCAGTGAGCTTCGAAGATCTTGAACTCTTGAAGAAATTTGAACTACTTTATTATTTTAAAATTTTACACAACTTGTTTCTGGCAGGTATGGGATTTTATCATAAAACCTCTTGACAGTGGAAGAACGCCTTAATTACTGAGCCATAGGAATTACTGTTATCATATAGAAAGTACAACTTTTATGGTTTAGCGGTAAAAAATTCCCACTAAATTTAATGAGATGATTTTTACCTTTCTAAAGTTCAAAAAAAAATCTTTAACCTAGATTTTCTTCCTTAATATCTCTAATAAAATTACAAAAGAATTTTAAAAATGTGTATTTTAAATTACAAAGTTTAACAAATACAAAAATATCTTTTAAAAACACACAGAATTCCCTACAAGGATTATATATGAGGTAAGGGAATTATGTATAAAGCATAGGTGCCAACCTCAGGGGTCGTAGCGTCCCTAAAATTTTCATATTTTCCTACGACAATTTTAAAACTCTAATATTTATTGTAGAATTTCATTGAAGATGTTAAAGGAATCTGAGGCGAAAATTTTTGATTAAAAATACTGGTAGGAAAGTGCGAAAATTTTAGGGACGCTGCGACCACTGCAACCTAACATGGATTATCCGTAATACGTGCGTTAAATTGACTCTGGTTTTAATGAGTTTCAAACCAGAAATTTTTCAAAGAAATGAAATTAAGTGTGTTTCACTAACAATCTTGAAATTAAATAAATAAAGATTCATGAAATATATTTTCTGGTTTGAAATGACGTTAACCTGGATTAAAGTAATCCAGGTATTATGGAAGATTAGTTGAAAGTTGGCAGCTATGTATAAAGTAATGTCCGATAAACTAAATGGAATGCATTTAAGCGAGATTTAGTGCAAATTTACATAGAGTTTCGCTTTAGTCTGTGATTTTACAGAAATTTTTAAGAGTGTTGATGGAATTTTCTTGTAACTATAGAAACTTTGCTAGTGAGTACATAATTCAAATATTTAAAATAATTCGATATCCATTTGAATCACATGAAAATAAACGTTTAAATGATACGATAAAGTTGAAGCCATGAATTGTTGTTATAAAAATGATTGTATGCTGGGGAGATTTGCTTACAACAAACTAGATAAATGGCGGCTGATAATTAAATTTTTTATTATATTTTATCTTTTCATATATGTCTCCTCAAGTTTTAGAAATACGTAGATTTCTAGATAGGTCTTAAAGGTGCTTAGGAAAATCAATAAATGCATAAACTGTTCGAGTGTTTACTTTATATAACTTCATAATAATTTCATAAATTCATAATAATATTTGTTCAACCCGCATTTTGTGCAGAATATACAACATTCAGTTTATAACCACACAAGTAATCATTTCGAATATTATTCGATGTTATAAAATAATAAACACTGAATAAAGCTTTGAACAAACGATGAATAGATCGCAATAAAATGGTCTTCTGCCTTGAAAATTCAGCAAACCGTAATTAAGAAAACTGAATTGAAATTCTAACATTATGCATTCTAGCGACTGAAATATTTAATTTCAAATGTTATACTTTTATTAAAACTATTGCATTAATTTATCACAAAAATCGTTTGCGAATTCTGTGTACAAAACATGCACTATTAAAGCTTTTTCTGTGAAATTACAGAGAATCTACGGGTAAACCATTATCTTAAGTCTTATGTAAAATTACAGAGATTAGAAAAACCGAGATTCTGTTAAATAACAGAGAAGCTATTCGGTAAATTTAAAATAGACTTTGTAAATTAACATCATTAAAAATACACAAGACTCTGTAAATTTACTTGGTACTACTTGGTTATCCCGTCGAGCAAAAAACTATCGCCAAACTATAATATTAAGTGCCAATAGTGGATGATCGTGAATGTCACTTCAATGACATTAAATATGATACACGTGTTTGAAACGTCATTAAGGGATTTTTATTTCGACTTTTTATTTGTATTTTTATAAATATTCTACTAATTATTTGTTTTTTCGTCATTTAAAATAAAAATTATGTCAACATGTATAATTTGGCTATCACCTTGGTGATTTATATAATTTGGATGTGTTCATTTGGATGTCCCAAAATTGGTCGAGGGGATAACCAAGTAGCACCATTTACTTTTATTGATAATAATCAGAATTATTGTTTTTAAAAGTAGTGAGACACTCAAATTTCCATAAGTTTCGAATAATTTTGAATGGCTTTATTATTTTTTTTAATTTTTGTACACTTTGTTTCTGACTAGCTTGCACTGTAAAAAAAAAAAAAAAAAAAAAAAAATCAAGAGATTACTAAAATTTTTTTAGTAAATTTGTATTCCACAGAATTTTTTAGTAACCATTACAAACTTTTTTTTTGCAAGTGAAACAAACATTTCTTTTGTAAACTGAACAAAAGAATTTTTTGTATAACAGACTTAAAACTTTTTAGTTGAGCCACCAATCAAATTTAAGGAATAGCTCCAAAAATATTTTTAACAACCATTACGTGTGCCCGAAGGGCAGGAGCTTCTTTCGAGCTGCATTCAGTGTTCAATAAGACGGACAAAGATTTTCGGCAAAGCCGCAATAGATGGCAGCACCAAACATTGCTACCTGCTCCGACAGAATTTTCATAATCCCTTTAATTAACAAACACTTACACTGCATACATTCGGTGGGTATTTAGCGGTGTCCAGCATCGAACCCGGGACCTTTCAGCCTGGCGTTCGATGCTATGGCCACTAGGCTATCACGGCCACACCAGTTGAGTTTTAGTAAAGTTTTAAAAATGTAAAACTATTGACTCTATTCGTTGCTAGCTTTTTTCTAGTAATTCTTACAGATTTTCTTGTAACAGAATAAGATTACAAAATTTTTTTTCAGTAATTTCAATGATTACTAAATTTTTTTTAGTAGATCGACACTTTTTTTTTACAGTGTGGGGATTGATCCCGAGATCTCTTTACAGAGGAAGAACACCGGCGAATTTAGAAATTCTTCCCCTACAGCAAGGGGACATCTTATGACAACTTATGACAGGCGTGCCGTAACTGGCACGCGGGAAGAAATTTTTGCACGCCGTTTGTTGAAATTCTATATCAGAATTCTATTAAATTCTCAAAATTTATCTCTCATTCTTTTTCTTTTTTATTAATAGACGAGCTTCACAGAAAATAGCCTTTCTTTTTTATTATAAATGCTTATGTACTAATCATATCACTGAATTTCCCATCCGGAAATACTTGACCCTACCTCCTTCCCTCTTTCTAGATTTCATATATTTATTTTTTTTCTAGAATTTATTAATTAAATTTTAATCTATTAAACGACAAATGTTTCAATAAAACTAATAAAACATGCTTTTTTCAAATAACTTATTAAAAAAAAGAATTATATTGCTAAAACATTTGTAAAATGAAGGGAAAATTACAGTTACATTTTTCCTATTATTATTCCTATGATTAACTATTCAATTTCTATGATTAGCTGTTCTATATTATGATTTTCATGTGAAAATTTGTTTTGGTTTTGGTTTTCTATATTATGTATCATTTAATTCAATGTTTATGTTAGTATTACATTCAGATATGTTAGCTATTTTTATAAAAATCTAATAATAATGAATAATTTTGACACTATTTTAATTGAATTCATAGCTGATTAAATATTTTTTATGTAAAAAAAGCAATAATATTGATTGTTTTCATTGTTTTTGAAATACAATTAGCAATCTATCTTCCTCGCTATCAAAGAAGATGTACGTTTAATGAAAGTTTCAATTTTCTACACTGGATACAACATACAAAAAAAGTTATACACTTAATCCAAGGAGGAGGGGGGAAGGTATTACGAGTTGCGTGTGTTATTGCATGTGAATACTCTTACTCAATATTATGCATACAGAGTATGAATGAAGCTATGCTATTGAAGCTATTCATTTAAAATATAGAAACCACCAAAACAAACTGTAAAACAAAATCATTGCGCGCTATCAACCGGCCTTTTTTCTAGAAACTGTGAAAACAATCAATATTATTGCTTTTTTACATTAAAAAATTGTTTTTTGTAGTTAACGATAACAATCAGCTATGAATTCAATTACTATTCTGCAATATTCTATCCACCCTGCGATGAATTGAAATTAGTATCAAATGCACTTGATTTATAAACAAACATGAGATTGGTGCGAGACCCCCCCCCCCCCCCGGGATAAGTTTTTAATTTTTTCTATATGTTGCACCACATAGTTGAGGAAGTTGAAACTGATACAAAGTATGGATTATATCTCGTAGTATTTTGGGTAAAATAATAATGATGGTCACTCAAACATTTTAATGGATTCTTAATTAAAATGTTCAATTAAAAAGAAGAAAATTTTTGTAAAACTCGTATTGTTGTTGAAAAAAATCCTGAAAAAATTATCCGGTATTCGCCTAAAAATATTATATATCCTTTTTTATTCGTTTAAATCCAAATAGTCGTTTCGGTACAATGCGCCCTTTTTCAAAACAAGGATAAAGGTCATAACCTCCATGGGCTTGAGGCTATAAGCTTTAAACTGGGGAGAAATGCATTTCATTTTAAGGGCTATCGATTCATGCAGGACTAAACGTGGTTGACTCAAGAACATATTTTACCAAGAAAGCCAGCTATACCCTTTTTGCCTATTTGAATGGCGAAAATGCTAGGATTTGATGAAGTAAAATTTACAATAAAAATTTACTGGTGAGAATAATCAAGAATTACCAGCACCTTATGAGGCAGGTACACCGGTCGCTCATCCCCCCAAAAAATTACCCCTTCAAGGTCGGTGATTCATATTTGGACCACCTACTTTTAATTCCTAAATGTCACATTGACACCAGAATTTTGGAACGAAAATTTTCTTTTTATTAAGAATGTGAATCAAGGCTTTTGGTTAATTTTAAAATAAATTTGTTGACAGTGTCATTTACACTTTTCGGCATTTTATGATAAAAGCACCTTGCCCCTGAAAAGACTAATAGATGTACGTAGAAATTTATAATTATAATAATTAAATATTTAGCACTGTTCAACACGTGAACTCGTCGGGATCAGCATCATTTACATGGATTTTATTCTGTAACACCACTTTTTGTCAAATAACTAAATTTAGCTTATGAATCAAGAAAGTGTTTTAATTGAATAACGTAAATTAAAAACAATTACAAAAAATACCGACAATTTAATTTAATAGTTAGAAAACACATTAAAATTATTTTAAAATAAAGGATTAAACGTTTCGAACCTATTTAAAGTTCCTCATTAGTAAAATAAATAACACAAAACCACGAAATACAACATAATTCAACAAATAGTTAAAGCCATGTGTGTAGTTCTCTGCCTCCAAAATACAGCATCTTAATCTAATTTAATTACCTATCTCAGTGTTCAGTGGCGCCAACTTGTATGGGCCTGACCCCCCCCCCCCAATAATTCCGAATTCTAACGCGTTTAATTTTCATTGATCTATTAAGTTAGTTATTTCATTATAATTTTATTATTCATTTTTCTCCCCAGAATAAAATTTATTTTGCCAATGACCGCTCGTTTTAATTCTCCGACTGACACCCATAAATCTAAAATGACTGAGATGTAAATGTTTAACTTTTCGCTCTTTCAATTTGTAATCATGTTGATGATATGATGAATTACAATAAATACGAGTCTTTATAAGAAAAAACACATGAGAATATAACTTAAAAAAATTACATCTGTCTTAAAACATGATAGCTTGACTTAAAAGTCTCATTTTTCACCAAATGTCCACCCTTAAAATAAGAACTAGTTGCATCAAATTTTATCAGACATTTTGTGAGGGAGTGACCTTTGTGATAAAGGCACTCTAGCATTTTTGTGAGATCGTGACGTCAATGATTTAACGTGTAGCGTGGAAGCGACATCTATCCTCTCTTTTACTTTAACTTTCTAGAGCGTGTGTGTCTTCCTCGGTTCTACAGTTATGTCGCGGTTAGAAGCAATATGCAAATTTATAGTATCTCAGTTTGCAGCATATAAAAACTTTGAGTTTGAGTTTGGTGGTGAATAGCGACGCAAGCCAGCTAGGTGGTGGTAAGAAGCAGTAAATTGAATTGAATTGGATTAAGTTAGAGCGAGTTATTATTAGCCTCCAGTGAATTAGCGAGGAGTTTCTAAGTGAGATAGCTAGCAGCGTTTGCCGACTGGGTTTATTCAGAGCGGAGCTATTCGAGAAGTTTGCCGTTGGTAAGAGACAGTTTAATTACGTTGAGTATTTTAGATAATAAAGAGTGTTTTACAGCCACGGGCTGTCTGATAAAGATTTTATCTAGCAGTTTAGCTGAAGTCTAAATGAGAAGTTGATTTGACGTACCCCGACTGAGTCTAGTGCCGGAACTGTGAGTATATTTATGAGTTTAATCTTTTAGTATTGTGACTAGTTATCGAAATTGACGAACTGACGCTCCACTTCCCCTGAGCCCTAACAGTTTAAATAAACTGAGGTTTTAACTTATATCTCGAGTTATGTCTGTATTCAACCAGCACACCCCCACGATCGTCACAAATGGCACCCAGTATGTGCATCCTTCCGTTACAATTTTATCAAAATATCTTTGAGCTCACCCAATAATTTTTGAGCCTACCCGATATTTTTTAAAAGTTGGCGCCACTGTCCGCGTTTAACTATTTCTGGAACATGGCTTCAACTATTTTTTAAATTATGCTGTATCTCGTGATTTTATGTTATTTATATTACAGATGAGGAACTTTAAATAAGTTCGAAAAGTTTAATCCTTTTTTTTAATGTAATTTTTATGTGTTATCTAACTATTAAATTAAATTCTCTGTATTTTTTGTAATTGTTTTTAATCGGTCGCAGACATTTAGCCGACAACCAAATCACCGACAAGACAATTAGCATACAGAAAAGGTTACTACGGAAAATGTTACTTCGTGTGGGTCTGGAATTTACATAAAACACGACCAATAGGAAAAAAATAAAAAGTGTGTGTCCATGTGGCCTAAGTCAGTTCTGTGGTTCTTTATCTCAGAACCTTGTTTATACAGACTTTATTTAAAAACATAAATATATTAAAAGCACTTAATAATGAAATACACATAAAAGCAACAATAAAAAGAAATTAGCATGCTGGATATCTTCGACCCCCTGAATCCTAGGGACCATCTGCCATCCGGGTGTGCTCAAAATAAACATCTTGCGAGTAACTAATCGTCTCAGATACGATTATCTTCCTCATAAGTTTGGCATAACTGTCCGAGCACAATCTCCGGACGACTCTGTCGTTCTTGGGGTCCCAAGACCCAAGGGCACCGACCACGATCGCTTCAACTCTAACCCTCTTATTATCAGTAGCGAGCTCTTGTGCAAGATTAGCATATTTATTCTCTTTGGTTTTTCTTGCTACAGCAAAGGCTTCTGCACCGCTTTCAAACGGGCAGGTAACATCAATTATAAGTATATCATTATTTTTTTGAAGCACAAGATCGGGTCGGCAGTTCTGTGTCCCAATGACTTGGTCCTCACCAAGGACTCTCCACCTACCAGAAGCAGAATTTTTTATTCTACTGACCACTGCGTTATGTCGTTTCTTATACAGAGTACTGTGCGTCATGCAGTGGTCAAGTACGTGAGGTAAAGTCTCTGGTAGGGGACATCTTCTACATTTAGTGTTTGTGTGACCACGGACTTTCTTGATAGCATTGAGTTGGTATAACAAGCCCAGCCGCGCCTTATGAATAAATCTCCAGTCTTTGAACGTTGTATACTTTCCATCACGGAAAAAGTGGCAGCTGGACTTGGCCGCGGCCACACATATATTAGTTTTCCCTTGGTGAGGATGAGCTCTCAGCGACAGGGTACGTTTATTCCTCAAATATTTCCGCATTGACTTGAAAACAAACTTCCTATTGCTGAGGTTCTCCTCCCCAATAACTAAATCGATATTATTTGCATCTTCAATGGACCACCTCACACCCAATCTCTTCGAAGCTTGTCGAGCCCTGGACCAAGGTGATTTATATTTGTCTGAGGTCCGGGTGGCAGGTTCAGAATTTAAATAATTTTGCATGTTTAAGTGGCCGGTGGAGTCGTGGCGCCAATTCGCAGTTTCAACTAACTCATCCCAGGCCAACTTTTGGATAGTAGTGTCAGTGGAAGTAAGCAGCTTGTACCCCCCGTCAATAAGAGCGATATCACTGTCTTCTGCCGCCAACGGAATTCCAAATAAACCATCTTCTCTATCGCCGTAAAGATATTCGTTGGCGGCATTGGACGGGAGGCCAAGAGTCTTCTTAATTAAAGGTCGAAGGGTATCATCAATTAATGTCCAATCTGTTTTAGAAAGCTGTTCAGTTCTTTGCAAAAACTGTAACGATGGGAAAAAGAAAGACTTAAGGCAGTCGATTCTCTGCCAGGGGGTTAACTGGGAGGTCATTATTTTAATGCCCCTCTGCCGGATATTGTCAACAGTGACCGAGTCACGAGGGAGAAACACCCCAATCGGTTTACCTAAAAACTTAGTTGCATCACCATTCTCCAAATGAGGGATTTGTGACCCGGCCAAGTTGAAGATAGTATCGCGACATCCAGCATGGGGTTTATTACTGTGATGAAGAGTTACACATTTTCTTGGGTTGAATTTAAGTCCTATTTTAGATGCAAGATTATAAATAAGGTGAAGAAGAGCCTGGAGGTCCCCCGCCGATCTAGCTATAAGCAAAACGTCATCGGCATATGCAAGTATAAAGTGGAAGAAGTTTCTCAGTTCCGGGTCCCTACCAGACCCCTCTCTTTGAATCCTAATAAGAATGAAGTTAATGGCCAGGATGAAGAGTACCCCGCTAAGTGGATCCCCTTGCCTGACCTCGGTGGTTGCCTCACGAGGGGTAGAATGACCTTTCGTAGTTTTATAACTTGTTTCAGCACCTTTATAGACGTCCTGTATAATAGAAATAAAATCCTCTCCTGCCCCAGCAAGCCTTAAGGCTTCAAAAATCACCCAATGGGGCAGGGAGCCAAACGCATTAGATACGTCAAGCGATGCAAAAAAAAGGTCCTTTCTCTTAATTTTAGAATTCCTCATTATCCTATCCAAGAAGTAATTATTTTCAAAAACCCCATCGTGAGGCAAAAAGCCCTTCTGGCATGGAGAAAGGATGTCATTTTTTTCCAGCCAGAGGTAAAGTCTCTTAGTAAGGCAGCTGGCGTAGAGCTTGTAGATAGTATTCCCAAGAGCAATCGGCCGCCAGTTGCCCGGATCAGATTTTTCTCCTTTTTTGTATATCAAAATTGTAGTTGTATTTTTCCAAGAGGACGGGACAGCTTGGAACTTGATGCAACAGTTGTAAAGGGGGGTAAGGGCTATTGCTTTAAGGTCAACTATTTTCCAATGGTTATAAGACAGGCCATCTGGGCCCGGGGAAGTGCTTTCACAAGCCCGGAGTTTTCTAGAGACTTCATTCCTAGTGAAAGGATTAGTATTCATTCTTTCCTTAGCAGGAGTATACTCGTTCAGGAAATCCACATTAGTAGGTTTGTCAAAAGCAGTGCAATTATAATGGTCAGCAACCTCCTCCGGGTCCAGATCACAGAATTCAGAGTCATCATTATAGATCAAACGTAAGGCCTTTTTTCGGTTTTTACGGTAGAGTTTTTGAATGTCGATAGGGCTATTGGGGTCAATTACTTTAGGTGGACGGACTGTCCCATCCTCAGGTTTCGACTTAAAATTTAAATGCTTTTTAACAGCCGAGACAAAATCCTCAGCAATACTTTCAAACTCAGAAAACTCAGCACTCGGATCATTATAAATATCCATAAATCTCTTAGCATACCTTTCAATAAATTGAGGGTCTGACGGGATTGCCTCGGGAATAATGTCGCCAGCGCCACTACCACCGGGGTCATCGTCGTCACCATCATCGTCATCACCGGAGTCACCATTCATATCATTACCATCATTAACGTACTGGTCAGCAATAATAGTAGACTCAGAGCCATTAGAACTAACATCATCATTAGAGTTATTCAAATCACTAGGCTCATGGGTACCTTGGATCACTTCGATAGTCTTAGGAATAGTATCCTGATCGTTAGGAACATCTAGCACTTTGGGGATGGTAGTCCCAACTTCAGATGGAGTACAAGGATTAATAACATTAATATTAATGGGGTCCAGACTATCCTTCCTACCAGCAGGGCACTCTGTACTGATATCCTTACTACCTCGGGTAAACAAACCCCAAGAATGCTTAGGGATATCACACGTAGGATTAAAAGAGTTAAAAATCACCGATTCATTAAAAATCTGACGCAACCATCAGACGCAACCTGTATAGGGGGCTGCAAATTAAAATCGGGAGTAGAGGTTAAAACATTAAAATCTTTAGAACTGGGTATATTCACCGGACATTTTTCCTCATCAACAGAATTTAAAACACTTATCTCGCCATTATCGCTAATAACCGGACCCGAGGTAGTTGCATCCTGACCATTGTTACAGGCCTGGACAGAGAACGACTGCAACGGGACCTGGGATGAGTCGTGAACTGGTTCATTACCAACATTAGTAGCATCACAGCTAAGAGCACAGTTGGAGTCGCTAGGAGTTTTAATATCTGGAAGATTACGTCTACAAGAAGTGAACGTAGAGTCCTTCAAACCACTCCCCGTGACAATAGTCAAAAACTCCTCGACATCCTCATCAGTAATGTTAATAGGCAGGTTGTCATTATTCGTGTTTCTAGAGGTAACAGGCTTCTCTTTATTAATAAACTTCTTAGTTTCACTAATGAAACTATCAATCTGACCCCCATCAATTATAGGCTTTTTAACCTTATTTCTAAGAGTTCTGTCAGTGGGGGAGACATTATTAGCAGCTTTTTTTATCGACTTACTACTGATCATAGAAATATTACTGGTATTCCTACATAAAGAAAGATTACCCTTAGTAACTTTAGTACTAGTGGCACCACCACCAGCCACTTTCCTTTTACCGGTGATCGGTAGGGCATTTCTAACATTGTATTTGTTTTGAATTTCCTCTTTAGTATGCAATTTCTTATGGTTACTAAGCCCCCTCCAGTTTGGGATAGCTATGTCGCATTGGTCACACTGGAAGGAACAACCGTCGTTAGTTTGAACAAGCATATTTCTGTGTTCAAAGCAGTTATGATTCGAAGGGTACCTACCGATCACCGTATGGCACACACTGCACCAATTAGTTTTCCCGGAAACCTCGACCTTATGGATTTGCTTCATGTGGCGAACGAGTCCGTGCACCACAGAATACTTGTCGTTTTTACCAGTATCACTCTTGATCCGGGTTTGGCAAAGGCCAATCAAACATTTAACTGGGCATTTTATTGGCCAAGAAACGGTGAGGTGGGAGCCATTTAAGCGAGGGGGGACTAAATTAATTTTCCCAGCTTCATCCTCAGCATCATTATCTTCAGTACCACTGCCACTGGGGCCCGCACCGTTATTATTTTGGGACACACCAGCCATGCTATAAAGAGAAAAATCAATACAATAATTATTTACTGAAGAATATTACACCATTTTAAAACGGTACTTGTCAAACATACATGTAAACAATAAAACATTAAAACCGTGCTTGTAAATGAGCACTTGTAAACGCTAAAACCATGAACATGAATATGTACAAATGAAAATGAATATTTACAGATGAATGAATACTATATACAAGAAACAAAAATGAATAAAATTCCCATACAATGGGACACATCGATAACGGAAAAATGAAAGAAAATCACGGTCGTATTTTACAACCTTCCATGTTAAAGGTTGGTCGAGGAATCACGGTCGTATTTTACAACCTTCCGTGTTAAAGGTTGGTCGAGAAATATATGAGCAAAGAGATAACATATAAAAGTTAAAAAAAGATAAAACGTTAAAAGTTTAAAGGTTAAAAACAGAAGTTTGCTCTCAGCTCAAGACAGTACAGCAGTGCTATATACATAAACAGAAAGTCTATGTTCACATTAAGCAAGTACACATCAACCGACGTCCGTTAGGTTTGGGTACATTAAGCAAACCAGATAAAAATTAAAGTATGACAGTAGTCTGAGACAAGAACCACTTACAAGTAAAGAACTGGACAATTAAATAAGGATAAAACAGAAAGAAATGAACTTAACAGCTGTAGGCCACATGGGACGAATGCGTTAATTGATAAAATATAAGTTCAAAAATAATAAAAATGGACATATTCGCAGACCCACGTAGTACCCATCTGTTAACACGATACATAAAAACAACTTTATATTTAATAGAAGCAGTTAAATCGCTACAGGATCAGTACGTAAACGACACAAAAACAACGCTAACTGCTAAACAGAAAAAGCAAGAGATTTTTAAACTTAAAATACACTTTATGAGAATAAAACACTTAAAATACAGCTACAGTAGATTAAAACCCTAGTCAGTAATAAATAAAAGCTCTAAAATATTCGAAAATATGACTTAAAAAGTCCTAAAATAGCGACAAGGTCCTTAGAGTTCAAAAATAGCAGCCGAGAACTGCGCGTGGCTAGGTCAAGAAAACTCAAGAAATAGTCGACAGGACGTTTAGCCGACAAGTACATTTAATAGACACGTACATTTAGCCGACAGGACATTTGGCCGAAACGTACATTTAGCCGACAGGACATTTGGCCGAAACGTACATTTAGCCGACAGGACATTTAGCCGAAACGTACATTTAGCAGACAGGACATTTAGCCGACAGGTCAATTAGCCGACAGAACATTTAGCCGACAAGACAATTAGCCGACAGGACATTTGACCGACAGGTCAATTAGCCGACAAGACGATTAGCCGACAGGACATTTAACCGACAGGTCGATTAGCCGACAGGATATTTAACCGACGAGACGATTTGCCCACAGTACATTTAGCCGACAAGACGATTTGCCGACAGGACATTTAATCGACATGTCGATTAGTCGACAGGACATTTAACCGACAAGACGATTTGCCGACAGGACATTTAATCAACAGGATGATTCAGTGTTAGATTACCGATAAGTAGTAATTAGGTTATAGTTAGTTTATTGTTAGGTCATGGCAAGATTATAGTTATTTTATAGTTCCGTTCCGGATAGGTTACAATTGAGTTACGGTGGTAACAGTAAGCTTTAAATTTGGCCTGGGTTAGGTCAAAATTAGATTATGGTTAGATTGCAGGTAGATTATTCTTATACTGCAATATTAGGTTATATTTAGGCTATAGTTGGGTCCTGGTTACGTTACATTTAGGATATGGTTACGCCACTGTTATATTACTTTTAGGTAACAATTAGGTTACGGTTAGCTTATGGTTTACTTACAGTTATGTTACTATTAAGTTATGGTTAGATTATGTACAGGTAACCGTTTGATAACAATTAAGTTCCGGTTACGTTATAACTTGATTACAGTTAAGTCACGGTTATGTTACAATTAATTTATCGTTATTCCACTGTAAAATTATATTTAAGTAACAATTAGGTTTCGTTTGCTTAAAGTTACCTTACTGATCTTTTATGGTTAGGTTATGCATAGGTAACGGCTTGTTTACAGTTAAGTTCCGATAGGTTGTAATAGGTTACAATTTGGCTGCAGTTCCATCGCAGATATGTTACGTTTCCCTTCTATAAAAAAAGGGCATGTTTACAAACAAACACTTCTATCAACCAATCTACCTCTACATTTTTGTCATAGCGATCAATGCAGGAATCATCTTGACGACGTTGCCCAATCATAGCAAGCAGACAAACATAATAAAATTGGTAGACCAATCAGAATGCCTGAATTCATATGTAGAGTGGGTGCTATAACAAAGCACGGGCGAAAAAAGCTTGCCCACACTAATAAGAGCCCACAGTGACGTCATCTGCCCTTTCCTTATAGTAAAACAAAACTAGCCTTAAAAGGAATGACTCCTAAGATGATGCTGATGAGTAACAACTTGGAATCGCGAAGAGATTACGCGGGGGATTGGCGAGCGTAGCAAGCAGGGGAGCGGAGTCCCTCTATAGTTTAAAAGAACTGTAACTGCTCATTCCAATTATGCATGTTTGGGGCGCAGCACCACACTTTCACCCCCCCCCCTCAAAGGGTAACTTTTTAAATTTTTATCCACAGCACTCGTGTTGCATATCTTTAGAAAGGTTTGAAACTGCCTTTTCCTATTATGGATGTCTTGTGTGTCCCCCTCCGCTCTGCCCCCCAGGGGGAGCACGTTTTTAATTTCTTTACAACACCAGTCGTATGACACATCATTTAAAAGGTCTGCAACTGCTTATTCATATTATGGATGTCTTGTGTGTCAACCCCCACTCTGCCCCCCCAGGGGGCACATTTTTAATTTTTTACAACACCAGTCGTGTGACACATCATTTGAAAGGTCTGCAACTGCTTGTTCATATTATGGATGTCTTGTGTGTCCCCCTCCGCTCTGCCCCCCAGGGGGGCACATTTCTAATTTCTTTACAACACCAGTTGTGGGACACATCATTTGAAAGGTCTGCAACTGCTTATTCATATTATGGATGTCTTGTGTGTCATCCCTCACTCTGCACCCCCAGAGGGGCGGGGGCACATTTTTAATTTCTTTACACTACTACTCTCACACTACTTCTACGGTACTGTTTAGCAGAAATGCTGCGCACACAAGGCAGAAAAAAGGAGGGGGGGAAGTCAAGAATCTTTTAGTTTTATAGTCCAGAACCAAGGGGCGAACACTTTTCTTAAAAAAACTTTCTGTAAACTTAAGAAAGATATTTGATGAAATAATTATTCGAAAATAGGGGTAACAATTATGAATTAATATACATCAACAAATAAGGGGATACACTTTTTAAATTTCATATTAAATAAGTATTGTTTATCCCAGGGCTATAGAAAATCCGCATCTAAAATGGTACGGTTTTAAATATTTGATCACGCCCTCCATAAAATGATTATTACCTGCCTCCTACCAATATTTTGACGCAGAATTCAGACTTTCTCCGGGAGGGACTTCAATGGCTCCGGGGGGGATTATAGAGTTCCGGCAGGGGGATTGTACTTTTTGACCATTGAATACGCAAAATTTCAAATTTTCCGGGTGAGGGGAATGTCCCCTCGGGACATTCCCCTCACGAATTCAACACTGATTTGACGTCCCTTACTCTTTAAAATCTATGTTATGTGTTATAAACCATCTGAATGTTTTATATTAAATAAGTAATATTTATCCCAGAGCTTAGTGAAAAGTCAGCATTTGATATGGCAGGAAACGGTACAATTTTAAGTATATGACCGCTACCACTAAAAAATCCCCCCGCCGCTTATTTGATGCTCACTACTCTTTAAAATATGTACTATGTGTTATATTTTATCTGAAAGCTCGAAAACTATCGTTTTGTGAGGTTTTTTTCTTTTTTCTTCTTTTCTTCTATTTTTTTTAGAATTTTAATTAATTTTTGTTTTAGAATTCCTTTTCCTTTTTTAAAAATCTATTTTTTATTTAAAAAAAACTTGTATTTTTATAAAATTAGATGTTATTAAACAGCGTTTGAAGATATTTTCCGATGCATAGCTTTAAAATATCCAAATGGTGTATTTAAAAAAAATGATAATGTGCCAAAGAATCTGATATAAAAACTATTTATCGTTTCGAAAACCTCGCTTTTAAATAAAGCAAGTCGTCCAAGTAACGAATTAAAAATTAATAACTAAGGTTGTAATTAAGCGGATGTGATGAAATTTACACTAGTGGTGTACCGAATAGTACTTTGGCCGAGTAGCCGAGTACCGAGTAGTTGTATAATAAGAAAATAAAACACTGATGTGCGCATAATGTGAGCTTAGGTGTACATATATATAAATATATCTGTGTACACATATCTATGCATGTGTGTACATATAATATACATATATAGTATAAACAAATTAACTCATTAAATTTGAAATTTATCTGTGCACCTTTTAAAGACAATTTTTGACAGTTCAAAACTAATAAAAAAGGAGAATTGATACATGACAACTACAGTTATTAACTAATATAAAATTTATACATTCTTTAACCTTCCAATTTATTCCAAACATTGAAATCTGTCTATGAAAAATTAAAATGTTTATTTGTTACTGTAACAATTCATTGAATAATGCAAACATTTCAAATTTATTTTGTAATTGTCTGTACCTTATTTTCTTCTGATTAAAAAAAATGTATTGGCTTTGCAGTTTCTTTTCATTTTTTATGTGTACAGATTATATTATGCTATTTTAAATTTATTATTTTTTAAATATCTCACAAGGAAGGTCTCCATACGGGCATACTCAGAAAAATCTGAAAAAATTACAGATTATGTTCTTCTTATATAGTTATATATGTTTATAAAAAAAAATTCGGCGGAACCTCCTTATAACGTCCGTTAAAAAATAATAAAAATTTCGTTTATTTGGCGATTTATCTCTGGTTGGCGAAAAAACGAAATTTTGAAAAATACGCTTTTACGCTTCGAATACTTTTTAAAGAAAAAACTTTCTATGTTGAATTTATTTAAATAAGTTTAGTTTAAGTGATTTTAGTTTTGAATTTTTACTTTATTTTAAGAGTAATTTTGTCATATACGTTTATATGTACTTATACCAAAATGAAATTAATATATTTTATCCTTTAAAACACAATTTAAATTGATTAAAATTATTTCAAATTGAAAAATACACTGTTAAAAATCTGCTGCATTTTGTTGCAACGCACTCCCTTGCTTGTATAGAAAGCGGTTACTTGGCCATGAAATGGAGCTTTCTCATTGGTTGGAATAGAGATATTATACACAAGCGGTGGAGTGCGTTCCAACAAAATGCAGCAGATTTTTAACAGTGTATGATACGGTCATTTCACCGTGCTATGGAGCATTCTCATTGGTCAGAAGAGAGATATTCTATAAAAGTAGTGGAGTGACGTTGCAGTAAATGCTGCAGATTTTTAACAGTGAAGTCAATTAAAATCAATTTTCAGATCGTTAAAATCGTCTGCTTTTGGCGATGAAATGCACTGCTCGCCAGATCCCGCGTCGCTTTCAGCTTTTCACGCCAATTATTCCAAACTATTTTATTTTTTTACATATCTAATAATGTAATTCCGCCGCTAATTTTCACTGATCCTTTATTACCTACATGAGTAGTTTAATTCGTATTTTTTCGGCAAATTCTGAGTATGCCCCCAATGGAGACCTTCCTTGTCAGTAAAAAACTAACCTTTTTCAATGGAAATTATAAATGTGTAAATTAAAATTGCCTTAAAAAGCAAGCTCTAAAATTGATGAGTTTAGATGATCTAGAACTTGAAAATGCACCAAAGAAACAAACAAGTTGGGAATTGCATGTGAAGCGTAGCAAATGAAGTGCGTTCGTACGATAACGAAGTTTTAAAAATATTGCTCTCATATATCAATCTCATAAAATTGTAAATAATTACAATTAAAATGCGCACCAAACAATGTTCTCCCTATACCATTATGTAATGGAATACTTTTGTGTGGCCTTGTAAATCAATAACAAATATTCTTTGCACCACAGATTATGCAAAATGTATATTATAATATGTACTTTATAGATGCATATCAATTCTATTATGTTCGAATGAGTATAACACCATTAAAATGCATTTGAAACATTTTCCCCCATTAACCGTAATGTAACGGAACACTTTTGATTGTCCCTGTAGTTGAACTATGCATCCATTTTTTTAAAAATTTGAAATAACTCGACAAAATTATGTAATAATTATGTATTTAAAATTTCAAACGATTAAAATGTATTTGAAACTTTTTTTCCCCATTGACCGTAATGTAATGGAATCCTTTTGATTGTCCCTGTAATTGATCTAAGCATCCGAATTTCATAAAATTTGAAATGACTCGACAAAATTATGTAATAATTATGTATTTTAAATTTCAAATGATTCAGTTGGGTAGTTTTTGCGTTGTTATATGTGGACAGACAGGCAGACGGATTGAACGACAACAATAGGTGCTACGTATTTACATAATTACGAACGCACCTAAAAATAAATATGAGAAAGCTAATGTCAACGAACCAAAAGAGAAAATGCTAGCAAAAAGTTCATCTATTTTCTGGCAATGTTTTGAGGAAATTGTGAATGAACAAAAAGATTGTGGCACTAGCACTAGTTTAAAATCACCGCATGAAGAACTGGTACAAAAAGAGTTACAGGCTTTCTTAACAGAAGACTTGTAAAACTGACACTCCATTTGCATGGTGAGGAGAAAAAAAACTTTTTCGATTATGTACATCTTTGCAAAAAACTCTTATATGCACCTTCAACAACTGTTTATTCTGAACATAATAGAGGTCGGCTAAATTTATAGTTGTAAAAGAAATGCCCTGTCTACTGATAATGTAGAATGTTTAGTGTTTTTGCACCATAATTTGAAATATAATAAATTTAATTATTAATTTTTTATTGCATTTATTGTATTTTCAGTTTTTTTATCCAAAATAAGTCGTTTCTGTTTTCCTATACATAAAAAAGTATTTTTATTTTTATAAATGTGAAATTTTTTTAGGGATTTTGTTCTTAACTTTTTTAATATTTTGCAGACATATTGTTAAATATAGAGTAAATAGTTTTATGAATTACTACATATATTATACATTGATATTTGAATAATTTTTACAGATCAGTTATCAATTCATATGCTTAAAAAATGAAATTCTTACAACTACTCGGTATTGGCCGAGTACTCTGCCAAAATTTGGCCGAATACCGAGTACTCGGCAAATTAGCTCAGTAGGCCGAATACCGAGTATTTACCGAGTATTCGGTACGGCTCTAATTTACACATTTGAAATCAGCGAAAAATATGTCATGTAAATTGATAAAAATTAAATTTATAAATTTAACATTCGAAAATATTTACAGGTAGTCTAAAAATGCAACTACTATCGGACGCCCAGCTGTCTGCATTCCAAAACACCTGCTCTCATTTCAGAAAGATTTATGGAAATACTGTTTCTTTGAATGGAAATAAAATGAGACATTATAAATGGATTTTTACGGATTTTTCAACTATTTACAGGAGTATGAAAATAATTTTTAGAATTTCTGAAAGGGATTTTTTCCGCATGTAACTGTCTAATTTTTGAGTTTTTAGGCCCAGAAGAATTTAAAATACAATCCTTTATTACAAAGCCTAGTATTCATCGCCAAGGCAACCCTGTATTTACATTAACCCTTTTCCTTTTCTCTGCATTTTCGAAGAAATATTCTGTGGTTTGATAAAAATCTATGCTCTTATAGGATTATGAGTATTTTCGCTTTCTTCTAATTTAAGGATTTTAATTAATTTCTCAACTAATTATTAAAATTTTAAAATTCTAGGTACATTAGGATTCTTGTATAGTAAGTGTGTAGATTCTTGTACTATAGTAAATTCTTCAGGTACATTAGGAAAGATCTTGGACAATCTTCACAAAAAATGTGAACTTGGTTCGTGACGTAGTTATCGCTAACTATCGCAGACACACAAACGCACACACACAGAGCGATTTGTTATTTTATTAGTATAGATAGATTTTAATTTCAGCTACTTCTTACAATTTTCTATACACAAGATTTTTTTTCAATAATTATTTCTTAATGGTTGTAACAAAAGACGGGAATAAACTGGCGCCACAGATACATGCACTAACCAATCATATTCTTTGTTTATATCACCCTGCAAACATTCACTGAAGGTTTCATTTGGTTTTCTGATACTCATATTGATAGTCCGGACCATTTTACGGATTTCTCCACGATGTCCAATAATTTAGATGATTCCGATAATGATTCTTAACCAGCAGAAATTATCATCTCACAAAGAGGACAACCTAAAATCAACATTAATGGATTTCTTTTCATAAAATATAAAAAACGTGAAGATTTCTTTTATTGGATTTGCAAAAGAAATAATTTGAAGGAATCCAGATGCACTGGAAGAGCTGTTACAACTTTCTTAAATGGCCACCATATAATTAAGAAGTTTGATACCCATTCTCATAACCATGCTCCAGAGGCAAGTAAGTCTTTCATTTTAAAAGCAAAAAATGAAATGAAAGCTCTTTCAAAACAGTCTAATGATCGACCAGTTCAAATTATAAATTCTGTAAAATCATCCGTAGCTCAAGATATACAGCCGTGCTTTCCCGGTGCCGAAATACTTAGACGACAAATTAACAGAGCAAAGCATACTAATACTCCAGTAGACCCAAAACAATTAGGGAACGTTACTTTACACGTTCAGTACACGGTGACTTTAAGTGGTCAGCCATTTTTTAAACATATTAAAGAAGGGGATGAAAGAATTTTCCTTTTCACCACAAAAGAAAATTTAAAGCAACTACAATTGACAAAATTCTGGATAATGGACGGGACTTTTAAAACTGTTCCTACCATTTTCAGACAAATGTTAGTGATGTTAAATTGCTTCGTTTTATTATAACTTACTAAGTACATACAAAATTTTAAGTCTCAATCTCCATTTGTTCGTGAGATTGAGCGTTTACAGACAGACACACAGACATACGGACGGCAATTTTTTTTCTAAAAATATGTTTTTCAGAATCTCCAGTATCTGAAACGTGTAAATCCGTAAAATGTTTTCCGAGAGTCCGAAAAAAATAGTTCCGGATAATCGAGGTTACTGATATTAAATAGGCTTCGTCCTATTCTTACCTACTAAGTACATACAAAATTTTACGTCTCTATCTCCATTTGTTCGTGAGATAGAAAGTTTACAGACAGACAGACAGACGGATGGCAATTTTTTTTCTGAAAACTTCGGGGGCTCCGCCCCACTGCTCGCTATCCTCGCCACCCCCCCGCGTAATCGCTTCGCGATTCCAAGTTGTAGGGTTCCCCTGCTTGCTGCGCTCGCCAATACCCCATGGTATGAATAAGCAGTTGCAGACATTTCAAATGATGTGTCACACGACTGGTGTTGTAAAGAAATTAAAAATGTGCCCACTGGGGGGGGGCAGAGGGGGGGTGACACACAAGACATCCATAATATGAATAAGCAGTTGAAGATCTTTCAAATAAAGTGTCACACTACTGTTGTTGTAAAGAAATTAAAAATGTGCCCCCCCTTGGAGGGCAGAGGGGGGACACACAAGACATCCATAATATGAATAACAGTTGCAGACCTTTCAAATGATGTGTCACACGACTGGTGTTGTAAAGAAATTAAAAATGAGCCCCCCTGGGGGGCTGAGCGGAGGGGGTGACACACAAGACATCCATAATATGAATAAGCAGTTGCAGACCTTTCAAATTATGTGTCACACGACTGGTGTTGTAAGGAAATTAAAAATGTGCCCCCCCTTGGAGGGCAGAGTGAGAGATGACACACAAGACATCTATACATATAATAAAACAGTAGGACCCGGTGTGTCTGTACATTGAAGATAATTGACAAAAATGGAGTCAGGGCGATAAAAGAAAACCAATGAAACACAAAAAAAAATTTTTTGAATTTTTTGTCTGTCTGTCTGTCTGTCTGTCTGTCTGTCTGTTTGTTCGAGCTTATCTTCGTAACTACTGAATGGATTTTTATGCGGTTTTCACTAATGAAGAATGCACACTCCCGGGCAGTGTATAGGCTTTGTTTCATCAAAATCGGACAACAGACAAAAAAGTAACAAAAAGAAACAAAAGAAACTATTAGGTGCGCTGCTCACGTTTTTTAGTACATAACGTTTTTTAGTACATATAAAATCCAATAGATGTCACTGTGCGATTTTAAAACGCGCTATCGTTATGTTTTCGCCAGTCTACTTAAGTATGAGAAAGTTTCAAGCTGGCTGTCGTTCCATGTGGTTTAGTCGGTAGAACGTCAGTGCGCCATACTGATGGCCCGGGTTCGATTCCCAGCATGGATTTTTTTTTTACTATGTTGGCATTAACGCCTATAAGCAATTAAAAGAATTTGAAATATTGTATTCAAGGCGAATTTTCTCTCTGGGAAAATTTCCTTGCATTAATATGTCAGTGTAATTTTTTTTTCGATTTAATTTTTTTTTTCGAAACTTTGTTTTTCTTAAAAAATTACAGTAAATATTTGATATTTCCCAACGTTTTTTGAATGATCGACTTGCTTTTTTTTTTTTAATGTATGTCTGAACCTTATCTAACTACTTCTTCAAGATTTCTTTAGATAAACCGACCAGCGTAGCGGGCGAAGGCCGCTAGTCCATAATATATATAAGCAATTGCAGACCTTTCAAATGATGTGTCACACGACTGTTGTTGTAAGGAAATCAAAAATGTGCCCCCCTGGGGGGGCAGAGTTGGAGATGACACACAAGACATCCATAATATGAATAAGCAGTTGCAGACCTTTCAAATGGTGTGTCACACGACTGGTGTTGTAAAAAAATTAAAAATGTGCCTCCATGGGGGGGCAGTGTGGGGGGTGACACACAAGACATCCATAATATGAATAAGCAGTTGCAGACCTTTCAAATGATGTGTCGCACGATTAATGTTGTAAAGAAATTAAAAACGTGCCCCCCCTGGGGAGCAGAGCGGAGGGGGACACACAAGTCATCCACAATAGGAAAAGGCATTTTCAGACCTTTCCAGAGATATGCAACACGAGTGCTGTAGATAAAAATTTAAAAAGTTTCCCTTTGGGGGGGGAAGTGGGGTGCGGCGCCCCAAACATGCGTAATTGGAATGAGCAGTTACAGTTCTTTTAAACTATAGGGGGGCTCCGCCCCCCTGATCGCTACGCTCGCCAACCCTCCGAGTAATCTCATCGTGATTCCAAGTTGTACGCTACCCCTGCTTACTGCGCTCGCCAATACCCAATGAAATTGCTTCGCGATGCATAGACGGAGCCCTTTCCTGATTGGTCTATTCGACTCATGGAAGGAGTGGTCCACCCGGACGCTTTATTTCTGAAAATCTTACACATCAGCATCATTCCAGGTGTCCTTCCTTTTTCGGCTAGTTTTTTTTTTTTTTTTTTTTTTTTTTTTTTTTTTTTACTATAGAAGGATATGTTTTTCGGAATTTCCCGTATCTGAAACGTGTAAATCCGACAGCTTTTTTTTTTCCAGAGTCCGAAAAAAATAGTTCCGGATAATGGAGATTATTGCTATTAAATAGGTTTCGTCCTATTCTTACTTACTAAGTACATACAAAATTTTAAGTCTCTATCTCCATTTGTACGTGAGATAGAGCGTTTACATACAGACAGACGGACGGCAATTTTTTTTCTGAAAATATGTTTTTCGGGATCTCCAGTATCTGAAACGTGTAAATCAGTCAAAAAAATTTTTCGAGAGTCCGAAAAAAATAGTTCCGGATAATCGAGGTTACTGATATTAAATAGGCTTTGTCCTATTCTTACTTACTAAGTATATACAGAATTTTCCAAATACAAATCGTCTAATCGGCTTGTCGGCTAATTGAACTGACGGCTAATCGGCTTGTCGGCAAATTGACTTGTCGGCAAATCGTTTTGTTGGCCCATTGACCTGTCGGCTAAATGTTCTGTCTGCTAATCGTCTTGTCGGCTAATTGACCTGTCGATTAAATGTCCTATCGGCTAATCGTCTTGTCGGCTAAATGTCCTGTCGGCTAAATGTCCTGTCGGCTAAATGTACTTTTCGGCCAAATGTCCTGTCGGCTAAATGTACGTTTCGGTCAAATGTCCTGTCGGCTAAATGTACGTTTCGGCCAAATGTCCTGTCGGCTAAATGTACGATTCGGCTACATGTCCTGTCGGCTAAATGTACGTGTCTGCTAAATGTACTTGTCGGCTAAACGTCCTGTCGACTATTTTCTGTATGTAAGGAGTCCTAACTTCTGTTAGTAAGGAGATTAAGGGGAAAAAAAGAGTCTGGAGCTTCTTCCCCGCCATTACTGCTTAAAGGTCACCGTGTCCTTGCCACGCGCGAGCGTTAGGCCGTCTTGTGCTTGTAGTGCTTTGGCCGCCATTGATGAATTTTAGCGTGTCTTGGACTGTTTTAAAGGTTTTTATGGTTTTAATCTCATGTTTATCAGTGTTTTAGTAAATATTATTATCCTTTTTAGCTTTACTTTCAACTAGCTGTAGTACATTTTAACATTGACTGGGTTTTATCGCTTTTAGTTTTATTTTAATGTCTAACTTGTGTTAATTAAATCAACTTTGTTTTAAACGCTTGCTATTGTTTCAATTGAGCTGCTGTAATTATTGTAACATTTTAGTAATTCGCATTAACAGATGGGTGCTACGCGGGTCTGGAATATGTCTTTTTTAAATGTGAGTTAATTTTCTGTTACATGCATTAGTCCTATGTGGCCTGCATCTGTTTTTCTGCTTTTTATTTACTAAATCGATTGTACAGTTCTTTCTGTAAATGGTTCTTGTCTCAGACTGCTATCGTTTAAATTTAATTTTTTTTGTTTTAATGTCAGACTGCTGTCTTTTAAGATGTTAATCATTTCGCCTTAACGTCTGTGTTTTAATGCTGCAAATGCCGTTGGTGCTCGTTGAAGGTTGAGCGTTTGATTACTGTTAGCATTTCACTTCATCATTGATATGACACCAACGCTCTCGCTGTGAACTGACTTGTGTTTTAATGCTGTCAGTGTCGTCGGATGTTGAGCGTTTGATTATTGTTAGCATAACATTTCACTACCAACGCTTTTGCTGTGATCTGACTTACGATTTTTTTAAAGTGTTGTCTTGTAATTCTTTAAGTAGTTAATTAGGTACTTTTAAAATTGATGACTAACCTTTGCACAGAAGGTTACAAAATACGTCTGTGTTTTTATGTTGTTCTTTTTAAACTACTTGACTAACCTTGTACACAGGAGGTTATAAAATACGACTGTGTTTTTTTTTTTTCTTGTTTTTAACTTTAATTCTTTCATGTCACTCTTTGTTGCCCATTGTATGGGTTACCTTTTTATTATTTTTTTCCCCCATTCATTGTATATAGTTCATTTATTCAGTTGTATCTTTCCATTTTTTCATTTGTACATATTTCATAATCATGTTTTATCTCTTACAAGTGCTCATTTACAAGCACGGTTTTAAAGTTTTACTATTTACATGTACTCTATACAAGTACGGTTTTATTAAACTGTAATATAAATATTTTTTTGTGTACCTTTTACAGCATGGCTGGCTCGTCCCAGAATATCGCTGGCCCCAGTGGCAGTGGTGCTGTGAATAATAATGATGAAAAGAACGATGATGAAGAAATTAATCTTGTTCCTCCTAGATTGAACGGGTCCCACCTCACCGTCTCCTGGCCTATTAAATGCCCTGTGAAATGTCTGATTGGTATGTGCAAAGTCATGATCAAGAGCGACACAGGGAAAAATGACAAGTACTCTGTGGTGAACGGTTTAATTCGCCACATGAAACAAATACATAAAGTAGAGGTCTCGGGGAAAACCAACTGGTGCTCCATCTGTCATACGGTGATTGGGAGGTGCCTGTCCAACCATGCCTGTTTTAGAAATAGAAGTATGTTAGTCCAGACTAACGACTTTTTTCGGTTATGTTCTCTTACGTGGTTTACGCCGCTATAATGTTTATCTCTTGATTTAAGCAAAATAAAATAAATTATTGCATGAGAAATTTTTAATTTTACAGTGTTTATTTTTAGCACGCAAACTTTAAAGCTTAAAGACAAATATTTTTAAAATTCGGATGTCTTACATCCGGAAAGTGAAAACCATCTTTCTATAATTATGTACGTTGTTCTTCTTCATCGCCATCTTGTGTTCAAGGTTACTGTGTCCTTGACACGCGTCTGATTGAGCAGCCGTTTTGAACTTTTTGTGATGTCTTGGATTTTCTTGGACTTTTAAATGCTTTAATGGACTTTTATGGCTGTTTTTAGACTGGATTTTATGATACTATCCTTCAATTTAATCTGTTTTACGATAAGTAGTTTTAATTTGCTTTTAATTACTTTTTCTGTTTTCTTAGTGAATTTTATGTACGTGTCAGTTTTGTAAACAATTTGTGCTTTGTAAATCTTAAATGTCATTAATAGCTGTAATAAATTTTATGTTTTCGATAACAGATGGGTACTACGCGGGTCTGGAATATGTTTAAGTTTATTTTTATTTTATTTTAATTAATATATATACTTGCTTTTGTCCCATGTGGCTTGCATCTGTTTTTAATAGTTCTTATTCCTTATAATAGTTTTAATTGTACAGTTCTTTTTGTAAATGGTTCTTTTCTCAGACTGCTGTCTGTTTTTATTATCTATTTTAATATTTCACCTTAATATATTACTTTAACACCTTCGTATTCAGTGTTACCTGTCTCATCCGTCGTTAGATGATAATGGGAACTACCTTTCAGCATTAGTATAGTGAATCAGTTACTGGTTTTGGGGTGTTTTTGACTTGAGCTCTGTATTGACTGTTTCGATAAGTGTTGAGACTGTTTTTTCTCTAATTTGATATTGACTTACCTTGTGCACAGAAGGTGATTAAATACGACTGTGTTTTTATTTCTTTGACTAACCTTGCGCACAGAAGGTTATTAAATACGACTGTGCTTTTTATCGTTTAATTTAATTATATTTCTTTCTTACCTTTTTAGTTTGTGCCCATTGAATGGGATTCAATTATATCATTGTATATACTCCATTACTTCATATGTAAATATTCATCTCATATGTGTATATTTCATCATCATGTTTTTTTATCCTTTACATGTGCTCTTTTACAAGCACGTTTTTAACTTTTTATCCTTTACATGTACTATTGACAAGTACGGTTTTATTGACTTAATTAATTAATTAATTAATTAATTAATAGTTATTTCTGTATATTTTCTGCAGCATGGCTGGCTCCGGTCCCAGCGGCAGTGGTACAGAAAATGGTAATGACGCTAAGGATGATGATGAAGACATAACTTTAGTTCCTCCGAGATTGAACGGAACCCACCTTACGATCTCCTGGCCGATAAAATGTCCAGTAAAATGCTTGATTGGTATGTGCCAGACAATGATCAAGAGCGACACTGGCAAGAATGATAAGTATTCTGTGGTGCACAATTTAGTTCGCCACATGAAGCAGATTCATAAGGTCGAGGTCACGGGTAGAAGTAACTGGTGCTGTATCTGTCACACGGTGATCGGAAGGTGCCCGTCTAATCACACTTGCTTAAAGAATAGGAATATGTTAATACAGACGAATGATGATTGTCCCTTCCGGTGCAATGAATGTGATGTTGCTTTTCCTAGCTGGAGGGGACTGAGTAACCATAAGAAGATACATGTTAAAAATAAAATCCAGGATAATTATAATTTGAAGAATGCCCTGCCGATCACCAGTAGAGGGAAAGGTGCTGGTGGGGTCGTCGCCTCTTCTTCTGGTGGTGGGAGCAAATTATCTGTTTCGAAAATGTCTAATAGTTCCTTCATTCCTAGTACCAAGACTAGGAAAAAGATTGAAAGAAATGTCCCTGCTACTAATAGAGATTTGAGAGCTAGGAAAGAGAAACCTAGTGTTGATACTGATGATATCGATAAATTTATTGAGGAAACTAAGAGATTCGTTGAGAAAAGTAGCTCTGATCCTCCTAGTCAAACTTCTATAATTCATACGGAAACTAGTAATTCTATTGAAATTACGGACGATGACGTCAACGAATTTTTGACCTTAGTTACTGGCAGTGGAATTGATAATCCAATTTTATCATCCACTAGGTGCAGTAGTAATAAGAGTTGTGCTTCCAATAACTCCACCTTATGTGACCCTAATGACCCTGATTTTGATCCCTGCTCATCCCAGGTCCCGCAGCAGTCGGACTCTGTCCAGGTTTGTTCTTTCGATGGCCGGGATGATGTAGCCTCGGGTCATGGTAATGTTAACTGTAGTGGTATTAGTGATTTTATCCCTGATATGAATAAGTACCCGGTGATTGCTCCTTCTAATGTTTTTAACCATCAGGTTTTAACATCTACAAATGATTTTAACTTTCAGCCCCCTATACAGGCCCCCAATAATCAAATATTTAATGAATCTGTTGTTTTTAATTCGTTTAACCCTCATAATGACATTCCTAGGCGTTCCTGGGGATTATTTGCCCGAGGTGCATCAAATGAGTGCCCCGCTGTTGATAGTGATAGTAATGTTGGTTTATCTGAAGTTACTGAAAATGGTAACACTGTTCCTAAGGAAATGCTTACGCAACCTGATAATTCTATCCAACCTGATAATGTGTCTGAACCGTCTAATTTTACCGATTCCAACACCACTTTAAATATTGACCCCCATGTGGGTATTAATGATGATAACGGGGGGGATCCTAGTGATGATGATGGTGGTGACGACGACGACCCTGGTGGTAGTGGCGCTGGCGACGCTATTCCCGAGGCAATCCCGTCAGAGCCTCCGTTTATTGATAGATTTTCCCAAAGATTTCTTGAAATATATAACGATCCTACCTCTAATTTCGATGAATTTCAGAGTATCGCTGATGATTTTATTCTCGCAATTAAAAAACACCTAAAATTTAAAACTAAAACTGAGGATGGGGCAGCCCGCCCCCCTAAAACAATAAATCCGAATAACCACACCGAAATCCAGAAGCTTTATAGGAAGAATAGGAAAAAGGCCCTCAGATTGATCAATAACGATGATTCCGAATTTTGTGATCTGGACCCGGAGGAGGTTGCTGATCATTATAATAGTAACACTTATGAAAAACCTAATAATACTGAATTCATGAATGAGTATGTTCCTGCTGCTGATAAAATGAATACTAGTCCTTTTACTAAGTTTGAAATTTCTAAAAAACTCAGAGCTTGTGAAAGCACCTCCCCGGGCCCAGATGGTCTGACTTATAATCACTTAAAAATAGTTGATCCTAAAGCCATTGCCTTAACACCTCTGTATAACTGTTGCCTTAAATTTCAAGCTGTCCCATCCTCCTGGAAGAATACTACTACTATTCTTATTTATAAAAAAGGTCCCAAATCCGATCCTGGCAACTGGCGCCCGATTGCTCTTGGGAATACTATCTACAAACTTTACGCCAGCTGTCTCACTAAGCGTCTCTACCTCTGGCTGGAGAATAACAACATCCTCTCTCCATGCCAGAAGGGCTTTCTACCTCACGATGGGGTTTTCGAGAATAATTATATACTCGACATGATAATGCGCAAGACGAAGATCAAGAGAAAGGATTTGTTTTTCGCCTCCCTAGATATATCGAATGCTTTTGGTTCCCTGCCCCATTGGGTGATATTTGAAGCTCTGAAATTTACTGGGGCGGGGGACGATTTTCTAGCTATTATTAGGGATGTGTATGGGGGGGCGAAAACGACCTATAAAACTACTAGAGGTTACTCGACCCCTCGTGAGGCCACCACCGGGGTCAGGCAAGGAGATCCTCTGAGCGGGGTACTCTTTATCCTGGCCATCAATTTTATCATAGTGAAGATTCAGCGTGAGGGCTCTGATAAGGACCCTGAACTTAGAAGTATGTTTCATTACATTCTTGCTTACGCCGACGACATACTTCTCATCGCTAGGTCGGCGGGGGACCTACAGGCCCGTCTCAACTTTATCAACCTACTGGCTACCAAAATTGGACTTAAGTTTAATGCTAAAAAATGTATTACTCTCCACTATAGCAGTAAACCCCCTGCTGGATGTAGAAATACCAAATTCAACTTGGCCGGGTCACACATTCCTCATCTTGAGAACGGTGACGCAACAAGATTTTTGGGTAAACCCATCGGCGTCTTTCTCCCTCGTGACTCGGTCACTGTTGAGGATATCCGGCAGAGGGGTATTAAAATCTTGACCTCCCAGCTTACCCCCTGGCAGAGGATCGACTGCATAAAATCCTTTTTCTACCCGTCTTTGCAATTCCTACAACGTACTGATCAACTATCGAAAACTGATTGGTCATATATTGATGACTCTTTAAGACCTCTTATTAAGAAAACCCTTGGCATCCCGTCAAATGCCGCCAACGAATACCTATATGGAAATAGAGATGATGGTTTGTTTGGTATTCCGTTGGCGGCTGAAGACAGTGACATCGCCTTGATTGACGGGGGGTTTAAATTATTAACTTCAACTGATGCTACTGTGCAGAAACTGGCCTGGGATGAGTTAGTGGAAACTGCTAATTGGCGATATGACTCCACCGGCCATTCGAATGTACAAGATTATCTGAATTCTGCACCTGCTACCCGGACTTCCGATAAATACAAGTCGCCTTGGTCTAGGGCACGTCAAGCCACAAGGAGATTAGGGGCCAAATGGCGAATTGAAGATGCTAGCAACCTCGAAATAGTTATTGGTGAGGAAGTTCTTAGAAACAGAAAGCTCATTTTTAAACAAATGCGGAAATACCTTAGAAGTGAGCGTACCCTGTCGCTGAGGGCCCATCCTCATCAAGGTAAAACTAACATATGTGTGGCCGCGGCCAAGTCCAGCTGCCACTTTTTTAGAGATGGAAAATACACGACTTTTAAAGACTGGCGTTTTATCCACAAAGCGCGGCTGGGATTGCTTTACCAACTTAACGCCATCAAAAAAGCCCGTGGTCACACGAATTTCAAATGTCGCAAATGTCCCCTACCGGAAACTTTACCACACGTATTGGACCACTGCATGGTGCATAGCACTCTTTATAAAAAGAGACATAATGCTGTGGTCAACCGAATTAAAAAGGCTGCTTCTGGTAGGTGGACTATCCTTGGTGAGGATCAAGTGATTGGTACTCAAAATTGCCGGCCCGATCTAGTTCTACAGAAAGGCAATGATATATTAATACTGGATATTACATGCCCATTTGAAAATGGTGCAAATGCTTTTGATATAGCCAGAAAAAGAAAGGAAGATAAATATGCGAGTCTGGCTACTGAACTTGCTACTAACAATAAAAGAGTTCGTATAGAAGCGATCGTGGTCGGGGCCCTTGGATCTTGGGACCCCAAGAATGATAGAGTCATCCGGAAGCTATGCTCTGACAATTATGCAAAGTTAATGAGAAAGATCATAGTATCAGAAACAATTAGCTATTCTCAAGATGTGTACTTTGAACATACCCGGATGGCTGATGGTCCTCAAGATTCCGGGAGTCGTCACTAGCCTGCCTGCTGCTTATATTCTTTTAGTGTTTTTTTAATATGTTTTTATGTATGTTTTTAAATAAAGTTTTAGTATGTGTTTTTACATAAAGTTTTGTACAAACAAGGTTCTGAGATAAAGAACCATAGAACTGACTTAGGCCACATGGACACACACTTTATTTTTTTTTTTTCTCAAATGGTCGCGACTAATTGTAAATTCCAGACCCACACGTAGTAACATTTCTCGTAGTAACCTTTTTCTGTATGTAAGGAGTCCTAACTTCTGTTAGTAAGGAGATTAAGGGGAAAAAAAGAGTCTGGAGCTTCTTCCCCGCCATTACTGCTTAAAGGTCACCGTGTCCTTGCCACGCGCGAGCGTTAGGCCGTCTTGTGCTTGTAGTGCTTTGGCCGCCATTGATGAATTTTAGCGTGTCTTGGACTGTTTTAAAGGTTTTTATGGTTTTAATCTCATGTTTATCAGTGTTTTAGTAAATATTATTATCCTTTTTAGCTTTACTTTCAACTAGCTGTAGTACATTTTAACATTGACTGGGTTTTATCGCTTTTAGTTTTATTTTAATGTCTAACTTGTGTTAATTAAATCAACTTTGTTTTAAACGCTTGCTATTGTTTCAATTGAGCTGCTGTAATTATTGTAACATTTTAGTAATTCGCATTAACAGATGGGTGCTACGCGGGTCTGGAATATGTCTTTTTTAAATGTGAGTTAATTTTCTGTTACATGCATTAGTCCTATGTGGCCTGCATCTGTTTTTCTGCTTTTTATTTACTAAATCGATTGTACAGTTCTTTCTGTAAATGGTTCTTGTCTCAGACTGCTATCGTTTAAATTTAATTTTTTTTGTTTTAATGTCAGACTGCTGTCTTTTAAGATGTTAATCATTTCGCCTTAACGTCTGTGTTTTAATGCTGCAAATGCCGTTGGTGCTCGTTGAAGGTTGAGCGTTTGATTACTGTTAGCATTTCACTTCATCATTGATATGACACCAACGCTCTCGCTGTGAACTGACTTGTGTTTTAATGCTGTCAGTGTCGTCGGATGTTGAGCGTTTGATTATTGTTAGCATAACATTTCACTACCAACGCTTTTGCTGTGATCTGACTTACGATTTTTTTAAAGTGTTGTCTTGTAATTCTTTAAGTAGTTAATTAGGTACTTTTAAAATTGATGACTAACCTTTGCAGAGAAGGTTACAAAATACGTCTGTGTTTTTATGTTGTTCTTTTTAAACTACTTGACTAACCTTGTACACAGGAGGTTATAAAATACGACTGTGTTTTTTTTTCTTGTTTTTAACTTTAATTCTTTCATGTCACTCTTTGTTGCCCATTGTATGGGTTACCTTTTTATTATTTTTTTCCCCCATTCATTGTATATAGTTCATTTATTCAGTTGTATCTTTCCATTTTTTCATTTGTACATATTTCATAATCATGTTTTATCTCTTACAAGTGCTCATTTACAAGCACGGTTTTAAAGTTTTACTATTTACATGTACTCTATACAAGTACGGTTTTATTAAACTGTAATATAAATATTTTTTTGTGTACCTTTTACAGCATGGCTGGCTCGTCCCAGAATATCGCTGGCCCCAGTGGCAGTGGTGCTGTGAATAATAATGATGAAAAGAACGATGATGAAGAAATTAATCTTGTTCCTCCTAGATTGAACGGGTCCCACCTCACCGTCTCCTGGCCTATTAAATGCCCTGTGAAATGTCTGATTGGTATGTGCAAAGTCATGATCAAGAGCGACACAGGGAAAAATGACAAGTACTCTGTGGTGAACGGTTTAATTCGCCACATGAAACAAATACATAAAGTAGAGGTCTCGGGGAAAACCAACTGGTGCTCCATCTGTCATACGGTGATTGGGAGGTGCCTGTCCAACCATGCCTGTTTTAGAAATAGAAGTATGTTAGTCCAGACTAACGATGGGTGTCCCTTCCGGTGCGATCAGTGTAGTATTGCTTTTCCTAACTGGAGGGGACTCAGTAATCACAAGAAAATTCATATTAAAAGCGATATTCAAGACAAATATAATTTGAAAAATGCCCTCCCGATCACCAGTAAAAGGAAAGGGGCTGGTGGGGTTGTTGCATCTTCGTCTAGTGTCAGGAAGAGTTTGTCGATCTCCACTGTATCTAATAGTTCGTCGATTTCTAATCCTAAGAAGAAGGTTAGTGATAATGTAACTCCTAGCGTTAGAAAATTAAGAGTTAGAACCAAAAAACCTCTTATTGATACTAATGAAATTGATAGGTTTATCGAGGACACTAAAAAATTCATGGAAGGTAATAAATCTAATCCTTCTTGCAATGCCAGTGATAATTTGCCCGGTGGCGATAGTTCTATCGTTATAACGGACAAAGATGTTGATGAGTTCTTAACTATAGTGACTGGTAGCGGAATTAGTGATCCTGTGCTTTCCTCTACCAGAAGAAATTCTAACGATAATACTAGGTTTTCTGATGATACTATATGCGATAAAATTGACTCTGACCCTGACTTTGTTCCCTGCTCATCCCGGGCCTCGCAGCAGTCGGACTCTGACCAGAGCTGTTCCTTTAATGGCCAGGATGATGCTGCCTCGGGTCAGGTTTTTACTAAGCTTAGTGATATTAGTGATACTAAAGGTGATGACTCTTATTACCCAGTGATCGTTCCGCCTAAGGCTTCTAACTCTAATATTTTAACCTATACAAATGATTTTAGCTCCCAGCCCCTTTTACAGGCTGCTGAGAACCAGATTTTCAATGAATCTGTCATTTTTAATTCTTTTAACCCTTCTCATGATGTCCCTAGACATTCGTGGGGCCTTTTCTCCCGAGGTGGCAGTATGAGTATAAAGGAGTGCCCCGTTGTTTGTAATATTAGTACTGTTCCCAAAACTGTTGATGACCCTCCTGATATTGGGTGTAATGTAGGGTTAATTGATAACGCAGTTGATGCCAATACTGTCCCGAAGGAAATTAATGATCACCCTATTTCTGTTGATCACCCTGTCAGTGAGAATTGCCCTGCTGACCAATCCAGTTCAACTGATTCTGTTGTCACCATTGAAGCGGACCCGAATTTGGGTACTGGTGACGATATGGGGGGGACCCTGATGATGACGGTGGGGATGACGATGACGACCCCGGTGGTAGTGGCGCTGGCGATGCTATTCCCGGGGCAATCCCGTCAGACCCTCAATTCATAGAAAGATACGCAAACAGGTTTTTAGAAATTTATAATGATCCCTCCGCTAACTTTGATGAATTTCAATCTATTGCTGATGATTTCATAACTTCTATTAAAAAACATCTTAATTTTAAATCTAAACCTGAGGATGGGGCAGTCCACCCTCCCAAAGTTATTAACCCAAATAATCACTCTGATATCCAAAAATTGTACAGGAAAAATAGAAAAAAAGCACTCCGCCTTATTAACAATGACGATTCTGAATTTTGCGATCTGGAACCGGAGGAGGTTGCTAATCACTACAATAGTAATGAGTATGAGAAACCAAACAATACTGAGTTTATGAATGAATATGATACTGTGAATGATAAAATGGACACTAGCCCATTCACTAAAAAAGAGATTTCTAAAAAATTACGTGCCTGCGAAAGCACCTCCCCGGGCCCAGACGGTCTTACTTACAACCACCTTAAAATAGTTGATCCCAAAGCTAATGCTCTTACTCCACTATATAACTATTGTCTTAAGTTCCGCGCTGTCCCATCCTCCTGGAAAAACACCACTACAATTTTAATTTATAAGAAAGGTCCCAAAAGCGATCCTGGTAACTGGCGGCCGATTGCTCTTGGGAATACCATTTACAAACTCTACGCCAGCTGCCTTACTAAGCGACTTTACCTCTGGCTGGAGAATAATAACATCCTTTCTCCATGCCAGAAGGGTTTTTTACCTCACGATGGGGTTTTTGAAAATAACTATATTCTTGACATGATTATGAGGAAGTCTAAAATTAGTAAAAAGGATTTGTTCTTCGCCTCCCTTGATATTTCTAATGCTTTTGGGTCCCTGCCCCACTGGGTGATCTTTGAAACGTTAAAATTAGTTGGGGCAGGGGATGATTTTATTTCTATCATCAAAGATGTTTATGGGGGGGCGAAGACCACTTATAAGACTACCAAAGGCCATTCAACCCCTGGTGAGGCCACCACCGGGGTCAGGCAAGGGGATCCCTTGAGCGGGGTACTCTTTATCCTGGCCATTAACTTTATTATTTTGAAAGTTCAGCGAGAGGGCTCTGCTAGGGACCCTACTCTAAGGAGTATGTTTCACTATATTTTAGCTTACGCCGATGACATACTCCTAATTGCTAGATCGGCGGGGGACCTACAGGCCCTTCTCAATCTTCTTAATCTTCTTGCTACAAAAATAGGTTTAATATTTAATGCCAAAAAATGTGTAACCCTCCATTATAGCAGCAAACCCCCTGCTGGATGTAGAAACACTAAGTTTAATTTGGCCGGGTCACATATCCCCCATATGGAGAATGGGGATGCGACGAAATTTTTAGGCAAACCCATTGGAGTATTCCTTCCGCGTGACTCGGTTACTGTTGAGGACATCCGGCAGAGGGGTATTAAAATCTTAACCTCTCAGCTTACCCCCTGGCAGAGGATCGACTGCATTAAATCCTTCTTTTATCCCTCGTTGCAATTCCTCCAGAGAACCGAACAAATATCTAAAACTGATTGGACCTATATTGATGATTCCCTCAGACCCTTATTAAAGAAAACTCTTGGCCTCCCGTCAAATGCCGCCAACGAATACCTGTATGGTGATAGAGAAGATGGCTTATTTGGTATTCCGTTGGCGGCTGAGGACAGTGACATCGCCCTTATTGACGGGGGGTTCAAACTCTTAACATCTACTGAAAAAGTTGTCCAAAAGTTAGCCTGGGATGAGCTTGTGGAAACTGCAAATTATCGACAAGACTCCACCAGCCATCGTAATATGCAAGACTACCTTAATTCTGCGCCTGCTACCCGGACCTCTGATAAATATAGGTCGCCTTGGTCAAGAGCACGCCAAGCTACCAGGAGACTGGGGGTGAGGTGCTCGATTGAGGATGCTCATAACATCGAGCTTGAATTTGGTGACGATGCTCAACGTAACAGGAAGTTTATTTTTAAATCCATTAGAAAATTCCTTAGAAATAAACGTACCCTGTCACTGAGGGCTCACCCTCACCAAGGCAAAACGAATATATGTGTGGCTGCGGCCAAGTCCAGCTGTCACTTTTTCAGAGATGGCAAATATACAACATTCAAAAACTGGCGTTTTATACATAAGGCACGGCTGGGCTTGCTCTATCAACTGAATGCCATCAAGAAAGCCCGTGGCCACACTAACATTAAATGTAGAAAATGTCCACTGCCGGAGACTTTACCTCATGTGTTAGACCACTGTATGGTACATAGTACTCTATATAAAAAGCGCCATAATGCAGTGGTCAGTCGTATCAAAAAAGCTGCCTCTGGTAGATGGACCATCCTTGGTGAGGATCAAGTAATTGGGACTCAAAACTGCCGACCCGATCTTATTCTCCAAAAAGATAATGACATATTAATAATTGATGTGACGTGCCCATTCGAGAATGGAGCGGAAGCCTTTACGATTGCCAGAAAAAGGAAGGAAGACAAATACGCTAATTTAGCTCATGAACTTACAGTAAATAACAAAAGAGTACGAGTTGAAGCGATCGTGGTCGGTGCCCTTGGATCTTGGGACCCTAAAAATGACAGAGTCATCCGGAGATTATGCTCAGAAAATTATGCGAAAATGATGAGGAAAATTATTGTTTCTGAGACCATAAGTTACTCTCAGGACGTCTATTTTGAACATACCCGGATGACTGATGATCCTCAAGATTCCGGGGGTCGTCATTAGCCAGCCTGCTGCCTGCCTTTTAATTCTATGTACATTGTATTATGTGTTTAAATAAAGTTTTATATGTGTTATATTTTTAAATAAAGTTTGTTAAACAAGGTTCGGAGATGGAGAACCATAGAACTGACTTAGGCCACATAAACACACACTTTTAGTTTTTTTTTTTTTTTTTTTTTTTTTTCCTCATTGGTCGCGATTAATTGTAAATTCCAGACCCACACGATGTAACATTTTTTCGTAGTACCCTTTTCTGTATGCTAAATGTCTTGTCTGTGTATTTTTTTATCTGCAAGGTCATCTTGACCTAGCCACGCGCAGTTCTCGGCTGCTATTTTTGAACTCTAAGGACCTTGTCGCTATTTTAGGACTTTTTAAGTTATATTTTCGAATATTTTAGAGCTTTTATTTATTACTGACTAGGGTTTTAATCTATTGTAGCTGTATTTTAAGTGTTTTATTCTCATAAAGTGTATTTTAAGTTTAAAAATCTCCTGCTTTTTCTGTTTAGCAGTTAGCGTTGTTTTTGTGTCGTTTACGTACTGATCCTGTAGCGATTTAACTGTTTCTATTAAATATAAAGTTGTTTTTATGTATCGTGTTAACAGATGGGTACTACATGGGTCTGCGAATATGTCCATTTTTATTATTTTTGAACTTATATTTTATCAATTAACGCATTCGTCCCATGTGGCCTGCAGCTGTTAAGTTCATTTCTTTCTGTTTTATCCTTATTTAATTGTCCAGTTCTTTACTCGTAAGTGGTTCTTGTCTCAGACTACTGTCATACTTTAATTTTTATCTGGTTTGCTTAATGTACCCAATCCTAACGGACGTCGGTTGATGTGTACTTGCTTAATGTGAACATAGACTTTCTGTTTATGTATATAGCACTGCTGTACTGTCTTGAGCTGAGAGCAAACTTCTGTTTTTAACCTTTTAACTTTTAACGTTTTATCTTTTTTTAACTTTTATATGTTATCTCTTTGCTCATATATTTCTCGACCAACCTTTAACACGGAAGGTTGTAAAATACGACCGTGATTCCTCGACCAACCTTTAACATGGAAGGTTGTAAAATACGACCGTGATTTTCTTTCATTTTTCCGTTATCGATGTGTCCCATTGTATGGGAATTTTATTCATTTTTGTTTCTTGTATATAGTATTCATTCATCTGTAAATATTCATTTTCATTTGTACATATTCATGTTCATGGTTTTAGCGTTTACAAGTGCTCATTTACAAGCACGGTTTTAATGTTTTATTGTTTACATGTATGTTTGACAAGTACCGTTTTAAAATGGTGTAATATTCTTCAGTAAATAATTATTGTATTGATTTTTCTCTTTATAGCATGGCTGGTGTGTCCCAAAATAATAACGGTGCGGGCCCCAGTGGCAGTGGTACTGAAGATAATGATGCTGAGGATGAAGCTGGGAAAATTAATTTAGTCCCCCCTCGCTTAAATGGCTCCCACCTCACCGTTTCTTGGCCAATAAAATGCCCAGTTAAATGTTTGATTGGCCTTTGTCAAACCCGGATCAAGAGTGATACTGGTAAAAACGACAAGTATTCTGTGGTGCACGGACTCGTTCGCCACATGAAGCAAATCCATAAGGTCGAGGTTTCCGGGAAAACTAATTGGTGCAGTGTGTGCCATACGGTGATCGGTAGGTACCCTTAGAATCATGAGTGCTTTAAACACAGAAATATGCTTGTTCAAACTAACGACGGTTGTCCCTTCCAGTGTGACCAATGCGACATAGCTTTCCCAAACTGGAGGGGGCTTAGTAACCATAAGAAATTGCATACTAAAGAGGAAATTCAAAACAAATACAATGTTAGAAATGCCCTACCGATCACCGGTAAAAGGAAAGTGGCTGGTGGTGGTGCCACTAGTACTAAAGTTACTAAGGGTAATCTTTCTTTATGTAGGAATACCAGTAATATTTCTATGATCAGTAGTAAGTCGATTAAAAAAGCTGCTAATAATGTCTCCCCCACTGACAGAACTCTTAGAAATAAGGTTAAAAAGCCTATAATTGATGGGGGTCATATTGATAGTTTCATTAGTGAAACTAAGAAGTTTATTAATAAAGAGAAGCCTGTTACCTCTAGAAACACGAATAATGACAACCTGCCTATTAACATTACTGATGAGGATGTCGAGGAGTTTTTGACTATTGTCACGGGGAGTGGTTTGAAGGACTCTACGTTCACTTCTTGTAGACGTAATCTTCCAGATATTAAAACTCCTAGCGACTCCAACTGTGCTCTTAGCTGTGATGCTACTAATGTTGGTAATGAACCAGTTCACGACTCATCCCAGGTCCCGTTGCAGTCGTTCTCTGTCCAGGCCTGTAACAATGGTCAGGATGCAACTGCCTCGGGTCCGGTTATTAGCGATAATGGCGAGATAAGTGTTTTAAATTCTGTTGATGAGGAAAAATGCCCGGTGAATATACCCAGTTCTAAAGATTTTAATGTTTTAACCTCTACTCCCGATTTTAATTTGCAGCCCCTTATACAGGTTGCGTCTGATCAGATTTTTAATGAATCGGTGATTTTTAACTCTTTTAATCCTACCTGTGATATCCCTAAGCATTCTTGGGGTTTGTTTACCCGAGGTAGTAAGGATATCAGTTCTGAGTGCCCTGCTGGTAGGAAGGATAGTCTGGACCCCATTAATATTAATGTTATTAATCCTTGTACTCCATCTGAAGTTGGGACTACCATCCCCAAAGTGCTAGATGTTCCTAACGATCAGGATACTATTCCTAAGACTATTGAAGTGATCCAAGGTACCCATGAGCCTAGTGATTTGAATAACTCTAATGATGATGTTAGTTCTAATGACTCTGAGTCTACTATTAATGCTGACCAGTACGTTAATAATGGTAATGATATGAATGGTGACTCCGGTGATGACGATGATGGTGACGACGATGACCCCGGTGGTAGTGGCGCTGGCGACATTATTCCCGAGGCAATCCCGTCAGACCCTCAATTTATTGAAAGGTATGCTAAGAGATTTATGAATATTTATAATGATCCGAGTGCTGAGTTTTCTGAGTTTGAAAGTATTGCTGAGGATTTTGTCTCGGCTGTTAAAAAGCATTAAAATTTTAAGTCGAAACCTGAGGATGGGACAGTCCGTCCACCTAAAGTAATTGACCCCAATAGCCCTATCGACATTCAAAAACTCTACCGTAAAAACCGAAAAAAGGCCTTACGTTTGATCTATAATGATGACTCCGAATTCTGTGATCTGGACCCGGGGGAGGTTGCTGACCATTATAATTGCACTGCTTTTGACAAACCTTCTAATGTGGATTTCCTGAACGAGTATACTCCTGCTAAGGAAAGAATGAATACTAATCCTTTCACTAGGAATGAAGTCTCTAGAAAACTCCGGGCTTGTGAAAGCACTTCCCCGGGCCCAGATGGCCTGTCTTATAACCATTGGAAAATAGTTGACCTTAAAGCAATAGCCCTTACCCCCCTTTACAACTGTTGCATCAAGTTCCAAGCTGTCCCGTCCTCTTGGAAAAATACAACTACAATTTTGATATACAAAAAAGGAGAAAAATCTGATCCGGGCAACTGGCGGCCGATTGCTCTTGGGAATACTATCTACAAGCTCTACGCCAGCTGCCTTACTAAGAGACTTTACCTCTGGCTGGAAAAAAATGACATCCTTTCTCCATGCCAGAAGGGCTTTTTGCCTCACGATGGGGTTTTTGAAAATAATTACGTCTTGGATAGGATAATGAGGAATTCTAAAATTAAGAGAAAGGACGTTTTATTTGCATCGCTTGACGTATCTAATGCGTTTGGCTCCCTGCCCCATTGGGTGATTTTTGAAGCCTTAAGGCTTGCTGGGGCAGGAGAGGATTTTATTTCTATTATACAGGACGTCTATAAAGGTGCTAAAACAAGCTATAAAACTACGAAAGGTCATTCTACCCCTCGTGAGGCAACCACCGGGGTCAGGCAAGGGGATCCACTTAGCGGGGTACTCTTCATCCTGGCCATTAACTTCATTCTTATTAGGATTCAAAGAGAGGGGTCTGGTAGGGACCCGGAACTGAGAAACTTCTTCCACTTTATACTTCCATATGCCGATGACGTTTTGCTTATAGCTAGATCGGCGGGGGACCTCCAGGCTCTTCTTCACCTTATTTATAATCTTGCTTCTAAAATAGGACTTAAATTCAACCCAAGAAAATGTATAACTCTTCATCATAGTAATAAACCCCCTGCTGGATGTCGCGATACTATCTTCAACTTGGCCGGGTCACAAATCCCTCATTTGGAGAATGGTGATGCAACTAAGTTTTTAGGTAAACCGATTGGGGTGTTTCTCCCTCGTGACTCGGTCACTGTTGACAATATCCGGCAGAGGGGCATTAAAATAATGACCTCCCAGTTAACCCCCTGGCAGAGAATCGACTGCCTTAAGTCTTTCTTTTTCCCATCTTTACAGTTTTTGCAAAGAACTGAACAGCTTTCTAAAACAGATTGGACATTAATTGATGATACCCTTCGACCTTTAATTAAGAAGACTCTTGGCCTCCCGTCCAATGCCGCCAACCAATATCTTTACGGCGATAGAGAAGATGGTTTATTTGGAATTCCGTTGGCGGCAGAAGACAGTGATATCGCTCTTATTGACGGGGGGTACAAGCTGCTTACTTCCACTGACACTACTATCCAAAAGTTGGCCTGGGATGAGTTAGTTGAAACTGCGAATTGGCGCCACGACTCCACCGGCCACTTAAACATGCAAAATTATTTAAATTCTGAACCTGCCACCCGGACCTCAGACAAATATAAATCACCTTGGTCCAGGGCTCGACAAGCTTCGAAGAGATTGGGTGTGAGGTGGTCCATTGAAGATGCAAATAATATCGATTTAGTTATTGGGGAGGAGAACCTCAGCAATAGGAAGTTTGTTTTCAAGTCAATGCGGAAATATTTGAGGAATAAACGTATCCTGTCGCTGAGAGCTCATCCTCACCAAGGGAAAACTAATATATGTGTGGCCGCGGCCAAGTCCAGCTGCCACTTTTTCCGTGATGGAAAGTATACAACGTTCAGAGACTGGAGATTTATTCATAAGGCGCGGCTGGGCTTGTTATACCAACTCAATGCTATCAAGAAAGTCCGTGGTCACACAAACACTAAATGTAGAAGATGTCCCCTACCAGAGACTTTACCTCACGTACTTGACCACTGCATGACGCACAGTACTCTGTATAAGAAACGACATAACGCAGTGGTCAGTAGAATAAAAAATGCTGCTTCTGGTAGGTGGAGAGTCCTTGGTGAGGACCAAGTCATTGGGACACAGAATTGCCGACCCGATCTTGTGCTTCAAAAAAATAATGATATACTTATAATTGATGTTACCTGCCCGTTTGAAAGCGGTGCAGAAGCCTTTGCTGTAGCAAGAACAACCAAAGAGAATAAATATGCTAATCTTGCACAAGAGCTCGCTACTGATAATAAGAGGGTTAGAGTTGAAGCGATCGTTGTCGGTGCCCTTGGGTCTTGGGACCCCAAGAGCGACAGAGTCGTCCGGAGATTGTGCTCGGACAGTTATGCCAAACTTATGAGGAAGATAATCGTATCTGAGACGATTAGTTACTCGCAAGATGTTTATTTTGAGCACACCCGGATGGCAGATGGTCCCTAGGATTCAGGGGGTCGAAGATATCCAGCATGCTAATTTCTTTTTATTGTTGCTTTTATGTGTATTTCATTATTAAGTGCTTTTAATATATTTATGTTTTTAAATAAAGTCTGTATAAACAAGGTTCTGAGATAAAGAACCACAGAACTGACTTAGGTCACATGGACACACACTTTTTATTTTTTCCTATTGGTCGTGTTTTATGTAAATTCCAGACCCACACGAAGTAACATTTTCCGTAGTAACCTTTTCTGTATGCTAAATGTCTTGTCTGTGATTTGGTTGTCGGCTAAATGACATAGACCCGTTTTTAATCTATTATGAACAGACGTAATATCTTTTTTCACTTTAAATAAATAACGTAAATTTTAATTTTCTTTTTTTACTGGTATATAACACAAGTTTTTTAAACATCTTTTGAAAATAAATATATGCACCCATGGTCTCTAAGAGGTTAATGAATAAATAGTATTATTCAATAATAAATATTTATAAATAATCATTCATACTGAGTTGTATAAAAGTATCATTTGCTTTATGTCCGAAATTATAACAGGGATATCTAGTACAGTGTCCAAATAATTTGTTATATTCATAGAACTTCAATAATTTGCAGCTTCGTGATCTTCATATTTCCGTCTATGCATTCTAAATTACCATATGGAAATGCACTGTTGTATGTTAAAGGCATGTAATATAATGCTTATAGGAAGCATCGTTTCGAAACTCTAATAGTTGTTATAGATTGTGAGTGCTGTGTTGAAAATCTTTATATACATGTCACAAAGAAATGATATATATATGTGTATATATGTTTACACATAACGCTTTTAATAGACTTGCTTTAAAAAACAAGTTTTAAATTTTTAATACTGTTTGAAACATTTTTAGGTGCCTTCTTAATTATATAATTACGTAGCATCTATAGTCGTCGTTCCGTCCGTCCATCTGTCTAAAACTAATATCTTATTTTCATAATGTTTTTTATCTTCTAATCAAGTGATTGAGTCACATTAATGATGGTTCTAACGAATAATGAAAGAAAATAAGCATAATTTTTACATTATTTTAATAATATTTCCTAAACTGTTTTAATCATTTAAATGCAACCTTAAAGGATTTTTAGGTACGTTTGCAATTATGTAAATACGCAACACCTATATTCGTCGTTCAATTCGTTCGTCTTTGCACGTATAGCAACGAAAAAAATTACCCAACTGAATCGATTGAAATGTAAAGTATATTATTATTACATAAGGTAATTGAGTCATTTCAAATTTTATGAAAATCGAATGCATAGATCAATTACAGAGACAATCAAAAATATTCCGTTACATTATGGCCAATATGAAAAAAATAGTTTCAAGGGATTTTAATGGTGTTACATTTTTTGAAACATAATAACATTAATATGTATCTATGAAGCATAGTATACAATATACATTTGCACAAACTTTGGTGCAAAGAGTATTTGTTATTAATTTCAAGGGCAAAACAAAAGTATTCCTTTACATAATGGTATAGTGGAAAACATTGCTTGGTGGCGTTTTAATAATATTACATTATTTCACATTTTACGAAACTGATATACGTTGCTGACGTTTACTGCTAGTTAATTTCTGTCTAATAGAAAGTATTTAGTATTTACAGGGACACACAAAAGATTTCGGATACTGTATTGTATCCGAAGTACTATATATTTTAAAAACATCGTTGTATTACGAACGCACCTGACGTGTCACAAGCAAATTCCGACTTGTTTATGTCTGCTTCAGAAAATAATGGTTGCAATGTGCCAAATTGTTCAAAAATCACTCGAGGTAATACCTGCAACAATGTTGCAAACATTTACTACCTGTTTCCTCTGCACATCTATTCAAATCACTATAGATATATCAATATCGGTCGAATTTGCTTTTACCCTTAAACCTTTATCTACCAAATCATGAATTCATGAAAATTTTACATTCTGAAGTATTTTATGTAAATTGTTTAAACTGAATTAAAAGATTTAAATAATAATTTAATAATTTTTTGAAAGATTTTAGAAGGATTGAAGGATTTAGAAGGATTAATTAAATTTGAATTTAAAAGGGTTTTGTGCGATATTTATAACCCCACTCAAATCTTTTATTTTAAATTGTTTTCTTAGTATTTTGTAGAATTATGAAATGTGCAAATATGATGTTCTTACGATATAAATATAGAAGTATTATCGAATTGAAAGATCCTTATCCCCCTCCCTCTGCGTCAAGAAAGCTGAAAAGATGCAAATTCAAAAGAAATCATAATTTTAAAAATATTTTTGTTTTGTGTAACCATAATACCTTTCGAACAAAATAAAGTAATGTATCTGTAACTCATTCTAAACAGAATTACAACTTGTGTAAACAATGTAAAATTTTCATACTTATTAAAATAGTTTTTAATAAGTAATTTTAATGGTACTAATAACTTCTGTCGGCAGATAAGGGGGTAATAAATTCCCTGCACAAATTTATATTCTGCTATTATCCTTACAAACAAATTTTGAACCTAAATGCAGAGAAAATTGAAGCACTGTTGAAGTTGTCTTAGAGAAAAAATGCCTTAAAAAGCTTGTATTACTTGTTTTTCAATCGAAAGAATCTTTGAAAGGACAATTTTTAAATCCTAGACTGTTCAATGATTTTTTTCTTAGTTGTTCTATAAGCAAAATATTTTATCCTTCTTCCCCCCAAAATAAATATATTGGTACCATGATTTAACAGAATGTCATGCATTTTCTTTCTTTCTTTCTCTTTAAAAAAAAAAATTACGAAATATTACGAAATCAAATTTCAGAAAAACGATATTGAAAAATAAATTTTATGTCACTGAATTTCAAATTGTTGTTTTTGTTTTATGTATTTTTTACGATAACTATTCTCATAAGATTAAATTTTTTAATTAGTTTTCAGTTAACTACCGGAAATGTTTGTAAGAGTAATAAGATATTTAATTTAATAACACCTATGTTTTATTTTCAGGATTGTTATTGTTCTCTAATGCAGCGATAGAACCATATTAATGATGTTAAAACAGCAAATAAAGCATTTGTGCAAAAATGTTTAAGGGGACCAGGAAAGTCCTATCTCCGCCATGTTAAATTCATCAACTTTATGTACCTTTTTCTCAGAAATGAAGAAAGATATGGTTATGAAATTTTTATGGTAGTTAGAACAACATGTTTTACATACTTTAACAGGCCATTTTTTTTCTGAGTAAAATTAAAAAATTATTATTAATTTTTTACTGAAAATCACTTTTAAATTTGCATTTTTGGTGGAATTTCACCACCTAAAAGAAAAAATATTCAACATATCATCAAATCCTTGTGTTAAAGTATGTAATATAACATAATATATGTGTCATTAAAAAATTGAGTTCTTTAGTTTCATAGATATTAAGAAAAAGGAACACGAACCTGAAAAATCCATGTTTTGAGAAAAACAGATTTAAAGATTAAATTATCATTTTTATTGGTAGTGATAAAAAAAATTTAATGAAATCCTCGTTTATATGAAGGATCATCACCTTCTTCAATTTCATACGACTCTTCAAGTTTCCTTTTTTGAAATTTATTTCTAATTTTGGCTTTTTTGTGATATTCGGATAATTTTCGCTCTCTGTCGATAACACGTTCATTATCCAGATTCTTCATAGTTTTGACACAGTGGTGACCAGGGTTAATTCCAATTTTGGATAATGTAAGGCACTTTGTTACATTTCCTGCATTAAAGCAAAAAACAGCATCAAAAACTCCAAATTTTAAAGTTTCAATGGTCACAAACACATTTTTTGACACACGGGTCCAGATGACACTGTTCACAGATTCATTGGGATTTTGTGTTTTCCCATGCAGACATTTTCTTAGAAGCTCAGGGTTTGCCAAGTCTCTAAATACTGGCTTTATGACCTCCATTATTGAAAGAGGAACATGGGTATGCTTAGTGTGGTCATATGTTTTGCCTGTTGCTTGGGCACGATGAAACTCACACCAGCTTTCGGATCCAACTGGACAAAGTCCATGATTTGGATTTTCATTATTGGACAGCAAATGAAAATACTCAGCCCATACAGCTTGTTGCATATTTTGAAGAGATCCGACATTTCTTCTAATGGCTAAACCATAGAACTTCTGGATTTTCATAATAATAATGTCGGTTAACCTGTTTTTACCACCTAATGATTTTCCGTCATTAAGTTTCTTCCCAGAATACTTTTTCTTCAGTTCAGTCAATCTACTTCCCATCCTCTTTTGAATGTGCCCAATGCACTCTAATTTTTCAATATCTTGATTACCATAAAATTTAGACGACATTACAGTTTTAAAGGCTTTGGAGTCACCGTCACCAAGATATTTGACATATCGAGCATCATACAATGTTTGTGATCTGTTGAAGATTTCTTTCACGCCACTGACCTCCATTCCCCCACTTGTTCCACTATAATTAGCAGTGTACATGTCTAAATGAATCGAGTGATTTCTTGAAGGGCACTTACAAAATTTAGACATAACTTGAACATCTATCACTTTGCCTGTGTCGACACTTGTCGCTGTTACAATCCCATTATGTGACAGATGACCTCGCTTCTGCCGAGTGCCATCAAAGCAACACATAAATCTCTGTTGTTATCATTAACCGATATACATTCTTCAGCTGCTACTTTCATCTGATCAGTGCATACTTGTTCTGATGCAGCAGTCAAAACTTTATTGTAATGTGAAAATTTTGCAGGTGGAGGTGGTAGATTCATCACACCACACAGCATTCTGCCAGCTTCTTGACCTTTTCCAATACTGCGAAGAGCATACACAAATCTCATATTTAAATCATATAAGTTTACTTTTGATTCAGCATTTTCTAATTTCTCACAGTTGAAAAATGTAGAACAGCTTTTACAATTTTTGCAACAGACCTGCAATTCTGATGCAAGGCCTATTCGCCTTTTTATTTCCAAAGATAGGCCTCCATTACACTTCTTGCAAGCAACAAATGCATCAAAAACATTCTGTAAAGCATTTAAGGATATAAATTCATATCCGAATTCCCTGTTTTCATCGAATTCCTTATATTGTAGAAAGGAATTATCTAATTTGGCACTTTCAGTCACCACAGTTTCATTTACCTCAGCGCCAGTGTCGGTATCTTTCACGGCTGGTTTTCCAACACATTTACGTTTATTAAACACACGCTTACTTCGCGGCATTCTAAAAAACTAATTCGCTGTATAAAAATTAGTAAAATACAATTTGTTTACGTAAATATGCAGCATACGTATATAAATCGAGATGCAACAAAAATCACTTATAATAAACACACGAGAAGCTATTAAAAAAAGTTAAAACTGTAAATACTGGTTACAGTTAACATTCCTGTTGCCAATTCCTTCATCGTAATAAAATAGAAAAGGTTCAACAGAGATAAAAATATAAGTAAAGCGCTAACTGAACGAGCCGTTCAATGTTAAATTGGCTCAGTAAAGTTCTGTATTTTGATTGGCTGAAACTGAAATTTTTTTTGAACCGGTTCGAACTACGTCACTTCATCCAGTTTCAGCCAATCAAAATACAGAACTTTACTGAGCCAATTTAACATTTAACGGCTCGTGCTAACTGAGGCTCCATGAGGGAAGAGCGGTTTGTTTACATTAGCCAGCTCTTTAAATGATGCGTAAGCATTGAAGTGCTTTGAGAAAGAATGTGAAATTCTAACACTTCTGTTTCGTGGATATACAAGTGTGATACATCGTTGGAAAGATAAAAGTTTAATTTATTTAATGCAATAAAAAAAATAAAAATCGATTTTTTGGTCGAATTTTGCTTACCTGGTCCCCTGAAAGATAGAAAAACAGCTATTATAAATGCACAAAAAAAGAATGTAAAGGTTGCAAACAGCTGTTTCGAATCTACTATCGAGATTCTTCATCAGTGCAAAATTAAGATAACTAGAAAAAGCAAAACTGAGTCAAAGTTTCGCTCAGTTTTGCCTTTTCTAGCTCGCTGAGTTTTGCGCGGATGAAGAATCTCGATAGTAGATTCGAAACAGCTGTTTGCTACCCTTACATTCTTTTTTTGTGCATTTATAATCGTTGGCTTTATATCTTTAAATATTATTAATGTTTCTATGGAATAATGTATAGAATATGAGTATCATTTTTACCTTCTTTTAACCATATTTCCTACACTATTTTAATCATTTAAAAATTAAAAGGATTTTTTATTGCTGTTTCAGAAGATAACGGTTGCAAAGGGCAATATTCTACAAAAGCTGTTCAAGATGGTATCTGAAACAATATTGCGAACCTTTACTAAGGGTTTCTGCTACACATCTGTTCAAATCACCATAGATAATCTATACTAATAAAAGAACAAAACGCTCTGTATGTCTGTGTGTGTGTGTCTGCGATGGCTAGCAAAATATACAGCATGTACGAGGCTCAAAATTGTTTTGAGAGTAGCCCCAAATCTCTCCTCATATACCTGAGCTTCATAATTTCAAAATTCCAATTATTACTGAGTAATTAATTAAAATTTGAAGTTCACTCTCATGAAAAATATGACTTCTTTCCCCCTTTTTCATCGTTTTTTTCTCAACGCTCATTTTTTGGTTGGTTGGTTCATACAGAGTCACTAATAAAAATACGTTTCTTTTTTTCCGCTTGCTTTCGGTTGACTGGTTGTGTAAAACTTTTACAAACATAATTAAAAAAATCTGAGACAGGAATAAATAAACTAACTTGAGTGCTTAATCTTTCAAAAGTGACTGTTTTTTCACCTAAATTTTATTTTACATTTTAGCACGGAGTTAAAACACTTGCTTTGAAAACGCATTTAATAATAATGAATGTTTAAGAGAATAGGTTAGTTAAAATGACGTCAGAATCTAACAACGAATTTCACAACCTGGAATTCATGTTGTTCGTCTTCCTGTTTTTTCTCAACTTTTATTGGTTGAGCGGTAATAATTGCGTAATTGAAATTGATCTGTTATAGCAAGACATATAGTTTTTAAAAGGTAAATAAATAATCAGAAAAGATCTTTTTGATTCTTTTACCAATAAAAATTAGAAATTGACAAAAATAATTCCTTGCATTTGAATGCTATATATTGCTGTTGTGAGTAGGAATATTTTAAATATAATTTAAATTCTCATTTTTGATAATATTAATGATATATTTTCTTTTAATCTCAGAAGTGTTTTTTAGCACAGAGTTGAAAAGTACTTATGCATTCGGTTTGTCTGTCCGTCTGTCCACACTGTAACTCCCGTAAATATACTCAATTGCTAAAATTTATTTAGGATCACTAAAGCATGTTTGGTATTGCATATGAAATATGTACGAATTTTGGTTCATTTACAGAGACTCTTAAAAGATATCGATTACATTACGGTACATGCGGAAAAATTGTTTGGTGAGTACTTTAATGAGATCACGCTATTTTAAATGTATTGAAACGGATATAATTCACCTGTTTCACTAAGATTAAATTAAACACACAAATATTAGCAATTTTTTTTTAATTTACAGGGACAAACAAAAGAAATCAGCTACAGTACTGTATTTGTGTAATAATTGCTGGAGAGTACATTTTAAAATTCGGTATGTACTTTTAAATTTAATTAGTTTTCTGCATAATAATTTTTGTGTATAAAATCTATATTTGATATACAGGGTTGCACAAAAGTATTCGCATACCATTTTCTTTATTAGAGGAAATTGCTGAAGGCTAATTTTCAGAAACATATGTACCACTTAAATAAATTAAATTTTGAAATGCATATTGTTATTATATACAAATCTCTAGATCACATATCTTTAATATTGCAATATGAAACCATTTAATGCTCAAATTTTAATGATCCAATCAAAAGTACGAGGAAAGGATTTTGTATTAATAAAATGAATTGAAAGAAATGAATTACAGATGAAGCAAATTTTAAGAAGAAATAGTAATTTTTTAAAATGGTCTTTATTCTATCATATTATTTAATGTTTGCTTTTAAAATAATTTAAATTGAAAAAATAGAAATAATTAAATGTCAAAATAAAATAAAATAAAATATTAAAAACATTTGATTCTAAGTAAAAATTGTATTACTAAAAGTTTAATTTTTTTTCAGAACTTTTTAATACTTTATAATGTAGATGAAAAATGTTTACGACTTAACATTATATTAATAATTGCATGCCATTATATAAAATATATTGCTGAAAACTTTCTTTTAAAATCATGCATGAAAACTTAAATAACAAATATCAATCTAAAATCTAGATTTCAGAGTGCAGAGGATTTTAAGACATTAACGAAAAAATGTTAACTTTTCAAGCAAAATTTTAAATGATGTTTCTATATTGATATTTCAAAGTTATAAGAAAAAAAGAATCAAATAATTCTTTCCAATGATTGATCTATTGGTATTTTTTTTGCATTCTGATCGTGTAATTAAGTCAATAATGGCACAAAGTATCATTTTTTTAAACGAAATTTTAGTCATATGTTCAATAACAATTTAAGGGGGCTCAGAAGTTGAAAACTTTTCAAAAAATCGATTTTTTTATGATCTATGATTATTCAAGTAATTCTTATCTCAATGCAAAAAACCGCATAAAAATATAAGCATTTTTAACGGAGTTATAAGCATTTATGTATCAATACTTACATAGCCGCATCCATATAATTTCAACTTTAAGTCGTGTTTTCTCAAAACTGCATTTTTGACGACTAACACAAAGATAAAAAAAACTATTTGATGGAATGGCTTAAATTTTTTTTGCATGCATATAACAACATAATCTAGATTATGAAATAAGGATATAACTATCACTTAATAAAAACAGCATTAAAAAATCTCTCAAAGTTGAAAATTTAAAAAAACCCTAAAAAATTTTCCTAAACTTTTTTCCATTAAAAATACTCAAAATATTTCACTATCTAAAATATATTAATTCATAATCTAGATAATAATGTTATATGTATGCAAAAAAAAAAAAAAAAAAAAAAAAAAAAAAAAAAAAAAAAATTAAGCCATTTTATCAAATAGTTTTTTTTAAGTCTTGGTGTTAGTCATCAAAAATCAAGTTTTGAGAAAACGCGACTTAAAGTTGAAATTATATGGATGCGGCTATGAAAGTGTTGATACACAAATGCTTACAACTTCGTTAAAAATGCAAATATTTTTATGCGGTTTTTTGCAATTTGTTAAGAATTAAATGAATAATCAAATTAGATCATAAAAAATCGATTTTTTGAAAAGTTTTCAATCCTTGAGCCCCCTTAAACGATAGAAAACAAAAATAAAGATATAAGGGTTTAAGCAAATTTGAATCGATCGACATACAAACAAACCAAAAAACATGGTTTTGTTGGTGTTTAAATAGACTTAATGTAGCGGATTTTAGGGATACATTTTTGGTTTCACCCAAGACATTATACTTCCACTCTATTAATTTCTCTTTACTCAATGGTTGAACGTAGATTTTTGGCACTTCAAACATTAGAATGTATGAGTGATTAGCTGTGTTGCAGTAAAAAAATTATACAACATTTTTCTAGGAGGTTATTTCTTTAAGTCATTGATTAAATTTAAATGTACTCTTATTTCAACACAATCTAACTGATTGATAAAGTTATCATACGAATTTGAATATTTCTTTAAGTCATTGATTAAATTTAAATGTATTCTATTGAATGTAAAATTTTATTATGGCTTTAATTTGCTTTTAAAACGAAAATAAAATGGCTGTTTGGCATACAGTGGTTCGAATCTGCAAACGATTCATACACAATAAAAATTATCAAATAGCAAAGTAAATTATTTATCAGAAATTGTCATAAAAAGAATGGTATATAATAGTTATAACCTTAATGTTTAGACTAATTAAAAAATAACTCAATCCCCCCCCCCCCCCCAAAAAAAAACAGACTACATTTTGATACGTGATAGACAAAATCTACGTGAGTATAAACCCGAAACGAACCTAAAAGTTCTATTTGAAAAAAAGTATGGATTTGATAACTGACCCGAACCAAATCTGAATCCCGTGAGATGTTCAAATGAAGCATAACCCGATCCGAACAAGGAAAAATAATTTTCGTGGGCATGAAACCTGACCCGAACCTAACAATTTTCTTAAAAAAAAGCCCCGATATATGATAACAATTTTCTTAAAAAAAAGCCCCGATATATGACCCGAACGAAGTCTGAAACCAATAAAAATATTTCAGAGAACTATAACCCGATGACAGCACGACAAAATAATTTACGTGGTCATAAACCCGATTCGAACCTAAAAAATTCCATTTAAAAAATCCTTAAGTTCGACCCAAACCACATCTGAATTCGACCAAAATATTCGAAAGAACCATAACCGGATTCGAGTAAGACAAAATAATTTCCGTGTACATTTACCCGATACGAACCTAAAACTCCAATTCAATAAAATACCTAAAAGTTAAATTGAACCAAATCTGAATCTGACAAAAATATTTCAAAGAACCGCAACCGGATCCGAATAAAACAAAAAATTTTCATAGACATAAACCAAATCTAAACCATTTTTTTTGTTGTTGTTATTGAAAAATTTCGAAAACTAAACTTAACCAAATCTGATCTGGACAAAAATATTCCAGTGAAGCATGTTCTTATTCGAACAACTAATTTCCGTCGACACCCAAGAAGAACCGAACTTAAAAATTCCATTTGAAAAAAAAAGCCGAAATCTGAATTGTACCAAATCTGAACTTGACAAAAATATTCCAGTGAAGCATGTTCTTATTCGAACAATGCAGAATAATTTCCTAGAACACACAAGAAGAACCGAACTTAAATATTCCATTTGAATATAAAGCCGAAATCTGAACTGAACCAATTCTGATCCCGATAAAAATATTCCAAAGATAATTAGATCCGAGCTAGGCAAAATAATTACCATGGACATGAATTCGACTCGAACATTAAAATCCAATTTCAAAAAATACCTAAAATCTGAATCGAACGAAATTTGAACCCGACGAAAATATTCTAAAGTACCATAACAAGATCTGAACAAGGCAAACTAATTTTCATGGACATGAACCCAATACATGGTTAGGTAACATTTAGGTTGAAATTAGGTTGCAATTATATTACGGTATGGTTGTTAAGGTTAGATTAAGTATAGGTTACAATAAGGTGAAGGCTAGGTTACAATTATGTTATATTTAAGTACTGTTAAGTCACAGACAATATATGATTATGATACAAAAGTTTGCGATTAGGAATTTGACCACAGAATGAACATTACGCATGCTTTGATTAAAATTATACACTTATTTTTGTTAAATGGCTCTGAAATTATAATACCATATGCAAACCTTTTAGCTAACATCAAGTATTGATTTTATTCACGGTATAGTTTGTTTTCAGAGTGATATAATTAGCTTGAAATTCAAAATATTTCATTTAGGATTTCTAAGTGAAAAAAAAATAATTGGTTAAGTAACTTAACAGTGATTTTTACGAATAAATACCAACACTTTTACACAAAAATCACGCAATTGTTGGACACATATTCCCTTCCGCGTTTCAGATCGTTCAATTTGAGTATTTTTAGAGCTTAAAATTAGTTGTTGTTTTTTAAACCGATTTTTCACACAGTCAGCGGCCACATATTTCAAACAATGCATTTCTGCATATTTCGAATTCATGATAAAATCGTACAAATTTCAAATTCGTTTAATATTGTTAATACGGTCCCGGGCAACGCCGGATGGGTCAGCTAGTATAATATGAACTTTAAAATATTCAGGGTTACTTAAAAGGCGAATAAAATAATAGATGTTAATAGTTAATTTTGTTTAATAACATCTTAGTACTTTCAAGCCTTTAATCAGGCTCTTTCTCAGAGTATATTTTCTTTATTTATACAAATACATTATTTTGTTTTGAACACTACTATTTCAATCGTCAAGCCACAAGTCTCATTCATTTTCAAAACGGAATCATGTATTTATATAAACAAGGTGGAACCCGTCGAATTTCGACGAAAGTAAATGTTTCAGAAGGAAGTATTTCATATATTTAAAATAGACCTACAAAATTAGCCAAAAAATCAGTAAAAATGCATTCTTACAATGGTCAGTCTAACTCTCAAACAAGTATTATTTAATGCTGAAATTAAGGGAAAAAAATACTATTTCTATAAAATTCATTTGTCCAAATTATTAAAATTAAACTTCAATCGCATATGTAAAACTATAATAATAAAACAATATATTATAAAGTTCAGTTATTAAGATAAAGTTATCAATTGAGGCTCTTATGTTTGGATAAATGCCTATGGAAAAAAATATCTTTATTTCAAATTGACACGATGTTAGAATTTCACGTGAAATCTAAACATCTCATAGTTATCATCTTTTCAAAATTTACATGCGTACATTTCAATTTTTACCAATTTTAATAGAAAATGGCATATTTCTGTTGCCACAATTACAAAATTCGTAATAAAGAGTATAAAAATAATAATATGTCAAGGTTTGGTTTGGTTTGGTTTATTTTTGTCGTCCGATTATCTACACTAGGGATATAGGACCTGGGGGGAATGCCCTTCGTGGGGGTCTTTCTAAGGGAACCTAACCCGTATTTACGCAAGGTTCGAAGAAAACCACGAAAACTCCGAACGGTTAGGCCGACGGCCGCGATTGGGTTCGAACCTAGCACCTGCCGTCTACCAGTTGAGAGGTCAGAACCTCTCGGCCACTGGTGGGGCTAATATGTCAAGGATAAATCGAGATGTAGTTTTAAAACAAATTGCATTTAAAAGTACATATTTTCCTCTATACGATGGTATAAAAATTGAAGATGTGCAATGTTTGAAATAATAAAATTTGTAGTACCAAAAATTGAAAACCGAATTGGATGTGAGATTGTTGCCATTCGCAAAATGACGCATGCGTTTACGCACAGGTACGTTTGACCTTTATACTATAGATAAAAAAAATATTCTCTGAGGAAGAGCCTGATTAAAGGTTTGAAAGTACTAAGATGTTTTAAAATTTAAATTAAATATTAAAATGATTATTTTAATCGCCTTTTAATTTAACCTGAACATTTTAAAGTTCATATTATTATATATTTTCATCATAGATATGTCAAAATTGGTGGAATTTGCTTTTCCCCTTAAGGGAGCTCAGGAGTTGATCGATATGGAAAAACGTTTAAACAGAGCTGTCGCTTCGAGTCCATATAAAAACAGAAGTATTCAGTGTAATTAATTTAAACTTTCTGATATTTTAAAGGTATGTTTGTAGTCTTATAAAATTATAAAAAGTACTTCAATGTAATATAATAAGAAATATAGCAAAATTTATGTAACACAATTTTCGAAAAAAAAAAAATTGTTATATCACCAACACCAAGATATCTTAACGTTGAAATGACTTAAGAACCTAATTTTTGCTGTAAAATGATCAGGGAACTTTACTCTATAGAATGAACTAAGGATATAACAACCACTCGAAAAAAACCTTATTAAAAAAACTCTCAAACATAAAAATTTAAGAAAACCCCAAATAATACAACTTTTTTTCCTTAAAAATACTCAAAATATTAAAATATCTAAACTATATTAATTCATTCTATAGATAATAATGTTATATGCATGAAAAAAAAATTAAGCCATTTAAATAGTTTTTTTAAATTTTAGTGTTTGTCGTCAAAAATCAAGTTTTGAGAAAACGCGACCTAAAGTTGAATTTATATGGGTGCAGCTATGAAAGTGTTGATACATAAATGCTTATAACTCCGTTGAAAATGCAAATATTTTTATGCGGTTTTTTGCGCTGAGTTCAGAAGTAATTGAATAATCAAACTAGATAAAAAATCGATTTTTTGAAAAGTTTTCAACCCCTGAACCCCCTTAATAAAGTTTCTAAACAAATTTATATTTTGAAATTACTCTTACGGACAAATTTCGCATCTAAAGGCAGAGGAAATTTGCAGCACTGTTGAGGTAGTCGTAAAGCAAGAAATACCTTTAAAAAAATTGTATTATTTGTTTTTCAATCGAAAGAAATACTCTTTGAAAGGACAATTTTTTAATCATACTTCTTTTCAACAATGTTTTTCTATTTAATTTTTCTATAAGCAAACTATTTACCCCCCCCTCCCCGGCCACACACATACACATTCCAATCCCCTTCTCAAAAAAAAAAAATAAAAATAAATAAATAAATAAATAAATAGCAACATCTTTTTTTAGCACTTTCCAACAAAGTTGAAAAGTGCTTATGTATTTGGTTTATCTGGCTTTCCATCTGGCCGTCTGGTCGTCTATCCACGCTTTAACACCCGTAAATATATCCAGATTTTCATGCAATTGATATAGATTATTTAGGCTAGAAAAAGCATGTTTGGTATTGTTTAATGAAATATGTACGATAAATGGTTCATTTACAGGCACACTCAAAAGAATACGATTACATTATGGTATATGTCGAAAAATAGTTTGGAGAATAATTTAATGGCACTACGCTATTTGAAATGTATCAAAACTGATATAAATATTTGAATTTCACTAGAATCACGTTAAAACAGACCATTCACAGCATTTTTTGTTTATTTACAAAGACCCATAAAAGAAATAGGTTACAGCACTGTCTTTGCGTAATAAATGCTGAAGATTCTGTTTTAAAATTCGCTATGAGCTTTTAAATTTAATTAGTTTTTTTTACAGATTACTCTTTAAATACATATATATTACACATATACAGGGCTTCACTAAATTATTCGATACAATTCTTCTTATTAGAGGAAATTGTTGAACGGTAATTTTCAACTGAAATATATGTAAATCTTAAAAGTATGTATGTATGTTGTTAATAGATACAATATCTATATCATATACAAGGCTGCCGAAATATTCGAATAATTTTCCGATTATAGATTGGAGCAGCAAAAGTTTGGTTTTAAAATGCATTATACATTTCCATATGTTAAAATGAATCGTAATATTTAATTTTTTTACACGGTGCTGTTTTATTACGTTGTTCTGAATGTATTGAAAAATGCTTCAGAATCTACGTTTGATGCATGAATTTTTCTTTCTTGTCTTACAATTTTTCAAATATGTTAAATATTCTAATGTGAAAAGGTTTAAACTTAATAAAAAGTAAATTTTGGAAAAATATAAAAAAGGATACAATTTAAAAAAATAAATAGAGTTTAAGCGAAAAGCAGAATACTACTTGAGTTACTTAAATTTTATAAATCGATAGCATTTTTGACGCTTTTAAACGAAGTTGAAAAGCTGTTTGTCTCTTCATCTGTCGAACAGGTAAACAGAGAAACAGAGGTTTGTCTGTTCGTCTGTTTAAACTCAAATTCTCGTAAATATTTTTGGATTTTTATGCAATTGATAAAGACTATTTAGGGTTATCAAACTATCTTTGTTGTATATGAAGTATCTGAAGTTGATAATTTATTTGCATGGACACTCAAAATAACTCCATTACGTTGTGATATATGGGGAAAAATCATTTGTACGTTGTATTAATGAGATTACGCTATATCAAACGTATCAACACTGGCATAAACCTCTGAATTTTACTAAGATTACGCTAGAATAAGGCATTCATAGCATATTTAATTATTTACAGGAATATACAAAAATATCGGTTACAGTGCTATCTTTAAGAATTACTTAAAGCTGGAGAGTGCGTCCTAAATTGTGTACAAAATGCACTTTTAAATATAACTATTTTTTGGCGGATCTACACGTTTTAGACACTAGAGATTCCGATAAACATATTTTTTTAAATTGTTATCCTTTCATCTGTGCGTCTGTTCGCCAGTCTGTCTGTGTGTGTGTCTGTAAACGCTCAATCTCCTGAGCAAACTGAGATACATACTTGAAAATTGATGTTTACTTAGTATGTTATAATGGGAAGAAACCCATTTAATAACAGTAATTATCCGGAACTATTTTTTTCAGACTCTCGAAATATTCGTTCTGATAAAAGGTATACAATAAATTTTTATTTTTTTTTTATTTTAAGAAGTCTATGTAAAAGACAATAAAATAACACTAATTTTTCCATAAAAAATCGAAGTCGATCGGATAATTAGTTGCCAAGATATTTGTAATCCTATTTTCCACACTCTTCGATTATTCATGACTCTGTATTTCATTCAAATTTCTATTTAAAGATATAGTTTTATTGCAAGTGAAACGCTTAATCTAGCACAGTAAATTTTTAGTTAATATAATTATCATTTTTGAATTTATAGCGATGTTTTACGCAATTAGGTACTATTTGAATAGTTTGGAATTTTATATAATTTGTCGATATTGGTTCATCAGCAATTCGGAAATAGAGCTAGAATAATGTTAAAATGTACTTTCAAATTTTATTTTGGAATTTGTGTTTATTTTGGAATTATTTACACGCGTTTTATTTTCATTTTTTAAAGTATGCATATCCATGATGGATAAGTGTTATGGTGGCCCCCAACGACTAGTTTTTTTGTGTGTGGTGAGGGGAAATAAAAGTAGTCTGCAAAATAATGTTGGAGAACACAAAAACAGTTTAAGACACAATATGGCTGAAATATTTCTTTCAATTCTTTTCAGTTTTTATGATTAACAATCGATCAATACATTAAAATGATATTTATTTCTTTTAAATTGTATAAAGCTTCATTTTGTTACTCAATAGAATACAAAATGATAAATGCGGAATTCAAATGATTGGCACTTACGATTGATAAATCACTTCTGTAAATTGTATCGAACAAGTGAAACAAAGATCTTATCCATCATGTGTAACACAAATGAATAAGGAAGTAAACCGATATCAATTTAAAACACAAAGACATTCCATTTACCTGTGGAATTCACATAAAAAATGAATGACATATTTAAATTTTTAGATGACTTTTTGTCTTTGTAAAATACTATGTAAGTGCAATCCTTCTTTCATCTAACAACACATTGCTTGTATCCAGTGAAGATAAACTTGATATTACAACAATAATGTCTGCTCTTCTACGTACTGTAGTCATCGCCCTGGTCATCCTGGCGTGTACTCAAGGTAAGATTATTATTCAGATTTACAGAAAAGGAGGCATTTGTTTTTTCCCATAGGATAAAGTAAGATTCTTTATTACTTACCCAGCATACGAAGTTTAGGGTCTTGCAATCTTTTTGAAAATCGAAAATTTTTCTGATGGATTTACATATGTTTCAGACGTGTCAGATTCTGAAAAACGCAACAAAAAAATTTTTTTGAGCCGTCTATCTCTCCGTGTGTCTGAAAATGCTCTAGCTCCCAAACAAACTGAGATAGAGATGTGAAATTTGGTGCATACTTAGTACAAAATAGTAGAAAGAAGTTCATTGAATTTCAGTACCCTCAAGTACCCAAAACTATTTATTTCGGGTACTCGAAACATTCGTTCTGATGAAAGATACATAAAATTTTTCCATATTTTTTATTTTTTCTATATAAGTGCAATCCTTCTTTCGTCCCACATATTGCTTGTATTTAGTGAAGATGAATTTGATTATACAAAGACGTTTTTTCTTCTACGCGCTATGGTCATCCCTTTAGCCATCCTGGCATATTCTCAAGGTGTGATTCTTATTCAGTTGTTTATCAGTAACCTCAGTTATCTATGTAGAATAATTTTTTTCGGACACTCGAAATATTCGTTTTAATGAAAGGTATATAAACATGTTCGAAATCTTTTATTTTAAGAAGTGAATATAAAAGACAATACAAAAAACACAAATTTTACATAAATAACGTAGTTGCTAAGATAATTAGTTGCCGAGATGTTCATAATCATGCTTTTCACGATCTTCGATATTTTATTATCCTGTATTTCGTTCAAACTTCAATTCAAATATATATTTTAATTGGAAATGAGACGCATAATCCGAAGCAGTAATCTATTAGTTAATATGATTGTTATTTTGGGAGTTATAAGGATGTTTCTTTTACGCAGTTCAATACTATGTAATTATATGGTACTCCCGTCGGCAAAGGAAAAAAAAAGTCTTATTTATTTGACATTAAACGCGTTACACATGTTTGTTCTGTCCTCAAGTCACATTTAATTAGATCTTTCACCTGTATTTTTATTAATATTTTACTAATTTGTTTTTCTGTTATTTGAAATAAAAATTACCCAAATTTGTATAATTTACGAGTGGTTTGTCGATTTCTATTATATGTAGAAATGGATCGACGGAATAACCATGTAATACCCACAATTCACTAATAGAGCATTACTATGCATGAAAAATATTTAAACATATCTTAAATTTAATTAAATATAATTTTAAATTTAGTTTTGAAATTCCGATACATTTTAAAAATAGTTTACACATATCTTATATTCATATTTCATATTATGCATAAATACGATGGGTAAGTATTACCGCGGCCCGGCCCCCAAAGATCAGTTTTCTTATAAAATATAAAGTATTGGTGGAGTATTTTTATGTGGTAACAAAATGCCTATCTCTGCACTCCGATTATCAAAGAGTATAGTTTTATAAGATAAGTTTAATGAAATATTCGCATATGTCAAAATTGATAGTAAATGGACGTTCAATAATAAATGTATAAATTAAATCTATGAAAATTTCTCGATAACTCATAGGCAAACATAATAAAATGTTAATAAATATATAATAATTATATGAGAAAAATTGCTTTTGTAAATCATACATTTTTAATGGTTCTTACATTATCAGTTATATAGAAAAATTTGAGGAAAGAATTTCACGTATAGCACGTTTTTCTAATAATATTTAATAATAAAACTGTAGTATAAAATTACAAAACTATATGAATTCGATTTTAAAAGAACAGTTTTTTTAATTCTACTCAATGGGCTTTCGTAGGAATTGCATTGTTAGAAAAACAAATAATAATTAAAGTTTTTGTTCTTTTCACTCTTGTCTTTGTTCAGTTAGAAGTAATTCTTGTAATTTCAGGAATTACTTTTCAAATTGCTATTTTATTTTACCTCATAAATACATATCAATAAATTTATGATTGAAATAATAGACTATCATTAGAAAAAACCGGATTTTACCCTTGAACATAATTTAACGAGATTATTTTGTGTGCCTCTGAAAAAAAAACTATAAATGTTATAAAATTAGAAATTCTAATTTTGACTGCGACTTTGTCATAGTAAAACGTCAGCAACATATATGAATTCTATGCCAATAATTTACAAGAGCTGGAGCACAGACAGACGACATGCGACAGACCGACAAAAGACAAATGGCAGACACATATCAGGTTTGACCAGATTTAAATATAAAAGCATTTATTATTTCTTTAATTCTATATGGCGTTAAGGGTTAATATTAAAAATAATTTTGCAGTAAACATTTCTCTTAATAATGTAAAATGATAGTTGCATAGTACATAACATTGAAAGAAGAAGTTGTTTGTAGCTTCTGATTAGTTGGACTTAATTTTTGATCTTCCAATTTTTTTCAAGAAATGAAATTTGTATTTTTGTTTGTACTATGCAGTCTACCCTACGTACAATTAAAAAGAAATTTTACCTTCTTTTAAGGACACGTGTTGCCAGGGGAGCCTGGAGGGACTGGTGTTGACCAACAGGGCAGCCATAATCATAACAATCATGGTAAGATATAATAAATTATAAATGTAAAAAGCATCTCTTTCCGATATAACGAATACAATTCTTCAGTAAACATTTTTCTTAACAATGTAAAATGATAGTTACATATTACATAACAATAAAAGAAGAAATTGTTTGTAGCTTATAATTAGTTGGACTTAATTTTTGATCTTCCAATATTTTTCAAGAAATGAAATTTGTACTTGTATTTGTACTATACTCTCTACGTTACTTAGAATTAAAAAGAATTTGTTTCTTCTTTTAAGGAGAAAAAATGCCTGGGCCGGCTGGAGGAATTGGTGTTGGCAATCAAGGCAACCATAACCATGAAAGTGATGGTAAGATCTAACAAATATAAATATGAAATGTATCTCTTTTCGAAAAAGATATGAATTGTTATCATCAAATGTTTTAACATATATGGTAAAAAAATGAAAAAAAAACTATAAGAACGTGTTGAAAAATGAGTAATATGTGTTAATGTAATCGGCAATTGAAACCACAATAAAAAGTATTTACTTCTCGTTGTGTTAGAAAACATTATAAACCTATTAATGTGATATTAAATTACTTCAAAATTTATAAAACGAATTGTATAGAAACACGCCCTGCTGGCGAATTTAACATCTCTTAGAATAAAAAAAACAACAGAACGTTGTTTAAATGATAAAAATAAACATATATAAAGTTATGTGTAACAGCTCAACAAATAAAAACCATTTCCTTTGATTCTGTTAACAGAAGAACATTAAGCTATTTATATCTGTAGAAAAACATACTTCCTGAACAAAACATATTGCCATCTTATTATAAGTTAAGTCCATTTCCGTCCCAGTTCGACTTTGTAGATAATAAAAATACAACTTTGATCTCAGCCGGACTCTAGTTTGCTGAAAAAAATAAGCCTTGACTCAGACCTCATGCACTGTAAAAAAAAAAGTGTCGATCTACTAAAAAAACTTTAGTGATCCTTGTAATTACTAAAAAATTTTTAGTAATCTTAGTCGGTTACTAGAAAATCTGTAAGAATTACTAGAAAAAAATTAGCAACGAATAGAGTTAATAGTTTTATATTTTTAATAGCTCTTACTAAAACTCAGTTGGTGTGGCCTTGATAGCATAGTGGTTATAGTAACGGACTCCAGGCTATAAGGTCCCGGGTTCGAAACTTGCCACCGACAAATACACCCCGAATGTCTCTAGTGTCTCGTTAATAAAGGGATTATGAAAATCCTGTCGGAGCAATTAAGAATTTTTAGTGCTGCCATCTATTGTTGTTTTGCCGAAAACCTTCCGCTTCAGAAGTCTGGATGCAGCTCGAAGGAAGCTCCTCCGCTTCGGTTGCACGTAATGGTTATTAAAAGTAATTTTGAAACTATTACTAAAATTTGCTTTGTGGCTCATACTAAAAATTTTTAAGTTAGTTATACAAAAAATTCTTTTGTTCAGTTTACAAAAGAAATGCTTGTTTCACTTGCAAAAAAAAAGTTTGTAATGGTTACTAAAAAATTCTGTGGAATACAAATTTACTAAGAAATTTTTAGTAACCTCTTGATTTTTTTTTTACAGTGTGTAACTGAGCGATGTGGATGTCTGCGTTGGACATATTACATTTCTGTATCGATGTTATCAAACTACAAGCTCGAAACATGTATATTTATTTCTGCAAAAGTCATATTCATTGAAAAATGTCTCATATTTTATCACCGTTTAAATTTTATGTGGGGCTCATAGATCTGGCTAATAGTCTTATTGGTTCGACTTGGCTAGTTGAAAAATATGTCCTAATACTGCTGGGCCGGGTATGGACCGGGTGTCATGGCAGGGGCCGTGCAGATTTCTAAAGCCTGTTGCACGAACAGTGAATTAAAAGAATGTGATCATTTTCAAAACTCATTCTTAAAAAAATAAATAAATGAATAAAAATAAAAATAAAAAAATTATTATTGGCATTGATAAGAAAAACATCTGTTAATCGAGGTTCTACTGTATTTTAAAACGCATTTTTGAGCTTATACAGAGTTGGAGGAAAATTTTGAAGGCTAAGTTTTTTTCTATTAATAATACAATACACAAGAAGCAATTCAAGATTTCCATCTTTATCAAAGTAAGAAGCCGTTACATCCCAACACAACATAATTATACACACACATATATATATAAGTTTTTCTTTTTTCCAATATCGATCATCCCTGTTCATTTTTTCCCATGTATTATCCGATTTGAAATTTAAAATACTTTTGTATTCAGGTAAGTTTATTTATAGTGTAAAAACTGATTTCTTAAAATTTTATTTTACATGAATTTCATTTATTTTCAATCTTTAATATTAATTTCTCAAAAAAAAAAAGCAAATAAAACAGATAGAGAGCGAATGAGTAATTAGTTTAGAATTCCTCACTTATTAAGTCACCCCCCCCCCTTCCCAGTAGAGATTGACCTCCACGTTGGGAACCATTGATTTATATGTATTAGGAAATATTATTATAATATTTTTCAAGAACTTAAATTTATACTTGTATTTGTACTATACTCTCTACGTTACTTAGAATTAAAAAGAATTTGTTTCTTCTTTTAAGGACAAATAATGCCCTTGCCGGCTGGAGGAACTGCTGTTGGCAATCAAGGCAACCATAACCACGAAAGTGATGGTAAGATCTAATAAATATAAATATGAAATGTATCTCTTTTCGAAAAAGATATGAATTGTTATCATCAAATGTTTTAATATATATCCATGGAAAAAAAACTATAAGAATGTGTTCAAAAATGAGTAATATGTGTTATTGTAATCGGCAACTGAAATCACAATAAAAATTATTTACTTCTCGTTGTGTTAGTAACTAGTATTACTTATAGTACTTATTTTAATATTTAGAAAGGGCTAAATCTGGGTCATATAATATAATTGAAAACATTAAAAAAATCTTAACTTTAATATTATTATTTTTTTTATTATTTTTACATTTAATATATCTGTTTTAGAATTAACAATAGAATATCAAAAATAATATTTATATTGAAAATAGCATTTATGCGTTCAAATACAGTTTTAAATTGTATTAAAAGTGTTACGTTCGTATTTACATCGCTTTAGGAATTAACTAAAGAAAATTTATATTTTCAGTCAGTCTTTTTGGTTTAAGTACACTGCTATATTACATCTCTTAAATTTGCGTCTAATTCGTATTTTATTGTTTTATTTATAGACTGAAAAATGTTTAAAAATTTCATTAACGAATATAATCTGGTAAAAAATGCTGATCTTTTTTTTATTTATTTAACAACAGTTATCTTCCGTAGTTTATTTATCCGATTTATTAAAAAATCCCACTTAAAAAATATTTTATAAACAATAACAATCGAGAGAACAGTCATACAGCTTTCAAATAATTTTCTAATAAGATTTCTGAACAAAAAGTAATTAAAAGTACATTTTGTTCTCTATTTGATTGCGTAAAGATTAATAAAGGGCGTTGTTTAGAAGTTGAATTGCTTTTGGTAAAAGTTAAATTTGATTGTCCAGTGTTACCACCTTTAAAATGAGATCAGCGTTAAGGACATATGAGTTTGTCTTTTGTATTATAACCAGAATTTAAGATTAACAACGAAAACTGAAACCTAACATATTTTGTAGACGTACATTTTTTTCAGGAATGCAAAATGATGTTCACATGTCTTATAGTAATGACAGAAACGAAAACTAGCTTGTAACTAGCAGGATTTACTTAATGTTCCCAAAATATTGTTTTCAAATTTGAAATATGAAGTGTGCATCGTAAGCCAAATACCTAGGTTCGATTCCCAACTTGGGCATTTTTTTGCTCTATTGTAAAAATTTAATTCGTATGATAATTTTACTTATCATTATGATTCTGTTGAAATTAATAGAAGTGTTAGTGTCGGTAACAATGACCATCGGATAATTGAGAACTCCTCGATATTGGGGAAAAAAACTGTGTATGATAAAATTCTGTGTTATGCCGAAATATTAACGTCATAAAATATTTTTCATTTTAGCTATTTTTTATTACTGTTCTTCAGTATTTTTGAGATCCGAAAAGCAATTTGAAACAAATTTTTTGATAAATGAATTTGTCAGTTTGGAGCTCTGGTAATCTCAATTAACCCAAACAAATGTGTCCACAATAGTGTTAACTAATCTAATCTTTTGTGATTGTGAGTTTTTGATGGAATAATTATAACCATTCTTTTAACTTGAAACAGCTATGATAATTAACACTTTTAACCTTTTATCTACAAACGGTGCTTAGAAATAACATTAAAATTACTCCTTATAAAATTCTTTTAATACGTCAATTAATTGTACTACTGTTTAGAAAGAATTACAGATATATTACTTTATCATGTTCGAAAAACATTGTTAGTTACAGAAGAAAAAAACATTTTTAAAAGGACGATTTCTCTTGCCTTTGTATCTTTTCAGCTTTCTTGACGATTAGAGAAGGATATGGGGATCTTTCAGTTCGGAAATATTTCTATATTTATATTGTAAGAACATCATATTTGTACAATTTATAATTCCACAAGATATTTAGAAAACAATCTAAAGTAAAAAAATTGAGTAGGGTTTTAAATATTGCACAAAATCCCTGCAAATTCAAATTTAATGAATCCTTCTAAATCCTCCAATCGTTCTAAAATTCTTCAAAAATTTATTAAATGATTATATAAATCTTTTAATTTAGTGAAAACAATTTACATAAAATTTTCATGAATTCATAATTTGGTAGATAAAGGGTTAAGGGGAGTTCAAAGGGTCAAAGTCCATCTACGCATTAAAAACACCCCTTTAAGAAATAGAAAAAAGGTGGAAAAAAACAATGCAGAAAAAGTACAAAGTGGTCATAAATATCCCTCCTGACCCTATATGAAATTTATATTTATGTTTGTGTTATACAGTCTCTACTACTTTATATTAAAATATCAGTTTTTAAATAGGACCCTCAATGCCTGGACAAAATGGCAAAAATGGTGAAAATGGCAAAAAGGGTAAAAATGACAAAAAGGGTAAAAATGGCAAAAATGGTGAAAATGGCAAAAATGACAATCAAGGTATTACCTAACAAAAATCAATGTGTTTCTATTTTCAAAAAAGATTGTAATCTACGGATTGTAATCTACGGATTGTAATCTACAATTGTAATCTACCCTTTAAGCCCCAACGCTACCCCACGGAAAGTACCATTAAAAGAAATTGTTATAAAATTAATTTAAAACACTGACTAATTATAATACAGTGTAGAATGATTTATAGATACTTTGTGTTGTTTCAAAAGCATAATTGATTGCTCAAAAGTAAAATATTTTTGAAAGAATGACTGAAAGCGGCATTGAAATAAATTGTTATAAAATTAATTTAATACGCCGACTAATTATAATATAATGTAAAATGAGTTATATATATATTACTTGCTTGAAAAACATTATCTTGTTTCAAAAAAATTATTGGTTGCTCAAAATAAAAGTATTTTTAAAAGAATGATATGATGAATGATTCTAAAAGAATGATTTTAAAAGAATGATTCATCTACAGCTCTATCAGCTTTCTGGACGCCGGAAATTGTAAGGGAAAAGTTTAAGTTAGGAAATATTTCAATATTTATATGGTAAGAGTATTATATTTGTACATAAGGGGATGTGCATACATAAGGTTATCATTTTAGGGGTATGGGGGGGGGTCTGGTACATGATGTCGTAAGATATTTCAAGGGGGCGGGCGGTTTGATTTCTGATTCGATATCTTTTTTGTTTCAATCAAAATTGTCTCTTTTTTACTTGTAACATGGTCTTTGGCTCAAAATAGTATGCTACATTTCTTTTCAGTCTCTTATCTATTTAGATGAAAATACAAAGTTATTATTAAAATCACTACATTATTATAAAATTGTCTAATTTTAAAATATGGGATACTCCAACGTTTGACATTCGTATTCTTCTTCATATGTTTATGCATATATAGTCGTGGTTCGAGTAACCATATGTGAAATACTTGAAATGAACTTGTATTCACCAATAAATAAAAAAAAAAGAATGTCGCTCTATTCTTTTGTTGATAAGAATTTATATCTGTGCCTTATTTCTTTTCCGTTCGGGGCAAGTGCAATAAGACATTATTACTGTTGAATGCACCATGTAACTAAAAGCTTTTATAAAATACTTTTAAATAGTACATATTTCTTTTAAGCGATATTTTATTGATTTTTCTTTACTTGGATCAATAAATTATGTGAAAAATAAATCTAACCAGTTTTGTACATGACTGTAAACAAATCAAATAAAATCAAAGAAGAAAAAAAATATATATAACGATATCACTACCGAGCGGGGGAGGGGTGGAGGGATAATAACGTATGATATCGAAAGGGGGGGGAAGAGGGTCCAAAATTGCCTAAAGTGTTGATATCGTTATATTTGCACAGCCCCTATCCCACATTTCTTAAATTAAAAATACTAAAAATATATTTTAAATAAAAGTTTTGAGTGGAATTATAAATATTTCTCCAATAAAAATATATTTCATAAATATAATCCTCATAAATTCAAATTCGATAAATTAATTTTAATTGTCAAGATCTCTCTAAAGTTTATTGTATGATTGTGCAAAGTTTCTAATAAAGTTTTAAAAACTCTCAAAAAATGCTTTAGAAGATGAAATTTTTATGAATTTATAATTTTGGATAAAAAGAGTTAACAGTTATAAAGTGCTAAAACTTCATATATTCGAATCCACAGCTAAAACTCAACTACTTTTAAGTTATGCTTAAAACACGCCAAGAATTGCAACTTAATAATTAACTTGGTTGTGCTTAAACTTAGAATCAGCCGTATTAACTACTTTAGGTTTTCGGAGAATGATTTTATACTGGTAATATTTTATTTTACGTATAATAATAAGGTTAAGATATTTTTAAAGAAAAAAAGTTGTATTTTTAAATATTAATGGGTACTTCTAGGTTATCCCGTCGACCAATTTCGCCAAATTATACAAATCGCCAAACTAATAGCCAAGTTATACAAGTTGACATAATTTTTATTTTAAATAACGGAAAAACAAATAATTAGTAGAATATTAATAAAAATACTAATAAAAAGTCGAAATAAAAATCACTGAATGTTTTTTAAACACGTGAATCGCATTTAATGTCACTGAATGTGGCATTCACGATCATCTATCTATTTTTGGCATTTAATCTTATAGTTTGGCCATAATTATTTGGCCGACGGGATAACCTAGAAGTACCTATTAATAAATGTATATTTGTTCCTTTTCTTATAAGGAAATATAGGAACTGATATGAAAGTTATAATTGTTGCCTATGTATATTTATCTTTATTAAAACATCAGTTAATTTTGTTTTACTTAGAGCTCGACTTGACTTTTTTTTTTCTGTCTCGGAAATCGGGCTGGCTTTGAGCCGATTTCGCGGTTTCATGTCGGGTACAACCCAGCGCATGCAGGATTTAGAACCATGAATGTCTTTACTACTAATATGAGTTTTATATGAATGTTTTTACTACTTTGTGATCGTGCCACAGTTTACTATAATTTATTTAGTGAATGTCTTTACTAGTTTAATTCTTAAAATAAATGAGTTAATTTGACATCTCAGCAAAGAGCGCTGTAATTTAATGGATGGCGAATGAGTGTTTTTTTAACCCTTTACCTACCGACGGTATTTATAAATACCATAAAAATTACTTAGTATTATAAAATTCTTTTATTACGTCAATTAGTTATAATACTGTTTAAAATGAGTTAAAGATACATAACTTTATTTTTTTCCAAAAGCATTATTGATTATACAAAGCAAAAATATTTTTAAAAGGATGATTTCCTTTGCCTTTGAATATTTTCAGCTTTCTTGGCGCTGAGCGAGGGGGGTGGGGATTTTTAAATTCGGAAATATTTCTATATTTATAAAGCAAGAACATCATATTTTTGCATTTTATAATTCTACAAAATACTAATAAAAATATTTAAAATAAAAGATTTGAGTGGGGTTATAAAAATTGCACAAAATTTCTGTAAATTTAATTTAATTAATCCTACTAAAATCTTTAAAAAATTAATTAAATGATTATGTAAATCTTTTAATTTAGTTTAATCTATTTACGTAAAATGCTTCAGAATGTAAAATTTTCATGAATATATAATGCGGTAGACATTTTATTCATTTTGATTTAAATTGCTAATTTAAATCAGAACTAGCAGGAGTGACCGAGCTTAGCTCGGTCAAGATTAACTTTGTGTTCAACTCGATGTAGTATTTTCACTTAATCAGTCTCTGCGTATTATTATTATAAAACATGTTACTTATAATAGTATTATTTACAAAAACAATCAATAAGACAATTATGTATGTATGCACTTTTTTACATAATTTTAAAATTTACAACGAAAGGACATCAATCCAAATCACTTTTTTAGCTCGACTCTGATCGGTTTAACCATGCATTTCGAATCCTATTAAGAATGTGTAAAAATTACTTCGCATTCTGAAAGACAATATTTTCGCCACATATAGCCAAATTTGTTGACATTCTTTCATTTGGCGCCAAATACGTGTTTTGGCTTCCGTAATCATAACAGTCGATTTTTCGACCAAATGTCATCAATATTTTGTCAAGAGTTGCCAACTTATTGGCTGTTGCGATATTATCGTGACCCTGACCTGTATTACCCAAAATGACCCACTAATAAAATTTGATCAAACGTGACTTAGCTCAATTGTCTTCAGGTAATCAAAAACAGTAGTATATAAAATTGAATCAAAATCGTTTAAGCTATTTCTGAGATTAAAATTAGCTTGATAGCATTCGGCACTGAAACCGAAAAGACCAACTAATATATTTTTTTTAATATGCGACTCAGCCCAATAGTCTTCTCATGAAAAAAAAGTTTCCTCACAAAATTTAGATAAAATTGATTGTGTCGTTGTTGCACATAATTAGAATGATCCCGACCCATTATGACCCAAAACGACCCACAAACTGAATTTTCGCGAGCATGTGACCTAGCCCATTGGTTTTCTTTTGCCGCAAAACCATATAATACAAAGTATAGTGAAAATGGTGAGAGCCATTTTCTAGATGAAATTAGCATGACCCATCATGGCCCACAAATGACCCTTATAATTTTACTCTCTCGAACATGTGGCCTAGCCCATTCATTTTTGCGCGTCGAAAGTTTGGATACAAAACTTAGATAAAATCGATTGAGTCGTTTTTTAGATATAATTAGTTTGTCCTTAACCCATTATGACTCAAAATGAGCCATTAATCGAATTTTCTCGAACATCTGACCCAACTCAATGATTTTCTTGTGCCCGAAAATGGTAGAATTCAAAATTTAGTCAATATTGCGCGAGACATTGTCTAGATAAAATTAGCATGACCAACAACGACTCACTAATTGAATTCTGTCTAACACATCACTTTACCCAATAATCTTCTTGTAATCCAAAACGATAGAGCACGAAACTTGGTCAAAGTCATTAGAGCCATTTTTTTAGATAAAATTGGTTTAACCCAAAATGACCCATCTTAAATTTCTGGAGCATGCGACCTAGTCCAGTAGTTTTCTTGAGCCAAAAAAATGTTGTATACAAAATTTCCTTAAAATCGACCCTCCCGTTCTTTAGATATAGCTTGACCATGACCCATTATGACCCGTCATGACCCATAAATTATCCTTATAATCGAAAACTCTCGAATATGCGACCCAGCCTAATAGTTTTACCGTGCCAAAAAAATTGCTGTATACAAAATTTCATTAAAATCGATCTTGCCATTCTTCAAATGTAAATAGCTTGACCCAGACACTTTATGACCCTTTATGACCCAGTAATCGAAATTTCTCGAACATGAAACCTAGCCCAATAGTTTTCTCTTGCCAAAAAAATGTTGTATACAAAATTTCGTTAAAATCGATCCGCCCGTTCTTTAGGCATAGCTTGACCATGACCCATTATGACCCGTCATGACCCATAAATTATCCTTATAATCGAAATCTCTCGAATATGTTATCCAGCCCAATAGTTTTATCGTGCCAAAAAAAAAAAAAAAAAAAAAAAAAAAAAAAATGCTGTATACAAAATTTCATTAAAATCGATCCTGCCGTTCTTTAAATATAAATAGTTTGACCCAGACCTTTTATGACCCAATATGACCGAGTAATCAAAATTTCTCGAACATGAGACCTAGCCCAATAGTTTTCTCGTGCCAAAAAATGTTGTATACGAAATTTCGTTAAAATCGATCCACCCGTTCTTTAGATATAGCTTGACCATGACCCATTATGACTCATCATGACCCACAAATTACTCTTATAATCGAAATCTCTCGATCGTGTGACTTAGCCCATTAGCTTTCTCGTGTCAAAAAACTGTTACAGGCAAAATTTCGATGAAATTGATTCTGCCGTTCTTTAAATATAAATAGCTTGACCCAGACCCTTAATGACCAATTATGACCCATTAAAATTTTTTCTTGAACATGTAACCTAGCCCAACGTTTTTCCCGTGGACAAAAACCATAGAATGCAATTTTTAGTCGAAATTGCGTGAGAAAATCTCTAGATAAAAATAGCATGATCCACAATGACCCCAAGAATGACCCAGTAACCGAATTTTCTCGAACATGTTACCTAACCCAATGGTCTTCTTGTAATCCAAAACGATAAAATATAAAATTTGGTCAAAATCGTTAGAGCTGTTTTTTAAATAAAAATGGCTTGACCCACAATGACCCAAAAATGACCCACTAATCAAAATTTTTCGAACATGTGACCCAGCTCAGTTGTTTTCTTGTGCCAAAAAACGATTGGATACAAAATTTCCTTAAAATCGATCCAGCCGTTCTCTAGATATAAATAGCTTGATCCTGACCCATTATGACCCAAAATGACCCAATAATAGAATTTTCTCGAACATGTGACCAAGCCCAATGGTCTTCTCGTGCCCGAAAATGGTAAAATCCAAATTTTTGCGAAAATCGTTAGAGCCGTTTTTGAGATAAAATTTACCCCCCCCCCCCCACACACACACACAATTTTTGCTCGCATTATAGTATAAGATGTGTGATTTAAATTATTTAAATTTTATTATTTAAATTACTCATCCTGATTTAAATTGTTTAAAAACAACTGGTTAATTCGAGTTTTTACTACTTCTTACAAAAAATTAACTTTCAAATCGTGAGATGAGTCGATTTCGTTTCAACTTGAGGTAATTTATGGTTGAGGTCAAGAGGCTACTTTATTCAAATGAAAAGACCCGTTCGTTAATACTAATCCTATGAAAGAAATTCATTAAATTTAATTTATTCGGTTGCATATCAATATTTTTGAATGATTTTTTTTTCTTTTGCATTAAATATCTGTGATCGACCTGTATGCAAGCTGTTTTTGACTTTTTAAAATTTTTATGATGGCGCTTTCATTTTCGAAACCGGTTTGGAAAGTGATTACTCCCTCATAAAAAATATGTGGAACCAAAATCGAAAAAAAAAAACTGCCTGCATTCAGATCAATTTCAGCTATCCAGTGAAAAAAAAGTAATTTTAAAATATTGAGATGCAACCCAGATAATTTTATAAATTTCTTCCATTGGATTAGCATTAGAGAAAGTGTCTTCTCATTTGACTGAAAGAGCCGATTAACCACATTCCGACGGGAACATTTTACGAAATTTTAATGCTTGTTCGCCGGTTTCTAAAAACTGAAATTTGTGGCTTTTTAAATCGAGAAAATGCTCCGATTAGACAAGGTAAATTTTGCAGTAAAATGTTTACGGTGGGGATAAACTATGATTCTTAAGCCTTTTTGCGGTACGTATACAGGTCACTCGTCTCCAAGGCATTAAGAGAGTTGTGATCGTATTCTGGTTTCGAAAATGAAGTCCTGAATATCTTTAGATGATAACAAAACCTTCATATATGAATATAAATGCGTATATGTTATTATCTTTTCAATTTTTGAAATATAATATATTACTTTTAAGTATTTACGAATGTTTTTTCAGGTGGCAAGTCTCAACCAGGAAAAGGTAAAGGTTCTACCAATCATCAGTAAAGGTTCTCCTAGAGTAGAAACTCCTTACAATTAAGATGCTGACAGACAATATGTTTCAGCTTCACCTGTTCACTGTATTATTAAAAGAATATTTTTTCGTTTACAAAAATATTGTACACTTAGTCTTATGCAGTGAACATATATGGTATTTTTCTGTCTAAAATAAAGCATTTTGAAAGCATTACAACGTGTCTCTTTAAGTATCATTTGTCAGTGTGCACTATAACATACATGCATAGAATTACATGTAAAGACATTTATGGAAAGCGTTACTTTTTGAGCATGAAAATTTCCATGAAAAAATTTAACTCAAACTTTTACGAATTAGCCCAATAGCAGCGGAGGAAAAAAGGCGAATTCGAAATTAATCATGGGAAAGCTGGAAATTGTTTTAAACCATTTAGTTTAGGTCTAGAATAAATGTACCAACAAGGGGACCACCAAACATGGTGTGCAGAGATTTTGATGATTTCAAAATATGTTGTAGAGGTCGTACCACTAATTATTCTGGTGAAAGGGTTTCTTCAAACGGGTCTTGGTTTTTGAAAATTTGGCGGTTAAAATTCAGCGTAATTTCAAACATCTATTAGTACAACAACTGAATGTGGATTCGTGGTGCCGTGCCAGCGCGGAGGCTTGCGAGTCAAAAGGTTGTGGGATCGTATCCCACCTCGGCTTTTATTAATATTTATATTTTTTACACTTTAAAAATTTTAAGGAGAATCGGAAATTTTATAGATTTGAATCTTTTGATGTTTTTTGAAGTGGACAGTTTACTTTTTCAGTATTTTTTATTTTTATTATTATTGAAAATATGGCTCAAATGGTGAACCGACTGCACTTTAGGGTTCAACTAAAAGTACATTTTGCAACAAATAAATAAATAAGAATGCGTATTTAATTAAAATTTTGAAAAAGTATAAGAAAATTTTAAAATTTTAAAATCTCCACTACTTCAAATATTAATATTTTTAGATTAATTAATCTCCTTTTTTATTTTCAAATGTGTATTACACAATACTGTGCAGGGATTTTTAGACAATCTAATACTACATTTAATATACATATATTTTTAATGATGTAAGTAATGTAAAGTGGTGAAATCTGACACATCTTCATACATAATTTTATTAATAACAATAATAATAATGCTGTTAAGTCCAATTTCGTGCGCATATCACATATGTAACAAACAAATTGTACAAAACATTTTAAATCGCTATATCAAATACAAAAAAAGCCTTAACATTTTTAAAACATGAAAGAGAAGAAAATGTAAACGGGGAAAAAAAGTTTAAAGTTGTCATTAGTATGAGGAATTCCGCCAGGTGTATTAACAAAAATTTCAATATCTCGAGATATAATTGTCGTTTCGGCAAAAAGGACGTTTTAAACTATTCACAATTAAACAGGCTTTCATTTAATCTTTAAAAACAAAAATTGATTTTTTGATCAGTTTTGAAGTAAACTGTCCACTTAAAAACTTATGTTTACGTTTGTGAATTTTTAGAGAAAATCAGTTTTTTTAACCGAAATTTTTAATGTAAACAATTTGTGATTTAATTTATGTCTACGATTTATATTACGATTTAATTTATGTCTGAAACTCATTTTTCAAAACGTACATAATTTATATTCCCTAAATACTTAATTCGCGATAAATATCTTTAAAAATACATAAAAAAAATTAAAGAAAAAATGTTTAATCATCGTTTGTATAAAGTTAATAAAAAGAAATCATATTACGGAGGAAAGGAAAGCAGACGATTATAAAAAAATAGTGTTTTTATATGTATCCAAATTTTATCTCAGTAACAGACGATTTTTGCATTCCTGTTGAATCACAAAAAGAGTGTTTTGATTTGTAATAAAAAATACAGTTGACTCTCGTTAATTCGAACTCTTCGGGACCACAGGAAATGCTCAAATTATCCGATGTTCGAAGTATGGAAAATATGAAATGGAAACATGCTTAATATGGTACTATTACAAAGGAATTCATGCTATAGGGTTTTTTAAATGTATTTCGTCTTTATCATTAGAATATAATTAAATATTAAATTAGATTGTATAAATACATAAAGTATTAAAAAGAATAGATGCAAGTACAATGAAAGAAAAATTTAAAGCGTCACTGATGAACAGATGAGGCACTAAGAAAGTGGATATCAAATGCCTTGAATTATATGTATACTTATTCGGAACAATTTTCAGAGAAATAAAAAAAAAGAAAGTTATTCAAAAGATCTGAAATCCGTGAGAAAGAAGAGAAAAATGAAAAATCGGAATTCTTGTTAGTTCGAATTAAATGAAGTCAAGAGAAAATGAGTTCGAATTAATGGCACACTTTTAACATTATTCTGCCATTGAAAAATCGGGACTTGATATTTAGTTAGAAATAAGCGAAGATTCGAATTATCCGATTTCGAATTAACGAAAGTCGACTGTAGTTTTAAATGCAATCTGTCATTTCTTATTTGTGCAAACTATAAAGTTTGTTGATTTTGAACTTGGGAGATAAATGTGTTTACAGAAAATTGGAAAAATAAAAATAACTGGTGTAGCAACTTGCATTTTAACATTACTGCATTACTATTTTATTACTCTTTCGAAGGTATACATTACTTGATTTATATAATCCTAAAGACGTTTAAAAAATTGCACCCGAAAATTTTTTTGTATTATTTATACAAAAAAGGATAAATTTTCATTTAAAATGCTATTTTAAAAAAAGCTATAGGAAAAAGAAAAGTTATTTCAGAATTGCGCTTAAGAATTGCAAATAAATAAATAAATAAATAAGTTTTCATGAAAAACTTCAAAAATGTAAATTTAATTTATTAAGAAAATATCAAAAGATGTGGCAATTTCTCTAATTGTAAAAATACAAAAAAATTTTAACGTGTAAGAAGTATAAAAATAAGTAAAAGAAAAAAAATCCGAGGCGGAATTCGATCCCACAACCTTTCGACTTGCAAGCCTGCGCGCTGGCACGGCGCCACGAATCCACATTTAGTTGTTGCACTAATAGATATTTGAAATATACGCTAAACTTTAACCCCAAATTCTAAAAAAAGGCCCATTTGAAGAAACCCTTTCACCAGAATAATTAGTGGTATGACCCCTGCAACATACTTTGAAATCATCAAAATCTGTGCGCACCATGTTTCATGGTCCCCTTGTAAGTGTCTCCTCGTAGTAAGTGAGCATTATAAAATATGTGCAGTTTTTTAATTTATAAAAAACAAGTTTTTTAAATACCATAAAACTATCTCGTAATCAATAACGCTTCTAAAAACATTGTCAGTACAAATGATGTAGAGCTTAAAATCTATATTAATAAAATAACAAATCGCTCTGTGTGTGTGTCTGCAATAGTTAGCGAAAACCACGGTACGTACGAAGCTCAAAATTTTTCTGAGAGTAGCCCAATATCTCTCCTGATGCACCTGATGCTCAGAATTTCAAAATTCTATTTATTAACTGAGTAATTAATTAAATTCCAAATCTCACTCTCATAAAAAATCGCTTTTTTTAAGCTTTTTTTCCCTTTCATTCTCTTATGGTTGGTTGATTGCATAAAATTTTCGCAGAAATAATTTTAAAAACTGGGACTGACCTTTAAAATTCATAGACTGGCAAACTGTCAGTTGAAATGAGGATTTTTTTTTTTATCACAGCTACTGTACGCCATGGAGGAAAAATATAGGTGGTGGCGAAGTAAACCGAAAAAAAAAAGGTTTGTAATATGAAACCATTTATCGCTGAAATTTTAATGTCTCAAAATAAAGCACGAGGAAGGAATTTTGTATTAATAAGACGGATTAGAAGAAATGAATTACAGCTGAAGCATATTTTACGAAAAAATAGTAATTTTTTTAAATGGTTTTTTCTATTATATTATTTATTAAAATAAATGTTTGCTTTTAAAATAATTGAAATTGGAAAATTAAAAATAATTAACTGTCAAAACAAAATTAAATAAGATATTGAAAATGAATGATTTGAAGTAAAAAATTGTATTACTAAAACTTTTCTCTTTTTTTTCAGAAATTTTTAATACTTTATAACGTAGAGGAAAAATGTTTATAATTTAACAACATATTAATAATTCCATTTCAATATATAAAATATAGTGATGAAAAGATTTTTAAAATCATGCATGAACACTTAAATAATAATATTAATCTAAAATCTAGATTTCAGAGTGCAGACGATTTTAAGTCATTAACGAAAGAATGTTGATTTTTCATGCAAAGTCTTAAATGATGCTTCTATATTGATATTTCAAAGTCATATGATAAAAATAATCAAATAATTCTTGCCTATAATTGATCTAATTGCATCTTTCATGCATTCTGATCGTGTATTACAGGCAATAATGGCACAAAACGTTGTTTTTAAATGAAATTTTAGTCATCTATTCAATAACAGTTTAAAAGGTAAAAAACAAAAACAAAGAATTACTGGTTTAAACCAGTTTGAATTGATCAGAGTTTCAAAGCACATGGTTTTGTTGGTGCTTATTTGGACTTAATGTAGCGGATTTTAGAGTTACATTTTTTGCGTCACCCCAAAACATTATACTGCCACTCTATTAATTTCTTTTTACTATATGGTTGTACGCATATTTTTGGCATTTCGAACATTAGAATGTATGAATCATTAGATGTGTTGCTGTAAAAAACATTACACAATACTTTTCTATGAGTTTATTTTTTTAACATTGATTAAATTTAAATGTCCTCTATTCAATTTAAAATTGTAATATGGCTTTAGTTTGTTTTTAAAACAAAAATAAAATAGCTGTTTGGCGTACAATTGTTTGCATCCGCAAACGATTCATTCACCATAATAAATTATCAAATAGCAAAGTAAATTATCTATCAGAAATAGCCATAAAAAGAATAGTAGCAAAACTGCTTATAACCTTAATGTTTAGACTAATTTAAACATAACAACATAACCTGATCCCAACCAGAAAAAAAACAGACCACACTCCGATCCGTGATACACAAAATTTCCGTGAGTATAAACCCGACCCTGACATAAAAATTCTGTTTGGAAAAAACTATGGATTTGATAACTGACCCGAATCAAATCTGAATCCCGCAAAAATGTTCAAGTGAGCATAATCCGATTCAAACAAGGAAAAATAATTTTCGTGGGCATGAAACCTGACCCGAACCTAAATATTGTCTTAAAAAAACCCGAAATATGACTCGAAGAAATCTGAAACCGATAAAAATATTCCAGAGAACTATAACCCGATCCCAGCAAGACAAAATACTTTCCATGGTCATAAACCCGACTCAAACCTAAAAAACTTCGTTTGAAAAATCCTGAACTTTGACGCAAACCATATCTAAATCTGACCAAAGTATTCGAAAGAACCATAACCGGATTCGAGTAAGTCAAAATAATTTCCGTGGACATGAACCCGATACGAACCTAAAACTCTCATTCAAAAAAATAACTGAGGTTTGAATCTAACAAAATCTGAATCTGACAAAACTATTTCAAAGAAACGCAACCGGATCCAAACAAGACAAAATATTTCCATGGACATGAACACAATCCGAACCCAAAAAATTTCTTTGAAAAAATCGCGAACTGAACGAAATCTGAACTTGGCAAAAATATTCCTGTGAAGCATGTCCTTATTCGAACAAGACAGAATTATTTCCGTGAACATGCAATAAGACCCGAACTCAACAGTTATATTTGAAGAAAAAACCCGAAATCTGAATTGAACCAAATCTGGACTTGACAAAAATATTCCAAAGAACTATAACCGAATCCAAGCAAGACGAAATAATTTCTATGGACATAAACCCAACTCGAACCTAAAAAATTCGATTTGAAAAAAAATGAAATTTTACCCAAACCACACCTAAATTCGACCAAAATATTCGAAAGAATCATAACTGGGATTCGAGTATAACAAAATAATTTCCGTGGACATGAACGAGATCCGAACCTAAAAATTCTATTTGAAAAAATACCTGAAATTTGAATCGAACCAAATCGGAACCTGATAAAAATTATTCCAAAGAATCGTAACCGGATCTGAATAAGACAAAAAATTTCCATTCACATGAACCAAATCTGAACCTAAAAAATTTTTTTGAAAAAATCACAAATCTGAACAGAACCAAATCTGAACTCGAAAAAAAAATTCCAGTGAAGCATGTTCTTATTCGAACAAATCAGCATAATTTCTGTGAACACGCAAGAAAACCCGAACCCAAAAATTCCATTTGAAGAAAAAGGCTGAAATCTGAATTGAAACAAATCTGTTCCCGACAAAAATATTACAGAGAACCATAACTGTATCCGAGCAAGACAAAATAATTTCCATGGACATGAATACAACCCGAACATTAAAACTCAATATCAAAAAATACCTATAATCTGAATCGAACGAGATCTGAACCCGACAAAAATGTTCTAATGAATCATAACCAGATCCGAACAAGACAAAATAATTTCCTTGGACCTGAAACCAATATATGGTTTGGTAACATTTATGTTGCAATTACATTACGGTAAGTCTTTAATTATATTTAATTTCCCGTTAGGTCACAGTTAGGTCACGGTTAAGTTAAAGTTAGGTTAAAGTTAAATTGCATTTATGCTATGGTTAGAATAAGGATATGTTACAATAAAGTGAAGGCTAGGTTGCATTTATGTTATATTTAATTTACGGTAAGGTACTGTTAAGTCAAAGTTAGGTTACAGGCAGGTTATGGTTACGGTACAAAAGTTTACGGTTAGGAATTTATCCATAAAGTGAACATTATACGCATGATATGATTTTACTTTTGTTAAATGGCTCTGAAATTATGATACTACATACCAACATTTTAGCTACCAGCGAGTATCGATTTCATCCATGGTATAGTCGGCTTTAAGAGTGATATAATTAGTTTGAAATTCAAAATATTTCACTTGGGATTTCTATGTGAAAAAAAAAAAATTAGTTACGTGACTTAACAGTAATTTTTGATAAATATCAACACTTTAACACGAAAATCACGAAGTCGTTGGATACATATTCCCTCCCGGGTTTCTCATCGCTCATTTTGAGTATTTTTAGAACTTAGCATTAGCTGTTATTTAAACCGATTTTTCACACAGTCAGTGGCTATGTATTTCAGACAATGCATTTCTGCATGTTTCGAGTTAATGATAAAATCATACAAATTTCAAGTTCGTTTAATATTGTTAATACGGACCCGGGCAACGCCGGGCGGATCAGCTAGTTCTTAATAAAATGATGCGTAATACTTTTGCGTACTACACGTAATACTTTTGTTGAATGTTAAGGTCACTTCAATTTATTCTTCAAAATTTTAGCCACGTGGTGAGACGATTGAAATCGGAATTAATTAAGGAGAAAACTTAAACCTGTTTTAATCCCTTCAGTTTAGGTCTGAAATGAATATGTGACATTTTCCCCTTCATACTAGGTGAGATTTAGGAAATATGTAAACACCTGTAGTCGAAAAAAGGATTTGTAGAATTCAGTTGACCAAGGCAAAACAAATTTGTGCCCTGAGCCATAGTTGTCTTTTTAGTTTTAATTTTTTTTAAAGATATATTTAGGTTTAAACTAAATTATCATACATACATACTATATTTGTCAAGATTAACCATGAAGTAGGGTAACTAACTCCATGCCACTCACATTACCATTTGCCGCATTTAAAAAAAAATAATTTCTATATAGGGGGAACTGGGGTACATTGATACATGGGGCACATTGATGCACCCCCTCTACCGCTCACAGGGTCATTACAGGAAGTTTCACAACAGCTCCAAAAGATGATGCTAGTGTATTCAACTACATACAGAAAATCTTGGAATGATTCAGTAGTTTGATGAAATGGGACGGGTGATTTATTGTTTTTGTTGTTCAAAAGTAAATATGAGTTGTACAATTGAAATGCTATTATACAACTGTTCCAGTATTTTCAACCAAAATGAATGCTCTCCCTGGTAAGTACAGCTACTCTTTATCCGTTCTTCATTATTTATTGTTAGATATATTGTGAAGTGTTGGATTTGAGACTCATTTTATTCAAAATCGCTGTATGGGGCACATTGATACAGTCTATGACGGGGCACATTGATACAGCCTAAATCCTTTAATAGTTCATATTTTCATTATCTTTTACTATTTTTTTTACCATACACTCCTTAATCCAACCTTTTTTTTCACGAAAAATTTCTAATATTAGTTTTTATTGAAGTGAAATAGCTCTAATTTCTTTATAGTAGAACATTTTATAGTATTTTTGAAACCAGAAGACGTAGGAACTTACCCAGCATCTAGTGCTAGTAGAACTAATAAAAGAAAAGGACGCCATTCTGGCAAATCTCGAATTTATATCGATTCTCCAGAGAAAAAAGTATTTTCGACATGCGAAATGTTAAGTAAGAGAAACAAACTGCAGAACAGAAAATGATACTTATATTATAAACAGAATTTTAATATAATTATCCTTTATTTTCTGTTTATGAACCTATTTATAAACAGAAAAACTGGTAATTTTTTCATCTTTCATAAGAAAGAAATAATGCTGGGGTTGAAGTGCTAGATATGACAAAGTTACCACAGCCAACAATCAGACAAGAAACAGCCAGAACATCAGGTCATAATATATTTAATTTTGATTGCTTTAATATTGCTTAAAAATAAATTGTGGGTGATTTGAATTTTTATAAATAAATATAAAATGGTTTTCTAATTCATTTTCTATGAAAAATATGCATTGGTATTATTTTGTTGTCATTTTTCTCAAACGTATCAATCTGCCCCGGGGATGGGGCACATTGATACAAATGACTTTTTTTGATTTTTTTTAAATTACATGCAAAAATACTATATAAAACAATGATTGTACATTTTTATAACATACTACACAAGTTTTGCTGTCACCTCATGGAAAAAAAACTTGAATTTTCTACTTTCTTGACACCAAAAAAAATCTTAGAAAAAAACTGTATCAATGTACCCCAGTTCCCCCTACATTAAAGAGATATCACATTTAGTAGTTAAAAAGTTCTTTAGAGATGTTTGGGGCAAGGTAAGAAACTAAAACTATCGATTTAATTAATTTTAGTTAAACAGGTGGTGTAAGACTCTAATTTGGTACAGTGACTCAGATTATAAGAAAAGGAAGTCAAGTTTTATGGTTTAATAAAGATCTAGAATTTCACATTGTTTATCACAGCACAGTAAACAAGAAGTATTTCATAGAATGAATTAAACTTTCAAGCAGGGTTCTCGCTGACGTTCGATTAGCATTAAGGATTTCGCGAATAAGAAGTAAAAAACAGTCGCGAAATGAAAAGAAATGTTAGTAAAATAGATTCTGCGTGAAAAACTAAAAAATGCATCTTTAACACCACATTGTATCCTTTTTTTCTCTAAATGTTCTGAAAGAACTAATTTTTTTAAATGTTTATGAAACAGAAATTTGACTATATTTTCAAAATCTATTACAAATAAGAACAATTCAAATGTCTCCTAGTTCTAAATGTATGAATGTTTCAAATATACTTTTAGCAATTTAAATTAAAATTAAAAACAGCTGTCGATTATTTACCTTTACGAAAATCTATGCTAAATTTTGTTAGTAGATTTTGACTCGATAGAAAAAATTTGACCGGCCAATGATTGTTTCGCACGCAACTACTAAATAAAATGGTAAACGATATAATTTCAACGCCGCATTCAAATAAAACTTTTCACTATTTGGTGCTTGATCTGAGTAACTTTGTATCTTTAACGGCACGACGCCCGTTCATAGATAGCTATTAATTGCAATAGATAAATATATATCACATAATCATTTCTGTCTTAAATTGATGTTGAATCAGTATCTCTATAAATTAAACAATGTAAATGACACGATGCGATTAACACATTCGCTGCCGACTACGCGCCAGCGCGTGATATGGCGCCAACGTTAAGGGGCCACTCACGCGCCAGCACGCGATGTGGGGTTATGTCCAATAACCAGTCATGCGCTGGCGCGAGAAAATCTTTCACTGATTCTTTGTTATAAACAGTAAATCGGCTTCTGGAAAAACCCACTTCTACAGTGCGGCATTAACTATTATCACATCTTCACGTAAGCGGCAGCTAACGTGTTAAACATGCAAATCTACATCAAATCGTTCACTAACACGGTTAAGAACTTCCAATGTTTTGGTATACACGTGCTCAAAAAGGAGTAGAAATTGAATACCCGCAATTTTGCTAGTCTGATTATTCTTTTACTCGCCAAATTGAGCTATTTATGGCAATTTGTCGCAATGGCGAGCAGCAACGGGAACCTTGCTTTTAAGTTATGATATACACAAAAATAACATTGTTATAATTGTTATTAATAACACCAATCACTATTTTGAGTGTAACTCACACTGCATGCCATTGTGACACGCATTACACTTCCAGGTTATTTCCATATATTCCAATTAACCAAATGTTACCAGATTACAATTTGTAAGCTTCAATCAACATACAGCATTTGCAAAATAGAGGCGTTTAGTTTACTTTTATTTTTAATTATTTATTTTAATTTTAACTTTTATTATCTGGAACTGCCCAGTAACACTATACAAATAATGATTTTAATTTAAAAATATAATTTACATTTAATTATTTATGGGCGAAATATAAAAACAAGCCCTACTTAACTTAAAATTTGAAAATATTTATTTTCATTTTCATGAGCTCAAGAAATCAGAAACCTTACAAAAGTTTTAATAATTCGCAATTCCCGCTTTTATTATGAATCTTCATAAATGTGCGTTAAACGGTATCTTCATTAAACAAGATTTGGTAAACCTTTGAATTATTAAATATGCGTTTGATTAAATTAATTTTATTGCAGAAACATTTCGACATATTAAAGCATTCAAAAGCATTATACTCATCTAACTCATTAATGTCTGCAATTAAATTCTATTTTGAAATAAAATGATATCATTCGCATATATTTAAATATATTTACTAATATGATTCCTTAAAGTAACTTTCTTTTTTATTTGTAAATTTAAGATTAAGATTTGAATTTAATTACTGATATATACTTTTAAAAAATCCCTGTCGGCTGGGCCTATAGGCGGAGGTAGATTTCGAAGAGTGCTCATTTAAAAAAAAAAAAAAAAAAAAAAAAAAAAAAAAAAAATATATATATGATTAGAGATAAACCCAGTTTAATAACTTCATTTGGCCGTTTATGAAAAATTTTTAATTTCATATTTCTGAAAAAACAGGTTTTATCAGAATCATCTTAAGAAAAATTCAGCTCAAATGCCCATTTTGGCAATATATTTTGAAATAGATTCTGAATTTATTAAAAAATCGACCAAAACAGTACATTATTCAGTTCCTAAATAACAAAAAACTGTCAGTTGAATGCATTTGAGAAAAAAAATTGAATTTAAAAATGAGTCATAAAATAACCGATTTGTTGTTTGAATACATCCTTAATTCTTTAATCATGATTGCTTCGGAAAATTTTTTGCGAAATACTCACTTTGACAGCATTTTAAAAAATATATTCTATCTTTATCAAAAAACTGGCCAATGCGTCACAGTATATAGTTCCTGAATAAGAGGATCTGTAAATTGGATGCGTTTGAGAGCGAAAATGGATTTTAAAACGAGTCATAAAAAACGCAATTTGCTGTGTGAAACTTCCTTAAATTTTCAAATCACGAAGACTTCGGGAAATTCTGTTCAAAATACCTTTTTTGGTAGCCTTTTTCAAAATATATTCTGTCTTTATCAAAAAACCGATCAATGAATCACATTATATAGTTTCTAAATAAGAGGATCTGTAAATTGGATGCATTTGAGAGCAAAAATGGATTTAAAAAGGAGTCAGAAAAAAACGCAATTTCTTATTTGAACACATCCTTATATTTTTAGTCACGATGATTTCTGAAAATTCTGTTCAAAATACCCTTTTTGGTAGCCTTTTTTGAAATATATTCCGTCTTTATCAAAAAACTGACCAATGCATCACATTATATAGTTACTAAATAAGAGGATCTGTAAACTGGATGCATTTGAGAGCAAAAATGGATTTAAAAACGAGTCAGAAAAAAAAAAAACGCAATTTCTTATTTGAACACTTGCTTCAATTTTCAGTCCCGATGACTTTCGGAAATTCTGTTCAAAATACCCTTTTTGGTAGCCTTTTTTGAAATATATTCTGTCTTTATCAGAAAATTGACCAATGCGTCACTTTATATAGTTTCTAAATAAGAGGATCTACCATTTGGATGCGTTTAAAATCAAAAATGAATTTAAAAATAGGTCAGAATATAAGCAGTTTGGATTTGAGGTTTTTTCTCCAACTCCTATTTTTGTTTAATTTCTTTTTGCTATACGAATTGGTCCTATGAAAAACTTGTCAATATAAAAGTTGTAGATATTTTTGAGAAGATGTAAAATAAATTTAATCAGATTTGATAGCTGAAAAATTGACGGAGTTATGGATTTTTCTCTTTTTTCAGCGCCCTTTTTCTTTTCGTTTTTAATTTTTTTCATCGGTAAAAGTTGGTCCTATCAAAAACTTGTAAATACAAAAGTTTTAGATAATTTTAAGAACATTTACAAAAAAAATTAGTTGGACTTCATATCTTGAAAATTGACAAAGTTATGAATTTTTTTCTGTCAAAATCCCTGTTTTTTCGCCCCTTGAGGCCACTTCTAAATTTATCAAAAATCTGTCATGCATATACTTTTGGCCCATTTTTAAGAAGTAATATAAACTTTAAACCGATTCGATATCTACTTTAATTAAGAAGTTATGGCGTTTTTCCGGTTTTCACAAAAACGCCCCCTATTCCGACCTCGTTGGTCCGATTTTGCCCATTAATGAACTTAGCCAAGATTTTATCCCCTTGGATTTTATGTACCAGTTTGGTGGAGATTGGTGAAGAATTATAGAAGTTATCGCGTCCATAAAGAAGTGATATATATATATATATATATATATATATATATATAGATATATATAGATATATATATATATAGATATATAAACTGGTGCGATTGCAATAGGTAGTATTTCTTACGAAATCTACCTAAAATTGGATGACAAAATTAAAGATTTGAATGCAAAAATGAATACTTTTTACTTAGGGGAAGTGCATATGTAACAACATTATTTTAGGAGAGAGGGACATGGCTTACTATAATATCGGCTTCTGAAGCTCCGGAGAGAAAATTTATCACGTGACTTTTTCCGTCGTTGTGGTGAAGAGTAAAAAACACACTTTCTGCGCATAGGCGCTAGACAGGAAATTCAAAGCGAAAGACCACGTTTCACGAGTGATTTTTCTAGCGAATATTTACTGTTCTATGTTTTTGTACTATGGTTTTTATAATTTGTGATTTATTAATACAAATATCACTTATTTTTTAAGGCATTTGTTTCAAAATGCCTGACCACTGTTGTGTGCCTTTTTGTCAGGCTAATTACGATAAAAGTGGTACATATTTCTTCGTATTCCAGTTTCCAAAGGATGCAAAAGCAGAAGCCAAGAAACTTTGGCTACGAAAGACACCGCGAAAAGATTGGGTACATCGGCAAGAAGTGTTGTTTGTGAGAAGCCAAGAAGTGATATTATAAGAATTGATGAATTTAAACAGAAGAATGGTACTATTTTGAAATTCCCCAGAAAAAATCCCAAGTTAAAGAACAATGTTTATCCTTACATTTTCGATACACTGTAAAAAATTTCAGATGTTTCTGAATATATAAATCAAAATATCACTTTTTCGGATGCTACCAATTCATACGAAAATATTTTGATATTTAGAGAGCACATTTAATAGACAAACATACAATATCAACTGTATCATCATTAATATGAAAATTGACATTATTTTTCTACAATTGCATGCACAAAATCAGTTATGCAGCTGAAAATGTTTTTTTGAGATTGGCAGAATCCGAAAAAAGTGATATTTTGATTTGAGAAAAATGATTATTGTACTGTAAAAGCAACTTAGAAACGTTTCCGAAATGGACGATCAGCTAATAAAAATTAATTTTTATAAATTCTTCTTTAAATTTCGAAAACAAATAACTTTTTGGGATTTTTAAAGGTAAAGGAACGTTTTTCGAAACCTTAGGTGTGTTAGAAGAGATCACTGTATATTTTCGTTTTTGATTACAGTACATTTTTACATATTCAGAAACATCTGACATTTTTTTCAGTGTAGTCCAGGGATTCCTAACGATTTATCTCAGCAAAAATCAATTACCAGGCTTAGTCGTGAAGAAAACAATAAAAAAATGGATGCATTTGAAAAATTTCAAGAAAACGATCAAATAAAAAAAATTATAAGTGACTATGAAGAACATTTTTTATGTTATAGTGAAAAACAACACGCTTTACTTACGAAAATTTCTGAATTGCATCTTAAGAAACACGAACTCTATTTCATAAATGAAATGCCCAGAATATAATTGTTCTTTTGAAATTATAATTGTGTGTTGTTAAAACTTTTGCCAACATATGTATAAATAATTATGCGAAACATATAAATGAAAGGACTATAATGACAAAAAATACGACCTCTAAAAAGCATGATGTAACAGAGATAAAATTAAAAAAATTTAAAAAGTAAATTTTACTTACTAATATTCATTCCCTATAAATAAAATTAATTATTTTTGTATCAAAAGTATGTGAAAAGGGAGGCGGTAAAGTAAGTTAAATATTTTACTTTTCTCTTTTATAATTATTGCGTTACATAACTAAAAAAAAAAAAAAATCATGTTATATATTTTCATAGTTGCCAACTTTTACGCATTTTTCCTATCACAAAAATTTTATAGTAAATGTCTTATTTAATCGTCGAAATTTTATGATTAAACAAATGGAAAATCTCTGTACAATTATAGTGGCAGCAAAAATGCGTAAAAGTTGGCAACTATGTATTTTTTAAATTTATACAAAATAAATTAAATAACTATATGAATTAACACTTTTGAACATTGACTATATTATATTGGAGAATATATTCATTTCTGAATGAAAATTATTATTAGAAAATTATTTACTTTTGCGGATTATTTCATTAGAAAATGTATTAAATATTTGCTGATTCAAATTCATTGTTCAGATATTTAGAATAGGACATAAATATACATTTTCTTTTTTCTTTTTCTTTTCTTTTTTTTTTAATTTAGTGTATCAAAACCTATTGAATATTTATTATTAAAGAAATTATTTATTTTTAATGATTTTTTCAATATCAAATGTATTAAATATTTTCTGATTTAAATTCATTACTAAGATCTTAGGAAGTAGAAATGTTTATTTCTTAGAATTTTATATTTAATATTTTTTTGTTAATTAGAAATGTTAATTTTTTTAACCGAATATGTCAGAATATTTTAAATATTGATAATTAAAAAAATTATTTTTTACGATTATTTCATTATAAAATGTTTTGATTATTTTTTATTCGAACAAATTAATTAATATGATATTTTCAAAGTGATAAAAAGACATTTTTAAAAATCGATGATTTTTTAAGCAGATATATTACGATATCTTTTGAATAGTGTTTTGTTGAACATTATATTATAAATTCCATTGGTATGATTTCAGATTTACCTCAAATGAAATATTTTATTCATTAGACAAAAATGTAAAAATTCTTTAAGGGATCTCTTAGCAGATCCTTTCAATAAGCGAAAAACGTTTTGACACATTTACAAATTCATTTTTTAACAGAAAGATATAAAATTTTAATGCCTGACTATGGAAGCGATTTCGAATTGAACTTATTTTTCCATTTTATGCTAATTAAATGACTTATCGAGTTATAAGCTATTTCGATGACGTAGTCACCCACTTTTCTCCTCCTTTTCAACCGGTTTTTCTGTTTTCGTCGGGAAATATGCTCAAAAGTGTCAACTTTGAAGGCTTGTTATGAAAAATCTATTGTGTTTTTTAAAAAACAGAAAAATGAGTGCAATTAGACAGTTACTGAATAATAAGACATGCTATTTTCATGCATTTCCGAAAAAATAAATAAATTAAAGCATGTGTCACAAAGTTGCCCTTTTTGATTTAAGAACACTTTTAAGTACTTCATTCATAGTTAAGCTGAAATTCTTATACGGGTGATTCTCAAAATAGGGGACAATTTATGTCTTTCGGCATATAAAAAAAAATTGAGAGGTTTTCTGTCATGTTTTTTTATTTAGACATGTTTGTCTTAATATTATTCATTATTTGCACTAAAGAATTACTCACTTTTTAGTTAAAAACACCTTAAAATAACAGAATAAATGTTCAAAATGTCATTAGCATGGATGTCCACAGCAGCTGTGTCTTATATATACTAGCTTTTTCAAGAGTTAATATCATGTTTATAAAATAAAACAAATGTTATTCTTTCTTTAAATTAATCAAGGAAAGGATTTATCCATTAAATTTCTTTTTAAAAATAAAATTATAGTACATAAAAAAAGAATTAAAGTTTGTCCTCCATATTCGATTTTCAAAACAAGGTCATACTAAAACAGCCGGTTATTAATCAAAATTTCATTTTCATATATGACAATAGTTTGAAAATATAAAGTTTCTCCATGGCAACAAGTAGTCATTTTAAATCAGCCAGAAAATAGAAGCATGTATTGTATTTTAAGAATAGAAGTTGAATATTAGGGGGTTACATCAATTGTATGTCATTAGAATGGATAATAATTTTCGTGTTTGTTTTATAGTTAAAATTTTTATTTTATTTATTTGCATAGAACTTTTGTGTTTTAAAAAGCCCCAGAAAGGAATATTGCATTGTGCTTATATTATGGCTCATAATCTTATTTAAATTAAAATTTGTCATTAGCATGGGCAGATATCAGTGTCATTAGCATGGTTTTTCTATCCATGCTAAAGACTCCTATGTACATAAATGTAACCAGTGCTTATATTGTATCCTTTATAAAGTTTAATTTTACGTATAAATTTAGGTATTACATTTATTATCCCTAAAATATGCATTAAATCTGTAGGAAAATCACTAAGACAGCTTATTGCATTGTTAGTGTCAGAATGTTGCTCATGTAACAAAGTTTGCTCTTTGGTAATGTTTTTATTCCCCTTATATGTATATATGTAAAAATGGAAACCATTTGCTGAAAAAGAAGGCTAATAAATATAGAAAAAAAATATTTAAACAGGAAGAAAATAAAAATTTTATAATCTATTTATTCCATACAATTCGTTTTGTCATTAGCATGGCTCAAAAAATACTAATTATTTTTTTAAGTTAACTAGCTGACCCGCCCGGCGTTGCCCGGGTCCGTATTAGCAATATTAAACGAACTTGAAATTTGTATGATTTTATCAATAACTGGAAGCATGCAGAAATGCATTGTCTGAAATACGTCGCAGCTGACTTTGTGAAAAATCAGTTTTAAAAACAACAACTAATATTAAACTCTAAAAATACTTAAAATGAGCAATGAGAAACACGGGAGGGAACATGTATCCAACGATTGCGTTAGTTTCGTGTTAAAGTGTTGATATTTTCTTAGCAGACGATTTTTTGTGATAAATACATTATCTGTTTTATATTTCTTCTGCGTTTACCTAAGCTGTGTAAAATCTCTATAAATAAAAGGAATAGAGGATGAGAGCCTATCTGTGCCTCAATTAATTAATTAATTATCCAATTAATTATCCTCGGAATTCCTTTTATTTATAGAGATTTTTAAATATTTAGCTCTGCTGACTACATGGAAAGTATACCTAATACTATATTAACAACGCCTATTTTTTTCAGAAATTTTGCTAACAGTAATTTTTTTAAGATTTCATTTTTGAAATCGTCCCCTATTTTGAGAATCACCCATACATGAAAACTTTCTTTTAAGTGAAAAGTGACTTTAGAATAAACAAGTTCAGATTATTCATCTGCATTTTATGTTGTTATGTTACAGTTAAAGTTTGTTACTATCTCGTAATGTAATGCTTATGTACAGTCTTTCAACAGTTCGCTCGGAAGCGAACATCGACATAAATAAACACGTCACACACAGCTTCAGAAGCCAGTATTATAGTTGTCGTGGGAGGGGACTGGCTCAGAATGTCGTAAGATATCTCTAGGAGAGGGGTGTGTCTTTTGATATGGATATCATTCTTGTTCCACTCAGAATTTTCTGTTTTTATTTTTAATTCGATCATTTGTTTAAAATATAAATTGTATGTCATCTTTTTTGGTAGGTTATCTATTTTTTTTTTTGAAAATATAAAGTTCTTATTAAAATTACTAAATTGTTTTAAAGTTATTTAATTCTAAAATATGGAATACTTCAACGTTTGACATTGCTATTCTTCTTCATATGTGTATGAATACTTAATACGGTTTAAAAAACAATATATAAAGTGCATTTGAAATGAACTTTTGTTTACTAATAAATTAAAGAGAAAGAGTAAATGTTGTTCGCTTGCTTTCTAGGTGAGAATTTCTATCTACTACCAACCCTCCTCCGTTCGGAGCAAGTGGAATAAAAATTTATAACTGTTGAATGCATTAGTTATTAAAAGCTAGAGTATTTCCTCGTATATAACACGCACATTTTCTGCCGAAATTTAGCGCAAAAACCCGAGGTGATCGTTATACACGGAATATTTTGTTTACTGCTTTATGTAATCACACGATATACCTATTAATATAGAAATGTATTCATAAAAGAAATTAAAATTGGAATCTTATTGGATAGAAGTATTCCTGCATCTGTATTTCACTCCTTGCACTTTTTTTTTATATAAAAACGATAGCAGCATTATTTAAACACTACTTAGCAATTTTCAATGCCGCTACTGCTTTTTATGTAAAGGTAACAGCAAAGATTCATATAATAAATACAAATTTGCACTAAATAAAAAAAATCGTAAGGTTAAAAAATTCTTAAGAAATTTATTTAGAAGACTGCGAAACCTAGAACTTTGTATCTAACTCCGTCCCAAGTAACAGATAAAATTTTAATATTGGTACAATTTTACTAGATTCAGTAGCAAAGCTACAGATTTCAAAAGATTTACAAAAACTGGTTTTGTACGTTTAAGTCTCTCTCTCTCTCTTTCTCTCTCTCTCTTTTTTTTTTTTTTTTTTTTTTTTTTGTACAGTGTACAGATAAAATGTTCGCAAAAATACAGATTTCTGCAATTTTGCATTTCAAGTAATTCGTTCGCAAGTGACGTCACCATATCATGGCACTCAGTTTCTACACGAAGTCTAAAAAAATAATTTCAATTTCTTTTCTAGTCTGACGTAACATTTGTTTCGATTTTCTTTACTGAAATTCATTTGGTCATTCATTCCCTTGCATGTCAAATTTATGGTGCGTGTTATATACGAAATACAAAAAAAATCATAATTTTTCATACTAAAATACTGGGTGCGCAATATAAACGAGTAAATACGGTAATATAAAACGTTTTTAAACAATAACTATTTTTAAATTGGTAAGCTGCTTATATTTGCACAGCCCCTTATTTCTAAGAAAATGACCGGCATCTAAAATATTCATACTCCCATAGAATTTGAATTAGTTAAGAGTTAGTTGCAAAAGCCAGCAAAATAAAAAGAGACAACATAAGTTAAACTAAAAACTAGCCGGATGTGGCAATCCAAAAACTTTTTTTTACCATATACACATTAATACTTCCAGAAAAATTAAACACAGTTGCATCATCGATTTCGTTGTTTGCACCAAAATCTAGTCTGCAATAACTTATTTCAAATTCTAAAGGAATATGAAATTTCATGAAAATCCGTGTATTAGTATTTGATATAGAATTATCACAGAAATCGTAAAAAAATTGGATAGAAGCATCATCTGCTAAGCAATTTACTCTATAAATTTAAGAATACTAATTTATAGTCTATCTATAGTCTATTTATAGTAATATCAGAGGTTAACTGAATTTGAAATTTATGAAAATTCATGTATTATTTTCTAAAATAGAGCTATTGCGGTATTCATGAATGCGGTAGCCACCCATTGAGTGGTTTACTCCAGATATAAAGAATGCTCATTTATATGAGAAACTAACATAATCTGAAGTCTGATAAAAATTCGTGCATTAGATTCTGAGATAGATCTTTTGCGATTATTATGAATAATACCGCATTGAAGCGTCATCTGTTGGGTGTTTTACAGCAAAACTTAATCAGAATCAAATTATATCAAGACTAATGGAATCAGAAGTTTTATAAAAATCCGTCCACTATGTCTTGAGATACAGCTATTGTGGAAACCGTGAAAGAAGCAGAATAGCAGTACCACCTCTTTAACAATACACACCAAAAACTAATTAGATCCACTTTATATCATAGTCTAACTTAATCTAAATTTTTGTGAAATTCCGTGCATTAGTTCTTGAGATAGAGTGTGAACAATACTTATGTTACATACATACAGACAGACTGACTGAGAGAGACTGACTAACTGGTTCGCAGACAGACATTTTGCAAAAGCATGTTTTTTGGAATCTATGGTCCCTAAAACGTGTAAATCCTCCAAAAACTGGAATTCGATTTTTTTTTTCGAATTCAGTACTTTTTTCTTATACAGATATAAGAAAATAATAAATGGAGAGAAATTAAGTCATCCTGCGATCTTTGAATGTTAAGTATTATTTGCAATGTATAGAACAAATCTAAACTACTAGATAATGCATAAAAAAGAAAAAAAAAAGGTGAAAGATTAAAGGGGAAACAAGTTGGAAATTGCACGTGAAGCGTAGCAAATTAGGTGCGTTCGTACGATAACGAAGTTTTAAAAATATTACTTTCATGTATCAATCTCATAAAATTGTAAATAATGAATTACAATTAAAACGCTCATCAAACAATGTTCTCCCTATATCATTATGTAATGGAATACTTTTGTGTGGCCTTGTAAATCAATAACAAATGTTCTTTGCACCACAAATTATGTAAGATGTTTATTATAATATGTACTTTATAGTTGCATATAAATTTTATTAAGTTCGCATGAGTGTAACACGATTAAAATGCATTTGAAACATTTTTTTCCTATTGACCGTAATGTAACGGAATACTTTTGATTGTCCCTATAATTGATCTATGCATCCGATTTTCATAAAATTTGAAATAACTCTACAAAATTATGTAATAATTATGTATTTTAAATTTCAAACGTATAGAATATATTTGAAACTTTTTCCCCATTGACCATAATGTAATTGAATACTTTTGATTGCCCCTGTAATTGATCTATGCACACGATTATCAAAAAATTTGAAATAACTCGACAGAATTATGTAATAATTGCGTATTTTAAATTTCAAATGATTAAAATGCATTTGAAACTTTTTCCCCATTAACCGTAATGTAACGGAATCCTTTTGATTGCCCCTGTAATTGATCTATGCATCCGATTTTCATAAAATTTGAAATGACTCGACAAAATTATGTAATAAATACGTATTTTAAATTTCAAACGATTCGGTTGGGTAGTTTTTGCGTTGTTATATGCGGACGGACAGACGGACGGACTGAACGACCACTATAGGTGCTACGTATTATATAATTACGAACGCACCTAAAAAGGGGAGAAGTAGAGAAAAGAAATACATTAGTAATTGAGGAAAGGAATTCACTTAGATATTTCCATATTAAATGGGATAAGGTTGATTAAAGGTTGTTTGTTATGGAAGAAATTGGCAAAAGTATTCATGAAGTCTCTGAACAAATATTCAATCATTGTGCCCGTAGAAGAAATAAAAGACTGTACAATAAAACTAGTGCTATTATTAATAAAATGATACTTCAATCAAAAGTTTTTTTGATGACATATATAAAAAGATTGAACTTAATATTGTTTTCAAAATATTACGCAAATTTAAATGCAACTATATACATATTTTTAAATTGATTAAAAGTTTTAATTATGTTCAATAAAAAAAAGTTAAAAATTGAACGTCAGACGTAGCAAATGAGGTGCGTTCGTACTATAATGAATATTTTAAAATATACAAGTACTTCGGATACAAATACAGCAACCGAAATCTTTTGTGTGTCCCTGTAAATACTAAATGCTTTCTATTATACAGGAATTAACTTGTAGCAAACCTCAGCAACGTATATCAATTTCATAAATAATGATATAGTTTAATATAATTTAAACACACCCCAAACAATGTTCCCATCTATACCATTTTGTAAAAGAAAACTTTTGTATTGTTCTGTGGCCCTGTACCTTAATAAAAAAATATTCTTTACACCACAGATTGTACAGAATGTATATTTCAGAATATATTTCATAAATGCATACGAATTGTATTATGTTCGAAAGAGATGTAAACATCATTAAAATGCCCTTAAAACTATTTTCTTCTATTGAACGTAACGTAGTGGAATACTTTTGATTGTGCCTGAAATTGAACTATACATCCGATTTTCATAAAATTTGAAATGACTCGACAAAATTATGCACTAATTACATATTTTAAAATTCAACTGATTCCGTTGGGTAGTTTTTGCTCTGTTATATGCGAACAGAGCAAAACATGTTTTGTTGAGTACATTTTGGTTGTTTTATGGGAATTTTTTAGTTAAAGTAAATAATCGGTTCGGTTGTTCAGACCAAATAAAAATATTGTTATCATATAAAATTTTAGCAAAATTTAATCAATTTTATTTGAGACTTACTAAAGTCTTGTATTTTCAATTTGTAATTCCAACAAAATTTTGTCGTTTTTACAAAATTTATATTGGTGCGCAATAGCCATAACTCTCTCGCGTAATTTTGTTTAATAGCTATAAAGGATTAACATAAATTTTGGATGATAAAAATTTTTCAAATTTTGAGACGGATTAATGGCGTTATTATTACGTTATTACGCATTTTGAATGAAAATAGTGAACAGAAAATTGCAAATATTTATATATATGTATATATATATCATGATACGACGACGGCGATGTTCCATAACAAGGCGCAAGCTCCAGTGGCACACCATGTATGAAGCAGAACATTCTACTTCTACTAAGAATCAACAGTGGGACGAGCTGAGCAGTCGCTCTGGCAGTTTGACAAGCAATGGATGGATTTAATTGGGGTATTTCCCCATAAGAAAGTTAAATCAAATAGTCATAAAATTCATTTTTATTAGAAGTCGTAAAATAAGTTAAAGTCTTCTCCGCAGTCACCTTTGCATACATCGAACACTACAAACTTCGTTATCTAATCTACATCATCAGATTTTCGAATTTATCGGAGAAAATGAAACGGACATCTTAATAATTTGAAAGTTAGCCGCATTCTGAGCTCCAAAAAACCCAGAATGAGAGTCCAAAACCTGCACGAAAAACTAGCCCCTCCTCACTCCGCGTCAATCATTTTAAAATCGAATTAGAATTAACTTCGAGGCTACACGTCGTAGATCATCACCTCTGATTGGTTTACGAGGCATGGCGTTCCGGTAGAAATTCATTCTCGTCTCGCAAATAGACTAGCCTGCTAACATCCGCGCATTAACACAGATCACGTGATGTTAAATAAAAAATAAAATTAAAATCCCGAGAATATTCTAAAAAGGAAAAAGGTTACGAAATAACTTCCCGCCTTTTTTTGAGAAACAAGCAATAAATTATTAATAAGTGAAATAAAATAAGAAAAATAATTTTAGCTGTTAAAAGATTAATATATTACGAAACTAAGATTAAAATATGTTCCACAATTTTAGAATTAAAAGCTCAGAGAGAACAAAATAGCGCAATTTTTTTTATTTTATTACATATATATTAACAATATTTTTCTTTTTATTCAAACAAAATTTCCACTGACCCATAATTAAATGAAAAGATTTGTTGGAGCTAACAACTTTTTGTTGATTCAACAAATTTTTTTTCTGGGTGTGATAGTATTTTATGAAATGTATCCTATACTAAAAACGAAATTGCTAAGTTATTATACAACGTATATACAGAGTAATCAGAAATAAACGCGCCAGTCTGAAGATTGAATAATTCATTAACTATAATAAATATTAATATGAAGTGGATGACATATACAGCTTTTGGTTCTCAAATTTTATGTACAGTAAAAATAGTTCAAAATTTCCTTAAGAGATGATGCTGCAGCGAGTCAAACATTAATACCTTGAGCTCCACGCCAGTCAACGGTGATTGACACTAAACTGTTTGCTTTGGCCGAGTGCGTCACTGGTGACTGAGAATGTAATATACAATATGAAATTTTTAAACAATCATTCAAAATAGATATTAATTAATTTGATGGTTGTATCATTAATGCAGTAAATATTGCTTACCAAAAAAATTTAATAGGTTTTATTAAAATATAGTAAACAGAACAGTTTGGAAATTGCACGTCGAGCGTAGCATATTAGGTTCATACTATGAGGAGGTTTTTAAAATACTCAGATATTAGTGTAATAGTACACTGTTAAAAATCTTGTCCTAGGTTGAACCAAATTTTGGTTCTCAATATCTGCCACGGTAAGATGGCGAAATCTTGAACTAATATTTGGAACCCCTGTTGAAACATATTTCCAATAGTTGGAGCGAGGTTGAAATAAGAAGCTCCAAATATTGGTGCGAGATTTCACCATCTTATAATGGCAGCTACTGAGTACGAAAATTTGGTTCAAATAGAGCAAAATTTTTAACAGTGTATAGAGTACTTTGGATACAGTAGAGAGTAGAGTATCTGAAAACATTTATAATAAATACCTCTTCTAAGTGCTAACTACTTTCTATTATGAAGGAAGTATCTTACAGTAGACCGCGACACATACAGTCGACTCTCGTTAATTTGAAATCGGATAATTCGAATCATCGCTTAATTTGAACTAAACATGAAGTCCCGAAATTTTCGATGGCAGAATAACGTTAAAAATTTTCATTAATTCGAACTCATTTTCTCTTCACTTCGTTTAATTCGAACTAACGAGAATTCCGATTTTTCTTTTTTCTTTTCTTTCTCGCGGATTTCACATCATTTGAAAAACTTTCTTTCTTTGATTTTTGTGAAAATTTTTCCGAACGGGTATACATATTATTCAATGCATTTGATATCCACTTTCTTAGTGTTCCGTCTATCCATCAGTGATGCTTTGAATTTTTCTTCCATTGTGCTTGTTTCTAATCTTTTAATTAGTTTATTTATTTATACATTCTAAATTAATAGTAAGTCATATTCTAATGAAACTGACGAAGTAAATTAAAAAACACTATAATATTAATTCCTTTGCAATATACCACATTAAGCATGTTTTCCTCTCATACATTCTATAATTCGAACTTCGGATAATTCGAACATTTTTTGTGGTCCCGACGAGTTCGAATTAACGAGAACCGACTGTATATCAATTTCATAAAATGTGAATAAAACTAAGACGCGTCCCAAACAATGCTTCCCCTTATATTATTATGTAATGGAATACTTTTGTGTAGCCCTATAAATTAATATCAAATATTCTTTGCACCACAGATTGCACAGAATGCATATATTTGTATATATGTCAAAATTACATATCAATTTTATTATGTTTGAAAGAGCATAACAAAATAAAAATGCACATAAAATTATTTTTTCCTATTCGCCGTAATGTAACGGAATAATTTTGATTATACGTGAATCGATTATTCGATTGGGTCAATTTTGCTCGGTTAAATGCGGATACCCGGACAGACTGATGGGCAGACAGCCGGACTAAATGAGGGCTATAGGTGTTACGTATTCACGGAATTACGAACAAACTTTAAAACAGTTGTCTTTCGCAGGTATCACAAAATATGGCAAACTACTCAGTAAATTTTCTCACCATTCCTCTACCAAATTGTGTCGCATTTTCTTCCTAGGAATGTTTACATTCAAACTTTGAGACTTTTACAGTTTTTAGCTGCGTTCGTAATTATGTAAGTGCTTAGCACCTATAGTCGTTATTCAGACATCTCTGTCACGTCTCAGACACGTCTGTCTATCCGCATATAACAGAGCAAAAACTACCCAACCGAATCATTTGAAATTAAAAAAATATAATTGTTGAATAATTTTGTCGTGTCATGTGAAATTTTAGAAAAATCGGATGTACAGTTTAATTACAGGGACAGTCAAGATTATTCCGTTACATGAAGACCAATGGGGAAAAAACAGTTTCAAGTTCATATTAATGGTGTTACAATCTTTGGAATATAATAAAATTTATATGCATCTATGAAGTATATACAAAAATATACATTATGTACATTAAAATGTACATAAAAATGTACATTATTTGTGGTGTAAAAGCAGTTTGTTACTTATTCACAGGGCTGCACAAATGTATTCCTTTGTATAATAGTATAGGGATAAACATTGTTTGGGGTGCGTTTGAAAAATATTAAACTATTTCACATTTTATGAAATTGATATATGCTGCTGAGGTTTGCTATAAGTTACTTCTTGTATAATAGAATGCAGATAGTACTTGCAGGGATATACAAAAGATTTCGAATACCCTACTGTATCCAAAGTACTGTATAGTAATACACAAAGATCTAAATATTTTTAAAACTTCCTTATAGTACGATCGCATCTCATTTGCTACGCTTGAAGTGTAATTTCCAACTTGTTTGTAGATTGTGTAACGGGAACTCATTTTGCGGCCCAAACGAAAAAATAGACAAAATTGACTTGGCACTTAACGTGTTAAGAATGCGCAAAAAATTTTTAAAAATCAATTGCCTTTTCGAATTTTAATAACTAAGTAACTAACATGACACAATATGAGATTTTTTATGCTATTTTACAAGCTGAACTGAGTATTATTGTAGTTTGAGGCAGTGCAATGCTATGTGTTTACGAAAATTTGAACTATTTTTACATTAGTACATAAAATTTAAAAGCCAAATGTAAATGTCCCTCATTTCATATTCATATTTTTCATTGTTAATAAATGATTGAAATTTAGAAATTGGGTTTTTTTTCTAAATATTCTAAGTTAAGTGTTATAAGAACTTTAGTTTGAGCATTATTGTAGTTTGAAACGGTGTAGCGCCATCTATTGACAAAATTTTGAACTATTTGTAGATTTACAGAACATGAAATTTAAAAGCCAACAGATGCAAATGTCATTCATTTCATATTCATATTTATTATAGTTAACCTTTTGCGGCTAAATGAGCAAGGGGCATGGCTTATGAGCAAATTCTGTTCATAAAGTGAGAAATTATTGAATGACACCGGAATTTATGAACGACTTTTTTAAAAATTGAAAAAGTCTTAATTCAAACATTCATTGTAAAAACAAAATTTTAATAAAATATTTTTGGCGCTTTTTACAAGTTTGGAACTAAAATTAGATGTGCCTGGGAGTGGGCACACTATACCGGAAAGGGTCAATGAATGATTATAATTTCAAATTTGGGCATTTCTCCTAAATAATAATAAGTTAAGTACTTTCAGCAATCCTACTCTAATAGTTTTAGCTACTATCTAAATAAACATTAAAATGATTACATCATTCTTTATCCCTGTGTTTTTAACGAATTATTCAATTCTGCTGGTGATGCTGTCTTTCATGCAATTGACTTTAATGTGACCGGATATACTCTCAAATTATATAAAAACTATTTTATAAGAAATATGTAAACTCGTAGTTTCGTAGAGAAATAATGTATTGGACTAAAATACTATTTTTTTCTATATTTGTACTATTGTAATTTGTACTATTGTAATTTTTACTATTGTATTGTGATTACTTTTGTAATTAATCCATAAAAGCTGGAATTATTTTTTTTAACTGTTAAAGCATCGTAACTGTGTTTTTCTATACAGTACGGTTTGAATTCACTGGATGATTTAACAAAAAATTGATGGTAATGTTATTTTTATGAAGTATACAAGAAAAATTAATTTGTAAGGTTATCAAATACAAATCCTTATATCAGTGCTTTTCATAGCTACTATTTTATACATTGTTAAACCTGCATAAAAAATTTTGCAGGACGCTTAAAGGGTTAAAATGTAAGTATTTCATTTCATACTATTTTTGTATTATATATATTTTTGTCTTATTTTATCCCAGAGTTTCAGTCATTAAAGAAAGCTAGTATTTCTCTTCACAATTACTTGTATTCAAGCAACATACGTATTGGCAGACATGTTGTTACTCTGATAAAACACTAGACTAATATGGGTTAAGTAAACGCAAAGATAATGAAAATATGATTTGTACGCTTCCTTCTGTCTAATGAAGAAGGTATTGTAATACTTTTTCTTTAACTTCCAATTTTCGAAGTATTTACATGTTTAAGTGGACAGAAATCACGAAAACCATATTTAAGCAAAATGTCTATCGGTCTGTCCTTATGTCCTCTATACATCATCGAAAAGTACATAAAATTATGCATAGAATAGAACTAAGTTTTTGTTCAAGTTTTTGGCTATGGCCAGCTGTTCCTCCGTGAATTTTTTAAATATTCTGTCAAAAGCGGGCTCTGAAATGATTATTTTTGTTCTATTTTCATTATTGTACCATCGAAAAGTGCAGGAAAGTATGTATAGAAATGAACAATTTTTTGTATATATTTTTGACTCTGATCAGCAAGTTCTCCTTGAATTTAGAAAAATATTCCTTCAGAAGGGGGTACTGTAACGGACCTTTTGTGTCATTTACAGTATTGAATGACAAAAAAGTGTATAAAATTATGCATACAATTCAACAAAATTTCACGCGTATGTTTTTGGCTATGGTCAGCAGGACCTATGTGAATTACTAACAATCCTTAGGAAAAGGCGCTGCAATAGCGATTTTTCACGATTTCACATAGTTCTGATGTAGATCGGCTGTTTATGCATCAAAGGGCAGTTCAGCTATTCTTGCTATTCCAAAACAGCTGATGTGCAACAAAACGAAAAATAGTTATTTTAATAAATATTATTATTTTGATTAACTCGGTTTTACACCAATTAGTAAAAGCAAACAGAAACTTAATATGAAAGTAGCAAAATTTTTAACAGTGTAATAGTAGTAGTAATAATAATAATAATAAAATTAGAAGTGAAAGTGGTAGTAATTGTGGTAGTAGCAATCTTCATTTGACTTTTTGATTTTTTTTTTTGTTTTTGTAACCATCTTTATAAAATGTATTTATTTCTTAAAGTTAATGATCGTGTTAAATTTAAGCCTCTTGCCAAATGGTCTTCCACCTTTCTGGTAATATTCATTCCAACATTAAAATGCCAATGTTGAAAAAAAGAATGACATTATTAATTTGCCGACATTAATTTTGAAATTGGTTTATTTTTCTTAAAAATATTCCATAGAAAACGTAATTTAGAAAGATTTTAATGACTTTTTTAGAACGTTTGTTGTTCCTGTTAACCCAAGATGGTTGTAGTACCGGATATATAAAATTTAACTTCTGTAAGCTCAAAAACTGTAAATATTGATTCGCAACCATTACCTTTTGGTATTGATTCATAATTTTCTCAGATTATATAGAAATCGCGTCTTAAGACATTTTGAGAACACTTTTCAACCATTTTTAATTTCGAATTTGTTTTCGACTGTACTTGAAGTGCATATACATTTTATAAGTAAAATCCCTGCCATATTTCAAAGTCCTAGCTTCTTCAGTATAAAAGAAATTGCAAGTTAAAAAGTTTTTTTCTCATGCAACGCTTTAGTGGCAGTGACATCGACATAAAATATAACTTATGTTTGCGCAAATTCTATCACCACCGCAGCTAATTTTTAAAATAAATCTTTATTTAATATAAGATTGTATAATAATCGTAATTTATAACGTTTTTAGACGTCTTTTCGCTCACTCTATAAAGTTAAATTTAGAATTTTCTTATAACGATTCTTAGACAGCTTTCGTGTATTTTAAGTACCAAATTTCAAAATGTTATACCCCTCAGTATCACAAAAAGCAATTTAGAACATTTTTTGCTACTGCAACTCCCCTGGAGGTAGAAACAACAATAAAAATTATGACCAATTTGTGTCACGTATTGTCACCATCAATTTCGAATTTAAATTTCAAATCTATTTGATATTTCATAAGATTGAGTTGATAGAAATCACCACTAAAATACTTTTAGAACGCTTTTCGCGCATTTTCCCCCTTTTTAAATATAGGATTTTTTCTTTGAAATATTCTGATAAATCATTTCTTTCTGATAAGAAATAAAGTAACACTAAAGTAAAGTGCCAAATTTTATGTATCTAGTCATTTCAAGTTTTTCACTCTTTCGCCCTTTTTGGTGTAATGGTAACGACATAGAATACAGACTATCTTGGAGCATGGATATTCACCATCATTTTTACACCATTATTTCTTAAATCAGTTCCTTACTTTAATAACTAATACTAAAGAATTTACTAGAATAGAATTTACTAGTACTAATAGAATTTAATTATTATTATTATAAATTAATTGTAAAAAAAAAAAAAAAATTCTGGTTTACTGAAAACAACCTAATTATAAAAGAAGAACTACATGTAAAAATTATTAAATTACAAGTTTAATATGAAATTACTTTAAAGAATTCTTTAGCTATACAAAATTTACAAGGAGATTTTCTGAAGATTTCATTTCTATGTATGCAATAACATCATAAATAGCATATAACATTTCTGTTTTCGTATTAGATTCAATTTACTGAAAACGTAGTAGAAAAATGAAACTTTAATCCTAAAATTCAATTACTAAAAGTCACAAAATAAAAAATATATATTATGGTTATAAATAAAAAAATTTGGTGGCCACCGCATGCTATTTACGGATCAAATAAAGCCATTTTTTTTATTAAATACCGTTCTAAAAAAGAATAAATTTAATGTTTATCGTAAATTTTCTGTATTGCAAACACTTTAGAAATATTTGTTCCCACGTATCTAGAAAAAATGTCAAGTTTTATTATTATTATATAAAGCCAAGATACTTAGATTGTAAATACTTTACAAATATTTTCTCCCACGCACATAAACAATGTCCTGTTTCATTACGATATCACATAGTTTTTATTATCCAGTTAAAATTTCTTCATCTTCTTCCTTTTAATTTTTTCTGTTTTGACATTTTTTTTTTTTTTTTTTTTTTTTTTTTTTTTTACATTTTCAAAATTTTTTATTGTTATAATACAGAGAAACATAATAGGAATTTGACTTTAAATTTCCTTTTGAAATTTCCGCTATGCAAAAAATGATTTCTAAACTATTTTTTAAATAGGTAGACAAAAGTAGAATAAGCTATTTATAAAACAGAGTTATCCTAAAAGGGGCTGTGCATATATAACGTTATCATTTTAGTGGGTAAGGTGGCGAGGAGGGGGGGGGGTTGGCAAATGATACCTTAAGATATGTCTAGAGGGATGGGGATTTGTCTTCTGATATCGATACCATTTGGGATCCAATCAAAATTTTCTGTCTTCTACACTGCTCAAAACAATTAAAGGATATTTGAAGTTTTATATAAAATAAAGATATAAACGAAATTTTTTTGCCGAAAATAGAGGAAGAGAATCACAAATGCAAATTTTTCTGGTTTTCAAACTGTGGAGTATGCAAATTTTGAGTTCGACGTCAAAAACGTCGCTTCAGCGGCAGCGAATGAAATTTGACTTTCAACTGGATAAAAGAGAATGAAGACAAGGATGATCGGCATTCAGTGATTGCTTTGTTTCGATGAGTACGATGTCTCAGCGAAGTCGTTTGACAGATTCAGAAGCTTGGAGAATTGTTGGTAGGTTAGAAGGGGGCCAAACTCAAGCCGAAGTAGCGCAAGCCATTGCAGTGTCACAAAGTGTCATTTCCAGGTTCTGGAACCGTTTTTTGGAGAGTGGATGTGCAGGCCGAAGACAAGGGCAAGGTCGTAGAAGGGCAACAACGCCCAATGAAGATCGGTATTTAGCGTTAACAGCTCGGAGACACCGAAACATGACAGCTACTCTTCTCCAACAACACCTTCGCTCGGCTACAGGCACCACGATTTCAACTCAGACTGTCCGAAACCGGCTCCATGCTGTAGGTCTGTATGCTCGCCGACCGATGGTATGTGTTAGATTAACATCAAGGCATCGGCGCGACAGCAGGAAGTGGGCAACCGAGCATTTCAACTGGAGGAGAAATGAATGGAGCAATATTCTGTTTTCTGACGAGTCCCGTTTTTCTGTGCATCCGGATAATAGGCGTATTTTCATCTGGAAGGACCGTGGCAGTAGGAATAATCCTGCGTTCGTGCACGAAAGTGGCAGATTTGGCGGTGGAGGAGTGTTGGTGTATGGTAATTGATGGGCGCACTGATCTCTACATCATTCGAGATGGAGCTCTGACTGGTCGCCGATATAGGGATGAGATTCTCAGACCTATTGTAGTCCCTTACGCTGCAGCAATGGGAGATAACTTCATTTTAATGGACGATAACTGCAGGCCACATCGTGCAAATCTGGTGGAGGATTTCCTTTTCGAGGAAGGAATCGTTCGAATGGAATGGCCAGCGTGTTCTCCAGACATGAGTCCAATCGAGCACGTTTAGGACGCTCTAGGAAGACGAGTTTCTGGCCGCCAACAGCCCCCACAAACTCTCCAAGAGCTGGAAAGAGCTCTTCTCGAAGAGTGGGGCAGAATACCCCAACTCGTCATTAATAGCCTCATTGAATCCATGTCTCAAAGGTGTTCAACATTGCTGGCCGCCCGTGGAAACCTTACCCCCTACTGAAAATGATTTTCTTTGAAGAAAACATCTTTTCTTATTCTTTTTTTCTCATATGCACAAATTGTATTTTTTTCCTTTTGTATACAAATGCGCAATAAAATGCATTTTTTTTCTGCCAAACATGTGTAATTTATTCTCATATAACCTACTATGTCTGTCGACCATGTATCAATCAGCTAAAAAGTTTCCCAGATATCCACCTAAAACTGCAATATCCTTTAACTGTTTTGAGCAGTGTATTTCTAACATGGCTTTTGGTTCAAAATGGTATGTTATCCTTTTTTTTTATGAAAAGACGATTTTTTTGTGAATCACTTACTTATTATATTATTTAATTTTAATATATGGAATATCCTAATGTTTGACATTCCTGTTCTTCTTCATATGTGTATGCATATATAACATATATAATCACTATTCGAGAAACCAGACGTGACGCATGTTTCAAATGAAGCTTACATTTATTAATAAATAAAAGAGAAAGATAAAGAATGCTTTGTTGATAAGAATTTCAATCTGTTCCCCACCTCTCCTAACTTCGGTACAAGTGCAACAAGACTTAATAACTGTTACATGCATTAGCTCACAGGCTATCATAGCCTGAGAGCTTATGTGCCCGTCCGTTCTGTATGTACGTTCGTATGTGCGTTCGTGCGTAACGCGATCATGATAAAAAAAAACTCATGATAAAAATGTCCGATCCACTTGAAATTTTGTATGTAGGTATATCCTGACAAGGCGCTTCCCTGATTAGTTTTTGGAGTTCATTCGATATGTATAAGAGGGGTAACGGGGGGGGGGCTCATGCCACTCCCCTTAGTTGATATAAATGGGATTTTCATGCAGAATTAAGTTTTCGTTCAAAATTTAGATTAGGATCATTCTGATGAGGCGATTCCGTGACTGTAATTAGGTGTTCATTGAATAAGTATAAATAGGGGGAACAGGGGTTCTAATGGCCCCCCTCTTAATTTATATAAATTATATGGGTTTTTCAAGCAGAATTTTCAGATTTCGTTCAAATCTCTGAATAGTTTTGGAAGTTTAATGGTTAAGTATAAAAGAGGGGGATAACTCCTTTTAAATTATATAAATGCTAAATGGGTTTTTATTAAGAATTATCTCATTTGCTCTGAATTTTGGATATAGATTTTTTATATGATAAAGCATGTCTTTGATAGTATAGGAGGTTCAATGATTAAGTATAAAAAAAGAGGAAAGGGGAGAGCTGTTTCCCCTTCTTAATTTTTTTTCGAACGGAATTAACCCTTGAAAATAATAAGGCTTTAATGTACAATTAGTATTTGTAGCCTGTGAGCTCAATGCCATCAGTTTAACTGGGCAGTATTCTTTATTTTAAGTGTTATTTGATTTAAAGCGATATTTTCTTGACTTCTCTTCATTTGAATCGATAAAGTATGTAAAAAATAAATGAAACCAGTTTTGTATACCACTTCAAACAAAAGAAATTAATTCTAAAAAATCAAAAGACATTTTACATTTTAGTAACGATATCATTAACGGTGGGCAGGGTTAGGGGGAGTATAACGTATGATATCGAAACGGGGTGAGGGGGTTCAAAATTACCAAAAAAAAAAAAAAAAAAAAGATAACGTTACATTTGCACAGCCCCAAAGTCAGTACTTACTTTAAAAATTTATTAAAACACGTAACGCACCCCTCAACTCCACTATTCTTTCCAGAGCCCAGAGGGCGCTGTTTTCATTGGTTCCTTGCACGGAACATTTTTTTCTTACCCCCCTCTCCCCCAAGGTAGATGTAAGTTAGCTCGGCAAGGAAAGACGTCAAACCGTTCACACGAAAATGTTCTACACCTTATCCAAGGTGAATACTTCCCATAAATCTCATCTGTAATCGTGGTATGTTTTGTTATGTTTTGTAAAATAAATGTTTTGTGTCGTCAAGAAATCTTCGTTTCTTCAAGTAACCGCCACAAACATAAAAACATGCGGTTTGTCTTCAAAGAAAAAAAAATAAAGCAGGCTATTTTGGTTTGCATTAAAAGCATTATGAAGATGATTTTTTTTTAACCGAAAAAAGAAAAGCTGTTTAGCAATGATTACCTCCGAAGCACGATTTTTAGTTAACAGCAGGGTTTCGTACCTATCAGGGGATTCTGGGGATTTTAGGTGTTTTCGTACCAAAATTTTGTAAAGAACTTTCGCTATGTTTAAAAATAGATTTTTTTTCTTTAAACAAAACTAATGTTAATTTTCGAAAAATGTGATAAACGCTGCTTCAAAGTTTTTTAAAGCGTACGGATTATGCAACACTATTTCATTGGTACAAACCTATCAGAAAGAGACTTACTGAATCATGTAATAATAGTTATAATTTTGTTTCATCACGATATCGCATCATGTTGAATCTTCTTCTTCTTCTTCTTCTTTTATTTTAGTTTACTTTATTTCTCTGTTTTGACTAATTTTTTACATTTTCAAACATTTTTTACTATTTTGTTACAACATTAGGAAACATGATAGGAATTTGACTTTCAATTTTCTTTTCAAATTTACATTACAAAAAAAAAAAAAAAAAAAAAAAAAAAAAAAAAAAAAAAACATAATTTCTAAGTTATTTTTTTAAATAGATAGGTAAAAACAGAATAAGCTATTTATAAAACAGAGTTATCATGAAAGTCAACACATACGTTACAAATTTATTAAAACATAAGGACATGCAGTTTGTATTCAAAGAAAAAAATAAAGCACGCCATTTTGGTTTGCATTAAAAGTATTATAAAGCTGACTTTTTTTTTTTTTTTTTTTTTGAAATAAAATTACAAAAAAGCCGTTTAGCATGATTATTCCCGAAACATGATTTTTAGTTAACAACAGAGTTCTTATCTAACATGGGATTCAGGAGATTTTAGGTCTTTTAGTACCAGAAAATTTGTAAAGTGCTTTTCGGTATATTTGAAGATAGATTTTTTTCCCTTAAATAAAGCAAATATTAATTTCCGAAAATTCTGATAAAGGGTGTTTCAAATTTTAGAAGCGTATGAAATTTGTAATAATATCTTATTGATACAAACCCATAAGAGATTTACTGAAGCATGTAATGCTACAGTTATAATACTGTTTCATTATGATATCAGGTAGTTTATGTTATCAAGTTAATTTTTTCTCGCCTTTTTTTTATTCTGACTATTTTTTTTATATTTTCAAATAATTTTCACTACTCTGTTATAAAACTGGAAATAAGATAGGAATTTAGAGCTGAATTTTCTTTTTAAATTACGCAACTCAAAATTTGATTTCTAAGCTATTTTTTAAGTAGGTGGATGATAATAGAATAAGCATAATAAACAGAGTTACCATAAAAGTCAGTACATACTTTAAAAATTCATTAAAACAAAAGAAGATTCGGTCTGTGTTTGAAGAAAAAAATAAAGCAGCCTGTTTGGTTTGCATTAAAAGTATTATGATGCTGACTTTTTTTTAAGAAATAAAACTGCAAAACAAACCGTTTAGCATGATTATCTCTGAAATACGAATTTTAGTTAACAACAGGGCTCGGGGGATTCATGATATTTAAATCATTTAGTACCAGTAATTTTGTAAAGTGGTGTTCGCTATATCTGAAGATATATTTTTTTCCATTAAATAAAGCAAATATTAATTTTTAAAAATTCTGATAAAGGATGCTTAAAAGTCCTTAAAGCAAACGTACTAAATAACAATACATATTAGTACAAACCCTATGAGAGATTTACTGAAGCATTTAATAACAGCATCTAGTTTTATTAAGATAACGCGTTAATAAAACAGAATACAGGGTGTCCAAAAAACACTGCTCCAGTTATAAATTTTAATAATATCAACTGCAAACGTTGTAAAAGGTTGGTTCAAAGTCGCACATAAAGAGTAACTGAAACAGTTTTAGGAAGCATGCGCGAGTATTATTTTTTTTAACTTGTTTGCAGTACCACATACGCAAAATAGCGACACTTGAGTGTAAAATGTTATTACCAACCTGAAGATTTTAAAAGTGTACATTATCGAAAATACTTCCTTTGATGCTTTATGAAAGATCGTGTCTTCTTTCTGTAACTACCGAATGATTTGGTTGTGACACGCAATTGAAGAGGCTATCGCTTTCTGAAACACGGACTTGTGACCTAAAAGAAGAATTGGACTTTCGTACTTTCTTTGCCGTATAACTAAAGATGCATATATTGAACATTTTGTAAGAGAAACAAGATTAGTTTACCATCAATTGATGTATGATTTGTTATATAATTAATTAAATTGTTAAAAAATTCCACTGCAACTGTTCTTTCATGGACATTTTGTATTATCATTTACTGAAGGAATTTGTTCAATTCTATTATCTATTTCCCTTAAAATGACATTAAATTAGTTGTTCACACTCATATTCTTTTCGAAACTTGTCTGAGGGATATTATTAATTTCATCTAAAAAATTTAAAGGATTTCTTCATCTCTACATTTATTGGTGATTTTTCAGCAAATCTCATCGTCTTCATAACAATACCGAAATATTTTGTTTCAATTGCAGTGAACTTTGCAGATACAAAAATGTCGTCGTTAATTTCAAGTCTAAATAATTGTCTTTTGTGAGTTCATCGGTGACGTTTCCAAAGTTTCAAATGTTTCCAGTTGATTAACCCTTTCCGGCGCGCATTTTTAGAAAGAATCACGTTTTGAGCACCTTAACACCAGAACAACGATTGGCGCGGAGATTAAGTCAATGCTACGCACCCTTTTTTTTTTGTGACGTGAAACGCCTAGCGAATAGCAACCCTTCCTTCTGCAAAGAGATCGCGCTTATTGTTCATTTGTTTTTCCGTAAATGTTATGAAGCAAAGACTATAATATGAGGAACTGTTATTCACCGTTGTTTACGATTAAAACAGTTTAAAACAAAGAGGTTTTTTCAGATTAAAATGCTTTAAATTTCACAGAGGTTTTTTTTTCTTAATTCAAAAATATTATTTCCTTAATTCGCTATGTTCAAAGAAATTGTGAAGTGAGATACTCTTTTAATAAATATAATTCTATTAATCATATGTTTTATGACACATCAGAACTTAGTTTATTTTGTGTTTGGCGATGCAGTTAGCTGAACGTTCTCGCTTTCGCCAACTCGCCAAAGCTAGTGCTCAAAACGTGATTCTTTTTGAAAATGCTTCTGGCGCAGCGTGTCCACTCCCCTGGCACACCTAATTTTAATTCCAAACTTGCAAACGGCACCAAGAATATTTTAAAGAAGTTTCGCTTTTACAATGAAAGCGTGAATTTAGGATTTCTTAATTTCTATAAAAGTTGTTTTTAAATTCTGGTGTCAGTCAATCATTTCTTATTTTATGATCAGAATTTGTCTGCGCCGGAAAGATTCGCCATCGGAAAACATCGCTTTGCCCTGCACTAATAAAACTATTATTAACTATAGCAGCTGGTATTAAATTCTAGAATTTCACCATGAAATGCAATTTTTCTATACAATTACCTCAAAAACCAGCCGCATTCATACATGAGCTGCATTAGCATGATTTTACTCATCATAAAGAAGTACTTCAGAAATGTCGCGGTTGTATAAAGTAATGCTTTCAGTAAAATAAGCCAAAAAACGATATTTGTGAAAAGCTGCCTCTTGAAACTGAATAGAAATATAACTTTTCTCTTTTTTTATAAAATTAATATTGCATCCTAAAAATTATCCATACATTCAAATATATGGAAAAAAGCCATAAATATGTGAGTTATGGACAATACAGAGGTTACAATCTATATAAAACTCCTCAAGAAACTTAGAGAATTCCAACTGAAAAAAAAGAAAAAAAAGCAAGAAAAAAAATTAGGCATCAAACGTAGATTATGAAACCATTTTCAACATTCACAATGGTGTCACGAAACTGCACCGTTTACTAAAGTGAAATATCATAACTAATTCAGTCATATTGAAACGTATAATACATTTGAAAACCCAACTTTTTCAGTTGTGTATTATAACTTTTAACAAAACTAAGAAAACTTTTATTATTATTTTTTTAAAGTTGTGATTCGATTTTCACAAAATTTAAAATGACTCGACGAAATTCAGGAATGATCATATATGTCACCGTTAAAGCATATAATCCATCATTTCATGTCCGTTGTTTCATAAAATACCTAGATATTTCATACAATAACTAACAAAGTCCGTTAAAGTGCGTAAATTTATTGAATTTTACGATTTAAATAGTTATTTTATAGAATAACGATTGTCTAACCGTTTAAATATTAAAGATGGCACTTGAAACTGCTTGAATCGAATATAATTGGTTTTAGTCAGTTTTGAATCATTTATGGCTATTTCGCAGTCAGCGTGTATTCTGCATTTCTAAAACTTTGCTTGCTTTAATGCCAAATTATTCATTTTAAACTATGAATGTTAGACAATCGTTATTCTACAAAATAACAATTTAAACTAGCAAAAGCCATGCTTTGTTTGGATTCGCGAAGTATTATGCTATAAGATAAATATTTGAAAGTAACAATATATTTTTAAAATTATTTTTGCATCTTTATTAAGCAAAAATGGAATTTCATGTTTCAGCGCATTTTAATTTTAAAATGTATTTCAACCAAATAACTAAGAACTTCCTCAGATTGTTTATTTATGATATAAAACTGGTATAAATAAAAATATTTTCGAAGTAGAATTATACAAAATATTAATTTTATTTGTTTACAATTCTTTTATTGCCACTTCACAAAAACATAATGTAATTCTTTTAAAATTCATAAATATCGTCTGCTTAAATGATTTCACAAAATCAGAATAAATTGTGTATTTGAATTCCTAACACAGAAAAATACTTTTATAATTGAATGTTAATAAGAGAATTTTCACAAATTTTAGTTCATTAAAAATATGCTATAATTTTCCTAAAAAAAGTATTTTATACATTTTATAAAAGAAATCATGAAACTATACATAGTTAAAGGAATGAGCATAGTTTGAAAATTTGAAGGCAGTTTTTGAGATATTTTATCAGAATAATGAAAATATATTTTATTTATTTATTTATTTAATGATGATTCTAGCTATAATTACTGACCCCATGATTTAAGTTTTTCTTCTGAAAACGCACGTGTTTCACTTTTTAGTTGAAAAAATGCGTTCGTAATGGAAAAACATGTAAAATAAATTAATTAAAATAATAATTTTTTGAAAAGTATTTCTGTAAAAAAAATAATATTCTGCAAATCTACAGATCATAATTTATATTTGTTTTTAATTTCAAGTGAAAATACTGTATAGTTTTTTTGTAAAGTGCACGACAAAATGTCATTTGAGTGGCCAAGTAGAGGATTCGCTTCGCTCATCCTAATCGTGAATCCAATAATTTTACAAACTTTAACTGACTTGAATAGCTATTTTACCCTTTCCGGCGCAGTGTATCTGGTCTAAACACACCTAATTTTAATTCCAAACCTCCAATTGGCACCAGTAATATTTAAATGAAACCTTGCTTTTACAATAAAAGCTTAAATTAAGGAGTTCTTGGTTTCTCAAAAAGTCGTTTGTAAATTCCGGTGTCAATCGATTATTTCACATCTTACTAATAGAATTTATCCGTGTCAGAAAGGATTAATGGAATAACTAGGTATTTTAAAAAAAATAATTGAATTACACGCCTTAACGGAAACATATATATTAAAATTCTAACCATTCGGATGGGTTGTTACAACTGGGTTGTTTTCCAGTGTTATAAGCAGACAGGATGACGACCGGATAAGACGGATGGGTTCATTGGTAATACAGTCAACTCTCGTTAATTCGAAACCGGAAAAATGGAATTTTCGCTTAATTCCAACTAAACATGTTGTCCCGAAATTTTCAATGGCAGATTAACGTTAAAAGTTTTCATTTATTCGAACTCATTTTCTCTTGACTTCGTTTAATTCGAATTAACAAGAATTCCGATTTTTCACTTTTCGTTACTTTCTCACGGATTTCATGTACTGCAAATAACTTTTTTTCTTTCATTATTCTCAGAATAGTTCTGAACTAGCATACATATAATCTCATGCATTTCATATCTTGTTTCTTAGTGCTCCGTCTGTCCCCCAATGACACTCCCACCTCTTCTTCCATTGTGCTTGTTCCTAATCTCTTATATATTTCTATCTTTTAATTTAATATTAAGTTATATTCTGATCGTAAAAGCAGAAATAAATTTATAAAAATTCTATAACATTCATTCTTTTGTAATACATAGTACCCCTGTGAATATGTTTTCCAGTCACACTTTCTACAATTCGAACTCTGGATAATTCGAACATTTCTTGTGGTCCCTACAAGTTCGAATTAACGAGAGCCGATTGTATATACTATTTACATAATTTCGAACGCATCCAAAAACGGTATCATGTATGCTATAAAATAATTTTTTATTAATTTATTGCTTTGTAGAAAATTACAAATTGTAAATTTATTATTTTGTAGCAAAATTTATTATTTTGCTGGAAAGCAAGGCCAGAAAAAGATCTTCTAAAAACGTCTTTATTAACTGAAACATTCACAAGCATGGGTTTTTTAACTGGGGTTTTTGTAAAATAGTATCTTGATGTATTTCATGGAAATTAGATTATGCATACATTTAAAATCATTAAGCAGCAAGCAGTTTTAAACATAATAAATTGGTCCTGAAATTTTGAAAAATAAATTTTAAATTTCGAGAAAAAGTTTCTACTACAATTTCAAAATGAAAATACTCGCTTATTTAAATAAATCATGTTTCAAAATTTCTGCAATGCAGTTTTTTAAAAAACGAGAAAAGTGGAGAAGAGAAATAATTTAAGGATTTAACGGATTTGTAAAACTACGAGGAAATCAAGTTTGCAGTTTAAATCTAATCGTTTTCAATTTTGGATGTAATTTGAAATTTAATATTTGATGCGTAAAATATATTAAACTATTTTATAAAGGTATTATTTTATAAAGGTTTTTTATTAAAAAACATATGATTTAAAATTTTCTTTCAAAATTTTTAAAAAAAAGTAATCGGCAGATTCCTAAGGGAGGAAGATTGTATTTATTTAGCATGCAAATTTAATACTTCGTAAATGTTATAGCATTAACCGTTTCCCTGATATACCCGTACGTCATATGGCATCGTGTTTTTGCCAATTGTAGGGTGTTTCAAAAATGACCGGTATATTTGAAAAATCAATAAAAACTAAACGGGTAGCGATAGAAATACACCGTTTGTTGCAATATACTTGGGACAAAAGTAAATTTTCAGGCAGACAAGCTTTCGAAATTAGTTACAAATTTCAACAACAGATGGCGCTGTAGTCTGGAAAAATCTAAAGTACGATATTTTCCACATATCCATCGTGCGCAGCAATAATATGCCGTAGTCTCTGAACGAAATTACCAGAAACTTTTAAAAACGTGTCAGGTGGGATGGCTTCACACGCAGAAGAGATGTACTAATTGTTTCTGAATTGTGGAGGTACACATGGTTCTTTCAAGTCAAAAATCCTCTGTTCTAAGGAATAAACTAAATTTTTTACAGCAAACTTGCAATCTGTGAACAGCACACGCTTACAGCAGAAAGACGACTTACAGAATGGCGAACTCACAGACTGCATTTTCTTCTATATCTTTCAAATCGCCTACAGCGCCATGTGTTGGTGAAAATTGTAACTAATTTTGAAAGTTTGTCTGCCTGAACATTTACTGTTGTCCCAAACATATTGCAACAAATGATGTATTTTTATCGCTGCCCGTTTAATTTTTATTGATTTTTCAAATATACAGGTCATTTTTGAAACACCCTGTATGTTTTGCCAGTACCACGTATGGCCAGCCATATTCCAATCGAGATTTTATTATTCTCACCAGGAAATTTTGATTGAAAATTTTGTATTATTTAATCCGAGCATGTTTATGATTCTATTAGGCAAAAATTTCTTTTTTGAAAAATCGGTGATAACGGATTAAAAATTCGGAAAAGACATAAAAAATAGACATTATTTGAAAGTTTTTTTCCCCAAAAATATTTAATAGTTGTGTGGTTAAGGAAATTTTCGAATACGTTCATATTTTATATTCTAAATGAATATAAAATTGTTAATTTTTAGATAGTTTGCAATTCTTTAGAAACAACTATGGGCAATTGACAATGATATCGATTGTTTGATTATAGCTTATGTTTATTGCTAAATACTATTCATACACTCTAAAAAAAAATAAAAGCGTTACTAATTTATACATTATAAATGTATACTGATGGTACAAAAACAATTGTTGAAAAGTGTAAAAAGCCATGTAAATTGCCAAGTACATCTCCTGATATGTCTATTTGAAAACACACATTTTCCTGTGCATTTTAATAGTACATTTCGAAGCATAAGTGTGCAAAATGTAATCAGATAACTTAGAAATGCACAATTTAATGTGGAAATTTTTGAGGAGTACATATATAAGTGAGTAATATATAAAAATTGGCGAGTTATAACGAAAGGCGAACTGGTCGATTTTGGGTATTAGCTGTAACATATATACAATTGGTTTGTTTCAAATTTTACTTATTTTATGCACGTATTAGGTCAGACAGAGACAGTAATTTTAATACGGATTGTTTGAGACCGGGATTTAAAATTTCATCTAGTGCAGACCTAAGAAGAAGGAAGCAGTCCCCTCCGATTTGAAAAATACGTTAGGCCCGGACAGGCGAGTCTTCAGAAAAAAGTAACGTCTTGGTCCTGACCTTGCCTGAGCCCAGAATACAGATTTTTTAACAGCCTCTCCAGGACGATAAAAAACCTGAAGTTGTGAGGGCTAAATTTTTTAAAAAAGACTTAATCTGCATCTTAGAAACACGGACATTTAAACAGTATACTTCGTTTTCCTGCATAATGAATTTTCCCCCACTATTTCTTGTCTTTAAATTATTAAAAGTTAAGAATTGTTAAAGGGAAAAAGTACCCACTTGAAACATGTCATTTTTGATTATTTTATATTAGTTTTGCTTCGGCAAATTTGAAAAAATATTTACTTTTGAAAATATGATTTTTTTAAGTTATATTATTTTTTCGATATATATATTTAATATTTTAAAAATTAATACTGAAAAACAAAAACACTGAAAAAAAAACTAAAATCAGATTTTCATCTTTTGAAGATACGAAGATGCAACTTTTTGTATCTTATTCATAACTGGATAAGGAAAGTTTTCCTAACTGTGATTTTTATTCTACGGGGGCAGTATAAAAATTTAATTTTCGTATTTTTTAAAATAGACCCCCCCCCCCAATGGAGTTGAAACTTATCAAAAATTTCACCTCTTTTTTGTGAATTTTTGCAAATGAAAGTATGGGTCTAGAGGCAATATTTGATTATGTTGATAATTGTTTTGATATTAAAGACTCATCCTGTAAACACTAAATTATTCCTTATTTTTAGCAAATATCTTTTCTTAATTTTAGAAAAAATATTTTATTCTTGAATTCTTAAAAAAGTTTTAAAAAGAGGGAGGAATTTCGTTCATTCTTACCTAGCATGCGTATTGGATATAAAATCACTAAAATGCGAATTCATTTTTAAAACGAAAAACCAAAAATTCTATAAATTAAAATTTGTAATTTAATTTTAAAAAATTAAAATCTGAACTAACATCAAAGAAAAGAAACGATTTCTATTTTAAAAATAAATAACAATTTTCTCGTTTTTTTAAAAATATTCTCATTTTTTTTTCAAGTTATATAAAAACATTTGCATTTAAAATACATTTTATATGAACACATTTTCAATTCAAAATCCCATTAAAGATGAAACGTTTCTGAAATTTGCTTTAAAATTCAAAGCTTTTTTAAGAAATAAATCAAGTAAATAGACATATTTACTTGGAGCTGTTTCACTAGTGTATGACTTTAGCTGAGTTATACACTAGCTCGAGATGTTTTATAATCGATTGTAACACAGAGAGGCTAAAAGCAGTTGTTGCGATTCTTAGTTATTATTCTGGCAGAAAAGTTCATGGTGATGGTAAGGCTTGCTCAATAATTCTGCTGTCGCAATTATTTGCTTCAGTTTTAAGTTTATGGGGTTAGAGTACTGGTATTGTAACACTAAGGTCGCTTATTCGATTCCAAGGCCAGAAACGTTTATTTTGGCTATCATTTTCTTCAATCGACGTATATTTTACATCCTACAATTGAGAAAAATTGGATATTCGTCTACTCCCGGAAAAATCATGGACGATTGAAGAAAGTACTTTTGAGAATTCACACAATCTTTTGCTGAAAACCACATTTCAACAAAGATTTTTTTTTTTTTTGTATTAGCCATGATCCTGCTTTTATAGCTGTTAAAAAGTGTGATAATAGTTCGTTTAAACAAGTCCTCGTTTTAATCATGCTCGTACTAAACGTGTTCAAATCTAGTTTTACTCGCAAAGATGTTTATGTTCTGAAGTTATTTCTAGATTATGCATTACTTCAATACTATTTTCGCATTGAGATAGTTGAGTCATTTAACTTTTAGTCACTTAAATTTTCTGAAACGGAAACCTAGAATCAGCCTTCATATGTAACATTGCTAAAAGTTTTAATGGACATAACTTATGTCTCTTAAAATGTAATGCTAAATATGTAACTACATCTAACTCTACCCAGCTTATTATTGTTTTTATTGTTTGAGACGTGATAATTAAATAAACGATTCGAAAATTCATTCGATAAAAAAAGAATAATAATTTATAGAAATCAACCCTAATTTTTATAAAAATTTTAAATAAGAAAAAGAATTCACCAAGTAGACTTCCACTAAACTCATAGTTAAGAGAGTATTTAAAGTTAAAGAATATTCAGAAACTTTCTTTAAACGAAAATCTCGATTCCTAGTGCGTCCGCTTCAAAAAACGCCAACTTAAGTGACTCAATTATCTCAGTGCGAACATACAGGGATGAGATTTCCGCTTTTTTGCACACCAGTAAAATCTTAGAGAAAATGCTATATTATTAAATTGGAACATTTTTGTGATTTACAATTACAACATTTTCTCTAAGATTTTACTGGTGTCCAAAAAAGCGGAAATCTCATCCCTGGTATATAGCATTGCAGTTGTTTCAAATTAGCATCATTTGCTTAAAAAGCCCTATAAAATCCTTTCTGAAAGAAGGAATGGTATATAAATAAATCAATAAATAGTTTTAGTGTGCTTTTTAGTATATTTAGTTTGGAAAACAAAAGTTTTCTGAAGTTTTTATTTTTTAAAGTCAAAAATTTAGCTCAAATTTATACATGTGTATGAAAAATACTATTCCAAACTTTTTGACAAACGTTTTGATGCAACAAAATACCTTGTAACAAATGTCAAGAACAAATACCCATCTGCATGTTGGATAGTTTTAACTTTTGAAACAACAAACAAAAATTCCATTTGAAATTTTGCTGTATAGTAACAAAAATAAAATTTTTGCGTTAAATAATTATCAAAACAGATTGTTTTCAAAGAATATTACTGGTATTCGGTATCTAAGCGCTATTATTTTCCATAGAATGCCCATTAAATTTAAATGAAAAATAACAAAATAATTAATTCATTGAAAAAAATGAATAAAAAATTACGATACCTGAAACTGAAAGCAATTTAATTTAATTTATTAGACACTTTTCAGTTTATACTTAAATATTACAATGCTAAAAATATAATCAAAATAAAAAACCTAAATATTTTAGAGTGTTGGTTCTTTACTTTAGGTTTAGTACTTTTTTAAAAATATTGAATAAGTATAAAAATTAATAATTGATAGATAGATTAAAATTTAACACGTATATAGGCTGAATCCAATATCTTTATACATACTGCAATGTGTAGAAAATTATAACATATGTATATAAACAAAATGCAGGTAATTAAAAATACAGACTGTTTCATGCCATTTCTAATTAGGCATTCATTAGGCTTCTTGCAGAACTTTCTAATATACAGGATGTTTGTAAAGTCCCGGATCCATTTTCATGTTTAGTAACACATAAAATAATAAAGATAGTGTACAATTAATAATATAAATGGTGAGATAGATTTAAAAAAATTCATGATTCTTGTCAATGAACTTCCACGTGTGCCCCCTTCATCGCACGGAGAATATCAATTCGATAGTCAATTTTGTTAGCGATAATTTGCTTAACATTTAAAATTGCGTGAGTAGGTCGTCATTAGTTCTAGTAAAAAACAGTAATATAACAGAAAAGGTCAGGTAAGATTGACTGACCATCACGTAAAGTTATGAAGATACAAAAAAAAACACTGGACCATTTAGAAAAAAGGAATATTGTATTAAACTAGATTAAATATTTACGGAGCATTCATAAAAGCTCCTTTTTCTGCTGTTACATATTTTTATCTGTGAAATATACAAGAAAAATTATTATTTTACATCGAAAATGAAAATTTATGATATAATAGTTTATATAATGTAAAAGTTAACTTAAAGTTTATTAAAACAAACAAGTTCTTCATAATAATGTTCTTGGTAGCTTTTCATCACTTAAAATCAGGTTGATGATTTGCAGATTACAGTTTTTATAAACATCCGAAAGTTTATTTTGCGTATGGTGTTATTACTTTCACTTTCGATAATAAAAGAAAATTGTTCTTGCAAAAAGTCATTTCCTGAGTGCTGCTTAAATTATATGATGATGGATGAAATCAATTTAAAAGCTTTGTTTATTGTTTTCTGAATCCTTCATTTAGAGTTTACACTATAATGTTTTTAACAAATTTCACGCCAGGTAACGGCAAGCATGTCGGCATCCACAGAGGCTATTGCGGGTGTAATTCTGTATTGCTTTTAAGTCGTATACTTACACTCTCAAAAAAACTTCCGTCTTTTCACAGAAAAAGTACTGGCAGCACTGCTGCCAGACATTGTCTGTACATTGACGATTTTCCGTTTATTTTTTTCTCCGTCAAAAGAGGAAAAATATCCGTCACTTGAAAAATATCAACGCGGAAGAGGTGGGGATCGAACTGAGGACCCCAGGATTACAAGGCCAACACTCAACCACAGCGCCACGATTGCTCATGAAGATTTTGCTTTAAAATAGAAGCGTTGATTTCATATGGGTGTGGTTTGGTGTATTTCGTCAAAAAGCTTTAAATTTTGATGTTAATCTCGGAAAGTTTTCATCTTCAATGAAACTGTGGCTGTTTTTTATTTTCTTTACGTTTAGTATTAATATAGTATAAAAATGTGAATTTTAAATATATAACGTAGATTGTCAGAGAAAAACATGGATGTTTTATTTTTATTCGATAAGATTTTTTTTAATAATATCAATTTTTTTTGCATTTTATTTTTTAATTAAAATATTTTTAAAATGTCTTCACTTAAAGTATATTTTATATGCGAATATTTATCATAGAAATAACTTAGTATATTGAACTTTATTCAACTTATCCAACTTTGAATAACAGATTGTGAGAATTTTTGAACGAATAAAGAAAGTAATTGTTATTTATTTTTAAATTCGAAAACATTTTTGTCTTTTAAAACTAAATTAGACATTTTAATCGATAGAATATTTTTGTTTTTCATTTTAAAAATAAATTCGAATTTATTACTAACAGACCCAATGCGCATGCGTGCTAGATATAAACGGAATCATTTCCTCATTTTTCGACTTTCGGAATGAACTCACAGAACAAATACCTTTTTATGGGAAAACAGAAGTTATTTGTGAAAAAATAACGATAACTTAGTGTATATTGACGAATTTTTCTGACAGTGTAGCCATGCTGGAAAACTTCATATTTACACAACTAGAAGAGCTTCAGCCACATGTCTTTTTGCAACAAGATGGTGCACCACCTCATTGAGGTACCACAGTTCGTACTTCTTTGGATAACCATTTTCCAAAAAGATGGATTGGGCGAGGAGGTCCATTTCCTTGGCCACACAGATCACATGATATAACGACGCTGGACTTTTTCCTTTGAGGATTTGTAAAAGACAATGTTTACAGGAGGAGAGTGTCGAACATGGATGACTTAAAAGTCAGAATTACAACCGCAATAGCATCTGTGGATGCCGACATGCTTGCCGCTACCTGGCGTGAAATTGACTATCGACTTGATATTCTCAGTGCGACGAAGGGGGCATACGTGGAAGTTCATTGACAAGGGTCATGAAACTTTTTGAGTTTATCTAACCATTTATGTTATTAATTTTAATCTATCTTTATTATTTTATGAGTTATTAAACAACAAAATGGGTCCGGGACTTTATAAACACCCTGTACATATGGTCAAAAGACAACAGACATTAAAACAGTAAAATTTGATGATTTTGTTCTGAACGTCAAGAAATACATACAGTCTTGATTCTCCCCACCCCGATCCTCCCTCAAAAAAAACCCATTCAACATTAATTAAGGGAGACCCGTAAGAAAAAACCCAAAATTTTTATTATTTATTTTAAAGTAATGAATTTTGGTGTACTATTTAAGAATCTTTTTGTAAGGAATAATTAGCAAAAAAAATCACTTTTTATTAAAAAGTATACTTTTTATGTCGATTTTTATGATTTTTTTTGTGGAAAAATACACTTTTTAAAATTACTACTCCTCATACAATTTTCAATATTTTGGTATTACTAAAGTTTTTTAAATAGTGTTATAGTATATGGAAACGACCCAAGGAGAGATATTTTTAATTTTCTATTTTAATCAGCTAAAAAAAAGTAAGAAATTACGCATGGTAAATTTCCTTAAATTCGTTATAATTTTCATGTTTACCAATTTATGTACAATTTTCAGAAATAGTTTTAAAAAAATATTTCTCCTTACTTTTGTTGCAATTTTTTTAAAGATTCTAAAAACATAAACACTTTGTTTCTAAACCCTTTTACCACTGAGCCTTAGTACTTTGAACTTAAGTAAAATATGGAAAAAGTCATTTTCAGGAAAACACATTTTAAATGGCCGCTAGTCCTTTAAACTCTAGTGACTACAATAAAAAAAGCTCATTTGCTACCTGTTCCAAGTGTCCCCGAGTTCTGAAATTTTGCATGGATATTCGCAAATATGTATTTTATCGTTTTCTGAGATAAATTATTTTTTGAACTTTTGATGATTTTTGGCCGAAAATGGGGTTCGGGTCTGCCTTAAAAATGTAGTTTTCCTGCCTACTATGGAAATTAACATTGGAGATCTTGAAAAACTAATGTAGTTACTAAAGAATGAATGAATATAATTTAGACAGTAGCATACACGGGGAAATTTGAAGCATTTCTAGATAAAGCGAAGCATTGAAGCAGTCAGGAGCGATTCTATACAAATGACACTTCTACAGCTGATGAAGCTAAAATGTAATTGAAATTGGAAAAGCTGGAAAAGCTTTTTTCTGCGATACAATTGTTATATGAGTAAAAATGAGGTATCAAAATATTCACATTTAAATAGATTTTTACGTAATATTTTCAAAGAAAATTAGATTTTTGATCCAGTTTGAGGTAAACTGTTAACTTATTAAATGAACTAAACTTGGATTTAACGTATCCGATTTTTTTTAATACAGTTCTAGAGTCATAAGTGTTCGCTGACGTTTTAAAGAAGATGTTTTTGATAGGATATATAGTTTCAGAAAAATATATAGTTATAATTTATAGATATATAGTTCCATGGTTCGACATTTCAATGTGAAGGATGGTAATAAGGTACTATGTTATTTAAGAGCCCATGATACCGACTGAAAAAACCCGGATGATAATGTTAAGTACATGGGGTGTTCTTTTCAAATATCTTGCTGAAATTTCAATATTTTTACATGATTTTTTTTTTGCATACGATAGCTGAGGATGATCTACAACGGGCTAGTTTTTTCTTTTTCAATTTTAAATACAGATTAAAAAAAAAAAAAAAAAAAAAAAAAAAAAAAAAAAATTGAAACCGGTTTGAACCAGTTCTGAAATCGAAACTATCATAATATAAAAAATATCTAACCAAAATCGAAAAAATGAAAACTAGCCCGGTTGCAGATCGTCCTGACCTATCATATGAAAAAAAATCATGTAAAAATAATGAAATTTGAGCGGGATATTTGAAAAGAACACCTCCATATGCTTAACATTATCATCCGGGTCTTTTTCAGTCAATAGTGTGGGCTCTTAATGATCTTCGTAGTAATAAATGGGAGTAACAGGCCATATAATCTGAGTGTTTATAATTTCCATATAAAGTAATAAAAAATTGGTATTATAAAAAAGTTTATCTTTCTAAATAATTTTTTTAAACATTTATTGCACATGAACACTTTTATTTTAAGGAACAGTAATGCGGTGCAAAAAATTTAGATTTTACACTAAGCTACCAATACAGCGGGTCTCAAAAATTTAGAAAGAACTTTAAAAAAAAAAATAATACTGTACAAAAATAATACTACACAATCGAGGCTTTGTGTGAAAAATTAAAACTAAAATTTCACTGTCCCAAAAGTATATAGCAACTCATTTTTTCCCTTTAAAGTTAAAATTTTTAAGCCGCTTTTTTCTAATCATTTCAAAAACTCGACCAACCATATTTAGAACAAGAGTTTTAAGAAATTTTCGCTTTAAAGAAAACCAAATTTTTTCAATTTGCAGCTTTAAATATAGAATCCTTGCAAATTTATACCCATTAGCATATACGTTTCTAAATTATTCTTCCCTTTATGTTCTCTCTTGGGTTCAGAGCAGGAAACAGGGCTGACCAATCCATAATAATTACTTGTTTTTGTTTAAAGCATTGCATTGTAGAGTTCGACACGTGAATAATATATATAAGGTTTTAAAATTCACTCTACATTCTTTTTTCAACATTATGATTGTATTACGCATATCCGTTAAACAGAAAAACTATTATTTTATTTGGATATTCGTATGTTTAACTTCTACCAAATGCTTAAAACGTATTGAATAAATACATTCAGCGAAATAGTTTGAATTGATAATTACATTTAAAATATTAAAACATGCATTAGATAAGCAGATTGTAATATGCATTATAGAACGCTTAAACTAATAACGCTCATGAATGTTAAAATTTATGAATATACATAAAGTTAAAAAAATTTGGGAGAAAAGTAACTTTAAATAGTTATACAGTTTGATAAACAATTGTTTCTATGGATAATGCATATTTACGGTGTTGTGTTGCAGTTTAAAGATTTCTTTCGTCAATAAAATTTACGAATGTGAATGTAAATCTATTCATACATTTACTTATATTCGAACGCCTACAAGTTTGTTCATAACAAATATGTGACTTATATTTTAATATTATTTAAAATACAAATAAAACATTTACATTTGTACATACCATCAAAACTGAATAATTATCAGAATTCTATAAAAATAAATTTGAATACTTTATTAATGTAAAGACTATTTATTTTACATTTAAATTGCGTTTCTCGTAAATTTTTCGACTAAAATATAGTTTAAAAGCATCGTAGAATATCATCCATGAATATTTTATTTTTCAAATTACGAAAAAGTTCATTGATAGAATTACTGTTTTTCACGATATTGCAATAATGAAAATGTGAACTAATGGAAGATATCTTACACTTACGTTGATGCAACTCAAGGTGACGTGTATAAGGCATTTTAAGAAACTTTCTTTTCCAAATTGTTTCTTTAAGGTATTTTTGTCATTTTTTTTGTTCGATAAATTTCTTCAGTTGCCGTAAAATGGGGTGAATAACAACAGCGGAGTGAATAGGAAAACGAAACTTCCCAGTTATAGTTTAAAATTACAGTTCCCAGTTTAAAGTTATAAATTCATTATAAATATATGTGATGATATTTTTAGTTGCCAATTTTTCATAAGAAGGTAATAAACATTAAGAGTTGGGAAATTCAGTTTTGACATGTTTGCATCACTACTGGGGTATATAAAAATTTTTCAAGAGGATCCTCAAAAACCTCATTTTTTCAACGTCTTCAAAACTTTGTGTGTAACTGCAGTATTTTTCGTATTCTAAAGCTAAGAGTAGGGATTTTTAATTAATGATAGACCTGAAACGATATTCCGTATTAATATTTACTTATTTCTAAACTGCATAATGAAAAAGTGAAAAATGGCTTGTAACATCAAAGGTTTAAGATTTACGGGGTGAATCGGAACACGTTTTCTCTCATGGTTTATTTTTATATACAGTAATAGTTTCATGTAATATCTGAAAACATATGTATGACTATATATTGCAACAATATTTTGTTTGTTCTCATTACTTGAAGAGTTTAAGGGTGCCAAGAAATTACTCAGTTATACAAAAAAGTCAACGCCCAATTCAACAAACATGGAGCACACAAAAAAAGAATTTAAAAATGGCAAATTACTAAGAAAAATTGCACAGAATTATTCTCTGAAATCCACAACAGTACACAAACATCTCAAATTTGAAAAACAATTAAAAAAGAGAGGGATGGAAACAGTACTAAGGACTGGCCATGAGGGTGTACTAGTAGATCGTACTAATACATGCAGCGATTGCGTCTACTCAATAGATTCACTTACCCAATGACTACTAGTAAAGGATATCACAGAACGCAGTTGAATTTGTATTAAATTCCAACTTCTGCAATTCGAATACAATTTTTTAGAATAAATTAAAATTTTTCTTGAGTTCAAAGTTGTTTTCTAATTTTTAAAAAGGCATATCTTTACTTGTATATAAAATAGAGGCTTGGTTTGATAGTAATTACGTATTTCTATTTCTCCCTTATCATTATTACCTATTTTTATTAACCCTATTAAAGTTTGAATCAAAATAAATATGGATTATAAAGTTTGTTCCGATTCACCCCTATCTGTGGGGTGAATCGGAACACCATTAAAAAAATAAAACATACATATATAAACAGTAACAAATGTTACGTTTTTGCTTAAAAAGTAAAGAACAAGAAAAGACCAAAGTTTCTAGTTAAAAAATAAAAGAATTAAAAGTTTGAAAAGTTTTCCGATTCACCCCATTTTACGGCATGTTCTTATGAGTTTTCTAATAGATTTTTCAAATTGTGTGAATTAACATGTGTGAGGTTTTTCAAAAAGTTGTATAAGCAGTAAATGCGCAATGTGAACTTTAAAAAAAATAAACGCTATAATCATACAGACGTAACAAATTAAAAACATACATTTTATTTAAATTTCCTAGTGCTTTCGGTCTGAAATCCCGCGGAAATCGCCGGGATTATTTTTACTTTCTTCTATTGTAGATAGAAGAAAGTATTGCAATCAAAATTTTTGTGACTTCTGGTTTTTGACGGATTTATATGTTTTTGGGATCAGAGATACTGCAAAACATGATTATACAAATGTCTGTACGTCCGTGTGTCTGTCTGACCGTATGTCGCCATTATATCCCAAAACGTTTATAAAATGATGCCTAGAATGAAGCATAGATTCTTTGTAAGGTACCCTGGGGTAATAACGCCAGGCGGGGTAATAACGCCAAGTGCTTATATTTTGCATAATTATGAAATAATCAGGTAAATGACACCCATGTGCTCTGCGCAGAAGGGTTTTGAGTCATATAAATCGCAAAAAACAGCTTCAAGTTAATTTGTTTAATTTTTAGGTCTTATTGTTTTTACAAACAACTAAAATTAACGCTTGATCTAAAATTTGCGAGATACGTGTTGTGATGTGAAGACTATCTTTTTATCCGGAAATACTTTGTTAATTACATAAATTTGTAGTGCATTTCATGTACTTTAAAAATATTGTTGAAGATTTTGGATATCTTCTCGAGATAATTTGTAATTTAAAATGCACTGCGCAATAACTATACCGGGGTAATAACGCCAATCATTTACATTAATACCCCGGTTGATTCCCTACAGTGGCCGAGCTACATCCTAAATACTGATTCAAATAAACACAGTTAAAACTGTGCAATGTTTCTCATATTTCTATTTAAGCGGTCCTTTTTAAGCAAAAAGAAGCTCACTGTCTGATATTCTTTTGCCTCACCCCCCCCTCCCAAACCACACCTTTATTTTTCTTACACTTTCACAAAAAATTGAACATTTTCAATAGCTTAGAATGCAATTTGACAATTTCTAAGTTTGTAGAGTTTTTATTTTTAGAATTGGGCTATCTACATGCAATTATTCCATCTTATTTCATAGTTTTGTTTGCATGGCGTTATTACCCATATAGGTGGGTAATAACGCCAAATAGCATGGGTCAAGAAAAAACGCCATTACATTTTATGAATACATATCTGTTAAATTATTTTATTTTATATAGATAGTCAATGAGTTGCTGTATCAGATCCTATATTTGTTTGAAAAATACAATCTAAAACTAAGCCGTGAAAATTGGTAGAACCTTAACGTGGCGTTATTACCCCAGGGTACCTTATATGTATTTGGCTGTAGCAATCAGGTTCTCCTCTTGCTAAGAAATATTCTGCGAAAAGGGAGCGCTGTAATGATAATATTTGTGCCATTTTCATTATTCTATCATCAAAAAGTATATAAAGTCAAGCGTAAAATTGAACTAATATATTTTTGTGTGTTTTTGGCTAAGACCAGTTGGTGCTCCTTGAATTTGAAAATATTCCGCCGGAAAAAAGCATTTTAATAGCGAATCTTGTGCCATTTTCATCATTGTACCATTGAAAAATGTATGAAGTTATACATAGAATTGAGGCAATTTTTTTCTGCGTATTTTTTTTTCTTTACGTTCTGCTGGTCCTCTTTCGATTTGAAAATATCCCGCCGGAAGGGTGCGCTGTTAATAGCGATGTCTGTTTCATTTTCACTATTGTACCAGGAATAAGAATAAGAAGTTATGCATAGAATTAAACCATTTTTGTATGTACTTGGCTGCGGCCAGCAATTTCTTTTTGAATTTGAAACTATTCTGCAGTTGCTGCAATAGCAATTCTTGTGCCATGTTCTTTATTTTATCTTCGATAACTGTGTGAAACTATAAATAGAATTGAACCAAATTTTTTATGTATGTTTTTGGCTATGATCATCGGCTGTGTACACCTTGATTTTGGGAAAATCTCGACGGAAAGATGTGCTATGATAGCGTTTTTTTTTTTTTTTTTAAATACATAATTTTCTTGGTTTTTTTTATGTTTTGTTGTCCATTGGCGCCTTTTGCTGCTATGGTAACTCTCGTCCTGCTAAGCCGACTGTTCGTAAATAGTTGATTTATGACAGAATTACGAAAATCTATTGATTTTAATAAATACATGATCTAGAATAACTCGTTTTTTCTCCGATTAATTGACTTAATCAGAAATTTAAGATGAAAATCAAAGTTGGTACTGAACTAATAATATTGCAGTATTGACATCTGTAACTACTTTTTTGAAATATTAATATTTATGGGATAGAAGAAAGTTTTGGGGTTGTCACATCAGACCAGTTATTAATTCTTGTCCTATTCGATGAACCTCCTGACTGCCGCGACCGGATTTTTTCACACACTAAGCTGCAGGTTTCACTGCAACATAAGCAATATTTAAATTAATATAATTCTACAAATAAAACTCACTTTTGAAAAATTAAGTTAGGACTAATGCTATCAAAGATTATACACCTATACGTAATAAAATATTTTGTATCAGGTTGAAAAAAACATCTTTTTTTAATATTTTTAAAAAATTACAGAGAAAACAACATTACAGTATTACCCTTTGGCTGGGCAGTCTGGGGGTTAAATACATCACTCCATTTGAAATGAGAGGATCTATAAATATTAGGGTATCTGTGATTAGAAGTAGCAGTAATTTAATTGAATTTACATAGAAGAAAATATTTAATTGACCTTCCATTTCTAAGGTGGTCCGGGACAAATTTCAAAATAATTTTTATCTATTGAGTAAAAATTTCGGGTTTTTTTCGTGATGGTAAACCATATCATTTGTAAACAAAATCTCATGATAAAACTTCTCATAATTAAAAAAAAAATAATTTAAACTTTATTAAAAAGGTAAGATAATTAAATCGTTATAACTCAAAATATTATTTGTAGAATTTAATTTCTTTTACATTTAAATAAACAGAAATATCTAAGTTTTAATTTTGATTTTGCATTTTTAAAAGTATTAATTAAAAAAAAAAACATTTAGAGTAAAAAAAATAAAAATAAAGGTGTAACTTTTATTTAAAAAATCATATTTTCAAAGGTAAATATTTTTTTTCAAATTCGCGGAATCAGAATGAAAGGTAAATAATATTCTGAGTTTGAAGCATTTATCTTTAACGGCTGTTGAGGTATAACAGTTTAAATCCGAGAAATGGTGAAAAATGCATCATGTATAGAAACGCATTTTCACAAAAAATCATTTCATGACAACCATTAGTAAAAAACTGAATTTTAAGAACAAACCAAAACGAAAAACAAAAATATTTCCTCTTCTAATTAAGATAGAAACATGATTTAAATGTCATTTTAAGTTTCAAGAAAGAAAAAAAATATTAATGCAATAAAATGTTTGAAGAAAATTATAAGATTTTTGTGTCCCGAACCTCATTTTTAAAACGGTAATTTCATTCACTTACGCCATGTTCATTTTAAATGCGTGTCTGAATAGAATAAAAATAGCAATATTTCGAATTAAACTTTTAGAGAGGAAAACATATAACTGTGGCTTTTCTACTACGTTAGTTTAATTTGAAACACTGCTACTTCCGTTACTGTCCAGCTTTGAAAGGCTTTGAAATCACCCACTCGTGAACAGCCAACCTTTCGGTATAGGAACTTAATGCCCACGAGGGGAAACATCCATCCAAACAACCCTAACCCATTTTTTAAAACTTAAAGAAAAAAAAAAAAGAAAAAAAATATATATACAATGATTTCACAATAGGTTACCCTATTTTTTTAGGGCGAACCTGGTATTTACATTTCATAGATGCTTAATCGCAAATATATATACATGAATACATTTAGACAAATAATGGGAATGACTGACAATTTCCAATTTAAGTTAGAATTTGAATACATAAATATAGTTAATGAAAGTTAAATGAGGATTTTTTTTCCTCTGAAAATAACTTAGAGTTGGAAATCGTGAGTACTGACAAATGATACGAATAATTCAATATGCTGATTATAGAATTTCATACAAACTAAAAATTGAAGCTACGTACGTTAAATTGTCGACAGACAATTGTATATGTTAAATTTCAACTTAAGTGAAAGGCTATAGTTAAATGTCTTTGTTAATACAAGAAAACAGTGTATTCAATTGATTGTAATTGTCTTTTAATTTTGTGAAATTTTCTGGTTTAAATAAAGTTTGCAGGAGATTTTGTCTAAGAGTTTTTCGTCTATCAAACGGGAAGGAATAGTTCAGCAAAGAGCATTTTTTATATAAATAATGTATTGGATCGCCAATTCCCTTTCCACATGGGCAATTCGGAGTGTTTCGTTTACCTATTTTAAATACGAAACTTGGGAAACTACCATGTGCACTAAGGAAATATGGTAAAATTATTTTGTCGCATATAAAGTCTGGGTCCACTTTATTTATGATTTTATATGTGAATCGTCCCTTGGTGGAAGAGGACCATAGTGACTGCCAGTCTTTTCGCATTTTATCTTGTAAGAGACGTTTTACTAGTGTTGTTGGATAGTTTATTTGCGTAATTGGTAAGTCACTTGAAATTGCTGCCTTGGCCAAAGAGTCTGCTCTCTCGTTACCAGTTGTACCAATATGTGCTTTGGTCCATTGTACTGTTACCAATTTATTAGGATTTGATATTAACAATTCATATATGTTCAGAATCAGTTCATTTCTAGGGAATATTATTTAAGAACGTCCACCGCTGAGTGACTGTCTGAGTATAAAATTAATGAGGTATGTGGTGATGTTATGAACTAACTTATAGCTTGATAGATAGCAAATAACTCAGTTTGGTAAGCAGAATTAAATTGGTGTAGACGAAAAGCTTTATCTAATATGAAAGAGTTATTGTGTTCCACTGTGAATGCTGAAGCTGATCCTGAGTCCATAACTGAACCGTCTGTGTAAATGGTTATATCGAAATCCTTGGAATTAACCGAAATATGATCTTCTAGAATGTTTAAATTAGTAAGTTGGTTGTAATTAGGGAATTCAGAAGATTTAGTTTTTATCATTAGATTTGTGTTTGTTAGTGTGACTGATTGATGAATGAAAGGACGTTCACCATTTATGATTTTTGAATAGGACAGTTCTTTTGCAAGTACAAGATGAATAGGTGTACAACCGGTTAAAACACAGAGGGCATCAGTTGAGATACTTCGATAAACTCTGATGATTCCCAATAGTGCCATTCTTTGTATTGACTTGACTTTTAGGAGACCGGGACTTTTGATGTGGGCGAACCAAATCTCTGAACCGTATAATATTTGACGGAGGATAACTGTATTGTACCAGATTTTTAGAATAGCTGGTTTTATTCCTTTGTTGAAAAATTGAAGATTCCCAAAACCTGAACAAAATAGTTGAACTTTCGTTCTAAGATGAGCTATGTGATCTGTGAATGTCAATTTGGAATCCAATATTAGTCCAAGATAAGTTAGATTTTTCTTGATACTAATCGTTTTTCTGTTAAGTTTGAAAATTGGTTAGAAGATTTCTACCTAAGAGTATGGCTGTTGTTTTTTGCTGCGATATTCTTAAGGCAAGTCTTGTGCAAAGTTGGAAAAATTGATTTATTTTCTTATTGGCATCATCTTCTAGCTGATCTCGTGTATTACCGTAGGCCAAGACAGCAAAGTCATCCGCATATACAGTGAAATCCTCTGCTAGAAGATGAAGTTGTTTGATGAGAAAGTCGGCAACTAAAAGCCATAGTAAGGGCCCGAGACAAGAGCCCTGGGGGCATCCTTTACTTGATATAAACCATGATATCACCGAACCATGCAGGAGGCCGTTATAACGGTTGGAGATGTAATTCTTTAAAAGAGATTTAAGATAATTTGGGAGCGGGGAGTTATCGATGATTTGTGCTATTGTTGCCCAGTTAATTGTGTCAAAAGCCGCTTCAATATCGAATGATATCGGTGAGCAGTACCTTCGATTACTTAAGGTTTCTGTTGCTTTTCTGATAATATTTTTAGAGCATCTATGGAGCTCCTTCCTTCTCTGAAACCAAACTGAGCTTTGTGAAAGAAATTTTTGGATTCTAAGAAAGTCATTGTGCGGACTGTTACTAGTCTTTCTAGAACTTTGCCTAGCATCGGTAAGAGAGTAATTGGTCTGTACGCTGAAAGCTGGGCTGGATCCTTGTTTTTCTTGCGAAAAAATATCACCAGACCTTTTTTTCAGGGTAAAGGAAAATGTGCTAGTTGAAAGCATTTATTGTACAGGGTGCACATTAAATCCGGAAAGTTCTTCAGCAGAATTTTAACTATTCGATCGTCGATGTTGTCGTAGCTTGGGGCCTTTTTGTTGTTTTGTTGATGAACACAAATTTAAGTTCTCTGAGCGAAATCTTATTCTGTTCTATTTGAGCTTGAGGAAATGTTTGACTATTGACAAATGAGTGAATGTTTTCTTCTGATAAAGGACCGTTTTGATTAAAATGATGATTCATCAGTTGTGTCTCTATATTGTGAAAAGAGTCCGTTATTTGAGATGTTTCTAGTATTGTGGAGATTAGATCCGTATTCTTAAGGTATTTTTGTTTAATTATTTTGAACGCCGCCGTATGCATTTTACATATTAGAAACTTTATTAATAATTTTCGCTTCTATTTAATTATTCCGTGAAAAAAAAAAAAAAAAAAAAAAAAAAAAAAAAAAAATTGTCGCCAAATTATAGGACTAAGTACCAATAATCGATGATCGTGAACGTCACATGTGTTTAAAACGTCATCAAGGAATTTTTAATCCCACTGTTTATTTGTATTTTTAGTAGTGTTTTACTAATTTATTTCTTCTTTCGTTATTTTAAATAAAAATTATGTCAACATGTGTAATATGGTATTAGTTTGGCGATTTGTATAATTTTGTGAAATGATGGGATACGAAAGTAGTACCTAATTTTCTAAGTCGTTAAAAGAATATTGATTTGGTCAGTAAATTTTCCGTAATAAGAGGAGCAAACCGTTTGCTTCCTAATTGTGTCGGTCAGCAGATCAAAATATGTGAGTTAAGGAGAAATTTTGAATATCAATATTGTAATATTTTTAAGAGTAATTCCAGATCATAATTTCTTATTGACGCCTTATCGTACAAGTAAATTCTGTGGCTAATATGTTGAAAAGGTCCAGTGTTATGATAATCTACAAACAAATTTATTTGAAAATTGTAAAGGGGATTTTTAACTCTCTGCGGTTTGGTGTACTGTTAATAGTACATGTCATTTAAACAAGTATTATTTTATTTTAAGAATAATTTTGCTACTAAAAATACTACATTTGCTACATGTAGTAATATTAGTATATGTCTTTGCATTTACTGTATGACTTCATATTTGTTTAGGCTTTTAGTAATAATAATAAGGTACTACTAGGTTATCCCGTCGACCAAAAAATTATCGCCAAACTATAAGATTATATGCCAATAATGGATGATCGTGAATGTCACATTCAATGAAATTAAATAGAATTCATGTGTTTAAAATGGCATCAAATGATTTTTATTTCCACTTTTTATTCGTATTTTTATTAGTATTTTACTAATTATTTGTTTTTTTTTTCGTTATTTAAAACAAAAATTGTGTCAATATGTGTAGTTTGGCTATTAGTTTGGCGATTTGGATAATTTGGCGAAATTGGTCGACGGGATAACAGAGAAGTACCAATAATAATTATTATTATTTGCTTCATTCTCTCTGCACCCTTTGCGATTCTTTTATTTTAAGCATTTATTTCTCTCTTTAAATTTAAAATAAAAGTTATTTTAAAGAATCATGTATAATAAAGCGTAAAAAATATTCGAAATTTTTAATATAAGTTAAATCTTACTGTAATACAATATTTTCTAAATATCACCAAAAACTGTTCCTTAGTCTCTTGTCATATGAATATGAATTGAATAGTACGCAAAGCAGCAACATTCGTTATCTTTCATATAATGAAATATTCGTTAAACACAAGTTAATCTATTTGGATAGCTAGAAAAAATATTATTAACGTAAAAGTATTTTTTTCTAAAAATTGAAAAAAATCAAACCCGAAAGGATTAATTTAGGGTATAGTGTATCATAAAAGTTAAATATTTTATTAATAATTCCGTAGCAAATTGATGAGTATTTAATGAAAATTTAGTGATAAGTATATTAGCATTATCTCTTATGGACCAAATATGGTATTATCTCTGAACACAATAAAATGGATTAAGTCAAATTTTTTAGACCAATTTTATTTACATAAAAATAGACATAGAATACACTCAAATCGGAAAATATTTCAATTTGTTTCCCATGCTGTAAATACATATAGACATTTATTTATATTTAGATAAAAATGGACAGATAATACAGGTAAATTAGAAAATATTTGAAACTTCTTCAACGGAAAATGAATCATTTCTTGGTGTGCTTCTTCTGTTTAATCTTATGATGTTTTTGGGAGCTTCTGATACAAGATTAGACATTTGGACGGAGGAAGGTTTCACATCTATAGAATAACGAAGACGCATGCGATATATAGACCGTCTCACTAAATCAGTTACCTGTAAAAAAGTAGAAGAAAATAAGAATACAGTAATTCCTCGACTTGCGTCTACATTTTTTTTATTATGAAATTTACGATTTTCAAATATATTTTTGACATGATTGTCAAACATAAATGTCATTTTAAGATTCAGCGCTGAAAAATACATCAAAATCAATTGTTAAAGGTGAAAAAACACTACTATATTAACCCCTTTCGCGACGCACATACGGGTATTTGCGTTATCTACGCGGCCAAAATTATTTTAAGATATATATCTTAATATAAGCTGTATTCTAAAGGATACAGTTGAAAGTAAAAGTACATTTGGTAAATATATAAAGGTGATTTATTCAGGTCCAGACTTATGCAGGGGCACGCGGGGCAGTTGCCCTGGTCCATACCCCTCTTTAAGAGGCTCCCATGAGACTAATCAGGATTTTCATTACAGGGTGCTTAAAATTAGCCAAAAGTTATTAAAATCCATATATTTTTTCAAACATTTAGGAACGGAGTACGGTCCCACTTGCCCTCTCTGCTTCTAATATTCCCTTCACACCATGCAGAAAATAGATTATATCATTAGAAAAATAATGATTCAAACTTTAGTACAACAATTTAGTATTCTATAGTTTTTAAAAGAAGTTCTTTATTAATATTTCCTCGTAACGCGACAAGTTAAAATCATTAATTATAACAATTTTTGAGTTTTCTTTTTCCTTATATCTTATAATGTACGTAGACAAGCAAAGTAAAAGTTTGCAAAGAAATATTCATGTCAACCAATCTGTCATTTTTTTTTCTATTACTATCAAACTAGTACTTTTTCTTAAAGCTGTGATCATCCTTTTTTTTTTTTGGGATGTCTTGTACGCAGATCCGAGCAGTACTGAATACAAAATTTATGCATTCGCACATCATGTATTAAGTTTAGTATCAACTACTTGCATATTATCCACAAAAAATTCGATAGATAAATACAAGGGTGCTCCCGAGAATGATGCTTGACCCGGAACTTGCCTGTTAGATTTATTAAAGTAAAGCACATTTTTATTTTTAAAACTAATGTTTTTTTTAAATCTCTGAAAACTCATCACGGATACCGGGCTTCTCAGACAAAAGAAGAAGAAATGTTTCTAGAAAAAAGCAATTCATCCTTCTTCTTTTTACTTTTTTCACGCTACTTATAAGAGAATCTGAAGTTAAAAAGTAGTCAATAACTTTGCTGCAATTTTTCTAAGAGAATTTTTGCATGAAGTCTTGTTCCGGATCAATTGCATGTTCGCTTGAAATTGTCTTCAGTATGACTTTTTAGCGGTATATTAGGTCATAATTAATGCCTGTTATGTCAGAAGCGAATTTTGGATTTAAAAAAACCCCTCCTGTTTGTATTACCTTCATTGGTATTGCCAAAATGTGCTTTTGGTATGTCTATTAATAAACCTGTTTCTTTGCGAAGTCTTTTCTGGATTTCGAGGTTTTTTTCTGGCTTCAGTCTTCCTCTCTCTATTTATCTTTACTGGCAACTTAAAAGCCAAACTGAGAATGATTTCAAAAATTATAATTCTAGCATGTAAAATTTAAAGGCCAAACTTGATGGCTTCTGAATTAATTTCTATTTGAATATCAATTTTGTTGAAATGCTTAGAAGTTGTACCACATATGCAGCATCGATTTGTGTATTTTGTGCAAGTCGCATCGTTGAAGATATTGCCATCTACCACTGCCATGATGAAGACGTAAATGACTGAGAACCTGTTGCCATTTAAATTAAGCTCATCTGCTTTTAGTGTCATCTCAAATTTTTTTATAAAATTAGATTATTCCACCGCAACATCAGTATTTTCTTTGACATAACGAAATCTTATTGAACGGCAACATATAACAAGTATCTGAAATGTTCTTTTTAGCCAAAAATTATTGTATTTCAGAAATACTTTTTCCTTCTTATATGCTTTTAACTATCTCTACTTAATTTGTGATTTAAAGTGTGCGGAATTGTGTTTTAAGATCTCAATTTGGTTTTCTGTGTAACCTTCATGCGATATTAGTTGATCTTAAAAAAAAAAAAATAATTTATGTTCTAAATTAGACAAATTAAAACTCTGCATTCGATGAAACAAATATTTACGGGCTACAATATTTAATCTCAAGGCACCTTGTGAACCTACAGCAAAAATACTTTCTTTTAGAATGCTATTTACGATAATCAATTTTTTTCTGAATTTGGGAAAAAAAGTTCAGAACACCAAGAAATACACATCCGCGCTTTTCCGCGGCAGTTTCTTTGATTTTTCTCCAGCCAAGGCTTCAGAATTTCGATTTAGACAGAAATTATAACAGGATCTGACTCGGTAATACAACAAATACTCGATTAAATAAAATATTTTAGAAATAATTTTACTGTAATAAGAGGATAGCTTCAAAGTACAACAACTAAACTTAATAATGATAAAACAACAACAAAAAAATATATTAAAGTTTTCCTTTATTCTCTGTTGTATCAGGATCCATCAGAAAAACTTTCAAAATAAACATAAACTTTTAAATATTTCACTGAAAAGATAATGTGTTTACACGAACGCCAAGAACAGACTTAAGCAACAAGTTAAACAATCAAATTTCGACTCAAGTTGAACGAGAAGCTTGCGCTTGAAAAAGTTGGAAGGAATTGGATATAGTTCTCGAAAGTGTCCTCTAACTCAGGTTATCTTTCTTTTTAACAATTTTCATACTTTAAAAAATGACTTTTGGCCGCCTAGAATGTTCAAATACCGGTAAGTGGCGACGGCAGACTTTTACGATTTTTTTAATGTTTTCTCACCGGTTTTTAAAAGCAGAAACTTGTGACTTATTTAATCGACAAAATGCTCTGATTAAATTGGCTTTACAGTAAAAATTGTAAAAGTAGTGGTAGTAAAAGTTTACAGTAAAAGTGGCAATTTTACAGTAAAATTTTACTGGTGGCGATAAACAAGGATTCTTAAGCCTTTTTTACGTCACATATACGTGTCGCCCGTCCCCAAGGGGTTAAGCTTGGGTTATCCGATAAAAGAATTTGGAGATTGCTTTTCATAAAATAATGCTGACGATTTAAAAAAGTCGTATTCACACATGCCCATATGGCCGGTGCATAATTTATCACTCATCTACGTTACTGCGTCAACACTTCTGTACTGAAAATTCTGAGAGAAGCCTCAGAAATCGATGCACATTACTTACTGCTCTTTAAAAAAAAAAAAAATAAAGATTATAACCCACGGTTAAAAAAATGATATTTATTGAAATGATATCTATTGAAATAATTAGAAATAACATTTTTTTTTTTCTGAACGATAAACTTTATATAAGAAATTTTTATCGGAGATGTGCATTTAATGAACAAATTTTCTGCTTGAGCATTATTCTCAAATATTTTACGAGTAGTAAATGTATTTTAAATGTTCCTATAATGCACCTCTGCAATAATGGTTTTCAGTATAATATTGGTTTCCAATGATTTTTTTTTTCAAACACTCCTTTCCGATTGCTTTTTCCAGTTTAATTATATATATAGTATATACTTATTATATATAAATACATATTTTTAAAAATATTTCCCATGCAATACATTAATTTGTCGTTAATCCATGTGTTTTTTACATAAACAATCGAGATAAATTAAAAGTCCAAAAACATTTAATTTAAAAATTTTCCTTCCTTAATTAGTTATCCCATATAAACTATTGATTTCAAATTTTGTTCCTTTACAAGGCTATTTATTTTCTTGAGTATCTGTAGTGTAAGTCACATGCTCATATTTTTGCTATCAATATTTTAGAACGGGAAAATTTTAGACTAATGGAAGACTGATTTATTTATCGAAAATATCACAATTTTTGAATATAACCAAGCAAACTTTTCAGAAATAACAGTAGCCAACAAGCATATGAGCTATTAGGTATGTGACTTACGCTTCAAAAACCTATGTAATAAGCCACATGTGATATGATCTTTTTAACTGACTTTCAGACTGGTTTTTGTGCGAAAATTTAAAATTCGAGCCCGAAAATTCTCAAAGTTTTAAAATAAAAAATATTTAGAGCATTTTCGATTTTATCCAAAATTTTGAAAAATGACATAAAAAAAGTTCTTATATAGCAATAGCACATGCAAATGGAAAAATCCGAAAACAAATATTTTATAAATAGATGTCGATTTTTCATAATAAATATTTGCTAAGACTATTTGTATTCCTTTTCTTCTTTTCAGGTGTAAACACCTGCGAAACAATAACTTTTGAGGAATTGATTGCAGTGTAATACATTATAATTAATCTTTTACAAGCCAAATTCTGATCCAGGCAATTATTCCTTCTAATGCTTTAGTTATGGGATATTAGTCATTAATATCGTGGATTTTTTTTTTACATATAATTTTCAGAATGTTCTCAATTGAGAACATTGGTCACTTCCAGCAGTCATTTTCCAGTGGTCATTGATCATTTTTATGATTTTCTGTACATTTCTTCATAATGACAGGAATCTAACATCTAATTCAAAAAATCAAGTCATCTTTATACTATTTCTGATAATTTTTTCAAGTTTTCCGAAGTTGATGAAATGCGATGATCATTCCATACAAAATGAGCAAATTAGCTGTGATTGACTAGTCACAGATATTGATAAAAATCATCGTATAAGTAGATCATATTTATTTATGAGTAAAAGAAAAAGATGGATTTCAGAAATGTTTATTTAAATATAAAAATATACATTAAATGTTGATACAAAATCGAGGTTTTGTGTACATGCTGGAAAGTCAATTTTGATCATTAGAATTAGGAACTGAAAGACAATATTACAGTTAAAAATTATACAATGTTCATAATTAAGAATGAATACTAAGTAACAGATTAGTGTAATTTACTAATAGTCATTTTACTCTGTAATGAAAAAAATTAAGGGGAAATTTAAGGGGGGAAATTTAATACTTCCCATTAAAAATCTATAATTCGTCTGAATAACTAGGAGAGCTCTTAAAATTTTAATTTATTTGACAAATATATATATATATATATATATATATATATTAAATTTTGAAACCTCAATTCTTGCCTTTTTATTTCTTTATGAGAAAAAAATTAATAACAAAATCATTTGAGAGAAAAAAAACCCAATATTTTTATCATTTGTTAGAACATGAACAAAAGCTCTTAAATTTTAAATTAATTACTAGTGTAAAAATTGCAGTAAAAATCTACTTCGTATACATTATTTTCAAGATTTTAAAACTATTTTAAAATGTGAATCCACTATGCAATTAACGAGGAATATATAATTTTATTAGAAAAATATAAGTTAATCATGAAAAAAATATTACATTAATATGTAAACCTAAATGAAAACAAATACATAAAATAAAAAGATATACATAACATAGATTAAATTTTCATAAAAGATATAATAAAAAGATTTACATAAAATAGATTAAAATTTTCAAAATAAAGAAAGGTAAAATGGTGTAGACAGCATAAAGTTGATAAAACGGGATGAATAAAATGCAGAAAGATTAAGAAACGAGGCGAAGAATATTAGCTATACAGAAATATAGAATGTCTGGTACATCGCGTTTATTATATATGACGTCATCATGCAACATGCTAATCCCATGTGTGAATGTCGTACGAGTCACATAGTTACCAACTATTACAACACAGTTTGCTCCCAAAATTTTGAAAAAGTATCCTTCACCTTATTTATTTAACATGTGGTACTATTTGATTGTTCCGCCAACCAATTTCGCCAAACTGTTCGTCAAATTATGCAAATGGAAGAACGTTGCGAATCTAAAATGCAAAGTTAAGAAAATTAAAAAATTTAAATTGTAAAAAAAAAAAAAAAAAAAAAAAAAAAAAAAAATTAAGGAATAAATAGTATTACTTTGCTGATCACTTTCATTTATGACGTAGCAACATACCAAATGTAGAATTTAAACTATTTAGATGATTTCGGACAAAATAATGCTATTAGATAGCTCAATATTTACAAGCAGTATTAAATTAAACAATTAAACTAAAAAAAAAAAAAAAAAAAAAAAAAAAAACAGATATTTTTCAGACATTGTATTTGCAAATAAAATATAAATATTTTAAAGGTAATAATCGAATTTATTAAGGGGCTCAATAAACATCAATAATAACAGAACATTGTAGAAATATAATTTTCTTTATTTACTCAAAAAACTTAGACGAACATAACTACATTTGTATGTAAACATTTCATATAGACTTGAAGAAAAAAAACGCAACTTTGCAAAATGTTTAAAGAACGAAAAAACAGAAAGATTAGTAAAAAAAATAATATAGTTTCAAATAAAATGTCGAATTAAAAACACTTGATGACTTAACAAACACGTGTAACATATGTAATGTCAAGTGAATGTCACATTTATTATATCTCATAATTGGCATTTAATCTTACAATTTGGCGACAGTTTTGTGGTCGACGGGATAATCTTTTAGTAGGAATTTTCTTTTTCATTTTTCTTTCTTTTTTTCTTTTTCATCTTTTTTTGAAAAGGCAAGCAAGAAAATCGTAACAGTTAGTATTTTTGTGATACATGCAACATTCTCTTACAGAATTAGCCAACGAGTAAAACATGCATACAGAAAGAGAGAAAAGCGTTTTCTAGACAAATTTATGTATAATTCTTTTAAAGAAATCTTCATGTTTATAATATGCTATGTAAATAAATACACTATATGGCCAAAAATGACCGGTCACTTGCGATTTTAGATGTTTCCTTAAATGTCTAGACATATACATGAGGAATTATCATGAAAATCTAAGAGTGTAAAGAGTGTAAACATAATAGTACAGATCATACATTTCCGCGAAGATTTTTTATCGAAACGCCACAGGGGACCGTGAACAAATATCTTTTGGATAACCCTGTCAAATCTAATGTAACAAACGCGTTAAAACTGTAGACTAAGATTAAGTAGCTTATTATGTTAAACTATGTTCATTTTTATATGATTCACACTCGTACAGAAATTGAGGATTTTATAAATGAATACTAAATTTTGCCAAGTGTTTTGCTTATAATTTAAAGATTTACTGATATAAAAACAAGTTCTTTAAAAAAAATATGACAAACAATATTGTACACAATAACCTGTTATCAAAATTATAAAATAACAGAAAAAGTAAGAAAAATAAGCAGGTTTTCTAAACAATGTTTCACTGTGTATAATGCAAGCAAAATATGATAGGGCAATCTTTGTGAAAGTCTCTAAAACTTAGCTTGAAAATTCTGAAAATCATCGTCGATAGAATAAGCTCTATATCCTATGTTTCCAAAAGGAAGCAAAAAGATGAGGGGCCGTGTTCATATATCCACTGATTGGCGTAAATGTAGAATACACAATATTGCACTATTTTATTTGGATACAGTTCCTCACTTTTTTGATTCATTTGAAGAACAACGGATTTTGAGCATATTTTATCGACGATAATTTTCAGAATTTTCAAGCTATCATTTTAAGACTTCTAGAAAAGTTGCTCCATACATTTTGCTAACATAATATGCAAATAAATTTGATAGCATTCACGCATGCGTAGTAAAATTTATTTAGTAAATAGGCCCATTATTCATAGGATTTTTATTATCTTTAAATTCTGATTACAGGGTGTTGTGTGAGCATTTTTATGTTATCAACATAAAAATAAACAAAGTATATTACAATAAGCCATTTAATCACAATCTACAGTTTGAACGCTTTTTCTACATTATTTTTGACAAGGTTATCCAAAAGATCTTTGTTCTTTTTCAATTTGCTGACGGTTCTTCATAGGGTTTCGGAAGAAAATCTTCAAGGAAACGTGTGATCTGTACTAGTATGTTTACACATTGAAAGTTTCAGGGTATTTCTTCAAGTATTTTTCTAGATATTTAACAAAATGTCTAAAACCGCAAATAGTCGGTCACTTTTAACCGTATAGTGTACATATTTTGTATTTTGGCACCATTGGTTTTAAGAAAGTTTAAGAAGAAGATCTGCAGGAATGGGAAAATTAGGACATGCAAACGTACGCTATTACGTTAAGTAAATGTCTCACTACGCTTTTCCTATCTCCTGCTGTTATCGTCTTGTTCATTGGTTCAGAGCGTGTGGAGCGCCGGCAATCAGTGGACGTGGTCAAACTTCGCTGTAAACGGAGACGTTGGAAGGAACGGCGTAGTAGACTTTGAATCTTTGAAAATCAATTATAAACTAGTTGGTACCCGTCATAACTTGACGGATCAATAATAAAGAAATCTATTACAATATAAATCATAAAACTATAATAACTCACGTAATGAAATGCAGAGATCATAAACGAAGACTTTATTGAAGACACAATGCATGCAGATACATTTTTTAGACGATATTGTCTAAATAAACGTATTCGAATGCCATGCTATACACAAGAACAAGAGTCTGTGAGCAACGCAGCTGATTTTCATTTCATTGTCATTTGTCATTTTTGTTGCTCAGAGCATGAAACCTCAACTTAGAGTTACTATCTTTTGGTAAATCTTCACCTAAAATATATTTGTCTTGAGTCTAGATTTTTAGTCTTTCACTAAGCGCAAAATACATCAAAATAATATGTGTTAAAAATTCTCTTTTCTTGAGATAATATTTATGCCAAAACATTGCTAATCTTTCAACCTCCACAGTTATAAGTTTGTAGTCGCCTAATGGCAATTTCACCTTAACTATAATAAAACAGGATTTAAATGCTTTGATTTGACGCTATTTTTCTGAATTCCGAGTTTCCTTTATTTTCCTAATTTTGTCCATATTATCTGTTTCAAATGCTTAATTTCTAACACGTTATCAGCACGAAGTTTTGATGAAGTTTTTCATATTTGAGCTAGCGTATAACAGATAATTACGAAAAGCAAACGAAGTGAAGCCGGTCACTGCGGAGCTAAGCCTAACCGATATAATGAACAATTTAAATATTCCGAAGCTAAATGGAGATAATTATACAGCATAGAGTATCCATACACGCGCTGCGCTAGTGCAAATGAGCTGCTGGGAAGCCATTGATCTCGGCTACGGCGCAGAACTAAAAGAAGATGAAAAGAAAATTAATGAAAAAGAACTCACATCTCTTCCTCGTAGTTTTAACACTAGTTTTTGGACGATATTGGCGATTGTATGCGAGCAAAAGATGCATGGACTTCTCTAAAGGATATCCGAACGAAGTTTGGATTATTACATACACTGCAGGTACTAAGAGAATTTTTCAACGTAAAAATGAATCCTGATGAAAATGTAAGCTCCTATTTAGGCAGATTAATGGAATTGCATCGCAAGGTATCTTCCTGCGGACACGGATTTACGAACAGAGACGTCGCTCTCATCATGTTGATGGGTTTCCCCAAAGAATATGAAGGCCTAATATTAAATTTGGAACGTGATGAAGACACTTGGTGGACAAAAAATGTTAAATCGCGTCTAATAGTTGAAGAGAAAAAAATTGCTAACATTCATTTTCAGCTCATACTTATTATGTTAATTTTTATTTTGTTTTAATAAATCAGCAAAAGAAAATTCTTTAATTTTTGTTTTCTTTTTAAAGATATATATAAAAGGTGTCCAGCAAATGAGACCACGATTTCAAAATAAAAATTTTCAAAAACTAAGATCGATAGAATTATGCGGTAAACCGTTTGTTTATTAAAACTCGTTCTCTGCAAGCAATCTAAAATAAGCAAAATGTCAAGTCAAGCATTCTTTTCAATCAGAATACAATCTTTTCAAACTATTCACCGTTCGAAATTTCTGTATAAGACTTTTACGGCTTACCTAATAAACAAAGCATTTACCGCATAATTATTTCGATCTTTGTTTTTAATGAACTTTATTTTGAAATCGGGGACTTATTTGCTGGACACCCTGTATATACAGGGTGTCCACTCTCAATGGTGGCCAATGGCTAATTTCTAAACACAGCCTAGTATGCCTAGTAGTCCACAAATTTCTTTGAATTTGCTTTATTAGTTAGCTTGTGAAAAGGTAAGGAAATTGAATTTGTTTTCTAGTATTTTTTACCGGTTAAACGAGAACTGTCCCCTTAACTTAATACAATTTGGTGTAGTCCTATAAATTAAACAAATGGCACGGACATAAAATTGTGTTAATATTATCTTGTCATAGAATATAAATAAGTATGCGAATTAAATTTCGATCGGATATTTGGAAGTGAGTTAAAATTTTAATAAAAATTTTGAACTAGGAAAACATGCATACGAGCTTTATAAGTAAAATAGAAGCTAATTAATACAACCTTTTAAAATACAATCATGAAAAGAAACAGCTTCATTTCATTACAAAATGAAACATTATGTAAAAAATCCCTGTCGGCTTGGCCTATAGGCGGAGGTAGATTTCGAAGAGTGCTCATTTCAACAACAAAAAATAAATTTTATTACAGATAAACCCAGTTTAACAATTTTATTTGTCCTCTTCTAAAAAAATTTTTAATTTTATTTTTCTGTAAGGACGGGTTTTATCAGAATCATCTTAAGCTGAATTCGGATCAAATGTCCATTTTGACAACATATTTTGAAATAATTCTGACTTTATTAAAAAAATCGACTAATACGGCACAATATATAGTTCCTAAATAACAAAAAACTGTCAATTGAATGCGTTTGAGAGCATAATTGAATTTAAAAATGAGTTATGAAATAATCAATTTTGAATACAACCTCAATTCTTAATCATGATAGCTTCGGGAAATTTTGCGCGAGTGCCCCCTTTGACAGCATTTTTAAAGATATATTCAGCCTTTATCAAAAAACTGAACAATGCGGGGCATTTCACAGCTCCTATATAAAAGAACCCGTCGATTGGATGCGTTTGAGAGCAAAACTGAATTTAAAAATGAGTCAGAAAAAACGCAATTTGTTATTTGAATGCTTCCTCAAATTTCCAATCACGATAACTTCTCGAAATTCTGTTCAAAATACCCTTTTTGGCAGCCTTTTTAAAAATATATTCTGTCTTTATCAAAAAATTGACCAATGCGTCATATTATACAGTTCCTAAATAAGAGGACTGGTAAACTGGATGCGTTTGAGAGTAAAAATGGATTTAAAAATGAGTCAGAAAAAACGCAATTTGTTATTTGAATACTTCCTCAAATTTCCAATCATGGTTACTTCGGGAAATTCTGTTCAAAATACCCTTTTTGGCAGCCTTTTTTGAAATATATTCTGTCTTTATCAAAACTCTGGCCAATGTTTCACATTATATAGTTCCTAAATAAGAGGATCTGCCATTTGGATGCGTTTAAAATAAAAAATGAATTTAAAAAACGATTCAGAATGCAAGCAGTTTGGATTAGAGGTTTTTTCTCCAACTCCAATTTTTGTTTCATTTATTTTTGCTATACGAATTGATCCTATGAAAAACTTGTCAATACAAAAGTTGTAGATATTATTGTGAAAATGTAAAATAAATTTAATTAGATTTGATAGTTTAAGAATTGACAAAGTTATGGTTTTTTTTCTTTTCCCAAACTCCTTTTTATTTTCGTTTTTAATTTTTTTTTTAACGGTAAGAGTTAGTCCTATCAAAAACTTGCAAATACTAAAGTTTTAGATAATTTTGAGACTATATACAAAAAATTTAAATGGATTTGATATCTTGAGAATTGACAAAGTTATGATTTTTTTTTTCTCCCAAAAACCCTATTTTTTCGCTTCTTGAGCCCATTTTTAACTTTATCAAAAATCTGTCATGCATAAACGTTTGGCCTATTACTTAGAAGCAATATAAACTTTAAACTGATTCGATATCTATTTTCATTAAGAAGTTATGGGTTTTTTTCTGTTTTCACAAAAACGCCCCCTATTTCGACCCCCTTGGTCCGATTTTGCCCATTAACGAACTTAGCCGAGATTTTATTCCCTTTGATTTTATGTAAAAGTTTGGTGTAGATTGGTGGAGAATTATAGAAGTCATCGTGTCCATAAAAAAGTGAGATATATAGATAGATAGATAGATAGATAGATATATAAACTGGTGCGAATGCAATAGGTAGTATTTCATACGAAATTTACCTAATATTTCATACGAAATCTACCTAATAGATATATATATATAAACTGGTGCGAATGCAATAGGTTGTATTTCATACGAAATCTACCTAAAATGCTATTGAGGATATGAATTTGAAAAGTCGCTTTATCGGTTTCGTTTTCTCTATCAGTCTATACCAATCTACACTGTAACACTTCAATCACCAAACTTATAATGAAAACCAATGGGCGCATATAAAGGTTTTTTGAAAATTTCCAAAATTGGATTTTCTCGATAAATTTTGAAACTCACGTCTTAAATTATTTTAACCAATCTAGAAATTAATTAATAATAATTGACACTACCGTAAAACTTACACGGTGGCAGTACCTTCAGTTAAACCGCTTTGAAAACATTTCTTTACCCGATTTAAACCATTTTCGTAATTACAAGTATATGTCTGTGATCAATGTTTTAGTAATTAGCCATTGTACAGCGCTGGAAATGGGCACCCTTTATAACACTTTAAGCACTTAAGTTCCCTTAAAGCTTAGTCCATCTCATCCTTTTTTAATTACAGAAAAGTGGCTTAGGTCACGAAATTTAAAGTTTCATAACTCGGTCAATTTTAGTGTTAGATGAATGGGACCTTTTTTGTATTGCTTGTTAGGGTGATGGGAAAATTTTACTAGATATCATTTATAGGACCGGGGGACCGTATAAAATTTAAATTTCTTAATTTTTTAATAATATTTTTTACCTAAATCGTTAAAAAACAATTATTTGCCTTTTTAAAAGTATTTTTGCAATTGGAACTATACGTCTTTGACTAACGGTTTAGAAATTAGCCATTTGCCACCATCGAAAGTGGGTACCATACATAAAAAAACGAAAAAAAAAAATGAAAAATATTAAAATATCTATAGAATGTTTAAAATTTCTAGTGGTTAATATCGTTTTACTTCTATAAATTAAAGAAGAAACTTTTTTGTAATATAAATATTAAATTTACTCTCGAAAGATATATTTAAATGTGTACACTTACCTCTCCATTTAGATAGCAAAATATTAAAGAGACCAGAAAACCCTAAAAAATAAAAAAAATCACATTATTTTTTTTGCCATTGATCAAGTTAGTGCAATTTATTTAACCATAAAAGTATTAATAAAACTAAATTTAAAAAAGGCATTTTCCTGCATAAAAACGTATTATTATGTTTTTAGAAACGCAAAATAAAATCCTGTTCTGAATATACATTTTTATTAAACTTTAATTGCGTTTTCAATTCTCCTAGAATTCGAAAGATTTATTTATTTTACAATTATTTTAAAAAATCGAATGCGTATCCCGAATATTATTAAGGATATTAAAATAGTTTCGTTTCAGATTTTTTCCAAATTTTACTATTTTTTTCTAATAAATTAAATTAAAAAAAAACTGATCGAGTATCGTTTTTATAAATTACATGTTATTTGATATATAGTATATGACCTCATGGTCACACTGATGACGTGTGTTTTTAAAATGGTATTTAATATGTTTTTAGACGTTTAATAAAATATGCAGAACAATATAATTATTCAAAATGCACGCAGATACAAAAAATTAACGTTTCTGTCCATGATTTTCAGAAAATTAGTAAATCTAAATTCATCTAGGAATTTAGATAAAGTAAAAGGTAATTTATATACATATTTTGTCTTTCTGCTTGTTTGTCCAAAATAGCTTCATAACATTAAAGTATAATTATACTAGCATTATAATCATTTATAAGTAAGTAACATCCCAAATTTCATGTTTCTAGGCTCAAGAGTAACACAAAAATCGCATTTTTGAAATGTTTTTTGCTTTTATGCACCTTTTAGGTTAATAGTATTGGCATAAGATATGGCCTATGCTTGTTTCGGGGTAAACAGCATAATTTTGGTACCATTAATTTTGAAATCTGTTCGGTAATTCCAGAGATTAGCCCCTACAAATAAATAAACTTTACCTCTTTATAATATAGGTATAAATAATAAATTACTATTTATCATTAAAATAAAACTAATTCTGATAAAAGTAATTAGAGCACACTTAATTATTTATATAACGTTTAAGAAACCGATTAAAAATTGGCTGAAACATAAGTGATAAAATGTCAACTTAGTTTACCGTACTGGCCAAAAAATTAAGAATTTTAGTGACTTTTTGACTATGTTTATTTGCCTACTTTAACTCATTTTAAGATAGTTTTAGTAACTGCGGCACTTAGCTAAATAATAAACGTTCAATGTATAATAATTAAACATAAAAACAAAAAAGTGCCATGTAATTACTAAAAACTAAAACTATCTTAAAATGAAAAAAAAGTAGGCGAATGTACATAATCAAAATTGTCACAAAACTCTTATTTTTATGGTCAGCAATTTTTTTTTTTTTTTTTTTTTTTGCTTTTTTTCTGCTACATTATTGTTTTGCTCCCGTTCCTTGCGCTTTTCTGTACTTTAATTGCTATCTATGATGATATTAATGAACTTTTTTTCAGGAATTCGTGGTGTGCAAATGTTAATCCGGTACACCCCTAACAACTTCTCCCCTCAGGGCAATCTTGCTGTTTATGGGATTCTGGAAGAAAAATTGCAATCAAACACAAGTTCCTGGATTACTTAAAAAGCTCTCGAAATTCCGCCTAAAATAGTATGTCGTGTCCATTTTGAAAAATTTCCAGAAGTGCCTAGACTTCTGCATTGCTGTTGCAAGTAGCCATTACAAATGGTCTTTCTTGTGCAGAATTTTTTTCTCTTTCGGATGATGAATGAAACGGGTTGTTTTGTTCCTTCAGTTTAAAAATAATGCTCTTTTACTTGCTTCACAGTATTTATGGGTCATAATGTAGTTTAGTACATGCAAATGGCGATATTATCAAAAACAATTATGAAAATAATCAAAATCAATATTAAATATATTTGTTTTGATTATTATTTATTTATTTGAATAACATACATCTGACTTATGTGCTCGACATTTAATCCTGCTTATAAGTCAACGTGAATATAGAAGGACGAGTTAGCACAAGGAAATCTACATCACAAGAGAAATAGAACCAGGAGCTCCACACAAAGCGTGCGTGCAATGGAGCCAGTGGGAATCGAACCCACAACCTCAAGCTAAGCAGATCGGCGTCTTAACCACTCGGCGACGGAAGCCCTTTGATTATTAATCTTAATAGCGCCATCAACAGTGTGCATGAAACAACTAGATCTCTTTATTAAGGAGTTTTATCACTCTTTAAGTGTACTCAAACATTTTAAAACAAACTATTTTTAATTTAAATAATATAGGGTGTCCAGCGAATAAGATCTTGATTTCCTTATTAAATTTCAAAGATCGATTAAATTATGCGGTAAACGATTTGTTTATTAGGTAAGCTTTAAAAATGTTATACAGAAATTTCGAATGGTTGACGTTTTGAAAATATTGTGTTCTGATTCCATACAATGTTTCAGTTGATATTTTTGTTTTTTTAGATTGCTCACAGAGAATAAGTTTTTAGGCATACAGTGCCATAAGTTAACGATTTTTATAACTAAATATTTGGAACTTCTGTGCAACATTTTTACAGTTTAGCTAATAAACAAACCGATTACCGCATAATTCAATCGGTCTTTGTTTTTGAGACATTTAATTTTTTAATCAGGATAATTTTCGTTGGATACCCTGTACTAAAAGTATGAAAATCCTATAAAAGTATATCAATATATAATATGCAGTTTGTCGCATGTAGATATCTAATAGAATTTTTCAGAAAGCAGTGAAAACAGGAAAGATCGATTAATTTATGAATTTTGCAGTGTTCAAGCTTGTAAAATTATTGACGAAATAAAAATAAAACGCGATTGAAACACTTGATGGCTTAAACTATATTGTTTAAAATTTGAAACTTTTGGTGCATCATCACGCCACCGCTTTTATGAAATATCTCTATTTTGACCATTGAGACTGCTCCATACTACAGTGAAGTAATTATTTTCTATAAAAGCAGCGGAGTGACGATGCAGCAAAAGTTTCAAATTTTTAACTGTGTACCAGAATTATCATAATATTAATAATAAAAGTAAGTAATAAAAGAAAGGTAATTTAACTAATTACAAAGACTATTTGGAAAATAACGTTTTCGAAGGTAATTTTCTGAGCGAAGCGAAGTCTTTATACTCAGAGATACGTAACGATATTAAAATTCAAAAAAATTCTTTCGTCAAGCAAATCTCAAAAAGTACTTGTCGGATTTTGATTCTGTTTGTACCAATAGGTACCTATGAATGTAATCTGGTGAATGCACCTACTTTTAAAAATTAATTCCAAATAGTTTAAAAGTTACATTTAAAAAACTGATAAAAAAGCACAATTTATGTGCATACGTCACAGAAATTTGGTGAGCGTAATTTTCACCGGCTGGACATTTTCGTAGGTAACCGAATCAGTACATGGAGTAAATAGTAATCATTTTCGCACTCAGAAATATTGAATGCAATAAAACATTTTAAAATTTAATCATGCAGGAAAATAAAACTTTTTTTTTTTTTTTATTAAAAAATGTCATAAAAACTTTGATTTTGGGATAATCTCTTAACAGCACTTTTTGATCGCTAAAAGAATGTTTTACATATTTCGCGTGTGAAAATTAGAAACAATTACGTTTTTAAATAAAAAGTTTCTTTTATGACATCATTTTCCCTTTATATTTATTTTCATTGCATGTTTTCTTTTAACTTATATTTTGTTTGTGTATGGAAGTCAATTCTGGTCACTAATTTTTCGGCACGGATACCACAAGCGCATCAGATTTGGCGCAATTTTTTTCAAAGCCCATTTGGCGAAAACTCCCTTTTCAAATAACGCAATTACATACACATTTTTAAATTATTTTCTATTTTCAAAAAGAACTTACAGTAAATAAAATAATAATAATAATTAATAACTATAAAAAGAAATATTTTATATAATTAAAAGAAGGAAATGAAAGTAAATAAACATTTTATGAGTAAATAAACAAATAATAAATAAATAAAGCCGGGTTACCATCTCAGGTAAAATAATGCCATTTTGACGCCAATTATGTACCCTGGTGCATATGTGACATTTTTTCCTATTTTTCATCCGTTTCCTGTTGGCATACAACTTTGAAATATGGAGTATGTATGCATACCTGGGAGCCATACTGGAAATAGACATTGATTTTTTTAAAATTTGATCCAAAAAGGGGCAACGGGGCTATTTTTTAAAGTTTTATACAATTTATACTGCATAAAGGAGCCACTTACCTATTTCTATATACCAGAAGAAGTAAGTGGTATGTAAAAACAATTATAGTATACATAAATAAAATACTTGAGATAATATACTAGAGATATAAGCACCGGGTTTGGCGAGATTGTTTATGCCAATTAGGCGAAAACATCGTTTTGATTACCAGATGCATATAGCATGCTATAACAACACGTTATTTATTTATTTCAAAATGAAAAAAAAAGGAATAAATGAAACATTTCCTGTTATTAAAAAAGATATAACAATCAATAAATGATAATATTTTTAGAACAAACAATTTATTATAACATTTATATGATAACCAGCATGTTAGGCAACTAAACGCCATTTTGGCACCAATTAGGTACCTCGGTGTATATAGGGCATATATGTGCCATATTTATTTGTAAAACTGAGGATGAAAGTTTACCAGGTGTGTTTTCATAGGCGCTTATATCTTTTTGCAACATAGCGCACCTTTCGAAGCCAAAATTGCACAAAAGAAAAAATAATCAATATTTTTTTTTAATGTAATGCACATTTTGTAATCAGTAGGCTCGATGATCAGACCTCGTTTTTTTGCTTTAAAAGATATTTCATACGACGTCTTTTTGGGATTCGTCGTTTTTCCGTATTTGATAGTATGTGTCTACTCGTTTTGTACCCTTTATCGTAACTTTCTTCTTTATTAACAGCGACATCTGGATTTCCTATTTAAATAAAAATTCTTCTAAATACAAAGAATTTTGTTAAAATAAATAAATAAATAGATGTATCAATATTACAATCAGTACCTTGTATGCAAAATGGAACAATTAGCAATACTTTTTGTACCCGAAAAATGGTCGTTGCTTTTTTTAAGGTTAAAAAGTAGATTACGAAATATTCCTATATAGACATGCCAAACCCTCGCTTATTGCATAGCAGAATTTTCTTATAGGAAAAGTTATTTTTTTAATCCGCAGAATGTTCCAATTTAATAAAACATTTTCTGTATTAAAATACCGGTACCCAAAATGCCGGAGACTTGGCAGCTCTGCCTATAACATTTTAATTAATCACGGTACTTTTTTTAATCGGATTCAAATTTAGTGAAGACAACGTTTTTTGGCCGAAAGTAGCTTTTTTCCACATGTGTAACTACGATACAATTCCTTGATGTTGACTTATGAATGTTTTGACTTATGCTATTATTGCTTCCTCTCATTTATTTATTTGAATTTTAAATAAGATGACTCAAAATCGTGTTTTTTAAATATACGAAAAAAAAATTCATTTCGAGAGAGGGCGAAAAGGACAATATTTGGCGATTTATTACCTGCATTTGGCTAAGTGTCTTACTACCTTGTATTTAATACTCTTCACAATACTTCGCTGTTATATGGACTTAGACGCTTTTATAAAAAGTTTCACGTAATTCGGGCTTAAGAAAGTGAGTTTTTTTACTGAATAATAAAAATAAATGAAAAATGAATACTAAGAAATACTAATAAAAGGAAAATGAAGCATTATATTGATCTATGTATATTTAAAAATTCATCTGCTAGCACTAATTAGATAATTTATGTCGTGTATATAATAGGAGATAAATAGCTTTTGATTCTGTATTTCTATGCTATAAAGCATTAACGTTTGTTTGTTTTTCGTTAGCATTGGGAGTATCTAGCCGATTTAAAAAATAATGTGGGCAAAAAATGTTGTTAACCATCTTTGCTGCAAAATATACTATATTTCGCATAGGAACAATAATCACCATCAATGCACGAGCAAAAAAAGTTCTAAAATTGAGAATTCTTTGATGTTGATATGACTAAAAATTTAAAATCTTTTTTTTTTTTTTGATGGTAACTTTTAAGATATAATATTCTCGTTATGAACGATTTCTAAAACATTCGACAATTTAATTTCACATATTAAACACTTTTTTTCTAGAAAAAGTTTTAAACCCAATTTATTGAGAATATTGCAATTTCTAGGATACTGTTGTGGTCAGAAATTATAACTTTGGCATCACAGTAACTTATAAGATGTAAGTGCTCGTTTAGGACAAATTTTAAAAAAAGGATTCCTTAACTCTTATCGACAACCTCATTGCATCCGTGGAAAACAGATATTCAACATTATAAACTATTCGGACGGATTTCACACCATATAAAATACACTCCATTTCTCTTCAAACATAATAGTTTATGTTATTTATAGTTTCTCAAATCGGTGCGAAGCTTCTGTTTATGCTCATGACATCATTTCAAAGAGCTATATTTCCAATATAGGAAAATTTGGTGTTTTATTTTCTGTATTACTTTTAACATTTTGCATATTTCCAATTTTATATCCATGCATGGTTTGCTTTTCTTTTATAAAAATAGTATATGCAACAAGATTTTGTAGTTCTACGATTCGTAGCTTATTTTTTATCACAATGAATGACCAATTAAAGGTAACATCTCATTTCTTTACTTATTAAATGTGTATTCTCAGCAATATCGCTCAGACTAATCCCTCTGAGGGAAGTCCTAGTAATTTTAGATTTATAAATGATTTCTATATTAAAAATACATTAATAACATAATTTTTATGATGATCAAAACGTACCTTACGTAATAACAGAGTCATATTAAGATACCTTGCTAGTTAGAGCCACGTTAATATTCCTAGATCAGTCATAAACAAATATTAAATGAAATTTCATTTTCGGTACTGTAAATTTTTAAACTCCTAAATATAGCATATTTTCGATTTTTACACCGTCGTATAAAGAAAAAAAATTATTTTAAAATGCAACTTGTTTGAAACTTGTATCTAAAATTGTTTTTGAGTTATTAATTTTTTTCTGTAGTTTTAATACTTTTTTGCCATCTTAGCAACAAAGGTATTCCATTTCTAGACATTAAGCATAAACCAATCAGAAAACGAATAAAGTCAAAAACAGAAGTATTCCATTTTTGGACATTTAACATGGACCAACCAGAAAACGAATAAAAATAAAATAAGTTGCGGAATTCAACCAATAAAAAGATTCAGATATACTTCAGATTTTCGAAATCTCTATCGAAAACAAAAACTATTTTCCAAATAGTTAATAAAAATAAACCTTAAGTAGTGAAATCTTCGGTGACTTCCTGGCTATTAATTTCTGTCAGGTGGATTATATGAAATATATATATTTTTAAAAAACTCAAATTTTATTACTAAGCCTTATGAATATTTTTATTTCGTCTATCTTTGCAAGAAAGTATTGGATTTGCGAAAATTTTCGAAAGATTTTACATGTTTTAGGGGACAGAGATTCCAAAAATGATATTTTTACAAAATGTCTGTCTGTGAGTCTGTGTTCCTGTATGTGACATACATTTTGTGGGCATTCTATCTCAAGAGCTAATGCATGGAATTTGATAAAAATCTAGTTTCAAGAAGTAAGTCCTGGATACAAATTGTTACTAATTATTTTTTTAGTGTAAATCTGGTGGCGCTGCTATTCTGCACTTTTTTGCGATTTACCCGAAAAGAAGTATCGCAAGAAGTAATGAATGGATTTCCACAAAACTTCAGATTCCGTTAGTCCTAAACATGAGTTGATGCTTTTTATATTTTGGTGTAAATTTCTCATTAGGTGGCACTTCTATGCGGCATTTTATATGATATTCCACAATAGCTCTTTGTCAAAAATTAATACACGGATTTTCACCAAACTTCAGATTATGTTAATGATTGATATAAAGTGGTTCTTTTTATGATTTGGTGTTAATCGCCCAACAGGTGGCACTGCTAAGTTGAATTTTCTCCAATTCCTGTAACAGCTCTATCTCTAGAATTAATATTCAAATTTTCACCAAACTTCAGATTCAGATATACCTTGATAAATATTATTGCTGATTATGTGTTTGGTGTAAATCACCCACCAATTGGCGCTTTTATGTTGTACTTTTCTCGATATCCTCAATAGTCTTATTTCAAGAACTAAGGCACAGAATTTCATACTCTTAGAATCCTCATGATAGACTTAGATTGTCGTTTAATTTTGGCACTGTGGCAGCGAGCTTTGTAGTAAATGCTTTTTGATTTTAGTAACCTATATAAAAGAACACATTTCTGCTTATTAAACGCAGAAATACCTATTATACATTTCAGCAAAAGAAAGTCGGTTTCATCTGATTATTCTACTCCTAGAAAACTGGATTTTGATCATCTATTATACTATAATAACTGGTATGTCTATATTATTTTTTTTAATATCATATTCAGAGACAGTTACTATTTTTGTTTAATCTAAAAAAAAAAAAAATAGTAAAAGTTAAAAAAAATCATTTTCCATTAAATTTTTAATATGAAAAATCAGAATTAACAAAACAAAAACTGAATTAACAAAACAAGAAAATAAACATAATATGCAGTTTAAAAGGAAATGAGTTTGCTTTTTTCACGTTAACTGCGATGTTTTTCAGTAAAACTACAAAATTGCGTTTAAATTAAATTGTGCATTTTAGCTTTCTTTGGAGTGTTTAAATTGTTTTTCTAAACGAACGTTTACTATTTGTTTTGTATTTATTTTTGCTTTATGACTCATAAAATAAATGATGTTTTTTTTACCGGATATTAATAAAGTAATTCAATTCTTTTAACGTATTTTTCGTGGATTTAATCATCATAGACTCAAAAGAGGATGATGTACACTTTTGGTAAATTAACCCTCCTTGGTCGGATTTTTTAAAATTTGCGATACAGTATTTATTTTTTTTATCGCTGAAAATTAATGCATGTATATCCTAAATTCGAAAACGCAAAATAATTTTTAGTAAAGTGTTTTTTGATTTACCTACTAATGGCTGTAGTTGTGATATTCTATTTATTGACCTGAAGTTTTTTCTGCAGTGCATCAAAGTTTTAAAATAAATAAACTTTGAAGTGCGAGTATTACTCGCGTTGACAGGGTTGCTTTCAATATCTATATGAATTATTTACTGTATCATAAAAATACCTTTGCTAAAAGAATAATAAGACTTTAAAAAATAGAACAAGGTAGGGTTGGGTATAGCTGTATATGCTAGAAAGGAATGAATCGGTATACCATAAATATTCAATGAAATATGAAGCCTAAATAATATAAAATATCACTATTATGTATAGCTGTTTTTTAATCGTATCTTAATCTGTTTATGATGAACTTTATTCAATGCTTACAATAAAAACAGAGTAGATTTAGTTTGCTTTTCATAAAACGAAATTCAGCATAGGAATAAGTTTTGCTTTCACTAGTGTAACTAAAACAAAACTCTAGTTCAAGATTAATAGGAATTCATGGAATAGGAGTTCATGGAATTAATAATTCCATGAGCCAATGAAATCAGAACATGCAAGTTTTTTTTTATTATTATTATTATTTTTATTCCTGCGTTTTCGTGACGCGTGTCAATTTCGTGATGCCTGTTGTCTTCCTTATCTAGAGGGGCGGTTTTTGAGCCCAACAGGCAGACGAAGGAAATGCAAGTCGACTATCAACTAAAGAATACGACTGCAAGAGTCGTTGCATGATTTGCGTAGTGGTGACATATCTAGTTTCAAAAAAGGAGGATCAACGCTCGAATGCAATCGTGTAAAAAAATAACAATATATAATTAAACATAGATATTGATGTGTTCTTTCATACAGAGTTTTTCAAAACTATCCGTCCCAAAAGTCAGGTAGAGGAGACACAAATAAGCCAATTTCATATAGAAATGTGGGTTCAAAAATGCAGCGATGTGCCAGTAGAAGACGCTTTTGAATTTGGAAAATTAAATTATTTCGCTGAATTGAAGTGCCGTGCAAAGCACGGATTTCGAGAATCATGCATCGTTACAATAATGCGGTGCTTGCCGAAATGCATTTCCTGTATGAGGCTCTGCGAGGAAATGGCTCAGATGCAATGTACGCCCAAAAGTTCTCGAACTTATCAAAAGACTTCTTTTCTGTGTTTAATATTGCTTCTGCCACAGCAATAATTCTGCGATATATCCCAGAGCACGTATCAAACTTCATGGCACAGAACGATTTACTTATGCACAAATTTCAATGAAGATCCGGAAGATTCCTAATAGGGACTGGAGCTATGTACATCATTTGAGCATCCGCTTCATTTCCTTGCATAGCCCCATACATGAAATACACGTCGGTAAGCTCCGCGTTGTTGTAATGACGCATATTGATGATAATTCTTATATGGAATGACGATTCAAGTTAGTGAAGTATCCTTATGCCGCTCAAACAGTACTTAACAGCGCCCTCTACACCCTTAATGCTGCATATCCGTACTCGTATTCTTATACGATTTCTGCTTAATTAAATCCCCTCTGTCTGCCTTTATATTTAACACACTGTAATTATTAGATTATAGTTACCTGAAGTCCATCCAGCGAATAGCTAAAAAATGTGTACACTTCTAGAGCGGAACACTCTCCAGATTGTGGCCTATATATTACCAGGAAGAAATGTAGACCAAACAATGGAACCAAAACCAAAGTGGCTCGAACAGCTTTTCTGTAACGGACATAAAAATAAATGTAGCTACAAATGATTACTTTATTGAACTTCGCTTAACCAAACTTTTTGTCTAAAAAGTAATAATTACAGATTCTTTATTAGCAATATGGTTTACTAATAACTCTTAGAGTAATAACATTAAAAAATTAACAAAAGCTTGCATAAAAGCAACTGTCAGCTATATCGCGTAGTTTCTACAGTACATTTAATATTCTGTTAATGGCATACATAGACTATAAAGTTATGTATTAATTTAAAATAACTAAAGAATGAAATAATTATTTAAGTTGGGTAAATGTATCTATGTAACTTGCAGACAAATAATTGATACCTTATGTAAGTGATTCATTATAAATATTTCATTGACTGCTAAGTTTGGTAATCCTCATTTTTAGAGCAAGTAATATTATAAATATGCTTCGATAACACTTTTTTACATTACCTCTACTTAGTATACAAGGTTCCTACGGGTCTTGGAATTTCATGAGTAGGGAATTCTTTGGTACCAGTATTTTCTTTTAGAAAATTTTCAATTAAATAAGACAAAACTTCGCGTTTTAGAGCTATATTTATTTTTGTTCAAAGAAATACAAGTATATCATCTGGAAAATAACAGTACCTGCCCTAACATAGTATATGCATGAAAATTTTCAAATTTAAATTAAATGGAAAACAAAAATGTTTTAGTTCATTTATAAAATTTTATGTTTGTTTGAAATCTGCGTTTATTATAATACATACTATATAACTAGAATAAAAAAATATAGCATAATTCAGAACTGATGATACCTCATTTTTGGCGAAAACACTTTTCGAAAAATAAAAATAAATGGAAAACTGGGTAATATGAAGTATCAGATATGTCAACGACAAAGTGTTATACAGATGTACATTTTTTATAAATCAAAGAAACAAATTTTTAGAGATTTTGAAGAAATCCAAATGATGACTGTAAGAGTGTATCATATGTTTATAGCAAGTTTGCAAATTATATTTAATGGCACATTATATTTTCATAGACAATATGAAAGAACTTATTTTTTTATAAACAGAAACAGACATTTAATTAAGGTTTTAAGCGTATTTTTTAAAGACAAATTTAAAAAGGTTTTTGTGAAAGTGTACTGCTATATTTTCAATGATGAGATTTAGCAGATATAGACGTACAGGATTCCTCTATTTTTCAGTAGAGCAATGCATGATGAGAATTGGTATATGTTTAGATGCATATATAACAAAATGGTTAAAACAATTAACCAAAAATTTTGTTTAAAATCTAATAAGAAAAAATATTTATTCGTAAAATAATTTTTCTAGTGTAATTTCCTTTTTATCGAATTTTTTATACAATATAAACATATTCAAAAGGTATTTTCAAAAAGTCAGAGTCATTATATTTATATTCAAAATATTTCAAACTATAAGACAGATAATTTCTAGTTGGAAACACTGTAATAATACAGGCGGCAAACAATTTTAATGACTAACAGCTAAAATGGCAAACCTATTCCTTTATAAATATTTGATACATAATGTTACTTTTAAAAACATTTCATTTGTCTAACATGCATAAAAATTACTTCAAGTTATGCTTTGAAAGTAAGTTATTTCTGTTACAAATACTATTGTGCACAATATATGACAGATTTTGTCATTAACTTTTAATAATAGTTATTATAAATATATTTGGAAAATGTTGTGAATTCTCAAAATTGTTTACTATTCTCAAATCATGTTCAATACAATGCAACAAAGTGGTTTTTCTTTCTTTTCACATAATTTTGATGATATAAAAGAGATTTTGAATGTAATCTAATGTTCTTTATTGAGGGGGGTACAAGACACAAAAATCTTTAAAATTTCTAAAAAAATTCACCGCATGAAAAAAAAAAAAAAAAAAAAAAAATTCTGCTTAAAATAAAGCTTTTACACAATGGCTGTCATAGAAACAACTTCCTATGAAAATGTGTTATCTTCATGATGGTTTTTTTCATCATTTTTTACATCTAAAGTATTATAAGTAGAGAACCGTAAAAGAAAAATGATTAAAACTTGTAATATAGGAGTATCTCTTTTATTGTTTTACTTTAATTTCGATTCAGCAAATTGAAAAATAAAAACTTTTAAAAATATGACTTGACTTTTTTACACCATTCAATTTTTTTAATTTAAATATTTTTAATTTTTATTTAAATTAATATTTTTTAAAATGCTGAACCAAAATTAAAACTCATTATTTCTGTTTATTTGCACGAAAAACATTTGAAATTCTACTTATAACATTTTGAGTTATAACTATTTTAACCTTCCTACCCTGTTCAAATTTTACTTAATCTTGATAAAATCATTTCACACCAGAATTGTTATTTAAAATGTTTCAATATATTTAATTGACTTGCTTCTTTTAATCTAATATTTAATTTTCTTTATGAAAAAAGTTCTGGTTCGAATCGTATAAAACAAATTATAGTTATGGATCGATTAGACCGATTCAGGGTAGGAAGATTATATTGCATCAATTTTTTCGCAAATTTAAAATTTAATTTTTTAAAAGAAAATCTGAGAAGTTTTATCATGTGATTATGTAAATAAATAGCATGGATAACCATCACAAAAAAATTTCAGACTATTAACTCAAGAAATAAAAATTATTTTAAAATGTGTCCTGGATCCCCTTAAGGGAGTTCTTAAATCAAAAGGGGCAACTTTGTGACATAAGTTTTAATTAATTTCTGTTCGGAAATGCATGAAACTAGCAGGTGCTGTTATTCAGAAACTATCTAAGCGCACACATTTTTTCTGTTTTTGTGCAAACGCAATAGATATTTCAGAACAAGCCCTCAAAAATGATATTTTGAAGCGCATTTTCCGACGGAAGCAGAAAAACCAGTCGATAAAAGGTAGAAAATCGCGTGATCACGTGACCAAAATAACTTATAACTCGGTAAGTAATTTAAGTATCTTAAAATGGAAAACTGAGTTCGATTCGAAACAGCTTCTTTAGTCATGCCTTTCCATTTGATATTTTTCCGCAAAAAAAAAAAAAAAAAAATATATATATATATATATATATATATATATATATATATTAATGTGTCAAAACATTTTGCGCTTATTAACCCTTTCCGGCACACTGTGTCCGGTTCCGGTCTGGGACATTTAATTTTAATTCCAAACTTGCTAACGGCACTAATAATATATTAGTAAAATTTTGCTTTTAAAATAAAAGCTTCAATTAAGAATTTCAGAATATCTAAAAAATTCATTTGTGAATTCTGGTGTCAGCCGATAATTTCTCATTTTACTAACAGATTTTGCCCGTGCCGGAAAAGGTTAAGCAGAGAAGTTGGGAACAACCTTAATCATATAAAGTCTAGACTGCAAAATCTACTTACCGAAACTGTCTTGGTTCGTTCGTGTGCATATCTCTAAGCTTTGTCACAAGAACTCTGATGATGTTACATAGAAAAATGAAGTTTAACTAAAAAAAGTAAAAGAAATTAAAAGAATTAATCAAAATTTTAATTAGTACAAAAGAAATAGACATCGCATAGTTTAAAAACAACTGATAAATCATCTCTCTTCAGTATGATATCCTAGATGTATCAAAAGTCTAGTATAGCTAATAAAAGTCAGAAAAAACATAATTATCATTTATGGTGTGATTTGTACCATTACTCTTCACAATTAACGTCCAAAGTTTTGTCGCAAAAGAAGCAAAAGTTCAATCATTCTTTTATTTATTTTTTCTATAAAAATGTGTAAATGTAGTAATTTTCTATAAAAACTTTTTTTAGCCTTTGTGTACGCATTTCTCCAATATGACAATTTGTGAAACGTTTATTATTTTTTAAAAACTAAAGCGATTCATGGGATTCCTACAACAGCTATATTTGTTTACAAAAAAAAAAAAAAAAAAAAAAAAAAAAAAAAAGACAGGTTTTATCGAACATTGGAGGTGGTTTATATTCCAATATGACAATTTCCATGAATGTTTGAAATCTACACTTTCAATACATTTGATTATTATTGTATGTCTGTTATACTGTTATATTGTTACTATTATATGTATTGTTATCTGTTGTTTTGACATAAAACATCCAATAGAGTAATTTACTATTTTTCAAAAAATGAATTTTTAATATTGTAACAAATTTTTTATTTACCTAGCAAGAAGATTTCGCATAAAAGAGATACAAATAACTTATGAATTTTGTTTTCCTTTAGAATGAAGATTTTTATAATTCTGCTTAAAAATTAACGCAGTGTCATTTGTTTGAAATATATCACAAACTCTCCAGTAAGTATGATCAAAATTTTGTAAGTAATAATAAGTATAGACGTAAAAATATTTTTTTTAATCCACTCTTTTATAAGCGTTAATTTTCATCTTGAAAGTTACGACAAACTTTTTTTTACTGAAATTAATGTTTTCTTTCTAAGCGTCGGCTGCAAAATATTAATTTGGCGTGAGAACTAAACTATATTATTAGGGATGAGAGTGTTCCGCGTTTTTTCATACCAGTATAATATTAGAGAAAATATTGTTCTGTTAAATCGCAGCATTTTTCGATTGAGTAAAATAACATTTTCTCTAAGATTATACTGGTGGGAAAAAACGCGGAAAAACGCCGAAAATTCTCATTTCTATATTATGAAAAACATCATTGCTTTCGTTATGTTTGGCAGAGAGACCAATCAACTGAATTTGTTAAAGAATATATAATAATGCACCGTTACTTTAATTTAAAAAAAATGTTTAAACTATATTTTTAGGATTTGTAAATGAAGTTCTCAACGTATAATGATAAATTAGTTAATATTTAACTATTAATTGATAAAAGCAGGTTGTTTTTGTGTTCTTTATTAAGTGTTACACTTTACGTTTTTTAAAATTATCAAATATTTTTTCCTTTTTATCTTAATATATTTTATTGCATCAGTGTCCTAGCTGTTTCATTCATGTTGACGAGTATTTACTGGAAAAAAATTAAATCTTTTTTTTTCCCATTTGTTGTACAATTGTAAGAGTTACAGAGAATATTTGACGATTTATCAACTGCGTTGAGCTAATTGAATATAACTTTAAAATCAATGTTAACATTTATGATTAATTATCAAAATTTATTAAAACGATGTATTGTTACAAAAAACGCACCTTTGTAAAAAAAAAAAAAAAAAAAAAAAAAAAAAAAACAATGTTAGTAGTTTAGGGAAGTGGTTTACAAATGGATTACAGTATTTACTCACAAATTCAGCTTGATTTCAATAAAAGGTGATTAGCAGAAAGAATAAATATCCTCTTGCAAAGTTAAAATATCAGTTAAAATTCTCAATAAGTTTATTTTTATCAAAAAGTTAAATGTTTATAATTTACGATTTTTATAATATCGTTAGTACAAGTAGTATTCATATTTTTACTTAAGGGGACAATGGACCTTTATTTGAGTAAAATCGTCACAAAAAAGGTCTATTTTTGTGATATAACAGTGCCAAAACAGTTTTTTCTTATTAAAATATCATTTATGAAGATTTTAAGAAGTAAATAATAAAGGTCAGTGTATTTATGTAACTTAAATCTGTTTTTCTAAAAAACTAATTTTTCAGCGTTTTTAGATTTTTAAAATGCACCACCTCGCGACGTAATTTTTGATCAATATTTATGAAATTGATAAGAAGTATCCTGATATTATTTAGAAAGAAATTGTGTAAGCTTTTTAAAATTCGTCTTCAATAAGATAGTCAAATTTGATTTTTTACCTATTAAAAGGCAAAAATTGGGTGAAAATCGATATCGAATTTAGAAAGAAATCTGTAAAATATTAACGGTTAAAGAGATTTAAAAAAATCTTACACAAATTTGTACATAATAGAGTTTTAAATGATAAAATTGCAAAAGCAAACAAATACCTTAAAAATTAAGACACGAAGAGCATTTTAAAATTTCGTATAAAAATTTAATTAAAAAAAATTAAAAATTTTAATAAGATTGGAAATTTTTTGAAGGTACTCTATATGCTTTCGGTGAAATATATATATGAACAAAATTTCATATTGCTGTGAAGAAAAAAAAATTAAGACGATCGTCCCCTTGAATCACAGCTAATAAAAAATGGATATAACCATTTGAGAGACAAGCAATAATATCTCTGTAATATTGAACTTTTACCGGAATAATCGAAAAATCTTATTTTAAAATAAGGAAAGGCAATTTTTTAAGATACCCCCCCCCCCTTCCAAAGTTTAAAGTATAAAATTTAGTTATAAGTTCTGGTGCAAATCTTCTTTTTTTTTTAATTAGGTGGGACATAATTTATCCCATCGCCTCTCATAAGGTCAAATTCTGTAAGTTTAGAACATAGCAAAACGCTGAGTTTAAATATATATCTTTTAGACAGATGGATGGTTGTTTTATATGGAATATAACATTTTATCCTAATAATACATAATTAAATAATGTCTTAATATTATTTAATACAGGATATTTTATTTTATTCAAAAAGTTTTATACGTGGAAACTCCTTATTGGAGGAATTTTTTTTCGCAATTTTTAATTTCTTATAGACAATAGATTATCCCAGTGAAACGATATGGCCAAATTTTAATTTCTTTTGTATATTTATTTAATTCTTTAGTGCAATGCATCCTAGGGTTACACTGCTTTGGAACACAACAAACGCATTTAAGCACATTTAATTTATTCAAATTAGACAAACACAAAAGCAATTATGTTGTTATTTTTCAAAAACAATTTAAAGTAATGTAATTTATTGAAGTATGGATCCCTTCCAGCGATTTTTATAAACAATAAATACATACAAGCACGCCAGAGTGTGAAAAAAGGGGTCACAAACGGATATTATTTTTCAAATGATTGATTGTTGATTTCCAACTATTTGACCTCAAACTTCTTTGAATCTTTGGACAATATTATCTACTTTCATAATTCTTAATGAAAATTGACTGCAAACGACTCTAATGATCTCTCGGTTGCCGCCCGAAGGAAATTAGACAATTAAAAATAATTAAAATTAGACAAGTTGAGAACACAAAAGCTATTATGTTGTTATTATTTAAAACAATTTAAAGTAATATAACTTATTGAAGTATGGATCACTTCTGTCGATTTTTATAAACAATGAATACCTACCAACACGCCAGAAATGTGAAAAAAAGGATTAGAAATGGGTATTATTTTTCAAATGATTGGTTGTTGATTATGAGCTATTTGACCTCAAACTTCTTGAAATTTTGGACAATATTATCTACTTTCCTAATTCTTAATGAAAATTGGCTGCAAACGACTCTAGTGATCTCTCCTATGCCGCCTGAAAGAAAGCGCAGAGCGCACTAGATATGACATTCATTCACGAAACACTAGCCACATGAACAATTTTCTACCAAAAAATTTGCGAATAATAAATAAATAATAAAAAAATCAAATAATTGAAATAACATAAAAAACTAGAATTAAAATCTTTATTCTTATTCCAGAAAAAAAAAATTCTGAAAAACATGCTGTTTTCGTCGTACAAACAAATTCCAAATTAACTTTTAGTGACACAGATGACATACTGAATGCAGAAGTCACTGGAAAACAATTGAGAATTTTAAAATAATTACTTGATGGCCTTTTGCAATTTATTTACTGTCTTAACTCCAAAACAAATCCTTTAATGATCAACCAATATTTAAATTTTAAGTTCTTTTTCATTATTTTTTATGTTAAGTCAGCACTGTTGTACGATATATGCCCCCCCCCCCCCCTACGTATTTATGTAAGTTATTCTATTTTCATTTTTAAATATTTTCTATAAGGTTTTCTTGTAGCGGTTTCATAAAAATTCAATATTAAACATTAGACGCCTTTTTTTCAGCACCAAAACTTAATGTTTGTCTTTAAGGGTCTTGGACACTTTAAGTATTCCGCTTTATTTTTAAGTTGCTACAAACCATCTGTGCATTATTAATTCAAATTCAACTCGTCTTTTCCGAGCCATTTCCTTTCATCCCCTTCATATTTATACTTAACATTCCATTCCACAAATAAATCCATTACATATATCATAAAAAGTTGCTATTTGGCTTTAACTTGCTTTTGGGTACAAAAAATTTCAGTGCTATTTTAAAGGTGTGTGAAATGTTTTTAAAGGTTAAAAGTAAAAATTATTACTTATCAGCGTAAAAAACAATTTATTAAAGATTAAAAATTCCTAACGTTTCGAACTCAATCTAATGAGTATCTTCAGAGGTATATTTTTAAAGGAAAAATAATTTACATTAAAAACAGATTGGAATACTATAAATTGACAAAAATTATACTAAATAAACAATAAAGGCTAAGATTCAAAAATAAAAACATGTACCAGTTGCCATCACTCAGTAGACAATACAACAATGACAAAAACATGGAGGAAACTTACAAAAGTATTTCTTTTAAAATATTAAACCAGATATTAGATATTTGAAAGGACATATTGTCATTGCAGACTTCTTTCTTCCTGAAACGAATTTCTATAGATTCCCTTATGAGTGATTTTTGCGGATTTGAACAATGAGAAATAATCTTTACTTTATCAAAACAAACATTTCTTTAAGTCCCCTTCATCGATAACCTGGACAGAGCTGTTGATGGTCTATTAAATTTTAAATCGGCTTTATGCTCCTTGATCCTCTCAAATAACCACCTCATAGTTTTGCCTACATATGACATCACTGTACGATTATTCAGTGAAGATGACTCATTAGATTGAGTTCGAAACGTTAGGAAATTTTAATCTTTAATAAATTGTTTTTTACGCTGATAAATAATAATTTTTACTTTTAACTTACAATGTTTACAGCGTAAATCCAAGATTTCATTTGTTTTTAAAGGTTAAAGAAATTTCAACGCTATATTTACTTACAATGAGACTAAGTAGATTTGGACTATTGGTTATCCATTCATATGGATTGACAGGTACCGCCCAACATCTGCAAAATACACAAAAAATGTTTTATAGAAACATTTTGGTATGATTTTTGTAATGCAATTAAAATATAAAATAAATAAAGGTTGTTAAAAATAATAGTAACTAAAAAAATAAGTTAAGCACATCCAGGTTTTTTAAATGATATGTACTCTGAAATACTACCATTAATAAGAACTATGTTTTGACCGTTTTCTGCAATAATTGTAATGTCAAATAAATTGGGGTAGGTTTGTAAAAAAGACAAAGTTTAAAGTAAAGAAAAAGTTTGTATAAAATTTACAAAAAATGGACTACTTTTTATTAGTGTAACTTTTTTGAAAGTTTGACAGTTTGACGTTTCAAATATTATTAATATTATTTACTTAAAGTACTATTTGTGCAAAATAAAGATATTCTCAGTTATTAAAAAACAGATATTGAAAATTAAAAAATAATTTTGAAGTGAGCTACAGCTTTCTAAAAATAAAGAAAATGTAAGTACGTTTCTAGCAACATTTTCATAATCACCCATTAAGGGGGTAGTAAGGTTAATTCGAGGGAAAAAAAACATATTTTCTATCATTTTTTGTAAGGATACAATTAATATTTATCTATTTGTATAGTTATAGTATAATTATATGTCATTTAAAGAGTATTCTGTGAAATTTTCATTAAGAAATATTAAAAAATGAGCCGATGACAGCAAATCTTCAAAGACGTCCCAAAAAAAAGTTGATTCGCGGTGAACCGCATAACCCATGACTGGATCAACTGAAATTAAAAAACCAAATTGATTTAATTAGTTGATAAGTTTCCTCAGGGAACGCAGTCGAGTTTTTTTTTTATTATTGATTTTTCAATTTTTTACAAGGCTCGGAAGTCAAAATACTGATTTTTCATAAAAAAAATCTGATATTTTGTTTTTTAAAAATAAGTTAAAATTAAAAAAAAAAAAAAAAAAAAAAAAAAACTCGACAGCGTTATCTCGTAATTTATATAAAGAAAGAGTGTGTAAAATTTTGTAAAGATCGGTTCAGTAGATTTTGAGCTACAGAGTTCACCGGCTTTGAAAAAGCGAAGTGTTAGAAAAACACGTTTAAAGTTTCACAGACGTTTTTGTCGAAATAGATATTTGTAAATTACTGCTTTTTTCATATACTTACACAGAATCATCAATGCCAGGCCCATAAAGCGAAAAGCTGTCGGAGATTATGTCCAGAGCATCTTGTTGCTCTTGTCTACGACGAATCCTGCCTTCTTTGCTCTCTTTTGCAGCCTCTCGCTCCGCTTTACATACTCGAAGACTATCTGTTGTTCGCGCCGATTCATGAGAACTTGTTCCAGTTTTTATGCCCCTTTCTTGCAAAAATGACAGCAGAGAAAAACAGCCTTCATTAAATGTACATGCTGCAACATTAGCTGCAATTTCAACGACGTTGGAGGTGCCATTCACTGTTTTTGGAGTAATTTTCCAAATAAGTTGATTAAAGCTTTCATTATTGTTCTGAGTGAAACTTCCAACACATCCTTCCAGAAGTGCATCTTTGCTTAAATCCTCATAAATAGGTTTGATGGCTTCTAGCACATTACTCGGAAGTACGGTGTAACTGTGTTTGAATGACTCCAGATCCTCTGTAGCTGCAGCCTTCTGCCATTCACACCATGAATCAGCACCGCTCGGACAATCGGAGGGCGGAGACTTACAAGTGTATATCTCCGCCAGTTTTACTTCAATTGCTTTCAAATTTTCACAGAATAATCTTAAGATGTTGTATATTAATATACAATAAAAATAAAAAAATGCAAAAAAAAAAAAAAAAAAAATACCTTACTACCCCCTTAACATATGCATGATGAGTTTTGAAACACTGTGCATTGGCGTTCATCTAATTCGCCAAACCAAAGAATGGGTTATAGGTATAAATTCATCGTCATAATTAACTTATAATAGAAAGTTTATACAATTTTAATTAATTTTCCAATTAATTTTCAGTAATGAAAATCCGCTTGAAATTATTGAATATTTAATACGCGTTTTATCACTTGCTAACTAAGCATAGAAACCAACAGGGTGAAAATATCCGAGAAAGGGATTGAACCTCTCCGGCTCGGACATTTTTACCCCGTTAGTTTCTACGTTTAGTTAGCATATGATAAATCACGTTTTTAAATATTCAATTTAATAATTTTTACATTTTACAAATAAGTGATTCAGAATAAATCTTGATTTCATCAATTCACTCGAAATGTACATATTTAACCCTTTATCTACCAAATTATGAATTCATGAAAATTTTATATTCTAAAGCATTTTACTTAAATTCTTTAAACTAAATTAAAAGATTTACACAATCATTTAATTATTTTTTTAAATATTTTAGAAGGATTGAAGGATTTAAAAAAATTAATTAAATTAGAACTTACAGGGATTTTGTGCAATGATTATAACCCTACTCAAATCTTTTATTTTAAATTGTTTTTTAATATTTTGTAGAATTATAAAATGTACAAATATGATGTTCCTACAAATATAGAAATATTTCCGAAATGAAAAATTCCTATCCCCCTCCATCAGCGCCAAGAAAGCTGATAAGGTACAAAGACAAAATAAATCATTCTTTCAAAAATATTTTTGTATTGTGTAACCAATGCTTTTGGAACAAAATAAAGTAATGCACCTGTAACTCATTTTAAACAGTATTACAACTAATCCAGTAATAAAGAATTTTATAATAAGTAATTTTAATGGTACTTATAAGTACCGTCGGTAGATAAAGGGTTAATATTTAGTTTCCTTTTATAAAAATATAAACTGAAACTTACTCTTCATCTGCAAAACACCATCTTAGAAAAGCAAACGTTCCAACGGGAAATACTGGAAACACTGAAATAAAAGAAGATATAAAATAATAAATACTTAAAAAAAAAGGAATTGTTTGATTGGGTGAAAGTATATACCCAAATAAACAGTTCACAAAACACATAACACAGTTTAAAATCCTCTTTCAGTATTTATTCCCAAAATTTCAAAAAAGTTTAAATTTTTTGTGCAGACATGTGCATTATCGATAGATTTTAATACGCACATGCAGACATTATCATGCTAAAATTTAATTTAGTTCGAAATTCCATAACACAACCAAAAATGAACTTTTTCTCTAATTAACATTCAGTACATTGTGCATATTTTTTTTATATTCTACGATAGATAATTTATGATATATTACCGATAAATAGTTTATGTAAATATGTATGTGTAATAATAAAGTTTGCTTTAATTCTAAATTAATTATTTCCAAATTCTTTTAATATTTAACTTTTTTCTTTTTTTAATAATATCCAACATATTATTTATATTCCATTCCTTTAAACTGCGCTTTCTTTACTTCATTTTATTTCTAAAGACAATCTGTTAAAGCAACATTTACCCTAGAATCCCTTTATTTAAATTTATTCTTTCATTTGTCTCATAATATCTTTTTTTTTATTACTTATTTACATTCTAAAGAATTATTCAATTACCCACAATTCCCGGCTAGCGACTCCAGCGGTCGAATTGCGCAATTTATTCCTCTGACTGTCTAAGGGAACTTTTTTTCCGGTTTTTAAATTTTGTATTGGTTAAATTCATATTTTCTAATAAATTAATTGGCAATTTAGAATTTTGCCGTAAAATCCTGTACTCGTGCGCATTAGAGTGGTATATATGAAAAACTTATTTTAATCTTATCTTCGGCGGGACCACCTTTGAAGTTGCCAATTAGTTAACAAATGAGACTGGCAAAGTTTCAGTTCAATTGAATAACATTAACCCGTGCCTCATCGATGTTGAATCCTTGAAAATTTGCGATTTCTGGCCTTTGTATTTTTTTATTAAGTGAAAACTATTCGTCATAGAAACGTGATTCTGTTTTTTTTTTTTTTTTTTTTTTTTTTTTTTTAGAAAATGTTGTTGTCTTGAGTTTTTGCGATCATCAAAACTTAATGAATATAATCTAATGAAACTTAATGAAATAAGTTTAATGACATTTAGTATGTTTTATGTCAGCTCATGAAACATTCTCTCAAACTTTGCATTTTTAAAAATAAGTGAAAAGGGAAAAATTAATAAATTTTACGTCAGTTGATATATTTTTTTATTATGTGCATTAAAGAACAAAACAAATTGAAAAATATTTCATTAGTTATAGTTAATTATTAGTTATCTAGTTATGTGCCTGGAAAGAACGAGTTTGTGTTGCAGTTGGAGCGCATTTAAAACAAACAACGATTTTTTTTTTTTTTTTTTTTTTTTTTTTTGCAAATATGTTTTTCTTACCTGCTATTATTAACAATTTCTAGAATTGACGAAATAATCTGGCATCCCCTCTCCGTATCAGTATGATAACAGTAATGCGACTGTCAAGTTTTGCGTATTTTATTTTATAATTTTCACCAAGTGAAAAAGAACACGAGAGAAACTGCTACACTTATAGTACAATTACCAGTTAACCACAGAATTTAGTTTTAAATAGAAGTGTAATACGACACCACAAACAACAATTTTGAAAACAAAGAACTGAGTTGATCTAAAACAGATTTAAAAATTCCGATACAGAACTGTAATTCACTGGAATAATAAACGGTTTTCTTATTTTTTTGAATAAATAAATTGTAGAGAGGATAGAAGTTTCAATTAGTTGTGGCGATGTAGAACAATTTATAGAAGTTCCTCAAATTAAAAATAGCATCAGAAAACTCAGGCAAAAGCTGTATTTCCAGCAGTTGAAGAGTGGCAGGAAATTGGTAAATTCTAAACTTATGTTTTGATACTACTGCAGTAAACACTACTCGCCTCAATCGAGGCTGAATTTTGCTATAGCAATTGTTAATAGAAATATTTTCTGTATTTACCATATATATATATCGCCACTATAATTTAAAAAATTATCCTAAAAACTATTTTTGTATAAAATTAAAATTAAATGATTAAAATTACAAAACGATATCAAACTTACAATAGTCACGGGTAAATAAGTTTTTTATACACGTACATCATGGTATATACACGTACACACGTACATACTAATTGAGAATTTGTTATTTCACTTCAACATGCATTTCGGTTAAAGTTTAATTGCAATCGCCTATGAACTAAAACCAACCAAAATTTAAGAAAATGTTGATTCCATTGCACTGTGAGCTTAACTCCTTCGGGATAGAAGCTTATTACGCAATTTTTAATATTTTATCACCGGATTTCAAATACAGAAATTTGTACCTTAGAAAATCGAGAAAATGTGCCGATTAAATAAGTCAAATTTCGTAGTATAATGTTACTGGTGGGAATAAACAAGTATTCTTAAGCCTTTTTGCGGCACGTATATGTGTCGCTCGTCCCCAAGGGGTTTAACGAAATGTCGAAAATTTGTCTTTTAGGTTGCATGTGTGCTATATAACTAAGGGTGCACATACTAAACATTTGTAAAAAAAAAGTGTGTTAGATTGCCTTACCTCTTTTATACCCGGTGTATCCTGTATACACATCTTTACAATTATTTTTCACAGATATAAATAAGGATAAAAATAAACAAATTGGTTTGAATGGAGCCTAACAGACAGCAGAACTAAACATAATACACATTTATTTCTTATAGCACTTTTTTAGGGAAATAAGGTTTTATAGTAACCCTTTGTGGTTCAACAACTCCTATTTAAAAAATATTTACTCAGATGTTAGTATACATCATTTTAAGCATGTGAAAAATAATTAGAAATTTAGAACGTAAAACTAAAATAATTATTGATCAAAAGGTACTTTTTACATATCTAAAATGCACAGAAATGGATATACTTCTAATAAATATTTTCCCTTTTCTCATACAAGGTTTTAAAGAATGCAAAATTACCTTTAAAAAAATCTACTTTCGAACTTCTTTAGCTTTTTTAATTTGGCAAAATTTACTAAGATAATTTTTGCAATATGATCCTGAAGCTTCAGAAATGATAAGCAAAATTTTAGGATGAGAAATTACCCAATATCATTATTTGTTGAGAATTCCGATGATCAATTCGTGTTAACTAGTGTGTCGGGAAGTAGAAACAATAAGTAAAATCGTGTTTTAAAGCTTACTGTGTAAGTTCTATTCACTTTCGGGTATGTTGCATATCTGCAACACGGTGATACAAAGGATTGCAGCAAAATGGCTTGCAGAAAAAAAATGTACAAAACGTACAAAAATGAAAACGTAAACAATTCGTCTGTTTGTATAGATATCATTTGTTGAGAACAATAGTATAAAAAATATTAAATACCGCATTTATTTGAGTATACCGCACACGCGTGTATAACGCGCACCCCTTACTTTACAAGAAAAAAATGGCGATTTTTTAAAATCTCGTATATAACGCGTACCAATAATTTGGTATGCAAGTAAATGACTGGCCTAAGAATTTAAGTAAAGAAAGTCGAAACAAATATTGAGTTAGACCAGGAAATAAGGCGAAAATACATTTTTAGACGTCGCGTCGGTTAGGAAATTCAGTAACGGGGGATAGTAATAAAAGAGGGCAATAAAGATTGCTAATTAGCGTTTAAATAATTTTACTAATATAAGGAGTGAAATAAATGTGCAACAATACTCCTAATAAGTTAGATTTTCCTATTTTTAATGTCTTCTTTGAATACACTTCTAATTCATACGTATATCGTGTGACTACTTTAAGCAGTAAAAAATATATTCCATGTATAACGCTCACCTACTAGTTTTGTCTTAATTTTTTTCCGAAAAAGTGCGCGTTATACACGAGTAAATACGATATATAATTATTTTATATCTTCATTGTTTTTGTAATGTAAATAGAATAAAATAAAATAAAATATCCATGAAATTGTCAAAAAATGTCCTTGTTCAGTCCCCATGTATCATCAAATTTTATGTGCAAAAAATGAATTTTAATTTTTTTCATTATCAATCTTTCTTAGTTATCAATTTGTTAATACAAATTCATAACTGAAGTTTAAAAAATATATAAATGAACCCTGGAGTCTGAAGAGATTAAAATTAATATATAATTTTTTTTAAATAATTTAAATTAAAATGCTATAATATATACTGTTAAAAATTTTGTGCTATGTTGAAATAGCAATAGGTGCAGACATAAGATAATGAGATTTCGCACCAATATATGGAAGTGTAATTCAGTCGGAGCTTCAAATGCTTAAATGAGAATTCAGTCTTTTCTGGTTACATCTACTATGGAACATTAGATGGTTCAACCAAGCACCAAAATTTTTAACAGTGTAATGTTGAAACTTGGACAACGCTTTATAGACACATTATACACAAAATTTAATTTTAAAGCGAAATTTTAAAATTGGAAAGCACGCGAGTAAAGCACTTAGAATTCTTCCTTAATCCTCTCGTCACTCTAAGTCTGATATGAGGCTCCTACTTTAAATTGCAATATATAAAAGACAAAAAGACGGATTTTTTATCTTTTTTGTTTAGTAATACCATTAAATTACTTGGAATACATAGGAGGTTTCTAAATACACTAAACTCCCGATTATTCACGAGTCTAAATTTAAATTTTTCGAAAATGTCACAAAAAAGGAATAGAGTTGCATTAACAATTGAGGATAAATTAAAATTGATTTATCCAGCTTTGAGCGTATAACTGATGAAGAAATTGTGGGTGAAGAGTTAGGTATGAATTTTGAAAGGCGCGATGAAGAAGATGGTAAGAAATAAAAGAAAGTGAACAACAACGCATCTTTAGCTTACGTTGAAGGCCTTATACATTATTTACAGGAGGAAGATGACGCGTCACTTTTTGATTAAAAAAGTTCCAAAAGATTTCAATTACAAATAAAGAAGAGGTGTATCAAGAACGAAAAAAAAATAAAAAAAAAATATATAAAAAAAAAGAAGAAAAAGAAAAGAAAGAAGAAAAGAAAGAAAGAAAAAGAAACTTTTCGCTGATTTCTCAATAAAGTAAATCTATAAATTTGTAAAAAGAGAATAATTTTATTCTTCTTTAAAAAATAAGCCTGCTTATGTCACCCATTGTGCGTATAAAATGTTCAAATATATGTTTATGTTACCTACGGTCTGTATAAACTGTTTGATTTGATTTGATTTAATTTAACATTGCTTTGAGGCCTTGCTTTGTTGTTTTAGAAGATAAATGAACTAATTTTTTGAGCTGCTTTATTTTTTGAGTTGCTTAATTTTTTTGCGAGATAAAAAATGTTTTAAGATTCTTTAAACTTTTCTTAATATCTGCATGCTTTCAAATTATTTTTAAACATAATAGATTCCTGAAAAAAATGTGGATGTATTTTGGGTCTCGTATTTTAGGCTCAAACAAGCAACATTACAAAAAAATATCTTTTGCGCATGATTTATAGTGGTATATTAGAAATATTAAAAATTTCAAAATTTTTTTTTCTTTATTTAGTACTACTTGGTTATCCCGTTTACCAATTTCATCAAATTATACAAATCGCCAAACAGATAACCAAATTATACATACTGACATAATTTTAATTTTATATGACGAAAAAACAAATATTTAGTAGAATATTAATAAAAATACAAATAAAAAGTCGAAATAAAAATCCCGTAGTGACGCTATAAACAGATGTATGTCATTGAATGTGACATTCACGATCATCTATTATTGGCATTTAATCTTATAGTTTTTTGGTCGACGGAATAAGTAATTCAAGTAATAGAATTCAAGTAGTACCCTCTAGTTTTATTGTAGTTTGGTGTCGAGAGGGTTAAAAAGAAAATCGAAAATGAGTAACTTTACCAGCTTTACAATAAAAGCGAGTATTTAAAAACAATAAAATTATTTTAATTTTAGCTTACCCCATCCAATGAAGTAAAACATTTTGAGAGATTTTTGCTCGGCAAACGATGAAGCGATGAGTTTGTGCAAGTAAAATCCTTCGCAGAACATCCACATGTAAGTTGTCATACGAGTATACTTCGTCATAATATAAAGCATTTTACATTCGGCCTGCAAATAAACGAAAAAAAACTAAAGACATGGAATTCCAACTCGGAATTTCCGGGTCACAGAACACGGGTTAACACCATACATATGTATATAAGCATATACATATACATAGATAATGGGAAAGGATAAAGTTAACCCTTTTTAAAAAACTTTAATTTAAAATTAAACATAAAAAATATATAATTTAAAGTACCATCTAATTTTCTTTTAACCTTAATTCTAATGCTTAAAAGCAGTTCGCCCCTGATAGCTTTATTTTCCAGTAATACACATTATTACTTTCAGAGACCATTTTGGATGCTCTTTAAGATCATAAAAGTAACCTAAGCATAATTCTTACTTTTTGTGGTTTTAGCTAACGAACCTAGATAGCTGCACTTTTCTGATGTCACAGCGCCCAGATCCTTTTTAATCGACTTCATGGAGGAGGTTATGATTTCGACCTGTATGTATTCCTTGTTCACTCATAACTTCTTTAAATATGAACCGATTTTGATGAATTTTTTTTATTTGAAAGCATATTATATCCATGTGGTCCCATTTTAATTTAATTAAATTCTGATGATTAGAATTTTAAAAAAATGTGGATTTTATAAAAAAATAATGATTTATCGCAAATCATCTTTCATTGTTGCAACCGTTTTCAAATCATAAGCATTGTTAAAACTATGCATTCATATGCATTAGCGCTCAAGTTGTCGCTGAGCTTGATTCTTTTTTTGATGTCAGTTAGTACTTTTTAAAGCAAATTTTAATAACTATATAAATTAAATCACCATCCATTCATATAGTGTCGCAAACTAGTGGAAATAATTTGAATTATGGCAATTAAATAGTTCGGAGCAGCGAAAACCCGTGGCTTTTAGACCCCAAGAGTTATTACCAAACATGCTGTCAAGGACTGATCGTTTTAGAATTGCTAAGTTAAGCCAGCGTGGACCTGGTTTTTAAAAGGAAAATCGTGTATGAAAAAGATTAATAAACCAGGTCCCATTAATTAGATAGTCTTCTCTGCCTGCCAACACCTACACGACTATACGACTTATGTGATCGCGGGGCACGAAAGAGCACCGGCCGACAACAGTGTGCCAAACCCCGTTCGATGGACGAATTCCACTCCTAGCTCCGCATTGGAGTAATGAAAATGTAATGCCGGGAAAACAATTACCGGCGTTTCGCGCTCTCACAGCCCACAGGCCCGACTGTTCCATGTCGCGTTAGGTTCTTTTGCTCTTGGCAGGTGCGCCAATGGGCACCTTGGCATACCGCCAATTGTCTGGCGGTTTCAGCTTTGGTTGAATTCTGTAATTTTTTATCAGACCTTAATAAAGGCGAACGGGAGGGACACTATCCTCTAGGGTCTTGGTTTCCTTGTCTGAGCTGTCCCTCTTAGGCAAACAATAACATACACGCACACACACATATAAATGTAAATGTACACACGCACATATATATATACACACAACATGACCATTGATGACCGTCCACTTGCGATTTTAGACATTTTGTTAAATATCTAGAAAAATAAATGAGGAATTATACCGAAATTCTTAGTGTATAAATATAATAGTACAAGTCATGCATTTTCGTGAAGATTTTTTTTCCGAAACTCTATAGAGGACCATCAACAAATTAAAAAAGAATGAATATCTTTTGGATAACTCTCTCAAAACTAATGTAGCAAAAGCGCTCAAACTATAAATTATGATTAAGAGGCTTGTTGTAATAAACTATGTTCATTTTTATGCGAATAGCATGTATATTGGTAGAGAAATTAAGGTTTTTATAAAAATGGTCCCAAATTTTGCCAAGTGTTTTGCTTTTAGTTTGAAGAGTTCGTAATATAAAGAAACATTCTTTTCTGAAAATATGACAAATAATATTGTACACAATACCCTGCAATCAGAATTAAAAAAAACTGCATGTAAAATGATTAGGTTTACTGAATAATTTTTCACTGCGCATGCGTCAACGATATCAAAATTTCATTTGCATATTGTGTTAGCTAAATGTATACAGCAACTTTTGTGAAAGTCTCAAAATCATAGCTTGAAAATTCTGGAAGTGATTGTCTATAGAATAAGCAGAAAATCCATTGTTCCCAAAATGAAGCAAAAAAATGAGGGATTTTATCCAAATGTAGTTGTACGTCCCATATTGTGTATTCTATATTGACACTAATCAATGAATATATAGATACAACCCCTCTTGTTTTCCCCTTTTCATTTTCGGAATAACGAATTTTCAACTTATTCTATTGACGATTATTTTTAGAATTTTCAAGCTATGATTTTGAGATTTTCACAAAAGTTGCTTTATAAATTTAACTAATATAATATGCAAATTAAATTTTGATATCGTTGACATAGGCTCAGTGAAAAATTATTTAGTAAACCTACTCATTTTTCATAAAATTTTTATTATTTTTTAATTCTGATTGCATGGTTGTTTGTGTGTAGGTTGCATTGATGTGCAATGTTGTTTTTCATATTTTCAGAAAATAATATTGTTTTATATTAAGAACTCTGCAAATTATAAGCAAAAATCTTGGAAACATTTGTGACCTTTTTTTTTTAATAAAAATCTTAATTTTTCTACGAGTATACATGTTATTCGCATAAAAATGAACACAGTTTATAACTATAAGCCACTTAATCATAATTTAAAGTTTCAATGTTTTTTCTACATTAGTTTTGACAGGATTATCCAAAAGATATTCATTTTTTTTTTTAATTTGTTGATGTTCCCCTATGGAGTTTCGGAAAAAAATCTTCACGGAAATGCATGACTTGTACTATTATATTTATACACTAAGAGTTTCGGGATAATCTCATGTATTTTTCTAGATATTTAACAAAATGCCTAAAATCGCAAGTGGACGGTCATTAGTGTCCATGTAGTGTATAAATACTTCATATAAATAAATCCAATGCAACTCAGAAAATTTAAAATTTAGTGAAAACAATATATAAATTGTCTGTATGTATAATGAACATGAAAAAATAAAAAAAATGACAAAATGAACTCCTATTAAAAAAAAAACAAAAAAAAAAAAACACCATTTGAAGTATGAAGTTCTATGGAATTAATAAAAACAGAAACGTTAAAAACACATGGAAAAAAACAATAGGCTTGCATTGTAAACTACTTTTCAAGGGTAAATAATTTACAAATATAAGCAATAATCCAGTCAGTTTCTGTAATACGTCGAGCTGAGTCAAGAAATTTGATTCATTATGTACCCTACAGACTACATGAAACAACAAAACAAAATTGCAAAAAACATATATATATATATATATATATATTAAACTTGAAAAATATTAATATTGAATAATAATAACAATAATTTATACCTGTTTATCCTGTAAAATAAGATTATAATAAAAATCCATCAGTAGCACATGTTATATTACTTCTAATAATGTAATTTTACCGCTAGTATAAATGTAATCAGTTACAATTAGTAAAACAGAAATATATAATAAAATAAAAATTAAAAAAAATATTTAGTAGAACATATATTATTTGTAATATATTAATCTACTCATATTATGTTATAATTAAAATTACTAATCAATATTCATATTATTGTTACTATTTAATATGATTATTAATGATATTGTTATAATTATATATATATATATATATATATATATATATATTGTATTTAAATTTAAAATTCTCATAGAGTTTTTACATGTGATACATATACGTTTCAGAATTCTAAAACCCGCCCTATCAGAAAATAAAATTTTGGAAAAACATGAATAACTCCAAACTGCGTTTATTAGTTTTTATTGTAAATCAAGGTTTTAGAATGTCAGAATTAGAGTATAAAACTAGTTTTATGTAGATTGCAGTGTTTTTTCGGTGCGTATTTATCAAGAAAATTGATAAAGAAAATACTATTTTTTAAATGTTCGATAAGGAGAGTTTAAAATCACATTTTTTATATAATTTTCGATTTTTTAAAATTTAGTGCAGGGGTTTTTAAACTATGGACGGGTACCTGTACTGGTACATGAAGCTTTATTGACTGGTACGTGAAAGCTCGATACTGGACAAATCGGGATATTACGGATTCGGGGAATATGGGATATTACGGAACGGGATATTACGGATTCGGGGAATATGGGATATTACGGATCGGGATATTAGACGGATCTCTAACTATGGACTGGTACCTGTACTGGTGCGTGAAGCTCTATTTACTGGACGTGAAATTCCGATACTAGGTATAAGAATAAATGCTCTTGCGAGGTAATGTTATAACTCGCCTGTTTGAACTTCGTTCAGAAATTCAAATGTTCCTTAGTAATACTTCATCAGATTAAAAAAATTGTTTAGTAGACGAATTGTGGCTTTGTAGATTAGCTTATTTTGTCAAATATAATTTGTCAATTAAAAGAAATAAACAAAAGTTTAAAAGGATTCCATACAACGCCTTTTACAGTGTACGACAGAACAAAAGTATTGAGAAAAAAGCTTACCATCAAATCATCATTTAAAAATATGAACCCTATAGTTGTTTCCGATATTAGAAATCTTCATGTCTGATAACAGATTTTAAAAAGCACTTTCCTGAAAATTTAAAATCAGATTTTTGGATAAGGAATCCGTTTCTCCTGGGTGATACCTTGCCATTGATTTTCACGAAGAAGTAGAGAAATGAACTCATTCAGCTCTTCTGTGACGGGTTATAGGAAATTGGAATCCACTTTCAAAAATATGAATTTAATGGAATTTTTGTTGGCGAGGAATCAAAAATATCCACCAATATATGATGAAGCTGTAAAATTCTTATTAATTTAGAACTGCATATCTTTGTCGATCTGCTCCCTCTTCACTTTTTTATTTGAAAAACAAATATAATAATAGATTAAACATTGAATTTGAGTTACATCTAAAACTAACTAACATTGAGCCGGAGATGAAGAAACTGTGTTCGATAAAGCATGTACACCATAGGTTCCCAACCTTTTTTGGACCACCGCCCACCTTTACAAGAAAAAATATTCCAATGCCCCCCTCCTTTTCCGTAAAAGTTAATTATAAAAAGTATGAAATATTATTATAATTATCTATACTGAATTTTTTTTTTTTTTTTTATAGTAACCACTTAACCCGTGACAGGTATGGGGAAACAGTGCTTTTACCCCCGACTTATCTCGGGGGAAACATTGAAGTGATTAAGAATCACAACGTAGAAATTAATTAAAACGACAATCAAATGTTGTAATTTTTTTAAATACTTACAAATAAACGCAAAATCAGTAAAAGATAAAATGAGATGAATGAGGTTCGTAAACTTTTAACAATTTTTTAATACTGGGTTCCGATTTTGTTAAAATCAGTCGCAAATAGTTACGCTCAGTCACGTGCAGTCTGTTCCTTTTCTTAGACTGTAAATTAGCTACCTCCCTCAAACCATGCTAAGCCAAATATGATAAAGGAAAAATTTCTGGAAATAAAAAAATTCTGTACTCTTTCTTACAATTCAGAGTAGAGATCTTGTAAGTACTGATATTTGTAACCAGAACTCTTGATAACCATTACGTTATTTGTGATTTCTACGAATTCCTCCATTAAATTTAATGATTTTGCTGTATCTACATTTGCAAAATAAAAGCTAGCTCGGAATATTCACGCTTGAAATATACTAGAGTCGCTCCGGAAATTCAGCATGAAGATGTCCAAATGTTAGCAGAATGCAAATAAATATTCTTGTTTTGCAGAGACGCCTAAAATGTAGGTAGGTGCTTGTATTTACCTCTACTTACATTTCGTTTGAACAGAAGTTTGTTAGAGAAGCAGCTGTGACTTCTTTTTGTTTTAATTAAATTGACTTCATTAAATATTCTTAATAGAGAATAGTGGGGATGAAAACAGCATTTTGACTTTATCTAAAAATATAAAATTAGAGATGCCTGCTGCCTGACCGCGGATAACGCCGATATTATAAATTCTGTGTCTGAACTTTTTATCATGAGTGGATGCTAACACCGGAAAGTGCCCTTCGCAGCTGGATTTTTAAATTTCAATTAAGATTTTTTTAAACATAAAAATTCACTGGATAAGAGGATATTTGCAGCTTTCCACCAATCCAAGGCAACGAAGCAGCCAGGTTAGAGGTTATTTGCAGGTCGCCACCAGTACGTGACAACGAAGCAACCAGCCAATGAGAGCAGGCGATAAACATGGGATTTAACGATTACATTTCATGGCTGAATGATAGCATTAAATTGCACGAGCATTTGTGAATTTTTTTCTGTTTTGATGATTTTGTTTTCCCTGATTGATTTAAATTGGATCTTCAAAATCTAGCCATGTCACCATCCCAAAAGAGTAATAAATTAGGTAATTACTCCGTTTATGTTTTCTTAGGGTCTGTTCAGATATACAGCGCACGTCGTGCGCGTGCTCAGAAGATATTTGTATGGAGTAGATCTCATTGAAGAAAGGAATTTTAAAATAATTCAATTATAGCATTATTTTTGTTTTTCAAAACAGCTAAAATTAACGACTATATTTCTTTATCCTTCCAAAACATGGTTTTCGTAACAGATATACATACCTATGTTCACTAAAATAAAATTTAAAATATTCTTCAGATAAAAATTATTATTTTTTCTATTTTAATATGAATGGAGGTGTTAAATATTCGCAATTTGTTTGAAAACATCTATGGTCCCATGCAACGCCGGGTGAATCAGCTAGTAAGCTTATAAAATAATGAAATTAAAAAGTATCATTCTCATATTTATGCCTAATTCTCATCAAAACCTTGGCTTTGATACTAGTAAAACCTCTTATCCCCAAATTCAGCAATTAAAAAATCTGCATCCATTTATAAAAATTGGGGAAAATGTCTTTTTAAACTCTACTGTAGGGAAAGGGACACCTTGCGGAGTTGAAAAAGACACACATAAATAAAACGCTTTTATGAACATTTTGTCTTTCTATTTGCGAAGTGGTTAAGGAAAAACACAGTCAAAAAAAGAGGAGCTACCAGTAATTTCCTATAGAAAATACTTCCAATAATATAAAGGGATTAAAGAACGCGATTTTCTCTTTAACAATTTTCTAGTTTTTTATACATTTTTTGACTGTGGTTTCCTCTGTCCCTTTTAACTCCCTTAAATATTGCCCCTTTTAGCCCCATACCCACTTGGCGAAATTAAAAATGTATTCAGGCATGACAGTATTTTAGCTAACAAAATATACTGGTATTTACATAAAGCGCATACTTTACGCTGCTAAATAACATACATATTATAATATTAAACTCAATATTAATTTTTTAGAAAAAACACAAAAGCAAAATTAAAATTTACTTTTTTATATCAAAAATACCTTTTGTTTTCAGCACTTACAACGCTACAATTCCGGACGTTAGCTGTAAGGAACATTAAGACAAAGTGTCAGCATCAATTGAGCCAATGTTGATGGTACATTTTATTTTCTTCCTGAAATTTTAAGTACCCCTTTCATCTCTAGTTTCCCTTAGGTCTGTTAAATAAGCTATGTCATTTTTGGATGTAATCCGGTTTTCGCTCTATTTTTTGTCTACGTTTTCAAAGAAATCAAGAGTCCAAATAGATTGAAACACGATTTAAACAAATATCGACTGTGAACCAATGAACTTCTGTAGGATAAAGCAAGTGATTGTAATCTTCATCATTTCCACTACAAAATAAAAAAAATAATCTGTCATGCAGTGAAACACTTTTAATTTTATCGATAACTTGTAACGTATACGTCCATTAAACTATTTTGTAACCCATGTCTGACAATGAATAATTTACATCGAGTACAAGTGATACTTTCTTATTTCAAATGCACCGTTATGATGCACCGTACTTGCTGGGGAACCATCAGTATCAGTGGAAAAAATTTTTCACATTCATAAAAGAAATTAGATTTTTGGGACCCAGCTGTAGGTTCAATTGTATAGATTTTCAATCAAAGGTATATTTTAAGTTTTTATCATGGTCCAAAACAAGCCCGTCGAAATAAGCTAGTTTTACTACACTTATCTTAAATTACTAGGTACGCCCCTTTGACTGTCTAAACGCCCCCCCCCCCCATTTGATTCTGGACCCGCCACCGCCCCCCTGGAAGGTTCCAGCACCCACTGGGGGGCGGTAACGCCCCCGTTGGGAACCTATGATGTACACCCTTACTATTACCAATATAGGGAAATAAAGGGGAACAAATAAACGAAATTCGGAAAATTTGAAAAAAATCGATTTTAATTATATATATTATTAAATAGTTTGCACTTTTATCTTTTCAACGATGCATCTCACATGTTTATATATAAAAAATATCTGGTTCTGGAAATTCTGGAATTTTTCATTCTTTTTAAGAGCACTTTACAGCTTAATGGCTATTTTAATCTTTAATTGACTTGGATTTTTCAGGTTTGTGTTCCTCTCTTCAATAGCTTTTAAACTGAAGGACTCAGATTTTCAAATGTCACTTATTTTATATTGAACATTTTAACATAAGCATTTAATGATTTGTTGAGAATTATTTATTTTGGCATTGATATCTTACAAAAATTCAAATTTAGAAATGATTTTCAATAAATAATAAATGATAAATAAATAATAAATAATGGCGAAAAAAATCTTAATAAAATCATTATTCTGTTCACAATTTTTTTTTTGTATTTGCTTTGAGTTTGTCACTCGTACGCAGAAGTATGAATTTCTATTTAATAGTACGTCGGTTTGAAAGATTAAGAACCCCTGTTTTAGTGTATATTATCGTACAATTATTTTGTTTAATCCCTTCAAGCCTTAGTGTTTTTTCCAGCCTAATGTTGCAAATCTGTACCTGCGGGAAAAACGGGCTAAGTATGGCTGCTTTAATATATGAACTGTGATAAAAAAAATGTAGTAATAATTAATAATTTTACTCTTTGCAAATTTATATACTTACGCCATTATTATCAATAATTGTCCGTCTGTTTCTTGGAAGTTCTAGTTCTTCCAGTATAACAAATGATTTGAATAAAATACACAGCAATGCGTTTAGTAGAAGTGCCATAAACAGATGTTTATGCATAGTGACTCGATAAACCTGTAACTGTCTGAAAAAAGAAAAAACAATATTTACACAGTTTTTAAAAGTATTTATTATCACATTCATTATTATAAGCATGTAAACATTTTATAATCGTCTGTAAAATACATAATAATAAGTTTATTGCAACATATCCAGCAATTAAAGGTATTAAAATTACAAAAGAAAAAAAAACAGATAGCATTTACTAAATTACAATATTTTCTTAAATTGACCTCTGAAATTTTACTCAGACATGTGTATGCAAGTTTTATGCTCATGAAGACTGATTTTAATATTTCAGGTTATAGTAAGACAGAGAGGCAGCAACTCAGACAATCACTTCATCGAGTTAAAACATAGAACTCCAAAATTTGTTAAAACTTGATTCTTATATTAAAACGCAATCGGTCTCCCAAGTGACATATTGGTGGAAAATACTTAAAAACCCGATTTTAGCAGCTGACTCGTAGGTTTATTATTGTGGTTTCCTGCCCCCAGTCTTACATGTTTTCATACCTTTGAGTGCAAGAAAAGACAATGATATACGTAAAAGAATGAAATACAATGTTCTATAAGACACAAATAAACATATTATACAATACAAACAGCCCTTTCTAGGCTTTTAAGATCTCATCTTCAGTGCATGAAATTCAAATTAAAATCGCATTAAAAAGACTGAATTAAAAAGGGGCAGACAGAAAGGCCGACAAGCGTACCTCACTTTCCGACTGTCAGTGGCGAAATGCGAAAACCAGATTCAATGCAATTCAATGCTTTTAATTCGATTTTAATTCGGATTTTATGCCCTGATTAAGGGACCTTAAAGGCCTTGAAACGGTCGTTTGCATTGTATAATGTTTTTATTTGCGTCTAAAAAACGTTGTATTTAATTCTTTATATACAGACACCGAATACATACCTCCCCTCTTTTTTGATGTACAATGATAAATATACGATTAAACTACTAAAATTGGAAGATTAAAAGGATATAACATATCACATATGTCGAATCCTTTAATTCACTTTATTTATATACATAAAACCAAAAAATACTCAGATTACTTAAAGGTGTTTTTATTAATAAAAGCCTAGTACTTTCGAGCATGTCATGCTCATCATCAGGGTTAAAACAACAAAAGAGTAAAAGTCGAAGGCTGAGGTTTTTTACACGAAGTGGACTGATCGAAAGACAACGCAAAAAAGGGGGGAGAAGTCGGAATGTTCCAAATTCGATAGAAATATCGTACGACAAAGTATCGTTACAAATATTGTTAGTTCGACATAAAATTTCAATTGATTCCATGATTTTAATCTTACGGTAATTTGATATTTTCTTTAGTAATTTAGCTTTTTTGAAATCTATTATAACTTCTTGTTCCTGGTACAGTTTAGAGAGAGCGGTTTTGCATTGATTAAGCCTGATATCTGCAATGTGTTCTGACAAATGCTTCTTCCTGGTTGTCATTCCAATGTAATCTGCTTTCTTTTTGTTCTCCATTATTGTGTCTGGAATTAAATATACAACTACTGAATCTTCCATGGGGATAGGATCGATGCTATTGTGAAGTCTTGTGCTTAATTTATTAGGAGGGGAGAAGCAATTAAATGTAGATTATATTTCTTTAACTTAAACTTTAGACATTCAAAGAGACCAGGAAAATATTGAAATTTGTTCAACTTTGTTTCGATATAATTAAATTTACTATTACTGCTGCCGTATTGAGTTTGGTAAATAAGTTAATTTATAAACTTGAGTGGGAAACCGTTATTATGTGCTATATTTCTGATTGTGTCTAATTCCTGATTAATATATTTCTTACTGCAGATATTGAAAGCTCGGTTTATATAGAATCTGTATGCTGCGACTTTATAATTACTGGGAGAAGAGCTATTGAATGAAATAGTTTGTTTTAAATAGAATTTTTTAAATATTTATAGATTTAGGAGACATTTAGAATGCATTTTTTTAACATTCTGTGCACTGTAAAAACAATAAAAAATATTTTTTATAAAAGATTAAAAAAAGATAAAAAATAAATAAATAATAATAATAATAAAAAAATAAATAACAATCTGTAATGTTACTAGAAGTTGATACTAAGAATTTTTTAGAAAACTGCAATTCCAAGAATTTTTTATGTACCTGCAACCCAGGTTACACAAAAAAATTAATAAGATAACAGTAAGTTTAGTAGATTCGTTTGTAAAATTACATATTTCTGTAGTTTTACAAATGTTTGTTTTGTAGGTTTACAACTTTTCTTGTACTGATTACAGATAAAATGTAAGTAAGAATACAGATGGCAACTTTATATTTGCAGGATTACATAATTTTTTTTCTCTTTTTTTACAGTTTATAGTGGATAGTCAAATTTCTGTTTTCTAAGTAATTTCAAAAACATAGGTTATTTTAGAATATATTTTTAAAAAGGGATGCAATAAGGGGTGAAAGAGAGTTTTTTCCGTGTTTCACAGTATATCTATTTTGCTAAGATTTATTTTAACTTGACAACTGTTTTTAGCTCACAGGCTATCATAGCCTGAGAGCTTATGTGCCCGCCCGTTCTGTATGTATGTGCGTACGTTCGTACGTACGTAACGCGATAACTCATGATAAAAATATCCCATCCACTTGAAATTTTGTATATAGGTATATCCTGATAAGATGCTTCCCTGATCAGTTTTTGGGGTTCATTCGATATGTATAAGAGGGAGAACGTGGGGCTCATGCCCCTCCCCTTAATTGATATGAATGGGTTTTTCATGCAGAAATATTAACTTTTGTTCAAAATTTACACATAGGATCATTCTGATGAAGCGCTTCCGTGATTGATATTAGGTGTTTATTGGATAAATATAAACAGGGGAAATGGGGTTTCTAATGCCCCTCCCCTTAATTTATATAAATGAGTTTTTCACGCAGAATTGTCAGATTTCGTTCAAATCTCTGAATAGTTTTGGAAGTTTAATGGTTAAGTATATAAAAGAGAAGGATAACTTTTCTTAAATTATATAAATGGGTTTTTATTAAGAATTTTCCGATTTGCTCTAAATTTTGGATATGGATTTTTTATATGATAAAGCATGTCCTTGATGAGTTTAGAGGGTTCAATGATTAAGTATAAAAATGGGAAAGGGGGGAGCTGATCCCTTCTTCTTAGTATTTTTTTTTCGAACGGAATTAACCCTTGAAAATATAAGGCTGTCATGTACAATTAGTATGCGTAGCCTGTGAACTCAATGCCATCAGTTTAACTGGGCAATGTTCTTTTTATTCATTTCTTATTCACCAAATCGCTAATGTTGGTCAAAAGCCTGCCAGAACCCTGTATATAAGTAAGAGTATTCTTTAAATATGAACTAAATTTTGGGAAAATGCCAATTAATTTACCTTTTTTACTTGCGTAACACAGCTAAAAATAAAAGCAACAATATTTTTTATTAAATCTATTCACAATTATTACGAATTTTATGATACAACAAAACGCTGTTTAATTCGTTTGTTTAATTAAAAAATAAAATAAAAATGGAATCTCGAATAACTGCGAGGATTTACATTTTTACATTTTGCACTTTATAAATGCATTTATCCTTTTTTAGAAAATATTTATATTTAGAACCGCCTTTAAAAGTACATTAAAACTTTACACGTAAAGAATCTTAAACAGCACTTACTTGTACACGACAAAAATGAAAAGAGCTGGAAGTAGAAAAAGAATAGATACCGCATAAGTAATCATGTGGAAATAAACAAGGCGTCTCATTCCCTGTGAAACATAGAGAAGAAAGAGACTTTTATTGTATTAAAAATTCATTTTTTAAAAGCAAAGTTAGAAAAGTGTAAAATACTAAGAACTTGTTTTGACAATAAATGTTTTAAGAAATACTAAGAAAAAAGTTAAATCAAAAAACGTAAACACTGGATGTTATTTTAATAATACAAGCAAGTAAATCATAGACACAAAGCAATTAAAGAAATTTTTATTCAGATGCGGTACATATTTATATATTTTTTATGAATTTGCAAGCATGAAAATATTTCCTTTTTCACTTTAAATACATAAATATTGAGTAAATAGTTATTAAGAATAGTTACTAATAATAATAGTTACTAAGAACTTGTTTTGACAACAGATGTTTTAAGAAATGCTAAGAAAAAAGTTAAATCAAAAAACGTAAACACTGGATGTTATTTTAATAATACAAGCAAATAAATCATAGACACAAAGCAATTAAAGAAATTTTTATTCAGATGCGATACATATTTATATATTATTTATGAATTTGCAAGCATGAAAATATTTCCTTTTTCACTTTAAATACATAAATATTGAGTAAATAGTTTTTAAGAAGAAATCGTTTGGTTGTTTTTAAAAACAATATAATGAAAAATTTTGCTTTAATTTAATTTTAATTAGGGTATAAAATAATTGTTCTACTGTCTAATTAATTTTTATTTGTAAGAATAAAAATAATGTTTATTGACTCGAGTGGGAGTCGGTAATACAGACACTCACCTCAAGCGAGTTCATGGATGTAAACCTAGGATTAGTTAAATCTCAATTCACATATTAAAACACAATCGGCCTGTCAAGTCATATCTTCTGAAGGAAAACATCTAAAAACCCGATTTTAGCGATTATCTCATGGGTTTACTATTATGTTTTCCAACTACCAATTCTCCATGTTGTCATATTTTTGGGTGTAAGGAAGCATAATGGTAAATCTGCAAGTTAAAATCTGGATTTTTAAGCATTTTCCACCAAACCATGACTCACCAGACCAATTAAGTTTTAATATGCGAATCAAAATTTAATTAATCCTGGATTTTCATCCTTGATTTCGATGAGGTAATTATATGTGCTGCCGTCTCCCCGTCTATAGTGCCTTTTAAATTTCAGTCTGATATAGGAAAATCCATATTAGTTAAGCTAAATATAGGGAAATTAAATGTTTCATTTAGTTCTCATATACAGGGTTTCCGAAAAGATTTCAATGAGTTTTTAAATTCTGTCTATTGGAGATAAATGTACATTTTATAATGTAATTTGAGAAAGTGCTCAAAACAATCTACCGATTTCGATTATTTTGGTTAAAAAAATTGTGAATTTTTTTTGAAAATATTGCATTTTTTTCTTCATTTATACATTCCCTAGGTTTGTATGAATTATGCTTACCAGAAAACGTATATGGAAGCACATTTGCTTAGGTATAAATTATTTGCCTTTGTTTCCGCGTTATCGTATATGAAAGCACGTTTGCTTAGGTATAAATTATTTGCCTTTGTCTCCGCGTTATCGAGATATACAGGATTAGAAGAAATGAATTAGCGCATTTTGAAAATTTATAGTTTCAAAACTATTACACATATTATAATAAGGGATACATGAAAATAAAGCAGATAATTCCATTTTTTTTTCAAATGGTGCGGTGTGAACCTTTCCAAACACGACTAATACCAAAATCTTTAATCATAGTTCGATCCAAACTTTTGGCAGTTTTGCACTCTCGACTGTTCTTAATGCAGCACTGATGCATTAAAACTTTAAATAATGAATCACAAAATAATTCTAAATGCTGCCCAAGTGCAGAATTTCAAATTGATTAGAAGAAAAGCTACTACAGTTTTGCAGCATGAATTGTTACGTTCACTGGCTGACGTGGAGCCTTTTTTCGTAGTGCTAAATATTTTATTTTGAAATTTTCAATATTTTCTATCTCAGTAACGGGCAGACGAGGACAAATAATTTATGCGTCTAAAGACATATTTTAATATTATCTTTCGATTGCTAATACAGTAAAACCTCCATAACGGACACTCCCGAATAGCGGACACCTCTATTTAACGGACAGTTTTCCAATCCCCACTCCCAAAACTTAAATTTTTGTATGTTTAACCTCTGAATAACGGACATTCCCAATAGCGGACACTTTTTTCGGCGATATAGGATTAAAAAGTATTTTTTAAACAGGAAAAAAAAATGAAAAAAGTAAAAAGGCCTCTGAATTTATCAGGAGAACGTGTCACAAATTTTGTGATCACAGTTAAATGTAGATAAAGAACTGTAGATACCCCCTCCCCCCCAACGTTCAGTGCTAAATTCAGGGGGTTGCCCGGGAGAAATAATCTCCCAGACTATTGAAATGACATCCAAGAATATTTTGAGATTTTATGCTTTTGAGGGTGTATTCGAAAAAACTCTTTTCCACCTTCAACAGCTTGAAATTTTCTGATACTTCAGACACATTTTTCAAAGTAGAAACATGAAACTTGCTGAGTTGATTTTTAAGAGACGTATAAGGTGCCGTGTGATGTCATTTTACGCTCAATTCATTATAATTCGATTTATAAACAATTATTTTCTTAGTATGATCCTTTTTTTTTTTTGGTTCACAGATCTCCCGCTTCGGAAAAATTGGTTCAAATTGCCATTTTTGATTGCTTTTTTTGAAATATTTTTTGCATTTATCAAAGAATCGACAATCACAGTACCTTGTATACTTTCCAAATAACACAATTTGCCAGTTTGATGCATTTGAGAGCAAAAAAGAATTTAAAAATAAATCGGAAAATAAACAATTTGAATCGAAATACACTCTTAAAGATTAAAAAGTGCAACACCTCCCTCCTTGTCCGGAACTCTACAATGTCCAATAACATCACAAAGAAAAACAAATTACATGTAATCGCAAGCAAAAATAAACTTTTGTAACAGATTTTTTTTTCACAAGAATATAATAAACAGTGGATAAAAGTGTGCACAATTTTATTTCAATTTTATTGCTCAAAAGATAAAATTTAATTTCTGATTAATTATATAATAGAGGTTTTAGGACATATAAAAGTAAATTAATGAAACATTAAGCATTTCTTAGCGGTTTTTGAATCTCTGAGATTTTCCCAATAGCGGACACCTCCGAATAGCGGACAATTTCTGCGATCCCGAGGTGTCCGTTATTTAGAGGTTTTACTGTATTTAGATTCTTTCATTATGACATTACTAGGGTAGCTTCCTGGTTAGAAAGAATTTCTGCATTCACTGACATGTACTTTAGTACATAGTTCATTGTATGCAAAATATTCGAGATTTCCAACATCAAAACTAGGAAAATCTATTTTAAGGCCTGTAAAGCTAAGGAATTTGTCAAATTTAAAAACATCATAACTCGTAGCATGATCGTAGAAGAATATTATTGTTATTGTTATATTTTCGAGTATGGGGAAAAATTTTCTGATTGAAAAATTTTCTGAATTCTCGAAACAAGAAGTCGTGTAAAAGTTTAAAAAGTAATGTAAAGTTTGAAAATTAATTTCGGCATTATTTTATATATATATTTCTAATTTTTACCGTATTTTAAACATTTTTTACATCTACATTGCTTATATATTTCTAACAGGTATAAAGATTAAATTGTGTTTCAATCTTTCTTAACCCAATGCCTTACCTCCATTCTTCCACATCCGCTGTAGTTTGTCCATTCACTATCCCATTCATTAACATACCACGAGCCATTTGGAAGACATTTTTTCTCTGCGAAGCCTAAAAATTAGAAAAATATATAATTATCTTCTACATACTGGTTAAGCATATGCTATAAAAATAGCAATTTAGGATGAAGGAGAAGGATCTGGTACTTGATATCATAACATATCTCTAATGAGAAAGGGGTTGCTTTTTGATATTCTTATTATGTTTTACCTAATCAAAATTTTCTTTTTTGAATAACGTTTTCTTTACTGGTGAACATCACAAAATGTGAGATTTTGGTCATCTGAAATATTGAAATTATTTATTTAAAACAATTCAAATTTCAAGAAGTAAATTTAATTTCTATTAGGCAATAAAGGATTTTCCATGTAATATTGTTAAATTTTGAAGAACATAAAGTATAAGTTAATTTTTATGTAATTATATGTCATTTCTTGGCATGTGTGTGCCAGGATAATGACAATTTCATACTGAACCATTTTTTACATTCTTGTTTTTTCTTTCTTTCTTTAGATCTAACATTTTAATTTGTTAAAAGAAACATGTTTTCAATATAGTAACTCAAATTCAGTTTCATTTGTTAATTTATGGAACCTAAGAAAATGGCATGATAAAAATGTACTCAATATTTACCAAGAATTTAATCACATTACTTTCAAAGAAATATCTAGAAAATCTTGCTGGTAGCTATGATTTCAGTAATTCTTACTTGAACTATGTCAAAAATAAGAATTACTCTGCAATGCTGTATTTATATCTAATAAAGAACTAAAATTCAGGTCTGGAAATGACATTAATTTTCAGTGACAACCATATTTTAATTATGAGAAATTATTTATAAAACACAAAATTTGTTACCTTCCTCATATATTCGTCTTTTTAGTATAAATATTTAAAAAAAACCTAGAAAAGGATGTTTATACATTACAGCAGAAGACCTTTTACTTTGTATACATCACGGTGTGACATATCAGGTATTTATTTTAAGATGTTCTGTATACTTATAACGAAATGTATTTGTCTACAGAATTTTATATCTCTATTAAGAAAATTGAGGTCTACTGTCCCTTCAAATGTGTTTGAAACATTTTTTTTTCTTTTTATAGGTTTTTGTGGAAAAGAAAGTCTTTGAAACATTCTACTGATACACTATTGAAACTAATGGTGACACATTGCACCTTTTAAGGGTGAAAGGCTTGTTTCACTAGTGACACCCCTAAAGGAGCCAAAATAGCACCTTTAATTAGGGTGAAAAGATGGCACCCTTAATCCAGAGTGCCCAATCATAAAAAATTAAAGAATATACTAACCGACTTTCGGCCCTCGATGGATACGAACGCTGAACGTCTGATTACAAGCTCAGCACCCTATCCACTCGGCCATCAAGCTCACCTTCAAAGTTTCCCTGAAATGTTTATATGTCCTGAAATTCAAAGGTTGCTTTATATAAAAAAGCTCGCCAAAAGTTAACCATCCGAAGTTCTAAACAAAATTGGAATAGCGTATAGCGGTGATAATCATCGTAGGAAAAAATTGCTGTGTTGATCCACTAGTGACATCTAATTGAAGTGCAAGGATATACGTTACAGAGCATGTGCAAATGACTAAGGGGTGAAAATCTTCCAACGGTATGCATTGCGCAACACCCTAATTAGCGTGAAACATCCAATGGCACCCCAAACACATTTTCAAGCCCGCTGGTGCCAAGTGATTTAACCTTTTCACCCCTGGGCATCAAATGCAACCGGTTCGTCAGCTTTATTTTTAACAGTGTATGCAGCCAAGAAAGACGCATATCTTACAAAACATACTTACGAGGGCAAGGAGGGGGATCACTCATAAAATAAATGTGTTCTTGGCACAGTTCTCTAGCAGTCTGGCCAGCAGGCGTATCTGGCCAACATTGCCATCCATCCCAAGTACGGGGACAATAAACTGACTCTGAAAATAAATATATATATATTTCATATATTTTTATAATTTATCTGCATGAATAATTTAATTTTTTAATAAGAAAATGTAATTACATATAACAATTAAAAATACAGAAGAGCGCCGATTATCTGGACTTGTCTGGACCGACGTCAATCCGGTTCATGAAAAATCCGTTTGTTACCTTCCACATATATATGCTTTAAAAGGTATAAATATTAATTAGAAATTACTAAAACATGAAAAAGATATCTATAGGCATAGCAGAAGGACTTTTACTTTGCACACATCACAGTCCAGGAAAATGTCAATCTGAAATTCTATAACTTTTCATTATTCTATTTATGTAATTAAAAATGAAATTTCTCTTGAAAATACTTCTAAGTTTATTTTTCATTAGAATGTATCAAAAGAAATTGCATTATATAACATTTAATAGGAATTTTACTGTACGGATTACAATTTTCGTATTTTTTTATATACACATATATAAAGAATGTTCGGTGCACTCTGATTGCCATCAAGCCTAAATATAAATTTTTAACCGCGTAATTGATCAATAGATACTGCCAACTTTTTTCTATCTTTTACAAAAATTTTATTTTTTTTTATCACCAGTTTTCCAGAGCGGAAATTTTTGTCTAAGTGAATTTTTTAAAAATGCTCAGATTAAATAATATAAATTTTACAATACAAAATTTACTGGTGGGAATAAGAAATCAGGATTTAAAATTATTTGCCGGTATGCAAATGATGATTTGTAAAAGCACATTTCCCATATGATGTAAGGGGAAATAAGAAGTGGTTAATTATATACTTATTAATGCCATGTAAAGAAATTGTATAAACGCAACAAATATTAAATTGTTAGAAAAAATTAGACTTAAAAAACAGACATGACTTGTAATAACAAAAAAAAAAAAAAAAAAAAACCACGGTTCGTGTACACGGATTTTTAACCATTTAACTGATCAATATTTAAAAAAAGAAGAAAACACTTTCAAATTATGTTCTTTTCTTTTTTTCTTTTTTTGCATCTTTTTCCGAATTTTTAATCTCTTATCACCGGTTTTTCAAAACAGAAATTTTTGTATTATATAATTAGAAAATTGCTCAGATTAAATAATACAAAATTTTCTGGTAAGAATTATAAATTATGATTGGTGAAAAGACGTTGTTCTTATGAACCAACAAATCATGAAGGCGGTTTAAGCCTAAATATCAACTTTTGATTCTGAAGAAGAATACAGTCTAATAGCTAGATATAGTGGAAAATTATAACGTAAAGCAATTATTTAAAAAAAGATTAATTTAAAAAAGTAATTCAGCAATTACAGAAATATATTGTTTGTATGTTCCCAACACAAATTGTGATTTATCATTAATAAAGAAATCCAATTAAACATTACATTAACAGTCAATTTTAATGTGATTACTGTCTACTATAGTTTTTATCAGTTAAGCATTTACGATAAATTAAAATTCTTTAGGATAGCTATGATTAAAATCTTGAAATAGAATTATCCTGTCTTTTATACGAATATGTTTATTATAATATCCTCTACATTTATTCTTTATATACATGCTTCCTTATTAACAGAGTAACAATATAGGCGTGGTACAAACTATTATGTCCTTTAGAACATATCATGTTCGTTTGAGAAAATTAAATCGTACCGGAAAAACTCTATCTTATAATTGTTAGATATGTTTCCGCTATCTAACTTTTAATAATCAATGGGCATAATTTTCCGGTACGAATTCATTTTCGCAAACGGATTTGAATTTGGACGAAATTGAAACGCAAATTGATTTTCGACCTTCCAAATGATCCAATAATATGTAATTTTTCACTGTGGATGTAAATTTAATTTTTTTTCCAACTGCCATATAAGAATGACAATTTAAGTCTGATTCTCTCAAGGGTTGATAGTAACGAGGTTTAGTTGAACTGAAAACTTGTGACCAGCAATTGAATTTCTCATAGCTTTATTCTCACTTATAGCTTACCTGTTGTCGTGGTGACAAATGGCTCAGCTATCATAATGCTACAGCAATCTATTGCTGCTCTACAGCATGCAATCCATTTTCTGGCAAATATGTCGGATCGAAAGGTACTGTATGCAGGATGACTGGTATTTTCTGGATCAGCATCGTATGAAACGTTTAAAAAAGGATCAACAAGCAATCCAGTGTTTTCGTTGTATCTGTAATGCAAAAATAAGAAAAAACAACGATGTATACCATTATGATAGATGCCAATATCTTTTAATTATTCCGAAGTCTGACTTAAAATGAACATGCTTTTAAACGGAAATTTTATTTAATCAGAAACTTCAAAATAAAATCAAAATATATCTCATAGAACATACATTATCTTATATATTCTTTCCGGTGTCAGCATGCAAATTTTGGACCAGATTCCGGAATAACTAAGTGATGTTTTATAATAAAGAGATGTTGATGATAATTAAGATAATAATTAAAAGACGTTGGTATCTTTGCACAATGCATTTCAAAACTTCAGCTATAAAGAGATGTTTTATAAGGGATGATAATTAAGATAATAATTAAGAGACGTTGGCATCTGTGCATTATGCATTTCAAAACTTCGGCTACGAGTTTCAATCTCTATAATAGTACCCTGAGTCATGTTACTGCCAGGAACAGTTCCATCACTTCATCTTGTACAAGCAAGGCGATTATTTAGATAGTGAATTATTATCCAGGCACAGGTGATAAATTGATAAATATTGTTCCATTGACATTATTTCATCTAAATTGTAATAGTGCAAGCCATATGATAGTCCTAAACAATTATTGACTGAACTCTTCGCTTTTCATATGTAAAACGATCATTTTTAATGAATTTTATTCGTATAAAGCTACATAAAAGGTGCAATGATCGCAAAGAATCCTTAGCACATTTATGTCAACTGGGCACAAATCTTGTCAACAGCATTTTTTAACTCGACAATTAGTTTTTTTTTTTTTTTTTTTTTTTTTTTTTTTTTTTTTCGCGTGGTATATCAATACCTTGATGGTGAGTTTAAATGTCAGGTTTATGGTTTTATTTATTACTTTTCATCTTCCTTTCTTTTTCTTTCTTTCTCTCTCTTTTTTTTTTCTTAAGAAATAGACGAAAGTTATGAATTTTAAATGTTTCAGTTTTAAATTAAAGTTTTATATTTTAGATAAAATGAATGAAAAGATTCTATTTTAAATGAAATTACGGAATTACGAAAAAATGATTCGGAAACAATGATTGACGATTTATCATCGCTTCTCAGCTAACACTAAAATACTTGATTTCTCTATCAGAATCTATCAATTTCATAAAGAATTGAGCAAATATAAGTTATGAATAAAAACTATTCAGATGTGGCTATCCCAAAACTTTCTTCTCTCTCTTACGAATGTTAATACTTTCTGAAAAATACAACATAGTAGCGACACTTGTAAGGTGTTTAAACCCAAATCTATAGGCAGCAACAACTTATGCAACTTATGACTGAATCTGAACTTTGATTAAAAATCCGTGCATTAATTTTTGAGATAGAGCTATTGCAAAATCTTAAATAAAAATCTGAATATCAGCGCCACATGCTGGGTGATGTACATCAAAAACTAATCAGGATAAATTTTTTTATTAGGTACAACTGAATCTAAAGTTTGATGAAAATACGTGCATTATTTCTTGAGGTGCATTTATTGCGAAATCGTGAAAAATACAGCATAGAAGCGCTATCTGTAGGGCGATTTACACCAAAAACTAAACAACACTAATTTATATCAGGGACAAACTGAATCTGAAGTTTTAGAAAAGTTTTAGTTTCGTGTATTAATTCTTGAGACACAGCTATTGAAATAATCACGAATAATGCACGATGGCAGCGCCACCTGCTGAGCGATTTGCACCAAAACATAATTAGCACCATATTATATCAAGTACTAACTAAATATAAAGTTTTAAATCCATGAACTACTTGGTGAGATTTGGCTATTGTGGAAATTGTAAATAATGCAGAATAGTAGCGCCACCTGTTGAGCGATATACACAAAAAATAATCAGATCTAGCTTATATCAAGGTCTAACAGAATGTAAATTTTGTGAAATTCCGTTAATTGGTTCTTAAGATAGAGCGCCCGCAAAACTTTTGTCACATACAAACAGACATAATAACAGGCTGATATTTTGTAAAAACATGTTTTTTTTGGGGGGTTCTCTGACCCCTAAAAAGTGTAAATCCGTCGAAAACCGGATTTTGAACAGTTTCACGAACCCAAAACTTTCTTCTAGTAAAGGTAGAAGGAAGTAATAATCTGTTCCGAGTCACCCTAGATTCCACCAATGTTTTTATGAATTTAAATAAAGTAAGTTAATAATAATAATAATAATAATAATAATAATAATAATAATAATAATAATAATAATAATAATAATAATAATAATAATAATAATAATAATAATAAAAACGAGTAACTTTTTTTTAACTTTTAGCATCTTTTTATTTTCAAAATTTATTTTCATTATTTATTCAAAATTTTTGTTTTCATTAATTCCGATAGTGTCTGGAAGCATTTTTTTTCTAAGTATAAATATTTCCTCTTTTTAGTAATACAGTGATTGTAAACGGATATAAAATTACACTGTTAAAACTACAAGCGACACATTGCATCTTTTAGGGGTGAAAGGCTTGTCTCACTGGTGACACCTCTAGGGGAACCAGAAAGGCACCCTTAATTGGGGTGAAAAGAGGGCACCCCTAATTAAGAGTGCCCAATAATAAAGAGAAATTATAAACCGACATTTGGCGAGCGAAGTACTCGAACCCACAACGTCCGAATGCAAGCTCAACGCTCTAACCGTTCGGCCATCGAGTTCATCTTTAAAGTCTCTCTTTGAAATTTTCAAATGTCCTGAAATTCAAAGGTTGCTTTATATAAAAAGCTCACCAAAAGTTAGCCATCCGAAGTTCAAAACGAAATTGGGATAGTGCATGCTCGGTGATAATCTTCGTAGGGAGAAACTACTGTTTTGATCCACCAGTGACGGCGAATTGAAGCGGAAGGACACTCGTCACACAACCTGACTAATAGGTGAAAATCTTTCAACGGTATGCATTGTGCGGCACCTTAATTAGCGTAAATCACCCAGTGAGCGATCAAACGGCACCCCAAACACATTTTGAAGCCCGTGGGTGTTAAATGGTAACACCTTTTCACCTCTGGGCGCCACATGCAACTGGTTTGTCACCTTTCTTTTTAACAGTGTATTCTTCTTTTTTTCCGGCTTTTTTCCTTAATGCTTTATAAGACATGGAATACTTCTGTTACCACGTTTAGAAAAATTATATTAAAACTACAAAAAATTAATGTTTAAAAAATAAATTAAGATACAGTTTTCACATAAATTGCATTTTAAAGGACCTTTTTTCTCCTATAGGACGGTGTAAAAATTTAAAATTACAAAACCGACATTGTGTTCAAAATTTTGAAGTGTTGCCATCCTCAAAATGACGTATGTGTTAAGGACAGATACGTTTGGCCTTTAAAATATAGAAACTCAGTCAGGTATAAAGTGACTGCAATTCTTACAAAGGTCACTTTTTCACGTATTTTGTTAGTTCAAAGTGTACCTGACCCCTTAAAGGGATGTTTTAAAGCGGTTTCTAGTTTTAGATCCATATTTTTCAATCTAAATTAATAGGCGCTTAAATGGGTCAATTTCAGAAAAGATATTTTTTCTGTCATTTAGGATGTTCATTTTGTTTGGGTACAACCAATGTGTAAGTATTTCTATTAATATTATTTTATTATTGTATTTCTATTATTATTTTAGCTTCGAAACTGAAGAGGTTATGTTGCTTGCACTTGATTAATAGTTTTATGGAAAAGTCTTACCCAAGTTTTAAATCTTCATCGATGAAAGCAAAATGAGGTAAGTAAAAATAACATCTTGCGCAAGTGTCACGTCGATAGTCATCCAGTGATAAAGCAACTCCTCTTTCCGTTCTGCAGTACATCTCAAGAACTATTTCTGTGTCATTGTCCGGTAAAATGATTTCGAAAGAGTAAATGTGTAAAACCTGAAAAAAAAATTAAAAGATGATACAGGATACTTATCCTTTTCGGGTCTGGTGTATTATTAATAGTACATGTCTTTTGATCGAGTATTATTTTGTTTTAAGAAATACTTTTGCTACTATTTACACTTAGTAATGTTAGTATATGTTTATGCGTTTACTATGTGACTTCATTTATGTTTAGGCATTTAGCAATAATAATAATAATTATTATTTCCTTAATTCTCTTTGCACTGTTTGCGGTTCTTTTATGTTAAACATATATGTTTCACTCTTTAAATTTAAAATAAAAGTTACTTTCCTGAAAGAATCATGTGCAATAAACGGCAAAAAGTATTAGAAAGTTGTAATATGAGTTAAACCTTATTGTAATACCATATTTTCTAAACATCTACAAGAATTATTTCTTAGCCTATTGTCATATGAATATTAATTGAAAAATACGTAAAAATACAACATTCGTTATCTTTCAGACGATGAGATGTTCGTTAAACCCTAATTAATATATTTGGATAGTTAGTGTTAATGTTATTAATTTAAAAGTATTTTTTTCGAAAGGGTAAACTTTCAAAAAATAAAAAAATTAAGATTAACATTCTAGTGCTAAATTCACTATGGGTGTGAATATAAAAAAGTACGGAAATTGCAATTTGCACAATATCCTCCTCAGTCCTGAGACAAATATTTCGAGGCACCACCAGAACCCGATTAAAATTGCTGTACATCTTTCAAGTTGTATCAGTCTATATATGGATTCTTATGATATCCATGTTTTTAGTAAAAAAGGTCTAGAAGTTAATTTAGTAATTCTAGAAGTATTTAAATTAAAGGCTGTTATTCAGTGTCTCCTCCAGGCGACATCAGGACTGAGGACGATAAATCTCCTATTAACCCTTTGTTGCATACTGTCCACTACAGTGGACAAAAATTCATTCCCAAATGCTAATGAATTTAATTCCCAAATGCCACATTGTCACCGGAATTTTGGTTTAAAAAAATTCGATTTATTAAATTCCTGCAAAATCGCTTTTTCTTGTTTACAAATAAAGCTGTTTTCAAATTCCGGTGTCAGTCATCAATTTCAACACTTAAGCAATTAATTTTTTAGTGTTAAGCCTATGCAACAAAGTGTTAATCCCTTGGGGGCCTAGCGTCTTTTACATAATTTTTAATGTTTTTTCACCGGTTTTTCAAATTCTTGCCCAATTGAATCGGGAAAATGCGTGTTTGATAATATATAATTTTCCACTACATCATTGTCTCATTTATATATATATATATATATATATAAAACTCCAAATAAATTCATATAAAGTAACAAACATCTTACATATTTTAAACACATATTCACACTTAATCACATCATAATTATTACAGTTAACAATTATAAAACATCTAAATATCAACCACGTAATGTCTGAACAACAAAACATAGCTTAACTACATAACATTTAGAATTTTAATTCTATAATCTTTTCAACACCCACCTTAATTACAGCTTATATAACGATTTTTAGACACACACACACACACACACACACAAAAAAAAAAAAAAAAAAAAAAAAAAAAAAAAAAAAAAAAAAAACTTTGAAATACAATATGTTCTCATTAATCGAGTAAAGTCTTTTGAGGCATTAAAATAAAAACATCTTTCAAAAACCTATAATGGAACATTGTACTAGATTTTTTCAAAAACGAAATAACAACTGAAACTGCTCTAATGATATATATTTTTTTCTGTTTCTTTTGTAATAGCTTTTAAAGAAAAATGAAACCATATTTTTAACTACGTAAACTATAACTATGTTAACAACGAATAAACACAAAGGAATTTATTAACACGATCTTAAATGTATTGTTATTGCGTATTTGTTGCACGAAAAAGATTGATTAAAAAAGAATTTTGAGTTTTTAACAAAAAAAGTCACATCATTAAACATATTATTGAATTTTCTCCATTTTTTCTTCAGGACATTTCATCTATTTGCATTATTTCATCTATTTTTAAATTCGAATCGAAAATTGATGGTAGTAATTTTTAACACTTTTCGTCGAAGTTAAAAAGTGTTTACGAATTCTGCTTGTATGTCCCTCTGTCCACACCCGAACTCATATAAGTATAGTAAAATGTTCAAGCAATTGAAATATGTTACTGATAATTCCGATGGCAAGTTTGCTATCGTATATGAACTGTAGTGTGTTAATAGTTCATTTAATGGGCATTCAAAATAACTTCATTCAATTTTGATATATGAGGAAAAATAGTTTTCAGAGTATTTTAATCATGTTCCATTATTTCAAATATATTTAAGCTGTTATAAATCACTTAATTTTACTACAAGATGATTACGACAAAGTAAGGCATTTATGTAATTTATCGTTCATTTAAGGGATACACAAAATAAATCGATTACTGTATTCTCTTAAAGAAATTATTGCTGGACGTTTTTTTAATTTCGGTATGCGTTTTTCAATTTAATTACATTCGGACCACGATTTAACGAATTCATTGGGACCATAAGCTTTATTCGTTAAATCGAGGTTATTCGTAATATCGGGATCTAAAAAAAAACTAATCTTAGAGATAATCAAATATATTTAAGCTGTTATAAATCACTGAATTTTACTATAAGATGATTACGACAAAGTAAGGCATTTATGTAATTTATCGTTCATTTAAGGGATACACAAAATAAATCGATTACTGTATTCTCTTAAAGAAATAATTTCTGGACGTATTTTTAATTTCGGTATGCGATTTTCAATTTAATTACATTCGGATCCGATTTAACGAATTCATTTGGCCATAAGCTGTATTCGTTAAATCGAGGTTATTCGTAATATTGGGATCTAAAACAAAAAAAACTAATCTTAGAGAAAAGCTTTAATACGCCACTGCATAAAAATAGCCGCTGCATATAATTAGAAGTTGTACGCTTTACTCATCAGGTTCTTTTGGCGCTTTAAAGGCTGTGTCTTTTGGCAATAATCACTTTGGCAATAATCGCAAAGAATAATGTAGTGAAATTCCGAAGAGATTCTGGCGGGAGGAAAACAAATTTGGCGTATTTTCTTTGAACATCTCACAGGACGCTAAGCTGTGATGGTTTTTCTTAACCCTTTATGTACTGACGATATTTTGAGTACCGTTGAAGAAATTTTAATGTAAAATATATTTACTTAGTTTATTAATAAAACTTTTTTTTACACATTATACTCTGTCTGATCAAATTTTGATAGAAAAGAGCTGAAACAATCAAAGTTATATATTTTCAAAAAGTGCAAATTTTCTTATTTATTTTCATAGATATATGGCTTTTTTTCTTTGGAAAAACTTGTATGAAACATTTTCAACTGCTAAAGCCTTTCCAATTATAGAGAGGATCGTAATACATTTGAATACATTGATTTTATAAGAATAATGATGTTTCTATTAAAACATTTTTGGTTAATTAATCTAATTATTCATGTATATAGTTTCCAAAAAAATTATAACTACTGATATATTTAATCAATGAATAGACATATTTAAAATTCGCTTAAATATCATTTAAAAATTTTAAAATTATATTCAGATATTAAAGACAATAATTATTGATAAATAATTCGGTAGATAAAGGATTGAAGAACAGACTATAAGGGTCTGAGTCCACTTATACGAAAATTCTGTGGCTCCACCCTCTACTATCGAAAATTACGGCGTACAAAGGCTTTTTTTTATTCCAGATAAGATGTATATAGACTGTTAAACTCGTTGATAAAGTGTTTAATTTTCGTTCAGTAGGAGGTTTTAGCGCCATTTTAGTTGTTGAAAAATAAAATTCGTTAAATAGAGGTTCGTTAAATCGGAGTTCCATTGTATTATAGTTATTATTTGCATGTTACTTGCTCTATATAATTTCTATATCGCATATACAAAGCTGCACAAAAGATTCAACGTACCTCCTTGAAAAGGGAGAATTTTGAATTGAGGTGAACATTTTTAAAATAAGCTAAATGTTTGCATGCTGATAGTTAATAGATTCAAATTTAAAATTACATACAGGTTTGCTGAAAAAATTCAGATTATTTTCAGATTGTAGATCGGAACAGATGTAATTGCATCTTTAAATGTGTTATGCATTTTCAAAGGAAAAATTAGATATATTTTTAATCAATAACCGACGCAGTTTTGTCACATTATTCTGAATGTGTTGGCAAGTGTTATATAATCAACGCCCTATTCATGAATTTTTCCTTTTTGTTGATTTATTATTAAATAAGGAAAATTTTTCTGTAAAATTTTACTGCTGGGGGGATATAGGAATTCTTAAGTCTTTTTGCGGATCACCGGTCAGTTGTACGCGCCGTCGTGAACGCGTTAAAACACCATAACAATATCTGTTTCTCTCTTTATATAATGGAATGTTATATTTTATGTTAAAAAAATGCAGACTTTTAAAAGAATGATCAATTCTGATCGATAAACATTTGTTCTTTCTTTCGTTCAACGTAAAGCTTCTATTGATATTTTCATTCCATTTCTTATAAGTTTATTTACTTGGATCTTAAGAAATAATGACATCTCTGAAGCTGACGGATTAAAAATGTCTTTGATAACTCAATGGCAAAAGTCTATTTTTCTTATTTCTAGATATGACATTTATACTGGCCAAAAGTAATTCAGATATAGTATGTTTTACTATATTTGAAGATTTTTCTTTATTAAAAATTGCAATACTTTTATATATTTTTATATATCTTGCTCTTAACATTCAGGTTAGTTATGTCTTTAAAGATAATGTTTCAAATCGTCTTAAATCAAATTATGTACCTTTCTTTTTATAAAAAGAAAATAAATAAAAAAGAATACTGCCCAGTTAAACTGAAGGCATTGAGCTCACAGGCTACAAATACTAATTGCACATTAAAGCTTTATATTTTCAAGGGTTAATTCCGTTCGAAAAAAAAAATTAAGAAGGGGAAACAGCTCTCCCCTTTTCTCTTTTTTTATACTTAATCATTGAACCTCCTATACTATCAAAGACATGCTTTATCATATAAAAAATCTATATCCAAAATTCAGAGCAAATTAGATAATTCTTAATAAAAACCCATTTAGCATTTATATAATTTAAAAAGAGTTATCCCCCTCTTTTATACTTAACCATTAAACTTCCAAAACTATTCAGAGATTTGAACGAAATCTGAAAATTCTGCTTGAAAAACCCATTTGTATAAATTAAGGGGGGGGACATTAGAACCCCTGTTCCCCTTATTTATACTTATTCAATGAACACCTAATAACAGTCACGGAATCGCCTCATCAGAATGATCCTAATCTAAATTTTGAACGAAAATTAATTCTGCATGAAAATCCCATTTATATCAACTAACGGGGGGGGGGCATTAGAGCCCCTGTTCCCCCTATTTATACTTATTCAATGAACACCTAATAACAGTCACGGAATCGCCTCATCAGAATGATAATAATCTAAATTTTGAACGAAAACTTAATTCTGCATGAAAATCCCATTTATATCAACTAACGGGGGGGGGGGCATTAGAACCCCTGTTCCCCCTATTTATACTTATTCAATGAACACCTAATAACAGTCACGGAATCGCCTCATCAGAATGATCCTAATCTAAATTTTGAACGAAAACTTAATTCTGCATTAAAATCCCATTTATATCAACTAACGGCGGGGGGCCATTAGAACCCCTGTTCCCCCTATTTATACTTAATCAATGAACACCTAATAACAGTCACGGAATCGCCTCATCAGAATGATCCTAATCTAAATTTTGAAAACTTAATTCTGCATGAAAATCCCATCTATATCAACTAACGGGGGGCATGAGCCCCCGTTCCCCCTCTTATACATATCGAATGAACTCCAAAAACTAATCAGGGAAGCGCCTTGTCAAAATATACCTACATACAAAATTTCAAGTGGATCGGATATTTTTATCATGAGTTATCGCGTTACGTACATACATACAGAACGGACGGGCACATAAGCTCTCAGGCTATGATAGCCTGTGAGCTAAAAACTGACGCTGTCACCGTTGCCCACATTTATTTTTATTTATTTATTTATTTATTTTTTTTTGGGGGGGGGGGGAGGTCTTTTTTCGTTAGTATTAAAGAATAAACTAATGCGAACAAAAATATGAAAATACGTAGTATTTTAGAGAAATGTTTAATAAACACGCCGATGCAGACAGTTTTTAAATCGAATAATTATTTTATGAGATATTGACTGCTAAAATTGATTAAAAGTGTTCCAATAAAAAAGTGTCATTGGAGCAAAAGTTATACAGAGGAATTCAATCATTTTTAGGTTATTTTATAAATTAGAAGTTTCCGGTGTGCAGACTGCAATTTTTTTTTAATTGACTAATTCTTTGACGTTTTATTTCCAAGTTAAAAACAAATTTTCAGCATTTCGAAAGAGATTTTTCACATAGTTTCGAAAAGATTATTATTTTACGTTGTGCCAATTAGTAAAAACAGCGCAAAGTATAAGATTTTTTCAAATAAAACACGTAAGAAAAATCATGCGTTAAACATAGATTATGAAGCACTTTCCAACACTTAATGAAATCTTTAAGAAAACTTTGTTATTTAGGGAAATAATAGCGTATAGCCAAATATACCCAAATATGTATTCCAGTATATTAGAACAGCCCTGTATTTCATATGTCAGTTCATATAATGGGAAAATTTAGCTTAGCAAGAAACTACCCAGTAGCTTGAAATTTCTTTTTCAGCAATTCATACTATTAGATGGAAACATACTTGAATACTTTTGTTCAGCCCTGTAGTTTACATTGTACCTTTATTACACGTCAGCATTAGGCTAAAATTTATTGTAAACTAAAACACTTTTAAAACAACTGAAATCACATTTTCATAAATCATCATTCATAGGCGTCCATGTACCGAATTCTTTACGTGGCCTTGTATATCCCTTTATCTATATTCTGCAAACATTTCCCAGTAAATTGAATGCAGCTCAGCGTAAAAATTCATAGCTCATTTAAGAACCACGTTTAAATAATTTACTCTCATATTCAGTAACGTTGGTGAGCTCTTTTGGGTAGCCCTGTATATCAACTATAACATTTATACACACCATATAATGTGCATATATTTAGCGAAATATAAACGCGAATATCATAATGAAAATGCATTTCATCCTTCTATCAGCCATCATCAGACACATATACGGTACTTCGGAAAGAATATACTATTTGAAATCTTTTGTGTGGCTCTGTAAATGCTATGTACTTCATATTATGCAAGACAGTAGCGTATAATTTATATTAAGCTTTAGTGACATATATCAATTTTATTATACATGAAAAAGCTTAATATATTTAAAATATGTCACACACAATTCCCCTTTCACCATTATCCAATGGAATTCTTTTGTGTGGCCCTATAAATGAATAATAGCTACATTTTCACCTTATATTTTATAGAATGCATATTTTAATATGTTTGACAGGGTATAACATCTTTAAAATTCTTTTGAAACGATTTTTCCCCATAGGCCGTAATGTAATAGGAAACTTTTGATTCGCCCTGTAGATAAACTAATCATGGTAAAAACTTCATTTTCGATAGGACTTGTGCTAGGGTAAACGTCAATAACGTCCTAAAATTTCATGGCAATCCGAGTATATTAACGATTTTTCCCCATGGGCCGTAATGTAATGGAAAACTTTTGATTCGCCCTCTAGATAAACTAATCATAATAGAAACTTCATTTTCAATAGGGTTCGTGCTATTGTAAACGTCAATAACGTCCTAAAATTTCATGCCAATCCGAGTATATTAACGATTTTTCCCCATAGGCCGTAATGTAGTGAGAATCTTTTGATTCTCTCTGTAGATAAATTAATTATGGTAGATACTTCATTTTCGGTAGGTTTCATGCTAGGGTAAACCTCAATAACGTCCTAAAATTTCATGGCAATCCGAGTATATTAACGATTTTTCTCCCATGGGCCGTAATGTAATGGGAAACTTTTGATTCGTCCTGTAGATAAACTAATCATAATAGAAATTTCATTTTTAATAGGGTTCGTGCTAGGGTAAACGTCAATAACATCCTAAAATTTCATGGCAATCCGAGTATATTAACGATTTTTTCCCATAGGCCGTAATGTAATGGAAAACTTTTGATTCTCTCTGTAGATAAACTAATCATGGTAGATACTTCATTTTCAGTAGGGCTCGTGCTAGGGTAAACCTCAATAACGTCCTAAAATTTCATGGCAATCCGAGTATATTATAACGATTTTTCCCCATAGGCCGTAATGTAATGGGAAATTTTGATTGTATCTGTATATAAACTAATCATGGTAGATACTTCATTTTCAATAGGTTTCGTACTAGGGTAAACCTCAATAACGTATAAAAATTTCATAGCGATCCGATTATATTTACGGGAGTTATAGCGCGGACAGACGGCCACCCGGCCAGACGGACAGACAAACCGAATGCATAAGCACTTTTCAACTTTGTTGGAAAGTGCTAAAAAAAGTATTTACACGTGACTGTTATAAACAGACAAAAAATTACAAATTAAAATAAAATGATTGCGTTAGAACGTAAGAAAATATTACAATTACGTCAGAAAAACTAGATTTACACGAGAGTTATAAAACAGAAAGAAAATTATAAAATAATAAATGAATTATCATGCATTAACCCCTTGGGGACGAGCGACACTTATACGTGCCGCAAAAAGGCTTAAGAATCCTTGTTTATCCCCACGAAATAAATTATATACTAAAATTTGCCCTATTTAGTCGGAGCATTTCCCTGATTTACATGTCACAAATTTATGTTTTTAAAAACTGGTGACAAAATATTAAAAATTTCGTAAGAGGCTCCTGTCGCAAAATGGTTAAAGTTCGTACATGGAGGAAATTACATCATGTGCCATATAATAATGTTGCCACACAATTTAAATTAAAAAACATACTTACACGGCATAATTATTTCACATTTTTGCATGATCATTTAAACTTCTGTTGGCGAATTTAAGGCAGTAAAAAAATAATAATAATAATAATAATAATAATAATTTGAGCATCAAAATTATTTTTACGTGAATTTTAAAAAAGAAAAAAAATTTAAATAAGAAAATGAATTTAATAGTTATAAATAGGAGAAATTACGTCATATTCAAAATGAACAAACAACAATATTACAAAATAAATTAAATTTAAAAGTGTATTTACACGAGACATTAATTTCATATTTTGTGGAGGCCTTTTTAATAACTGTTGCGAGTTCTAAGACAGCGCAAATAATATTTCCTTTCCAACACGAAAGTATTTTTAGGATAATATTAAAAAAAGAAACAAACTTTGGGGTTAATTACGTCAGATTTAAAAAGGTACATTTAAAATGTCTTATTTAAAACAGCTTTTTTGTAAAGTTGTTCAAAAATACCGGGAAACAAAGAATCTGTTTACTTAATTCATTCTATATCAGCTTATTTGAGTGATCTTATTTAATTAAAGACGAAAACAGCCATTAGATTTTTAAACAGAAACTGATTCCACTTTAAAATTCCTCAATCAAAGGAGAATGAATGGAAACCCATTTAGTAAAAGATCTCCATTGGTTTTTTTAACCCTTTGAGCGTCTTGCAAATTGGTAAAATTGTAATGTCTTCTTTCTATTGTATTTTGTTTTAAATGCTCAAAAATATGATTCTTCCAACATTATAAAAAATCTTAATTACAAATATGAATGTAATCCTACAAGACATTAATCAAGTTAAAATGTATTTAAAATTTATTAAATCTATATAATTTTATCATCTTAAATATTACTGACAATTGCAGTGAAACATGGAACTTAGTGAATGGAATATTACGTTCTAAACACTAAGAGGGTTAATTATAATTCAATCTTCCATAATATTTTTTAAAGCCGATCAAATTAGCACGTTTTAGCGTTTGTTGTGTCTGAATGAGGGTTGACATCCTAGTAAACTAAAGAATTTTCTTAAAACACCATAAAAAATCTTTAAATGAGCCAAGCCTTTCGAAAGTAATTTTCAAATTGCAATGTAATTCCTCTTTCATAGTATGATCTTATGTTTTAGAAATGCGTCTCTGTGAGTGGCTGTTTTTTTTCTATTTTACTAATGGCTGTTGAGTTTTACTTTCTTATTCCATGTTTTCTCTACTTGGTTCCTTTTCCGTATCGTACATTTCAGACTTGCATAGCAAGTCTTTCAGAGTAGAAACAAATTTTCTCTGTGTCTGGCACACAAGAAGGGTCTTCAAATGGAAAGGTACGGAACATCGTAACAACGTAGCCGTTCACATGTTTGTCTGTGCCACTATGGGAGAACGTACCGAGACATCTAGGGATACGATTGGGGCATCCGCATGCGAAGGAGGGAGCAAAAGTTTCCAACTGACGCAGCAATGCGTGGGGGTACATCATGGCGTTCACATTGCAAAATTCGACAATTGAGAAACAGTGAGGCGTTATCCAATTTCTGACAGTAGAAGATGTTAAATCGGCTACAAATTGTGACAACATGCAATAGCTGTTTTTGGCTGAATCACTGAACTGAACTGATTTCATTTCGAGAACTTTTTCTCTTTGTAATTTGGCAACGGTGGCAACATGCAACAGCCGTTTTTGTCTGAATCATTGAACTGAACTAATTTCATCACAAGAACTTTTTCTCTTTGTAATTTCGCAACAGTCTACAGGTGTTAGTGTAACTTGCCCTTCCGATGATGTAGTTTGCACGTATTTTAAAATGTCATTAAATATTGTTAGTTGTTAAACCTTTCCGATTCTATAATTTAAAATAAGTTACATTTCACCGTAAATGTACACTATTTATCACCGGATAGAGACCGTATATGGAGAAGACAATATGCCTGACATGTCTGTGAAAATACATAGTTCCCGCGTTTGTGCAGGTTATGAGAGTTTAGTTGATGACCTTTGAGACAAGGTCAAGCAAACAATTATCACGGTCGATATCTTCAACAAGATGGACGATCTATTGACGAGTGATCGGCGTGTCACTATGCGAACATTGGTGGTGAAGGTGGATATCAGCGTTATGTCGACAGTGTTGGAAATTACTAACAGTTACTGTTAAGTGTGAAGTCTTTCAGACAAATAATTTAGGAAATATAATTCAAGATTAGAACTTTAATGATAAAATAAATTTGAATCCTTGCAAAGTAATTGTAATGCAGATAGTTTTTAAAGCATGATTCAAAATGTACTTTCATGAATTAGCTGTAATTCTGGTATGGCATATTTGAAGCTTTTAGATAGCCATCTCTTTCCCGAAATGTGCAGGTAACAATTCATAACTATTTCAAAAATGTAATTTAAAAAATAAATATTTCGAAATTATTTTGGATTTGGTCATTAAAATACACTTCAGAATTATACACATGTCCATGTGTCCCATTACTTTGATTCTTCTACATACCACCAATCTGCGTCAGGGTGATCCGCGTTTTTTCGTATACATGAATAGGCTTTCTTTAAGTTCCATTTTCGTTCTATGCTAATAAACACCACATTTCACTCTTTAGGCTTAATCTGGAGACATAAATGTAATTATAAAACATGTAGAAAGTTGAAAAAAGGATGTTGAATGCTGAATTGTGGAGAAATTCTTGTTAAAGGAATTCCAAAAGAATTAAATAACTCGGGAGTTCAAATCCGGAACCATTAGAATAAATTTTAAGTCCTTTACAATTTAAATCAGGTGGTCACTCAGTGACCAAATCTCCCTTGGTAATGTTAAATTTATGGGTGTTTGATGCATTCACATATTCAAAATATCTCCTCAGGGAATTAATATTTTAAACTTTTTTTTTTAATGATCTCTTCTTAAATGATGTCATTTTTTTTTCTCTTAGTTGTAACAAAACATTTCTAAAATTTATGCTCAATTTAATATTTTACGTTTTAAAAACTGACAAGCTAGAAGTAAAATTTTAATACTTCATATAAAATTATCCGTAGATTTTAGAAATATTATGAAAAATAAGAAAAAAAGATGCATCATTTAAGAAGACAGCATTCAGTTAGAAAATATTAATTTCTCAAGGAAAAATTTTGAATATTAAAATGTATCAAACGCTCATAGACTTACAATTACGGAGGGGGATTCGGCTCTGAGAGGCCAGCCGCCTTAAATCCTTTATCTACCGACGGTACTTATGAGTACCATTAAAATAATTTATTATAAAATTCTTTTAATACGCCAGTGAGTTGTAATACTGTTTAGAATGAGTTACAGATACATTACTTTATCTTGTTCCAAAAGCATTATTGGTTACGCCAAACAGAAGTATCTTTTAAAGGAGGATTCCTTTGGCCTTTGCATCTTTTCATGATTCTTGGCGCTGAGGGAGGGGGATGGAGATTTTTCAAAGCGGAAATATTCCTATATTTATATTGTAAGGACATCGTACATTTTATAATTCTACAAACTACTAAGGAAGCAATTTAAAATAAAAAATTTGAGTGGAGTTATAAAAATTGTACAAAATCCCTTTAAATTCAAATTTAATTAATCCTTCTAAATCCTTCAATCCTTCTAAAATCCTTCAAATATTTATTAATATGTAAATCTTTTAATTTAGTCTAAACAATTTGTGTAATTTGTGTAAAATGCTTTAGAATGCAAAATTTTCATGAATTCATAATGCGGTACATAAAAGGTTAAGCGACTAGGATGATACTCAGGTTAGCATCTCTCAACCCCATATGTTGGCAAAGTTGCAACTGCAGCTCAAAAGAGAATTGTCTTCATGAGCACACAATCATGCAGCAAAACATAAGACACAAATAAATCCAGCATACATAAATTTAATTAATTTTTCAATTAATTTTCCACAGTGAAGAATTTTTAACATTTCGTAGTTGAAAATAAATCGAAAAAATAATTAAATTTATGCATGTGTTCATCGAAGCTTTGTTCATCTGTATTTCATATTTTGCTGCAGTAATGTGTGCTCATGGAGACAATTCTCTCTTGTTCTGCAGTTGCAATCTTGCCACCATATGGGAGTGAGAGATACTTACCGGGTGTCCCAAAAATGACTGATGGATTTTAAAATTCAATAACTTGCAAACGGTGACAGCTATTTAAAAATTTTTTGCAGGAGGGTTATGTTTAATGTCAGGAGTTATTTACCGTAATTTTTTATTTTAGTTCGCATCTCAAACAATAGGTAGCGCTGACGGCGATTGAAGGCCAGGTCGACGCTTCACTCAGCACTTATCACCTGGCCTTCAATCGCCGTCAGCGCCACCTATTGTTTGAGAAGCGAACTAAAATAAAAAAATACGGTAAAAAAACTCCTGACATTAAACATAAACCTCCTGCAAAATTTTTTAAAATAGCTGTCACCGTTTGAAAGTTATTGAATTTAAAAATCCATCAGTCATTTTTGGGACACCCAGTATATACATACATACATACACATAATACTTATGCTACATTTTATTTTTAATAAAACTCTATCTTTTATTTAAAAGCCTGATGAGAGACTGGTCAGTAAACATTTGCTATTTCTTTCATCTATTTAACGTAACATTTTATCGATATTTTCATTCGATTTGTTATAAGTCCGTTTACTCTACTCTTAGGAAATAATGACAGCTAAAGATGACAGATTAAAATTCTTTTCCATAACTCAATGTTATAAGACTGCTTTGCTTACCTCTGGAAAATCATTTCATTGAGATTAAAAGTTGTTCAGAGATAGAATGTTTTATTATATTTAAAGATTTTTCTTGCTAATAGCTTTATAACGCTTTCGTGTACTTTATTTGTGGTATTCAACATGATTCTTCTTAAGACCCCACAATAAGCACAGAAAAACACCCGGATGATAATGTAAAGTCTATGGGGGGCGTTCTTTTCAAATATCTCGCTCAGATTTTAATATTTTTACATGATTTTTTTTATATAGTATAGCTGAGGACGATTTTTCAACCGGGCTAGTTTTTACTTTTTCGATTTTGCATATATATTTTTTATATTACGATAATTTCAATTACAGAACCGGTTTAAACCGGTTTTGAAAGTTAAAGTAATTTAAAAAAAATCTGAAATCAAAACTAAAAAAGTAAAAACTAGGGCGGTTGTGGATCGTTCTCAGTTATCTTGTGCAAAAAAATCACGTAAAAATACTAAAATTTGAGCGAAATATTTGAAAAGAACGCCCCCATAGACTTTACATTATCATCCGGGTCTTTTGCCGTGCCTACTGTTGCGCCTTAAGTCTTTCAGATTCGGTGGTATGTTCATAAAACCATTTAATTTTAAATGGTCTCAGAAGTTTTATTTTTTATCTGGTGGTGCATGGTCAACATGTCACATATTTGTTTTTCTCAGTGCTTATAAATTATAAACACATAAAATTAGAATAAAGACAAATTAACATCTCTTATATTAAAAATATTTTTTTTAAGTATACGATACTGAAATTTTATTTTTATTTTTTTATGTTCAATTTCGATAAAAATTTAAACTTGTTTTTCGACTTGCATCAGCTGCGCTCAAGACTGCAGCAAAACTATTGGTTCAAGAGCCCCAAAAATATTATAATGATGTAAAACTAATCTATCTTGAACGCAAACTTCATTTTAAAGAAATTTGTTAATTTTTTATTTAAAATTGGCAATTTTCAGTACAAAATTATTTTTTTCAAAATTGTATGATTTAAATTTAATTTTAAAATAAATAAGTAAATAAATAAACTGCTTGCAAATGAAGTACACGTTAAAGGTACATATGTTTTACATCATTATAAATGTTTTGAGGTCCCTTGAACTATTAGTTTTGCTAAAGTTTTGCGCGCAGTGGAAGAAGTAAAAAAAAAACAATTGTTTTTTCTTATCAAAATTAAACATAAAGAAATAAAATAAAATTTGAATATAGAATATTTAAAAAAAATATACTTCAAAAAAAAAAAGAGATAATAAGTTGTCTATAGTTAAAATTTTATGAGTTTATGTTTTATAGTGACTGAGAAAAAAATTAAACGTGACATGTTGCTAAATCGTACCGCTTTTGAGACCCCTTAAATCTGAAATACCACATCAGCACCAGAATTTTGATTAATTTTTTTTTTTTTTTTTGGTTTATTATTTATGTGAAGTAAAATTGTTACTTATTTTCAAATAAATGTTTTCATATGTAACCGGTGCCATTAGCTGATTTCAGCATTTTAGAAATGGAAGTTATTTGCCTCTAAAAGGGTTAAAAAATAATGTCTCTAAGTTTATAAACTTATGTTTAACTTATTGTTTCAAATGCATATTAATAATGTTACACTCTTTCGAACATAATACAATTCATATGTATCTATGAAACATATATTAAACTATACATTCTGTACAATCTGTGGTGCGAAGAATATTTTTATTAATGTACAGATCCACACAAAAGTTTTCTCCTAAATACAGTTTAGGGGACATTTTATGAAATATGAAGGAAGTTAATTCCTGTAAAATAGAAAACATTTTGCATTTACAGGGACACGCAAATGATTTTGGATACTGTATTGTATCTGAAGTACTGTGTAATTGAAAAACTTCATTACAGTACGAACGCACCTCATTTGCTACGTCTGACGTGCAATTTCCGATTTGTTAAATATCATAACATAAAAATAAATTGTTGGAAGTTCTCATTATCCGTGGCAGCAGTATGCATTTTACGCCCCTGATTTTAGATTGTGATTAACAATTCATAAAGTAACAACAGTTGCATTAGGACTTTGTCTTTCCTGAACTTTCTTGATGGTATAACATTTCATTCAAAGCAAGGTGAATATATTGCATAATCATTGCATTGTCTTTACTTTTCTCAAATTTATTATTTGTCAATCCAGGTAGAATGAAGAGTGAACCTTGCATTTGTGACTAAAGGAGGTATTTGTGACTCAGTGTTCTGTGGCAATTTTTCCTCGTTTGATACCTATTATTATACCACTGAATTTGTCAGTCTAATTTGGCAACATCATGTGTTTAGTAAAGCTGATATATAGAGATAATATTTTTTGTTTTTAAATATCAAATAATTACTCTAACGTGTGCTAAAAAAAAAGTTAGCGAAAGTAGTTTTAGTAAAATCTTTAAAAACAATGATAGAATAGAATAAAATTTTTATTAATATCGTTAACTTTGACTTTATTTTCATTAAATTTGATAGGATTCGAAACAATTCTGCAACAAACATATTGAACAACATATACGTATTTTAAACGATTCAGTTAAGCAGCTTTTGCACTGTTATATGCGGAAAATCTAGACGGATGGACCGGAGGATGTGTATGCTATATGTGTTACGTATTTATATAATGACGAACACACCTGAAATGAAATCACTTTCTTAATCTCAGAAAGTTTGTTTTAAATAAAAAAAGCATTTACGAAGAAACCATTAAAGTTAAATAATGCAAAATTATTAGTGGGTAGAAAGAAAATCAAACTCAATGCTTTTTTTTTATTTATTGTGTCTTTAGGATTTGTTTTTCTCATTATGCAATAGTTAGAACTAGAATCTTTGGTAAAGAGATTCATGCCTCAAAGGAAAACGCGCAGAAATAAATTATTTGGAATTAATACCATAAAAAAAATAAATAATTACGAACGGCCCTAAAATGAAGTTATTTTCTTAAGCAAAGAAAGTTTCTTTCTATGAAAAAATAGTTACGAAGGAACCATTAAAGTTAAATAATGCAGCTCATTAGTGGGCAGAAAGATAATCAAAACTCAGATTTTTTTTATTTACTTTGCGTTAGCATTTGTTGTTCTCGTTATGGCATGGTTAGAACAGGAAGCATTGGGGAAGAGATTCATGCCTCAAAGGAGAACGTGAAGATATAAATTATTTGGAAATAATACCATAAGTAATTTGTTGTAAATAACCCTTTGGGAACGAGGGGCACGTATACGTGCCGCAAGAAGGTTAAAAATTTGGTATTTTACCCACCAGTAAAATTTTACTGTAAAATGTTTCTTATTAAATTGGAGCATTAGGAGCATTAAAGTAGGAAAAAACTGATTATATATTCAGAATCTGCGTAAAAGTCTGCTTCTGATGAACCAAAAAATACGAGAAAATGTATTATGGGCGCGCCGCGCCAACCGTGCAAAAACAAATATTTTTAACGGGACGATGGCGACTATGGCGCGTAGCGCCCACTGTGCGAAATAACATATTTTTAACGGGATAATGAGCGCATAACAACCATAGCTCTTTAATTTACTTTTTTTTTGTGCTTGAGGATTCGAACACCAAAACTTGCTTATTTAATGAATTTTTTTGCTTATTATATACTGCTTAATATCGAGGTTCGTTTTGAAAAAGTGGCCCAGCTAGCGGGCGTAGCTCGCTAGTATATATTAAAATTCTAACCATTCGGATGGGTTGTTACAACTGGGTTGTTTTCCAGTGTTATAAGCAGACAGGATGACAACCGGATAAGACGGATGGGTTCATTGGTAATACAGTCAACTCTCGTTAATTCGAAACCGGAAAAATGGAATTTTCGCTTAATTCCAACTAAACATGTTGTCCCGAAATTTTCAATGGCAGATTAACGTTAAAAGTTTTCATTTATTCGAACTCATTTTCTCTTGACTTCGTTTAATTCGAATTAACGAGAATTCCGATTTTTCACTTTTCGTTACTTTCTAACGGATTTCATGTACTGCAAATAACTTTTTTTCTTTCATTATTCTCAGAATAGTTCTGAACTAGCATACATATAATCTCATACATTTCATATCTAGTTTCTTAGTGCTCTGTCTGTCCATCAACGGCACTCCCACCTCTTCTTCCATTGTGCTTGTTCCTAATCTCTTAATACGTTTATGTATTTCTATCTTTTAATTTAATATTAAGTTATATTCTGATCGTAAAAGCAGAAATAAATTTATAAAAATTCTATAACATTAATTCTTTTGTAATACATAGTACCCCTGTGAATATGTTTTCCAGTCACACTTTCTACAATTCGAACTCTGGATAATTCGAACATTTCTTGTGGTCCCTACAAGTTCGAATTAACGAGAGCCGATTGTATATACTATTTACATAATTTCGAACGCATCCAAAAACGGTATCATGTATGCTATAAAATAATTTCTTATTAATTTATTGCTTTGTAGAAAATTACAAATTGTAAATTTATTATTTTGCAGCAAAATTTATTATTTTGCTGGAAAGCAGGGCCAGAAAAAGATCTTCTAAAAACCTCTTTATTAACTGAAACATTCACAAGCATGGTTTTTTTAAACTGGGGTTTAGTAAAATATTATCTTGATGTATTTCATGGAAATTAGATTACGCCTACATTTAAAATCACTAAGCAGCAAGCAGTTTTAAAAATAATAAATTAGTCCTGAAATTTTGAAAAATAAAATTTAAATTTCGAGAAAAAGTTTCTACTAAAATTTCAAAATGAAAATACTGGCTTGTTTAAATAAATCATGTTTCAAAATTTCTGCAATGCAGTTATTTGAAAAACGAGAAAAGTGGAGAAGAGAAATAATTTAAGGATTTAACTGATTTGTAAAACTACAAGGAAATAAAGTTTGCAGTTTAAATCTAATCGTTTTCAATTTTGGATGAAATTTGAAATTTAATATTTGATGCGTAAAATATATTAAACTATTTTATAAAGGTATTATTTTATAAAGGTTTCTTATTAAAAAACATATGATTTAAAATTTTGCTTAAATATTTTTTAAAAAAAGTAATCGGCAGATTAGTGAGGGAGGAAGATTGTATTTATTTGGCATGGAAATTTAATACGTCGTAAATATTATAACATTAACCGCTTTCCTGATTTGTCCGTACGTCATATGGCATCGTGTTTTTGCCAATTATAGGGTGTTTCAAAAATGGCCGGTATATTTGAAAAATCAATAAAAACTAAACGGGCAGCGATAGAAATACACCGTTTGTTGCAATATACTTGGGACAAAAGTAAATTTTCAGGCAGACAAGCTTTGGAAATTAGTTACAAATTTCAACAACAGATGGCGCTGCAGTCTGGAAAAATCTAAAGTACGATATTTTCCACATATCCACCGTGCGCAGCAATAATATGGCGTAGTCAGGTGGGATCGCTTCACATGCAGAAGAGATGTACTGCTTCAGTTGTTCAATTGTTTCTAAATTGTGGAGGTATATTTGGGTCTTTCAAGTCAAAAATTCTCTGTTCTAAAAAATAAACCATTTTTTTTTTTTTTTTTTTTTTTTTTTTACAGTAAACTTGCAATCTGTGAACAGCACACGCTTACAGCAGAAAGACGACTTACAGAATGGCGAACTCACAGACTGCATTTTCTTCTATATCTTTCAAATCGCCTACAGCGCCATCTGTTGTTGAAAATTGTAACTAATTTTGAAAGTTTGTCTGCCTGAACATTTACTGTTGTCCCAAACATATTGCAAAAAATGATGTATTTTTATCGCTGCCCGTTTAATTTTTATTGATTTTTCAAATATACCGGTCATTTTTGAAATACCTTGTATGTTTTGCCCGTACCATGTATGGCCAGCCATATTCCAATCGAGATTTTAATATTCTCACCAGGAAATTTTGATTGAAAATTTTGTATTACTTAATCCGAGCATATTTATGATTCTATTAGGCAAAAATTTCTGTTTTGAAAAACCGGTAATAACGGATTAAAAATTCGGAAAAGACATAAAAAAATAGATATTATTAGAAAGTTTTTTTTCCAAAAATATGTAACAGTTGTGTGGTTAAGGAAATTTTCGAATACGTTCATATTTTATATGCTAAATGAATATAAAATTGTTAATTTTTAGATAGTTTACAATTCTTTAGAAACAACTATGGGCAATTGACAATGATATCGATTGTATGATTATAGCTTATGTTTATTGCTAAATACTATTCATACACTCTAAAAAAATAAAAGCGTTCCTAATTTATACATTATAAATATATACTGATGGTAAAAAACAATTGTTGAAAAGTGTAAAAAGCCGTGTAAATTGCCAAGTACATCCCCTGATATGTCTATTTGAAAACACACATTTTCCTGTGCATTTTAATAGTACATTTCGAAGCATAAGTGTGCAAAATGTAGTCAGATAACTTAGAAATGCACAATTTAATGTGGAAATTTTTGAGGAGCACGTATATAAGTGAGTAATATATATAAAATCGGCGAGTTATAACGAAAGGCGAACTGGTTGATTTTGGGTATTGTCTGTAACATATATACGTTTATAGTATATGCTTACAATATGTAAAATAAAAATATTTTTAACATTTTTAAAAACCGGTGACAAAACGGTTAAAAATTTCGTAAAAGGTTCCGGGCGCGAATGGGATAATTTGCGAATGCACCTAAAACAAAAGCATTTTCTGAAACACAGAAAGTTTATTTTTAATAAAAAGCAATTAATAAGGAACCATTGAAATTAAATAATGCAGCTCATTAGTGAGCAGAAAGAAAATAAAAGTCGACACTTTTTTGATTTATTATGGTATTATTTATTGTGTCATTAGCATTTGTTTTTGTCGTTACCCGATGGTTAGAACAGGAAGCATTGGGAACGTGATTCATGCATCAAACGAAAACGCGCAGAAATAAATCATTTGGAAATAATACCATACATAATTCGTAATAAATAATTACGGACGCATCTATAACGGAATTAATTTCTTAAAAACAGAAAGTTCCTTTGTAATAAAAAGCAGTTAAAAAGGAACCATTAAAGTTAAATAATGCAGCTCATTAGTGGGCAGAAAGAAAATCAAAATTCAAAGCTTTATTAATTTATTGTGTCATTAGCTTTTGTTGTTCTCGTCTTGCGATGGTTAGAATTGGAAGCATTGAGAAAGAGATTATTCCTCGAAGAAAAACGTGTAGAAATAAATCATTTGAAAATAATACTATAAATAATTCCTAATAAATAATTACAAATGCACCTAAAACGAAAGCACTTTCTTAAACACAGAAAGTTTATTTCTAATAAAAAGCAATTAAGAAGGAAACGTTAAAGTTAAATAATGCAGCTCATTAGTGGGCAGAAAGATAATCGAAATTCAAAGCTTTTTTGATTAGTTTTGTCGTTAGCATTTGTTGTTCTCGTTATGCGATGATTAGAACTGGAAGCATTGGGGAAGAGATTCAGGCGTCAAAGTAAAACGCGTACAAATAAATTATTTAAAAGTAATACAATAAATAATTCGTAATAAATAATTACGAACACATCTAAAACGAAATCACTTTGTTAAACACAGAAAGTTTATTTCTAATTTAAAAAACAGCTAAGAGGGACCATTAAAGTTAAATAATGCAGCTCATAAGTAGGCAGAAAGAAAGTCAAAACACAATGTTTTTTGAATTATTGTGTCATTAGCATTAGTTTTTCTCGTTATGCTATGGTTAGAACTGGAAGATTGGGAAAGAGATTCATACCTCAAAGGAAAACATGTGAAAATAAATTATTTGGAAATAATACCATAAATAGTTACGAATGCACCTAAAACGAAATCACTTTCTTAAACATACAAAATTTCTTTCTAATATAAAACTTTTAAGAAGGAATCACTAATCTTAAATAATGCAGTTCATTTATGGGCAGAAAGATAATCGAAACACAAAGATTTTTTGATTTATTGTGTCAATAGCATTTGATTTTCTCGTTATGTGATGGTTAAAACAGGAAGCATTGGGAAAGAGATTCATACGTGAAAGGAAAATGCACAGAAATAAATTATTTGAAAATAATACAATAAATAATTCATGATAAATTATTACGAACCTACTTAAAACGAAATCATTTTCTTGGATACAGAAAGTTTATTACTAATAAAAAGCAGTTAAGTAGGAACCGTTAAAGTTAAATAATGCAGCTCATTAGTGGACAGAAAGAAAGTCAAAACACAATGTTTTTATTTATTTATTTATTGTGCATTACCATTTGTTTTAATCGTTATGCGATGGTTAGAAAAAGAAGCATTGGGAAAGAGATTTATGCCTTTAAAGGAGAACGTGTAGAAATAATTTATTTGGAATTAATACGATAAATAAATCGTCATAAATGATTACGAACGCACCTAAAACGAAATCACTCTCTTTCTTCATTCTGGAAAAAGATAGAATTATGTTAGTTTAAAGGAAAAAAAGAATGAACATACTTCTTTACAATGATATCTTCTATGGGAATTGTTTTACTCCAGAAAAGTATTATTCAGACAAAGTATTTAAAGTATTTTTTTCTAGAAAATTAGTTTGTTAACGTGGAAGTGATTTAAAATGTATAATTTTTGTTGATCAATGTACAATCTTTTTGATTTGGAATATATAATCTTTGTTGTTAATACGAAATCACTTGCTTAAACCAAGAGAGCTTATTTCTAATAAAAAGCAGTTAAAAAGGAACCATTAAAGTTAAATAATACAGTTCTTTAGTGGGCGGAAAGAAAAACAGAACTCAATGCTTTATTGATTTATTGTGTCAATAGCATTCGTTTTTTTTCGTCATGCGATGGTTAGAACTGGAAGCATTGGGGAAAAGATTAAAGCCGTAAAGGATAACGCGCAGAAATATATATTTTGGAAATAATACCATAAATAATTCGTAATATATAATTACGAACGCACCCAAAAACGAAATCACTTTCTTAAACACAGAAAGTTTATTTTATTAGAAATAATGCAGTTAAGAAAAGCAGTTACGAACTATTAAAGTTAAATATTTCAGCTCATTAGTGAGCAGAAAGAAAATCAAAACACATTTTTTTTTTTGTGTGTGTGTGTCGTTAGCATTTGTTGTTCTCGTTATGCGATGGTTAAAACAGGAATCATTAGGAAAGAGATTCATGCCTCAAAGGAGAACGCGCAGAAATAAATTATTTGGTAATAATACCATAAATAATTCGTAATAAATAATTACGAATGCACCTAAAACGAAATCACTTTTTTAAACACAGAAAGTTTATTTCTAATGAAAAACAGTTAACCCTTTCCGGCACACTGTGCCCGGTCTGGGATACCTAATTTTAATTCCAAACTTGCAAATGACACCAGTAATATTTTACTAAAATTTTGCTTTTACAATGAAAGCTTAAATTAAGGAATTCAAAATATTTAAAAAATTCGTTTGTGAATTCCGGTGTCAGTCGATAATTTCTCATTTTAGTATAGATTTGGCCCGTGCCGGAAAGGGTTAAGGAGAAACCATTAAAGTTAAATAATGCACCTCATTAGTGGGTAGAAAGAAAATCAAACTCAGTCTGTTTTTGATTTATTGTCTCATTAGCATTTGTTTTCCTTGTTATGCAATGGTTATGAACATCAAGCATTGGGAAAGAGATTCATGCCTCAAAGGAGAAGGTGTCGAAATAAATTATTTGGAAATAAAAATTAAATTATTACTAACGCACCTAGAATGATTTGGTTGGTTGGTTGATTTTTGACGTCCGATTATCTGCGCTAGGGATATAGGACCAGGGGGGAGTGCCCTTCGTGGGGGTCTTTCTAAGGGAACCTAACCCGTATTTACGCAAGGTTCGAAGAAAACCACGAAAACTCCGAACGGTTAGGCCTACAGCCGCGATTGGGTTCGAACCCAGCACCTGCCGTCTACCAGTTGAAAGGTCCGAACCTCTCGGCCACTGGTGGGGCCGCACCTAGAATGAAATCAATTTATTAAACACTGAAAGTTTATTTCTAATAAAAATCAGTTGAGAAGAAACAATCAAAGTTAAATAACGCAGCCCATTAGTAGGCAGAAACAAAATCAAAACGCAAAACTTTTTTTGATTTATTGTGTCATTAGCATTTGTTTTTCTCGTTATGCAATATTTAGAACAAGAAGGACTGGGAAAGAGATTCATGCCTCAAAGGAGAACGTGTAGAAATAAATTATTGAGGTATAAAACTTCCGTAACTATCTCCTGTGTGGATGTAGTTTTCTCTGTTTATCTTGAATATATTAGTAGCTGGAACGAAGATAAGATTTTGATAGTTTTCATAAAAAAAAAGAATGTACCTAATTTTTTACGAAGATATCTTCAATGCGAATTATTTTACTCGAGAAAAGTATATTTCAGACAAAGTATTTTTTCTAGAAAATCAGTTTGTTAACGTGGAATTGATTTGGAATGTATAATCTTAGTTGTTTTATTTATTTATATTTTGCAACTAAATATCTTTAAAGAGTTATATAAAAATACATTAAACATTTCGAAAAATATGGAAAAACATTTTATTTAATTATACTAAAATCACGACGGTCACAGCCGGTTGTTTTTTACTCTATTTATATCAATTAAAAAAATCCATTAAAATTTTCTGTATGTTTCCCATGCAAATGTTTCAAAGTGTACGTTAAAATATTCTGTTTTGACTAATGATGGGAGGTAAAATTAAGTAATATTTGCCTGTGGCAGCCCCGAAAAATATAACGAAATTTTTATATTTAAATGAAACACACATTTAGAATTTTGATTTAAAAGGTAAAATTGCATTAAGAAACATTCCAACTATCGCATTATGCCTCATATAAATTTTTTTAAATCATTTTTCTCAAAATCCTGAAAGCTGATTACTTTAATAATCAGTCATACAATATTCCAGCTATGCATTGCCAGGGTTCGTATTCTTTAATCATCTAACAGTCTTGCAGAAGGACAAAATGTGATGTTTATCTCTGCATTTTGTTTTTAACCTTTCGCCGGGCGCGCAAATTTTCATCACATGAGCAGGCGCGCGTTGTAAATTGTACAACAGGAGAAAAAACATTCAATTATTGCTGTTTTGTTTTAATTTAACAAATAATTTAACATACAAATATTTTAAGTTTTCTCTGCTCACAATTTATGAACGTATTCCACAATACACTTAAGATTTATTTTGTTATAACATATTAAAGGAGGCTTGAATTTTGTTTCAAAGAAAAAAGATAGCGAATGTTGTACTTTTTACAACGGCACGCCCGCCGGAAGGTTAACAGTAAAGTAAAAAAGATTATTCTTTCAACATTTTATTAAAAGAAATTATTACGAATATGACTGTAATTCTTCAGAGTACTAATCATTACTGAATACATTAATAGTCCACTAAATCAATAGAATTATATTACTTTAAATATTTATTAAAGTACTGTCAATCCTGGAACTTGGTGAATATATTAATATGGTTTTGAAAAGGATTTTCAAGGAGTTTTCATAAAGTAATATTTGTCTTATTCAACAGCAATAATAATAATAATAATAATAATAATAATAATAATAAATTCTATAGCTAGATATAGCGACCAGCATTTTAAGAAATTTCTGGTACGAAAATGTCTAAAATCTATTGATTCCCCTGATGCCTACTAACCCTAATTATAGCCCGTCAGTAGTCGCGTGTCGGTCTTTTCTCCGACCGCATAACTTATCTTCTCCTAACTTATATCACATTACAAATACAACGGAGATCTACCATGTAGCTGACTTTGAAGCTTTCTCGACCACATTAGTGAAGTAACAGGACACTTCTGTTTTTCTTTCAGGTACATTTTTAGAAACAAAGTTGAAATTGGCGAAAAAGTCTACGTAAAAATCACTAATGTCAGTTCTTGTTACTTTTTCCAATTACTCCAGATCTCATGAATAACATGCATAATTTAAGAAAACTGCAAATTTTTATCTTCGTTGTAATGTTATTTTTGTATATTAGGGGAAAAATATTTCTTATTTTATTTATTTGGTATGCGGGGGGCCAGCGGCGAAAAGACCGAGCGCGACCAATGACGTTGTGAAAAAAGTCGCGACTACTCGCGGGATAGTTCAGACTATTAACCGCTTGGGAACGAGCGACACATATACGTTGTTCAAAAAGGCTTAAGAATTTTTTCTTTATCTCCACCAGTAAAATTTTGCTCAAAAATTTGTCTTATTTAATCGGAGTATTATTATTATTATTATTATTATTATTATTTTGATTTAACAAAGTACAAAATTCTGTTTAAAAAAAAAAACCGGTGACAAAACAATAAAAATTTCGTAAAAGGCTGATGTCGCGAAGAAGTTACCAATTTTTTTATCACTGACTTATAAAGATATTGTGAACAAACCAGCGTTAAATTTTTTTTAAAAAGTATGTTTTTTTATTACTAGATAAAACCATCCAAAAAATATCTATATTGTACAGACAAACAAAAAAGCATGAAATTGCTTTATTCTGCCGGAAGATGATTTGAAAAGCTTGGCCTTAACCCATTCTGCTCCATGAGTGCATATATGCACTCTCAAAAAGAGCATACTTAATTTATTTTAGACACCAGTGAAAAAGAATGTAATGTTTGTATTTCATAACCAGTGGAATTTCGCAGTTATTTAAGTAAAGATAACTTAAAAAAAAAGTGGTGTAACCAAATAAAATTTGTGTGAATGTCGGCAGTCCCAAGGGATTAATAAAGATCTTGATATTATTTTTCAATTTTTCCATTTATTTCTCAACTTTTTATTGGGCAATATTAATATACTTACCACTTAAATTTTATTAAACAACTGATTAATTTGCATCGAAATTTTTATTGAGATAATTTGTACAGTAAAACCTCTAAATAACGGACACCTCGGGAACACAGAAATTGTCCGCTATTCGGAGGTGTCCGTTATTGGGAAAACCTCAGAGATACAAAAATGGCTATGAAATGCTTAATATTTCATTAATTGACATTTGTATGTTCTAAAACATCTATTATATGATTAATCAGGAATTGAAATTATTTTTTAAGCAATATTATTAACTTAAATAAAATTGTGCACACCTTTAACTACTGTTTATTACATTCTTACTAAAAAAAAAAAAAAAAAAAAAAAAATCTGCTACAAAAGTTTATTTTTGCCTGCGATTACGTGTAATTTATTTTTCAATGTGATGTTATTGGTCATTATAGAGTTCCGAGCGGGGATAGGGATTACACTTTTTGTTCATTAAAAACATAAAATCATAAAATCTTCCGGGGGGACATAGACATTTGAATGCTCTGGGAGCTGGCCCTCCCAGGCAACTCCGTGAATTCAACAGTGAACGTAAAGGAGAAATTTCCTCAGCCCATCCTCTGCATTTATCTGTGATCACAAAATTCGTGACACATTGCCCTGATAAATTTAGAGACCGTTTTACTTTTTTTTTCTTTTTATTTTCTTGTTAAAAAATACTTTTTCACCCTTTATCGCCGAAAATAGTGTCCGCTATTTGGAATGTCCGTTATTCAGAGGTTAAAAATACAAAAATTTAGGTTTTGGGAGTGGGGATTGGAAAACTGTCCGTTAAATAGAGGTGTCCGCTATTCGGGAGTGTCCGTTATGGAGGTTTTACTGTAATATTTTGAGTTATAACAATTTTAATTTTCTCTTTTTTTTTTTTTTTTTTTTTTTTGAAAAAAAAAATATTAAGAAGTCTTATGATGTGATAATGCTTACAAATTATATGGTTAACCGTCACAAAACCTTCAAAATTCCAACTTTATAAATAAATAAATAAAATAAATGTTTCCTGGACTCATTACAGCAACATTGTTTCTTCAATTACACGCATTTCAATTTGTGTCTGATCCCTTGAAACCTCACGATTTATTAAAATTGTCATAACTCTCTGAGTTTTGAAGATATCAAGATGAAATTTTTTTGTTCAGTTCAGGAATGAATAAGGAAAAATTGTGGAATTGGATGTTTTATCCTCTGGGGGCCGTATAAAAATTTAATTTTCGTATTTTTAAAAATAGACCCCCCATGGAGTTGCAACTTATTTTATCAAAAAATTCACCTTTTTTATGAAACTTTGCAATTGGAAGTATGGGTCTAGGGGTAATATTTAAGGAGATAGCCTATTGTTTCGATATTTATGACTCACCCTGTATACGGCCAACCTAATATTACATCTGAACTTTATTGGCTGATAGTAAAGAAAGAAATTAAGCATGGTGTTTTTCGTTGTGGAGTATTGGGTGGCACATAAAATTAATTATTAAAAATTGCCTTTAATCGAATTTTCAATTATTCTGCACCTCCGTACGTTTTAGAAGACCAGGAATGAAATCCATAAACCTCTATTAAGTAAGAAAATTTGTTCTATGTTAATAATATTACCGCTATGTGTTCCGGTTTAAAGCTTTATTTAAACTTTTGAGAGGAAGTTTTGAAACTTTTTTTTTCTCAAAAATGGTATTACTGCAGTGTAAATCTGTAATTCTACAGATATGAAGTTGTAGAGAACTTTAAGTTTTCTAAAATTTTAATTTCATATTGCACAAAAAATGACAACTACAGAAGTTTGTATAGCTTTATAAAAGAATCTACTACACTGTTAAAAATTTTGTGCTACTTTGAACCGAAATTTGGTGCTTAGTAGCTGCCACAATAAGATGGTGAAATCTTGTTCCAAGATTTGGAACTTCGGTTGAACCATAGTACCATTTTTTCAAATAATATGGTGTAAACTCGTTCCAAGATTTGGAGCTTCGATTGAACCATCCTATGGTGGCAGCTACTAAGCACCAAATTTCGGTTCAAAGTAGCACGAAATTTTTAACAGTGTAGAACTACAGTAATCTTACTAACAATTTATCTGTAACCTAGATTGCAGTTACATATGAAGTTCTAGGCATCCTAGTTTCCTGAAAATTTCTTTTTAACCTTACAAATTTTTTGATTTACAGTGCAAACATGCATTTGCTACATGAATTTTTGTCGTTATTGTAACACAAGAAGTTTTCTAGAAAAACTTTAGTGACTTTACAGATTTTTTTTTTTTTTTTTTTTTTTTTTAGAGTGCATCAGACAACAATAAATGAAAACATTCTAAATACATTACAAATGATTATTTCGTCAACCGCTATCATTTATAACCACACTGTAGCGGCGCCATCTTGCACAGTCAGTGAAAGTTTCTCGCAGGAAACAATCGAGCCATCCTTTTGCTCAGCACTTAAGTTCTCGCTTTCTGACAGTGGGTTCTCCGGTTCGAACCCTTCCTGGGCACATCGCCTGCACACACGTTGTAATTATAGATGAGTCGATAAAGGAATAAATGTTCATCTTTCGATATACGCAGAAAAATTGGTAAATTTAAATAATGATCTTAATTTTTAATTTAAGAAATAAAAATTAAAGGTACACACAGTTTGGCATATCTCTTGACTGTAAAATGACTTAATTATTTTTTTGAAAACATAGAAATTTAAAATGTTACAATTCTTTTTTAAATTAAATCAGAAAGAGGCTTGATGTTTAAAAGAATAAATATTTATTATTTAAAAAGAAAGAAATTTGGACGATATCTTTTAAAAAGATAATCCAATTATTATTAGAGAATCGAAAGATTAGAATAAGCGAAATATCCTGAAAAAATTCTTAAACTAAAATAATGTGTTTCTTGAGAAAATTTTTGACTATTTTTATTGAAAAACAGGAATATTTGTAATCTTAGAACTCTTTGTGTGATTAAATCAGAAAAAGAACCCAGGTCGAAATTCATGCTGGTATTTGTTAGCTAGACAAACACCAAGTGCTATAACCCAACAAGTAAAATAGCATAAACTAGCATAAACTAGCATTACATATTTTCTGGTTCCAGCAGACATTCTAGCAATTCATGGTGTGTATTGGCCCACTTTGCTGGAAATAAACATGAAATGCTTGCATATAGCTTGGCATGCTATTGTTGTGCAAACTAGCGATATAGCATGTGATGTTAGCTAGCATATAATAGCATGAAAATCTAGCAGACATAGTAATACCTAGCAATAACTAGCATATTTTTGTTGCTGTTACAAGCATGAATTTTAACCTGGGAACGCATCTTTAAAACAACCTGTCTGTTACAAGATAAATCAATCGAGATGAAATCATTAAAAAATATCGGGGATCATAAATCAATAAGACAGATTATTTATACCAAGTATCCCCAAAAAACTTTTTTAAATATTATAAATGATCTAATTAATACAAATTTAAGAAAAAATTAAATCAATCTTCGAATTTAAGAAAAAAACCACATTTTGACACACATCTTATATCTGAAATTTTTATATTCTTTATTTTATCTTATATATATATTTTTTTACTGACAAAATGAAAAATATGTAATTCTGAATGTCTTCATTTGGATTATATAAGAAAGGAAATAACTTTTTAAAAAGTATAGAATTTGCCTGTTAGAAGAGGTAAATAAATAAAAAAAACTGAGATAAAAATGCAGATTATTAGAGAGTCGGAAGGCTATTTCAATTCAACATCTTGAAAACTATTTAATTAAATAATAGCTCTAATTGATAATTTTAGTAAAATGTAAAAAATATTCACGTTTGACATACATGTATACGATACATATCAATTATTTTGACTAAAAGGGTGAAAATTATTACTTCTACAACTCCTTCATGCGATTTTATTAGAAAATAAATCACTCTTTAAAACAATAAACTTACATTGTTGGAAAAGAAGGCAATTTAAAAGAAATAATAAAAAATGAGGAAAAAAACTGATCGACAGTAGGAAATTTATTTGAACGCAATTTCCTTATGATTTATTGCTTCATTAGCATTTATTATTTTTATTATTGGATGTTTAGAAAGGACTACATAAAAAAGTGAATCATTACAGAAAAAAGAAAGTGAAGAAATAGAATTCTGCTACTGTAAACAAATCCTATTAGGATATGGTTTCCAACAAAACTTCAGTATATCACCATTTGGAAAAATGTAGAATTTTAGATTGAAGAAATTACTTCTTTAAATCTTTCGAAAGTTGTTTTAGTGAAGCAAAGTAATATTTCAAACAAACTATTTTTTATTACTAAGTTAGATCTTATAGTGCTTCAATATATTTTTTCAATTACAATAATGTATTTTTATTAAATTAAACATTTTGTTTCTACAAGAAAAAAAAAAAAAAATGCAAATTATTAGAGAGTTGGAAGGATATTTGAATGCAATATCTTGAAAAGTCTTACATTAAATAACAGGTCTAATTGACAATTTTAAAAAAAATGTGAAAGAAATATACGTTTTGGCATATACATTTTATGTGATATACGTGAATTACTTTCATTAAAAAGATGAAATATGTTACTTCTACAACTTTCCCATGCGATTTTATTCGAAAATAAATCACTCTTTAAAAGAATAAACTTTCTTTGTTGGGAAAGAAGGCAATTTAAAAATTTCATAAAAAATGAAAAAAAAAAAAAAAAAAAAAAAAAACCTCTGATTATTAAGAAGTAGAAAATTTATTTGAACGCATTTCTCCTTTGATTTATTGCTTCATTAGCATTTGTTGTTCTTATTATTGGATGTTTAGGACAGACAATATTTGAAAAGTGAATTATTACGAAAAGTAAAAAGTGGAGAAATGGAATACTGCTGAATAAATCTACTGAAAACAAGTCTTATTAGGATATTTTTCCCAGCAAAACGTCAATATATCAGCATCTGAAGAAAGGTCGAATTAGTTTAGTATTTAAGAAATATACTTCTTTAAAATTTTCCGTTTGGAAGTTGTTTTACTAAAGATAAGTAATATCTTAAACAAAACTATTTTTTATTTACTATGATAGAAGTTAGAATGCTGCAATATATTTTCTCCTTTACAATAAAGTATTTTTACTGAAATTAAATGTTTCGTTTCTATTAAAAAAAAAAATGCAGATTATTAAAGAGTTGGAAGGCTATTTGAATGCAATATTTTGAAAAGCCTTAAATTAAATAATAGTTCCAATTGATAATTTTAGAAAAATATAAAAAATACAACCCCCCCCCCCCCGCTTTGGCATATATATTATATGTAATATATGACAATTATTTTCATTAACAAGTTTAAAATTGTTATTTTTACAACTCTCCCATGCGATTTTATTAGAAAATAAATCACTCTTTAAAACAATAAACTTTCTTTGTTGGGGAAAGAAGGAAATTTAAAAGAAATCTTAAAAAATGGAAAAAAAAAAAAACCCTGCTCATTAGGAAGTAGAAAATTTATTTGGATGCATTTTTCCTTTTGTTTATTGCTTCATTAGCATTTGTTATTCTTATTATTGGATGCTTAGAACAGACAATATTTGAAAAGTGAATTATTACGGAAAGTAGAATGCGGAAAAATGGAATACTGCTGAATAAATCTACTGAAAACAAGTCTTATTAAAATATACTTCCCAGCAAAATGTCAATATATCAGCATCTGGAAAAAGGTCGAATTAGCCTAGTATTTAAGAAATTACTTCTTTAACATTTTCCGTTTGGAAGTTGTTTTACTAAAGCAAAGTAATATTTTAAACAAAACTATTTTTTCTTACTAAGACAGAAGTGAGAGTGCTGCAATATATTTTCCCCTTTACAATAAAGCATTTTTATTGAAATTAAAGATTTAGTTTTTTCTATCAAAAAAAAAAAAAAAAAAAAAAAAAAAAACTGAAAAAAGAATGCAGTATTTAAGAAATTACTTCTTTAACATTATCTTTTTAGAAGTTGTTTTAGGAAAGCAAAGTAATATTTCGAAAAAACTATATTTCTAGGTAGAACTTAATGTTCTGCAATATATTTTTTCATTACAATAAAGCTATTTTATTGAAAATAAACATTTTGTATAAGCACTGTTAAAAATTTGCAGCAGTGTATATAAGAGTGTTGGTAAATCTGAACGAAAAATTGTTCGATTAATGAAGTATTCTAAAATTACCATTCACAATAAAATAATTAGAAAAATGAATTTATTATAAAATCAAACGATCTAGAAGAAAAGGTTTTTGGACAGAACGGGATGATCGACAAATATTTATATTATCAACTCAAAAAAGTCTTTCAAATCGGAAAATTTCGAATAATTTCAGCAAAAGAGTCTCACACATGACAATTTGGAAAATATTAATGCAAAATTATCAAAGTGTTGAAAAAAAAACGAGGTTAATAAAGCATCATATAAAAGAAAGATTGAAATGGCCAAAAAATGTTATGCCATCGGACAAGAAATGGAAACAACTGATATATTCAGATAAAAAAAATAATCTTGGCAGACCGGATGGTTATAAACACTATTGGCATAATTTTAGGTAGGAATCAAAACAATTCTCCAGTCGACAAATTGGAGGAAGATCAATTAATGGTTGGGGACTCTTTAATCATGATGAATTATGCAATTTTAGCCAAATTTTGGGACGTGTAAACTCTGTGCGTTATCAAGATATGTTATATGATCATTTGAGACCATCTGGATTTTTTGTAGATGGAGCTAACTGGATGTTTAAGCAGGATAATGCTTCTTGCCAGGTGTCTAAATCAACCAGCAATGGTTTAAAAAACAGAAAATTCATGTTTTGTTATGGCCAAGTCGAAGTCTAGACTTGAACCTTATGGAACATGTTTGCGACGTATTATGTCGCAAAATTTATATTAATAATAAACAGTTTTATATGCCAATGAATTATAAGTAGTCATTGTAAAATATTATCACAATATTTCTTAATCTAATCTTAATTACCTGGTCATTTTTATGTAAAACAGACTGAGTTTATAAGGAAAAATGGAGGACCAATATCGCATTGATTTACATATTATTTTTGTCTTTAGACAAACGGTTTGGAGCTTTTTAAAGTTTTTAATTAAATATGCAGTTAGTTTCTTTTAATGTAATTTTAGTTGAATATTGGAATGCAGCGAGTTCATCGTTTTTTTTAAACATCGAACATTTAAAAAAAAATAAACAAAATTATTGGAAAAGAAAAACTGTCCCCTTAAAAATGCTACTACACGAAGCGTCCAAGTTACCTGTTATTCTAAGGGATTGAGAATGAGAATGAGAGCGTCCAGTGCGTTTCACCGACGTGACCGATTTCATCTGTGACTTGACGTCACGTAAGTGACTGGTTTCTAACTTTTCTAACCACTCGATAGACTCACTAGCCGCACTGACATTATTTAATAATAGCGCCATCTGAATTACGTTGCTGTAATTATTCTACCGATTCGATTCAAATATATGTTCATGTAACCGATCGCGTGACCCAGCTTACCGAGATTTTTTTTTCCCGGTTAGTGACACCTCTCACTGATCTCTTCCGTTATTTCCACTGAACGGCATTGTTTGCGGACCGGTTAACAGCACTGAATGTCATGGTGACTAATCGATTTCACAGGTTACGAACAGGGGATTCCATTGGACGCGCACAATGTTAATCTGTGGCTTTAAAAGTGTTTCTCGAAACCAAACACTGATCTTATTTCACAGCAATTTTGACGAATGTAAGTGAAGTGCATCATTAGTTCATTATCAATCAAATGCTTCTAAAACTGACGAAGATAAAGCCTTTTCTTGAACAGGTAATAAAATACTTGAAAAACGAAAAAAAAGCAGTAAGTTAGCTGCGGGGAAACGGACAACTCACTGGTAATTATTATTGCTTCAAATTTTTACGTGTAACAACACTTTATATTAACGTTATGAACTGTACCAATTCAAGAAACTCTGTAATGGATTGGATACGAGAGTCCTAATGCTCTCGGTTACTTCCAATCGAAGGTGTTTAATCGAGCAGGCTTTGATGGGTGGATGTTGAAATGACATGAAATTTACAGTTTTTGCAAGAATTTCTTTTTAAATGAGAAATATATAGAAATACCATGTACGTTAATTTTTTCGTATTTTTATTTTTAATCGCAAATTTGGCGATATTTCGGCAAATGTCGCTAAGATTTTCAATAATTTGTTGAAGTATATACTCTAACACTCATATCAGTGTACGAACAGCACGTAACACTCGTATCACTACACATTCAGGATTTTGTAAATTTGTTCTCTTGTTTCAAAAAGTCAACCCCTGTAGAATTTCAAACTGCTATATCTCAAACATTTTTTATGTTAGAGACCAAACAAAATCTAATTATGAATCCTTGTACTAAGATCTAACATTTAAACAAGAAATAAATTTGGATTTCTCAATATTTTGTGGATTTTTTATTTTTTATGTTTCTTATGTTTATAATGTATATTATTTTGTTCTATTTAATTTTCCTTTAATTTTCAAACGCGTACAATAATATTTATCTTATTCAAAATTTTACTCTAAGTTTTAGTCCCTTCATAAAATTTATTACCTATCCAATTTATATTACTCTGAGTGAAAATAATTGTTTTTATTTTCGAATGTTTTAAAAGCCATATTGTTATTTCTGTTTCCAATATTAATTTCACGAATCTAGTTTTGCAGCACCTTTTTCGAGGCTAGATTTTTTATTTTGAAAACTCTACGTTACCAGGTATGGGATTCATTCTCTATTCATTCTCCAGTCTCACCCTCTCGCGTCATTAACTCAGCTATCATCTCTCGAAAAGCCCCTTTCATCAATTAGTTCGTGTCTACACTTCGTAGATAGTTGTCATTTTCCACGAAGCTAATAAAAAGCAGATACAATGACTTCAGAATTCAGATTTCTGTTCGTACTTTCAGTACTTCGAATATTTTATCTGGTGTCCGCAATATTGTAATATTCTAATTTTCCTATTTAAGATCATATGGCACAATGTGTAGATTCATGCACAAACCCGAGAACTTCACGAATATTTTTATAACAAAGGACTTGTTTTAAATTTTTCTTGTTTGGTGAATAAACGCTTTAAAGCAGCAACCGGCCTCGTTATTATTGAGAAACCACCGGATTATTGAATCTGTTGAATTCTGCACTTTCGTCCAATAGTAAGATTACAAAACATCATCTTGTGTCCTCAATTGGAATAATCTGATATCAGATTACCGACAATTTTACGCAAATTGACTGGATTTGTAGATTGCAAAGTAACAGTGGCGCCGACTTCCGGGTCTGCGGGTCTGCCACGCAGACCCTGAAAAAAATCTGCAGACCTTGCAATATCTCGGCAGACCCTGCAAAATGCAACCATGAGACTCGTGATTTTTCATGTTTTTTTCACTTTTCAATTTTTTGCTGGAAGTGATTTGACGGGGGTGATTCGTTCCGGAATTTTAAAAAATCGGTCATCAATCAGAAAATTTGTAGATAAGATGGCGAAAAAAACTAAAATTTTGTCAAAAGATCGCGTAATAAACGGGAACCGAAGAATAATGGGCGCGAGGGAGGGTGTCAATTTCGTCGAAAGATCGTGGAAAAAAGCCAATTTCATCAACGAATCGTGAATAAACGTCAATTTTGTGAAAGGATAGTAGAAAAAACATGAAAATCGTTAAAAGATCGTGGAAATTTTCGTCATTAAATAGCATGAAAAACGCGCATTCTGTTAAAGAATAACAGAAAACATGCAAATTTCATTCTAAGATAGTAGAGGGAAATGCAAATTCTGTCAAAGAATCGAGAGAAATACATGAATTTTCGCAAAAGATCGTAGAAAAATAAAAATTTCTCAAATAATAGCGAGAAAAAATAGATTCTTTCAAAGAATCGCAGGAAAAATGCAAATTCTGTTGGAAAATTGCGAATTTTGACAAAAGACGCGAATTTCGTCAAACAATAGTGAAGAAAAAGAAAATTATGTCAAAGAATCGTAAGGAAAAACGCGAATTTCGGTAAAAGATTGAGATGGAAAATGCAAATTTTAACAAGAGATCGCGAAAAAAACGCAAATTCCGTCAAAAAATCACGGAAAAATGCGAAATTTGGCAAAAAAATCTTAAAAAATCGCGAATTTTGTCAAAAAACTGCAGGCAAAACACAAAGAATAGCGGAAAAACTCGAATTTTATTCAAAAACAGCAGAGAAAAAGCAATTTTTCTGTCAAAGAATCATGGACAAAATCGACTAAAAAACTGGCGGAAAATACAAATTTCGGGAAAATATCGCGAAAAAAGCAAATTTCAGCAAAAGGTCGTGGAAAAATTCAAAATTTGGCAAAAGATCATGGACAAAGACTCGAATTTCATCAAAAATAGGAGGAAAACGCAAAGAATCGCGTTAAAAAGTCAAATTTCGTTCAAAGATAGCAGGGAAAAAACAAAATCATACCTGCCAACATGTCAAATAGTCTGTCTTTAAAATTGTCTTTAAAATTTTCATGGTGTATTCTTACATGCTTAAAAATGCATAACATATGCATATGCAATGCAAAAAGTAATATTTTTTTAACAATATTTTCTATGCTACTTTTATATTTATTTTTCTACTTAACATTTTGAAAAATAAAAACATGTGGTTACACAAGAAAATGTTTTTCCAATTACATACTTTGGGAACGTGTTTCCAAAAACCTGTCCTGCATGATGATCTGTGATAGATAATGGCAGATTAAATTCTCAGCAAATTTCCTGAAAGATTACAGCAGTTGAGGGAGTGGGAGGGAGAGTATATCTATACCAGCATTAATTATGCTTTATTACTGGTTATCTTTGATGAAATGTACATTTTTCAGCGATCTTTTGACAAAATGTGTATTTTCCCCGTACTTCTTTAACAAAATTCAATGTTTTCCGTGACCCTTTCACGAAATTTGCGCATTCTTTTTACGAAATCGGCGTTTTATCCGAGATCTTCAGACGAAATCGGCGGTTTTTCTGCGATTTTTTGACGAAGTCGGCGTTTTCTCGTGATTTTTTGATGAAGTCGGTGTTTTCTTCCACGATCTTTTGACAAAGTTGTATTTTTATGTGACATTTTCTTGAAAACTGCGTTTTATCTCAGCGATCTTTTGATGAAATCTGCGTTTTTTCCATGATCTTTTAATGAAATCGGCCTTTTTTCAATGATCTTCTGACAAAATATTTTAAAGCGATCTTTTATCGAAAACAGCGTTTTTCCCTCGATCTTTTGACGGAATCGGTGTTATATCCGCAATCTTTAGACGAAATCGCTATTTTTCTGCGGTCTTCGAACGAAATTAGCGTTTTATCTGCGATATTTTGATGAAATCGCCGTTTTTTCCGTGATCCGCACAGGAAATTCGTGTTTTTCAGCGATCTTTTAGAAAAGTACTTTGATAAAAACACTGACGAAATCGTCGTTTTTCCACGCAATACTGACGAAATGTGCGCTTTTTCGGCGATCTTTTCACAAAATATGCATTTCTCTGCGATCATTTTTTTCCGCGCGCAAAACCGTACAATCCATACAACCGTACACTTAGAAAAAAAATCCGTACATTTTACGGCGAAATCGTTCAAGTTGTCAACTATGCAAATTCAATTAAAGAATCGTGGGAAAAACGCTAATTTCAGGTAAACACTGCAGGGAAAACGTTAATTTCGACAAAAGATCGCGGGAAAAATGCTAATTGCAGCAAAAGATCGCGGGAAAATGTTAATTTTGGCGGAAGATCGCGAAAAAATGCATATTTCGGCGAAAAATCGCGAGAAAATGCAAATTTTGGCAAAAAAAAAAAAAAAAAAAAAAAAAAAAAAACTCGAGAAAATACGTCTTTATCTTGCCATATTTATTAACTGATGTTTTAAGTAAAGTATATGAACATGTGTTTGGACAACTAGCAAAGAAAACATTCAATCAGAATTATGGACTTAATATAGAAACTTTTAGTTTAAAATTACTTATAGTATTTGCATAAATTATTGATTTCCTCTCCCCCCCCCCTTGAAATAAAGCAACATTTGAAAAGTATATTTTTTTTTCTTTCTTTTCTTTATTTATTTTTTAAATAAAATAATCTTATTTAATATAGCACATGTTTAAACACAAGCTATTTTAAGTAATTTCTCATTTTCCCAGTTCATGCGCTTTTCCTAATTATTATTATTATTATTTTTAATTATTATTATTATTATCTATCGCATGCCAAAAAATCTGTTTAAAATATCAATTAAAATCCTAGCCACCGTGCTTTTTTTATTATTATTTGCAAAAATCAAATCAGTTGACCGTCACACATATATATGTATTGTGATCATGGCCACAGGACGGAATTCTGACTTTTGAAAATTCCCGAGGATGGAAAACTGAATGAGATCCCCCCCCCCCCCCCCAACAACTGTCTTTTTGGCAGACCCAGCTTTGGGACCAAAGTTGGCTCCTATGCAAAGTAATACATCTTTTCACAAAACTTTAAAATATAATATATTATAATATAATATAATATAATATAATATAATAATATAATATAATATAATATAATATATGTAATATAACATAATATCATATAATAATATAATATAATATAATATAATATAATATAAAAATATATGACGGAATGAAATTTTTGCCTTGCTTTTAATACAAACTACATTGTAATAATATTAACACAAAATATATTATATGTTTTGCATTAAAAGCAAGGCGAAAATTTCATTCCGTCATATATTTTTATATTTAAGATCTCATGTTTTTATGAATTTAATGCATCCGTACAGAAACTGTCAATAATAGTTCGACAGGATAGCAGCTGAGTGTTCACGTAAGTTTAAGTCTCTAAGCGACCAGCCAAAATTTCCAACATTATATATACAAGGTGGAACCCGTCGAGTTTCGACGAAAGTAAATGTTTAAAAAGGAACTGTTTATTGATTTATAAAAAACCTATAAAATTAGCTATAGTAAAAAATGCATTTTACAATGGTCAGTGTAACTCTCAAATAAATATTATTTAAAGCTAAAATTAAAGAAAAAAATACTATTTCTATAAAACTCAGTTGTTTAAATTATTAAAATTATACTTTAATCGCATATGTAAAAATTTAATAATAAAGCAAAATATAATAAAGATCAGTTATTAACATAAAGCTATCAATTCAAGTTCTTATGTTTGGTATAAATGCGTATGAAAAATAATTTCAAATTGACACGAACTTAGAATCTCACGTGAAATCTAAATCCGTCAAAATTTTCATCTTCTCAAAATTTACATGAATACATTTCAATTTTTATCAATTTTATGAGAAAATGGCGTATTTCTGTTGCCACAAATATAAAATTCGTACTAAAAACTATAAAAAAAAATATATCAAGAATAAATTGAGGTACAGCTTTCAAACAAATTGCATTTAAAAGTGCATATTTTTCTCTATAAGATAGTGTAAAAATTAAAAATATGCTATGTTTAGAAGTATAAAATTTGCAGCACTGAAAATTGCAAAACCGAATTGCATGGGAAAGTGTTGCCATTCGCAAAATGACGTATGCGTTACGCACTGATACGTTTGGCCTTTATATTATAGATATAAATAAATAAATACTACCTCTGACAATAAAGTTTGGTGAATGAATTCAGAACGATCGATTTGGCAAGACTGGGAAAACAAAACGCTGCACCTTCATAGAGGCAACTGTAGAACATCATCCCCCACGGTTGATCAGTTGAGCGTTGTTTATGTTCTGTTAAGACGTGCTTTACTAAGTGCTTGTTCAGTGTGTTGGTTCTTAACTGAAAACAGGAAAATGAACAAATAAAAGATCAGTTTAAAGTTTGGTTTTAAGCTTTGCAAGACACCGAAAGAAATTCATGAGGGATGGTGCAAAGTGAACACCTACCATACTCGCCAGATCTCAATCCTCCAGACTTCTTCCTATTTTCACGACTCAAAGTCTCTTTGAAAGAGATTTGACCATAATGCTAACATCCAACGAAACATGACGAAGCTTTTGAAATTCATCCCAAACGAAGACTTCTTGCGAATTTACCAGGACATGTATAGCAGATCTCAAGCGCGCACAGTTATGGGAGGTGAATATTTCGAAGAATGGTATGGTAACTTTCATCAATATTTCATCTACATTAATGTTACAGGACTATTTACCGAACTTTATTGTCAGAGGTAGTATTTGAACGGAGGGTGATTTTGGGGTCTGAGGATCATGATCGGTCAAAATATAAATTTTTTTTCAAACGTATTTTCGTCCGGACGCATGCAATAGGTAGATTTTTACTTTTCGTAATGGAAGCCACCTACAAATATTTTTTATAATCATATTGTTAATTAAATATTTTGTCGTTTTAAGAAAATATACGTTTAGTGAAATGTAAAATTTTCACCAAAAAATTCATTATTAATATTGATTGAAAAGTGCGATATCATTTTTTCACAAAAACGCTGCATATTTTGGAAGAAAAACATGTGAGGATTCATCTATAACCCTTTCGGGTCTGGTTTACTATTAATAGTACATTCTTTTCATCGAGTATTATTTTATCTTAACAATTACACACTTACTTTCTACATATAGACATGATAGTATACCGCTAATACCGCTAATACCGATAGTATTATTTACCGATAGTTTAATAATACCGATAGTATTATTAAATGTCAAAACCAAAATTAAGTGATAATAAGAAAGAAATTTCTTATTATCACTTAATTTTGGTTTTGACATTTAATAATAATAATAATAATAATAATAATAATAATAATAATAATAATAATAATAATAAAAGATCATTTAATTCTCTTTGCACCATTGTCGATGTCTTTATTTTATACACATATTTCACTCTTTAATTTTGAAATATGAGTTACGTACAGTCGCAAGGCTAAAGATAATTTTTAAACTTCAATTAGTCTATTTATATAGCTACGGCTAACAATTTTAAGATAAAAGTAATTTTGTTCTCAAAAAAGAAAAAAAAATCGGACCTGAAAGGGTTAAACCGAACAATTCAAATTGATTGATTGAAATTTGTAAGCTATAGATCCTCCATCATTTTTGAAAATACGAATCATCTGAAAAATGTTTACCTTTCATTTGTTGTTTTCTTACTGAAACGCATTCTATTTCTAGCGATCCAATATTACCATTAAACTTTCGATATCGATTTCCAACCAATAAAATATGACTTCCGTATACAGAAAAATAATATTTTAAGCGAAAAAAAAAAAAAAAAAAGAAGAAGAAGAAGAAGAAGAAGAAGAAAAGAATCAGGAAATTGCAAACTGGTCGAAGCAATGCTACCTTTAAAGAGTAACTTTTATTCATCTTTTAAAGGTTTAAATTGTATCGAATATAAAAATATGAAAGCTAGTAGAGATGTAGCATATATTTTTATTTTTAAAAAAGTAACTTTTAAAAATTTCCTTATAATAACTGATACACACAAAATTTTAATATGTTACTTTTTTAAGAGTTTTTATAATTTTAGTTTAATACTGATTATTTGATAATTTCCCTTTATATAGGGTAACAATAAAATATGGGTTTATATAGGGTTTTAAATATATTATATAATTGTAATTTAGATTGTCAATAATATTATGTTGTCTTTTCCTTTGTAACAGCACTGCTAAAACTATAGGTGACACATTGTACTTTTAGGGGTAAAAGGCTTGTCTTACTGGTGACACCCCTACGGGTGCAAGAATGATACCCTTAATTAGAATAAAAAGATGGCACCCCTATTCCAGAATGTCAAATAAAAAAAATAAATTATAAAACGACTTTTGGCCCCCGAAGGATTCGAATACACAGTATCTGGTTGCAAGCTCAACGCTCTAAGCGTTCGGCCATCGAGCTCACCTTCAAAGTCTTCCTGAAATGTTCAAATGTCCTGAAATTCAAAGGTTGCTTTATATAAAAAGCTTGCCAAAAGTTAGCCATGCGAAGTTCTAAACGAAGTTGGGATAGCACATGCGCGGTGATAATCTTCGTAGAGAGAAAATGCTGTTTTGATCAACCAGTTGAAGGGGAATGATAACCGTCACAGAGCATACACAAATGACTAAGGGGTGCAAAACTTCCAACGGTATGCATTGCGCGGCACCTTAACTAGTTTGAATCATCCAGTAAGGGATCAAACGGCACCACAAATACATTTTCAAGCCCACGGATGTCAAATGGTAACACCTTTTTATCCCTGGGCGCCAAATGAAACTGGTTTGTCACCTTTATTTTTAACAGTGAGGAAGCACGATATAATTTAAGTTTCTTCTTACGTAAATCAAATGTTTTAACAAAAAATGCAGACATTTAAAGTTTAAAAATATAGTTCAAATTATGCGCATTTTTATATCAGTATTTTGTATTTTAACCTTCTCCGTCCTAATGTCGTCGCCCGTAGTAGGTACTAAAGAACACCATTTAAATTAAATGAAATTACTTCGGAATTGTTAAAGATATTTTCTTTTTAACAAATTTGTGCATGTGACAACTATCAATATATGCATTTTTGGAGATATTTTATAACTATTTCAAACTTTTATTTGTAGTCTCGCGTAATATTTGTCTCAGGACTGAGGAGGTTAATGTCATATTCAAAATTCTTTACGCTTAATAAAATATACAAATCCTAAAGCTTATAAATTCAAAGATATAGAGACTTACATCTAAGAAAATATATGCCGGCTTCATTCAAAACAAATAGGTAGTCATTTTTTAAATCCCTAAACTAGAAATATACATTTCGAGTTGAAAAGACAAAAACTCAAAAGAAACTGAAAAGTCAAAATGACCGAGATTTTCTAGTCTACAGTTTTCTAAGTAATGAAATGATACATTATATTTTGTATCTTTTAAATTGCGGAAAATGATCATTTGATTTCTAGAATTAATTCATAAACTACAATTGTAGTTACTGAACCCATTTCTTCTGTTTTTATTTATTTGCAAAGTTTTTAAATAAGTTCGACAACACTAACAAAAAATAAAATAAAATGAAATAAAATAAAATAAACAAGCTTTAATTTTTAAAATTTATTTTAAAAGAGTTCTTATGACTTTAGTTTAATACTGATTTAATTGATTGATTTCATTTATAGGGTAACATTAAAATATGGGTTTATAAAGGGTTTATAATATATAATTGTAATTTAATGACTTATTAATGCATTATATTGCACTTTCCTCACCAACAAATAAACGATATGATTTTAGTTCATTCTTTTTAAAATGAGATATTCTCACAAAAAATCAGCTTCTTTTTATATAAAAATATATTTTTAAAATATCATATTTTTATAATTACATCGCACTCAAAATTATTTGCGATTAATCAAATTTTACAGATATTAGCTTACAAATGCTTGAAATTCTTCGAAATATCTTTTATATAAATATTTACTGAAAGCTTGTTTAATTGTGAATATTTTGACGCTTCAATTTTCTTTATACGGCAATTATATCATCAGATATTACAAATTTTGTTATTAGATCCAGCGCAATTGCTATATCCATGCAAATGAAAACTTATTAAATTGATTTTGCTCCCAGTTAATATATTTATAACTTGCTCCTTCGATAAATACGAAGGATATTTTACTAATTTAGATGGAAATTTGATTTTTTTTTACTGTTTCTCCATGGTATATTTAATATTTTTATGCATAGATTTAACATTTAGTTTTGCAGTTATTTAAAAAAAATAAATTGAGAGTTTGTTGAATTTCTTCATTTTTTGATATACACTAGAGAAAAATAATACATATTAAATGTAAAATCCCATGCATCTAAAAATTCATGCACAATTTTATATTGATTATTCTAAGGAATGTAAAAAAAAAATTGATGCAAAAAAATTCATATTTATAAAAGTAGTAGAGAATTTTGAAAAGTTAAATTTTCTTTTTAAAAAATCCGTATAATAGGCTGTACCACAAGATTTTCAAAAATTTCTAGTTAGCTTTTAATATTAAGTAATGAATTCAAATATCCGATTTCCACATATTATTACAGTATTCAAAATTGAAGAGACGGTTTCAAATGTATTGTGTCCCCTTACAGTCTAGAAATTCAAAGATATAAATTAACACTAAAGAAATATGTATACTATATCATTTAGAAAAAATAGTATGACGTGAATTTATCAGTGATTTTGAAGATTGTCGGGTTCTTGAGATAGACATAAAAAAAAACCTCGAACCTTGAAAAGTTTTATTTTACTTCCATCTTCAATACCAGGTTTTATTAAGGTAGTCACGCAGAAAATTAAATCGAAGATTGACTAAAAATGCATTTTCTCAAACATCGAGTATTGACAGGACTACATATACACAAACGCAGCCGATTTCATATTATGTTGCGAGAATTCATTGATGGGAGCATGTGTTATATATTTGTTAGTTATATTTCTCAATGAAAGATGTCAAAGGACAATATTTGAAATGATTAACGCTAAAGGAAAATGAAAAAAAAAAAAAACGGATATCAAAAACCAAAGTATAGATTTCTACAGGGGGTTGCTAAAATTCTCACGCAATCAGAAGGGAAGTAATAAACGTTAATAAGCAAAATAAAAAATGAAAGACAAAGTACAGTAGAACCCCGCAAATCCGGACCCCGATAATCCGGATCTCCGGATAATCCGGATCGATTTGGCCATTTTTTTCCAAGCTTGAGAAACATTTTTGCTGATTTCTATAACACTAACTTGTTTCATCGTCATATTTTGAATTAAAAAAAAACTTTTTCTGAAATCTTTTCGACTTTTTTATTACAAAGTAAACATTTTTCTGTCTGTAAATATTCAATAAGTTTAACATAAAAGTGATTTTCCGTAAGTATGCTTAATTTTATTTCATTTTTTTTCCAAGTCTCCGGATAATCCGGATTTTCGATAATCCGGATTGGGTCTGGTCCCAATTAATCCGAATTATCGGGGTTTTACTGTATTTATAATGAGATAGCTTTATACACTGCAGCAAAGGGATCTGGATTAAGGGGTTGCTGCAGTGAAATTCCCCGATCCCGAAATCCCATGTTAACCAATGGGAAAAATTTGAAGCGCGATGACTTTTCATCTAATAAAATTATTAAAATACCGTTTTCACCATCCAAAAGTAGACGTCAGATGCCGATGATGTGCGTTTTTAAAAATTGTCTACGCAAATTTTAACTATTTTTATGATGACTACAAATTTTAATCAAATGGGAATTCCAAAGTTCATAGGGATATTTTATGTAGTTAAAATTTACGTAGACAATTTTAAAAATTGGCAACGCAAATTTTAAGTACTTTTAACATGATTATAAAATTTAATCAAACGGGAATTCCAAAGCTTATAGGGATATTTTATATACTTAAAATTTACGTAGTCAATTTTAAAAAACGCATATTATCAGCATCGAACACCTACTTTCTGCTGATGAAAAGGTATAGTAATAATTAAATTACGTAATGAGTAATCGCGCTTCAAAAATTTTCCATAGGCTAACATAGGATTTCGGGATCAGAGAATTTCACTACAGCGGAGCGTTAACGCCTAAAGGGCTAGATTTACGAAGACTGCAGAAATCTGCATAGCAACAAAACTTAGGGCTGTAAATGAAATATGAAAACTGTTGCTAGACAGGAAAATATCATTTTAAATACATATATGATTTTTGGTATTATGAATATAATTTTGTCTATTTTAATGTAGTATGCTGCAGTCAGAGAATTGGATCTAGAGAAATTAAACCGACAGCTTGAATTATAAACCTAAACGAGCGTTATAAAGTAAATGGGAATTAAAATACAGACTAATGATTAAAGTTAAGAGTTTAGAAAATGATGTAATTTTAAAGGGACTGAATAGACAAAATGATCGATAATTTCTTGTCTATAGTGATTCTAGATGATGGAACGATACATTAAATCGCTCGTGGGCTGCAATAGGGGCACAACTCAAAAAATACGAATTTTGAGCGCTCTCCGTCATTACAGATTGGTATTCTTTCCAGCAGCCATTCTATTTTCTTACTTTCTTATTTCTGTGAAAAATCTTTGGCGCACAAAAAGATCAAAGGGCCCTGGACCGGGTCTATGATTACCTAGGAGTCCCCAGTGTGTTAACTGTAATGTTAAAACTTGAAAATATCTAAATGGAACAGGCATCCCAAAAATGAAGATCAAATTAAATGGAAGCAAATTATTAACAATTTATTATCACAAAAACTTAAAGGGGTCCTGAAACGGGCCCCAAGGGCCCAGAGTAATAACTGAAAAGTATAAAGGCGAGGATAGCTAAATGAAAAAAGGTCCCTCAAAACGAACAAGATTTGATAAAAAGGGGTCAAGTTATTAACAATTAGGTGCATAGGGGCATTAGGGGCCCTGGCCCTTAAAATATTTTTTTCAGCCTATTTTTTGCATTATTATTAATAGAATACTTACGGAGTCATTTAGTACCACTTCATGTTTATGACAACAATGAATCGTGTAAATTTTGCATTTCATTACAAAGCGAAACTAATCGCAGAACCTGATTTTTTGAGTTGTGGCACTATTGCAGCACACGAGCGAAATAATGAATCGTTTGAATTGCAAGAAATGATTGCTTGATTTCTCGAATTAAGTAATGAACTATAATTATAGTTGTTAAAATTCACTTTTGCTGTTCTTATTTATTTGCAGAGATTTTTTAAACAAGTTTGACCTTAACAATAAAGAACAATGCCCTTCTATTTTAATAGAAATATCTACACTGTAAAAAAAATCTGTAAAGGTACTAAACATTTTCTAGGAAACTGGGATTCCAAGAACTTTTCATGTAACGATAACAGGAAAAATCCATGTAACCGATTCTAAAACTTGAGTTTTTGTTGTTACCGTTACAGGAAAAGTTCTTGGAATCCCAGTTTCCTAGTTAAAGTATAGTACCTTTACAATTTTTTTTTACAGTGTAGAACTCTCTATCAAAGGAAAGTAGAATTTATCAGCATGACATTCAATTAGTTTTTTTAGAACAACAGCTCTCGGACTCTTCTAGATACCAGTGGCAGAAACTGTTTCCAATATAAAAACATACATACAAGTTAAATTATGCGTGCATTCGATATTATGTAAATACTTGGCACCGATAGTCTTCGTTCAGTCCTTTCATCCGTTCATCCGCATACAACAGGGCGAAATCTACACTGTAAAAAAAAAAAAAATCTGTGAAGGTACTAAACATTTTCTAGGAAACTGGGATTCCAAGAACTTTTTATGTAACGATAACAGGAAAAATTCATGTAATCGATTCTGAAACTTGAATTTTTGCTGTTACCGTTTACAGAAAAAGGTCTTGGAATCCCAGTTCCCTAGAAAAGGTTTAGTACCTTTGCAGATTTGTTTTACAGTGTACCCAACCGAACTGTTTGAAATTTAAAATGTATATTTGTTGCACAATTCTTTCAAGTAATTTTAAGTTTTATGAAAATTTGATGTATAGTTAAATGACAGAGACAATCAAAAGTATTCTGTTATACATTAAAGCCAGTGGGGAAAAACAGTTTCTAGTGCATTTTAACGATGTCACACTCTTCCGAAAATAATAAAATTTATACGAATTTATAAAGTATATACTAAAATATACATTCTGCCCAATCTGCGATGCAAAGATTATTTGTTATTAATATGCAGATCAACACAAAAATATTCCAATGCATATTGGTAAAAGGAAATAAACATTGTGTGTGGGGCACTTTAATTATATTAAACTATGTCACAGTTTATGAAATAGATATACATTGCTGAAGTTTACTTCATGTTACTTTCTGTTTAATAGAAAGCAAATAGCGTTTACAAGGGCACACAAAATATTTCAGATACTATACTGTATTCGACATACACTGTAAAAAAAAAATTCAAGAGGTTACTAAAAATTTCTTAGTTAATTTGTATTCCACAGAATTTTTTAGTAACCATTACAAACTTTTTTTTTGCAAGTGAAACAAGCATTTCTTTTGTAAACTGAACAAAATAATTTTTTGTATAACTAACTTAAAAATTTTTAGTATGAGCCACAAAGCAAATTTTAGTATTAGCTCCAAAATTACTTTTAATAACCATTACGTGCAACCGAAGCGAAGGAGCTTCCTTCAAAATTCTGAAGCGGAAGATTTTCGGCAAAACCGCAATAGATGGCAGCACCAAACATCCCTACCTGCTCCGACAGGATTTTCATAATCCCTTTATTAACGAGACACTACATACATTCGGGGCGTATTTGGCGGCGGCAAGTTTCGAACCCGGGGCCTTTTAGCCTGGAGTCCGTTACTATAACCACTATGCTATCAAGGCCACACCAACTGAGTTTTAGTATGAGCTTTTAAAAATATAAAACTATTAACTCTATTCGTTGCTAACTTTATTCTAGTAATTCTTACAGATTTTTTTGTAACCGACTAAGATTACTAAAAATTTTTTAGTAATTACAAGGATCACTAAAAATTTTTTAGTAGATCGACCCTTTTTTTTTTACAGTGTAGCTGAAACTAATACGAATGAACATAATTTGCTATGCTTGACGTCAATTTCTTAGCTGTTTTATCTGAATTCAATTGAAACGCGACCACTAAGAATGAGATCTTTCCAATAATAAATAAAATATGAAAATCAATCCTAATTTTTAAAAATTAGGCATTAACATGTACAAACAATCTGTACAAGATTATAGTCTAGTTAAAAAGGTATGTAAAAAGTTCACAGAAATTTTTGACTTTTATTTTGGAGAATCTTATATTGACAAAGTTTCAACGAAGTTTTGTAATTTTTACTGTTAAAATGCGCATAGAGAAAAACACTTTAAATCATATTTTATTTACAAGCATTTAAAAATTAAAAAATCTTTAAAAACTAATGGGACATACAACAAATATATTTAAAGATATTATTTTTTTTATGATACTACAAGGAATAAATATGACAGGTTGTGAATTTGTTTTCAATTATATATCCTTTTTTTGTAAATAAATATAGTACTTATTAAAAATGAATACATTTGACAAAACAACAACAACAAATGTTTATATATATATATATACATAAAGGAAAACACAAATAGAAAAAAATAGAAATGTTTCATCTTTGAAAAGCTACTTCATATTTTCACTAAAGTAGCTTTTATTTATTATTTTGTAAAATGTTACTTTTGTAAATATTTTAAAGTCCTATTTCTAAGTCAGATCTGAAAAAAAACATGCATAATATTTTTACGTAAGCTAGAAATATATGAAAGAACTTCATCATATTATATAATGCAAAATATTTATTTTTTGTAGCCTAAATTTTTATTTGTATTATGTTCATAATAAAAAAAAGTAAAGGATGTCTTTGAGGTATCTAACAAATAAACAAATATTAGGAACATTTAAGTATACAAATAAATAAATTCTCAAAAGTATCAGCTAATCCGCAAAATAAGATCCGTTACGCAATCAAACAATAAACAAGTAAGAAAAATCATGCGTTAAGCATAGATTATAAAACACTTTCCAATACTTCCTGAAATCTTTAACAAAACTTAGTTATTTAGATAAATAAGGTGTTACCGTCCGTAGCCAAATATGTATTTCGATACTTTTGATCATACCTGTATTTGATCTGTCGGTTGATATATATACTATATAATGCGGAAGTTTAGTTTAGCAAGAAAGCGCCTAACAGGTTGCAATTTCTCTTTCAGCAATTTTTACAATACATGGAAAAAATACTTCAATATTTTTGTTCAGACTGTAGTTTACCTAGTACCTTTATTACACGCTAGTATTTTGTTAAAATATAGTTCAAACAAAAACCTTTTTAAAACTACTTAAATCACATTCCCAGAAATTATCATCCATTGTGACTATGTAAGTAAGTTATTTTCAAAAAACTTGTACATTTGGGAAATTTTTCACCAAAAAAAAAAAAAAAATGTTTTTTAAATGCAACTTATAAAAATATTAGATGATACTAAAACATTTCTTGTATATAAAACTGAAGACAGATGTTCACTTTTTGATTTGGAACGTCAAATAAAAAATAAAGTATGAACTTGCAACAGTAAAATGTTCCCGTCAGTTACCAACAGTCAAAAATTTTTATTTAAAAAAATAAAACACCTAAAACAGTAAATATCCTTTAATTACATGATTGCTACTTTCAGAAAATTCTAACTGTTGTTTTGTTATGATTATTTTTATTTTTGTAAAATACAAAGGATTTCCTCTCTGTTACTTTTTTGGAAAATACGTAAGTTTTAATTTAATGTGCATTCACATTTTTTCAGTTAAATTATAAAAAAATATTACATAAATTAAATATTAGTTAAAGTTACACAATTAATTATTCAAAATGATGATTGATAAACTTTTAGTGAAATAAACCAACTTAAATTGAGGGTAATAGAGTGGAAAAAAAGTAACCGAAGGGAACGCTAATTGATAGAGGAGTGATATTTGATGTGGCATATTTTTTTATAAGTTTATATCATGTATTGTATACGATCTTAACGTTTCAAACGTATCCAGCAAGAATTTAAGATTTTTACAAAAATTACTATTGGAAAATAGTGGTATTTGGCGGGGCATTTTCCTTTGTAAATTTATATCATGTGCTATGACAAACGCACTGCTTAGTTTAAAAAAAATCTCATCATATATTAGTCGAGGTAGTGGTGCTTTAAAGCAAGAATTTAAGATTTTCGCAAAAAATACTATTAAAAAATAGTGGGATTAGACCAGACAATTTTTTTATATAACTTTTTATTATGTGTTATAAGCTATCATGAAGTTTCAATGTTTCCAACAGATCATGGCAGAATTTAAGATATTTGCAAAAAAACAACTATTCGAAAATACTGGTATTTCACATGGCAATGTTTTTATAAATTTTTATAAAATGTTATAATCTGTGTTTCAATTTACAACAGCTCACCTTAGATTTTCAAATTTTAACAAATTCGCGTGCCAACTGGATGACGCTTTAACCCAAGAAATAACGATTTTTACAAAAATTACTATTTGAAAATAGTAGTATTTGACGCGGTGTATCTTTTTTATAAATTCTTTTCTACTTAAATAATTATCTTTTCTTCTTTAATACATTTTTATCATGTGTTATAAGATAACCTAAAATTTGAAACAGACCAAGCAAGAATTAAAGGCTTTTGCAAAAATTAATATTCGAAAATAATGGTATTTCACGCTGCATCATTTTTTCATAAATAAGTAGCATTGGTTCATAAATATAAATGACTACAATTAAAGAAGCATTTCGTTTGCGAAAATTAAAGCCTAATGTTTATGGCAACTAGCTCACCACAAAAACTACTATTTTATATTTTAAAAGAAAAATGGATATTTTTAATTCTGTTCTAAGAACATCAAACGAGAATGTGCAGCCTTCAAGAACAATATCTAAATAAACTTGTTTTTTTTAGTAGTTTCTTACTCTGTTACACTTTGTTCCACTCTGTTACCATAAGCATGGTAACAGAGGGGAATGGTAACAGAGAGAAAAAAAACTACAAATAATTTTATCAGCACAAAGTGAATTAAAAATAATGAAAACTAAGCCTATTTATTTAAGAAGCACCATTTGATCTTATGATTAAAATTTTATAAAAGTATTTAAAAAATAAATTTCACATAAATAAGCTGATAACAGAGGGGAAACTGAATAAAACATCCTTATCATGTAAATGCTTTAGTTCAACACCACGGTGAAAATAACTTAATAATTTAAAAAATGGTGGCCTCATCTAAAAATAGACTGTTCAAAGAACTGCAGAACCTTCTGTTGAACACTTAGTAGTAATAATTTATTACAATAAATATAATAACAGAGTGGAAAAAATCTGGGGACAACAATAAATTGTTCCATTTTTATAAAAGAACAAGTTTTTAAAAGTGTATAATATGGTCTATGCTACAGCTAAGACATACAACAATTGTCACAAATGAAAAAATTAACACTTTTGACAATTGATTTATAATTTTATAGCAGTTGAAAAAGTAAAAAGGAAAGAGGGGACATAGCATTTTAGCTATAGCTGACACATAGAAACCATAACTACACTAATATTATTTTTAATTTCTGATAATATTTAGCCCACGTTTACTCTAAAGAGTCAGACAAGTAATGTAAATGCTTAAATTTTATTTTTAAAACTTTATTTTAGTTATTAAAAATTTTTAAAGTTGGGGGACATAGAATGTACAAGTTTTTTGAAAATGCCTCAGGTAATTATTTGCGTGATCCTGTATACCATTTTATTTATATCCTACAAATATTTCTTAGTAAACTGAAATCAGTTCAACTTAAAAATGCATCACTTATTTAAAAACCCCCTTTAAGTAAATTACCCTCATATTCAGTAATATAGCAAACTCTTTTGTGTAACTCCGTATAAAAACTATAGCATTCATACAAACCATATAATATGCAAACATTTTGTAAAACTTAAAAGCGAATATCATAACTGAAAATTTTCATCAATCCATCGCAATCCATCAATGTCGCAAACATTCCACCCTTTATTATCGTGTAATGGAATTCTTTTGAGTGACCCTGTAAATGAATAACTACTATTTACACTGCATATTTTACACAACGCATATCTTAGTGCACTTTGCGAATCCATGTAAATTCGAATATGTTTTACCGGGTATAACAGCTTTAAAATTCATTTGAAACGATTTTTTTCCCATAGGCTGTAATATATCGGAACACATTTGACTATCCCTGTAAATAAACTAATCATGGTAGAAACTTCGCTTTCAATAGGGTTCGTGCTAGGGTAAACATCAATATTATATAAAAATTTCATAGCAAACAGAGTATATTTACGGGAACGCGGACAGACGAACAGACGGAGAGACAAACCGAATGCATAAAGACTTTTCAACTTTGTTGGAAAGTGTTAAAAAAGGGTTATTAGAAGAAATAATTTACTGCGTAAAATGAAGTACAATTATTTGATTATTTCTGAACACAGTTACTATCAATGCTTAAGCTTTTATACTAGCGTGGCATGAGCTTTTGTATGACCTTCTCATAGAAAAATACCACCTGTAATGCCAATCATGTGGTAACAGCGTTGATAGGAGCGCGCAAGTAATTCGATGAAAATTCATTGACAGTGTCATAATGATCAATATCCAATTCTCCATACTCTTCTCTTAAACTTATCAACGTCATATTATATAATGCAAAATATTCATGTTTTGTAATGCAAATTTTAATTTTTATTATATTGATATTAAAAAAATAGAAAAGGATGTCTCTGAGCTCTTTAAAAATATTAGGAATATATAATTACATAAATAAAAAAATAGTAACCTTTATGAGCTCTTTTGTGTAACCCTCTATATCAATCATATCATTTATACACACCATACACAGACATTTAGTAAAACTTAAAAATCGCATATCATAAATGAAAATGCATTTCATCCATTAATCAGCTATCATCGATAATACACAGTACTTTCGATAGAAATATTTTGTGTGTCCCTGTAAATGTTATGCACTTCATATTATCCCTAAAATATTAAATCTCAGTGGTGTTTATCATTTTATGATACGTGAAATCGTTTAACATAATTAAAATATGTTGCAAACAATCCCCCTTTTATTATTGTGTAATGGAATTCTTTTGAGTTGCCCTATAAATGAATAATAAGTGTTATTTCATTGCATATTTTATAGAATGAATATTTCAGTGCACTTTGCGAATCCATATAAATTTAAGTATGCTTTACAGAGTATAACACTTTTAAAATTCACTTCAAACATTTTTTCCCATGGGCCGTAATTTATAGAAAAACTTTTGACTATCCCTGTAAATAAACTAATCATGGTAGAAACTTCATTTTCAACACGGTTCATGATAGGGTAAACATCAATAATGTTTAAAAATTTCATTTTTGTCTTGGTAGATTTTAAAAGATAGTATAAAAGATAGATTAAAATAAAAGAGAGTTTAAGATAAAATAAAGTATTTACTTGACAATATTCCATAAAAGAAAATTGCTAATTAAAGTTTTCTCTTGTAAATTCAAGTTTTCTAAATAAAAAATCCCACAGATTCCGCAATACTGAGCATTAACTGGTTCTGTCAATCCATCATGAGAAATTGTGCTCAATGATAGTGTCTGACAAAGACAGAGTGACTTGAATGACACATAAGAAATATGAAGTAGAGGACAATTTAACTTCCTTTGTGAGATTTCCTTTCCTTCTTTCAGATCAAACACTTTCACGTCGACTCCATTGTAAGATATCATATGCTCAGATAGAAAATTTCAAATATATATTAGTAGATGGCTCGCCCGGCGTTATCCGGGTACACGATAATATACTTAAATAAACCTTACATTTGTATAGTTTTATATTTGCTGAGAAATGATTTATAAAATACACTATATTACCATTGATTATTGGACACTTGCGATTTTAGACATTTTACTAAATATCTAGACAAATACATGAGGAATCATCTCGAAACTCTTAGTGTATAAATATAATAGTATACGTCATACATCTCCATGAAGATTTTTTACTGAAACTCCATAGGAGACCGTCAACAAATTAAAAAAGAATGAATATCTTTTGAATAACCCTGTCAAAAGCGCCCAAACTCTAGATTATGATTGAATGCCTTATTGTAATACACTGTGTTCATTTTTATGCAAATAGCATGCATACTCGCAGAGTAATTAAGGTTTTTATAAAAATGGTCCCAAATTTTTCCAAGTTTTTTCCTTATAATTTTCAGAGTTCTAAATATAAAATAATATTTTTTCAGAAAATATGACAAACAACATTGCACACAGCACCCTGTAATCAGAATTAAAAAATAATAAAAATTGTATGAAAAATGAGTAGGTTTACTAAATAATTTTTTTGCTGCGCATGCGTCAAAGATATCAAAATTTCATTTGCATATTATGTTAGCTAAATGTATAGAGCAACTTTTGTAAAAGTCTCAAAATTATGGTTTGAAAATTTTGAAAGTAATCGTCTATAGAAAAAGTACAAAATCCGTTGTTTCCAAAATGAAGCAAAAAAATGAGGGATTTTATCTAAAAGTAGTCGTAACATTTATAACGTAGTCGTAACGTTATTTAGTAAAATGTCTAAAATCGCAAGTGTCCAATAATCAATGGCAATATAGTGTACATTGCGGTCAGTGGGAAAAAACTTGCAAGTGCATTTTAATTGTGTTACACTCTTTCGAAATCATAAAAATTCAGATGCATCTATGGAGTACATACTACAATATACATTCTCTACAATCAGTGAGGCATAGGATATTTGTTATTCATCACAGAATATTTGTTATTCATTTACAGGGCCTTTCAAAAGTATTCTTTTATATAATGGTTTAAGGGGAACATTGCTTGGAGTGCGTTTTAATTGTATTAAACAACTTAAGATTTTATGAAATTGATATTACGTTACTGGGGATTACTACAAGTTATTTTCTATATAATAGAAAGCAGATAGTATTTACAGGGGCACACAAAAGATTTAGGCTGCTATATTGTATCCGAAACACTGTATACCAGAGCTGTCCAACCTTTTGGTGAACAGGGGAGCACCTCAGCTCTTGGTACTCAATGAAGGGCGCCATTTTTCTTATGACTCAAAACATGCGGTTGTATTATTGCGTAGTGTTAGTATACATGCACATCTTAATGATGCGGGAGTGAACCTTAAGGTCGTAGACAAAAGCCACCTAAGTTTATGAAGTGACAGATGTTAAATTTCAAATTATCCATTTTTCTCCGTAAGTTCTATCTTAAAAATGTTTGTAGGGTAAGATACCAAAAACTTTAAACATGTCTATAATAAAAACAATAACAAAATATAACTATAAATAAACATGGAGATCAAAGACTATACTAGATTTCTTTTAGGATGCCAAAATGCATTTTGAAGGTGTGAATTTAGCTTTATAAAAAGTACAAAAAGAAAAACAATATGATAGTGACTAATTCATAAGGCTATGATTCCAGAGAAAAAGTCTGGAAGGGCTTTCGTAGATGGAAATCATTTTGCACTGTTTTATTAATTTTTCTAAGCAAATTGAAAAGAAAAAGTATAAAATTTCAAAAGTCAAGAAGGAAAAATTAAGCTCTTTTATACCTCGTATAAAACAGCCAGGCTAGTGTGACAAAAATAAGATTTAAAAAAAAAAAGAAAAAGAAATTTCATGCACATACACAAAGTGTCTTCAAAGGAGCGGACGAGGAGAAATGAAAAAGGGAAATTTTTCTCTTACTTCTTAATATTAAAAATAGCAATTTCCAATTCTTACCAAATTTAGACATCTTTATAACACTTTATAAACAACAACTAGAAATCGTGAAAATATGGATGCTTAAATTTTCAAAGCATGTTTCTGGTTTTTTAATATGTTTTCGCAGACTTTGAAAATATCTCTAATGGAAATAAGAATGATTTTAAAGAAAAATTTCTTTATAATGGAATTTTATTTTTAAAAAGTATAATAACAGGAAACTTTCAAAAGGGCGCCAAAAAAATCTTCAAAGGGCGCCATGGCGCCCGCGGGCGCCGCGTTGGACAGCCCTGCTGTATACTATTACACCAACACCTGACTATATATTAAACTTCTTTTTAGTGCGAATGCATCTCATTTGCTACACTTGACGTGCAATTTCCAACTTGTTAAATTAAAAAATAAGTTTGTTTCATCCCGGAAATAAACGTATTTGTCTACAAAATAGGAAATATAATGTAAATGTAAATAGTCGCACATATCTATCCATGCAATTAAAAAATAGAATATTATTTTGCGAAATCATGGACATCTTATACCTTATACACATATTAAATACTCATTTAAGTTATAAAAAATCTTTTTTAATTAGCTTATAAATTAAGCACAATATGAGTAAAAAAAACGCGTAACATTTTAATAGGAATTTCTTTACTTTTGAAATTTAATTTTTAATATTTAAGCCGAATATTTTCTTTTACATGTTTTACACAATATTGAACTTTTATTTTTAAATGAAATTATGCCAAACTTATAAGTCATTTTAATTAAATCTGCATTATAGATCTAAAAGAATTATTTAAGATTTTAATTTCCCCTTTTTCCATTTTCTTTTTTTTTTAATTCTATTCAATGTAAATAAGAAAATGTAACTGGAGAAATTTTCCTAACCGAATTTTACGTGGAATGCAATCTCATTTTTTTTCTCTATATGCTATTTCAAATTTGTTAAAAATTGTTAATTGTTAAAAGGAAAACAATAAGTATTTTTTAATTTATCTATTTATTTTTTTAAAAAAAGTAGTGCAGTTTCTTTATTTACTGTGATTATTTTATTTTTCTAATTCCGATTGACTAAAAGTCCATCAGAAAAGAAATTGTTTTGACTCTCTCTCTCTTTGTCTCTTACTCATTCTCTTAATAGGCAGTTAAATAAATAAGTTAAATAAATAACCGTTAGATTCCCAGAGGTCTCGAAAAGAGACTGTCAAAAAATCCCAAGTAGCTCGATAACTTTTCTTTTTTTTCAACGTAGAAAAGACCGAAGCAGCGCGATAGTGCTTCGTTTATTTTATGTCGATAAATTCCAAGCAGTACGATTGCGCTTCTTCTATTTTACGTCGATAAGTACCAATCGACGCACTATTAGTTGTCCACAACGCTCAAATTGTGCTGGGTTTTCTTGACATAAAAACTGAATAGCGCGATCGCGCAGCTTGGGACTCAAACGGTTAAACGTTATAATCTATTGTAGATTATTTTTTATTATGTGTTTACCTATTTCTAACATTAAAAAAATGTTATTTTTTTTTTTTTTTTTTTTTTTTTTTACTGTATTTATAATCATAGTTATCTCATTTTCCTGGCATGTTTCTTCTTTTACTTACATTTAATTTTTTTTACACGTTTTTCAAAAATTTATATTATTTTGTACACTTAGACTTATATAATTTTTAAAAAAGCATGAATACACTGAGTTTTCAATTATTCGGAAAATAAAATTTAATCCCGACATTAAATATGGCTCAATAATAAAGATTAAAATAATTTCTTTAATAATTACGTTAGTTCAACAAAGTGTGATAAAATATGCTACAATTTTATAAATTAAAATGTTTAAATAAATTAATCATTAAGAATAATTCTAGTTAATTGGGATACTCTTGTTTAATATCACAAAAAAAATGTTTTGTATTTGAAATTTTGTAAAAAAAAACAAAAACAAAAACAAAAAAATATATTAATATATTATATGTTTATTGTTATTCCTATTACTTCATGTTATATACATTTTTTTAATTTCTTTTTATTTTAAATGCAACTGTATAACCCACGGAGTAAGAAACAGGAGGGAAAAATAGTGTTAAAATTTTTCCATGCGGATTTTTTGACGATAGGAGGCGACACCGCTGCATGCAGGCTGTCAATCGATGCTTCTGCAATGCTTTTCAATAGAAAAAATGGTCATAAATAATTTTTTTTTTTTTTTTTTTTTTTACAAAAAATTTGAATTTTCAGAAAGTTGCAGAAATGAAAATCTGGTTAATTGAAGTTTTCTTCACAACATATATATTTTTCATAGGTATTTGGCGCTTCATTTTCGTTTTTAAGCCATTTAAAATACGAGATCATTCTGACAAAAACCAAAGAGCAGGCCATTAAAAAACATTGAATATCGCGGATTAAAATGACTGTTGTAAGTAAGTTGAATATCGCTAAGAAATAGACTTATGATTTTTAGAGATTAAGTATTAATCAAATATTTTGGAGTAAATTTTAATTTCGCGTATAGTTTTTATAACCTTAGAACATTTTAATAATCCATAACTTTGGATATTTATCCAATTAATGCATGTAGAATTAAAGCAAATTTTTATTTTTAAATATTTGGAGGGAAAAAAATTGTGTAAATCATAGGATCTCCAGAATACACATTTAAAATAATTCAAACATTGTTTTTTTTATTAATTATTTTTTTAAACTTTGCTTCTATCTTTTATTTGTGACTGTGCAGTAAAAAGAAATCTATTAATCAAAATTTTTCTTTGCTCATTCAGGCTCATTTTTGCTTTTAAATCCCCATCTTTTCCATCCGGACATTCAGGCCCATGTGAAAGGGGAGGAGGGGTCGCCCCGTCCGAGGAGATTGAGGGAGCACCAAATTTATTCTACCAGCACCATTTTTTTCTTTATTTCCTTCTATCTCTACAAGAAGAAAGTATTGGATTCGTATAAATTTTCGAATTCTGGTTTTCGACGGATTGTACACGTTTTAGGGGTCAGAGATTCCAAAAAACATGCTTTTATAAAATATCTGTCTGTGACAGGTATTTTGTGGGTGCTCTATCTCAAGAAAAAATTCACAGAATTTAATAAAAATTGATATTTAGGTAAGACCCTGATATAAATTATTTCTGATTAGTTTTTGGCGTAAATTGCTCTACAGGTGGCACTGCTATGCTTCATTTTTTATGATTTACGCAACAGCTGAATCTCAAGAACTAGCGCACGAATTCTAATAAAAATTTAGTTTTAGGTAGTCCCTGGTATAAATTGATGCTGATCAGTTTTTGGTGTAAATTGCTCAACAGGTGACGCTGTTATGCTGCATTTTTTACGGTTTATGCAACAGCTGTATCTCAAGAAGTACGCACGGATTGTAATAAAAAATTATATTTAGGTAGTCCCTGATATAAATTGATGTTGACCAGTTCGAATTCTGGTTTTCGACGGATTGTACACGTTTTAGGGGTCAGAGATTCCAAAAAACATGCTTTTATAAAATATCTGTCTGTGACAGGTATTTTGTGGGTGCTCTATCTCAAGAAAAAATTCACGGAATTTAATAAAAATTGATATTTAGGCAAGACCCTGATATAAATTTTGCTGATTAGTTTTTGGCGTAAATCGCTCAACAGGTGGCACTGTTATGCTGTATTGCTTTACGGTTTACGCAATATCTGTATCTCAAGAAGTACGCACGGATTCTAATAAAATTTTTTATTAAGGTAGTCTCTTATTTAAACTAATGGTGATCAGTTTTTGGTGTAAATCGCTAAACAGGTGGCGCTGTTATGCAGCATTGTTTCACGATTTACGCTATATCTGTATCTCAAGAACTACACACGGATTTTAATAAAAAATTATATTTAGGTAGTCCCTGATATAAATTGATGATGATTAGTTTTTGGTGTAAATTGCTTAATAGGTGTCGCTGCTATATTGCATTTTTTTATGATCCATAAACAGTAGATAAAGAAATAATAAATATTACGTATAAATACTATAAAAATGCATAAAAACCCTTAGACTAATTAATGTTTTGTAAAATGTTAGAAGTCTTTTGCACATTAAATAACTTTGTATTTAGACACAAAACAAAGTCTGTACTTTATGATTCCACATAACATTTAAAAAACAGATACACTAAGATCTATTGACACTAAAAAATTCTGAATAAAAATATAATTACCAGCAAATAGCTTTATATTCAAGCCTAAAAAACATCACTCACTTGTGAAGCACGGAATAAACTTAATTTTTTGTTCCCTTCGACTTTTTTTTGACTATCATAGCCTGTTTTACATCGAGGAACACAGCATTTATATCCCATTTTAATTTATTTTATGAAATATCAATATGAGACATAAACGAATAAAAAAATATATCTTTTAATTCGAACATATGCAACTTAGGCATACAATCAAATTGAACGTCTGCTATAAAAAACCAGCCTACATCCTATCGCAGCCCCCTCATTATTTACCAAAATTTCACTTTGTATTTTCGAAGAGTCGTGCGCATTAAGTTTCCCCTCCTGTTTCTTACTCCGTGGTATAACCCTTTCGAGTCATTTTTTTTTTTTTTTTTTTTTAGAATTTTTAGAAAATTTTACTTTTATTTTAATAACATTAACACACGCTATCCAAATAAATAAATTAGAGTTTAACAAATATTCCATTGTCTGAAACAAAACGAATGTTATTCTTTTGCATACAATCCAATTCATATTCATATGAAAAAAGACTAGGGAAGAGTTTTTGAAAAAGTTTAGAAAATATTATATTCCAGCAAGATTTAACTGATATTATGATTTTCTTAGACTTTTTGCATTTTATTACACATGATTCTATCAGGAAAGTAATCTTTATTTTAAATCTTAAATTTAAAGAGTGAAATAAATTGATTAAAATAAAAGAATCGCAAACGGTGCAAAGAGAATTAAGTAAATAATATGAATTATTATTACTAAATGCGTAAACGTAATGAAGTCATTTAATAAATGCATAGACAGATACTAGCATTAACAAATGTAAACAGCAACAATAAAATTATTTGTTAAAAGAAAATAATACCAATTAAAAGACATATACTATTAATAGTACACGAGACCCCGAAAGAGTGGAATGGAATTTTGAAGAAAAAAAATACTAATGTAACATTTAATTTAAACATCTTCACTTGAAGGCATATCGCAAATGTTATACATAATAACTGATACTTAAAAAATTTGGACATAAAAGTTTCCTGCCCGGGATTGGTCTAGTTTCATAGTTTACAGACTTTTTAATGCTTGAAAATTATATTCTCAATAAACCACAGAATTTATTACTAATATCTAACTTCATATGTCTTTAACTTCAGCGTTAAGAATTTGGGATTAACTTTTCTTCATTTAAAACGCGAAAAAGAATCAAAGCAATCCAAGATAGACCTTGAAGATTTTTATACGCGCTTTTTATTCATTTTTTGCAAAAATGTGTAAAAAAAAAATTAGCAGTCTTTAAAAAATATATATGTAAAATATATATATGTTTACAATATATGTAAAAAAGGTGATATTTCCTTTGTGCAATTCACTTAAATAAAACTTAAAATTTATACTTTCACTAAACAAAAATGATCGTGATTAAATCTTTTTACGCATTAAAAACGGATTTATTAAATGCAATGAATCCAAGGTGAATCTAAACTCTTAGATAAAATTTTATATGGTGATAGTACACATCAACACAAACAATAATAAATAGGAAATAAGGGTCACAAACGTCTTCCGAAGGAGACAGGCGCCATTAAAGATTAGGGTTCAAAATTTCAAATAATTATAAAATATGCAAAAATTGGTTGATTCGTTTGCGGTTTCGCTAAAAATATTTTTTATGCCAGTATTTTCTTAAAAATAAATTTTAAAGATAAAGTTCAAAAAATGCTGATAGAGGGTGATTTAGACTTTGGAGTAAAGATAATCATTTTTTACTGTTATTTTTTGTATATCATTAAACGCTTGCAAAATCCTAGACTTAAATTTAAATTTTGAGCTCAAAATCTGAATCATTGGGAGTGGTTAAATAGCTCAAAATATATTGAGTTCAGGAGTTGCAATTTGAACCCTACCCCCCTACTAGCACCACCCCACCTGAACACAATTCAGTTTGCGCTACCTAACCACTCCGAACAATTCAGATTTTGAACTCAAAATTTAAATCTTGGCTTTTGATAGCATTTAATGAGGTACAAAAGTATCGATAAAAAATAGTTGTTCGTTACTCCAAAGCCAGCGCCCTCCATGAACATTTTTTATAAATTTATTTTTAGGAAAATTCTGATATAAAGAATAGTTTTAGCGAAAATCGCAAACGAATCGACGAATTTTTGCGATTTTTATCGTTTGAAATCGAATCGTTTCTGAATCCCTATCCGAATTACGTAATCCGAATCGTTTGAAATTTTGGACCATAAACGATAATGGCACCTATCGCCTTCGGAAGATGTTTGGGAACCTTAGTTTCCCTTTTAATATTGTTTGTCTTGATGTGTACTATCCCTTAAAGTTTTGGACAAGTGTTTAGACTCTCCCTGTATAAATTTATACAAATGACTCAATGAGAGTATAAAGAATAGACTATGCCGTTTGCGATTTTAGAAAAAATTTTTACCACATTTTGCTAAAATTAATAGAGCAAGATCCCAGGCCCCCCAGACGTTACTTATTTTCTCACAAGTAAAATATATTGGATAAAGTAGTGTTAGTACGTGATATGAGCGTAGTGATACCTGCTAGATTAGACCGACGGCCAATTTACGGGTAACAGGTACCAAAGGTAGGTAAAAACACTACGAACTTTTCTTATTTTCTCAGTCTTGATTTTTATATATGATACTCAAGGAACTATTTCAATACTTTATGTAAGCTCCCAGACCAATTGCATGGGCCAAACATCTTCCCAGATATACAAAAGAAGCGCGTTCAGCTCAACTTATCGCAGTAATTCATTTCAAGATGATAAAGCAAATAAACTGAAAAAAAAGAATACTGATTTTAAATAAAAGCGTCTGAATTTATTCAATGTTTTTTATTGAATGTCAGTTATGAATTGGTAATACTTAAAGGGGAATTAATTTAAAATATTCCAATATTTTGAATTACTTGAATAAATATTCTACTACTTTCACTTTTCAAAATATATATTTTTTAATTAATCTTTTAAAAATGATATTAATTTTAAGATAACAAATAAGTTTAATCGACAATAAGTTCTTAATAAAAATATCATTTGCATTTTTGCATTAGAAGATATTACATTACCAAACGATATTTTCAAATTGTAAAAGAAAAGTAATTATTCTAATATTTTGAATATGAGCTGTATATGTGTGAGCGTATTGGTTTTCAGACACTTTATGTATGTCTGGGAAGATGTTTGGCCCATGCAATTGGTCTGGGAGCTTACATAAAGTATTGAAATAGTTCCCTGAGCATCATATATAAAAATCAAGACTGAGAAAATAAGAAAATTTCGTAGTGTTTTTACCTACCTTTGGTACATGGTACCCGTAAATCGGCCATCGGTCCAAGCTAGCAGGTATCACTACGCTCATAACACGTATTAACACTACTTTATCCAATACAATTTTCCTTGTGAGAAAATAAGTAACGTCTGGGGGGCTCTGGGATCTTGGACTATAACTGGCTTCGTTATAACACAAGGTTCGTTCAAGTACCGTTATTTTTCAGGTAAAATACTAGCATTTCTTTATAGAAAAATAAATATAGCTCAAAAGCGCGAAACTTCGTCTTATTTAATCAGAGATTTTCTATAAGAATTTACTGGTATCTTTTTCGTAAATAAAAATTGTTTAATAAATAAAATTTTGTCCACCTTAAAAACAGATATATTGAATGCAAATTTATTATGTAAATTTATACAAATGGCTCGATGACAGTATAAAGAATACACTAAGCCATTTGTGTTTTTAGAAATATTTTTTTACCACTTTTTGCTGAAACAGATTAACTGGGTTCGTAATTACCCAAGGTTCGCACAATTACCGTTATTTTCCGGGTTAAATACTAGCGTTTCTTTATAGAACAATATTAAATAAAAACATAACAATATTATATAAATAATAAGTAATAATAATAATTATTTAATTGTAATTATTATTATTAATAATTTATTATTATTATAATTAATTATTATTATTATTATATATCAATTATAATAATTCATTATTAATACAAAATTTATAATAATAATAATAATAATATAAACAATATTATATAATATGTAAACAATATTATATAATATGAAATTACTAGTAATGTAAAAGGTTTTTGGTCATGAAATTCCAGGACCCTATGAATCCTTTTACCGCATACAGGATTTTACATTGAAAGTGCTAAAAGAAAAAATATACTGATAACAAAAGGGAGTGGTACCTTTAACCTTCTAACTAATGAATATTTTTGAAAAACTTTTTAAAAATGCCTAATTTTTGTCTCTTTTAAAAAAATTTTAAACTCTCATCACCGGTTTTGCTTCCACCGGAAAAAAATATGTTTTGAAAACCAGAATTTTTCGTCTAATTGAATCAGAAAAATATTCGAATTAAATAGCAAAAAATTTGCAATAAAATTTTATTGGGGAGAATGATAAATCATAATTTCAATTCCTTTGCCCGTACGTGGTATAGGCAAGTCATAATTGGAAAAAAGCACACTTTGAACGTATGTTGTACAGGCAAATACGGGAAGGAGTTAAAATGGCTCAATACATTCTTACAAATATAGCAAACAGAAAAAAAAAACATGTTTTTGTGATTTTTTTCCTGAACACTATAATTGGCTTTATACTGTTCGACAAGATCGATTATATCAATTATACTCGCGCTCACATTGATTATCGCATCAAACTATCTTACAGACGAATTCTAAAACTTCTAAAGGTTTCAGATTAGAAATTTTTGTTCACTGGGATAAATAAGGCTTGCTCGTATGTGTGGAAATGAAGATGTTGATATTCTGTCAAAAGTAGCCATATAACTAATAGCTAATAGATGAAATATAGATTTTTCTTTTAACAACCCCACATACTCAATTTTAAAGAAAAAAAGCTAATACAAAATGGACTAGAGAAATGACAACATGAAGGAAATAATAGTGGTACTGGGAGATAGATATTCCATTTCTTGTCAAACATTTCTGAAGGCCAATAATATTCCACAAGAATTAAAATTTGTTTGCAACTAAACCGCAAGCAGTGTTCTCGCTGGCATTTGACCAACATTAGTAATTTGGCTAATTAAAAATTAAAAAACATTCGCCAAATGAAAAAAATGTTAGCAAAATAGATATCTGTTTCAATATGTTCTAAAATAACCTAAGTTTTTATGTGATGGCGACTGTTGTTAATCTATTTTCAACTATCCGCTACAAATGTAAAAAAATTTATACATTAAATATATAAGACCATTAATTGTAAATAATATGTATATATATGCATGTGTATGAAAAAAACGAAAAAGAAAAAAAGAAAAAGCAAAAATTGAGCACTAGCAATTTGGCGAATCTAATCGCTTGTTTACTCGCCAAATGAAGAATTTAGTCGCGATTTGGCGCATTGGCGAGCGACAGCGAGAACACTGACCGCAAGCCCTTTTAACCACTTAATCGTCACGCCCGACACATTCACGGGCTGCAATTTTAATGGTTTTTATTCAGAATTGTTTGATATCCACCAGTTTTAAAAAATAGTGGGTATTTCCATGAGCACATGTCGTGTAAGTCACGTACTATGATTTTGGAAACCAGTATTTTAGAAATAAAAAATGTGATTTAATCTACTAGAGTTATTTCATTAATTGAAAAAGGCCATGCAAACCTTTCGAAAATAACGTTGGCAAACAATTTTTAAGTTACAAATAATGTGACTTACACGACAAATGCCCATGGAAATACCCTAGTGTAATTGGATTTATTATGGTATTATTTTGCGTGTCATTAAATAAGAAGAATATTATTTTGCAAAAAAGCGGTGGCAATAATCAATTTGAATTTTTTAACCGTAATTTAATGCGATCATTAAGGGATTAAAGATATTCATATTTAACATATCTCTATATTTAATTTTCATATGTGAGCGCATTTCAAATTCTTACAAATATATATTAAGATACATTTCAGTCTCCTTATTCCATATAAAGAAATCATTATACCAGAAAGTATCGCATTATTTGTCATACTTATAGACGAAATAACTGATAGTGCTGGTCTCACTTCCAATACAAAATTTTAATGGTACGTCATTTCTGGAGCCTGAGTTAATAATTACCATATGTTGCCATGAAAATATAGAATATCATGAGTTGCTAATCTGTATACTTTCTACATTTGGCTGACTCCAAGCTTAATAATAATTAATGATGGCTTAATTTTCTGGAAATCATTTAAAATTTTTATGCAATTTTTATACCTAATATTAACTTTCTAAAAGTTTCTTTTTAAGTAAATATTTAGATAGCTAAATTTAATAGTTCATAATAATTTTCAAGTATTTCTAGTTAATTTCAGAATGATATTTTCATTTACTAAATCTTATATTGTTAAATATTTAGGATATAGTCTCATTTATTAATAATCAATTATATAAAAGTGTAAATTCTCATGAAACTATGAAATTAAAAAAAAAGTCTAAGCAATATTAAATAAAATCATTTAATATATACTTATTATTATTGTTATTTATTTTAATAACGTACTCTGTGTGAAGTTTGAAATCCATAGAAAAACATCAAAGGAGTCAACCCGAAAGTTTTCGAGAGAAAACGAAATGAATTTCTTAGCATCTTTCTCCTCAAAGGAAATGCATTTTTCTTGTTTACTGAAGTGATGTTTAATGCCTTTTATCTTAAGTAGTAAAGTCTATGAAGCTTAAAAACAATCTTAAAAAAATAAACTATTGAAAAATTTCTCTCTGATGTATAAAATTGTTTAATTTTCCTTTACACAAACCACTTTAATTTTACATTTCTCTTAAATACAAAACCTCGTGAATAAATACAATTTTATACATATTAAAAACAGATTTATTTAATTCATTGCTGTAGTTTTTCATGTAGCTCAAAATTAAAAAAATACATTATGTGCAGTTTTGAACAAAGTATATGGTATTTCTAAATGAATATCGGGGTACTAACTCTTAGTAGTATTTGTTACATAAAACTTAAAATTATAATTAATACAAAAAATGAAATAGGAAATCAAACAGTTGCTCCTACAAGCTTACAAGTGTTCAATACGAGGAACTTTCGTCACACGGCACAGATCAAGTCAGTAGCTCAATTCTTCCCAAGAAGTGATTAGTGTTTCTCGGATTATTGTTGCCACAGCTGCTACAGTCAGCTGGTAGGTGGAGGCACATACACACCATCTTTTATTTTTATTGACCTCCACAGGTAAAAATTACATGGTGTCAGAACTTCTTTGTAAATCAACGTTTGGGAAGAACTGAGTTTTCGACTTGATGTGTGCCGTGTGACGAAAATTGCTCACACTGAGCACTTGAAAGCTTGTAGGTAAACCTGTTTGAGTTCCTCTTTCATTTTATGTATTAATTATAATTTTAAACTTTATGTAATAAATATTACTAATCGTTAAAATCCATATATTCATTTAGAAACACCCCGTATTTTAACCTATTCTGAAACACTGGGTTTCATCATACTGGTTACTGATATTTCCAGAAGCACTTGTCGTGTAAGTCACATACTACGATTTTTGGATATCAGTATTTCACAATGGAAAAATCTGACTTATTGTATCGGAGATAACTCATAATTTGAATAAAGCCAAGCAAATCTTTCGAAAATAACACGGTGGGCAACAATAATATCACTTATCAATAATGTGATTAATTTTATCCAAGATAAATCATTAATTGAATAAAGCCAAGTAAATCCTTCGAAAATAACACGGTGGGCAACAAACATATCACTTATCAGAAATTTGACTTACACGACAAGTGCTCATGGAAATACCCTTAAACTGTTATCAGATTCACGAACTTTAAGCGCGACAAACTTTTCATCTTACTTTAACCCCACTTTTTTCCCGTTCAAAGAGAGAAAAAGGTTGCAATTGTCTTGGAAAAAGTTGGAGGAAAAAGAGGAAAACCAGTTCTACTAGTACCACGCATTAATATTTATAGGCTATTCGTATCAATCGCTTGTCTCTGATTCGTTGAAATGTTCGATGTTGGATGAAAAGTCTTGTCTAGAGGAGACTTTTTTGGAACTGCAGAGAAAAGTTGGAGGATACTACTGTTTGCTAGCACACTGAGTTTTGTGCGAACATTTCGCGAAAAGTTGGAGGAAATCATGTGTTGGCTCAAAAGTCTCTCGAAATGTTGATGAATCTGATAGCAGCTTTACACGATACCACCGGAACCTAATCCAACTGGTTTGGGTTGGGTGAGGTGGAAGCAAATTTTTTCTTTGCAACTCGTGTTATTTCGAGTTCTGTTCTCTTAAGAATTGACCGGATATTTGAAAAGTGTTCAGTATTTTTTCAATGAAAAAAACCTATCTGTTCGGATATTTATGAAGATATAAGTATTCATTTTGGTGCGAAAATGTAAAACTCATATGAGACAAATATTTGTACACTATGTTTCCAAAGCTTATTAATATATGTATTATTATTTTTTTTTTTTAATTTTCGGTTCAGGTGGTGTTTACGATAGAGTGTTTTTCGGATTTACGATGGTTTTGAGTTAAAATGTACCAGATTTGGTCAGGTTTTCTGTTGACCTTAGGCAGAATATTTTATCTGTGTGGGTCACAAAGCAATCAAGCAGATAATGCATAAAGTGGGATAATGTATAAAATTAACCCTTTCAGAGGCAGAAGAATTCCGCACGTAAAATGATGAAATAATTGACTGACACCAGAATATTCAAACAAAATTCTTAGAAAAAAAAAGTTTGCTGTTTTGAACTTTCATTGAAAAATCAAAATTTCATTAAAATATTATTGGTGCCAACTTGTCACTTTGTAAATTAAAATTAGGTGGCTAGAACCCTCTAGCCGCCTAAGCCTCTACCCTACGGGAGTTTTTTACGATTCTTTTTTTAATCTTTTGTCATCGTTTTTTTAAAAACAGAAATTTGTATCTTGTTGAATCTAGAAAATGCTTTGATTAAATAAGGAAAATTCTATGCTACAACTTTACTGGTGGGGACAAATAAAGCTTCTGCGTGCTTCATACAGCACATATACTGGTCGCCCGCCCCCAAAATGATTAAATATTCACATTTATTGGCTGGTAAATAATCTGAATATAAAATGTTGTGTTTTAAATTACGTTTCGTATTATTTCAACACATATATTTGAATTATTTATTAATCTATAACTGCTACAAAATAAGTTTTTTGTTGTTGTTATGAAATAATAAAAGCTTAAAACATTTTCGAAAAATAAAAATATCAATAAACGTTTTGAATTACCTTTAAATATCTCTATGATGTTTAAATATTTACTAGTATGAAATAAACTGGTTTATGCATAAGAGAAAAAATGAATAGATGGATTAATAAATAAAGTCTGTGATGCATGAAAACAATCTTAAAAATTATATTGCTATTTGAAAATTACTCTGATAAATAAAACTATTTAATTTTTGCTCGTACAATCCGTTTAAATAAAACTTAAATTTTACACTTTTCCTTATAAAACTGCTCGTGAATAAATATAATTTTCTACATATTAACCTTTTCCCTGTTTTGCCCTTTCATCGCACGGACAACGTGTTTTTACCAATCATGATTTGTCCGTATGATAGACAGACATTCATACTCCAATCATAATTTATTATTTTCACCAGTAAAATTTCATTATAAATTTTATATTATTTAATAGAGGCTTTTTTCTGGTTCAATTTAGGCAAAAATTTCTGTTTTAAAAATCCGGTGATAAAAAATTAAAAATTCTGTAAAAAACGTGAAAAAAATAAACAATATTTGAAAATTTTTAAAAATATATTGTTTAGTTAAATGGTTGTAAACAGATTTATCTAATGCATAATTTTTTATAATATACTGATGTACTGTAATTGTTTCATAACTTGTGATAAAATTTTATAAGGAGCAGTTTTCAATTCCAACAAAGTATTCCAACCTGTGCTGGGAAAATGTCTTTCATTTGACCGTTACACCATTTTACCGGAACATGATCCAACATCTGGCTCGGGTGGAAGTCAGGTGATAGCTTAATTTTGCTGTGCGGTTTGTTACTTTTTAACATTTCGGATTTCATCCTGTGCCGGTTTGGGTCGATGTTTGAAAAATGCTTAATATATTTTTTACACTTTATTTTTTTAACTATCTATTCGAATACTGATGAGGATGGTAATCGTTTTGTACAAAAAGGTAAAACTGGTGTGAAAGATACAATTGTACTCATAGACCACATTTGCATAAATATTTATAAAAACTTTTATTAGGCTAGTTCCATGGGTTTTGTAGTGTAAGTCACATTATCTTATAATTGCTATGCTTGTTTGCCACCGTTATTTTCGAAAAGTCTGCTTGGCCTTATTCAATTAATAAGAATGTGACGATAAAATAAATCACATTTTTTCGTACTAAAATACTGATAGCCAAAAATCGTAGCCTGTGACTTACACTACAAGTACTCATGGAAATAGCCATTATCAATATTTTTTTATTTATGTATATTTATGTTGCAGTTTTGTTTCAAACCGATACAAAATAGCTTCAAAATTTTCCAATTTTTTTTCGAAATAGATATTATCTAAAATGTTCCATTTTATTGCTCTTATAAAGATAGTCTGTGTATCGACAACAAATTTTTATTGTAAACGAGAATATTGTTTTTAACTTATTTTTGTTGTTGCTTATTGAAATCTTTTATGTAAACGTTCGATGTGCTAATCCCAAAACTTTCTTCTATCTCATACATACAATTTAATGTTTCAAAAATTAGTTACACATGCTAATACTTTAATATTTTTAATTTAATATTATACCAACTTTGATTTTCCTATTAAATTTCTTGGCGCAGCATGTCCCACAAGGTATTTTGCGCCATTAAAACTTATACAACCAACCAACCTATTAAATCTCTGCTTCAGGCAATTAATCGGAATAAAAATGGGTTGTGAACGAGAACTGAAAACAAAAAATGTGGATCATGATATTTATAAAAAAATATTAGTTTTCCCTTATTCTGTTATCATCTGCTGTTTGCAAATAGCCGGCTTAGCAGGACACAAGTTCCCGTCTCTGCTCGATAGTAAGATAGGCAGACTTTTTTCCAAATTCAGCAGCGATCAGCTTGCCATGCCCAAAAGAAATCACACATAGAACATTTAGATAATTTCTCTGCATAACATCATACACTTTTTGATGGTAAATAATGAAAATAACCCAGACATCGCAATTATAGCGCCCTCTTCTGGTGGATTTTTTTTTTTTTCATTTAGGGAGGACTAACTAGCCATAGACAAACACTTACAAAAAAAATGTGGCTTAATTCCATGCATAACTTCATTCACTTTTCGGTGGTACAATATTGAAAAAGACACAATAATCACTATTATAGTGCTCCCCTCCAGCGGATTTTTTTTTTCAAATTCACGGAGGACCAACTAGTCATGTCCAAACACTTTCGCAAAAAAAATTGTTCAAATCAATGCATAACTCCAAATACTTTTCAATGGTACAATATTGAAAATGACACAAAAATCACTATTATAGCTCTTTCTTACCTACACAAAAAGTTTGGTTCAATTCAGTGGTACAATACTGAAAATAGCCAAAAAGCGCTATTACAGCGACCTCTTTCGTCGGAATACTTCAAAATTGAAGGAGGACCTTCTTTCCACAGCTAAAATCATACAAAAAAAATTTGGTTCAATACTCTACACATTTTCATACACTTTTCAATGGTACAATGACGAGATACGAACACACAGACACACACGCAGACCGACACACACTGTAAAAAAAAATTTCAAGAGGTTACTAAAAATTTTTTAGCAAATTTGTATTCCACAGAATTTTTTAGTAACCATTACAAACTTTTTTTTTTGCAAGTGAAACAATTGTTTTTTTTTTTTTTTTTTTTTTTTTTTTTTTTTTTTTTTGTAAATTGAACAAAAGAATTTTTTGTATAATTAACTTAAAACTTTTTAGTATGAGCCACCAAGCAAATTTTAGTAATAGCTCCAAAATTATTTTCAGTAACCATTACGTGTGCCCGAAGAGCAGTAGCTTCCTTCGAATTGCATCCAGTGGGTGAAAAGACAGACTTCTGAAGCGGAAGATTTTCGGCAAAGACGCAATAGATGGCAGCACCAAACATTGCTACCTGCTCTATTTTGACATGTTTCTAAAGAGGAGGGAAAGTCCAGAGATAATTACCCAAGGTAACGGCTACGAAGGGATTTTCATAATCCTTTTATTTAACGAGTACTTACATTGCATACATTCGGTTCATATTTGGTGGCGTCCAGCATCGAACCCGGGTACTTTCAGCCGGGAGTTCGGTGTTATGACCACTAGGCTATCACGGCCACACCAAGTGTGTTTTAGTAATAGCTATTAAAAATGTAAAACTATTAACTCTATTCGTTGCTAGCTTTTTTCTAGTAACTCTTACAGATTCCTTGTAACCCAGTAAGATTACAAATTTTTTTTATTAATAACAAGGATCACCAAAATTTTTTTAGTAGATCGACCCTCGTTTTTTTTACAGTGCACGGATAGAAAGACATTTTGTAAAAACATGTTTTTTTGAATATCTAACCACTAAAATGTGTAAATCCATTGAAAACCGGAAGTAAAAAAAAATTCGATTACTATACTTTCTTCTATTGAAGATAGAAGGAAAAAAAAAAAAGACTACAACTACATTTAATTATTATAATGATTCCAAGCTCGAAATATTAAAGCCGATTTAAATTTTGCCTTTGAAATTTAATTATCTGTTGGTATATAGTAATATTAGGAATATTAAATTTTATATAGTTAATTTAGCTGTATTGTAGGATTTAACATACACAATCTTTAAAAAAATTATTTTTAGCATTAAAAAAAATTCCCGATGTGATATTTTGTAAAGTAATTTTTTGTCATGTCTTTGTTTAAATAATTAAAGTTAATTAAGCACATTTATCATATTTTGGTACTTTTATATAAAAGATTTGTTTGACGTTAAGGAAAAAGTTTTTTCTAAAAATGCAGCTCTCTTAGCTACAGTATTAATAATTATTATATTGAATTTTATTTTTATTTGTTTATGTTTCAGAATTTTGTAATTATTTTTCATCGATTTGTATACACTGTAGATAATTTGTAATTATAATTATTAGCTTTTTACGATTTTGCAAGGATGTACAAATTTATAATTATTCATTAGCGAACTGTAGTTTAAATTTAAGCTAATTTGTTTACCCCTGAGATATTAAATAAAAGACATTGAAGATTTTCTCAATTTTTAATGAGATTAGGGTTATTAAGATAATTATTAAAATTTGCATTTCCTTTTAGCATTTTCACATGTATTAAGATAGAAAATAAAGCCGTTAAGCAAAAAATGTAAAAAATGAAATTGACCCAGCTTTGATTTTTCTAGCACACCGTGTCTTTCATTGATGAAGAATCTCGTTAGTAGATTCGAAATGACTGTTTGCTACTTTTTCACGCATTATTTGTACATTTATAAAGGTTGGTTTTCTATTTTCATACATTTTCCAATACAGTTGAAAAGCTTTTACTAATTCCATTTATCTGCTCGTCTTTCTATCTCTCCAAGTTCTAACTTGATTAAACACAGCCGGATTTCATTTAATTGGTATATTTTGTTAAGTTTACTATAGCGTGCATGAATTGAAAATGCGGTATATACCAATTACAGTTCATTTACATGGTCTTTACACAGTTCATTTGCATTACATGCCTTTTCGTTATGGTCCATGGGGAGAAATCATTAGTAATGTATTTTAAAACTGTTATGTCATTTCAAACACAGTGAAAATAATCATTTTTAACCCTTTCAGGTTTTGTATACTATTAATAGCATATGTCTTTCAATGGAGTATTATTTTGTTTAAGAAATACTTTTGCTACTATTTATAATGTAGTAATATTAGTACAGTAAAACCTCTAAATAACGGACAGCTCGGGAGAGCTGAAACTGTCCGCTATTCGGAGGTGTCCGCTATTGGGAAAACCTCGGCGATTCAAAAATTGATAAGAAATGCGTTTGTTTCCTTATTTGACGCATATATGTCCTAAATATATGGCCATAAAAATATACCACCGTCTATTATATAATTAATCAAAAAATAAATTTTTTTTAAAGCAATAAAACTGAAACGAAATTGTGCACACCTTTTGCTTTTGCTTGCTGTTACACGTAATTTGCTTTTTATTGTCAAGTTCTAGTCAAGGTGGTAGTTTTAATACTGCTTAATCATCTTTTTTTTTCTTATTAAAAAAAAAAAAAAAAAAAAAATGTATAACTGCTCACCAACTGCTCAGCATAAAATCTCAAATTTTCGACGAGGAAGGGACATTTTCTCCCAACTCAACCCTTTGAATTCAATACAGGGCACGGGAAGGGAATTTTCCCCAGCCTAACCCTAAATTTATCAGTGGTCAGAAAATTATGACACATTGTCCAGATAAATGTAGAGTTTTTTTTACTTTTTTTTCTGTTTTGTTTCACTTTAAAAATAAAATTCTCAGCCTTCATCGTCAAAATTAGTGTCCGCTATTCGGAATGTCCGTTATTCAGAGGTTAAACATATAAAAATTAAGGTTTTGGGAGTGGGGATTGGAAAACTGTCCGTTAAATAGAGGTGTCCGCTATTCGGGAGTGTCCGTTATGGAGGTTTTACTGTATCTATCTATACATTTACTATATGACTTCATTTATGTTTAGGCATTTAGTAATATTAATAATTATTATTATTTACTTCATTCTCTTTGCGCTCATTGCGTTTTTTTAAATTTTAAACATATATTTCCTTTTTTAAAATTTAAATTAAAAGTTACTTTACTGAAAGAATAAAGTGTAAAAAAGCGCAAAAAATATTAGAAAACCGCAATATAAGTTAAATTTTACTGTAATGCAATATTTTCTAAACATCCCCAAAAATTAGTCTGTAATTCACATATTTAATTAGTCTGTTGTCATACGAATAATCTTTTCCATTTCCAACACATTTAGAATAATCTAACAAAAGTGCACCATTTAAAAAATTAAAATGTTACGTTTCATTTCATCATATGGAAATGTATAACGTATATCAAAACCGAATTTCAGCTGTTCCCCTCTACAATCGGAAAATTATCCGATTGTTTTCTGTCGTCCTGTATATATAGAGATTTGTATCTATTAACAACATGCATTCCACAGTTAGGTCATTTAAGAGATACATCTATTTCAATTGAAAATTCCTCTTTAGCAATTTTCTCTAATAAGGAAGAATTGTATACGAATATTTTTGTGCAGCTCAGTATATGAGGTAAAGAATAAATATGTAAAGAGCAATATCCAAAAAACTAATTAAATTTAAAAGCCCATACCGAATTTTAAAAATACTCTCCAGCAATTATTAGGCATAACCGATTTCTTTTGTGTGTCCCTGTACATTAAGAAAAAATGCTATGAATGCTCTGTTTTAACGTGAACGTATTGCAATTCAGTGATTTATATCAGTTTTAATACATTTAAAGTAGCGTAATTTCATTAAAATACTCTCCAAACGATTATCCTCATATACCATAATGTAATCGAATTATTTTGAACGTCCCTGTGAATGAACCATTAATCATACATACCTTATATTCAATACCAAACATGCTTTATCGATTGCATGAAAATCCGAGTATATTTATGGGAGTTAGAGTGTGGACAGACGGACAGACAAACCGAATGCACGAGAACTTTCGTTGGAAAGTGCTAAAAAGTAAATTTTCCCTTAATAGATTGATCAAAATCTTTTCTGCTTCCTAAGTATAAATTCTATTGTTTTGATAAATGTAATCATCTGACATGAGCAAGCAGGTGTTCAATTTTTGGACTTTTTTGATTAGTTTCTGCTATCATAATGGTAGAATTCTTGGCTTATAATGAGAATTATATTGTTCACTCTCAATGGTGGTCAATGGCTAATCTCTAAAGCGTTAGTCATATACATGTAGTTCAAATTGCAAAAATGTTTAAAAATAGGTAAAGAACTATTTTTTAAATGATTTAGGTCAAAAAATTTTATTAAAAAATTAGGAAAATTTAATTTTTATACGGTCTCCCTGTCCTATAAGTGGTATTTAGTAAATTTTTACCACTACTCTAAGAAGTAAGACAAAAAAAGTTCCATTGCTCTGTGATTAAAACTAACAGAGTAATAGCTGCTTAAAGCTGAAGCATATTTTTGGCTGCAAAATAGGGGTCATTCACAAATTTAGTCGAAATAAAAATAAACGTCAGATATAAAATTTAACATTAAACATTGCGAATAAAATAATTTTTGCAATACTATTTTTAAATCTATGTTGATGTTTACATATTAAAGCAAAATATACTACTTGTACTAAAAATAAAAGTAAAAAAATAACACACATTTTGTTAAATTAAATTATGAAAAGCAACAGTCACAATTCGTTACAAATTTATATATATTTAAAGTTCTATTAGATTACTTAACTAAATAGAATTTAGTGTAGTCCTATAAAATAAATAAATGGTATGCACCTAAAATCATATCAATGTTACACTGTCATAGGATATAAATATGTATGTGATTTGAAACTTAACAGCTTCATTTCCTTACAAAATAAAACATATGTAAAAGTACAATTGTGGATGTGAATTTTAAAAACTTGCCTTATCGCTTTTGTTTTTCCTATGAGTCTATACCAATCTGCAATAATGTAACATTACAATCACCAGATTTATAATGAAAATTTAAACGCTTTTCACGATTTTTCAAAATTTAATGTTCTCGATGGAGAGAATTTTGAAATTCACGTCTTCAATTATTTTAACTAATTTAGAAGTTAATTAATTAAATTTAACGCAACCATAAAACTGATACAGTGGCAGCACCTTCAGTTATATCGTTTAAAAACATTTATTTACCTTATTCAAAACAATGTCTGTGACAAATGGTTTAGGAATTAGCCATTGGACAGCGTTGGAAATGGACGCGCTTTATAATACTTTAAGCATTTAGTGTACGTTCCCTTGAAGCTTATAGACACTCCTTCGTTTTCAGTTACAGAAAAGTGGTTTAAGTCATGAAATTTAAAGTTTCATAACTCGGTAAATTTTAATGTTAGATGAATGGGACTTTTTTTTTATATTACTTGTTAGTGTGATGGAAATTTTTTTTACTAAAAATCACTTATAGAACCGTACAAAAATTTAATTTTCGTAATTTTTCAATAATTTTTTTTGACCTAAATTGCTTAAAATACAATTCTTTACCTATTTTAAAACATTTTTGCATCTGGAACTATATGTCTATGACAAACGGTTTAGAAATTAGCCATTGGCCACCGTTGAGAGTGGACACACTGTAATGCTTTTATGTAGGCACCATATGAGGCACACCGTGCAGTTAGGGAAATAATGACAACATTTTTAAAATACTTTACGGGCATTTTTAATTACTTCAAAGAATTTCATTGAATAATGCAGAATGGATATTGCGCTTCTAATAATTCGCCAGCTGTTGTTTAGTTTAAAGGGGTCCGAAACACATTTTAAAATAATTTTTATTTTTTGAGTTAAACTTTTAAAAATTTTTGTAGTGGTTAACCATACTATTAATTAACAAAATTACATGATAAAATTTCTAATATTTAAAAAAAATGATAAATAATTTTTTAAGTGGATAATTTAAAATCGTTATAACTTATTATTAGTTTATATAATTATTAATACTAATAATTATTAGTGCTAATAATATTATTAGTAGAATTTCCTTTTTGTTACATTTATATAAACAGAAATATTAAAAATTTAATTTAAATTCAGTATTTATAAAAATATTATTATTATTCTTAAATTAAAAATTATAAAATAAAAATATGAAAACAAATAGTGCAACTTTTATTAAAAAATCATATTTTTAAAAGTACATTTTTTTTTTCAAATTTGCTGTATCAAAATTAAAGTAAAAACACCTAAAAATGCATGTTCTAAGTTTGAACATGTCTTTTTTTGTGTTTAACGATTCTTGAGCTATAGCAATTTAAATCCGAGAAATTGTGAAAAAGCCCATCATAAAGCAAACGCATTTTTATAAGAATTTCATGACAACCATAACTTTGAAAACAAACCAAAAAAAAAAAAAAAAAAAAAAAAAACATATATTTATATATTTCCTCTTGTAATTAAAGTAGAAACATTATTTATACGCGCCCTTTTGAGTATAAGAAAACAGAGAAATTTTAAATGCAACAATTCTTTTTTAGAAAATTTGGAGTTTTTGAAACTGGGCCCCTTTAACCTGCAAAATAACCCTTAATAAAAGTGAACCTGCTCACATACTGAATTCATGGATGCATGTAATACGTAAAATATGGATTAATTTATCTTTCAAAAATAAAACTAGCCGTTGGGGGCCACGGTAATACTTACCCATCATGGATATGAATATGAAAATAAAACATGTGAAACTATTTATACAATGCATTGCAATTCATAAACAAAATTTAAATATTGTTAATATACATAATGTGGAAAACAAGATTACAAATATCTCAGCAACTAATAATCCGATCGACTTCGTTTTATATGCAAAATGTGTGTTATTTTATTGCCTTTTACGTCCATTCCTTAGAACAAAAAAATTCGAAAATTTTTATATACCTTTCATCAGAACGAATTTTTCGAGAGTCCGAAAAAATAGTTCCGGATAATCGAGGTTGCTGATATTAAATAGGGTTCGTCCCATTCTTACATACTAACTACATACAAAATTTCAAGTCTCTATCTCAATTTGTTCGGGAGATAGAGCGTTTACAGACAGACAGACTGACAGACAGACAGATATACAGACAGACAGACAGACGGACGGCAAAATTTTTTTTTCTAAAAATATGTTTTTCGGAATCTCCACTATCTAAAACGTGTAAATCCGTCAAAAATTTTTTTTCGATTTTCAAAACGATTGCAAGACTTACCCTATACTACGTATGATGGGTAAGTAAAATAAGGTATCCTGGGGTAATAACGCCAGGCGGGGTAATAACGCCAAGTGCTTATATTTTGCATAATTATGAAATAATCAGATAAATGACACCCATGTGCTCCGCGCAGAAGGGTTTTGAGTCATATAAATCGCAAAAAACAACTTCACGTTAATTTGTTTCATTTTTAGGTCTTATTGTTTTTACCAACAACTAAAATTAACGCTTGATCTAAAATTTGCGAGATACGTTTAGTGATGTGAAGACTATCTTTTTAATCCGGAAATACTTTGTTAATTACATAAATTTGTAGTGCATTTCATGTACTTTTAAAATGTTGTTAAAGATTTTGGATTTCTTCTCGAGATAATTTGTAATTTAAAATGTACTGCGCAATAACTATACCGGGGTAATAACGCCAATCCTTGACATTAATACCCCGGTTGATTCCCTGCAGTGGCCGAGCGACATCCTAAATACTGATTCAAATAAACACAGTTAAAACTGTGCAATAATTCTCATATTTCTATTTAAGCGGTCCTTTTTAAGCAAAAAGAAGCTCACGATCTGATATTCTTTTGCCTCATCCCCCCTCCCACACCACACCTTTATTTTTCTTACACTTTCACAAAAAAATGAACATTTTCAATAGCTTAGATTGCAATTTGTCAATTTCTAAGTTTGTAGAATTTGTATTTTTAGAATTGGGCTATCTACATGCAATTATTCCATCTTATTTCATAGTTTTGTTTGCATGGCGTTGTTACCCATATAGGTGGGTACTAACGCCAAATAGCATTGGTCAAGAAAAAATGCCATTACATTTTATGAATACATATCTGTTAAATTATTTTATTTTATATAGATAGTCATTGAGTTGCTGTATCATATCCTATATTTGTTTGAAAAATACAATCTAAAACTAAGCCGTGAAAATTGGTAGAACCTTAACGTGGCGTTATTACCCCAGGGTACCTTACAATAACTTACAAAATAGCTACTTAATCATATGTGACTTAATAATATAATCATTTTATTGTATTTAAATAATAATATTTAATTCTTATGCAAATGATGAATGCGCAAGTAAAATTTTAGAATTAATTCCTACGCTGAGATTCTATTTATTCTATTTATATCTATATAAAACAGAACGATACAATAATCTTTTCATGATTTAAAAGTTTAAATCATTAATTAAATATTCTAAGATTGTTTACATAACTGCATTTATATTTGGAAGCAAACATTGCCCACTCAGACTTCGTTTCCTAGAAATATGGAATGAACAAAGTAATTATTAATATATTGCATAACGTTTACACAGTTCCAAAAAAAAAAAAAAAAAATAGGTGAGCATTTTATTTATTACACTTATCTTTCTTACGTTTTTCAATTAATAACTTTTACAAAATCGCTTTAATTTATAATGAATTAAATTTTAATTTCTGATGAAAATGTTACGTAATTTAATTAATAGAAGTATTTTATTAAAAATTTGTATTTCATAATAACTATGCTGATATTTATATATTCTTCTAAAAGTAAATATCTAAAGCATTAGAATTAATTCACATTTATACTAAAATGATGGAAACATGTTAAACTTCAGTTTTTTAAATTTATATTTTTAAAACTGAGTGTAAATTTTGAATTAAAAAACTAAAATTGCAAATTAAATAAATATTAATTTCCCTTGTAAGAAATTTCTAAACTAAGCAGATTGCTTAAAAGCTATTTTCAAATATTTGCTGCTTGACAAACATTTAACAAGTACGTATCTGGAGTATCTAACACACTAAAGAATTTATAAAATAAACCAATTATAAAAACTGTTAAAAGATTAATTTGCTATCTTTTAAACTTTTACTTCGGTTTATGTTAATAATGAAAAGGTTATTCAATAGCTAATAAATTTCTTCATTTAATTTTTGATAAAACAAATTAAACTAGGATTTGTCCACAATATTTAATAGTTAGTATTTTCAATAGCGGTAATTTGTTTTATGTAATGAAACCATAAATTGAGGAGATAAAATTTTTTAAATCCATTTCATGCTACAATAAACATATTGTCTATAAATATATCGTAAACTGAATAAATAAAATTTAAATATATTTTAGTATTAAAGATTAAAGTAATTTGTGATTTAAAATTCTATTCAATAACACTCCGGAATTTTAAAATAAATCCCCAACTAATTTCATGCTGTGTTAAATACATAATAAAATTTGAAAGCATTAAATTATATCCTGCATTCAATTTTTTGTATGTCATGCATATTACGAAAATTTAATACCCAAAATTATTTATGTACATTTTTCATGTTAAATAGTATATGTAAATCATTAACAAGAAAGAAAAAATCAGGCGTCAAGCATAGATTATGAAGGCAATTTCCAAAACATTTAGAATAATTAAACAAAATTGCACGGTTTAAAAAAATAAAATAAAATATTACGTCTCATTTCACCATATGGAAATATATAATGCATTTCAAAACCAATTTTTTTCAACGTGCGTTAAGCCGCAGGTAAGCGGCTTTTTCAGCTTTTTCGCTCAGCTGGAAAATAGTCAATTAGTATGATAATTTTACCAATTGTGTTAAAATAATAGTATATCTCCGTATCCATCGTTCTATGGAGTTCCATTACCTGCGGCTTATTTTGCCGAGCTGTCTAAATGACAGACTAGACGCTATGGCCAATAAGGTTATCTGAGCGTAAAATCCCAGCCGGTTATCGCCCGGTTAGCTTAAGAGGTAAAGCATTGGCCTTGTAAGCCAAGTATCCGGGTTCGATTCCAGGCCTGGGCAATTTTTCGCTCCGCTGGAAATATTCAATTCGTATGATACATTAAACTATTTCACATTTTATGAAACTGATATACAGTCGAGCCTCTATATAACGAAATCCATCGTTCCAGTAAAAAATTCGTTATATAGAGAAATTCGATGTATAGAGTATGATGTTAAAAATAGTATTTAATGCGTAACATTTTATTAACCTAACATTTTATTTCTTAATTATTTAAGCAGTTTCAAAAAAGAGAACAGACATTTATTTGAAAGCTTAATGAAAATCAAATAAGGAAGACTTACATAAATTTCAGAGGAAGAAATCTGTAATTTTTTGTTGTTTTGATTTTAAAATTACAATTGTTACGCTCTCAAAAAAAAATTCTCAAATTTTAGCAAAGAATGAAAAATTGTAACTGATATTTTCCTCCATTTGAAGGTCTCTCTTATGTGCTCTCATTGATTCCTCTCTTATATGTGTAACAATTCAATTGACTGTGTTTTGAGAAGGATGTTGAAAGGTGTGTGGGAAGTGGGATGAACTTGTTAGATTTAAAGAATAAGGAGAGAAGTAATATTTATAAAAAAAAAAACCTCTCCACTGAACGATAAATCAAAAATAAGTGATGGAAAATAGATTCCATATGATTTCGGAGCTTTTTTAAAACTGAATAAATTAAGATCAATTTATGAAAAAATTCGTTATATGGAGATAGATATTTCGCTATATAGAGTCTGTTTTTAATGTAATCATGCGAAAAGGGGACCGTTCTTACTAAAAATTCGTTATATGGAGGAATTCGGTGTATGGAGTTTCGTTATATAGAGGTTCGACTGTACATCGTTGAAGTTTGCTGCAAGTTACTTCCTGTATAATTGAAAACAGACAGAATTTATAGGGACGTACAAAAGATTTCTGATACAATATTGTATTTAAAGTACCATATACCATTAGACCAAGGTCTGAATATTTAAAAAAAAAAAAAAAAAAAATTGTTATAATACGAATGCATCTCATTTATTACATTTGACATGCAATTTCCGAATTGTTAACTTAAAATAAACATTTTATTGCATTACAACAAAAATATGTGCCCTTAAAGGTGCAGCCTAAAGCAATGTAAAATACAGTAAAACCTCCATAACGGACACTCCCGAATAGCGGACACCTCTATTTAACGGACAGTTTTCCAATCCCCACTCCCAAAACCTAAATTTTTGTATTTTAACTTCTGAATAACGGACATTCCGAATAGCGGACACTTTTATTCGGCGATAAAGGATGAAAAATTATGTTTTAAAGAGAAAAAAAAAATGAAAAAAAGCAAAATGGCCTCTGAATTTATCAGGACAACGTGTCACAAATTTTGTGATCAGAGATAAATGTAAATAAAGAGCTGGGGAAAATCCCCCTCCCCTCCCCCAAGTTCAGTACTAAATTCAGGGTGTTGCCCGGAAGGAATATCTCCCAGAGCATTGAAATGTCGCCCAAGAATACTTTGGGATTTTATGCTTTTAAAGGTCAAAAAGTGCAATCCTTCCCTTCCCTCCCAGAACTTTACAATGTCCAATAATACCACATAGAAAAACAAATTACATGTAATCGCAAGCAAAGTAAACTTTTGTAGCAGATTATTTCACGAGAATATAAATAAACAGCGGATACAAGTGTGCACAAATTTATTTCAATTTTATTTATTGAAAAATAATTTTAATTTCTGATTAATTATATAATAGAGGTTTTTAGGACATATGAAATTTAATTAATGAAACATTAAGCATTTCTTAGCGATTTTTGAATCTCTATGTAATTCCCAATACCGGGCATCTCCGAATAGCGGACAATTTTCGCGTTCCCGAGGTGTCCGTTATTTAGAGGTTTTACTGTATTTTTCTATTATGTATTTAAATGTGAATTTTTATTCTAGTTTATTTTTAAATTAATTTGGATTACATAATTTTTAAACAGAAATTTAAAATAAATGAGGAATTTTCGAGTCAACTTTTATCTAATGTATGGAAAAAATTAATAGAAACGTAATGAATTATAGAAAGAAATTACACGCGATTGAAAGGAGGTATTATTACGCAATATATCCAGAAAAATAAAATCCATTTAATAAATTGATAATAAATAAAGTTTGAAGGAGATTTCTTTTATTCCCAGGTGTAAAGTAATTTATATAATCGTCTTTGAATCTCAGACTACGTTAAGATACTCATACTGGATAATTAAATGTTCAGAAAGTTGCAGCAAGGGATTAATTAACTCAGTGAATTAATTTTCAGTTGCTTAGTCTTCCCTTTTACTTCTGATTCTTTATCTATTCAAAGCTTATGCTAGATAATATCCTCTTTTTTTATTAATTTACTTCTCCAAGTCAGAACATATTTTTAATTAGTTAAAAAAATTTTAAATTTTGTTTACATTAATTAATCTTTGAAAGTTGCTGAAAGTATTAATAAAAGTTATTAGTCAAAAATATTAAAGAAAGAGGAATTGCGTTTGGTTGAATGTTAAGTTTACAGCTTTAATTTACGATAGGTTTATGGTTTAAAGACTGATAGATACAATGTAGCTTTTACATAATAAATAATATAAAAATACCTGTCAGCTTGGCTTATATGCGAAGATAGATTTCGAAATAAAGTGCACATTTCAACGACAAAAATGAAATATAATTAGAGATAAACCCAGTTTAACAACTTTATTTGGCCGATTTTGAAGATTTTTTAATTTAATTTTCTGTAAGAGCTGGTTTTATTAGAATCATCTTAAGCGAAATTTGGCTCAAAATGCCCACTTTGGCAGCATTTTTTGAAATATATTCCCACTTCATGACAAAATTTACCAATACCGCGCATTATTTAGTTCCTAAATAGGAGAAACTGTCAATCGAATGCGTTTGAGAACAAAACTGGATTTAAAAATGAACAATTTGTTATTTGAATACATCCTCAATTCTTCAATATACTTTACCTTCGGGATATTCTGTTGAAAATGTACAATTTGACAGCATTTTTTTTTTTTTTAAATACATTGTGCCTTTATCAAAAAACCGACCAATACGACACATTATACAGTTCCTAAATAAGAGAATCTGTCAATTGAATGCATTTGAGATCAAAAATGGATTTAAAAATGAGTTAGAAAAAAAAAACAATTTGGGTACTTACGTATTAACGCTACCGTAGTTATCTTTTGGATTCCTTGTTGTCTTGTTTTTTGCTGATTTTTTGACGCAATTTTTAGTGTTTTAATGCTTTTTCGTGCATTTTTTTGCTTATTTTCATACGCCATTATTTTTCTGCACGCGCGAACAACAAGATTGCTCTTTATTGGCGCATTAACGCAAGCTCTGTTGCGGTGGCGTTAATACGTAACTACCGCAATTTGTTATTTGAATATTTTCTGAATTTTGCAATCATGATATCTTCGAAAAATTCTGCTCAAAATGCCCATTTTGGCAGCATTTTTTGAAATATAGTCTGTTTTATCAAAAAACTGGTCATTCTACAGTACCCAAATAAGAGGGCCGGTGTTACTTTGTTATCCCGTCGACCAAATTACAGTAGCCAAATTTTAAGATTAAATGCCAATAATGGTTGATCGCAAACGTCCCATTTATTTGACATTAAACATGATACACGTGTTTGTTACGTCATCAAGCAAATTTTTAAAATGACTTTTTATTTGTATTTTTATTAATGCTCTACTAATATACTTGTTCTTTCGTTACTTAAAAGAGAAATAGCGTAAATTTGCTTAATTTGGCTAATTTGGCGATTTGTATTGTTCCATGTAGGCAGACGATACCGTGCTACCTATAATTAAAATCTCAGTGTCCAGAAAGTGAAGAGAAGCGAAGTGTTTTTTCTGTTTTTATTCTAAAGTTGTGTTTGAGATAAAGGCAGACGATAATGCAGCAGTGAGCTGCGAGTGAGTGTTATTCTTTTAATAAAGTGTTTTTTAATATAATCAGTGCCTATGGAATAATTTGTGTAGTGTGTGCATTTAATTTTACATGGTCCGTCTCGGAGGAGGTGAAAATGATTATTTATTTGAGTGAATAATCTTCGAATTAACTATGTGCTGATGTTATGTTAAGAGTTCTATTAAAAATCTGTCCAACGTTCAACGTGAGATTCGTCAAATAATATTCTGCTTAAATTAGTGAAGTGTTGTGCTCAAATAATGGAAGTGTTGTGTTTAAGAAGATATTGTTTTAAGAGTTAATGAATATTTTGACAAAAAAAAAAAAATGATACCGATCGCTGGAATTTTTTTTTTGGAACTATGCTTTTTGGAAGCAGCCAGAAGTTTAGATGCTGCTGTTCATATTTCATGAAAATTTTCTTTGAAACGACTTTGCCAATTAAAATTAAAGAAGTCATATGTTGGTTAAATCTGAAGAAGAACTGTTTAAAATATTGTGTGATTAAGATATGCACAAATAAGTTGGCCTTTTGTATATTGAGTGAACTTTTTGCATATTGAGAGAATAAAGTTTTCAGTCTGTTTTCCTGGGATGTGATAAGAGGAACTGTGCTGATTTTTTAAAAAGTTTATCGCCTCTAGAGAGACAGTGCTGGTTTTATTTTATTAGTGTGAAGAACGACGATAAGACCTGAATATGGTCTGCATCCTAAAGATTGGAGTTTATGCATTTTTGTCGTGAATGTCATGGTGCAGCAAGTGAAGTGTGTGGGCAGTATGAAAGTTTGATTGCCCTGAATGCTCACAAGAACCTTTCAGCTTTGTGTTTCTTGAACTGTGCTCTACATAGCCTGTGACGACTTTGCCCAGTTGGACTTTTTGCTGTGATGCCTTATGGTGCCTGAGAGGACTTTATTCTGATGAGTTTTGAGTTCATGAACTGTGATCTACAGTGCTTGAAATGAGTTTATGAATGAGCTTTTGTTCCAAGGAATCATGGACTTAGTTGTGACAGACTGTATCCTGCATACCTTCAAGAGCTCTGATAAACTGGAAATCTACTTGGCCATGACGTTTTTGCATATTTTCTCGACAGAACTATCGGTTCTGGTACTTTGTGTGATGGAAGACTTCTGCAGTAAAAGTGAAATTTTTAAAATTCTTTTTATTGAAAATGAAATGATTTTCTTTAGTTTAATAGAAAATAATTAAATGGATAAATTTTTAAGTAGTTTATGTGAAAAATATTATATAGAGATATTTATTAAAAATGAAGTGTTAAAAACTTAATAGTTTTGCTATATTTTTAGATTTAAACTGTTAAATTTAATTTTGAAGTTTAAGTATAATGAAGTTAAAAATTGTTACATCTATCTATCTATCTATATATATATATTAATTAACAGGCAATTATCCTGCATTTGAGGATTTATGAAAAATATAAGATTTGAGAGTATATTTGAACTTTGGATAAAGTGTGTAATATTTTAATAGACTCTTTTATATATTTAAAATTTTTAATAAATTTAAAGTTTTTAAAAAAACTTGTAAGGTGCTTAAATGGTAGGGAATCAGTTTTTGGTGCTGTCTACGGGCGGAGATTTATGAATTATTAATGAAAGTTTATAGATATTTTTGAGTAATTTAATATTTTAAATTTTGTTTTGTGACATGGCTCCAGAGGTTTATTGATCTTGCTGATTTCCTGGAGTTTATGTCCTATTCTTTTTAGTTTAAAAGTTTGGTATTTTTTTATATATATTCTTAAAGTTTAGCATATTATGTTTTAAAAAATCAAGTATATTTTTTTCAGTATGGGAGGTTTTTTTATTATTAGTGTTAGATTTAGGGAAACATGATCTCACGAAAATTTTGGTATATTAAGTACAGAATATTCTAAATAAATTTGAATTTTTATTTACTGAATGAATTTTATTATTTACTTTACACCAGTCATTGATTTAGTGCATATAATCTATAATCGGAGATAAATATTTCTTTTCTTTTTCTGAGTTCTCATAAAAATAATAATTTTTGTAATATGTTTTAGAGATTTTTATTTAGAGTTTTAGAGTTGGTTTAAAGTTTAAGAGTTGTTTGAGAGTTGATTTAAAGTTTGAGAGCTGTTTTAGAGTTGATTTAGAGTTTTAGAGTTGAGTTAGAGTTTTAGAGTTGAGTTAGAGTGTTAGAGTTGATTTAGAGTTTTAGAGTTGAGTTAGAGTTTTAGAGTTGATTTAGAGTTTTAGAGTTGAGTTAGAGTTTTAGAGTTGAGTTAGAGTTCTAGAGTTGATTTAGAGTTTTAGAGTTGATTTAGAGTGTTAGAGTTGATTTAGAGTTTTAGAGTTGATTTAGTTTTAGAGTTGAGTTAGAGTTGAGTTAGAGTGTTAGAGTTGATTTAGAGTTTTGGAGTTGAGTTAGAGTTTTAGAGTTGAGTTAGAGTGTTAGAGTTGATTTAGAGTTCTAGAGTTGATTTAGAGTGTTAGAGTTGATTTAGAGTTTTAGAGTTGATTTAGAGTTTTAGAGTTGAGTTAGAGTTTTAGAGTTGATTTAGAGTTTTAGAGTTGATTTAGAGTTTTAGAGTTGAGTTAGAGTTTTAGAGTTGAGTTAGAGTTTTAGAGTTGATTTAGAGTTTTAGAGCCATGGAAGAGATCCACCATTTTAAGTGTTAGGATTTTTTGCAGTTGTTTAGTGTCATGTCTGCTCAGTGCTAATTTGAGAAATAATTTTTAAAGTTGACTTTTGTTAATTGGAAGTTGAAAGTTGATCATGTGTAAGGCTAAAAATTCAACTCTTTTGATGAAGGAGTCTTTGAAGATCGGATCCATTTTTTGATTGAGTTGATGGATCTTTTTGCGGATATTTTTTTTTGTAGTGAGTTTAAGCAATTGTGAAATGTTGAAATAGATATGGAAATAAATTAATAAAGTTTTTGTTATATTAATGTAATAGAACAGATTTAAATATTTTGTGTTAGATTCAACTGTAGGATTGCATTTTTTGAAGTTGTTAGAATTGTCTCCTGAATGTGGAAGGAACATCTTTCAGCTGGCTTGTCAAGTTTTCTAAATGTGTTAGACTTGGTCAGATAAAATTCAATCTCCAGTGAATATAAGAGCAATAGTTTGATGGAACCATGTTGTAGTGTAAGAGCGAATGAACCCTATGGGCTAAACTTGGTTTAGTTGGAGGTGTTTAGTATGTGATGGACTCTCATGGAATTGCTTGTTTTCAATTCTTGGGCTGAATTTTTGGATATTTAATGGAGATTTTCCGGAAGGAAAATTTTTGTTTTGAAAACTGATGTTAAATTTACTAAATGGTTCTGTGTTTAGTGGAGGGGGATTGATTTTCAGGTGTTAACTTTGCTCCTCGCTGAGTGACAGAAACAATCATGTGATAGTATATTCAGTCAGCTGTGTAAGTTTTAGGGTTTGTGAGGAGAGTCTAATTTTAGTGAAAGCGTTTTTGTACTGGTGGACTTTTTCTCGGCAATAAGGAGTTTCTGTGGTCTTGGTGTCAACATTGGTTAATCTGTCCTAATCTGTTAAGTATGGAAACAATGGTTTATTATTTGAGGTTTATTTGTGATTGTCTGAATTCGGGTGATCTGTATCCGTGCTACAACTCTTGCCTATGTGATTTTGTGTTTTTCGAGAGAGTGAGGTATGAAGACCTAGGGCCCCAGGCAAATTGGGAGAGATTGAAAGGGTAGCCGGGTGTACACGGCACTGAAAATTGTATGAATGTTATGTACCAATTTAATTATATGTGTCCTCCGGATTCTTAGGAGATGTTGTAGCTGAAACTTTGTTTTTATTGGAAATTGGCTGCTGTGAAGGATAGGATTATTTTTGAGAATGGAGTCGTGTTGATGCCAGACCGGGAAGTTTGTATGTTGTAAGAATGAGATTTGGTTACCTTTGAATTTAATCATGGGGTTCCACTATTCTTAAATTTTATAATTGAATATTAAAGATTTTTGATCTTTTTATTCAATATGTGAAAATAATATTTTTATTTTTTTAAAACAGTTAATTGTGTAAGATATATTATTAATGTATATGATAATTGAAATTTCTTCCTATTATGGACTTTGAAGATTGTTTAGTGAATATTACAATATTGAAAAAATTTAATAAGTGTAAGATATTGACATGCTGTATTCTTGTTGAAATATATGTATTGTTTTTTCAAGTGTGTATAAGGTATATAAAAGCAGTATATGTCAATATTTTTGAATATGTTTTAAAACCTAGGAGCCAGATCGAGTGGATCTTGTTGGTATGAGAGTAATTTTAAGTGACTACCTACCTGGTAAAAGTTGTTTTTTGATGTGTGTAAATATTATATAAAAGTTTTTATTTTGTGTATAAATATGTTTGAATATTTTGGGTATTGTTCTAAGCTGGAACTTTGGCTAATTTTTATTGTTTATTCCCGGTTATTGTGTCTTCTTTAAAGATTTATTAATATATTTGGAGTTAGTGTACAGGTGATTAAGTGCTGTTGAGATAATGGTCCTTTTTAAGAAGTTATCCTTTTTTGTTCTAAATATGGACATCGTCAGGATGCACTAGTGTGTTAGGCTATCCTTAAGAGGATTAAAACTATAGTGATGTATTTTAAATTCTTGTAGTCGCCGCTTCTTTTTAGATAAAAATGTTAAGAGGGGGATTTTGATAGGATTTAACATCAGTAGGATACTAGCAGTTTTAATCACTTTTATCTTCTTTCTAATATTTCTGTTTAGCACTAAAGTTTAAGTGATATATAAAGCAAAGGCTAAAAAGTTTATTTATCAATTGTTAAAAAATTAAATTTAAAGTTAAAGTTCTATTTAATTTAATCAATAATTGAAATTAATTGTAAGATTTGGTAAGTGGAGAATTGAAAAGGATATTGTAAAAATAGGAGATCTAGTGTTGTTAGTAGAGGAAAATACACCAAACAATAAGTGGCCATTATCCAGAATTATTGAAGTATATTACGGTAATGATGAGAAATTTCGCGTAGTTCAGGTAAAAACTCAGAATGAAATTTTTAAAAGATCGATTAGTAAATTATGTATTTTCCTATGCCTGAAAACCATAGTACTTAAAAAAAAGGATAAAAGAAAAATATATATATATGTGTGTGTTTGTGTTATATTATTTTTTCTTTCAATTTTTATATTTGAGTAAACATATAGTGACCTTTTGTATTTATTTGTGTAATTAGTGTACTTAGTAAAAAAAGAGTTATTATTGAATGTGAAACATGTCAATGGGGGCCGGTATGTTCCATGTAGGCAGACGATACCGTGCTACCTATAATTAAAATCTCAGTGTCCAGAAAGTGAAGAGAAGCGAAGTGTTTTTTCTGTTTTTATTCTAAAGTTGTGTTTGAGATAAAGGCAGACGATAATGCAGCAGTGAGCTGCGAGTGAGTGTTATTCTTTTAATAAAGTGTTTTTTAATATAATCAGTGCTTATGGAATAATTTGTGTAGTGTGTGCATTTAATTTTACAGTATAATTTGTGAAATTGATCGATAGGATAACCAATTAGTACCAGGAGAACCCGTCATTTAAATGCAACTAAAATCAAAAATGAATTTAAAAATGAGTTAAAAGATAAGCAATTTCGATTTGAGATTTTTTTCTTCAACTTTAATTTGTGTTTAATTTATTTTTGCTATAAGAATTGGTCCTATAAAAAACTTGTCAGTGTAAAAGCTGTAGTTATTATTGAGAAGATGTAAAATAAATTTAATCGGATCTGATATCTTAAGAACTGACGAAATTAAGGATTCTTTACTTCTTTCACGCCCCTTTTTATTTTCATTTTATTATTATTTTTTTTTCTTGACAAAAACTTGTAACTGCAAAAGTTTTAGATAATATTAAGAACATTTATAAAACATGGAAATCTATTTTCATTAAAAGTTACGGGGCTTTACTGTTTTCCTGTAAAAAAAAAAAAAAAAAGAAAAAGAAAAAGAAAAAGCTATTGCCATTGTTTTCAATGATTTTTTTTTTCTGACCGCGGTATTTTCTTTGTTATTATTAAGAAAAATACAGTAAAACCTCTAAATAACGGACACCTCGGGAACGCGAAAATTGTCCGCTATTCGGAGGTGTCCGCTATTGGGAATAACATAGAGATTCAAAAATCGCTAAGAAATGCTTAATGTTTCATTAATTTACTTTCATTTGTCCTAAAAACCTCTATTATATAATTAATCAGAAATTAAAATTATTTTTCAATAAATAAAATTGAAATAAATTTGTGCACACTTGTATCCGCTGTTTATTTATATTCTCGTGAAATAATCTGCTACAAAAGTTTACTTTGCTTGCGATTACATGTAATTTGTTTTTCTATGTGGTATTATTGGACATTGTAAAGTTCTGGGAGGGAAGGGAAGGATTGCACTTTTTGACCTTTAAAAGCATAAAATCCCAAAGTATTCTTGGGCGACATTTCAATGCTCTGGGAGATATTCCTTCCGGGCAACACCCTGAATTTAGTACTGAACTTGGGGGAGGGGAGGGGGATTTTCCCCAGCTCTTTATTTACATTTATCTCTGATCACAAAATTTGTGACACGTTGTCCTGATAAATCCAGAGGCCATTTTGCTTTTTTTCATTTTTTTTCTCTTTAAAACATAATTTTTCATCCTTTATCGCCGAATAAAAGTGTCCGCTATTCGGAATGTCCGTTATTCAGAGGTTAAACATACAAAAATTTAGGTTTTGGGAGTGGGGATTGGAAAACTGTCCGTTAAATAGAGGTGTCCGCTATTCGGGAGTGTCCGTTATGGAGGTTTTACTGTACTGGATTCTAAAAGCTGAAATTTGTTAGTATTACACAGACAGGTTTGACAATAAACTAATATACATGATTGTTTTTAAATCAGATAATTATTTAAAAATATAGCCCTACCAGTGGCCGCAAGGTTCTGACCTCTAAACTGGTAGACGGCAAGTGCTGGGTTCGAACCCAATCGCGACCGTCGGCCTAACCGTTCGGAGTTTTCTGTGGTTTTCTTCGAACCTTGCGTAAATACGTGTTAGGTTCCCTTAGAAAGACCCCCAAGGAGGGCATCCCATCCCATAGGGCCTATATCCCATAGTGTAGATAATCGGCCAACATACATACATAATTAAAAATATATTTAGTGTTAAATTTGGTCAGAATCGTTCCATTAAAAAAGTTTTATAACAGAAAATCTATACATGGTAATTTAAAATCTTTTTCCTAAGGATATACATTCGAAATTCCCCGTGTGCATAGTGCATTTATCTTTTTAATTTGATTATTATTTTTTTAACATTTCCATTTTAAATTCCCATTTTCAGCATTTTCAAAGATATTTATTACACATTTTAGAAAAGATTATTGTTTCTAACTGTTGCTAGTTGTAAAAACAGCGCAAAGAAAATTATTTCCTTTAACCTCTTCGCTACTGGCGATTATTACAGAATTTTTATTTATTACTGAATTATTTCTTCTCTCGTTTGACTTCAGAGCGGGATTTTTGTTTTATTTTCATTAGCTCGAATGTTAGAATTCGGAACATATTATTCTTATATCGAAAATTCTTTTACATTTGAGCATCATTAATAAAATGGGACAAAACTGATGTACCCATTTGGGTACTCAGGGACTGAAGAGGTTAAATTAAAAATTGCACGTAAATGTAATATTGTTGTTGACGAGTGCCCGAAGATCAAGAAGGGTTGATGGAGCTTCTAATAGACTGCAACCAGAGGGTTGGAAATTAGACTTCTGCAGAAGAAGATGTTCGGCAAAGCTGCCAATAGATGGCAGAATCAAACAACGCCACCTCCTTAATTTCGATATGTCTCTGAAGGGAAAGAAAGGTTTCTTCAGAGACCTATAACCATGGTAACCGCTAAGATCGACCAAGGACATTCAGAAAAACTTTATTTAACGAGTATGCATACATTCATTATGCCGTTGGTGATGTCGAGCATCGAACCCGAGATATTTCAATCCGGAATTTGACGCTATGACCACTGAGTAAGCCACCACAACTTCATTAAATAAAGTGGTTCTCAAAGGCCTGTGGTCATTTTTAGCAGTTACCATGGTTATAGGTTTCTGGAAAAATATTTCCCTCCCTTTCAGAGACATATCGAAATTAAGTAGGTGTAGCTGTTAAGCGCTGCCATCTACTGGCAGTTTTGTCGAACATCTTCTTCTGCAGAAGTCTAATTTCCAACCCTCTCGATGCAGTCTAAATGGAAGCTCCAGCAACCCTTCTCGCTCTTCAGGCACAACAACAGCATGTTAATGTAATGTTTCGATTTTTCTCAAAATTATTATCTTGACCACAATTCGAGTTAGGACAAAATACCCAGTATTTGTGACTAAATACATGTTTTGCGATCCAATGTTGTATTGTAATTTTTCATGCTCTTGAATCCTTCTATTACCTCTCTTGATTTGTCGATCGAATTGTGGAACACCCTGCATGCATAATATATACTGTTTGTTTGTTTCTCTGACTAACGCATTAACTGCAAAACGGATCCCCATCAGTGACTCAGAAGTTATGCTCTCGAAGCTACTAGGCGAGAGGTGCTAGGTTCGAACCAAATCGCGCCCATCGGCCTAACCGTTCGCAGTTTTCCATGGTTTCTTCGAACCTTGGGTTACCTTGCGTAAATACGGGTGAGGTTCCCTTAGAAAGACCTCGCACTGAGGGCACTCCTCTTCGGGCCTATATCCCTCGTGCAGATAATTGGCCGTAATAAATAATACCAACACTGCAAAATGGAACACTGGTTAATGATAGTATACAGATACTTTTCTGCGATGTGTGTTATTTTACAGTGAATAAGTTAAGTATTCAATTAAAAAATCAAACAAAGCTAAAAATTTAGCATAATACCTGTTTTTATACTGTACATACTATGTTGAGACAAATTATGAAATTAAATATTAAAACAGTAGACAAATGATTATCATGTCTTTTAATTTCCAACAAAAATTAGAAACATAAATTAAAAATGCCTGATTTGAAATACCAGCTGTCAATTGTTTTTTTAAAGACTAAAATACTTTTAAAATGGTTCATTTAAATTTATAAACAATAAACTGTTAGGTAAAATTGTTAGTCTCTAAGAGGAATTTTTTAGTCGTTCAGGGATTATCGGACTCTGGTGATTTGTTAAAATATTACTACACATTATATGCGTAAAAATTATCTGTTTGATCATCACCAAATATTTTAGAATTAATGAATTTAATTAGTAAAACATCACCGATAAAATGTTATATGAATAAATAGTAACAAGCGGTAATTTTGTATACTACATAATAATATTTAAAAATTATTTTGGATTTTGAACCATCTTAAAATGTTGATTAGTAGCAAGACATTTTAAATGCTTTAAATTTTTATATAATCGGCACAGAATATCTAAAATTTTTAAATAATCGAATATTTTTGAAAGAAACTGTACTTCTGTGAAAACCATATTTTTGCTATGCTTTAATTTAAACTATCCTAAAGTACATAACATTATAAGATTTATTAAATTTTAAGGTTTTAGTTTTAAATTTTTAAAATAGCGTACGGTTATATTTGTTTAAATAAATTGATATATATAATTTACAATTATTTATGTTACTTTTTCTCACTTCTCTACTAATATCTATAAGCGTAAAACAATATCTCAAATAAATACTTTAATTATTAGGAAATTCAAATATTTTGAGAATGATAAATATTCAACAGAAAGTGATAATGGAAACGCATTATTGCGGATTAAAATTCAAAACGTCTCAATTAATATTGGAATTCATTTCTTCTAAACTATGTTTGAAATCGTATTTCCGCAAATATGATAAATATTTAATTATGCGGGTAGATAAATTTATCATTTGGTAGTGAATACGTTATTTCTAAAATTATTATTTTAGAATTAAGTTGAATGTTAAACTAGCGAAGATATTTCGTAACATATACGAAAATTTCAGCAATTTGAAATTTTTCAATTGATCCGTGTAGAAAATTTTTTAGAAGGAGGTATGAGTTTTAAAAGATTAATGAAATACACTGATTTCATGTATTAAATTTGTATATGCATATATATGTATCATATATTAAAAAATGCAAGCTTAGAAATTCAAAAAATAGAGTGCATATCTATATTTAAACAATTAACTATGATTTATGCAATAAACAATTTAATAAACAAAAACAAGATACAGGCAAGAAAAGTCGGGCTGTTCTCAACAGAGATAGGACAGACAAGTCTAACCTCACCCCTCACCCCCTTTTTTAAAAAAAGTTTAAATTATTGCAAACCTGCAACAAAAGTTACGTCAAAAGTTAAGTCAACTTGGTAAGAATGCTGACAAATCGCCTGTTAGAGCATTCTTGGGACGTTTTTCGCGCATTATTATTACTATTTTTTGAAATTTCCAATTTTTGGGAAATGTTCTTAGAGATCATTTATATCTCATAAGTGACTATCGTACTAATATTTATGGTTTTAGGCCCCTCAGTAACACAAAAATTGAGAGCTTTTTTTTTTTTTTTTTTTTTTTTTCTTAAATTCTACATCCCGTTTCGGATAGTGACACCAACATAGCATTCAGTTGTAGTTGTTGTTGAAGAAAGAATTGTGACCATAATTTTGACATCATATTTTTTTAATCGGTTAGTTACGTCCCGAAATTGTTTTAAAATTCCTGTTTAGAACTTTTTTAGAACGCTTTTCACTCATTTTCACCCTTTTTAATTTTTTTATCACAAATTCTTAGTGATCATTTATATCTTTTAAGTAATTAACATACCAAATTTCAAGTTTCTAGGCCCTTCAGTAACATATAAATCGCATTTTCACAACTTTTTTTGCTCCTGCTCCCTCCCACTTTTATATTAGTGGCACCGACATGAGATATAGCCTATGTTAGATTCGGTGTTAACACCACTATTTCGGTACCATTATTTTTAGGTGCGTTCGTAATTATGTAAATACGTAGCACCTATTGTTTTCGCTCAGTCCGTCCGTCTGTCTGTCCGTCTGTCTGTCCGTCTGTCTGTCCGTCTGTCTGTCCGTCTGTCTGTCTGTCTGTCCGTCTGTCTGTCCGCATATAACAACGCAAAAACTACCCAACCGAATCGTTTGAAATTTAAAATACATAATTATTACACAATTTTGTCGAGTCATTTCAAATTTTATGAAAATCGGATACATAGATCAATTACAGGGGCAATCAAAAGTATTTCATTACATTACAGTTAATGGGGAAAAAAGTTTCAAATGCATTTTAATCGTTTGAAATTTGAAATACATAATTATTACATAATTTTGTCGAGTTATTTCAAATTTTTTGATAATCGGGTGCATAGATCAATTACAGGGGCAATCAAAAGTATTCAATTACATTAAGGTCAATGGGGAAAAAGTTTCAAATGTATTTTATACGTTTGAAATTTAAAATACATAATTATTACATAATTTTGTCGAGTTATTTAAAATTTTATGAGAATCGGATGCATAGGTCAATTACAGGGGCAATCAAAAGTATTCCATTACATTACGGTCAATGGGGAAAAAAGTTTCAAATGCATTTTAATCGTTTGAAATTTAAAATACATAATTATTACATAATTTTGTCGAGTTATTTCAAATTTTTTTGAAAATACGATGCATAGATCAATTACAGGGACGATCAAAAGTATTCCGTTACATTACTGTCAATGGGGGAAAATGTTTCAAATGCACTTTAATGGTGTTTCACTCATTCGAAATTAATAAAATTTATATGCAACTATAAAGTACATATTATGATACACATTTTAGATAACTTGTGGTGCACAGAACATTTGTTATTGATTTACAAAGCCACACAAAAATATTCCATTACAAAATGGTATAGGGAGAACATTGTTTGATGAGCGTTTTAATTGTAATTCACTATTTGCAATTTTATGAGATTGATATATGAGAGTAATATTTTTAAAATTTCGTTATCGTACGAACGCACCTCATTTGCTACGCTTCACGTGCAATTTCCAACTTGTTGAATTAGGTTCTGTAGTTACAGAGATTACCCCCAGCAAATAAACAAACTTTACCTCTTTATAATATAGGTATAGATAACGTTTTAATAATGCCTAATATTTTAAATTAATTAAAATACTACAAAATATTTAACTTTTGAGTTATACATTACAAACAAATATGTTTATTAATGGGAAAATACAACCGCAACATGAAAATTAATCTTTAATACCTTATATTAATTAGCCTTTTTCATTAGTCTTAATTAGTCTAACATTTTACAATGATGTTTCAATACTCGGCATTAGGGTGGAGCGAAAAAAATTATTTTTTAAAAATCAAAAACGGGTACTGCCAAAAGTTGCCTTTATACTAGTACATCAACTGCGTGAAATTTTACCACTTAAAAAAAATGGCTTGAGTCTGCGCTTTTGCCCCAAAAATCGATATTTTCGGTAAAATTTGTCATTTTTTGAAATTTTTTCAAAAAAATCAAAAAATTCCTACAGAGCTGGTTTTTATTTAAAAGTGTTACATAAACCTTTTTATATATCTGATTAACATATTTAAACTATAAAACAATATCTGTAGTCTGTATAGTTCGAGCAAATCTGACAACTTTTGATAAAAGCCAGCGTTACCTTTCTATTGGAGCATACAACGAAATGTTGTTTTGAATGCATTTCTTACCTATCGGTTTTTAAAACTATTCTGAATATAACCTGTAGATGTGGCTGCATTTCATATCTCACCCGTTCAGCCACCCAACAATCTAGGCCCAGTGTTTTATTTATGTATTGAATTGTTATTTTTTTTCCCGAAGAAGGGCATAAGTTTTGTATGCATCAAAGTAGTTTACCTCTTCTTTGTTTTCACTGACATTGGATGCTACTGGTTTGACCTGCTGCACTTATATTTTTATACCTTGTATAACAGAAGAAGAAGCTGAGTAATGTGTTAGGTATGTTGTTAATTGAACATATTCAGCAGTCTATTATCTTCATTAAATTTTCATACAATTAATACATTATGATTGGGAGTTCTGTTACCACAACATTTTTTTCAATCAATTACATTATATTGTAATGATATGCCTAAAAATTGATTGTATGAATTCAATTTCTAGTATGTCATCATTTACTGTACCTATTACATTTAATATATTTTGAGAAGCTAGCAGTTTAATATTATGATGATCGTCACAGAGGATTACAAACAAAATTTGCGTGTAAAGCAACAATATTTCGAAAGAAGTTTTAGTATTTGTTTTATGTCGTTTCCTGTGATTTTTCGTAGTCGATTAATTTCTAATAAGTTTTTAGACCTATTCTTTAGATGTGTATTACATTTGGTATAAAATATCCTGCGGTATAAACTTTGATTATATATTTTGTGAGTGAATCTGTAGATTCTGAATGCCAATCTGTGCTTATATAAAGCAAAAAATTTTATTCACTTTATGAGGTGTTTTTTGTGCGAGGTGTTTTCTAAATTTCTTTTCCCCATTTCTTCTGAGAAAAAGCTTTCCTTATGAATTAGCTTTGCGATCTCCGACAGAAATTTCTAGTCTTTTATGACTATCTTTTACTTAATTTGAGAAAATTATTTTTCAAAATTATTATCTATTTTATAAAAAATTGCAATAGGAAGTGAATAGTACGTAAACAAAAATTTGCTTATTGATACAGTGAATCCATGTAGATTATAACGTTTTGTATCGACTTCTCTAATAATTGACGCAGAGGAAATTCACTGGAGTTAAAGTAGCATATGATCCACTATTATACACAATTTTAAGCTTATCCAATGCAAAATGGTTCCCAGGGACAAATAGAATTCTCCTAAATTTAAATGAATACTTATAATCGATTAGAGTCTGTATATTCTCTCAAAAAGTACTATGCATTATAAGTTTATGCCCAGGACAGCTCACCATCAAATATTGGTCACTTATAAAAAGGGGATCTAAAAGTTAATGGGATATTACCTAGCTACGAAAACACTTAGAAAACGGCATAAAAATAATGCAAAAAAAAGTTATTTACAACAATGGTTGCTCTGCATGTGCAGGACAAATTCCCATTTCAATTCTCTCTGACGATCACCAGAAATCACATTAAACAGCTCGCTTCTCAACATATAAAAAATGCAAAAGCAGAATAAATGATGGCATACTTATAGTTGAAATACCTGAAATCACCTTTGAAGCAGGTCATTACGTAAAAAAATATGACTGAAAAAATGTTGTGGTAACAGAACTTCCAATCACTTTCATCAACTGGATGTAAGTTTGATAAAGATAATAGATGGCCGAATAGATCCCTTTAATAATATTCCCGTACATTACTCTGCTTGTCATTTTTTGCATAAGCTGTAAAAATATACATTAAGATAGTCACAGCAGCATGCGGATATAAAGAACAGTTTAACTAGGTGGATGCATCGAAAACATCCCAAATTTTGATAAAGAAAATCACAATCAATATATAAATAAAACACTGTACTAAGATGATCGAATAGTTGGGACGGGTGGTATATGAAATATAGCTACCTCCATGACGTATGTACAAAGTAATTTTGAAAAGAAGAGCTGCATTAATAACAACAATTCATTGTATGTCCCAAGAGTGGTAATACCGTTTTCTTACCAAAAGTTGTCTGTGTTTTGCACCAGCTATACGGAATAAAGATATTGTTTTATAGTTTAAATATGTTAAGCAGATAAATATAAAGGTTTATGTAACACTTTTAAATAATAACCAGCTCTGTAGAATATTTTAATTTTTTTGAAAAAATGTCAAAAAATAACAAATTTTACCCAAAATTTCGATTTTTGGAGCAAAAGCACAGACTCAAGCTATTTTTTTTCAGCAGTAAAACTTCACGCAGTTGATGTACTAGTATGAAGGCAACTTTTGGCAGCTACCCGTTTTTGATTTTTAAAAATATTTTTTTTTCGCTCCGCCCTACTCGGCTAAACAAAATAATAATGATAATAATAATAATAATAATAGTACTATTTCTCCTCTCCCCCCGAAATAAAATTCTATAAAAGTATGATGATATAACTAATGAAACACAAACTTTACCTCAATTTTCAGTAAGAATTATTTTCGTTTATCTAAATGTACCAAATTCACTGCGTTGGACAAAGGAAAGGAAGAATGTGTTTACTTGATAATTTAAAAATAGTTGTTTGAGTTAGTCGTGAGATTTCAAATATATGTAATGTACTCATACATTTTTATGTGATATTTGTATACAACATTCCATATTTTTGAAGAATGTATATATATTTTCATTTTAATGTGTTTTTCATATTATTGTTTTAAAAATTTGCATGAAAAAAAATATTTTTTTCGGATTCTTTTGCACATGTCACAGACACACACATATGTGTGTAATAACACACACATATGTGAAACATATAATTAGGATGAGCGAAGCGAATCCTCTACTAGGCCACTCAAATTACATTTTGTCGTACACTTTACAAAAAAACAATTCAATATTTTGACTTCAAATTAAACACAAAAATAAATTATGATCTGTAGATTTGCACAATATAATTTTTTTTTACAGTAAAACGTTAAAAAAAAATACTATTTTAATTAATTTATTTTACATGCATTTCCAATACGGACGCATTTTAGCAAATAAATAAAAAATGAAACGCGTATAGTTTCAGAAAAAATATAAATCATGGAGTAAGTAATTATAGATAGAATGATGATTAATTTAATAAATAAAACCTGTTTTCATTATTCCGCAAAATCGTTTGCACAGATGACACTTAAACATTTTAAAAGAATTGTATTATGGATTTTTTTTTGTGAAGTGGCAACAAAAGAATTGCAAACAAATAAAATTAATTGTTAAATTTGTTATATAAATGAAAAATTAAAAGAACTGCATGAAGTTGTTGCCTCGATTCAAGCTAAAGCAAAGTTGGCCGATTCAGAAACTGGGTGAATGGACTTTAACCATTTCTTACTTTACCATTTGGATCTAAAATAATGTTACTTCTTATTTGTGGACCGAAAAGGATTTAGTAAACGGGACTTTAGACTTTGTTGCACGTATTAAAGAAAATCACAAGCCACCAGACCAGATATCGTGACTAACCATGGATAAATTTGAATACTACAGTGGTGCGTACCAATTCCCCCAATAATTAAATTCTGGAAAATTGGAAGCATAAATGGCTCAAAAAAAGAATTTCTTCTGCAGTTAGCTTTTTCTGTTATAATTCATAAATCCCAAGGTTTAACATTAGATGAAGCAGTTGTAGATATTGAGGATATATAGACACCAGTTGGCTTAAAAACGTACGTAACGTTGTCGAGAGTGAAAATCCTTCAAAATTAAGCATTCAATAGAAATTTTCCTTACGAAAAATTCTACAATATCAAAAATTCTCGTACGCTAACGTGCATAAAAACGAAGAAATTAGAATAAAAACTTTTACAGTTAAAAATTCATAGTATGAACGAGAGCAGATTTCAAATGTTTTTCCAGAAAATAGGATTTTGAAGAAATAACTTTCTTCAAGCTCCCTTCAAATATATTATTCTAAAATAGCTATGAAAGATATTTGATGTTAATTACAAAGATTGGAAATATGCATATTTCAAACAACTTTAAAAAACACCAGTGGCTACTGGAAATAATAAAAACATATTTAAAAGAGCTTTTAGTTGAAAATTTAAAAATATTTTGTAAAAGTTTTCTTCGAAAATATTTTATTATGCCAGTCTTACATCATAAATAAAAAATTAAAATGCGCCAAAACATAAAATAACGTTTTTGTTTAATAAAGATGCAAAAATTATATTAAAAAATATTGTTATTTTCAAATATCTGTTTTGTAAAATAATGCTTCGCGAATCCAAACAAAGCATGGCTTTTGCTAGTTGTATTTCAATTATATTTTAACTATACACATATGTGTGTGTGTGTGTTTGCATGTATGTTTGCATTTATATAAATTTCAATTTAAATACTCTCATACAAGAATAAATTTCTTCTAAATGTAACTTTTTACTAAATACGTTACATTACTATACAATTTTTTAAATTTTTTCATAACATTTTGTGTAAAACCAACACTGACATAATTGACAGTTTGTTTTAACAACACTGACAATTTGTTTTAATTCTGCAATAGTTTTACAGCCACCTTCCTCTTATGTGCTCCGGTACGTACCAGGATAATTTAATTTCAATTCGCGAGGGACGTAGCTTTAAGCAAGCGAAAAATGTTTAAATCTAATTTTTAAAAACATCGTAAATACTGAAATATGAGAATGTAGAAATTCTCAGAGTATCAAAAAAGGGACTATAATCTTGACTTTTTAGATGAAAAATTTAAGGCAAATATATTTGTTTGTATATATAAATATCATTACAAAGCATAGACTTGTTTAAATATTATAAAAATACAAAAACTGCATTTTTATGTTGGATTTTTAGATTTTTATAAATATTGCATTATGAAATATTTTTATAACATTAGCCAGTTGCGCTGGGAGGATTTTTTTTTAAATCACAAGAAATGTTTTCTATGTATTTGTATATGGCGTTTTAACCTGATTATACTCCGTTTCTTCTTTGCAGTCTATTTATTTGCCTTCAAATACATATGTGTAATGTTAACATTTATTGAAGTATTTCTTCGTATTTTTTTATGTGTATTCACAGCAGTTTATGAGAATTCTTCCCGTAACTCAATTTTGTAATGTAATATTATTTAGAAATGCAATTGTATTTCAATTTGGAAAAAAACCTCCTATATCATACTTTTGCGTTGTTTGTTTGAAGATTTAATGTATTTTTGTAAATACCTCAAGAGATAGTGACACCATAAAATTTTACAACTATGCATGCTATTTTACAACTATGGAACTATACTACATATAAAACCATTATATGCAAAACAATTTACCAAATTAAATCAAAGAAAGTTTAAATTAAACGGAATATAATTGAAATTTGCAGAATCAAAATAGATTCATCAGGCCCACAAATACTTTGGAACTACAAATAAAATGCATGGTTTCATCTTCGTATTAGCTATGAAAAAGCAAAATAATACAAATTTCTGGAAACCAACTCACGTAAATCCATAATAAAGTGGAGAAAATATTAAAAACAAACCACAAAAACAGATTAAATTGGATAGAATACGATAAACATACCAGTCACTGTAGATAGCCTACAAATGGTGTAACCAAAAATGGACTGTCGTGACTACAAGCAACTGTTGCCAAAAATAACGATATTTCAAAAATTGGATGAGGAAGTTGATCAGGAAGGTGAAAGTCTCAAAAGCATAGCTTGAAAATTCTGAAAATGACCATCGACAGAATAAGCTCAAAATCCGTTATTCACAAAACGAAGCAAAAAGATCAGAAGCTATATCCATTTATCCATTGTTAGTGTTAATATAGAATGCACAATATGGTACATATTACTATATTTTGATGCAACAACTCTTGTTCTTTGGGGGGGGGGGGGGTTCATATTGGGAACAGATTATTTTGAGTTGATTCTATCGACGATCAATTTCAGAATTTTCAAGCTATGTTTTTGAGACTTTCACAAAAGTTGCTTTATACTTTTAGCTAACAGAATATTTAAATGAAACTTTGATAGCGTTCACGTATGTGTAATGAAAAATTATTTAGTAAACCTGCTAATTTTTCATAAAATTTCTATTATTTTTAATTTTGATTATAGGGTATTGTGCATTATTTTCGGTTAAAAAAAAAATATATATATATTAAGAACTGTGCAAATTATAAGCAAAAAAGTTGGGACTGTTTTTATAAAATCCTTAATTTCTCTACGGATGTACATGCTATCCGAATAAAAATGAACACTGAACATACAATAATCCACTTTATCATAATCTATAGTTTGAACGCTTTTGCTACTTTAGTTTTGACAGTCTTATCCAAAAGATATTCGTTCGTTTTTAATTTGCTGATAGTCGCCTATGGAGTAAGAACGTTGTAGTACACTTCTGTGTTAAATGTCCATTTCAATGTTTTTGAAAAGAATGCAATAAAATTAAAATGCATCGCAAACCATGTATGTAATGTACATAGGCCATAATGAAAATTTTTTGAAAGTCTCTGTAAATGAACTGTAAAAGCTACATACATCATTTTCAATACCGAGAATGACATAGTGGTACTCAATAAAATATAACCATTTCATGGCGATAGGACTATACGCTAGTTATAGCATGAATAGATGGATAGGCAAGACGTACAGACAAACCGAATTCGTTAACAATTTTCAACTATGTTGGAAAGTATTAAACCTTTATCTACCGACGGTACTTTAAAGTACCATTGAATAAAACTTTATATAAAACGTACTTATTCTGTCTATTAATAAAAGTTTTTTATTCTTTCCACACAAAACACTCTTCTCGATCAAATTTTGATACAACAGTCAAAGCTAAATATTTTGAAAAAAATGGTAGTTTTATTATTCATTTTTATAGATATTTCTTTTCTTTCTTTAAATAAAATTGTATGAAACATGTTCACCTGGAAAAGCGTTTCCATTTATAGAAAAGATCATAATGCATTTAAACGCATTTTTTTTTTTTTTTTGAAGAATTGTGATACTTTTAAAAGCGTAATTTTGGTTAATTAATCTGATTATTTTTGTCAATATTTCACAAAAAAATTATAACTGCAACTATACATATTTAATCAGTTTTAATAACAAACCATATCTTAATTCCACATTAGTATTATCTAATTATTCCAGCATACCTTCAAAGATTAAAGAAGATATTATTGAGGTGGATCGATTTCTTGATAAATAATTCGGTAGATAAAGGGTTAAAATGACAGTGGATCAAACCTCATATATGATCAAACAATCACATTATCTGATAACTATTTCATAGCCAATTCAGCACATTTCAGCAGACATAGTATTTACTATTTCATGATAAAAAATGCGTGCAGTAAGAGTGGAAAAGAGTTCCCCTCTATCACCTCTGCGCTCAATATCTGATATATTCAGCTATGATGGATTGTTCTTTTGTCAAGCTGAGCAATATGTCTTCGCCACATATAAAAGAAAAGACATATCTAATATAAAGCGCGAATTTTTCAAAGACTGCGAGTAGAAAACTTTTAATTTTAATACAATCTAATAAAAGTGAAATTTATGCTTAGCTAAAACAAATAATATGATAAAGATTGTGAAAGAAAAAGTTTCTTGATTTAGCAAGAAAGTTTTCGAAAATATAAGTTCCCTAAAAAAATCTGTACAACTTCAAAATTTTATTAAAAAAAGAATAAACTTACACCAAAACTAGCTACAACAATAGACTGAATAGCTCAACATATATATATATATTGAATAAACTTTAAAGAATTCATTGTTTTACTTAAAAGGTGACTCTATATTGAGAGGTGACTCTTTATCTTGTTTTATTAAGAGGTGTAATTCTTTGGCCTTGTGACTTACAGACACGTGTCTCCTACAGCTGATGACGAGCTGTATTGTTTAACTCGAAACGCGCCTTGCTTTGTTTTTTATTTTATGGTGATTTTTACAAAGTATATTATTATAACGTTTGATTATCGTTTGAGAAATCTTCCTAGGACACCCTAGATAATATAAATTCTTTCGAGTTACCCCAAATCCCCAAAAAGTTTCTCTTTATCTCTTAAACCTCAGAAACAAATGGATCTGCAATATTAAAAAAGAAGTGATTTTTGTAACAAACATTTAATTTGCAGTCCGTATTTTTCGGAGATGATTCCGAATAGTTTTTAGAAAGTATTTATTATTTCTAATGAAGTATCAACAAGACTTATAAGTCTTCCGATGTATTAAATTCTCATTTTTTTTTCAAATTTAAGAACATGTTGAAGAGAATGAACAGAGCAAAATAAATATTATTTTGTTACTTTGGCATACTTATAAATTCCATCACGTAACTAAACATTTTCCTTTGATAATTCATACAATATGAAAAACCGATACTTTCTACTATTATTGCAAGAAAATTTTCAAAAATATAACATAACTCCTTCCGAATTTCGCAAAATACCAAAAAGTTATATTTTATCTTTTGAAACCTTAGAATACAATAGATTTCCAAGATTGAAACAGAAAAATTTTTGTATCAAAAGTTTCAAGACTGTAATTTTTCGGAAATGTTTAAAAGTAGATTTAAGAACGTATTGGTCAATCTTTTCTTCCAAATAGGAAGGGGAGATTTTAGTTTTTGGACGCTATCAATTCTCTGACATTTTTTTAAAAGTTCAACAACAACTTAAAGAAAAGAAACAGCGTCAAATGTGAACGAACAACGTAAAATAAACATTATTTTTTTACTTTTGCATACATAAATATTCTAGATTAGACTATAATAATAAGTAAATGAAACATATGACAAATAATTTTTTGTTTGAGCGAAAAAGGATTTATTTTCGATTTAAAATAATTGTGCGAAATTAATGCACTGCAAAAAAATTATTAGTTTTACGGTATAATACTGGCGCCCCAGCTGCCAGCATTATACCGTAAAATGTACAGTAATAAACCGTAAAAAAGCAGTAATATACCGCATCATAAAAAAAGTATAGTAATATACCACATCCGGTTTAGTCCGGGATAGTTCAATTGGGGAGAGCATTGACAGCTAGAACCAAGAAATCCTTTGCTTGAATCGTAACCAAGAGGTTTTTTGCCCATTTTGAAAATTATATCTCATATATAAATATTGCATGTAGCTAAAAATGTTTATTTCTTAATTAATGCAGTTTGAAGAACCGATGTTTCAAGTTAATACTAGATTGAAACAACTCATAAATACTCTTTAAAACTGCTCTCAAACAGATGCGAATATAATAGGCAGTAAAAACAAACCTTTTTTTTGTCAGAAATGCTTTTCTAAATTTCGAAAATGTATAGGTTTCTGATGTTTTGTCCATAGTGAGTTATTTTCGTAATCTTTGATAATCCAAAAGAAGTTATATTTTCTTAAACTTTCTTAGAGTTAGACTAAGAAATATTTCCTATATTTTTAGGTTGATTTTCGCAGTTTTTTCAAATATGATATCTTATGTTAGAAATATTAATCCAGATGATACTTTCATCACTCAGTGGTCGATACAAGTTCTGCACCATTTGCAATAAATGTTCCTTTAAAACATTTTAAAATTTTAGCCGTAAAATATAAAATCAGATGTTAGTAAATACCTATTGAGAATTTTAATATCTTGATTATCATTAAAGGAAGTCCTGTAGCGCAATGGTAATGACACCTGTCTTTCTCGAAACCAGTCACGAGTTCGACTCCCGGCTGGAAAATGTTCATTTAACCTTTTATCCTTTCGACATCGAAGAATTGATATTTAAGCTTGTTTGGGCATTAACCTTGTGGTTCTGCATTATGCTGACTACACTGTAAAAAATATCTGTTGTTTTAATAGATATTCTACAATATTTTAAACAATCTATCTTCGCTTTATGAACATTACAGATCTTCCTTATTATCCAGGACAAATTATCGTTTTTGTCCTCATCTGGTGAATTTTTTGACTTACCTGGCAACTTTATCAGTCAGTGACCAAGAGTCAGTTTGGGGGCCGTCCATAAATGATGTCACGTGTTTTTTCTCATATTTTTGACTCTCCTCCCTCCCCCTCTGTCACAAAGTGTCACACTTCAGTTTACCTCCCCCCCCCTTTTGTCAAATGTCACGCTGCATTACGTAAATATATACATGCAGTTCAGAAACAGAGCTCTACGTTTTAGATCACATATCAAATTTTATTCTTAAATTTTAATATGTGTTTTAATGACTTTTATGAGCTGAACAATAAAAATGATTCATATTTTGCAGGCAATAAGGTTTACAACAACAACAGCAAAATAGTTAATGTAGAGTAATAATAAAGTATTAATATGAAAGTGCAACTGAATACAGTAGTATTTTGGAATTTGAAATAGAATTTAACATATTTGGCTTTAAATCTTATCTTTATTAATACAAAATATTTTTATTTTAAAATAACTTCATAATTTAAACACTGAATTTTAATGTTTTTTATATTAATTTAAATGTGTGATGTCGCATTTCTTCCTACCCCCTCACACCCTCTTGTCACAAACTGTCCCAATTTCATGAACCCCCCTCAGCCCTTTCAAGCGTGACATCAATTATGGTCGGCCCCTTACCTTTTTTATATTTAGATTACCATTAATGTTTATTTTAGTCTATCTTTTATCCTAAGCAATTAAAAATGTACAAAAACTATACAGTATGTCCGTAAAGTCATAGTGCACTTTTTACCAGTCGCAGAAAATAAACGAAATAAGATGTAAATGTGAAATCTTCACCAAATAATTAAAAAAATCTCCAAGTATTATACCTGTTCTGAACAGTCCGATGCGTCCTCCATTAGGTGTACCACACATATCTAAACGGTATTCACATGCTTCATACACAAAGTTAAGGACGTCTGGTACAATAAAACGAAAAAGTCTGTAATTCTCAGTTTCAAAAGGAGACTACATCGAACTGCGCTGAACAGGTATGAAACTTGGAGAGTGTTTTTGTTATTTGGTGAAGATTTCACATTTCTACCTTGTTTCGTTGTTATCTTGTAATCATTGATAAAAGTACCGTGACTTTACGGACACCCTGTATTTTTACAGAATGAGTGAAGAGATCATATGTTAAAGGTGGTAAAGTTACGCAGACATCAATTGGATAAAATAAGCTGTAAGATTCAAAATCTTTATTTAATTTTATTGCCTAATCCACATCATTAATAAAAACCTTTGAGAGAATTGCACTTTTACAAATAGTAATTTAGCACATAGTAGAACTTCATTAATTATCTTCAGTCATGTCACTACCGTATTTTTTATTTGGTCACTCTTCCTTTTTGTTATAAAAGCTCCTTTGTTATTTGAGATTTTAATAGAAAAATTCAATGCAGTTTTAAAAACTGTCTCGCACTAATTAGACTGACAATGATGATTTGATTACTATCTGTCAATCTATGTCATTATCAGGGAGTTTAATCTTGATATAAAATCTTAAATTCCATGTAAAAGGTTACTTGAAACGAAATTATTTCTAAAGTTTAAACTATAAATTTATATTTCAAAGTAAACATCAAGGACGGTTTTTAGAATTAAAAAGAAATTTTTATCGTATTTTTTCTCATTATTTGTTTTCAACCGTTTAGGAAACCATAAATTAATAATAAAACAGTAACTTTTACGAAATCATAATTTAATATAGAATTTTTCGTAATCAAAAAGATATTTATTGAGTTTCAATGATTTTCTTGGATTTCTAAAAATGATTTAGAAATTGTTCTTGGATTTACTAGAATGCGTCTTACACAACATTAACACAAACATCTTCCTCAAAGAAAGAAATATTTAAATAAATTGTATGAATTGCTGTATATACATAACGATACGAAACACATTCATCATACATAATTTGGTGGTTAAAAAAAATCTATGAATATCATAGAAAGCGGCAGCCTTCAAGTGACGCAGCTTTAAACCTACCATCGTCATAAGGTATCCACGTAAGGTAGATGCGGAACTTCATATATACAGCTAACTAAATATCAAAGGGAATCTGAAAAGCCGCCTTCTAATAACTCAGCAAATATTGGTCAGAATGGTCCAATTTTTTTAATATAGTCTTATATTCCCAGTCTAATTCTATCCTATAATTTTTACATTTCTACGTGCCGTAGATTTTTAGATTTCGATAACCATTTTTAAACCGAAATCGATGGTGTTTGTTCCTGATAATGAGATCTAGAAAACGGGCAGGGAGATTTTATTAAAACTTATATATAATATGAATCTCTTTAAGATAGAGTGAATAAGACTTGCCAAGTTTCTAGGAAAACTCTTGTTTGTTATATATTGGTCTTGGAAAATTGGACTATATTAGCTCGCGGATTTCATGTTATTCTATGGGTTAGCAGAAAAGGCCGATGCGACAAGGCTTATGTAGTTATGGTCACAGTTAAAACACCCGAATCGAAGCAATAAATGTTTTTTAAACTACAAAAACATCTTATCATGTGCTTTAAAACATTCAATAAATATATACTAAATCAAATTTCTATTTATATTGCCTTTATTTTTCGTAAGAAAAAAATATTACGTTTCTTACATTGGATATTTTTGCATTTTGTGGAAAAAATATTTTGAATCCTTTTTTAAAATAGGAAAATATTTTTTAATTATACATATTCAATGTACTTTCGACTTATGATTTTTTAAAAAGTTTTCAAACAAAAATTATTTTTAATAATTTGCTATTTTAGATTTTCATGTATTCATACGCGTTTGGATAGTTTTGTTTTGAATCGTAATCGAATTCGCTGGCGGTAAGCTTTGTACTTGGCACTTGTTGTTGTTTTTAGCATGTATGTTGTGTGATTTGCGAAATAATGGTTTTAAAGTTTACTGTGAATATAGGTATTGTGTTATTTGGAGAAACAAGGCCCCCTTTTTTGGATGAAATAATATGGTGAATCAAAGTACACGAATCAAAACAAATTGATTCGTGCTGTATGTTGGCATGAAATATTAATTTCCAGGAGACGAACGTGAAGCTAAACCATCTGTAATGAAAAAGAAAGGTAAATAAATATATTTTGACACTCATTATTAAAGTATTATTTAAAAAGTATAAGTGATGTATTTGTATACATTAGTTAGCATGTTGATTTGATTTCAAACCAACAAACTATTGCTAAATTTTGATAAACAAACTATATTTATAATTGACCAACAGTTTAACCAAGTGCTTGTGAATTCTAAAATTCTCAAAATAGATTGTTTTTAAGTTTATAGATGTCCTTATTATATGAATTAATTAACAATAATTATATGAATTAATTAACAATACTAAGTTTTAAGTGTTGTAAAAATTGTGCTTTTTTATTTCATTTATTAATTTCTGTAATTAATAACCCAGGATGTTAATTTTTAGGTTAAAATTGCTTGAATATGTTATTCAAAATGCATTTATTACTTTTCCTTATGCATTTTTGTCGCTATTAATTTTCATTTTGAAACTGTGCCTTTTTAGCTTAGCTTAATGGCCAGTAGATCCGGGTTTTAAACGATTTTTAAAATAAGTAAGTGCACTTATTATTGGAAATTGTGAACAAACTAGTATTTATCAACAAATTACAGCAGTATTTTGATAATTCAAAAGAAAGTAATGAAGTTAATTTGTTCTTACATGCATTAGTGACTGTGGCTATAAAGATTTCAGAGATTTAAAAACATATTAGTTGCACTCATTGTTTTTTTTCTTCATGTACACACAGTGCTTGTACAACATGCATTAGTGATTGCATTTTTAATTAATTTTGTGTATTTTACGGATTGTTGCACAGAAATTTTGCTGCAGCCTGAGTGTTTTGTTTTTGTTTTGTTTTCATGTGCTCTAAGTGCTCATACATGCAGTAGTTGGACTGCTTTAACGAGTTTTATTTTAGCGAGTGAGAGTTTTAGGCCCTTTTTTTTTCTAATATAAACGTTATTGTTTTAATGTATTTGTTTCACAATATTGTCACTGGATTTTTTTAGTTCAGCTATCACTCATTTCTTCCAGATATTGGGAATCTGCATGTTACCGCATAGTTTGCTGCATCTATTAATTTTTGTTGTTTGTTTTCATATGGGCATAGTGCTCATACATTTGTTATTGACTACGGCTTTGAGAAATTTCATGTGTTTTAGAGACCATTGCATAAGTTTGCTGCATCCAGTAATTTGACATGCACCCAGCTCTCATTATCCATTAGTGACTGCAGCTTTAACATGTTTTATGCATCCTATTATTTCATTAATAATTTCGAAATTCCATGTTTATAGTTTAAAATGTTATTTAGCAGTTGCCACGGAGGTACTACAGCGCATCATTGTAGTCTGCATTAGATGCTGTTCAAAATAGAATTTTTTTTTCTTCCTAAGAGTCTGATGATTTAAATCCAAGTGTGAAAATTTTTGTCTCAGATCACAAACCGAATACAAAAGTATTGTAATAGTTAATAATATGTTATAGAAATCAATAATCAAAATATAAAAGCATTAGCTTTACAACTTAGAACATAGCATTATTAATAAACTGCATTTATAAATTGGACATCTAAAATGGAAAATCTTAATATATTTTTATAATGTTAGAATTTACAAGCATTTAAAGTTGGTTAAGCAAATAATTCTTAACCAAATATTAACGATAACATTGGTTTAAAAAGAAATAATTTATACTTCTATGCTTTAATAATGAGTTTCATAAAATATAAATTTACCCCCTTTTTTTTCTATAGATGTTTTAATTTCATATTCATTGTCTCGAAATTGAAGTATTTCTTTCTAACATTCTTTTACAAAAATGTTTGATAATTAAGGCTTTTTTTCTATATAAAAAAAAAAAAAAAAAAAAAAAAAAAAAAAAAAAAAAAAACAGGCCTTGTTTTTACTGATGAACACAAAATCCTCAAATAACTTTGAATCCATTATTTAAATAAATTGCATAACATACCTAAGAAGAAAACATGTTTAAGATTCAATTTAATACAAGAAATTAAAAATTTTTAATTCAAATAATGTAAAGTTACTAACACACTAACAAATAAATATTTTAAAATACTAACAGCTAATAATGGGCGATAAATAATTACATTTTTTAGTTTCGTCATTTCTAAAATGTAATTGTCTAAATTCTATTTGAGTTGAACCTCATCCAAACCCTAAGAAATATTCTATCAAACCTTAATTCGATCTCAAAAAAAAAAAAAAAAAAAAAAAAAAAATCTGACAATACACACTGACAAGCAGAGTTGTATAATATAGACGCACGCCATGTGCAGAAAATTTCATGAAGAAACAATTTTTATTTATTTATTTCGACAAAGAATTGCGTTAAAAAAAAGTGTATCTCAACAAAGAATCATGTAAAAAAAACCCAACATTTCGACAAAATACCACGCGAAAAACGTAAATTTCGTCCAAAGACCGCAATAAAAACGTTAATTCAATCCATGAATCGCCTAAAAAATACGAATTCCATGCATGAATCGCATAAAAAATATGAATTACACGCATGAATCGCATAAAAAATGTGAACTACATCCCTGAATCGCTAAAAAAAGCAAATTGCATAAAAAATGGGAATTACGTCCACAAATTGCTTAAAATGCTAATTACGTCCATGAATCATGTAAAAAAAGCGAGAATTATATTCATAAATTGTATGAAAAACGCAAATTACGTCTATGAATCGTGTAGTAAAACATGAGTTATGTTCATAAATCGCTCAAAAAACACGAATTTTGGCGCCAGAAAGCTGAAACGGAAATTACCTCTATAAAACGCATAAAAATATCGAATTGCATTCATGAATTGCAAAGAAAATGTGAATTGTGTTCATGATTCTCTCAAAAAACGCAAATTACATCCATGAATTGCATAAAAACGTGAATTACGTTCATAAATCACTTAAAAAATGCAAATCACTTCCATGAATTGTGCAAAAAAACACGAATAACATTCATAAATTGCAAAAAATGCGAATTACGTCCAAGAATTGGTAAAAAAAGCGAATTACATTCATAAATCCTATAAAAACACAAATAACGTCAATAAATCGATCAAAAAACGCAAATTTCGTCGATAGAAAGCTCAAAAAACGCAAATTATGTCTATGAATCGCATAAATATAGCAAATTACGTCCATAAATCATGTAAAATGTAAATTACATTCATTAATCGCATAAAAATCGCGAATTATGTTCATGAATCGCTCAAAAAAAGCGAATTGCATAAAAATGCGAATTACGTCCACAAATCGCTCAAAACGTGAATTACGTCGATGAATTGTGTAAAAAAGTGAGAATTACGTTCATAAATTGTATGAAAAACGCAAATTACGTCTATGAATTGTTCAGTAAAACGGGAATTATTTTCATAAATCGCTCAAAAAACATGAATTTTGGAAGCAGAAAGCTAAAATGCAAATTACGTCTATAAATCGCATAAAAATAGCGAATAGTGTTTTGCATTCATGAATTGCATAAAAAAGGCGAATTACATTCATGAATCGCTCAAAAAACCCAAATTACATCCATGAATCACATAAAAAGGTAAATTACGTTCATAATCACTCAAAAAACGCGAATCACTTCCATGAATCGTACAAAAAAAACACTAATAACGTTCATAAATTACAAAAAATGCGAATTACGTCCAAGAATTGGTAAAAAAAGCGAATTACATTCATAAATCCTATAAAAACACAAATAACGTCAATAAATCGATCAAAAAACACAAATTTCGTCGACAGAAAGCTGAAAAAACGCAAATTATGTCTATGAATTGCATAAAAATAGAAAATTACGTCCATAAATCATGTAAAATGTAAATTACATTCATTAATCGCATAAAAATTGCGAATTATGTCCATGAATCGCTCAAAAAAAGCGAATTGCATAAAAAACGTTAATTGGGCCCACAAATCGCTCAAAACGTGAATTACGTCCATGAATTGTTTAAAAAAGTGAGAATTAAGTTCAGAAATTGTATGAAAAACACAAATTATGTCTATGAATCGTGTAGTAAAACGGGAATTATGTTCATAAATCGCTCAAAAAACACGAATTTTGGCAGCAGAAAGCTGAAACGCAAATTGCATCTATAAATCGCATAAAAATAGCGAATAGTGTTTTGCATTCATGAATTGCATAAAAATGGCGAATTACATTCATGAATCGCTCAAAAAACACAAATTACGTCCACGAATCGCATAAAAACGTGAATTACGTTCATAAATCACTCAAAAATTGCGAATCACTTCCATGATTCGTGCAAAAAAAACACTAATAACGTTCATAAATTACAAAAAATGCGAATTACATCCAAGAATAGGTAAAAAAAGCAAATTACATTCATAAATCCTATAAAAACACAAATAATGTCAATAAATCGATCAAAAAAAGCAAATTTCGTCGATAGAAAGCTCAAAAAACGCAAATTATGTCTATGAATCGCATAAATATAGCAAATTACGTCCATAAATCATGTAAAATGTAAATTACATTCATTAATCGCATAAAAATCGCGAATTATGTTCATGAATCGCTCAAAAAAAGCGAATTGCATAAAAATGCGAATTACGTCCACAAATCGCTCAAAACGTGAATTACGTCGATGAATTGTGTAAAAAAGTGAGAATTACGTCCATAAATTGTATGAAAAACGCAAATTACGTCTATGAATTGTGTAGTAAAACGAGAATTATGTTCATAAATCGCTCAAAAAACACGAATTTTGGCAGCAGAAAGCTAAAATGCAAATTACGTCTATAAATCGCATAAAAATAAAGAATAGCGTTTTGCATTCATGATTTGCATAAAGAACGCGAATTACATTCATGAATCGCTCAAAAAATGCAAATTACGTCCATGAATCGCATAAAAATGTGAATTATGTTCATAAATCACTCAAAAAATACGAATCACTTCCATGAATAGTGCAAAAAAACACGAATAACATTCATAAATTGCAAAAAATGCGAATTATGTCCAAGAATTGTGTAAAAAAAGCGAATTACATTCATAAATCCTATAAAAACACAAATAACGTCAATAAATCGATCAAAAAACACAAATTTCGTCGACAGAAAGCTGAAAAAACGCAAATTATGTCTATGAATTGCATAAAAATAGCAAATTACGTCCATAAATCATGTAAAATGTAAATTACATTCATTAATCGCATAAAAATTGCGAATTATGTCCATAAATTGCTCAAAAATGCAAATTACATTCATAAATCGCATAAAAAACACGAATGATGACCATAAATTTCGCAAAAAATGCGAATTACACCCAACATTAAATTAATTTGCAGAAAGTTTTTGGTTTTATACAACTCTGCCAACAAGAACCTAAAAGTTATCCTGAAACCCATTCTAAACCAACAAAAATTTATGGAAAGATAAATTTGTCCAAGAAAGACAAAATAATTTCCATTGACTTACATTGCCCAGAATAGAAAAATTCCTATTGAAATCTATCCTATATAATCGAAAACCAGAAAGAAAAAAATCCCTCCAAGAGTAACTCAATCTATCTGCTGCAAAATAAAATACATTGAAATGCAACTGAACAAGAACCTGAAAATTACATTTGAAGTCAAACCGAAATCAGATTCAACTCCCCCCCCCCCCCCCAAAAAAAAAAAAAAAAATAATTATCTAACCATATCTCGATTCGGGAAAGAAAACTTAATTTCCATAGATACGCGTGATTAGAAATCTGGAAATTCCAATTAGTCTATCTTAAACCTAATCTGAACCTGGAAAAGGAAATTCCATATAACCAGAACCCAATATCTATACAGGACAAAATATTTTCCATTAAAGCGCAACCTGACCAGAACTTGAAAATTCTATTTGAATTGAACCTGATCGAAACCTGAAAAAAATTTCCATCGAACCTTAACCTAATCCGAAAAAGAGAAAATTATTTCTGCCGATACACACCGACAAGAGTCTGAAAGTTAACATGAAACCTAATCCAAACCCGAAAAGGAAAAAACAATGGAAACACAAGTCTGTTCAAGAAAGACCAAATAATTTCTGTCCACATACACTGACAAGAATTTCAATTGAAATCTATCCTAAACCCAGTTCAAACACTATCCCCCCCCCCCCCCAAAAAAAAAAAATCCAATTGTAACCCAATCTATCTGCGACAAAATAATATACTTAAAATGCAACTCAATAAGAACCTGAAAATTCCATTTGAAGTCAATCCGAAACCAGATTCAATCCCCCCCCCCAAAAAAAAAACAAAATAACCAATCAAATCAAGATTTTAGAAAAAAAAAAGAACAATTTATGTCGATATGTACTGACCAGATCATGGAAATTCCAATAGAAGTCTATCTCAAACCCGATCCGAACTCTTAACCTGAAACCCAATCCAATCTCCCCCCCCCCCAAAAAAAAAAGTAAAATAAAAAAATTATGCAATATAAATCTGTTCAAGAAAGACAAAATAATTTCCGTCCCCATCCACTGACCAGAATTGAAAACTAGTACTTGAAATACAACTCGACAAGAACCTGAAAATTCCAATTCAAGTCAAACTGAATCGAGATTCAAACCCGAAAAAAGAAAACATACATTGACCAGAACCGGAAATTTCCAATTGAAGTCTAAATAAGTATTGAAATAAATATTTTTGCGTCATTGTATCTATTTGCATATATTTAACTTAGTTTAGATACAATGGTGCAAAAATATTTATTTAAATGTTACTTTTGATTTTGGATAGCGTAGCACAAAAGATAAGCCAATTTATTCAAAAAAAACATTTCAGTGCATTATATATATTCAGTGAAAGTGATGTATTTAACAGTGTATTGGAAAATGAAAAGTATTGTTTAGATATGTAAATGTATTTAGATAAAAAATAAATAAATAAATGGAATTTTAAAACATCGTTTAAAGTCTCATCAAGGCGTCACTTTGATATCATAACTTTTAAGATTCATATTTCGAAATTATGAAAGATGTAAATGATAAAGCATTAAAGAATAAATTTTAATATATATATATATATATATATATATATATATATATATATATATATATATATATATATATATATGTGACATTTTAAAGTTAGGAGCCAGAAACATCATCGCCAGGGTCCCCGTTCTTTGCACAGAAGTCATGGCCAGCAAGGGAAAAAATAAAAAATAAATAAATGTAGAATATCCAATAAATCACTCATTGGTGGCTGTAAGTTTATTTATTCAACTGTAGTCATTATAGAGGGAAAAACTCCTTTTTGCAAACGATCTTTTACCGAAATGTCCAAAAAATATTCCATCATTTACTTCAACCAGCCGTACTCATCGACAAAAGAACTCCAGAATCTCTCCCCTTCTCATCTCGAGACTTCCACCTTTTAAAACTAAAAAGAAAATTCTAGAACTTTCTGTAATCTCAAACCATCATCCTTTTATGTAAACAGAATTCTTGTCCAGATACGAGACTATTTTACACAGATGATAAATTTATTTTTAAAAAAATATTATTTAACCAATTTATAATCGACTCATAATTTCTTAGGCAGACGATTTTTATAAATGATTAATTTTAAGAGAAAAAGAAAAGAAATGAATTTATTAATGCAAACATCAAAGGTTGACGGCGGAAAAATAAATAAATAGATAAAATAAAATAATGATATTTTTTGAAAGGTATGGTTTTGGAATAAATTTAATAAGATTTTCTTAAAAATGGTTGATAAAAACATAGAAGAAATCAGTTTATTTGGAATATTAAGAAATAAAGTTTTAATTAAAAATATTTTTAATTTAGAGCCATCTTTTTAAATTTACGCATACTGGAATAATGTTTTTTAAGGCAAATTAAGAATTTATATCGTCTGCATACAGATTAACAGATTAGATCTAGAAACAAGATTTTAATTTAATAATTTGAAGTAAGTACGGAACATTATTATAAGAAAATTAAGGTAGTATAAAGGTTAGTTTTGGCGAAAAAATTTCAAATTTGTAATATATGTATATATATATATATATTAATAGCATAGCGTCACATAAATTTTGATATCATTAGTTTTAAGTCCCAAATTTAAAATTCTTAGAGATGTAAGATAAACTGCTGCGTCACAAGCTTTTAACCCGTTCAGGGTTTTTTGTATTGATAAATATACACCTATTGTCAGAATTCGACAAAACTTTCTTGCAAAATACTTAAAACGCAGCGTTAATCTTCTGATTTGGAGAGAACAATACACTCGATACCATCAATCAAACACTGTCGAAACAGTGTACAGAAACGGTGGAATCATGGTTTGGGCAGGAAATTCACTCGGAGACCACACTCACCTGCATGTGTTCCATGGAGGAATTCTGACTAGTATACGAGATATCAGGAAGACATCCTTGATTCATATGTGCGCCTATATGCCGGTGCCATTGGCAATAGTTTATACTAATGGATGATAATGCGAGACCCCAACCGAGCTGTGGTTGTTGGGGATTATCATGAGGATCACGGATTGGAGAGAATGGAATGATCAGCTCTCTCTCCAGACTTTAATCCGATAGAACATCTTTGGGACATTCTTGGAAGACAGGTTCCGGCTTTAAGTTCTCCTCCAAGGTCATTAAATGAACTGAAACAAGGATCACTTCATGTCTGCTCAGCGTTACCTATTTCGGTGTCCAACAATTTAATTGAAAGCATGGAAAGTCTATGCCGTCAAAACATTCAAATCCGGGTGGAAATATTCTGTATTGAAACCAGTTTTTTAATATTTCTGTCAAATTTTATTGATTAATACTGCAATCTACTGATTTCTCCAAGAATGGAATTTTCCACCATGAGTGATTTTTTGTTGTAATTTCATTTATACGTTTAACTTAAGTAAATTTCTATATCGCATTTAATAAATAACAGTTTAGCGCACATTTCCTCCAAATTTGTTGTTTCTATATTCATTGATTTGCAAATTAGTCGCAAAAAACCAGTTGTATCTTAACTTTTGGAGACCAGTGTATATGACTCTGTATAACCATAGTGAACTTAATATGCAAACAAATGTTTGAAGTCCATTTAATTATTCATTATTATATTCATTATTATTACATCATGCATTTTTATTGTAGTGTATGTTATTCATTGTAAATTAAGATATTATATTGTAGATTGAAATGATATTTCAAAGTGGGGCGTTATATGCTGATGCCACTTTCATTGTTATGACGTCACCGCATTTACACTCCCATAGATGCTTCATCATTCCTTCAGTTAGTTTTATGGACACCGTCAAGGCAAGTCGCAGCTTTCAGAGCACGCATTAAATAATAAGATTACAGTCATCTTTTTTAAATCCTACTTATGCTCGCAATCGCAAACAGTAACAAATATTACACAGCTTTCACAATATTTTTGTCTTCTTGATCGAAAAAAAAGTCATATTTGCATTATATCAGCATGCGTGTAATTTATTTCGTCAAAATGCGAAACTTTAAAAGAAACTGAAAAAGAAACAAGTTCTTGTAACTCTTAAACAACAGATGTGATAAAAAAACGGAAGAAATCGTACGGGACAAATTTCAACTTACACCGTACGATACGCATAAAAAGCGCTAGAAACGTTGAACTTACGGGAAAACGTGCAATCTGGCAACCCAAATGGTAATATAAGTATTTTAAAATGACATATTAATTCTTAATGCAGTTTAAATTATATTTATATAAATATATTTTAATAGATTAATAATGATTTCTAGTATTTTTATTTTTGATTAAAAAGAGCGGTAATTGGTTATACATGTCCTGAATGATTTATGGGCCATTCTTACCATTCGCTTTCATGGTAACGGACTTGACATTTGAAATAAAACTATTAGAAATGAACTAGATGAATAATTTCTTACTAAGATAATAATACACATACCATCTGAAACTATTAAGAAAATAATATTTAATTACAAAATTGCAAAAATCATTATTTTAATATTAAAATTTACGGTAACAGACTTGACAGTGAAATAAAATTCCAACTTTGATGAAAACTGATCCTTCCCACTATTAAATTGCTTCACATTTGAAAAGTAAAAAATAGCAATTAGTAGTTGCGTGAATAATTTAACTTTATCGCCGAATATTTGTTGCTAACTTTAGGCAGAATTGGAAATCTATTTTCACTAAAATAATCACAAGGTAACAGACTTGACGCAAAGTGAGGGACAAAATATTTCTGTAAATTCCTTAAAGAAAATATCTCTTGTAAACAAATATTTTCGTTTTTATAGAACACTAACAGTTCATATTTAAAATAATTAAATTTCTTTATTTAAAAAAATTAAATTTGATTAAAAAATAACAGTTATATTACATAAAATTTGGAATGGGACAGGAATTTTTGCTTAGAATCCCAAATTTAAAGATTTATATATCTAAAATTGTTATTGTTTTTTTTTTTTTTTTTTAATTTTTCATGTTAGAAATGTTCAATATAATCTTCTTTAGCTAATGCATAGCTTAAATCAAACTTTAAATATTAATTTATGTTTGAATTTTTTTTAAACTCTTGGACAGCATATGCAAGAGAAATTTGAAAATGGCCCCTATAACAAAGTCGAAGTAAAACTTCAAATATTACATGACATTTTCGTGACAAAAAAGTATGTTTTTATAAAGTAGGGGAGTAATTTGTCGAAGAATATTCTACAGCACTAGAATGTGCTTCAAATGTTAAACATCCTTTTTTCAGTTTTAAAAAATGAGAAAATTCAATTTCGTCTGAAAGACACTTTTCAGAAACGACAAATCAGTTATTAAAATTCTAAAGAATTGTATTTTATGTTTAAACAGTTAAGATAGAATATGTAAATTCGATTTTCACGTTTCCTTTAAAAGTATTAAGATCACACTTAAAGAAATATTTCTTTGAACTTTATTTCTATCGTCATATTTTTTTTGAATGTCATAAGTTACAATTTTCTTTACTCACAGCAGTTTGATTTCAGAAAATAATTTTGAATGCATGTTTTTTTTCCTGATTAGCATCTAAACATTATTTCCATCTTCATCTTTTTTTTTTTTTTTTAGATTCATATATATAACTGACATTAACTTCTAAAGTAAGAATAATATTTTTTCCCTATAAGATGGCTTTTTCAGAAAACTTTGTTTAGAAACTTTAAAATGATTAGAGCGATTAAAATATGAGCGTGTTAAAATTTCTTTTAACACTTTTTCTTGTAACAATTATGATTAGACTTCTCACAGCATAAAATGAGATAATGAAGTTAAGTACGTTTGAAGTAATAAAACTTTTTACTTAAATATGGGATAATTTCCATAGCAACAACATCTAATCATTTTTCAGTCACGATATTTAGTCTATATATATATATAAGGAAAAAACAAGCTAATTACATATTATGGCTACCCAATTCAACTAATTAGAGAAAAACAAAAACATTTTGTTTAAAAAATTAACAGAAATTTCTTTAAATTAAATAAAAACTTTATTAGTTTAAAATATAAGATGAAGATCTGATAAACTTAGCATCTTGTAAATTGAACATCTTGCAAATAAAAACAAGAAAGAAATAAACTTGCGTGAAGCATAGATTATGAGATACTTCCCAAAGCTTTCAGAATAACGCCATAAAATTGCACCGTTTAATAAGTTAAAATATTATACCTAATTCAAAAATATGGAAACTATTTTCTATTAGACAGAGGAAGTAACTTGTAGTAAACCTATGTAATGCATATCAATTTTATTATATTTCAAATAGTTTAACATAATTAAATTATGCTACAAATAATGTCTCCCCCCTACCGCAAAATTATGTAGCAGAAATCTTTTGTGGTGTCCTGTAAATAAATAATAAATATTGTTGATGCGGCATATTCTAAAAAATGCATATTTTACGCCCATCATACATGCATACTAATTTCATGTTGTTTCGACGAGTCTAATATCATTAAAAAGCACTTGAAATTATTTTATCCCATCGGCCGTAATGTAGCATAATACTATTTTCTGTCTTTGTATTAGAACTACGTGTTTAATAAAATTTGACTTGACTCTACGAAATTCTGCAAAAAATATAGATTTAAAATTTCAAAGGATTCGGTTCGGTAGTTTTTGTGCTGTTATATGGAGACAGGTAGACAGACAGACGGACGGTCGGATCAGATGACACTAAAGGTGTTACGTATTTATATAATTATTAATGTACCTTAAAATAGTTAAATTTAAATGCACATGCCAAAATTGAAACGGTATTTGAATAATTTATTACTCAAAGGTAAAAATGTAACCGATTTCTTTTGTATGTCCCTGTATATGGATTAAAAATGGTATAAATATCCTGCTCTAACGTAATCATAATGAAATACCGCGAGTTTATCAGTTTCAACGCATTTGAAATTAGTGTAATTTCATTAAAATACTTTGCAAACGTTTTTTCGTTATAGACCATAATGTAATGGAATTTCTTTGAGTCCCCTGTAAATGAATTATAAATTCCATGTGCTTCATATACAATACCAAACATACCTATGGGACTCTAAATAAAGATTACAAATTGCATGAATATCCGAGTATATTTATCGGAATTAGAGTATGAACAAAAGAACAGTTGGGCAGACGGACAGACATATAGAATGCTTAAACACTTTTCAAGTTTGCTGGAAAGTATTTAAAATGTATATTTTTAACTTAGATTAAATCTCATTCGAATTTAAAGCTTAAAAAAAAATTATGTTATGAGGACTGTTTCATTTACTGCTTTGATATCTACATTCTTTTAATCATTTTTACGATTTACACTGCAGCATTATAAACTCCAGTAAAAAAATTGCAGCGCAATTAAAAAAATTTTTGAAACGTCTAGCCTAATTCTAATGTGGATTGTCTATCATTAGTTTTTAATTTCCACAAATTTAATTTTATTGCTTATAACTAGTTATTAAACAATTAGTTTTTGGTTATATTTAAAAAAAAAAGAAAAAAAAAATCTGTAAAGTTATTAAATTTTTTCTAGGAAAGTGTGATTACGTGAACTTTTCAGATAACGGTAATAAGAAAAAAATCATGTAACAAAAACGGTTACATGAATTATTGCGGTTACCGTTACATGAAAAGTTCTCGGAACCTCAGTTTCATAGAAAAAGTTTAGTAACTTTACAGATTGTATTATTATTATTATTATTATTATTTTATAGTATAGATACATTTTTTTTTTGTAAATCAAAAAGGTATCTGGATGAATTAATTAAAATATTTGTTTAAAAATATAAACTTAGTTACAATATACTGCTAGCTGCTCTAATTGAATAAGTTAAGAGAGATATTTTTTGTTTGTTACAATTTCTTATCATAAAAAGAAAACTAATTTTTATTTAATACAACCCTTTATAAAACAAATTGTTGTTATATATGTATGTATTTTATGTTATGTTGATATATATTGTTTTACAATTAATGGTTACATGTATGTGACGATTTAAGGAGAACTCGAATTATTTCCACTGGTTAAAAAGAAACACACAGTCATGGCAAGCGAGGGAAAAAACAAAATAAATAAATAAATATAGAAGATCCAATAATTAGTCATGGGCTGCTGTAAATTCATTTATTAAATTCGTAATAATGAGGAAGGAAAAGCTCCTTTTGCAAAAATTCCATCATTATTTCAGCGAGCTGTCCTCATCGAAGAAGCAACTCAAGAAATCTTCTCTTTCATCTCGAGACTTCCACCTTTTTAAACTAAAAAGAAAGTTCTGGAACATTCTGTAACCTCAAACCATCATTCTTTTATGTAAACAGAATTCTTGTCCAGCTACGAGATTATTTTCCACAAACGATAAATTTATTAAAAAAAAAATATTATTTAACCAATTTATAATTGACTCAGAATTTTAAATATCTTAGGCAGACGATTTTTATAAATGATTAATTTTAAGAGAAAAAGAAAAGAAATGAATTTATTAATATGCACACATCAAAGGTTGACGTAGGAAAAATAAATAAATAGATAAAATAAAATAATGATATTTTTTGAAAGGTATGGTTTTGGAATAAATTTAATAAGACTTTCTTAAAAAGGGTTGATAAAAACATAGAAGAAATCAGTTTTATTTGGAATATTAAGAAATAAAGTTTTAATTAAGAATATTTTTAATTTAGAGCCATCTTTTTAAATTTACGCATACTGGAATAATGTTTTTTAAGGCAAATTAAGAATTTATATCGTCTGCATAAGGATTAACAGATTAGATTTAGAAACAAGATTTTAATTTAATAATTTGAAGTAAGTACGGAATATTATTATAAGAAAATTAAGATAGTATAAAGGTTAGTTTTGGCGAAAAAATTTTAAATTTGTAATATATATATATATATATATATATATATATATACATGTGTGTGTGTGTGTGTGTGTGTGTATGTGCGTAAAGATGTAAATTAAAATATTGCCAGTAAATGAAATATACAAACATGTAATCTCATATTTGAGTAGCATTTAAATACTGATAAAAAATTTTAACTTGGAAATGAAAATAGTAGAAAAAATTTGAATAAATTTAGAACGGAAAATCTATTATTGATAAATTTCTGATGAAAAAGAAAAGTGCTGAAGAAATTACATGTCATTTGAACGACCATCTACATGTAGCAACCAATATCTTTCATTTCGTTGAAACAATTTAATTATAGAAAATATATATATCCTTCGTATCACCGTGTAGAAGATCTGCAACATAGACAAAAGTCAATAATACTTACACAGTAAGTTTTGAAACTTGATTTTATTTGTTGTTCCTATTTTTCAACATACAGGGTGTCCAGAAAATAATACCCTGATTTCAAATTTTAATTTCTCAAAAACAAATATCGATAGAATTATGCGGTAATCGGTTTGATTATTAGGAAAGCTGTAAAAATGTTATACAGAAGTTCCGAAGGGTGGATATTTTGAATTGATTTTATTCTGATTGCAAAGAATGCTTGACTTAACATTTTTCTTGCTTTAAATTGCTTGGTTTGAATGAGATTTTGGGCGGACAACGTCATATTTTAATGTTTTTTGGAATTTCAGAAATTTCAAAAATTTAATTCTAAAAATATGGCTAAGTACCCCGAAAAACTCGTTCTCTACAAGCAATCTGAAGCAAGAAAAACGCCAAGTCGAGCATTCTTTGCAATCAGAACATAATCTTTTCAAAATAGGCACCGTTCGAAACTTTAGTATAACATTTTTACAGCTTACCTAATAAAGAAACCGTTTACCGCATAGTTCTATCGATTTTTGTATTTCAGAAATTTAAATTTGAAATCAGGGTGTTATTTGTTAGACACCCTATACAAGTTAATACAAATTGATCATTGAAATTCTCAACTGAAGATGATATTGAGTTAATTTCTCATACCAAAGTTTTGTTTATCATTTGAGAAGCTTCAAATTAATATTGCAAAAATTAACTTGTAAATTTTGTCAAATAAAAAAAAATAAGTACAAGTTCGAGAGTATATATATTTTTAAAATATAATTTTATATACTTTAAAATTTTGCATTAGAAAATAGACGATATTTATAAGAACTATGCCAATTTCTGTTTATTGTAGATCCACTGATATGGGTCGGCCATAAATGATGAAAAGCTTGGACGAGAGGGGGGACGGGGGTTCATGAAATTGTGACAGTTTGTGACAAGGAGATGGGAGAAGGTAAGAAGAAATGTGACATCACACATTTTGTTTAAATAAAAAGAATTAAAAATCAGCAAATTTAGTTTTGAAGATATTTTGAAATTTGAGTATTTTGTGTTTATAAAATAAAGATAAGATTCAAAGCCAAATATATATGAAATTCCATTTCAAATTTCAAAATACTACTATTTTTACCTGGTCTTATATATTAATTTATTTTGATACTACTGTATATGAATTACAGTCGAGCCTCTATATAACGAAATCCATCGTTCCAGTAAAAAATTCGTTATATAGAGAAATTCGATGTATAAAGTATGATGTTAAAAATAGTATTTAGTGTGTAAATTTTGAACAAATGTTATTTTTGATCTTTTTAATTAAGAATTTGAAATGTTTAAAAGTATATATTAACCTAACATTTTATTTCTTACTTATTTAAGCAGTTTCAAAAAAGAGAAAAGACATTTATTTGAAAGCTTAATGAAAATCAAATAAGGAAGACTTACATAAATTTCAGAGGAAGAAATCTGTAATTTTTTGTTGTTTTGATTTTAAAATTACAATTATAACGCTCTCAAAAAAAATTCTGAAATTTTAGCAAGGAATGAAAAATTGTAATTGATATTTTCCTCCATTTGAAGGTCTCTCTTATGTGCTCTCATTGATTCCTCTCTTATATGTGTAACAATTCAATTGACTGTGTTTTGAGAAGGATGTTGAAAGGTGTGTGGGAGGTGGGATGAACTTGTTAGATTTAAAGAATAAGGAGAGAAGTAATATTTATAAAAAAAAAAACCTCTCCACCGAACGATAAATCAAAAATAAGTGATGGAAAATTGATTCCATATGATTTCGAAGCTTTTTTAAAACTGAATAAATTAAGATCAATTTCTGAAAAAATTCATTATATGGAGATATTTCGCTATATAGAGTCTGTTTTTAATGTAATCATGCGAAAAGGGGACCGTTCTTACTAAAAATTCGTTATATGGAGAAATTCGATGTATGGAGTTTCGTTATATAGAGGTTCGACTGTATATTTTTGTTGTACACTTTAATCTTATTTCATACAAAATAAGTATGGGAATCATTTTCATTGTTGTGCTTACAGATGTCATTAAAGCATATAATTGAAGATTAAAAATAAAATTTGAAACATGATCTATGCCGTAATATGCTTTATTTCTGAACTGCTAGGATATATATTTTTATGCTATTTAGCGTGACATATGACAAGGAGGGGGGGGGGGGGTAAGGATGGCGAAGTGTAACATTTTGTGACAACGGGGGGGGGGGGGGTCAAAAATACTGAAAAAAGTGTGACATCATTTATGGACGGTCCCTAATTACTTTTTAAAAAGTACCTTTCAGTCAGTAAATATTTTATTTTTTCCTTTTGATTTTTTAAACTATTTTTAAAATGCTTAAAATGATGTGTTCTAACATCTGGATCAATGTTTTTCAAATCGAAGTTATTGTGCCACAAAGGATTAAGATAAGCTAGTCTTTGGGGGCCAACGTAATACTTACCCATCATTGATATGCATCCTAAAAATATAAAAATAAAGCCAAGTAATGGGGATTGTGTAAAAGAAGCATCCTTATAACTCCAAAAATGATAATTATATTGACTAATAATTTACTGAGTTGAATTATGCGTTTCATTTCCAGTTAAAATATATCTTTTAATTGAATGTAGAAGACATTTTACATTTATATATACATTTAAATATATACATTTATACACATATACACTTATACTATAAAATATTAAAATAAAACCAAGTAACAGGGGTTTGTGTAAAAGAAGCATCCTAATAACTCCAAAAATTATAATTATATTATCTAATAATTTACTGTGCTACATTAAGCGTTTCATTTCCAATTAAATTATATATTTGAATTGGAATTTGAATGTAATACAGGGTCATTAGAAATCGAAGTGTGTGAAAAACATGATTTCAAATATCTTGACAACTAATAATTCGATCGACTTCATTCTTTATGCAAAATTTATGTTTTTTATTGTCTTCTATATTCATTTAAAAAAAAAAAAATCGAAAAATTTTGTATACCTTTCATCAGAACGAATACTTCGAGTGTCCGAAAAAAATAGTTCCGTATAATCGAGTTATTGATATTAAATAGAATTTGTTCCATTCCTTCATGCTACGTACATACCAAATTTTAAATCTGTATTTCAGTTTCCTCGGGAGATAGAGCGTTTACAGAAACACAGATAGATATACGCATATGGAGACAGACACAGAGAGACAGACGGACGGCAATTTTTTTTCTAAAAATATTTTTTTCGGAATCTCCAATGTCTGAAAGGTGTAAGTCTGTCACTTTCTTTTTCAATTTTCAAAACGATTGCAAGATTTGTTCTATACTACGTAAGGTGGATAAATAATAAAAAAAATTTTGATTAATTTTCACAATATAGAAGGATGTTGTCTCTTTCTTGAAATAAATTAACACGTGCACTATGATAATGAATATTAAAAGCCTGTTCAAAAGTCCATTTAACCTTTAAAGAGTCTTGTTCAGATTTTAAATTCCACTTAAAGAAATTTATGCTCACTTGATTTAAACATGTTAGTGATCGGTGAGATTCATGTAAATTTAAAATATTAATTTTCACTTAGCTGAAACCTTTTGTGTATGCAAATTAAACCCATGAAATAAAGTGAAAGTATTTTTAATTTATAGAAAACACAAAGAAGCTGTCCCAAGTTTGAATATTTAAACTAGTCCTTGTGGGCGACCGTAATATTTATCATGGATATGCATACTACAAAATATGAAAATAAAACATGGAAAACTATTTATAAAATGCATTGCAATTCCAAAATAAAATTTAAAGCATATTTAAATATTGCTAATACATAGTAATGCTCTATTACGGAATTGCGATATACTATTTCATAATCGCGTCGACCCATTTCAACAAATTATTTAAATCCCCAAACGACTCGCAAAATTATACAAATTGGCATAAATTTTATTTTAAATAACGGTAAAACAAATAAATTAGTAAAATATTAATAAAAATAAGAACAAAACGTCGAATTAAAAATAAATTGCTGACGTAAAAAACACGTGTAACGTGTTTAATGATAAATGAATATGGCATTCACGATAAGCCTATATTAACATTTAAACTTATAATTTGGCTTTAATTTTTTCGTCGATAAGATAATCAAGTAATACCGAACTGCGTAAAAGAAACATTCTTATAACTCCGTAAACTGGTAATCTTATTAACTAACAATTTACTTCGCCAGATTAAGCGTCTCATTTCCAGTTAAAATATATATTTGAATTGAAATTTGAATGAAATACAGGGTCATAAAATATCAAAGAGTGTAAAAAAAGGGATGACAAATATCTAGGCAAATAATTATCTAATAAACTTCATCCTTTATGCAAAATATAGGATTTTTATTGGCTTTTACACTTATTCCTTAAATAAAAACTTTTAAAAATTTTTACATATCTTTCACCAGAACAAATATTTCGAGAGTCCGAAAAAATAGTTCCGGATAATCGAGGTTACTTATATTCAATAGGCTTCTTACCACTATTACATAATATGTACATACCAAATTTCGAGTCTCTATTTCAGTTTGATCTGGAGATAGAGTGTTAAGAGATAGACAGACAGCAATTAAAAAAAAAAAAAAAAAAAAAAAATCGGAATCTTCAGTGTCTAAAATGTGTAAATCCGTCAAAATTTCTTTTCGATTTTCAAAACGATTGCAAGATTTGCCCTATACTACGTATGGTGGGTAATTCATAAATTAGAATGTTTATTAATTTTCACAATATAGAAGGATGTTGTTTCTTTTTTGAAGTAAACTAACACGCGCTCTATGATAATGAATATTAAAAGCCTGTTTAAAAGTCATTTAAACTTTAAGTAGTCTTGTTCAGATTCTTAATTTAAAGATGTAAATGATAGGTGAGCTTCATGTAAATTTAAGATATTAATTTTCACTTAACTGAAACCTTTTATGCATTCAAATTAAATCCGTGAAATAAAGTGGAAGTATTTTTAATTTATGGAATACACAAAGAAGTTTGAATTCCCATGTTTGAATATTTAAATACTGTTTAACATTCTATGCTGAAAAAAATCGTTCGATAAAATAAAATAAATAAAAAAATTGTAATTCAACAAATTACAACGACTATTTGGAAAATAATATTTTTGAAGACTAAATGATTTCTATATTTAAAAAAAAAAACAATAACATCATTTTTATGATGATCATAGCGTAGCTTACGTAATAATAGAGTCCTATTAATATGCCTGGACATTTAGAATCAAGTTAATAGTTTTGGGGCAGTATAAACAAATAGTTAATGAAATTTTAATTTAACAGTTTCCCGTAATGCAAATTTTTTATTTTCTAACCATTGCACCAGTTTTAATTTTTTCACCGTCATATACAGAAAAAAATTACTTTTAAATGCAACTTGTATCTAAATTTGTCATTGAGTTATTAATTTTTTTGTAGTTTTTAATACGTTTTTTGTCATCGTGGCAACAGAAGTACAGTAGGACCCCGCTAATTCGGACCCCGTTAATTCGGATCTCCGGATAATCCGGATCGATTTGGTAAATTTTTTCTTTTCAAGTTTGAGAAGCAATCGGCTCATTTCCATAACATTAATTTGTTTCACGTCGTATTCTGAAAAAAAAAAAGAACTTTTTCTGGAATCTTTTCGGAAGAATACCTTAAGCTTTCTTATTTAAACTCTTTAATGTTATCTTTCAAAGAAACAACTATGCATCACTAAGTTTGGCAATTCCAATTTTCTGTTTAAACCACTTAGAAATGTCATAAGAAATCACTGCACAGTAAATTTTTACTTAGAACATTGCAAGAATGCAAGGTAAAATAGTCCCTATAAGACCCGTTGTCCGATAAGGATCGCATTCCGATCTTTGTCAGCCCATAGGTCTGCTTCTTAGTTATTGTGACAAAACACTTCTACAATATCACTTCCAGAAAATTATTTTTATTTATAAAGCATGATAGTACGGCACGCAATAGATATAAAAACTGTCACAGCAGAAAATTACAAACTTTTTTATTGCAAAGTAAACATTTTTACTATCTGTAAATATTCAATAAGTTTAACATAAAGGTGATTTTCTGTAAGTTTGTTTTATTTTATTTCTCTCTTTTTTTCTAATTCTCCGGGTAATCCGGATTTTCGGTAATTCGGATCGGGTCTGGTCCCAATTAATCCGAATTATCGGGGTTTTACTGTATTTCATTTCTGGACATTAAACATAGACCAATCAGAAAGCGAATGAAATGAAATATAATTAAATAAGTCGCGAACTTCAACCAATGAAAAAATTCAGATATACTTCAGATTTCCCAATTCTCTACCGAGGACAAAGCTATTTTCCCAATAGTAATAAAAGTAGAAGATCCAACTTAATTATCAGTGCATTACTGTTCAAAGGGTGATAGTAAAAATTTCTACGCATAATCTTATAATCTTGAATGCACGGATAATTAGCCCTTTTTAACTCAACAACTTCGATTTGAAAAATTCTTACATACATACATTTTAAGAATGGAAAAAATAATAAAAAAATTCAGAGCAGAAAAATAAAATTTCATTTGGAAAAATGCGTTTGTTGCATACCTTCAACATCCTGTCATATAGCAGAAAAACTGAAAATATTTAAAATACAGTCGAGCCTCTATATAACGAAATCCATCGTTCCAGTAAAAAATTCGTTATATAGAGAAATTCGATGTATAGAGTATGATGTTAAAAATAGTATTTAATGTGTAAATTTTGAACAAATATTATTTTTGATCTTTTTAATTAAGAATTTGAAATGTTTAAAAGTATATATTAACCTAACATTTTATTTCTTACTTATTTAAGCAGTTTCAAAAAAGAGAGAAGACATTTATTTGAAAGCTTAATGAAAATCAAATAAGGAAGACTTACATAAATTTCAGAGGAAGAAATCTGTAATTTTTTGTTGTTTTGATTTTAAAATTACAATTGTTACGCTCTCAAAAAAAATTCTCAAATTTTAGCAAGGAATGAAAAATTGTAGTTGATATTTTCCTCCATTTGAAGGTCTCTCTTATGTGCTCTCATTGATTCCTCTTTTTTATGTGTAACAATTCAATTGACTGTGTTTTGAGAAGGATGTTGAAAGGTGTGTGGGAGGTGGGATGAACTTGTTAGATTTAAAGAATAAGGAGAGAAGTAATATTTATAAAAAAAAAACCTCTCCACTGAACGATAAATCAAAAATAAGTGATGGAAAATTGATTCCATATGATTTCGAAGCTTTTTTAAAACTGAATAATTTAAGATCAATTTATGAAAAAATTCGTTATATGGAGATAGATATTTCGCTATATAGAGTCTGTTTTTAATGTAATCATGCGAAAAGGGGACCGTTCTTACTAAAAATTCGTTATATGGAGAAATTCGATGTATGGAGTTTCGTTATATAGAGGTTCGACTGTATTAATTTATATGAAAGTTTTCGAAACAATTGATAGTTTTGTAGTAGCTAAGTTCCACACCACATTTCGCTTGAACCTTTGCAATCAGGGTATTTACAACGAATTCTTTCTTCTGTAATGCTAAATTATACGAAAAATTTTGAAGCAATTGACAGTTTTGTTGTAGCTGATTCCAGCACCACATTTCGCACAAACAGTTTGAAACTTTACAATCAGGGTATTTACAACGAATTATTTCTTCTAAAATATTAATTTATATGAAATCTTTTGAAACAATTGATAGTTTTGTTGTACTTAAGTCCCGCACCACATTTCGCACAAACAATTTGAACTTTTACAATCAGACTACTTACAAGGAATTCTTTCTTTTGAAAAACTAATCTATATGAAATTTTTTTAAACAGTTGACAGTTTTGTTGTAGTTAAGTCCCACAATACATTTAGCACAAACAGTTTGAAACCATACAATTAGGATATTTACAACGAATTATTTCTTCTAAAATATTAATTTATATGAAAAATCTTGAAACAATTGATAACAATGTTGTAGCATGTGAAACAATTGTTGTAACTAAATCTCACACCACATTTCTCACAGACATTTTGAACTTTTGTATTCAGGGAATTTACAACGAATTCTTTCTTCTGACCAATATTGCCAGTGCCCAGTTTCGTTTAGACGCACTTATTTTGGTGAAAAATGCTGAATAGGCCTTTTTATGTTTTTTTTTTCTGATGAATTCTTGTTTTTATACGACATTTCCTTTTTTGTTAACTTTGGACTTGGTATTAATTTTACATAGGGGGGAGGAATCCTAATTTCAACTATTGTAATTAAACTAGCAAAAGCCATGCTTTGTTCGAATTTGCGAAGCATTATTTCATAACATAAATATTTTAAAGTAGCAATATTTTTAAAATATTACTGTTGCATCTTTATTAAGGGCTTCGGGTTCGAATCCTGTGTCGGATATGAATGCAATTGTGAATGTCTCTTGTAGTTATAAAAATTTGTAATGGTTACAATTCTGATTGTTCAGATTAATCGGGTTGTATAATATGACCTTTTGATGTTCTTGAAACACTATAAATGGATTTCTCTGTTGTGTGCATTTCAATAAATATTATCATAAAAAACATTTTGAAAAATTTAAATGGTTTTTTCAAGGATATTTTTTAAATAGCCCTTTTATAATTCTCTTATCGAATGAAAAAAACATTCATAAAAAAACATCCATTCATTTGTAGTAATGGATACCCGTAAAAAATAAATCATTGAAGAAAGCGGATTCTTTATATTATTGAAAAGACTCTTTGAGGTATTGTTATTGATATTTTTAATCTAAAGTTTCATATCTGCAAATATCTTGAAATATTAAAGGATTTACTATATATAGAATCTATTAATTATTAGAAAATAAAGATATTTACGACATTGAATCGAATAATAAATAATATCATCATCATTGTTACCAAAAAAGCAGAATTGGAATTTAATACCATTAATTTATCATATTTCTTCGGATTTATTTCTTTTTATTGGGATGCCATCGAATTGGCACAAAATCAAATCTTTCAGAAAACATAATTCATTTATTATTGCCACAGAAACCGAAAGATATTTATTCTAAATTAGTATTTCTTCAAAGAGAAACCTTCTAATAAATAACTTTTCCAGATTTTCAATTTAATTGCATATTATGCCGAAAAAAATGTTACACAGTACAATTTTAAATTAATTCTTTAACAGAATTGCAATTAAACACTATATATGTTATTGGTACTTATTATATACTAGAGGATTCAGTTTTAATAAAAAAAATAAACAGAGATAACAGACTTCAGCTCGGAAAACAAGTCGGAAATTGTAAGTCAAGCGTAGCAAATGAGGTGCGCTCGTAAAATATTGAAGATTTAAAAATATTCAGATCTTGGTGTAATAGTATACAGTACCTTAGCAACGTACATCAATTTCATCAAATATGAAATAGTTTTATAAAATTAAAACTCGCCTCAAACAATGTGTCCCTTTAAACCAATATGTAGTGCGATACTACTGTGTCGCCCTTAAAATTATTACAAATATATATTGCACCACGGATTGAACAGAATGCATATTTTACTATATATTTCATATAATCATAGAAGGCGGCAGCCTTCAAGTGACGCAGCTTTAAACCTACCATCGTCATAAGGTATCCACGTAAGGTAGATGCGGAACTTCATATATACAGCTAACTCAACATCAAAGGAAATCGGAAAAGCCGCCTTCTAATAACTCAGCAAATATTGGTCAGAATGGTCCAATTTTTTAAATATAGCCTTATATTCCCAGTCTAATCCTATCCTATAATTTTTACATTTCTACGTGCCGTATATTTTTAGATCTCGATAACCATTTTTAAACCGAAATCAATGGTGTTTGTTCCTGGTAATGAGATCTAGAAAACGGGCTGGGAGATTTTATTAAAACTTATATATAATATGAATCTCTTTAAGATAGAGTGAATAAGACTTGCCTTGTTTCTAGGAAAACTCTTGTTTGTTATATATTGGTCAAAGCTATTGAATACATAGTTTGAATAAATAGTTTTTGCGTCATTGTATCTATTTGCATCTATTTAACTTACTTTGGATACAATGACGCAAAAACTATTCATTTAAATGTTATTTTTGATTTTGGACAGCGTAGCCCAAAAGATAAATCTATTTATTCAAATAAATACATTTCAGTGCATTATATATATTCAGTGAAAGTGATGTATTTAACAGTGTATTGGAAAATAAAAAGTATTGTTTAGATATGAAAATGTATTTAGACAATAAATAAATAAATCGAATTTTAAAACATCGTTTAAAGCCTCGTCAAGGCGTCACTTAACTTTTGATATCATATCTTTTAAGATTCATATTTTGAATTTATGAAAGATGTAATAGATAAAACCTTAATGAATAAATTTTAATATGTATATTAATTAATAGCATAGCGTCACATAAATTTTAATATCATTAAGTCCCAAATTTAAAATTCTTAGAGATATAAGATAAAGTGCTGCGTCACAAGCTTTTAACCCGTTCAGGGTTTTTCGTACTGATAATATATAGAATATTAATTTTTAGTTGCTCGAAAGAGTGTAACATCCTTAAAATGCATTTGAAACTATTTTTTTCCCATTGGACGTAAAGTAACTGAATGGTTTTAACTATCCTTGTAATTCAACTATATATCTGATTTTCATGAAGTTTGATATAACTCGACGAAATGATGCAATAATTATATATTTTAAATTTCGAGCGATTCTGTTAGATAGATTTTGCTCTATTATAAGCGGACAGACGGACGGACGGACTGAACCATGACCATAGGTGCTGCGCATTTACATAATTAAGAACGCACCTGAAAAAGAAAAACAATTTCGACACAGAAACACAATGAAATTTTTTTCTGATACTTTTAGTTTAGGACTCTCCATAAATGATGTCACACGTTTTCTTCATTATTTTTTACTCCCCCCCTCTCTTCCCCTTTGTCATGAAGTGTCATATATCCCCTCACCTGCCCCTCCCCTCTTGTCAAGTGTCAGACTACATTATATAAACATATGCTTACAGTTTAGAAGCAAACAATTACGTTAAAAATCATATTTCAAATTTTAAAACACATTGTTAAAAGTTAAAAATAATGATATTAATGAGGGTGACAATAAAAATGATTCATGTAGTTAATTTGTATGAAATAATATTAAGATTTGTAACAAAAAACATAGATAATATAGAATAGTAATAAAATACTAATATGAAAGAGCAATTGAACACAATAGTATTTTGGAATTTGAAATAGAATTTAATATATTGGGTTTTTTAAATATCATCTTTACTTTATGAACAGAAAATACTTTAATTTTAATCTGCTAATTTGTAATGTTTTTTTTTTTTTTTTTTTTTTTTTGGGCCAAAATGTGTTTCGATACAATTCTTCTTACCCTTTCCCTTCTCTGTCTATACCCTTATTACAAACTGTCACAATTTCACGAACCCTCTCCCCCTCTCTAAGCGTGACATAATTTGTTGACGGCCCCTTATCTTAATTTAAAATTTGGTGCTGAAATTTTTAAAAAAATGCTATTATCATGAAACTTTTTTTTTCACAAATATAACTTTTATCATTTATAAACTATCTGAAAGCTGCCTAATTTTAACAATAACTTACTTTATTAATTATAAAAAACATTTTTTAACAGCAGAAATGAATGCAGGTTAACGGAATTCAAAAGTTTTAACTCACTTTGCTCTTACCAGCGGGACAGACTGTGTGACGTTTAAATAAAATTAGTTTTATATTAAACTCATGTCATAATAACGTCTCCCTGTATTATTGCTATAAATAATTAATTTTATAAGAATATTACTTACGCAAATTAATCAATATAAAAATTAAGAACATAGTTTTAAATTTTACGTTATTTACATATTGACAACTTAAGGGGCTCCGGGATACATTAAAAAAAAATTATTTATTGAATCAAAATCTTGCATTTTTTTGTGATGGTTAACCGTATTATTTGAAAAAAAAAAAAAAAAAAAAAAAAAAAAAAGACGTGTGGCACTCGGGGACTGCCGCGGTAAAGCTATTGCATAGCATTTTTTATCAACTTATGCAATCATAATTATTTATTTACTTTTTATTTATGCAGTTTTTTTTGTCTTTGATATTAATTCAAGTTATACTTTTTGAGCGTGATGACCGATAACAATTTTTTTTCTTTTATTGAATAAATGAGAAATTAATATCGTATAAAATATTTTTATTATCTTACAATACATGTAGGTTAATCAGGAATTTTTATCATTGAAACTATACGTTTATGGTAGCTGAAATAAAAAACATAAGTTTGAGACTTGATATTCTCAAAATATCTGAAAAATACCGCTCTAATGTCTGCCGAAGTCTACCGAAGGATACCGTGCCGAAGTCTGCCAAACTCAAGCGACGATATCCGGAGTGTTAGGTTTTTCCTCGTTACGGAATTTCTAGATTCTTTCGCCGCGCTCAAAGACCGCGATAAAAGATATGCAATACCTTAATAAATTACCAAGCAAAAATTGGCCGCACTACGAAAATTAGATCGCGAGTTATAAGCATTATAAATTTTCCTATCCTCACCGTGGGGGTCTCGTGTCACCCAAAAATTTACATTGTCTCATTAAAAATTACCAAACGAAATTTGGCCGCGCTACGAAAATTAGATCGCGAGTTATAAGCATTTTAAATTTTGCGACCTTCACCGTGGGGGGGGGGGGGGTCTCCTGTCACCAAAAGTAACACTGTCTCATAATAAATTATCAAACAAAATTTGGCCGCGCTACGAAAATTAGATCGCGTGTTATAAGCATTTTAAATTTTTCGACTCTCACCATGGGGATCTCCTGTCACTAAAATTAACATTGTCTCATTATAAATTACCAAACAAAATTTGGCCGCGCTACGAAAATTAGATCGCGAGTTATAAGCATTTTAAATTTTTCGACCCTCACCGTGGGGGGGGGGGGGGTCTCTCGTCACCAAAAGTAACACTATCTCATAATAAATTACCAAACAAAATTTGGCCGCGCTACAAAAATTGATCGCGAGTTATAAACATTTTAAATTTTTCGACCCTCACCGTGGGTTGTCTCCTGTCACCAAAAATTAACACTTTCTCATAATAAATTACCGAATAAAATATGGCCGCGCTATGAAAGTTAGATCACGAGTTATATGCTTTTTAACTTTTGACCCTCACCGTGGGGGGGGGGGGGTCTCCTGTCACCAAAATTTAACACTGTTTCATAATAAATTAATAAACAAAATTCGGCCGCGCTACAAAAATTGATCGCGAGTTATAAGCATTTTAAATTTTTCGACCCTCACCGTAAGGGTCTCCTGTCACCAAAAATTAACACTCTCTCATAATAAATTACCAAACAAAATTTTGCCGCGATACGAAAATTAGATCGCTAGTTATTAGCATTTTAAATTTTTCAACCCTCACGGTGGGGGGTCTCCTGTCACCAAAAGTAACACTGTCTCATAATAAATTACCAAACAAAATTTGGCCACGCTACGAAAATTGATTGCGAGTTATAAGCATTTTAAATTTTTCGACCCTCACCGTGGGAAGTGTCCTGTCACCAAAAATTAACAATCTCTCATAATAAATTACCGAACAAAATTTGGCCGCGATACGAAAATTAGATTGCGAGTTATAAGCATTTTAAATATTTCGACCCTCACCATGGGGGGGGGGGGTTCTGTCACCAAAAATTAAAACTGTCTCATAATAAATTACCAAACAAAATATGGCCGCGCTACGAAAATTAGATCGTGAGTTATAAGCATTTTAAATTTTTCGATCCCCAAGGTGGGAGGTCACCTGTCACCAAAAGTAACAGTGTCTCTTAATAAATTACCAAGCAAAATTTGGCCGCGCTACGAAAATTGATCGCGAGTTATAAGCATTTTAAATTTTTCGACCCTCACCGTGGCACTCTAAAAAATAAATGTGTAAATCAGCTAATTTTACCCGTATATATGTGTAAATTTATAAAATTACACACCTGTCGTAAAATTTACACATATTTTTCTGAAATTTACCTGTTTTTATGTGTATTTAGCATATTAAAATAAGTGTGTAATTTGTTATCACTTGAAATACCCAGATAAGTGTGTAAATGTAGAAAAATGGTTAGATTTACACAAATTGATGAGTTATTCTATTTTAAACATACTTATGTGTACACAAACATGTGTGTAAATTTCTAAAATTACATGCTTGTCATAAAAATTACACACTTTGAACAAAAATTTAGCTGTTTTTGTGTGTATATAATTTATGAAGTCAAATATGCAATTTGTTACCGCTTCATAAACTCAGACGGATGTGTAAATGTATAAAATATTTGGAGTTACACGAACTGGCGTGTTACACATAATAAAAAATGTAAAAATTATCTTAGTTACAATTATTGTCATTACTAGAGATCGACCGAAAATTCGTTATCGTTTTCGGCCAAAAATCCGAGTTTCACCGAAAATTCGTTTTCGGCAAAAATGCTGCTGAAAATTCGGCCACACCGAAACTATCTGAATTCTAGAAATTTTGTTTCTTCCTTTGGAAATTTTCAGTATGACTTCTTGTTTGAACTGTTTCCGCTCAAATAAGATGCTTTTTACATGCGTTTGTACTTATATAAATACTTAGTACCCGCAGTCGCCGTTCAGTCCGTCTTTCCATCTGTCTATCTGTCCGTCTATTCGTCCGCATATAATAGAATAAAAACTATCCAACAGAATGCTTTTAAATTTAAGTATATAATTATTGCAAAATTTTGTCGTGTCATTTCAAACTTTCTGAAAATCGGATGTATAGTTTAATTACAGGGATGGTCAAAAGTTTTCCGTTACATTACGGCCAATGCAAAATAAAAAAAAAAAACAATAAAAAAAATGTTTAAGTGCATTTTTATGGTATTACTGCCTTTTAAACAAAATGAAATTAATAAATGAAATTAATATGCATTTACTGACGTGTACTAAAACATATACTCTGTTACAAAATTTTATTATTCATTTACAGGGTCACACAAAAGAACTCCGTTGCAAAATGGTATAGGGTGAAACTTTATCTTCGGCGTATTTTAACCATGTTAAATTTTTTCACATATAATGGAATTGACATACGTTGCTCAGGTTTAGTATGATTTACATCCTGTATAATAGAAAGTGCACAGTATTCATAGGGGCACACAAAAGATTTCGGATACCATACTGCAACCGAAATACTGAATATTAGAGATGATTTCTAGAAGTGCATTCTTAGTAGTGATATGATATTTTAAATTTAATAAAGTGTTTGCTGATTGCGTTGTGTGTATAAATGCTGTAGATTATATACAGGGTAACACAACTGAAATTGCACGGGTTAGAGAATATGAAAATAATAGCTTAGATGTGGTTTTTAAATAAGTTATGTAATTTTACACTGAACTGCATTTACTAAACCAATATATGTTTATAGAAGGAAGAAAAATGATATACAGGGCCACGCAAGGTATTAGACACATGGCTGTCTATGGAAGATAATCTCTGGTGATTTCACTAGATTTAAGCGTGTTTAAATTTTAGCTGAACAGTGGCATTATACGTATGTAAAGATTGTAAACAAAGTATTCGGCTGTACAAAAGAATTAAAATATGCTACAGTCTATTGGGTATACATTTCTGAAATTGAAATTTCAATCTAGTAGGCGTTTTAACACTCTACAACATAGTTGAAAATGTTTAAGAATTTGTTTTGTCTGACCGTACTCTAACTTGGTTAATATAGTTGGATTGCTCTGTAATTGATATATGATTTATCGTATTTTATATTCATGCATTTTTTGCATAAGACAAATTTTACATAATTTAACAGCTATTTCATAAATATGTTTATAGTACGAACGCACCTCATTTGTCACGTTTGGCGTCCAATTTCCAACTTGTTATTTATTGCTATGAACTTCACTGTTTATATTCTCGGTCATGTATCATTCAAGATCTGGAATAAAATAATAAAACAAACATGCACGCACATATGGTGCTTTTCAGCTGCTCGATAGATTTTTCAAACAAGAGCATTATTTCAAAACAATCTCAGGGAGGCGAAGGCATGGCAAGGTTTTTTTGGGAGGAAGTAGCAAATGTTTATTTAAGTGCACATCTCATCTATATTTAATTTTTTTGCTAAAATAGTAATAATTATAAATTATAAAATGATTATTTTTTATTACAACTTATTTAGTTTCGTAAAAAAAAACCTTTTAAGTCGTACTTTTAAATAGTAGGATTTTATTTAATTTCAAGGAGAAATATTAAATAACTGAAAAGTTATGTATATTCAAAAATTAAATATTCTTTATTGAATTTGTTCTCCATTGTTATAGACCGGGAGGTAGCAGCAAAGACAACCCCCTCATCGAGTTCACGGATGAAATTTCAAAATTGCTTAAAAAAAAACTTCGCGTATTAAAACGGAACCGATCTGCTAACTCATATCCTGGGGGGAACCGTCCGAAAACCCGATTTTATCGGTTGACTCGTAGGTTTATCTTCTTTTTTTTTACCCAAAAGATAAAAACATGGGGAAGGGGGAGAAGGAAACTCAATAGTAAACCTACGAGTCAAATTCTGAAATTTGGTTTTTAGACTTTTCAAACACTTGGCAGACCGATTGCATTTTAACATGCGAATCGAGTTTTGAGTAATTCTGGAATTTCACCCGTAAACTAGATGAGATGATAATCTGTACTTTCGCCTCCCGGTCTTTTAATTACTTTGTTAATTATTGTAAATGCTTATAATTACTGGCTGTCATAAAATATAAAAGTTGTATTATTATTTTGTTCATATCATGTTTTCGTTTCAAGCTTATACACACTCATAAGTATTTATGCATGTTTATTCTTTTGAAAGAAATGTGTCTCTATACACCTTTAATTAATGAATAATTGTGTACATTCATGTATGCATTAATAACTTAAAAAAAAAGAAAATTAATCTTTTTTTTTTTTCGTTTTCGACCGAAAATAGAAAGCTTACCGAAATTTGGTTTGTGTCACGTTTTAGGTCTTAAAAACCTATTTCGGTCGATCCAAGGCCATTACCCATGTAAAAACCATAGTGACAGTGATGTTTTTGTCATATATTCCTGCAAATCACGATGGTCACGTCCCATCTGTAACCAAAACGTCAGCACTCATAAAATCCCACTGTAAGTAAAATATGAGTTGTTTAGAAACAAAAAGAATGTTACTCAATGTAAAAAAATATGTTTCTGACAAATTTGAAAAATTTTCCGACGTTACTGCGAGTCACTCACATATGTGATCAAACGACCAGTATGTTGTTAAGTCACAACGTGAATGTTTATTTGAAAATAGGAAACATTCAGTTATCAGAATTGTGTTAATGCATTTGTAGGATTTGAATATGACTGATTTTTGTTTCAATCATTGCAAATGAACCCATATTCATTAATTTATTTTCTAACACACACACACAAAAATAGGTTTTATAAATGCATCAATTTTAATCAGCAATTATAAATTATGATGCAAACATAATTTTGCATATAATCCACGAAATAATTTATTATTATTATTATTATTATTATTATTATTATTATTATTATTATGAAAGTTTTTCAAATGTTTTCTATATTCCATGCAAAGTTAATAACTTTGGTTAAACTTACAGCAATCTATATTATAAAGGAAAACACATTCGTAATTAACAGTGATATCATTTTGACGGTGGCAACACCTGATAAATAAATTTCACTTTTACTGCGACTTTCTTAACTTCTAATAATTGCACAATTTAAATTTTTTCACAATGAAATAGGGAAAGAGATGTTTCTTCAAATGTAATTTTTTCTATCGTACCTCAATTTGTTGTTTTTTATGGTTAAAATATAATCTGAAACCATGTTTCTTTTTTTAAAACTATTGTGTGCAATCCAATTATACAAGATTAAATTCCATAAAAAAAAAGAAGAAAAAAGAAAATCAGCATTTATTTCCGGCTAATATTCTGCAACGAAATTGAAAACTTGCTTATAAATAAACTTGCAAAAAATAGTTTAAAAATAAAACGTAGCTGTAACAGACATGTAGTAAAACCTCGCGCTTAAGCTATTAAAACTATTATGAAAAAAAATGAAAATGATTATAATAGCAAATTTTTTTGTGATTTTGTTTATTGCTAACTCTCGGTATGTGGTTAATTCAAAAGTATTTCTATTATATTTCAAAATTTTCTTTAATTTATAACTTATTTTTTCGTATGAAAATGCTTTTTGGTGTTGTATATGAATAAAAAAAAAAAAAAAAATATTAAATGTAAAAAATCTATTAATTTTGAATTTAAAAAAGATGTTTTTCTTCTGTTTTTTTATAATCTGGGAAGTTTGCACTGATTTATGAAATTAATCTTAAAACCAGAAACGGCAGAAAATAATATTCAACTGAGAAAAGCAAAGGTTTGTGTGTGTATGAGCACAGAAAGGGGAGTGGGGCGTTTTGTAATGAAAAGCTGCTTTAATATTATAAAAAATGGTTGTATACATATAGTTGTATATATTAAGGGTGTATTCCGATCCAAACTGCTTTTTTCAGATTTATTTTTAGATTCATTTTTGCTCTCACATACACCAAACTTTCGAATTCTCTTATTTAGAAACTATACAAGGCGCCGTGATTTTCAATTCCTTGATAAATGCAGAAAATGTTCCAAAAAAGTCTGTCAAAAACGGCATTTTGGACCAAATTTTCCGAGCGGGAGGCCTGCGAACGAAAAAAAGGGTCACGCTGAGAAAATAATTACTTATAAATCAAATTCTAATTAATTCAGAGAAAAATTACATCACACGGCACCTTGTACGTCACTTCAAAAATCCCCTGAGCAAGTTTCATGTTTCTGCTTTTAAAAATGTTTTTAAAATTGTATCTGAAAATTTCGAGCTATTGAAGGTGGAAAATCATTTTTTCGAATACACCCTTAATATACAATATAGTTGTATACATTTTTTTCTGTTAATGTTTAAGGATTTTAAGTTATTCTTTAAAAATTTGCTTGCCACTTTTTGCAAACCTTTTAAATAAATGTAACATTTTCTGAATGTAAAATAAATGTACACAATTTATGCTATAGCCATCACATAATTAATTATTCATATTTTAATTTATTGTTTTCCAGAAATGTCTTAAAAATAGTTAGATCACAAGCAGTTTATTCAACAGGAAATTAATATAAAATAACAGACAAAGAAAAAATTTTCCTTCTCTTAGAACACTTTTTTGTTTTTAAAAACACATTTTGCATCTGCTTGGAAAAAAAGTCGTCTGCGGCTGGCTAACCGTAGAATATAAATAAACAGAGTGTATGTAGTAAGCTTTCGAACGAATGCAGGAAAGATTACTCGACAACTTAGATCTGTATTGACACGGCTTTAGTAATTTAAACAATGGATTTCTCAGTAGCGCTTCCAAGATCATACTTCATGCAAAATATGTATAAGTCCGAGATAAATACACTGGCTTAGGCGTGGTGTATATGCTTCCAGCCTTAGCTATTGTGCTTATGTATTGGACTTATGAATTCTTCAAAAAAATCGAACTATAAAGAATGTCGGTGAAAAGCAGGTATGAAAAAAAATTTCTGGCTATTTGTTTTTCTTTAAATTATAAAGATTTTAATTAACTTCTTATAAACATGTTTTAAAATTTTAATATTTCATTAACTTCATTTAGTTTAATAAATTTATTGTTCATTTTGTTGAAATACATAATTTGCCTAGTGACAATTTTAATCAGATGATTAGAAACAGTGATTTCAACAACATTTCAATCAGACTTCTTCCCTTTTTAAAAATAACTGGTTAAGGTCATGGTTTCATAAATTTTAAAAGTATATGGGAAAATATACAATCAATGGTTATGTAATCAGTAAACATTTAAACATAAACGTTTAACATAATTTTTAAAATTTTGTGTTTAAGTAATATTCTGAAATAATTTGCATTACACATTTTTATTTTTAAGAAATTGCATCTGCTCAGAAGATGATTATAAGAAATAAAGCACAATGGATAAGTGTTTTTAAAAGAAAACATGAAAATGTAGTATTAAGGGAGGGGGGGGGAATCGATTTCGATGATTATTCAATTTATTATTCAACTTGAGAAACGTTAAAAATCTATAAAGAAATATTCATAGTGCGTGAAACTTTTCAATTGTTAAATTTTATAATTTGAAAATTTTCTAAGTAAATTAGAAGTTTGGATACATTGGCAAATGAAAATAGAGAAGTTACACAATCAATAACGATTTAAACATGATTTTACTAAAGAAAAAATTTAAATATTAAAAGAATATCGCATATACTTCAACGATATGAAGCTAAAATGTAATAATTGTATTTCATTATTTACTTTTTATTCTGGATAGCTTTACTATTTTAGGTACTTTTTATTTAGCTGGGCGCCAGTGTTATATATACACATACATATACGTACATATATATAAATACATATGTAACTATGATTACATATATAAGCATTATTACATATATAAGCACGTATTTATATGTGTGCATGTATATATAGATACAATATGTATATAGATAGGTATATGCAAGTGTATATATAATTTTGGCGTCCGATTAACCGAAAAGTACCCTATTTTATATCTTGAATGATATTATACAGATAAGTTTCAAAATATATACCATAAGCTCTATTGTAAAACGGTATGATTAAAATGGATTTCTTTTTTATAATTATCATCTAATCCTATAAATAAAGTATTGGTGATAATAATAATGAACTAATATGTTGTTCTATTTTATACCTATCATCTGAGTTCTTTTACGTATTCATTTACTTTAGAAAATTAGTTAAACATTTGATATTGTATTAACTATTCTTTTCTTATTGGGTCACATAAAAACATTATCTGCTTTTTTAATAAACTTATACAAATAAATTTTTCACCACATTCCGTTTTAAGAACTGCGGAGTAGATTGTAACCTATTGTACTATTTGGGTCATTCCATGTCAAATCAACCAAAAAAATTCAATATTCAACCTGACCATTTCCGATTTCAGTGAAACTGCTAGGGATCATTCTCTATGATGATATAAATTAGAGCATATTTTTATTTTTTGTTTATTGCTTTAAATTTTTATACAATTAATTATTTAAATTTTGAAAAATCATCATTTTTTGACTTGCATAAACATTTTCAATTTTGAATTTCTCAAGTTATATCAAACATAGAAAATTTTATGACCACTCATTTCAAAGAGGAGTTTATAAGGTTTAATTTGATATGCAAGTCGACTATGTATACTTAAAATAAATAAAATTTAAAATTTTTTAAAATTTAAAATTTGAAAATTTTTTAGATAGTTATTTTTAAAAATTTTGAAAAAATTGTATGTTTGTTGTAATATTATAAGCTTTAAATTCTGAAATTTTTAGAGTGGTATCTCAATGGGATCAGGAGTTATGAAATAAAAGCTGAAAATTACCATACAAATCATAAATAAATAACAAAATAGACAGAATTAAATTGCTATTTTAATGGTAATATTTGTTTTTATTTAATAACTCCTGATCCCATTGAGATCCCACTCTAAAATTTCAGAATTTAAAGCTTATAATATTACAAAAAACATACAATTTTTTCAAAATTTTTAAAAATGACTATCTAAAAAATTTTCAAATTTTAAATTTAAAAAAATTTAAATTTTTATTTATTTTAACTATACATAGTCGACTGGCATATCAAATTAAACCTGTAAACTCCTCTTTATAATGAGTGGTCATAAAATTTTCTATGTTTGATAGAACTTGAGAAATTAAAAATTGAATATATTTATGCAAGTCAAAAAAAGATGATTTTTCAAAATTTAAATAATTAATTGTATAAAAATATAAAGCAATAAACAAAAAATAAAAATATGCTCTAATTTATATCATCATAGATAATGATCCTTAGCAGTTTCATTGCAATCGGAAAGGGTCAGGTTGAGTCACTGGTTGATTTGGCATGGAATGACCCATTTATGATAGCATTAGATTTATAGTGACTCTGTCATTAAACATCCAGCAAACCAAATACATACATACTTGAAAAAAAAAAAAAAAAAAAAAAAAAAAAAAAAAAAAAAGAATTAAAAATTGCACATTATAGGCGAAATAGAGTAGATGCGGTGCTATGTTAAATAAACAATTAACGATCGTTGTTTATTTTTATCATACATTAAGAGTTTTTTGGTTTAAATGTATAATTTCACAAATAAAAATGTAATTTCGGTAATCTATTATTAAAGTTATTTTTTTAATAATAATAAAAATGTTTTTAACATTTTTTTTTTACTGCTTGTAAACTTTTATGTAAAATGAATTAATCTTTTATATTACCGCGTTGTATATCTGCAGTATCCCAAAAAGTGAAAGTTACTCATACAATGAGAATCAATGTTACTTTTATTGTCAGCTTAAAAAAAAATATGATTATATTTATTGTTGCTATCTTCAAACATAGCAGTTGTCAGCCTAAATGTTTTTAGAATTGTCAACATGCAGCGATACTGACATAAATTTCCATATCAAAGTTTTATTTCTTATTTGATTAGTTTTTCATAGTTATTGTAAAATGAACTTTGCAGATTTTGTAATATGATGGGAAATAGCTAAAAAGGAGATTTTTTACAAAGGTAAGTTCGTATGCTTTACAATTTTGTATTTGAAAAATGATGAAGTTGATGTGAAGTATATAAATTTTTGTTTACTTTAAAAATGAAAAAATATCAATATTTTTATTTATTTATTTATTTTATGCATTTCTAAAATGATTCCTTTTAACACTCCAATAAATATTTGCAATCTCAACATCGAATAGCACTTGAAATAATTATGTTTCAGCTTGTTTATCACAGTAATTGATATAAAAATACACGTTTACACATTTTTCCATGCCCCAGTTTTCTTAACACTATTTCTACCAATATAAAATCCCACTTTTTAACAAATTTCGATTTATTTTATTTTATTTATTTATTTATTTATTTTTTTTTGTATTGATTTTTAGATTGAAATAATTAATTTTCATACACTATAAGTATTTTTCATACACTGAAGACTTTTTTAAGCGTATTTCATTCAAAAACAACAAAAATAAAAACTTTAAAAAGTATCATTTGGTATCCGTAAAAATATTGTTAATATACGAGTAGATCGGAAAAGTCAAAAGATTTCTTCATACCCATAAAAGAAAATAGGTACATTTGCTACTTTTTTTTTTTAAATTTTTATTTTATTTTTCAAATAGTATTTAAACTCATTGTACATTTTAGAATCGAAGTAGTTTGAACTTGTTTAGGTATTTATGTTGCAGCGATCTCTTGAAGATGGATTGCCAAATTATAGAGCATATATGACTTTATAATAATACATATTATAATTAACGTTTCATAACATATATGGCTCGTTTGTAGTCATCATATGTGAAGCATACCTACATGACTTGTGTATAAGATGTATACGATGACATCGATGCATAAATATATAGGACATAAGACGCAAATATTACTTATATAAGAATGTTTATGGAAAATAAATGTTTGGAATGTATATATGAGAATGTGAGTTTCAAAATTAAAAAAATCGAATTATTACAAACAATCTCTAATATTAATGAGCCTACATCGTAAAAGCATTATAATCTGCATGAAAAAATAGTTTTATCGTGTATTTCTACTATTGTAAAACCACGCTTTATAATGAAAACTATTGAACGCAGTCAGGTTTTTCGCGATTTCCTGATGTATATATATATGATTAAGTGGATTATTGTAATAAACTGTCTTCATTTTTATGTGGATAATATGTATACTCGTAGAGAAATTAAGATTTTAATAGAAATAGTCTCAAATTTTGACAAGTTTTTTACTTAGTATAATTTGCAGAGTTCTGGATATAAAATAATGTACTTTTACGAAAATATGACAAAAAACATTATACATTATAGCGTTCACGCATGCGCAATGAAAAATTATTCAGTAAACCTATTTATTTTTCAAACAATTTTTATTATTAATTCTGATTAAAAAGTATTGTGTACAAAGTTTTTTGTCATATTTTCGTAAAAGTACATTATTTTATATTCAGAACTCTGCAAATTATAAGTAAAAAAACTTGTCAAAATTTGAGACTATTTCTATTAAAATCTTAATTTCTCTACAAGTACACATGTTATCCACCTAAAAAATGAAGGCAGTTTATTACAATAAATTAAATAATCCACTTAATCATAATCTACAATTTGAGCGTTTTGCTACATTAGTTTTGATAGGGTTATCCAAAAGATTTACGTTCTCTTTCAATTTGTTGACGGGTCCCCTATGGAGGATCGGGAAAAAAATGTTCATGATAATATATGGCCTGTGCTATTATGTTTACACACACCTGGAGTTGTAAGGAAATTCCGCATGTGTTTTTCTAGATATTTAACAAAATATTTAAAAATGCAAATGGGTGGTCACCGTGCATATATATATTTCAGGATGATTTTGGCAACATCGTAACTGCAACTTTGGTGTAAACCCCATTTTCTCTGTCCATCATATCTGTATCAACTACGTCTACTGCATATATTATTTATAGTAATTAATATCATACAATTAAAATGCATAAAATATAAGTACTTAATATCTTTTTTCTTTTTTATATTTAAGATTTTTTATAGTTGTTATGTAATTAAATAATCATTCGTGATTTAGCGTTCAAAATGTATATTAAAATGCTAAATTAATTTCATTCAGTCAATAGTAATCAATAATATTTCAATTCAGTCAATCAATAACCCTTATAATTTAAAGATTACAAAAAGTACTATGTATAATGCAAGAGAATATTTTTTTATATATAGATTTCATGTTGATTATGATTTTAACATTTAAGCAGAAATATTTCTTCAGTAATTTTAACAAATATTGCTGTTAAATGTCACGCAGTTTGATAAAAGAATAATTTTATATTAATTTTAATACACCATTTTAATTAGTAAATAAATCACCTGTAATTTTTCTAACAGAATTAAAAAGTATTTTGGTCTAGGTTTGAAGCGGGATTTTTTATGAGAGCTGCCAATGCTCTACCAAATGAGCTATCGGGGATGAATCTGGCGGACACAATTCAGTCAAAGAACTAGAATTATATACTAAATAAAGCTAACTAATGCCAGACTGGCAGCTTACGCTAAAAGTCCCTGGTTCGAATTCTGCCCTGGACGCTTTTTTCACCCATTTAGTAAAATTATATTAAAGGATAATTCTGTTTGAACATTCTTGGTTAAAAATGACTAGCTATTTGTGGAGCTTTAAATGTGTGATGATAACTTTGGAAGTTAAAGTGAGCAAAAGCTTTCAAAGAGAATGCAAAAAAAACAATTAGCGCAGCGCACGCGAAAAAAGTTTGTAATAATTTATTTAAAAAAAAACATTAAAAAAAAGTACGGTTTTATTTTTATCCTGTACACCGCAACAAGTGAAAAAAATCCCCATTTTGTCCGCCATGAATGCAAAATAAAATTATGCCATTTTCAGAATATGGATAAATATGAATTTCAGAAAAGCGAAAATTCTAAATAAATTGAAAACAGCGCAATCTGTTACACTTGTAAGACTGTGTGAAAGAACTTTAACTTTTAACTTAATTTAAAAGACAGTCTTCACACTGTCTATATACAAATTATACATTCCTGTTCATAAACTATGAATGCATCATTTTCCGACTTCAAACCAAATCTAACAGAAAGATAACATATTACAATTTGAGACTATCCTGATTTTTTGTAAATTAAGCATATTGGGGTTTTTGGCCTTGTTTGCAAGTCAGTTAAAAAAAAATAAGTGCCAAGTATAAATGAGTTTGTTCTTTATGCAATTTTGTTCCGTGATCATAAAAACTTTTTTTTTTTTTTTACAATTTACATATCAAAGCATAAGGTAAATATCTGTACACAAAAATCTGTGTATTTTAAATATTACACAAAAGTGTGTGTTTTGCATGTTACGCTTACACATGTGTAAGAACAGAATATTAACACAAAAATCTGCGTATTCTGCATAAAACACAAAAATATGCGTATTTTGCATATTACACAAGATTATGTGTATGTTCCTATTACACAAAATATGTGTAAAAACATAATTTTACACATATACATATGTAAAAATATTGCACAGAAATATGTGTATTTCAGTGCAACTTACACATTAAAGTGTGTATTTCAAGAGTTATCAGATAACTTTTACACATTTGGACTTATCATCAAATTACACATTAAAATGTGTATTTTCAGTTTTACACATTAGGCGTGTATTTTGGCAATTTACACACAAATTTACACACACAGACATGTCGTTTTTGTATCATCGATTTACACATTTTTGTGTGTAAATTTACACATTTATTTTTTAGAGTGGGGAGGTCTCCTGTCACCAAAAATTAACACTCTCTTATAATAAATTACCAAACAAAATTTGGCCGCGATACGAAAATTAGATTGCGAGTTATAAGCATTTAAAATTTTTCAACCCTCACGGAGGGGGGGGGGGGGAGGGTCTCCTGTCACCAAAAATTAACACTGTCTCATAATAAATTACCAAACAAAATTTGGCCGCGCTACGAAAATTAGATCGCGAGTTATAAGCATTTTAAATTTTTCGATCCTCACCGTTGGGCGGGTCTCCAATCACCAAAAGCTACATTATCCTACCTTATTTTATCTTAAGACGATTTTTTTCTATACACATTCTATCAGGAATTTTTATCCTTGAAACTATAAATTTATGGTAACTGAAATAAGAAACATAAGTTTGAGATTTGATATCCTCTAAATATCTGAAAAATACCGCGTCAATGTCTACCGAAGTCTACCGAAGGATACCATGCCGAAGTCTGCCGAGCTGAAACGATGTTAGCCGAGTGTTAGGTTTTTTCGTTAAGGATGTGTTAGGATTTTCCGCGTTGCGGAATTTTTGGATTCGGTCGCCGCGCTCAAAGCCCGTGATAAAAACTATGCAATAACTTAAAAAAAGAAAAAAAAAAAAAAAAAAAAAAAGAACCGTAATAAAACTTCTCAGATTTTTTTTTTTAAATTTTATATTTAAAATTTGCGAAAAAAGTGCTGTTGATTAAAATCGTTATAACTCGAAATATTATGCCTAGAATTTCATTTTTTTCATGTAAATAAACAGAAATAAATAAGTTCTCTGAGTCTTTTTAAAAGTATCAATTTATATAAAAATTCAAAATATTTAAATCAAAAATTCAAAAAAAAAAAAAAATATTATGTAACAATTTTTTTTTCAAAACTAAATATATTTTTTAATTTGTTGAATTAAAATTAAAACAAAGCAATAAAAAATATATATTTTAAATTTGAACCGCTTATTTTTTTACGGTTCTTGACTTATAACACCCAAAGCAAAAAATGGTAAGAAAAAAATATCATGAAGAAAAAAGCAATTTTACAAGAAGTTGTTTCCATGACAGCCATTGTTTAAAAGCTGGATTTTAAAAACTAAACAAAATTTAAAAAAAATTAATATTTCCTGTTCCACACGTTAGACAGATGCATGATTCAAACGTAATTTATGCACAATAATAATAATAAAGCTATAAATGTTTTTTAGGTAGCTTTCATTACAAAAAGTAAAAAGCTACCTATTGCAGCCGTCCGGAGGAAAGCACTTCCGGAAAATTTTGGTATATTTTCACCGATCATGACCCCCAGACTCCAAAGCCACCCTCCGTTCAAGTGTTGCCACACACACACACACACATATATATATATATATATATATATATATATCTGATTTTTGTCATGCGATAACTAACGTATTTATGAACCGATTTGAATGAAACTTGGTATGTACATAGTACATACAAATATCTCGACTGAGTTCTTTGGTCAGCATCGTCAGCCATTTTGTTTCAAAATGGCGGCCATTTAAAAAAAATTTAAAAATTTAAAATTTAAAATTAAATGCGAAAAAATCAAAATTTGAAAAATCTTTTTCTTTTACGTGTTAGAACTTAAAAAAACGATTCCAGAACACTTTTTATTTTGTCCATATCTTCCAAAATGATTGAGTTATAGCACTTTGAATTTTTCTTATGGCTGACATTTTGAAACGATCTGATTTTTGTCACGTGATATCACGCGTATTTATGAACCGATTTCAATGAAATTTGGCATGTACATAGTACATACAAATGTCTCGACCGAGTTCGTTGGCCAGCATCATCCACCATTTTGTTTCAAAATGATGGCCATTTTAAATTTTTTTAAAAATTTAAAATTTAAAATTAAATGCGAAAAAATTAAAAGTTGAAAAATATTTTTCTTTTACTTGTTAAAACTTAAAACAACGATTCCAGAACACTTTTTTATTTTGTCTATATCTTAAAAAATGATTGAGTTATAGCACTTTGAATTTTGCTTATGACTGACATTTTGAAACGGTCTGATCTGAACGATCCATCATGTTGCTTTAAAATGGCATACACTTTATGATGTCGTGGAATTTGGCGACTCTCTAAATCACTTAAAATAAAACCAGGTTGAATAAAAGATGACTAATTTCTAAAAATACCTATTAATGTTCAGTCTTGACAAAAATTAGTATTCCATCTTATAAAATCACTAATTTTATAAGATTATTTCCACTAATTTGAGCTTAGTATTTTTGAACAATGTAACTTACTTTAAAATAAATAAATAAATAAATAAGAATATGAAAACTACCTCTTCCTCCCGGCATTGCCGGAAGGACTTTTAGAATATGTGAAGATTTTTATAGTCGAAAACCTTTAGAGGCATTATTGAAAGGAACCTTTGGATGAGGAATTAGGTCCTAAGGAATTTCCATAAAAAGAATTCGGATATTGAAATCCAGTTTACTAAAAACAGCATTCGTTCCTTTTGCTTGCATCATCTGTTTTGTCAAGGTTATCTTGAAAGCCAATGTTCTTGCCAATTATTAACAAATCTGGAAAAATGTTGGAAACTTCGTGACTTCATTTACAGTTCAAATCTATAATAATAAAGCGATAAGTTTGTGAGTGTATCAGCGCTGTTCAGAAGAGACCGGTGCACGTAGAGTTACAAAATTTGAAGGGAAGGTGTCTGTGTATGTAAAGTTTTGCATCAAGAAGCCCGATTTTCGATTTTTTAAATTTATTTTTAGTCGATTTTTAGCGTACTTCTTATGTTTCGGGGCGACTTTTCCTCATTAGTGAAAGGAATACGGTTTTATTCTTTTAAAACGATATAGTTAATTTAGTTCTTTTTTCATTAAAGCTTATTCGGAATTCGTGCAACGTATTTCGTATTTTTAACAAATTTTTTAATGCGGGTTTTAGTATTTTTTCGATTTTGGCAGCTATTTTATTTATATTGATAAAAGGAAAATTCTTATAATCTTTTAAAATAATTTACTAATTTTTGTTTGCTACGATTTTAATTTCATCGATTTCTAATGCGATTTTCGAAGTAATTTTAGCGACTTTTCGAGTTTTTGTGCTTTTATAATCCATTTTTTTTTTCATTTTTGTGAATATTACAGCCTTCTTTTTATGCATTATGGTTATCAAGGACCGGGAAATGCCGGGCGTGTCAGCTAGTATTTAATTTTGTTTCTCCCTTCATTAATATTGAAATACATTAGTCCGACTGAATAATCCCGAAATGTTTCACTGATTGAATTTTTTAGAACATGTACTGTAGTTTAATACTAGAACGCCGGAAAGGTGTCAATTTGACACCGATTACTTATCTAATTGTCGATTCAAACCAGAAAAATCTTCAAGAAATAAGTTATATATTGGTTGCAGTGAAATGAGCTAAACAAACAAACTAAATAATTTTAAATTTTTTTTCTGGTTTTAAAAATATTTTATAAAACTTGCATAAAATTTTCCGTCGTTCTAGTGTTAATGGTCTTTTCGCACCCTAAAACGCAGGGCACAATATTCAGGGAAAATTGTTAAAAACATTTATTAAATAAAGTTTGCAAAACCACTCAAACAATTTTTCTTCTTTTTATAATACATTATAGAGGTCACTCACAATCCAAGATTTTAAGCATTTCTAAAACTGTGAATAGATTTCGGTGTTAGAAATAAAAATTATTATTAGAAATATTCTGTTCCTAGTATCTCTAACAAAGCTAAGAAAATCAATCACCGAAAGTGTAAAATGCAAAAACACGGATTGCTAGATTTGTACATACCTGAAAATAATAAGGTACCCTGGGGTAATAACGCCAGGCGGGGTAATAACGCCAAGTGCTAATATTATGCATAATTATGAAATAATCTGGTAAATGACACCCATGTGCTCTGCGCAGAAGGGTTTTGAAACATATAAATCGCAAAAAACAGCTTCAAGTTAATTTGTTTCATTTTTAGGTCTTATTGTTTTTACAAGCAGCTAAAATTAACGCTTGATCTAAAATTTGCGAGATACGTTTTCTGATGTGAAGACTATTTTTTTCATTCGGAAATACTTTCTTAATTACATAAATTTGTAGTACATTTCATGGACTTTCAAAATGTTGTTGAAGATTTTGGATAGCTTATCGAGATAATTTGTAATTTAAAATGCACAGCGTAATAACTATAACGGGATAATAACGCCAACCCTTGGCATTAATACCCCGGTTGATTCCCTACAGTGGCCGAGCTACATCCTAAATACTGATTCAAATAAACACAGTTAAAACTGTGCAATGTTTCTAATATTTCTATTTAAGCGGTCCTTTTTAAGCAAAAAGAAACTCACGGTCTGATATTCTTTTGCCTCATCCTCCCCCCCACACCACACCTTTATTTTTCTTACACTTTCACAAAAAATTGAACATTTTCAATAGCTTAGAATGCAATTTGTCAATTTCTAAGTTTGTAAGAGTTTGTATTTTTAAAATTGGGCAATCTGCATGCAATTATTCCATCTTATTTCATAGTTTTGTTTGCATGGCGTTATTACCCATATAGGTGGGTAATAACGCCAAATAGCATTGGTCAAGAAATCACGCCATTACATTTTATGAATACATATCTGTTAAATTATTTTTTTATATAGATAGTCAATGAGTTGCTTTATCAAATCATATATTTGTTTGAAAAATACCAACTAAAACTGAGCCGTGAAAATTGGTAGAACCTTAACTTGGCGTTATTACCCCAGGGTACCTTAGTATTTATTTTTTACTTAAAGGGCTTTACTTTGACTGTTTTTAGTTTTTATACTTTATTCAAAGATTGAAATGTTAAAAGGTAAACGCTGGGAAGCAAAATCAACCAATATTAAAAAAAGTTCTTGTATATGCGTGTAAAAACTTATTAGCAAAGATTTAGTTACCACAAAGCAAATTATTATGCTATTTTTTCACACGAAAAAGTTTTATTTAATTGTTTGTGAATGCATTGTTAATATGATTGGAATTGTTTTTATTACTTATGCTAAAAGGTATTCCGCTTTAAGAGAGCTAAAAGTTATTTTGCTCATAGACTAAAGATAACATTGTCACTGGACTAGATATGATAAAATTAATATTTGAAACTGATGGTTCTGTTAACTGTGAATAATGTTTTTAAAAATAGATTTGGTTAAAAGTGCATACTATAGGTGAACATAATAAACACCGAGTTTGTAAACACATTTTCAAACAAAAATAATTTTGCCCAGTTAAACAGAAGGCAATCAGCTCACAGGCTACTCACATTAATTGTACACTACAGTCTTATATTTCCAAGAAATAAAGAGCCTCAAAATACAAATTAAAGAGGGTCAGCTCTCCCATTTCTCCCTTTATACTTAATCACTACACATCAAAACTAATTATAGATACACCTTATTATAAAGAATGTATATACAAAATTGAAAACAAATGGGATAATTCTGCATAAAAATCCATTTATTTATTTTGAGAAGGGTTTTTCTCTGTTTCCCCCTTTATACTTAACCATTAAACCCACAAAACTATTCAGGAATTCGTGTTATCAGATAGAACCTATAGTCAAAATTTGAAGTAAATCGGATAAAACCCATTTATCTAACTTAATGGGAAGAAATCACTCGTTCCTCTCTTTATATTTAACAAAAGAACGCCAAAATTAATTAGGGAAGAGCCGTATCAATATGAAACTACATCCAAAAATTTAAGCAAATCTGCTAATTCTGCATGAAAACATGGGTACGTAAATTAAAATCGGTAGCCCCTCGATCCCCCCTTTATATGTTAAATATACAATGAATAGCGAAAACAAATAATGTCATCTCTTTATCAAAATGAAACTATATCCAAATTTGAAGTACATCAGTATATTCTGTGCGAAAAACACATTTAACTAAATTAAGGTGGGGGGTATGTATTCCCCATTCCACCCTTTATACTTAACCAATGAACACTCAAAACTAATTATGGAGGCACTTTATCGGAATGATCATATATCTAAAATTTGAATGAAATCTGATAATTCTGCATGAAAAAGAAATTTATGTTAATTAAGGGGATTAGCCCATCATCCCTACCCTTATACTTATTCAACGAACTCCCAAAAATATTCAGAGAAGCGTCTTATCAGAAAAACCTATATTCAGAATTAGATGCAAATCGGGTATTTTCATCATGAGTTATCGCTTTGCATATATACGAGGTACATACAGAACGGATGGCCACATAAGTTCTCATGCTTTGACAGTTTATCAGCTAAAAAGTTACAAAAACGACTAGCGAGTTTTGGATGTTTATTTTAAAATTAATATTTTTAATTAATTCAATGGTTTCTAAAACATTTAAATAGAGTCAGTAAGAAACAAAAGAAATGTTCTCATTGAAGTATTAAATACAGATTTTCAAGATGTTAAAGTTACTAGTAAGGTCATTGGAATGCTAGTATCAACATATAAGGAAGGAGTTATTATTTGAAACTGCAAGCAATTGCATCAAATTATTACATAAAATAATGGGGAAAAAGCATTCTTACGACAAATAGAAACGCAAGTAAAAGAACTTTTACCAAGAAAAGAATAAATTTATTTTAAAATATTTTTATATGTATTTATGGGAAAAGTTTAAATTAATCAGGCTATATGATAGATCTGCACATATGATGTTTAAACAACTATAAAAGTCAAGATAACACATCTGAACAGATAATTTGAAAATCATTGCCTGATATTAAAATGCCGAGAACAAAATGAAACAAACTTTCATTTTTGTTTGAACACACAAAAAATCTATAAAACAAGCATAGTTTTATTTACACAATGTTTATTTCGTAACATTATTAATCTTCTGAAACAAGAACAGAACGTTTACGCGTGGCATTCAATAATTAACAGAAATATAAAATATATACGCTCTCATTTACTTTATTATAAACAAAAAATTATAAGTCCAAATCTCTTGTTAGAATTAAATGCAATTTCCTTTAATGCAAAGGCTCCATTACTTATACTTCCATTTCCAATAAAGCATCAGTTTAGAAAAAAAAAAGAGTTGGAAAATAATAAGTAAGGAAATACTTTCGTCTTGAAAAAAATTATCGAATATCTATAGTGCTCCTATTACAAAGGTTTTCCGTTTATGAATAAAGGATTCTTTGATTAGGATTTACAACTAACGAAAGAAAATTCCTTTTAATGATAAATAATTGTTATTTATAAGGCTGATTTATCGAATGCTTTGTCTTTAATTTTTTATTGTATGATGATCATTGATAATTTATTTGCTGTTAAAGTAAAACAAATTATCATCATCATTTCAACGCATTTTTCTTCTACTTTCTTATTTATTATTATTATTATTTAAATTTTAATCTGCAGTTATTTATCATTAAAAAAATAAAATGTCTACAATGTGGCAATAGACTTTCAAAAGCACAAAATTGGACAAGAAATTTTATTTTGCTTTTGAATAATTGTGAAAATATATCTTCTAATTCACTTGATACAAAAGACATCTTCAGTGCTTTTTCGCAAAGATATAAAACTATTAAATTTTCGGACGAAATTAAGCATTTACACAGTTGACTAAACTTGAATGCTGTTTTGTCCAAATTGAAAGTTCCATCCATTTCTAAATTTTGAAACAATGTATGCGTTTTTCTAAAAAAATCAGATTATTTTTAAATTGATGCAGTACATAGCTTTTGTACAATAGTAATAAATGTGAGGATAAAAAGTTTAATTTTAAAGGAATTTTAACGTTGACATTTTAACGCTGACATGTGTATTTATAAATATACAAAGTGCATTCAAAACGGTATTGATTCCAGGACTGATGGACACAGAGATTATACTTACATTTCATTTATGTTTCTATGTATTCTCCTCCAACGTGCATGCAATTCTAATGACAAGTGTACAGGTCCATAAACCCTTTTGGAACTTCTCGATTTCAATATCATACACTGTTAGAAATCTGCAGCTGTAGTTGCATAGTCATACCGTTGCTTGTATAGGATATTTATACTTTGACCAATAAAAATGCTCTATGTATAACACAGTAATCGTTTTATATAAAAGCGATGGAGTTAAGATGCAGCTACAGCCGCAGATTTTTAACAGTGTAGAGTTCTGACGACATTATCATTAATAGACACTTACCCTACCCATTTATCTTCATTTTCAACTTGAGAAATAAGAAGTACTCCAACATGGATATATCCGGTGATTACAGTGGGAATTCATACATGCCATCTCGCTAAAAATTGATGCAGAAGCATGAACTTTATCAGCATGAACTTTATGTTATACCGCAAGATCCACCACATTCCGCAGTCAGCAATTTACAAATCATACTCCCCATTCGTTTCATTCGCGATGCAACACATCTTTATGGAATGCACCAATCGCAGTGGATGGTTGGATATCATGAACAATTGCACATGAAAAGAATTTTTCTCATTACGACTTGAACATGAACGACTTGATTTTTCATAGGGCCTCCGTGACCGAATGGTCAAAGCGTCGCTAATCGCATTCGAGCGTAGGAGGTTGGGGATTCGAATTCCACAGGCTCCATTGCACACACTCTTTGTGTAGAGCTCCCGAATGAATATCTCTTGTGGTGTAAAATATCCTTGCGCTATCTCGTCCCTGTAATATTGACGATGATTTATAAGTAGGCTTCATGTCGAGCACACAAATCAGATGTATGTTGTGTTGTTTTGTTTGATTTTTCATTGTCTTCGGTTGACTCTTTTCTAACTTAAAAATCTTTTAAAACCAAATAAAAACTTAGAAAAGACTCATAGCATCGTCATCATATGTTGATTTAATCATTCATTATGAGTTCTTTCATGAATTAATCAAGTTCTTGCTGCCAACTTTGTCAATTTAAGGAGATCCGAGGCACAAAAATCTCATAATTTTCTAAAAAAATTCTTGCATTAAAAACTGTTGTATTTTTTCTACTTAAAATATGATTTAAATCATGTTTATATCTTAACTGGAACAGGAAATATTAATTTTTTGTTTTGATTTATTTTCAAAATTTAGTTTTCAAGCAATGGAAGTGATTTCCTGTGCAAATGCGCTTTTCTTCATGATGAGTATTTCCACAATTTCTCGTATTTGAATTGTTGTAACTCAAGAACTGTTAAAGATAACTTATTCAAGCTTGGAACATGTCTTTTTTAATAATTCTAAATTTTTAATTTTTAACTTTAATTTTGATTCAGTAAATAAAAAAAAGACTCTTACTTTACTAAAATATGTCTTTTTTAGTTAAAAGTTACACCAATTCTTTTTTTACTGATTTTTACTTTAAATATTTTTAATCTTTATTTAAATCAACATTTTTGGAAATGCTGAATCAAAATTGAACTTTATATATTTCGATTTATTTAAAAGAAAAAAAATCTACAAATAATATTTCTTGTTATAATGATTTAAAATTACCGAACATTTTTAATGAATTTTAAATTTAAAAAAAAATTATGAGAACTTTTGGTAATTTTGTTTACAAATAATATGGTTAACCATCACGAAAAATTTCAAAATTTTAACTCATATATATTATTTTAAAACGTGTCTCAGACCCCCTTAAAGCAAACTCTGATGTTCGTGCGTTCTTTAATATTTTTCAATGACAATAAGGCACTCACACGCTTTACGGAAATGAACACTACCAAATAGAAAGTTCATAAAAATGAATGCAACCATTTGATACACGTGAATGAGGTCATCCCACCGGTTACGCAGAGATTCGCGAACGCGAATCCTACAACTTTTTGAATGCACGTTGTGTAGCTACCACTTTTAGAAAAATGAAAGCATGAATGCACAAAAAATATATATATTTTTTAATGTTATATATTCCGTAAATTTTTAAAACTGGTGATAACTTTTATTGTAATATACGAACATTATCTCAGAAATAAATATTTTGTTACTTAAAGAAAACATGTGCATTAATCATTTTGAAATATGTCAATTTTTGTCACATTAAAAAATTATAATGAAGTAACTAAAAATATTTTTTATGTTTTACTTTCAAATTTTGTACATAGATATGCGCGTTTTTAACAAATCTGTAAATTTTCCAGGGAATCCATTAAAAAAATAATCTTCATAGTTCATTGACGTCATTCATTAGTAGAGATTTAAAATAAAGTTTGTTTAGTTATTATTTTTACTTTTAAAAATTTCAGTAAACACATAAAAAAGCAAAATTTTCTGTTCATGTACATTAGTTCTTGGTTAAATGCACTCGATTGAATTTCTCGGTCATCATTTTAAACATATTTCCATTATCATATATATAATTTCCTGTAGATATTTTCATTTCTTTATTTTAAATTCCATTTTTCCATTTCTTTATTCTTTGTTAAATTTTATAATTCAAAATACACACTTTTAAAATTCTTTTGCAATTTTATTAGAAATTTTAAAAAGAAAATTTAGTTTAAGATTTTTAAAAACTTAGAATAATTTATAAAAGGAAAAATAATTTCATCAGATTTAGTAGGGAGTTTTCCCCCATGAATCAAAAAAGGCATACTTTCCACTGGATAACCATAAAAACTATGGCTCTATAAGCAAGGTGTTTTGTCACTGTTAAGCACATCTCGGGTTCTAATTCCAGAAAGGGTAGAGTAAAATTGTGTTAAAGTTTAAAGACAGAGTAGTTGAAATTTACTTGAAAAATTCTAGTTTTTTGAACTTTACTGAAGATTGAGTGATTCATTAACTTTAAAAACTAAATTAAAGTATTATTATTAAATGTAAATTTATAGAGTCTTGTGTATGTTAATTTACAGAGTCAAATGTATTTTTAACTATGTTATTTTACAGTCTAGTGTATTTTTAACGATGTTATTTTTGCAGAGTCTTGTGTATTTTTAATGATGTTATTTTTTCAGAGTCTTGTGTATTTTTAACGATGCTAATTTACAGAGTATATTCTAATTTTATCGAATAAATTGTCTGTTATTTAACAGAATTTCTTTTTTTCTAATCTCTTTCATTTCACATAAGATTTAAGATAATGGATTACCCATAGATTGTCTGTAATTTCACAGAATTATTATAATTATTATTATTATTTTACAGTAGAAAATGCTACAAACTTTCTCCATCACCATAATTAAAACATACTTTTTCGAACACTATTATTTATTGTTTATCTTTCATCTTTTGGCTGAGCATCCACTGGTGTAAAAGAGCAGTTTTCCGAAAATCATAATTCAATCAATATCTGCCGCATGATATAAAATGTTATGTTCGAATATCTCTACTGCTTCTATATCAGAGAAAATAATGTAATATTCTGTTCAGGTAAATAATTAATTATTTATTAGTTAGAAATTATCAGGTAAAGTATTTCCTAAGTATTATATCGTTATATATATTTTAAATATCATTATATTAATGTCATTATATTTCTATTCTGATTCGTACATCGAAAATATTCTTTATTAATGAACAATGAAGAATAATTTCCACTAATATAATTAAGCTTGATTAAGCCTATTAATAACTCATCCAATTAGTATCCATTAATATTTATAAAATTCTCCTGTCTCGCAATTAATAAATATTTATTTGAAAAGGTATTTGGGATTTTCTGTAAAATAATTCACATATTCAATTTTCGAAATTTTTTCGATACCCGTGAATTAATTTTAATATTCTCCGAAAATCGAAAATATGATTTATAAATTTCAGGAATAAAACATATTTAGAGTCTGAATGTATAATTAGAAAAGAAAAATGACTAAATAAACATTTCTCATTAAAATTTTAAGAGACTCTTTGTTATCATTTATTTAAAATACACGGGGTTTTTATGACATTTTACACAGACAATAGATAGCACCTTAAGACTTTTTCCTTATACTTATTGATAATTTACTTATATATTGAAATTTCCGTGTGTAAAAAAGAATAATTCGCAATGTGCATTTGCAACGCCAAGTATATGGAGGTGTACGCCGTGAATTCAAAATGGGTGACTGTTTTCTCTCGTTACAAGCATCTGAAACAAAATTGATCGCAAAGAAAAGAAGCCCATTAAAGCTACTAAAGCTTATACAGGGTGTCGTGCGAATAAGACCCTCAAAATAAAATTTCTCAAGAACAAAGATTGGTAAAACTATACAATAAACGGTTTGTTTATTAGGTAAGCTGTAAAAATGTTATACAGAAGTTTCCATCAGTGAATATTTTGAGAAAAATGTGTTTTAATTGCTAATTGGTAAAATTGTGTTTAAAAAAATCTGTTAAATTTACGGCAAAAACTGCTGGCAGCAATGTTGCCAGCAGCTTTTGCCGTAAATTTAACAGATTTTTTTTTATAGTGTTTTGCAAAGAATAATTAATTTGACATTTTTCTTGTTTTAGATTGCATGCATACAATGAGTTTTTCGGCGTACAGGGCCATATTTTGATGATTTTTAAAACTAAATTTTTGGAATTTCGAAATTCCAAAAACTTAACTCTAAAAATTGTTAAAATATCGTTCTGTACGCCAAAAAACTTGTTCTATGCAAGCAATCTAAAGCAAGAAAAATGTGAAATCCAGCATTCTTTGCAATCAGAACACAATCTTTTCAAAATAGTCACCGTTCGAAACTTCTGAATGACATTTTTACAACTTACCTTATAATCAAACCATTTACCGCTTAATTCTGCCGATCTTTGTTTTTGAGAAATTAGACTTTGAAATCAGAGTCTTATTCTCTGAACACCCTGTATCAATATTTATTTTAAATGTTTTATTTTTGGATAAATAGCGATCATCATTTGAACAGATGACGGTCTTTTTTTTTAACCTTTTATGATTATGAAAATAAAAATAATTAATTAAAATCTTTTATATACATATAATAGTCCAATAGCCGACCGCACAAACGTGTTTGATATCTAATATCGAGGTGAGAACCACCTAATTACTGTTTCGCGGCAATACATCTTGCGATCCCTTTATCTTCATCCTAACAACGCCTACTGCTTAGTTGTGAACTTTATTAATTCAGTTACTTAACACTTTGATCTTAACTAATAATAACACATTGCTCAGTGGTGCACAAAACAGGAATTTTAATATACATTAGTACATATTAAAGTAAAATAAACCTTTCAACGTTTCGCGCCGTCTTCTGCGGGCGTCTTCAGGAAAATATGAAATGGAAGTACTACGTTTGCATCTTGTTCGAGAGATAATATTTCTACTAAATTAAAAACTAAATGAATAAAAATTTTAAAAAATGTTGCCAATTACACGTGAGTAAAAATTAAAATATTGCAAGGAAATAAAAATTTTAAGGTTTTATGATATTATGCCATATTTTTGGTATATTGTAGGATAAATTATCATTACATGGTTTATTTTCTCGTGCTATGATTTCGATGTATTCTATTATTTTACCTTGAACTGGGTTATTGCATGGAACTATGATTTTGGCTTCCTCAAAATTAATACGGCAACCCTTGTTCGTCAAGAACGAATATTTGAAAGTTTTATTTTATTTTAATATGTATTAATGTATATTAAAATTCCTGTTTCGTGCACCACTGAGCGATGTGTTATTATTAGTTAAATTTTATGGCGCAACTGTCCTATATATATTCACTTTGATCTTGTTGTTTGGTACCTGCACTTTGCAGCAGACATTGACTGTTATTCGATGACCAGACCCTTAGCTGCTAGATTTCCTTATAATTCAAGAGTCGACAGCACAAAACTCTATGCCATCGAGCACAAGAAAAAACCCCTTTATTTTATGGAAAAATAATAATAAGGGAATCTTATCATATCTGTCTGCCGGAAAGGAAGTTGTACATAAGACAAAAATTAATACCACTAGTAATTGACTCGAAGACTTAGCATAGTGTTTTTTTGCACCCAATTTTCCATGTTTTCATACTTTTGAATGTAGGACAAACACAATGTTAAACCTACGAGTCAACCATTAGTGGCATTAATATTTGGCTTATGCACCACTTCACTTCCAAAATACATGGATTATCAGATTCCTTCATTACTACTCTTCCCAAAATAAAGGATTTTTTCTTGAGCTCGAGCACATAAGGTTTTATGCGGTCGACTCTGGGATTATATCGTGAATTTTAAAAAGCTCACTGTATTAATTAAAAGGTGGCAAATAAAAATATAATATAGATGTTTCAAGGTAGTTTCATTTTATTTAAATTTCCCGTGGTTTCGGTCGGCAATCCTGCGGCTATTGTTAGGAAATATTTTTATAAGTAGCTGTCCCATTTATTCAAATACCTCAGATTTGTTTGAAATGGAAGAGTCTATATTTATTAGGATAGCTAGAAGTTGAAGTAGTGCTGCATTGGGTTGAAATTATTTAGATGTGTGCGACGTCTGCGGTATTGCAGGGAAAAACTACTACGCAATTCAAATAAAATGTCTAGTACTAAATTACAACATCTATATAGTATAAATATCTCGTCACCTGTCAAAGTAAAACGGTAAACTTTTGAAAATTCATATGGTTTATTTTCTGATTGGATGAAGGTGGAATATTGTATTTCGTCTAATGGGATTTTATGAAATCTTTTCTTTTTGGTGGTATAAACTAGAGATGATTACATTTCTTTTAAATAAATAATATGTGATAGAAATTTATCCAATAGTTTCAGACCAAAATTGTTTCTTATTGAAAAACAATGTTTCGAGAAAAACAAATTGAAATTTTTACTAAAGTGTTGCGTGCCAATGAGCAAAAAATATCGTAAGAATTTCACGAAACCGTTTTAGGTCAATTACCTATGTCGTACAATATATTAAAATATAGACTGTGTGGAACATATTATGTTCGATCGAATGAGAAGCAAACAGCGAAAGTAATTTGGTTCATTTAAATTAGAAGTGTGCTGAAAATTTGTGTTAAAAGTAGAGCGAAAAAAAAAACAACACTATTGATGTAATAGACTTGCCCGAGGCAGTTAAGCTGCAACATGTGATATGCGCTAGTAGTCATCCAAAAAAATCGTCAGACAAGCAGTCGATTGTTGTTTTATTCATCTGAGTTTGCGAAATGTTTGTGAGTAAAAAGAGAGCAACGCAGAGTTATTCATCATTAAGGAGCAGACGGAGATTGATTTCGCTAACTGCGTCGGGTCATGCAGAACATGGTTTGTCATAGTGTACGGAGAACATGTTTTATCATACACTTGTGCGCAGAGCGGATACCAGCATTTTTCGGCAGGAGATCTGGTTGAATTTCCGTGGACACTGTTGAATATACACTCCGCATAGCAAAGGACTTTTGCCATAAGAGTTTCTTAAGTTTGGTCCGTTGCAAAGACATAGCGGGTACGTTGTTTTTACTTGGACAACCAAGTCATGGGCAATGATCGAAACGAGTTCCGATTTCAGCTAAATGATTTTCATGATTAAACTATTCACTGCTTGGTAAAGCAGATTGGATAACAGTTTGTATAGCATTGGTGGTAACCTTTGAAAAAAAAAAAAAAACTTTTCATTTTATTTTTCTGGTTCTGTTTTCCTTAATCCATTCTTATAAGATTATTACAATACTATAAACGCATAAATATGGTTATTTCGTTACATTTGGTTTTAAATGTGTATAATAAATTATACTGAATATATCTCCATGATTTTGTACCAATAATTTTCAAATTTTTGCTGAAAAAAAAAGATTTTTTGGAGATTTATTTGAATAAGTGGACAAAAATTTTAAAAAAAGAAAGAAAAATGGTAGGCGATATTACATAAATGTGAAATAAAAAATAAAATTATCCATTCAGTCTTTACTTATATGTAATCGAATTTTGTCGATATTCAATATTTATTGCTTAAGTGATAACATGTGTTTTTACTTAATGAATTAAAATTTTTTTAAAAATCATCAGGTTACACAATTATTTACATGCATATTTATTGCATTCGGGATTCGGTTTTTAACCTTCCTACCCTGAATGGGTCTAATCGACCCATAACTTTAATTTGTTTTATACGATACGAACCAGAACTTTTCTCATAAAGAAAGTTAAATAAAAGATTTACAAAGTAAGTCAATAAATTATATTAAAATATTTTAAATAACAATTCTGGTGTGAAATGTTTTTATCAAGATTGAGTAAAATTTGAACAGGTAGGAAGGTTATATAAGGGTTGCACGTTAATTAATTTTAGTAAGATAAGCTGGGGTAACTGAACCCACGAGGCAAATGGGCCATAGGCTATTTCATTAAAATTAAACAATCACTGATTTTAAATTTTAGCAATTGTCAACATTGCATCCCCGTTTCTATTTGTTAAAATAACATCAATTCTATCTTACAAGGAAGGTCTCCATACGGGCATACTAAGAAAAATCTGAAAAAATTACAGAATGTTCTTCTCATATTGTTATATATGTTTATAAAAAAATTTCGGCGGAACCTCCTTATAACGTCCGTAAAAAAATAATAAAAATTTCGTTTATTTGGCGATTTATCTCCGGTTGGCAAAAAAAAAAAAAAAAAAAAAAAAAAAAAAAAAAAAAAAAAAATTTGAAAAATAAGCTTTTACGCTTCGAATACTTTTTAAAGAAAAAACTTTCTATGTTCAATTTATTTAAATAAGTTTAGTTTAAGTAATTTTAGTTTTGCATTTTTACTTTACTTTAAGTGTAATTTTGTCATATACGTTTATATGTACTTATAACAAAATGAAATTAATATAGTTTATCATTTAAAACACAATTTAAATTGATTAAAATTGTTCCAAATTGAGAAATACACTGTTAAAAATCTGCTGCATTTTGTTGCAACGCACTCCCTTGCTTGTATAGAAAACGGTTACTTGGCCGTGAAATGGAGCTTTCTCATTGGTTGGAATAGAGATATTATATACAAGCGGTGGAGTGCGTTGCAACAAAATGCAGCAGATTTTTAACAGTGTATGACACGGTCAATTCACCTTGCTATGGAGCATTTTCATTGGTCAGATGAGAGATATTCTATAAAAGTAGTGGAGTGACGTTGCAGTAAATGCTGCAGATTTTTAACAGTGAAGTCAATTAAAATCAATTTTCAGATACGTTAAAATCGTCTGCTGTTGGCGAGGAAATGCACTGCTCGCCAAATCCCGCGTCGCTTCCAGCTTTTCACGCCAATTATTCCAAACTATTTTATTTTTTTACATACCTAATAATGTAATTCCGCCGCTAATTTTCACTGATCCTTTATTACCTACATGAGTAGTTTAATTCGTATTTTTTTCAAAAAATTCTGAGTATGCCCCCAATGGAGACCTTCCTTGTTAGCTTTGTCTTTGCTGTGATAGGTCATTGAAAATTCAGGCTTTTTGTTATACAAACAACGTCAATTTGGTTGAACTTCCTCGGTTTTTTATTAAAATACGGTAAATACATATATAAAGTAATCACATTTTTTAAAGAATAGGCACATAAGTACATTAATATTATTAGGTATCGATAGATATTTAATTAAAGTTTCAAATATAAGGCCGTTGTTCGAATTACCCTATAAGTGTTTCAAGAATGAGGCACCTGGGACATATATCAAAGGTAAATGAATCATGTGAGATCCAATCACTCTAAAACTAATAAATATTTTTTGCTTCTCTTACTACGTAAAATTAGTTCCTACATTGCTTTTTTGCTGGAAGTAAATTAAATTACATAATATATTTTTAAAGTTACGCAATAAAAGTTTTAAAAGGCGTGTCGGTGGATTTTGAACCAAGTATTCTTAAGTAAAATATCTAAACGTCGAAAATTTACTATAAAAAGGGGTACATCATAGGGGTATATCAGATATGATTAGAAAGTTATAGAAATCAATAAAATAAAGTTTTCTTCGATATAGAAGTATGGTTACATTCTCGATAGATTTATGTGATTTATTGACCCTTAATTGGAGTAAATGAAAAAAGAGAGAATGAAATACTTACGTAATTACGAACCTGTTTGTTCATAAATTTATCTTGTTTATTTTTTTTTATTCTCTGAGCGGTTTGCTCGTATTTTTTCGTTTCTAAAAAACAACCTTAATATGTCGTAGGCAAAAATATTTTAATCAGAATTGTATTTCAAGATCTATATCCATTAAAGGGGCATGAACTGTATTTTAGAAAGAAACAGGGAAAGGAAATTTTTGTTAAGATTATTTTTATTAGCATTTTATGAACATCCAAGAAAACACTCAACAAGCTCGGGGGGGGGGGGTTAAAATATTCATGTACTTTACATACTTTTTACATATATTAAAGAATATAAGTACTATTGTACTCACATAATTTTTACATTTTTTGTATAAATAAATCTAATGATTTCATATTTGGTGCTTTTATAGACACCTTGACGGCAAACAATTCCTTACAATGCTCTTTACTTAATATATAAGCTACATAATCTGACTCGTTTATTTGTTTTAAAAAGTTACTTTCAAATTTTCAAACAGGAACTAAAACTCCTTATTAAAAAAAGGGAATGTGGATCATAGACATGCCCGGTACAGTGGCCTCATGAAAATGGGGAAAGTGGACAATTTCTGTTTGCTTGAAAGAAGTTAAAAATTAAATTAAAAAAAATTTCAAAGGGATTTTTTTATACGAATTTAAAAATTTTCCAAACTTTAATTCAAGAAGAATTAGAAAGCTCTTGAAAGTTGAACTGACAGAATCTCAAGAGTCACATTGAAAATCAGGGGCCAATTACCCTTTTACCTTTTTTAGCTCACAGGCTATCAAAGCCTGTAAGCGTATGTGCCTGACTGTTGTATATGTATGTACGTACGTATGGATGTATGTATATGACGCGATAACTCATGATAAAAATATTCGATTTGCGCCAATTTTTTTATATAAATTCATTATAATAAGGCACTTCGCGGATTAGTTTTGGGAGTTTATTGGGTAAGTATAAAGGGGGGAAACGGGAGGCTAATTACCACTTCTTAATTTAGATAAATGAGATTTTCAGGCTGAATTATCAGATTTCATCCAATTTGAGATGTAGGATCATTCTAAAGAGGCGTATAAATGATTAGTTTTCGGTGTTCATTGAATAAGTACAAAGGAGGTAACCCTCTTTAATTTAGGTAAATGGGTTTTTTTTACGCAGAATTTACCGATTAGTTTCAAATGTTAGATATAGGATCATTCTGATGAGGAACCTCCATGATTAGTTTTGGGTATTTATAGGTTAAGTAAAAAAAGGAAGGGGGAAAAGGGATTATGTACCCCCCCTTAATGTAGGTTATTGGGTTTTTTACACATAATTTACTGATAGTCTTCAAATTTTGGATAAAGGCTCAGTTTGATAAGGGGCTTACCTGATTTGTTTTGGGGAATCATTGGTTAAGTATAAAGGGGGGGGGGTGATCTGGGGGCTACCCCATTTAATTTAGGTTAATGTATTTTTATGCAAAATTAACAGACTTGGTTTCTTTTTGGATGTAAGCTCATATTAATAAGACGCTACTCTGATTAGTTTTGGGGTTGTTGTGGTATGCATAAAGGGGGTAACGGGCGAATACCCCCCTTAAGTCAGATAAATGGGTTTTTGTACAGAATAATGCTTTTGCTTTAAAATCTGGATATAGGTTCTTTGGGATAAAGAGAATCTTTGAATAGTTTTCGACATGTAATGTTTAAATATGAAAGAGAAAAAATAGAATAGCCCCTCTTAAATTAACTAAATGGATTTTATGCAGAATTGTCCGATTTACTTTGAATTTTGGATATAGATTCATTGTGATATGCGTATCCGTAATTAGTTTAAGAGATTTAATCATTATGGGTAATAGCAACAGCAACTGATTAACAAAATAAATAGAGTGTTTACATGTGTTTTTTTATAAATGCAAAAGTTCACTGGGAGAAATGCAAAGTAAAATTATATCGCTTCTATCAGAAAACGAACTTTAGCCTCAGTGTTCTTTCAACATTATTAACGAGACTAAACTATTTACTGTGTAAAATCATAAGCTGTTATACGAAATTTCTGCTCGATAAATATCTTGTAATTTGAAGTTCCCTATAAGTGTAAATTCTGAGTAATGTAATTTTCTAGATATATCAAATGAAATTACATAGTTATATTTTTCAAATTTCTAAAAATTGCGTTTTAAAATGTTATACTACATTTTAAGATATTAAATGTAAAAATTGGTCTTTTTTAAGGACGTTCATAAATATGTAAATGCGTAGCACCTATAGACGTCGTTCAGTCCATCCGTCCCTCTTTCCGTCTGTCTGTCGGTTCGTCCACATATAACAAAGCAAAAATTACGCAACCGAATAATAAAAAAATTAAAATCTATAATTTTTGTATAATTTTGCCGAGTCATTTCAAATTTTATGAAAATCGGATGTAATGTTTTATTACAAAGACAACCAAAATTATTCCATTCCCGTATAAAAACATTTCATATTCATTTACTTAGAACAGGTGTCACAAATAAAAATTAAATTAAAAAGTTGACATGTTTCGGTTCATTCATAAGAACCGTATTCATAACACATAAAATCAGTAGAAAACTAAATGACACTGGATATAAATATAATTTAAAAACCAAAACAAAACATTGCGCCCCGATTTCACAATCATAGGTGAAGTGATTTAGTTTTAGTTTTGAAAAAACGAAAGCTAACAACAGTTTTAACATTACTCCATTCCATTATGGCCAATGGGAAAAATATGTTCAAGTGCATTTTAAAGATGTTACACTTTTCGAACATAATAATGATAATATGCATCTATCAAGTATCTAGTACTATACACATTCTGTACAATCTATGGTGCAAAGAATATTTGTTATTCATTTACATGGAAGACACAAAAGTATTTCATGACATACTGGTATAGGGGGAAGCATTGTGAAATTGATACACGTTGCTGAAGTTTACTACATGTTACTTCTTGGATAGTAGAAAACAGATAATATTGACAGGGATACACAACAGATTCCGGCTACTATACTGTATCCGTTGTATACTATTACACCAATATTTGAATATTTTTAAAACCTTCTTATAGTACGAACGCACCTCATTTGATACGCTAGACGTGCAATTTCCAACTTGTTTACTTTAAGAGTCCTTAGAATCCTTAATCAACAAAACCAAGTTTTATTCTTTTGTATGTTTTGTCACGTTGTTATGCATAGCATTTAAACAGATGCCGATATTTTTTTTTCTCAAAAAACAGTTCGGTTATTGTTGGTCATGAATAAATTAAATCACAATTCAAATCTGGTATGTTTTTCATTTCTGGTATATTATCATGTTCTGGTATCTTGTATAATTTTTTTCAAGGAATTTTATATTTAAATATTTTTATTTATTTTCTTAAAATCTTACTTTCGTAAAAAGTATCACGTATTTTGACCATGGTGTTAACATATACCACGGTGTTAACTTATATAAAAACCTGCAAAAAATCGGCATTGTGATCAATATAGGTTTTAGTTTATCAAAAGTGCAAAATCTTTTTATATAAAATATTTTACTGCGCATAAAAAAATTCTTCAAACCAATTTGATTTTAAGTAAGTTTCATAATAAGTACGAACCATGTTATACTAAATTAATTTTAAATATTACAGCTAACCGACCTGTAATATTAAATTATTCAAGTAACAGTCACTTGAAATCCGATATACTTCTTTCCATTTCAAAACTATTTCTCTAACATTATTTCAAACAAATCATCAAACAAAATTTATAAAACGTCTTACGTCTGAAGAAATGCAAAAAATTTATCAGAAGACGTCATGGTATAAAAGCTGAAGAGAGCTTAGTAGAAAATGGAAACAAAAAATCTACCTTGTCTTATTTTAGTTTCTGAATTTTCTTTCGAATATATAAAATAAACTTTGTTGAACTGAATGGAGAACTCTAAAAGATATTTAATAGATCATTTTGTTTTTATGTACCTTTTATCTATTTCAGGGAAATTCTTATGAATTTGTTTAATTAAAGATATATTTTTTATACTTTTAACTTAAATTTGTTTATACTGGTTTTACTAAATGCGTATTAAACCTTTGCAGTTGTGTATAGGCACTGTACATATTACTGTCTAATGTTCTCTTTTAAAAAGCAATGAAATCATAAGAATCAAAGAATTTATAGTCCTATTTTAGTTTCTGAATTTTCTTTCGAATATATAAAATAAACTTTGTTGAACTGAATGGAGAACTCTAAAAGATATTTAATAAATCATTTTGTTTTTATGTACCTTTTATCTATTTCAATGAAATTCTTAAGAATTTGTTTAATTACATATATTTTTTATAATTTTAACTTAAATTTGTTTATACTGGTTTTACTAAATGAGTATTAAGCATTTACAGTTGAGTATACGCACTGTCCATACACTGTAAAAAAAAATTCAAGAGGTTACTAAAAATTTTTTAGTAAATTTGTATTCCACAGAATTTTTTAGTAACCATTACAAACTTTTTTTTTGCAAGTGAAACAAGCATTTCTTTTGTAAACTGAACAAAAGAATATTTTGTATAACTAACTTAAAATTTTTTAGTATGAGCGACCAAGCAAATTTTAGTAATAGTTCCAAAATTATTTTTAATAACAATTACGTGCGTCCGAAGGGCAGGAGTTTCCTTCGAGCTACATCCAGACTTCTGAAGCGATAGATTTTCGGCAAAAACGCAATAGATGGCAGCACCAAACATTGCGACCAGCTCCAACAGGAAATTCATAACCCCTTTATTATAGAGTACTTAAACTACATGCATTCGGGGCGTACTTGGCGCTGTCCAGTATTGAACCCGGGACCTTTTAGCCTGGAGTCCGTTACTATAACCACTATGCTATCGAGGCCACGCCAAGTGAGTTTTAGTAATAGCTATTAAAAATATAAAACTATTAACTCTATTCGTTGCTAACTTTTTTCTAGTAATTCTTACAGATTTTCTAGTAACCTACTAAGATTACTAAACATTTTTTAGTAATTACAAGGATTACTAAAGTTTTTTTGGTAGAACGACCCTTTTTTTTTACAGCGTATACTGTCTGATGTTCTCATTTAAAAATCACTACTTGCATAGAAAGTTTCTAAATATTCTTTTGTTTGGTTCAATTCTATTCAATTGGTTCTAAATATTCTTTCATGACGGCGATTTGTAATTTTAAAAATCTAAAATAGCTGTTGAAAATAGAAAAAAAAAACATAGAAAAAACCCGAAAAAAAATACCAGTCATAAGGTTCCAACCACTGCCTGAAAGAAAATTTCTCGGTTGAACATATTTCATAAAAATGAATATGTTTTTTGAAGATTGATAGCATCGTAAATATGTTGCATTGAGGATGTTAAAACTGATTAAACAGTAAAAATTAATCAAAAATTTTTCTGAACAATGTACAGCAATAGCCACATTTCTTTTCGAAATGCTCCTATAACTCACATAAATGTATAGATTTCTGCAGATAAAGTAATGCGCTTCGAATTCATAGCAAATGAGGTGCGTTCGTACTGTAACGAAGTTTTATAAATATTCAGATCTTCGTGTAATACCATACAGTACATCGGGTACAGTATAATGCCCGAAATATTTTGCGTGTCCCTGTAAATACTATTTTATTTCTATTATACAGGTACTGATTTGTAGTAATCCTCAGCAACGTATATCAATTTCATAAATTTGAAATAGTTTAATATTATCAAAACGTGCCCCAGGCAATTTACCACTACACCATTACAGTGCTCAGCAAAAGTTTAGACAATGATCGATAACGCTTCTATATTCAGAAATATGTGCCGAATTTTTGTAATTCATCTGTCATACATTACTTGTGACTTATCCTTTATTCACAAACAATAAATTTTAAATTTTACCTTTTACATAATATATAATAAAAAAAAAGAAATTAACATTGTGGCAAAAGTAAAGACAATTTATATATTTATAGAACAATAACTACAAATTAAAATTTAGTTGCATCCACATTGTCTGCAATTAGTGCAAGAATGTGACTTTCCATCGAAGAAACTAAATGCTGCATCACTTGGGGGTCTATTTTGTTCCAAACTTGTTCAATAGCAGCTCGAAGCTCATAAACAGAAAAGTATAGCAAAAATTTGCATAAACCTTACGACATATGATGTTACAAAGGTTTTCGATTGGGTCCAGATCATAGATACACGCCGGCCTGTTGAGATCAGTAGTATTTTCTGAGTTAAACGAAGTTCTTGTTTTGTATGCAACATGCATAGACGTATTATCTTGTTAAAATCCATACTTTGGACCAGCTAAAAGTTCTCCAAATGACTAAAAATTGATCTCCAACGTATGTATGTATTTATGTGTTGCTTGACAACCATTGAATAACTCCAAAGATGCTCAAGCATCAAAGCAAAGTGAGGACCAAATCATTAAAAAGTCACCTCCTTGTTGTCGACTTACGAAAGTGCTAGGCTCTTTATGCAAGTCATGACAATAGTATACTCACCCGTTTGTTCCATTCAAATTCCACATTTGTTTCGTTATTGAATATCATAGCGTACCATTTGGGTCCATATGACGCATGTTTGCAAGTTCATTGCATTCTTGAAAATTTGTAGCAAGATTTTAAAGCTGATTGTTTTATCATTTTCATGTAAATTGATTTACCTGTTTCTTTAATGCATTTACAAATCCTGTCCGTCGATACAGAAAGTCTTGATTTACTTTTAATGTGATTAGCAATCATCATTTGTGTAAATGCCAATTTATGGATCTTTTTGTCATCTCATTTTCTGGTCACACAAGGTTTTCCAGATTTATGTTTTATTTTTAAAGAGTCACCCTTAGACTATACTTCATAGATAAACCACTTTGGATGCTATATCGGGGTATACTTAAATACAGACATGTGACATCACAACTTAGAAATTTGCATCTCTCCATGAACAGTTGGCAAAAAATCAAAAAGTGTCTAAACTTTTGCAATATGCAAATTTTACCTTTTTCAGTTAAATTAAATATTATCTTATATTATAAACATTATTCTTATCCTACATTGTTTAAATTATATTTAAAAATAAATATAGCTATTTGTAAAACTCAAGTGTTCGTATATTTTATGTAAAGGTGGAAAAACACCAGTGTCTAAACTTTTGCTGAGCACTGTATGTAATAGAATACTTTAGTGTGGCCTTGTAAATTAATAACACATATTATTTGTATCACAGACTGTGCAGAATGTATTTTTAGTATATACTTCATAGATGCATATCAATTCTATTTTGTTTGAAAAAGTATAGCATCATCAAAATACACTTGAAACTATTTTTTACCATTCACCGTAATGTAAGGGAATGCTTTTGATTGTCTCTGTAATTAAACTGTACATCCGATTTTTATAAAATTTGTAATGACTCGACAAAAGTATGCAAAAATTACATATTTTAAATTTTAAACGATTCGGTTGGGTAATTCTTGCTCTGTTATATGCGGAAAGACGTACGGACTAAACGACAACTATAGGTACTACGTATTTATATAATTACGAATGCACCAAAAAAGATTATATTAAATTTTGCAGATCACTTTCCGCCTCACGGAGACGATATATTTTCATTGCTAAACATAATTTAACATCCATATATTAACACAATCTTTTTAGAGAATCAACACATTAGATTTACATCACCTACTAAAATTTTAAAACGTTGTAGCGAGTTATATATATATTTCGTAAAATAAACTGTGTGAAAAATTCGAGGAACATAATAAAACTTGAGTGTCTCGTCGCGGTTTCATTTGCTTTCGGTGCGGATATGTTCCAAAAATAAAATTATGCAGAAAATTAAATTCAAAATCGCATATATATTCAGTTCAATATTTTTTTTTTATTAAAAATATAAATTCGGATAAAATGCAGTTAAAGATATAAAATCACACGCATTTGAAGTTAATTTAAGGGTCATTCATTACGTTCCCAGTCTACGCCGGGTGGGTCCGCTGGTTATTTCATAAATTTCTTTATTCACATTGTTTTGCCATTATTATTAGTGATTTGTCTTATTATTTCGCAATCCAAACGCCTCAAATTGGGAAAGAAAATTTACAAGTCATTTTAAAAGTTGGAAAAAAATCACGTTTAAAGTCTGGCTGTTTTAACGAATTAAAGCAAGGCAATCATTTTACTTTTAAAATTTGGGAGTAATTACACTTTAAGAAGTTGGAAAATCCTTGGATTTCAAAAAATATTTGACTATCTTGTAAATTTCCTTCGTGTGGATTGAAAACAATGCTTTTCAGTTTCCTTAATTTTTTCATGAATATAAATTAGAGTCGACAGAAAAACGTAATTTAAAACTTTTGGTAATTTATGCAATGTAAAAAGATGCAGGATGTTGTGTTTGAATATTTAAATGCAGTTAAATTTGATATTTTTAAACAAAAAATGTAAAGCATAGTAGAAGTAATATAATGCAGATCGCATACGTTCTATACTCATTAGCCATAGAAAAGACAAATGTTTCATAATCTGCGAAATAAACCAGAAACATAAAATATGTAATAGTGACTGCCAAGTTAACTATGATTTTTGAAATCATTCTTTATTTTTAGAAACACCAGAAACCACTTATTTTCGAGATTTAATGCATTTGCTGACACTGATTTTCGGAAACGTTTCCAAGTACCTCCTGACTGCTTAGAAATAGGGCAGAATTGTAATGTTGGTTTCTTTGCAATTTTTTAAAAAGTCTAATAAAATTAGAATATTTTTTAACTTCACCTAAAAAAATTAATTACGAATTGGAGTATAAGCCTACGGAATATTAAGCATAACAAAATATTATAAAACTACATTATATTTTTAGAATGATATTAATTTAAATAATGCTTCTATCGAAGTGAAACCTACAGCGTAGGGAACTGATATATAAGTTCGCGGTAGTGAGAAAGTTAAGTGTATAAAATAGCTTTTTTCTTAATCCTGAGTATAGATTTCTAGGATAGTATTAATTCGCAATTAAACATTCCAAAAGTACGATATACCGGGTGATTCAGAAGTTTCGGGTGTTTTGAAATGTTAATAATTAGGAAACTATGTACAATGCAAATGTCCGGTTTTCAGATATATGCTCAGAAACAGTGGTATTTTTGTTTAAAATGATTTAAAAAAATATATATATAGTTAAAATTTTTAGCAACAGGCGGCGCTGCTGTACAAGACTGAATGTACCTATACCATGCGTTATATAGACATATTAGTTCATTGCGAAATATCTTTTCTAGGATATTGTTGAGATTTCGTTTTAAGGGTGGTTTATGTTCAAACACTTTTTTTTTAAAGTTGTTGAAATTGAATTGAAAGGAATTTTGATACAAAATTTGATGAGTAAGTGCTATGTTTAGACATGCTTTCTTTGTATGCCGAGTTGTGTTCTTATCATACAATACGTGTAGTTGAAACTGCAAAATATTCGATGGCCATTACAAATACAAAATGCTATTGTTAGCAAGGTTTGAGAAAAGGGCTTATTGGAAAATCGTAATAGAAGCAGGAGATCCCAAATGTCTTTTGCAATCGTAAATGAGATAGAATTCGATGCCAGTACTCAATTGAAATCATTAGCTCATGGTGAGTGCAGCACACTTGTAATATTATGGTGAACTGAAATTTCTTCTTGTATTCCTTTCTGCTCTGAGGATACTGTGCATGCTGTTTTGCATCGGCTCACGGCGGTACTTATAAACTATTGGCGTCACAATAAAAATTTATAACCATTGGACACTATTTCTTTCTTTTTAGTGAGCTGTATCATACATTAAAAAATAGGACTATCAATTTTAGCGCCACCTGTTGGTAAAAAGTTTAACTAACATAATATGTTTGTTTTATCGAAAAACAAATCCCATAAGTTTCTAAGCATTTCTGTGAAAATCGCATACTTCTCTTATTTATACTTTGCTAATTATTGGCATTTCAAAACTCCCGGAACTTCTGGATCACCCTGTATATATGTATATATATATATATAAATTAATGTTAATTCTTTTAGTTTATTGATTTTTTCTGTAAAATATGTTTTTTTATTTGAGTTTTGATAGCAGTACCGTTTTTCTATAGTAATTTCTTGCAGAGGTACTAAAAGATTTTTCCCTCCCTCAAGATTACAGAGTCGAGTGGGGTAGTTAAGACGAGGGGGTAATTGTGATCGTCTCAATATTAGAAAAACAAACTGTGTATGGTAAAATTCTGTTTCACGCTTAGATATTAACTTCATAATGTATTTTTCATTTTAGATTTTCTTCATCACTACACGTAAGGCATGGTGACGTCACTGAGACGTCGTTATAAAGTCACATTGTGACTTTGTGACCATCGATTGTCGATGTGAAGTCACAGTGACTAAAATGTGAAGTCGTTATGGCCGTTTTAGAGCTCGTTTGTGACGTCACATTGTGACCACCTTGTGAAGTCACGGTGTGACAAATTTGTGAAAAATGTGTCATTTGTGACTACTTTAACATTAACATTATGACGAAACTGTGACAAACGCGGCGATATTTAAATTGGCAAAAACATATTTTTTAAATTAAATAACATGTTTTGAAGAATATTTGTAATTTTCTAAAGATTTTTAAAACAGTCACATGCCAGTCACAATGTGACGTCACCAAGTGTTGGCATTTTGATCACAGATGTGATGTGACCAAAGTGACTCACGGTGACGTCATTGTGACGTCATATGAGGGTATTCTGTAGCATTTTTGAGATTCAAATACACTGTAAAAAAATCTGTAAAGGTACTAAACATTTTCTAGGAAACTGGGATTCCAAGAACTTTTCATGTAACGATAACAGGAAAAATCCATGTAACCGATTCTAAAACTTGAGTTTTTGTTGTTCCCGTTACAGGAAAAGTTCTTGGAATCCCAGTTTTCTAGATAAAGTATAGTACCTTTACAGATTTTTTTTTTTTTTTACAGTGTAGGAATTTGAAACAAAGTCTACCAATCTTTTTGATAAACGGATTTGTCAGTTTGGAGCTCTATTGGTCTCAATTACACCAAACAAATGTGTATTAGGAAGTATAAGGAGTAAATATATTAATCATACTTTCCCAATTATTGTTCTTAATTATACCAACCATTTATGATTATCAGTTTTTGATGGAGTAATTATAACCATACTTTTAACTTAAAAATGTTAGTAACATTAATCTCTTTCAGAAAACATTTATAATAAATAAACTTAATCTATTTCAGAAAATAATCATCGTAAATCAACTTAATTATTTGTCGTGATGATTGTCAATCTTTCAACTATAAGTACTTTTACATCATTTAATTTACTCATCATAAATCTATTTAGTGAACTATTTTATAATTAAGTGTTGAAACAATCAATATATTATACCATCTAATTCATCCAGAATCAAAGAACTATAATTATAAAACTATTCATTTAAACAAGAAAATGCGAACTTTATGATCATGTTTGAATTTATTTTATTTTTTTTTTAATCATTTCTTTTTGGTATTAATTCACTTTTCTCTCTGTGTTTAAAGTAGTAAGGAGCTAAAATGCATGTTCTAGTGTTGTATATTTTTTATATTTAAATATATATAAAATTAATTAACTTTAAAACTTTCATAATTTCACAATAATACATACACTAATATAGAATAAAAAAGTTATTTTTAGGACATTCTTAAGGATGGATAATGGATAAATCATGGATAATTCAAATTTGGATATAAAAAAGTCGTGGACGATCCTGAAAAAGAAGGTAAACTACATTCTCTTACCTTTTTATTATATGACTTTGATATAATTACAACTAATTTTACACATTCTCTTAAAATTTCTATTAAAAACGGAAAACAGCTATAGTAATAAAAACTTTTAAAAGAAGTTCTTAAAGGGTCAAAATTATTTTCTATTCACTAAAAACATCACTTAAAAACAAAAATAAATAAATAAGTAAATAAACAATAAAAAAAAGAGTAAAAAAAATAGAGAATAGTAATAATGTTGAAGATGTACAAAGTGGTCATAAATACCTTTTTTGACTACGGTACCCCATAAAATATTTTGCTTTACATGATCATGTTAAACATTTATGCACAGCTCATACTTCAAAGTGCATTAAAAAAATGTTGGTAGGGAGGAACAAAATTTAGAGCGTATTTTATTGTTACATTCTACAGGGTGTCCCAAAAATGACTGATAGATTTTAAAATTCAATAACTTGCAAACGGTGAAAGCTATTTAAAAATTTTTTACAGGAGGGTTATGTATAATGTCTGGAGTTTTCTTACCGTAATTTTTTATTTTAGTTCGCATCTCAAACAATAGGTGGCGCTGACGGCGATTGAAGGTCAGGTTTACGCTTCACTCAGCACTGATCACTGGCCTTCAATTGCCGTCAGCGCCACCTATAGTTTGAAATTCGAACTAAAATCACAAATTACGGTAGTAAAACTCCTAACATTATACATAACCCTCCTGCAAAAATTTTTTAAATAGCTGTCACCGTTTGAAAGTTATTGAATTTTAAAATCTATCAGTCATTTTTGGGACATTCGGTGAAAGCAATATCTGTTGTAGAAAGTAAAACTCTTTTTAGACTCTTTTGCTTAGTGACGGGCGATTCTGAATTTTGAGAATCGATTAAAATCGATATCGTATAAAACAACATCGATCATAATAAGAATCGATTTCTCAGTTCTAGAATCGATACTAGAATCGATATTTCGATATTCAGGTTCACACAGAGAAGATCCAAATTACTAATTCCAAAACTTAGACGATCAGCAGGACCGTAATTACCGCCTCCCACCCCCCATCACCATTTAGGGAGAAATAGAACTAAGCTATTGCAGATTTTAGAGTAGGATAATAAGAATTTTAAATTTTAAAATGATTGTCACTTATGGTTGTCACTTACACAAAAACTTTGATAAATTTGAGAGACATAACTCAAATAATAACAACACTGAGTAACTTGGCATTAAACCGAGGATAAAGAGTGCCAAGAGCGTGTAACTAGGATGAAGAACAAGGAGTATAGACAAAAAAAACTTTTTTTTCCTAATGCCAACCAAATATTACACGAAATAGTTTGGAAGAACAAAAAATATGCCCCATTCCCAAGGGGGCAGGTAAACCCCACTCTTGACGGAAGGGCGACCATAGCCCAAATGTATCTTTTGTCGAAGTTTCAAAATGAGGATTTACAATAAAATAGAACGAGAATTGGACATTTTAAAAATTGCAGGCACACTTTGAACGGCCCATTTAATAAAGATTGGACAGGAAGGAGGGGGGGGACGAGGGATTAGAACGGACGAACTTGAAAAAAAAAAAACACATAATTAACTAATAACCCAAATAACTGAGCTCCTAAACAGAAATTTAGCGTTTAACTTAGTGTTGAATTCATGGGGTGGCCTGCGGGGAACATGTACTCTTTGAAACTATAAAAAAGTGCCAAGAGCATGTAACTAGGGGGAGAGAGGGGTAGTAACATAAAAAAAACGAGGAGATAAAAGCTTTATAACGATATGTTACATGAGATGGTGTGGAAGAAAAAAAAATATGCCCCCCACCCAGGGGGGCAAGGTAAATCCCAAACTGACAGAAGAGCGACCCCGGCCCAAATGTATCTTTTGTTGAGGTTTCAAAATATGGATTTATAACAAAATAGAACAAGGATTAGACTTTTTTAAAATCGCAGTCATAATTTGAATGAACCTGTAAGTTAAGGTTGGTGAGGAAGGGGGGGGGGCGGTAGGACGGGCGAACATGAAAAAAAAATAAATAAATAGTGGCACTCTGAGAGTGCCGATAGAAGTGAAACCTTGAAAAATTATGTGTGTATTTTTTGAATCGTTAGGCTATACAATTTTGAATCGTCAGGAAATACTTTTAAATAAATAAAAAGAGTTTCTATAATATTAATCTCTATAAAAAAAAATTTAAAAAAACCGCGCGATACCATATGTCTAGCTACTGTAGTTAACTCACTGTAACTACTTTCTTGCATTTTAAAACGCGATAAATACACCAATCAAAATTAGATCATTCTATCGATACCTTAATCCTTATCCAAATAAATCATTTTGTATTAATGCCTGTTACAATATCTGTAGATTATTTTTTGAATTATACAAATCGGACATTCCATTTAAAAGATATTACGAATTTAAAGATGACAATCTAAAGAAATAATAGCGCTGCTGAGTACTCGGTGGCCAATAAGCTTAGGGATTACGTGTGCAATCAAGCGATTGCGGGTTCGAACCCTAGTTTCGCTAATATGTATCAATGCTTTTTTTTTTTTCGAAGAAGTTTGATAAATTAAAATTTTAACACATTATGGGTCCGTAACGTGACCTGATATGATGGGAGAAAATTTCTTATGCTAGATTTGTAATGTATGAAGCATAAGCTTTCAATAGACATATTGTATCAAGAAATGATAAAAAAAAACCCTCTGCCCCCCCCCCCCAAAAGGTCCTATAGGGGAAACCAGGAAACTGGAATAGCAAAAAAGAACGGCGAGAAATGGTTAGCTATACTAGAATTTTTCTCATCACTGTAACTCCTATAGAAGCAAAGTTATAGCCTTTTAAAGACTGAAATGAAGTGAAGAACTAAGCAAAATTAGGTGAGTGATCGACAGGGGGGAGGGGTCCACAGTTCTCGGGGTGCCATGTAGCTTAAACTTTTAAGTTAAAAATGGTAGAGAATTAAATGAGCGAAATTTTAAGGTGTATATTAGTGGAGGGTGCAAGCCCCCCCCCCCCTCAAAAATCTTTTTGTTTCTTTTGAAGGAACAAAAAAATATGCCCCCGGCGGGGCGCAGATAAACCCCAAACGGGCGGAAGGGTGACCCTTTATTTATCTTTTGTCAAGGATTTAAAATGTGGATCTAAAATAAAATAGACCGAGAATTGGACATTTAAAAACTGTATGCATATTTCGAACGGCCCTGCAAGTTAAAACTGACGCGGAAGAAGGGGGGGGGGGATTAAAAGAGACGAGCGAGAAAAATAAAACATAATAAACTAATACTTCAAATAACTGGACTTCTAATCAAAAATATAACGTTTTAACCTAGTGTCGAATTAATGAGGTGGCCCGCAGGGGATCACCCCCCCCCCCAAGTAGTTATGAGATTTTATGCTTTTTAATGCACAAATTGCGATTCCCTTTCTCTTACAGAGCTGTAAAACATGATGCCTTCCTCCGGAGTCGCAGAAAAATATCTGCATTCAACACTGATTTAGCCTAGAAAAAGAAAAAAAAATCGAAATCGAATGTAAAGATCGAAATCGAATCTAAAGATCGAAATCGAATCTAAAGATCGAAATCGAATCTAGAGATCGACATCGAATATAAAGATCGAAACCGAATCTAAAGATCGACATCGAATCTAAAGATCGATCTTACGGGCAGAATCGATTTTACATTTTTACTTTCTTTTGTAACTTTACAAGAAGAGAGTATTCGATTCGTGAAAAATCTTGACTTCCAGTTTTCGATGGATTTATATATTTTAGAAGGTCTTTAACACGATTTCATGGTTTTTAAGAAATATCTGTCTGTGTGTGTGTGTGTCTGTCACTCTGTGAGTCTGTATACGACAAAAAATTCTGACCGTTCTATCTCAAGAACAAATGTACGGAATTCCACAAAACTTTAGATTTAGTTTGACCTCCATATAAAATGAATCTAATTAATTTTTGGTGTATATAGCCTAACAGGTGGCGCTGCTATGCTGCATTTTTTGCGATTTGCGCAACAGCTATATCTGAATAACGAATGAACGGATTTTCATCACATTTTAGATCCAGTTAGTCCTTGACATGAATTGATGTTTTTTGCATTTTGATGTATATAGCTTCCCAGATGGCGCTGCTATACGGAATTTTTCACAATTTCCACTCAGCGCCATGTGAAAAGGGGGGGGGGGCGAAAGGAAGCCGTCGTTCTGAGCACGGAAATTTAGGGGGCGCCAAATTTTTACTACTAACATCACTTCTATCCTATCACAAGAAAAAGTTAATAGGAGGGGGGGGGGGGCTAAATTGGAACTTTGAAACGGGCGCAGTTCTCTTTTCGCACGCCCCTGTTTTCATTTTAGCTTTATCTCAAGAACTAATGCACGGACTTTCATAAAAATTTAGATTCAATTAGTCCTTGATATTATTTGATGCTAATTACATTTTGGTGGAAATCGCTTAAGAGATGGCGCTGCTATACTGCATTATTCGTGATTAACGCAATAGCGCTATCTCAAGAGCGGATTTTCACCAAAATTAATATTCAGTAAATCTCTGACATAGATTAGTGTTATTTAGTTCTTGGTGTAAATTGCCCTACAGGTGGCGCTGATATGCTGTATTTTTTATGGTTTTGCAATAGCTGTATCTCGCGCTTTCATGGATTTTCATCAAAATTCAGATTCAACTGGTACCTAATAAAAATTGATCCTGATCAATTTTTGGTATGCATCACTCAACAAAAAACGCTATTTTGCAGGGGGGGGGGGGGTTTCTGAGGTTTCTTTAATTCTTCTATCTTAGAAACTAATACACTGAAATTTTGGAATTGGCACATCCGTCTATTTCATCTTCGACTTTTGGAGGAAAATGAAAATTATATTACCTTCAGAGAAATCGATTAAAAATTTTAAAGTATCGATTAAATCGAGTTGGCCGTAGTATCGATTAAATCGATTTAAAGCATCGAAATCGCCCATCTCTAGTTTTGCTTACCTTGTTTTTCATGTGTAAAGAGTGAATTTCGTAATAGATTCTTTTTATTGATTTCCTGATATGTTAATATTATACAAATGTTGTTCCTATATATATTTGTATTACCATACGATATTTTCATAATTTAAGAACTTTATTATATATTAATAATTTTACTTTAGGCTTTTTATCTAGTTAGATACAAACAAATGATAAATCGAAAATATTAATTTTGGTTACAATTTTGTACGTGTTATAATTAATTGCAGTTAAATAATCGTCAATCTATGTTTTCTTTAAAAATAAGTTAGCTAACCGCAAAACTATACCTGCGAAATATTTTTGATGCTAAAAAGTAAAATATCTTAATAAAAAATAAATAATGCAATAAATTTTAAAATGCTTTCATTAATCAACATATTATTATAATATTCATTAAACTTTATTATACATTCAAACCACAAATTAAAAACTCTGGATTGGTAGTTTAAATAGCAGTTTTCTTTTTTGTTGCTATATCAAAAATGCACACATATCAAGCGTACAAAGATAATGCTAGAAATTGGCGTAAATTGACACAGTTGTGCCAGCTGCTGGCGGGGGTGATAATGCAAATGCGCGGTTTTTTGGAATGATGAGCAGATATTTTTTATCTGCGTATCTCTTGCGCAAATTTTCTAAATTTTCACTCAATTGTGACAAATGAATCTTGTCTGCCAGATGTATTGCAAAATATCTTTGTACAGTTTGTTTTGGTAAAATTATGTACTTTTAAAAAAATTAGTCACAACATCATTTTAATTTAGGAAGAAAAGGCACCAATGCTACGAAAACATATTATCTTTTGCCCTGAAATTGAAATTTAAACGTTTGTTTAAATATACATTTTTTTATCAAAAAAAGCTGTAACAAAAATATTTTGTTTGGGAAAACATTTGAATAGGTAGTTTTCTTTTGTTATTTGTGGGCAGACAGATAGACATGCAAACAAACAACCAGACTGATCAGAGAGCGACTGTAAGTGATACATATTTACATAATTACAAATGTACCTATAAAAGTCAATTTTATAAACGCATGATGCCAAAACTAAAAACGCATTTCCAGCAATTATTACTGAAAGACGGTAGTGTAACGGATTCCCTTTATTTGTTGTTACAAATGGATTAAATATGCTATGCGTCTTCAGTTCTAACGTAATTGTAGTGAAACTCAGTAATTTATATCAGTTTCCATGCATTTGCAATCGCGTAATGTCATTAAAATGCTCTACAAATGATTTTTCCACATAGTTCATAATGTAAGGATTTTTTTGTGCTTTTTACTTACCCATCATGCGTAGTGTAGGGTAAGTCTTGCAATCGTTTTGAAAATCGAAAAAAAATTTTTGACGGATCAACACGTTTTAGATAGTGGAGATTCCGAAAAACATATTTTTAGAAAAAAAATTTTGCCGTCCGTCTGTCTGTCTGTCTGTCTGTAAACGCTCTATCTCCCGAACAAATTGAGATAGAGACCTTAAATTTTGTATGTAGTTAGTATGTAAGAATGGGACGAACCCTATTTAATATCAGTAACCTCGATTATTCGGAACTATTTTTTTCGGACTCTCGAAAAATTCGTTCTGATGAAAGGTATGTAAAAATTTTCGATTTTTTTTGTTCTAAGGAATGGACGTAAAAGGAAATAAAATAACACACATTTTGCATATAGAACAAAGTCGATCGGATTATTAGCTGTCGAGATATTTGTAATCTTGTTTTTCACATTCTTCGATTTTTTATGACCCTGTATTTCATTCAAATTTCAATTCAGAAGTATATTTTAATTGGAAATGAGACGCTTAATCCGACGCAGTTAATTGTTAGTTAATAGAATTATTATTTTTGGAGTTATAAGGGTGTTTCTTTTATGCAGTTCGGTACTACTTGAGTAGTTTGGCGTTTTATATAATTTGTCGAAATTGGTTCATGAGCAGTTCTTTAATATAGCATTACTGTGTATATTAACAATATTTAAATTTTGTTTGTAAATCGCAATGCATTGTATAAATAGTTTTCACATGTTTTATTTTCATATACATATCCATGATGGGTAAGTATTACGGTGGCCCCCAACGACTAGTTTAAATTAACCATTGATTCCGCATACTTCCTATACAATACCAAATTTGGCTGGGAGACCCAAAATATGTTTAACAATTGCATGCTAATCCGAGTATATTTAGGGGGATTAGACATTGGACAGTCGGAGAGACGTATAGTCAAATGGAATGCATCAACGCTTTTCAATTTTGTCGGAAAGGGATAAAAATGGAGACGGGGGTCTAGCACATAATATCATAAGCTATCGCTTGAGGGTGGGAGATTTGTCATTTGATATCTTTATCATTTTTGATGGAAAAAACATTTTCTCCTTCTGTCAAATTTTCTTTACATCAATACTGCCTGTTGCCATTTTAAGCACTCTTAAAACATTTTAAAACTTCAATAGTTCAATTATTTTTAATTGTCTTCTAAAACGAAATCCTTTTGTGTAACATAATCGTAGTGAAAATCAGTAATTTATATCATTTTCAATGGATTTGCATTAGCGAAGTGACATTAAAATGCTATGCAAGCGATTTGTTCACATGGACCATAATGTAAGAATTTTTTTTGTGTGTGCTACTTTAACCCTTTATCTACTGACGCTACTTATATGTACCATTAAAATTACTTATTATAAAAAAAAAATTAACGCGTCTATTAGTTGTAATGTAGTTTAGAATGAGTTACAGATACATTTTTTTTATTTTATTCCAAAAGCGTTTTTGGTTACACAAAAGAAAGCTATTTTTAAAAGAATGATTTCTTTTGCCTTTGTATCTTTTTCAGCTTTCTTGGCGCTAAGGGAGGGGATGGAGTTTTTTCAATTCGGAAATATTCGTATGTTTATATTGTAATAACATCATATTTATGCATTTTATAACTCTACAACATATTAAAAAAACAATGTAAGATAAACGAATTGAGTGGGGTTATAAATATTGCACAAAATCCCTGAAAATTCAAATTTAATTAATCCTTCTAAGTCTTTCAACCCTCCTAAAGTCCTTCAAAAATTAAGTAAGTGATATGTAAATCTTTTAATTTAGTTTAAACAACTTAAGTAAAGTGCTTTAGAATGTAAAATTTTCATGAATTCATAATTCGGTAGATGAACGGCTAAATGAACTATTTATCCCGCATACTTCCTAAAAAATACCAAACATGGCCAGGCAAACAAGGCGTAAAAAAGCTATACCAATTGCAGGATAATCCGAGTTTATTTACGAGAGTTAGACATTGGACAGACGGACAGATGTACAGGCTAATCGAATGCATAAAAAGCTTTTCTATTTTGTTGGAAACGGGAAAATAGGGGGAGGAGGTCTGAAAAATGATATCATAAGCTATCACTTAAGGGTGGGAGATTTTTTATTTAATATCATTATAAATTTTGATCGAAGCAACATTTTTTTCTGCTGTCAACTTTTTCTTTACATCTGTATTGCCTATTACCATTTTTAGCACTTTTAAAACATTTTTAAAATTCAATAGTTCAATTATTTTTAATTGTTTTCTAAAACCAATTTTTTGTGTATTTCTGTAAATAAACGATAACTTCTATGCGCAAAATGTTCCATAGTAAGAACACCATAGTGCACTTCAGCTATGTATATTCATTTCAATAGTCTTCAAATATTTTTACATTGTTGAAATATATGACAAACGATTTTTCCCATGACCGTAATATAAAGAAATTCTTTTGGATAGCCCTGTGAATGAACCGAAAATGTTACACACTTTGTTCCAATGCCGAGCATGCCTTAACATAACACAATTATATGTATTTATTTTCCAGCAAACGAACTATATTTATGTGAGTTTGAATGTAGGCAGACGAACCGAATTAATAAACATTTTTAAACTCTGATGGAAAGTGTTCAAAAGAGACATATTTTAAGAAGATGTAATCAAAAATTTGGACTAATAAATATATTTTGAATATAGTAATGCATTCTACGCCCATAGTTTTAGCATTTGTAGGAGAAAGTTAGAATTTGAAAGAATTTGTGTGAGTAACAACCTTTATGAAGATTCTTTATTCATTTGAAAACACTCGCTCCGTAATGTTAATCGTATGAGCAGGTTGCTTTCGAATTTCTCGTTTAATTTTGAATATTTTTAAACGATTATTTTTGCATAGTATATCTGAGCTCCGTCTCTAATTTGACTATTTTTTATTTTTTCGATTTAGGTTTCAGATTTGCTTACTAATGATAATTTCACTTTCAAACCTCAAAAACAAGAAAGTACCCTTGCTTCGTTAGAAAAACTGAAATCCAAAAAGTTAAAAATAACCATATTCGAGACCCAGCTCAGCTATCCTATGCTACACAGTTCGTTTATAAATATTTAAAATTATACGAAATATTTGAAAACAGCCAGACCATACTTCAATATTACAGAGCGGATGTTTTCAAGTCAGTAAAGATTCCTTCAAAGTGCGTGAATGCTTAAACCAAAATAAATTTATAAATAAACAATACTTAAAATAATAATAAATTGTATACTCAAACATTTAATACAAAACAAACGATGATATCTCTCGACAGTTAATGATAACCAATGATTGAAAGTTAGAAATTATTATCTCAATTATACTAGTTTATATTTTCTTTAAAAAAATCTAATCTTATCAAAATTTAAAGGAAATTCAACAAATGGCATTGAATTGTTAACATGAATAATATTAAAAAAAAAATAGCCGCCACTTCATTTTACTAAGATTAACTATAATAAAAATAAAACCACATTTTTCTTCTCGGACTTCTTTTGTATGTACTCCTCATTATTTATCTTCCAGGAAAACATCATTTCGAAAAAATAAGAGGCTTTTTGACAAAGACAAATCAATCATTACTTTCATGGGAGGATTATACAAGTGCTTCCAAGATTACCGAATACAGATAAAAAGCCTTTTTTTTTTTTTTTTTTTTTTTTGCAATTTCCAACTTAATTAAAAGAGTTTATGAATTGGGATATGAATTGGCTTCCTGTCTGTTTATCTATTCGTGTTTTAATACGTATGCGGTGAGTTTTAATGATGTTATTATTCTTCGAACATATTGAAATTGATAAGAATGACTAAGCTGAATTAAAGATACTTACTACTAAATGCGGTTTTCATAGCAGTTTTTTGACAAGTTAATAAGATCTTTAAATTTCTCATCCTTTATTTTAGGATTTTTTAAATTAATTAAATAAAATATGAAAAAACGTCTTCCACACCGTAACAAATTTTTTAAGAAATATAAAAATAATTATTACTTTTATAATTTGTATGTCAAGGTTTTAATTATTTTGTAATGTAAAATAAAAAACACAAATCTTTTCTTTAAATAGATGAAACTGATTACACATTTAAAACAAATTCTATTGCCCATTCCTCGCGAAACAAATACAATGTTCCACACATGACGCTTACATAAGTATCTATATTTATTAACATGCATTGAAATTAACAAAATAACCAATATTAGTACATTAGTACAGATGATTTCATTTCAAGACACAATAAAGTTGTTGAAATAGCAGTGATATGTACAGACCCATGTATATATATATACAGTGTCTCACAAAAGTGATGGGACACTTGTGTTTTATAAAAAGAAACTGCAATAAAATAAATAAACAAACATGTTCAAAAATTTTTTGGGTGTGTTTCATATTTAAAGTTAGTAACAATTATTACATAACATACATTTTGTCAAAATATTAAAATATTAATTTAGTAAAAATACAATTGTTCAGAACGGAGCAAAAAATGGTGGGACACTTACTTTTCCATCAAATATGTATCCAAAAATTTTACTTTTTAAAAGGTTTTAATATTTTGTTGGATTTCCTTTTACTTTTAAAATATGATTTAATCTTTTTGGGATGGATTCGAATAATTTTTTTGTGATTTCTGGAGTGATTTTAACCCATTCTTCTTGAAGCACCGATTTTAGTTGTTGTTTTGAAGAAATGGTGTGTTTGCGAATTCTTGATTCCAATTCTTGTCAAATATTCTCTATGGGATTTAAATCTGGAGATTGTGGTGGTGTTTTTATTATTTCAGGACAGTTATATAGCAGCCAGAGTCTAACGTTCAGAGCAGTGTGCTTGGGGTCATTGTCCTGGTAGAATTTAAAATCGTTATGAAGGTTCAATTTTCGTGCTGAAGATTTCAAATTTTGCTTTAAAATATCAATATACTTGTACTGATCCATTATACTGTCAATAAAAACAAGATTACCAACTCCAGCGGACGACATACACCCCCATACCATAACTCCTCCTCCACCATGTTTTACTGTTGGTACCAAGTTCTGTTTGCGAAATTCTTCCTGGGTTTTCTTCACACCAAGATTCTACCGTCAGAACCAAATATATTAAATTTACTCTCATCAGCAAATATAACTTTATTCCAGTAATCAGAATTCTTATTTATGTTGGATTTTGCGAAAGCTAGTCTGAGTTTTCTATTCTTTTCACTTATGAAGAATTTTTTCCTGGCTACTCTACCGTGATATCCAGCAGATCGAATTACCCTTCTAATAGTCTCAGGATTAACAATTATTCCATATAATGCTTGTAAATCAGCAGCAACTTTTGAAGCACTATTTCTTGGATTGTTTTTTATATTTCGAACGATAATTCGCTTTATTCCATTGGATAGCTTTGATGGTCGGCCAGGTCTTCTTTTATCCTGAATCATATAATTCTTTTTATATCGTTTAATGATATTGAAAAATGTTGAACGACTTAAGTTAACTGTTTCAGCAGTTTTTCTTATAGATTTTCCACGTTAAATATGCAAATTAATAACTAATTTTCGAATTTCAGGCGAAGTTTTTTTTCGTTTAGCATTCATGGCTACACAGAGCTAAAAAACACAAAAATTCCAAAACAAACTCGAGAGAAATACTGCAGACGATTTTATAAATTATTGCCAATTGCTTTTAAGTAAAAATAAAACCCCAAAAAATATTTTTATTGCTTATTTCAGACGACTTTTGTTGCATATATAATGGTGTCCCATCATTTATGTGAGCTATTTTTTGCTCTGTTCTAAACATTTGTATTTTTATTAAATTAATATTTTAATATTTTGACAAAATGTATGTTATGTAATAATCTTTACTAAATTTAAGTATGAAACACACCCACAAAAAAAATGTGTACATGTTTTTTTAATTTATTTGATTAGTTTCCTTTTGTAAAGCACAAGTGTCCCATCACTTATGTGAGACACTCTATATACATTTTTTTCTTTTTGACACTTGTGATTTTAGACGTTTTGTTAAATATCTAGAAATAAACACAAGGGTTTAATCAGAAACTCCAGGTGTGTAAACAAAATAGTACAAGTCATATATTTTTGCGAATTTCATTTTCCGAAATCTTAAAGGGGGCTGTCAACAAATTGAAAAAGAACGAAGAATTTTTGGATAACCCTATCAAAACTAATGTAGAAAAAGCGTTCAAACTGCACTTTATGTTTAAGTAGCTATTTTGAATGAACTACGTTAATGGATGTAGCGTATAATGTGAGGATAGTATGTATGCTTGTAGAGAAATTAAGGTTTTTCTAAAAACGGTCAAAAAATTTTGCCAATGTTTTTGTTAATAATTTGCAGAATTCTTAACAAAAAACAGTGTTATTATCAGAAAATGTGACAAACAATATTGTACATAATATTTTGCAATCAAAATTAAATAATAATAATAATTGGTGTAAAAAATTAACGGTTTTACTACATGATGTTTAATTGCGTATGCGTGAACGCAATCGAAATATAATTTGCATAATGTGTTAACTAAATTTGAAGAGGACTTTTGAAAAAGTCTCCAAAACATATCTTGAAAATTCTGAAAATTACCGTGGATAGAATAAGCTCAAAATCCGTTATTCCTAAAATGAAGCAAAAAGATGAAAGATTGTATCAAATATTAATAGTACGTTCAATATTGTGTACACGCTATATTGACTAACGGATTTTGACCTTATTCTATCCACGATAATTTTCAGAAATTTCAAGCATTGTTTTTGAAACTTTTACCAAGCTGTTGTATACATTTAGCTAACATATTATGCAAAATATATTTCAATTGCGTTCACGCAGTGAAACATTTCACTGCGTGAGCGCAATTGATAAAAAAATTATTGATTAAAAAATAATTACTGTATGAAAAACAATCAGGTTTACTAAATAATGTACATTATTTAGTAAACCTGTTTGTTTTTCATGCAGTAATTATTTTTTTAATTCTGATTGCAGGGTACTAACTAAAATGTTATTTGCCAAATTTTCTTAAAAGAACATTGTTTTTTATGAAGAATTCTGAGAATAATAATAAAAAAAACTTGGCAAAATTTGGGACCGTTTTTATAAAAACCTTAATTTTACTACGAATATACATGCTATCCTCAAAAAACTGAACACAGTTTATTACAATAAGCCATTTTCACATAATCTGTAGTTAGGACGCTTTTGCTACATTTGTTTTGACAGGGTTATCCAAAAGATCTTCGTTCTTTTCAATTTGCTGATGGTCCTCTATGAGATTTAGGAAAAAAATCTTTGTGAAAATTTATAATCTGTATTATTTTGTTTGCACACATTGAGTTTCAGAATGATTCCTCATGTATATTTCTAGATATTTAAAAAAATTCTAAAATCGCAAATGTCAAGATTTTTTTTTTTTTTTTTTTTTTTACTGACACTGTATACGTGATAATTTTACTGTACCTGTGATTTTTCTAAATTGAAGGAAGACTTGCTTGTCAATGCCAAATACATACACAAAAAATTTGGTTCAAGTCTATGGATAACTTCATACATTATTCGATGGTACACAGGCGACACACAGACATACGGACACACATTTTCTGAAAATATGTTTTCGGAATATCTTACCACTAAAACATGTAAATTCGTCAAAAACTGGAAATCGAAAAAAAAAAATTCTACTAAAATCTACAGTACTTTCTTCTACTGAAGATAGAAGAAAATAAAAACGTTACAGGTATATTTATAAACGATTAAAATTTCAGAGATTTCGAACGATAAGTACATTATGTTGAACAACCGACGCAAATAATAATAACAATAAAGAAACCATTTTTCCCACAAAAAAGCAACGTGTTTTTACGAAAATTTCAAACGCGTAGAAAAAATCGTTATATATACACTATATGGCCGAAAGTGACAGGCCACTTGCAATTTTAGACTTTTTGTTAAATATGTAGAAAAATACATGAGGAATTATCCTGAAACTCTAGGTGTGTAAGCATAATAGTACAGGTCATACGTTACCATGAAGCTTTCTACCCGAAACTCCATAGGGGATCGTCAACAAAGTGAAAAAGAACGAATATCCTTTGGATAAACCCGTTAAAACTAATGCAGCTAAAGCATTTAAACTTTAGATTAGGATGAAGTGGTTTATTGTAATATACTGTGCTAATTTTTAGGTAGATTTCGTATGAAATACTACCTATTGCATTGTCTCCCATGTTGGAATTTCTGAAAATTTTTTGCGGATCTACACGAATCATGACTCCTAGACCCCAAAACTACCATCAGTAAAAAATGTTTATATATCTATCTATCTATCTATCTATCTATCTATCTATCTATCGGTGTATATCACTTTCTTCTAGACACGATAACTTCCATAATTATGCTCAGATCTTCTTCAAACTTTTACATAAAATCAAGGGGCATAAAATCTCGGTTAAGTTCGTTAATGGGCAAAATCGGACCAAGGGGGTGGAAGTTAGGAGGGTTTTTGTGAAAACAGAAAAAACGCGATAACTTTTTAATTAAAATAGATATCGAATCAGTTTAAAGTTTATATTACTTCTAAAAAATGAGGAAAAAGTTTATGCGTGACAGATTTTTGATAAAGTTAAAAATGGGCTCAAGGGGCGAAAAAAACATGGTTTTTGGGAGAAAAAAAATCATAACTTCGTCAATTCTCAAGATATCAAATCCAACTAAATTTTATATAAATGTACTCAATATTATCTAAAACTTTTGTTTTTACAAGTTTTTGATAGGACCAATTTTTACCGATGAAAAAAATTAAAAACGAAAAGAAAAAGGGGGGAGGAAAAAGAAAAATACCCATAACTTACTCAATTCTTAAGCAATTAAATCTAATTAAATTTATTTTACATCTTCACAATAATATCTACAACTTTTATATTGACAAGTTTTTCATAGAACCAATTCGTATAGCAAAAATAAATTAAACAAAAATAGGAGTTGGAGAAAAAACCTCAAATCCAAACTGCTTATATTCTGACTCATTTTAAAATTCATTTTTGATTTTAAACGCATCCAAATGACAGATCCTCTTATTTAGCAACTATATAATGTGACGTATTGGCCAATTTTTTGATAAAGGCAGAATATATTTTTAAAAAGGCTGCCAGAAAAGGTATTTTGAACAGATTTCCCGAAGTTTTCATCATTAAAAAATTCATTAAGTATAACAAATTGCATTCTTTATGAGTCATTTTTAAATTCATTTTTGTTCTCAAACCCATCCAATTTACAGGTCCTATTATTTACGAACTATATAACTTGACATATTGGCCAGTTTTTTGATAAAGGCAGAATATATTTTTTAAAAGGCTGCCAAAAAGGGTATTTTGAACAGAATTTCACGAAGTTATCGTGATTAAAATTTGAGGAAATTTAAGAAATTGCGTTTTTACCGAGTCATTTTTAAATCTTTTTTTTGTTCTCAAACGCATCCAATTTACAGGTTCTCTTATTAAGGAACTATATAATGTGACGGAGTGGCCAGTTTTTTGATAAAGGCAGAATATATTTCAAAAAAGGCTGCCAAAATGGGCACTTCGCACAAAATTTCCCAAAGCGCTCATGATTAATGAACTGTGGGTATTCAAATAACAAATTGGTTATTTTATGACTCATTTTTAAATCCAATTTTGCTCTGAAACGCATTCAATCGACAGTTTTTTGTTACTTAGGAACTATATAATGTGCGTATTCGTCGATTTTTTAATAAAGGGTGAATATATATATTTTAAAAGCTGTCAAAGTAAGCACTTCGCAAAAAAATTTCCCAAAGCGATCATGATAAAAGAATTGAGGTTGTATTCAAATAACAAATTGTTTATTTTATGACTCATTTTTAAATTCAATTTTGCTCTCAAACGCATTCAATTGACAGTTATTTGTTATTTAGGAACTGTGTAATGTGCCGTATTGGTCAGATTTTTGATAAAGGCTAAATATATATTTAAAAAAATCTGTCAAAGTGGGCACTTCGCACAAAATTTCTCAAAGCGATCTTGATTAAGGAATTGTGGATGTATTAAAATAATAAATTGGTTATTTTATGACTCATTTTTAAATTCAATTTTGTTGTCAAACGAATTTAATTAACAGTTTTTTTTTGTTATTTAGGAACTATATAATGCGCATATTGGTCAAGTTTTTAAATAAAGTAAGAATATAATTCAAAATATATTGCCAAAATGGGCATTTGAGTAGAGATGGGCATTTTTTTTTTTTTTTTTTTTTTTTTTTTTTTTTTTTTTTTTTGAGATGAAAACTTCGAAATCTACCTCCGCCTATAGGCCATGCCGAAAGGGATTTTTTTTGGATAGCATGCATACTTGTAGAAAAATTAAGGTTTTTATATAAAAAAGTCATGCTTATAATTTGTAGAGTTATATAAATATAAAAAAGTGTTCTTTCCAGAAAATATGACAAACAATATTGTAGATAATACTCTGATGTCAGAGTTAAAAAATAATAAAAATTGTATGAAAAGTGAGCAAGTTTACTATATAATTCTTCATTGTCCATGCGTCAACGTTATCAAAATTTCATTTGCATGTTGTATCAGCTAAATGTAAAGAGCAACTTTCGTAAAAGTTTTAAAAATATAGCTTGAAAATTCTGAAAGTGATCGTCTAGTACATACTCAAAATCCGTTGTTCCCAAAATAAAGTTTTAAAAAAATGGGGGATTGTATCGAAATTCAGTAATACCTGCCATATTGTGCATTCTATATTGACACTTATCAATAGATATGTGGATACAGCTCCTCACTTTTTTGCTTCATCTTGTAAATAACGGATTTTGAGCCTATTTCCGATCACTTTCAGAACTTTCAAGCGTTTTGAGACTTTCACAAAAATTGCTCTATACATTTAGCTAATACAATATGCAAAGGAAATTTTGATAGCATACACCATGCTTAGAGAATAATTACTCAGTAAACCTACTAATTTTTCATACAATATTTATTGTTTTTTAATTCTGATTACAGGGTATTATGTACAGTGTTATTTGTCATATTTTCGGAAAAGAACATTATTTTATATTAGGAACTCTGTTAGTTATGAAAGTAAAGCTTGACAAAATTGGGACTCTATATGGGTGATTCTACGATAAGAGGTGATTTGTACGGCAATCCGTTTAAAACAGATTTTTTGTTCTATATGTTTCCTCCGCACATAGCAATTGTCGTTAGAAGGCGCAACAGCGCGCAGAATGTTGTTGATGTACGGGAATCTTTTCCACCAGTTGAACAGATGTAAGAGCAGTGTACCAACCACTGCCAGTCGTATGTTAATATTATGTAAATAAACTTTTTTGTGTTGTGTTAACAAGCGACCAAGTTATATTTATGATTCGCCTATTAGTCAGATGTCGTATTTATAGCTATCGCCATTCGACAAAGTTTTTGATCCGTCGAGCCGGAGAGCTCGTATCTGTATCACCTATGAATATTTAGTTTTCAATCTGATATGTGGATTTTAATTCAGTATTAAATTCATAAAAATGGCTCCCCCTCCAGCTATCTCAGGAACTGTTGTCATAAATAGGAAACGCGGCAACATAAAAGTCCAAATTACAAGAATTAATAACGCAATAAAGGGCCAGCTTAACCAAAAGGAATTGGAACTGAAATTAAACTCTGTTCAGAATTTAAAGAAAAAAGTCAATGAACTACGCAATGAAGCTTACGAAATCATCGCTGATGCTGATCTGGAAGATTACGAAACCTCGTTGATGGAAATAGAAGACCAGTTAGAAGAATTAGAGGTAGGTTTAATTCAATTAAAAAAACCTGTACCTGATATTAATGAAAGTAGAAATTCTATTGCTGATAGAAACAGTTCTAATGAGGCAAAGATTAAATTGCCATCTATTAATTTACCCCAATTTTCGGGTCGTTATACAGAGTGGATGAATTTTAAGCAACAGTTCACCACTTTAATTGATGATAATACCGAATTAAATGAAGCGCAAAAATTGTATTATTTACAATCCGCACTCACAGGTCCTGTTAAACAATTACAGAATATTGATGATTCATATACTTCTCTATTCGAAGCTTTAAAAAAAGGTTTGAAAATAAGACTCATTGTAAATAGTCACATTTCAGAATTATTAAGTAACAACAAAATAAAAATTGAGAACGCGAGAGAGATCCGTAGTTTAGTTGATAATTTAATGAGCCATTTAAGAGAGCTGAGACAACTAGGCCTAGAATCCAATAAATTGTCTGGATCCATTTTAATGTATTTTGTTTTACAACAATTGGATGATGAAACCAGAAAGGCATTTGAGATGTCCCTTAATTGTAATGAATTACCCGAGGGCGAAATATTTATTGATTTTTTACTGAAACGAGCGCAAGCACTCGAGAATGTTTAAAAAAATAACTCAGTTATAAAATCGAAACCTGATATTGCCCATAAACAAATTTTTTGTTTTATCGAACGAGAAACCTAACTGTCAGCTATGCAGCCAGCCCCATTATTTATATCGCTGTAAGAGTTATTTAGAATTATCACCACAAGACAAATTAACTCAAGTAAGGAAATTTAATCTATGTTTTAATTGTCTTTCAAGTATGCACGGTGTCAGTCGGTGCAATAAATTAAATAAAAAATGCAGAGTACGTTTTAAAACTCACCATAGTACCCTTCACGGCGCTAGTTTTTCGAAAATTACTTATGAAAACAAACAAAATGATTATGTCGTAAATCAATCAGAATCGAAAACGGAGGAAAACGTAAATTCAAATCAATTAGAATGTAGATCAAACATTACATCATTAAACTATCAAGGCAACAATAAACAAACTAATTCGTCTGACACAAGTTATGGATTAATTTCAAGAGCTGTGATTTATTTAAAGGGAATTAATAATACATATCATTCTTTGGTTTCTATTTTAGACACTGCAAGCAATGTTTCCCTAATTTCTACATATGCTGCTGATATATTGGGATTAAAAATATAATGTTGATTTTACAATTACAGGATTAAGTGATTCTATCTGTAAAATAAAAAAGAAGATTCATGTAGAAATAACAAATAAGGATCGGAGTTTCAAAAATTCCAGTAAAATGTTTTTGGTTTCTAAAATCACGGGTTTAACCCCTTCAAGTGAAGTAGACATTTCTAGTCTCAACTTACCAGAGAACATTAATTATGTAAATCCACGTTTTTTCAAGCCACAACGAGTTCATGTTCTACTGAGATGAGAAATTCATTACCAATTACTTTTATCTGGTCAAATCAAAATTCCTAATAGTTCAATAATTTTGCAAAACTCACAGCTAGGTTGGATTGTAAGAGGCCAAATTTATGACAAAAATGCAAGCAAAATATAAATGTCATTTATTAGAAAAAAACGAACATTTAGGTTTGAGAGTTTTTTTGGAAATCAGAGCAACTGGGTATAAAAGACCAACTAAATAATGTAAATTTCGAAGAAATAATGAAAAAAATCTGGGAAACTTTGCGTTTCAAAAATGAAAGGTATGAAGTTAGTCTCCCGTGGAAACGGGACTGGGAAAACCTTGAAAATAATTATAAGGTAGCTGAAATTAGACTCTCCAGTCTCATAAAAAGAATGAAACGTGATCCAAGTTTATATGACAATTATCGTAAAATTTTAGATGAATATTTAGAAATGAACTTTATTGAAATTGTTCCTGAGTCCGAAGAATTTTCAAAATATCCGATTTTCTACTTACCACACCATACAGTGTTTAAACAAGACAGTGTGTACACAAAATGTTGCATTGTTTTTGATTCGAGTTCACATGAAGCGGGATAGTTATCATTAAATGACTGCTTGGATGCCGGAATCAATCTTAACCTAAATGTTTTTCGTTTATTAATTTTTTTTTCGCTTCGACAAAATTGCTATTTTGGCCCATTTAGAAAAAGCATTTTTGCAAATTTGTATAGTCGAAAAAGACAGAAAATGTCTTAAGATTTATGTTTGTAGACGACAATCCTGTCACAGGTGATACATTTAAGATTATTATTTACGGATTTTTAAGACTAACTTTTGGTTTGAATTCAAGCCTTTTTCATTATCAGCTACAATTAAACAACATCTTAATAAATTTGAAAAAGAATATCGAATAGTAACTGAAATACTAAAAAATTGCATTTATGTTGACGATTAAGTGACCCGGACGGACACTGTCTCAGATGCATTGACAATTTCTCAACGATCAAACCAAATTATGAAGAAGGCGAGTATGAATTTCAGGAAATGGGTTTCGAATAACGAACTAGTAATGGAAACGCGGGAAAAGAATGGGTTTAGCACTCTACCTCAGTCCTTTGAACCCAATAAATCATACAAAGTTTTAGGCCTATCGTGGCAACCTAAACAGGACATACTTTTGATGGAAACAGAAAATTTATTAGAATTTATGAGCAAGACAAAAAATACAAAACGTTTTGTCTTACAAGTAATAGGCAAAATATTTGATCCCCTGGGTCTAATATCACCATTTACTATTAGAGTTAAATGTTTACTAGAAGTAATTTGGAGTAGGAATTTGTCATGGGATGAAGAATTACCCTCCGATATTACAAAGACGTGGGAACAATGGTGTTCCGAACAACCTCATTTAGCAAATCTAAGAATTCTAAGAAATGTTTTTCAGTTCCCCAAAAATTCCGATTACGAATTAATCCTGCACACCTTCTCTGATGCCAGTCCAAAGGCTTACGGTGCTGTCGTATATTTACAAGTAAATTCAAGAAATGAATCCTTTATTAATTTGATCACATCTAAGAGTAGAATTGCACTCTTGAAAAAGGTATCAATTCCACGACTAGAACTTTTGGGTGCGTTACTCGCAGCGCGCTTGACTTGTCAAGTCAAAGAGGTATTAGATCGCAAGGGACCCTTTTCTGTGTATTTATGGACCGATTCGCAGATCACTTTGTACTGGATCAAAGGATGTGCAAATAAGTGGAAGTCGTTTGTGGCGAACCGTGTAAGAGAAATACAGTTACTGACAGATTCTAGGTGGTTTCACTGCACAGGACACGAGAATCCAGCAGACCTTTCAACACGAGGCATAAAGTCCGAAAATCTTGTTCAGAATCCCATATGGTGGACTGGTCCAGAGTTGCTGAAAGACTTAGATATGTGCAAAAAGAAACAATCTTTAGTCATACCAGATCAAAAGATGTGTATAAAGAAGTAAAAAAGAACAACATTAGTGATAGTTTAGTAACTCTAAATTTTTCTTCTGAACATTCTATTATTAATAATATTTTTTCACTAACTAACAATTTTACTAAATTAATTCGTATAATTAGTTTTATTTTTGATTCTATTTTAACTGTTCCAATCCCGAGAAGAGAAGAAGTGGATTGAGGATGAGGTAAGATATGCTGAATCTGTTATAATTCGTTCAGCACAACGACAAGAATTTCCAGAGGAATTAAAATGTCTGGAAAAGGGTAAGACAATTCATAGTAAAAGTAAACTTGCTTCATTAAATGTATTTTTAGGAGAAGACGGGTTGATTAGAGTTGTAGGGCTCTTAAGTCTTTCAGACTTGCCACTTAACTAAAAAATTTCCAATTGTGTTACTCTCTAATCATAAATTAACCGATATTATATAGAATTATTTTCATCTGAAATATTGTCACTTAGGTCCACAAGCTTTGTTTTTTCATGTGAGACAGAAATTTTGGCTGCTTAATCGCAGGATCAATTGCCACAAAATCGTGCATAAATGTGTGAATTGTTTCAAAAACAAACCTGTAGTCAGCTCCCAAATGATTTCTGATTTGCCAAGGGAACGTATAACACCTAATTATGTGTTTGGGTTAACAGGAATAGATTATTGTGGTCCATTTTCCATTAAATTTAAATAGAACTATTTCACCCAATTAACCTTAACGATCACTTTATCTGGTCTGATACTCTGGATCAGCTCAACAGAATAAATCGAAGGTCAATCGTGTTTAAAAATTAATCTAATGTAATTTCGTATGCAGCGATTTTCTGCAGTTGAGGTTAATTGAGTGAAATAGTCCTCCAGTGTTCGTGTCCGAGATAGCTCAGTTGGTAGAGCATTGGCGGCTTCAACCAATACATCCCTGGTTCGAATCCTGGCCCGGACTTTTTTCACCCAAAATTGAAAAATGGAAAATTTACATCTGTTACAAATATTGCTACTTTAATTTTCTGGTGGAAATTAGGATATACAAATTTAAACATCTCAAAATACCTCGGGCGGTTGGGGATCTAAAGGATTAAGCAGATAAAATTTATTAATTAAAAGCATATTATTAAAAAACCATAATTGTGTATATAAGGTACACATCATAAAATTTCAAATTTTAGCTGAAATTTTTAAAATTTTTTTTTTTTTACTATTTTTCCCATTATTATACCGATATATAGATTTCAAATAATTTTTTTTATATAAAAATAGAAGAAAATGTGCATTGAAGGGTTAAGTTAATGCAGACTCTAATAAGGAAAAATTGGCTGATAATATTCGTTTCCTTTTTTTCCACCAAATATTTATGCTTATAAGCTGTATTTTATAATGAAATTTAAAATATTAGCAGTAGTTTATAATGAAAACATATATTCTAAGCATTTGAATTGAAAAAAGAAATAATTTCAACCTAATTCTGAATTTATTTATTAAAATAATTAGAATAGAGGTATCTTTATTTTCCAAGCCTTAAAATAATATTTGTTGTTGTTGTTCTTTAAAAATACATTTGCAATTTCTAATTTGTATAAATTTATTTATGAATTCTCATTGTCTTTTATTAAAATAAACAAACACAGTAAACAAACAGTGACATTTCATTAATTAAAAATAATGTATTATTCAAAATATTTGAATAACTTATGAGTTAACTGCAGAGGGACTAAATACTAGAGATGGGCATTATTTAACGTATTAGGATAAATAACAATGTTATTGTTATACAGTTCATTATTTAATAACAGATTTCCGGACTTATCGTTAACGGAAAGTCCCCATTAAATTTAGAACATGATCCCAGCAACGTATTAAAAAATAAAGATTAATAAATTTTCCGAAATTTGTTTTCTGTATTTGTAAAAAAAAGAGCTTAAAATTTTGCTTAAAAAGAATCATATTTCAAACGCTTATAGCGAATCGGTGGATGCAATGAACCAGCCAACGATTGGATCTTCCCCTTTGAGCGTGTTTCCCAGCAGAGCTGTTTGCTCTGTTTCAGTAGTTACGGCTTCCAAAGCCTCCGGTTCTTTCCCTCTAAGTTCTTTGGTCATTCACCTGCGAGGAAAAATGGTTATTTTATTATTCTTTTTTGGCTGTCTTGTTGTTTTTTCTGTTATCGTTTCTGTTATTTTATTCCAAGTAATCGGTAAGTAACAAAAGATCGTTTTACTCTTCAGAATCATAAAATCACGGATCGCGGTTAAAGCTTAAAATAACTCTAATTTGTTGTGCAGATAAATTGAGTTTGTGGAAAAAATTGAGTGGTATAGAAAATTTTGCAACGAAAATGAAAAAGAGTTCTCACTTTTTTTGTAATCGAAAGGAAAAATGAAAATGATTTGAATGAACAATGGATATGGGTACAGGAATGGTTTGTGTAGTGTAAAGGTGTGTTTTAATTTCGACTCTTTGGGCAGGGCGGAGTGAGGGAGGGGGGATAAATAGAGGGGGCATGTTCCTTGGGCAACAGACAAAAGGAAGGGGGGGGAGGCGGCTCTAAATGAAGAATTTTTTTTTTACTCAAGTTTATGTTTAGCACGATATTGTTAAAGTATTTCTGTCTGGAATTTACAAATGATATAGGATTATAAGGATTCTGCCTATATAATGTGGAATGTTTTTCTATTCTTTTCGATTCCATTTTCAGAGTTTTAATGAATCCATATTTGACAAAGCTGGTTACGTTGTTCAGTAAAACATATTTAATGATTGTGCTTTTTAAATGTCAGCTGTTTGAAACTTAGAAATATTACCTTTGTAAATTTAATTTGAGTAGGCGGGGATGGGGTCAAAATTAAAATTTATCCCGGGTCAAAAAAAAGACTAGTTTCAGCCCGTGTTTGGCAGATGGTAGTTTATTTGGTTTTAAATATTCGAATTTGGAAGAGGATATTTCTGATACTAGTTTTTTTTCTAGTGAGGGGAGGGGCGAATGATTTATTATCATTTTTTCCTTTGTCATAATTGAGTCTTTAAAAAAATGAGAGATGAAAGCTTTTTTTTTTATTTCCTTGTTTTCAATCTTTTGAAAAAATTAAAAGAAAAGAGAAAATGGCATTTTAAAATTTGTGAGGAGGCGGTAGCAAAGACATTCACCTCATCAAGTTCTCGGATGAAATTCCAAGATTAGTTAAATCTCGATTCGTATATTAAAATGCAAATGGTCTGCCAAGTCATATCTTGGAGAAAAATACCGAAAACCCGATTTTAGCGATTCATTCGCAAGTTTACCGTTATGTTAGTCTGCAACATTCTGACCTGCAATCCTTCAACCTGCAATCTTCTTTTTATAGTTATGAAAGCAGGAAAGACTGGAACCAGGAATACACAATGGTAAACCTACGAGTCAACCTTTTAAATCGGGACTCCAAACTATGACTTGGAAGACAGTTTTAATATGCGAATCGCGATTTCAATAATACTAGACTTTTATCCGTGAACTCGATGAGGTGATTGTCTTTGCTGTCACCTCCCGGTCAATTAGTTTTAATACAACTGTAATTAATTTGAAAAACATATTTGAGCGTAAGAAATTTATTTGCATGAATTGAATTTGATTAAAAGTATATAAATAATATTTTCGTATTCTTGCCATTCACTTTAAATATGCGTTCATGGATATGACTGCAATTTTGCTTTTTTTAACAATCGGGCTTTTAAAGTTGTGTTTTTTTATGCAGGGTATCTCTTATTATTGTTTACCCATAGTTAATAACCATTAGTTTTAGCGGTGTAGTTCAAATTACAAATAACTTTTACATTTTGTTCTGCATTATTTCAAAAATCGATTTATGTTAAAATAATGCATTTTTAAATGGTTAAAAAATTCCGAATTTCATACAATGTCTCGGTTGCATCATAAGTTTTATTTAGAAAATGTTCCTCTATGTTCTAACAAGTTAACAATAAGAATGTATTCTTGTATTACCAAAACCTACTGAGTTATGATACTTTCAATTTTATGAATGTTCAATGTTTTAATCACGGCAATGGAAAATGTGTTTTTCGTGAAAATATTAATAATAAAAGAAAAAGAAACGCTAAAAATGCATGAAATTTATACTATAATAATTAGATAAATTTTTGTTTTGCAGAATTAAAGTTTTTGACCACAAACTAATTTAATGGTGTAAATTCATTTCAAAGAAAAACTGCGTTTAAAACTGCATCCAAAAAGTATTTCAAGCATTTTGAATAAATGTCTTCTAATTAAAACATTCGTTTACATCATATGCAGCAATTAGTTATATGTTATAAAAATAACAGGTTCTTGGAACCTGATAATCAAAATTAACTATATTTCCCATCTCTACTAAATACTAATAAAGAGAATTATATATAAATTAGCATTATATAGTAATTTATTTCCATTTACTATATAATACTGAAAGAAAAATATAATAAAATATTTATTTAAATAATAAATCTTGAATCTTAATATACTTCTCATTATATATCTACCCTATATATGTGTAAAAACATAATGAAACGAATTTATGAAACGAATTTGTGAGGCTACTTTGTGAAACGAATGATTTTACTTTACAGCAATTTTTTCCTAAAATATGAAATATTATGCGGTGAAATTAATATTAAAAATACTTATTGGTCCACACATCTCAAAATTGTTAATAGAAATTTAAATCTTGAATTAATTTTTGAAATATATTTTTTTTTCTGATTTAATTTTATTTCTATAATGGTGGCACTCAATGACTTCATTTTTGTGGAAAAAGGGACGAAAGTGAAAAAGATAGGGATTATTATGTTTTTTGTTTTTTGCATTTGTTTTCACTGTGAAATTGAAATTATCTTTTATTTCAAACGATATTGAAGACAATATTGTGATTAAATTATGTTTTTTTTTCAGAAAATTTCACAAACTAAAAGTTTTTTCACATTAAAGCGTCAGGAATCAGCTCCTTTTAAAAATCAAAGACCGTTTGCCATCTAAAAACTTGGAAAGGGATTCTTGGATTTTCATCGTTGTCATGGTAAAATTGAAAAATAAAATTATTAAAAACAGAAGGAAATTTTCAAACTAAGAATTTAATAATTATATGTTGAAAACTGAAAATAGAAAAAAAATTACATCAAAATATTTACGCGTAAAAGAAGAAAAAGGTACGAAAACTTTCAAATAATAAAATTATTGCATGCGAAACGAATTTAAAGGTTATAATGGACAGTATTCCTGTGACGTCCCAATTGCTAAAATAGCAATTTTCATATCCTCGAACCGAACGGGAGTATAGATTCCCTTTCTTTATAAATTATTAGTTAGAAATAAATGAAAACTACTGATATTCTTTCAGGTGCAAACGAAATGCTGTGCAATCGTTCGCATGTGGAAAATACAACAAATAGTATTCGTGTAACGTCACAATCGGTAAATTGGCGATTTTTATAGCCTCGAACTGAATGGAGGAATTCGGTAAATTTCATCTTATGCAAAATATCTAAATATTAAATATCATCATATTTAAAATTCCTGAAATAATTAAAATATTACATGAGAAAAACTTATAATGGTGAATATTAGGTCTATTTTTAAAGCTAAAATAATGTTACCATACACTTTTAAATTAAATAATATAGGTATCCGTGAATATTAAAAGAAGAAAAAAAATTATTACATGATAAATGCTTTTAATAGTAAAGATTACATCACATAAAAAATGCATCTAAAACGATTTTCATTTCCGAAAAATTTAAATGTTACGTGATGTAATATAAAAGTAGTGAGAATAGTGATTTTGTTATATATTACATTATATTTGATGCACCATAGATATAGGCATAAAATACTTTCAATTTATTTTGTAGAAATTATATTCAATAAGTACATATTAGAAAATTATGATGTTATTATTAATTAAGATAAATATACATTGAAAAAAGAACCAGAAAATATACATGATAGTGTATTAAAATAAAGAAAAGCAATCATCAATGAGCTATACCTGTTCCTGAAAGTATTTAAAACTCGATCACAACATAAAATGTAAGCGTAACGTGTTTCTGAAAGCTATTAGCAAGCAGACAGTTTTTTTAGCCACTAACGAGAAGGAAGAATAATGTTCATAGCGTTCTTAGAAGGCAAAAAGTTAGCGACATTTTTAACCAACCCTTTTATACAAGCAGATTTTAAATTGTGGATTTAATCTTACTTTTTAGCCCTGAAAACCGCCGGGAATTGTTACGACTGCGATAGATGAGGCCAATGTAACAGGAAAATGCCACTTTCAAACAGAAAAGCATGGCGACCCGATTACAGAAGACAGTCGCTATTATATTTATATAATTCAATCATCCATAATTTGGTGATATTTTTTAAACAGTACACATTATTATGTTTTAAGAGGTTGCGAAATCTGAATGGGGGTTGGCGGGCATAGCTCGTAGGGGGCTGAGCCCCCTAGTATCTATATAATAACATAGGTATTGCTTCACTTTTTATTTATCAGAAAAATACCATATTTTGTGACATTCAAATATGCAATTTATAACTATTAAGCTATTTATGTTATATATGTAATTGTATTTCTTATTACTCGCTATTAAAGAGATGAAAACAAAATTGTCATCATTAAACGGTATAAAAATGATTCTCACACAATTCGTAATGTACTCTTTCTATAAAAGTGGTGTAGATCTATTTATAATTTTAGTACTTCCTATTTTATTTAAAAAGATCGCATAAATTTTGTTTCAAAAAATAGCGTCTTTAAAAACACCATGTGCTTTATAAATAAAATTAAATTTATCTCTTCCTCTTTAAAATCTTTTCCAATTAAAAACAATCATATTTTCGATTAATAAAATGAAGTACATTCTAGAGCTCAAAATTCTGCAAATATTGAATTCATTCAGTTACAAGTCTCGGGAAATTCAATTTAAAACGAAAGACACATTTTACTCATTGTATTTTAGTTATAAGGAATTCAATAGAAACGCTTTTGTATTTAAAGTTAGACTGTGTAAATAATATTTTTAATGCCTGTGTTAAGAATCGATGTTTCAAATTCATTTTATTCTACTTTGTGAAATGTGATAATCACTAATTTTGTTTATATTCAACAGTTTGACTTCGAATCAGAAAATGAAATGAGTATTATATACAGTGTCTCACATAAGTGATGGGACACTTGTGCTTTACAAAAGGAAACTAATTAAATAAATTAAAAAAAATATGTATACATTTTTTTGTGGATGTGTTTCATACTTAAATTTAGTAAAGATTATTACATAACATACGTTTTGTCAAAATATTAAAATATTAATTTAATAAAAATACAAATGTTTAGAACGGAACAAAAAATAACTCACATAAGTGATGGGACACCATTATATATGCAACAAAAATCGTCTGAAATAAGCAATAAAAATATTTTTTGGGGTTTTATTTTTACTTAAAAGCAATTGGCAATAATTTATAAAATCGTCTGCAGTATTTCTCTCCAGTTTGTTTTGGAATTTTTGTGTTTTTTAGCTCTGTGTAGCCATGAATGCTAAACGAAAAGAAACTTCGCCTGAAATTCGAAAATTAGTTATTAATTTGCATATTGAACGTGAAAAATCTATTAGAAAAACTACTGAAACAGTTAACTTGAGTCGTTCAACAGTTTTCAATATCATTAAACGATATAAAAAGAATCATATGATTCAGGATAATAGAAGACCTGGCCGACCATCAAAGCTATCCAATGGAATAAAGCGAATTATAGTTCGAAATATTAAAAAAAAATCCAAGAAATAGTGCTTCAAAAGTTGCTGCTGATTTACAAGCATTATATGGAATAATTGTTAATCCTGAGACTATTAGAAGGGTAATTCGATCTGCTGGATATCACAGTAGAGTAGCCAGGAAAAAATTCTTCGTAAGTGAAAAGAATAGAAAACTCAGACTAGTTTTCGCAAAATCCAACATAAATAAGAATTCTGATTACTGGAATAAAGTTATATTTGCTGATGAGAGTAAATTTAATATATTTGGTTCTGACAGTAGAATCTTGGTGTGGAGAAAACCCAGGGAAGAATTTCGCAAACAGAACTTGGTACCTACAGTAAAACATGGTGGAGGAGGAGTTATGTTATGGGGGTGTATGTCGTCCGCTGGAGTTGGTAATCTTGTTTTTATTGACAGTATAATGGATCAGTACAAGTATATTGATATTTTAAAGCAAAATTTGAAATCGTCAGCACGAAAATTGAACCTTCATAACGATTTTAAATTCTACCAGGACAATGACCCCAAGCACACTGCTCTGAACGTTAGACTCTGGCTGCTATATAACTGACCTGAACTAATAAAAACACCACCACAATCTCCAGACTTAAATCCCATAAAGAATATTTGACAAGAATTGGAATCAAGAATTCGCAAACACACTATTTCTTCAAAACAACAACTAAAATCGGTGCTTCAAGAAGAATGAGGTAAAATCACTCCAGAAATCACAAAAAAATTAGTCGAATCCATCCCAAAAAGATTAAATCATGTTTTAAAAGTAAAAGGAAATCCAACAAAATATTAAAACCTTTTAAAAAGTAAAATTTTTGGATAAATATTTGATGGAAAAGTAAGTGTCCCATCCCTTATGTGAGCCATTTTTTGCTCCGTTCTGAACATTTTTATTTTAACTAAATTAATATTTTAATATTTTGACAAAATGTATGTTATGTAATAATTGTTACTAACTTTAAATATGAAACACACCCAAAAGATTTTTGCACATGTTTGTTTATTTATTTTATTGCAGTTTCTTTTTATAAAGCACAAGTGTCCCATCACTTTTGTGAGACACTGTATATGTCTATATTGTGATTAGGTTTTCAAAATAAGTGAGGAAAAATTCTTATAAAATGATTTATATGCAAATATTTATAAATAATAAACGCAGATTACATTTTCGAAAATGTTTAATGGTATAGTGTTTAAAGTGAACTTTGAAAAAAGTAAGGGGACAGTTTACCTTAAAATTGGTCGAAAATCATTTTTTCTTTTTCAATATTATCCCTTTGTGTCTGAAGAACTTTGATTTGAAAAATATTGACTCAGATGTTAGAATACATCATTTTAAGCATGAAAAAATAATAAATAAAATTTTGGATGTAAAACATAAAAAAATAATGA